>OY728166.1:1317426158-1322327932 GCA_963277665.1 Viscum album
AGTTGGGCATTGGATACAATTGTTTAAGGTTAAAAAAATTCTTAATATTATTTTTGTATTGTTATAAAAAGGATAACCCGGAGTTCAGGCCACAACATGTCGCGTCCGGCAAGGCCGCGAGACTTAAACCTGCAAGCGAAGGGCGATAAGGTTGCATCACTTACCAATAACCCAAGTGATGTCTTAGTTTGTATAATGTAGTTTTTTTTAAAATAGACTGATATATGAATTATAAATTCATTTTTTTAGAACCCTATACGGTTAGTATAAATATAATTTTTTTGACTTCTATTATCTTTTGGAGTGAAAGACGAGTTTGTGGTTGAAATTAGTTAATGAATGGAACTATACTTGTCAATTATTCTTTTTTTTAATTATTCTAGGAAGATATTAATTCTTAACCTTTAGGGAAGAGATCTTAAAACCAAAAATGTGTTATCATAATACCTTATGTTTTGTTGAACCGAAGACATTTTAAATCATCATAGATTGATGCCTTTGAGGCCCTCAAATTTACACTTGTTTGTGATTGCTGACCTCAATCACTCCCTATAAATATTTACATTTCTTCTCAAATTATGTGTCTTTAATTTCCACCAATGTTCTTCTAATCTAGATCATAATTTGTTGGTGAATTTTTCATTTCCCTCTCCCTCTTATTAAGACTAAATTTTATTAACCCAATTTCTGATGTGGGTTTTCCACAAAGGTATTTTCTATTTTTAACCTTTTATTTTTAAAGAACAATTTAAAATTGCGAGGACAAAATTTATTGAAGTATGGGAGAATGTAACACCTCAAGATTTCATAGTATGTTATCTCTTCCAAGTAATATAATAACTTGCGTTACACACAACACTAAGTTCGAGCGCACCAGACTTACCAAACTGGCAGTTCAAAAAGCGGTAATGCATAGTATTAACTAAATTATGAATTTTATATACTATATATAATTTTAGAATCCATATTATGTGTTTCATAGACATAATATAAGAACAAATTCATTTTTTCAGATAAAAGAAGTATTTTTCCAAAAATGCAATTTTACCGCCTTTTAATGGAGAACCCTTTTTAAAAACAATATTTGACACTTTTATATATTCAATTTCATGAAATTAAATTCTTCATTAGAATCAGGACATAAAAATTTAGTTTGGATAAATTTTTTGTACTTTTCTAATAACTTTCACATTTTGATGAATAATGAAAAATACTAAATTTTAATTGAAAACATCTCTTTTTAATAGAAATAATTTATAGTGTTAAATTATGCATTTGAATGGTTTGGTAGTATAATTAGATTATATTTTTATCATTTAATACAATTTAGGTCATTATAAGTAATTTTAAATTTAAATTTGATATAAACACATGCCAATATTTTAATAGTTTTTACTTTTTAAAAAATCACTTTTTGATTTTGACAACAGGAATTAATTTTAAATTAATTAAGACAATTTATTTGTTTTTAATTTGTTAAAATAGACATCATTTTTGGATTTATAATATTAAAATTACCTTAGGGTGAATTTTTCGTATTTTTTTAAAAACTTTCAATTTTTGATGAATAGTGAAAAACATTGTGTTATTGTATAAAACCAACTTTTATTTAAATAATTATTATTTAAAAATTTAATTTAAAGTAAAAATTGATACATAATACCTATATTAGTTCAATTTAATTCATTGGAGTCATTTTATAATAATAGTAGATGTATAAAATTTTATTGAATTTTTTAACATCTTTTACCCACCTTCTAGACAAATTTTCAAATTTGCATAAAACGTAATTTTACCACTTATGTGAATATAATTTCAAAAATCAAAGAGAAATGGTTGACATCATTAAGTAAAATATGGTTCAATAGGATGAAAATAATTTTTGGTGAATAGTAACTTTTGAATTTCATTTACCACGGTTAAAATTAAATAGGGTAATTAAAGGTAAAAATGATATTATAATTACCCTAACACGTGTACTAATTCTATTGGATATGTTTATTTCAACAAAAATCAAACTTAATAATAAAATATGATCCTTTTGGTCCACTTGGATTAGATTAGGACATTTATTATGATTTTATTTAAGAAGAGTTAAAAGTGTTAAATTCAAAGTTTAATAACTAAACCATTTTTAATATAGGATTATACAAAAGATAAATTAGACTATAAATATTTATTAGAAATATAAAATGATTTCATACATCATGGTATTTTATTTATAATTTTTAGACATTAAATATTTAAATTAATTTATTACACAATGATGATGCAGTAATTACCTTATTAATGAAATATTAAAATAATTGATATAATAAATATAAAAATAAATGTAAATTGAGGCTTTTGATGGAATCCAAAAAAAATTTAGATTAATATGACATGTTAGGGTTTATTCAATGTATTTTTTTCCAAGTAATAAAGTTTTGATGTCTTTCACAAAAATCAAATACTAAATAGTGTCAAAATTGACATAAATGAGTTTTTTAAAACAAATACTATTTTATTAAATTATATAATATTTTAAAAAATATAAGGTTCGGGAAACGGACTTATATAATAATATATATGTCATTAATTAAATAATCGGGGTTATCTTGGCATTTTATAGTATGTTTATTAACCATATAATATAAAAATATAAGAAGACATGGTAAATGTTAAACTATTTAACTAAGAATTAAATATAAAAGATAAGGTTAATATGGTAACCTAAACTTCTCTAAAACCTATTGGTTGAGATTATTTCAACCCATAACCACCTAAGACTCGAAATAAATTCATTTAGAGCCATTATAAACTGAATATGACTATATAATAAAATAATATTTTATGTTTTCCCTAAGGTGCCCCTCACCCCTCTTATAAAAGGGCACTTCCCCTTCTCTCAAATTCACACCTCCAAAGCCATTTGGATCAGCCAACCCCTGACCAAATCTCATCCAAAATTATCTCACTTCAACCAATAGGTCTTCTCTTGATCATAAATCCAACCTAAGGATCCCTTTTGTTCAAATATAAAGGAAACACCCGAAGAAAAGGTAATTATTTTATCACCTCTTTCAAATTTCTTTTCTTCTTCAACTTTCTCTTTCTTTGTTATTTCCAAAATATAATAATAAATCCAGTACCTTCTACATATTGTGATGTTATTATATATATGGTACAACCATATTCATTATTCTATCCATCCTATGAATGATAATGTTACCATGTGTGCGGGCGTACGACTTATTGTCTCCACGTTGTGGTGTAATTTGTTATTCAACATTGTGTTATTTGGATGGATATAATGATGAGTAATATGTATATAAATAATGGAAATAACATGATAATTTATCTGTATAATTAATATACCATCCAATTCCACACCTTTTATTCATTAATAAAATGATATCGTTGCTCGTGTGTAGGTACAGCTTACCGTCTCCACGACGCGATAAGATTCATTTCCATGTTCACCATTCAACGATGATTATAAAAATATATATATTATTAATAAGAATTTAATATATGACATAATAATGATACTGAATATATATATATATATATATATTTATGTATGTATGTATGTATGTATGTATGTATGTATGTATGTATGTATGTATGTATGTATGTATGTATGTATGTATGTATGTATGTATGTATGTATGTATGTATGTATGTATGTATGTATGTATGTATGTATGTATGTATGTATGTATGTATGTATGTATGTATGTATGTATGTATGTATGTATGTATGTATGTATGTATGTATGTATGTATGTATGTATGTATGTATGTATGTATGTATGTATGTATGTATGTATGTATGTATGTATGTATGTATGTATGTATGTATGTATGTATGTATGTATGTATGTATGTATGTATGTATGTATGTATGTATGTATGTATGTATGTATGTATGTATGTATGTATGTATGTATGTATGTATGTATGTATGTATGTATGTATGTATGTATGTATGTATGTATGTATGTATGTATGTATGTATGTATGTATGTATGTATGTATGTATGTATGTATGTATGTATGTATGTATGTATGTATGTATGTATGTATGTATGTATGTATGTATGTATGTATGTATGTATGTATGTATGTATGTATGTATGTATGTATGTATGTATGTATGTATGTATGTATGTATGTATGTATGTATGTATGTATGTATGTATGTATGTATGTATGTATGTATGTATGTATGTATGTATGTATGTATGTATGTATGTATGTATGTATGTATGTATGTATGTATGTATGTATGTATGTATGTATGTATGTATGTATGTATGTATGTATGTATGTATGTATGTATGTATGTATGTATGTATGTATGTATGTATGTATGTATGTATGTATGTATGTATGTATGTATGTATGTATGTATGTATGTATGTATGTATGTATGTATGTATGTATGTATGTATGTATGTATGTATGTATGTATGTATGTATGTATGTATGTATGTATGTATGTATGTATGTATGTATGTATGTATGTATGTATGTATGCATGTATGTATGCATGTATGTATGTATGTATGTATGTATGTATGTATGTATGTATGTATGTATGTATGTATGTATGTATGTATGTATGTATGTATGTATGTATGTATGTATGTATGTATGTATGTATGTATGTATGTATGTATGTATGTATGTATGTATGTATGTATGTATGTATGTATGTATGTATGTATGTATGTATGTATGTATGCATGGATGTATGTATGTATGTATGTATGCATGGATGTATGTATGTATGTATGTATGTATGTATGTATGTATGTATGTATGTATGTATGTATGTATGTATGTATGTATGTATGTATGTATTTATGTATGTATGTACTTACATATATCTTATTCACTTACTTCCCTTTAATATGATATGAAAATGGAAATAGCGTTTATGCGTACGTACGGACTACTGTCTCCATAAACAGTTTTTTCAATTTTATATATATATCTGTTATAAATATTTATATTCTAAATATATATGATAAATAAATCATGTTTTATATTCTGGAAGTATTTAAATCATGATCTAAGTAATACAATCAAGAATAACAAGTTAAAACACGTATGATAAAGACAGTGATTATTACCTGAAATGTTAATTTAACATGGAAATTATTATTAAATGGGTAGTATAAATTCATAAATGAATCATGTATGATATCATAAATATTAATATGGTTCTTTTATAATTTAATAACATACTATGGTCATTATACAAGAGGTTAAACGTACCATCAACTAATGGAAAGTACAAGGTAAGGTTAATTCCTCAATCTCATTATTATCTGAGATTGTATATGTGTATGTTTTTACTGGGACATATTTATTATCCATGTTCATGCTTCATAAAATAGTTTTCAAAAGTATTTTTTTTACGGTACTCTTTAACCACACATAATTTTAAATGTTTTATATATTTATTCTTCTAAATGTTTCTCATTAATGTCCATGTTTTCAAAATGGTTTTAAGGATTTATTTATATGGACATGAATGTTTTAAAATGTTAATTCCTTTAAAAAGTTTCATAGTGGTATGTGACACTTTGATTCAAAAATATCATTTAAATTTCATCCTTTATTAATTATGTGACTTTTAAATAATTTCATAAAAATGGGGTATTTCACTCAAAGAGTTTTACTGATCATTTTCAACTATATCATCATATTTTACTGGATATTATTCTTGATTGAGGTTGATTTATTATAATACAATATTTAATATTTTATTTAATGAGTTATGAAATTTTTTACTGTAGATGTTCTATTTTTATACCATTCATGGTTTATGGCTAAAGTATTGACATTTCGTATGTTAGTTTTAATACAAATGTTTATATTATGTTTCAACAAATTCATATGAGGAATGCAGTGGACTTAGTAAGTGACAGGTGGAGCCCGCTATAGCTCCTAGATTCATCGGTAGGCCTCATTAGAGAAATTAGTGTCTTGGAACAAGGCCTTGACAAAAAATTTATTTATATTCTTGGCATGAGGCTTCACTATGTGGTAATGATGTCCGGTGTTAGGCATTACCTCATTATGAAAGTAGTTATTACATGTTACTATTTGACTAGTCGAATATCCATGTGCATGTTTATATGGTGGTGTTTGATTTATTTTTTCCATATTATGTTCAAGTTTTTTGTTTAAAATACTGATGTTTTTATTATACATCTTTCCTTAAAAGTTTATAGCTTCTGCTAAATTATTTACCCTTACTGAGAATCTGAGCTTACCCCTTTCTTATGTTTTGTTTTCCTGGTATTCCAAGAAGAGTATTATGTTTAATATGCATGTTTAATCTAGGAGAATAATGGCATTCTCAATTAATTATTTACATTGTGTTTTATGTCATAAAGTGTAATGGAACATTCATGTATATAATCTATTTTCTAAGACTACAAAACTGATCAATCCTTCAAGACTTGATTCCTTGTAATCTTGCCAATGTATTAAAATAATGTACCAAATATGTGTAAATGGGGTCAGGTAATTACATAGTCACTTTTCTAAAAGATATTTCCTGTAAATATACTCCATTTTATTAAATTTTGTTCATTATTGGAGGCTCGTGATGTAAGGGAGACCTCTTAATAGTGTTTACCATTTTATATTTACAAGAATGTCACTCCTACTCCACTATAAAAGGCACTCACCCCCCCCCCCACTTCTTCACACATCTCAAGACCTTTATTTCATACAAAACCTACCCAAATAATCTCAAAAAAATCCATACACTCATCTTATAAGCCTCAAATTTGGAATAAAGAAAACCAAGGTCTTTTCTTATAAACTAAAAGGAGTTACCTGAATAGGAGCCAACATTTGTCAACGATCAATTTTGTTTCATTTACTTATACAAACCTTAAATCATATTCATATCAAGATTATATAATAACCTATGTATCTTAAATATGCTTAGATGTTTTTATTCTAAGATTTTTACCTTCAATTTCACACACATCCATCAAATTGGATACGTAATCATCATTTGTGTGTACGGTGGACTACCGCCTCATGAACCGGTGTCATTCATTCTTCCATTACCACCTTTAAATGTTATAATAATGATGGATTTATAGTTTATATATGATATTTATGGTACCTTTATTCTTATAAAATTTTTATATAACACATACCTTTATGCTTTCCATTTTGTGGGAATACGATAACATCATTTGTGGATATGTGGACTACCGCCTCCTCAAAGTGATGTGATCTGTTCATGATATACATGGAATGTATTAATAATAATTTAAAAAATATATATGTAACATATATTACATAAATATGATACTATAATTATAATATATATATATATATATTATTTACTTTTCATTCTTTTAAATACAATAAATAAACGGAAGTAGCATTCATGCGTACGTATGGCATACTGTCTCCATGAATGGTGAATTTCATTTCTTATCTAAAAATATTATGGATTATTATAAATGAATATAATATATATATATATATATATGATAATTAAATCATGTTTTACCTTATTTATATGATTAAATCATGATATACATTAAAAGAACAAAAGTAACAAGCCAAAGCATACACATAAACTAGGCAATTAACACCTGAAATAACAAAAATAATTAAATATTATTAACAAATAGGTAATAAGATATTATAAGAAGATAATATATGATATTATAAATATTATTATAGTTCTATTATAAGTTATTAACATGTTTAAAACCCTTATACGGAATTTTAAAGGATGTTCACCCAAAAGGAAATACAATGTAAGGGATTCTTTTCTCACTTTTCTTTTCATGAGGCATACACCATTTCACCACTTATTTCTTTAATGTGGTGTATATAATGACACTATTATATTTTATATCATGAATAAATTTATATTAATTGTATTTTGAGTTTAATTTTAATCTATTTATTTTATGGGGATTACAATTCAAAATTTACAAAGTAGTAAGGGACTTTGTCTCAATTTCCATTCTTTGAGGCATACTTTACTATTGTCCACCTAATTTATCATATAGGATGTAAATTCCTCCAATTTGACATGTAATATCATGAATAATTCATTATTTGTGTTATTTTTAGTTTCAATTTGAATTATTTCATCTAATGGTATTTAAACTTAAAATTACCTAGTGGTAAAGAAATTTCATAAATCAATTCCTTTTCATTGGGTTATATTACTTCCTCATTGTCATTAATTTTATATGATTATATGTATAATTACTTTGACTATATATTGATTTATTTCAACTTCTTCTATGTTTTTTTAAATTTTAAACACATAATCAACTCATTAATTAATTCTTACTTCCACGTTATGATCATTTTAAGGGTTTATTTCACAATCTCATTCTAATCGAGATTGTTTATTCTTGAAATTCCATTAAAGAAATTTATGTGATAATTATTAAATAAAAAATTAATTTTCTTATCCTATATTTATTCATAACATTTTTAAATAATAGTATCAATTTTCCACTCTTTGGTACTCAAATTTTATTAGAAAATGTTTTTAAGAAAACCAGACTTCATTTCTCTCTTTGGTCGGAGAACATGTTTTCTTCTAAAAACCTTGTTTTCTAAAAATGTTTTGAACCTTTCCAAAATTAATTATTAAAGAAATTTTTACCCTTTTTTCTTTTAAAATTTTTCTCAAATGTAACTTCATGCGAATTTTCATACAAGGTGCTTTTCTAGGCTTTTTACCTTGTAAAAGGAATGTTCTTTTTACCTTATACAGCATGTATGGAATTACCAACCATAATTTATTTGAAACTTCCTTATCAAGTTTAAAATGTTTCTTTAAAAAATTAATTTTAAAATAAAATTATTTCAAAAAAATAAAATTAAAAGGATGTTTTCCTCAAGAATGTTTTTTAAAATATTTTTAAAGTATTTCCATTCATCATGGACTACAACCCTTTATTTTTACACTACTTGGTATATGTTGTATTGATACCATACTTATTCTTCCTCTATATTATTAATTATTTATTTGAATAAGGATAGTATTGACATTCACTTAATTTATTCCTTTTATTCCTCTTGAAATATTCTATTTCCTATGATTATTAGAAATTAAATTTCTCCAAAAATATCCATATTATTTATCATGGATATGTTTATTTCCTAACACGTATACCATTTATACATACAATATTTACATAGATAATTATTTGATTAAAAGAGAAAATATTGATAAATATATATTCTTTATTCAATGTGGATATTTGATAAGGCATTTTAGTTATTAATTAAATCGATTACTCGATATGAGGAATTCTTTGGGTGGGCAGTGATGGGTGGAGATGAGACATTATATAGTCACTTGATGCATCAATAGGTTCTCATGAGACATTTCAAAAATTAACTGGGTTTCTACCTATATTTTTAAACTATATTATAAATGGTATTTATGGTATAAGTTTTCATATGCCTCATACATGACGTCCAATAATTAAACATTGCCTTCATTTTCATTCAGTATTTATTATTCATGATATTTTCCCTATGAAAAAGTTTATGGATGAATTTTACTATTATTTTAATATTTAAATGGAATGTGTTTTTAGTTATTTTTCTTTTTATATTTATTACACACTTCCTTATCAGTTTATTGATTATATGTAATGTGTGTCTAATTATTACCTTGTCATATTGATTATTCTCATTTCTTCATTATTTCTTCTGTTGTAATTATCCTTACTGAGCATTTGAGCTCACCCTTATTTCTTTCCTTTCCCCAAGATTCCAAGAAGTCTGCTAAGAAATATATGAAAGGATACATTAAATGGAAAAAAATTATACTTGAATAAATTTATGTTGCAATTTGTGTATTCATTTATAATACAAGACTCGTGTATGTATCTAGTTTACCAAGAATACTAAACTATTTGGTCCTTTAGGACACGATTTTCTTGTATCTTATGCCAATTTAATGGTATTATAAACCAGCTTTGGGATTTTTGGGGTCAAATCGCTATAGTTAGTATCAAATAATGTTTATTAGAAACTTTAGGAACTAGATTTAGGAAAACATAGATTAGAAAACATAACCCTAAGATAGACTTTGAAAATTTTCATAGAAGCACATATTCCTTCTTTAAGTTAAGAGTAATGGATTCCATTATAGGATTATTAGATTAATTTTGATCATAAATTCTAATATTTAAAAACCTATTTTTAGGTTTTATGTGATGGGATTCTACCAAGATTAAGGATATTTTGGATGAAATTTAGGTAAATACAACACATTAGTTTAGTATTTGTTTTATTTGAAAAGTTTTTTAAGGAATAATTACTTTAAATTTTATACACATGGGTTTAAAAGTATTGATAACCTTTAGTTTTATTATTATCATTAATTAAATTGTAATAATAGTCAAATTATATTATTAGTATTTGAAAAAATATATAATTTGTATTGAAAACCATAGAGAAAAGGTTATTAAATGATTAAATTTCAAGGATGTCGGTCATATATATTTTAAAAATTATATTAATATAGTTTTAGAAAAATTAAAACTGATAGGGTGGTGGGTCTTGAACCCATGACTAAAGGAGAATAAGGGTTTCACGCCTACCACTAGCCTATGCGATGTCCTGGTTAATGTGTAATTATTTTTAGTTAAAAAATGTGATGAATAAATATTCATGATAAACCTATAGTGTTACTTTTTAGGTTTATAGATTAATTTATTCACTATATTTGCTTTTGGGAATAGTGAGAGACAAAAAGAATGACTCAAGTCACTTTTTATGGGCCTTACAGTTTGTTAAAAGTGTATTTTAGTTCTTCATGCATCAAAGTTAATTTTTGGATATCCATTTCTTAAAGTAATGGATAAATTCTAAATTGATAAAAACAAAAAATAATGATGAAAATTATGTTTACAAAATAGAAACATATCAAGTAAGTATATTTCCTGATATTCTTATGCAGTAAAAGAATTAATCAACATTAGGAAAATAAAAAAAAATCTTAATACCTTAATTTTTATTGAATTGATGGTCGTATAAATCATCACATATTTATGAATTTGAGACCCTAAACATTCCATTTATCATTCAATTGTTTGTGATCAATGAACTCAATCACTCCCTATAAATATTTACTATTTTCCTCTATGTACATATCTCCACTTGACACTAATTTTCTCCTATATAGAAACCTTGTTATATGTTATTCGATGTGACCTTTGTACTTCTCAATCTCTTATTTTAAAAAGGATATCTTATTAACTCTTCTCACAGTGTGTAATTTTAACAAATTAATTTTCAAATATAAAACCCTAAACTACTGAGATCAAGTTTAAATTCTGAGGACATAGTTTAATTAAGGTTAGGAGAATGTAACGCCTTGAAATTAAAATATAAGAACATTGTATTTGATAGTTTATATAACATGAAACACCAAACATAGAAAGAAATATAAATTATCAATATTTTATGGTATATTTAATATTTTAAATAAATTTAATATATTATATAGCTTTAAATGAATTCAATACCAAGTTATCTTGCATTTCATGTAACAATAATTTTCTATGATAGATTGTGTTACACGCAAGACTGAGTTTTACTAAACAAAAATATATTCTTAAAATAATATTATTTAATACAATAAGATATAATATAGATGTTAAATTGGTGGTTATGAATAGGATTAACTAACTTATGAAAATATATGCTTTAAAAAATATAAAAAATATCATTGGTTACTAATTAATTAGAAATGAATATAAAAACCAATTGAATATACAGGCAATATTTTTATGCTCGCAAAGGTGTTTTATCCTAATAAATTAAATAAATTACTATTAGTGAATGATATTAATGAAATATATATATATATATATTATATACAATAAAAAATTACATTTATCCAATATATTTTATAGTCGTATTATAAGAACAAACCCAATATTATGAATAAAAAAGCTATATTTTTATAAAAATAGTTTTGTTTCCTTCTAATGGAGAACCTATTTTAAATCAATTTTTTGGAACTTTTATAAATTTTTAATGTCAAAATAAATTTAATTTTTCAAATAATAACATAAAAATTAGTTTTGGGTTATTTTTTGGTGTTTTTCAAAAACGTTTCTTTTTTTGATGAGTAGTGAAAAACACTAAATTTTAATTCAAAACTACTTTTTCATTAAATTTATTTATAGTGTTAAATTATATTTTTAATTGTTTTTAAAGTATAATTAGATAAATTTTACATATTTTAAAACAATTTAGGTAATTTTAAATAATTTCACATTAAAATTAGATATAAAAACATTTCAAACTTTTGAATATTTTACTTTAAAAACCCACTCTGTCATCTCG
The DNA here is from genome assembly GCA_963277665.1 of Viscum album. Taxonomy (NCBI): domain Eukaryota; kingdom Viridiplantae; phylum Streptophyta; class Magnoliopsida; order Santalales; family Viscaceae; genus Viscum; species Viscum album. The sequence goes on from OY728166.1 coordinate 1,317,438,522, forward strand.
TATATGGGATTAAATCTAAATTAATTTATATCAATTATATGTTTTTATTTTTTTAAAATTGATTATAAATTTTTAATAATAATAATTTATAATTTCAAGTAAGGTTAACTTAGTTTTTTTCCCAAAATATTAGTGGATACAATTAAAATTACTTACTACGATTAAGGTAAAATTAAGCTTAACGGGGACTAAACCTTAAAATTAAGAGACAAAATAACCTATAAACTTCTCCAAAAGATATTTTATGGAAATATACTCCATTTTATATAATTTGGTTCATTATTTGAGGCAAATTATAAAATGGATACCTCTAAATAGTGTTTACCTTTTTATATTTACAAGTATGTCACTTTTCCCCCACTATAAAAAGGCACTCACCCCTCCCACTTCTTCAAATATCTCAAGAACTTTGGCTCATCCAACCTATGGAAAAATAATATCCAAAAATATATCCCCTAATAATATAATCCTTACCTTGGGAATAAATCAAAATAATAAATTATTTTGGTATAAACCAAAAGGAGTTACCCAAATAAGAGGTAACATTCTTCAACAATCATTTTTGTTCCATTTACTTCTACAAACCTTAAATTATTTTCATATCATAATTTTATAATAAACTAAGTATCTTAAATATACTAATATGTTGTTATTATAATATTTCTACCTACAATTTCACACACATCCATCAAATGGGATACAAAGTCATTTTTTGTGTGCATGGCGAACTACCACCTCGCAAACCGATGTTCTATGTTCTTCCATTACCACATTTAAAGGTTTTAATAATGATGGATTTATATTTTATATATGATATTTATTATTTATTTATTATTATTTAATTTTTATACAACACCTATCTTTATTCTTTCTATTTTTGGGGAATATGATAACATCGTTTATGGATGACTACCGCATCCTCAAAGCGGTGTGATTCGTTCACGCTATATATGGAATATATTAAGAATGATTTTAGTAAAAATATTTGAATATATGAAATAAATATAATACTATAATTATAATATATATATATATATATCATTTAATTTTCATTATTTTAAATACGGCAAAGAAATGGAAGTAGCGTTCATGTGTACGCACGACTTACCATCTCTATGAACGATGCATTTCATTTCTTATATTCAAATATTATGGAATAATATAAATACATATATAATGAATATATTTGATAATTACATAATGTTTTACATTATTTATATGATAAATCATTATCTATGTAAGAATAAAAAAATAACAAGTCAAAACATACTCGAAAAACTAGGCAGTTAACACCCAAAAAAGTAAAAATAATGAAATATTGTTAACAAACAGATAAGGATATTATAATAAGATAATATATGATATTATAAATATGATTATGGTTATATTATAAGTTATCAACATGTTTAAAACCCCTATATATGAGTTTAAAGGATGTTCACCCAAAAGGAAATGCAAGGTAAGGGATTATTATATCATTTTCTTTCATGAGACATACAATATTTTCACCACTTATTTATTTTTTGTGGTGTATATACTGACCCTATTTTATTTTATATCATTAATAAATTTATATTAATGGTATTTATAGTTTAATTTTAATTTATTTATTCCATTGGTATTATAATTTAAAAATTCACCAAGTAATAAGGGACTTCATCTCAACTTCCATTCTTTGAGGCATACTTTAGTGTTGTGTATCTAATTTCTTATATATGGTGTAAATACTTCCACTTTGACATTTAATATCATTAATAAATAATTATTCATGGTATTTATATTTTCAATTTGAATTATTTCATCTAAGGGTATTTGGACTTAAAATTACCAATTGGTAAAGAAATTTCATAATTAAATTCCTTTTCATTGGGTTATATTACTTCCATATTGTCATTAATATTATATGATTACGTTTATAATGAATTTTAATATATAATTATGTATTCAAAATTCTTATATTTTTATTTAAAATTAATACACATAATCAATTCATTTATTAATTTTCACTTTCACATTATGATCATTTTAAGAGTTTATCTCATAATCTCATTCTAATCAAGATTATTTATTTTTGAAATTACATTAAATATATTTATATAATAATTATTCAATAAAACCTTAATTTTCTTATTCTAATATTATTAAATACATTTTCAAGTGATAATACCTTTTTTTCACTTTTGGTTCTCAAAATGTTTTAGAGAATTTTTTTAATAAAACCCAACTTCATTTCCCTCTTTAGTCGGAGAACCTATTTCCTTCTAAAAACCTATTTTCTAAAAAGGTTTTAAAAAATGTTTTTAAACTTTAAAAAATGATTTATTAAAGAAATTTGTACACTTTTTTATTTTAAAAAATTTTTCAAATGAAACTTCTTTTCACTTTCCGAACAAGTCGCTTTTCTAAACTTTTTACCGTGCAAAAGGAATGTTCTTTTTACCTTGTATGAAAATACCCATCGCCGTTTCTTTGAAACTTACCTTTCAAGTTTAAAAGGATTATTTTTTTAAAAAATGATTTTAAATTTTATTTTAAAAGAAAATTATTTCAAAAAAATCAAAATGAAAAGGATATTTTCCTTGAGAATGTTTTTTAAAAGATTATTTTAGAGTATTTCAATTCATAAACAACAACAACCCTTTCTTTTTTCACTACTTGGGATATATTTTATTGGTACCATCCTTATTCTTCCTATGGATGGTTTATGATTTCTTTGACTAAGGATAGTATTTTCATTTGATTCTTTGATTCCTTTTAGTCCCCTTAAAATATTCAATTTCCTTTGATCATTAGACATTAAATTTACCCTATATATACATATTATTTATATTAGGTATGTTTATTTCCTAAACTATATACCATTTATATGTAGTATTTACTTTTATAGTTATTTTATTAACTGGGAAAATATTGATAAATTTTTATTCTTTATTAAAAAAGGATATTTAATGAGGCATATTGGTTATTAATTAAATCGATTACTCGATATAATGAGTGCTTTGGATAGGTAGTGATGGGTGGGGTATGGACTTTATATATCCCCTTGATGAATCAATAGGTTCTCAAGAGAAAAATTAATTATAAAAATTAAATGGGTTTCTACCTATAGTTTTAAACCGTCTAGTGGAAGTTCTTAATAGTATAGGTTTTCATGTGCCTTAGACATGACATCCAATAATTAAGCATTGCCTTTATTTTGATTTATCATTTATTATCCATATATTTTCACAATGATAAAGTTTATGGATGCATTTAATTCTCATAATTATTTAAATTTCATGTGTTTTAAGTTTTTTAACTTTCCATATTGATTACGCACTTCCTTCTTAGTTTATTGATTATATGGAATGTGTGTTCAGTTATTACCTTGACATATTGATTATTCTCATTGATTCGTTATTGCTTCCTATGTACTTACCCTTACTGAGAATTTGAGGTCACCCTTATTTTGTTTCTTTTCCCTAGGAATCTAAGAAGTGTACTGAGAAATATATTCAAGGATACTCTATATGGAATATGGTTATCCTTGAAAAAAAATTATATTGTAATTTTTTTATTCATTTATAATTTAAGAATTGTGTATGTATCTAGTTTACCAAGACTACTAAATTGTTTGGTCCTTTGGGAAACAGTTTACTTGTATCTTATGCCAATGTAATGGTAGTATATGTTGACACTACTTGAGAAATTAACCAAAATGACTATGAAGAGACCTCTAGATCTTTCAGATCGCAAAGCAAGGTTCGAAAAGGACAAAGGGAAAATCAACAAATACTCTCAAATAGATTTGGGACGGAATAAATTCACGGAGCTGTGTGGAAAACCTACACAACCAACCTGCACGGATAATAGCTGTGGCCGAACTCTGCGCTAGAATATTTGATTGGCACCTCTACGAAGCACCTGCGCGACATAGCTACGCGACGCACCTCCATAGAAGACCTCTTCACTAGTAGATTATCAGTGCCCCTACGCGGAGAACATACGCGGAAGATCTACACAAAGGACCTCTGCGGGCAACATCTCTATGACTAGGCCCATCCGTGCCTATAAATAGAGGCCTTGGGATCCCCATTTCCAGACTAAAAAAAAGTGAAAGACTCTATGAAGCTCCCATTGCATAGATCCTTCGCCTAGATCCCTCAAATTGTCTCAAGTAGCTCTCTAAACCACGAGAGAAGAGATAATCAAATGGGATAAGCATGTTTTGAATTTCTTCACATTTTTCAGTCCTCATCCACATATGCACTCCATAGCTACACAAGATACCTGTGTGACATAACTTCGTGGTATACCTGCGCGATATAGCTTCGCGGTATACCTGGGCGACATAGCTGCGCAGGATACCTACGCGGCATACTTGCACAAAGTACCTACACAACCAGATCAAGTACACTCTTTTACAAGACATTCATGGTAGGGTATCTCCTTCTTTGGTTCCCTTATCTGAAAGGGACTAGGTCAAAGCCTCCACCAAAACCTCCTGACTTCTCAAACCTTTGGGAAAGGCACATCGATGTGTCTCCTATTTGGGTTTGTATTTCCATAGTCATAGGTTTTCCACATTTTTCTCACAATGGGGTTAGGATTAATGGGATGTTTTTGGATTAGTATATCCAATGTCACATGGAATTTTCTCCCAGAAACAGTGTTGGTAAGTTCTCGGTTTGGCGGATGGTTGGTTACTGACCTCGCCCTTCTCAAAGAGGCGATCCGGAACCTCAGGTCTCTAGTATAGAAGATACACTTCTTACTTGTCGTTTCGTGCAAGTATAGAAGAAGTCTCCCTCCCCTACTAGAACCAATTTTAGGGCAGTCATCCTGGTATAATCCCCTCACCTTCACCCATTCTTCCTTACATTGGACCCTTGTCCAATGTAAATATAACAGAGGTAAGGTTCGTCACCTCGCCCTCTTCCACGGTCGATGTGCCCTCTTCCATCAACATGGAGGAAATAATTTAAAGTGTGAAGTGTCATTTTTGAATCTTTCACATCCTCTTGTTTTTCACACCGAGCATGACTCACGTGGGCTTAGAGATACGTGATGGTTGCAACATGTGAACAAACACTCTTTGGAAGAAACTATGAGAACTCTGATTCCTATTCAAATTAGGATATGTAGGAAGCTATTTCAGAGCCCGAGATCACTAGATATCTTCCTCAGGAATCCAACCCTAATTCCCCCAATTTGGGAATCCTCCTTAGAATATAAGCCCCAAATTCAATCATCAAATCATTAAGGAATTTTTTTCAGAAAATAAGCCCAAACTCATCTCGCTCAAAGAACCATACTCTCCTATGAGACATATAGAACTACGTGGTATTTTATTCCCATCCATATGGGATACATAGGAAGCCTCCTTGAGGATCAAACCCAACACTTCAAATCAACCCTGTTCTCCTTGGGCCATATTCCCAACAGGGGCTGATCTTACTTGGAAACTCATATCCCTTCCAAGTTCCTTGGGCTGCTTCAGCATAAGTCCCACACTAAATTTAAACTAAGCACCTTCCTCTTATAGGTCCTTATCACATGACCTTAAAAGGTATGATGTGTCCTATTAAGTGACACCGAACTATGGGGGTTCTGATTCCTTTCACAAGGATACGTAGGTAGCCCATTCTACGGGCATGATCCCAAGATCAAAACAAACCTTCGTCTCCCTGGATGACAATAAATTCTTGAGTTCCCCACTGAGTGTCTTGAAAATCATTATCATCAAAATGATGATTAAAAGAATATTTAATCAATATATTAGAGGATACCATTGATGGAAAACCTCGAATACATACGGATATTTCCATTAATGAAGAACCTTGAATACATACTCATGATTCTAAAGTTTTTCACATGTTAATAAGTGATTATAAATTCCAAGGGATACTTAAGATATACTTGGTGAATTAATAAGGATTCAAGAAAATATTTTAATTTTACAAAGAGAGTCCCATAGTATACAATAATTCCCCCCAAAAGGGTGTGATGAGTCCGACCTCCCATCCTCTCGACCAATGCATGTTCTTAAGTATCGTAAATTTAAAAACTTAACGAACAAATACCTTTGGAAAGCAGGTACACTTTGGATAAATAACTATTGTAATTTTTCAGTTCCATGAGTAAATCTAATGGAAACCTCCTGGAAACAGTGATTCTTAAATTTAGAACATACATTTCAAGGAAATACAAAACAAAAATGGTGAACCTGATGTGAATCCTTAACCAAGTTAAATAATGTTACCCACATGTTAGGGCCCTATAAATTTATAAAGGAAGGCCATAAAAAGGAATTAATCTTGCATGTATCCATCTGAAAAGATGTTGCTTTAATAAAGTTTTTCATTGTTCTCAGTCGTTTCCACAGAACTCCCTTCAAACCAAAGAATGGATTTCTCCAAGACAACATCTGTAAACTTCCTGATTGATGATCAAGCTAGATCTTCATCCTTGGGAAGGATGTTATCACCAACCCAGTGTCTTCAACGCTGGGTCTCTAATGTGATGATAAAATAATATCTCCAGCACGATACAATCCCGACTTTAGAGGTGGCTCAACAGGACCTTCAGGTCAACAACAATCCTCGATCATCTAGACAATGACGACCAATGATCAAGAAGAAGATGGTGAAAACCATGATCTCCCACCGTTTCGAGTCCTTATCCCCAGAGTGCAATAACCAGTCCCTCCCATACTATAGCGATGTAAATCAAGAGGTCACTTGAGACCTCAATTCAAGAATGCAGGAGTCCTTCCTAAGGACTCCCACTAGAAATTGTCGCCAAAATCATGTGGTAGTGAGCCCCCAACATGATGGGAGTGTTGCCTATGGATGTTCGGCCCAAGTCTCTTAGACTCGGTCATGCAAGATGAACTATCAGGGACAACATCCGGTCAACAGGGAGAAATTTCTCACCTATGCCTTTTTCGGATAAGTTCATCGATCAAAATTTATTGCAAACAATGAGCGGGCACATATACTTGTTCATTCTAATTTTGTTTCTCAACAGTATCATCTGGTAGAAACCCACCAATACCACCATATAAACCCGGTGGAGTATTGTAAATAGGCACATACACCTGCTCACAAGTTATCATCCAGTCAGCAGACTCGTCTGATTGCATTTAAAGAGTCCTTCCAATCTAATATGGTGGAAACAGGTAAACAAGAACATACACCTATTTACAATCACCAATTCTATCATCAGTCTCGTTTTACAGTATTGAAGGAAGTCCATCAACCATACTTAACGAAAAATAGCAAGAAGGCACATACAGCTGCCAATGTTCATCAAGCCTGCCAATAGTTTCGTTTGGTATCACCCGAAGAAGTTAGTCGGAAAGCTCCGACGACAAATTTAGGGCAGACCCAACTCTCTTCTCCTATTCATGAGTACTGTCAATATCCATTGATAGGAAAAGGAGGAAATGATCAGGCACATACACCTACTCCAGATACGGAATGGACGTATATTCCTATTTCGGCCGCTAAAGTCACCAAACACATCATATCAATGGTGAAAGGGCATATGCATATCCCTTCCCATATTCTAGAATCATGCCATGATATTTTTAACAACTACTTCAATAGTATCTGGGGAACATACATATAAATCTATCCCCACACATGGTACGACACATCAGAATTCCATCCCAGAGCAGATACACACCTTTGTTCCAGCCTATGAGGGTCATGGGGTATATTCTTCCATATCATACGGACAATAGGATCGGGAACATACACCCTTTCCAATTGGAGTTAATCGGTCCATTCCAGTAACTACTCTAAGGCAGGAACATACACCCTCCCATTATAACCACTTCCCTCAACAGGTGGCCCCACCTAAGTATAATAGAACAACCAAAAAAATCGCCAAACATCATAGGAAAATCAAGATTCAAGCTGTGATTTAGCTTATCTTAACACTGTAGTTCTTGAAGACCTCAGACATTTATATGTTTCTTCTCAAGATCCTACCCTCTCATTACCAAATTTTGGGACTGGTAGTCGTAATTTTGAAGTTCCTCATCAGACACTTCATCATGAAGGATTGCTTCATGAAAATTCAGTCAATCCAGAGTGTCTATCTCCAGATGAGAGCCATGAAAACCTTTCGTGTGTCCAGAAGACCAAGGAGAAAGAAGATTTATCCCTTGATATAATCCATCATGGTGATCCTCCTCATGATGGCATTCGCTGCAAAATTCCTCTCCTTAGTAGTATTTCGCATTGTCAAAACAATTCCATAATTGACAATGTAGCAACAAGAAATCCCTCCTATCTTGAGAAACTTGCAAACACAAGGCCAGTCATGTCTGATGCCTTGTCATTGATAGGTGAAACACTTTCTCAGTCACAAGACATCTTAAGGGAATAGTCATTCTCTGAACCTCCTTTGGGCCATTTATCTTCTAATACAGGGCATCCACTTTAGTCAAACCAAGTGGACAAACCTCTAGTGAAAGATGAAGAAGATGTGTTAAACATGAGGAATTAATTAGCTAAAGGAGAGATATCAGTCGTGTTCTGGCCTTCAGCAAATTCTCAGTTTGATATTCCAGAATTGATGAAAGAAGATTGCATTCATGACATTTGTCTCAACTTATGGAAAACTCTTCATCATTTGAAAACTAAAGTATTACCATGTGATGAATATCAAAATCATTTAAAGGTAATAGAAGGGTTACAACGTCAAATTGACTTGGCATCTCTTTCAGTTTCCCAACATCCAAGGGTTGAAAAACAATAGAGAACCCTTCAACGTGAATGTCTCAATGCTCTGAAGAGGCTACGCCAATTAATTTCTAATTCCCTATCTAGTGTTCACATCAGAGGATGGGGTGCATATAGAGCATTGCATTTCACTGCACTCCAAAATTAGAAAATTCCACCAAAAGTGGTTTCATGCAATGTTATTGCCCATGGTCGGGCACAATCAATAGGTTTTTTATGTAATCAAATGTATGCTCAATAACAGGACTCAACTAGTTCTCATCAGAATCAGGCCCAAAGAAAAGAAGTTGTTGAGCTACTTTTACATCAAGACTCTGAGAATCTTGAATAGGCATCCCATTTAGAGGATGTTAGATGTCAAAGGATGTAAAATTCTGAAATAGCACAGTGATCTTCTGAAACAAATGATTTGAGTGATTGTCTTATGATGCACCCAGCTAATGTTTGATCCAAAATCTGAAAAATAAAAAGACCAATTGCATGAATTTCAGCTGTAGCAGTTCAAGAATCACCCCAGCATTCAAGGCCTGGGGCCTATTTAATTCAACCATTAAATTCATTAAACAATTTTCAATAATTTGAAGAAGAAGAACATGATCAACCCTAGCCTACAAGGCTGGGGGCTTTTTCACATCTACAATATCCTCCTTAAGAGAAGTCAGTTTTCTCCCGATTAGGGAAGAAGCCACAAAGAAAGCATACAACTAAATTTTCCAATGATTCCCTTCATGTTACTACTCACTAAACAGTTCCAGGTAATTCTTTATATAGAAGAATGGAGTATCATGAAAGACAAAAAGGGAGATGATCTAGCAGAAACACTGATAGAATTCCATCAATGCATTATGCATCAGTGAATGTTATCAATGCCATTGCAGAAGATCCTCCAAAAAATAAGTCTAGTTTAGGGGAATCAAAAGATGAAGTTCTTGTCCTCAATACGGTACACACTGAGGCAAATGAAGAAGGTGTGTGTACCTGAAATAAGAAGCTTACCCAGAATCTAGGTATGTCTTCAAATAACCAACTCCCCCCTCTCTAAAAAGTATCTAACAAGGGGAAAGTAAAAAAGTCAGATTGCATCTCACTTTTTCACTGTAGAAGGTCAATATCTTTTACTTGAAGGTAGATTTTCACAGCAAGAAGAGGAAATTAATAAGTTTAAGAGGCTCAATACAAAGTTACTTTGAAACAGCATTTCTGATAGACATGCTCCCCAGGAAAGTCCTCAACTTAAAAATCTTGTAGGAGATCCTCATCAAAAGGGATTTGTAGTAACTACAGATGCAGATAATGAATTCCCTCCATTGGGTACATAATCAAGATAGGATCATATACATCCTGATAGACCTATTCCCATGGATTATCCAAAGTAGATATCAGCACCACCCTCAGTGGTCTTACCAGTCATTGCACCAGCTCAAACTCTAGTTGCTATAACTGCATAGAATCCAGCTCATATGGATATTCCTCAAATGCTTATGAACACAATTGAGGCATTAACGACTGAGTTGGAAGCTATGTAGGAATGACGTGAACCAGTTCAGCCGGAAAAGAGAGCTTACCCTGAATGGGTGGATGCAATTCCTCCCCCACCAAATTTTGTGAATACCACATTCCCAATTTTTAATTGTTCAAGAGCTCTGGAACAACATTTAACACATTTTGTTTCTCGTTGTGATCCTATGATGTTAACTTCTCAACAATAAGAAGCAGTTAAGCTTAGGTGTTTTGTGCAGTCATTACAAGGACCAGCTTTTGTTTGGTATACAATTTTTCAATTTTGATCAATTACTGGGTGGGAAGATCTCCATCAATAATTCCTTCTTAAATTTATCTCAACACTAACAAAGATGGTAGTGTTTTATCTTACCAATTGTAAAAAAAATAGAATGAAAGAGTTTCATATTTCATTGCTCGATGGAAGGGATTAACATATTCCTTAAGTTTAGAACTCCCTCAAGAAGAGTTTCTACCAATCTGTGTGGAAAATTTTCATGATGAATTACTCACACCATTGATCCCTGTGAAATACACATGAGGGTTTCAAGACCTTACTTCAATTGCTCTGTAGATAGATTACTCTATTATAGAAGCTAAGGCTAAAACTTGTGTAATTCCATCAGCTCCAGGAAGGAAGATAGGAAAGGCAGAAGATGCTACAGTCACACTCAAACAGGCATTTGTATCTGCTTCTACTTCAATACCTTCGTCATACTGAAGGGATCTGCCTCCTGAGCATCAGCAGCAATGACCATTTCATCAAGATGATCAAAGAGATCAAAGGAAAAAATGGTTTAAGGAATTAAAGAATAAAGTTTATTCTTTCAAGAATGAACAAGTTCCTGGTTACTTCATCTCAGCCTTAGAAAACAATTTGATTCAGTTTCCAAGGCCAAAAAATCCAAATAAAGATGAAGATGAAGATCGTCCAAATTATTTTCCCTTTCATTAGATATTGGGACACCCAATTCAGGAGTGATTTGTTTTCAAATACCTTCTTCAAAAGATGGTAGACTTTGGAAAAGTGAAATTGAAAAGTTCATCAGCTCAAGTTGCATGTGTTACTACTACCAATCCAGAGGAATAGGAAGAATGGAAAGAGGTTAAAAGTAAAAGTGTGCAAAAATATGATGATTGGATGATCAGGAAAATGATCAACCGGACTCATGCTATTTTACAAACATAGTTGAAACAACCAATTGTGTCTTCTACCACTCCTGCCATAGCAAAACCATATTTATCAAAAGGTTATTCCTCAAAGAATAAAAGTGATGATAAAGACAAAGAGAAGTTAGAAGAAGGTGATCTTGTGTCAAGTACAAAGTTGTCCTTGACCCTGGAAGATTTTATGCCATCTGTTTCAAAATCACAGGCACCGCCCCGCCAAACGATACAACCAGAAGTAACCTATCTGGTAGAATCCTCATCAGATGAAGAATTGATCTTTGGTTCCATGAATTTTATCCATTTAACGGATGCTTATTCCAATAGTGATTTTTATTGTATTGATCCATAATTCTTTATACCTAATTGGGGAACTAGAGGAAGAGGCCAAAGTCGAGGATACAGGGGAAGACGTGGAAATTCCAGAAACCACCAGTTTAACTCTAACCATGCTCAAACCATAAATGTGGAAGAAACTTGTGGAAGATCTCTTTTGTGTTCTTGACAGGAACAAGGAGTTTATTCCATGAAAAACAAGTATAGTTCTAGAATAATTATTCTAGAGGACTAATTAAAAGTAACGCCATATTCCTCTTAGCAAGTTAATAGACCTATTCAGTCTAATCTTCCAAAGTTAGGAATATTTACCACTTCTGTTTCAACACAGAATATGACTACAATAGAAGCATAAACTTCCAAAGTACCTACAAAACCACATCTCTATGCTAGAAAATGCAGACCTTTGGGTCAAAAGTATGATTTTTTGAAACAATTAGTCCAATTACTAGTTAGGTTGTCAATTTTGGATGCTTTGAATATATCAGAAGATCATCAAGAGGCATTTATTGAGGCTTTTTCAAGTCCTCAAGAATTTGAAACCGAAGTTGCTGCTGCTGAGGTTTATCGTATAGAGAATGATTTTGTAGAATTTCATGCAATCATATCTTTTATGGATGAAGATAAATACCATGTGGTACATGGGAATATCAGACCTTTGTATTTGTCTGGCAAGGTCAATGACATAGATATCTGATGATCCTTCATTGATAATGGATCTGTGGTCAACCTCATTCCCATTCGAACACCTCTTCGATTGGGTCTGACTGAATCTGACTTATCTCCTTCGACTTTAATGTTGAAAGAATATGACAAGAATGAACAAGAACCTCTGGGCAAAATTAAAATCAGAACTCAGTTTAGAGATCTTGTTTCTAATTCAGATTTCATGGTTGTTCATCAGGACACAGCATTAAATATTCTTCTTGGAAGGCCTTGGTTTCATCAACATGCATCCATACCTTTGTCATACCATCAATGTCTAAAATACTGTTTCAATGGTCAAATTGGGACATTGTATGGTGACAAGGCTCTGTTCAAAACATGTGAATATCAATACATTGAGGAAGATTTTTATCACACAAAAGGAACGAAGTCCATAATGAAGGAAATAACTAGAGTAAATTCTCCAAATGGATTTAAAAATATTCCAGTAAATCCATTCATGCATTTGAGTACAAATTCTGTGCTACCCATCAATAAAGTTGAAAGGGTAAAACCAAATCCATGCCCTCATCCAATAATTTCCATAATGTCAATTGTGGAAATTGAGCCTAACAACATGGGAGAAATTATTGATACACCAAGAAATAATGGAAGCTTGAATAGAGATTTTTTCATTTCATCTGCTGAACTACAATGAGCCTCTACTTCGTCAATCAGAATAGAAGAAATTTTAGTAATGTTATAGGAAGACAAAGTTGTTGATTCTCAGTCCATCAATCCCTCTTTACCATAGGAAGACCCTTCATCATCAGTAGGGTCAGATATGGTGGATTCTTCTTTGGGATGTTCAAATACTGACTCCTCCCTTAACTCTGGGAGTATTTCCCTGTCATATACTATGCAAGTGGAAACAGAAGAGGTAACATATAAAGAGGAAGAAGAGGAATACCTCGGGGATTCTCATCCAGCATTTAAAGAAGGTATCTCTACCACCGTGGATGAACTCAAAGAAATAAATCTGGGTACAGAAGAAGATATATGCCTCACTCAAATTAGTGCAGTCATGACCTCTGAAGAGAAAGAGGTGTTTAATTCTTTTCTAAATCAACATTGAGATATATTTGCCGGGAATTATACGGAAATTCCATGTCTTAATCCTGATGTAGTCACCCATCATTTGGGTTTTCTAGAATAACATTGTGGATTCAAGCAAGTAGCAAGGAGAACACACCCAATGCATGCCTCTAAAATTGAAGCTGAAGTTTATCAGCTTATAAAGGAAAAATTTTTCAGGGAAGTTAAGTATCCAAAATTAATATCCAATATTTTCCTTTTGAAAAATAAGAATGAGAAAATTAGAGTTTGTATTGATTTCAGAGATCTTAATCGTCATTGTTTTATAGATGATTTCCCAGTCCCGATTACAGAACTTCTAATTGATGAAACGGCTGGTTATAAAGCTCTTTCCATTATGGATGGTTACTCTAGGTATAATTAAATTTGAATTTCCCTGGAGGATGAATAATCTACAGCCTTTAGATCTCCTCAAGGTGTGTTTTTCTATAGGGTAATTTCCTTTGGCTTAAAGAATGTGGATGCAACATACCAACGTGCCATGCACCATATCTTCAAACCCTTCTTAGAGAAATTTATTGAATGTTATGTAGATGATTTGGTACTCAAATCCAAACAATGTTCCAATCACTTGGATGATTTGGAAACCAAATTTCACAAACTTCGGCAACATAATTTTAAGATGAACCCCTTAAAATGTGCTTTCAGGGTAACTTCAGGAAATTTTCTTGCTTTGTTGTATGCCATCGTGGTATCGAAGTTGATCCTAAGAAAAAAAAATCAATCCTTGGTATGTCACCTCCTAGAAATTTGAAATAATTAAGAGGAATTCAAAGACACTTGGCCTATATTCAGCGCTTTATCACCAACTTGGCATGAAAATTTTTACCCTTCACCAAATTAATGAAGAAGGGAGTTACCTACCAATGGAGAGAGGATTTCCAAGAAGCATTTGATATACTCAAGAAATATCCCTTGAGTCCGCCAGTATTGATTCCACCTGTTGAACAAAAACCACTTATTCTCTATGTGACAGCTTTATAGCAATCACTAGGTGCCTTCCTCACCCAAAAGAATGATGCTGGGAATAAAAACAGCCTTTATTATCTCAGTCGAACTATGATTGATGTGGAAACTTGGTATTCAAGTATTGAGAAGTGATTTCTGGCATTAATATTTTCAATTCAAAAATTAAGGCACTACCTGCAACATCATGAGTTCCAATTGGTATCTCGTAATAACCCGCTAAAATTTATCCTCAGTATTCCTATGCTTACAAGGCATCTGGAACGATGGGCGGTTATTTTACAACAGTTTGATATCCATTTTGTGCCTCAAAATGCAATAAAAGGCCAAGATCTAGCTGATTTCCTTGCTGAGCACCCATTTGTAGAAGACACATTATTTAATACAGAACTTCCTAATGAAGAGGTCTTCTCTATTGAAGATAATTCCCAAATATGGTAAATGTATTTTGATGGTGCTTCTAGAAGTCCAATAGGGAATAGACTGGAAAATCCTAAACTCAACAAGGTTTGATTAGGAATTGTCCTTATTTCCCCAGAAAAGGCAGTTTTTCCTTATTCTTTCCTGTTATCAAAAGGTGGTACCAACAATCAAGAAGAGTATCAAGCTCTCATTGCAGGTTTGGAATTAGCCCATCAGGTGCAAATGGATCATTTAAAGGTAAAAGTTGATTCAAAATTGATAATCAAACAAATCAATGGGGAATATTCTATTAGAAAAGAAGAGTTAATCCCTTTGTGTGATTATGTTAGAAAGTTAATGGCTGAATTTTCCTCAGATCTGATATTTTCCTATGTCTCACGATCAAAAAATGCCCAAGAAGATGCACTGGCTAATACAGCTACAGCCTTGGAAGATCCAAATCGAGATGAGATAGTTATCAGCATAACTCATCTTCAGGTGATCTTACCTTTTGTTCAAACTAGAATGGAGGAAATTAAATAAATTTTCCCTATTTATAAACCATATGGTCATACCACAGGATAGATAACATCCATTATAGAATATCTTCAAGATGGGGTACTTTCACTAAACAAGTCTGAGAAAGAACAGATCCGGCGATGAGCGGCCAATTTTACTCTTTATGACAGTCCAGACCACCAAAAGATCCTTTACAAGTGAGGCTTTGATGGAATTAACTTCAGATGTATTGATGGAGAAGAGACCACAGCTTTCATGAAACAAGTACATTCAAGAGCATGTGGTGCCCATCAATTTGGGCACAGACTCTTTGATCAGATTCAAAGGCTCAGATACTTTTGGCCTTCAATGACACAGGATTGTACAGATTTCACTAAAAAATTTCATCCCTGTCAAGTGAATGAAAACTTCATTCATCAACCCCCAGAGTTTCTACATACAGCTAAATACTCCTAGCCATTTTCCACATGGGGAATGGATATAGTAGGGCCTTATCCTCCAACCACGGATAACCAGTTCAAGTATATTCTCATTGCTACTAATTTTTTCTCTAAATTGGATGAGGCAATACTTCTATAGGAAGTCAGAGCTAAAAGCATTGTTAGTTTTGTCAAAACTAATATCATCACCAGATTTGGAATCCCTCATACTATTTTGACGGACAATGGCACCAATTTTTGTTCTGCTGAAGTGAAAAGGCTATATTATGAGCATAATATCAAGTCCAACCACTCATCTTGCTATCATACAGCGACTAATGGAAAAATAGAGGCCTTCAATAAGACTTTATCAAATATACTCTAGAATATGGTGGATAAATATAAGAAATCATGGCCTGATAAACTTTTGAATGCTTTATGGGATTATCAGAAAATTACTTGTACAGCTACCCAGGAAACTCCTTATTCATTGGTATATGGAACTGAAGCAGTTTTTCTAATTAAAATACAATTTCCTTCACTTACAGTTGCAATATGTGATCAATTTTCTATAGATGAAAGATCTCAGAAACAGTTCAATGAGTTTGAATGATTATATGAGAAACGATTGCATACTTTTCATCATCTAGAAGTCTATCAGAATAGAATAGCGTGATATTTTAATAAAAAATTTCACCTTCATTCATTCCTTTAAGGAGAATTGGTATTGGTCCTTAGGACTCCAATGATACCAGGAAAGAAACCTCCAAAACTTGAACCAAAATGGGAAGGACCTTATTCCATACATAAGGTCTATTCAAATGGAGCCTATGATTTAGTCTCAATGGATAGAGAGCTTATTACAACTCCAACCAGTACGAGATTCTTGAAAAAATACTCTTTGTAATTATACCACATTAGTCCTCACTACAAGACTTTAAACTACACAGTATCATGTCCTTACTACAAGACTTAAAACTACACAGCCCCCATATCCTAGTTGCAAGAAATTAAACTGCATAACAACCACAAGCATCCATGTTACATGACTTTAAAGTTCATAGTATCTTCATCCTTGTCGCATGACGTTAAATTGCATGACATCATTTTTACAACTAATGTTTTCTCTATAAGATTCTAGAAGTTTACATAAGAAAACATCATTGATGTCATCACTACTCCTTAGTAGTACGTGATTTCTTATTTTTTTCTATGTTGGAGTCAGATCTGCATATAGAACATGTTTCAAGAACTACATATGTTTTGATTCTCAGTTTCAATGAGATACGTAGAGATGCCTGAATCTTCAATTCTGGGCCCAGCCACAATCAAAAAAAATTCTTATTTTCTTTTCTCCTCTTATATATGAATTAGATCTATACATAGTGTTTCCTTAAGATATATGATTTGTTCCTTATACCATTTTATGTCTTAAAATTTATTGTTCTCTCAGAACGTATCAAAAGACCCCATTCTTCATGGAAAACATAGCTTGAGGAATGATTGTTTAAATAACTACATACAGCTTGATTCTCATTTATTTTTTAGATACGTAGAGATGCCTAGATCTCCAATCTTGTTCCCAGCCATGATAAAAACCCCCCTTTATTTCTTGTATAAGAATCAAATCTGTATAGGAAATGTTTTAAAAATTATGTATGACATGATCCTTTCCCCAACAAGACATATAGTGACACTAGAGTATTATCCCTTAACCTAGTTACAATATGTCTTTTCCTTTCATATCGGTCCATTGTCATCCTTACCACGTGACGTTAAACTGCATGGAAATCTAATACCTCTATTCTTCATTTGCATCACCTATGAATTATAAAAGAAACCCTTACTCCTCCTTGTTTATCACACAAAGCATAGATCACATGAGCTTACGAATTGGGTAAATGATTTCTTTATATAAGTTGTTTTAATTTCTTATAGGGTTAATAATGTACTCACTGCATGACTCAAAACTACATAGTACAATGTCCTCACTGCATGACTCAAAACTGCATAGTACAATGTCCTCACTGCATGACTCAAAACTGCATAATACTATGTCCTCACTGCATGACTCAAAACTACATAGTACAAGGTCCTCACTACATGACTCAAAACTGCATAGTACAATTTTCTCACTGCATGACTTAAAACTGCACATCATCATATTTATTTAAAGCAAACAAAGAAAGTATCCATTTTACATATGAGTCGGATCTATGTAAAGGAAATCAAAATCATAATCAATATTGATTCAAATATTTCTCATAAACATTAAACATAAACCCTCTTCCATATTTCACACTATTAATATTGAATATTTCCAAATCCTCATAATCTTTCTTACGGTTTCTGGTGACAAAATTTCTAATACCTGAGAGCTCTTTTTCCGAACTATGAAGCATGTTACCTTAGGCGACCTTGCATAAGTTGCCTACATAATAGGCCTGTCAATCAAAAATGTCATTATTTGGTTATGCAGCATATTCCCTAGTTGGCCCCGCATAACACAACCCCCATAACAGGTTTTTCAAGTAATGGTAACTTCGTTCTTAGTTATAGTATCTTTGTCCCCTTTAATCTTTCATGACAATATATAAGAATTTGTATTTTAAAACATTTATTCAAGTATATTTTTCCCATTATCTTTCTCACAATCTAAAAATATTCAAGACCATGGTTTACACATTTCCTTCACCATGTGTTTGATGCACTAGGTAACAACCTTGAATTCACTTGGAGACATATCATATATTGTTTCCATTTATGGTCCTAGTTGTATAACCTAAAACTACAAACACCATATCTTTTACGTTTGGGTCAGACCTTCGTAAAAGTCATGTTCCTTTGATTCGTTGGATATCTTGATTGGAAATACCCTTCCCTTATTCAGGAACCTTTCTCCATAAATCAAACTCTATGCTTTAAAAGATCCAAATCTCCATAAACTTTCTTAAAATTTTAGAAATAGAACGTCAAACTTCAGAGAGAACTTTTGCCTAAATATGCAGCATGTGCCCATAGGCAGCTTTGCATAAGTTGCCTATATAATAGGTCTGTCAGTCAAAAGATACCATTATTTGGATATGCAGCATATGCCCCAGTTGGCCCTGCATAACATGGCCCCCATAATGGGTTTATCAAGTAATGGTAACTTCGTTCTTAGAAAATACTTCCTCTAATGCTTCTATCCCTTTTCCCATACCATTCCTCAGTTTCAAAAATTCTCAAATCATAGTTTAGAATTTTCCCTTTCATACCTGAATATGATAGTATGTTTCGAAACAAAGAAATTGGGAGAATTTTCTCCTACCTTTGGTCAGAGCTAAAGACTTTAAATTAAATCCACACAATGTCCTCACTACATGACTTAAAACTGCACAGTACCAATGTCCTCACTGCATGACTTAAAACTGCACAGTACCAATGTCCTCACTGCATGACTTAAAACTACACAGTACGATATCAGAAATATCTCCTTTTCAAATAAATTTTTAACCATTACTCATACACCAAATTTTTATAAAAATGGTTTTTCTATTCATGACTTATGTTGGTCTAAAATTGCCCTTTTTCATTCTTAAAATTCATTTCCTTGGCAAAACCACCTACTGTGGTCTTATGTCACCCAAATATTATTTCCCTCAATCTATTGGCAAAAAAATGTTAAATTCCAAAAGAACTATTTTACCTGACTATGAAGCATGTTCCCTTAGGTGGCCTTACATAATTTGCCTACATAATAGGCCTTTTAGTCAAAAGATGCCATTATTTGGCTATGAAGTATATGCCCCATTTTTCCCTATATAAAACACCCCCAATAACGGGTTTGTTAAATAATGGTAATGTCATTCCTAGGAAAGACACCCCTTATATTGATATAGGTTTTAGATTTGGTGACCATAAAAAAAATCATGACTCAAGATTCCCCTTGGAAATGTTTAAAGAATATTAAAGCAATTCTTAGCCACTGATTCTAGTTTGGAATATAATTCCAAATTTTTGGTCAAAGCTATTCGACCCTAAATATTGTCCCTATACAGTTCAACATGCATGGCTTTAAACTGTCAGTTTCAAAAGACTCGATACTCGTTAGATTGAGAACCTACAAAGGTAAATATAAAAAAAATTGAGTCTCAACTCACTAAACATACATTTTTTTATGATTTAGGAAATATTGAGCAATAAAAAAAGAGGTCAAAAAACACAAAATTTGTAGGGTTATCCATATAAACCTAGAAATAGTCAAATTATGCTCATTAGGTCCCTCGGCTTAATAAGAAAATTTTTAGAACTTCATTCATATTATTATAATAATTATTGTTTAATATAAAGGAATCATTATCATCATTTACCTTTCATATTTCAATCATGAAAAATAGGAATAAAGATTTTTATGATTGAAAACAAATTTTCTTTCATTCATATGAAAATAGAGGGCCATCCACAAAATGGAGCCTCTCTATCATGTTTTAGAATAAACTCTCAACGTGACTTTTCATTTGTTGGATTGCTTCATAAGCCCTATCAACTGCTTTTTGAATTTGTGATAGTTGATCAAATCCAGCCTCCTCTGCTTGACGAAGTGCTTCCTTAGTAGTTGAAATGGTAGTTATCCCCTATAATTGGGTTTCTCCTAATGTCTGATTCAACTGCTCAAGATTGTTATGAACAACATCTAGTTATTGTTTCAGATATAACAATTCCTTTGTGGTCTCTTTGATTTATTGGCTAATTTCGAGTGATTTATTGTTATGATTTGCCTCCACCTCAATTACTGCAGCTTGAAACCTCCCAATATTGATGCATCATTTAGCCTCTTAAAAATATTGTCGCAGCTTATTCTCCTGCTCTCGTTGGTGAATAGTCTCTTTCATGGCATCATAGACTAACCGATAATTAAATCCACCAAATCCCAATATGCAGAACAATACTGGGAGTTTTGAAAAATGGGACAACAATTCATCTAAAGGATTTTCAGAAATTATACTCTAGATATGCCGCAATGTCTTCTTACATGCCATACCAAGAGCATATTACATTTCTATGTCTAAATTTGAGTCACTACCATGAGGTAAAATGTACTCTGGAAACAGGTCGCTTAAAGAGCTGTCTTTTTCTACTTCTCTTGGGACAGTGGAAGCTTCACCTTTTGATCTAGGAACTGATAACCCTAAATGATAAAATCAAAGTTATTATTAGTATCAAATGGAGGAAATAAATATGATTCAAATAGATGATTTTATTTACCTAATAATAAGTCAGCTACTTGATTTGATTCATTCCCCGTATTCTTAGCCTCATTATTTTGAGTAGATGTTTCCTGAGAAGGGGAATTTCTTTGAATTTGATCAGTTATGAAATTTGAAGGCTCTAGAACATCTCTTGATAAATGATCCTCTGTAGATATTTCTCCAGTCCCAGCAGAAGGATAAAGTGGAACACCCTGTTCTTGAAGAGCCTTTGCAAAATTTTCTGCAGATAAAGCTACATAAGGTGAAATTTTATGTAAATAATCAAGTTGAAGAGCAATTGTGTATAAAAAATACAAGAATAGGGACTTATGTCATTGAAATTCTTCATAAAAATCTCCAAACTCCTTTATGGAACCTGGAATATCAATATTTGGATTAAGGGTGTCCATCATTTCAGTGTATACGACCCGAAATGTTACAACATCCTCACCATTTAAGGTATACAACAAACATTGGTTGATTCCTAAATTGGATCCACTGAAATTTTTTATATTGGTTCTTCAATTGGTATGCCAACATCAGGTCCTTCCAGGTTTGGGTCAACATCAACATTGGTCTTAGATTTCCCTGGATCTTCATTCCTTTCTTCTCAAACAATACAAATAACAGTGTTGATTATTCAAGGATCCTTTGAAAAAAGCAACTGAGGAATGTATTTAATCTTACCGTGACTTTTCTCTATCTCAGTAGAGCTAGGGTTAGGTATAGCTAAATCTTTTGACGATTTATCTACTAAAATTGCAGATTCGTCAGCATGAACCTATGTTTCCCCTAAGACTTTTTTTCTGGTCTTGAAGAATCAGCTCTTAATCTCTTAAGAGAGGAGAGAGACATAGATCCTACAAGAGGATAAAACATGGTTACCAGAATTTATCGAGAAAGTTATATACTCTAAGGATTGTATAAATACTTACTCTTTTAGAGAACGCTTCGAATCAATCTATTTTCTCTCTTGAATTTTTTTTTAAATCTTGGGGAGAGATTGAAACACTCATCTTAGCAGGGGAAACTTGAGGTAATGGTTGAGGATTATCTGTCTCCATTACCCCAATTATGATTCTTTCTCCTGGAGAAAGTTCTGGTGAACTGGGAGGATTATTTTTTGTGTCAATAGGAGAGCCTACAAGACCATACTAAGGTGATTCGAGAATTGGTATGGATCTTCCTTCTCGACATTCAAGCTGCATAAATATATTTTGATCAAGATTAATGATGATAAATGATAAAGAATATTTGAGACAAAAGAAAAAGGGAAATACAATCTCAGTATTAACATAAATATCCCACTCCTCAGATTTGATAATTACCCCTTCGTAGACTCCTAAGTCAAGCATATGAGATACTCGTTTAGAGGCTAGGATTTCTTCATCAGTTGCATATATAAAAGTCTCCAACTCTGCAGTATACTTCTATAATTCATCCAATTTATAGTCTGGATTGCAATCATAAGGTGCCTTGATGTCACCAATATCTGGAATTCAAATTCCATGCTGGAGAAATGTCCATGCATCCCTAAGATCACGGGTTACACTCTCCCGATTATGAATGGCTGAAGGTAGCACATAATTAAATCTTGGTATGGTTGAATGTGGAGGAGATTAAACACCCTCTGATTGGAGAGCTTCTTCAAGAATCTCTTCCTCAGAAAGTTCAACAGAAGGAATAGGAATATATTTTCCATGGTGGTGACTTAATCGCCTTTGTTTTGGGGGTTTTTCTTTTTAGCCCTGGTCTTTCTAGTATACTTCCTGTGAAGATGTTTTGAGGGCTCTAAAACCTCTGAAACTTCTGTATCATCTCTGGACTTGGACTTCTTACCAAGATTTCCATGTGCAACAGTCGTTGTATCCACCACTCGATATATTCTTTTTGTCAGAGCTCCTTGAGGAAATGAAGAAACCCAATCTTTGGCATACCCAGCTTCCAATCCAATTGATGCATCTGGTGGAGGTAATGTAATTGACAATTTGGATACCTCTAAAGATGTTAGAATCCATAACTATCATGCTACCATAGGATGCTTCTCATTTCTGACATATTTGGGAGAAAAAGTGCTTGATTTTTGAAGACATATGAACAGACGAGAAAACCCTTAGGGGACATAAGCCTCGTAGACAATTTCACCATCAATCCTGGTTGATAATACGCCATCCCTGAATGATATCATATAGGATCTTAACTCTTAATTATTTTATTTACCATCATCAATAAATGTTCCATTTGGTGGGTTACCAAAAGGGAAGAAGTTTAATTATCCTAATAAATTTAATACCTTCAGCACCTCATTAGGTCTCAAGTTTAGAGGCTTAATACCAAAAACTTTCTGTAAAAATGGGGTGAATCAACCGTTGGGAACCCTGACTGAATTCAGCACCGAGTATAAAGAAAAATGTGCAGTAATAAAGCCCCACAACACTTGGAATGTCCCTAAAATCATAAATGAAGCCTTGACATTGTATAAATGCAGCAGGATATGGTAAATTCTTGCTAATACAGGGGTTGAAAGCCCAATATACTTCCCCTCTACCAATTTAGCTGCAATGATGAAATTCCTTGATCTTACTCCACCTCCGGATTCACGGACTAGAATCAAATAAATACTTATCCACATATCAAGGAAGGAAGCTAAGCGTATTGTTGCATCTATATCGGGTTTGAAATTATAGCCTTAGTGCTCATAATCACCTCTTTCCAACATTGACCAATATGTGCCTAAACTGCCTCAGTTATCTGCAGAAGGACAAATAGTAGGACGTCCACAAATTAGACCTTCCTCTGTTGTTGGTTCTAATAAGGCTTCCAACTATACTCTAGAATGAATATATTTCTTGTCCTTAGGTAAATTATTCTCTATCTTAAATAATTAATGAGCTAGAGGTGGTTTTCTAGAAGTATTACCCCATGTTGTAGTTGGTGGAGTGAATTAATCATACATTTCCCCAATAATGGGAACTCCAGCTATTTGGTAAATGTCCTAGAGACTAATACCAACTTCAATGTGCGTCAAATTAAAGGAATTCGTTTATGGACTCCATCGGCTCAGTAATTCATGAATGAATTAATTTTTGTAAACATAAGTTTTCCCCATATAGACAGCTTCGTAGATATGAACATATGAGAAATTTTTTCTGAATTATGCACAAGTCCGACATACCCAAAATTCCCACATCCACTCAGGTTTTACACCCCCTCCAGATCGAAGGTCTCAATCTCCTTTCCAACCATTAGATTGATCTGTTTAAGAATCCTGAAAAGTGGAATCATAACAATGTGGTCTTGGTTCTACAACATGATCTTTCATATTGGGAGTGAAACCACTGTGATGAAGGATTCAGCTAAGAGGGATTGTTCCTTTTTTTATTGGAACCCCCCTTGCACTAATATTCATGCAGTTATAGTTGGAGTATTGAAGAAACCAATTTTTTGGAAAGTACTTCTTAACAGATGGAACATGAGCCTCTTTCAAAATCCCATGCCCGTAAAAGGGTAAATAAGAACTTTTTTCATAGTCACGTTGGTACAGAATTAGACCCTTCCATAGCCCAGGAAGGGTACTCTCAATAATGTCATAATAGTTTGGTATGATGATCTTCATCATTTCATTTTGATGAGCCTTAGATTCTTCAGTATGAGTAATCAAATGATTCATTCTTTCCTGCAAAAGAATTACTAAACTTCTAGGTTATAATTTTAAAGAGGAAATCAAGAATTTTGGCAAAGCACACTGTTCACATAGGTCTTTCGAAGAGGCCTGTCGCGTAGGTACTTAGATGAGGCATGTCACGTAGGTCCTTCAATGAGGTTTGTCACATAGATCCTTCTCCAAGGATCCTAGATCAACCCCATCAGTGAATTCCTTTGGCGTAGCTTCATCGCATAATTATTTTTACCTTGAAAAGGTTTCAAAGAAATTACGCAATAGCACAACGCAATAAGAGATGGGCAAACTAGATACACAATGAGAGTTTCAAAATTTCAGAGAAAGCACAGGTGAAGAAAAAAATTGTGAAAGGTGAGACCTATTTATAGGCAAATGAAGACCTACGTGTTCGGACTGCATGCACCCTCTTCGTGTCGTACCTCTGTGAAGTAGCTGCATGGTAAACCTGCATGGGAAACCTGCGCTATTTCGTAACTTTCACCTCAGGACTCGGCCCTCTATGTACATTTCGAATCCAATCCTGAGGGGGGGCTTTTTTTGACACTACTTGAGAAATTAACCAAAAGAACCATGAAGAGACCTCTAGATCTTTCAAATCGCAAAGCAAGGTTCGAAAAGGACAAAGGCAAAATCAACAAATACTCCCAAAGAGCTTCGCGACGGAATAAATTAATGGAGCTGTGCATAAAACCTTCTCGACCGACATGCGCGGAAGATAGCCACGGCCGAACTCCATGCCTGAAGATTTGATAGGCACCTCTATGAAGTACCTGCGTGACATAGCTATGCAACGCACCTCCGTAGAAGACCTCTTCTCCAGTTGATGCTCGGTGCCCCTGTGCAGAGAACCTATGCAGCGGATCTATGTGAAGGACATGCACAGGAAACATCTCTTCAACCAGGCTCATCCATGCCTATAAATAGAGCCCTTGGTCTCCCCAATTTTGGACTAAAAAAAAGTGAAAGACTCTCTAAAGCTCCCATTGCGTAGCTCCTTCACCTAGATCTCTCAAATTGTCTCAGGTAGCTCTCTAAATCACAAGATAATAGATAATTAAATGGGATAAGCATGTTTTGAAGTTCTTCACATTCTTCAGTCATCATCCTCATATGTGCGCCATAGCTGCGCGGGATACCTGTGCGACATAACTGCGTGGTATACCTATGTGATATAGCTTCACGGTATACCTGCGTGACATAGCTACGCGTGATACCTACGTGGCATACTTGCACGAAGTACCTACGCGACCAGATCAAGTACCCTCTTTTAGAATCCATTCATGGTAGGGTATCTCCTTCCTTGGTTCCCTTATCTGAAAGGGACTAGGTCAAAGCCTCCACCAAAACCTCTTGACTTCTCAAAAATTTGGGAAAGGCACATTAGTGTGTCTCCTATTTGGGTTTTTATTTCCACAGTCAGAGGTTTCCCACATTTGTTTCACAATGGGGTTAGGATTCATGGGATGTTTGTGGGTTTGTATATCCACAGTCACATGGACTTTTCTCCTAGAAATAGTGTTGGGAAGTTCCCAGTTTGGAGGATGGTTGGTTTCCAGCCTCGCCCTTCTCAAAGAGGCGATCCGGAACCTCAGGTCTCTGGTAGAGAAGATACACTTCTTACTTGTCGTTCCACGCAAGTATAGGAGAATTCTTCCTCCCCTACTAGAACCAATTTCAGGGCATCCATCCTAGTATAATCCCCTCACCTTAACCCCTTTTTCCTTACATCGGACCCTTGTCCAATGTAAATAGAACAGAGGGAAGGTTTATCACCTCGCCCTCTTCCACGGTCGATGCGCCCTGTTCCATCAGCATGTAGGAAAATTTTTAAAGTGTGAAGTGTGATTTCTGAATCTTTCACATCCTATTGTTTATCATACTAAGCATGACTCACGTGGGCTTAGAGATACGTGATGGTTACAACATGTGCACAAACACTAATTGGAAGGAACTAAAAGAACTCGGATTCCTGTTCAAATCAGGATACGTAGGAAGCTCTTTCAGATCCCGAGATCAATGGATATCCTCTTCAGGAATCCAACCCTAATTCCCCCAATTTGGGTATCCTCCTTAGAAAATAAGCCCCATATTCAATCCTCAAATCATCAAGGAATTTTTTTTTCAGAAAATAATCCCAAACTCATCTCTATGAAAGGACCATACTCTCCTACGAGACATATCAAACTACGTAGGCTTTGATTCCCATCCATATGGGCTACGTAGGAATCCTCCTTGAGGTTCGAAACCAACACTTCAAATCAACCCTGTTCTCCTTGGGACATATTCCCAACAGGGTTTGATCTTACTTGGAAACCCATATCCTTTCCAAGTTCCTTGGGCTGCTTCAGCATAAGTCCCGCACTAAGTTTCAACTAAGCACCTTCCACTTATAGGTCCTTATCACATGACCTTAAAAGTTATGATGTGTCCTATTAAGTGACACCGAACTATGAGGGTTCTTATTCCTTTCATAAGGATACACAGGTAGCCTATTTTATGGGAATGATCCCAATATCAAAACAAACCTTCATGTCCCTGGATGACAATAAATTCCAGAGTGCCCCACTGAGTGGCTTAAAAACCAGTATCATCACAATGATGATTAAAATAATCTTTAATCAGTATATTAGAGGATACCATTGATGGGAAACCTCGAATACATACAGATATTTCCATTAATGAAGAACCTTGAATACATACTGATGATTCTAAAGTTTTTCACATGTTAATAAGTGATTATAAATTCCAAGGGATACTTATGATATACTTGGTGAAATAATAAGGATTCATGAAAATATTTTAATTTTACAAAGAGAGTCCCTTAGTAGACAATAATTCCCCCCAAAAGGGTATGATGAGTCCGACCTCCCATCCTCTAGACCAATGCACTTTCTTAAGTATTGTAAAGTTCAAAACCTAATGAACACCTTCCTTTAGAAAGCAGGTCCACTTTGGATAAAGAACTGTTGGAAGTTTCTGGTTCCATGAATAAATCCAATGGAAACCGCCTGGAAACAGTGATTCTTAAATTTAGAACATACGTTTCAAGAAACTACTAAACAGTATACACTAACTCTGGGATTTCTGGGTTTGTGGCACTACATACACCACATAAAATAAATAGGTGTTGAAGATGGTATGTGTCACATGGGAGTAAAAAGTGAGACGGAAATCCCTTAACTTAAGTCTTGACTTCCACCATACTCATTCAAACCTCCTAAATAATAAATATAAGTTTATTATACATATATTAAATAACCATATTAATATATATAATACCATATATGATTTTATTATGACCTTTTGTTACCCATTTATTAAATATTCCAAGTTAAATTTACATTTTGTGTAATAACAGCTTTGTTTTTCATATATGTTTTGATTTATTATTTTTTGTTACTCTTACATTGATCATGGTTCCAACATATACGGAATGATAAACATGATATAAATATAATATATATTCATTATATATTTATTCATAGTGATCCACAAAATTTATTAATAATAAATGAAATACACCATTCATGGAGATGGTAGTCCGTACGTACGCATGAATGACATTTTTTTCATTTTTTAGGGTTGAAAGAAAGAAAAGTAAATGATATATTATAATTCTAGAATAATTTTTATGTAATATATATCACATATGTTTATTAAAACCATCATTAAAACATTCCATGTAAATCGTTAATGAATCGCATCGCTTTGTGGGGCGGTACTCCGCTATACACATGAACGACGTTGTCGTATTCTCACAAAATGAAAAATATGAAGGTATGTGTAATATAATAATTACATAATCATAAAAACTCCATAAAATATATATATTTAATATATAAAAAATAAATCCATCCCTATAACCATCCTTGATAGGTGGTAATGGATAAAATTAACAACATCGGTTCGTGAGGCAGTAGTTCGTCGTACACACAAGTGATGATTTATTAACCCATTTGATAGAAGTGTAGATGCTTGTAGTTAATTAAATTAACCTAAAAAGATATAATTATATGTAAGATACTTATGTTATTATATAAGAATTATATAATAATAATTTAATGGTTTTAGGAAGAAATAATACAAAAATTCTCATTGATGAATGTTGCCTCTTCTTCGGGTATCCTTATTAGGTTTGTACTAAAAGCCTTTATAGGATGAAATTATGCCTAAAATAATACTTATAGTATTAGAGAAGGTAATTTGGGAAGTTATTTGGGTAGTTATTGGATTAAAAAAATATTTTTGAAGGTGCGAAGAAGAGAGGATATGGGTGGCCTTTTATAATGGGGGAGAGGACACACTTGGTATTTTTGAAAAGAATTGAGTGTTCCCACATTTTTTCATATTTCACAAGGGTAAAAAATGGTCCATTATCAAACCATGTAGGTTTAATGGTGGAAATAAATCCAAAAAATAGTTTTTATACAAGTTTATAGGTTATTTTTACCCTTATCTTTTTAGTTTAACCCCCTAGTATACCCATTTTTTCCTTAATTGCAGTAATTAATTTTTATTGCGTTCACTGTTCATTTTGGTAAAAAAATTAATTTAACCTAAATAGAAATTATAAATTATACTTATTATAAATATGGAATCTATTTTTCTAAATTCCATTCACAAAATTTAAAAGAAATTAATTTAATATTAATACTGCAAACATGACGAGAAAGTGCGTTTTTAAAGTGAAAATGAGCAAAAGTTTACAAAGTTTTTATATCCAATTTCAATGTAAAATTGATTCTAATGACTTAAACTAGATTAATAGATATATAATTTAACTAATTATACTTTAAAATAAATTTAAAATATAATTCAACATTATAAATAAATTAAAAAAAAGTTCATTTTTAATTAAAATTCAGTATTTTTCACTATTCATTGAAAAAATGAAACTTTTCATAAAAAAACAAAAAAAAACACCCTAAGATAATTTTGAAATTCTAAATTAAAAATTAATTTTATTTTATCAAATTAAATTTCTAAAATTGTGAAAAATAATTTTATTATTATCCACAAAAAAGAAACAAAAATAATTTGTTAATAAAATGGTATTTTTGAAACATATAAAGACTTTACTAAAAATTATGTATTTTATTATCAATATGTTTTATTTATATAAAACCATTAAAATTATTATTTAAAAAAAATTATTAATATTCATATCACTAAGATTAATGGATAGGTTATAATGGTTGTGTTTAAATAACTGTATTAATAATATATCATGGTACTGTTAAAACTCAAGGTTGCATGTAACCCAAGCTAATCCAGTGTTTTATATAATGAAAGGCATCAAATAAAATTAATTTATTCAGAAAAAAACATAAAAACTTAGGGTGTTAAATCAAGAATCCATACACCCCTTCGTATAACCCCGATGAGGGTGGGTTAAGTTATTTAAAGGTATTTAGGTAGAAGGGTCTTTGCCAACTGTGGGAATGTAGCTCCTTGATCCATTGAGTGGACTCCTCAATCCAAAAATTATGACCTCAATTTACTAAATACTTGCCTCCATGTTAAATAAATTCTAGGGAGGGCTACATATATTTATTTAAGATGGTTAATTAAGCTTATAACCTTCATAAGAACTCCATGATAAAAGTAAGTGTCCCAATGAGGGTTGATAAAACATTCAGTTATATGAATTTCATTACTAATCAAGTAATGGAAGGCCAATTCTGACTTAATATTAAGTTGAGGGATTTTTTTATTATGAATAAATTTTTTCTATGTTTTATCTTTTACATGTCTTGTTAATATTAAGTGGATTTTACTTAATTGACTAACCATGTTTTGATAAAACATTTACACATTATCCATTTACTTATATTCCATATTTTCACATTACTTCATTTATTTATGTGATAGCGGTCCTGGATCCATAAAATAAATATTTGATAAGATAAAAATAAATAAATTGCTTGATCATGATAGTATATAATGGTTGATTTATTAATTTAATAATAAATCAAC
This sequence comes from Viscum album, assembly GCA_963277665.1. Lineage (NCBI taxonomy): Eukaryota > Viridiplantae > Streptophyta > Magnoliopsida > Santalales > Viscaceae > Viscum > Viscum album. The sequence goes on from OY728166.1 coordinate 1,317,469,252, forward strand.
TTATGACCTAGAGGAAACTCATTGTGCTGGTCTTGGCATGAGATGTATCATTCCAACTATCCACCTATGTATCACCAAGGTTGACATCATCTCTGATCCATCTTGAACCACCTCCACACATTTTAAGATGATCTATTTATTACATGTATTTATAACTTACACACAAGTGAGTGGAACCAACAAAATGGTTAAGGGGAATTATATAAATAACCTTAGACATGCAGTTCCTACATAATAATGGAGGGAGGGATGACACACAGGGCTTCATCTTTAATTTAATAATTAATAATTTCAAAATAATGTAATAGAATAAATTAAATTAAACCAATGAATACAAAGGTCTTGTTTAAACTCATGAATGGTCATACACATGAAACAAATATTAAAATGTACAATAGATAACATTTATTTCTATTCTTTCTTTATTATTAAGATAAATGTGTTGGAATTAATTAATTAATTATATTTTATCTTAATGACCATATGAATTATCTTGAAGATACCCATCATTAATGCATTCATGGAAAATAAATCGCATGACCAATAAATATAGAAAATTATAATAAATTCATTGAGGATTTTTAATTATTTAAAACCTTTATTAAATTGTCAAACACATCAGGTAGAAATCAATGTAATAAGTTTTTAATTTTGTAATTAGTAATTTAATGTAATTTAACCCTGTCCTTTATTGGTAGACTACACATCATGTACTTACTAGATGCACGTCATGTTCCTCCAATGTCATGTACCCGAGATAAATGCTTAGGGCTTTGGTGTGTACCTTGGCTAGACTACACGGCATGTACTAGCCAACTACACACCACGTATCAATCTTTTCATGTGTATGTGTAACCCACCAAAAGACTTGGAATATTCTTTAAACATGGGACCACACGACCTGTACTCCAACTACATGTCATGTGTTCCTCTATCCATGTTTCCATATAGCCCACTGAATGAATCGATATATATTTTGGACATGGTAAATAATGAAGTACACATTGTGTACACCATTTAAACATTATGTATTTCATTAATGACCTAGGTTGTTAGTCTCGTGTGGATTTTAACCATATATTTTACCACATGGTTGGCATGATTTTTTTCATTAAACTATGTAGACTACATGATTTGTATACTAGACACACACTGTGTAATCCAACAAACTATGTGCTATGTTATTCTATTCTACATGTGGTGTGCAATAAATTCACTATGTTTAGTTACTTCTTAGCATGTTGTGTATCCCATGAAACATCCAGGTGTAGTTCACTTGGGTACACTACTTGTACTCTAGCTACACATCGTGTAACCATTTCCACTAGCCAAAATCCTTGTCACTTCTTGATAGAATCTCCCATCATTATTCATTTATTATTAGTGCTTTAAGAAAATGAAAACATGAATGATGATAATTAATATCTCAAATGTATTTTAATTAAAATAAAATTAAATAAAAAATATTCAAGAAATGAAATATCTAATCACTACTATGCATGATCGATCAAAAAAATAATTATAAATTTAAAACATGACTTCTATGATACCACTTGAAGGTTCTGAGTGTAGAGAAAGTGCTTAAGTGGGCGAATAACTATAAGGGTTTTTTAGATTTGATGGATCATTTGCTAATTTTTAAAAGATGTAAATGTTATGACCAATCAAATTTTTCCATAGAATATTGATATAAGAGAACCTAGAAATAGTAGATAGGATCTCTGCATGTTAAATTTATAATTAATTTAAATATGATGATAAGAAATGATACCATATCTTAGGATAGTTATTAAAAGGTATTGTTGATCTTCCAAAAAAACCCTTTTTGGATTATCATCATTATTCTAGTAGAATCCAAGTATAGAATCTCTCTAGTGTTGATCCACACATTCTCCTTTGATCTCTGAGCAGCACCGATGAAACTTTGGGTGCTAGCATGGTAGATCTTGTGTTGTTCATCTTGATTGCTTATAGTTCCTTCAGGCTTGAAGGAATATCTCTAGTGCTTCTTGTTCTTGAGATGATGAGAGAAGGATGAATGGATAGAGAAGTTTGTTGTGCACAATGATTCTTAACATGTTCCTATCATGGGGTGTGAAAAAAAATATTTATTAAGTTAAGAATTTATTAAAATGGAAAACCTAGGTTGTCTCCAGAGAGAAGAGCACAACAATCAAGTTTTTCACTTTGAATTAGAGTAAAAATGGTTGTTTTTGAAATTTCTTTATTTTAAAAACAAAAAAAATAAATGAAACAAAAAAAAATTAATAAAAATATTGAAAACAAATTGAAAAAAAAAGTGATTGAAAATAGTGATATGATCTAAGTGATTATGTCATGTTTTTTCTTCTAAATGCAATATTATCCTAGTTCCAATTTATCCAACCATCTTTTTCTAAGATTATTAAAGTGAAATTCCAAGATCGCTTCCTCTCACTCCATTGGTAAAATGGTGGTGGTGAGAGTAAAACTTTCCAAGATCTCATCTTGGTATATTATCCTTAAAATGTGAAAGAGAGTCACAGGGAATACTCTCAATTTACTTAGGAAATAACTGATCAGGTCTTTTTTACCCTAAATAATCATGAATATCCACTACCCCTCCCACACATATTAATGATAATCAATTACTTCACCACTAAGCTATAGTCTATTACAATGTATATAAACTAAAACCTAGTATATGGAGATAATGATCATTGACCAGAGAAAAAAATAATAAGAGAATATAAAACCAAATACAATTATACTTGATAATAAAAATTGCTATTAGAAATTGAAATCAACTTCATAGAAGAGAGAAAGAAATTTATACCATGATGTTAAAGAAATCAAGAATTAAAAAAAAGAAAACCACCCATTACCTAATCACTCAAAATTTTACTGCTCCATATGAAAGGTATCCATAAAAAACAAGGATTAAGAATCCATTAAAAACCAAGAACAAAAAAAATATGGAAAAATAAAAGTAGAATATTTATCCTCCAGAATTTATCAATCGAAATATTGCTTTGCTTCATCCCACCAACTCACAAAAAATCACCATGGGTTTTTATTAAAGGTTTTTCTTAATTTATTTAGCTATCGACCCTAAAAATTTCAATTAAATTGGAAACGTGTAAAAAATGTTATGACATATTTACTGAAGGTAAATTTTTCTACTCGAGAAGACTCTTTGTCTCTCAACTTTGACTCATGAAAAAGGTGGATTTAATGAGTGAATTTCTCCATGAAATTTAATGTGAACATGAACCTTTGATTCTGATTTCATTTATAGATGGAATAACCTCATTTGGATGTCTGTATGCTGAGATATTCCTTATTTACTATGTTGGGTTCTCTTATTCCTGCCATAAATATTTTTCAACTTGATTGAGTTTTTTGGGCCAGTTGAAGTTCGAATGAGCTCTAGGTACTGAATAATAGGTTTAATCCCATGAAAAAATTAATCATACAAAAACATCACTTTATTTTGATCAATATTAAAAAAAATATTCTCAAAATACATAAGTGATAGAAAACTATTAAAACTCCAAAATTAACCAATTTTCACATTTTAGCCCAAAATTCCCCAAAAATAAAAAAATTATGTAAGTAAGCTCAAATTTTTAAATTTTAAGGGATTGAATCATTGAATTACATGTGAAAAATAATGAAAATATTAACTTTATCGATTCTCCCACACTTAGAACTTGTACTCCTAAACAAGTAAACATAAAAAAACAAATCAAAACAAATTTAAAACACATACCCATGAGAACCACCAATTTGAAAAAAAGAAACAAAAGATATCATGTCTCATCAAAAACCATTATTTCATGTTCTCCATTAAAATCATTAAATTTATTTCCTCTTCATTTCTCCTCTTATGCAAACAAAATAACTACCTCACATGAATTTTCTCTCATCTCACAAATGTCAATTTTTAGTAAGAATTTTCTCATCCAAACTCATGAAAGATCCATAATAGTCTTGATGTATTCATAAATATTCACTCAATATGATATAAGTACATTTTTTTATGATGAGGAATTTTTAGGGTGGTTTTTTGGATTTTGTTTGGTAGGATTTAGATGTCAAAAATTCTGAGGTCAAATAAGGAGGGTTTAGCTCTTTTTGAATAAAAAATAAATCATTCTAATTTTCACTCAAGTATGGTATCCTCACCACTCTCCTTATAATAAAATAAGTTATAAGCATATTTTTAAATCTCATGATCATCCTACACCATAAATATTTTAGAGGAAAAAATATCATTTCTCTTCTTTTTTCTTCTTTGAAATATCCAGAAAGGCACAAATTGTTTTATCAATAAAGCTCCAAAAAGGAATAGCATTCAAAATAATTAATTATTAAGTAGAAAAATAATATCTTAATTATTTTATTTTCCACCCAATTTATCACTAAATTATCTATCACAAAACAAAATAGCTTCCCCTCACACTTAAGTTTAACTAGATCAAGTAATTTCACTTCAAGAGTAGGCTGGATAGGGAAAATTGGATTGTAATGTGGCTAACCTAACAAGTTGTTCATGGATTCTAAGGGATATAGGGATTAAAATTACAAGTAAGTTCAAAATAAAAAATATTATCTTGAAAATGGGGCTTTAAAACCAAATAAATTCCTCGATCATTTAAAACAAAAGTACCTCAAACCCTCAAGTTTTGAAAGGAATAAATCAAATTTTGTTTAAAGAAATAATGGTTTGGTTCTCTCAATAAGTGATTTGAATATAAATAATATGAAAAAAAAAGGTTCAAAATCCTCATGGGAAAGTGATTTAAAAGATAAAGATAGTGATATGTGGCATGGGATTCAAAAATCAAAGTACTTTTCACGAAATTACCAAAGAAATGAACTTGAAAAAAAGTCATTTTCACCATTCATTTAAGATCAGTTTCATGGGATAAATTAGTTCACTCATTAACATGGGTTTCAAAAATGAAAAATATAATCATTTCAGACCACAAGTTTCAAAAACACACAAAAATTGAAAAAGAAACACATAAAAATTAAAAAAAACACTTTTTTGAAAACTAGAAAAACAAAAATTAAAAATCATAAACTATAAAGGTTTTCTCCCCAAAACTTAAATTATTAAGTTCCCTCAATTCATTAAATTATATTTAAAATGTAATTTTCTTTTTAATTGAATCACAACAAACAAGTGTAAAGGAGTGTTATAACCTGAATTATTGGCAGTGCAACAGTGAGTTATGCTCCTAAGTGTTACTCACTGTAAACCTACAATAAAAATAATAAAATAAATAAAAATAAATTTATTAAAAGAAAATAAATTATAAATATAATTATAATATAAGGATGGGTTATGATTTAATCCCCCCAGTGGGCCCTAGGTTTTGAATACTTCCAGATGGGTAGTTCTAGTGGGCTATCCCCAATCTAATGGTGGGTAGAGTGTTTGGAGATGAACCACCATCACTTCTTCTTCCCATATTGAACTTATTACTTTTTTTAGGAATACATAAATATAGTATAGAATATCCACCCCCATGATAATGAGATAAAACTTACATGTTGGGGGTAGGACAAAGAATTATTCCTACTCTTTCTTGGTTTCCACTTGCATGACCTCTTCTTCATTATCTAGTTTTTTCTTTAGGTATGTTGCATCAATGGAAAATAAAAGGGAATGTAATAGTGTAATTATATTTGAAAAAAATTTAAAACATGAATAATCAATAACAAATTCTTAACTTTCAATATAGGCCGATTGTATCTCAGTTTCCTCTAGAAAATCCACTCTGGTCTTCTCTTAAACTCCCTCCAATAAATGTTCAACATGTTCAGGGAGATCTATGTGTTTATATTTAGATTAAACTTCTTATTCTTCTTCATCATCCTCCAAGGAAATATAATTCATATATGAAAATTTAAATAAAGGGGAGGAAATACTCAATTCATCTTTAATAAAATCAAAATGAAAAGATTTTAAGAAAATATTATCTTCGTGAAATTTTTCAACTTCAATTGCTTCTTCTGTGTAAAGTTCCTCTTGGAGTTGAATTTCACTGGATAAAGGTAGGTAGTCAGGCTCCTCTATTTTCTCTTCAAATTATTCTACTTGGGTGGTTTCAAATTCTTCCAAAGTTAAGGATAGATATAGTGGTGTTGATTCTTCTTCCTTCTAAGGGGTGGGGAGATCATATTTCACATTATATTCATTTGAGAAGTCATCCAAATCTCATTGGTCTCTCATATATACTTTATAAGGAAAATATTATTCATAAATCCCCTCCTACAATGGTTGAGTAGGGATGAATGAATCTTAGTTGAATTATATCAAGGTATCCCCAGTTTCTTCAACCTCAAAGATGAGTGGGGAAACCTCTTTCACAAATGGCTCGAGTTTGGGTTACTCTTGATACTCATGCATTATTTGTTCCATTTGTATATTCATCTCTTGTATATTCTCTTCAATCCATTGAAACTAATATTTTATACTATTGTAATACACTAGTACTTGATGTTACACCTGTGTAATTTCTTTAAAAATATTAGTGGGAAACAAGAAAGAATATTTTTTTACCTTGACCATTTCTTGATAAAATTCTAGGAAGTACTCATGGAGTTTAATTAATTATTTGGACAATTCCTCTAAGACTAGGTAGTCAAGGGAATATTTAAGGTCCAAAATGAGCTCCTTTAATTCCTCTTTCTTGATGATTTGGATTCAATATCCCTTGATTTTTTTAGTAAAGAAAGAAACACTATCCTCTACAGAAAAAGGCGAGTTAAAAATGTTTTATTTTATTTTTTAAATTTAAAAAAAGTCAAATATTTACAATTATATTTTTCACATTGCCTTCCAGGAAACAACACCATGTTTTAAAATTTTCCTATCATGGGGTGTGGAAAAAACAATTATTTCTTAAGTTAAAAATGCATTAAAGTTTTCAACCTAAGTTTTCTTTATATAATATTACACAATAATCAAGTTTTTCACTTTGAATTAGAGAGAAAAGTGGTTTTTTTATATTGTTTGATTTTAAAAATAAATGAAAGAAATTAAGAAAAATATTGAAAACAAATACAAATAAAGTTATTAAAATAGTGATATGAGTTGGGTGATCAGGTTAGGTTTAGTCTTCCAAATAAAATGTTATCCTACTTCTAATTTATCTAATTCTCTTCTTATAATTGGATTAAAGTGAGATTCTATGATCAATTCCTCTCACTCCATTTCTCAAATGGTGATGGTGAGAGTACACCTTGCCAAGATCTCATATCCCTCTACTTACATTCCAATGTGCTAGAGATTTGAAGAGAGTACTCTTAATTGACTTGGGAAATACCCAATCAGGTCTTGTTTGTCCCAAACAATCATGAATATCCACTACCCCTACTACACGTACTAATTATTTCTAATTACTTCACTACTAAGATCTGGTCTATTTCATAATATATAAATTAGAACCTAGTGGAGAGACAGAATGATCATTGGCCAAAGAAAAAACAAAAATAGATTCTAAAACCAAATATGATCATTCTTGATAATAAAAACCACCATTATAAATTGAAATCAACATCATATAAGTAAGATAAATTTATACCATGATGTGCAAGAACTCAAGAATTAAAAAAAAGAGCATCCCCTTCCCCAATCACTCGGAATTTTACCCCTCCATGTGAAAGTTATACATGAATAAGGTGGAATAAAAAGCCATTACAAAACCATGAATAACAAAATATAGAAAATGAAAATCATAAAATTTATCCTCCAGAATCTTCCCTCCAAAATATTTCTCTATTTATGCCCACCAAACGACATAAAATCACTATAGTTTCCTCTTGAAAGTTGTTCGTAATTGATTTGTATATCAAAATTCAAAATTTAAATGAAATTGGACACGTGTAAAAAAATTCATGGCATATTTACTAAAGGTTACTTTTTCTTCCCTAAAAGACTCTTCATCTCCCTCCTCTTGGACACATGAAAAGACTGATTTAATGAGTGGATTTATCCACGAAATTTAATGTACACATGATCCTTTGAGTCCTATTTCATTTATAGATAGAATCACATCATTTATAGGTATGTAGGATGAGATATGCCTCATTTACTGATGTGGGATCCATTCTATCAACCAGAAATATTTTTCTACTTAATTGATTTTTTGGACCTATTGAAGTTTGAATGAGATCATGACTAGAATAATTTTTTGAAGCCCGTGAAAAAATTAATCCTATAAAAAATAACTCCATTTGGATCAATGTTGAAAAATATATTCTCAAAATACATAAGTGATAGAAAACTATTAAAATTCCAGAATTACCCAATTTTAACATTTTATCCCAATATTCACTAAAAATACAAAAATGATGTAAATTGGCTCAATTTGTTAAATTGGATAGAATTAAATCATTGACGTGCATGTCAAAAATAATGAAAATATTATCTCTATCAATTCTCAAATCTCGATTAACCCAACACAATAAACATAACCTTCTATTTATATAGATATAGTTTAAGTTAAAATATTATTTAATTGTGTACCAACACTTAAATAATATAATAATACTTATCAAACTCCATGACATATAATAATGATAATATTATTATTATATGTAATTCACTAACTCATGCAATGATAAATAGTATTTTACTGACTTGCAAATTAATATTCATCATCGAAAATTATCTTTGTCTTCTCTCACTCCTCAGTGTTTATTGAATACCTAAATAAATATTTTATTCATAAATAAATAATTTATCCACAAACCAGTAAATTAATATTTATTAAATATTCAATAAATATTTTTGATCAATAAAACATGAATAAAATTATTCCTCGATCTTGAGAATAATATTTATTCCATTAATTAAATTAAAATAGAATTTAATTGAGATCAACGAAAACACTTAGTGTGTAACCCTCTAAGATTCCTTATCATTGAAAATAGGTGAGATTTTTTAAATTCCAAGATTATTATCTACAAATGGTTTAAGGAATATAATAGAAAGAACTTAATATTGTAATGTCAAAAACCACATATGAATACTTATTGTGTAATATAATCCCTTTTTTACAATATCTCGTCAATCTGGTTGCACATTTGTGTCATCAACCTATATTCATGATAAATATTTCTTTTAATATATAAAATAAACACATAATTTCACCACGGACAAGGAATTTAAGGTGATAGTTCTATTCCAATCAAAGGGTTGAGATAGAAACTTCTATAAATATTGAAGGTAAAATTCTCCCTTGACTTATCCATTAATAACATGTCATCTATGATGTACCCAACATGCCCTATTTCCTACAAACATATGGAATCATGGTTTTGATAAATATAAATGAATGAGTCATGACATGCATTAATGATAATCATGAAGTCTAAGGAACATTACACACACTTTTGGATATGAATATCCTTTGATACATAAATATAAAAAAATTCCACTGGCGAATTTATTCTTATAATATCTTATCTTGGAGACTATCAAATGTGAACCTTATGAGAATAATCCACATCCACTTATGAGTACTCTCACCTGACAGACTACATACTATATGCCCTATTACAGTACACTATCTAATCATGGAACTATATTTAAGAATATCATCATAGAACTTCAAATCCTTCATTATAGTGGGGATCTATTTTGACCTTATCAATGTGACATATACCCTAGGAAATTATTCTATAAAAGTCGTGAAGAATAATAAAAAATATGCAATAAAATGTTTTATTAATATTCAAATAATTGAATATACATGTAATTAAAGTACAAATAGTTGGTCCTAAAACATCAACTACAAAAAAAATTATGTGTGAAATGAAATATAATTCTATTATAGTGTACTTTCACTTTTTTGTGTGATTTTACAATTGTTACACATAATCAATTCATTGGTTAATTCTAACTTCAATGATTGATCTTAGTAAAGAGTTTTCATCTCAATTTCTACTTCATTGAGACATATTTTGTATTATTCAATTATTTTATTTTATGTGGTGTATATACTACCCCATTATTATATTTGACATGAATATATATTTATTCATGATATTTAAAGTTTCATTTCAATTTTTCTAATTCATGGTATTATAATTCAAAAGTTACCAAAGAGGTATGAATTTATTTTTAAAATATAACTTTTGAGATTATATATATTTTCATTAAAGGATTATTATAACATATCATTTATAAACCCCATATATATTATTATATTCTATATATTTAAGGAATTTACATGTTTTCTTTTATATTTTACTCACTTTGGAACTTGAATCAAGCAAAAAAAATTTAAAATAAAATTTGATTTTATTTCTCTTCATGATCGGGAAAATTTTTCTTCCATATCCATATTTTTAAAAAATTAGCTTACAAAAGACTTTTTTATTTAATTAAATAATTTATTAAAAACATAATATTTCATATTTAACTTTATTTTCAAGTTTTTAATGAAATATTTCCAATATGCTCATTTTTTAATTTCTTTTCAAAAATTCAAAAGGAATGTTTCTTTTTAACGTATACGGCGTTAACGTATTTTCCCACCGTTATAACCATTTTATGCTATTTGAATTCTTATAGAAGTTTCTCAGGGTTTTACAAAGTAAATTATTTAATGAAATTTTATTTTAAAATTTTTTCTCCCATTTCCTTATATTCTCTAAAAGACTTGATTTTATTACAAAACCTATATTTATGATTAATTTATGGTCACCTTTTATCTCTTATTAATTTTGGGGTCATTAACTTTCTCTTGAAACATTAACTTTATTATGATCATATTTCATTGTACATTTCATTTCTATTTGATGTTCATATTCTTTATATTATGTGTATGATTATTTCTTAAATTTTATTTTATTTCTACATACGGTGTTTCTTCATGATAGTTATTTGATTGACTGAGAAAATCTTAATATGTTGTATTATTTACTCAATATGTATATTTTTTTATAAGTAATATAGTTTATAAGTTAAATTGATCATTCAATATATGAGGAATGCATTGGATATACAGTTATGGTTGGGGATTGTTTATAGATATCCCATCAATGCATCGACATATCTCATGAGAAATACCAGTTGGATAGCCTTATTAAATGGGTTTTGGTGTATACCTACCCATATTTGAAAGTATCTTGGAACATTTCCTTGATCAAGACATCCAACATTATGCATTTGGTTCATTAAGAATTTAGTTATTATTATATATTATATTAGTATATTTATATTATTCATGGATGCCTTTAAGGATCAAGTTATTTATTAAATGGATTGTGTTTGCAGTTATCTACCTTTCCATTTTAATTATGACTTATTTACTCATGATAGTTTTCATTGTACATTGCCCTTAATAATCATTTTAAATCCTCCTTATTTTGTTTTACTTTCCCTATAATATGAAGAAGTGATCTTTGAATGAGTTTCAAGGATGTATATTGTTTACCTTTACTATGTTTTATATTTTATTTTCAGTGTAAAATGTAAATCATGTATGTATCTGGTTCTTAAAGACTAACAAATTGATCGGTCCTTGGTGAATTGATGTCTCATATCATATGCTAATGTAATAAAGTATTCATTGGCTCTGGATTACTATAGTTGGGCTTGTTTTATTTAGTATCAGATAAAGTTTAGTAGAAACCATGGGAACTAGATTTAGGAAAACATAAATTAGATAACATAACCCTATGATATACTTTGAGGACAAGTCTAAGTATAGTATAATAACACAACTTTTTGTAAACTATATATTTAATGATTTTCTTGGAAAATATATCTCTATATATATTCTAGCAAGTGGATGTGGTAGTGGCATTGATGAACCTAGGGGTAACACCTCTAAATGGGGAAGATTGGGTATTAACTCAATCATCCTCAGTGCATGATGAGTGGTCTTAAGACTATTCACCTTGATAGACACTTCTGATGGTATGATTTGGTTAATTCACATGCTCTTTATGAACCATTATGAAATTTTTTAACATATTTTTATGATTTGAGAATATTCTCAAAGAAACCAAGTTTATGATTCTGAGATTAACTATGCATAAATTTTCAATTTATGTTAAGTATTTCTCCAAATTTAGAATTATATACTATGATTTAAAATCCATAATGTTATGAGATAATTCAGTTTCTTCCAAACCCAACGCATGTTGTAACCACTAAAGAAATAAAATTGGAACCCAGTCTATCATAATATGAAGAGCCTATCCAGATTCTTGACACTAGAGAATAGGTATTATGAAATCGAATAAATCGATCGGTAAAGTTAATTTGTATAAATCATAAAATATAATAAATAATTTGGGAACCTGAGGGAGTTAAGAAGATGAAATACCCTCATTTGTTTCAAAATTAATACCCATGAAAACTCTAAGGACAAAATTTTTGAAGAAAAGAAGAATGTAACACTCAATATTCAATTGTAGTAAGTGAAAGTTTTATCTTAATGAAACTATAATACAATTAATATTTTAATATTTCATGAAATAAAAATTCTAATTTTATAGTATGAATATCGATTTTGAACTTATTATGTCAAAATAATCCTAGAATGATATTTTGAAAATTTACCTTAGAAATATGCTTTTATGAATAATTGAAAATTTAATCTATAATTAATCCTCCTTTTTATGATAATTTTTTATAATATTTATAACTAATCATATAGTTATTATCACTTTGATAGAAATGAAGACAATTTCATTTGGAGGTAAAAGGAGATATTTTTCAGAAAACTATTTTTAAGTGCATAATGATTTTCCTTTCTAATTAATTAAAATAATCCCTAATGATGGATGATTGAAATGAAATTTATATATTATATATCTATATATATGAATTTAATTTCATATAATGATTATTACTAGTCATATATATAATTTAAGATTATCTTATGCTTAAAAATACATTTTCCTGAAAAAATGTTTTTCATTAAGTTTTATAGATTATTTTTTAAATTAATTTATGTCACTTATAGAAAATGAATTTGATAAAATTTATTTCATATTTTTAATCATGATGTAAAATTTTTTTAAATAGGTCCCTTTTATTTTTAGGTATTATGAATAGTAATCATGGTAATATGTATCACCTCAATAAAGGGTGAAATGGGATAAACAAGGTTAAAACCATAGAAAAATGCTTCTAAATCATCCATAAACTTACCTATGTTTTATTTTATGAGTTTAATTAGACCACCCCTTTATATATTCTAAAATATGTCATATTTGTGTCATTTTTATTTGATAAATACCTTTATATTATCTTAAGTACAGGAAAATTCCAAAATGTCACTCTCTTTTAATTTACCTTATATGTTCACATAGGAATAAGAAGATGTTATGAATGAATATAAAATTTTTTTTGAACATGATAAATTTATTTTTATGATGGAAATTTATTTTTAACTTTTAGTGGTTGTATAATTTTCTTAAATTCTTAGACAATGTAGACATAGTCTTTGTGCAAGCATTAGTAAAATCAAAGTAAATGATTTTTGAAAACATCAAAATTTATCTTTTTGGATGAATTATAGTGTAACATGAATTTTTTGGTTAATAATAGTGTATAATTTAAGTTTAAATATTTTATATTCTAATTCCATTCTCATCTTGATTTATTTAAAGTCAAAATATGTGAATAGTTCTTAAAATAACTTTAATGGTATTTTATGTTAAATAATATTATATTAAATGATTTAAAAATCTTAAAAATCTTAAAATGGAACAATAAGGATGGGATGTGGTCTAAATTTTATTAATTTACCATTTTTATCCAATTTTTACCTTATAAGTAAATTTATAACCATTTAAGAATGAAAAAGTTATTGTCGTGATTAAAGTTAAAATTGGTTAAAGAAAGGGTTAACCAAAAGATAAAGTTTAAAATGTCACATAAAACTATTTAAATTTTATTAGTTTAAGGTATTTAAACCTTAAACTATATTATCTTATAAATTTTGTCTAATTGGTTCCACATTCACATGAAAAATAATTTATTATATTTAAATCTTTTAAGTAATTCCAAGTGTACCCTTTCCTTCACTAAAAAAGGACACTACCACTTCTCTATTCTTCACAAAACCTTGAGAAAATTATCATAGAAAAACCCTAAAAAAATATCCCTAGAATCCTTATTTATTATCTATACGTTATTTTCTTCTCAAAATATCAACCATTGGTTCCTTAAGTTAATATCTAAAGGAGGTTCTGCAAAGAAGAGCTAATTGTCTTAACCGACTCTTTTCAAGTTAATTTCTTCTTATAAATCCTCTAAATCTTCTTTTACCATCATAATATAATAACACCAGTATAACTATATTCATGTAATTTTATTATGTTTATGTTATTACACTTTTTTATATACTAAACCATCTAATGGAAAATGGAAACATCATTCATGCGTAAGTGCAGACTACTGCATCATGAGTCGATGTATTTCATTTTTCATCACCGCCTCAAATGGATGATATATATATATATAAGTAAATAAAATGAAATTTATGATATAATTTTCATTCTTAAATTATAAAACAATACTTACCTCTTTTTTCACATATCCGTTAGAAAATGATAACGTCATTCATGCATATGTGTGAACTACCACCTCCATGAAGAGATATGATTCATTTTTCATTACCAACTTAAATGTATGGATCTAAAAATGTATCTAATAAATAAATATTATATTTTTAACATTAATATAAATCTTAATATGATGAAACTATAACCTATACATAATAATTAGAGCTTTTGCGATGAAACATGCATGAGAAAACTAAACAGTTAACGCCAGATGATTAATTTTACTAAGAATTTGTAATGAATGGGTAATGAGAATATAAATATAAATTAAGATAAATATTAATATGGTTTTATTATGAGTTTATAACAAGATTAAAACCATTATACAAGAGGTAAATGCATGTTCAAGCATGAGGTAAGGAGTTTCTTAACTTATTTTTCACTTATTGGGTTATACTTATACTTCATTGTCTATGTCATGCCAAGATTATGTGTAAAATGAAATTTGATTGTATTTTTTTGTATTTACACTTGTTTTTTGTGGTTTTAAAATTGTTACACATAATCAATTCATTTATTAATTATAAATTAAATTCTATGATCTTTTTAAGGAGTTTTCATCTCAATTTCCACTTTAATGATACATATTTTTTATTATGCCCATAATTTATTTTATGTGGTGTATATATTGTCCCTTTATTATATTAAACATGAATATTTATTTATTCATGGTATTTAAAGTTTCAATTAAATTTTATTCTTTCAAGGGATTACAATTCAAAAGTTATCAAATAGGTATGAATTTATTTTTACAATCTCATTTTTAGGATTGCGTATATTTTCATTAAATTAATATTATAATATATTCCTCATAAAAACTATATATATTATTATACTCTATATATTTAATGAATTCACATTATTTATTTAAACTTTTCATATATTTTTCCCTTGAATCAAGAAAATAAATTTTTAAAATACAATTCGATCTTATTTCTCTTTTGATCAATTATATTTTTATTCCATATAAATATTTTCAAAAAATTAGTTTATAAAATCCCATTTTATTTAATTAAATAATATATTAAGAATATAATATGTTATCTTTAACTTTATTTACAAGGTTTAAAAGTAATCTTTCCAATAGGTTTATTTTATACTTTCTTTTCAAAAATTCAAAATGAATGTTTCTTTTTAACGTATATGGCATCAACATATTTTCCTGCTGCCATAACCATTTTATGATATTTATCTTCTTATACAAGTTTTCCATGGTTTTCATAATAAAATTATTTAATGAAAATTTATTTTAAATTTTTTTCTTCCATTTTCTTCTATTCTCTAAAATACTTGATTTTTGTACAAAACCTATATTTCTAATTAATTGATGGTCACCTTTTATCTTTTTATTAATTTTGGCTTCCTTAAATTTCTCTTGAAACATTGACTTTCTTATGATCATATTTCATTGAACATTACATTTATCTTATATATCCATGTTCTTTGTATCATGGGTATGCTTATTACTTAAATCATATACCATTTCTATAAACAGTTCTTTTTTATGATATTATTTGATTAACAAGGGAAATTTTAATATTCAGTATTATTTACTCAATATGTATATTTTTTGATAAGGGGTATTGTTAATGAGTTAAATTTATCATTCAATATATGAGGAATGCATTTATTAAGAAGTTATGGGAGAGTCCTGGTTATATATATCCCCTTGATGCATCGATCATTCTCATGAGACAAACTATTTGGTCAGCCTTATTAAATGTGTTTTGGTGTACACATACCCATATTTAAAGATATCTTGGAAAAAGGTATTGATCAAGATAGTAAAAATTATACATTTCATTCATTGTGAATTCAGTTATTATTATCCATGATATTACTAAATTGATATTATCCATATATTCATTTTGTTCTCAAATTATTGATTAAATAGAATATATTTTCATTTATCTACCTTTTCATATTAATTGTGTCTTTTTTACTCATGATAGATTCTATTGTATGAAACCCTTACTGAGAATTTGATCTCACCATTATTTTTTTATCTTTCCCCAGGATATGAGGAAGGAATATTTGAATGGGTTTCAATGATGAAAATTATTTAGTTTTAATATTTTTTATATTTTATTTCCAATTTAAAATGGGAATCATATATATATCTGGTTCTTTAGGACTACTAAACTGATCAGTCCTTGATGATGTGATCCCCTGTATCTTATGTCAATGTGATAAAGTATACATCACCTCTAGGTTATTGGAGTTGGGGTTGTTTTTCTTATATTTAATACTTGTATGTGAACATCTTATTGTATTTAATATCCAAAACTTAAACCATATACAATTATGAATATACCTAAAGTAAATAAAATGGTTTACTTATTCTTCATTTTATTAAAATTCTACTTCCAATTTCCTTTCTTCCCATATGAAAATAAAATAACATTTTCTTCCTTTACTTTTGATTGAAACTTCGAACACTACTACAAAAACGGGCTTTATCAGTGATCAAAATGGGCTTTAATAGCGCTAAAAAAGCGCTATAAAGCTCAGTGCTGATATAGGGGGGTCCCTTTTATCAGTTCTCCAAAATGCGTAGATAAATGCCACTTTTATCAGTGCTAAAAAAGCACTGATAAAATACCCCTTTATCAGCGCTGATAAAAGTCAAAAAAAATTAGAAAAAAAAATAAAAAAAAATTATATAATGTCGGTAGAGCTTTTAACAGCACTTGACCCCCCCCCCCACCCTTTATCAGTGTTAGATGGACCCCCCTCACACTCTCTTGCGCGCTTCCCTTCCCATGCATCCTCACATGCGCGCACCCCTTTACTTCCCCCCGAACTCGAACCCGCGGCCTCCCCCCTTTCACTGGGGCACCTTTACCACTAAGTCATTTCATTTTTTTCTCTATTTAATGATATATCTATTTATTTATATATATATAGTTATATTTATTCATATATTGATATAGATTCATAATATAAATATATTTATTCATATATTAGTATATATATATTCATTTTTATATTAATATATATTTATATTTATTTATATATATATATATTTATTTATATATATATTTAGTTATAAATTTTTATCCATATATTTATTTGTATATTAATATATACTTATAAGATTAGTTTTAAATACATTTATGAAATATGTGTTTTATGTGTGTTTATAAATAAATAAATAAATACATACATACATATATACAACACACACACACACATATATATATTTACGAATAAATACATATATGTGTGTATTTGAAAATCCATAGAATGTTAAAACAACCATAACTTATAATCCAGAAGCTCGTTTCAACTCCATAACCAGTAAAATCAAATAAATTAAAACAATATTCGATATGATATGTGATACAGGCCTAACGGACATTCGGATCAGAAGTTATACTTGTTTGAATGTTAACAAATCAGGGTATCCCGACTAAAAACTCAGTTTTGGAGGCCTTCTGGGCCTTTTTGGGCCTCAAAAAATGTGACTGAAGCTTTTCTTGGGTCACTAGCGCGTAGAGCTCGTCGCAGGTTTCGATTTGATATGCTGTAGATCTAAAATGGACACTCGAATCAAAAGTTATGGCCATTTGAAGTTTGAGTTACATTTTCAACTTATTTTAGATCTTTTATAAATTTTTTTGATTTTTTTTGTCCTCAAATTGTTATTAAATGATTTTTAATCTATAATAATTAGAAAATTATTAATTAATAATATTTTTTGAAATATTTTAAATCTATTTTCACTAAATTTCTTATATATTAAATGTAATAGTCTATTTATACTTATCTAAAACATATTTAAAAAATATATATTTTATTTATATCAATATAAATATACTTATATAACAATATTTTATTTTTCATGATTTTTTTTGAAACATAAAATTTATCACTGGTAGGAAAAAGGGCTGATAAATCCCATCTTTATCAGCGCTACTAAAAGAATCACTGATAAAGGGTTACCCTTTATCAACGCTGATAAAGGGGGGCCTTTAAAAGCTCTTTTTTTTAGCACTGATAAAAGGGTAGCGCTTCCCTCACATGTTTTTGTAGTAGTGCTTCTTGGTAGATCATTGTTTAAGAGATTTAGATTTATATCCAGTCTTATGGCCCTTTTCCTTGAGATTCTTCTTATTCACCATAAGGACCATAGGTTTTTCATGCCTTGTGTCCTTATCAAGTTTGTAAATTAGAGTGAGGAGTTCTAGGAGTGACTTCTCATTATTTCCTATATTATAATTTGAAATAAAACTATAGAAACTATGAGGTGGTGAGGATAATATATGATCTATGTGAAACTCATCTAGTAGAATAAATATAAGGATGTCTAAGTGCTCTATGTATTCAATCATATTGACCACATGAGGCCCAGTTGGCACCAACTCTCTAATATTGCTTATGAATAATTACTTGGAGATCTCATATCTCTCTTATCTCCCATTCCCCTAATAGAGATGATACAACATGTTAAATAGATTCATTTCCTTATGAAATTATTGGATCTCAATAGACATAGTAAATAGTATTAAAAATTGGGAATTTATCTCATTATCCAAGTGTTTTTCATAGAGATCATGTTCATCCTCACTATCCTCCTTGGTAAGAGCCATAGGAAACAAGGATTCTATCATGTATCATTTTTATTCTCAGTGTAGTACAATGAGAAAGCGCGTGTAGCATTCTTGAAAAATTTTTCCAGTGAAAAGGTTATCCTTCACAAGTATAGATCTCGATTATAACATTAAAAATATATCAGTTACCATATTCTACAATGAATAAAGCAGATATTTATTACTTTCATTAATTACAAAAAGGTGATGAATAAATTAATTTATTAATATCTTATTATTTTATCAAGTCTTAATAACCATCATCATTGAACTAATATTATCCTATTTCATATATAATCTATAAGCAAGGATCCATATTTCCCTTATCATAACCTCAATGAGGGTTGGTCAATCTACTCGAAGGTATTTAGGTAGGCAGGTCTTTGTCAACTCGTGACTTGCAACTCCATGATCTGTTTAGTGGACTTCCAAATCCCAAAATCCTAGAGTTTCATTTCTTCAACACTTTTCTTCATATTAATACTATCCCTAACTAGGGATATTCAACTAGATATAAATGTGGTTAAGTCAACCTAAAACCTTCTTTATAACTCCCCATTAGTTTAAAGCACCTCAATGAGGATTGGTCAAGCACTTTGAAATTATTGGTTTTATTCTAAATTAAATAATGGAAGTCTATACCAACTTAATATTTTAATTGAGGTATTTTGTTTTCTTTTGTGTAAATTTTATCCCATTTTATCAAACCATGGACTTTTTAATATTAAGAAGATTTTACTTAAGTGACTAACCATGTCCAGATAAAAATTACGCATAATTCGGTTTATTTAATTTCATCTTGCATGCTTATTAATTCATTTATTTAATATGGTATCAATACATTCAAAATAAATAATTAACCATGAAACTGATATAAATAAATAGATAAAGTGGTATGATCAAGATTTTTATCTAATAGTTGATTTATCTATTGGATAATAAACCAATTCTGATCCAAGGGGAAAAACTCCTCAAAAAGGTCATGGTTCAAGTTGTAGCATTCCACTTGTACACTTATGTATCTCTTAGTATGGTTTCACCTCAAATAGACCTTGAACCACATCTACTCACCTAGGATCTCCATCCATTACATTCACTATTACTCTCACGGAGGTGAGGGGAACCCAAGGATGGGTTCGAGGGCTTACATAAAAGAAACTGCGACCATGAGATCCCTTACATAGTAGACAAGGGGATTACAAGTAGGGAATCATTTTAATTTAATAAAAATAATTACAAACCCATGAAATAAAATTTAATTAAAAGAAACCATCCATGCATGGGTCGGTGTAAGCTCATGATCATCTACACATGCAACAAGCATACATTTGTGTACTAGATAACATTCATTTAAATCCATTATTTTATTAAGATAAAACTTAATTAGATTAATTTAATTAATCCAATTAATTAATTATCTTAAAATTCTATTCGAACTATCATAGAAGTCTATCTACTTTAATAAGTACATGATGTGTACATGGAAGAAACATGGAATATATTTCTAAATAGCATGAAATTGATTGGACATTTAATATTCTTCAAACCATTTCCATAGAGCATGTAGACTGGTTTAATACTACAATTAATTATATTTCTATGTAAACTAATTAATTACACTAAATGTGATTAACACCCCATGTGTGTATTAATAATACACCGCGTGTGAATTAATTATACCACATGTAAATTAATAACACAATGTAAGAATTAATTAATTACAACGCATGTAAATTAAATACACCACATGTTAATTAATTGTAAATTGTGTAAATTAATTACACAATGTGAGAATTAATTAATCACATTGCGCGTGAATTAAATAAGTTGTGTGCTCATTAATTTTTACATCGCATGTGAATTAATTACACATCGTGTGTGTGTTACACCATGTTTGAAATAATTAAATGACTATTGTATCATTAGTATTAAATACACCATGTGTGTATTAATTATATGACCACTGATTTTTAATTATTAAATACACCATGTGTGTATTAATTACTATGTTTATCAGTTTTTTATCAAACATGTTGTGTAATAGATACTTAACGTGTCTTTGAACATGTGAATTCATCAATTTACACTATGAAAATGCATAAACTAAACAGTGTGTAAACCTACTATATATCATGTAATCTGATAAGTCACATACCAATTTAGCTTAACAGCATTCAGAATGTAATAAATGTTGGATTTGGTGTCCTAGAACCAACTACTTTTTAATTTATTCATTAATAAATACCTTATCACATCTGGATTTTTCTTCTGTGTGACAATTTATGTGATAATGTCCTAAGGATAGTTGTTGCATTAAAGGGTCATAGCAGATCTCTACTATGATGAGAACCCATAAGTTCCATAACATTTTTCTTGAATATATATTCTATAGTCAGACGATGTTATTTGAGGGACACAAATAATACAAGCCATTATGGATGAGAACTCATAAAACTTTGAGGCACATTATCATGGTGTGCACCCTTGGTAATATCCAGGAGGATATTATGAGAACGAGACCCGCCAGAAGGAAATCCACATTTCATAGTGTCATTGGATGTTCTTATCTGTGGATGTGTGTATTGGTCCTTAGACTTTAAGATTATTATTAATGGGTATTACAACTCATGCACTTAGATGTATTGATGAAAACTGTGAAGATGCACTATTCACAACGAGGTAAGATATGTCGGGTCTATTATGAGTAATACTGCATTAATAGATAATGTGAGAAAAGATTTGTCCCTTTTGTTCCATAACGAAAGTAGATATCTCAATCCCTTTGATGGAATTGATATAGCCTAAATAAATCCATGTCCATGGTAAGGAATGGGCGAGTTCAATTCTAGAAATTTAAAGAAATAATAATTGATCAAATGGGTTGATGGAACTAGCATTCAACCCGCTTGATTCGAGATATCGAGATAGCGGGATTACATTACACGGTAAGCATTCGTAGAAGGTGACACATCATTACAGTGTTAACTTCTTTCTCTATGGGTTACTTAGTGTGTTGCTAGATGCTAACCTTGGACTTTAGGTAGGATCTGCCTAATGCCACTGAGAAAGAGTCCTAGAGGGTTACACACTAAGTGTGTTCAAGTATCTCAGTTAAATATTCATTTAAAAATTTGAATAAATGTTATTCTCGGTTTTGGTTTAATAATTATTCAAGGATCTCTGGTCACGTTTATTTCAACACTAGTTATTTGAGAAAATATATTGTGGGAGAAATTATATATTTTTTAGTGAGTAATGTAGTGATATTTATTTAAGAAATAAATAGTCATTATTCAAGGTCTAATAAATGTGGTGGAGGAAATAAAGAAAATGAAAAAAAAAAGTTCATATCGTGTATATTAATATACATGACATATAGTTTTTCTAGGGATTTGTGAGAAATAATATTATTTATTTAATTAAATAATATTAGGTGTAATTCACTGGGTGCATTTCAAATAATAATAATAGTCAACTGTTATTATTAGACATGGGGTCTTACTAAGAATTAAATGAAATTAATAAATGATTTCGGGTAATCAATTCATTTTATTATTCTAAGTAATTAAAATCACAATTATATAATTCTCATTAGCCTAGCCATTTTTTGGTGGTTGTGTACAATAGATCTGGAAAAGCTCTCAAGCCAATAGATAATTCTTTTTTCACCAAGAATTCTCTCAAGTTACGAGAGATATCCTCCTCCATCGGATCAAGGAGATCACTTTGGAAGTGGCTCTCAGGGCGATTGAAGGTGGACATCGCAAGCGAAGGATCTTCCATGCTAGCACCCAGAGATCCCTTTGGCAACATCCAAAGATATGTGGAGCACGTGTGGATCACCACTAGAGGAATCCTACACTTGGATTCTATGACACAATGATAGATCACATCTGATCGTGATCGGAAACATCAACAGAGAGAGAATTACATCAAGTTAATTCTCATATTTTACTTAAATTAATTATAATCAACATATGATGATTCTCTCTATGGTTCCAAGACTCCCTTCCTTTCTTTATTTCTTTATTCTATTCCAAAGATCTAGCGTTTCATTATTGTGACGGATCTCGGATTGATTGTTGTTAATGGAAAAAATAAAGTTTGGTACACCCACCAACGCACTTCCACTGCACTTGGAACCTGCAAGTGGTATTATAGGGGTCATATCATGGATTATAATTATTTATTTATTTTTTTGATGATTTATGATTTTAATAATTTAGTTATTTCAATTCAAGTTAATCATTCTGTAAATCAAAATCTCAAGATCTGTTCCTCCTTTTTCATTTCTCATTCACCTTATAGAAATGATATTTTCTTTTAATTTTGATTAAAATAAAACATAGGGTCTCATCCGGAGGTGCCAAAGCTTCATGGTCGTACAAAACCAGAACACACGGCGTGTATTCGGCAGTACACGTCGTGTATTCAAGATTCAATGCATCGGACTGGTCTGCCAAACCAAGTCGTGTTTTGGAGTCTTTCTAAGTCTTAAATGACTCCGTGTGTTGATTATAAATAGGTGAAACGTGGTTTCTGGATTACACATCGTGTAATCTACTAGACACAACGTGTAGACCCTTCGGGTTAGGGTTGGACCGTGTACCCCATACATAGCTTGCTCGGTTGAAAACTGTGTAACATGGATACTACACAGCATGTGGCTCACTGAACACACCAAGTACTCCGAAGATTTCCGAAGTACATTGTTGGCGCCAAAATGTTGGCAGAAAAGAAAGAAGAGAGAGGCCCCATGGCCGGCTTCACGAAGCCACTTCGCAGAGTCCCCCCAAGCAACGCGTCCACCGCGAATCAAAGGAGACGGTACCCTCCATGAACACATGTGACGTTCGCGAGCCCGCCGCAAAGAAAAGAAGGTGGTACCCTCCGCGAATGCCCCTAACGTTCACGACCATCCGCGAAGCAACCCAATCCCTCTTCGTGCCGCATAAGCTCTGCTTCACAGAGCCTATTTCCTATAAATATCGAGCTCCCCCTGAGCCCACAGGACAAAAAATCCGCCCATTCGCCTTCCTAGATCCCAAATCATGAATCACCCTTCTCTCTGCGAATCATGAGCTATGCGAGGTATTTTTGCTTCGTGAGGTGACTCTGCATTGTCTCGTTTTGATCCCCTCTTGAGAGAGGGATGCCTTTCGCGAAGCCTAAGGGCCTTCTCGAAGGAAGGGGATACCCAAGGGGACTCATTTCATTGTGTAGTTTTTAGGCTTCACAAAACACCCCTCACGTACACATGATCCACATGCCAAGGCAGGATCATTCTACTTCGCGAAGCACCTTGCTTCACGACACTTTGATTCGCGAAGCGCCTATGCTCTGCGAGGCAGTGTTCCAAGAATGCCTTTCTACTTCGCGAAGCACCCCTCATTTTCACCTCTTCCCCATTCTAAGGCTAAAGTCACCCCACTTTGCAAAGCACACCCCTTTGAAAGTGCCCTTCACCACGCAGAGCAATCGAGTTCCAAAAGGCCCATGCCTATGGACTATTCTGCTTGGAAATTCCTTTTCTTGTGCGACCCTACATGTTTGCACGATGTGAATTCAAAGTCCCCTAGATGATACCGCCCATAGCATTGCTTCTCCTAATGCTTCTTCGCATAGGCATGCTAACGTTTGTTGCTTCTTCGCATAGCCACGCTAACGTGGACACTACAATGGATCACTCCATAACACCCCCCAGTCACGGAATTTCATGTACCTTCCCTCCCACAAGGAGCATAGGGTACCGGTTATGTAAGTCCTAAGGGTGCAAACTAAACCCACCTCGTTTGAGCTGCAGGACATTAAACTGCCAAGCACTTTCATCCTCAACACATGACGTTAAACTGTGACATCGCTCCGTGCCTCTCACGCGGGGTACCCCCACCTTGGACATTCTCCACACCCCTTGGTCTCCACAGGGGATGATATCCTCCTTATGGGAGTGGAATTTGTCCATGGGGAAGAGAATCCACCTTGGCGTAAGCCCCCTAACCCTTCTTGCAGGAGGCGGCACCCCTGCTCCTCCTCACTTCATCGGTACCAAGGCCAGAAGAGGGCGTGATAGGGAATGGGGATCTTCCTTTATTTGGTCCCAAACCCCTCTCCCATTGTGCTTTGTCACCATCGAGCCTCCATCCTGGAGTAAGTCTCAGCACCATGGGCCGCCCAACGCGTAAGACCCTCTTCGCTTCTCACGGATGCACCCTTCGCAACGTGATCGTCTGGTCTCTGCAACCACTTGTTTCTCACACTGAGCATGACTCCTGTGAGCTTAGAGTGAGCACCAACCATGACACACCTTGGGCCGCCTCATAGCGTAAGCCCCAAATGCCCCCCGTCCCACATGACGTTAAACTGTACACCCTATATACATGGACTTTGATCCATGTCAAGGCATGGTACGTAGGAAGCCTCCACAAGGTTCAAGCCCACCATTCGGTCATTCCGACCTCCTTCACGTCGGTTCACCCCCATCCCGCATGACGTTAAATTGTACACTCGTACTATGGGGAATTTGATCCATGTCAAGGCATGGTACATAGGAAGCCTCCCTGAGGTTCAATCCCACCACTAGTGGATCCCCGGGTTCACATTCACATCGGTTCGCTGATGACTCGCCACCCGAACTACAGGGACTTTGATCCATGTCAAGGCATGGTACGTAAGAAGCCTCCAAGAGGTTCAAGACCAACACCCATTGGACCAAGGTCCATCTTTACGTCGGTTCACCGAAACGCCCCACCCGAACTATGGGGTCTTTGATCCATGTCAAGGCATGGTATGTAGGAAGGCTCCACGAGGTTTCATCCCACCATTCATTCATTCCGACCTCCTTCACGTCGGTTCACCCCCGTCCCGCATGATGTTAAACTGTATCTTGCCACCTGAACTAAGGGTACTTTGATCCATGTCAAGGCATGGTACGTTGGAATCCTCTATGAGGTTCAAGCCCAACAATCATTGGCCCCGACCGCCTCTGTGTCGGCATTCCAACCCCCTTTTTCTACCCGAACTGTGCGGACTTTGATTCCCTGCTATGGGGATACGTAGGAAGTCTCTTCGAGGCTCAAGACCAAAACCATCATCCATCCTGACTCTTACCCAGGCCGCCACATCCTAGTGAGATCATGCCACCTCATTCCCCTCCATAGAATTTGGGAAGCTACCCATGTGATGCTCCCAATATCGGTGTTCCCTCAAGGGGGGTTCTTCAATCTGATCCACTCCAACTAGTGTTCTAATCAGCCTGATCCGTCTCCACTGGACGTTAAACTTGCGGCATACCCTATGTTGAACATGGGAAGCTGAGTAAAACCTCAGATACATGCCTATGGAATATGATTCCCCGCACTCGATGTGGGATGCCTCAGGCTTCCACGCCCTCGAGAAGCCCTATATTAAGGGAAAAAAGATAGACACGCCAATTACCCAGTGTCCAGACACGCCAGTGATGCCTCAACGTGACTACTCCCCCAACTAAAGGTTGCTTCCCTGACTGGACCCCTTGGAATGTCCTGACAGAAGCAGTGTAATTAACTGGTTTCCATGAAAATATGGCACCGGGAAGAGTTTCATGAACAATGTATTAAATCTATAAGGGAGACCCAGACTAGGTGACGAGTTCTGAGGAGGAATCCACAGAAGGAAGAACTGACATCTCATCGTCCTGTTTCGATCAAGGAGAATATGTCCCTGAACAATGAGCGAATGTCACCCACCTTTGGAAAGCGGGAATGCGGGGTAAAAAAATCCATGTCTGTCACAGTCAAGCAGACAGACGCGCGTGCCCCAGCAAAAGCGTCGAAAACAGAAATGGTGAACCTGACGTGAAGTTCTTCTCCTCCATGTGGTGATTAGTAGTGCTCGAGACATCAGTAAATTGACGTGTCACCGGATCCAGATATCTGGTGTCGGGTCCCTCCAAGAAAATAGCACCTGGCGTGAAAATCACCAAAAGTTTGGGCCAAAATGTTGGGCATCTCGGTCTGCGACGTTGTCAGTGTGGATCCCTCTTACCGGCCATAGAAGACGGAATAGCGCTGGGGCATCGGGTGTCGATTTCTTTTTCTTTCAGTACTAATGAGATGATCTCCCTGCCTTCAGAAACCCAGTTGCTGTATCTGGAACCCGATCACCTCTTTCCCACTTACGCAGGGGTAGAGGAAATATCAACGCGGCTACCCCGTGCGGTTCTTCCTTTTCTATAACGGCCTCGACTACCGCGACTACTGGGTGCCCATGCCCGCTCTCCCCATTGGATATTATCCAACAAAGGGTAATCAATGACCTTGTATGTAGGTACGAGGAGGAAGCGGTCATCCCTACGAGGGACATGACCCGCCTGGATTTAAAGGCGTCTGCGCCTCGCCGTCAATTCCACCCCTGAGGGCCACGCAGGGAGCCACTTCTCCCCACTCCAACCTTCAATCATTTCGGGGGCCTATCCCCAGAATGCCTCGACGACTCCATGCCCTACGCCGATGAGGTAGGGGATGTTCGGGCCCTCCCGACCAGAGTTCCGTCCCAGGGGTTCCCAGCAAGGGCCCCCAAAAGGCCACGCCAGGGCCGCCACTTGGTTCCCCGAGCTGAAGAGCAGGTAGACTACCTACCTACACCACTGGTACCAGCCTGGATGACCCGACGCCAGCGTCGGGAACAGTCTGAGGAGGACGCCCATCAAGGGGCATCAATGTCAGTGGCTACTATGGTCTGGGCCACCGCCGACGTGTATCATCAACCCCCTACATACGCTGAGTATAGGCAGTTATATGCCCGACCCGGATCGAGGCCTCAACCACCCCACGGGCAGGCTGGGTTGAATCTCCTGGTTGCAGGCATAGGCAGTGGCCACCGCGGACTAACCCGCAGCAATTCCACCCACTACGGGGGCCCTCCCCGTGCAACCACCATGGAGGATGCGTTCTTTTCCCGATCCCAGGACCGGTTCGGAGGTATTCCCTATTCCACCTTTGACCCAAATGAGGGCCTTCCCCATGGTAGCAACACCTCATATGGGAGCCTCTCCCACACTCATTACACTGGATACGGAGCCATCCCTTCTGCCACGGACCGCCGGGGTGGGGATGTTGCACATCCAGTCACTCTCTGATGTGAGGACCTTCCTCACATCCTCGTAGAAACCGACAAAGGTCATCCTTGTTCTAGTAACCATAGGGGTGGAGATCAACTTCACTTCACCAGCACCCAACATGGAGGTCCTACCCATGTTCGGTCTAATCAGTATGGGGACCTGCCTCACACTGACGTCACCAAAGAAACTAGTCATGGAGGTCCTACCCATACTCCCATTAGTTCCAATGGGGGTCCCACCCATACCAGCATCCAGCATGGATGTCCTCCCCATGTCCCCTTTGACATCTGCCCCGGTGCTCCTCGCACCCCGGCCCACTCAGAAGGAAGTACTCCCCACCCCAACACTAATACGATTGAAGGACCTTCTCATGCTGGGAATTGTCCCTTTCCTGAAGAGCCATCCCAGTACAGGAAGGCGGGTCGTCGCTGACACAAGAAGAATACCGAAAAGTTTTAGACTGAGATCAAACCGGTCTGTTTCTCAGATTTTGAAGCAGAGCACGACTCAGCGGTGGAACCCTCCCCTCGGTCCTCTGTGTCAAGGACCGGGGCAGGAACAAGGCGTATCAGCCTCATCCTTCCAAAGTGTGAAGTCCACTGGATTCCTGCCTCCCTTCACAGGTACATCTAGGAGGAGGAAATATTGGGAGTCCCACAGGTTCTGACCGTGCAGTCACCACCATCATCACTAGAAATGCCCTCCACCTCGACTAGAGAGCATGGAGAGCTATTTTGGGGACCGATGGAAGTTGAGAAACAGTGTGACCCATCACCGGTAACCGTGATCCCTGCACCAGAAGATGTGGTTGTCAGCCTGTCATATCGTGACATGGTGGTCAGATCACCGTACTCCCCAGAGGATGGCCTGGAATTCAGCGGCCAGTCAGCTCGTTCATCGTATTCTCTGCCACCCAGTTTACTGCCTCAGTGGTCCACCTCAGTACCGCTACTGGTTCCTCAGCCGCCTCTGGTTGACGAGTGGGTCAATACAAATCCATACCCAGAATCTGATCCCAGGAGCTTCTAGAACATCCATGCGGTGGATCACTTCTCGGAGAAGTTCTGGTCGGCGACAGCATCGAACTTCTGTGTGCCAGGATCCCTCACCCCAGAGGAAGTTGAGTGCTTCCATCAAACCCTATGGGCAACGCACTTCCGTCTTCATTATCATTGGGTGGTGTACCCCAGGATTTAAGTGCACTTTGAGGAAATAGGTGAGCAATTATGTCTGGTCGATTTGGCCGCACTCCCCATGGCCTAGTGCCCTGAGTCACCAGGTCGCCAGAGGACCCTCCAAAAAAAATGCATTCAGAGTTTCAGGGTACTCCGCAAAATCATCAGGGAGGCTACCCCCAACGTGAAAGTCTGTGGATGGGGGAAATACGCTACCCTCCTCTTCATCCCTATTCGACGGCAGCCCGACTCGATATGCGATATTAAGGACATGCCCTCGAGAAGGGTCACGGTCCATGTGGCTGATGTCGTGGACAAGGAGGACGACCTGGAATTTCTTGACAAAGACTTACCACCTGAGGATGTGCCACCATTTTTGGACCCATCAGGGAGGATTACTCGCCGGCAGAGGAACCTCCTAGGTCTCCCTATGCCCACCGAGTCATTGGTACTCAGTCGGAATGCTGGCAAGGGTAAAGAGCACGTCGAAGCTGTCAAGAACTCCGACCCGTCCGCCTCAGTGCAGAAGATGGAGGAAGACCCTGAGAAGGTCGTGTTGCGCCAGCAACTTACTGAGCAAAAGAGGCTGGTCGACAAACTCCTGGACGAATGCGCTATAGAGCAATGACCCGACTATGGAAATCCTAGGCCGGGGCAGAAGGGGCACGAACAACTCCCCCTGGCGAGATGCCTCCGGACAACCCTGATCATACTACTCCTACGAACAGGGTTGAATCTGGAACTCACGGAAAGAGGGAATGATACGTCTCACCAAACCCTCCCGAACGGCACGGCAATCTGAGGAATCTAGCCCGGGTTCCCCCAGCTAGCCCGTAGGCCATTCCACCAGTCGATCCACGAGCCGCTAAACTCGTCTATCGTGTCGAAGATCCTGGAAATGCACTCGTGGTTAGGGATCCCGGTCAAGACAGGGACCCTTACCTGGACGATCCAATGGAAGCACTCATTGCCCGCCTCGAGGCATTAGAAACACGGCAGGTGGCAGTCCCACCAGATGGCAAGCTGTATCCAGCGTGGGTGGATGATATGCCTGCACCCCTAGGTTTTGAAAATCCCACTTTCTCTCCCTTTAACGGGACAGGGGACCCACCGCAACACCTGGCCCACTTTTCCTCCAGGTGTGGCCCCATGTTGGGGACTCCAGCACAGCAGGAATCTGCCAAGCTTCGATGTTTTGTGCAGACATTGGAAGGCCCTGCGTTTGTCTGGTACAGCCAGCTCCCCATTGGATCGGTGACCGGCTAGGAGGATCTTCGCCGGAAATTCCTATACCAGTTTAGCTTCACCACGTGAAAGAACAGCATCAAAGACCTCTTCAGGTGTAAACAAAGGCTCGATGAGCGAGTCGCGGACTTCATCGCTCAATGGAA
Source organism: Viscum album (assembly GCA_963277665.1). NCBI lineage: Eukaryota > Viridiplantae > Streptophyta > Magnoliopsida > Santalales > Viscaceae > Viscum > Viscum album. The sequence continues at coordinate 1,317,500,090 of OY728166.1, forward strand.
GGGGCTCACATAATCCCTCAACATGCCACTGACTCAAGAGAAATTGCTGGCGATGTGTGTGGATAATGTCGAAACAGAACTGGTTCCTTCCCTGATCACTCAGAACTACCCTAGAGGGTTCTGAGACTTCTCAGACAAGGCCCAGTGCCTCCAGGAAGCTCTGAAACAGGCTAGTTAGGTGTGTCTGCTTCCCCCTGTGATCCCATCAAGGAGGGATGCCAGAGACGAGCCCGCCACGGTGGCCCAAATAGAAGCCCCCAGGTAGGTAGAATTGTTTCCAGTAGTACTGGATTCGCAACCTCGCAGAGGCCCTCCACCTCAGGAACAGCCTCCTGCCCAGCAATGACCACCTCAGAATCGGCAGGTTCCCCCGCGCAACTCGCCACCGCCGCCTAGGCGAGATAATCAGGCTCTGCCTCCTCGACAGGCTCCTCCAGCCCCTTGTTAGGGCCAGGCTCCCAGAGACCCCTATCTGGAGAAAAGAAACCAGAATTACTCATTCAATGAGAATCAGGTCCCCGGTTACTTCTGTAGTGCCCTAGAGCAGAGGATTGTGCGCTTACCTGAGTGCAGAAGGCCGGAAGAGGTGAATTTTACCAATCGCCCCAACTACTACCCCTATCATCGGATTCTAGGGAACACCCTCAAGCAGTGATATGTGTTTAAATACTGGATCCAAGACTAGGTCGATAACAACATATTCAGGCTGGGCCTGGCCTCAGCACAAGTGGCGGGTGTCTTCGTGAGGTCAGAAAGTGGTAGAGACAACGAAGGTGAGTGGAAACAGGTTTCTAGCCGTGGATCCCAGAATTATGATGACTGGATGGCTCATAAAATAGTTACCCATGCCCATGGTATTATTCGGGCACGCCTGAATTAGCCTAAGCCTTCAGAAGTTGCGACTAGCACCTCTGCGTCATCATCTCAGCCAACCTCTTTCCATAAGAGAAAGCATCGGCGACGCAAGAAGAAGCAGCGCACTCCACCAATGTCATCGTAATCCCATACTCTTGGTGACTTCATGCCCCCTGAGATGGGGATCCCTCCCAGAATCCGCCTAGTGGTGGATGATTCATCAAGCGATAGTCAAGAGTATGCTTCGGTTAATACCGTCAAGTTGGTAAACCCTTATATGACTCCTGGCAAGGGGGAACACCAGGAGAACCTCCCCAACGTCCCCAGCTGAAGCCAACGTCGGCGGAGTCATATCTATATGGGTTGTCAAGGCACACCATCTAACACTTTCATCTAGGACGTGCATGCCAATGAAACCAGACCACAGGCCCAGCACAGAGCTCATCACGTGCAACCTCCTCATCCGGTGTCCTTGGATCTACCTACACCGCCGTTTGTGCTACTAGATCAGGCAGAGCTGCCTCATCTGTATCGCATCCAGTCTCTCCCTACTATAGGCCAATATTAGTTGTCCAGCTCTCATCTGGTAGCTACTCTTCAGGCCTCGACTAGTGAGCAGCGGGACGTACCTAGCACCAGCCAGCCGCTGGTCTAGCCGGCAGGGCCCATCATGCCTTCAATCGCAGATCGGCCTCCTATAATCATAAGTTCACGCTTGGAATAGAAGTAAGATGTCCTCAAACATATTTCTATCATTCCAGTGAGGATCTCTATCCTTGAGGATCTTCTCCTGCCGTCATACATGCATGAGGTGCTCGTCGAGGCCTTAAGAAGCCCCCTCCAGTTTGAGACGGAGGTAGCAGCTGAGGAATCCTTCCACGCTGAGGCAATTGAGAATGTCGAATTCCAGGCAGTTATCTCATTATATGGTGAAGACGAAGACCCCCCCCCCCCATACAGGGGCACATTCGTCCACTGTACATCACTGGCCAATTCAATGGCGTGGAAGTTCGTCGCTGTCTTGTTGACACGAGCTCTGGGATTAACCTAATCCCAACTAGGACACTACGGAAGATGGGGTTGTCTGAGGATGATTTAACTCCCTCTGACCTAAGAATCCAGGGATATGACAGGACTGATTAGACCCCGGTCAGCAAGATCCATTTGAAGACCCAGTTTGGTGGCCTAGTTTACATTATCGAATTCATGGTTGTCTCCCAGGACACCGCATATAATGCATTGATGGGAAGGCCATGGCTCCACCTGCATGCAACAGTCCCTTCATCATATCACCAATTCCTCAAATACTCCCTTAATGGTCGAGTAGGAGTACTCCAAGGTGATGTATCTCCTTTCTCCTCTTGTGAAGCTAGTTATCTGGATGCTGACTATTACAAGAGCAAGGATAAGAAGATTCTGGCAAGTGAGGTTGAACCCGCCCCAGTCACAAGTGATCCCTAGGCAGGTCTGGATGACGGCTATGTCTTCCCAATCCATCGATTGGAGGCCACAACCCCCGAAATGGGTAAATTATTTTTTGTTTCAGGTACAAGAGGAAGGAATATTCCCAAGTCCAAGAGACGGTGAAAAATCACCTCATACTCCTACACAAACCAGGCTCAGGTGATCCCGGAACCTCCTACCCCTGTACGGTATCGGGACGTCCGGCTCATGGAAACAGTGGTACGTCACACGTGCTTGTTCCACCAGGATGGAATTAACCAGCTCAAGCTGACGCGCCACTATTGCTTTGATATCATCAAGCGTAGCCCTCTGGTCCGAAGGCCATATGGGATTGGATCAACTTCCTTTATCGCCATGGTTTCAGCGGCGCATGATTCTCCTGATGCCTCGTCCACTGTTGTCCAGGCTGGTACCAGCCTCCCATCAGGTTCCTCTGACTAAGGGGAAGCCTCACCCATAGGGAATACCTCCTCCGTAAGAAAATAATAGGATATAGAGGATACTCCCCCTGCCTTTGAAGAATGAGTTTCTACCACAGTCGATGAACTGGTACAGGTGAACCTTGGTAGTGAGGTAGAACCGAGACCCACGTTGATCAGTGTCGCCATGTCCCTAGAGGAGTAGCATTGGTACGTGAACTTCCTTAGGAAGCATCGTGATGTGTTTTCCTGGAGTTACAGTGAGATTCTAGGACTAGATCCCCAGGTAGCCTTCCACCGCCTTGGTCTCCCGACAAACCATCACGGGTTCAAGCATCCTCCCAGAAAGATGCACCCTTCTCATGGTGCTATGGTTGAGGTCGAAGTTGACAAGATCATCAGAGCCAACTTCGTCAAATAAGTCCAGTACCCCAAGTTTCTATCCAACATCATGCCAGTCAGGAAGAAGAATGGGCATATCAGAGTCTCTATCGACTTCCGTGATCTCAACTGCCACTGTCCGAAAGATGATTTTCCCCTTCCAGTGACAGAATTGTTGATTGATGCTACGGCCGGGTTCCAAGCCCTCTCCTTCATGGATGGGTACTCTGGATACGACCAGATCCGAACGGCCCCCGAAGAAGAGGATTCTGCCTCTTTCAGGCCCCCCCCCCCAAGGAACTTTCTATTACCAGTTTATGCCCTTTGGCCTGAAAAATACAGGTGCCACCTATCAGCGGTCCATGCATCGCATATTCAAGCTGATCCTAGGAACATTGGTGGAATGCTATGTGGATGATATGGTGGTCAAATCTTGCCAGTGCCAGGACCATCTCAAGGACCTTGAGAAAGTGTTCGGTTTCCTCCATTCCCGCCACCTGAAGATGAACCTGTTGAAGTGTGCCTTCGGGGTCACTTCCGGGAAGTTTCTTGGCTTTGTTGTTAGGTACCGAGGCATCGAGATCGACCATGATAAGATCAAGGCTATCATCCAGATGCCTCCCCCGAGCAATATTCTAGAGATTCAAGGTTTTCAAGGCCACTTAGCCTACATACGTCGATTCATCGCGAACCTGGCCGGCAAGTGTAAGCCCTTTTCTCGGCTCATGAAGAAGGGAACCGCCTATGAATGGGATGAAGAGTGTCAGACTACATTCGAGGAAGTCAAGCGGTATCTACTCTAGCCTCCGGTCCTGATGCCACCTGTCTACGGGAAGTCATTGATTCTCTATGTCTCTTCCATGGATCGGTCTCTCGGCGCCCTTCTCGCCCAGAAGAATAATGAGGGGACAGAGAATAGCCTCTACTATCTCAGCCGCATGTTCCTCGATACGGAGACTAGAAACTCCCCTATCGAGAAGAGCTGCATTGCACTCGTATTTGCTGTAAAGAAGTTACAACATTACCTACATCACCACGAGGTACAGTTGGTCTCTCAGTTAGACCCACTGAAGTACATCCTGAACCGCCCCATGTTGATTGTCTGACTAGCGCGATGGGCGGTAATTCTCTAGCAGTTTGACATCAGGTTCGTGCCTCAGAAGGATATCAAAGGGAGGGCCTTGGCAGACTTACTAGCTACCCATCCAACCTTCTCGGATCAATCCTTGGACCTAGATTTTCCTAATGAGTCAATCCTCTCAGTCGACCATGTCGTCCCGTGTTAGAAAATGCACTTCGACGGTGCCTCTCGGAGTCCCACCGGTAGAAGTCTAAATGATCCTAGACTCAACAGAGTGGGCCTGGGTATCGTCTCCATTACCCCGGTGCAATCCATTTTGTCGTACTTATTCCTGTTGTTATAGGGATACACCAACAACGAAGCAGAGTATCAGGCTCTCATCATTGGCCTCGAGCTGGCCCTCGAGATCGATGTTCCCCATTTGCATGTGAAAGGGGATTCAGAGCTAGTCATCAATCAAGTCAACGGAGACTATGTTGTTAGGAATCTAGATCTCGTTCCATTGTTGGAGTACACCCTCCATCTAATGGCCTAGTTCCCTTCTCGACCGGAGGTTACCCATGTCCCTCGGTCATAGAATGGTCGAGCAGACGCTTTGGCCGGATTAGCTACGTCACTTGCAGAACCCGAGCAGGATGATCTAATTATACATGTGGCACACTGGATAGTCATTGCTCCCGTCATCCCAGAGGATGAAGACGGCCTACGAGTAAGCCATCTTACCGCCGGACCCTCCACGTCAGGAGCCTCAGGTTCGTCGAATCCAATGATTGAAATGACTCTTGACTGGAGAGCATCTTTTGTCGAGTATCTCCAAAATGGTTGCCTCTCGGCTGATCGGGCCAAGCGCGAGTGAATCCGACGCCGCGCGCTACAGTTTACCCTTCAGAGTGGTCCCATCCTTGAGAAAATCCTCTACAATCACGGTTTTGATGGTGTTATCCTTCGTTGCATTCAAGGAGTCAAGATTTCTTAGGTCATGCAAGAGGTTCATGCCGGTTCCTGTGGCACCCACCAGGCTGGGCCGAAGCTTTCCCATCAGATCCGGAGGCTGGGGTACTTCTGGCCCTCTATGATCCATGATTGTATTGAGTTTTCCAAGAGATATCATGCGTGACAAGTGCATGATAACTTCCTACATCGGTCGCCAGAACCCCTCCACTCCACCAAGTACTCTTGTCCATTTTTGGTATGGGGACTCGATGTCGTGGGACCCTATCCACCGGTGACAGCCTGCCAGGGCAGGTTTATCCTAACCGCTACAGATTTCTTCTCCAAATGGGAGGAAACAGTCCCACTCAAGGAAGTAAAGGCTCAAACCATTGTCTATTTTGTGAGCTCCAACATCATCTACCGATTTGGAGTCCCTAACATTGTCCTCACCGATAACGACACCAACTTCTGAGCAGCTGAGCTGAAGAAATTATACACCAAGTACAAAATTCTCTCCAACCATACCTCCCGCTATCACGCGTAGGAAAACGGGCAGATCGAGGCATTCAACAAAACCCTCTCTAACATTTTACATAAAATGGTTGGACAGAAAAAGAAGAGTTGGTCGGAAAAGCTCCCCAATGCCTTCTGGGCTTATTGGACGACGACTCGCAATTCCACCCAAGTGACCCCATATTCCCTGGTGTATGGGGTCGAGGCCGTCCTGCCCATCGAGATTTAGCTTCCATCATTACGCATTGTAGTCTATGACCATCAGGCGCCAGATAAGGTGTCCGAAATCCATCTAGCTGAATTGGAAGCACTCGAAGAGAGTAGGCTCTGTGCCCTTCACAATATGGAAAGGCATCAGAATAAGATAGATAGAGCCTTAAACAAGAAGTTTCGCCTTTGATCATTCCTACAAGGATACCTAGTATTGGCCCTCCGAGCGCCGATGATCCCTGATAGGAAACCACCCAAGTTGGAGCCCAAATGGGAAGGACCTTACATCATTCAAAAAGTTTACTCCAATGGCGCGTATTCCCTGGTTACCATGGATGGTAAGCGCATAACACCTCCCACCAATGCCAAATTCATCAAGCAATACATTTCCTGAGCCCTATAGTCCTACACGACCTTAAACTGAACAGTCCCCCATGACCCTAAACTACACGATGGTCCTGCATGACCTTTAACTGTCCAGTCCTGTATGACTTTAAATTGTGCATCGTCCTGCATGATGTTAAACTGCATCTTGAGAACTACGTATGGATTGATTCTCATCCTTATGGGATACGTAGTAATTCTTAGAAGTTTCTTTTTGAGCCCAGCCCCAAACTCTTCTCTTTCGACTATTCCCCCTGGGTATAGTTCTCTCGGAGCATCCTTGCATGATATGGTGTAGGATTCCTTAGCCCCACTCATGCAAGGATTATAAGGTTCTCACCTTGTGCCTTCTCCTTTTCTTTTATCCTCCCACATCTTCACCGCACGACGATAAACTGCATGGCCTTAAAGAACTACGTGTGGCTTGAAACCCATCCTTATGGGATACGTAGGAACGCCTGGAAATTTCGTCTGTTGGCCCAGCCCAAATGCCAGAATCTTCCCCCCAGGTTAAGATGTGTGGATAGGGTTCACATTTTCCCCAATTTGTGTCGAGCTAACCTCGATCTGGTCGTATGTCCTTCTCCCTGGAGACGTTCTCCTCTTTGAGAGATGGGTAAAGATATGTTTCACCCGCTCCTGGACTAGGATTCCATCACCTTCCCCGTCCGGAAGGGCCCCTGAATGGTATGAATGCTAGGCCTAAGGGCTCTCTCTTACCACTTCGGGCCAACGCCCTCAAGGATGTCAAGCAACAAATTGATACAAATCTCGTGTTTCGAATATGTTCAGTAGTCGATGCTCATTTGTTGCTCATGACACTGTGTTTTGATCATGGTCAACAGCTGTCCTGGATCGTTAGGTCCACCCCAAGATTTCCCAAGCATCGAGTGTAGTGGTTCATTCCACCCCATTGTATCTCCAACCGACAAACTTCCTCTGGGCGATGCCAACCCTCAGGACCCTTGTCCTTTTTGAGTCCCTGGCCTAGGTTCTCTCCTATGGGATTGTATGATATGGTGTGGGATTATGTCCTCATTCACATCGGGTTGCTCACCATGCCATACACATCCCTGGATGAGATACCTTACCCCAGCCCTCGTCCTCACTACAAGAAGTTAAACTGCAAGCTGGTCAAGCCTTCCTGACCAAGGCCCCTTGGCCTTTTTGGGCCCCTATCCCAAGTTCTCTCTCATGGGATTGTGTGGTGTGGTATGGGATTGTGTCCTAATTCACATCGGGTTATTCACCGTGTCGTACACCTCCCTTGTTTGGGGTATCCTACTCCCCACCTCGTCCTCACTGCAAGATGTTAAACTGAAAGCTTGTCAGGTCTTCCTGACCAAGGACCCTTGGCCTTTTTGGGTCCCTGTCCCAGGTTCTCTCTTATGGGATTATGCGGTGTGGTGCGGGATTATGTCCTCATTCATGTCGGGTTACTTGTCACGTCGTACACTTCCTCGTCAGGGTATCCGGCCCCCCAGGTATCTTCGAGAACTACGTATTCCCATCCTTATGGGATACGTAGGACCACTCGAATGTCTAGACTTCGGGTCCATCTCCATCTCTCAGAAATCTCCATTTCACCTTGGCCCCTTGGCCTACCCTCTCCTTCCTGGACACCTTCATCAAACCTCTTCGGCAGTTCACCAGTGTACTTAAGGGTACTCTGGTTTAGTACCTAGAATGTCGTGCTCTGCTCGGACATGCCTCCACCCACTTTTCAGGCTTTGTGTTTCTCTTCATTAGGGATTCCATCACCTTTCACACCCAAAGGGACCCCCGAGTGTCATGGATGATAGGCCTAAGGGCTCTCCTACCATTACGGTCCAACGCCCCCAAAGGTCGCGGACAAAAAATCGATACAAATCCTGCGTTGTGAATATGGTCAGTGGTCGATGCTCATTTTTTGTTCCCATTTCAGGCTAACGTGATGTGGATACTGCACTTCCACCATGGTTAACAATTATCCTCCATCACCACGCCAACCCCATTAATCCCAAAATGTCAGTTACATAATTCACATCCTTCTCCATCTCATCATGTCCAAGTAGAACTTCGAAACTCTTGGTACTATTCCTCAATGCACATCTATGCGTTAGGAGGACCAGAGCCATGATAGGCACTCCACATCGATTGCCCTTTGGTGTGCATTCCATGTATTGCAATAGACATCTTCCTCCCTTGTTTCCCACACCGAGTTTGAATCGCGTGGGCTTAGGGATTGGGTCGAGGTCTACGCTTACTTGTAAGGTTTCCATCCCTCCAGGGTCCGAGCTCTAAGACCATAAACTAAGATCTCCTCAGAACTACGTGTGACCTACATTCCCATCCTCAAGGGATATGTAGGAACGCCCGGACCTCTTTCCTTTGGGTCCATCCTGAGTTTTTCTAATTTGTCTTTTCTGTCCTGCCTTCTGGACTTTGACTACGGGACTGCATGGTGTGGTATGGGAGTACCTCCTCATTCACGTTGGGTTTGCGATAGCCGCACCACGCGCACCCCGTTCTAAAAATTAGCCCTCCTATTTCCTACCCCACTTATCCCGCACGACGTTAAAAGGAATCCTACAGAACTGCATATGGATTGATTCCCATCCTTATGGGATACGTAGGACCACCTAAAAGTCTCTTTTTTGGGTCCAGCTCAGCTGGGAGCTAGTTTCTCCAGCCCCTTTTTCTCTCACCCCTATCTGGCCCCCTTGGCCCGTGGTCCTCCTCTCCGAATTTCATACGGTGTGATGTGGGATCATGTCCTCATTCACGTAAGTTATGTTTCATTGCACCGTACGCATTCACCGCCTAGCATCGTCTCTGCTACGTCTACGCTGCATGACATTAAAATGCATGTTGGGTCCCACCACATGACCCTAAACTGTGATATTATCGTCCTGGACGCACGATGAAAAATGGCACTGCATTGTGATGACCCCATCGTAGGTGACGTCATGTTGGGTATTGGTTATATGCCATGCCATTTTTCAATGCCTACTACAGCTTGATTCTTGTGGCGACGCCAGGTCCTGCTACCATAGGCTTGTCGCTTCACAAAAAAACCACTCACCTTAAAAGGAAAAACAAGATTTATCAAATACCGCTTATTTTGGTGTGTGGGCCATGCCCACACACCTCTTTTATCCCTGAAACTGGTACCTCACTGTGCCCCCTTTTCAGAAAAAATGTGCAGCTTGATCCCCATCCTTATGGGGTACGTAGGAACGCCTTCGCACTTTGCCTCAGGCCCAGCTCAACTCTCTTTTTTGGTCCCTTGACCTAGAACCTTTAAAAGGAACACGTGGTGGTCAGAACCCTCGGTTCCCATTCATGTCAAATGTGTTTTGATAGAGATCCTGAAGTGTGGAATTTTAATAGGGACATTCCCATCATTCCATGTCCAAGATTTGTGAGATCGCTATTTGGATCCTCATCCTCTTCCATGTCCAAAAGAAACCTCGGACGACATGGATTCTAGGCCTAAGGTCTCTCCATGGATGCTAGGCCTAAGGGATATCCCATCGTTTCAGGCCAACGTCCTTAAGGATCTCGGACGACATTTGCGATAGGTCCCGTGTTTCAAACATGGTCAACAGTCGAACCTCATTTGTATGTCCCCATTCCAGACTAACTCGGTATGGATGTTGCGTTTCTTCCACGGTCAATGGTTATCCTCCATCATCACGCCACCATCATTGTGGTCCAGATTTCGATCTTCATGATTCACACATTTCCACTCCCTCATGTTCAAGTGGAATTCCGACATACTCAGCTCTATCTCTTCACGCGTCTAGGTGTGCTTCATGGATGAGTTAGCATCATTGGGACGGTATTCACCGAGCATCCCTTCGTCCTAACATGCCCCTTACTATGTCGGGAAATTCCCACCATTACATCCTGTTTCCCACACCGAGCGCGACTCACGTGGGCTTAGTAGTTTTTGTAGGATGTGTACCAATGCGGCCAGGCTTCTCATCGTCCTGCATGACATTAAACTACACTCCTAGAACTACGTATGGCTTGATTCCCATCCTCATGGAGTACGTAGGAACTCCTGACCACTCTACTTTGGGCCCAACTTAATTATCACTCTTGTTCCCTCGACCTAAAGAGTTTCCTATGGGGGTACGTGGTGTGATTTGGACTCCAAGTCATCATTCATGTCGGTTTCATAGCTACCAAACCATATGCTACCTTGGATCTTCCCTTTCACGTCCTATCATATGAAGTTAAACTGTAGGAGTACATATGTCCCCAACTCATGAAACTAAACTGTGGTTCTTCTCTGAACAAGTTATGGATGCCCCATGTTGATCATGGGATGCACCAGAGCCTCCGCCAAAGAGGAATTCACCTGTCAGTGTTGGTCTATGACTACACTACACTTCCAGAACTATGTACGGCTTGATTCCCATCCTCATGGGATATATAGGGACACCCAGGCATTTCACCTCGGGTCCAGCCCTAGGGATCGTAAGATCCTGTTCCTCCCCATTTCCGGCCCATGGCCTGACCCCCCATGAGGGACCATGTAACTGCAATTGTACCCCGAAAAAGTCTGGGATGCCCTAAGATGACATCGGGAAGCGACAGCCCCCCTCACCATAGAGGCCCTGTCTGAAAGAAGGAATGATCCATGATCATACCGATTCGCCCATCCAGTGTGCTTCTTCTACAGTGGTGTAATTTCAATAGTGTTGGATTCTGTTCGAGAAAACCCTCACTCCACATTCCACGCTTTGCATGCCCATTATGCAGACCCTCGTCCTCTTTCATGTCTAGAGGGACCCCCTAACAGTAGGGATGCTTGGCCTATGGCTTGCCTAATATCCTGGACCAACGTTCCGGGAGACTAATGGATAGCATTTTGAGTTAGGCCCCATGTTTCGAACATGGTCAACGGTCGGCCCTCATTTGTTATCCCCATTTTAGGCTAACGCAATGAGGATACTGTGTTTCGAACATGGTCAACAGTTATCCTTCATTGTCACACCACCCCCCATAGTGTTCCAGATTTTTGGGTATCATGATTCACACCTTCCACTTCCCTATGTTCGAACTAATCCCAACGCCCCTGGCGTTACCCCACTCGTGCACCAGAGCACATCGGAAGAACAGTTCATCGATTGTTCCGAGGTCCTAATCCTCCAATCGGGCCTCTCCCATGTCTTATCGGAAGATCTGGATTGGTTACTTAAACCTCAGATACCTGAAGCTTGGTTGACGCATTATGTTCAGATGGAATAGCATGGTGACCACCCCTTGTTTCTTACATTGGGATCAACCCGCGTGAGCTTATGGACTGACCACTGGACATTTCACGAATATAACAGATGCATATGAAGCCAACCTCGATAACGAAACTCATGCATGATATGAAATCAAGTAAATCAAAACATGAAAATGTGTTTGAGAGTTTGTGATCCTTACAACACTCGGGGGTTTATCCCTCCTATGGACGGGTTGACCCTGTCAAAAGAGAGTTGCAGTTCCACCACCCTTCGACTTGTGGCATCCAGGAGTTGTAGTCGCCAGCTCAACTCCCGCTCCTCCTCAGCAGCGATGGGGTGCAGTTCATCATCCTCAGTTTGGGCCCGCTTTATGTTAGCCTAAATGACGGCCATTTCTTTAGAAGCTTGCCTCATACACTCTTTTGCCTCTTCCAGCTGGGCCTTCAATCATGAAACTGGATCTGATTGTTCGTTGAGAGAGGCTGAGTTCTCATCTTCCCGGATTTTCAGTCGTTGGACCTCATTTTCAGCCTCCCAGAGCTTCTTAATGTTTGTCGCCTTTCTCCGCTACCAGCCTACGCTGAGTCCATGATCATATTCCCAGATATTCTCTGCCATAATATCTTGGATGAGCAGATGAGGGTGCTGGGAATCCACTCCCCCAGCACACAGTTCGCACAGCCGCGAGCGAAGTCTGTCTATATCATCCAGCCATAAGGCCTGGGGGGTCTTTTTGATAAAGCGCATGATTAGCTTCCATGATCAGCGGCAGACTATATCATTGTCCTCTTCATTAGAGGTCATATCGTCCTAGTCCGCGCGGTTGGCAGGTTCATATGTGGGGTATGCCCTCAGGAAATCTTCAGTAGGATCTACGTCTGGCATTGGATCAGGCGTGGCATCTGGTGTCGGATCAGGTGTGGCGGGCTCGGGTTGACCAGTCGATCATCATCATCAGACCCCACCTCAATGACCTCAGGCACAACCCCACTGGTGGTCCCGCCGATGATAGGGAGCATTGCAGCTTGGGTGGGCTGGGTAACTATCTCCACAATTATTGGCATGCCCCTGGGAGGGGCGCCACTAGAAATCCCGACCAACCTCGCCGCAGTGGCCCATGCTAGTCAAAGAACTGTACATGACAGAGAAGGGAACGCACGTTAGTTGGCACGATCAACGTGTGGTAGTAATGAATTCAGTAGAGAGGACTTATAGAGATCTTACTTTTGGTGCCGCTCCTAAGTTGATGTTGACGGGACCCCGAAGTGTGGCCCTCCGTATATGGTATGAAGGTCTAGAGATTCTTTAGGAAACACTTCGGGTGCCCTAGCCCTGCCAGACATAGAACTGGACACGGCCACAGGTGCAGGTTCCGAGGTTCCTACATCAGCACCTACCGAGGGGTGAGAACGAGGTCTGTGCACGATGTCCTCCTGCACGATTCAGATGTTGGTAAGGAGTCCATGAAGGCCTGAGAGCAGACTCTAAGGAAAGAAACTTGGAACTTCACCTCGAGAGCCTCCACGAAATCGTCGAGACCCGAGTCTTGATCTTCGACTTTGCCTTCCTCCAACGGGCTCCCTCCACCGGCCACGTCCCCCCAAGAGGATTTGTCTGATTCTTCCGGTAGGGGGAAGCGCTCTCTCATCTCAGCGGTCGACAGCTGAGGGGGAACCGTCTGATCCAGCAGTACCCTCACCCGGTCTGTCATTGGACGCGGGTCACCCCTGGAATGTAAGAAGTCCTCCAGCTCATCCAGATATTACTCCATCTCCACCAGAGACTCTGCGAAATTGGCCCGGACAAGGCCTATACTCGGTAAATCCATCCCAAGATGGTCCAGGTGTTTCCATATCTCAGGCGGGACAAGGAATTTTCGGTTTACATCCCATATTTCCCAGGCCTCTAGGAAAATAGCATTCTATGGCATGTCGATATGGCGCATCCGCTTCCCCGGGGCCTGAGTGGATATCCTGTGGAATCCCCTCGAGGGCTGCCCCTCCGGATGGATCTGCTCTCTTAGGACCACCAGGTCCACAGCCGTTGTTGGATCTTCCGCCACTACCTCACCCTCATCTGGTGCAGGTCTCGCCGCCACGGCAGCCCCACTACCGCGAGAGGACCTTTCCACCCTCTGACCCTAACCTCGGGAAAGGGAAGGCCCGCCATCACCAGCTCGAACAGTTGGCTGCTTCAGCATTTCCCCCGGATAAGCTTCCTCCCATCGTATAGCATACTTCTTCACCAATCCAAAGGCGGCAGTAGGCGGAGACAATGCATTTTTCATTTTTCCCATCTTCCGTGTGAACATGAGCCACAATTGCCTCATCACACATGGGTGATCCTCGTGGCGCACCTCCCAGTAGACCTACGGGGTCATCTGCTGTAGGCACCGGAATTTCCTTGTAAGCCGGTGAGGGGCATACGGTTCACAGAGAGGCTCGCGGTCCACCCTTTCCACTAAGACTCTACCTCGAAGGGACAGGAGATAGGCCTGATGCTCTTCTGTTCCCCGACCATCATCGGTTAGTACCCCTGTCAGCAATGGAAATGGGTGAAAATTAAACTCGTCTACCTTCCACACCCGGTTTAGTACCAACGGTACGATTAATTTGGCTGGAAAGCTCCCGGAAACATTCAGAATGGATGGGCGAAAGTTTTACCCCGGAGGCAAGATGGGGTTCGGATATTCGTAAACCCCCCTGATGTGCGCCACAATCCACCCATACAAAATATGGAAGGGCCCCGCATATCCTCTGTGGCCTCTTTCCCTCGCTAACATGTCGTAGCATCTTGTAAAATTTGGTGAACATTGGAATCCCCAGATTGACCTGCCCTCCTGTGGCCAGCATGGATGCCATGATGAATGAGCTGGGCCACACCCCCATGTTGGTATCCCTCACTGGTAGGATCCAACCACAGATAAGGGTTATGATAAATGCCACCATTCTGACTATCGGATGTTTTTCGGTATTGACACTGAAATCCCAGGTCTTCTATTGGTTTTCCTCCAAGAGCTGCCAATACAAATGCTCCTTGCCCCGTTGATCCCCCTTCGGGAAAGTTTGAGGCCTCGAGGGAAAATCTTGATCCTTCGTGAAGTTTAGGAACTGCTTGAACCACTTCTTGAAGTGGACGTCCCTCACCGCTTCTTTATCTTCTTCGGGGATCAGCCCCATCAGTGCCAGCACCAGCTGCGGTATCTGCTTTGGATCCTCCTACGCACTCATGACAGGGAGGAATTCATCATACATAGCCCCCAAGATCGGGACCCCCGAAATCTGATGGACATCCCACAGACTAATGACAACCTCCCCATGGTGCAGGTGAAAAGTGTTGGTCCTAGACGACCATCTTCTCAACAACTATGGCATCATCTGTTTCGGTTGATAAATGTGGAATTGGGAGGCCCATGCTGCCTCATACAAGCCCACTCTCCTCATCTCGGCTCCAAACTCCTCACATGAGGCACCTACCCAGTAGGCCCATGCCCAATCGTTTGTGAAGTTGTAACCCTGGCATAGGTCCCACTCATCGGACCACCCCTTCTTCGAATCCCTCAAGGTTGCCTTCAATATTGTGCGGTACATGGGAGGGGATGTCTCCGGTTGCAATGGCTTCCCATAAACATTGTTCAGATGATTGTACAGGCAGTCAGCGGTGACAGGTGTGAAGTCTTCCCACGCATGGCCATCAGCCGCCCTGAACCATTGGCGTTGGCACGGCGTTCTCCTGAACCAGTAAGCTGGTTCGTCCCTACTCGCCTCGAGAATGAAGACATCATACCTTAGCCTGAATCCATACAAGGGCATCCTCCTGCATGGCAGAGAGTTCTTCTGACTCTCTGATAGTAGCTTCGTCAATGAATTATGGTCTGAGTGGCTACAGACCAACTCTCCTAGGCCCAAAAAATTTTCCATCGCATCCCTCCGGGTGGCATCTGTGAGCACCCCCAGCGTAGCTTCTTGATGGGCCATTGGGTTTCAGAACTCAGAAAAAATTTCATCTCGGGTCACGAATCCTGTTTGCGGAGCTCGTTCACGAAGCCAAATCACGGATCCTGACCTCGTCCCACAAGCGCACATTCACGTGGTGCTTTCGCGGAGTCAGAGACTCACGGTTCGTCACGAAGCCCGATTCACAGAGAGCAGGCGTAGAGTACGCGGAGCTTCGCAAATAGAGAGTGCAAAAGGAAAAAATCGCAGAGAAGGGAAAGGACAAAAGAGATGGCTTGGCCCCCTATTTATAGGTGGTGGCCTTCGGAGCTTCGCGGCGCATCCAGTCTGCGCGGAGCTTCGTGGCGTGCCCAGCCCGCACAGCCCTTGTCCGCCTCGTGCACCCTCTTCGTGAGTGAGCACTGCGAACGGCCAATGATTTTGGTGATTTCCCTCAGACTTCGACCATTGATCCTTCTGCGGCTCCAAGTCTGAGGGGGTGCATTTTTTGGCACCAAGATGTTGGAAGAAAAGAAATAAGAGATAGGCCCCCTGGCCGGCCTCGCAAATCCACTTCACAGAGTCCCCCCAAGCAATTCGGTCGCCGTGAAGAAAAGGAGGTGGTACCCTCCATGAACTCCCCTGACATTCGCGACCAGCCGCGAAGCAACCCAATCCCTCTTCGTGTTGCGTAAGCTCTTCTTCGCGGAGCCTATTGCCTATAAATACCGAGCTCCCCCTGAGCCCGCGGGATGGAAAATCCGCCCTTTCACCTTCTTAGCTCCCAAATCATGAAGCACCCTTCGTTCTGCGAATCACGAGCTATGCGAGGTATTTTTTCTTTGTGAGGTGCCTCTGCATTGTCTCGTTTTGATCCCCTCTTCAGATAGGGATGCCTTTCACGAAGACTAAGGGCCTTCGCGAAGGAAGGGGATCCCCAAGGGGACCCAGGTCATCGTGGAGCGTTTATGCTTTGCGAAACACCCCTTGAGTACACGTGATCCACATGCCAAGGCAGGATCACTGTACTTCACGAAGAACCTTTCTTCACGACACTTTGCTTCACGAAGCGCCTGTGCTACGTGAGGAAGTGCTCCGCGAATGCCTTTCCACTTCGCAAATCACCCATCATTTGCAACTTCGCCGCATGCTAAGGCTAAGGCACCCCACTTCGTGAAGCACACCCCTTCGCAAGTGCCCTTCACCATACAGAGCAATCAAGTTCCACAAGGCCCCTGCCTATGGACTCCTCTGCTTGGAAATTCCTTTTCCCATGCAACCCTCCACGTTTGCACGATGTGACTTCAAAGTCCCCTAGACAATACCGCCCATAGAGTTGCTTCGCCTAATGCTTCTTCGCATAGGAACGCTAACGGCTATTTATTTTTTTTCATATCCATGATAACATGGACCCTTCAACGGATTGCTCTATAACACCCCCCAGTCACGGAATTGCCGGTACCTTCCCTCCCACAAGGAGAAAAGGGTACCAGTTATGTAAGTCCTAGGGGTGCGGAGTAAACCCACCTCGTCCGAGCTGCAGGACGTTAAACTGCCAAGCACTTTCATCCTCAACACATGACGTTAAACTGTGACATCTCCCCATGACTCTCATGCAGGGTTCCCCCACCTTGGACATTCTCCACGCCCCTTGGTCTTCATAGGGGATGATATCCTCCTTCTGGGAGTGGCGTTTGTCTGTGGGGAAGGGCAGCCACCTTGGCGTAAGCCCCCTAACCCTTCTTGCAGGAGGTAGCAACCCTGCTTCTCCTCACTTCCTCGGTACCAAGTCCAGCAGAGGGTGTGATAGGGAATGGGGATCCTCCTTTCTTCGGTCCCAAACCCCTCTCCCGCTGTGCTTTGTCGCCATCGGGCCACTATCTTGGAGTAAGTCCCAGCACCATGGGTCGCCCAACGTGTAAGCCCCTCTTCGCTTCCCATAGACGCACCATTCGCGACGCGGTCATCAAGTCTCTGCAACTTCTTGTTTCTCACACTGATCATGACTCCCGTGAGCTTAGAGTGAGCACCGACCATGACACACCTTGGGCCGCTTCAGAGTGTAAGCCCCAAATGCCCCCCGTCCCGCATGACGTTAAATTGTACACCTGAACTACGGGGACTTTGATCCATGTAAAGGCATAGTACGTAGGAAGACTCCATGAGGTTCAAGCCCATCATTCGGTCATTCTGACCTTCTTCATGTCGATTCACCCCTGTCCCGCATGACGTTAAACTGTACACCTGAACTACGGGGATTTTGATCCATGTCAAGTCATGGTACGTAGGAAGTCTCCCTTATGTTCAAGCCCACCACCAGTGGATCCCTGGGTCCACATTCACGTCAGTTCACTGACAACTCACCACCTAAACTATGGGGACTTTGATCCATGTCAAGGCATCGTACGTAGGAATCCTCCACGAGGTTCAAGACCAACACCCATCGGACCATGGTCCATCTTTACGTCGGTTCACCGACACACCCCACCTGAAATACAGGGTCTTTGATCCATGTCAAGGCATGATACATAGGAATCCTCCACGAGGTTCAAGCCCACCATTCGGTCATTCCGACCTCCTTCACGTCGGTTCACCCCTGTCCCACATAACGTTAAATTGTATCTTGCCACCCGAACTATGGGTACTTTGATCCATGTCAAGGCATGGTACATAGGAAGCCTTCATGAGGTTCAATCCCAAAAATCATTGGCCCCGACCGCCTCCGTGCCGGCGTGCCAAGCCCCTTTTTCTACCCGAACTACGTGGACTTTGATTCCCTGCTATGGGGGTACGTAGGAAGTCTCTTCGAGGCTCAAGACCAAAACCATCGTCCATCCTAACTCTTACCCGGGCCGCCACATCCCGGTGAGATCATGCCACCTCATTCCCCTCCATAGCATTCGGGAAGCTACCCATGTACTGCTCCCAATATCGGTGTTCCCTCAAGGGGGTTCTTCAATCTGATCCACTCCAATTAGTGTTCAGATCATCCTGATCCGTCTCCACTGGACGTTAAACTTGCGGTATACCCTGTGTTGAACAT
Source organism: Viscum album (assembly GCA_963277665.1). Classification (NCBI taxonomy): domain Eukaryota; kingdom Viridiplantae; phylum Streptophyta; class Magnoliopsida; order Santalales; family Viscaceae; genus Viscum; species Viscum album. The sequence goes on from OY728166.1 coordinate 1,317,518,533, forward strand.
GAGAATCTAAGGAAAACCTCAGATACATGCCTACGGTATATAATTCCCCATGCTCGATGTGGGATGCCTCGGGCTTCCGCGCCCTCGAGAAGCCCTATAATAAGGGACAAAAGACAGAAACACCAATTCCCTAGTGTCCAGATACGCCAGTGATGCCTCAATGTGACTACTCCCCCAACTGAAGGTTTCTGCCCTGATCGGACCCCTTGGAATGTCCTGACAAAAGTAGTGTAATTAATTGGTGTCCATGAAAATATGGCACCGGGAAGAGTTTCACGAACAACGTATTAAATCTATAAGGGAGACCTGGACTAGGTGACGAGTTCTGAGGAGGAATCCATGGAAGGAAGAACCAATATCCCATCATCCCGTTTCAATCAAGGAGCATACGTCCCTAAACAAGGAGTGAATGTCGCCCACCTTTGGAAATCGGGAATGCGGGGTAACAAAATCCGCGCCTGTCGCACTCAAGTGGATGGACGCGCGCACCCCAGCGAAAGCATTAGAAACATACATATACACGCCATGTCCCCAATAATATACTTCGGATGGATGGTGAATGATAGTATATGCCATGTAGTCGGAACTACACACCGTGTACTTATCCAAATTACACAAATTTATTAAAATTTATTATTATATTATATAAACCCTTGAGACATGTACCATAGTGTGGGTTTAAAGCTGAGGCACGACACATGATAGGTGTTTTATATATGTGTGTTTAATTTAACATATGCGTAATGTTTATTTCTACTCATTGGGTAGTTATGAATGGGAATTCACCGAGTTGACTCCAAGGTATAAGTTTTTTTACTGTTTCGGTGCGGATGTGCGTCGGGTTACGCTGTTCCGCCAGGACGCGTTCGCGCGTGCACCCGTCAACCCGAGGGGATGGGCGCGCGGATTGTGGTCCCGCAGTCCCGCTTTCCAAGGGCGGGCGGCATTCGTCCCTTATTCAGGGGCGTCTGCTCCTTGATCGAAACCGGGATGATGGGATGTCGGCTCCTCCTTCCTTGGACGTCTCCTCGGAACTCGTCGCCTAATCCGGGTCTCCCTCATAGACTTAATAATGTTCGTGAATCTCGTTCCCGGCGCCATATCTTCATGGACACCGGTTAATTACGCTGCTTCCGCCCGGACGCTCCAAGGAGTCTGGGCGGGGCAGCAACCTGCGGTGAGAAGGCCGGGTGGCTCTGGGTGCTGGGGGCGTGTCGTAACATTGCGGCTTTGCACGTCTGTCTTCCGTCCCTAATAGGGCTTCTCGAAGGCATGATGGCCTGAGGCATCCCGCACTGGGTGCGGGGAACTGTGTCACCTGAGGTTTTCCTCAGCTTCCCATGTTTAACACGGGGTATGCCGCGAGTTTAACGTCCAGCGGGGACGGCATCGGACCGATCAACACGAAAAGTGGATCAGATGACAGAACCCCTTGCGGGGAACCTCCGACGCTGGGGCCAGCACATGGGCGGCTTCCCAAGTAACGTGGAGTGGAGTGAAGTGGCATGACCCCACCGGGATGTGGCGGCCCGGGTAAGGATCAGGATGGATGATGGAGTGAAGAGCTTGGACCCCGGAGGGGCTTCCTACGTACCGCGCGTTAGCACGGATCAAAGTCAACGTAGTTCGGGTATACAGTTTAACGTCATGCTGGACGTCGGCAAGCCGACTCACGAAGAGATCGAGGCCGCCGGGTGGAGGATTGAACCGAACCACCTCGCACAGAGGGGGATGGAACGGCCGGGTGGATCACAGTTTCACGTCATGCTGGACGACAAAAGGAGAAATGGAAAAAGGGGGGCTGTGAGGAGGCACCGTGGAGATACACACGGGCAGTCTCCCACAGGGGCGGATTCATAGGTGAATCGACGCAAGCGTGAACCCTGGAGGGGTCCACTGATGGACGAACCGACGTAAATACGACCGGGACGACCAGGTGGCGGGCTTGAACCTCAGGGAGGCTTCCTACGTACCCTGTATAGAATATAGGGATCAAAGTCCACGTAGTTCATTCTGTCAGGACTTACGCACTTGAGACAGCCCGGGTGGCAAAACTCAGTTGGAAGGGACTTGGACCGAAAGCAGAAGACACCTCGATCCCAGTCATACCCTCTACTGGCTTCGGCCGTGGGGAGGCGCAATGGAGATACACATGTGCAGCCTCCCACAAGAAACTAGGGGTTTGTAATACCCTGCCCCTGTAGGGAAAAGCCGCTCCCATTAAATCGTCCCAAAAGCGGGACAATCCCGACATCCCTGCAGAGACGAGCGGGTGGGGGCCACGTCCAAACCGGGGGAGACCCTGCGTGCAGAGCACGGGATCGGATGATGCGGACGGTTTAGCGTCTTGCCAGACGAAGTACAGTTTAACGTCGTGTGTTGAGGACGAGGCGGACGGTTTAACGTCTTGTCGGACGAAGTACAGTTTAACGTCGTGTGTTGAGGACGAAGCACTTGGCAGTTTAACGTCTTGCAGCGCGGACGATGGGGGCTAGGCAGTTTAGCGTCGTGCAGCTTGGACGTATGTGCAGTTTAACGTCATGCTGGACGGATGTGCAGTTTAACGTCATGCGGGACATACGTGAAGTTTAACGTCATGCGGGACGAATATGCAGTTTAACGTCATGCTGGACGAATGCTGTACAGTTTAACGTCTTTGTAGCTTGGACGATGAAGGCTAGGCAGTTTAGCGTCGTGCAGCTTGGACGTATGCTGAACAGTTTAACGTCTTGTAGCTCGGACGAGGTACAGTTTAACGTCGTGCAGGACGTATATGCAGTTTAACGTCATGCTGGACGAATATGCAGTTTAACGTCATGCTGGACGTACGTGCGTGTCACTTCGCGCAAGCCTGGAGGGCCGCACGGGAAGACAACGCACGGTGCGGGCACCCAGGATGAGGATCATCGGGCGCCACGCAGGCGGGTACCCTCGGGGGGTCAAGGGAGGCGACCCTGGCGGATTGCGCGCAAAAGAGGAGCTTTGCGCGCAAAACCGTGGGTCGGCGCGCAAAATGGCGGGCTGGCGCGCAATTGGGCCAGCGCTTCGCGCGCGGATGGTTGGGATTGCGCGCACCGGGCTTCGGATAGCGCGCGGGGGCAACGGCTCATTCTCTAACGAATGGCCACTTTGAAGATGGGGGGTGCGCGCAATCGGGCTGGATTGCGCGCACCCGGGGGGCAATTGCGCGCAAGAGGCTTCTTTTGCGCGCAAAGGCCTTCGGGTTGAAATTTATTCAAAGGAAATGAGCCAAGGGGATTGCGCGCGAAGGCGGACCCCAAGGCTCTATTGCGCGAAAGAAAAGAGGTTACCTGAAGATCGGCATTGCGCGCGGAAGGGGTTGGATTGCGCGAACGAGCGACGCTTCGGATTCTGGCAACCTTCAAAACGTCGGGGGTCGCCTTATATTTATAGGCAACCCCGGGCGCGGAATCCGGTCTCGGGCGCGCAATTCGGTTCGCGGGCGCGGAATCAGGACCCAGCGCGCAAAGGGCGCCGCGCAGGCCGCGGGTGCGCAAAATAGCGCGCCGGCCCAGCGCATTGCGCGCATCCCGGGAGGATTGCGCGCCGCGACTCAACTTTGCGCGCGGGCCTCTGAAATTTCGCGCAAGTCCTCCGGGCTCTCCGGAACGTGCCTCTGACTCCAAATATCACTTCGCTTTCCGCATCCGGAGCTTCGTTTGGGAACAACGGACTTTTCCGGCGTCTACAAAATCCCCCCCTCGGAATCTGATCGGCGAGAGGTCGCAACGATCGGGTTCCGAGGGAGACGCCGGAATGCCGAAATCCTGGGCTGCGCGGGACTTAGGCGCGCAAAAAGGGGCGCCGGGCGCGAAATTCGCCGCTGCGGTCGCGCAAAGCGCTTTCCGCGCAGCGCGGACCCGGCCTCGCCTATAAATAGGGGCCCTGGGTCCCGCGTTCCGTACTCCGGCCTTCCGCGCGATAAGCTCCAAAGCTCTCGTGCGCGAAATTGCCTCTTCCGGTCGCGAAATTCGCCCGATCGGCGCGCAAAACCATCCGGATTTCGCCTGTTTTTGCGCGAAAACCCGGAACTTTGCGCGACAGTCTTCCCAATTGCGCGTCGTCCACTTGGATTGCGCGCCAGCCTTCAAACTTCTCTACCAGCCTCGTCCGATCCCGCACGCTTCATCCCTTAACCCGCACGACTCCCGAAACTTCTGAGATGGCCGCGCACAGAGGAAATGAGGGGGATGCCGCCACTCGCAGGGCTGAGATGGCGACGAACGAGGAGGTTTACGGAGCCAAGGAGATTGTTTCCAACAATCAATCCTTGTTCGACTTACTAACGCCGGCCCAGAAGACATATCCCCTGTCAGACAACCTGCCGCTCTGGAACTTCGGCATCCTAGATGAGGTTCCGGTGCCAGGGTTCGAGATTGATGCGCCGCGGACCTGGGTGACCCGGGAGGACGAGCTTCTCCGCTATAACATCACCAACAATGGGCATCCTTCCAGGGAGACCAGACACTTGGATGTCTATGTCCTGAACCCGAGGACGCGAACCATTGATGGGGGTGAGCCTACTGCGGAGAATTCTCCAGCCCTCTACTCGAGCATATATCGCCAGAGCGTCACGGACGACACCAAGGGCTGGCTGAAGGACTGGGACTTGCGGTCTGGGGGCAACTTCACCAGTGAGTGGGCCTGGGCGTTCTGGGTACGCCACACTTGCGATCACTTCGCAGAGGAGCTGCGGTACATCGGCCTGTTCGAGGCGGTGTGGACGTCGCAGTTCCACTTCTACCAGCAGTCCGAGCTCGGGCCGGAGCTGTTCACCCGATGGTCTCCGGATACCAACACCTTCCATCTTCACCATGGGGAGGTCGGCATCGGTCTCTGGGACATCCACTGTATCGGAGGTATCCCGCTGGAGGGCTACCAATACGATGAGTTCCTGCCACCGAAGAACACCTGGGAGGACAGGTCACGGACTCCCATCCTGACCTGGCACCTGCTTGACCTGGCTACGCAGCGGCTCGGGATCAAAGACTTCCAGAAGGACATAGCCTACAAGGAGTGGTTCGGCCAGTTCTTGGAGCATGACCCGGCGGTCAAGATGCCAGGCAGGGGGAAGCGGTGCCCGACCGCAGCTCAGAGGAGCCGGAACGGGTCGTAGTGGCGGGTCCTGGAGACGGGTGACTACCGCTCATGGGGGTACCGCGTCATCGAGGCCCGGGACCCAAATGTCTGGTACGCGGCGTTCCTGGCCGCCTTTCTGAGTGGGTGGCTCCTGCCAGTGCGGGACGCGAGAATGGGCGTTCGCCCGGCGACACTGGCGATGGCAGGCGCTATGGCCGCCAACAAGAGATACAACCTCGGGGTCCCAGTGCTGGCGAGGCTGTATGCCATCCTGGGACGCATCTCACGAGGGGGGTCGCCACGAAGGATCTGTGGGCCCTTTCAGTTCTTCCACGGCTGGGTGGCTGCTCACCTTGGTGGGTACACGTTTCCGAATGCCATCATTCCTCCGGGCAACGGCCTGCGACCCTCCCTGCTGAACATCGCGGGGGTCGCTCCGATGACCCTAAGTGAGGAGGGCGTGCGGATCCGGATTGGCAATCATGCCAATTTCAACTTCAGTCCGTTCCCCACTCCCGTCGTCCAGATGATCGACAATGGGCAGGGTCCGCTGGAGCAGCATGAATACTTCCTGAACATGCGGGGCGGGGTGCTCGTGGCTCGGATCGACGGGAAGGTGATCTGCGAGCCTTACGTGCCGACCCGGTTCTCCAGGCAGTTCGGGTGCCTTCAACGGATGCCGAAGAGGGTATTCACTGCTGTCCGGGAGGAGACAAACCCTGGCGTCCTTCGCCAGATGTGGCTGATGTTTGCCGCTTTCGGCTCTGGCGACGTCATCACTCTCCCTCCTACCGGAGTTGACGCAGGCTTGGCAACCGAGTACGCCGAACACTGGGTCATCGCGTACCCTGAGGGGCTTTTGCGGAAGCTAGTTCGGCGGCTCGAGGTTACCCGTGCGGAGACCGGGCGTCAAGGAAGGAGGCGAGGCGCCGCCACACGGGGGAGAACGGAGGCGCGCCAAACAGCGGAGCCGGCGCGGGCAGGGACTTCGGCGGCGGGCACATCGCGAGCTGCCGCCACGACCTCAGCGCCCAGAGAGGGGGCACGTGCGGTGGTCGACGAGCGGCCCGGGAAGCAGGTGAGACGTCTGCTCGAACCTTCCCATGATGCGGTCTTCCCGGCGCTGTGGTCGGCCTGGATGACTCTGCGGCAGTCACTGGGGACCGACGCCATCTGGCGAAAGATACTCAGAGAAGGAATCTATCTGCCAGAGGTCGGGCGCCTCCAGATTGCCGACAGAGTGGACTTCAACCGGCAGTATACGTATCTGACGGCCATGGACGAGTACGCGCGCCAACGTGGTCAGCGCGCGGAGCCATCCCTTCTGGTGAAGGTGATGCTCGGTCTCGAGCCCGCTCCGGAACAGATGCCGCCGGAAGAAGATGATAGTAGCAGCGACTCCAAAGAAGAGGAGGAAATGGGGGAGGATGAAGGCTCCGAGGGAAGATCCCATCGGGGGAGCCCACGAGAGAGCGGCGAGGTGGCCGGCTCTGACAACGTTGATGTCACTGAGCTCCTCGAGGTCCGCTTCTATCCCTACTCAACTTGCTTCATCCATTCTCTTATGCAGCTTCTAACCCGTTTCTCCATCCTTCTCAGGAGCACACGGATGTCGGTCAGGCGTCCTCAACAGGAGTAGGAGAGGCGCCAGCAGGACAAGGCAGGGGCCAGGCACCCATTATCGAACTGACAAGCGCTAAGGGGTCCCCTGCTGCAACTGTTCCTGCGGCGACCGGGATAGCGGAAGATGACGCTCCGAACTCCCGTAAGTCTCCCTACTTTACTGCTAGTGCTTGCCGTTGACGATCTGTGACTAACTATGGCACGCCCTGCGCAGTGATCTCAACACTGGAGGCTCATCGGGTTGCCGAACCCGGGCCATCTACGAGTGGACCAGTGGTGGACATGCCGCCTGCTCCGGAACAGGCTTCCCAAACCGAGCCGGCCCCACCAACTGCTGATCAAGGGGCTGCGGACGTCGGCGGTGCTGCCACCGGAGAGAGGTTGGGGGCTGACGAGGGTGTCAGCGCCGCTGGGGAGAGAGAAGAAGGTCGCCCAGATGTTGGGGAACCTATCCCTCGTGAGGACCTCCCAGGGGCGGACCCTGCAGCAGACCTGCTGGCTGCCTTCCCTGCCTACCGGCCTGCCGATCCCGAGGAGATGGACGACTCAGACACGGAGGCGGTCGAGGAGAGCCGGATAACGCGCCGTAGGGGGTGGAAGTGCATCCAGCGCTTCCTCAAGCGAGACCCGTCGGAGTGGCTGGGGCGCATGGGATCACTTCAAACCTGGCTGCGCTTTCTGTGCGCCGGGGGAGCTGATGCTCAACGCCTCCATCTAACGGTCCGTGATTTCATGGCCGAAAAGATGCGCGAGAGCTGCCGGCGTGCCGACGTCACACAAAGTCGGGACATGTCGGAGAGCACGCGGGCGCTCCTCGCGGCGGAGCAGGAAGTCCGGCGCCTCGAAGGGCAGGCGGCAGAGAAGGAGGCCTTCGTCGCAACGTGTACCGAGCTTGTGGAGCAACTAGCAGCCCAGCTGGTTGACGCTCAGGTACAGCTGACGGAGGCGGGCCAACAGATGGTCACAATTCAGGTCGAGCGGGAGCGTGCACAAGCCAGAATCGACGAACTGCACGCTGCGACCGCCGACGAAGAGAGGGCACGCAGAGAGCGAGAAGCAGCTCTGGAGGCCACCAGCCAAAGGGTAGCGGCATTAGAAAGACTCATTCAGCACGCTAATCCCTAAGGGCTTTGTTTTGCCATTCCCAAAACTTTTGCTTCCGCTACTTTGATCCATCTGTATGAATCAATATATTTATCTGCATCTTTTGGTTTAACATGCTCAACCACAATTCGTTGTCTTGCGGGAGTGTTACCCAAGCATCAGGCATCCATAATTGGGCCTGGATTGTTGGAGAAAAGAGGGAGGTCATTCCTAGGAAAGGAGACCTCAGACCTAATCAATGTATCATCCCCCCAACTTGTTCCAACACACGAGCAGGACAACGCTAGGGGCGTTGAGATTTTATCCGAACATAGGGAAATGAGAAAGGGTGAATCGCGTGTCCCGAATCCAGACACCCACAACGGTCGGCCTTCCAGGAAATGCCCAAGACGGTAGGCGGACAGTGGATCGACCATAACAACTGCAATAGACGGACCGAAAAAGGTCATCATTCATATTGCAGGAGGCGGACCACATGTCATCATGAATACCGCTTTGGGGTTCCTTCAGACACAAGGGTGGAAAATCCAGATCAACAGGGCATGCGAAGCGTGGGGCGAAGTGACGATTTGTTCGGACAGAATCCAACGCTCTCAAAATTGCGCCACCGTGGAGAAAGCGTATTAGGCGGATGCACTAATCTGGCCGTGAATCACCTCAATCCTCAGACAGCACCTCTTTGACGAGGAAACCGTCGCTTCCCATCATTGCGATGGGGCATCCCGAGCTGAATCGGGGAGAATATCACGACTGCACCACTCTACCAGAAGCCAGGCCAGACGGCCGGCGACGAGGAGGGGCGGGACTTAACGATCCCTAAGGCTGGACCCGAGTTGGAATGCCCGGGCGTTCCTACGTACTCCATCAGGCTGGAGATCAAGCCACACGTAGTTCTGAGAGTGCAGTTTAACGTCATGCAGGACGTAGGACCCCATTTGGGGAGATCTTAGTTTAGGGTCGTAGAGCTCGGACCGTAGGGGTAGATCTTAGTTTAAGGTCTTAGAGCTCGGACCATAAGGGCTAGATCTTAGTTTACGGTCTTAGAGCTCGGACCATAAGGGCTAGATCTTAGTTTAAGGTCTTAGAGCTCGGACCATAAGGGCTAGATCTTAGTTTAAGGTCTTAGAGCTCGGACCATAAGGGGGGGATCTTAGTTTAAGGTCTTAGAGCTCGGACCATAAGGAGAGATCTTAGTTTAAGGTCTTAGAGCTCGGACCATAAGGGGAGATCTTAGTTTAAGGTCTTAGAGCTCGGACCATGGGGGGAGATCTTAGTTTAAGGTCTTAGAGCTCGGACCATAGGGGAAGATCTTAGTTTAAGGTCTTAGAGCTCGGACCATAGGGGAAGATCTTAGTTTAAGGTCTTAGAGCTCGGACCATAGGGGAAGATCTTAGTTTAAGGTCTTAGAGATCGGACCATAGGGGCTCAAAGTATGCCACATCGTGGTCCTATCCCCTGGATATGCGAAGATGCACTGAGGGATAGTGTCAAGAGCGTCGAGGTTTCGCCTGGTCAGAATGGGAGGTGGAAAATGTGAATCATGCGGCCATTCACTCAAGGACTGGGGGCACCGGCGTAACGATATGGGAGTACTGCCGACCGTGGCGGAAAAGCAGCATCAATATCGCACTAACCGTTGGTGGAATGAGGCAGCAAACGAGCATCGACCGCTCAATCGCAGGATTCATATCGATTTGATGCCCGAGGCCATTGGGGGTACCGGCCCGAGTCGGTGGGAGAGCACTGAGGCATTGTGTCCGAACCGTTCACGGGGGCTCCACCCAGGGCGTAGACGATGGGTCCGAATGAAAGGGAGCACGAAGCCTGAAAAGTGGAGGAAACCTGACCAAACGGATCCTGACCCTCCTGGCAATAAACCAGAGTACTCTTGACACCGGTGGGCCACTGCAAGGGGTCGAGGGACACGCCTTGAGGGTGACCTGAAGGCGGCGGATTCCCCAGAGAAGGGGGAATCTCTAAGAGGTGGGGGGCTGGACCCGAAGTTTCAAACATCCGGGCGTTCCTACGTATCCCATAAGGATGGGAATCAAGCCGCACGTAGTTCTTGAAGTGCGGCGCAACACAATCGGGCACCAGCGCGGGGAAGAGTGCGGGTCTGACCCTCGCACACAGAAGGAGCGGCATTTGATATTTCTTGTTTGTCCTTAAAGATGAATGGTTTTTCTTTGTGCGGCGACATGCCTGTGATTGAGAAATCTCTGGCGTCGCCACAATAATCAAGCCATGGAAGGCATTGATGAATGGCGTGGTCATTAACCAGCGCCCAACATGAGTGTCCCCCGAGGAGGACATCACGATGCAGTGTCGTTTCTCGTCGGGCGGCCAAGACGATCACAGTTTACGGTCGTGTGGTAGGACCGGACAACACAGTTTAAGGTCGTGTGGTTCGGACCATGGAGGAACCCGCTTATCGCGGTACGGCGGACACGGCGGAGGTGGGAACATACCCAGCCTTATGGTCACGCACGATTCCAGGAGAAGAGTCTTGGGATAGGGGTCTGCGTATGTCCATCACCCGAGGGGCAGAGATGCTAGCCTCCAGATATGCTGGGCCCAGAACGCAATTGTTCGGGCGACTCCCTCCTCCTTATGGGGACGAGGGTCCATCTACGCATGGCCCTTAGGGAGGATATCCGCATATATCCTTGGTGCTCAGATCATGGGAGCCTCGAACGACATCATTACCTTGGTTGGTCTGCCTAACGTGTAGAGGTGTACTGGAGGTCAGTATGAAGAGAGTGTCGAGATTCCACTACAACGCACAAAGGCGGAGTGTGATGAGGACTGCGCAACCAATGTTCAGAGCCTGAAAGAGCCGACATGGCGATCAAGGATGTTGCTGACGCATTCGCAACACAACATCCGATCGCGTCAGCCTAAGACGGGGCAAGCAAACGAGCATCAACCGCTCAATCGCAGGATTCATATCGATTTGCGGCCCAAGACCCGCCGGTAAATCGACCCGGAGCGGTGGGAGAGCACTGAGGCATCGTACCCAAACCGCTAACGAGGATCCCTTTGAGTGAAGGCTTGAACAAGAGGAAGCGCGGGGCCTGACAAGCAACACAGGACTTGTCAGGATTGAATCTGACACTACGAGTCATAGACCGAAGCACCCAAAGCATGTTAACAGATATCCGGAAAGGGTCGGAGGACTCACCCTGAGAGCAACCGAAGGGGGGCAGATCCCCGTGATCAACCAAGAGATGGGGCTGGACCTGAGACACAAGCGTCCAGGCGGTCCTACGTATCCCATAAGGATGGGAATCAAGCCGCACGTAGTTCTTGAAGTGCAGTTTAACGTCATGCAGGACGAAAAGAGAGAAAAAAGGAAGGGGGGAGCAGAAGGCATCCCCAAACGTGGGGGGGCGTACAGCGTGACGAGCAAACCGACGTGAATGAGGGCATAGCCCCGCGCTCACACCATACGCCGCACACCCGGGGGAAACTGGGCCAAGGGCCCGAGATGGGATGGAAATTCCCAAAAGATGGGGCTGGGCCTGAAACATGAAGGTTCAGGCGGTCCTACGTATCCCATAAGGATGGGAATCAAGCCGCACGTAGTTCTTGAGGGGCAGTTTTACGTCATGCAGGACGAATGCTGAACAGTTTAACGTCTTGTAGCTCGGACGTAGTGCAGTTTAGCGTCATGCAGGACGAAGCACTTGGCAGTTTAACGTCTTGCAGCGCGGACGAATGCTGAACAGTTTATCGTCTTGTAGCCTGGACGAATGCAGTTTAACGTCGTGCAGGACGTAGGCACACTCAGACAAAGTACTGCTTGAGGAACCTAGCGTTGGTGGGAGGAGTGACACGCTCACCATCCATAGTCGCTAGGGAGTACGCGCCATTGGGATAGACCTTGTGGACAACAAAAGGTCCCTCCCACTTGGGCTCCAACTTGGGCGGCTTCCTGCCGGGGATCATTGGCGCTCTTAGGGCTAGCACTAGATCACCCTGCAGGAAGGAGCGGAGGCGAACCTTCTTATTGAAAGCTCGAGCCATTCTGCTTTGATGCCTCTCCAAGTTGTTCAAAGCGCGAAGTCTATTCTCATCCAGTGCTTCCAACTCGACTAGACGGGCTTCAGCGACTCTGTCCGGCGCTTGCTGGTCGTAGACCGCAGTGCGCAAGGACGACAACTGGATCTCGATGGGCAGGACGGCCTCAGCTCCATACACCAGGGAATAAGGGGTCATCTGGGTGGAATTGCGAGTCGTCGTCCGATAAGCCCAGAGGGCGTTGGGGAGCTTGTCCGGCCAACTCTTCTTGTTCTGACCAACCATCTTTTGCAGAATGTTAGAGAGGGTTTTGTTGAACGCCTCGATCTGTCCATTCGCCTGCGCATGATAGCGAGATGTATGGTTCGAGCGAATGTTATACTTGGCGTACAACTTCTTCAACTCGGCTGCTCGGAAATTGGTTCCGTTATCCGTGAGGATAGCGTGAGGCACTCCAAATCGATAGATGATGTTGGAGGTCACGAAGTCAGCGATCGAACAGGATTTGACCTCTCTGAGCGGAATCGCTTCTGCCCATTTGGAGAAGAAGTCCATAGCGGTCAGAATGAACCGGCACTGGCGAGCTGTCGCCGGCGGGTAAGGTCCCACGACGTCCAGTCCCCAGACTGCAAAGGGCCAGGAATACCTTGTGGTATGGAGAGGCTCCGGCGGCCGATGCACAAAGTTTGCATGAACCTGGCACGCATGGCACCTCCTGGCATGCTCGATGCAGTCATGGATCATAGAGGGCCAGAAGTATCCCAACCTCCGAATCTGGTGGGACAGCTTCGGCCCAGTCTGGTGGGCGCCACATGAACCAGCATGAACCTCTTGCATGACTCGTGGGATCTCAACTCCCTGAAGGCAACGGAGGAGAACACCATCAAATCCGCGTTTGTAGAGGATCTGCTCCAGGCCGGGACTGCTCTGGAGGACGAACTGCGATGCGCGGCGTCGAACTCGCTCGCGCTCGGCCCGATCCGATGGAAGAATGCCATGTTGGAGGTACTCAACCAAAGGCGTCCTCCAATCAGGGGCTGATCCGACTGTCATATCTGGGGTACTCGGGGCTCCGGGCATAGGGGAAACCGTGGTGAGGTTACTTACCAACGGGCCGCGATCTTCTTCCGGGATAACGGGAGCGATGAGCCTGCGGCGCGTCACGCGGACGATCAGGTTGTCCTGTTCAGGCTCCGCAAGTGACGCAGCGAGGCTGGCCAAAGCATCTTCTCGACCGTTCTGCGACCGGGGAACATGGACAATTTCCGGCCGAGAAGGGAACCGGGCCATCAGAAGGAGGGTGCACTCCAACAATGGCACAAGTTCCGGCTTCCTGACAACGTAGTCGCCATTGATCTGCTTAACGACCAGCTCGGAGTCCCCTTTCACACACAGACGGGGCACGTCGATCTCGAGAGCCAACTCGAGGCCGGTGATGAGGGCATGGTATTCCGCCTCATTGTTGGTACAGCCCTCTGACAACAGGAAAGAGTATGGCAGCACGGCTCGCTCCGGGGTAATGAAGACGATGCCCAAGCCCACTCTGTTGAGCTTAGGATTATCGAGTCTTCTACCGGTGGGGCTCCGGGAGGCACCGTCAAAGTGCATCTGCCAGCATGGATCGGCTCGATCAACCGAGAGAATGGTCTCATCAGGAAAGCCTAGATCCAGCGGCTGATCCGCGGAGGTCGGGTGAGCGGCCAGAAAGTCTGCCAATGCTTGCCCTTTGATGGCCTTCTGAGACACATACCTGATGTCGAACTGCTGGAGAATCACAGCCCACCGCGCTAGGCGGCCAGTCAACATAGGCCGGCTCAGGATATATTTCAACGGGTCTACCCGAGAAACCAACTGTACCTCATGGTGCTGCAAGTAGTGCCGTAATTTCTGTACGGCAAATACGAGCGCCAGGCAGCTCTTCTCGATGGGGGAATACCTAACTTCCGCATCGAGGAGCCTGCGACTGAGGTAATAGAGGCTATTCTCTATTCCCTCGTTGTTCTTCTGGGCGAGAAGGGCACCCAGGGACCGTTCCAGGGCGGTCACATAAAGGACCAGCGGCTTTCCGGATACGGGCGGCATCAGGACCGGAGGTTGAAGCAGGTACTGCTTGATTTCCTCGAAAGCGGTCTGACACTCTTTATCCCATACATAGGTGGCACCTTTCTTCATAAGCCGAGAAAAGGGCTTACACTTGCCGGCCAGATTCGCGATGAATCGGCGTATATAGGCTAAGTGGCCTTGGAACCCTTGCAGTTCCCGGACGGTACCCGGGGGAGGCATCTGGCTAATCGCCCTGATTTTCTCTGGGTCGATCTCAATACCCCGGTATCTTACCACAAATCCAAGGAACTTTCCGGAGGTGACCCCAAAGGCACACTTCAACGGGTTCATCTTCAGGCAGCGAGACCGGAGGAAGCTGAACACTTTCTCAAGATCTTTGAGATGGTCCCGACGCTGGCGCGATTTGACAACCAAGTCGTCGACGTAGCATTCCACTAGCGTGCCGAGGATTGGCTTGAATATGCGGTGCATCGCCCGTTGATAGGTGGCACCTGCATTCTTCAGGCCGAAGGGCATGACCCGGTAGCAAAAGGTACCTTGGGGGGCCCTGAAGGCAGTGAACTCCTCATCCTCAGGGGCCATCTGAATTTGGTTGTATCCGGAGTATCCATCCATGAAGGAGAGGGCTTGGAACCCTGTCGTGGCATCAATCAACAGCTCTGTCACTGGAAGGGGAAAATCATCCTTCGGACAGTGGCGGTTGAGATCGCGGAAGTCGATGCAGACTCTAATCTGCCCGTTCTTCTTCCTGACCGGCACAATGTTGGCCAGCCATTTGGGGTACTGAACTTCCCTCACGAAGTTGGCTTTGATAAGCTTGTCAACTTCGGCCTCAACCATGGCACCGTGGGATGGGTGCATCTTCCTGGGAGGCTGCTTGAACCCGCGATGGTTCGCCGGGAGACCAAGGCGGTGGACGGATACCTGAGGATCTAGCCCCAGCATCTCGTCATATCCCCAAGCGAACACATCACGGTGCTGCCTGAGAAAGTCCACGTACTGCTGCCGCTCCTCAGAGGGCATGGCGGCACTAACCAACGTGGGTCTTGGATCGGCCTCGGTTCCAAGGTTCACCTGTATTAACTCATCGACCGTGGCGGGGACGCCCTCCTCAAAGGCTGGGGGTGCATCTTCCACGTCCTCTCCACTCGGGGAGGGATCGTCCACGGGAGAGACTGCGTTGGCAACTACATTGGGGCTACCAGATCCTGCTGGGCCACTGGTGCTGGCGCGGGCGGTCGCGGCCATCTCATCAGGAGACTCGCGGACCGTCAAGACCATGGAGACGTCCAACCGGTGAATCGGGAGGACGTAAGCGTCATCCAGACTTGCCCAGGGATCGCTTGCAACAGCGACAGGCTCAACCTCACCTGCCAGGATCTGCTTATCCTTTCTCTTGTAATAGTCCGCGTCCAGATAGCGGGCTTCACATGAGGCAAAAGGAGAGGCATCTCCTTGAAGCACGCCTACTCGACCATTAAGGGAGTATTTGAGGCATTGGTGGTATGACGAGGGAACTGCCGCGTGAAGGTGAAGCCATGGCCTGCCCATCAATGCGTTATACGCAGTGTCTTGAGAGACTACCATGAATTCAGTGTTGGCAACCAAATCACCGAACTGGGTCTTCAAACGTATCTTGCCGACCGGGGTTTTCTCGGTGCGGTCGTACCCCTGGATCCTGAGGTCAGAGGGAATCAAGTCATCCTCAGACAACCCCAATTTCCGGAGCGTCCGAGTTGGAATCAGGTTAATTCCGGACCCCGTGTCGACAAGACAGCGCCGGACTTCAAGGCCATTGAACTGGCCAGTGACATACAGCGGACGAATGTGTCCCTGTATAGGAGGGTCCTCATCCTTACCAGAGAACGAGATAACTGCCTGACATTAGGCGTCCTCGATCGTTTCGGCGTGAAAGGCCTCTGCAGCCGCAACCTCTGTCTCAAACTGGAGGGGGCTTTTCAGGGCTTCAGCGAGTGCCTCGCGCATCTCAGATGACATGCGCAGATCCTCAAGGATGGAGAGCCTTGCTGGGATGTCGGCCAAGTGCTTCAGGACATCATACTTTTTGTCCAAGCGCGAGCCCCTGGTTGCAAGAGGTTGCTCTGCGGTTGGTGGCATGACGGGCCTTGCCGGTTGGATCGGCGGCCGACTGGTACTTGGCGCATCTCGCTGTTCACTGGTCGCAGTCCGGGAAATGGTCACCGTACTGGAGTCAGGAGGCCGGGATGGACTCGTGGCAGGGCGGAGCTGGTCGCGACGCGGCTGAGGCGGTTCTGCCTGGTCCCACACCACAAACAGTGGCGGAGGCGAATCCGTCATCCCCGAATGGGGGGCCTGCGCACGCTGAGCTCGATCTTGAGCCTGCTGCCTAGTCTCAGTGGCGTGCACGGCCTGGCTGGAGGTACCAACGGCTGTGCCCCGGCGACTCCTGTTGTTGCGGTTCTTCCGACGGTGGCGACGACCGGGGACACTAGGGAGGTCCACCTGGTGTTCTTCAACGTCGGGAACCGAAAAGGGATTTACCAGCTCGACGGTGTTAACCGAAGCGTACCCAATACCGTCATCGGACGAATCATCCATCACCGGGCGGATCCGAGGAGGGACCCCCATCTCCGGGGGCATGAAATCGCCGAGAGTACGGGATAGTGGCGGAACTGGCGGGGCGCGCTCTTCCTTCTTGCGCTGCCGCCGTTTGCTCCTTTTGGAAGAGGCAGGCTGGGACGACGATGCCGAAGCAGCACCCGCAGATTCTGGGGGCTCAGGCTGATTCAAGCGCGCACGGATGATTCCATGGGCACGAATGGTCGTCTTGCGGGCCATCCAGTTATTGTACTTCTGGGGTCCGCGGTTGGAGACCAGCTGCCATTCGTCCTCGTTGCCACTATCGTCATCTGATCCCACGAATACGCCCGCCACTTGTGCCGGAGCTGGGCCCAACCTGATTACATTGTTGTTAATCTGGTCTTGGAGCCAGTCCTTAAACACATAGCACCGCTGGATAGTGTGCCCCAAGGCTCGATGGTAGGGGCAGTAGCGGGGGTTATTCGTAAGATGTGCCTCCTCTGGCTTCCAACACTCAGGCAGTTGTACAATCCTCTGCTCCAGGGCGCTCCGGAAGTAACCGGGGACCTGATCCTCATGAAATGAGTAAGTCAGGTGTCGCGGGCCCCTGGGAGCGTGGTCTTGGCGAGGGGATGGAGGGGCCGGCTGAGGAGGTGGACCCTGATTATCTCGCCTGGGTTGCGGCGGTACATTACGCGGAGGGGCCGGCCGGTTCTGGGGCTGCCGCTGCTGGGCCGGGAACTGAGCCCGTGGAGGCGGATTCCTGTGAGGCTGTGGAGCTGGCCTCACCGGCAGCAGCTCCAACGGCCTGGGGGCCTCTATCTGGGCAACAGCAGCGGGCTCAGCCCTACTGACTCTCCTTGCAGGAATCATAGGGGGCAGCGGGTGTGCCTGGCTGGCCTGTTGCAGGGATTCCTCAAGACGTTGAGCTTTGTCTGAGAAGTCCCTGAACCCTCCGGGGTAATTCTGAGTGATCAGGGAAGGGACCAGCTCGGTCTTGACGTTCCCGACGCACATTGTCAGCAACTGCTCCTGAGTCAATGGCATGTCAAGGGAATACGTGAGACCCTTCCATCGGGCGACGAAGTCCGCGACTCGCTCATCAGGCCTCTGCTTGCACTTGAAGAGGTCTGCGATACTTGTCTTCCGGGTCGTGGAACTGAACTGGTAGAGGAACTGTCTACGGAGGTCCTCCCAGCTGGTTACCGACCCGACGGGGAGCTGGCTGTACCAGACAAATGCTGGCCCTTCCAGTGTCTGAACAAAGCAGCGAAGCTTAGCGGCCTCCTGCTGCGCCGGAGTCCCCAACATAGGCCTGCACCTCGAGTTGAAGTGGGCTAAATGCTGTGGCGGATCTCCAGTTCCGTTGAAGGGAGCGAAAGTGGGATTCCCGAATCCCGGAGGCGCCGGCATGTCATCCACCCATGCTGGGTAGGGCTTGCCGTCCGGTGGGATCGCCACCTGCCGAGTCTCCAAGGCTTCCAAGCGGGCAATGAGTGCCGCCATCGGATCGTCCGGACATGGGTTCCAGTCCTGGCGAGGATCTCTAACCACGAGCGCATTGCATGGCCCTTCAATCGGGTCGTCGACCGGGTCGTCGAACTCGGCAGCTCGTGGGATGGCGGGCGGAGCGGCCCTTGGGGCAGCGGGAGGAATCCGAGCGGGATCTCTCAGGTAGTCACGCCGCTCGGGAGGGTGTGGCGAAACATACCGCGCCCTCTTGCCATAGGCAATGGCCTCTCTCCTGTCGGCGAACACGGCGTAATCACGGTTGCCCGGGAGAGTCTCATCGAGGAGCGGTTGTTCCGGTCCCTGCTGTCCTTGCCTGGGATCACCGTAGTCAGGCCGCCGTTCTGCAGCGCGCTCGGCGAGGAGCTGGTCAACCAGCTTCTTCTGTTCGGCGAGCTGCTGACGTAGCGTAGCCTTCTCGGGATCCTCCTCTGCCCTCTGCATGGAGGCAGATGGGTCGGCGGGCCTTATAGCCTCGCTGTGCTCTTTTCCTTTGCTGACGTTTCGGCTCAACGTCAGTGCTTCAGTGGGTGCGGGGAGCCCCAGGAGGTTCCTCTGATGACGAGTAACTCTCACTGATGGGTCTGACGATGGCTTGTCTTCGGGGGGGAAACCCCCGTCGAGAAGTTCCAAGTCGTTCCCCTCTCCCGACAGGTCAGCCATATTGACCGTTCCTGTCCCTGGGGATATACCCTCAGGGCCACCCAGCGAATCGGGCTGTCGGCGGATTACACTGAAGCGTAGGGCAGCGTACTGCCCCCATCCACGGATATACACGTGGGGAGTGGCTTCCTTGATAACTTTGCGGAGTACTTGAAAACACTCAACGCATCGTTGTTGGAGGGCCTCGTGGTGCCCAAATGACCCGGGGTGCCGAACCGCGGGGAGCATGGCCAGGTCAATTTGACGGCACTGCTCACCAATATCCTCCAGGTGCGCTTGACTCCCGGGGTATGGCATTTGTAGGCGGTGAAGACAGGAGCGAGTCTCCCGGAGAGTTCGGCGGAAGCATTCGAACTCATCCGGGGTGAGCGATTCGGGTGCATCAAAGCCCGGTCCTGCGACTGGCCAAAACTTCTCAGGGAAGTGGCCCTCTGCAAGGACGGTCCAGAAGCTCCACGACTCAAACTCGGGACCCAGATCTCCTTGGTCCTCTTCAATGGCTGGGAACGGACGGGAAACTGGTAGTGGTGCCGAGGCGGGCCGCCGGGCTGACGGGCTGGCCGGCGGTGAATACGGCGAGCAGGCCGATTGGCCTCCATATCCCGGGCCGCCCTCTGAGGGTGGCGGTGCCCTGGCTACCACATCACGATAGGACGGGCCGGCGAGCGAACATCCTGCCGTAGCATCGGTGCTCGCCGAGGGTGCACCAGATCGTGGTTCGACCGTCGGTCCCCAGAAAAAGTCTCCGGCTTCTCCGATCGAGACGGAAGGCACTTCTGGAGGGGCCGGTACCAACCGCAAGTATGATCCTTGGGGGTCTACCAGGCCCTCGTTACTCCGGATATACCTTCGGAGAGAAGCGGGGATCACATCGATCTCTCTCTCGGGGAGCACGAGGCTGACGTGCCGCATTCCTACCCCTGCCCTTGACTGGCGGGATTGGGGAAGGGGCTCTGTCGCCGAATCGTACTCCGTCTTTGAGTCAGAGAAGCAAACCGGTCGGATCTCTGTCCGGAATTCCGTAACATTCTTCCCTCGGCGTCGACGCCTTGCCTTCCTGCCCCTGGGTGGTTCTTCGGGGCAGGGCTGATCTCTGTCCTGGCGTCCTCCGGCCGCACTGGTGCTGGGGCCAAGAGGACTGGGAACCAAGGTGCGAGGGGCACCGGGACAGATATCAAAGGGGACGCGGGGAGAGATGATTCCGGGCAGGCCTCCGGGCCGGGATTGGAAGGTGGGATGACCCATGCCTCCTGGATCGGCCACGCAGAGTAGACCCTGCCGGTGAATAGCGCTACCGCGAGATGGTCCGCGGTGGCTACTGCCAGTGCCAGCAACCGGGAGAGTCGACCCAACCTGCCTTGGGGGCGGTCGGGGCCTCGATCCAGGTCGGGCATAGGAGTTCCCCCGCTCAGGATGCACAGAGGCCTGGCGACTGGAGCCAGCAGTGGCTTGGGCCAATGCGGCCGCTGTCGCTAGAGCCCCAAGGTGGGCATCCTCTTCCGCTCGTGCCCGACGTTGGCGTCGAGACAGACGAGTCGGGATGAGCGGCGCGGGCAGGTGGAGAGCCCGCTCTTCGACTGGAGAGGCCTGGCGGCGGTGTCGCCGTGGCCTGGCGGGAGTCCTTACCGTAGATCCCTGGAGCGAACCCCGGATAGGGTGATCTCGGGCATCTTCCACCTCATCCGCATAGGGAAGGGAACTGTCAGAGCGCTCCGGGGATAAACTCCCGAAGCGATTGGACGTTGAGGTAGGCAGCGGTGCCTCCCTGCGCGGCCCTCGAGGGCGGCGGTGGTGGCGAGGCACAGCCTCCTCAAGGTCTAGGCGAGCCATTTCCCTAGTGGGGATGACTCCCTCTTCCTCGTATCTCCGCACCAGGGTGTTGATCACCCTTCTCTGGATGACCTCCGAGGGGGAGAGAGGGCGTGGTCGTCCCGCAATTGCGGCTGCTGGGACGACTGTGGAACGGGCAGGACCGCGCGGAGTAGCCGCGTCGGTGTTTCCCCTATCCCTGCGCCAGTGGGCGGGTGGCGATCGGGCACTGGATCGGGCGACCTGATTTCTGAAAGCAGGGAGAAGAACCCATTAACACTGACAGGAAAAAGGAATCGTCAACCAACCATTAGCGCCACGACGCCTTCCGTGGGGGGAACCCAGGCCCTCGACGTTGCGAGACGGAGTGCCCGATTTCACTTCCCCAGCCCCTGGCGGGTAAGACTGAATGCTTGGCCGGGCAACATGCCGGTCTTCCAACACCTCTGAAAGCCATCGGTCTTTGTATCGAGGAGAAGAGATTCACGTCGGGTTCACCATTTTTCTGTTTCGGTGCGGATGTGCGTCGGGTTACGCTGTTCCGCCAGGACGCGTTCGCGCGTGCACCCGTCAACCCGAGGGGATGGGCGCGCGGCTTGTGGTCCCGCAGTCCCGCTTTCCAAGGGCGGGCGGCATTCGTCCCTTATTCAGGGGCGTCTGCTCCTTGATCGAAACCGGGATGATGGGATGTCGGCTCCTCCTTCCTTGGACGTCTCCTCGGAACTCGTCGCCTAATCCGGGTCTCCCTCATAGACTTAAGAATGTTCGTGAATCTCGTTCCCGGCGCCATATCTTCATGGACACCGGTTAATTACGCTGCTTCCGCCCGGACGCTCCAAGGAGTCTGGGCGGGGCAGCAACCTGCGGTGAGAAGGCCGGGTGGCTCTGGGTGCTGGGGGCGTGTCGTAACATTGCGGCTTTGCACGTCTGTCTTCCGTCCCTAATAGGGCTTCTCGAAGGCATGATGGCCTGAGGCATCCCGCACTGGGTGCGGGGAACTGTGTCACCTGAGGTTTTCCTCAGCTTCCCATGTTTAACACGGGGTATGCCGCGAGTTTAACGTCCAGCGGGGACGGCATCGGACCGATCAACACGAAAAGTGGATCAGATGACAGAACCCCTTGCGGGGAACCTCCGACGCTGGGGCCAGCACATGGGCGGCTTCCCAAGTAACGTGGAGTGGAGTGAAGTGGCATGACCCCACCGGGATGTGGCGGCCCGGGTAAGGATCAGGATGGATGATGGAGTGAAGAGCTTGGACCCCGGAGGGGCTTCCTACGTACCGCGCGTTAGCACGGATCAAAGTCAACGTAGTTCGGGTATACAGTTTAACGTCATGCTGGACGTCGGCAAGCCGACTCACGAAGAGATCGAGGCCGCCGGGCGGAGGATTGAACCGAACCACCTCGCACAGAGGGGGATGGAACGGCCGGGTGGATCACAGTTTCACGTCATGCTGGACGACAAAAGGAGAAATGGAAAAAGGGGGGCTGTGAGGAGGCACCGTGGAGATACACACGGGCAGTCTCCCACAGGGGTGGATTCATAGGTGAATCGACGCAAGCGTGAACCCTGGAGGGGTCCACTGATGGACGAACCGACGTAAATACGACCGGGACGACCAGGTGGCGGGCTTGAACCTCAGGGAGGCTTCCTACGTACCCTGTATAGAAGATAGGGATCAAAGTCCACGTAGTTCATTCTGTCAGGACTTACGCACTTGAGACAGCCCGGGTGGCAAAACTCAGTTGGAAGGGACTTGGACCGAAAGCAGAAGACACCTCGATCCCAGTCATACCCTCTACTGGCTTCGGCCGTGGGGAGGCGCAATAGAGATACACATGTGCAGCCTCCCACGAGAAACTAGGGGTTTGTAATACCCTGCCCCCGTAGGGAAAAGCCGCTCCCATTAAATCGTCCCAAAAGCGGGACAATCCCGACATCCCTGCAGAGACGAGCGGGTGGGGGCCACGTCCAAACCGGGGGAGACCCTGCGTGCAGAGCACGGGATCGGATGATGCGGACGGTTTAGCGTCTTTCCAGACGAAGTACAGTTTAACGTCGTGTGTTGAGGACGAGGCGGACGGTTTAACGTCTTGCCGGACGAAGTACAGTTTAACGTCGTGTGTTGAGGACGAAGCACTTGGCAGTTTAACGTCTTGCAGCGCGGACGATGGGGGCTAGGCAGTTTAGCGTCGTGCAGCTTGGACGTATGTGCAGTTTAACGTCATGCTGGACGGATGTGCAGTTTAACGTCATGCGGGACATACGTGCAGTTCAACGTCATGCGGGACGAATATGCAGTTTAACGTCATGCTGGACGAATGCTGTACAGTTTAACGTCTTTGTAGCTTGGACGATGAAGGCTAGGCAGTTTAGCGTCGTGCAGCTTGGACGTATGCTGAACAGTTTAACGTCTTGTAGCTCGGACGAGGTACAGTTTAACGTCGTGCAGGATGTATATGCAGTTTAACGTCATGCTGGACGAATATGCAGTTTAACGTCATGTTGGACGTACGTGCGTGTCACTTCGCGCAAGCCTGGAGGGCCGCACGGGAAGACAACGCACGGTGTGGGCACCCAGGATGAGGATCATCGGGCGCCACGCAGGCGGGTACCCTCGGGGGGTCAAGGGAGGCGACCCTGGCGGATTGCGCGCAAAAGAGGAGCTTTGCGCGCAAAACCGCGGGTCGGCGCGCAAAATGGCGGGCTGGCGCGCAATTGGGCCAGCGCTTCGCGCGCGGATGGTTGGGATTGCGCGCACCGGGCTTCGGATAGCGCGCGGGGGCAACGGCTCATTCTCTAACGAATGGCCACTTTGAAGATGGGGGGTGCGCGCAATCGGGCTGGATTGCGCGCACCCGGGGGGCAATTGCGCGCAAGAGGCTTCTTTTGCGCGCAAAGGCCTTCGGGTTGAAATTTATTCAAAGGAAATGAGCCAAGGGGATTGCGCGCGAAGGCGGACCCCAAGGCTCTATTGCGCGAAAGAAAGGAGGTTACCTGAAGATCGGCATTGCGCGCGGAAGGGGTTGGATTGCGCGAACGAGCGACGCTTCGGATTCTGGCAACCTTCAAAACGTCGGGGGTCGCCTTATATTTATAGGCAACCCCGGGCGCGGAATCCGGTCTCGGGCGCGCAATTCGGTTCGCGGGCGCGGAATCAGGACCCAGCGCGCAAAGGGCGCCGCGCAGGCCGCGGGCGCGCAAAATAGCGCGCCGGCCCAGCGCATTGCGCGCATCCCGGGAGGATTGCGCGCCGCGACTCAACTTTGCGCGCGGGCCTCTGAAATTTCGCGCAAGTCCTCCGGGCCCTCCGGAACGTGCCTCTGACTCCAAATATCACTTCGCTTTCCGCATCCGGAGCTTCGTTTGGGAACAACGGACTTTTCCGGCGTCTACATTTACAGAGATAATTTTAAATGAATTTATTTGCTTAAAATTATAATGGATGAGAATCTCAAGGAAATTTAGAAAAGGGTTTAAGATAAAATGACTGATTTATTAAAGCTAATTAATTTATTCGAGCATAATTTATCTTAAACAAGAACAATTAAATAATTGAATACTAGTTTTATTTATGCGTAAATATCATTGCATTTATAGATGATCATGAGCTAGACCAAGACCTTTGTATTTTAATGGTTTCTTTTAATTAATTTATTTAAATTAAATTTGTTGGTCTGCGAGCCTTCTCATCATTAATATGTAGGTCCTACGTGCCCCAGGTTTCATTTATGTAAAACCCCATTTTACCCCTCAACTATGAGTGATATAAAAACATATGTAATGGATAGAGATCCCAAGCTAGTAGAGTCAGCTCAAGTTAGGAGCCAAGGTAAAACCAATCCAAGGAGATACAAAGGTGGATAGGTGGAAAGCTGTAAACATGAACCCAAAAGGTTCAAGGTGTTTCTCCCCTAGGTCTTGGGTTAGTTTTTCAACTTCTAGATAAACTAACCAATAGAAAAATCTCATGATCATACCATTTATTTTATTTCTATCAGTTGCATAGTTTATTTTTTGTGGGTGTGTTTTCACGATCACACAATTAATGAATTAAACAATCATGCAAGATGGAACTAAAATAAGACCGGCTTATGTGTAAATATTATCTTATACATGGTTAATCACTTAAGTATATCCCACTTAATATTAACAATCATGTAATCAAATATAATAAAATGGAAATTTACGTATAAGGATAAAATCCCTCAAATAAATATAAAGTCATTATAGCCTTCCATAATCTTAGTTAGAATCGAACCATAGTTCAAAGTGCTTGACCAACCCTAGTTAGGGTTCTTTTAATTATCAGGGAATTATAAATCAAGTTTTTGGGTTGATTTGACTTGGTTCACATCAAGGGTTGACTGCCACAGCAGGACTTGGTGTGACCAAGAGGCAAAGGTTGAGGAAATCCAAAATAAAAGGATTTCAGGATTGGGGAGTCCACTCAGCGGATCAAGGAACTGTGAGTTAATGCAGTTGGAATTTGGAATGCCTACCTAAAACCCTTCAAGTTGCTTGAACAACCCTATTTGGGGTAATGTGAAGGGAAATATGGATCATTTCCACTAGAATATTTAGGCAACAGAATATTCTAAAGTAAATGGTGAGGGCTATTGGATTTCGATAAAATAGTGGGTGACTGATAAGTATTAATTTATTTATTTGTCTTGGTTTTATCATGATAAAGTACTAAATATTTTCTCATCTTAATTTTTAGAAACATCAAGAAAAATGACTTCAAACATATCATTATAAACCATACTTGAGAAGTAAAACCTTCTCACAGGCACCAATTTCTAGGAATAGTAGAGGTATTTACATGTCATCCTTTTCCACGAGAGGAAACTGTATGTGCTGGAAGATCATGTTCCAATTGCACCTGGAAAAGAGGCCAGTGATGAGGAATTATCTCTCTATATGAAACATATAGATTATTCCATAGATGTACAATTTTTCATGATATCGACTATGTTTAATGAGCTCTTTAAGTAACATGAAAACATGGATGTGTATAGCATGATGTCTCACCTTAAGGATCTCTATCAAGAGAAGGTGTGACAGGAGAGATATGAGATCTCCAACGCTTTATTTACAACTAAGCTTAGAGATTTTTTGCCAGCTGGGCCTTACGTGTTCAATCTTATTGGCTACATTGAACTCCTAGACATCTTAAAGATTAAGTTCTCTGATGAGTTGTGCACAGATCTCATCCTATCATCACTACCTAAGACCTTCTATAGATTTATTTTCAACTATAACATAATAAACAATAAGAAGAGTCTATCAGAACTTATGACCTTAATTCGTCAAGTAGATAAGGACATGGGGCGTGAGAAACTAGTATTCCTTATGGTGAATAAAAAAATGAAGGACAAGGTAAAGGGGGAAAGGATTTATAAACGGTCTGAATCCCCTGAGCACCGTCCCTCCAAGAAGGGGAAGATCCAGAGGCAGGGAAAGGAATGGGAGGTGGTATGTCTTGCAGTGGCAACTGGATGTGCACCTAGAAGCATGGGGATGCTAAATGTGTGTTCGTTATAGAGTGTAATCTTTCCATTTCTATACATTAGGTATTAGATACAGCTTTTGGGGATCACGTATGTATCCAAATGCAGGAAGAAAGTAGATTTATAAAGATTTCTAGAGGATGGGTGGATCTTCGAGCTGCCAATGGCACGAGGCTGGCTACGTTGGACATTGGTGATTACCATCTCTCATTGCCAACCGGGATGATTTTGGTTTTTCATAACTGTTATTATGTGCCTAGTGCTACCAAGAACATAATTTTTGTATCATGTTTGGATATGGATGGATTTATTTTCAAGTTTGTAAATAAGGGTCGTTTCTTTTATAAGAACAATGTATGTTATGGTATGGAACATTTAAATAACGGTTTGTACATATTAAATTATGAAAACCAAGTGCTATAAATTGATAATAAAACAAACTCACATGACTCATACATCACCCAGTTGTATAATCACCATATCAATTATGTAAACAAGAAGCGCTTGAAAAGGCTCTACCAAGATGGTTATTTAGACTCTAATGAGCTAAAACCACTTGATAGATGTAATGCTTGTTTACAAGGTAAAATGATCATGCCACCTTTCAGTGGATAGGGTGAAAGGTCCACATAGCTTCTAGGATTGGTGCACATAGATGTGTGTGAACCATTTCCAGTAGAAGCTTGAGGTGGATATTCTTACTTCATTACTTTTACTGATGATTTGAGTAGATATGGTTATGTCTACTTAATGAGGTATAATTCAGAGTCCTTAGAGAAATTTAAGGAGTTCAAGAATGAATTGGAGAATCATCTTGGTAAGAAGATAAAGAAACTTTGATTGGACCGAGGTGGAGAATATTTGAACAAATATTTCATCGACCTTTTATGGGAGTTTGGGATTCTATATCAACTCACTTCTCCTTATACACTATAGTGGAATAGTGTTAGTGAAAGGAGAAACCGCACCTTGTTGGACATGGTGAGGTCGATGATGAGTCATGCAGATCTTCCATTATCATTTTGGGGATATACATTACAAACTACAACATACACATTAAACTGAGTACCAACTAAGGCGGAAAATGGAATTCCCTCTGAGATATGGAATGGAAATAAACCCATTCTGTCACACACACATGTATGGGGATGCGAGGAGTTTTTTAAGGCCTTATCAGGCAACAAACTAACACCCTAGGGCACGAAGTGTATCTTTATAGGATATCTCAAGGAAATGAAATTATATTACCTATATAACCCTTCAGACAAGAATGTCATTATCGCCAGACAAGACGTATTTCTTGAGAGGGAGCACATCCTCAAAAAGGATAGTGGGAGCAATATTGACTTCAATGAAGTTATTGCTCAAGATACATAGGATTTGGTACAGGAACAAGTTCCACAAGTCCCTATGGAAGAGGTTCCAGAAACATGAGTATTATGTATGAGCTCAAGAGAGTTAAGGGAACCAGAGAGATTTGGTTTCCTAGTCACCGAGGATGGTGAATCATTATTATTGGAAAATGAAGAACCTCTCTCCTACAAAGAAGAAGTAGAGATCCCAGAAGCTGCAAGATGGATAAAAGCTATGAAATCTAAGATGGATACCATGTATCAGAACCAAGTTTGAGTTCTGTTCGATGAGCTAGTTGATGTAAATATTATTGGATGTAAATGGGTATTCAAGAGAAAGTTAGACATGGAAGGTCAAGTTAGCACCTATAAAGAAATGCTAGTGGATAAAGGATTCAGACAGCATTAAGGAATTGACTATGATGAATCCTTATCACCAGTTTCCATGTTTA
The DNA here is from genome assembly GCA_963277665.1 of Viscum album. Taxonomy (NCBI): domain Eukaryota; kingdom Viridiplantae; phylum Streptophyta; class Magnoliopsida; order Santalales; family Viscaceae; genus Viscum; species Viscum album. The sequence continues at coordinate 1,317,546,307 of OY728166.1, forward strand.
AATCCATAAGAATCATACTTGCTATAGCAACTTACCATGACTATGAGATTTGGAAGATGGATGTCAAAACAAAACATAATTCCTTAATGGTAACCTTCAAGAATATTTCTATATGACACAACCAGAAGGGTTTGTGACACTAGGTGAATCCAAACGGGTTTGCAAGTTGCAGAAATCCATTTATGGATTAAAGCAAGCATCCAGGTCATGGAACATTCTATTTGATGAATCCATAAATGAATTTGGTTTCATTAAGAATGAATGTGAGCCATGTATTTATAATAGGTTTAATGGAAACACGGGCATTATCCTAGTACTATATATTGATGACATATTACTTATTGGAAATGATGTACCAGTCTTACAGTCAGTTAAGGACTGGTTGAACAAGTGTTTCTCCATAAAGGACTTAGGTGAAGTAGCCTACATTCTAGGGATCAAGATCATTCATGATAGATCCAAGAGGTTGCTTGGACTAAGTCAGGGTACATTTATTGACCATATACTAAATAGATTTAGTATGGAACAATCTAAGAGGGGATTGGTTCTAGTGTCACATGGCATAAATCTTTCTAATATAATGTGTCCTCAGACACAACAAGAGAAAGATAGGATGGGTAATATCTCATATGATTTGGCTATAGGATCTATCATGTATTCCAAGTTATGTACTAGGCTTGATGTTTCCTATGCACTGAGCATGGTAGGTAGATATCAAGAAAATCTAGGAGAACAACATTGGACTATTATTAAGAATATCCTTAAGTATCTAATAAGAACTAAAGATATGTTCTGGTTGTATAGAGGCGACGAGGATCTTGTCATCAGAGGGTATGTTGATGCTAGTTTTCAAACAGATCAAAATGATCTGAAGTCGCAAACAGGATATGTTTTCTATCTCAACGAATGAGCTGTGAGCTGGAAGAGTTCAAAGCAGCCAGTTGTTGTCGATTCTACAGTAGAGTCCAAATATATAGCAGCTTCAAATACAGCCAAGGAAGAGATCTGGATTCAAAAATTTGTACAAGAGCTTGATGTGGTGCCTAGTAGTAAATATCCCATCACATTATATTGTGATAATACTTCAATTGTGGATCTTGAAAAAGAACCAAGGTCACATCAATGAACAAAGCACATTCTTTGAAAGTATCACCTCTTGAGGGATTTCTATCAAATGGGTAAAGTTGCATTGAGTAGAGTGTCCACAGAAGAGAACGTGGAGAACCCCATGACTAAAGGCTTATCTCAGCAGAAGCATAAATATCATGTGAGAACTAGCGGGTTAAAGGTTGTTAGAAATTGGCTCTATCCTAAGTGAGAGTCTGTTGGATTTGGTGGCCTAGAACCAACTAATTTGTACTTTATTCATTAATAAATACCTTATCACATCTTGATTGTTCTTCTATGTGACAATGCATGTGATACTGTCCTAAGGATAGTTGTTTCATTAAAGGGTCATAGCGGATCCCTGTTATGATGAGAACTCGGAAGTTCCATAACATTATTCTTGAATATATGTTCTATGGTCGGATGATGTTATTTGGGGGACATAAATAATACAGGCTAATAGGGGTGAGGACTCATAAAACTTTGAGCCACCTTCTCATGGTGTGTGCCCTTGGTAATATCTAGGAGGATATTATGAGAACGAGACCCGCCAATAGGAAATCCACATTTCATAGTTTCATTGGATATTTCTATCTGTGAACATGTGTATTAGTCATTAGACTTTAAGATTATTATTAATGGGTATTATAACTCACACACTTAGATGTATTGACAAAAACTGTGATGAAACACTATTTGCAGCGAGGTAGGATGTGTTGGGTGTGTCATGACTAATACTTCATTAATAGATAATGCGAGAAAGGATTTTTTTTCCTTATGTTCCATAATGGAAGTAGATATCTCAGGCCCTTTGATGGAATTGATATAGCCTAAATAAATCCATGGACATAGTAAGGAAATGACAAGTTCAATTCTGGAAAGTCAAAGAAAGAATAATCGAGCACATGGGTTGATGACACTAGCATGCAACCCGCTTGATTTGAGATATTGAGACAAAGGGATTACATTACATGGTAAGTGTTCATAGGAGGTGACACGTCATTGCAGCATTAATTTCTTTCTCTATGGGTTCTTTGGCATGTTTCTAGATGTTAACCTTCGAATTTAGGTAGGCTCCGCCTAATGCCACTGAGAAAGAGGCCTAGAGGGTCACACACTAAGTGTGTCCAAGTATCTCAGTTAAATATTTATTTAACAAGTTGAATAAAGATTATTCCTGATTATGGTTTAATAATTATTCAAAGATGTCTGATCGCGTTTATTTCGACACTAGTTATTCGAGAAAATATATTGTGGGTGAAATAATATATTTATTAGCAAGTAATGCAGTGATATTTATTTAAGAAATAAATAGCAATTATTCAAGGTCTAATAAATGTGGTGGAGGAAATAAAGAAAATGGAAAAACAAAAGGACATGTCATGTATATTAATATACACACCATGTAGTTTTTCTAGGTATTTGTGAGAAATAATATTATTTATTTAATTAAATAATATTAGGTGTAATTCGTCGGGCACATGTCAAGTAATAATAATAGTCAACTGTTATTATTATATATGGGGTCTTACTAAGAATTAAATGAAATGAATGAATGATTTCGGGTAATTGATTCATTTTATTATTTTAAGTAATTAAAATCTCAATTATATAATTCTCATTAGCCTAGCCATTTTTGGTGGTTGTGCACAACAGATTTGGAAAAGCTCTCAAGCCAAGAGAGAATTGTTTTTCCACCAAGAATGCTCTCAAGTTACGAGAGAGATCCTCCTCCACCGGATCAAGGAGAGCACTTTGGAAGCAGCGCTCAGGGCGATAGAAGGCGGACATTGCAAGCGAAGTCTCTTGTAAGAACCCGGGTTTTCGTACGAGGTATGGATCCTTTTCTTTTCAGTTTAACTGTTCTGTTGAGGCCTAATGTGGATGCCTAACTTGACCGAGGGAGATATGAAGGTGTCTGGGGCTTGTTCGAAGCCCGAAAACAAGTTTTAGGCTGGAAATGGTCTAGAACACAGTTTACACACGGCCTGCGCATGGCCTGGGTAAACTGTGCACCTTGGTGCAGGCCTTCCAGAGGCAGGAGCACGGCCTGCGCACGGTTTGAGGAAACCGTGCAGGTTGGTCGTGAGGTTTCCCCTTGCCTTCTAGTAAGGTCTGCACGGTTTTCTAGGCCGTGCTGGTAAACCGTGCGACCTGATGTGTTTTGAAATTTAATTAACTTTTTATTAAGTTAATTAAATTTTTATAAAAACCTAAACCTAACCCCATTCTTCAAACCGCACAGCAGGGGGAAGATATCTCAAGAGGATTTGGGAGAATTTGAGCCTTCTCCTTCGTCCAATCTCTGTTTCGAACATCGTTCGTCTTGTTGGATCCGCAACAGTAAGTCCTCAATTCCTTTTTAATCCTTCTCGATTATTCTGGTTATGACAACTGCAGATTGAATTAAGGCTCATATGCCCTAATTTCTCGTTCTTCGTCTGTTATTCAGATTTCTCCCAAACTGGGATGAATCAGAGCCTGATACTGGACGAGATATCTAGTATGAGCCTAAGGTAGGTGGTCTCAGGCTTTTCTCTGATTGTCAAGCTGTTTATATATTACGGAGTGTCGCGCACCCACTTTTGGGGTGTCGCTTGAACCTGAAATTTAACCTTGTTATTACCTAGTGTGTTGTAGGTAATTTGAATAGGATGGTATGTGCTTGAGTTAGGTTGTACACCTTAGGTAGGAACCACCCCTTGGGTGCGTTTCCTTGAATGAATATTTTATGGATTTTGACCCAGGATGCCTTAGAGGCATGTTTTCCCTTTCCCTTGTGGGTTGTTAAAAATGGAAATTGAATATGAATGTAATTGCAATAAGATGAAATTGTAATTGAAATGGTTTCGGGTATGGGATGGAGTTTTTCCCCTTGACCCTTATATGCAAATTCTTGAATTGATAGCCCATGTGAGTTAAATGCTTTGAACTACTTAAAATGTGAAACCAAGTCATGGGTGAACCTTAGAACCAATGTGAGTTTCCATGGACGAACTCATACGAGACTTATTACTGAAGTGTCGAGTGAATCATGGATCCCATGTGAGATGCCATGGACGGACTCAATAGGGCATGATATGTCACGGGCGATACCCAGATCCTATTTATAGGATCTTGGGGACGGGCTTAGATGACGGACTATACCGCACCTAGAGTGAGGCCGGGTACCTAGGAGGTTCCCCGAAACGGGCTTGTAGGGTGTTGGTGGATTTTCTCCCTGGACGATGCCTGGTTTCTGAATTGAGTATTCCAGGAATGGGTTCAAGGAATGTTTGAACACTTGAATGAAATGATTAATGAATGTATTGGATACTTGAAGTGATGCCAAGCCAAAGCACAATCTTGGGTCGATCTTTTTAGTTTTCCTTGTTTACTGCTTTCCAGATTACACTACCTGTTTTATATATTCACTGACAGATTAGCACGGATCTTTGGTGGTTGCATACTGGGATTTTATCTCACATCCTATTTGGGTCATGTTTTTGGACCCAAGCAGATTATATGATTTCAGGGATAGATAAGGGGAAAGTCCCTTGTACGGGTACTTGACTTGCTACTCGGAGTAGGAGCACACGGGACCAAGCTAAGTCTTGCGATGCGACAGGAGATACTTTTTGGTTTCTTTTTTTGGTGTTTCGTACACTTGTACTATAATGAATTGAATTGTACCATATTTGGCTATTTTCTAGATTCTTGTAACATTTTCACCAATAGATATATGTCAGATCTTCCTATTTGTTATCAATTTATGTTGTTTATGTATTGTCTGGTGGTTACCTTCTTCTGCTATTGGATGTTTATAATTCCGCTGTGATACTTTGGTAATGAGGTCATAGTCTCCCCACAGACTCGAATAGGCCCTCGCTACTAGTCGCCAGCCTCTGACATTTGGGGAGATGCGCTTGAGGCCATGTGGCGACCGATCCGACTACCGGGTTGAATGGTAAGTCAGTTCGAGATGTTACAAAGTGGTATCAGAGGGTTTTTCCTTTTCTGATTTGACTTACTATTTGGAGACTATAGACAGGAGTTGGAAGGGAAGGGAGTTTGGTAATAAACTGTGTCCGGGAGTTGCAAACCCGCATACAGGGAAAATCCAAGTTGCCTCGTATGGAATTGTGTTTCTAGTTTTGACTATTACAGTTGTTCTGATTTCACCATTGGGTGACGCACATGGTTTTTGCTGATGCTATTGATATTATTGTGGGTTCTATCTCGTTGCAACCCAATGAGATGAGGTTTTTCCATCTCATGCATCATATAGGCACCTTGTTAGGAATCACATGTCATGCATTATGTCATGATATCTAGGATGCATTAGATGTTGCATGCTGTTGTGACAGGTGTTGGGATATCTATTGCATGTTGTTTTGATAGTTGATTGATAGGTGTGACTATTGTTGTGTTAGATTGGGTGCAATGAATGAAGAGTGACGTCGTCTTTCAATTCATAAGGAGTATGGGCCCTTATGGATTGGGAAATGACACACCAACGGGATGTAAATGCTAAATGAAATTGAATTTCATGGTTATATGGGCATCAAATTTTGATTCATGAGGTGTTATGGGCCCTTAGGGATCAGAACTTGGTGGACCATTAGTTAAATCTTTTGAACAAAGGTGTGTTAAAAGAATGAATGTTTAAAAATAGAGGATGACCTAGACCCGGCTTCTGAGTGGGCCATAGGTAGTGACTCTAGTGGGTTTTTGTGGTTGTTCCTTATGTAGTCCTGGCTCTAGAAGCAGGCTGTGGGGTGACATGGTTTTTAGGAAGGTATTTACATGTCCTGTCCTGGTTCTTGTGCTCGTGAGTTTCGAATCTCGTTAAAAATCTCGAACTGAGGCATGTGTTTGGCATTGCAGAGTCATGCCACCACGGCAACCTCCAGTCGTACGTCGGGAGAGTGGCGACGACCACGTTCCGGAGGTGGTAGTCCATGGGCTACTAGAGGAAACTCCAGTTGTGCCAGCTGTGACACTAGCGGTTCTTCCGAACACAGGTAATGAGGCACAGTTCCATGAGAGCTTGTTGCGTTTTATGCAGACCGTTCAGGGAACACCACGACCTACCCCGACTATGGAAGAGTTGATACGTGAGTTTCAGCAGCAGCATCCGCCTACGTTTTCAGGGGATGGCGGGCCACATGCTGCAGAGTCCTGGTTAGAGGCGATACTAGCTATCTTTGAGCATTTGGAGACACATTAGGAGAGGAGGTTCAAGATCGCTACGTACATGCTGCGTGATTCCTCCAAGAGGTGGTGGGATGTGATCACCCAGTCGGATCGTCATCGGAAGATGGCTTGGATAGAGTTTCATATGACCTTTTATGATTTCTTTTATCCAGAGACTTTGAGGGCCGATTGATCCCGGGAGTTATTGCGTCTGGAACAGGGCGTGTTAACAGTGATGGAATACTCTGCCCGTTTTACTGAGCTTCAGCGCTTCGCACCTATCCTGATGGGCGATGAGCTATCGAGGGCCAGGAGTTTTGAGGATGGTCTGAGATATGACATCCAATATCAGGTAAATATCTTCAGGTTGACTACCGTTTCTGGAATTGTGAACCAGGTGCTAATCACAGAACGTAACCTAAGAGAGGCTGGAGGTGCGATCCAAAGCGGTCCGGCATCGAGATCAGGTACTGTAGTGACTGTTAGTAGGAAGCATCGTCTGGAGCTTCCACACGGTGATTCTAGCAGTCAAAATCTATCTTTAGTTAGCAATTTGAGGTGCTACCAGTGTGGTAGGCTGGGACACATGAAGCCACAGTGTCCAAGGGACCCATTCAAGTGCCGATCATGTGGCAAGATGGGTCATCTTTAACACTTCTACAGAACGTTTCCACCAGCAGCCAGCGATAGAGGGTCCGCACCGACTCCATATGCAGGAGCAGGGTCGAAAGCTTCTCATCAGACAGGGAGTTGGGGTGTGACTGGCCGATCAGGCCAAGGTAGTGGTCATGGCAGAGGTAGCCAGGCACAGGGTACACCGAGACGTCAGAGTGGGACAGCTCCGGGTAGTGAGGTTGTATCACAGGATCATGGTTCAGGCCAGATTATGCAGTATAGCCTACTTCCGATGATCAGGGAGCGGGATCGTCTACGGTGAGAGGTACGATATTAGTATCATTTTTTATTCCATCTGCCCTATTTGATACAGGTTCATCACATAGTTTTATATCTGTGCCTATAGTGAAAAGCCTTGGGCTAGTTGTGTTGTCTTCTGAAGGCGTCTTGACGCTAGACACACCACTAGGAGTTAGGGCAGAGGTTGTACGTAAGTGAAGAGGGTTCCCCCTTGAAGTAGGAGGGTGTCACTTCGTCTGGGATATTTATGTTCTCGAGATGATAGGTTTTGATGTCATTCTCGGTATGGACTGGCTAGTAGCTTACCGAGCCTGCGTTGATTGTTACCATCGGAGGGTGATTTTCACATCACCAGAGGGTACAGGGTATACTCTTAAGGGTGAGTGGGATCTCCAGGCAAGCCGAGCTGGACCAGAGCATTGTGGGATGGACGAGATGATAGCCCAGATCGCTAGTTTGTTTCTGGATGATCAGGGAGTGAGTCAGGCAGACCTTCCTCTGATAGTTGAGCGCTTCAGGGATGTTTTTCATGATGACTTTTCAGGTTTACCTCCTGAGAGAGAGGTGGAATTCTCCATTGACCTAGTGCCATGAGTTGCACCAGTATCCATTCCTCCTTACAGGATGGCTACGACGGAGTTTCAAGAGCTCAAGAAACAGCTCGAAGATTTGGAGGCAAAGGGGTTTATTCGACCCAGTACTTCCCTGTGGGGTTCTTCGGTCCTTTTTGAAAAAAAAGGTGGATGGAACTGTTAGGCTATGTGTGGACTATCAGAAACTGAACCAGATGATGGTTAAAAACCGATATCCCTTACCGTAGATAGATGACCTGTTTGATCAGCTTTGAGGGGCTAGGGTGTTCTCAAAAATTTATTTGAGGTCAGGGTATCACCAGGTGCGTGTTTGACCTGCAGACATACCTCGTACAGCTTTTCGTAGCAGGTATGGTTTATATGAGTATCTGGTTATGTTGTTCGGTCTCACGAACGCGCTAGCAGTTTTCATGGCTTTGATGAATCGCGTGTTCCATCCGTACTTGGACTCGTTCATCGTTGTTTTCGTGGAAGATATTTTGGTGTATTCTCAAAATCAAAACGACCATGACAACCATCTTGAGATCGTCCTGAATACACTAAGAGAGCATCATATATATGAAAATCTTACTAAGTGCCACTTTTGGATGGATCAAATTCACTTCTTGGGCCATGTTATCTCTGAGACAGGAGTTTTTGTAGGCCCATAGAAAGTTAGAGTTGTGGTTTCTTGGGAACATCCCAAGAATTTATTTGACATACGGAGTTTCTTGGGGCTTGTTGGTTATTATCGCCATTTCATATAGGATTTCTCACGCTTAGCAGCGCCGTTGATAGGCCTGACTAAGAAGGGCGTGAAATTTGTATGGACAGATGCTTGTGAAGCAGTCTTTCAGGAGATGAAAGGAAGGTTGACATCAACACCAGTACTGATACAGCCAGAACAGGGCAAGAGTTACACGGTCTACTATGACGCATTAGGTATTGGGCTGGGTTCAGCGTTGATGCAGGGTGACAAAGTCGTGGCGTATGGATCTCGGCAGCTGAGGCCACACGAGAGGAATTATCCGATGCACGATCTTGAGCTAGCAGCAGTTGTACATGCGATGCGATGTTGGAGACATTATTTATTGGGAGAGCGTTTTGTGGTGTACACATACCACAAGAGCCTCAAATATATCTTTACTCAGCGTGATCTGAATCTTAGGTAGTGACGGTGGGTGGAGTACCTACAGTCCTTTGATTTCGATCTTGCTTATATGCCTGGTAAGGGAAATGTAGTGGCCGATGCATTGAGCAGGAGGACCCAAATACAGGCTTTGCAACAGGCTAGAAACAAATGGAAGCTTATGTCCTTGTTCTCTGAGATGCATCTTGATGTGCAGAATAGCCAAGGGCAGTCTTTTCTATCATCCTTAACTGTGACTTCTACCCTCCTGGACAGAGTAAGGATGAGACAGCTATCAGATTCGGAAGGCCTAGTTATACAGGAAGGTGTGTCAGGTGAGGACCCTCCTCTTGGTTGGACGATATGCGAGGATGAAGTTCTTAGTATCCATGGACGTGTATGGGTTCTTGTGTATATTAGAGAGGAGCTGATGTGGGAGTTTCATGCTTCGGTTTGGGCAGTTCATCGTGGAGTCACTAAGATGTATCGTGACTTGCGCCGACAGTACTGGTGGCCGGGTGTGAAGAGGGAAGTGGCTAGTTTCATCACAAGATGTTCCACCTGTCAGCAGGTGAAGGCGAAACACCAGCGGCCAGCTGGGATTTTACAGCAGTTACCTATCCCGGAGTGCAAATGGGTTGATGTTGTGATGGACTTCGTGACTGGGTTACCGAGTTCACCTCAAGGTAACGATAATGTGTGGGTTGTGGTGGATAGGCACACAAAGGTTTCTCATTTCTTACCGATCAAGGAGACCTTCAGTGTGGATGAGCTGGGAAGGTTGTATATCCGTGAGATAGTATGACTCCACGGGGTCCCGCACACCATTGTTTTAGACAGGGATGCTCGTTTTACGTCACGTTTCTGGCAGAGTCTTCAGAGGGAGTTGGGTACACAGGTGCTCCTGAGCACATCATACCACCCTCAGACTGATGGCCAGTCAGAGCGTACGATACAAGTGCTAGAGGACATGCTGCGAGCATGCGTCCTGGATTTTGGGGCCTCATGGGAGAGGCATATTACCCTAGTTGAGTTTTCCTATAATAACAGTTATCAAGAGACTATACAGATGGAACCGTACGAGGCTCTATATGGTAGGTCATGCCGATCACCCCTATGCTGGTTAGAGGTAGGTGAGGCAGCTTTACTGGGACCACATCTTGTTCAGGAGACTTCTGAGCAGGTCCAGTTGATACAGAAGTGGATGGCTACCACACAATCTCGTCAGAAGACATATGTTGATCGCCTGAGATGACCTATAGAGTTTGAGGTCAGGGATCTGGTTTTCTTGCGTGTTTCACTGAGGCTGGGACACTGGCGGATCAGAAGACAGGGTAAGCTATCACCGAGATATGTTGGGCCTTTTGAGATTCTGGAGAGGGTGGGGCTGATAGCCTTTCGGTTGCAGTTACCTTAGAGGTACAAAGCCATGCATGACGTGTTCCATGTTTCTCAATTACGGCGATACTATTCAGACCCATCTCATACCATCCAGCCTGAGGAGGTCGAGCTACAGGTAGATGCATCCTTTGAGGAGCATCTGATTCATATCGTTGATAGGAGCACGAAGGCTCTCCGAGGCCGTTCGGTTTCTCTAGTACGGGTGTTATGGTAGCATGGCCGTTTACAGGAAGAGACTTGGGAGCAGGAGGCCGACGTATGTGCTCAGTGGCCAGAGCTGTTCGTAGAAGAATCTTGACCACCCTTCAGAGAGAAATTCGGGGACAAATTGCTATAAGGGGGGAAGTATAAGGCCCCAGCCTTAAACCTTACTTAATCTTGAGTTATTACAAGATTACACATTGAGGATCTTTTTAAGTTTAGAGTTTTAGATAATTAGATCATAAAACTTGCATTACATTCCACATTTAAACAAAGTGGTTACATAAAAGATAGTATTCATTTTTTCCATCAACGGAAACATATTTAAAATAAAACAAGGATTATTTCTTGACACTTCCTTGACACTATCATCATATCATGTACCCTTCCCTTAACCTGTGAAAAACATTTCAAAAACTTGGGATGAGCATAAAAAGCTCAGTAACGGATATAAAAATATGGAAAGGAAACATGAGTACATGTATACACAAGAATCAATGAAATCATACTCTACTCATAAAACATAAGCACTTTAACATACCTCATCAAATCATGAATAAATCATAGAAATCATAAGACATAAAGGTAACTTGAGGCATTCATAACATTCTTACGTAGGGAGTAACCCTCTTGGTTATGTTTGGAATACCCATCACAGTATATTACCTAAATCTCTTCAGAGAAACCATAACATTTAACTCCTTCGCGTTACCCAATGCATTGGAGAGCTATATTGGGCTCACCCGCCCTTAGTTTATCACAGAACCACCCTTCTTCATAATAATGCCCAAGAACCATAACATAATCGTATCACATAAAACATGCATAAAGGAAATATAACATTTCCACTTTTCAATCACAAGATATCAATACAACATATTGATATAAAAACATTATGAGAACCATTTTCAATACCAAAATAAAGTAAAAGTAAAACATGGTATTTATTTTTCATTTTAAAAAAAAGGTATGGCTTGTAGAGGAATCCGAAACTCAAATAATGGTCACGGCGGCGGAGAAGTCGTTGTCGCCGCATACGTACGACAAAAACGTTCCCTTTTTTCGTTTAGTAAAATGCTTCATATAAAAAAGATTCCTTTTGGATAAACGTAAAAGTCAAAGGGGTTTATACACTGTATAAAAGAAGGTTGTGTATAAAACAAAATATGCCTCAATGAAAGGAGATTGAGACGAAGTCTCATACAAAGATCATTTTTAAAATAAAATAGATCTATTATGTTTATTTACTATAATTACACATAAATAAATTACAAATACAAGATATGACATAATAATATCATGACATAATTTGAAAGTAGAAGATTAACCCAAAGAATGGAAATTGGGTTAAGAAGTTCTCTTACAAAGATCATTTTTTAAGTAAAATAGATCTATTATGTGTATTCACTATAAGTACACATAAAGAAAGTAAAAATACAAGATAGGACATAATAATATCATGACATAATTTGAAAGTAGGAGATTAACCCATGGAATGGAAATTGGGTTAAGAAGTTCCCTTACCTCGTGTCCGACTTCACTCGACCGTTATTTAATCTCCTGAATAATAAACTTGAGTTAATTTCTACTTGATTAAGAACCTTTTTCAAGTTCATTATTCCTTTTATATCACTTATTACCAGGTCACGAACACTATGTAATTATTTAAGTTAATAACGTTCGTTTTAACGATCATTGGTACTTGAGTCAACAGTAGACATCTTATAATTACAAGTTGTTTATGTGGTAAAATATCCATTATATCCAGAATTATATTCATTATTTAGATATCATATATATCATATATATCCAGTATATACATTCATTCATAATATTATGTAACATTTAGAGGTAAGAAATGAAATGCACCGTTCATGGAGACGGTAAGCCGTACGTACACATGAATGCTACTTTCATTTCTATTTCATATTTAATGGAATGAAATTATAATTATATAAAGGTATAATATAATTAAATTATAATACAATGTATAATACCATTTACTCCATCCTTTATATATCCCACATATGGCATTAACGATTCAAATCACTTTGAGGGGGCGGTAGTCCGCACTTCCTAAAATGAAATTGTCGCGTTTACCCATAATGGAAATCATAAAGGTGTTCCATAAATGAAAAATACAGAATCTTAAGTAAAACATAAACATATTATATACCATATATAAATATAGTGACATATTAATGTCCACCTTTGAAGGTGTTAGATGAATATTGAATAATCATCATTTCGTGAGGCAGAAATTCACCATCCACATAAACAGTATGTTCTTTAACCATTATATGTAGGTGTGTGTAAGTGTAGCTCGAATACTTATTATAACAATATCCTAGTATATTTAAGATACTGGTGTTGTTACAAAAGAAAGGAATAAAAAGAGTTTAGAGGGTTGGAGAAGCAAAATAAAACATAAGAACACAAGAGAAAACACTACCTTTAAAACGGGTAACTCTTTTTGATTTGAGATCAAAGGCTTACTTGGGAAGACTTATGCCCAAAGTGAGGCTTCTAGGAGTTAGATAGAGATGTGGAGAGAAAAAATGGGCAGGGGTTGGCCAAGCCAAAGGCTTTGGAAGTGTGGGTAAGGTGGTAGAGGTGGGGGCCTTTTATAAGAGGAGAGAAGGGGCACTCTTGGAAAGGTATAAAAGGATACTTTATTATAAAATGATTTTCAGATTTAAAAGGTCCCAAAATTATATATTTTGAGGATAAGGTGATAATAGTTCTAAATCCACCCATCCAATAGGTTTTTGACATGTGTAGGTCTTAGATTTTACATTATCTTTTCATTTTATTTAAATCGTTAAATAATGAGGTAATCGCTGCATCATCATGATGTCATAAATAATTTAATTTATTTAATGTCTAAAAATTATAAAAAATATATCATGATGTAGGAAATATTTTTATCTTTCTAATGAATATTTATAGTCAAAAATATGACTTGTATAACCCCATTTAAAAATTGTTTTAGTAAAAGAACTCATGTTTGTGACATTTTTACTTTAACATTAAATAAAAAGATATTAATGTCATTTTCCTTCCAAAGTGGCTCCATGGGGTCCCCAAGTTGACATGTTTCAAGTTTATTTTATATTATTAAAACATTATTCTTACCTTAAATTACACTAATTACCTCTAATCACGATTAAAAACTTAAAAGTTACTATTCACCAAAAAATTATTTTAATCCCGTTGAACCACATTTTACTTCTTAATGACAACCATGTATATCGGATTTTTGAAATTCAAAACACAGAGGTGGTAAAATTTCATTTAAACGGAAAATCAGTTTTTATAAGTACCACTTAGTGGTTTCACTATTCATCAAAAATTGAATTTTTTCAGAAAAATACCAAAACTTCACCCTAAGCTATATTTGATTTTACTAATTCAAAAATTATGACTATTTTACAAAATTCAAAACATATAAGTTACATTAATTAATTTAATAATTAATTCCCATTGTCTGAGCAAACAGCGTGTTTTTATGAAACAATAAGTAGCAAAAGATTGACACTAGTTTAAGTCCAATTTCAAAGTGAAATTAATTCCAACAAACACTATTGGATTAAATGGTAAAAATATATTCAAATTGAACTTTAAAACCAATTCAAAAGATAATCTAACTGTATAATTAAATTAGATGAAAAGGCAGTTTTGATGTAAAATGTAGTATTTTTCACTATTCATTAAAAAAATGAACATTGTCAGAAAAATACCAAAAATTATCCAATGTAAATTTCAAGGTCCCAATAAAAAATAATAAGTTTATTTTGACAAATAGAGCTTATAAAATTGTCAAAAGTTTGATTTAAAAATGGTTTTCCATCAAAAGGCAGTAAAACAATCTTTTAAAAATATTAGTGTATTCCATGCTTAAGATTGGATTTATTCTCATTTTAAGCCTCTAAAACACTAATAAAAATATCTATTATTCATTACTTACTTGGGATGTTACATCCTTCCCCCCTTTATAAAATTATGTCCCCGCAATTTATTTACTTATCGAATAAGTGGGGGTATTTAGCCCTCATTGCATTTTCAGATTCCCATGTTGTCTCTTCAACCATGTGGTTTTTCCACAAAACCTTTACCTGATGAATCACCTTATTCCATAACACTTGCTCCCTGTGGTCAAGAATCTGGACCGGTTGTTCCTCATAAGATAGGTTCTCTTCCAGCTGAACTACCTCTGGACTCAAAACATGAGATGGATCTGGCATATACTTTCTCAACATCAAAACATGAAAAACATTGTGTACCTGAGATAAACTCAGAGGTAAAGCCACTTGGTAAGAAACTGATCCAACTCTCTCCAGAATTTCATATGTTCCAATGAACCTTGGACTCAGCTTTCCTTTCTTACCAAATCACATCACACTTTTCCATGGTGAGACTTTGAGAAAAACATGATCACCTACCTCAAAAGAGAGATTCTTCCTTCCTGTTGTCTGCATAACTCTTCTGCCTGCTCTGAGCTATTATCGTGTGTTTCTGTATCAGCTGAACTTTTTCTGTCAACTCTTCTACCAATTCTGGTCCCATCAGCTTCCTTTCACCCACTTCATCCCAGAAATCTGGAGTTCGACACCGCTTCCCATATAACGCCTCAAATGGTGCCATCTATATACTGGAATGAAAACTGTTATTATATGAAAATTCAACCAAAGAAAGATGTTGGTCCCAAATTCCCTGATAATCCATCGAACAAGCATGTAGCATATCCTCCAATGTCTTAATTGTTCATTCTGACTGCCCATCTGATTGAGGATGAAAAGTTGTACTAAAATTTAATTCAGTACCCAACGACTTCTGAAGGCCTTTACAAAAGTTAGAAGTGAACCTGGGATCACGGTCAGATACAATGGAGAGAGGAACTCCATGTAACCTGACTATCTCTTTAAGATAAAAATGGGAAAGTTGATCTAGGGAAAAATTATCTCGTATAGAAAGGAAATGAGTAGATTTAGTCAAGCAATCAACAATAACCCAGATTGCATTATTATCTCAAGGTGACTTTGGCAATCCCACAACGAAGTCCATGGAAATATTTTCTCATTTCCACTCTGGCACTAGTAAAGTCTGAAGCATCCCTTTCGGTAACTGTCGCTCTGCTTTAACCTGCTGATAAGTCAAACACTTCACTGTAAAATCAGCAATATCTCTTTTTATTCCATCCCACCAGTAATACTCCCGCAGATCTCTGTACATCTTAGTACTGCCAGGATGAACTGAAAATGGAGAACTATGAGCTTCACATAACAACTCTCTCTTAAACTGTGAATCACAAGGCACACACAATCTCTTCCCAAATCTCAAAACACAATCGTTATTAATGTTGAATTCATGCAACTTACCCTTCTGAACCAGCTCTACCTTTTTCTGCAACTCACTGTCTTGCTTCTGTGCTTTCTTGATTCTGTCTGATAGAGAAGATTTCACTGATACTTGAAACAAAATAGAAGGGCATCCTACACCAACAACTTCTATGCCAAAGTTCATCAAATCCTTAACAAAAGGATCACGTTCCAAACGCAACATTGTTAATGAAGCATTACTTTTTCGACTCAAAGCATCAGCCACTTTATTTGCTTTTTCCAGATGGTAATGAATTGTACAATCATAATCCTTGATTAATTCCATCCATCTCCTCTGTCTCATGTTCAATTATTTCTGAGTGAATATATACTTTAAACTTTTGTGATCAGTATATATTTCACACTTTACTCTATACAAATGATGCCTCCAAATTTTTAAAGTGAAAACAACAGCAGCTAATTCCAAATCATGTGTAGGGTAATTTACCTCATGAGTTTTCAACTGACGTGAAGCATAAGTAATTATCTGATCATTCTGCATTAGGACGCAACCAAGTCCTTTCAATGAAGCATCACTGTAGATAACAAACTCACCATTCCTGGAAGGTAGTGCCAAAACTAGAGCATTCACCAATCTTATTTTCAATTCCTGAAAACAATCATCACATTTTTTTGTCCAGATAAACTTAACACCCTTCCGAGTTAGCTTACTCATTGGACTAGATAACCGTGAAAAATTTCTAACAAACCTTCGGTAATAGCCTGCCAAACCAAGGAAGCTACGAATATCAGTTACATTTGTGGGTCTTGTCCATTCTTCCACAACCTTTTTTTTGTAGGATCAACGGTTATCCCATCTTTAGAAACAATGTGACCAAGGAAAGAAATTTGTTGCAACCAAAACTCACACTTATTGAATTTACCATACAATTTCTTTTCTTTTAAGGTCTGAAAAATAACCCTTAAATGTATTTCATGCTCCTCTTTACTTTTAAAAAACACCAAAATATCATCAATGAAAACAACCAACATTTTTCACCTGAGTCAACTGAGCCATCACTGCAAAAAATTGTTTAGTTCTGATTCTGGTCATCTCAGGATACTGATTTGAAAGGTCATTTCCCTCTGTATGCCTTCCCAAAAAATTTGTTATGTTCCCTCTATGAAAAACCATTCTTAACACAAAAATATATTAGGCGAAGCAACATGGTAATCTTTAAATTCTATATCATTTCAATTTGACCATAAAAAAATATTTTTGGATAATCATTTAATAGAATTCTAACTCCTAAAGTTATCTAAACCGACCTCTGATACCAACTATAAGGCCCCAGCCTTAAACCTTACTTAATCTTGAGTTATTACAAGATTACACATTGAGGATCTTTTCAGGTTTATATTTTTAGAGAATTAGATCATAAAACTTGCATTACATTCCACATTTAAACAAAGTGGTTACATAAAAGATAGTATTCATTTTTCCCATCAACGGAAACATATTTAAAATAAAACATGGATTATTTCTTGACACTTCCTTGAAACTATCATCATATCATGTACCCTTCCCTTGACCTGTGAAAAACATTTCAAAAACTTGGGATGAGCATAAAAAGCTCAGTAAGGGATATAAAAATATGGAAAGGAAACATGACTACATGTATACACAAGAATCAATGAAATCATACTCTACTCATAAAACATAAGCACTTTAGCATACATCATCAAATCATGAATAAATCATAGAAATCATAAGACATAAAGGTAACTTGAGGCATTCATAACATTCTTACGTAGGGAGTAACCCTCTTGGTTACGTTTGGAATACTCATCACAGTATATTCCCTAAATCTCTTCGGAGAAACTTTAACGTTTAACTCCTTCACGTTACCCAATGCATTGGAGAGCTATATCGAGCTCACCCGCCATTAGTTTATCACGGAACCACCCGTCTTCATAATAATTCCCAAGAACCATAATATAATTGTATCACATAAAACATGCATAAAGGAAACATAACATTTACACTTTTTAATCACAAGATATCAATACAACACATTGATATAAAAACATTATAAGAACCATTTTCAATACCAAAATAAAGTAAAAGTAAAACATGGTATTTATTTTTCATTTTTTTTAAAAAGGTATGGCTTGTAGAGGAAGCCGAAACTCAAATAATGATCACGGCGGTGGAGAAGTCGTTGTCGCCGCATACGTACGACAAAAACGTTCCCTTTTTTCATTTAGTAAAACGCTTCATATAAAAAATATTCCTTTTGGATAAACGTAAAAGTCAAAGGGGTTTATACACCGTATAAAAGAAGGTTGTGTATAAAACAAAATATGCCTCAATGAAAGGAGATTGAGACGAAGTCCCATACAAAGATAATTTTTAAAATAAAATAGATCTATTATGTGTATTTACTATAATTACACATAAAGAAAGTACAAATACAAGATATGACATAATAATATCATGACATAATTTGAAAGTAGAAGATTAACCCAAAGAATGGAAATTGGGTTAAAAAGTTCCCTTACAAAGATCATTTTTTAAATAAAATAGATCTATTATGTGTATTCACTATAAGTAAACATAAAGAAAGTAAAAATACAAGATAGGACATAATAATATCATGACATAATTTGAAAGTAGGAGATTAACCCATGGAATGGAAATTGGGTTAAGAAGTTCCCTTACCTCATGTCCGACTTCACTCGACCGTTCTTTAATATCCTGAATAATAAACTTGAGTTAATTTCTACTTTCTTAAGATCCTTTTTCAAGTTCATTATTCCTTTTATATCACTTATTACCAGGTCACGAACACTGTGTAATTATTTAAGTTAATAACGTTCGTTTTAACGATCATTGGTACTTGAGTCAACAATAGACATCTTATAATTACAAGTTGTTCATGTGGTAAAATATCCATTATATCCAAAATTATATTCATTATATAGATATCATATATATCATATATATCCAGTATATACATTCATTCATAATATTACGTAACATTTAGAGGTAAGAAATGAAATGCACCGTTCATGGAGACGGTAAGTCGTACGTACGCATGAACGCTACTTTCATTTCTATTTCATATTTAATGGAATGAAATTATAATTATATAAAGGTATAATATAATTACAGTATAATATAATTTATAATACCATTTACTCCATCCTTTATACATCTCACATATGGCATTAACAATTCAAATCACTTTGAGGGGGCGGTAGTCCGCACTTCCTAAAATGAAATTGTCGCGTTTACCCATAATAAAAATCATAAAGGTGTTCCATAAATGAAAAATACAGAATCTTAAGTAAAAAATAAACATATTATATACCATATATAAATATAGTGACATCTTAATGGCCACCTTTTAAGGTGTTAGAAGAATATTGAACAATCATCGTTTCGTGAGGCAGAAATT
This sequence comes from Viscum album, assembly GCA_963277665.1. Lineage (NCBI taxonomy): Eukaryota > Viridiplantae > Streptophyta > Magnoliopsida > Santalales > Viscaceae > Viscum > Viscum album. The sequence goes on from OY728166.1 coordinate 1,317,565,586, forward strand.
CGTCATCCACAGAAACAGTATGTTCTTTAACCATTAGATGTAGGTGTGTGTAAGTGTAGCTCGAATAATTCTTATAACAACATCCTAGTATATTTACGATACTGGTTTTGTTACAAAATAAAGGAATAAAAAGAGTTTAGAGGGTTGGAGAAGCAAAATAAAACATAAGAACACAAGAGAAAACACTACCTTTAAAACGGGTAACTCTTTTTGATTTGAGCTCAAAGGCTTCCTTGGGAAGACTTCTGCCCAAAGTGAGGCTTCTAGGAGTTATAGAGGGATGTGGAGAGAAAAAATGGGTAGGGTTTGGCCGAGCCAAAGGCTTTGGAAGTGTGGGTAAGGTGGTAGAGGTGGGGGCCTTTTATAAGAGGAGAGGAGGGGCACTCTTGGAAAGGTAAAAAAGGATACTTTATTATAAAATGATTTTCAGATTTAAAAGGTCCCCAAATTATATATTTCATGGATAAGGTGATAATAGTTCTAAATCCACTCATCCAATAGGTTTTTGACATGTGTAGGTCTTAGATTTTATATTATATTTTCATTTTATTTAAATCGTTAAATAATGAGGTAATCGTTGCATCATCATGATGTCATAAATAATTTAATTTATTTAATGTCTAAAAATTATAAAAAATATATCATGATGTAGAAAATATTTTTATATTTCTAATGAATATTTATAGTCAAAAATATGACTTGTATAACCGCATTTAAAAATTGTTTTAGTAAAACAACTCATGTTTGTGACATTTTTACTTTAACATTAAATAAAAAGATATTAATGTCATTTTCCTTCCAAAGTGGGTCCATGGGGTCCCCAAGTTGACTCATGGATTTTTTTGGTCAGCCATGACACATCCAATAAGGGTAAGACATGTGTCAAGTTCATTTCATATTATTAAAACATTATTCTTACCATAAATTACACTAATTACCTCTAATCGTGATTAAAAACTTAAAAGTTACTATTCACCAAAAAATTATTTTAATCCCATTGAACCACATTTTACTTCTTAATGACAACCATGTTTGTCGTATTTTTGAAATTCAAAATGCAGAGGTGGTAAAATTTCATTTAAACGAAAAATCAGTTTTTATAAGTACCACTTAGTGGTTTCACTATTCATCAAAAATTGAAGTTTTTCAGAAAAATACCAAAACTTCACCCTAAGCTATATTTGATATTACGAATTCAAAAATGATGTCTATTTTACAAAATTCAAAACATATAAGTTACATTAATTAATTTAATAATTAATTCTCGTTGTCTGAGCAAATGGCGTGTTTTTATGAAACAATAAGTAGCAAAAGATTGACACTAGTTTAAGTCTAATTTCAAAGTGAAATTAATTCCAACAACCACTATTGGATTAAATGGTAAAAATATATTCTAATTGAACTTTAAAACCAATTCAAAATATAATCTAACCATATATTTAAATTAGATGAAAAATCAGTTTTGATGTAAAATGCAGTATTTTTCACTATTCATTAAAAAATGAACATTGTCAGAAAAATACCAAAAATTATCCAATGTAAATTTCAATGTCCCAATCAAAAATAATAAGTTTATTTTGACAAATTGAGCTTATAAAATTGTCAAAAGTTTGATTTAAAAATAGCTTTCCATCAAAAGGCAGTAAAACAATCTTTTAAAAATATTAGTGTATTCCATGCTTAAGATTGGATTTATTCTCATTTTAAGCCTCTAAAACACTAATAAAAATATCTATTATTCATTACTTACTTGGGATGTTATAGGAAGATTGTAATAACTCGGGTTTTTGTACGAGGTATGGATCCTTTTCTTTTCAGTTTAACTGTTCTGTTGAGGCCTAATGTGGATGCCTAACTTGACCGAGGGAGATACAGAGGTGTCCGGGGCTTGTTCGGAGCCCAGAACCAAGTTTTAGGCTGGAAATGGCCTGACACACGGTTTGCGCACGGCCTGCGCACAGCCTGGGTAAACCGTGCACCATGGTGCAGGCCTGCCAGAGGCAGGAGCACGGCCTGCGCACGGTTTGAGGAAACTGTGCGGGTTGGCCGTGCGGTTTCCCCTTGCCTTCCGGTAAGTTCTGCACGGTCTCCGCACGGTTTTCCCAGCCGTGCGGGTAAATCGTACGGCCTGCTGTGTTTTGAAATTTAATTAACTTTTTATTAAGTTAATTAAATTTTTATAAAAACCTAAACCTAACCCCATTCTTCAAACCGCACTGCAGGGGGAAGAGCTCTCAAGAGGATTTGGGAGAATTTGAGCCTTCTCCTTCGTCCAATCTCTGTTTCGAACGTCGTTCATCTTGTTAGATCTGCAACGGTAAGTCCTCAATTCCTTTTTAATCCTTCTCAATTCTTCTGGTTACGACAACTGCAGATTGAATTAAGGATCATATGCCCTAATTTCTCGTTCTTCGTCTGTTCTTCAGATTTCTCCCAAACCGGGACGAATCAGAGCCTGATACTGGACGAGCTATCTAGTACAAGCCTAAGGTAGGTGGTCTCGTGCTTTTGGCTGATTGTCAAGCTGTTTATATATGCCGGAGTGTCACACGCCCACTTTTGGGGTGTCGCTTGAACCTGAAATTTAACCCTGTTATTACCTAGCGTGTTGTAGGTAATTTGAATAGGATGGTATGTGCTTGAGTTAGGTTATACACCTTGGGCAGGAACCACCCCTTGGATGCGTTGCCTTGAATGACTCTTTTATGGATTTTGACCCAGGATGCCTTAGAGGCATGTTTTTCCTTTCCCTTGTGGGTTGTTAAAAATGGAAATTGAATATGAATGTAATTGCAATAAGATGAAATTGTAATTGAAATGGTTTCAGGTATGGGATGGAGTTTTGCCCCTTTACCCTTGTATGAAAATTCTTGAATTGCTAGCCCATGTGAGTTAAATGCTTTGAAATGCTTAAAATGTGAAACCAAATCATGGGTGAACCTTGGAACCAATGTGAGTTTCCATGGACTGACTCATACGAGACTTGTTACTGAAGTGCTGAGTGAATCATGGATCCCACGTGAGATGCCATGGATGGACTCAATAGGGCATGATATGTCATGGGTGATACCCGGATCCTATTTATAGGATCTTGGGGACGGGCTCAGATGACGGGCTATACCTCACCTAGAGTGAGGCTGGGTACCTAGGAGGTTCCCCGGAACGGGCTTGTAGGGTGTTGGTGGATTTTCTCCCTGAACGATGCCTGGTTTCCGAATTGAGTATTCTAGGAACGGGTTCAAGGAATGGTTGAACACTTGAATGAAATAATTAATGAATGGATTTGATACTTGAAGCGACGCCAAGCCAAAGCATAAGCTTGGGTCGGTCTTTCTAGTTTTCCATGTTTACTGCTTTCCAGATTACACTGCCTGTTTTATATATTCACTGACAGATTAGCACGAATCTTTGGTGGTTGCCTACTGGGATTTTGTCTCACACCCTATTTGGGTCATGTTTTTGGACCCAATCAGATTATATGATTTCAGGGATGGATAAGGGGAAAGGCCCTAGTACGGGTACTTGACTTGTTGCTCGGAGTAGGAGCGCACGGGACCAAGCTGAGGCTTGCGATGTGATAGGATATAGTTTTTTGGTTTCTTTTTTTGGTGTTTCATACACTTGTATTGTACTGTATTGACTTGTACCATCTTTGGCTATTTTCTGGATTCTTGTACCATTTTCACCATTAAATATATGTCAGATCTTCTTATTTGTTATCAATTTCTGATGTTTGTGTGTTGTCTGGTGGTTACCTTCTTCCGCTATTGGATGTTTGTAATTCCGCTGCGATACTTTGGTAATGAGGGCATAGTCTCCCCATGAACTCACCTAGGCCCTCGCTGCTAGTCGGTAGCCTCTGGCGTTTGGGGAGATGCACTTGAGGCCATGTGGCAACCGGTCTGGCTACCGGGTTGAATGGTAAGTCGGGTCGGGACGTTACAACTCTTCTGTACTAGCACCTGGAGATCCCTTCGGCGATGTCTAGAGATACATGAAGCACGTGTGTATTGTCGCTAGAGGAAGCCTACACTTTGATTCTATGACACAATGATGGATCACATCTGATCATGACCAGAAACATCAACGAAGAGAGAATTCCATCAAGGTAATTCTCATCTTTTAATTAAATTAATTGTAACCAACATATGATGATCCTCTCTATGGTTTCGAGACTCTCTTAATTTCTTTCGTTCTTCATTCTATTTCGAAGATTCGGCATTTTATTATCGTGACGGATCTCAAATTGATCGTTGTTAATGGAAAAATTAAAGTTGGGTACACCCACCAACGCACTTCCGCTGCACCCAGAACCTACAATAAATACCCTGTGTGTTAACTCCTTATAGTGAGCCATGTACCCCGAACCCCGTCCAGATTCAGTGAACTTGATTACATGATGTGTAATCAATGTCAACTGGCCAAAAATCTGGCACCTCCTGATGGATTTTGTCAACTCATTCTTCATAGATCTTTAACCTATTCTTGGTTACATGAAGGTGAATGACCATAATAAACGATAACCAAACTAAAGAATGAATAAACTATAAATGAATCTTACAAAAAATTCATGCAACAATCAATGAAAACAAATAATTTTAAATTAGAGATGTGGTTGCTCTAGTATCACTTGAAGGTTTAGGGGTGCAACGGAAGCGTGTCTAGTGATTCCCAATAAACAGCTTCCATCACCATCTTCGTATTTCTCCTCAGAACTAGATAGAAACGAATTCCTAGAATCCATTAAGACAGGATCTCACGTGTAATTTATAATTAATTTAGATAGGTCAAGAATTACCGCATCTTTTAATTTTTTTCTTCATTATAGAATGTGGTTGACCCATCTTATCAAATTCTCATTGTGATTGAGGAATCAATAACAAATTCCCTATAGCGGTGATCCACACATGTACCATGAAACTTTGAACATCATTGGTGGGTTCTCCAGATGCTAGTGTGGATGTTCATGCACCTTGTATCATTCATTGTGGATCATGCCTTAGAATCTCAATGAGACCTGTTTGATTCTCTTGGTTCTCTTGCACCTAGAGAGAGAGGAGGATCATCAATGCTCGCAGGACTTAGAGCATTCTTGAGAATATATCTGGGCCGAGAGAATTCACTAGTGAGCCAAATGTTGTGCACAACAATTGTCTTTTGAAATGGCAATGCACCTTTTTAGATAATTTTATAGTTAGGTATTTATAAAGCTAAGATTAGAATATTATTTGTAAAAGTACCCTTTCATATTCTCTTAATCCATATCATACCCCATGTCTAAATATTATTATTATTATTATTATTTACTTTACATGTGCATAACCTAGGAACTAAAAATATATATTATTTTTCCCAAATAAATAAATTAATATTTATTAAAATAATATTTTCATTATCACCAAAACATAACACGGACTGCTCATCCTCCTCATTATTTACCTGAATTTGTATATCAACTATTTATTTAAATAAATAAATGTCAATGTGTTATACACTGATAAATAAATACTTGCGATTAACCAATAAATCTGATAAAATATTACCCCTCAGGGGTAAGAATAATATTTTAATCTAATTATTAAACTCATATAGAATTTAACCGAGGTTCTTGGATACACTTAGTGTATGACCCTCTAGGCCCCTTTATCGGTGGCATTAGGCTAAGTTACCTAAAGTCTAAGGTTATAAACTAGCACCATGTTAAGACACCCATAGAGAAAAGAGTTAATATTGCATTGATATTCAACCTCCTATGAACGCTTACAATGTAAAATAATCCTTTTGTCATGATATCTAATGTTAATCAGGTTGTATGGCTTGTTTCATTGTCCTATGTGCTCAAATCTCTTTCTTTAACTCTTTGGAAACAAACCTGACGATGTGTACCACTATGGCCATGGACTTATCAGGTAGTTTGAACTCCATCAAATGGCATGAGATATTCACTTCTAATGGAAGGGAGAAATATTCTCTCACATTATTCATTAATATAATGTCACTCATGATGCACCTAATGTATCCAACTTAACCTTGAACGATCATTATCACGGTTTACGAAATACATCCAAGTATGTGGGTTGTGATAGACATTAATAATAATATTAGAGACAAAGATCATTACATGCATTTTTAGATAGAAATGTCCCATGAAAAATGAAACATGTGGAATTAATATTAGTAGGTTCATTCTCATAACCTCCCTTTTTGAATATTACCAAGGGAGAACACCATGAGATGGTGTCTCGGTGTCTTATGAGCCTCTCACCCCTAATAATTGGTATCGTTTGTGTCCCTTCAGATGATTTCATCCAACCATATAATATAGGTTAAAGGTGTACTTTCATGGCATCTAAAGTATCTCATCATAGTGGAAACCTGATGTATACTTTTTACATGAAAAGTATCCTAGGACATTGTCACATACACTGTCACACAAAAGAAAAATTACGATGTGATAAGAAATTAATTAATATTCAAAGCCTGAATATAATGGTAATTGAAAGCAAAAAGAGATTTGATTCTAGGGCACCAACACCAACATTGTTTTCCTAAGAAGTTAGGGGGTGGAGTTTATAAATTTGGATATTTGTAATTTGGATCTTTTAGAAAAAGAAGATGTGGTAATTACATGCATCCCTTGGTTGTCTTTGTGAGAGATCTGTCAAAGCTTAATATTTTTCAAATTATGTTCTTCATACTCAGTTTGGGTGTAGGCCAAGTTTTATTTGGGGAAGTATTTGTGGATCAATGTCTTTATATCTTAGGGTCTTTGTTGATGAATTTTAAATGGATCCCATGTTAATTCTTCGTTGAATACATGGTTCATCAATAAATAGTCATGTTTACCTTCAGCTCTGTGTCCTTGCAGATTAGAAGATTCAAAAGTTAGTGATCTTATTACAAAATATGATCATGTTTGGGATTATGTGAAAACATTTGAACTTTTTAATGTGAGAGACATAAACCTTATTTTGGAAATTCCTCTTGTCTAGCTTCTCTTCTAGGTTCTTGATATTGGCATTTCACTAAAGATGAAAAATATCAAGTTTGTTTTGCTTATCTTTTGGCCATGTCTTATGTAGGTAATTTTTTAGGATCATTTTAGAGTTTTTTATAGAATTTTAATCTACCTTTGAGGATGAAGTATTTTTTATCGCATATTTTTCATAATTTTCTTCATTTGAGTGATGTTCTTTATCATTGACATGTTCTTGAAACTAATGTTTTCCGCATCTATCACGAAACCGAGGAATCAAATATTATCACTATTTTAAATAGTGAAAGTGTTACATGTATTTGGTGGATGGTTCATCAAATTCCTTTTATTTCTCTTCATGAGTACTTTTCTTCTTTTCTCCTTTCTTATGGATTGGAAAATACATTTAACTGAAAATGATTTCTAGCTCGCTTGTATTCTTTCATGGATTCTTTGGAAAAAATGGAAATCATAAGTTTTTTTATGGATTCATTGAGCTCATTGAACATTGGAGGCATGGGGGGATTTAAATAATTGTATTGAAAGGAGTAATATTTTGGACCTTTCCTTGAAATGGTTGATCTGAGATTCCATGTGTTAAGATCAATGTTGATGTGACTATTCTGGGCGAATCTTGAGTTTCTACTAGCATGGTTTGTAGGAATTCTTGTAGCGAAGTAATTTTTTCAGGAGTAAGGATTTAACAGACTTCTAGGAGCACCCCAATTACAAAAAATAAGACTTCTTTAGGAATTTGTACACTAAAGGCTCAGGGATAGTCACATTGCGTGTTTGAATTTGATTGTCTCTAGATGAGTATGAAATTACCTCATGGATCTGTCTTACGAAATTCATTGGGACTTGTGATCGAACATATTCTTATTGAGAGCTATGATATTTCATTTGATGTGTTTTTCTTTGTGATAAGGGAGTAATGAGATCGCACACCCTATCAGTTGATATTCTTCATGTGTGGCGCATTCTTCAATTTTGAGATTTGTAATTAATGATTAAATATAATTTTTTATTTTTTTTATATCAGGATTTGTAATTTATTATTATTTTAAAGTTAGAACATTGGAAAGAGACTTTAGAATCAAAATGTTTTCGTCTTAATAGAGATAAGACGGAATATATGGAATGTCGTTTTAGCATTTTTTTTGTTTAGCAACGTAATGTGAGATTGAAAGACCATGTTATTTCAAAAGTTGTTCATTTTCAATATTAGACTTATTTTTTACAGTGTGATGGTGATATTAATGCAGATGTATCTCATAGGATTCAAATTGAATGAATATAGAGAAAGGCTTATGAAGTGCTTTCTGTGATTGTAAATTTCCTTTGAAATTGAAGAGTGGATTTTATATGACGGTCATTAGAGCTACTATTCAATATGGCACTAGTACAAAAACTATTTTTAACGTCATCTTTTTTCACGTCGGTTTTTTAGAACCGACGTGAAAATCTATGAAAATTGATTTTTCACGTCAGTTATATAAGAATCGACGTGAAAAATAAATTTTCCTAACTTTTTCACGTCGGTTATTTAATAACCGACGTTAAAAGGCATTTTTCAAATCCATTATTAAATAACTGATGTGAAAAATGCTTATAAGCATGTAGTTCGTTTCCCAAGCTTTGATTTGACTGATTTTGAAGGTCAAACGGAGTTACGGATCAAAAGTTATAGCAATCGGAAGTTGATCATCTCTAAACGAAGTCTTAGGGAAGACCAACTTCCAATAATCATAACTTTTGATCCGTAACTTCGTTTGAGCTTCAAGACCTGTCAAATTGAAGCTTTGGAAATAAACTACATGTTTGTAAATAATTTTTACATCGGTTATTTAATAAACAACTTGAAAAATGCATTTTAACGTCGGTTATTAAATAATCGATGTGAAAATTGGTGAAAATTTTAATATCTTTTCACATTGATTATCATAAAACCGACGTGAAAGATAATTTTAATATCCCACCAATGCAGAATTTCAATTTTTTTACATTGCGGCTTCGAAATTTTCAATTGCCACCTAAAAATTTTAATATCGCGTTTTCATTTACCATCTCTATTATATGTTTTCATTATACACATATCATAATTTAACGATCATTTCATTCAACCATCATCGTTCCCCCAACTCGAATCATTTGATCTTCAACGTGAATCAACTATTTCTTCTTTCCGCGATCTCGTCAAGGAATTTGTAATTATTTATCCTTGATTTATGTTTTTTATGATTCGTTTTCATAATTGATATACCATTCAACTATCATTTCTTTCAAGCATTAGCGTTCCGACTCATTTGATCTTTCACGTGAATCCATTATTTCTTATTTCTGCGATCTCGTCAAGGTATTTGTAATTATTTTCCCATGTTTTATATTTTTTACGAGTAGTTTTATTAATAGATATACCATTTAATGATTCTTTTTTTTATTATAATGTTGAATAACGCTTGGTATCATGGTAAAACTATAAATCCTCTTTCGGATTTTAAAATTTTGATGGTCATAAGTTTTGACGGGATGTTTTGAAAAAATAAGTAACGACAATGTTAAAGTGAATATGATGATTTGGACACGTTTTAAAAAAGAACCACATATCTACCTATTAATAGAGTAAGTTTAATGGCTAGTTTACTGATTAAAAAAAGGTAGATGTACACCTAAAATGACTTTTAAACAGATAATCTTCTAAATGATTTTAATATTAGTAATTGGATTAAGTTTATGGATTATCTTATATATAAAAAACTGGAATTTAAAACTAATTTTATCAGTTCAGAAAAGCTTGTGATTGATTTAGGTTTATACTTTAACGAAAAAATTTATTGATTCGATGACTGACATGATAGGGGCCACGCGCGGCCATCCACCGTCAACCACGGGCCCCACTTCCTCGCTTCCAGCGATTTCCCGTCGCTTCCTCCCGCCATGGCCACCCTATTTTGGAAAGCCTATCAGATTCATCCAACAGCCCATCTCTCTCCATTCCACCACAACAAAACCCCACCCTCTGCCCGCCAGCCCCGTCGAATAATTAAATACCCCCCACCCCCGACGCGTGACCCTCCCAGCTCACGGGCAGTCCCACGATGCGTTTAATCATGGCGCGTGCGAGTCACCCGGCGGGCGGCAGCGTGGGGATCGCACTGAAATGGGCAGAAAATATGTCATCCCGCGCCTCAGCAAACCACATGCGCGTCTCCGCTGATTGCTCCGTTCTTTAATGCTGCAGGCAGCTGTTTGGCCGTCCACTCACACACAACCTGTCTTCCTCTTCCTCCCCTTCCTGCCGTCTTCCCTCCGGAGATATCCCCACCTCGAACTCACTTATAAGACGGCGACCGAACCAGAGAGGAGGGCGTGGCGAGTTCCAACAATGGCCATGGATCGGTCCGGGCGGCTGTGGACGGTGGGTTTGGCGTGTCTCTGCGTGGCGTGGGCGGTGAACGGAGGAGTGCCGCGGCGGCCGGTGGACGTGCCGTTCGATCGGCAGTACAAAGTCACCTGGGGGCAGCACCATACCAAGCTCCTGAACGGAGGCTCGACGCTGGAGCTCCTGCTCGACAGGTCCTCCGGGGCGGGATTTGAATCCAAGGGGAGCTTCATGTTCGGGCATTTCAGCATGAAGATGAAGCTGGTGGGCGGCGACTCCGCCGGCGTCGTCAGCGCCTTCTACCTTTCTTCGCAGAACTCGGAGCACGACGAGATCGATTTCGAGTTCCTCGGAAACCGCACCGGGCAGCCCCCCATCCTGCAGACCAACGTCTTCACCGGCGGACAGGGCGACCGCGAGCAACGGACCTACCTCTGGTTCGACCCCTCCGCGGCCTTCCACTCCTACTCCGTCCTCTGGAACATGCACCAGATTGTGTGAGTACCCATCCTCTGTTTCAGTATCAGTATCAGTATCAGCATCTCCTCCCCCGTCGTCTTCTTCCTCCAGACCCATCCTCTGTTTCAGTATCAGTATCAGCATCTCCTCCTCCGTCGTCTTCTTCCTTCAGACCCATCCTCTGCTTTTGATGTTGCAGGTTCTTCGTGGATGACGTGCCGATCAGGATTTTCAAGAATTTGAGGGGCAAGGTGAGGTACCCTTTCAGCCAGCCGATGAAGATCTACTCCAGCCTCTGGAACGCCGATGACTGGGCCACCCGCGGCGGCCTGGAGAAGACCGACTGGTCCAAGGCCCCCTTCGTCGCCACCTACACCTCCTTCCATGTCGACGGCTGCGTGGCCACCACCGCCGGCGAGGCCCGTGTGTGCGCGACGCGGGGTGAGCGGTGGTGGGACCAGGAGGCCTTCCGGGATCTGGATCGGCTGCAGTACACCCGGATGCTTTGGGCCCGGAAGAAGTTCCGGATTTACAACTATTGCCAGGACCGTCCTCGCTATCCGACCCTGCCGCCGGAGTGTGCCCCGGATCGGGATATGTAATCCTGGTTTTCGCTATCCAGTATCCTTTTCGTATCCGGTTATCACTATGTAATCGTTCGATCGAATAATCCCCGCCGTCCCACCCTCCCACCCTCGCTTGTCCCACCGGTTTTGGATTGGATATGATTCTATCCACACTCGATTTGTTGAAGCGTCGCCTTTTATTTTTATAAAAACAAAACGGCTTCATAGAGTTGAGTTGAAAAGGTATTTACTTTTTCAATTTACGGATAATGATTATATATTCTAAAATCCAGTGTCGGCCCTAGTCGGAGAGTAGGATTTTCTGTCGTAATAGAGTTATCATATATAAAATTTATCGTTATTTACCTTTGTTGTCAGGGTAAAATGTTATTATGACGCGTCCATTAGGTGTGGAGTTGATTTTTTTATAAAATTAATTTATAAAATAATAACAAAATTAATTATGGTATTTACACACAAATAAAATGAAAAATAAAGTTCTCCTCAATTCGAAGTATGGCTATAAATGGAATGAAAAATTCAGTTTCCGGTAATTTCAATGTAAAATCTCGGAAAGGGTTAGTTCTGATGTTTAATGGAATCTCTAGATTATCTACTAGGAACTGACTAAAACCTTATAGAAGGTGCGCTCGTGCACTGATCGCATGATATATCATATATACTTGTGGATTATATTGTTTATGGGTTGTATCTCATTATTAAAGACTTTTGAACTCAGTATCTATTTTTAAATCGTTAGTCAAAAACACATTCAAAATGTCAATATTACACTCTGATCCAATTGGGTATCATGTTTGTATTTATCATAACATTATATACACTGGTTCAAATTGAAAAAAAAAATAGAATGAACAGTTTATTGAAGTGCTATTTATTTAACTAGATACAAAGTTGGATACAACTGCAAGAGGTTCAATGGGGGCCCTCAATAAGAAGCAAAACAAAGGCATGTCAAATTTGACCTATCTTGCATATTTAAGTCATGTCATAGGTTAAAAACATACAAATGGTCTGATTCCATTTCCATTAGAAATTCGACTAAAAGGCCCATCTTTTCACTAAATTTTAGACCAAGTCTGTGCAACAAATGGTATGGATGTGTAAAATACAAGATTTTCAATCCTAGCAGGAAAAAAAAGAGACAAATATTTCGAATGAAAAGTGAGTAAACGTAATTTCATACTCAATCTCATGGAGAAGTGCCAAATTCAGTGGAAAACCATATTCGATGAAAGTCGTATGTACGACTTGGAGGGGGATCTTTAATCAACCACGCAAATCAAGTGCCGAGAGAAACTATAATGAACAGTCACCCACCCCTTAGATATTTGACTTTTTTTGCCATTTTCTTGTGTAAAAAGTCAATAAAAAGCCTCATATTTGTCATAGTCAAAGGATGCTTGACCAAGAGGGTTAAAGATGGAGGGTCAGGATGTTTTATTCCTTCAGTTCTAAGCTCCTATCTAAGGGAGGAACCTAATGTAATCTCAAGTTTATACTTATAATTTTCTTGAGGATCACTTTTAATTCTATGTTTGTATTCTATTGTTCTTAAATTTGTTCTTTTGTTATTGTGTTTATGTCGCTATGCTCACAAAAGAATCAAAAGAACGTGAATCCTCATGCCTTCATGCATAATTTGGATTGTGAGATTATTTGACTGTGTTTGCCTCTCATCCTTCTTCTCTCTCAAGCGCTATTATAGATTGTGCAGGTTGATAAAGTCTAGAATTAGAATCATGATTTTGTAACGAGAGCATTATAAATTAAGAAACAATCTTGGACAACACATTGAATTCTTTGTGAGTTGCCTTGATGAGTTTCAGTTATGAAGTTGGGCATAACTCACTTGATCATTGGTTGTAGTCGATGAATCACTTTGTGTTTTCGGCCGAACCCTAGGTTGTATCCTAGTATAGACTCGACAACATTCCAGTTTTATGTGTTATAAATCAGGGATTAAATGATCAAATCCTTCCCCTTGAAGTGATGACGAATGAGCATAAAGGGGATTACCTAGGGTGATCCCACTTCCATCGAATTGTTTCAACTCTTGCGCTTTAATCACCTAGTTCTTCATTGCCGCATAAACCCAAATCTCCATTTCATTAAACCCCCCTTTTTTCATAATCAAACCATCTTTTAAAATTAATGATCATAGACTCTACCGAGAGACAACCTAGAGTCCCCGCTATACTGCATTCATTCTAGTAAAAAATTATCTAATTTAATGTGTTTGACAACACAATCAATTTTTATCATCATTGTTGGGAATCCTAAATCATTTCTTTCTTTCTTTCTTTTTCTTTTCCATTTTATTTATCTTTCCTTCTCCCCCACTTCTTTTTGCATGTTTTTTTCTCTCTATTCTCATGTATTCTCTCTAGAATTTTTAACAGTTCATTTTCTTTCCTTCTTTCTCAAGCATTGTTTTCATTTATCTTATCTTTAATCAAAAAAGAAAAAAAAACTTCACACCAATGCTGCATGAAAAGATCAGGAAAAAATACTTGGTATTGACAAGAAAAAAAAACTATGCACTCAAATAGTAGATCTTTAAGAGTAGGGAACTTATTGTAAATCCCCAAGAGGTCTCAAACCAAGCTAAGAGTGAACCAAATCAAATCCTTAAAAACCCAACTATAAATAACCATATCTTAAAAGAACCGACTACCCCTGATATGGGGTACCAACCTGTTACATCCAATACCTCAATTACGCAATCAACTTTGAGCTGAAATCATACCTCATCCACTTCCCTCCTAAATTTCATGGGCTTCCTTATGAGGACCCTCACAAATATCTCAAGGAGTTTCACATAGTGTACTCCACTATGAAACCCCAACTTGTGTCAGAGGACCTCATAAAATTTAGAGTTTTTCATTTCTCGTTTGATGATGTAACCAAAGATTGGTTATACTATCTGCTTACCATATTTGGTGGTTGGAATGACCTTAAATGACTCTTTCTATAGAAGTTTTTACTAGCCTCCCAAACAGAATCTATTACATGATAACTTTGTGGCATTAGGCATGCACAAAAAGAGACCCTTCAGGATCATTGAGATAGGTTCAAAAGATTTTTCTCTAGTTGTCTCCACCACCAAATTAGTGAACAACTGCTTATTAAATACTTCTATGAGGGACTTGTCCCCATGGATTGCGGCCTGATAGATGTTGCACTCTAGTGGATAAAACTCCTACCGCCGCTCATGACTTAATAGCCAACAAAGCTCAGAATGCGCAACATTTCGGTACACGAGTGATAGCCCCCACTCAAGGAGTTTATGAGGTAGTCCATTCTTCCATGGAATAAAAGGTGGATAATAAACTTGATGAAATGCACACACTTTTAAGACAATTGGTTGAAGTTCAAGGTAATTCACAACCTCCAATAATTTCTTTAGATCATGGTATTTTTGCTGATAACACTCATTTCTATGATTAATTCTCCAAACTCCAGAATTCATTTGAGTCTTGTGTGGTGATATTTCTTAGGAACCCATTTCAGCAAGCAACACCCTTCAAGTAAGACAACTTTAGGCATAACCCTAATATAGGGTGACAAGCACAACCACAATATCAAAAATAAGGTAACACTACTACAAAACTGGGTTTATACAGCGTTAGGGTTTTAACAGCGCTAGCTAAAAGTGCTGTTAAAAACCCCCTTTGTCAGCGCTAGAACAAGCATTGTTAAAATGGTTTTTTAACAACGTTTTTTTAACGATGTTAAAGGAGGTCTTTAACAGCGCTAAAAAAACGATGTTAAAGGAGGGCCTTTTTCAGCGCTTGTAAAAAAAATGGTGATAAATGCCCCCCCTTTATTAGCGCTAATAAAAAAATGTTGATCAAAATGACCCTTTATCAACGCTTCTAAAAAAGCACTGATAAAAGGTATATTTCAAAAAAAAGATATTCATTAAAAATAATATATTAATATATAAATATATTTATATTGATATAAATATAATATATATTTTTTAAATATGTTTTTGATAAGGCTAAATAGATATTAAAACATAATATATAATATATTTAGCGAAAATGACTTATAAAATAGTTTAAAAAATATTTTTAATTATTAATTTGCTAATTATTGTTGAGTAATAGTCATTTAATAACAATTTAAAGATTAAAAAAATCAAAAAAATCAATAAAAGATCTAAAATAAGTTGAAAACGTAACACAAACTTCAAATGACTATAACTTTTGATTCGAGTCTCTATTTGGGCTATACCACATATCAAATCAAAGCTTGTGACGAGCTCTATGCCGTGTTGATTGAGGATGACCCAGTTCATGTAGGTTCCGGGCGCAGCGGAAGCGCGTTGGTGGGTTAGCCCAACTTTAATTTTAACGTTAAACAACGTTCAATCCGAGATCCGTCACGATATAAAACGCCGAATCTTCAGAATAGAACGAAGAACGAAAAGAAAAGAAGAGTCTTGGAACCCTTGAGGAGGATCATCATATGTTGATTATAATTAATTTAATTAATGCATAAGAATTACCTCGTTGGAATTCTTTCTTCGTTGATGTGTTCGGTCACGATTCGATGATCCATCGTTGCGTCGTAGAATCCAAGTGTAGGATTCCTCTAGAGGTGATCCACACGTGTGTCACGTATCTCCGGACGTCGCCGAAGGGATCTCCGGGTGCTAGCGTGGAAGAATCTTCGCTTGCGATGTCCGCCTTCGACCGCCTTGATCCGGTGGAGGATCTTGCTCTCGTAACTTGAGGGCGTTCTTGGTGGAAAGAGAATTCTCTCTTGGCTTGAGAGTATTTCCAAATTCGTTGTGCACAACAATGACTCTTTTAAAATGTTGGGGTTGCGAGGATATTTATAATCGGGTTTGAGGTTAATAGAGTTATGACAATAAATAAACGCGTTACGCGTTTTATTTATTTCATTAACTCTTATTGAAAACCCTCATGTCGAATTATTAATTCCTTGACATGCGCCCACACTGATTATAATAAATATCATTTAATAAATCAATATTAAATCCTCAAAATCCCAACTGGAAAAATTACACGGCGTGTAATAATTAATACACAGCGTGTACTTGTTTTCCATAAAACTACACGGTGTGTATATTTAATATACACGGCGTGTACTTTTATTTTCCATTTTCTCCACCACATTTATTAGACCTTGAGTAATGACTATTTATTTCTTAAATAAATGTAACTGCATTACTCGCTAATAAATATATTATTTCGTCCACAATATATTCTCTCGAATAACTAGTGTCAAAATAAATGCGATCATACATCCTTAAATAATTATTAAACCACATTCGAGAATAATATTTATTTAACTTGTTAAATTAATATTTAATTGAGATATATGGACACACTTAGTGTGTGACCCTCTAGGCCTCTTTCTCAGTGACATTAGGCTGAGCCTGCCTAAAGTCTAAGATTAGCGTCTAGCAACACGCCAAGGTACCCATAGAGAAAGAAGTTAACGCCGCAATGACGTATCACCTCCTACGAACGCTTACCGTGTAATATAATCCCTTTGTCTCGATATCTCCAATCAAGCGGGTTGCATGCTAGTGCCATCAACCGATGTGCTTGATTATTCTTTCTTTGACTTCGCGGAATTGAACTTGCCCATACCTTACCATGACCATGGATTTATTTAGGCTATATCAATTCCATCAAAGGGTCTGAGATATCTACTTCCGTTATGGAACAGAAGGGACAAATCCTTTCTTGCATTATCTATTAATGCAGTATTACTCGTGACGCACCCAACGTATCCTACCTCGCTGCGAACAGTGTGTCGTCACAGTTTTCGTCAATACATCTAAGTGCGCGAGTTGTAATACCCATTAATAATAATCTTAAAGTCTAAGGACCAATACACACATCCGCAGATAGGAACATCCAATGACACTATGAAATGTGTATTTCCTACTAGCGGGTCTCGTTCTCATAATATCCTCCTGGATATTACCAAGGGCGCACACCATGAGAAGATGCCTCAATGTTTTATGAGTCCTCACCCCTAATGACCTGTATTATTTGTGTCCCTCAAATAATATCATCCGGCCATAGAACATACATTCAAGAACAGTGTTATGGCACTTCCGGGTTCTCATCATAGCAGAGATCCGCTACGACCCTTTAATGCAACAACTGTCCTTAGGACATTATCACATGACATGTCATGCAGAAGAACAATCAAGATGTGATAAGGTTTTTATTTAATGAATAAAGTACAAAGTAGTTGGTTCTAGACCACCAACTCCAACAGACTCCCACTTGGACTCGAGCCAACTGCTAACAACCTTTAACCCGCTAGCTCTCACATGATATTCATGCTTCTGCTGAGATAAGCCTTTAGTCATGGGGTCCACCACGTTCTCTTCTGTGGACACTCTACTCACTACAACTTCACCCCTTTGATAGAAATACCTCAAGAGGTGATACTTCCAGAGTATGTGCTTTGTCCGTTGATGTGACCTTGGTTCTTTTGCAAGAGCCACCGCTACAGTATGATCACAATACAATGTAATGAGATCTTTACTGCTAGGCACCACATCACGCTCCTGAAAAAAGTTCTGAATCCAGACGGGTTCTTTAGCTGCATCAGAAGCCGCTATATACTCGGACTCCACTGTAGAATCGGCGACAACTGGCTACTTTGAACTCTTCCAGCTCACAGCTCCTCCATTGAGACAGAAAAAATATCCAGATTGCGACTTCAGATCATTCTGATCTGTTTGAAAACCAGCATCAGCATACCCTCTGATGACAAGCTCCTCGTCTCCTCCATACACCAGGAACATATCCTCAGTTCTTCTCAGATAATTAAGGATAGTCTTAACAGCAGTCCAATGCTGTTCTCCTGGATCTGCTTGATATCTGACTACCATGCTCAGTGCATAGGCAACATCAAGTCTGGTACATAACATGGCATACATGATGGATCCTATAGCAGAAGCTTATGGGATCTTACTCATCCTATCTTTCTCCTGTTGTGTCTAGGGACACATTTTCTTAGAAAGATGTAAGCCATGTGACACTGGAACCAATCCCCTCTTGGATTTTTCCATACTAAATCTCTTTAGTATCTGGTCAATGTATATACCCTGACTTAGTCCAAGCAGCCTCTTGGATCTGTCACGAATGATCTTGATCCCTAGAATGTAGGCTGCTTCTCCTAAGTCCTTCATGGAGAAACACTTATTCAACCAGTCCTTAACTGACTGTAAGGCTGGTACGTCGTTTCCAATAAGCAATATGTCATCAACATATACCACTAGGATGACGACCGCATTCCCATTAAACCGCTTATAAACACATGGCTCACATTCGTTCTTAATGAAACCAAATTCCTTTATGGCTTCATCAAATTGAATGTTCCATGACCTAGATACTTGCTTCAATCCATAAATGGATTTCTGCAACTTTCAAACCCGTTTGGATTCACCTGGTGTCACAAACCCTTCTGGTTGTGTCATATAGACATCTTCCTGAAGGTTCCCGTTAAGGAATGCTGTTTTGACATCCATCTGCCAAATCTCATAGTCATGGTAAGCTGCTATGGAAAGTATGATTCTTATGGATTTAAACATGGAAAATGGCGAGAAGGTTTCATCATAGTCAATTCCTTGACGCTGTCTGAATCCTTTAGCTATTAGCCTTGCTTTATAGGTACTAACTTGACCTTCCATGTACAACTTTCTTTTGAATACCCATTTGCATCCAACAGGCTTTACATCAACTGGATCATCGACCAGAACCCAAACTTGGTTCTGATACATGGAATCCATCTCAGAATTCATAGCTTCTATCCATCTTGCAGCTTCTGAGCTTTCTACTGCTTCCTTATAGGAGAGAGGTTCATCATTGTCCAAAAATAATGATTCACCATCCTCGGTGACTAGGAAACCAAATCTCTCTGGTTCTCTTACCTCTCTTGAGCTCCTACGCAGTACTTGTGTTTCTGGAACCTCTTCTACGGGGACCTGTGGAACGTGTTCCTGTACCAAATCCAGTGTATCTTGAGCATCAACTTTATCGAAGTCAATCTTTCTCCCACTATCCTTCTTGAGGATGTGCTCCCTCTCAAGAAAGACGGCTTGTCTGGCGACAATCACTTTCTTGTCTTGAGGGTTATATAGGTAATATCATTTCATTTCCTTGGGATATCCTATAAAGATACACTTCATGCCCCAGGGTGCTAGTTTGTTGCTTGAGAAGTCCTTAACAAACACCTCGCATCCCCATACACGTGTGTGCAACAAAGTGGGTTTCCTTCCATTCCATAACTTGGATGGAATTCCATTTGCCACCTTAGTTGGTACTCGGTTTAATGTGTATGCTGCAGTTTGTAATGCATATCCCCAAAAGGATAATGGAAGATCCGCATGACTCATAATCGACCTCACCATGTCCAACAAGGTGTGGTTCCTACTTTCACTAACACCATTCCACTGTGGTGTATAAGGAGGAGTGAGTTGAGATAGAATCCCAGACTCCCGTAGAAGATCGATGAACTCTTGGTTCAGATATTCTCCACCTCGATCCGATCGAAGATTCTTTATCTTCTTACCAAGCCGATTCTCTACTTCATTCTTGAATTCCTTAAATTTCTCTAAGGACTCTGACTTATACCTCATTAAGTAGACATAACCATATCTACTCAAATCATCAGTAAAAGTAATGAAGTAAGAATATCCACCTCTAGCTTCTACTGGAAATGGTCCACACACATCTGTGTGTACCAATCCTAAAAGCTCTGTGGCCCTTTCACCTTGTCCACCAAAAGGCGGTTTGGTCATTTTTCCTTGTAAACAAGCGTGACATATATCAAGTGGTTTTAGCTCAGTAGAGTCTAAATAGCCATCTTGGCAGAGCTTTTTCAAACGCTTCTCGTTCACATGACCAAGGCGGTGATGCCATAACTGGGTGATGTATGAGTCATGTGAGTTTGTTTCGTTATCGATTGCCAACACTTGGTTTTCATAATTCAATACATACAAACCATTATTTAAATGTGCCATACCATAACATACGTTGTTCTTATAAAAGAGACAACCCTTATTTCCAAATTTAAAAACAAATCCATCCATATTCAAACAAGATACAGAAATTATGTTCTTGGTAACACTAGGCACATAATAATAGTTATGTAAAACCAAAATCATCCCAGTCGGCAATGAGAGGTGGTAGTCGCCAATAGCCAACACAGCCAGCCTTGCGCCATTGGCAGCTCGAAGATCCACCTCTTCTCTGGCGATCTTTCTAAATCTACTTGGTTCCTACATTTGAATATAGATGTGAGCCCCACAAGCTGTATCTAATACCCAATGTGCAGAAATAGAAAGATTGCACTCGATAACAAACGCACCTTTAACGTCCCCACGCTTCTGGGTGCAGTTCCTCTTCCAGTGGCCCTGCTTTCCACATGCAAAACACACTGCCTCCCGTTCCTTGCCCTGCCTCTGGATCTTCCCCTTCTTGGAGGGACGATTCTCGGGGGCTTCAGACCGTTTATAAGTCTTTGGCCCCTTTGCCTTGTCCTTCCTTTTTCTTGTTCACCATAAGGACCGCGGGTTTTTCACGCCCCATGTCCTTATCTACCTGGCGAATCAAGGTCATAAGCTCCGATAGACTCTTCTCATTGCCGCTCATGTTATAGTTGACAATGAAGCTAGAGAAGGTCTTGGGCAGTGATGATAGGATGAGATCTGTATGCTACTCATTCGGGAATTTAATCCCTAAGATTTCCAGGCGTTCAATGTAGCCAATAAGCTTGACTACATGAGGCCCAGCTGGCGCAGAATCTCCAAGATTCGTGGTAAACAAAGCATTGGAGATCTCATACCTCTCATGTCTCACCTTCTCTTGGTAGAGATCTTTAAGGTGAGACATCATGCTATGCGCGTCCATGTTTTCATGTTGCTTCAAGAGCTCATTAGACATGACCGATAGCATGAAACACTGGACATCTGTGGCATCATCCATGTGTTTCATGTAGAGAGATAATTCCTCATCACTAGCCTCTTTCCCAGGTGCAACTGGAATAGGATCTTCCAGCACATATAATTTCCTTTCGTGGCGAAGGACGACGCGTAAATGCCTCTGCCACTCTTGGAAATTGGTGCCGGTGAGAAGGTTTTCTTTTTCGAGTATGGTGCGCAATGATATGTTTGAAGTCATTTTCTTTCTGTTTCTACAAATTAAGATGAGCAAAGGTTTAGTACTTTATTAAAAAATTGAGACAAATAAATAAATTAATACTTATTAGTCTCCCACTATTTTATCGAAATCCAATAGCCCTCACCATTGACTTAGGAATATTCTGTTGCATGAATATTCTAGTGTCAAGGATCCATATTGCCCTTCGCATTACCCCAACTAGGGTTGGTCAAGCAACTTGAAGGGTTTTAGGTAGGCATTCCAAATGCCAACTGCATTAACTCACAGCTCCTTGATCCGCTAAGTGGACTCCCCAATCCTGAAATCCTTTTTGGATTTCCTCAACCTTTGCCTCTTGGTCACATAAATTCCTGCTTTGGCAGTCAACCCTTGATGCGAACCAAGTCAAGTCAACCCAAAACCTTGAATTAGAATTCCCCGATAATTGAAACCACCCCAACTAGGGTTGGTCAAGCACTTTGAACTATGGTTTAATTCTAACCAAGATTATGGAAGGCTATGCCAACTTAATATTTATTTTGAGGGATTTTATCCTTATACGTAAATTGCCATTTTATTATCTTTGATTACATGCTTGTTAATATTAAGTGGGATATACTTAAGTGATTAACCATGTCTAAGATAATATTTACGTATAAGCCGGTTTTATTTTAATTCCATCTTGCATGCTCGTTTAATTCATTAATTGCGTGATCGTGACAACACACCCACAATAAATAAACCATGCAACTGACAGAAATAAAATAAATGGTATGATCATGAGCTTTTCTATTGGTTAGTTTATCTAGCGATTGATAAACTAACCCAAGACCTAGGGGAGAAACACCTTGAACCTTTCGGGTTCGTGTTTACAGCTTTCCACCTGTCCACCTTTGTATCTCCTTGGATTGGTTTCACCATGGCTCCTGACTTGAGCCACCTCCACTAGTTTGGGAGCTCCATCCATTACATATTCATTTATCTCACACGCATGTGAGGGGTAAAAGAGGTTTTTACATAAAAGAATCCTTGGGCGCGCATGCCCTACATATTAATGAGGAGATGGCTCGCAGGCCAACAAATTTAATTTAAATAAATAAATTAAAAGAAACCATTCATATACAAAGGTCTCGGTCTATCTCATGATCATCCATACATGCAACGATATTTACGCATAAATAAAAACTAGCATTAAATTCTTTAATCATTCTTGTTTAAAATAAATCACACTAGAATCAATCAATTACATTTAATTAATCAATCCTTTTATCTTAAATCCCTTTTCTGAATTTCCTTGAGATTCTCATCCATCATAATTTTAAACAAATTAATTCATTTAAAATTATCCTTGTACGTAACTTGTACCTTGGAGGAAACCCGGTGAATTCCCATTTATTACGCAGATGTTAAATTAAACACATATATATAAAACACATATCACGTGTTGTGCCTCAGCTTTATGCCTGCACCATGGTACACATCTCAAGGGTTTGTATAATATAATAATAAATTTTAATAAATCTGCATAATTTGGGTGAGTACACGGCGTGTACTTTTCTTCACCATCCATCCGAAGTTCATGCCCGGGGATAGGGCGTGTTAATGTACTTCAGAAATTTTCGGAGTACACGACGTGTACAGTGGGACACACGCCATGTAGTTTCCGCGTTACATGGTTTCCAGCCGGGCAGGCTGTGTACGGAGTACACGACCCAATCCTGACCCGAAGGGACTACACACCGTGTTCATTGGACCACACGACGTGTATTCCAGAAACCGTGTGCCACCTATTTCTGGTCAACACACAGTGTCTTAAATTCTTAGAAAGAATCCAATACACGACCTGATTTGGTGGATCAGTCAATGCATTGAACCTAGACTACACGGCGTGTACTTTCGAATATATGCCGTGTATTCTGGTGTTATACGGCCAGAAACGTTTGGCTCCTCTGGATGAGTTCCTCTATTTTATTTTAATCAAAATTAAAAGAAAAAATTGTTTCTATGAGGTGAACGAGAAACTAGGGAGGAGGAATAGATCTCGATATTCAGATTTTCAGAACGATTAAACTTGAATTGAAATAACTAAATTATTAAATGCGTAAATTACCAGCGAAAAACTAAATAATTATAATCAACGATATGACCCCCTATGATACCACTTATAGGTTCCGGGCACAGCGAAAGCGCGTTGGTGGGTTAGCCCAACTTTAATTTTAACATTAAACAACGTTCAATCCGAGATCCGTCACGATATAAAACGCCAAATCTTCGGAATAGAACGAAGAACGAAAAGAAAAGAAGAGTCCCAGAACCCTTGAGGATGATCATCATATGTTGATTATAATTAATTTAATTAATGCATAAGAATTACCTCGTTGGAATTATTTCTTCGTTGATGTGTCCGGTCACGATTCGGTGATCCGTCGTTGCGTCGTAGAATCCAAGTGTAGGATTCCTCTAGCGGTGATCCACACGTGTGTCACGTATCTTCGGACGTCGCCGAAGGGATCTCTGGGTGCTAGCGCGGAAGAACCTTCGCTTGCGATGTCCGCCTTCGACTGCCATGATCCGGTGGAGGATCTTGCTCTCGTAACTTGAGGGCATTCTTGGTGGAAAGAGAATTCTCTCTTGGCTTGAGAGTATTTCCAAATTCGTTGTGCACAACAATGACTCTTTTAAAATGTTGGGGTTGCGAGGATATTTATAATCGGGTTTGAGGTTAATAGAGTTATGACAATAAATAAACGCGTTACGCGTTTTATTTATTTCATTAACTCTTATTGAAAACCCCCATGTCGAATTATTAATTCCTTGACATGCGTCCACGCTGATTATAATAAATATCATTTAATAAAACAATATTAAATCCTCAAAATCCCAACTAGAAAAACTACACGGCGTGTAATAATTAATACATGGCGTGTACTTGTTTTCCATAAAACTACACGGCGTGTACTTTTATTTTCCATTTTTCTCCACCACATTTATTAGACCTTGAGTAATGACTATTTATTTCTTAAATAAATGTAACTTCATTACTCGCTAATAAATATATTATTTCATCCATAATATATTCTCTCGAATAACTAGTGTCAAAATAAATGCGATCAGACATCCTTAAATAATTATTAAACCACAACCGGGAATAATATTTATTTAACTTGTTAAATTAATATTTAACTGAGATACATGGACACACTTAGTGTGTGACCCTCTAGGCCTCTTTCTCAGTGGCATTAGGTTGAGCCTACCTAAATTCCAAGGTTAGCGTCTAGCAACACGCCAAGGCACCCATAGAGAAAGAAGTTAACGCCACAATGACGTGTCACATCCTACGAACGCTTACCGTGTAATATAATCCCTTTGTCTTGATATCTCCAATCAAGCGGGTTGCATGCTAGTGCCATCAACCCATGTGCTTGATTATTCTTTCTTTGACTCCCCAGAATTGAACTTGCCGATACCTTACCATGGCCATGGATTTATTTAGGCTATATCAATTCCATAAAAGGGCCTGAGATATCTACTTCCATTATGGAACGGAAGGGACAAATCCTTTCTCGCATTATCTATTAATGCGGTATTACTCGTGACGCACCCAACGTATCCTACCTCGCTGCGAACAGTGTGTCGCCACAGTTTTCGTCAATACATCTAAGTGCGCGAGTTGTAATACCCATTAATAATAATATTAAAGTCTAAGGACCAATACACACGTCCGCAGATAGGAACATCCAATGACACTATGAAATGTGGATTTCCTACTGGCGGGTCTCGTTCTCATAATATCCTCCTGAATATTACCAAGGGTGCACACCATGAGAAGGCACCTCAAAGTTTTATGAGTCCTCACCTCTAATGACCTGTATTATTTGTGTCCCTCAAATAATATCATCCGGCCATAGAACATACATTCAAGAACAGTGTTATGGCACTTCCGGGTTCTCATCATAGCAGGGATCCGCTACGACCCTTTAATGCAACAACTGTCCTTAGGACATTATCACATGAAATGTCATGCAGAAGAACAATCAAGATGTGATAAGGTTTTTATTTAATGAATAAAGTACAAAGTAGTTGGTTCTAGACCACCAACTCCAACAGTTCACTGTTTTTTAGAGGCCCAAAAAGGCCCATAAGGCCTCCAACACTATGTTTTTAGTCGGGGTACCCAAATCTTTTAGCATTCGATGGATTTTTAGCCTCATTTAAGGGGGTCTTTTTGTCCTTTTTCAATGAGGACTGAATTTATTCCCAAGACATACATTAATATTGATGTTATGGATTTGAAATTTTATCATTTTTCACAATGTACTGTTATTTATAATCAAATATATAACAATATATACATATTTTTTATAAATTCACACATAAAAATTTAAATTTATAAATAAATAATTAAAAATATTTACATATAAAATATATTTCTCAATATATAAAACTTATCTAAATAAAAACTAATATCAATTTTATTTAAAATATAAATTTATGAATATTTATATACCCATACAATTAATATATATATATATATATATAATGTTTATATATATATATATATATTTGTGTGTGTATTGAAAAACATATATATATTTATCTATATATTATAATACATGTATATAAATATTAATGTATAATATATGTAAATAAATATAAACATGTATAATTATATTTATAGATGCATATATATATATAAATGATATATGTATGTTTGTATGTATTTATAAACACACACATACAAAAAAACATATTTTATATATGTATTTTAAAAAATATATAAATAAATATATATAAATATATGGATAAAAAATGTAATGAAATATATATACATATATAGATATATCATAAAATGTAAAACAAAACAATATAGGGGAGTGAAAAGGCATTGGTGTATAAGCTGGAGGTCTCAGGTTTGAAACTCGTTGGAGGCATGGGCGAGCGCGGGAGGGTGAGATTATCTAAAGCATTGATAAAGGGGTGGGGGAAACACTAATGGGGGGAAGCACTAATAGGGGGCATGAACAAAAAAATATCCCATTTATTAGCGGGTCTTTTATCAATGTTTTTTTAAACCTGTTAATGGGGGTCTTCAACAACGCTAAAAAACACTAATAAAGGTGGCCTTTAATAACACTAAAAAAGCACTGATAAAGGTCCCCTTTATCAGTGATTTTTTGTAGGACTGTTAAAGGAGGTCTTTATCAGTGCTTTTTACGAGCGCTGTTAAAGATAACCTTTTAACATCACTTACATTATCATCGCTTCTATAATGCTGATAAATTCCTTTTACTAGCACTGTTAAAGTCCCAATTTACAGTAGTATAAATCAAGTTATCCCAAATAAAAAGCTACGCATCCTTATTATCCTTCACCTTCTTGAAATAACCCTCTGCTTCATCCCAAATCTAAACCAAGTCTCAATGACATGGTGAAGAAAATGGAATCCTAGAACGTCCAGTTCTAGCATACCACTCAATCGGAAATTCAAGACCTGCAGACTCAAGTGGGACAAATGGTAAACACCATCAGTGAGAAAAGGATGAAAGGTTCCATCCAACTATTATCCCAAACTATTATAAATACAAAGACAAAGTTAAAAAAATTCCTCACTAATCCAAATTCTTGAAAGATATTTATACCTATAAACAACAACTAAAGGGGAATGAGAGAGTCATCCTTGGAAGGAATGTCTAAACCTTGATACAACTGATGATTCCATCCAAATGCAATGATCTAGGAACATTTACGATACCTTACACCATATGAGAGACTTTCTTTTCTGATGCAATGCTTGATTTAGGCACTTCAATTAATATGATACATCACCCCATGTAAACTTTTTTACAGGTTAGAGAGTTTCAACCAACATGCATCATTATGCAATTTTCCAACCAACGCCCAACATGTAACACCACTAGAAAAGTGAGTCTTAAAATACTAAATACTACCACCCATGTCAATAAGGAACACCTTTATTTTTGAGAGGCCACCTGAATAGAAATCCATTTAAAGAATGTTTATCCTGGAGTAGTTTCATGATGGGTGGCCTCTAGGGAAGTTTCCTAAGGTGCATGTGAATGAGGAAAAACACATTAAAAGAACATGTGTTTGGCCTATGGGGACATTCGTTAGTCTAATAAG
The DNA here is from genome assembly GCA_963277665.1 of Viscum album. NCBI lineage: Eukaryota > Viridiplantae > Streptophyta > Magnoliopsida > Santalales > Viscaceae > Viscum > Viscum album. The sequence goes on from OY728166.1 coordinate 1,317,593,291, forward strand.
TGACTCTAGTGGGTAATATATTGTACTGTGCTAGGAAGACAACCAAGGTATTACAAGAGACCCATGAAGTTAGATGACAAGGTTCATGACTCAGGGTGGTTGGGTCCTGAAAAATGATATCAGAGCCAATACCCAACCTCAAGTGCAGAGGCACAACTTGGGTTTGAGGTGTGGGGTCTACAATAAGCGTGTTGTGGTTGGGGGGGTGTAACACCCTAGAAAAGTGAGACTTAAAAAATTAAATGTCACAACCCATGTTAATAAGGTTCACCTTTATTTTCAGAAGCTTTCTTGATTAAAACTTCATAGTTAAGAGTTCCTGGATTGGTGTAGTGTAACACCCCAAGTTTTTATGAATTATTTTTTTCAAATAAATTAAAATTATTTGATGGCTTGCATTGCATGTTACACCAAATTAAAATTCCTTTATACAAAAAACCAAGTTAAGCTTGTGCTACATGCAACATTGATTATAGCTTACGGTATCCAAAATAGTGAGTTTGGATTGTGTTACACACAATACTAATTTTAGATTACATTACACACAACACCAAGCTCAGCTTATATTATACACAACACTGAGTTTAAACGAAAAGTGACATGTTATGAAAATATTATAATAGTTATCACCTAGTCGTTGGAATGATAGGTATGAAAAGGTTAACTAAATTATAAAAATATGGTTTATTAATGTTTATAAAATGAATTCTTTGGTAACTAATTAATTAGAAATGAAAGTAAGAACTATTTTAAAATAAATAAATTCCTTTTCTAAAAAACTATTTTTCTATGCACAAGAAAGTTTTATCTAAATAAATTAAATGAGCTAATTTTGATGAATTATTTTAATGAAATGTATAAATTATATATTAAATCATCTATTTTAGATTCATCTTATATATTTTCTTGACAAGTGATAATAATAAATCCAATTTTATGCATAAAAGATGTATTTTTCTAAAAGACGGGTTTACCGTATTTTAATGACGCACTTATTTTAAAACTAATTTTTGAAAATTTTATAAATTTTATTTGAAAAAATAAACTTCATTTTTGAAATTGTAACATCAAAATTATCTCAGGGTGAATTTTTGGGATTTTTTAGAAAAGATTCATTTTTTATGAATAGTGTAAAATACTGAATTTTAATTGAAGATTATCTTCTCATCCAAATTATTTATATAGTTAAATTATATTTTAAATTGGTTTTAAAGTATAACTAGACCAATTATACATATATTAATCCAATTTAGGTCATTGGAATCAATTTTATATTGAAATTTAATATAAAAACTTTGTAAATTTTTGATCTTTTTCGCTTTAAAAACCTGCTTTCTCGACACGTTTACGAGATTAATTTTAAATTAATTTTTATCAATTTTGTGAACTGAATTTGAAAAAATGGATTATATATTTAAAATCAGAATAATTTATAATATTTAATAATTCCAACTTAATTTTTGACCAAAATGATTATTGAAAACTGTTAAAATTCATCACGATGATTAAGATAAAAAAGAGTTTACCAAGGGACTAATGGGAAAAATGACCTAGATACTTATATAAAACCCATTGGCTGGACATATTTCAACATTAAAACTTCATGGATCAAATTTTGTGCATTATTAAATCCTTTTGTTAGGTATAAATGCAAGTACACCTAACTTGTTTTTGAAAATGTCAAGTGTGTCCTCTCCCCCACTTATAAAAGGCCACCCCTCTATCCCTCTCTTCACACCTTCAAAACCAACTGGTTCAGCCAAGCCCTACCCAAATCACTTCTCAAATTATCACCTCTAAAATTATTTTTCAATGCACACAATACCAAGTTAGCTGGCATTGCACACAACAAAGACTTTCTTCGATAACTTGCATTACATGCAAGACCGAGTTTTACCGAATAACTATATATTATTAAAACATTATTATTTAATATAATAAGATACAACCCAACCATTAAATTATTATTTATGAATAGTATTAAAAAACTTATGAAAATATATTTATTATAAAAATATAAAATGAATTCATAGGTTTCTAATTAATTAGAAATGAATATAAAAACTAATTGAATATAAAGAAAATGTTTTTATGCTCACAAAGGTATTTTATTCTAATAAATTAATTACTATTAGTGAATCATATTCATTATATATATATATATTATATTAAATAAAATATTTTTTAATTTCATCCAATGGATTTGATAGGCATAAGATAAAAATAAACCCAATTTTATTTATAAAAACCTATATTTTTCTAAAGGTAGTTTTACTGCCTTTTAAGGATAAATCTATTTTAAATACAATTTTTAGAAATTTTATAATTTTTTAATTCCAAAATTAACTTCATTTTTAAAATAGGAACATAAATTTATCTTAGGGTGAATTTTTGGTATTTTTCTGAGAAGTTTCTGTTAGCTCCACAAGGCTGAATACCCTGAGAGGGGGGGTGAATCAGGGTATGACTAATTTAATATTAATGTCCGTTCTGATCTTGTTTCGCTGTTGAGAAAAACTCTCTTCTCTCTTTTTCCTGTTGCACAAAGTAAATAGAAAGCGAAGTATGCACAAGACACATCAATTTTACTTGGTTCACCGCAAAGGGCTACGTCCAAGGAGCATACGCCGACAAGTTGCCGGTCGTACCAAATTCCACTAATCTTCACTAGCTGTGGATTACAAGGTTCGGGCTAGATCAATTCTAAGCCCAGACTCACTGCCTTTACAAGTTTAGGGTCAGCTCACTGCTTTCCCAAGGGTCACTCCCTGTTTCTCTCTCTCTGGATCACTGCCGGTGGAGAGGATCACCTTCTTCCTCTTCCTAAGCTCACTGCTCTTGGAAGGAATCCACTCACAGTTTATAGACCTGTAGGTCTCTTCATTTTCATGAATGAATGCATCTTCCTCTATGTGTAGATGCTCTGTTGAAGTACAACTTTCACCCATAGATGAATATCTCTTTGCACCGAAGGTATCGGGCAACGTACCAGCTTCCACGCAGTTTGAGAAGCACCGCTGGAACAAAACCTCACTTGGCGCGCAAGTCAATCTCGGCGCGCAAGTATCGGCGTGCAAGTCACAACGGGCGCGCAAGTCCTCCTCAGACACTTGCGCGACTCAAGCTTCCTCAACTCCAAACTTGCGCGACTCTCTTCCTTTTATGCCCAAACCAATATTGGCGCGCAACTGCCAACCGGCGCGCAACTTCTAACACCGGCGCACAACTTCAACTATTGGCCCACAAATTCACCTGCGCAACCCACACTCACCACTTGCGCGACCACCACACCTGCGCAACGGGAGCTCTGATTTCTCAAAGTGTTGAACTCCTTTGAAGAATGAAGAGGGGTGGTCTAGTATTTATAGGCAAACTGACCACCCTACGCGACGGCGCGCAAGTCACCTGCGCGACCCAATTTCGGCGTGCAAGTCCCCTGTCATTTTAGACACTTGCGCGACCAACTGCCAAACTTGCGCGAACCTCTTTACTTTGCCATATTTTGATCTTCTGATTTTGAAAAACATATGGCGCGCAAGTTTCCTATACTCCAAGTCCTCGGCGCGCAAGTCCCTTTGCCAAAAACACTTTTCTTCATTTACCGATTTTCAGGACCAAAAATTTGGCAAACACTGGAAAATGGTGCCACCATGTATCTGTTCTTTTGTACTGCTTCCAGATCATCCATTCCTTTTATTGACGTTCTTGAATCAAACATGGATCGTTGACCTCATCTCTTGAACTCGACATTCCACCATGAAATCCTCTTTGTCAACAAATTTGTATGTCATTGTTTTGCTTTGTCAACAATCACTACTCAGATGTCCACTTTGTCAATAAACACAATCACCTCAAAAATGCTTCAATGATACCTTGAGGGATTTTTTCCCAACAATCTCCCCCTTTGGGTTTGTTGACAACTCTTCCAAAACAAAGATACGTCGTTAATTATTCAGCCTCCATTCGCCTCATTGCGATTCTGATAGCGATCAAGGATTTACTCAACACATACTCTAAGCCCACATGAGCAATGCTCGGCGTGAGAAACAAGAGTAAATGAAAAGTTCATCAATGAATCACTTTATCTCTGACATCCACTGTTGACACCAAACTGATACCAATTTGTACTAAACTGATACCAATTGTTGATGGATTTGTTGGAAGACCAATGTTTGGTTTGGAAATATTCTTACCACTTTCCAACACCACTCTTCTGCTTTTATCACGATCCTCAGTTATCGTGATATCTATTCTTTGATCGATCACTTCAAGCATCATCAGATTTAATACACTCCCCCTTTCTCATTGCTCCCCCTTTCTGGCTGCTCCACCTGTCAGCTTCTCCCCGTATCTGTCATGATTTCTCAAATAGCCACACTGTCTCCCAATCACTATTTGCTCCCCCTTTAACAAACACTATTTTCTCCCCCTTTTTCAACGAACCCAAAGGTCACTCCTTTGTAGTCTGTAACAGAGTAGAGAACACAAATCAGCACATTAGGGAAAAAGACATCATACCTCGGGGAGCGGGGGGGGGGGGGGGGGGGTTACACATCCACACTATTTCAAGTGCGGGGAATCGACTGAACTCCCAGAAACAGTCGATGCCTCTCAAAAGCTTCCTTAGGTAAGGCCTTTGTCAGAATGTCTGCAACCTGTAGCTCTGTAGGCACATACTCCAACTTCACGATGCCCTACTCAACCTCCTCCTTGATGAAATGATACTTGATCTCAATGTGCTTTGTCCTGTAATGATGGAAAGGATTTTTTCTAAGATTTATAGCACTTGAGTTGTCACACTGGATTCTGATCGGAGACTTCACTTCAACTCCCATATCTTCAAATTGCTGTTTCATCCACAATAACTGTGTGCATGCTTGAGTGGCTGCAATATACTCAGCTTCTGCGGTGCTTAATGAAATGCAATCCTGCTTCTTGCTCAACCAAGAAATACATAGTCCGCCAAGATAAAATGCACCTCCAGATGTTGATTTCCTGTCATCTGCTGAACCGGCCCAGTCTGCATCAGTATATCCCAATAATTCTGTCTGAGACTTGTCGTTATATGTCAGCCCGAAGTCCACTGTGCCCTTGATATACCGAAGTATTCTTTTCACTGCAAGCATATGACTTTCCTCGGGATTACTTTGATATCTCGCTGCTTGGCATGTGTCGAAAACAATATCAGGCCTTGTCGCGGTCAAGTACAACAGAATTCCGATAATTTGCCTATATTCTGTGATATTAACTGCCTTTCCATCCTCATCTTTTGATAATCTCATCCGGGTAGCAACCGAAGTCTTCATCTTCTTGGAATTATCCATTCCAAACCTTCTTAGAACCTCCTTGGAAAATTTGGATTGAGAAATAAAAGTGCCATTACTTCCTTGTGTCACCTGTAAACCAAGGAAAAATGTTATCTCTCCAATCATTGACATTTCAAACTCATTTTTCATGAATTCGGAGAACTGTATGCATTGAGCTTCATCTGATCCGCTGAATATTATGTCATCAACATAAACCAGCACCATCATCTGTTGATTACTTTCATTACTAAAATAGAGATTGTAATCAACTCCTCCACGCTGAAAATCAAGCTTCTTCAAATACTGATCAAGCCTTGAGTACCATGCTCGTGATGCTTGTTTCAGCCCATACAATGCCTTCTTCAGCCTGCAAAATTTGTTCTCATCCTCATGAATAAGAAAACCATCTGGCTGCTCAATGTACACCTCTTCTTCCAGAACCCCATTCAAGAACGCGGATTTGACATCCATCTGGAACACTTTAAACTTTCTTTGCACTGCTATGGCCAAGAATAATCTGATTGTATCCAGCCTTGCAACTGGTGCAAATGTCTCATCAACATCTATTCCTTCGATCTGGGAGTACCCCTTGCACACTATTCGTGCTTTGTTTCGAATCACAGTTCCATCTTCATTCATCTTGTTGCGATAGACCCATTTAGTCCCAATGACATTCTTGTCTGCTGGTCTCGAAACAATCTACCATGTCTGGTTCTTCTCAATCTGATCAAGCTCTTCATTCATAGCTTGAACCCAGTTTTCATCTTCAGCTGCATCGGAAAAACATTTCGGCTCCACCTGAGATAAAAACGATGTCTGCTGTAATGACTTCATTCTTCGAGTCTGAACTGGTGCTGTCTGGTCACCAATGATATTCTGCCTATCAATTTCAGCTCGACTCTTTTGCCTCCTTGCAGATATAGACTTGACACTTTCTTGTTCATCATCAGTATATTCTTCTGAGTCAGCCTCTGCAACTTATGCCCCCCCTGTGTTGCTTTCCTCATCATCACTTTCATCCATGAACTGTTCACTAGATCGTTGAGTATTCTGTTCATTTTCAACTATAGTGACATCATTGCTCTCGACGATTTTTCCCAACCTCTTGTTGAAGCATTTATATGCTTTACTTTTCCCTGAGTAGCCAAGGAATATCCCTTCATCTCCTCGTGCCTCAAACTTCCTATGATTTTCTTTGTTGAGAATGAAACACTTACTTACAAAGATTTGAAAGTATTTCAACGTTGGCTTCTTTCCGTACCATAGTTCATACGGAGTCTTCCCTTGCTTCGGACACAACAGAGACCTGTTTGAAACATAGACTGATGTTAAAACAGCTTCCTTCCAAAATTTCTCTGGTAGGTCCTTATCAATAAGCATTGTTCTGGCCATGTTGTTGATGATCCGATTTCTTCTTTCAACCACTCCATTCTGTTGGGGAGTTCTTACTGATGATACTTGATGCCTTATCCCATGTTTCTCGAGATAGTTTTCAACCTGACTGTTTGTAAATTCTGTACCGTTGTCAGTACGAAATTTCAGGATTTTCTTCCCAAGCATATTTTCTGATTCCCTCCTATACTTCTTTATACAACTGAACACCTCTGTCTTATGGGTGATGATGAATACCAAGACCATTCTGCTATAGTCATCAATAAAAAGAACATAGTACCTTTTCCCATCTATAGCTCGAGGTGAGATAGGTCCACATACATCAGCACACACCAATTCGAGCACTCGAGTTGCTTTTTGTTCCTTTGGCATGTATGTCTTCCTGATGATCTTCCCTTGTTGACAAGCATCACACGTATGAGTGAGATCACATGATAGTTTGGGAAGGTCTCTAGCAGCATCACACTTTACCAGATCTTCCATAGATGGTTGACATAGATGACCAAGTCACTTATGTCATAGCTGATTTTCTTCTTCTCTGGATAAAAGGCATGAATCTTCTTCCCCACCTACAAGGTAAAGATTCCCCTTTGTTCGTTTTCCCTGAAGAATTACTATTACATCTTTTCCTTTAACAAAACCCATCTTATTGGTAAATAGGATAGAGTGCCCAGAGTCGCATAGTTGACTGACGCTAAGCAAATTATGACTGAGACCCTCTACCACCAAGACATTAGCATGTCTCATTTCTTTGCCCCCAAACTTGGCTTTTCCTGAGCCAACAATCTTCAGGCCTTCATCATTTCCAAATTTGACAACTCCTTCTTTGTCATATTTTATGCCTGCAACCAGATCAATATTACCCGTCATGTGGGATGTGCAACCACTGTCAAGGATCCAAACACCAGAACAATATGATGCTTTAAGGGCAATTTCAGCAACTACGACCTTCTCAATTTTCTTCTTCCTGGTCCATACCTTTTCTTTCATACTTGGATTGGATTGAGGCTTCTGTTCTTTCTCAGAGTATGATGGACCAGCTTCATCTTGCAAAACTTCAAATCTGTTCTGAACTTTTAACTCACTTGTCGGTTTACTGATCTGCTGCTTGCGAACATTTTGATTCTGCTTTGGCACATTTTTCTGAATGGTTATAGTGCAGTACCTAGCCATGTGTCCAAATCCTCCACAACAAAAACAGTGTCCTTCAAAATATGTTCTGGAAAACCGTTCTCTGTTTGGCTTCCATCTCTATTCTTGTTCCCTTCGATATCTTTTGGCTATGGAACACACATACTGTGAATGTCCCATCTTTCCACAATAATAACACCTGATATAAGGTGCATTCCTTCATGTTACTTCAGCACTACGAGTTTCCCCTTTGGATCTCTGAGTATTCTGATTCTGCTTTGTGCTCAAATCCACTTTCAATCTCGGGACAGGTGCTTGCGGTCTGACTTCAACTGCCACAGATTTTTGTTTCTGATTAAGCCATGAATAAGCCTTAACTTCTGAGTTCAATTGCTGCTTCTTTCCTGCTGAACTACTAGGCTCTTATTTCTTCTTTTCAGTCTTCGTAACGACCTGATTTCCCAAGAATGTGTTGGGATTCAAAGGTTTTTCCTGGTCTTTAACTTTTCTCCGTAGACCGACAACTTCCTCTTCAAGCTCTTCAATATGCTTGACGTGATCTTTCACTTTTCGACTCAAGCAATCGATCTCCCTTTTCTGCTCTTCAAGCTTGAGCTTATGCTCATCAACCTTTTCTGTGTGCTCTGGCCTGGAAGACTTAAGATTTTCAATTTCTTTCTCAAGCTCAGACTTCTCTTCTTCTTCTTGTTGCATGTAGAGTTTGGAATCACGTACTATCTTGTTGGATTTCTTTGTTTTTGCTCGCCAAACATCTATCTCTTCAAGAGATGCTTCTAATTCAGCTTCCATGTCAACTATCCCTTCAATTTCTTCTTCTTCTTCATCAGTTTCAGTTTCTTTCTTTTCCAGAGCACTACTGGCAACAACCACCATCGTATTTTGTCCACGGTATTTGCAGTTTTCTATATCTTCAACTTCTTCACCCTCAGACTCAGCTGAACTGTCTATTTCTTGGGAAAGAAGATTCTTCTTCTTAAAGAAATTTCTTTTGAACTGCTTCTTCCCTTTCACATAGGCTGAAGATTTTTTCATGGAAATCTCAACTTCATCTTCATCGCTTTCTTGTTGAAACTTTTTGGGGCATCTTGCAGCAAGATGGCCAACCTTTCCGCATCGGAAGCATGCTAGTGGAACTTTCCCTTTAAACTTTCCTTTTCCTCTTTGCAGATTTGAAGAAAGGAACGACATCACCTCATCTGACTCTTCTTCCTCCTAAGAATCTTCAATAGTGAGCCTCTTCCTGGCCTTAAATGCCACCTCTTTGGATTTCCCCTTTTCCACAGCATCGTTGTCATCATTTCTCATTTCATATGCAACAAGAGTGCTGTGTAGGTTATCCAATGTCAGCTCTTTCGGATCTTTATCTTCTAAAACAGAAACTTTCGGATTGAACCGAGGTGGAAGCTTTCTCAAGATGCGCTTTACGATTTTAATGTCTTCGATAATTTCTCCAAGACCCCGCATGTCTTCTACCACAGCATTTACCCTGTCAAAGAATGCATCAACAGACTCATTCGGGTTCATTCTGAGATCTTCATACTTGTTCCACAACACTTGCAGCTTTGCCTCTCTGACTTTTGTATCCCCTTCATAAATATTCAAAAGCTTTTCCCACATGGCATGTGACGTTTTGCATGACATCACCTTTGTATATATGGGATTAGAGAGGGCTCCCCCTAAGGCATTGATTGCTTTGGAATCAGCATCCAACTCTTTGTGCTCAGCTTCTGATAATGCACCACTAGTAATATCAGCTGTGATACCATGCATAGCTGCTGAAAACACATCCATTCCCAAAGATCGGAAATAGTGTTGCATTCGATTCTTCCATATCTGAAAATTACATCCGTCGAAGATCGGAATCCCTCTATGATTAATGACCTCCATTTGAGAGAAGAACAATTGTCAACCTTTCCCTCTGATACCAATTGTTAGCTCCACAAGGCTGAATACCCTAAGAGGGGGGGTGAATCAGGGTATGACTAATTTAATATTAATGCCCATTCTGATCTTGTTTCACTGTTGAGCAAAACTCTCTTCTCTCTTTTTCCTGTTGCACAAAGTAAATAGAAAGCGAAGTATGCACAAGACACAACAATTTTACTTGGTTCACCGCAAAGGGCTACGTCCAAGGAGCATACGCCGACAAGTTGCTGGTCGTACCAAATTCCACTAATCTTCACTAGCTGTGGATTACAAGGTTCGGGCTAGATCACTTCTAAGCACAGGCTCACTGCCTTTACAAGTTTAGGGTCAGCTCACTGCTTTCCCAAGGGTCACTCCCTGTTTCTCTCTCTCTCTGGATCACTGCCGGTGGAGAGGATCACCTTCTTCCTCTTCCTAAGATCACTGCTCTTGGAAGGAATCCACTCACAGTTTATAGACCTGTAGGTCTCTTCATTTGCATGAATGAATGCATATTCCTCTGTGTGTAGATGCTCTATTGAAGTAAAAATTTCACCCGTAGATGAATATCTCTTTGCACCGAAGGTATCGGGCAACATACCAGCTTCCACGCAGTCTGAGAAGCACCGCTGGAACAAAACCTTACTTGGCGCGCAAGTCAATCTCGGTGCGCAAGTATCGGCGCACAAGTCACAACGGGCGCGAAAGTCCTCCTCAGACACTTGCGCGACTCAAGCTTCCTCAACTCCAAACTTGCGCGACTCTCTTCCTTTTACGCCCAAACCAATATTGGGGCGCAACTGCCAACCGGCGCGCAACTTCTAACACCGACGCACAACTTCAACTATTGGCGCGCAAATTCACCTGCGCGACCCACACTCACCACTTGCGTGACCACCACACTTGTGCGACGGGAGCTCTGATTTCTCAAAGTGTTTAACTCCGTTGAAGAATGAAGAGGGGTGGTCTAGTATTTATAGGCAAACTGACCACCCTACACGACGGTGTGCAAGTCACCTGCGCGACCCAGTTTCGGCGCGCAAGTCCCCTGTCATTTTAGACACTTGAGCGACCAACTGCCAAACTTGCGCGAACCTATTTACTTTGCCATATTTTGATCTTCTGATTTTGAAAAACATATGGCGTGCAAGTTTCCTATACTCCAAGTCCTCGGCGCGCAAGTCCCTTTTCCAAAAACACTTTTCTTTATTTGCCGATTTTCAGGCCCAAAAATTTGGCAAACACTGGAAAATGACGCCACCTTGTATCTGTTCTTTTGTACCACTTCCAGATCATCCATTCCTTTTATCAACATTCTTGAATCAAACATGGATCGTTGACCTCATCTCTTGAACTCGACATTCCACCATGAAATCCTCTTTGTCAACAAATTTGTATGTCATTGTTTTGCTTTGTCAACAATCACTACTCAGATGTCCACTTTGTCAACAAACACAATCATCTCAAAAATGCTTCAATGATACCTTGAGGGATTTTTTCCCAACAGTTTCATTTTTTGACGAATAGTGAAAAATACTGAATTTTAATTAAAATATGATTTTTCATGTAAATAATTTATAGTGTTAAATTATATTTTAAATTTGTTTTAAAGTCACATTATATAAATTATACATAAATTAACCCAATTTAGGTAATTTTAATCAATTTCACATTTAAATTAGATATAAAAACACTCCAAACTTTTGAATTTTTTTACTTTTAAAACCCGCTTTCTCATCCCATCTGCGATATTAAATTTAAATTAATTTATGTAAATTATGTGATTATAATTTGGAAAAATGGATTCCATATTTATATTCATAATAATTTATAATTTTTAATAAGGTCAAATTAATTTCTGACCAAAAGGATTAGTGAATGCGGTTAAAATTAATTATAGCGACTAATGTAAAATTAGGCATAACAAGGAACTAAACCTTAAACTTAAGAGACAATATGTCCTAGATACTTGTAAAAAATTACTTAGATAGAAATATTTAGACCATATCCTAAATTTTATAAAATTTGGTTCATTATTGGAAGCACATGACGTAAGCGATACCTCCCAATAGTGTTTACTTTTTTGCATTTACAAGAATATCACTCCTCCTCCACTATAAAAAGGCACTCACCCCTCCCACTTCTTCACACCCCTCAATCTCTTTGGATCATAAAACCCCTAACCAAATAGGATCCCAAATTTCCTTCCATCATCCTAGAACCCTCACTTTGGGAAGAAATAAAACCAAGGAAGTCTTTTGGTATAAACCAAAAGAAGTTACTTTAATAAGAGGCAGCGTTCTTCAATGATCACTTTTGTTTCATTTACTTATCCACACCTTAAATTATTTTTATACCATGATTATATAATAAACTCATTATATTAAATATATGGAGATATTTTTATTCTAAGATTTATACCTACACTTTCACACACATCCATCAAAATGGGATACACAATCATCATTCATGTGTATGACGAACTACCATCTCGCGAACTGATGTCGTTCGTTCTTCCATTACCACCTTTCAAGGTTGGAGATAATGATGGATTTATAGTTTATATATGATATATATAGTATTTATAATGTATTTATGCTTATAGAATTTTTATATAACACATACCTTTATGCTTTCCATTTTTTGGAAACACGATAGCTTTATTTGTGGACATGTGGACTACCGCCTCCTCAAAGCGATGTGTTTTTTTCACGCTATACATGGAGTGTATTAAGGATGATATTAATAAAAATATATTACATATATTAAATAAATATGATAATATAATTATAATATATATATATATATATTTATATCATTTACTCTTCATTTATTTAAATATGACAAAGAAATGTAAATAACATTCATGCATACATACGGTCTACTGTCTCCATGAATGGTGCATTTCATTTCCTATATAAAAACATTATGGATTATTATAAATACATATATAGTGAATATATATTATATTTAAATCATGGTTTACATGCCAGAGATGATGAAATCATGACCGACGTAAGAAGAACAAAAATAATAAGTCAAAACATACTCAGGTAATTAGCACCCAAAATAGTGGAAATAATGAAAGATTATTAACAAACAGGTGATAAGATATATTAATAAGGTCATATACGATAGTATAAATATGATTGTTTTTATTTTATCAGTTAGTGACATGCTTAAAACCATTAAACATGAGGGTAAAGGATGTTCACCTGAAAGGAAACACAAGGTAAGGGACTTCGTCTCGATTTCCATTCTTTGAGGAATACTTTATCATTGTGCACCTAATTTCTTATATATGGTGTATGTAATATCATGAATAAATATTTATTCATAGAATTTTTATTTTCAATTTTAATTATTTTATCTAATATAATTTGAACTTAAAATTACCAATTGGTAAAGAAATTTCATAACTCAATTCCTTTTTCATTGGGTTATATTACTTCCTCGTTGTCGTTAATATTATATGATTATGTGTATAATTAATTTGAATATACATTGATGTATTTACACTTATTATATGTGGATTTATATTTGATACACATAATCAATTCATTGATCAATTCTCACTTCAACATTATGATCATTTTAAGGGTTTATTTCACAATCACATTCTAATCAAGATTACTTATTCTTGAAATTTTATTAAAGGAATATATATTACAATTGTTCAATAAACCATTTTAATTTTAATATAATATAGTTATTGATAAATTTTTTCATGTAATAGTACTGTTTTTCCACTCTTTGGTAGTTAAAATGTTTTAGAAAATGTTTTTAAGAAAACCCGACTTAATTTCTCTCTCCGGTCGGAAATTTGTTTTCTCTCAAAACCATGTTTTAAAAAAATTGGTTTCAAAAATGTTTTTAACCATTTAAAAATGTTTTATTAGATAATTTTTTACCCCTTTTTTCTTTTACAAATGTTTTCAAAGTAATCTTCTTATCTCTTTCCAAACAAGGCACTTTTCTAACCTTTTTATCACGCAAAAGGAATATTTTTTTACCTTGTATGACCTGTTTGAATTTACCCATCATCATTTCTTAAAATATTCCTTTTCATGTTTAAAAGGTTAATTTTTTAAATAAAATTTCTTTAAAAGTGATTTTTAAAGAAAATTATTTTCAAAATTTTTTCAAAATAAAAAGAATATTTTCCTCAAGAATGTTTTTAAAAGATCTTTTTATAATATTTTCACTCATCAATGAGAACAACCATTTATTTTTACTCCAATTTTGATATGTTGTATTGATACAATAGTTATTATTAATTTAGATAGTTTATTATTTTTTGGTCAAGGATAGTATCAACATTCAATTCCTTGATTCATTTTTGTAGTCCCCTTGAAATATTCACTTTCCTACGATCATTGGGAATTGAATTTCCCATAATTATCCATATCATTTATTATGGATATATTCATTTCCTAAAATATATTCCATTTCTACATATGGTAATTACATTTATAGTTATTTGATTATCTGGGTAAATATTAATAAATATGTATTCTTTACTCAATACAGATATTTGATAAAGCACATTTTTCATCAATTAAATCAATTATTCGATATATGAGGAATAATTTATACATCCACTATATGGGTTGGTGACCAGTTAATGTAAGCCCCTTGATTCATCGGTAGTCTCATGAGACGAAATAAGTTAGTGAAAAACCCTTAGAGTTTGTTTCCAAGTAGAATAGACAGGTTTCTAACCACATTTTTAAACTCTATTGAGAATAGGACTTGACAGTAAAGGTATCATGTGACTAGAAAACATGATGTATGACAATTAACCATTTCATTCATTTTATTTATTATTATCCATTAGATTTTTTATTTGAAATTATCTATGGATGCATTTAAATCTCATTTCATTGATTAAATGGCATGTGTATCAGTTATTTTCCTTTCCACATTGATTATACCTCATCCATATATTTAAATAAAATGTGATTTCAGATATTTATCTTTCCATATTATTTACGCACTTCTTTCTCTGTTTATCGATTACATGGAATGTTTCTTCATCTATTAACTTTACATATTGACTATTATCATTAATTCATTATTACTTCCACTATATTTAACCCTTACTAATAATTTGAGCTCACCCTTATTTTGTTTCCTTCCCTAGAAATCCAATAAGTGTACTAGGAAAGATATGAAATAATATGCTAAGTGGGAATACAGTTATTATCGAAAAAAATTATTTTTTAATTAGTGCAGTCATTTGTAAAACAAGACTCATATATGTATATGGTTTACCAAGACTACTAAACTAATCAGTAATTCAGGTTTCATTTCCTTATAATCATTCCAATTTAATGGTATTATACAATGACTCTAAGCTTTCTGGGGTTAGGGCGCTACATAATGTTCATCAATGAATGTTTTTGTTTTATTTCTTCCTCAAACTCATTCAATTATTTTTATATCATGTTTATATAAAAAACTCAGTTTCTTAAATATACTGAGATGTTTCTATATTATGGGTATAACCTACAAACTCATACACTTCCATCAAATGGGTTACAAAATCATTGTTTGTGTGTACGACAAACTACCACCTCACGAACTAATGTCATTTGTTTTTATATTACCATATTTTAAGGTTGGGAATAATGATAAAAATACTATTTATATATGATATTTATGATTTTTATAATGTAATTATGATTCTATAATTATTATATCACACATATCTTTATTATTTTCATTTTGTGGGAATAAGATAATGTCATTTGTGTGTACGGTGGACTACCGCCTCGTGAAGTAATGTGATTTGTTCATACTTTACATGGAATGTATTAAGGATGAGTTTAATAGACATATGTGATATATATGACATAAAAATAATATTTTAATAAATATATATAAATATTATTTACTTTTCTTTCTTTCAATACAACAATAAAATGGAAATAGCGTTCATGCTTACGTACGACCTACCATCTCCATGAATAGTGTATTTCATTTCCTATCACTAAATTTTATGGATTACTATAAATACATATATAATGAATATATATGATATTTATATCATGTTTATCATTTTTAATATTATTAAATCATGATATAAGTAATAGGAACAAGAATAAAATGTCAAAACATGTATGAAAAACAAATAAGTTATTACCCAAAACACAATTTTAACATGAAATTGTTAATAAATGGGTAATATAAAGTCATAATAGAATCATATATGATATTATATATATGAATATGGTTATTTGGTAGATATATAATAAACTTATATTTATTATACAAGAGTTTTGAATGTGTATGAAGGAAGTAAATACTTAAAGGTAAGAGATTTTTGTCTCACTTTTTACTTTTGTGAGGCACATGCTATATTCACCACCTCTTTCTTCTATGTGGTGTATATACTGCCCATAAATGTAGCCTATGATTATTCAAATTAATTTTTTTGGTATTTACATATCCATTTTATTATCTCTCTTTCATGGGGTTACATTTTCAAAGTTACTAAAGTGGTAAGATAATTTTGTCTCAATTTTCCTTCTTTGAGAAACATATTATGTTATGCACATATATTATTTTATGAGGTGTATATAATAACCATTTGACATGTTATATAATGAATTTAAATCTTTTAATAATTTTTAATCTTTATTTAATGTTATTATTTCATGGGGATTATGAATCAAAGTTACCAAATTGTTAAGAGATTATTACCGCAGTCACATTGTTTATAAGGATTGTTTATGATTATGCTTCCATTGATGAAATTTTATGATCTATATCTCAATAATTCTCATGAATTTTATTATCCTATAGTTATTAATGATATATTCATTTAATGGTACCATTTTTCCATTATTTTATACTTTAGATAATTAAGAAAATTATTTTAAGAAAATATGACTTTATATCTCTCTTCGGTCGAAAATCTATTTTTTTTAAAATCATATTTTATAAAAATGTTTAATTTTTTTATTAAATGATATTTTAATAAAAATTTCAGGAAAAATTATTTTTAATTTTTTCAAGTCTTTTAAATTATTTTAAAGCTTCCTTTATAAGTTTTTATGGTTTCTTTCAAAGAAAAGGGCTTTCAAAAATGTTTTAAAAAACATTTTTCAAAGCACAAAGGATATTTTACTCAAGAAGTGTTTTAAATTATCCTTTAAAAATTATTTTCCATCTAATATGGAATCCTTTGGTGTTACATATTACTTATGGGGGATATTATCCAAAGTTACCATTCATATTCTTTCTCTTAATGGTTTATGTTTTAGTGGCATGTAGTTTATGGAAACCCATTTCTTTTCTATGGGTTAATTATGTTTCAAAGAGATAATTATGGAACCCATTTATTTTACATGGGTCAATCATGTTTATAAGATATTTACATGAAAAACATTTTTTTCCATGGGTTAATCAAGTTATGAAGGAAATAATAGTTGTTTTTATGAGTTTTATACAAGCTCTTTGTACTTTAGTCATGTTGTGTTTCTTGGACATTACTTATACAATGGGGAAACCCAGATAGCATCAGGTAAGCCAGTTATAGATTCTATGATGGGGTAGCCTAGATAGTGTTAGACGACCCCATTATAACTTACATGATGGGTGTGCCTAGATAATGCTTCAATGCATTGGATAATGATAAATTCTATATGAGATGAGAGGGTAAATAAATGTTTATCCCAAGTCCAAAAATGAGGGTACATGAGTGTTTAGACCATGACCAAAGATGAGGGTAAACATGTGTTTAGCCAAATCCTAAAGATGGGGGTACATGGGTGTTTATCCCAATACCAAATATGAGGGTACATGGGTTTTTAACCCAAGCCCATAGATGAGGGTACATGGGTGGTCAGACCAAGCCCAAAGTGGAGGGTACATGGGTTGTCAAACCATTCCCAAAGTAGGTATATGGGTGGTTAGCCCAATCCTAACATGTTATGAATGCCTTGTTGGGTAGCCTTGATGTAATATTTTCTATACTTATATTTATTCCACAATTCTATGTATTATTCCAATCTTATGCTCTCATGGATCATGTTCTTTTATTCCCTTATGACTCGTGTCTTATTAACTATCAATATTTATGCCATGAATCATGATTATGATCTTTGATATGCAGGGTATGGTTCTAAAATGTTATGATCATGTTCTCATACCCTTATGTTCATGTTATGATTTAGAATCCCCCTTGTTTTCTCTTATTGAGCATCTGATATCACCCTTTATTATGTTTACTTTCCCCAGGTTATGAGGATATATATTATGTATGATATGTCTAAGAAGGGTACTAGTTATGAAGAACGTAGTGGGAGATGATTTTGACCACTTATAGACCAGTGTTTATGTTTCTAAGTTTACAAAGGCGCAAAAATTCTCAAGCATGTATTTATATAGTGAAATAAATATTCTGAAAAAATGATGTAATTCATATGTATGAAGATCCTGGGTCTTTATAGTTGGCATCAAAACAAAGGTCGAGTTAGCCTTTAAAAATTATAATGAGAAAACTTTAGTGAGATCCCTAGGGGTATTTCTAAGGATAATTCTAGGGATGTCTCAAAGGATAAGTTTATGGATGATTCAAATTATAGGAAAATGTCCTAGAATTTTGGTAAAGTATAGAGCAAGTGGTTTTTAAGAAATTACATCCTTTTCTAGATACTATAAGTGGATGCGGATTTGGAACAGATGTACATAGAGGTAACAACCCTAAAAACACCGTATTGAGATAGAATCAATCTGAAAATTGTACATCATAATGGACCTTACTGTACACCTGGTTTGACACCCCTGGGGTGTTTTCTTTAGAGGTTCACAAACTCTTTATGAACTATAACGAATTATTTAAATATAAAATGACTACGAATAACCTATTATAAACCTAAAGTGTCATATATTATATATGGTTTTAGGATTTAGATATCCTATAAATGATTATCATATATATTTGGTTTCCTATAATGATTAGTGTTACTCACACTATGGTTTATGATTTTAGTTAATGGGAGGAACCATAAGGAACTGGGTTAACATTGGATGTGATGGAAATTTATTGATAAGCAAGAAAATGGGATGATCATTGGAGTAAAGGATATTTTTATTATGCCTAATCATTCATCACAAAACATGATTAAAAAATTATACCTTATCCAAATCTTAGACTCACAAAAAAAAGAGAAGGATAGAGTTCATCGAGGACTCATATGGTGGAGACCATGGAGGAATAAAGATTTGGTTTCCTATATGTCAAGAATGAGGGAATAATCACTCAAGGTAATGTCTAAAAGGAATGAGAAGATATATTGTGTTTGGTGAATAAGGCCACATAGTAAGTAATTGTGGAGGAAAAATGAAGATTTTAGTTAATGCAATGGATGGGAATATTGGTCTTCCAAAGGTATTATCAATGGATGAATGATTTAAATGTGGAAAGTATGAGAATTATGAAAATTTATGTCCTTGGGGGAAGTTTGTGAAGAAAGTCAACAAAGTGGTATGAGTAATGGTTATATTGTTGATGACGAATAGACTACAAATGACATGTGAAAGTAAAGAAGTGTAATGGAATACGATGGAGAAGCTTAGTTAATTGTTTGATAAGGAAGTGGGATGAATGAAGTATTTATGTATTGGAATTAAAATATTATTTTATATAAATCATGAAATATTTAACTATTGATTAGTATAAATTTTTCATTAAGGATTTGAAAGTATATGTTTAATGATGTTTATGGACTAGAAAAGTGATTTAATGTCAAG
Source organism: Viscum album (assembly GCA_963277665.1). Classification (NCBI taxonomy): domain Eukaryota; kingdom Viridiplantae; phylum Streptophyta; class Magnoliopsida; order Santalales; family Viscaceae; genus Viscum; species Viscum album. The sequence continues at coordinate 1,317,612,805 of OY728166.1, forward strand.
GTGATATTCATGGAAAACACATGGTTAAAGTAAAGATAACCCTTAATATGTTCCTCGTGTTGAGATAATAATGTTGGTATAAAGAGATGATTGATTTGGATAAAGTAAATTGGATAGTATTGATGACCTCAAAACTGATAAAGGATTTATTGAAAAAAGTAGTTTATGATATCATTGATGGAGTTTACAAAATTATTGGATCTATGAAATATATTCAATAATATGTGGTTTTATTCAAGGAATGAGGAATAATGATTGTTTTCATTAAGGTTCTATGGTAATTTAGGTTATCACCATGTTTGAAGAGATTATATGAAGAAGGTATTCACATGTTGGGTATGTGATAATTAAGAGATACTTTATGATATATGGGAGATCAATGTTAAAATGATTTTGATAAATTTAGTGACCTTTCCAAATTTTTGGATTTTCAACTTTTGGAAGGGTCAAAAGGTTAACCATTTATGGAATGGTTTATGTTGAACTTTTAATTAGGTTTTAGATATTAATGTACTACTTAACCATATGGAGATTTATGCATATTGGATAACCTATTCTAACAATTTTTTTTGATGATAACTGAAGATAGATAGAATGAATTATCATTTTACCCATGTATCTTATGATCCATTAGTTCTTTAAGGATAACAAATTTACCTTCATTTATTGGAGTAAGAGATGAAGTGGAAATTGATCAAGGCACAACCAAAAGGTGAAATTTTGTATATGAAATATAATTAAATCACGTAAGCATATATTCTTGTGAAAATTATTCAACTTTATCCAAAGGGTATTAAAATAAAATGTTGTCTTATTATCACCATTTTTGATGATATTAATTACAAGCCTCTTTGGTCTATGGTGTTATGACCACTAACCTTCTCTGGATCACCCACATTATTGTGATCAATAATCTCTATCACTCTTTATAAATATTTACATTTTTCTTCCATGTACAAATCTTCACTTCCCACCTATGTTCTCCTATATTGAAACCTAGTTATGAGTTACTTTGGGTAACCGTTATGTTTCCAACTTTACCTTTTTAAAGGAAGATTTAATATTCATTTTTACGATGTGAGTTTCTATGATAGGAACTTTCAAGTACTAAAACATTGATGAACCAAAATTTTTTTTAGGGAAAAATTCATTTTAAGGGGGGTAGCATATAACACCCTGGGTTTTTATGAATTATTATTTTTGAATAAATTAAAATTATTTAATGGATTTCATTGAACACTACACCAAGTTAATCTATCGTTATACACATCACCAAGTTAAGCTTTCACTACACAAAACATTGAGTTTAGATTGAAATACATGCAACACTGAGTTTGGATTGTGTTACACATGATACCAATTTTAGATTGTGTTACATGAAACTTCAATCTTAGCTTACATTACACACAACATTAAGCTTAAACGAAGCGTGACATATTATAAAAATATTACTATAGTTATCACCTAACTGTTAGAATGGAGGGTATGAAAATGATCAACTAAATTATGAAAATATGGTTTATTCATGTTTCTAAAATGATTTTTTTGGTAACCAATTAATTATAAATGAAAGTAAGAACTATTTAAAAATAAAGAAATTCCTTTTTTGAAAAACTATTTTTCTATCCACAAACACATTTTATCTAAATACATTAAAAAAACCAATTTTGATGAATTATTTTAATGAAATGTATATATTATATATTCAATAAACTATTTAACATCAATCTTATGTATTTTTTATACAAGAGATAAGAATAAATCCGATTTTACGTATAAAAATATATATTTTTATAAAAGGCAGTTTTACCACCTTTTAATGACGCACTTATTTTAAAAATAAATTTTTTCACTTTTATAAATTATATTTGAAAAAATAAACTTAATTTTTGAAATTGTAAGATCAAAATTATCTCAGGGTGATTTTTTTTGTTTTTTTTCTGAAAAGATTCATTTTTTATGAATAGTGAAAAATACTAAATTTTCATTGAAAACTTCCTTTTTTATTGAATTATTTATATATTTAAATTATATTTTAAATTAGGTTTAAAGTATAATTAGATCAATTATACATATATTAATCCAATTTAGGTCATTGTAATCAATTTTATATTTAAATTTAATATAAAAACTTTTTAAATTTTTGATCTTTTTTGTTTTAAAAACCGCTTTCTCGACATGTCTGCAGAATTAAATTTAAATTAATTTCTACCACTTAAATGAATTGAATTTGTAAATATGGATTAAATATTTTTAATTAGAATAATTTATAATTTATAATAATTCCAAATTATTTTCTTACCAAACTGATTAGTGAAAACAATAAAAATTCATCACAACGATTAATAGAAAAATGAGTTTACCAAGGGACTAAAGGAAAAAATAACCTAAAATTTTTCTCAACACCCATTTTATGGGAATATGTCTACCTTAACCCTTCATGGATATAATTTGGTGCATTATTAAATCCATTTTTAGTAAAAATATGGGTACATCTAACTTCTTTTCGAAAATTCCAAGTGTGTCCTCTCCCCCACTTATAAAAGGCCACCCCCTCTCCCCCACTCTCCACACCTTAAAAACCCATTGGTCCAGCCAAAAACTATCCAAATAACTTCTCAAATTCACTCATATAAAACTAGAATCCTTATTCTAGGCATAAATCCAACCAAATAAGTTTTTTGATGCAAACCAATACCTGAAGAAGAGGTAACACTCATCAATGAACGTTTTTGTTTTATTTATTCCTCAAACCCCTTCAATTATTTTTATATTATGTTTATATAATAACCTAAGTATCTTAAATATAATGATATTTTGTTATGATAAAGTTATAACCTACAGACATACACACTTCCATAAAATAGGTTATGAAATCATTGTTTGTGTGTACGACGGACTACCGCCCCGCGAACCGATGTCGTTCATTTGTCCATTACCACCTTTCAAGGTTGGGTATAATGATGAAAATACTATTTATATATGATATTTATTATTTTTATAACGTTATTATGATTATGTAATTTTTATATCATACATACCTTTATGCTTTCCATTTTTTGGGAATACGATAACATTGTTCGTGTGTATGGCGGACAACCGCCTCACGAAGCATTGTGATTCATTCACACTTTACATGGAATATATTAATGATGAGTTTATTATAAATATGTGTTATATATGACATAAAAATTCTATTGTAATATATATATATATATATATATAATTTAATTTTCTTTCTTTCAATACGACAAGAAAATGAAAACAGTGTTCATGCGTACGTATGACCGACCATCTCCATGAACGATGTATTTCATTTCCTATCACTAAATTCTATAGATTAATCTAAATACATATATACTGAATATATATGATATTTATACCATGGTTATAATTATGAATATTATTAAATCATTATACAAGTAAGAGGACTAAGAATAACATGTACTCAAAACATCACTACTATAAAACACGTCTTTAATAACGCCAACATTTATCAGTGCTAGACAAATGTGCTGAGAAAGTCCATCTGTATCAGTGCTAAAATAAGTGCTGATAAAGTGAGATCTTTATCAGTGCTAAGATAAGCACTGATAAAGGTTACCCTTTATCAGTGCTTTATTTTCAACGCTGATAAAATTACCCTTTATGAGCACTAAAAATGAAGCACTGATAAATGGTAACCTTTATCAGTGCTTTATTAGTGCTGATAAAGGTCACAATAAAATGAAATAATTAAACAAATAAAATAATTTTTTTAACAATTTTATTAATTAAATAATTATTGTTAAAAATGAATAAATTGAATATACATATATATAAATTTTAAAAATTAATAAATAATATATACTAAATATATAGATATGTAAAATTAATAAAATGAAATAATTAAATAAATAAAAATTTAAAATGAGTAAATTAAGAAAAATATTAAACATTTTATTAATTCAATAATTATTGATAAAAATGAATAAATTTAATATACATATATATAGATTATAAATATTGATAAATAGTATATATTAAATGTAGATATATAAATGAATATATAATTAAAAAAAATAAAAATGAATAAATTACAAAATTATTTAAAAATTTATTAGTGAAATAATTATTAATAAAAAATGAATAAGTATAATATATATATATATATATATATATATTAATTATAAATAGTAATAAACAATATATATTAAATATAAATATATATAAAATGAATAAAATGTTAATTAAAAACATATTAATGTCTTATTCATTTTTAATGTTGTTTGATTTTTCAATTTAACATATATAAAATGTTGTGTGTTACATTGATTTTATGTACACACACAGACACACAGATATATATATATATATATGTGTGTGTGTGTGTGTGTGTGTGTGTGTAATTAATAGAGTTTTATATACAAACACACTCAAAAATATATTTACGCAATATATAGAAACACATACACCTAATATTTATGTAATTTATTCAAATTTTAGTATATTTTAGTATCTCATTATAACATGATACATTTAATATATTATGTTTTTAATTGGTCAATTTTATTTATTTACTTTCAATACTATTACAGTTAAGGCATTCATTTTTAATATTTTTTTATTTTTTATTTTATTTTTGAATTTTATGATTTCTTATTATTTATTTATATATTTATTTATTTACTATGTTTTAGTATTTTCAATATATATTCATCTTAATTATATATATATATGCATATTTTTTTAATAATTTATATTTAATTAATAAAACTTATCCATTTTTTCAATATTTTTAAAGTGAACTCATTTTTAATTATTCAATTTCACTTATTTTTAAATTGCATGTATTTAAGATTATATATCCACTAATAATGTTAAAAATATATTTATAAATGTATATTTATTATATTTATAAATTTATAATTATTATAAATAAATTATTATTATTTTTTAAATAAGTATTTATATAATTATAAATAAATAATTATATATATTTAATAATTATAAAATTATAATAAATTTATTTAAACAAATACTTTATCATCGCTAAAAAAGTATTGATAAAGATCTCTCTTTATCATCACTAAAAAAACACTGATAAAGATCGATCTTTATCATCACTAAAAAAATGCTGTTAAAAATAATCTTTATCATTGATAAAATATTAACGCTGATAAATATCCCTTTTATCAGTGCTTATCAATTTAATGCTGATAAAAGGTAAATTTATCAGTGCTTTTCTGAAAGCACTATTAAAAGTGTTCCTGGTCTATTTAAAAAAACCTTAATCGGTACTCAGTCAGTCGCGATTCTCAAGTACTCACAGAACTCCTCTGTTTCCGACGTGACTCCGCTACATTCCCTCAGAAGAATCAAGGCTAGAATCCAATGTATGTTATTTACTACTTTTCCTCTATCATTATTTTATCTTTTGGGTTCCACTTTTTTCATTTTTCACTATTCTTAACCATGAGGAACCCTACATCTCATCTCCTCGCCACTACCGGCATGAGTCCTCTAGGTTCATGTAAGAATCATAAAGATGTACCATGATATTAGTCACCAATTTTTGTAGCCTATAATGATGAAATGAATCGTATTATTCCTCTATAATTTTTTTACCTATAATCTGGTGAAGGAAAATACAAAAAACCAATAAGTACTCTTTCAATGCTTTCTTTTCCTATTAGAAAATGAGATGAAATCATGATGGATTTTATGACCAGTTTTTTAGGATCAACTAAATAGAAAGATGTAGAGTGGGTTATAGTGGATCACCTAACTAATATGAACAACTTATTACATATTGAATAGGCTTCCTTAGTTGATAAAATCAATTAATTATATGTCAAAGAGATAATAATGCTTCTAGGTGTCCCATCTAGTGTTGTATCTGACAGGGATATGATGTTTTTATCTTAGTTATAACAAGGACATTAATTTTCAATGAGGTTATGGGTTATATTTTATACTTTAATTATTCCACATACTAAAGGTCATTCTAATCAGACTATATTGATATTGGAGGACATTATTTGAGCCTTAATTCTTGACTTCAGTGGCTCCTGGAAGGATTGAATTTTCTTGGTGGAATTATCTTATAAAAATAGTTATCAATCGCTTATCCAGATGGACCCATATGAAGAATTATATTAAATAAATTTTCAACCTTCTTTATATTGGATAAAGATATAAAAATCTCCTATGAATAGCCCTAGTCTTGTCCAAAAAATAATAGACCGGGTTATGTTAATTCAAAAACATTTTGAAACTACTCAAGGTCAACCAATGTCCTAAAATAACCATTATAGGTGACCTATATGGAGGTTTTAAATGACCCAACTGATATAACCATGTAATACCCTTTAATTTTAGTATCTTAGTCTCATTTGGGTGTATTTTGTGTTGAAGTGAAGTTAAGGGTGGGGGGGGGGGGTAGAGGATTTTATAAGAGAGAGTGGTGAAGAGATAGAGGTACACTTGTGTGGTAGGCACTGAGTACCAGATAGAATAGAACCAGGTACCTATTGATAGGCTAGTGTAAGTAAGACCACTTTTAACACAACCAAGAACCCAATGGCCTGTATTATGTATATGGTGGTAATTTTGATATTTTATTAGCACTGGGGGTTGTTGATCTTTTTAATCATAGTAAAATCATATACTAAGTAAACTATGGTTCACTACTATTTCTTCGGGTTAATCATGACTACTAGTTCCTCATTCCTATGGTTTATCATGAATTATGTCTTGTTTTGGTCTTGATTGTTGTGAGTAAGTTTTTAAAATGAAAACAATTTTGAAAATTAAAATGATTTCTTTCAAATGGTCTCATATTGGAAAAAAATGAGTTTTAAAGGAAAATGTTTTGGATTGAAAATTTGGTAAATTATTTGGTTTTGTAATAAAGTGGTAAGTGTTACCCTTGGTATTCTTTATGACCATTTTCACATGTGTGGGTATGTGAGGAATTGATTCTGAACCTGATGTTACAATTTTTGTGTTATTCAGAATATGCCGCCAAGAAAGGTCCTTAAAGTTTCTAATGGGTCTCACCTTGTTTCTAGTTATCCTTAGTTACTGCCCATATTATTTGGAAATAAAGGTTCATTAGAGGTAGTGAAGTGTATTGAGTAAGTTGATCATGTCTTCAGAGTGTTGGGAACTCCCAAAACCATTAGAGTTCGTGCTGTTTTGGGTCTACTTGGGGGTCCAGCTTTGGAATAATGAGAGTTGTTTACCCCACCAACGATGAAATTTGGGATTATGTGGGAAGTTTTTAAGTCTGTATTTTTCTGATGGTTTATACCTGATGAGGTGAAGACTAATAAAATTTAAGAGCTCATGAGTGTCTTGTAAGGTCAGAAAATGATGAAGGCTTATGTTGAACACTTCAAAGAGATGGTTTCCTTTTCTCCAGAGGTAGTGTTGTAGGATCTATTGAAATATTATATTTTCATTGGGGATATTCATCTAGAGATCAAGAAGCATGTCCTCTTCTCCAAGTATCTCCATATTGAAAAGTTATTAGAGGAAGCATTTTTGTCTGAGTTGTTGTGAAAGAAGCATACAACACATTGGCTCAGTTGTTGTATCCTGTGTTGGGGTGAATACATTCAGAGTTTCCTCATTTTTGTTTTGTGGAACTTTTAAGTTCATGTTTTATTATAAAAGTATGATGAAATCATCCTTTCATAGTTCAAATGTTTTTTTCTTAATGTGAACCTTTTAATGGTTATCCTTTCTTGAATTAGTTCCCATATTTCTATCATGCATGTTTAGAGATGTCTATTTTTGTGGAAATCACTCTTTTCACCTTATATGCAGTGATAACCCCACAGGGTATCATTAGTTCCCTACAGTAATATGAAAAAACAAAATTTATAAAACCCAAACTATGCTACTCAATTAATTGAAATGTAGTATTAGGAAAGTTCGGGTGTCAAACCCATAGGAAAAACACATATGTATTAAACTAATCAGGAAAATAGAGATTTAAATTGTTTGTTTTGATTTGAAAGAAATAGAAGCAGTATTGATTGGGTTTGAAATAAATATGGTGGGGGGGTACATACTATGTTCAATGATTTTTATGTTTGTATGCTATGTATTTACATGAAAGTGTGCTTATTCAGTATTTGTGTCTAAATTAGCCAGCAGAGATCCTTGGTCTTGGTATCCCACCCTACTCCTATGATTGGACCATTGGGATGGTCGTCTAATAGATTCAATCATAGGTATAGGTGGCCCAAAACCATGTTTAAAAATAACTGGCCTATGTTGCATAGTGGCCATACACAAAACAGATCAATTAATTGATGAAATTAAATAATACTCTTCAAATCACAAGCAATGGTCATGCATTTAAAAAAAAGAATATTTGGAATTAAAATAATGATTTGAAGTAATCCAAAACATGAATAAGATAAAAAAATCCCTAAGCACACATCCCCCTGCAATCATGTCACCCGACACTATGGGACTACTCGCTCATGATGGAGGTGAGCAGCATGGGTACCTGAGGAAGAATTGCAACAAAAAACGGATTTGGATTGTCACATGTGGTTTGGAGGACGTCCCTTGATATTCCTTGGATGGTTCTACCCCAGAGTACTTTAGAAGGGCTACCTAGGATGGTATTTATAGGTTTTTCCTGTTGAAACCTGTGGCCCGTCACATTAATTTTTTTCTGCGTGTCACCCCTACATGACATGTACTTACAGGGCGTCGTTAGTTCCCTACGGTACTATGAAAAAATAAAATTTATAAAACCCAAACTATTCTACTTGATTAATTGAAATGTAGTATTAGGAAAGTTTAGGTGTCGAACCCACAGGGATAGAGCGTATGTATTAAACTAATTAGGAAAATAGAGGTTGAAATTGTTTGGTTTGATTTGAAAGAAATAGAAGAAGGATTGATTGGGTTTGAAATAAAGATGGGGGTACATGCCAGGTTCAATGATTTTCAGATTTGTGTGTTAGGGATTTACATGAAAGTGTGCTTATTCAGTCTTTGTGTCGGAATTGGGCCAGCAGAGATCATTGGTCTTGGTATCCCACTCTACATCTATGATTGGACTGTTGGAATGGTCATCTACTAGATTCAATCACAGGGATGGGTGACCCAAAACTGTGTTTAAACATAACTGGACTATGTTGCGTAATGTTCATACACAAAATAGACCGATTAATTGATGGAATTAAATAATACACTTCAAATCACAAGAAATGGTCATGCATTTTAAAAAATAAGGAGATTTGGAATTGAAATATTGAGTTGAAGCAATCCAAAATGTGAATAAGACAACAGAAAATAATCCCTAAGCACACACCCCCTACAATCACGTCACCCAACACTATGGGACTACTCACTTATGATGGAGGCGAGAAACATGGGTACCCAAGAAAGAATGGCGGTGAATAATGACTATGGATTGTCACCCATGGTCTGGAAGACGTCCCTTAATGTTCCTTACCTACTTCTACCATAGAGTACTTTAGAAGGGCTACCTAGGCCAGTATTTATAGTTTTTCCCATGAAAACCCACGACCTATCACATTATTTTTTTCTGAATGTCACCCCCTACATGACATGTACTTAATGGGAATTATTAGTTCCCTACAGTACTATGAAAAAACTAAATTTATAAAATCCAAACTACGATACTCGATTAATTGAAACATAGTATTAGGAAAGTTCAAGTGTCAAATCCACAGGGACAGAGCATATGTATTAAACTTATTAGGAAAATATAGGTTGAAATTGTTTGGTTTTATTTGAAATAAACAAAAGTAGGATTGATTGGTTTTGAAATCAAGATGGGGGGACATTCCAGGTTTAATTATTTTCAAGTTCGTGTGAGAGGTATTTACATGAAAGTGTGATTATTTAGTCTTTGTGTTAGAATTAGGCCAGCATAGATCCTTAGTCTTGGTATCTTCCCTACTCCTATGATTGGACCATTGGAATGGTCATCTACCAGATTAAATCACAAGGATAGGTGACCCAAAACCATGTTTAAACATAACCAACCTATGTTGCATAATGGTCATACACAAAACAGATTGATTAATTAATGAAATTAAATAATACTCTTCAAATCACAAGCAATGGTAATGAATTTGTAAAAATTAGGAGATTTGTTATTGAAAGAATGAGTTGCAGCAATCTAAAAAATGAATAAGATAAAATAAAATAATCCCTAATCCCACATCCCCCTACAATCATGTCACCCAGAACTATGGGACTACTTGCTCATGATGGAGGCGAGCACCATGGGTACTTGAGGAAGAATGGTGGTGAAGAATAGCTTTAGATTGTCCCCCATGGTCTGGAGGATGTCCCTTGATGTTCCTTGGCTGCTTCTACCCCAGAGTACTTTAGAAGGGCTTCATAGGACAATATTTATAGGTTTTTCCCATCGAAACCCATGGCCCATCACATTATTTTTTTTACGTGTCACCCCCTACATGACGTGTACTTGGGGTACACGATGTGTACTCTAGATCTAGTTTTTCCTCCATTGCACTGATTCCACAGATGTTGCTTTGAATTTTTGACTCTGGTCATGTCGTGTACTCTCAGTTCACATCGTGTACTTAACTTTCACGCTATGTATGCTCATCATGACTTGTCCAGCGCATATTTGTTTCACATGAAATGGTCATGACATTTATTTGTGGTACACAATGTGTAGTCAAATTTTCTTCAGTTTTCCAACTATCTTCTTCATCTCCAAAATCCAGTTGCGTGCTACTCCACTTCTCTCATGGCATAAAGGGTCATTTGGATCATAATTTCTCCCTTTTTCATTATTTTTTCACAAATCCATCATTTCCTTCCATAAAACATAAAACCAATATATTCATCCTAAAATATTAAAGATCATTCATTTAAATACACAATTCAATAAAATAAAATACTCAAAAATATATGCATGAAATAGGCTTATCATGTGGGTTCGTTGTTTGGTTCAAGATCTTTTTTATTTTTATTAAAAAAATGATAGGGTTTTATATGATTGGAAAAAGTGGTTGATGGAGGCGTGTAATTCATTCACACTTTGGGAAATGATCCATAAGTCATTTGAGGTGTGTATAAATCAGCCACACCTCAATTCAATGCATGGTGTGACCGATACGACTCAATGTGTCATGCCTTTGTAAGAATTAGCCGCACCTCAAAACCGAACAAACACATTCAGATTGTTTTGATACTTTAGCTCAAAAAGTTTCACTCACTAAAAACTGATCAAATGTGATTGAATTTTCTTGATAATTTAGAACAATGATTCATAAGTCATTTGTTACTTTTAGGAATCCATTTCACATCAAACTGATACATGATGTGATCGAAATGATTCAAAATAGCATGTTTCCAGTTTAAAATGACATTTTAGTAAAAAAGGAAACTTACATACTCAAAACCAATAAAACACATTCATATTATTTTGATACTTTAGTACAATGATCCACAAGTCATTTGAGACATGTTGGAATCAACTGCAACTCAGTCCGATGCATGGTGTGACTGGTATAACTCCAAGTGCAACTTTTTATTTAAAATTTACATCAAGTTTAATAAAATTAACACTTTATTTTAATTTATTTATATATATTATTACTAAAATAAGAATTTTTTTCTTATATAGGTACATTATTTTGGTCGAGTAGGGGTGGTTTGTTCGGCAATAACATGAGTCGGGTTAGGATTAAAAGACAAAGGAACATTGATATTTTTGTATGTATACAATAATTTTTATTTATGTAACTATATAAACCAATGTTTAAAATTTCTATAATATAGTATTTTTTTCTTTTGTTTGTGTTATAAATTTCATTTCATTTAAATCATATATCGGGACTTGTTTTTGTTGACATCTGGTGTGTTTTTGGTGCTGTAGTGTGCTGTTACAGCACACTACAATGGTGTTATGATGTCCTCTTACAACACACTATAGAATGGACCTTTATCAACGCTTTTAAAAGCCCTGATAAAAACTAAATTTATTAGTGCTTCTATAAGTGATTATAAATGGTTCCTTTAGTGACGCTAAATTAAATCATTGATAAATGGTTCATTTATCAGCACGTTTTTTAGTGTCGATAAAGGGAACCTTTATTAGTGATTTTTTAGTGCTGATAAAAGTCCAGTGATTTTAACCTCGCTCATTTAGTCAGTGATTTTATAGCACTGATAAATGCCATTTCTAGTGCTGTTAAAGGCCTACTTTGTAGTAGTGCATGTACAAAATACAAAGCATTTATTACCCAAAACTTAACTTTAACATGAAATTATTAATAAACATGCAATATAAATTCATAATAGAATCATATATGGTATGATATATATGAATATGGTTCTATGTTATATTTATAATAAACTTATATTTATTATAAAGGAGGTTTGAACATGTACAAAGGAAGTAAAGTCTTAAGGTAAGGGATTTCTATCCACTTTTTACTTTTATGAGACACGTGCTATATTCACTGCCTCTTTCTTATATGCGGTGTATATAATATCCATGAATTTCACTTATGATTTTTTATACTTAAAATTTTTTGTATTTAAATATCCATTTGAGGATCTCTATTTCATTGGGTTATTATTTCAAAGTTACTAAAGTGGTAAAGGAATTTTTCATCACTTTTCTTTTTTTGAGACACATGTTATGTCATGAATATACATATTTTCATGATATTTTAATCTTTATGTAATTTTATTATTTCCTAGGGATTATGAATCAATGTTACCAAAGTGATAAGAGTTTATTACTGCAATATCATCATTTATACAGATTGTTTATGATTATGCTTCCATTGATAAAATCTTATGATATCTCTCAAGAATTCTCATTATTTTCTTCTCATCTAGTTATTAATGATATATCCATTTAATGGTAAAATTTTTACACTCTTTGGTACTTTATATGATTAATAAAATGTTTTTAAGAAAATCCGACTTTATATCTCTCTTCGGCCAAAAATCTATTTTCTTCCAAAACCATGTTTTCTAAAAATGTTTTCAAAAATGTTATTAAATGGAATTTTAAGATAAATTTCAATTAAAAGGATTTTGAATTTTTTTGAAGTATTTTAAATTATTTTTAAAGCTTCATTTATAAGTTTTCAAGGTTACTTTCAAAGAAAAAGGGTTTCAAAATGTTTTATGTTTTAAAAAGTGTTTTTCAAAGTGGAAAAGATATTTTACTTAAGAAATATTTTAAATTATCCTTTAAAAATTATTTTCCATCTAATATGAAATCCATTAGTGTTACATATGCCTTATAGGTGATATGATCTAATGTTACTTTGAATGGTTTACATTTTAGTGGCCTGTAGTTTATAGAAACCCATTTCTTTTCCATGGGTTAATCATGTTTCAAAGAGATTTTTATGGAACCACTTTATTTTCTAGGGGTCAATAATTTTTAAAAGATATTTATATGAAACCCATTTTTCCATGGGTTAATCAAGTTATAAAGGGAATAATGGTTGTTTTTATGAGTTTTATGCCAGATATTTATACTTTAGTCATGTTGTGTTTCTTGAACATTACTTAAAAAATGGGGTGGCCTAGATAGTGTTGTGTAAGCATATTATAGATTCTATGATGGGGTGGCCAAGATAGTTCCAGGTGAGCCTGTTATAGATTACATGATGGGTACATCCAGATCGTGCTTAAAATCATTGGGTAATGATAAATTCTATATAATCTAAGAGGTAATATAGGTGTTTAGCCCATACCCATAGATGAAGGTACACAAGTGTTTAGCCCAAACCCAAAGATGAAGGTATACAAGTGTTTAGCCTAATCCTAAAGATTAGGGTACACAAGTGTTTATCCCAACCCCAAAGATAAGGTTACACAAGTGTTTATCCCAAGTACATAGATGAGGGTACATGGGTGGTTAGTACAAGACCAAAGAGGAGGGTAATGGGTGGTCAAACCATGCCCAAAGTAGGTATACAAGTGGTTAGACCAAGCCTAATATTTTATAAATGTCTTGGTGGGTAACCTTTACATACTATTTTCTATTCTTATATATATGGCACAATTCTATGCCTTATGCCAATCTTATGATCTCATGGTCATGTTCTTTGATTCCCTTATGACTCATTTCTTATAAACTACCACTATTAATTCCATGATTCATGATTATTATATTTGATATATAGGGTCTAGTTTTCAAAATTTTATACTCATGTTATCACACCCTTATGTTCATGTTATTCTTATGTATCTCCCTTTTTTCCCTTACTGAGTATATGAGATCTCCCTTTATTATGTTTCCTTTCCCCAGGTTATGAAGATATGTATTATGTATGATATTTATAATAAGGGTTCTAGTTATGAATAATGTAGTGGTAGATGATGTATCTCACTTATGAACCAGTGTTTATGTTTCCAAGTTTCTAAATACACTAAAATATTATGGCTATTAGGAATATATTTATGTATAAAAATACATATTCCGTAAAAATGATGTAACGTTTGTGTATGAAGAGATTGAGTCATTATATTTGGCATCAGAGTAAAGGTTTAGTCAACATTTGTAAACTAGGATAAGAAAACTTTAGTGAGATACCTAGGTATTTTCTAAGGATATTTATAGGGATGTCTCTAATGATAAGTCTAAGTATGAGTCAAAGTATAGAAAAATGTCTTGTATTTTTGGTAAATGATAGAGAAAATGGTTTCCAAGAAAATACATCCATGTCTAGAAACTGTAAGTGGATGTGGCTCTAAAATAGATGTACAAAAGGGAAAAAATCTCAAAAAAATCATATTTATCTAGACTCAATTGGGAAATGGTGCATGATAATGGGTCTTTCTACACACTTGTTTTGACACTCATGGGGGATATGATTTGGAAATTCACAAACTCTTTAAGAACCACCATGAAGGATTTAAATAGAAGATAACTATGAATAACCTATTATAAACCTAATGTTTCATAGATTATAGATAGTTTTAAAATTTAGATATCATATAAGTGATTATCATGTTTATTTTATTTCCCATAATGATTAGTGTTACTCACACTATGCTTAATGATTTTAGTCAATGGTAGGACTAGAAGGAACTGGGTTAACATTGGATGTGATGGTAAATTTTTTGATAAGAAAGAAAATTGGATGATGACTGGAGTAAATAATATTTTGATTATACCTAATCAGTCATCATAAAACATGATCAATAACTTATACCTTAGTCAATTCTCAATCTCACTAAAAAAAGAGAAGGATAGAGTTTGCTGAGAACTCATATAGTGGAGACCATATAGGAATAAAGATTAAATTTCATATATTTCAAGAATGTGAGAATAATCACTCAAGGTAATGTCTCAAAGTAATGTAAATATGTCTTATGTTTAGTGAAGAATGACCCAAATTAATTAATTTTCAAGGAAAAATGAAGAGTTTAGCTAATGAAATGGATGAAAATTTTGGTCTCCATAAGGTAATATCAATGTATGAATGCTTTAAATGTGTAAAGTATGGGCATTATGAAAATATATTTCTATGGGGGAAAGTTTGTGAAGAAAATCATCAAGGTGGTACGAGTAATGGTTATATTGCTGATATTAAAGTGGTTAGAAATGACATGTGAAAGGAAATAAGTGTTAAGGAATAAGACTAAGAAGCTTAATTAATTTTTTGAGAAGGAAGTGGGAAGAATGAAGTATTTATGTATTGGAATTCAAATATTATGTTATATGAATCATGAAATGTATAAGTATTGTTCAGTATACGTTTTTTATTAAGGATTTGAATGGATATGTTGAATGATGTTGATGGTCTGAAAAAGAAATTTAATACCAATGTGACATTCATAGAAAACATGTGATTAAGGGAGAGATAACCTAAACGAGTTCCTGATGTTGAGATAATAATGTTTAAATAAAGAGATGATTGATTTAGATAAAGTAAATTGGATAGTATCAATGACCTCAAAAATGATAAAGGATTTGTTAAAAAAGTAGTTTATGATATCATTGATGGAGTTTAAAAAATTATTAGATCTATGGAACATGTTCAATAATTTGTGGTATTATTCAAGTAATGAGGAATAATGATTATTTTCATTAAGGTTATATGGTAATTCAAGTTATTACCATGTTTGAAGAGAATATATGATAATGGTATTCACATATTGGGTATGTGAAAATCAAGAGATACTTTCTGATATATGGGGGATCAATGTTAAATTGATTTTAAGAAATTTAGTTACCTTCTTTATAAAGTTTTGGATTTTCATCTTTTGTAAGGGTCAAAAGGTTAACCATTTATGAAATGTTTTATATTGAACATTGAATGAGGTTTTAGATATTAATTTATTACTTAACCATACAGAGATTTATGCATATTGGATAACCTGTGCTAACCATTTTGTTTTGATGATAAATAAAGATATATAGAATGAATTATCATTCTATCTATGGATCTTATGTTCCATTAGCGCTTCAAAGATAATAAATTCACCTCCATTTCTCGGAGTAAGAGATGAAGTGGAAATTAATCAAGACACAACCAAAGGGTGACATTGTGCATATGAAATGGAATGAAATCAAGTAAGTATATCTTCCTAAAAAAATTATTCAAATTTAGGAAAAGGGTCTTAAAATAAAATGGTATCTTATTATCATAATTTTTGTTGATATAAATTACCTTTTTCATGCCTCTTTGGTCTATGGTGTTATGATCGCTAACTTTTTCTGGATCACCCACTTCCTATGATTAGTGATCTTTATCACTCTATATAATTATTTATGATTTTCTTCCATGTCTAAATATTCACTTCCCACCTAGGTTATCCTATGTCAAAACCTAGTTATGAGTTACTTTGGGTAACCATTATGTTTCCAAATTTCCCTTTTAAAAGGAAGTTTTAGTATTAATTTTAGGATGTGGGTATTTATGAAAGGAAATTTCAAGTATTAAAAATTTGATGACCCAGCCAAATTTTTGATTTTAAAATTAATTTTAAGTGGGGTAGAATGTAACACCTCACATTTTTATGAATTATTATTTTTGAATAAATTAAAATTCTTTGATGGATTTCATTGCACACTACACTAAGTTAATCTTGCATTATACGCAACACCAAGTTAATCTTGTACTACACTAAACTCTGAGATTATACTATGGTACACAAAAAATTGATTTTGGATTGTGTTACACACAACACCAATATTAGATTGTGTTACACAAAACATCTATCTTAACTTTCTTTTCACACAACACTAAGTTTAAAATAAATGTGACATATTATACAAATATTATTATAGTTATCACATATCTGTTGGAATGGTGGGTAGGAAAATAATTAACTAAATTATTAAAATATGGTTTATACATATTTACAAAATGAATTCTTTAGTAACCAATTAATTATAAATGAATGTAAGATCTATTTTAAAATAAATAAATTATTTTTCTATAAACCATTTTTCTATGTACAAACACATTTTATCTCAATAAATTAAACAAACCAATTTTGATGAAATATTTGAATGAAATGTATATATTATATATTAAATAAACTATTTAACATTCATCTTATGTGTTTTCTAGACAAGAGATAAGAATAAATATGATTTTATGCATAAAAGATGTATTTTTCTAAAAGACACTTTTACTGCCTTCTAATTACGCATTTTTTTTAAAACTAAATTTTAAAACTTTAATAAATTATATTTGAAAAAAATTAAATTTATTTTTAAAATAATAATGTCAAAATCATCTTAGGGTGAATTTTTGGGTTTTTTCTAAAAAGATTCATTTTCTGATGAATAATGAAGAATACTGAATTTTAATTGAAAACTGCCTTTTTGTTGGAATTGTTTATATATTTAAATTATATTTTAAATTGGTTTTAAAGTATAGTTATATTACTTATACATATATTAATTCAATTTAGGTTATTTTAATCATTTTTATATTTAAATTTAATATAAAAATTTTGTAAGCTTTTGATCTTTTTTGCTTTAAAAACCTGCTTTCTCGACACATCTGCAGACTTATTTTTAAATTATTTTTTAAAACAATATTTGAATTGAATTTGAAAAAATTGATTCCATATTTGGAATCATAATAATTTATAATTTTAAATAAGACCAACTTAATTTTTTTACCAAAATGATTAGTGAAAACAGTTAAAATTCATTACGGCGATTAAGAGAAAAATGAGTTTACCAAGGGGCTAAACTTTAATATTAATGGGGGAAATGACCTATAAACTTGTAAAAAATAGTTTATCTGGACATTTTTAAACCTTAAACATTCATTTATAAAATTTGGTTCATTATTAAATTCTTTTTTAGGTAAAAATGTGGGTAAACCAAACTTTTTTTTTAAAATGTTAAGTGTGTCCTCTCCCCCACTTATAAAAGGCCACCCACTCTCACCCTCTCTTAAAACCTTAAAAACCAATTGTTTTGGACACTAACTAACAAAATAAATTCTACACTTCACTCCTATCAACCTATAATCCTTATTTTGGGTATAAATCCAACCAAGGTAGTCCTTTGGTTCAAACCAAAAGGAGATATCTGAAGAAGAGGTAACGTTCATTAATGAATATTTTTGTTTTATTTATTCCTCAAACCCCTTAAATTATTTTTATATCATGTTTTTATAATAATATCAGTATCTTAAATATACAAATATGTTGTTTTGTTAAAGTTGTGACCTACAACCACATACACTTTCATCAAATAGGTTATGAAATCATCATTCGTGTGTATGATGGACTACCGCACTACAAAAAAATGACCAGATTAGAGGGGGTTATAACCCCATATAAATACATTAGTAGTGGTTATGAGGAGACTTCACTAATGTTCCCATCTATTCTTATTAGAGGTGGTTTTGAGGAACTTTTGGTAAAGTGATGTCTAATTTATCAGCGATTGTATTATAGGGGGTTAAAACCTCCTTAAATTTCACCACAGAATATCACTTTAGTGGGAGTTAAAACCCCCTATAATTTATTTAAAAAATTAGTGGTGGTTCCAATTGCTGATAATTGAGTAAGAACTCACATATTAGAGGTGGTTTTGGAAAATGCCTCCATTTAAGGCTGAATTAGAGGGGGTTTTAACCCCCTCAAATTGAGCCACATGCCACAAATTAGAGCCGGTTCCAGAACCATCTCTAATTATAATTTTTTTTCTTAAATGTATTCTTTCACCAGTTCACTTGCAAGTCCCCCGCACCACCCATCCACAGTGGTTCCCCCTCTCATTCTCTTAGAGCCCCCCCCATTCCCAGTGCCCCCTCCCATTCATTGGTGTGAGTCCCCCTCCTGTTCATTGTCCCCTCCATTTATCGGTGTGAGCCACCCGTCCCTCCCATTCCTAGTTTGAGTCCCCTTCCATTCACAGGTGCCGCTTCAGCGGCTGTCACCAACTAACCTCACCTTTTAAAATTTAAACCTGGTGGGTGTTAAACTAGTGATTAGAGGAACATCTCCCTGATGCCTCAACCACTGTGACAAAATGATTTCTATAATATAATTACACATTATTATATTTATATATATTAAGAAGTTGTTTTAAATAAATTTTATTTGAATGAATATTTAAATAAATATAAATATATAACATACATATATTTATATAAATTTATATATACATTTATATATTAAGTATTTATGTATTTATATTATAATCCACTTATATTATATTAAATTTATACATTTATATAAACTATATATTTTTATGTGTATTTACATACATTTGACTAAATATATTATATAATTCTGCTATGTTATGTATATACACATATATTTAAATATTTATAAATATATATATGTAAATTATTTATATACTTAAATACATATTTATATATTATGTACATGCTTATTTATATAATATATATATATATAAGTATTTATTTAATATATTTATATAATGTATTTCAATACATATATTTATTATAATGTACATTAATATATATTTATTTGTATAATATTATATATAATTAATGTTATATGGAATACATATATATGAAATACAATTTATACAAATATTTATGTTATATATAATTAATATTATAAGAAATAAAATTTATACAAATATTATATATGAAATAAAATTTATACAAATATTTATATAATGTTATATGAGATAAAATTCTATATTATATATAATTAATATTATATGAAATACAATTTATACAAATATTGGTATAATGTATTTTAATACATATATTTATTATTATGCACATTAATATATATGTATTTCAATAAATATAATTCTATAATATTATGTACATTAATATATATGTATTGAAATAAATATAATTGTATAATATTATATACATTAATATATATTTATTTGTAGAAATTGTATATCATATAATATTAATTATATATAATATAAAAGCATAAACATATTATTTAAAAATATATTTATTATTATTATAATATAAATTATAAAAACTACAAGCGCGAGTTTTTATATGATATATTTTTTAAATAAATTATATTTATGTATATATTTATACAATATATTAATGATTTTATATTATATATAATTAATATTATATGAAATGCAATTTATACAAATAAATATATATAAATGTACATAAAATTATAAAATTATATTTATGTATACATATAAATACAATTATATATAGTGTTTTAATTATATGTATATATATATTATGGAATTTTTTTAATAGTGGGGGTTCACAACCCCCTCTAATTTAAGAAATTAGAGGGGGTTCTGAACCCCCACTAAATTTGATGATTAGCAAGGGTCTCACATATTCTCCTATAATTTATACCGAAAATGAATTTAGAGGGGTTCATAACCCCCTCTAATTACATAGAAATCAAATTTAGAGGGGTTTGTAAATAACCCCCTCTAAATAACTGCCTCTAATCTGCTGTTTTTTTATAGTGCCGCCTTGTGAATCGATGTCATTCATTTTTACATTATCACCTTTCAAGGTTGGGAATAATGATTGAAATACTATTTATATATGATATTTATGATATTTATGATGTTATTATGATTCTATAATTATTATATCACACATACCTTCATGCTTTCTATTTGTGCAAATACGATAACGTTGTTCGTATATACGGTGGACTACCGTCTAGCGAAGTGATGTGATTCGTTCACGCTTTACATGGAATGAATTAATTATTGGTTTAATATAAATATTTTATATATATGACATAAAAATTCTACTAGAATTAAAATATATATACATATCATTTACTTTTCTTTATTTCAATATGAAAGGAAAATGGAAGCACTGTTTATACGTACGTATGACCTACCGTCTCCATGAATGATGTATTTAATTTCCTATCACTAAATTTTATGTATTTATATAAATACATATATAATGAATATATACGATATTTATATCATGGTTATCATTTTAGAGATGATGAAATCATGATATAATTAAGTGGACCAAGAATAACAAGTCAAAACATGTACGAAAAACAAAACAGTTATTACCCAAAACATAACTTTAATAAGGAATTGTTAATAGAAGGGTAATACAAAGTCATAATAAAGTCATATATGGTTTTATATATATGAATATGGTTCTATGTTATATTTATAATTATCTTATATTTATTATAAAGGAGTTTTGAACACTTACGAAGGAAGTTAAGACTTAAGGTAAGAAATTTCAGTCTCACTTTTTACTTTTTTGAGACACATGATATATTCACCACCTATTTCTTCTATGTGGCGTATATACTACCCATAAATGTTCACTATGCTTATTATACTTAAAATTTTAGGTATTTACATATCTATTTTAGGATCTCCCTTTCATGGGGTTATGGTTTCAAAGTTACCAAATCGGTAAGGAAATTTTGTCTTAATTTTTCTTCTTTGAGATACATGTTATGTTATAAACCTATATTATTTTACGAGGTTTATATAACACCCTTTGACATATTATATCATGAATATAAATCTTTTACTGATATTTTAAGTTTCATTTAATGTTATTATTGCATGAGGATTATGAATCAAAGTTACCAAAGTGGTAAGATTTTATTATTGTAATCTCATTATTTATCAGGATTATTTATGATGATGCTTCTATTGATGAAATATTATGATTCATATCTCAATAATTCTAATTAATTTTATTCTAATCTATTTATTCATGATATATACATTTAATGGAACCATTTTTTTTCACTCTTTGGTACTTTAAATAATTAAGAAAATGTTTTTAATAAAATACAACTTTATATCTCTCTTCAGTAGAAAATCTATTTTTTTTCAAAACCATGTTTTCTAACAATGTTTTAATTTTTTTTATTAAATGATATTTTAATATCATTTTCAAGTAAAATTATTTTTAATTTTTTTAATAATTTTTAATAATTTTTAAATATTCCTTTATAAATTTCCAAGGTTAGTTTTAAAGAAAATATTTTTCAAAATGTTTTATGTTTTTAAAATATTTTTTCAAAGTGGAAAGGGTATTTTACTTAAGAAATGTTTTAAACGAATATTTTAAAATTATTTTCCATATAATATTACATCAATTGGTGTTACATATTCCTTACATGGGATATGATCTAAGTTTACCATTCATATTCTTTCTCTGAATGGTTTATGTTTTAGTGGTATGTAGTTTATGGAAACCTATTTACTTTCCTTGGTTAATATTGTTTCAAAGAGATTGTTATGGAACACATTTCTTTTCCTTGGTTCAGTCATTTTTAAAAGTGATTTACATGAAATCAATTTCTTTTACATGGTTTAATCAAGTTATAAATGGAATAATGGTTGTTTTTATGAGTTTTATGCAAGATCTTTGTACTTTATCTATGTTGTGTTTCTTGGAGATTAATTATACAATGGGGTATACCAAATAGTTCTTGGTAAGCCTGTTATATCTTCTATGATGAGGTGGCCTAGATAGTTCTAGGTGATCCCATTATAGCTTACTTGATGGGTTCTCCCAAATAGGACTGCAATATATTAAGTAATTATAAATGTTATACGATCTTTGAGGGTACACAGGTTTTTAGCCCAATCCTAAAGATGATGGTACATGGGTGTTTAGCCCAAGCCCAAAGATGAGGGTACATAGGTGTTTATCCTAATCCAAAATATGAGGGTACACATGTGTTTAGACCAAGCCCAAATATGAGGGTACACTAGTGTTTATCCCAAACCCATATATGAGGGTACATGGGTGGTCAACCCAAGCCCAAAGAGGAGGGTACATGGGTGGTCATCCCATGCACAAAGCAGGTATATGGGTGGTTATCCCAATCTCAACATGTTATTAATGTCTTGGTGGGTAGACTTGATATAAGATTTTATATGATTATATGTATTTCACAAGTTTTTGTATTATGCCAATCATATGCTCTCATGGATCATGTTCTTTATTTCCATTATAAATCATGTCTTATGAACTACCAATATTTATGACATGACTCATGATTATGATCTTTGATATGCAGGGTATGGTTTTAAAATGTTATGATCATGTTCTCATACCCTTATGTCCATGTTATGCTTACATATATCCCTTGTTTTCATTTACTAAGCATCTAATCTCACCCTTTATTATGTTTCATTTACCCAGGTTATAAAGATAAGTATTATGTATGATATGACTAAGAAGGGTTCTAGTTATGAAGAATGTAGTGGGAGATGATGTAGCTCACTTATGGATCAGTGTTTACATTTCTGAGTTTCCAAAGTCACTAAACTATTATGATTCTTGGGCATGTATTTATGTGTAAAAATAAATATTCTACAAAAATAATGTAATTTGTATGTATGAAGATCTCAGGTCGTTATATTTAGTGTTAGGATGGGTGACCTCCTAGGAAGTTTCTCAGGACGTGTGTGAGTGAAGATAAAGAACACTGAAAGAAAATGTGTTATCCTATAGGGATAATCATTAGTAAGTTAAGTAACCCCAGTGGTTAATAGATTGGGGGTGTGCTAGTAAGGGAAAAAAGGTATTATAGAGTAACCATGGGGTTAGATGAAAAGTTTCATGGATTGGGGAGGCTTTGTTATGACACAACGCACCTAATTGAAGTGATTGCAGACATCCTTATACGAGTGAAGAATCTCATATTCCTTACAGACTTCTACATGATTAAGATAGATGATGCCTGAACCCAAATACATTCTCCTTTCATACATATAATAACATTTCTTAAAATTAAGAATATAATCATCTATGTTCACAATGGAACATTATCTATGGAGTTTTGGGGAGCAAGGTAAGTTTTAACATTCTTGATTCATTGAAACAACTAGATGCGAAGCACTCTATTATTCCTATCTATTTGATGAAAGTGATCCCTAATGACACACACATAGAACATGATTTCCTCAACACAAATTCTAATTCATATTCATATTATTCATCATTTTATGCTTTGGGTTTTAAATCACGTTTTGTGTGTTTTGTGGGTTTGGAAAAGTGTGATTTTTGTATTTTAATTGATAAGTGTATTCATTACAAGGTTCCCATAACCATCAATGATATTTTAAATCTCATTTCCATTTATTCTCTATTCATAGAGAATAAAAATGAGTAGATATAAAGTCATTAACCTCACTCCCCAAAATCTATTCCCTCAATCCAAAAACCATTTTTTTAGAATTAAAACAACTTCCCTCTAATTTAAAATATGTCTATCTTGAGGGTATTGACCAATTTCCTACCATTATTACCAATAACCTATATCTATAGTAGGAAATAAAACTACTATACCTAATGAGAGAGTATAAAAAGGCATAAGATTCATGGGATTATCCCTTAAATTTTCATTTACCACATACTTTTAGAGGTTAAGGATAAACCCATAAGACAAGCTCAACATTGGTTAAATATCACCCTCCTTGAAGTGGTATAAATGGAAGCTATCAAATTACTTACTACTGGGATCATCTATCTCATATCTAATAGTAAATGGGTTAGCTTAGTGAAACTTTTTCCTATGAAAACTGGAATAACAATAGTGTTAAATGAAAGGAATGAATTAGTTCACACATGTGTGAAAAATAGTTGGTGAGTCTATATGGACTATCATCATCTATATAAATCCATGAAAAAGGACCACTTTACTCTATCTTTCATTGACCAAATGTCTGAAATATTGGTTGGTAAGTCCCATTATTATTTCCTTGAGGGATATTTTGGTTATTTTCAAATACATATATCCCTTGAGGATAATGAAAAGACAATAATTACCTATTCATTTTTCACATTTTCATACAGAAGGATGTCATTTGGTTTGTGTAATTCTCATGGTACTTTTCATCATTGTATGTTGAGTGTTTTTTTGAGTACCTTGATAATTTTATGGAAGTTTCCACGGATTATTTTACACTATATTGATCTTCCTTTTATGATTTTTTGGCACACCTAAGTGTTTTCATTCACCATATCACCGAAAAATATATCATATTAAATTATGATAAATTCCATTTTATAGTAGAGTGGGGGATAGTACTTGAACATGTCATTTAGAGTGATGCAATTCAATTTGATAAATAAAAAATTGAAATAATTTCCTCCCTACCATATCCAAAATGTGTTCTTGAGGTGCATTATTTCTTGGGTCATGTTGTTTTTTATGATGATTCATTAAAGACTTTAATATGATTACACTTCCTTTTTCATGATTATCATAAAAAGATTATGAATTTTTTTATATAATTTGCGAGGATTTATTTAATTCACTAAAAATGAGTCCCACATCCCCATACATCATCTGGCCATCTAGGTGGGATCTCCCCTTCAAATTTATGTGCGATGCCTCTAAATTTTATTTTGGGGAAGATTTATCAAAAAGGTTTTAGAGGTCTCATCATATCATTGCATATGCCTCACATACCCTAGACCCCACCCATTAAAATTATACTACAACTAAGAAATTTATTCTTTCCATTATGTTTTAATTAGATAAATTCCTTTCATATGTACTTGGGTCAAAATTCATTGTGTTTTCTGATCATGCTTCCCATTGGTTTCTCTTTAATAACCTTAAGGATAATCTTCACCTCATATAGTGGATGATCCTCCTCCAAGAGTTTTACCTAGAGATCAAGACAAGAGAGGATTGGAAAATGTGGTAGTTGAGTATATTAGTGAGATTTCTTGACCATTAGACCACCATGTTGATTCATCCCTCCCCATTGAAGATTTATTCCTTTATGAGAGCCTTTGTGATGTAGTGGACCTTACCCCTTGATATCCAGAGTAGATATTGTGAAATTTTTAGCAAAATCTAGGAACCCTAATGATTTTATCACTCTAAAATCCTAGAGGATTAAGCATAATTCACACTGGTATATTTGGGATGACCCATACCTATGGAATATTTGTAGTGATCGGGTTGTTTATCGGTGTATCCTTGACTATTAATTCACATCTTTTTTGATATTTTACCATACTCTAGATTTTGGGGGCCACTTTGGATCTCAATTTACAACTCAAAAGGCCCTTGAATCTAGACAGTATTGGAAAACATTGTATATATATGTCCATCAGTTTTGTAAGTCATGTACATAATGTCAATTCATAGGGAATATCTCCAGGAGGAATGAAATTCCATAAAAATCCATGTTGTTTTGTAAGATATTTGATACACAGGACATTGAATTCATGGGAACCTTCCTAAATTCATTTTGATTCATCTATATCATTTTGGATGTTGATTATGTCTCAAAATGAGTGGAATAAAAGGAAACTAGGACTAATGACTCTCGAGTGGTTATCGACTTTGTGAGATCTAAGATATTTATCAGGTTTGGTTTACTAATGTTTATCATTAAAAATTAGGGTTCCCATTTATGTAATCATAGTATGAAAACCTTTATCCTTAAGGATGCTAAATTCTCCACTACATATCACCCCAAACTAATGGAAAAGCTTAAATTCAAATCAGGAAGTTAAGAGAATCTTGGAAAAAATAATATGACCCAATAGTAAAGATTGGACTTTATTCTTAGACAATGAACTTGGGAATACCATACAACTTTTAAAACCCTAATAATAATTCCACTATATAGGATTGTCTTTGGAAAGTCTTGTTACCTCTCTATGGAGATAAAGCACTGTTCATATTAGGTTGTTAAACAATGTGATTTGAATCTCACAAATAAAGGTGTGAATAAGAATTTATAGATTTAGGAGTTAAAAGAAATTCAGTGCAATGAATATAAGTACTCTCAGATCTATAAATAGAGTACAAAGGATATCTATGATGACTTGATTCATTAGAGTAAGTTCCATATTGGAGAGAAGGCCCTCAGGTACAATTCTATGCTAAATCTCTATCCAAGTAAGCTTTATTCCATATGGATCAGTCCTTATACTATTACTAATGTTTATAATTTTAGTTCCATATAGGGTTTGCATGAGAAAAGTGGATGACGTTTTTCTGTAAATGGCCAGCAGACTAAAAAAACCTATAAGTATTTTCTAAAGCATCTGGTGGAGGAACTCTAGCTGAAGGATGCCACCAATGAAACCACTTAGCAGATTGTACCTTACCTTAACTTTATTTACTTATCTATTTATTTAAATTTATTACATTGATGAAAATGTAATTTTCCTGTGTGGGGGAGAAAGATACAATCTTGTAGAATTTGATTTAAGAAAAAAAAACAATTTTCATGTTTCCATTATTTATTTATTTATTTATTGTTTTTTTAGATTAGCTTTTAACATAAATCAAACATCCAAAATCATTTCACATACTTGAGTCCATTTTTAGGTAAATTCCTTGTTTTTTTAAAAAAAATTTCAATTGAATGTTGATATGAAATATTTTTATTGACTTTGGATTTTGAAAAAATTATTTATAGTTTAATGGATATTTGAAACCCAAGCCTCATTAGAAACGAACAATATTAATTTTCACCAACTCGAGAGGTGATATAATCCATTTTTTTTCATACTCTTCATAATATTCTATTTTCGTGAGTGAACTCAAATTTTTTTTTCATCTAGAACTTGGTTGTATCCTTTATCAAAACTTTTGAGAATGAGTAAATTTTATAATATGATTGAGGTTTTTCTTTTATTTTAAGCTCTTATTTTTTTCCACTTTTGAAACCTCACCTTACATTATTCATTTTTAATCCCCTAGTATCTATAAAAGCCCTTATAGGTTATCCACACAATAAGCTCCTTTTCCATACCTACCCTTACTCTTTTTTACATTTCATGATCATAGTTCATTTTAAGTGGGGTGAATTAGGGTAATTCATTTATTATAATGGGTATTAGATACATAGTATGGGAATTTTGGGGTTGATTACCATTTGAGGTAAATGTCACAAGTTATGGATATTTTATTGGAATTATTTTGAATCCTCATGAAACAAATAAAAAAGGAAAAAAATAAAGAATGAGATTGGATTATTTATCATGATCATTTGTATGAATCATGACCCTAATCAGAAGAAATTTAATGATTCATCATTCATTAAATATATTTTATTTTCATTCCATTCTCTTAAAAAAATGAAAAAATGTATATAAAAAATGAAAAAAAGTGTAGAAATATTTCATATACTTTATTTGATATGACTTGTGTATTTATCTTTAAAAAGGGAAAATTGATTGGGTGATTCATATTTAGGTCCTTTTAGTGAGGAATATTTATTATTTTTGAATGATTGATCATTCATTTTATTCTAAGATAAAACCCTCCTATTTTAGACCTTATTATTTTCACATCAAACCCACCTACCCTAAGCCTTAGTAGAATTCCTTGAAAATACTCATGATTAACACACTATTATTTATTGATTGTGTGGATAGTTAAGATATAAAAAAGACTATGGTATGAATTTCATGATTTTGAGATGAGTAGAACTTTGTATAAATTTAATATTTGATAGATGAGTGATTTAAAATTCCTTGTGAGGTAGGTTATGACATGTCGTGTTGGTGAATGAATGAAGTTGCATAAATTTTAATGTTAGAGAATAATAACAAAAGGAAAATTGAATTCATAAACAAGACAATATGGATTTCACTTTATAAGAATCTTGGAAATTTTCTCAGCTTTGATTTAAGATTGAGATTTGATTCATATATATGAATTTTCTCCGGAGTATAATGGTTTAGCTGTGGGGTGTGATTGCACAATGATATATCATATATTTTTACCCTAAAACTTGTGCTTTATATTTTTTATAGGTTTTAGTATCCCATTATTAAATCCTTTTTCACGCAATATTTATTTTTAACTCATTAGTTTTAAACACATTAAAAATTTAAAAACTACATTGTGATCCAATTGGAAATCATGTTTTTATTTTTATAATAACATTATATACATCGATCTAAACTTAAAAATTACCTTTTTTAGGATGAACAATTTATTAGGCTAATTTTTTTTAAATGGACCCATAGATTGATCCAACTATAAGTGGCCTATTGGGGGTCCTTAATAAGAAGAAAATCTAGGAGATCAAAATTAGACCTGAATTCTTTATTTTTGAAATATCATGGGCTAAAAGCATAAATATTCTGGTTGCATGAAAGATCATATTAGGTAGTTTCCAACTCAACTTTTTTTCATAATCAATGGTAATTCTGAGATTCACATGATGAAAAATTTCATGACTAACAAAATTAACTTGAAGATTAATTGACAGAAACCCAGAACCAAGAAGAGAGGATATTTTCACGTATAATTTATAGTTAATTTATTTATATACAAAATTACCTTTCATTGAATTTTTTCTTTATTATCAATAATCAGATAAAGAGATATTATTGCACTATCATTTCATCAGAAGAATCAAGAGTAGATCCCCACTAGTGGTGATCCACACATGTTTCGTGAACCTTCAATAATCATCTTAGAATCCTCCAGGTGATAGAATAGATTGTTTTAACAATTTTGGTGATCATTATTAGTCATAGATGAATCATTCATGCCCAGAAAGAATAACTCAAGTAGAGGTTATGAATTTCACTATGTTATTTAGATTTTTCTAGGGGATAATCTCTCTAGTTCTTGAGAGAATCCACTTAGGAATTCGTTTTTTCACAATGATTAGAATGTGTCTAGGGTTTAAAAAATGGTCATAACCCAGTTTAAATAGATTTGGGGTTCAAAAAATAATTGCACAAGGTCCCTTATTATTTTATTAATCCTTGATGAACCCCATATCTAAATAATAATAATAATATTATTTACTTGACATGAGCTAAACCCGTAGATAAAATAAATATTATTTTTCTTAAATAAATAAATTAATATTTATTCAAATAATATTTAATATTACATTTCTTGTCGAACTATTAAATTCAGTCCACCAATCCTCCTCGATATTTATTAGACAATGAATAATGATTATTTATTTAATTAAATTAATACCACTACATTATTTTACAATAAATAAATAAATATTATATTAAAAAATAGTGGATAAATACTTATTAAATTTCTACATAAATAAATAAATAAATTTTTGTTACCTTATGAATAAACCAGAATAAATAAATATTATATATTAACATAATTAAATAAATAATTACCTAGTGAATAAATATTTATTAAACATTCAACTCACATATATATTCTCTCAAATAACCAGTGATTGAATATTTTTGATCAAACTAACAAGAATAATTATTAAACCACATATGAGAATAATATTTATCCAAAATGTTAAATTCATATATAATTTAATTGAAGTTACAAATACACTTAGTGCATGACCCTCTAGGCCCCTTTCTCAGTAGAATTAGGTTAAAACACCTAAATTCGAAGGTTAACATCTAAAAACATACCAAATATCCTATAGAGAAATAAGTTAATTTTGTGACAACATGAAACCTCATACAAATGATCACTATGTAATATAATCCATTTACCTCAATATCTACAATAAAGTAGGTTGCATGCTGGTGTTATCAACCTATGTGCTTGATGTATCATTATTTGAATTTCTAAAAATGAAATTTATAAATAGAATAAAATTTATATGGAATTAATTAAGTACTTACACTCACATAGGTATATATTTCCCCTAAATAGTGAAGGAAAAAATCATTTATTTTATTATTCATTAATGTACTATCACTCATAACCTACCCAAAGTACCCTACTTCTTGTAAAAATATAACATAACAGTTTTGATCAATATATAAAATTATGTGAGTCATGATATGTATTAATAATAATCTTAAAGTCTAAGGATAAATACACAAATATGTGGATAAGGATATCCAATGACATATATAAATATGTATTTCCTATTAGTGGGTCATGTTTAAATCTCTTGATCTAAAGATTACCAAGGTTTTACACCATGATAAATTTTCTCAAATTCCTAGGAGTATCCACCACTAATATCCTATATCATTTGTTTCTTTTTAGATGATATTGTATTACTATAGAACATATATTCAAGAATACTATCATGGGACTTTTAGGTTCTCTTCATAGTGGGGAACTGCTCTGAATTTTTAGTATGAAAATTACCCTTAGGAAATTATCAAATACTATCTCACTCAGAAGAAAAATAATAATATGATAAGAACTTTATTAATATTCAAAATAATTAATACATGTAACCATAAATTACATAAAAGTTGGTTCTAGGGAACCAACTTTAACAAACTCCCAATTTCACTAGAGGCAACTGCTAATAACATTTAGTTCACTAGAACTCACATGTTATTCGTTCTTAGGTTTAGATAAGGCTTTAGTAGAGGGTTATTCCATGTTTTAATCTATGTAACCTTTTCTCAAAGTGACCTTACCCCTCTGAGAAAAATCCATTAAGAGGTGATACTTATGAAGTATGTGCTTGATCATTTGATACGACCTTAGACCCTTTAAGAGAGCCACTACTACAATATTATCAGAATACAATGAAATGTATTATTTACTTTTAGGCACCACATAAAGATATTTAATGAAGTTTCAAATCTAAACTGATTCTTTGGCTGTATTAGAAGCCACAATATACTTGGATTCCATTGTAGAATCAATGAAAATTGGCTTCTTTGTACTCTTCCAGCCTACAACTAATCTATTGAGACTAAAAAAATAACATGACTATGACTTTAGATCATTATGATCTATTTAGAAACTATAATTGATATATCCTTTGATTAATATCCCCTATCTCCATATATGAGGAATATATCCTTAGTACACCTCATATACTTAAGGATATCCTTAACAATAGACTGATGTTATTCTCCTAGATCAACTTGATATATACCTACCATGATAAAATCATAAGAAACATCAATCCTAGTATATAACATAGAATAAATGATTGATCTTATCACATAAGTATACGTGATCTTAATTATTCCTTATCTCTCTCTCATATAATATACTAGGGCAGATTTTTATAGAGGGATGTATACCATGTGACATTAGAATTAATCCCCTCTCGGATTATTCCATACTAAATATCTTTAGTATCTATTCAATATATATACCTTGACTCAATCCAAGAATCCTTTTGGATCATAATTAATGATCTTGATTCAAAGGATATATGTTGCTTCACCTAAGTCCTTTATGGAGAAACACTTATTTTACTGGTCCTTAACTAACTCTCAGACTGGTATGTCTTTTCTATTAAGAAATATGTTATCAACATATACTACTAGGAATATGAACACACTCTTACCAAACCTCTTGTAAAATCATGGATCAAATTCATTCTTTATGAAACCAAAATATCTTATGGATTCATTGAACTTAATTTTTCATGACCTATATTCTTACTTCAATCTATAAATGGATCTATACAACTTGAAATTATTATTGTCATTTCCTGTAGTCACAAACCCTTTAGGTTGTGTCATATAAACATCTTTTTAAAGGTTCTAATTATGGAAAGATATATTGAAATCCATTAACCAAATCTCATAGTCATGGAAAGATTATATGAAAAGTAGAATTATGATGGATTTAAATATGATAATTATAGAAATTTTTTTCTTTATAGTCAACACCTCAAATCTATTTAAAACCTCTATCCACTATCCTTGATTTATAGGTGTTTAATTTACCTTCCATGTCCAATTTTCTCTTGAGTACTCATTTTCACCCAATGATCTTTACATCATTTAGAGGATTGAAAAAAATACATGTTTGGTTATGATACATGGAAACCATTTTAGAATTTATATATTCTTTCCATCTTGCATATTCTGAGCTATTTGCTACTTCCTTATAGGAAAGAGTATCATTATTTTCAACCAATAATGAGCCATCTTCCTCAGTGACAAGAAAAACATATCTTCCTGGTTGTTTATCCCATATAGTTCTCCTATGAAGTATTTGTATTTTAGGAACAAAATTATCCTAAGGACTTGTGGAATTCTTTATTATACCAACTCTTGTGTATCTTGAGCATCAACTTCATTTAATTCAATCTCACTCCCACTATAATTTTTGAAGATGTGTTCCCTCTTATAAAATTTGGAATGTGTTGTGATGATTACCTTATTATCTGAGGGGTTGTATAGATATTTTCCTCTTATTTCCTTAAGATACCCAATAAATATACACTTTCGGCCCTAGGGTGCTAGTTTATTACATGTGATGGACATAAAAAATGCCTCGCATCCCCATACATTTAAGTTTGAAAACCCATATTTCCTTCCACAAATTAACTAATTTGGTCTTCCATTTACTACTTTATTTAGCACCTAGTTTAGTGTGTATGTTTCAGTGTATATTTCATATCCCCAAAAGAATAATGGAAGATTTTCAATTTCATCTTCAACCACACCATGTTAAGCAAGGTACAATTCTTACTTTTACTTATACCATTCCACTATTTTGTATAAGGTGAATTGAGTAGACATAGAACCATATACTCCCATATAAGATCAATAAACACTTGGTTAAGATATTCACCACCTTGATTAGATCAGATATTTTTCATGTTCTTAGCAAGTTGATTCTATCATTCTTTCTTGAACTCTTTAAATTTCTCAAAGGATTCAAACTTATACCTCATTAAGTAGATATATCCATGTTTACTTAAATTGATAATACAAGTAATGAAGTAAGAATAACCACCTCTATATTCTCATAGAAAGGTCTTCACATGCCAGTGTGTTCCAATTATATAACCTTTGTATCCCATTCACCTTGTGCACCAAATGGTGACTTGGTTATTTTTTATTATAAAAAAGCCTGAAATCTGTCAAGTGGTTTCATCTCAAAAGTATCTAAGTAACTATCTTGATAGATTATTTTCAGATGATTCTCATTTATATGACCTAGATAGTGATGCCATAGATAGGTGTAAAATGATTCCTAGAAACTTAATTCATTATCAATTTTCAATACTTTATTTTCATAATTTAATATATAAAGACCATTATTTAAATGTTCCATACTATAACATATGTTGTCTTTTTAAAAGAAACAAATCTTATTTTTAAACTTAAAAATAAAACCATATGTATCTCGGCAGGATATAGAAATTATACTTATGGTAACGGCTAGTACATGATAATAATATTTTAAAACCAAAATTATACCGGTTGAAAACGAAAAGGCGGTAATCTCCTATAACTAAGGAAACACGACGTTCTACATTGGCTGCTCGAAGACCCACTCATCCTTTTTAAATCTTTTGGAATATATTATGTTCCTATATTTGAATATATACATGATCACCAAAAGTTATATCTAATACCCAATGTGTTGATATGGAAAGACTGAACTCGAAAACGAATGCACCTGAAGCTTCCTCTTGCTTCTTCAATAGAGTGTAGTCATTTTTACATTGGCATGACATTCCAAATGAAAAAATTATTGTGTTTTTTTATTCGTCTGCCAATGGATCTTCCTTTACTTATAATTATGGTGATCAAGATCCTTATACTTGGAATGAGTCTTTTTTCCATGTTATCCCTTTTTATTCACTATAAGTACTATAAGTTTTTCACGTCTCATGTCCTTATCAACTTGGAAAATCAATTTAAGTAATTATGAGAGATACCTCTCACTATTTCTCATATTATAATTAATAATGAAAATAGATAATCTATAAGGTAGTGAGGATAAAATGAGATCTTTGTACAAATAATAAGGGATCTTAAATCCAAATTTGTCCAAACAATCATTGAAACCAATCAACTGGACTACATGATGCATAAATCATGTTGAATCTCCAAGCTTTCACATTAATAGTTCATTGAAGATCTCATTCTCCTGATAAAGATAACAAATGGGATATTTGATGTTATACACTTCCACATCCTCATGTTTCTTTAAAAGATCACTAGACATAGATAACAGCATGAAACATACATATATGATAACATATAAATGTTTCATATAAAGAGATATTTTTTTACCACTAGCCTCTTTTCCAGTCACCTCATTAATGGGGATTTACAACACTTATAATTTCTATTCATAACATTATATAACGTGAAAGTGCCTATACCATTCCAAGAAATCCGAGCTAGTGAGAAGGTTATCCTTCACTAATATGGATCACAATGATATAGTTAAAGTTGAATGGGTTACCATTTATATAAGAAATTAGATCAAAATTTTATTTCTTTATCTATATTACTAAATTAGATAATAAATATTAAATTTATTAATTTACCACTATGTTATCAAAACCTAACATCCCACACCATTGGTTTTAGAATATAATACTGTAGGATATTCTTTTAGTAAGGATACATATGTCCCTTCTCATAACCCAAGTGAGGGTTTAGCCAGTTACTTAAAGGTATTTAGGTACGTACAATTTTCCAACTCCATCAACTTGAAAAACCTTGATCTGTTCAGCGGAATCCCCAATTCTGATATCCTATGTTCAAATTTCCTCAAAAATTTGCCTCTAAATATACACCAAGTATAGTGAAGTCTACTCCTATTAATGTAAAATTTGTTAAGTCAACCTAAAACCTTATTTAGAACACCCTGTTAAATGGTAGTGTACCATTGGGTGCTGGATCATACACTATGACCTATAGGTTATATTATAAATTTGTAAATTAAAGGCTATAACTACTTAATAATTTATTTGAGGTATTTTTTATCTTTATGTATTAACTTCCCATTTTATCTTATTACCTTATTGTTAATATTAAGTGTGTTTTACTTAAGTGATTAATCATTTCTAGATAAATTTTACACATATTATAATCTTTATTTTAATTTCATCTTTCATGCTTGTTAATTTATTTATTTAATGATTAAGAATATATAACTAATTAACTATGAAAGTGACATAAATAAATTAAATAAAGTGCAATGAACATGAGATTTTACAAAGGTTGGTTTATCTAGAGAATGATAAACCAAGACTTGAACCCAAAGAATAAACTCATAGAACCATTCCTGGTTCGAGTTACAACATTCCACCTATGATCCTGTATATCTCCTCGATTGGTTTATTCTTGGATCCGAACATGAACTCCCTTCACTCACCTAGACGATCCATTAATTGCATAAGATTTTACTCACATATAGGTGATGGGAACTAAAGGATTGGTTAAATAGGTTTAAATAAAAGAAACTGTGGGTACAGAGACCCTTACATAATGAGAGGAGGGGAATGACACAAAAAGATTTATTTAATTTAATAAATTATTATAAAAATCATGCAATAATAATAAATTAAATAAACCAATCAAATACACAAGTCAATATAATCTAATGGTTATCCATATACATGCAATGAATAAACAAAATTACAACATCTAGAATTCACTTCAAATTGTTGTTTATTATTAAGATAAACACAATTAAATTAATCTAATTAATCTAATTAATTAATTCATTCATTTATCTTAATTTCCATCCAAAGAGCCTTGGAGATACCCATCACCCAATTCATCATGGAAAATAAACATCTTTACCAACATTTATAGATAATTACATGGAATCAATTGAGCATTTATTTACTCTAAAAACATTATTAAATAGTCAATATATCATCTAACAACAATGTAATTAGGTTTTTAAAGTTGTAATGAATTATTATTTATGAAATTTAATTCTTTTCATCATTGTGTGACTACATAGTGTGTACTAACGAGTCAAACACTGTGTTTATCACTTACCGTATATCCGAGATAGATGCATAAGGACTTATGTCAGGACTCCCTTCCTAGAAAGTGTATCCCTCCTGGGTCGACAATGGGAGAAGAGAGATAGTGACACCTAAGTCCCACCCCCAGTAGGACCCGAGCTGGTGACTAGCATCAAGGGTATAGTAAACACACATATGGGAGGCATTACCCTCTAAGAGAACACATGAAAAAGATAGAGATAATATAGACACCAACAAACTTCTTCTCTAACTACAATATAAAAGAAAACCCAAGTGCAAATATGTAATGGCATTCAAGAACTATTACAATTGAAGGGAAAACTAAAATTATAAAAGGAAAGTAAATACAATGGCGACCATGAATCCCAAACAGCTTCTGAAAAACCGACAAGATAGTAGTAATCAGCTTGATCTCCAACCTATTCCAACTAACATGAAAAATAGTTTATATATACATAGAGTGAGTATAACAGTATAATCAGTAGGATCCTCCCTAGATCCTCTCATGAAAAAGGTAAAGAAAGCATGCTAAAGCACAGTGAACAACAAGTAAAACTAACTCATCACCTAAATAGGTATACTATGTTCCCAACCTCACCATGGATACTCTCACCAAGTATCATATACAAGATCATATAATATAATAAAGAATATAAAGGGAACCCTGCTACCACTTTCTCACTGGTTTGCTGCTCTGCCTCAATGTCACATGTCCTGAGTATCTCTCTCAAAAAATCTATCCCACACACACCTAGTTGAAGAACCACATTGTGAACCTCATGCTACACACCATCACGTCCATGTAACCAAAAGTAACCTAGTTGAAGAACCACATCCTACATAACGTGTATCATACATTGGGTATTATACCTCAAGCTATCACAACCCATACACTGAGTAAGGAACCTCAAGCCATCATAGCCTACACACATTATACCTATAGTAGTACTTAGGAAACTATATCCAGAATACATGTGTGTGAAATAACCACAATCCATTACATACA
The DNA here is from genome assembly GCA_963277665.1 of Viscum album. NCBI lineage: Eukaryota > Viridiplantae > Streptophyta > Magnoliopsida > Santalales > Viscaceae > Viscum > Viscum album. The sequence continues at coordinate 1,317,650,862 of OY728166.1, forward strand.
TCTAGACACATATATGGGGAAAACTAACCATTGTGCATACCGGAATAAGTAACTACCAAAATAAGAGAGTGGGGTCAAAGGGGGTAGTTATCCATCCATCCACCCATGGGATGTTGGGGGAAAACACCCCCAAGGCTCAGAATCCACGAGGTGTCAGTTTCCCTAACTGAAAGGGTGGAGTAGCATATAAAATACAAAATGTAAATGATATAATATAGCTCATAACCACACTATGGTCATAACCTAGTCTTAGACTCAACTACAACTAATGTATCTTGGAATCCTGATTGCCACTACTAAGACTAGATATCCTGTGAGAAAACAACCATTTAAATAGATACATAAAATTAATTTATTCCTTTTCATTAGTTGTACTTTACATTAATTAATTCATTAACCATTAATTAACCATTAACATTTTCCACATTACATTACATTTACATCACAAAAAAGTTCCATGCCCTTCATGCATAACTAAATATAGTCCACATATTCTTAGAATTATAACCTCATCATTGCATCCCAACAATCTTCAACCCCATGTGTTAAACAATTATTTATTTATTAACAACATTACTTTCCATATTACCAGGTAATCTAGGAAAATATCCTAAGATACCAAAAAAGGTATAAAACCAAACACATCCATTTACCTCAAGCAGTGGGGATAGGAAAGAAAATAAAAAAACAACCTAGTCGTCATCCACACAATAGATTCAAAAAAGCATCCAACTTTCATATAAACAAGTAAGCCTAGATTCAACCTATTCCATCATCCTCAGTGTCTGCCCTAACACCCACATGCATATCCTGATTCATCTTTCCATCACAAGTTTCAACTGTTGCCACAACAATCGGGCCTCCCCACCCCATATACTACAAACTCCCTCCAGGATCAGCCATCACAAGCTCACGTCACACCCAGGCCTCACCGCCCCATATACCACAAAAACCCTCTAGGATCATCCATCCTAGGATCATGCCACATCTGGGCCTCCCTGCCCCATATACCACAATAGCCCTCCAGGATCAACCATCCTAAGATCATGTCACACCACAAGCAGTAGGAAGCAAACATAGTAATCGGGCTCTTTCTCCTAAATCAAGTCATCCAGCCTTCACATGCAACAAGATATCACGGATCCAAAGTACAAGTTACTTGGCCTTTACAAGAAAGTGGGAAACTCAGGACCTACAAAGGAATTATCTTTTATCAGAAAATAGATTCTTATTCCATCTTGAATTAAACGATTCATTATTTATAGGTTCCAACTATGGGTAAACTAATCATCAAGCTAGCACAAGCTATCAAAAATTAATTAATTAATTAATTTAACATGTATTTAATTCTTTTATTGAAAATCATCAACATGATTCACATCTTTATTCAATTCCACTAACACATGGAAGATCGAATCATTTAAACATTCCCGCAACATTAAGATTACAACACACCAATTTAATTAAACACACCTCTTTAATATTTTATCCAATTAATTAACAATTAATTTTGGCTTTACATTATTTACCAATTCCACATGATAATCCAAGAATAACAAGCACAAAATAGACACTACATTGTCTAGAAAAACAAGAGGAAAATCGTTATCACACTACAAAATAGAAACATCGACATGAAATCTATATCAATTATTTAATATGGTTCAAGTAATTATTAGGTTAATTTCATTGTGATCCAAGGGATAAATCATGCTAGCTCTACGATTTCACATAAATAGAAGAGAATCAATGAATCCCCTACCTCAAAATGGTGTCAACGTTCTTTAAATGAGAATGGACCAACCTAGAGATACTGATCGCCTCTCCCGTAATAACTACATCCACCCGAGGACGCCGCACCAACCAACAACCAACAAAACTCCATTAGAAACGTGGAGATCAAGTTCCATAACATGGAAAAGAGGAACAAGAAAAAATAGATTGAAAGAACTGCAATAATAGAGGTATAACATACCTTAGATTGAAGACACATCACTACAGATTGAAGATAGAAGCTTGATGATCGATTACCATCGAAGAATATCCAAAATTCCTAGAAGGGAGCCGATGACCGCTAGAAAAATAGGGGAATCACTACAGCCATAGGATTTGTGAAAAACTTGAGCTGATGAAACATTATAAAACATAAAAAATTAGGGATTTACATGATATGTAATCCTATTTCACGTCTTGTAATCCTTAGACTTCAGTTTTCACTGAAAAACGCATCTCCTTTTTATTATTTAACCCCAAAAACTCACATGCCATGAACCTAACTTACCTGACGTGTAATTCTTCCTATTTCTATCATTTAGTAGCTGAGTCCCTCCAGACTTCCTCCAAGTCTCCTCCGAGCACCTTGATCTTAGGAAACATGAAAAGGATTGATCCATGTGGATCCATGCCCTTATATTAGATACCACTCAAATCATTCTTATCCTCAAGAATCCAAAACCAACCTAGAGAAGAAACAAGAAAGGGTTTTCCAAAAAACCACCCTACAAGATACCTCTCAAGGCTCTCACCACCATAGGAGATCAACCAACTCACCAAGGGAACAATGTGAAACCATCTAACAAGAATAACCATCTTCTAACCACTCTCCGAGGAGAGATACCTCTCAAAGAGAGTAAGCCACAATAATTAACAAGATAAATCCATCTCATTGACCAAAAAAAGGTCTACAATCATAAAACAAACAACATTACATGAGAAGAGCTAAAAATCAAATAGATCGGGGTATTGAGTGCGTATTTATGACTCACACTCTCAAGTACTCTCCTCCATTCCACCATTCCAACACAAGACATGAAACAAGGGTATATAAAACCCATGAAACTCCTTCTCCTGGTGGTCTTGGATCTCTATAGACTACTCATCAAAGGTCACATCATCGTCAACATCAATCTCACCCCAATCGATGATGTGAAAGACACCATGAACATAACAACAGAGCTATGACATGTGAAAAAAATCATGTATCTGTCTCATCTGTGGGGAATGATCTATTCAATAATACATAGATCAAACATAAGATAACACCTCTAAAGGCCCAAAAAACCATGGAGAAATCTTACTCCCATGACCAAAACTTCACTGCCCATGGTGGGGAGTCACCTTCAGGAACATGTGATCCCCAAAATCGAACTCCATAGGTATCCTCCTATGGTCGTTATAGGATTTCTGATGATCCTACGCTGCTTTCATCCTCTCAAGAATCACTTGAACCATCTCTATTTTATTCTATAATAGTTTCGGCCTAAGAATTATGACGCTCCAACCCCATTCTAGCATAATAGAGAATGGAAAGGTATACCATACAAGGATTCAAACAACACCATATTGATGATGGAGTGAAAACTATAGTTGTAAGAAAATTTCACCAAGGGAAGGCGCCCCATCCACGAACCTCCAAAATCCAAGACACAAGAGAACGACATGTCTTCAAGAGTCTAGATGGTCTGATCTGTCTGATCATCTATTTGGGGATAAAAAAGTAGTGTTATGGAATAACTAAGAAACAAAATAATGATGGATACCTCTCCACTCCCTAGAGGTAAAACAAGTATCTTGATCAGAAATGATCATCCTTGAGACTGTATGGAGTCTCAACACCTCCTCCAGATACTGCCTTGATAAAACCTCCACTGAGCTTGACTCCTTGATCTCTATAAAGTGGGACGATTTCTTCAAACAATCCACTACCACATATATAGTGTCATAGCCTCAATAATATTGAAGTAAACTGATAAAAAACTCCATCAATATGTCCTTCCACTTCCACTTAGGAACATATAATGGTTGGATTAAACCACCAGGAACATGGTGCTCGACCTTCACCTTCTAGCAGACCAAACATCGAGAAACAAACTCTGAAAGTGCACACTTTAACCCAGGCCACCAAAACTGACCCCTCAAAGATCGATTCATGTTTTTCACACCAGGATGTACTGCCAAATGAGAACTATGGAACTCTCTAAGAACCATATCATGCATAAACAAGGAATAAAAAACCATACCTAAAACAACACTTGATATTGTTCATCCTTAGAGAAACTAACATGGTACTCACCATAAACAAATCAATCTCTCCATACCTCCACCTAAAGATCCCCCAACTTGGATTCCTACACCTACTACACCTGAGATGCTGGCACCATCATCTGAAAAAGACAACCTCTTCCCCCTACTTCTCCCATATCTAAATTCAGTATTGAAAGTTCTTCCATCACACTCCAAGAATTTCCTGATTCACACACTGCATCACTGCAAGACTTCTTACTCAGTGCATCATCCATGAAATTCCCCTTTCTAGGTGTATACACAATCTCCAAGTCATAGTCCTATAAGAACTCCATACACTGATGTTGGCACAAGTTCAATTCATGTTGAGAGAAAACATACCTCAGGCTCTTATGATCAGTGAAGTCCACAAAATGCTCACCATTGAGAAATGTCTCCAAAACTTCAGGGAAGAAACCACCACCTCCAACTGAAGATCATGGGTGGTATAGTTATGATAATTGGGGAAAAATTACCAGGACCCATAAGAAACGACCGATATATGCTTTATCAGAACAAAAACCAACCCAATAGGTGAAGCATCACACAAAACCTCAAACTAAACTCCTTATTTCGGCAAAAAAAGAATTGGAGCATTGAAAAACTTCTCCTTTAGATACTCAAAAGCTGTCTGACACTAATAAGTCCATAAGAATGACTAATACTTTCTGGTCAACGTTGTTAGAGGAGTTGAAAACTAAGATAAATCAACTACGAACCTCCTGTAATAGCCTGTAAGACCAAGGAAACTTCTCACCTCTACTACTGTATTGGGGGCTACCCAAGACAAAACTACTTCTATATTCAATGGATCCAAATATACTCCCTACTAGGATAAACTAATTCTATATTCAAAGTGGTTTTATGCGACCACTCAAAGAATCATCGAACAAGTAGAAAACAAAAAATAAATTTATAGCTTTGCAAGACAAAGTTGGTCTATCATACTCTATAGAAGATCAAGAATACCATTCAACATTAGGTATAAATTCAAAGACATGGATCGAAAATAAAATATTTGAGCAGGCATTGGTTGCATTGATTTATCTAAAAGCATCAAATTGTGTTGGTGTATGGATCCTTGATAGTGGATGCACTTCCCTCATGATGAGAAATAAATATCTTGTTACAAGCATTAAGTATGAAAATGATGGTTTCTTCAAATTTACAATAGAGTCCTGAAGATTATTAGATTAGGAAAATCCATTTTTGGGGGTATAAATATGAGATACACAGATGTCATGGTCATGGAAGGTCTCAATCATAACTTGTTGAGTGTCAGTCAACTATGCAACTTAGGAAAAGCAATAATATTTACCAAGAATATGTTTCTCATCAAGTGAAAAGAAGGTATAGCTGTGATGAAGGGGAAAATAATGAAAGGGAATTTATACCTTGTGAGTGGAGAAGAATATATGTATTTTCTATCTAAGGAGTAAGAAAACATATTGTGGCATAATTAACTTATCCATTTGATCCAATCATCCATGGAAGATCTGGTGAAATGTGATGCAACTCAAGTTCTCCTTAAGCTCTTACGTGATCATACTCACATGTGTGATACTTTCCAATAAGGTAAGATCACATGAAATACATACAAGGAGAAAGATTAAAGGTTAACGAGAGTGCTTGAACTGGTGCATATTGATATGTGTAGACCAATATCACCAATAGATATTGATGAGAAGAGATATTATATCCTTTTCATTAATGATTATAATAGGATGTAGTGGATTATGATCATCACCCACAAGTATGAGGTGATTAAACTACTACAAAACTAGGTTTATCCAATATAGGGATTTAACAATGCTAGCTAAAAGCGTTGTTAAAGACCCCCATTGTTAGTGCTAAAAAAGCGATGTTAAATGAGGTCTTTAACAACACAAAAAAAGCATTGTTAAAGAGGGGCCCTTTATCAGCACTTGTAAAAATATCTAATAAAGGGTATATTTAAAAAAATCATTAAAAATAAAATATTAATATATAAATATATTTATATTGATATAAATATGTTATATGTATTTTAAATATGTTTTATATAAGGCTAAATATGCATTTACACTTAATACATATGATATTTAGTGAAAATGGCTTATAAAATAATTAAAAAAATATATTTTTAATTAACAATTTTCTATTTATTATCATGTAATAGTAATTTAATAAGAATTTGAATATAAAAAAAATCAAAAAAACAATAAAATGTCTAAAATAAGTTGAAAATGTAACTTGAACTTCAAACAGCCATAACTTTTGATCTGGCTGTCCGTTTGGACTCTAACATATATCAAATTGAAGCCTGTGATGAGATATACACTGTATTGACTTGGGGGGACCCCAGTAACTATTTTTAGAGGTTAAAAGAGGTCTCTAAGGCCTCCAAAACTGTATTTTTATTGAGGGTACCCCAATATTTTAACATTCGATGGAATTTCAGCATCTTATAAGGGGGTGTTATTGTCTTTTCTCAATGAGGAATAACTTTATTTATAGGGATTACATTAATATTGATATTATGGTTTTTAATTTTTATCATTTTTTATAATGTACTATTATTTAAAATCAAATATATAACAATATACATAGATTTTTTATATATTCACACATACAGAGACAAAAAAAACATATTTTATATATGTATTTAAATAAATAAATAAATATATAAATAAATAAATATATATATATAAAGATATATATATAAATATATATAGATGTATGGATTAAAAAATGTAACAATATATATATATATATATATATCATAAAATGGAAGATAAAACAACACAGGGGAGTGGAAAAGGCACTGGGATATGAGTAGGAGGTCTCGGGTTCAAAACTGGCTAGAGGAAGGGGCATGCACATGAGTGTGGGATTATCTAAAACAATGATAAAGTGTCTTGGAAGCATTGATAAAGGGGGTGGGAAGAGCGGATAAAATGTGGGGGCATTAATAAGTTTGAATAAAAAATTACCCCACTTTATCAGTGGGGCCTTTATTAGCACACTAAAAAAAGAATTGTTAAAGGGGGCCTTTATTTTTTTGAGAACTGTTAAAGACAACCCTTTAACATTGCTCACATTATCAGTTCTTGTAAAGAACTGATAAATATATTTTACTAGCACTGTTAAATAACTTATTTGTAGTAGTGTTAGTTATATAACACAATATTAGAGCGAAGTTGAAAAGTTGTTTGGTCAAAAAATTCAAAAGTGCTAATCCAATAATGGGATGAAGTTCACAAATAGACAAGTGGAAGATTATCTCAATAAGCATGGGATAAGGTACCAAGTCTCAATATTGATGACTCTTTAGTAAAATGGTGTGTTTTAGAGGATAAACCATATCATAAACAACATATCCATGACAATTCTTATTGATAAAGACCCATTAGATATGTTTTGGAAAAAAGAAGTATTGATATCGGTGTACATTTCTAACAAAGTCTTGTTGTTTTTGAGGGAAGAGAATAATACATATGAGTTGTGGTATAGAAATAATATGATATTAAGGTACTTTTGAGTCTTTATAAGTAAGTGTTTTATTCTAAATAATGAGAAACATAGGAAGTTTAAATCCTGTGAAGATGAAGGGATATTTTTTGGATACTCTAGAAGAAATAGAACATATAAATGATTTAATAAGGTGATAGGAAAATTTGTGGAGATCAATGATGTTGTTGTGGTAGATAATGAGGAAAATATTTAGCAAATCAATGAATAGTGTCATGAGGATAATGATGAAGAGATGTGTCACCCAGGGGGAGTTAAAGTACTTGTGGAAGATTCAAAAGAAGATTAATATGATGAGTAGGATAGCATTAAACCTATATCTATATAGAAGTTAAATATTCAAGTTAAAATTGATAGACAAACATAATTGTTGATTAGAAAACACTATTATAGGCAAGCAGAATGAATTATCTACAACAAGAATAAATCCTGTCATTGGTAGAACCAAGGTGTTTTGAAGAAGCTGTAAGAGATGAAAATTCGGTTCAATCAATGAGCGAAAAGCTTGAAAAAATTAAAAAGAATCAGACTTGGAGGATTGTTTTAAGGTTGATCGATAAGGATGTCATTGGGACCAAACAAGTCTTCCATAAAAATATGAATAAAGATGAAGTAGTGATTCAAAACAAATAATGATTTGTGTGTAAAGGATACTCCCAAATAGAGGGTATCTATGTTGATGAAACATTTTTACATGTTGTAAGTCTGGAGACAATTCAATTATTCTTGGCCATAATAGTGCGAAGTAAATTCAAATTTTTCCTGATGGATATCAAGGCAGTTTTTTTAAATAGGGTTCTAGAAGAAGAAGCCTATATCAAATGTCCAAATGGTTTTCTCATTCATGAATATGAGAAAAAACTTTATATATTGAAGAAGGATTTGTATGGATTAGAACAGGCACCAAGAGCATGGTATTTATGACTTGATTATTAATTGAAGAAGCTCAATTTCTAATGTGGTGGTGTTGATTACAAAATCTATTTCAATAGTGAGATTAATCAAAGGATGATGGTACTGGTGTATATTAATGACATAATCTTTGGTGGATCAAATAAACAGTAATGAAAATGGTTTATATAATTCATGAAATGTGAATTTAAAATGTCTATGATTTAATATATAACATTTTCCTTGGTTTATAGGTGACAAAAGAAATACATGACACATTTATTTCTCAATCCCAATATGCTAAGGAGGTTCTAAGAATATTTGGAATAGATAATCCCAAGGATATGAAAACTCTGGCCACTACTTGGATGAAACTGTCATGAGATGATGAAGGAAAATCAGTCAATGTCATATAATACAAGTAGATCATTGGGATCTTGTTTTAATTAAAAACAATATAAACCAATATTGTTTTTTCCACATTCTAGATTACACAGTATCAAATGCAGATTGGGTTGGTTCGACATATAAAAGAAATTAAGCATTAGTTGGTGAATTCTACCTTTACGGACTATGTATTTCTTGGATAATTAAGAAATATGATTGAATTTATCTAAGCACCGCATAAGATGAGTATATTTAAAAAACTCAAGATAAAACACAATTACTATGGATGAAGGAACAACTTGAAGATATGAGATTTAAAGTAAAGTTTCTGATCAAAATGAATTGTGATAATTCAAGTGCTATAAATCTTAGAAAAAATACAGTCCATTTCTTAAGGATGAAACACATTAAAATCAAATATCATTTTATCATGTAGAGGGTGGAGCATGGGTTGTTAAAGTTAGAGTATGTGTGTACATAAATTCAGGTTGCATACATTTTAACAAAAGACTTACCCAAAATCATTTAAAATACATTATATGGCTTTCAGAGTCTAGTTGAACCCCTACATTTAAATTGTGTAGATGTGGAACCCCCGCTCCCTAAGGAATGGTGTGTTTTTCTCTATGTGATGATATGTGTTATTTACCTTGTCACAGACTACAAAGAAGTGACATTTATGTTCATTGACAAAGGGGAAGAAGTCTTGATCATGAAATATGAGGAATTATTTCAACAATGACGATAATAAATATGTTCATTCAATGAAGATATATCAATAAAGGTTAATTTATGGGTTCATGATTGTCACGAACCCACCTCCCTAGGCCATGAATCTAGTCATTTGACCCCATGGGTATATTTTAATACTTTGGTTTCCTTACTAGCACACCATGAGATATTTCACACTAGGGTAACTTTTCAAACTAATGATTTTCCTCACAAGACAACACATGTTATTTTAGTGTGATTTTTCCTCACTCACACATACTCTAAGAAACAACCTAAGAGGTCTCCCATCCTAACAGTACTCCAAGAAAAGCACGCTTAACATGGAGTTCTTATCAACTAGGAACCTGAAAAGAAAGGAGGACCTTATTGACAAGGGTAATAACATTTAGTCTTTTAAGTACCATTTTTCAAGGGTGTTACACTCTCCCCACATTTAAATCATAACACCCTCATTATAGACCCCACAAATTAAACCTAGTAAGTGCCACTAGACTTCCGGTTGGGTATTGGCTTTGATACAATATGTCATGACCTAACCTCCCTTGGCCATGAAACTGGTTTTTTGACCCCATGGGTTACCTGTAATACCTCGGTTTCCTTCCTAATACACCATAGAATATTACCCACTGAGGTCACTTATCAGACTAATGATTGTCCCCACGGGTCACCACATGTAATTTCAGTGTGCTTTTACCCCACTCACACACACCCAAGAAAAATTACTAGGAGTTCACTCATCCTGACACTACTATAATCCAAGCATGCTTAATTGTGTAGTTCTTATCAAATGGGTTTCCAAAAAAAAGATACACCTTGTCGACATGAGTAATAACATTTAGTCTTTTAAGTCTCACTTTTTTAGGGGTGTTACAATGATTAAAACAGTTACCTAATGTAGTTGAAGAAGTGGTATTCTTGAGAGATACACTTTGTGTTACAATGTTAAAACCATTATACAGAAGGTTAAAGCATGTTCAAGCATAATGTAAGGAGTTTATTAACTAAATTTACACTCTTTGGGTCATACTTATACTTTATTGACTATGTTATGTCAAGATCATGTATAAAATAGTCTATTATTGTATTATGTTTCATTTCCACTTGTTTTATGTGGTTTTAAAATTCTTATACACAATTATTTCATTGATTAATTGTATCTTCAATGATATGATCTTTGTAATTAGTTTTCATCTCAATTTACAATTCATTGAAACATATTTTGTATGATACACACATTTTATTTTATGTAATGTATATACCACCTATTTATTATATTTAACATGAATATATATTTATTTATGGTATTTAAAATTTTAATTCAACTTTACTCTTGAAAATAATCACAGTTCAAAAGTTACCAAAGACCGTGGGAATTTATTTTTACATTATTATTTTAAGATTACGTATATTTTCATTAAATTAATCTTATAATTTATCCCTTTTAGATCTCAAATACGAGCCTTAGAATATTTATTTTTAGGTAAAATGATATTTCAGGATCAAAACTTTGGCCGATTGCTTCTTTCTTTAATGGCGCAGACAGCGGTTTGGCTATCCATTCACACACAACCTGTCTTCCTCCCCTTTCTATCATCTTCCCTCTGGAGATATCCACATCTCAAAATCACTTATAAGACAGTGACCGAAACAGAGAAGAGGGCATGGAGAGTTCTCACAATGGCCATGGATCGGTCCGGGCATGGTTGGTGGACGCGCCGTTCGATCGCTAGTACCGCGTCACTTGGGAAGATTATACTTTATTAATCATAAATTGTTGTTATAGATTAACTAATATAAATTACTTGTTTAAAATAGAGTTTATATATAGAAAATTTCTAAAATTTATAGTTATGTATCTTATTTATTATAATTACGTGTCAGCTAGTTACGAATTTGATTTTTTTAAATTAATTTATAAAATAATATCAAAATTAATTAAAATACAAAGGTGAATAATTAATGGCTGAGTTATTTTCATACACAAATAATATGAAAAATAAACTGACACAAGTATTTATTATTCATAAATACATGATGAGTTTACTGTATAATATATTAATTGTGTAAATAAATTATATTATCAATGGTGATAATTCTTACTGATCTGGGTGACATTGAAAAATTATCTTAGTATATTTGAATTTTACTTGGAATATAAGAATTATTTTGATATGATAATGGAATTTTACTTAAGTTGGTGTCTATATTTTATTATACTAGTACACAATCCTTGAATTTTCATGATATGATCATTTAATTGAAAACCTTCATACACATGCTCAAAAATAAATTATGGTGATGATCAATGGAATCAGTGTCACTTGTTGGAAGATGGGGGAAACTGGAAGAAGAAATGAAGTTCTAGTGTGACATATGCAAATGGAGTGAAGGCTGGTGGTGAAATGTGTATCTAGAAGCATTCTATATAACTATAGATGTGAATTTAGGTGTACAAGTGTATATAAATTTAATCAACATATGAATGAAGTATATAATGTAGAAATATATTATTGTCAAGTGAAAATTTTTAATGTAGAAGAGAAATGCAAGGAATATTAAACTGAAAGTAGAAGGAATTCATACTATAATTGAATTAACGTATATAATGTAGAACTATATTGTTGACAAAGTAGTGAATGTGGTATTGAAATGATATAAATGTAATAGTTTAATGAAATAAAAATATTGATAAACTAGAAAATGTGTATAGATTTTTTAGATATGTCTTATTATTATTAATGAATCTTAAAAAAATTAATTGTGAATATGGAAGTAAAACCTTTGAATTAATGTAATTTCTAAAGACAAATTATCTTAGAGTTTAATAAGTTTATGGAAATCTCATAATCATGAGTGAAAGAGATTGAAGAGAAACCACATGAGCCATTATAAGAGAAAAAATACTTGTTGGAAATAAGTTTATAGAAATATTATAATCATGAGTTAAAGAGATTGAGGAAAAAACACATGAGCCATTATAAGAGAAGCAATACATTTTGGAGGACTGCCTATAGGGATCTATCTTCCAATGTCACAAAACTTATGTTTATCTACGGTGAGTCTAAAAATGATAAAGCCTACCCAAAAATATATAATTAACCAATGATTTCATCCATTCATCTCAATGTTCTCCAAAGTCATAATTTCAAAAAATATATAATTTTGATACTAAGTACTATAATATAGATAGCCCAAAATGTTTAAAAATAGAAATAGGTCTAACAAAACCCAAAAAAGATGTTTGAACAAAGAGTAATATGTAATTGTGATAGAGTAAACTACCATGGTAACAAATGATTAAAAAATGAAATATTTCTAGAAGAATGAGAATGTGAGATATTTATAGTGGCTGACCAAGAAGAAGCTTGAGATATTGTTGGGCACACCATTCAATTTTTTTACTTTGCGAGTAACAAATAGAACAATAACAATATAGTTCAGATTGTAATGTAATTGAAAATTTAGAACCTAAAGAAAAATTTCTCAAAGGATTTCCATTAAACTCTAATAGAATTCATGTGAATCAATTGAATCATATAAATCATGGAATACCAAATCGATGGAACTATTTTTTCACATGATAAATAAATAAAACTTTAAAAAAATAATTAAATTCAAATAGAATAATAAAGAAGAAAAATAAAAAATTAATTGGTATAATAGCTCAATTAAATTTAATGATAAGATACCCAAACAACCTATTCATGTACTTAAATAAATTGATGATCATAGTTTAATATTTATCAAAGAGAAGTTATAGAATTTTTAAGAAACAAACTCAATAGTGTTGGAAAGTGATGGTTAATTTCATAACATGTAAATTAAATAATATTAAAACAAATGCAGATTCTGTACTATAATTAATCTAAGTGAAGCCTTATGCATAACCAAAAGATATCTACCATAATACAAAATGAAACAAAGTTGAAGTAACATCATAGAAAGATATATCCAGGAGCAACAGCACTATCATCTTTTGGTTACATCACTTTAGTGTTTGATTTAATTCTAATAAAGGTCACTCTAGCTTGAAAAAAAATAAGCACCATGTTTATAATTGATACTGGTAGTGAGTTTATTCTCTATGTAATCAAGAAATATTATTGTTAGTGGAAACACCTATAGGAGAATCTGAGGAGTAACCCATTTTCCAAAAGCGTAGAAAATTTTTGGGTGGTTTTCATAGCAAGAAAGATTGAAAATATCCCACCAGACCATTTTGAATCCAAACCTATTAAAGGGGATTCCAAAAAACATCGACCTACATGGAAAATCGAGTGAATGATGGATGAGAATAATTAATTGTTGTAGTATTAGTATTGATTGGGGTGATGAAAATTCCAACAATTTCATTTGAGGCCTATGTTTGAAATAGATGAACATGAAGTCTAACCAAACTAATGGAAACCAGAGAAATAGGAGCATAGAATTCTCCAAGTTAAACAGAGACCATTTTGGAATGAACAAATGAAGACCATGGATCCGACATGAACCTATCATCCATAGATTCTAATAATCACCCCCTTATAACATCAGATGAGGACCTTTGATTCATCGATCAAACACAAAGTGAACTGTGAGGATCCAATAAGCAAAAATAATCATCTTACTATGACTGTAGATAGCCAACCATTGAGAAATTTCTTTTCAAAGTGAAACAAAATGGAGAAGACAATACTGAAACTACTTCATCTAGGAAGGCCATAGCTGGAAAGCCTTTATACCAACAGTGGAGGCAACTGTAGTGGGATCTATAGAGGATTTTGAATCTCCATTTTCAAAATATTGGAATATACAAGAATAATAGCGGTTCGATGGATACTTCTACCATAGAAATAATTGTTTCCAACAGATGGACCAAGGTGGAGGAAGAAAATTGGAGCTCGATGGATGGATCTGAAATCAATGATACCCTAAATGAAATGAGAAATGAGATTTTAATATGGAGGAGGAGTTGCAGGTAGATACCAAGGAGGAGGAGGCATAGACCGAGGCAGAGAAGGTCCTCATTGGAGGGGGAGTCGTAGTCATAGGCAGATGAGGCATAGAGCGAGTAGGAGGGGGATTCGTAGTCAGAGGCAGAGACTGAGGCGAAGGTGAATGCGGTGGAGGAGGTTTAAGCTATGGAGACAGATTAGGTATCATGGATATCGAGGTGAAGGTGAGAACAAGGGATTAGGAGGAGTATAAGTTGAAGGCCGAAGTAGGAGGTGGGACAGAGGATGGGATGGGGGAAGAAGGGGGAGGGATGGAGAAGAGTTAGGGATAGGATGTGGATATGGGATTTTGGAGAGGAGAGTCGGGGCTGTGGGGGAGGAATTCAGGAGAAGAGTTGGGGTTGAGTGGAGCAGAATTGATGGTAAGAGAGACATAGAAGGTATAATTGGTGTAGAGGTGACACATGGATGAAGAATTAAAATATTTAGTATGGATTATAGATTATATATATATAAAATATTTTGTTTAATATTATAAAATTAAATAAATGAAATAAAGATATTGGAATGTCCAATATTAATAAATAATATGATAATAATTGTTGGATTCCAAAGCCCCTTATAGGTGGAAGGTTATAGGTTTTATCTCTTCATTTCCAAGTATGACTATAAATTAAATGAAAAATTCAGTTTTGTGTAATCTTTTACTTCAATGTAAAATCTTCAAAAGATTTGTTTCTATTCAGTGGAATCCTCAGGAAAGTCCAGATTATCTACTAGTAATAGAGTGTGTAATGGATTAAATTCTTTAGGATAGTGAACTCACACAATATATCATATATTTTTACCTTTATACTTGTGCTTTATATTTTTTATGGGTTGTAGTGTCTCAATATTAAAGTCTTTTGTACTCAATATCTATTTTTAAATCATTAGTTGAAGTCACATTCAAAATTTCAATATTATACTATGATCCAATTGGGCATCATGTTTGTATTTTTAACATAACATATTCAAATTGAAAAAAACTAGAATAAAAAATTCATTGAGATACAATTTATTGAACTATATATAGAGTTTAATCCAACCACAAGAGGCCTAATGAGGGCCCTCAATAAGAATAAAATCTTGGTGATTCATATTTGACCAACCTTTTGTATTTGAGGCATATCATGGGTTACAAACATCCTTCTGTATTTGATGAATATTAGTGGTTACAAACATCCAAATGGTCTAATTCCACCACCATTATAAATCTGACTAAAAGTCCCATGTCTCCACTAAATTTTAGGCCAAGAATCAATGTATAAGTCAGTCAACCAAATAGATCAAGTGTATAGAGAAACTCTGTCATAAACAATTCACCTAGCCCCTTTGATACTTGATTGTTTTATCATTTTATTGTGTAAAAAGTTAAAAAAAATCCTCATATCTTTCAATGTCAAAGGATTCTCTACTAGAGGGTTAAAGATGGAGGCTTGGGATGTTCCATTTGTTCAACTTTTATTCTTTCAGTTCTGAGCTCCTTGTGATCTAAGGGTGGAATCTAATGTAATATCGAGCTTATACTTGAAATTTTATTGATGATATCTTTTAATTCCAGGTTTTTATTCTATTTTTCTTAAATATATTCTTTTTTTATTATTCTTATATCGGTATTCTCACACAAGAATCAAAGGAACATGAATCCTCATGACTTCATGCATAATTTGGATTATGTGATTATTTGAGTGTGTTTTCCTCTTCTATCATCCTTCTTCTCTATTGAGTGCTATTATGGATTGTGTAAGTTGATAAAGTATAGGATTAGAAGCATGATTTTGTAATGAGAGAATTATAAATTAATAAACAATCTTAGACAACACATCTACTTCTTTGTGAGCTACCTTGATGAGTTTCAGTTATGAGGCAGGGCATAACTCACTTGATCATCGACAATAGTTGGTGAATCACTTTATGTTTCTGGTCAAACGCTAGGTTGTATGCTAGTATAGACTCGATAACATTCTGGTTCTAGGTGTTATAAATAGATGATTAAATGATCAAACCCTTACCCTTGAAGCAATGAAGAATGGTCATTAAGGTGATTACCTGAGGTGATCACACTTCCATCTAATTGTTTCAACTCTTGCGCTTTAATTACCTAATTCTTCATTTCCATATAAACTCAAATCTATATTTCATCAACCCCCTATTTTTCATAATTAAATCATGCTTTAAAATTAATGATCAGACTCTATCGAGAGATGCTCATGGATCTCAGCTATTCTGCAGAAATTCTAGTAAAAAAATATTTAATTTAACAAGTTTGAAAACACGATCGATATTTGGCATCATTGTTGAGGAGCCTAAATAATTTCTTTATTTATTTTCCTTTATTTCCCATTTTATTTATCTTTCCTTATTACCCTTGTTTTTTTATTTTTTCATGTTTTTCTCTCTCTATTCACATGTCTCCTCTCTAGAATTTTTAATATAGTTCACTTTCTTCCTTCATTTCTCAATCATTGTTTTCATTTATCTTATTTTAATAAAAAAACAAAAAAAAAACTTCACAACATTTTTGTGTGAAAAGATATGGAAAATTAAAATTACTTGATATTGAAATGAAAATTAAAAAAAATCTACACTCAAATAGTAGATCTTCAAGAGTAGGGAAATAAGTAATATCGAAGAACCTATTGTGGATCCCCAAGAGGTCTCAAACCAAGATAAGAGTGAAACAAATCAAATCCCTAAAAACCTACTATAAATAATCAGACCATAAAATAACTGACCACCCTTGATATAGAGTACCAACCTGTACACATCCAATACCCCGATGAAACACCAAACTTTGAGTTAAGATCAGGCCTCATCCAACCCCCTTAAATTCCATGGGCTTCCTTTTGAAAACCCTCAAAAACATCTCAAGGAGTTTCACATAGTGTGTTCTACTATGAAATCTCAATTTGTGTTAGAGGACCTCATAAAATTTAGAGTTTTCTATCTCTCGCTTGATGGTGTAGCCAAAGATTGATTATACTATATTCATACCATAATTAGTGGTTGCAATGACCCGAAATGACTCTTTCTAGGGAATTTTTTCCTAGCCACCCAAATAGAATCTATTAGAAAATAAATTTGTGGCATTAGGCGTGCATAAAGAGATACCCTTCATGAATATTGAGAGGTTCAAAATACTTTTCCCTAGTTGTCCCCACCACCAAATTAGCGAACAACTTCTTATTCAATATTTCCACGAGAGACTTGTCCCCATGGATTGTGGCATAATAAATGTTGCATCTAATGGTGCTCTAGTGGATAAAAATCCTACTGTCTCTCATAAATTAATAGCCAACATAGCACAAAATGCACAACAATTCAGTACTTGAGTGATAGCCCCCACTCGAGGAGTTTGTGAGGTGGTCTATTCTTCTCTAAAACAAAAGGTGGATAATAAAATTAATGAAATGCATAAACTTTTAAGACAATTGGTTGAAGATCAAGTTAATTCACAATCTAAAATTGTTCCTTTAGATTGTGGTATTTTTTCTAATAACACTCATTTCTTTGATTAATTACCCTAACTCCAGGATTAATCTGAGTCTTGTGCAGTGATATTTCCTAGGCACCCATTTTAGCAAGCACCACCCTTCACTAAAAAAACGTAAATTAGAAAAGTTTTTTTTTACATTAGCGAAATTTTAAAATGTTGCTAATTAATTTACCGATATTTCTGAAAAGCATTTGTAAATGACCCCTCATTTACTGACGTTTCTAAAAAACATTGGTAAATTTTTAGCAATGTTTAGAAATGGTTCTAATTCATGAAACTTCATTTATATTGATTTTCAACACCACAAAACACACTCCCACATGCTCACTCTCCTCACTGGGAGGTGCCAACGAAGATGCTTAATGCTGAACATTGGCTGCCCTCACTCTTCTTGCTGGCCGCCTGAGACGTGCTGGACGGAATCAAACCCAGGACCTGTGCGTTATACCTAAAATATTTTACCAATGATCTTATTCAAATTTATAATATAAAATCATATTATGATATATTTATATATGTAACATTATTTAAAAAATTAATATTATATATTTATATATATGATTTCATATAATAATAATAATATTTATATGTTTATATTTTATGTTTATATATATACATATATAATTTTGTATTATATTATATATATATGTTTATATTATATATATATATATGTTTATATATCTATATGTTTATATTTTATTATATATATATATGTTTATAATTTATGTTTATATATACATATGTTTATATTATATACATATATTTATATATAAATATATAAATACATGTTTATATATTATATTATATATATATATGTATATATATATGTGTGTGTGTTTATATTTTATATTTTATGTTTATATATATATATAAGTTTATGTTATATTATATATATGTTTATATTTTATATTATATATATATGTTTATATTTTATACTATATATATATGTTCAAATTTTATGTTTATATATATGTTTTTATTTTATATGTATATATGTGTGTGTGTATAAATATATATGTGTATGCATACATAAATATAATTATATATATATATAATTAGTAACGTTTTAAAACACTATTAAAAATGTCATTAAAATAGTCACCTTTTCTTAAAAATGTGACTAAATTTAAAATATATATGTGTTTATATATATATATATATTTATATATATCTCTTTGTGTGTGTGTTTATATATATATATATAAATATATATACTTATATATATATATTTTTATATATATGTGTTTGTATTTATATATATTAATATATATATACATATATATATCTAAATATATATTTACATCGATGGGGGGAAATGAGATATATAAATATATATATTTTTAGTGACTTTCCTTAAAAACATGGATAAATTAGCGATATTTCATGAAAATGTGGCTAAATTAGCGATGATTCCTAAAAAAAATGGATAAATTAGCGTCGTTTCCTAAAAAAGAAACTAAACACTAATGAAAATGGGTCTTCAACAACATTAGTAAAAGGGTTTTATCAGAACTTAAAAATCATTGATATTATGAGCGATGTTAAAGGCCTACCTATATGAGTGCTAAATAAATCGCTGATAAAGCCACCCTTTATTAGCACTATTAAAAAAATTTGAAAAACAAATATTATTTTCACGAAACCACACCCCATTTCTCAGCACTTTACACTCCCCAATGACTATCACACGCCCCACCCCTTTCCTCGGTGCTAAAAAAGTGCTGATAAATCCACCCTTTATTAGCGTTGTTAAACAAATTTGAAAAAAATTATCGTTTTCACACAATCACCCCCTTTCTTAGCTCTTTCCACTCCCCAACGATAATCACACCCCCACCCCCTTTCCACACTACTAGAAAGCTCCCCCAAATACCTACACATGCTTGGATATTATCTGAGGACCTCCCTTATGCGACTGGATTCCTTTACCACTTTGTCATACGTTTCGGTTCTATATTTTACAACATTTCTATTTATTTGTATATATTTAGAAATGTGTGATATATATACATATATATACAATTTTATTTATTTAAATATATTATATATTAATATTTACATATATATATTTGAATATAAATATAAATATAAATATGTTTATTAACACACACATATGTATATATAAACATTATATATACATATTAATGTATTTTTATAATGTAAATAAAATAGATAATTTTTTTACTTTAAATAAAACAAAAAAATAAATATTTATTTCCATTTGGTTTGTATATTTAATAATACTTTTTTATTTAAACATGTTTAAATTTTTATTTATACAATTGATTTATTATAAGTAAATATAAGAAATTATGTATATATTTAATTAAAAATAAAACTACATTATGAAAAATGATAAAAATTCAAAACCATATTATCAATATTAATGTAATCCCTAAGAATATATTCAATATCTACAAAAAATACAATAAGTCTCCCTTAAATGAGACTGAAATTCCATCAAATATCAAAAAATTGTGACACCTCAACTAAAAAATCAGTTTTGGAGGGATTTTGGGCCTTTTTTGGCCTAAAAAATGTGACCTGGGGATCCCCCAGTCACTATAACGTATAGCTCATCGCAAGTTTCGATTTGATATATGGTAGAGCCCAAACTAACGACCAAATCAAAATTTATGGCCATTTAAAGTTCAAGTCATATTTTCAACTTATCTTAGACCATTCACTAATTCATTTAATTTTTATGTTATCCAATTGTTATTAAAATACTATTACTCGATAATAATTATCAGTTTATTAATTAATATTATTTTTTAATTATTTTATAATCCATTTTCACTAAATATTTTATATATTAAATGTAAATAAATATTTTGCTTCATCTAAATTATATTTTAAGAAATATGTTATATTTATATCAATATAAATATAAATATATATTAATATAATATTTTTAATGAAATATAATTTTTTATCAAATATATCCTTTATCAGCACTAGAGAAAAAGTGCTAATACAGGAGAGCCTTTATCAGTGATTGTAAAAAAGCATTGATAAAGCTCCTATTGTAAGTGCTAGAAAAAGACATTGATAGGGGGCTTTATCAGGATTTTTTACTAGAATTGATAATGGACCCCCTTTATTTTAACTTTTTTTATATCACTGATAAAGTGAGCCTTTATTAGAGCTTTTACCAAGCACTGATAAAGCCAAGCGCTATTAGAGGATGAATTTGTAGTAGTGAATTTAGGAACGTTTCCTTAAAAACATGGATAAATTAGAATTTTTTTCATAAAAACATAACTAAATTAGTGACTTTTACTGAAAAAAATCACTAAATTAGCAAATTTTCCTAAAATCATTGTTAAATTAGCAACGATTCCTGAAAAAAGCACAAAATTAGTGACATTTCCTTAAAAACAGGGATAAATTAGCGATATTGCCTGAAAAACACTGCTAAATTTAAAAATTAGTGATGTTTTTAAAAAAGGATGCTAAAAACATCACTAAATTCTAGTTTTTTAGTGCTTTAAGCAAAAAACTTTATACATAACCCTAATCTAGGGTCAAAAGCGCAACCATAATACCGAAGATAAGGTAAATCTAGCTATCTCAAATAAAAAGGCCCACATCCTTCTTATCCTCTACCTTCTCAGAATAACCCTCCACTTCCTCCCAAATTTGGACCAAGTCTTAATGAATGGTGAAGTAAATGGAATCCTAGAACCTCATTCCAGCAGTCCACTTAATTGACAATTCAAGGTACGCATACTCAAGTGGGACAACTGGTAAACACCCTCGGTGAGATAAGGATGAAAAGTTTCAAACAACTACTATCCCAAACTATTATAAATCCAAAGACAAAGTTAAAAAAATTCCTCACTAACCCAAATTCTTGAAAGAGTTTTGTACCTACAAGCGGTGACTAAAGGGGAATGAGAGACTAATCCTTGGAAGTAATGTCTCAACTTTTATACAACCGACAATGCCAACCAAATGTAATGATCTAGGAATATTTACGATGCCTTGAACCATAAGGGAGACTTTATTTTTTGATGTAATTCTTGATCTTGATGCTTCAATTAATGTGATGTCTCATCCCATGTATACTTCTTTACCGGTTGGATATCTTCAACCAAAATGCATCATTGTGAAACTTTCCAACCAGAGCCTAACTTGTAACACCCCTAGAAAAGTGAACCTTAAAATACTAAATGTTACCACCCTTGTCAATAAGGTGCACCTTTCTTTCTGGAAGGCTACATGATTATATGTAACACCCCAAAAAATTAAAAATATGCACATCATGTTCGATAGCATGTATGACACACAACAGAAAAATTAGATGAGATTATAAAATCACAAGACTTTATGATACATTTATTTTTAAATAAATCAAATATCTTTGATAATGTAGAGACCCAGTTTTTCCCTTGAAATACTTTGAAATATTTCTACATATATTTCTAGATCTAGGCACTAATACGGTGTGCGATTCTGAGACATGGTGTGCCTAATTTTTTTTATAAAAACATTAAACATATTTTATGTTATGCAAACACAGTTTCTTAAAGAAAATGAGATAAATCTTAAAAAGAAGATTAGATCAGAAATCTGAGACCATGGTTGAGTTTGAAACGTGATTTTTACCTTAGGAGCGACCTAAAATAGGTTAGTGGAGGGTGTTCGAATATCTCTCCCATTGGTGGTACGTTTAGCTGGTCAATTAATTAAATGAAATTAATTAATTGATTATTTTAACCTAATTGAAATGTTTATAAATTCAATGCTATAGAGAATTATCTAGGGTTAGCCGCATAAACCCAGTAGGATTCCATAGCTTATTCTTCCTCCTTCCATCGATGAATTTCATCCGACGAAGATGAAACTCTAGATCAGAGCAGACCAGAGCACCACGAACGCAAAAAATTCTTTCATTCATTGGAAAACATGTTCTTAGAAGAAGAACAAGCCAATATCTATGCAGAACACTGTAATTTGTGGTTGTCACCCTTTTTGATTAAATTGATTGAGCAGATTAGTGTCCTTCTTTGATCTGCAGCTATTGTATCCTGAGCATTCGTCTGTGTACTGATTTATTTAATTAATATTTGGTTTGTATAACCCTGGGTATCCCCATTCCTGATCGTTAGCCAATAACACCATAGAATGATCTATAAAATTGTGTTCTTATTCCTTCCTCCCTCAATTACTTCTCATTCTTCATCAATAGGACCCCTTGGCCTCGGTTTGACATTGTCGGGTGGTACTGAGCCCGATCGGACCCCCAGAATCACGATGAAATGAAAAATGAAGGACAAATCAATGAATTAGAGAAAAATCTGGTTTGTTTTTGGGTTATTGGATATCATTTCATTGGTTGGTAGCCGATTCATTAATGGTGTAAGGATCAAATGTGTGTGGGACGTATAGAGAAACCCCATGGGTCAACAAAATCGGATTTCCGGCCACCGGATGGCCAGAAACGACAAATCCGGACTAGATCCACCGATTAGGGATAGTGTGAAGGAAAAATCTATGAAAAAATTGCCAGATTTGAAGTGTGTAATAAATATATGAAGTTCTTTGAAAAACACAACTACTCGCTGTGTACCATGAAGAATTAACGACATGTATCCCCTATGATGTGACAACTAGAGTTTTGAGAATTTATAAATATGTCATGGAATGTAGCCATCCTACATGCCATATACCACGTCCCCAGGTGTAAGAACCTTGTGGAGAAGCACACGAGAATAACCCTGTGTGGGAGTAAATGGCCAGGCACATATCCATGTACCAAAGTACATAGACATGGGGTAAATTACACAGACATGGGATGAATACACGGACATGGCTAAGCACACAGGTGGGACCCCGAGTGTCATGGGCATGCTGTGTATATCCCCTAAATGCCATGTATCTCTACATGGTTGGTGATCCATGTACCTTCAGGGACACGAACAGGTGATGGAGAAGGACCACACACCGTTTGGGTCCCCTCAAAATCTATGCACCCCTTGGGTCCTTTTGAGAAAACTTCAATATTCCGTATCTCATTCATTTGAACTCAGATTTTCACCTGCAAGTAGCATATCCTAAGTGTTTTTCCGCATATAACGTGATGGTTACCTCTATTGTGTCTTGTGGGACATGATATGAAATGTTATGGGCATGACACTTATTTAAGAGATGCTTGAATATGGTAGTGATCAGAAAGAGAATCACCAGAGACTCTAGAGTGGAACCCCCCATCAGCTTGGGTGTGAGTCCTCTACTTACTGAGTGGAACCTCCATATCAGATAGGGCATGGATCCTTATGAAACTATAGTGGAACCCCCATAAGGCATCAAGGTGGGGGTCTTCTATAGATACTTATATAATGGAACTCCCCATCAGCTTGGGTGCGGGTCCTCTACTTAATGAGTGGAACCCCTATCAGATATGGAATGAATCCTTGATGATTATAGTGGAACCCCTATGATGAATCCGGGTGTAGGTCCTCTATGGATACTTATAGAGTGGGACCCCCATCAGTTTGGGCATAGTTCCTCTACCTACCGAGGGATTCCCCCTATTAGATTGGGCGTTGTGCCTCGATGACCAGAGTGGAACCCCCTGACGTAAAAGGGCATGAGTCCTCTACTTGGAGATTATGGCCCCTAGGCCATGCGACAGAGTGATGAGGAATGAATTGACTTGGATGGTTTTTGATGGGAAGACATGTGAGATGTTGGGCATCATTGTTAGAATTTTGGAACTGTTGGCGACTCTTTTCCTAGGTTGAGTTGTGAGATGGAGATCCCATTTCTCTCTTGTTTGGGATTCTTTTGCTGAGAAAATATATATAATTCTGTATTCATACCTTTGGATTTGGTACTAGATATGTATATACTCACCCCTTCATGGGATTTTCCCACAGGTGTCGTGTCTTATGCAGACAAAGGATGGGTCGATGGTGACTACATATGAGCTTAGGGGTACCTGGAACTTTAGACCACATACAGTGGTTGCAGATTAGAGATAAGAAGATGGGATCTCTCAGCTTTTTTTTCAGTTTTTTCAGGTTGTTACATCGTTATGTTTGGGCATGTATTTTTCCCCTTTACTTTTTAGTCTGCACTGTTGTACTCTTATACACCCTAGAGGTTTTTCATGATTGGTTTACTTCCTAGATATTTCATATTTGTACTTATTTTCCCTCTGCAATTCTATATTGAGATGATTGTGTGTGTGAATACAGGTTTTTAGGAGAAGGACTCCCCATTTAGGATATGCCTTTCAGCACTTGTCGCCACCCCCTGGTCTATGCAGGAGGGCTTGGGGTAGTTGCATCTCAAGCCCTGGTTAAGGTCAGATCATGAAAGATTGGTATCAGAGGTGGTTTGATCCTTGGGATGGGGTTTGGATTAGTCCACTTATGAGGATTTGGTTGAGATTAGGACAATATTTTCAAATTGTTCCAAGTGTGGATCTCAATCCATAGAATCCAGTGTTGGTACAGGCGACTGATGTATCCATTCACCAGGACCTTGACTACCTACTTGTCAACTCGGAATACTGAGACATTGGATGCATGGATCAATGGTACATAATTCATATAAGATTGAATATTTTACTACCCTTCTTGAGTTATCTCCACATTATTGTCATATATATATGCTCATTTGATTGTGGTATGTCTTGATTAAATTTCAGGATACCTCTGTAATGAAAAACAACCATGATACTAGTTTTGGATCATGAAAATGATCTGATGAGTGATGAGGCCTTGGTTCAGGGTCCATCTCGCAATATTCTTCCTTCAGGTGGGTAGGTACTAGAACCACCACCTGTTGAGTAGAATATCATCCTAGTAGAGCAGGTTGAGGATATGCACAGGCTTAGAGAACTCTGCGAGTTCTGGTGCTAGAGGCTACTGAGGTTCTATAGCAAGACAGATCCTCAGGCAATAGAGGATTAGATAGAGTTAGTGGTTTGTATCTTCAAACTTATCTGTACATCGACATATCATGTGGTTTTGCTGACAGCTATCCTTTTCCATGGAGCAGTTGGGCGCTAGTGGAGTCTTATCACCCAAATGAACGATGAGTTAACCCTCTCATCTCCTGAATTCTAGTAGTTGTTCCGTGAGGAGTACTAACCCTCCTATTTGAACTTAGTTTGGATCTAGGAGATTCTGGAGCTACATTACATAGGGATGATAGTGTCTGAGTATACAGTGAGGTTCACAAACTTTACCCAATACTCCCTTGACATGATCTGGGATGGCTACTTATGAGCACAGAAGTTTCAGTAAGGACTTCGCAGAGAGATCCATTCAAGTGTAGTGCCCTTGTGAATACCCACCTATGATGGGGTACTATATCATGCACTAGTGACAAATAGATTTATGTAAGAGGGGATCTAGGTAGATGCATCTAATAGTGGGAATCACAGGGCTGATTCATACGAAACAGCTAGTAGGTTCCAGATGACAAAATCTCGATGTAGGAGACCTCACCATGATCAGAATCAGGCATGTGGTCAGGGTTAGTGTATAGGGACAAGGAATCCCTAAGAGGTTTAGTTCTATACTTGTGATGGGTGAGGTCACATGGTATGAAATTACCTGACTAGATGCACTAAGTAACACATATAGATAGCTAATAGAACGCTATGGCAGAGGCAGCGCCGTGATTAGGTATCTCCTAGGTGAGGGTATGAAGCCTCCCATGGAGGTAGATCTAGTAGAGGAGGCGGTGGATATGTGGGCGGTGGATGATTCTATGTGATCCTTCCACCACTACCACCAGGCGGTCCATGTTAGGCTCAGGAAGCTGGTGGACGGGGCCGCAGACAACTGCAAGCTTAATAGTTTTATGACCCTACGACACATGAGATGATTGAATGTATGATATATGTTTATTCTACTCATTATTCAATATTATTAGTAATAGGTTCCATTAATTCCTTCATATCTACACTCCTGGTGCGAGGGTTGGAGCTCCTAGTTGAGGCGCTAGCCTAGTAGCTTCGTCTTGAGTTTCTCATAGGGAACGCTTCTTATGTATCTTTTATCTCCCGATAGTGCGAGCTATCATTTGGTGGAAATAGATTCATGTGGTACATTTTTTTCATCAAAATAAAACCCTATGACATCATCTTGTGTATATATTGGTTTTCTATGGTCCAACCCCAGATTGAATGTCACCGTAGACGAGCCGTAAGCCTTTGCACTGATGGGATGAGATTCACCTTTATGGGTGAGAGAGATCTCCTGGCGGGATGAGTGGGTTCTATGAGTAAGAGGCTATAACCCATCACCTATAAGTTGGAAAGTATAGCCCTTGGTGTTATAGACTCTTTATATATCTCGATTATTTTAGTTGTGGAGTATTATATGGACATCTTCACTGATGATGTTCTATGACTACATCCAAGGTGGGAGATGGAGTTTTGCATCGACTTTCATCCCAGGACCACCTCGATATCTTCCGCAGCATATCAGATGACCTTTACCGAGCTTCAGAAGATATGGTTGTAGTTTAATGACCTTTTAAATAAGGGCTTCATCAGGTCCAGTGTGTCCACCTAGGTAGCTTCAGTGTTTGTAAAAAAGGCAGACAGGGGTTTGTGGATTTGTGTGTATTATCATCACTTAAACTGGGTCATGATAAATAAAAAGTACCCTTTTCCAAGGATTTAAGACCTATTTGAATAGTTTTGTGGTGTGATATGGTTCTTGAATATCTATCTCCAGCCTAACTACCACAATTTGCGGGTTCACGAGGTTGATATTCTGAAGCTAGCATTTCGATGTCGCTATGAACATTTTGAGTTCCCAGTGATGCAATTTGGTGGGACGAATGCCCCTACCGTGTCCATGGCTTTGATGAACCAGATATTATATTTGTACTTGGACCAATTTGCGGTCTTATTCATCGATGACATACTCATCTACTCTATATCAGAGGATGAGCATGCAAATAACTTGAGGATGGTTCTATATTTTCCTTGAGAGCACTGGATTTATAGGAAACTCTCGAAGTTCCAGTTTTGGATTCATGAGATTCACTTTATGGGGCATGTCATTTCTAATCATGGATTAGTTTTATACCCAAAAAGGATCAATACCATGATTTCTTGGGATCCACCCAAGAGTGTCTCAGAGGTGTGAATCTTTATTGGATTGATGAGGCACTAAAATAGGTTTATGGTAGACTTCTCCATAATTTTATCCCCTTTGACCACCCTGATGTGGAAAGGGAAACCTTTTATCTGGATTGAGCAGTGCTAGAGAGCCTTTTAGTAGTTGAGGATGACGATTTATTCTATTTTAATACTACTATATTATGGAATGGAGTATGTAGTGTATTGTGATGCCTTATAATTTGGGATCAACTACGTGTTAATGCAGCAACAAATAGTTATCACATATGGGTCAAGGTAGTTGAGACCCCATGAGAAGAACTATGTGACTCATGACCTAGAGATGTAAATAGTAGTCTTTACCTTGAGGATATGGAGGCACTACCTTCTAGGGGAGTCTTTATGGTTTACTCTGACCATTAGAGTCTTAGGTATGTATTCAGAAAGAGATACATATACCTGAGACAACGGTGCTGTTTGTAGTTCCTACCAGACTATGAATTTGAGATAATCTATACTCTAGGGTAGGGAAACACAGTGGAAGATGCCCTTAGTAGGATGTCCTGGTCTCTCTTGGTGCAAGAGGATTATGAACAGTTGACTTCCTTGCAGCTGACCCTAGTGGAGTAGAAGGGTATATTTTTTCTTCAATCGATGGCATTGACTCCTCTGCTTCTCAAGTGTGTGTGAGAGTCCCAGCTAGGAGATATCAACTGTGAGGTATTTCATGACTAGATATCCATAGGGGATTCACTAGATGGATATTATGAAGGGGGTAATCACATCATCTTTTTCTAGGGATGGATGGTGATTCTAGTCATGATGCGAGAGGAGGTTATGCAAGAGTTCCACACTTCTCCACTAGCTATACATCATGGTGTGGAGAATTTTTATAGATACCTTCAGTGGCAGTTTTTTTGGTCTAGAATAAGATGTATTTTTTATGAGTTCTTATCTTGATTCCTCACCTGTCAGCAGTTGAAGGCTGAGCACTAGGCTTCAGCGGGTTTGTTTTAGCCCCTTGAGATCTCGTAATAGAGGTGGGATGACATATCCATGGAACTTTCACTTGGATTCCACAGACAACGAAGGTCCATGACACCATCTAGATGATTATTGACTGAATCATGAAGTAGAAACACTTGTTATCAGGGAACAGAGTTCGGTGGATAGTTTGGGGAAGTTGTATGTAGGGGAGATTGTTTGCCTCCATGGGGAGGTCTCGAAGATAGTCTCTGATCGTGACACGTGGTTTACATCACGATTATGGAGAGGAATACAAAAGGTATTCAGGACCTAGATGAGGATGAGTACATCCTTTCACCCTCATACCAATGAGAGGAATGAATAAACTATCAAAGTGTTAGAGGATATATTGAGGGATTGCATGTTAAACTTTTTCCAAACTTGGGAGGATCACTTTCCCTTGATAGAGTTTGCATACAACAACACTTAACACTCTACAATAATCCAAAAACCTTTTGAGGCCTATATGGGAGACCCTAGATGTCACCCTTGTGCTGGAAAAAGATCAACGAGACACATGTTGTGGGCTCAGAGATGGTGCAGGTGATGACGGAGAAGTTCTAGTACATCGCTGAGTGGATGAGGAATACCCCGAGCAGACATAAATCTTATGAAGATCATTGTCATAGGAAATTGGAGTTCAATAAGGGAGACCAAATTTTCCAAAGAGTATCCCCACAATGAGGATTGTGGAGGTTTAGCTAGAGATACAAGATATCCTTGAGGTTCATCAGGCCATTCGAGATTGTGTAGAGGGTTGACGAGGTTTCTTACTGCCTCGCCCTATGACCATAGTTGGTGTAGGTGCATGAAATCTTCCACATGTCACAATAGAGGAGATACGTAGATGGACCTACACATGTCATCGAATGAGGTGAGCTAGACATTGAGGATGGAAAAAACTTTGTAGAGCACCCGTTCGCAATCAACGATCAATAGGGGAGGACCCTACATGAATGGACCACCCCCTTGGTTTGCATGTTGTGGTAGAATGGGAACGTATAGGATAGATCCTAGGAGGGAAGTGCCAGATGCGGGCTCGATATCCCGATTAGTTTGTTTGGTTTTTATTTTTAGGGAAATCATCTTGTAGTAGGTAATTATGTAGAGACATGTTTTTTTCCTTGTAAGACTTTTTAAATATTTCTACATATATTTCTAGAGCCATACACTGAGATGGCGTGCGATTCTGAGACCCAGTGTGCCCAGAATTAATTTTATAAAAAACATAAATATATTTTATATTACAAACATGTAGTTTCTTAAAGAAAATGGGATAACTCTGAAAAGGAAGATTTAATAAGAAATTTGAAACCACAAATGAGTCTGGAAAGTGATGTTTACCCTAGGCGCAACCTAAAATAGTTCGGCATAGGACTTTTGGATATCGAACTCATTTGCGGTACGTTTAGTTGGTTATTTAATTAAATTAATTAAATTAATTTATTATTTTAACCTAACTATTTTTTTTATAAATTCACCTCTATGGATAATCCTCTAAGATTAGCTGCATAAACCCTAGGAGGATTCCAGAGCTTCTTCTTCCTCCTTCTATTGACAAATCACATCCAACAATGACAAAACTCTAGATCAAGGAAGATCAGAGCGCAACGAATGAAAAAACTTCTTACATTCATTGGTGGAAATGTTATTTCATGAAGAATGACCCAATCTCTAGGTAGGACTCATTAATTTGTGGTTTACACCCTTTTTTATTAAATTGATTGAGCAGATCAATCCTCTTCTTTGATCTGTGCTAATTTTGGCCTGATCATGCACCCGTGTATCAATTTATTTAATAAATATTTGATTTATCTAACCTTGTGTATCCCTGTCCTTGATCATTGTCCAATAACACTTAGAAATGATCTATAAAATTGTGTTCTTTTTCTTTAATCCCTCAATTTCGTCGCATTCTTCACTAGCAGGATCTTGCGGTCCCAGTTCGACGTTTCCAGGCAGTACCGAGCCTGATCAGACCCCCAAAATCTTCAAAAAATAATGAACGAGGTATAGATTGATGAATCAAAGATAGATATGGGTAATTTGGTGGTTATGAGAGATATTTTCAATGATCAATAGACAAATCATCAACTACGGAAAGATCAAATGCGTACGGGGCATATGATGAAACCCCAAGGGTCGACGAAATCATATTTCTGACCACCGGATGGCCGGAAATGAAAATTTTGTACTTTATCCACTGATTGATGATGATGTAAAAGAGATATCTATAACAGAATGACCATATTAAATGCATGGAATGTGAATCCAGACTTCTATGAAAAATGAGACTACATGCCACATACCATGATGAACACATGACGTGTAGCCCCTATGTTGAGATGACAAGGGTTTTGAGAACTTATAAGGATGTCATGGAGTGTATCCCTTCTAAACACCATGTACCATATACCTAGGTGGATAACCCATGTGGCAGAGCATATGGGAATGATACCGTGTGGGAGTATAAGGTCATTAAAATGACTATATACTGAAGTACATGAACAGAGGGTAAAGTACATGGACACAACAAAGCACACGGGCATGACCTTAAGTGGAATGGGCACACCATGTATATCCCCTACATTCTTTGTATCGCTACATGGTTGGAAATATGTGTACCTATAGTTACATGACTAGGTGATGGATCAGGACCACATGGTCTCCTCACACACCGTGTACCCCTTGAATCCTTTTGGGGAAACTTCAATATTTGGTATCTCCTTCTTTTGTACTCATATTTTGGCCTGAAAGTAGCCTAAACTGAGTATTTTTCTACGTATAACGTGGTGGTTATATCCATTGTGTATTATGGGATACAATGTGAAGTGTTTCAGGCATGATTCTTATTTAGGCGATTCCTGATGATGACAGTGATCAGGTAGAGAATCAACAGAGACACTAGAGTGGAACCCTCCACTAGCTTGGGCACAGGTCCTCTACTTATCGAGTGGAAGCCCCTTATAGGATAAATTGTGGGTCCTTGAGACACTACAGTGGACCCCATTGACACATCAGAGTGTAAGTACTCTACATATACTTATAGAGTGGAACCCCCCATCAACTTGGGTGCGGGTCCTCTACCTACCGAGTGAAACTCCCCTATCATATAGGGAGTGGGTCTTCAATTACTAGAGTGGACTCCCCCTGGTCCTCTATGAATACTTATATAATGGAACCGTCCATCAAATTGGGAACAATTCCTCTACTTACTGAGTGGAACCCCTTATCGGACAGGGCACGATTCCTCGATGACTAGAGTGGAACCCCCCGATGCACTAGGGTGAAGGTCCTCAATTTGGAGATTGTATCCCCTAGGATGTGTGACACAGTGATGAGATGTGGCTTTACTTTGATGGTTTTAGCTGGGCAGGTGTGCAAGATGTTGGGTATTGTTGTTGGACTTATAGAACTATTGATGAATTTTTTCCTAGGATGAGATATGAGATGAATATCCCCCTTCTCTCTTGTTTGGGATTATTTATCTAAGAACACACACACACACACATACATTTGTATCCATAACTTTGGATTTGGTTACTCTACTTTCATGTGTTGCTAAGACGTACAGGGAAGAGACTTGACGTGTAGTTCATCTACTCACCATTTTGATCCTCCTATGCTTGTACAATGCCACTCTTTATTTTTCTTTTGGTTGAACTACATCTTGTTTACTATCATCTATCCTTTTATACCTGTTGTATCTCTTACTGGTCCCCCTTAAGCTTTTGAGGCATCATACTGGGTATGTTTATACTCACCCATGCATGATATTTTCCCATATGTATATTGTGTTATGTAGATGAAAGATAGGTTGGAGGTGACTACATAGGAGATTCATAATACCTGGTACTTTGGACCGCGTATAGTGGGCGTAGATTAGAGATCAGGGGATGTGCTCTCTTAGTGTTTTTATTTAGAGTTTTTTCAGGTTGTGATATCTTTCTGGCTGGATGTATATTTTTCCCCATTACTTTTCAGTCTAAACTATTGTAATCTTTTATACCCTAGAGGTTTTGAATTATTTTCTTGGGTGTTTCATATTTTTTTACTTCTTTTCCCTCTATACTTTTTCATTGAGATGGTTGCGTGTGTGCGTACAAGTTTTAGGAAAAGTCCTCCCCATTTAGGATATGTCTTTTAGTATTTGTCACCACCCCTGTCCTATGGAGGTGAGCTTGGGGTAGTTGTAGCTCAAAACCAGGTTAAGGTCGGGTCATGATAGATAACTTATGATGTACGCAACCCAGGTTTTAAATGAAACATGATACTCTATTAAAATATTATTATTTAAACACAACCATTATAACCTAGTCGTTAAGTTGGCGGGTATGAATAGTACTAACTATATTATGATTTTTTTGTTTATATATGTATAAAATAAATTTAATTTCTACATATTAATTATAAATAAAATAATAATCATTTTAAAGTAAAAGTAATGTTTTCTTAAAAACTGAATTTTTCTAAAAGGCGGTTTAATCGTGCTTTGAGTACATAATTTATAATTATTTTTTTTAACAATTTTAGAAAATGTATTTGAAAAAATAAAACTCATTTTTTAAATCATCACATCAAAATTATATTAGGATTAATTTTTTGTATTTCTCTAAAATGTTTCATTTTTTGATGAATAGTGGAAAATACTTATTTTTACTAAAAAATACCTTTTCATTTAAATTATTGTAAAAGTTAAATTATATTTTAAATTAGTTTTAAAGTAAAATTATTTTAATTATATTAAAATTTAACTAATTTAACTCATTTTAATTAATTTCATATTGACTTTTTTATATTAAAACCTACTATACTTATGAGAATCTTCTCTTCGAAAACCCGATTTTTTTTTTCACGTCACGAGTATAATATTAAATTAAATTCTCATACTTTTTTAATTTAATTTGTAAAAGTGGATTGAATATTTGGAATCATAATAATTTCTATTATCTAACAAGGTAAAATTAAATTTTGACCAAAATTAGAAGTGAAAAATGTAAAATTTAATTACCGCGATTAAGGTAAAAACGAGTTTACCATGAGGTTAAACTAAGATGATAAGATTTAAAATGACATAAAAACTTGTCAAAATATTATTTTTTGGAAATATTTACACCTTATACTATCCCAAATTATATCCTAATATTATTTGGAAGCTTTTGTCATGTTAATGAATTTATTATTTTGGATTCTTTTGGGAAATTTCCAAGTAATTTCAAGGAGGGTTCCCTTTCCTCGCCTATAAAAAGGCACTCAGTCCCCTCAATTCTTCACACTCCTAAAGACATTTGGATTGAAAAAAAAATACATAAATCTCTACCCAAAATCCTTATACACATTTTGTTGTTTCTATTCCTCCAAAATACCATCCCTAGGGTCTATAAGAGGAGATCCAAAGGAGGGTTCTTTTAGAGAAGGTAATTATCTTAAAAAATCTCTTTCATTTCCTTTCTTCATTTTCCACCGTTAATTATTTATTAATAATTAAAATATAATAAAACCATTATATAACATATAATTATATTTTATTATGTTTATGGCATAATATTTATCCATCTCCACTTCCATCAAATGAGAAATAAAATCATCGATCAAGTGTACTGCAGACTACCACCTCACAAATAGATGTAGTTCATTTTCCATAACCACATTTGAAGGATAGATATAATGATAAATTTACCCCATTTATATGATATTTATGATATTAATATACTTATGAAATTTTAATTTAACATATAACCTTTTACATTCCATTCTGTTTCAAATATGATAACGTCGCTCGTGTGTACGGTGGACTTCCACCTCATGAAGTAATGTGATTTTTTTTCACTTACGACTTACATAGAATGTAATAAAGATAAAATTAATTAGTACATGATATATATATGATATGATATTTTTTATATAAAGTTAATACATCACCAATTTTCTTAACCTTTCACTTGTTAAGGGAATGATATTGGCGCTCGTGCATACGTTTGACCTACCATCTCCATGAAGTGATGTGATTCATTTTCAATGTATAACTTTCATAAATGGTTACAAATATGTATATATTTAGTAAATATAATATTTATAACAATTTTATAATTATATTATATATATATATATATACACCATGTACAAGAACCAGAACTTTCATGACAAAACGCGTATGAAAAAACAAGGAAATTAACACTCTAAACAATGAAAATAATGAAATATTATTAAGAAACAGGTGGTAAAATGTTATAATACGATCATATATAATGTTATAAATATGAAAATAGTTCTTTTATAAATTAATAAAATTATTAAAATCATTATATAGGAGGTATAAATATGTACGAAGGAAATCAGACCTGAGGTAAAGGGTTTCTCATCTCAGTTTTATTTCTATGAGAAGTACACCATATTCACCACTTATTTCTTTTATGTGGTGTATATACTGACCTTTTTGTATGTTATATAATTAATTTATTTATCTTAATGGTATCTAATTATTTATTAAAAGTTATTTATTTCATGTAACTTATGATACAAAAGTTACCAAAGTGGTAAGAGCTTATTTCACAATCTCATCATTATTTAGGATTATTTTTGTTTAAGTCTCCCTTGGGGGGATTTTTGGATATTTCTATCTTAAAATAAATATATTTTCTTATCATATGTTAATTAATGAACTATTTAAATTAATACTACCATTTATTATCTCTTTGTACTTGAAATAATTTAGAAAATGTTTTTAAGAAGATATGACTTTATTTTTCTCTTTGGTCAAAAATACTTTTTCTTCCAAAACCATTTTTTCTAAAAATATTTAAAAAAAATGTTTTTTAAATTCTAAAAATTATTTATTAAATTTTTTTACTCTTTTTCAACTTTTATAAAATGGTTTGAAAGGAATCTTATTTTCATTTTCCAAACAAGGAACTTTTCCAACCTTTTATAGTGTAAAAGGAATGTTATTTTTAAATTATATGGCATGTATGGAATTAAACATTATCATCAACATCATTTCTTTGAATATTAATTTTCAAGTTGATAAGGTTATTTTTAAAGAATTTTTTTAATATTCTGTAAATTCTAAGTTTTTAAAAGTGATTTTTAAGAAAATATATTTTGAAAGTATTTTATGAATTTTTTAGTTTTAAACTAAAAGGGTGATTTTCCAAGAAAGGTTATTTTACTCAAGGAATTATCTAAGTGATATTTTAAAATTATTTTCAATCTAAGAATACATCCTTTTATGCTAATTATTCTTTAATTGGTATATACTCCAATGATACCATCCTTATTATTTCTCCAAATGGTTTATGGTTAGTTTAACTTGGGATGCACTATCTTGATACCATTCATTTTACTCTGGATGGTTTATGATTATGTTTATTGATTAGGTTAATTGTTCACATTTCGTATGATAGTTTTTTAATACAAATGTTTATATTGATTTTGATTCACCCCTTTCATTTGAGGAAATCATTGGAGTTAGTAAGATATGGGTGGGGCCTACTATAGCCCCTTGATGCATCGTTAGGTCTCATGAGACAAACTAGATTGAGTTTTGAATGTGTCCATACACATTTATATAGATGTCTTGGAACAAGGCCTAGATGGTATTAGATGTCTTGGAATAAGGCCTCAATGATATCTTTTAGATCTCCAACATTATTCATTCTATCATTATGAATTCAATTATTGATATTCAATGTGATTATTCTATTAGTTAGAATATCCATGGTTAAGTTTCATGATATTGTTATTATTTGTATGAAATTATTTGATCTTCATTTATTCCTGGTATATTATGCTCAAGTTATTAATTAAATGTATTTTGTTTCAGTTATTTACCTTACCATATTGATTATGCATTATTTATTCATAGATTCCGCTATACATTTACCCTTACTGAGCATCTAATCTCACCAATTTATTATATTTTATTTTCTCCATGATACGAGGAAGTGTTTTATGATTGATATGAAGAGATACACTAACATAAATAATGTTATTCTCAAAGAAAATTCATTATGTATTTTATGTTTTAAAATACAATTTTAATTTAAATTATGTATCTAGTTTACCAAGGATACTAAACTATTCAGTCATTTAGGATGAAATTCCTTGTATATTATGAAAATGTAATAAAGTAGACACCAACTATGGGCTGCTGGGGTTAGGGTATTTATAGTTTTAATAAAAGGAATTTTAGTATAAACCTTGAGAACTAGATTTAGGGAAACATAAATTAGGTAACATAACCCTATGATAGACTTTGAGGATAAGAATATAAGAAAATCCAAATTTTTTGTTAAGTTATTATGTGGTTTTTCCAAGAAATAAATCCTTGTATGGATACTATGTCACGACCCGTCCTCGGGGCCCGTGCCGTGACTACCCCAAGCCCGCCTTCCATAGGACAGGGGCTGGCGACTAACACCAAAGGCGTAAATCCCGATAACTGGGAAGGCATTGCCTTTATAAAAGTAACAAAACACCACAGAGTACAAGCGGAAGTAAAACACTAAGTACAAAGAAAGTGCTGAAAAGTAAATGGGCCAGAATACAAACCCAACTGGAAAAACAACTACAACTGAACAAAGACAACAACTGGAAGAAAGGAAGCAGCTCCTGGGTCGTCCTCCTCGGATCCTACCTGAAGGGTAGGTACAGATAGCGCAGCTCCTCAATGCTCTTGCCCGTCAACCTCCTCCGTGTGTCGTCTCGTCCTGAAGTCCACCTCCGGATACTGACTCGTCGTGTGGTCCACCTCTGGGTACTGTCTCTTCATGTGGTCCACCTCTGGGTACTGTCTCGTCGTGTGGTCCACCTCCGGGTACCGTCCAGTCCTCTAACACTCGGCCTCCGTCTGCACTGCCCGTCATCTACAACCAACACAATGAGGTGCGGGCATAACCCATGTAGGGGTGAGTATAAGGATACTCAGTAGGGACCCTGAGACCCTCAAGGTATCACTAAAACCAACAAGGATAACCACAAATAATATCTCAACAGATAACCTCTACTTAGGTATATGCCCATACACATACCCAAGTTATCAAGTAACCCATCTCAATCACGAGGTAAACACAAAGGTCATAGACTCAGCTCAAACCAGGATTTTCATTATCGAAATCGTAACTTCTGAAGAGCTCCGTCTCTCGGAGTACAGTGATCATGTCACGTCTCCGAGGTACTGCTCACCAACCTATGACTGCTGAGGTACTCCTCCTGTCGAGTACCGCGGGTTTGCCACCTCACACAGTAGTGCTCCTCCGCCATGGGTCTGCCACCTCACACAATAGTGCTCCCCCTCATAGCCTACAGAGGTACTCCTCCTGTTGAGTACCGCAGGTCTTCCACCTCACACAGTAGTGCTCCTCCTCCATGGGTCTTCCACCTCACAAAGTAGTGCTCCCCACTGGCCTATGCTAGTCACTCCGAATCGAATCGGACAAGCAGTCATCAGGTCACAGCCAGTTACACGGTCTTTGTACTCCGTACGCTCGTCTCTGGGAGGGTCCACTGCACGAGCTACTAGTAGATACTCCAAGTATCTCAAAGAACCACCTCGTCATAGGGGTCTCAACACGATAGACGGTGTGTCAATCGGACGCCCGGCCTGTGAGTTACTAGCCTTTTCGTCCCCGAGGCCCGGTTGGTTTAGTGTGCGAACCAACACGGCCTTATCTCAACTGTACCCTTAACTCTCATAGGGTATACTAATAGAGACCGTTTCTCCACGTGATCACCAACGCCGCTGACGGTTCGTCAAACGGACGTCCCGTCTGAAAGATATCAGCTTTTCCGTTCTAGGGGCCCGGTTGGATTTCGGGTGCAATTCAACCCGGCCACTATCCAACTGAATCCAAAACCCAAGAGAAGTATACCAAAAGTTCCGTCTCATCAAGAGGAAATCAACGAGATAGACGGCGTGTCAATCGGACGCCCGATCTGTGAGTTATTGGCTTTTCCGTTCCAGGGGCCCGGTTGGTTTTGTGAGCAAACCAACCCGACCGCACTCCAAAGGCATCCAAACCTCGATCAGAGTAAGCCAAAAGTTCTGTCTCATCAAGAGGAATCCAACAAAGTCAACATCACGTCAATCGGACGTCCGGAACTCAAGTTACGAGCGTTTCCGCTCCGAGGGCCCGATTGGTTTCGTGTACGAACCAACCCGGTCGAACCCAAAGTATTCTGAAACCTTGAGTGCGATATGTCAAAACGACCGTCTCGGTATAAGGATCACATCTCCACTGACAGTGCATCGATCGGAGGTTCGTAGCCCTGTATATGGGAAAAAGACTGAAAAGGTCTGAAAACGGGGGGTCTAGGCCCGTACCGACCCGACCCAACCCCCTGGGTCGGCCTGAACCGGGTCGACCCGACCCGGGTCCGACCCGGCTGGGCGCAACCCGGCCTGGCCGGCGCGGCCCGGCCCGGTCTGGGCGCGACCCAGCCCGGTCCGCCCAAGCCAGCCCGGCTCGGCCGGGTGGCTCGCTGGCTCAGCCAGCGAGTCGGTGCTCCACGGACGTGGTGCGCGCCGCGTCCCCCCCTGGATCCCACGCGGCCGCGGGATCCGCCAGCTCGCCGCCGGTGGTGTCCGCGGACCACCAGAGTTGCTCCGGTGGTCCGTTTTCAATTCCGCCTGCGCCGATGCTCATCCCGGGTCCCGTACTTCACTGTGGAAAAACCCGCTCGTTCGTTCACTGAACGTACCCGAGCTAAACTTCGGAAATTGATTCCGGGCACACCGGGGCTCAGAATCAGGCGCTGTCAGAAACTGCGTTCTTGTAAAATTACAATGAAAATTAAGAAAAAATTTCTCTTGAATTTTACAGGTCTTTACATACTACAAGTAAATGTGGCCCTGGAATAGAGGTACTTAGGTGTAATAACTCTGAAAAGGGTGTATTAGGATTGACCCAATCATCACCTGGTGCACGACAAAAGACCTTAATACACACCCAGTTTGACATTCCTAAGGGATATGATTAGAATAATTTAATTTTTTTTAAAAACCTTATGAAGGATTTAAAAATTAATATATCACCAAAGAAACCATGTTTATGATTATGAGATTAACTATGAATAAAATTTTCAATTTATGTTAATTATTTCACTAGGTTTGGGATTATATATTATGTTTCATAATGATATGATCTAATCTAGTATATTTTATCATTTAGAAATGAAACCTAGTACAAGGAATGTGAATCACATCAATGCACACAATCCAAAGAGAAATAATTGTCATTTGTTTTATGGGATTAAGCCAATATTTCCTAGGGAACTAGTCACTTAAAATTTTTCATCATATGAGGACATAATATAATGTGCTAACAATATGGAGAAATAATTATCTAATTATTATGAATTATAAGGGAATAAAAAGAAAAAGAGGAATCCATATAAAAGGATGGATAAAAAGAAGAAGAGAAAGAAGGATTTTCCCATATTTTATAATTGTGGAAAGAAACACCTTAGTACTTGTTTAATGGGAATGAGAGTTTTATACAAGTGTAGAGATAAAGTCCACCATGATCTTGATTACAAGGTTAATAAAAAAGTTTCCAATGTTCAATGCTTGAAATGTTAGGAGATAGGGAACTATGCAAGAAAATTCCCCAAGATCTAAAGGAATATACCTCAAAAGTAACTAATAGATCATGGATAAGATTATGATATTACCATAGATGAAGTGGAATGATTAATTTTATTGTGTTTGGATTAAAAAATTACATAATTTGAGTATTTTATTAATGATATCCTAGTTATAAGAATTATGAAATTTGTAAGGATTGTACTGTAGTACCTTTTTATTAAAGACTTGAAAGCATATATTGAACGATATCGATGAACAATAAAAATGATTAAGTGACAAGTTTAACTTCTTGGAAAACACATGATCAAGGTAAAGATAATCATTAATATAATGTTGAGATAATGAAATTGGTATAAATAGGTGATTGATATAGATAAAGTAAATTGGATAGTACTGACTACCTTGGAATTGATTAATGATTTGTTAAAAAAGTGGTTTATGCTAACATTGATGGAGTTAAAATCATTTTTGGATTTAAGGAATATATACAATAATCTACGATTTATTTAAGGAATATGGAAGTATTATGTCTTCAATAAGGTTTTATAGTAATTTAGGATATTACAATGCTTCAAGATAATACATAATAAAGGTATTCACATTTTTGGTATGTGATGATTAAGATAAAATTAATGTTTTTTAGGGGATTAATGATAAGTTCATTTTATAAATTTAGTGACCTTCTTTCTAAAGTTTTAGATCTTAATATTTTTGAAGGGTCATAAGTTTAACCATTTATGAAATGGTTTAAGTTAAAATCTGGATGAGGTTTTATAAATTAATGTATTATATTGGATAACTTCAGATAACCATATTTTAAGATAGTTAGAGATAAATTAAAAGATTTTTCCGTATTTTATGGATGTTACAATCCATTAAAAGATAATTTTAGTACTTAAAGAATAAAAAAAAATCCATTTTTAGATATTCATTTCTTGGAGAAAGTGATAAATTAGAAATTTATCAAAGTAAAACCGAAGAATGAAATTTTTCTTATAAAATAGAAATTTATCAAGTAAGTATATTACCTTATATTATTAGATAGTAAAATAATTCCTCAACTTTAGAAAATGGTTCTTGAAACAAAAAAAAGTTATCCTATTACCTTCATATCTGATGAATCAAATGATCTTTTAAATCATCAAAAAATTATGGTTTTAAATTCCTTAACTTTATATTTATCTTTCACTTTATTATGATCAATGACCACTATCACACTTTATAATTATTTATGCTTTTCTTCAATGTCAATATCTTTAGTTGGAACTGATGTTCTCCTACTTAAAAACCTAGTTATATGTTATTCTATATGACCTTTGTACTTATATTTCTCTCTTATTAAGAGGATGTTTTATTAAACATTTTTTATGATGTGGGTTTTTAATGAAGGTATTTTCAAATATCAAACCCCTGATTATCGAGATCAAGATTAAATTTCAAAGAAATAATTTATTTAAGGGAAGAGAATGTAACACCCCAGGTGTTTTAAAAGAGGAACATGATGTTCGATAGCATGTATGACACACAAAACCAAGATTAAAAGAGAATATAAAATCCTATGACTTTATGATACATTTATTTTTAAATAAATTCAATCTCTTTGATAGCTTATGATGCATGAAACACCGAGTTTAAATAAAACATGATACTCTATTAAAATATAATTATTTAAGCATGACCATTATAACCTAGCCGTTAAGTTGGAAGGTATGAATAGTGATAACTGAATTGTGACAATTTTATGGTTTAAACATTTATAAAATAAATTTTATGGTTTTATAATTATTATAAATAAAATAAGAATTATTTTAAAGTAAAAGAAATGTTTTTTTAAAAACTGTATTTTTCTAAAAGGCGGTTTAGTTTCCCTTTGTGCACAAAATTTATAATTTATTTTTACCAATTTTAAAAAATATATTTTAAAAAATACACTTCATTTTTAAAATAATCTTATTAAAATTATCTTAGGGTTATTTTTTAGTTTTTTTTTTCTGAAACGTTTCATTTTTTGATGAATATCAAAAGATACCAATTTTTACTAAAAACTACCTTTTCATTTAAATTATTTAAAAAATTAAATAATATTTTGAATTGTTTTAAAAGTAAAATTAGTTAAATTATATTAAAATTTAAATAATTTATATTTTTTTAATCAATTTAATATTTAATTTTTATATTAAAACCTTCTATACTTATGAGAATTTCTCTTTGAAAACCCGCTTTTTCATCGCGTCTCCACATATAATTTAAAATCAAATTCTACCAATTATATAGATTAAATTTGGAAAATTGGATTCCATATTTACAATAATAATAATTAGTATTATATAATAAGTTCAAATTAATTTTTGACCAAAATTAATAGTTAAAATAATAAAAATTAATTACCGTGGTTAAGGTAAAAATGGGTTTACCATAGGGTTAAACAAAGAAGATATGGGTTAAAATGATCTACCAAATTTTCAACATCTTATTTTATATAAATATTTCTACTTTATAATATCCCAAATTATAACCTAATGTTATTTGGAATATTTTATCATGTGAATGAATTTATCATTTTGGATAATTTTAGGTAACTTCCAAGTAATTTTCAAGAGGGTTCCCTTTCCCCACTTATAAAAGGGGACTCCCTCCCCTCACTTATTCACACAACTCAATAATTTTAGATAAAAAAAACCATAAATAAATATATACCCAAAATACTTAGACTCGTTTTAGAGCTATTTTCCTTCTCAAAAGACAAATCCTTAGGGTCCGTAAGAGGAGATCCAAAGGAGGTTTCTTGTAGAGAAAGTAATTATCTTAACAAATATCTTTAATTTTCTTTCTTATTTTTACACCTTAAATTATGTATTAACACTTAAAATATAATAAAAAATTTATATATCATATAAAATTTTTATATTATGTTTATCGAATAATATTTATCCATCTCCACTTCCATCAAATGGGAAATGAAATCATCGATCATGTGTACGAAGAACTAGCAACTTGCGAACCAATGCAAATTTTTTCCATCACCAGCTTTTATGGATGAATATAATGATAAATTTTCCAAATTTATATGATATTTATGAAATTATTATACTTATATAATTTTAATATCACATATAATTTTTTATGTTCCATTATGTTTGAATTACGATAACGTCACTTGTGTGTATGGTGGACTACTGCCTCGCGAAGCAATGTGATTCGTTTTTCACTTATGCTTAACAAAGAATATAACAAGGATAAAATTAATGAATATATATGATATATATTATATTATATTGATTATAAAAAATTAATATATCACCCACTTACATACCCTTTCACTCGTTAAGAGAATCATATTGTCCCTCGTGCATATATATGACCCACTATCTCCACAAAGCGATGCGATTCATTTTCAATGAAAAAATTTAATAAATGGTTATAAATATATATATAATGAGTAAATATCATATTTATAACATTATTATCATTATTAATGTGGTATATATATATATATCCTATGCACAAGAACCGAAACACTCATGAAAAAACACGCATGAGAAAACAAGGTAAATAACACACAAAACAATAAAAATAATAAAATATTATTAACAAAATAGTGGTAAAATGTTATAATAGGATCATATATAATATTATAAATGTGAGTATGGTTATGTTATAAATTTATAACATGATTAAAACCATTATACATTATGTACAAACATGTACGAAGGAAAACAGACCAGAGGTCAGTGTTTCTCATCTCACTTTTACTTACGTGAGACACACACCATATTCACAACTTATTTATTTTGTGTGGTGTATATACTACCCTTTTGTATGTTATATCATGA
This sequence comes from Viscum album, assembly GCA_963277665.1. NCBI lineage: Eukaryota > Viridiplantae > Streptophyta > Magnoliopsida > Santalales > Viscaceae > Viscum > Viscum album. The sequence goes on from OY728166.1 coordinate 1,317,695,455, forward strand.
ATTAATTTATTTTCATGGTATTTAATGTTTCATTTAAATATATTTCTTTAATGGGGATTATTATATAATAGTTACCAAAGTTGTAAGGTCTTATTTCACAATCTCATCATTATTCGGTATTTTTTTGATTAAGTATACATTGAGAGAATTATTTGATATTTATATCTTAAAATAAGTCCATTTTATTATTATATGGTTATTAATGAACTATTTAAAGTAATAGTACCATTATCCTCTCTTTTTTACTTAAAATGATTAAGAATATTTTTTAAGAAAATCTGACTTTATTTCTATCTTCTGTCAAAAATCCATTTTCTTCCAAAACCTTGTTTTTTAAAAATGTTTTAAAATTATACAAATTATTTATTAAGAACATTTTTACCCATGTTTGACTATTAAATTTTTTTTTGAAATTAATCTTATTGTCTTTTTTCAAACAAGTCCCTTTTATAACCTTTTTATAGCATAAAAGGAATGTTCTTTTTAACTTATATGACATATATAGAACACCCACCATCATGGAAATTATTTATTTGAAGCTTAATTTTAAAGTTTTTAAGTTTATTTTTAAATATTTTTTTATATTCATTAAATTATTAGTTTTGAAAAGTGATTTTCATAGTGAAGGATTTTGACAACATTTTATGAATTTTCTAGTTTTAAACTAAAAAGGGAGATTTTTAAAGAAAGGTTATTTTACTCAAGGAATGATCCAAGTGATATTTCAAAATCATTTTACATATATGAAGACATCATTTGATGTTACTTATGATTTAATAGGGATATAATCTAATGATATCATCCTTATTATTTCTCTGGATGGTTTATGATCATTTTTATTAGAGATGTAGTATATTGATACCATTCATTTTACTCTGGATGGTTTATGATTATGTTTATTTATTAGGATAATTTTTAACATTTAATATGCTATTTTTTCAATAAAAATGTTTATATTGATTATGTTTCACCCCTTTTATATGAGGAATTCATTGGAGTTAGTAAGTGAAAGGTGGGGCCTGATATATCCCCTTGATGCATTAGTAGGTCTCAGGATACAAACTAGATTGGGTTTTGGATAAATACTTACCCATTTATATAGATATCTTGGAACAAGGCCTCAATGATATTATATTTCTTGGCATTAGGCCTCGATGGTATTTTTTTGATGTCCTTATGCATTCCATCATTATGAATTTAGTTATTGATATTACATGTGATTATTTGATTAGATAGAATATCCATGGTTATTTTTCATGATTATGTTATTATTTATAAGTCATTATTTGGTCATTATTAAATCCTACCATATTATGCTCAAGTTACTAATTAAATGGATTATGTTTCAGTTATTTTCCTTTCCATATTTATCATGCCTTATTTATTCACATATTCCAAAATAAAATTACCCTTACTAAGCATCTAATATCACCCCTTTATCATGTTTTATTTTTTCTAGGACATGAGGAAGTGTTTTTTGATTTATATGTAGGGATACACTAAGTGGAATAATAAAATTCTCAAAGAATATTCTTTGTGTATTTCATGTTTTAAAATATAACGAGAGTTTCAAGTATGTATCTAGTTTACTAAGACTAATTAACTATTTATTCCATTCATATGAGATTATATGTATCTTATACCAATTTAGTAAATAATACACTAGCTCCAAGGTACTGGGGTTGGGGTCGCTACATTAGAAATCCATATTTAAGTATGCTTGTCTGGGATAAGTATCACGATGGGTGGCCTCCTAGGAAGTTTCACTGGGTATTTGTGAGTGAGGAAAAAGCACATTAGAAGAACATATGATGGATTATGGGGACGTTCATTAGTTTGATAAGTGAGTCTGATGGGTAATACTCTATGGTGTGATGGGAAGAAAACCAATGTATTACCAAATACTCATGGGGTTAGATGAAAAGGTTCATGGATGAGGAAGGTAAGGTCCTAACAAATGATATGAGAGCAAATACCCAACCTTAAGTGTAGAGGAACTACTAGGGTTTGAGGTATGGGGTCTACAACAAGGTTGTTGTGGTTTAAGGGTGGGGGAGTGTAACACCTTGGAAAATCTAGACTTAAAAAATTAAATGTTACTACCCATGTCAATAAGGCTCACCTTTCTTTTTAGGATCCTAAAAAATTAAAAATACGTAGTTAAGAGTGTCTGTCTTGGTGTAGTTTTAGGATGGGTGACCTCATGGGAGGTTTCTTAGGGTGTGTGTGAGTGGGGATAAAGCACACTAGAAGAACATGTGTTGTCCTATGGGGATATTCATTAGTCTGATAAGTAACCCTGATGGTTAATATCTTGTAATGTTCATGAAAGGAAACCAAGGTGTTATAGGAGACTCATGAGATCATATGACAAGGTACATAGACCGTGGATGTTAGTTCATGGCACAACACACCCAACTAGAGTGATCAAGGATGTCGTCATGTGAGTGAAGAATAACATATTCCATGTAGATTTCTATGTGCTTGAGATGGAAGATTCTCAATCCCAAGGACATGCTCCTTTCATACTTAGAATAATATTTCTTAAAATGGATAATAAAAACATCAATGTTAACTATGGAATATTATCCATAGAGTTCAGAGTAGAAAAGGTAATTTTTAACATTTTTGATGAATTGGAACACCCATGCGAGGAGCACTCTACTCTTCCAATCTATTTTATGGAAGTACTCCTCAATGACAAAAAAACATGATTTCCTCAACCCACATTCTGATTCTTCTTCATGTTATTAATTATTTAATGGTTTAGGTTTTAATTCATGTTTTAAGTGTTGTATTGGTTTAGAAAAGTGTGATTTTTTTAATTTAATTGATGAGTGTGTTCATTTTGAGGTACCCATGATCATTGATGATTTTTATAAATCTCATTTCCATTGATTATCTATCCATATAGAATAAACATGAGAAAATATCATTGACCTCACTCCCCCAAATCCCTTCCCTAAATCCAAGAACCACTAGTGTTAGAATTAAAACCACTTCCCTATAACTTAAAATATGTATATCTCAAGGGTGTTAACAAATTTACTATCATTATTACCATTAAAATACCTTTATAGTAGGAATTAAAACTACTATAACTATTGAAAAAGTATAAAAATTCATAGGATGGAAATTGAATGAAATTCCTAGGATTATCCCTTCTAATATCATGCACCACATACTTTTAAAGGATGAGGCTAAAGCCATAATACAATCTCAACAGTAGTTAAATCTCACCCGACTTTAAGTGATACAAATGGAATTTAGAAAATTACTTACTTCTGGGATAACCTATCTCATATCTGATAGTAAATGGGTTATCTAGATGAAAATTTCACCTAATAAAACTTGAATAACAATAGTTTTAAATTAAATAAATTAATTGGTTCCCAAACATGTGAAAAATAATTGGTAATTTTATATTTACTACCATTGGCTATATCAATCCATGAAAAAGGACCACTTTCCTCTACCTTTCATTTACCAAATATTATAAATATTGGTTGGTAAGTCCTATTATTGTTTCCTTGATAGATATTTGGGTTTTTTTCAAATACATATAGCCCCTTAGGATTAATAAAATAAAACATTTACCTATTCATTTAGAAATTTTTTATACAGGAGGATGTTATTTGGTCTGTGCAATGCTCTTGGTACTTTTCATCATTTTATGTTGAGTGTTTTTTATGAGTACCTTGAGAATTGTATATAACTTTCCATGGACTATTTTACACTTTATATATCTTCCTTTGATAAGTTTTTATCACACCTTGGTTTCTTCCTTCACCATTTTACTAAAAAATATCTCATATTAAATTATAATAAATTCTATTTTGTTGTAGAGTGGGGGATAGTACATGATCATGTCATTTCGAGTGATGTAATTCAAGTTGATAAATCAAAAATTGAAATAATTTCCTCCCTACCATATACAAAAATGCATTCTTGAGGTAAATTATTTCTTGGGTCATGTTGGATTTTATAATTATTCATTAAATAATTTAGTAAGATCTCACTTCATTCATCATGATTTTTACAAAAATATTTGAAGTTTTTTGGATAGAATTTGTGAGGATTCATTTAATTTTCTAAACAGGTGTCTCACATCCCTAAAAATCATCTAGACACCTAGGTGGTATCTCCCTTTAAAAATTATGTGTGATTCGTCTAAATTTTCAGTTGGGGTAGATTTATCAAAATTTTTTGAGATGTCTCATCATGTAATTTCATACTCCTCACATAACTTAGACCCTACCCATGAAAACTATACCACCACTGGAAAGATCTTTTTTACATTGTTTTTTCCTTGGAAATTTTTTTTTAGTATCTGCTTAGGTAAAAATTCATTGTGTAAACTAATCATTATTCCCTTTGGTTTCTCTTTATGAAGCCTAAGGCTAAGCCTTGCCTCATATGATGGATGCTTATACTCCAAGAGTTATACTTAGAGATTAGAGAAAAATGAGGATTGGAAAAAATTTTAGTTGACCATATTATTATGATTTCATCACCATTAATCGGTCAACATTTTTTATAGATTTCCATATGTTTTGTACATCATGTACATGATGCCATTTCATAGGGAATATCACTAATAAGAATGAAATTCCCTAACAAACCATGTTATTTTGTAAGATATTTGATGAACAGGGAATTGAATTTATGTGTTCCTTCCCAAAGTCTTTTAGATTCATGTATATAATTTATATATTGATTATGTCTCTAAATTAGTGGAATTAAAGGTGACTAGGACTGATGAATTTTGAGTGGCTATCAAATTTGTGAGATCTTTGATATTTAACAGGTTTGGTTTACTGAGGTTTATCATTAGAAATCAGGGACCTCATTTATGTAATCACAACATGAAAACCATTATATATAAGGATGGTAAAGTTTCTAATGAATATCACCCCCATACCAATGGGAAAGATGGAATTTCAAATTAGGAAGTCAAGAGAATCTTGGAAAATATAGTATGACCCAATATAAAAGATTGGAGTTTATGCTTGGATAATGAACTTTGGGCTTACCGTACAACTTTTAAAACCCCAATTAAAATACCACCATAGATGATTTTATTTGGAAAGTCTTGTTACCTCTCTATATAGGTAAAGAACCATGCAGATTAGGTTGTTAAAAAATTTGATGTGTATCTCTATAATGTAGGTGGAAATAAGAATTTATAAAATTTAAAATTTGGAAGAAATTCAATGCAATGAATATGAGAAATCTCAGATCTAAAAATAGAGAAATTTTTTTATCCAAAATGATATTATTCATCATATAAAGTTCCATATTGGTGAGAAGGTCATTAGTTATAATTCTAGGATAAATATCTGTCAAGGTAAGATTTATTCCAAATGGATAAGTCCTTATACTAAAACTAATGTTTATCCTTTTGGTTCCATATAGGTTTTTCATGAGCAGAGTGGGTGAAGGTTTACTATCATTGTGCGTTGGATTAAACACTTCTATGAGTATTTTTTAAAGCATCTGGTGGAGGAACTCCAACTGAAGGATTCCACCTATGACACCACTGAACATACTATCCTTTACCCTACCTTTATTTACTTATCTATTTTTTTAAATTGATTATATTTAGGATAATTTAATTTTTTTGTTTGGGGGAGGGAGATATAATCTTTTAATATTTGTGTTTAAAAAAACAAAACAAAATGAGAAAAACAAAACAATTATTGTGTTTCCATTTTTTATTTTTTTATTTATTTTGTGTTTTTAGATTAACACTGAACTTAAATAAAATATCAAAAATAATTTTACATACTTGTGTTAATTTTGAGGGAGATTCATTGTTTTTTTGAAAAAAATATTTTAGATGAATGTTGATATGGAATCTTTTTCTTGACTTTGGATCTTCAAAACATTCTTTAGAATTTAATGCATATTTGAAACCCATGACTCATTGGCATCAAACAATATTAATTTTCACCAACTCGAGAGGTTCTATAAACTATGTTTTTCATGCTCTTCCTTGTACCATATTTTCTTGAGTGAACTCAAATTATTTTTTTGATACAGAATTTGGTTTTATCCTTTATCAAAATTTTTGAGAATGTGGAAATGCTCTAGTGTGACTTGGGGGATTTTTTGATTTTAATCTCTTATTTCGATCCACTTTTGAAACCTCCCCTTAAATTATTAATTTTTAATCCCATAATATCTATGAAAGACCTTATAGTTTAGCCACACTATAAGCTCATTTTTTTGCAGCAAACCCAATATGGATACCCTCTCAAAATGTTACTCAGCCCAACTTTCAACACACTCGAAGTGTGTTCCTGATCCCTAAGGGATGGCGACTAGCACCTGATCATCAAACAACAACCATAGGGAATGATTTTGACCGACCTGAAGTAACAACATGGAACACACACACATATATATATACAAATATTTATATGAAATAGAGTGACAGTGGACGAGATAACATATTCCATAAATAAAATAATACAACAAAGATGATAAAACCAAAAGTAGCGAGAACAACCCAAAGTACAAGTATAATCATGAAAGGAAAACTAAAATAGGAAATCAACTACTCCATGTGATAACATGGGAAAACTACCACCATCTCACTACTAGTTACCCATAAAAAGATGAAAGAAATATCCCTATCTCACTACAATTCCTTTCCTTTCCTTACATCTATAAACATACAAAGGTTTATGCACCACTAAAGGTTTGTGTAGGGTGCGAGATAAAGAGGCTCAGTAGTATCCCACCTAGTTGTTCCATAACAAGTCTCTATAAAATAATATAAACATTCTGATCTTTAAACAAAACAAGTATTGTTAAACAATTTTTAGTTTTTATATAAAAAGAAAATAATAACATTTAATTTTCCTTTTTTCCACATTTCCAAAATAAGCCTGGTAAAACAGTTTCAAAGCATTATATATATATATATATATATATATATATATATATATCAAACCTTCCATATAAAATCAACACAGATCATGTATCACATATCATTAAAACCATGGTAATACAAAATAAAATAGTACAAGATAAAATCATAGGTAACATCACGCTAAGGATCACTATGGGTCAGGCTAGTAGACTGCATGTACCACAATCAATGAATAGTTCACAATAAAATCCTTAGAACATAGGCCTAAGGATCATAGAAACACCCCATGAATGAATCCCTTGATGATGTCAATATCAATTCTCTAGAACAATGAGACTATGAAACAAAGGAACAACCCATGAGTGAACCCCCTGATAATACATGGATAATGGGTATAAGCTAAACCTTCCACCTAATACCCAAGGCTTATCATGTGCTCTATTTTTCAAACTATGTCATCAAAACTATGCTTTGAAAACATCTCATAAATCCATTTCACAATGCTTTTAAATACATTTTCCTTTTACCAAAATAAGGGAAAAACCTTCTTTTATTAAAACACTTTCCACACACACAAATCAATCAATCAATTATGCCATTTCATTTATAAAACAATTTATCAAAACCAAATCAATTTGGTTCATCCAACATAGACTGGAGAAGGAACCATATACCTAAAACTCGAGTTACACAAACCTGAAATGGCATCCACCAACAAGGAGGAACACTATGATGATGACAGAGGACCTAGAATCAATATTCACATCTCAAAATTGATTCAATTTGGAGAAAGGGTTAGTGAAGAGGAAAAATTGAAACATACCTCAAAGAAAATCAATCATCGCACCACAACTAACACTAGGTTTATCCTCAAGAGGAATATATCATGAAGGATCTGTAAGGAAACAAGAAGAATCAATATAAAATATCAACAGATCTATAATCTTAGCACAATGTGGCTACCATGATCAAAGATGAATAAAAAACATGAGGTATACTCACTTGGAGAAATGCACCGCAACCGTAACGATGATAAATCACTAATAGAAAAGATTAAAAAGGGTTATATTTCTCTAAAATATCCCCAAAGAGACTCTAGGTTGATAGGGAACATGGATTTAAGTGAATGAGAGAATCATCACTCATACGGTGCCCTAAAATCATAACACATGAGACTTACATAATGTAAAACCCCCCTTTCATGCCATGTAATCCATGAATCCCATGTACACCAAAAAAACTATTTCATTTTTATTAGAAACCTGATTTTACCATTATATGACATGTAATGTACTTTAACAAAGTGTAATCTTCAGACCCTGTACCAGTTCATGGCTTATTCCCAACACCCATTACACTATGTGAAAACCTTTAACATGGTGTTTAAGCTTCTCACAATGTGAAAGAGGTTTACGATCTGAACCAAACTCGTGATATATGACTAATGATTAATAAATATAATTTAAACACATTAAAAATCATGTATTTCTCATACAGAGAGTGAAAATCCCAGTTTCATCTCAAAATCCCCAAAACAACTCTGGTATTCTCCAAACTTGGGGGGAATCCTATAAATCCTTTAACATGTTTATTCTTAGACTCCATTAATTCAAAGAAACATACATAACCAAAATTTAAGTAATTTACACAAAAAAAATCTCTCTATCCTTAGGAATCCAAAAACACGCCCAAATAAATAGGGAAGTGACCAAAGAGATGAGAAAAACCTAAAAGAGGGTAACAAGATTTTACAAACTCCCTACTATAAGAATTTTTATCCCTGGGAATTCATTTGGAAGAATGAGGTCTATAAAAGAGGTGAGACTATTTATACTTCATCAACAACTCACATTTCAAAGTCTCAAGAGAATCCTATCTATGTTTTCATAATATTATGACCAATGAAATAGAATTCCCACACTAGACATTCATCTGAGATTCAATGATCCATATTGGTTTCCCCACAACCGAAACATCTGGATCCAACTCAATCTCTTCACAAATCAGAATGTGAGAGGGATTAGGATGGTATTTTGTGAGTTTTGATATGTGTAAAACATCATGAACACCTTACAACTAAACTGGTAATGCCAATCAACAAGAAATCTACCCAAGCCGCTCAATGACCTTAAATGGTCCGACATATCTTAGAGCCAACTTTCATTACTTTCGAAGATGAAGGTGACCCAACTGAGCAGAAACATTCAAGAAAACCTCATCACGAATGGAAAACTCTAAAGGAAAATTATTCTAATCTACATGATATTTATGTCAATAGTGAGATGTAACTAGATGTTTACGTATACCCTGAATCATCACTAATGTATCCTTAATGAGACCCAATCCAACCAAAGAGGCTTTACCCACCTCTACCCAACAAAGAGGTGACCAACATGAGTGACCATAAAAATACTTGAAGGGATCCATTATGATCGATGATTGATAACTATTTTTATAATAAAACTCAACCAGTCTCAAATATCTATCCCAAGATCCACCAAAATCAAAGACACAAGCATGGAGCATATACTCTAGGATCTAAATAGTAGTCTATATCTAATTGTATGTATGGTATGGTGGGATTTAATCATCCTCACCTAAGTCCCCATCACCCCCATATACTCTTCCAAAACCATGAGGTAAACCTAGGACCCCTATTTAAGAAAATTTTAGATGGAACCCCATATAACCTCATAATCTCTTTCATATACAACTTACCTAGATCTTCAACTTTTGTGGTGTCCTTGATTGAAATAAAATGAGATAATTTTTTCAACCAATCAATCACCACCCATATAGTATTCTTCCCTTCGGGATTCTATGGAAATATAATAAAAAACCATGGATACCTCATCCCATTTACAAACCAGCACCAGAAGAGGCTAAAGAAAACTATAAAGTTCTATATGATCTTCCTCTATATATTGGTTGGTGTAATAGATGGATACATAATCAATAATGTCACACTTTATACCCAACTAATAGAATCTCCATCTCACATCATAATACATATTCATAATGCTCGGATGAATGACCCACGAAGAACTATGATAGTAAAAAACAAGTGATCTCCTAACTGATTTTGGGACAATAAATTGATTAAAAAAATGAATAATACCTTCTAAAGAGAGTGACCAACCATAAAATGTCTCCCCAATATATAAGTTTTCTTTAATTCCTCTGAACTCATCATCCTATTGTTGACTATGTAGAATAGACTCTAAGAGAGATTATGATAACTAAACACTAGTTAGAACCATAACTAAAACATCCTCATGAACATCCAAGTGAAACTGAGTAAAGAGTCACATAAGGTTCCACTCGTCCTTTGATTCCAAAATAGATTGTGAGGGTAATTTCTTACTGAGAGTGTTTTCAATGAAATTTCCCTTCCCCAATGTGTAGGAGAAATCAATGTCAAACATCAGAAGGTATTCCACCCACCACCTTTTTCTAAGATTCAAGTATTTTTTGAGAAAATATATATCTCAGACTCTTATATTTAGAAAGGACCATGAACCTCTCCCAAAAAAGATAGTTTTTCCAAAACTTAAGCACATTCATAACCAAATAAAGCTCTAAATCATGAGTGGGGTAATTCTTATCATTGGTTCAAAGATTAAGAGAGCCATAATCCACCACATGATAATTCTAAATAAGCACACAACCCAAACCAGCACAAAAAGCATCACATATAACTACACACCCCTTACCGGGCTCAGGTAAGATCAAAATAGGAGCTGATGTGATAATTCTTTCTAGATCATCAAAAGAAGATCAAAACTGTATATCCCATGTGAATTTCATCCCTTTCCTAGTAAGAAAAGTCAAAGGTGATAGCAAATTTGATAAATACTTGACGAACCATCAAAAATATATACAAAGACCAAGGAGTATCTAAATTTTAGACATTACATGGCTCTTACTAAGAGAAGAAAACCCTTACATTCCCAAGATCAATTGATACTCCATGCTCAGAAATCACATGCCTCAATAACTTCACCTCTTAGATTAAAAAATTTCATTTTGAAATCTTTCCATGAAAATGGAGAATTCTCTAGATTTCTAGAACCAAACTAAAATAGTGATCATGTTTTCATTCACATTTCATATAATCCAAAATATTATCCACAAACACTAACAAAAAAGTGTCAATATATTAATTGAATATCTGATTCATAAAATCCATAAAAACTAAAAGATCATTATTTAGACCAAACAAAATCACAAGATATTCATAATAGCCACTCCTGCTCCTAAAATATGTCTTTAGGATATCAGACTCTCAAACTTTTAGTTGATGATAACCCAACCAAAGATCGATCTTCAAAAACCACTTCCATTGTTTAATTGATCAAAATATTCATTCACATGAGGCAAATGATACTTGTTCTTAACCATTACCTAGTTTAACTTCTGATAGTCCATACACAAGAAGATTAAACCATCTACCTTATTGGAAAATATTATTGAGTCTGACCAAGGTGAAACACTAGGGTGAACAAAAGATTTCACCATAAGAGAATTCAACTAAATCTTGATCTCTTTCAGCTCTGCTGGTGCCATATGATAAGAGGGTATCGAAATTAGAAGTGTACTTGGAACTAGGTAAATCATAAACTATACCTCCCTCTCTGGAGGAAGACTGGAGAAATATTTTGGAAAAACATAAAGAAAGTCTTGAACAATAGTAGGAAGGTCAATAATAGAAGAAATGTTATTAGGATCAACTACTACAATAAACAAAAAACTCCTAAGCTCTGGGTGGGAAGGTCATATGACATTATACCTAATATTAAAATCTCCTTACAACACCAATGATCTCCCATCAGTAATGAGAAATGAGATACATGGATGATAAAAATCAACCTCATCATGGTAAATAACAAGCCAATATATCCCAATAATTATGTCAAATAGATCGAGATCAAGAATAAGGAAATCCCAGATTAACTTCACATCAGCTATCAATAATGAACAATAAGGACACTAAAACCCTTGTCTTTCCTCTTCCCAAGTAGTGTTTTTGAGTACATAATAAAGGACATGAGTTTCATTGGAAGTTTAATCATATCACCAAAATGGCCAGATATAAATGAGTGGGATACACTTGTATCAAATAAAGTAACCGCTACTGAATATGTAATAAATATGGTACCTCCCACTATCATTGGACCTAAATCTATCTCTACTGGAGACTCATGTATTGCATGATGGTGCTTCACTCCTAAGGCCTATGGATAGAGCACTATAGTCTTTGAAGTATCTGAATGCACTACAGTAGCCTTTGGATTCGATGATACATGACCATATTGAGGCATAGACATATCCTGATAGAAATGTTGTAGATGGCCATAAAATCCATAACTATTACACATATTCATAGGCATAGGAAAATAATGATAGGTGTGTTTCACCTTTCTAGAATGATATCAAGACATAGGCACACTACTATCAATAAATGATGGCATAGAGGAGGCTTTCTGTTGAAAACCACCTCCACCACTCCTATGATTTGAAAACTTCCTCTTATTACCTTGCACAGTATTGAATATTCTATTGGGTAGAAGATAAGGGGAATAATAGACAAACTTTCCTTACACATTTATCTTAGCCAACATATCTCTATCCACTGTCTCCGCATAGGTTGAAAGCTTTAGAATGAATACCTATGATTTGATATCTAGTTGCAAACCCAGTAGGTACTTTTTAGCATTGACCTGGTCATTGTTTAATACTTCTGAAGAAAAAGGAACTAGCTTAGCAAACTGATTGGTATACACCAACACCAAAAGATCTCAATGCTAAAAAGATAGGAACTCTAGATACTTCACCATCATCAGTGACTCTAGATAAAAATACTGAAATAAGAGGGTTATAAAACACTTCCAGTCTAATTATACATTCCTATATTCTTGTACCATTTAATCCCAATGTCTCTTTCTAGGAACCTCAAGTATGAACACTATAAACTTCACCTTGATACTCTCATGTGTATCTAGGATGTCAAATATACGATTGATCTTGTCCAGCTATTCCTCTACCTCTTAAATTTCATTCATACCTTTAATGGATGGTAGATTCTTGTGAAATAACTCTCATGATTGATCCCTTTCTTTTCCTTCTCCTAGATGTACATTAACAACTGCATTATGGACTTGTGGTACATTTTGGTCGGCCACACGAACTGTATACATGATAACCTCAACAAGATTTTTATCAATAAGAGGACTCCCTTAAGGATCATCTGTTGCACCCTCTCAAGGAACCCTCATAACACGTCTCATAGGTATACTACTGCACACTAAAACATAAGAAACAACCATAAAATAGAATAATATCAGTTCAAACTAGAAAACTATAATTAAAAACTAAGATTAAGTTCAAGAACTCAAAACAGAAGACACACAACCCAACATCCCATAGTAACTTGAGTCCCATTACGATAAGATTTGGCCATAAACTTATTTCAACCTACCTCCCAAGTCCCAAAAATCCTATCTACAGTCTATCATATTTCCCAATACAAGGACTCTTGAGAAAAAACCACATTTGATACCGAACTATAGAAAACCCAACCCAGATACCATCTCAAACTGGTACCCAAACTAAATTTACACATATATGAAGGGTGTTCCTAATCCCCATGGGCTGATGACTGGTGCCAGAGCATAAAAAACTACTAGAGTGAATGTTTATTCCCAAACTGAAGAAACAAAATGGCACACACACACACAAATACACAATAGAGTGAAACAAATGATGATATAACATATTCCATAACTAAAAGTAGATAGTGAAAATTATACAACCTAAATTAGTTAGAATATCCCAGAGCACAAGTCTAATCATCAAAGGAAAACTAAAATATGAAACCAACTACTCTATGTGATAGTGTGGGTAAAATCCCGCCATCTCACCACTAGCTACCTAGATAAATCTAACAGAAATATAGTTCATCCAACCTAGGCTTGAGATGGAACCACCTACCTCAAACTCAGGTCACACATTCCCAAAAAGGAATCCACCAACAAGGAAGAATAAAATGATGACAATAGAGTCCCTTGAATCAATATTCACATATTATAATTGATTCAATTTAGAAAAAGAGTCAGTGACAAGTATAGATCACAACATAACTCAAAGAAAATCACTCTCCACACTACAACCAACACTAAGGTTAGCCTCTGGAGGAATATCTCATGGAGGATCTAGATTTAAACAAGAAGAATCAACATGAAATATTAATAGATTTATAATCATAGTGAAACGGGGATACTGTGATCAAATAAGAAGAAAAAACATGAGGAATACTCACTTGGAGAAATGTACCACAACCTCAATGAAGATCAATCACTAAATGAAATGATTCCCAAGGGTTATAGGTTTCCAAAATTACCCCAGTGAGCCTCCAGGTTAAGAGGCAATATATTTATAAGTGAATGAGAGAATCATCCCTTATACAATGCCCTAAAAGGAAAACTTGCAATACTTACATAGTGTGAAACTCCCTTTCATGTCATATAATCCATGAAACCCAAGTACGCTGAAAAACACATCACCATTTTATTAAAATATGATCTTACTATTACACGATGTGTAGTTTACATTCATGGTATGAAATATTCATTTCTTACACTGGTTCATGGATTCTTCCTGATATCATAAACCTTTTACACTAAGTGTAAACCTCTTATGACATGCAATAGGTTCACACTCTGAAGTTAAATTGATACATCTTCTTAGTGAACAATAAAACGCATGAAAACACGTTACACAATGTGTACTTATCCTATAGGCAATGAAAATCCCATTTTTAGCTCAAAATACCCAAAAAACTATGGTATTATTCGAACTTAGGGATAATACTGTAAATCCTCTAACACATTTACTCAAAAACTCAATAAATTCAAACAAATAGGGAAATGACAAGAGAGATGATAAATACTTGAAATTTGGTAATGAGATATTCCATTTTCCCAAACTACCCTTAATCATTTTTACATTTCATGATCATAGTTCATTTTAAGCAAGGGAGGGGGTGGGGGATTAGGGTAAATCATGTCTTATCTTGGGGATGATATACATAATATGAGAATATTGGGTTTGATTAACACTTGAGGTAAAGTTCAAAAGTTACAAATATTTCATTGGAATTCTTTTGACTCCTCCTAGAAAAAATAAAAAAAAAAGAAAAAAATAGAGAATGAGACTGAATTCTTCATTATAGTCATTTTCACGACTCATGACCCTAATCAAAAGAAAGTTAATGATTCATTATTCATTCAATATAATTTCTTATCATTCCATTCTCTTAAAAAAATAAAAAAATGTATATAAAAATGAAAAAACAAGTGAAACAATCTTTCGTTATACTTTTTTTGATATGACTTGTGGATTTATCTTTCAAAAGGGGAAATTGAGTTGGGTGATTCATATTCGGGTGCTTTGAGTGATGAATATTTCTCATTTTTGAATTATTGATTAAGTGTTTTATTATAATATAAAACCATACTTTTTGAGAACTTATTATTTTCACATTAAATCCAAAACCCTAGTCCTCAACAAAATTCCTTGAAAATCCTCATGATTAACACAATATTATTTATTTATTATGCGGGGAGTTAGGATCTAACCATGACTTTGGTATGAATTTCATTCTTTTGAGATGAGTATAAATTTTCATAAATTTTACATTTGAGTGATGAGTGATTTAAAATTCCTTGTGAGGTATGTTATCACATCTCGTAAGGGTGAATTAATGAATTTGAATAAATTTGAATGTTATATAAGAAGAAAAAAATAAAATTGAATTCATAAAAAAGTCACTATTTATTTCACTTTAAATGAATCTTGGAAATTTTCTCAGCTTTGATTTAGGATTGAGATTTGATTTGTATATAAGAATTTTCCTAGGAGTGTAATGGTTTAGGTGTGGGAGTATGATTTCTCAATGATATATGATATATTTTCACCCTTAAACTTGTGATTTATATTATTTATAGGTTTTATTTTCACATTATTAAATCCTTTTGAACTCAATATCTATTTTTAATTCATTAGTTTCAAACACATTCAAAATTTCAAAATTACATTGTTATCCAATTGAGAGAAATGTTTGTATTTTTTTCATAACATTATATACACTGATCAAAATGTGAAAATTATATTTTTTAAGATGAACAATTTATTGGGATAAAATTTCTTTAACTGAACCCATAGATTGATCCAACCATAATAGGCCCAATGGGGGGTCCTAAATAAGAATAAAATTACAGAGAGGAAAATTGGACCCACCTTCTATATTTGGGTCATATAATGGGATACAAACATGAAGGTTCTAGGTGCAATGAAAGATCTTATTGGGTAGTTGACAACTCATATTTTTGTATTAATCAATGGAAATTCTGAGATGTACATTTTTTTAAAGGTGATGCCTTGTTCAAAAACGACCAAAGCCTAAATATTATTAAAAAGGAAGAAAGATTACAAGAGTATAAAAGATGGGATCATATTACAATCTTTTTCATGAAAGGAAAGGAGAGCAATGGGGAGGTCTTCTAACCAAGTAATGTTCTGATTGACTCCCATATTGGCCAGATCATTTGCAACCGCGTTTTCTTCTTGATAAACATGTGTGATGATATAGTTAAGATCACTAAGTGAGTGGGAGAAATCCATCCATCGGGTGGTAATTGGCCAAGTAAGGTGGATTACGCCATTCCAAATTACTTGGAAAATAGTTGTCAAGTCACTTTCAATCCAAAGGTTATTCCAAAAAAAGGATTTGGAAAAGGTAATGTCATGAATCAAGCCCAACATATCATCTTAAAGGGAGGTGGAAATGTCACATTTACCCATGAAGCATCCAAGGATCTAGCCGTGGTGATTTCTGAAGACATCACCAAATCCTGCAGGTCCCGGATTGCCTTTGGAGGCACTGTCAATATTGATATTGGTTAATCCAGATAGGGGGGCTCGCCAGAACAACTCTAGAGTATGATGTGGCTGATATAAATTGCCTTTAATCCTGAGACGCCTCAGGATCACAAAGTCAGTAACGGTGTTTTGGCATCATCCCTTTTGAATCAAGGCAGCTTCTTGTATTGCAATTAGGATCCTCATTCGTCCTGCATTTTGATTAAATGAGTAATTGTGATGAATAATAGCATTTAGATCATACCAAATCACATGATGGAGCTCATCAACCGCATCATGAAATTGGTTCCTGATTTTTTGAGAGCCTTCCATTTCTGCACATTTTTTAAGTTGATCTTTGAAAAAATTAATCTTCAACCATCTGCAGTCAAAAATTTCTAGAATATAGTTCTAGAGAGCAGAAGTAGTAGCATAAGAGAGAAAAAGTTGGTTAGTATCTTCCCTATACTGATTACAGATTTTGCATTCGGAATAGAGTTGGATGCCAAAATATTGGAGGCAAAGTTCATTGGGCACTCTATTGTGAGCAAGACACCATATAAGTTTTAATCACAATGGATTTATCCAAGGTTTGTTGAAGTGTTTTAACCAACTATAGTCGTTTTTTGAGTTACAAAAATAGTGTTTGTAGAAATTTTTTGAGTTGAGCATACCATTGTGAGCAGGTTCCCAAATTAAGAAGTCATTGGTGGGAGAGAAAGAGTAGTTGTCAATAATGTTTAAAATAGTGTCAGGAAGGTGATCATGTTGTGAGTTTAAAATGTCTCTGATAGTGCTATTGGTAGTATCAGGGGTTTGATTAGGAAGAAACATGGATATTAAAGGAATGCCAGTCCAATTATCCAACCAAAATTTCATAGAGGAGTCTCTAGAGACCATCCATCTAAAGTTCTACATAATATGAGATGAAGATATATTTTCACACCATCATTTCGTTAGAGGAATCAAGAATAGATTCCAACTAGCAGGGATCCAAACATGTTCCATAAACCATCAATCATCATCGTAGAATCTTATAGTTGATAAAACATATGATTTTAACATTTGCGGTGATCATTGTTGATCATAGTTGAATCATTCAAGACTATAAGGAATAAATCCTATAGGGGTGAAGAAATTATCTAAATTCTTTAGAGTTTTCTAGGGGAGGATCTCTATAGTGAATGAGATAATCCTCTTAAGAACTCACTGTGCACAATGATTAGAATGTGGATAGGGTTTTAGAAATTTTTATAACCAAGTTTAAATAGATCTAGGGTTAATTTTTTGTTTTTCATAAGGTCCCTTATTATTTTATTAATCCCTAATAATAATAATATTATTATTTAATTGACATGTGCTAAACCTATAGATAAAATAAATTTTATTTTTATTGAATAAATAAATTAATATTTATTTAAATAATAATTAATATGACATTCCTCACTGAACCATTAATTTCAGTCTTCTAATCCTTTTAGATATTTATTAAACCATGAATAATGACTATTTAATTAATTAAGTAAATGTCACTAAATTATTCGCTAATAAATAAATAAATATTATATTAAAAAATAGTGGATAATTTTTTATTAAATATCTTCATAACAATATAAATAAATAATTTTTACCTTGTGAATAAACTAGAATAAATAAATATTATATATTTACATAATTAAATAAATAATTACCTTGTGAATAAGTATTTATTAAATATTCAACTCACACATTTATTCTCTCAAATAACCGGTGATTGAATATTTGTGATCAAACTAATATAAATAATTATTAAACCATATATGAGAATAATATTTATCCAAAATGTTAAATTCATATAGAATTTAATTGAAGTTCTAAATACACTTCATGTGTGACCCTAGGGGCCTCTTTCTTAGTGGAATTAGAGTACACCACCTAGAGTCCACGATTAACATCTAGTAACACACCAAAAGTCCTATAGAGAAATAAGGTAATGTTGTAACAACATGCAACCTCATACGAATTCTCACTCTGTAATATAATCCCTTTATCTCAATATTTACAATCAATTAGGTTTCATGTTGGTGACATCAACCTATGTTCTTGATGTCTCATTATTTTAATTTATATAAGTGAACTTTCTAAATAGAACAAAAATTCCATGAACCACACAACATACCCTACTTTTCATAAACATATAACACATGGTTTTGGTTAGTACATCAAAGTATGTGAGTCATGATATTTGAATAACCTTTATGGTGTTTTGTTTTAAAAATGTTTTTTATTAGTTGAAAAATAACCTATTTGTATAAGAATGTTTTTTATCTAGGAATCAGATCCATTCCATCATAATGAGGTTTTGTAAGAAATTCAAAATTTGCTGAAAGAATCAGATCCATCTACATCATATTCAGATCATTGGATCTATCTACATCATATTCAAATCATCAAATCCATCTACATCGTATTCATATCTTTGGATCCAAAATAATTAGTGGTATAAATTGTTTTTTTCTCAAATTTTACCTTTTTCATAATCAGAGAAAGAAAGAAGTTGCTGAGTGAAGAGGTTGTTTTGTTACTAAAGTGTTTTGAAATAAGATTGTGAAGTGATGAGTTAGAAAGTTTTAATACTTTATAAACCAAGTTAGATGATGCTTTACTGATCATAAAGTTCTCATGAATCATGAAAAATTCCGTGATAAAATATTTTTAAGAAATGGTGGAGAGGTTTAAAGTATTTCAAAGTTGCAATATGGAGATTCCATCATAATGGGATATCCACCTTAATGGGAATTCCATCATAATGGGAATTCCATCATAATGAGAATTAAATTAGATTAACTAAGAAGGATATAAAATTTGTATTCAATGAGAAGGATATAGAATTTAGATTCACTAATAAGTATATAGAATTCAGATTCACTGAGAAGGATATAGAATTTGGATTCACTAAGAAATAAATAGAAATCAGATTCACTGAGAAATAAATAGAAATCGTATTAAGATAATTACAAAGAAGAATAAAAAATAAAATTCAATAAGTTTTATGATTATTTGAGGATTTAATACTTGAAATTCAATTTTTTACAAATCTTATAGAAATCTAAGGAGTTTTGAAGAAGTCAAAGTTGAAGTTTTAAATGTGGAATAGTTTCAGAGTTTTTGAAATTTAAGGATATGAGGAAAGTTTTCAAGTTTCTTGATTTTTCTTTCTGAGTCACCTATAGATACTTCCTCAGATCATTCGTTCATTTTTAACTTTCATGCAATTGAAAATGGTGGAGCACTAAATAAATAAAGTGAGAGTTATTTCTAAGAGGAGATCTTGTGAGGAGGTTTAGACAATTGAATTTTTGTTTACCATATTGAAAAATATCATATTGGGAAGATCTTATTCAGTCAATATGATTGAGTAAATTAGACTGAAGAAGATCTAATTGAGAAATTGAGTAGAGTTTTAGTTTTTTAGATTGAGAATTAATTCATCATATTGAGTCCATCATACTGAGATAATCAGATCTAGACTGATTGTATTGAGAGAATTAGATCCAGAATCATCGGATTGAGAAAATTTGATCCAAGACTCATCAGATTGAGAAAATAAGATCCAAGACTCATCAGACTGAGAAAATCAAATCCATCCAAATAAAATTGTGGATCTAGATATAACAATTGTGTAGAAGTTTCAACAAAGTATTTATTCTTTTTTATCAATTTTTTTGTAATAAAACATTTTAAACTGACGAGAGTTAGTATAATCTTTCCTATAGATATATAGAAGGTTTCTAACTGCCATCATTATAAATTTTATTCACTTATTCATAATAGTGGATTTACATAGACCCATGAGAGTGGCTATGACAAGGATGTAGGTTCTCACATTAAGGCCGAATCTTTTAAATATTGTGTGATTTACTTTCTTTCCTAATTTTTAATGCATGAATATTTACTAAAAGTTGATAAGGGAATAAATCTTAAAGAGTTTCAAGGGTTAAGTTTATAAAAGTTTTGAAACTTATAAAAATTAAACTATTGATTCAAGCCCCCCTATTAGTTGTTATTAGATCCTTTGGAACTTCAATTGGTATCAGAGGGAAGGTTTCCTTGTTGAATTATTATCATTGATAATATCAATTGTTTTAACCATATAGGAATTCCTATATTTGATGGAAAAAATTATTATGGATAAAAAATAGTATTTTCCTTATCTCTTATCTCTTGGCCAATAAGTTGTTGATACAGATACTAATGAGTTTCCACCAATTGATAAAGATTCCCCAATAAAATTTTATGATAATATAAATATATAAGTTTATTTAAAGGCTAGAAATTCTATTCTCATGTCCTTATCTAAAAAAATTTATTAGAAGGTGATGGGTCTCAAAACTTCAAAAAGTATGTGTAAAAAAATGGAAAGTGTTTTCAAAGGGAATACAAAAGTTAAGGAATAAAATCTATAAATCTAGCACAATAAGTATGCAGACATCAAAATGAGAGATGAAGAAACAATTGATGAATACTTCACTAGAGTTGATGAAATTGTTTGAAACATCATAGGATTCAGAGGTGTCTTAGAAGATTATATAATTGTGAAGAAACTTATAAGAAACTTTTTAGATAGGTTTGATTCTAAAATTTCTTCTTTATAAGACAAGAATGATTTATCTCTTGATTAATTACATAACTTTCTTATTGTTTATGAAATGAGGAAATATATAATGTTTAAAAATAATTTAAAAGATGAAATAGATTTTGAAGCTATGAGAAAGTTGAAAATACAATATGTTTAAGATGTTGATCCTTCTGACTCTAAAGGTAAATAGGATGATGAGTTGAATGATAAAATCATATCTCTTATATCCAAGAACTATCAAAGAGGGATATGAAAGTATGGTGGTAAACTTCCTCTCAAATGTTTTGAGTGTGGTGGAATCATACACTTTGCTATGAATTACCCCAAGAAAAAAGTTGGAGAATATCGAGATGATTCTGATGAAAAACATTGATGGAAGAAGTGGAACAAAAATTACAAAGAAGAAAAGTCTTCTAAAAGATATGGGAATAATTTTACTGGAAACAAAAGAAGTATGTTGAGTAAGAAATTTTAATCATACTCAACTAAAAAAAATTCTTCTAAAGATGAAAGTTCATAAAAATTTAAAACCTTCATTGAAAATGTTGAGAAAACAAAAGATTCCTCAAAGAGTAAAGAAGGTGGTGAAGAATCTTATAGAGTGTATCGGCTCATAGCAGAACTTGTTTCATGTCTTGATAAGAAAAAACTCTCAATAAAGAAATTATAGCAATGAATAAATATTGTGAAGAAGTTACAGATGGAAGAAAATATGTCATGAAATAGGAGGATGAATACATTTAGGAGATTTTAAGTTAAAAAATTATAATTATTGAGTAGGGAAATATGATTGAAGATATTAGTAAGAAGATGTAAGCTAAGGAATAATAGGTCAAAAAGTTTCAATAAAATCTTATTGAGTCCAAAAGTACCTTGAGGAAGATGAATGAAAACTTCAAAAAGGCTTTAAAAGTAAAATTTGTGACTTCTAAGGATGCTGAGAAGACTCAATATGAGAATAAGGTGAAATACTCCCTTCCCAAAAATAATGATTCATTTAATTATTTTAACATTTTAGGTTCTTCAAAAATTATTGGGAAATATTTATTGGATAAAGTATGTTAGAAACCTATCAAATAAACAAAACTATAAAACTCCATCAAAAGAAAAGATAGTCCACATCCGGAGTATGTTAGAGGTGAAATAAGTTTCCAACCTCAACAAGGTTTCTACAAAGAAAGATCTTTCTTAAATATAAAATCAAGATTTGATGGCTTATGGAATCTATGGGTATATGGATTATAATTTCTGGCACTGGTTATACTTTCCTGTAATAAGGTTTGATAAAAGTGGAATAAATAGTGAAATTTTAATGAGAAACTTTCATAACTTACAGAAAGTTAAAAAAGTGATTTATCAAGATGTTAGAAACTTTAAAACAAGAAATTAATTTGAATTTTTGGAAGAAGTTTTTGTAAGATGTGATTAGTCTGGTCATCATACCAAAATATGTATGACACTCCTCTAGAATAAGTATCTTGTGAAAGAAAAGAAAAGAAAGACGAAAAGAATAAAATTAAGGAAAAAGCTTTTATTGTTGAGACAATATTGAAATCAAGTAAAAGGAAAAAACCATGGATTATTGATAGTAGGTTTTCTTCAAATATTAAAGGTGATATGAAAATTTTAAAACATGTTGAAAGTCATGATGGAGGATCAGTTTCCTTTGGTAATGACTGTTCCTTAAAAATCATAGGAATCAGAACAGTTCATATTGAATCCGAAAAGTTGAAATCTAAGAAAGTTTTATTTTTTGACAAACTAAAAGATAACTTACTTAGTGAAATTCAACTTTTTTTATAATGGAAAAGAAGTTTTTTTAGAAAATATTTTTGTGTCATAAAAAGTGTAAAGATGGAAAATTTATTAAAAAAGGAGAAAGAACTAGTGGGAATATATTTTAAATAGAAGAATTAAATAACTCATATAACTTGATTGCTGAAGATGAAAAAAATTGTGGCACTGAGGACTTCACCACCATGGGAAGAAAAACATGAAGAAACTTTCTAAAGTTGATGCTATAGGAATTTTCTAGAATTGAAAAGAAGAGATAAAGATGTTTTTATTAATTTTTAGAAAGGAATGATGACTAAAAGAAGTCATAAAAGAGTTGAGATTCAATCTACTAGACCACTTGAGATTATTCATTCTGATTTATGTGGGCCGATGATACATCAATCAACAAAAAGAGATTTATACTTTATAAATTTTATTTATTATTTTAATCAAATTACAAACATCATGTTTATGAAGCACAAGTATGAGGCTATTGAAATGTTCAAATTCTTTAAAAAATATGTTGAGAAAGAAATAAGGGTTTCCAAAAAAAAGGTTGAGAATAGTCCATGGTAATGAATTCACAAGAAGTAATTTTTAAAATTATCTAATAAAGAATGGTATAAAACATCAATATAGTGATCCCTATACTCCAAAAAAAAATTAGAGTACCATAAGGAAAGAATATAAGTTTGGCGGAAATGGGAAGAAGTATGTTAACATAATACAAAATTTCAAAATTATATTAGAGAGATGCTATTGGTACTAATATACATATTCAAAATAGATTCTTGTTGAGACTGAAAACCAACATGACTCCTTATGAAATGTGTTACAACAAAAAACCATCATTAAAATACTTAAAAGTTTTCAGAATTCCATGTTTTCTCAAAATAAAAAATCTGGATTTGGGAAAGTTTTATGAGAAATATGAGGAAGGAAATTTTATTGGTTATTCACCAAATAGAAGAAGTTACAAATTTTAGAACAAACATTTACAAATTTGGTGGACTCATATTATGTGAAGTTAATTGAAAATAAAAGTTCCTTAACAAAAGTTATTGAGAATGATAAGGAGGATAAACTGGAGAATTCCAAAAATAAAAAAAGTAATTCAAAACATCGTTATCAAGATTCATAAGAATCGTGTGATGAGGAAATTTCATTTGGAAAATATATAATTACATAGATTTTATTGTTTTTATTTTTAGAAATTAATTGTGAAAATTCTGAGGTCAAGCACTGAGACGACATGCGATTCCGAGGCCTGAAGTTCCTAGAACAATCTATTGAAAAATATTAAGTTTTTAATAGTGTTCATGAGAGGTTTTACTAAAAAATTAGAATAAATTATAAATGGGTTACCAGATCAGAAATTTGAGGGAATCATTGCATTCAGAGTAGTGGGTTTACCCTAACTGGGGCCTAACCTCAGCCGATGCAGGCCGATAGTAAAAGTCAGTTTTGGGATGCAACCATCATTAAAATATTTTAAATAAAATATTTTCAACAAAAAAAATTCTTTTAAAAAGACTCATGGGGAGGAACCCATGGTTACCGCAACCCTATAATTCCTCTAAGTTGAAGAGAAGGACCTCCGAAGAGGGAGTTGGTGAATGAAGGCAGATCGGCACCACCTCGGTCATGACGAATCTAGGATCGAGGATCAAAGAATGATGAAAAACGATGAAACAAAATCTCTTTGTCAATTATCGATCAAAACCACATGGTAGGGTGTTGTTTTTCGATTCTCCTTTGCCCTATTATTGATATTCTACGATGAATGTGGACCAATATGGAAATATATTGGCCCACAGATCGGTTGTTGTAGTTGGATGGGTTTTACCTATTTGTGGGGTTTATGGGAGAATGACCTTGGAATTGTTGTTGGATTTTGATTGCCTTTCTAATGGAAGCAAACCACTATCAACAAAAACATAAATCGAGGTCTGTTACTATTTTCTTATTCTTAGTTTTTCTTCCTCTGTTCTTCATTCATTGCAGGCAATCTGTATTTGGCCCGCAACTTGACGACTCACGATAATCGATTGTTGTACTCTCGATTCTTGGCACAAAAATCTGATATCGCAGATCTGGGATGGACACAACATGATGGAGGTGTGATGATGATGGTGGTAAATTGATCTAAGTGGAGTTGGAGATATCATTGCTCAAACAAATTTGCACCGGGATGGGTCGTGGCATGGATATGAGAACACAACAGTGAATTTGGAGACCAGAGGATCGTAGAATAGACTCCAGATCAAGAATCAGAGCACTGGAGAAAACTTGGTGGCCCGGGGAAGGGGCCATCGGTGACTATTGCTGGCGACTGTGGGAGCCCACAATAGATTCCGCGGGGCTGGCTAGATGCAACAGTCAACATCGTTCAATGCAGTGGCACCCACATTGACTGGCCGCACATAAATAAGTTTCTTTCAGGATTTCTGGTCAGCTGGAGTGGACCGGGCTAGATGGGAGGTGGCACGCCCCTGTACTCTGGGTGACATGACACATGGTTGGGCCGTGTGTTGGAAGATCCGGCCCACTCGATCCGGGTCAGATTGGGAGAACCGGGATAGACCACCGGGTGTCACAGAAGGAGGGACTATGTGGACCAGTGGCCCAATAGGCCTAGAAGTGGTCCAGGAAAACATAATGGGCTAGAACCAGTGGGTCGGGTTGGACCGGACCCGAACCCAACCGGCCCCTTTTCACAAAAAATCCCATAACTTTCAAATAGAGTGTCTGTTTGAAGATCTGTCTATGAAATTAGGACTATTGTGATGAGATGCTCAATTGGAGATACTCTAATTGAGTTTTTTTGGAATTTGACAGGTGATATAATGGTTTTATGGGTAGGACCTCCCAGTATGATCATGCTTTAGGTAGAATCGGTGTGGTTTGTATATAGATATTCTAGGGTGGTTAATCCCCTAATGATTTAGGGCACGTGTATTCCTTACCTCTATGCCCATGTAGAGATGGGAATCTCCACTTTGTGGGTGTGGGTTCATTACCTTTGTTTAGTTTTCTCTGGGGTTGATACACCCCTGATGGACTAGGGTGTGGGTTTGACTGAGACGTTCATACGGTTGGACAATGCTCTACTACCATGATAGGGTGCGGTCCCTATATACTCATGGAAAGGTAGAGTAGGTATTCCCCTATCAGACCAGGGTGTGATTCCTCTATACTAGGAGTTGGTAATACTGTATCATTCCAGGGTGTGGGTCCTTGATACATGTTCTTCCAGAGTCGGTACTCCCCTGCCATGACAGGGAGTGGGTCTTATAACCTGGGGTCAGTACTCCCCTGTCGTACAGGGGTGTGGGTCCCCCATAGTGAATGAACTGACAGATTCAATACTCCCCTATCATACCAGGCTGCGAGTTCTCTAGTGACTGAGTGGTACTTCCTTGTTGGGTAGGGTGAGGGTCCTTAATTTACAAAGTGGTACTCCCCTATCATTCCATGGTGCAGGTCCTTCATGAGTTGTATTCCCTTATGGGATTAGGGTGCAGTTCTTCAATTATGGAGTTGTACTCCCTCATCCCCAAGTAGTGGTGGGGAGAAGGTTCTCCATTGAAGATGTATCTCCCTCTTTTGTTGAACACAATTATGAGGAGCGGGCCCATTCACTTGGTGTGAACGATACTTAGATAGGAGTTAGTTCTCCCTTGATAGACTGGGGAGTGGGACACTCCTTACTAGAGCGACTGGGGTTTCACAGGTTAGTTAGGAGCAGTGATACCTCATATATGGATCAATGATGAGGGGTGGGCCTCTTCACTTGGATTTTCTCAGCTTGCACTGGGCATAAGACAATAATGATTGGACCTCTGGTGTTGGGCACTAGAGTTGTACCTAGTAGGATGTTCCCAATGGAGCATGTTCTCTCAGATGTACCATTAGAAATGGTAGAGTTTTTCTCGATAGAGTGTATTTCTCAGATTGGTGACATTAGATATGGATGAGTTCATGGAGTTTTTTCTCCTAGTTTTTTCTATTAAAATTCGAGAATACGATGAGAATAATATTGTTTTCTATGAGAATGGAACCTTATGATTCTTAGGGTATGAGACGAGTATATCTGGGAATTATTGATATGTGTGTTGTCGGCATATATCTATTTGGAGCTAACTGAACTTTGTGTTTTTCATTGTGGTATACTTTAGGTATTATATTTTTTGTTTTCCTTTATGTTTTGGGGTTCCCTACTGAGTATTGTTTTACTCACACCTATACGGGCTTTGCCCGTACATGTCATTTCTTGTGCGTACGGTCGACTCTTTGATGGTATTATAGGAAGACCAGGATAAGGTTGGTCCTATTATGATCAAACAGACCGAGGTGTGTTCCGGTGTCTTACAGTACAACAGTCCAATTCCATATCTTACAGTTAGATCATGTAGGGTTTTCTATAGATGAGATTCAGTACTTGTGTTACAGACTCTTTATTTTTGGTGGGATTGTATTTTTGGTCAAGTTGTACTTTACTACTTTACTTTCTATCATACTCTGATGTTGGTTTGTAGTGGTATGCATGCATGTTTTTTACTTAGTGTTTTTACTTTCCAGCATCTTTGGCATAGAGTTTTGTGCGTGTGTATAGGTTCTTAGAAAAATCCTCCCATTTACGGGACATGCCTACTCATCACTAGTCACCGACCCCTATCCTATCAGAGGTGAGATTCGGGAAGTCACAACACTGGCCTTGAGGGATAGGTCACGAAAGAGTTGTATAAGAGTAGGTCAGTTCTACCTTTGGAACGTAGTGTCATGAGTTTGGTTTGGGTTTCATAGCGGCAGTTTTAGGATGTTTTGAGATCGGCTCTCAGGCCATAGGTTCTAGTACTGGGTTTTTGGTTTTCATATCCTTCTTGAGTCAGCTCCCTAAATATAATCTTTGAATATGGTACATCTTGATTCTATTTCAGGATTCCTCCATGAAAATAGCCATATAAGATTCTATGGCCTGATCGTGATAATGATATGCCCCGTGATGAGGCTTTAGTTTTGGGTACTAACTTTGAGGGGTTACCTCTGGGTGGTCTGCCTATGGTGCCACCACCCATAGAGCATCACAATTTACTAGTAGTTCAGACATAGGATGTGCACAGGCTGAGTGCACTACATGAGTTCTAGAGGTAGTGACCTGTGAGGTACTGAGATGATCCAAACACCCAAGCAGCAGATGACTGGCTCGAGGTAGCCACACAAGTTTTCCGCTTAGCGAGGACACCTCCGGATTAGATGGTGGCCCTAGCAGCGAGACTTCTATAGGCTTCCACCAGGTGATGGTGGATAATAGTGATACAATCCCATGAAGAGGTGAAGCTCACTTGAGAGGATTTTGAGTGACTCTTCAAGGAATATTTTTACCCAGCCATATTGAGAGCAGTGCATATCTAGAAGTTTCTGTAGCTTCGGTAGGGTAACTCGACAGTGGAAAAGTTTTCAGTGAGGTTAAAAGATTTGTCATGATACTCCCTAAACATGGTACGAGACGAGTTTTTCATATCCCAGGCCTTAGAAAAGGTCTTACATAGATATATTAGGGTGTTAGTGGTTCCTCTATAATTTCTGACCTATGCTGGAGTGCTGGAGTGAGCCCTCATGGTGGAGAGTTTCCTAGCTAATGAACATGTGAATGTGAACTGCAATGGTAGTCACGAGACAAAGTCATCTATAATAGATAGTATGAAATAGATGATAGTATTGCGGCTTAAGAGTCATACCTATGCTCAAACTCAGACACGTGGTTCTGTGGTTCAAGAGGAGTGATAAGGATCAAATCAGCCATAGGAGAGGTGGTGTTATGATTGTGACGGCCAGGGGCATCCCACAAGAGATTTTACAACCCATTGTTCTGCTGAGAAGGATTTGGCTAACGAGCCACCTTGGAAGAGACAACGCTTGGAGCAAGGAGTCCCACAAGGTGGTGGGCATGTTGGAGGATCTGGAAGAGCAGCAGGAGGTGGAAGATAGTTTGTGATGTTGCCACCACCACCCCCAGGTGGTCCATGCTAGGCTGAGAGAGCTGTAGGGTGTGGGTGAGGACAGCTTCATGCAGTCGGGGCTTATGAACCAAATACTCTAAGAGATATTCGAGGTATGATATGTGTCTTTTCTTTTAGATATCATATTAATGGACACAGGTTCTAGTCATTCTCTTCCTACCACAAGTTTTGTTTGAGACACATAGGTTCCAGTTGAACCGTTGAATTGACCCTCATGCTTAGAGACTTCTACTAGATGAGTCATGATGATCCCACACTAGTGCTGATAGTGTGAACTAACTCTTGTAGGTGAGAGTTTTGATTGGGATCTCTTAATCATAGTGTTGAGGTCTTATGATGTCATTCTTGGTATGGATTACTACTATTCATACCAAGATTGACTATTTTAGGAAAAGGGTGTGGTGTGCCTGTGGTGATGAAACAAGATTTTCCTTTATCACTGAAAGGAAAACCCTGGTAGCATAGGGTGGACTCTCGCATAGGGATTGTAGATAAAGGGGTTTGTGGGACCCAATGTTGAGGTATGGTGAGCGAGTACCTTATACCTACGTATTTTGGGTGAGGTTTTGCAATGAAGCATCATAGCATATCATGGCCCTGCTAGTGGAGTTTTTCTGCTCGAATTCTTTTACTTGGAGGCCTTGAGGGAGGGAGATACATGCTTAGGATCATTCTGTGGTGACAAAGTTAAACCCTATAATATTTCCATGGTATGGAAAAGTTTCTTGCCAAATATACTTAGCTAGGATTCCACTAGTGGGTGAGGCAGTGTTTTTGTTTTGGGAAGCTATGTAGTAGATGGAAGTTATAGAAAAAGGGCCTAGTAAGACCCAATGTTTTCTCTCAAGCAGCCCTATTTTGTACGTAAATAACCCCACGTGTTTAGCATCAACCTTGAATGCAAAACTCTTGAGGAGGATATTGTACAATTTATCCAGTGGTGAATGTGAACTGAGGGGTTCTGTCGGTATATGTGTTAGGTTAGTGTGGAGATGTGACACTAGAACCCATGACTACAGATGGACCATGTTGCTTGGTTCTTTCCCACTTGTCATAGTAATAGAGACATGTTCCCGTTGTTTCATAGTGCCGACCTGAAAGAAGCTAGAAATGAGATTGGTTGATCTTGGTGGTTCCTCTGAGTGTGTTCTTAGAAACAATATTGGGACCCTTGGTGAGATCGCTGGATTGGGAGTCCAGTAGGGTGCTTTGTTTTCCTCCATTGAATGTAGGATTTTGCTTTTTGGGGATGAAAAGTTCTAAGGTGGGGAGAAGAAATGACTTGGATTTTCTAGGTTTTATTTTTAGAAAACAATTGAAAAACTTCTGAGGTCAGGTGCCGAGATGGCCTGTGATTCCGAGGCCCAGTGTTCCTGAAACAATCTATTAAGAGTGGTTTTCCTGAAAAAGTGGAATAACATCTAAATGGATGTCTAGACCAAAAATCCAAGGGAACCTTTTCATTTAGGGCAACGGTTTTACCCTAGGTAGGTCCAAACCTTGGATAGTGCAGGCCAACATTAAAAGTTGGTTTTGGGACGCAACTGTTATTAAAATATTTTAATAAAATATTCTCAACGTAGTGTTTTCTTTTAAAAATACTAATGGTGAGGAACTCAGGGTTACTAAAACCCTATAATTACTCTGATTTGAAGATAAGAACCTCTAGAGATGGATTTGGAAAACAAAAGTGGATCAACACCACCTTGGGCTTGAATAATTGAGGATCTAGGATCGAGGATCGATGAACGATTAACGATGACGACACAATATCTCTTCACCAATGATCAATAAAAACCTCAAGGTAGGGTTTTGTGTTTTGATTATACTTTCCTCCATTCTTGATATTCTACGAAGAATGTGGACTAATCCACAAACAGATTAGCCCACTGATCGGTCATTGTTGCGGGATGGGTTTTACCTATTTGTAGGGTTTAGGGGAGAATGAACTTATAATTTTTGTTGGATTTTGATTTCCTTTCTAAAGGAAATGAACCATGATTTACAAAAACATTGATCGAGGTCCATTCTTATTTTTTGATTCATGATTTTTCTCCCTACGTTCATCGTTCGTTATGGGCATTCTTTGTTTGGCTCGCAACTTGACGACTCTCAATTAATCAATCTTCACGCTCCTGATTCTTGGAACAATGATCCAATATTGTGGATCTGGGATGGAAATGGCACGATGGAGGTGCGATGATGATGGTGGATAATGGATCGAAGTGGTGTAGTCAATATCGTTGCTCAAACGACTTTTCACCAGGATGAGACGTGGAATGAATTTGAGCCCACGATAGTGGAGGTGGCGACCCGAGGATCACATAAAATCCTTTGGATTGAGAATTAGAGCACCGAAGTGAACCCGGTGGACCACCGAACAGATTTCCAATGTGCTGGTGGTGGCATGCGGCAGTAGCACTCGTCAGTGCAGTGGAGGATGGCTGCTCGCGACAGCGGCGGTGGGAGCTCGCGACGGATGCCGCGGGGCGGGCGGGATACGTCGGTCCACCATGTTTGACAATGTGTCATCCGAATTTAACACGGTGGTGCCCATGTTGACTAGTCGCACATGGACGAGCCACGTAAGGGATCTCCAGTCTAGGTGAGAAAACTGGGCTAGACAGGGGGTGGAACAGCCCTGTGATTGCAGTGATGCGGCATGCGGCGGGGCTGCGTTCTAGAGAAGTTAGACCACTCGATGTGGGCCAGAACAGAAGAACCAGGCCATGGTCTAGCATGCCCAAAGATCCTGGCAGTGGTCCGGGTCAACCCGGAGGATTGGGTCTGGTCAGTCCGACCGGACCTGAACTCGACCACCCACTTTTCACAAAAAGGCCCGTAACTTTCAAACAGAGCGTCTGTTTGACGATCCGTCTATGGTGTTGGGAACCTTGTGATGTGGTGGTCCTTGGGAGATACTATAAGTGAGTTTTTGTGGAATTTAAAATGAGACATAATGGTTTGAGGAGTAGTCCCTCCTGGTACGAGCATGCTTTAGGCAGAATCAGTGTGGTTTTTATAGAGAGATTCTAGGGCGGTTAATCCTGAAGGATTCAGACGCAATAGAAGATCGGGGTTGGGTGGGGCCCAATTTTTTTTTTCCATAATCAATGACCAATCCGAGATAAATACGATGATGAGATCCGATATCCATGAATTAAAATCAAAGATTTAGACAACGAGAAGAAAAGCACCAGATCCGAGAAAGAGGATCTTGCATATCATGATTAAAATTAATTTATTAATTTCTGAAGAAATTAAAAACCTAGGTATTTGGTACTTTTTTCATTGATGATCTTTGATCATCTAGAATGACCATTATGAATTGTATTTGTTGCGCTCATGAGGATCCGAAGTAGAATCCCTCTAATGTTGATCAGAACGTACTCCAATGGTCTCTGAACAACGCCACTCATTCTTCGGGTGCTAGAATGGTGAAGTGAAAGTCTTATGTCGATCATTATTGATCACTTGTTCTTCAATTTTGAAGAACTTCTTTAATTCTTGAGAGGGAGAGATGAGAGGAGTCAAGAGATAAAATGTTTGGCTCAACAATTCTCAATTCATTGGGGTTTGGCACAATAAACGTAGTTTCCTGTTAATAGACATGGGGTTTTAGTTACAATATTTAATTGAAAAATAGTAATTAAATGCAA
Source organism: Viscum album (assembly GCA_963277665.1). Taxonomy (NCBI): domain Eukaryota; kingdom Viridiplantae; phylum Streptophyta; class Magnoliopsida; order Santalales; family Viscaceae; genus Viscum; species Viscum album. The sequence goes on from OY728166.1 coordinate 1,317,728,326, forward strand.
TTATTAATATTAGATAAAATATATTCCACATAATAATAATAACAACACCATTATTTGTGGTTTGCGAACTTGTGAAAAACGAAACCATAAATGAAATCTCATGCCACATAATGATAATAGTATTATTATTATTTCTTGCACCAAATGGATAAACATTATTTACTGAATTGTAAATAATTAATTTATCAATGTATATATTTTTGGTCCATTATAACTCCTCTTCCATTTATTTAAAACCCGAATAAAACATTTTATTCTCTTAAATAAATATTTGTTATTTACAAACTAGTTAATGAATATTTATTAAATGTTCAATAAAATAAATAAATATATTTTATTCACAATATATTGAATAAATATTTACTTAATTTATGCAATAATTTAAAATTGAATAAAATTATTCCTTAGTCTTGAGAATAATATTTATTCCATTAATTAAATTCAAATAGAATTTAATCGAGACCACCAAAAACACTTAGTGTGTGACCCTCTAGGATTATTTTTTATTAGCATTAGGTGGGATAGCCTAAAGTCCAACATTACTATCTAGAAATGGGTCAAGTAACCCAAGATAAAGAACTTAAATTTACAATGAAGACATACACATAAGAATAATCACTGTGTAATGTAATCCCTTTGTCTCAATATCTCATCAAGAAGGTTTCATGATTGTTTCATCAACCTATATGCTCGATACGCCATTCATTGACTACCTAAAATAAACTCATTGATACACCATGGACATGGAATTTAGGGAAACAGTTCTATTTCAATTAAAGGTCCAATATATCAACTTCCCTAAATGGAAGGGACAAATCCTTCCTCGACTTATCCATTAATAATATGTCATTCATGACACATCCAATGTACCCTACTTCCCGCCAACATATGGCATGATAGTTTTTGTCAGTAAATCAAAGTTTTTGAGTTGTGACATGTATTAATGTACTATTAAAGTCTAAGGACCATTACACTTGCTCACTGATAGGAATATCCAATGACACCAAAACATGTAGAATTCATACTAGTGGGTCTGTTCTCATAATCTCCCATCTTGGAGATTACCAAGTGAGAACTTCATGAGAAGAAGTCTCATTTTATTATGAGTACTAGCACCTGACAGTCTGTATACTATGTGTCCCATCATAGCATGTCATCCAACCACAAAACTATATTTAAGAATATTGTCATGGCACTTCAAGGTTCTTATCATAGTTGGGAACTACTATGACCTTATTAATGTGACAAATACTCTAGGACATTATTACATTATAGTCACGTGTAATAATGAAAAATATGTAAAAATATGTTTAATATTTAAATATATTAAATATTCATGAATCAAAGTACAAACAATGGGTTATACTAAACAAACTCCAACAAACTCCCACTTGGACTAGAGCCAACTGCCTATAACTTTCAGTCCTCTAGACCTTACATGATGATCATGTTTTTGTTGAGTCAAGGATTTAGTCAAGGGTTCTGCCACATTGTCTTTTATGAAAATACCACTCACTAAAAATTCAAATCTATGAGAAAAATCCTTCAAGAAATGATACTTCCGTAGTATGTGCTTCGTCTACTGATGTGACCCTGGCTCTTTTATGGGATCCACCACTGTAGTATTATCATAATAAATTGTGATGAGATATTTACTGCTAGGAACCACATAAAACTCTTGGATGAAGCTTCGCATCCAAAATAATTTTTTATTTTCCTCAGAAGCTGTGATATACTCGGTCTCTACTGTAGAATCTACAACCACACCTTGATGTAAGCTATTCCAGATGACAGTACCTCAATTAAAACTAAATATGTATCTCTTTTGCGACTTCATGTAATCTTGATCAGTCTAGAAATTAGAATATGAATATCCTATGATAACTAGTTCTTTATCTCCTCCATAAACCAGGAACATATCCTTAGTATTCCTTAGATACTTAAGGATAGTCTTGAATAACATACAATGGTGGTCACCTAGATCATCTTGATATATTCCTAATGAACTCAATGTATAGGTGAGATCTACCCTAGTACATATCATAACATACATGACTGATCCAATCTCTGATTCATATTGAATAATTTCCATTCTCTTGCTTCCTCATGTGTCTAAGGATATATTTTCTTGGAAATATGAATACCATGTGACACTGACAACAATCCTCTTTTGGATTGTTTTATACTGAATCTCTTTAGTATCTTATCAATGTATGTACTTTGACTTTGGTCCATAAATCTCTTGGATATATCATGATGGATCTTGATCCAAAGAATACATGTTGTCTTTCCCAAGTCCTTCTTGGAGAATCATTTATTCAACCATGCCTTAACAGACTGTAAAACTAGTATTTGATTTCCAATAATTAACATGTCATAAAAATTTACTATTAGGAAAAGGACTGCACTCCCAGTAAATTGTTTGTAGACACAAGGCCCACATTCATTCTTTATAAAACAAAATTCCATTATGGATTCATAAAAATGAATGTTCCATGACCAAGATACCTTCTTTAATCCATAAATGTATTTTTGCAACTTTCATATCTTATTGGAATAATTTGGAGTCACAAACCCCCCATGTTGTGTCATGTAGACATCTTCCCGAAGGTTCCCATTAAAGAAGGATGTTTTGACATCCATATTCCAAATCTCATAGTCATGGTAAGTAGAAATGGGCAATAGAATTCTAATGGATTTCAGAATTGCAACTACTAAAAATTTTTCATCGTAGTTAATTCCTTGACACTGTTTAAACCCTTTTGCAACTAATCATGCCTTATAGGTACTGACTTGTCCTTCCATGTCCAGAATCTTCTTGAATACCCATTTGAAACCAATAGCCTTTATGTAACACCCCGAGATTTTATGAAAAATATTATTTTTAATTTCATTAATGTCTTGTGTTGTACGCTACACCAAAAGGATCTTGCACAACACGCATCCTTGACTTGCCTTGCATTACACTCAATCGCAACCTTCCTCGATAGCGTGTGTAGTACGCAATATCGAGTTTCACTAAAAGAGATATTATAATATTATTATGAACTAGTCGTTATGAATAGTAATACCCACTTTTTGAAATTTTATAAATTTTATCTTTTAAAATGGACTTCATTTTTGGATTTGTAATATCGAAATTATCTTAGGGTAAAATTTTGTTACTTTTCGGATAACTTTCATTTTCTGATGAATAGTGAAAATTACTAAATTTTAATTGAAAACAACCTTTTTAATCAAAATAATTAATAGTGATAAATTACTAATTTGAGTGTTTTTAAAGTATATTTAGAATATATTTTTACAATTTAATACAATTTTGGTCAATGGATGTAATTTCACATTTAAACCAGACATAAACAAGTGTCAATCTTTTGATAGTTATTATCTCTTAAGAACACGCTATTTGTTTTGACGACAGGAATTAATTTTTAAATTAATTAATGCAACTGATATGTTTTGAATTTGGTAAAATAGACATCATTTTTGAGTTCATAATATCAAATATATCTTAGGCCTAATTTTTGGTATTTTTCTGGAAACTTTCATTTTTTGATGAATAGTGAAACCACTAAGTGGAGTTAAAAAAATGAATTTTTCATAAAACATAATTTTACCGCTTCTGTGAGTGGAATTTCAAAAATTCAAGAGACACGGTTGATGTCAGTAAGTAAAATGTGGTTCAATGAGATGAAAATAATTTTTGGTGAATAGTAACTTTTTACTTTCTTTACCACGGTTAAAAGTAAATAGGGTAATTAATGGTAAAAATGATATTATTATTACCCTAACACATGTTCTAATTCTATTGGATAAGTGTAATTCGACCAAAAAAAACCTTAGGAATAAAATATGACCATTTAGGTCCACTTGGATTAGATTAGGACATTTATTATTAATTTATTTAAAGAAGGGTTAAAATAGTTAAAATCAAAGTTTAATAAGTAAATCATTTTTAATATAAGGTTATACATAAGATAAATTCGACTATAAATATTCATTATAAATCTAAAAATATTTCCTACATAATGATATTTAATTTGTAATTTTTAGAAATTAAATAATTTAATTTATTCATGACACAATGATGATGCAGTAATTATTTTATTAATAAAATATTGACATAATTGATGTTATAAATACCCAAATAAATGTAATTTGAGACATTTTATGAATTAAAATAATTTTATATGTTAATATGACATGTTATTATTGATTTAATGTACTTTGTTCGAACTAATATTTCTGTTATGATTTTCACAAAAATCAATTACCAAATAGTATCAAAATTGACATAAAATAGTTTTTAAAACAAATATTATATTATTAATCGTTATTTTATTCCTAAAAATATAAGGTTCGGCAAAATGACTTAGATAAGGTTATATATATTAATAATAAACAACTTGGGGTTCTTTTGGCTTGTTATAGTAAGTTTATTAACCTTATAGTGTAAGAAAACAAGAAGACACGGTAAAAGTAAAATTATTTAACTTAAAGTTAAATCTAAATGATAAGGTTAAAATAGGAACCTAAAATTGTCTAAATTATATTGGATGGGAGTATTTAGACCCATCCCCACCTGAGATTCTAAATAAATCAATTTGGATCTATTTAAAACCGAATATGACTTTATAATAAAATAATATTTTTAGTTTTCCAAAGGTGTCCCTCTCCTCCCTTATAAAAGGGAACCTCCTCCCTCTCTTCCTCGCACCACTTTGAGCCTTCAAGCTCGGCCAACCCCTGAAAAATTCTCTTCTCCACTTCCCTAGAAACATCCTAGAGGTTTTGGTCTTCTTCAAACACCAATTTTAGTGCCCTAAGAGGAGGTCTCAAAGAGGCGCTTCAAAGAAGAGGTAATGTCCGTTACCGATTCTTTCAAATTTATTTCTTCTTCTACTTCTTATTATTTAGTTGTTTCATTATGAAGTAATAACATCAGTATCACTCATATACTGATATGTTATTATAAGTATGAAACAACCCTATTTCACCATTTATCCATCCTACAGAAAACGAAATCATCGTGCGTGCGTACGTACGGAATACCGTCTCCACATCATGGTGTAATCTGTTTTTCCAACACCACCTTACTTGGATGGGTATAATGGTGTATGGAATGACTATACATAGTTATTATAACATCATACTGATTCTGATATATTATACCATCCACTCCAATTCTATAATTATGGGAACGATATCATCGCTCGTGTGTACGTACAGACTACCGTCGCCACGACGCGATGAGATTCATTCTCCATGATTAACCATAAATGAATGATCATAAAGTTTATATAATGAATAGTAATGAAATATATGATATAATAATGCTACTGGATTTATGTATATATATATGTATTTCATCTATTTAGTTTCATTCAATGCAATAAGGAAACGAAAACTGCGTTCATGCGTACGTACGGCCTACTGTCTCCATGAACGGTGTATTTAATTCCTTTTATCGATCTATAATATATATGTATATGATGAATATATATTATATATAAATATTGTTTTACATTTTGGAATTATTTAAATCAGTATATAAGTGATAATATCAAGAAATGACAAGTCGAAACACATACGATAAATGAAATAATTTTACCCAAAATGATACTTTAACATGGAATTTACAAACGAACGGGTAATATAAAGTCATAAGTGAAACATATATGATATCATAAAAATGAATATGAGTATGTAATAAGTAAATAAAATTATTTAAATCATTATAAAGGAGTTTTGGATCCATACGAAGCATATCGGACCTAAGGTAAGGGATAATTTTGCAAATCTCATTTTTATCTGAGATTGCTTATTCATAAGTATTTAATGGGGTGATTGCTATCATCCATGTCCATGTTTTATAAAAGCGTATTCATGTATGTTTAAATTCCTTTTTACCCATTCTGACTTTTACCCCATGGTATGGAAGGAATCTTTCTTTTATTTACCCTACAAGGTACTTTTTGAATTTTCTGAAAAAAGTACGAGAATAATGCTTTTTTTACGTATACGGAACGAAAGGATTTTTATGGTTTTGTAAAGCAATATTTTCATGAAGCTTCCTCAAAAATATTTCATGACTATTTTCAAAAAAATCTATTTCTTTTAAAATTGCATGACGTTTTGTGAAAAGAAATTGATTTTGAAGAAGAGAGGATATTTTCCTCAAGAATTCATTTCAAATGTTTTATCAAAACCATTTTTCCATCTAGGATGACATTATTTCATATGTGTATGTTTCAAGTACAATGTCTCTATGATTTACATGGTTTCACTTTTATTATTATGAAATGATATCCATTACTTTTATATGGATTATGTGATTATGGGATGAGGTTTATGAAACCCATTTTTATTCTTTGGGTTACGATGAATGATGTATGTTTATTTTGTGGCACAAGTAAGAATGATTTCATTATGAGATGGGTGGGACCAATATCTCCCTCCAATGAATTGGGTAAAGATTTATATCTCATGAGATAGACATGGCTGGAACGGAAAGTTAAACCGGTTCAGTAATACAAGACTGGAACGAGGAGTGAACTCGATTCAGAAAGGGACTTTGTCCACTAAGATGGTCTTGGCAGCAATGACTTGGATACTATGGAAATCATATCATGTGCTTAATGGTTGCCACAATTACAAGTTTTATTTCCATGCTAGTTTATCATGATTAAATTCCTTTATGATCTATGCTTTATGTACTTCCATGTTTTATGCCATTGCTCAAGATTTTGATGTTTAAACATTATGTTCATGTTTTTAAGTTCAAATGTATATAGTATGTTTTATTTTATCCATGCTTACCCTTACTGAGCATTTTATCTCACCCTTTTTATGTTTTCTTTTCCCCAGGATATAAAGAAAAGTTTTAGGTAAGAAAAAAAGGGGGAAGATCTTTATGGGAGATGTTGAAGATCTTTTACCACTATTAGAAGATTTTATTTCGAGTTTCCAAAGACACTAAAATATTACGGTCCTTGTGTGTCTATTTTTGTTATGTATTATGTTTTCCGCAAAAGTAATGTAATGCCCATGTACGTCAAGCTTCAGGTCTCTACAGATGGTATCAGAGGAAAGGTTTAGTCAACCTTTGGAAACTAGGATGCGAAAACTTTAGTGAGATCCCTATAGATATTTATAAGGTATGTCTAGGGATGTCCCTATGGTTAAGTATAAGTATAGGTTATAGTCCTAGAATTATGGTAATGATCTTAGAATTAAACCTAAGATGTTAGATATTGAAGGTACTCCCCCTTTATTATGTTGTTTTCTCTAGCATGATTTTTTCCTCTCACACTATTCTTTTTGGGTTTTATACGATGGCTGGAATCCGAAGGAACCGTGTTGATCAATGCAATGGACAATGTATTGATTGTCCTCCTGAACAAACAAATGTTATGGGAGATGGAGTGCAAAATCTTATTGCTATACTTACACAAGCTATGAATTATTCTGGACTTCCAAATGAGCAGAGAAGGGAACAATATTCTATTGAGTCCTTCATGAGGAAACATCCACCTTCTTTCAGTGGATCTTCTGATCCACTTGTTGCTGAATAATGGATCAGTACCACTGAAAAGATATTTTCAGTTCTTCAATGTTCGGAACATGATAAAGTCATCTTAGCAGTATATCGTTTGGAAGGTGAAGCTGATCAATGGTGGAATCTTATCAAGAATATGAGGCAAAGAGATGAAATTGAGTCCATGGAATGGGACAAGTTCAAGAACTTATTTTTCAATAATTACTTCCCTCATATTCTCCGAACAAAGATGGAGAAGGAGTTTCTTGAACTAAAGAAAAATGATGATGAATCTGTTGTTACCTATGAAGAAAATTTTACAAGACTTGCAAGGTATGCTTCTGGTATTATTATCCAACCTGAGAGTAAGATCGATCAATTATTTAGTGGCTTAAAACCAAATCTTCGAAGGGAATTAGCTATAAGAGACTTCAGTAGCTATGAAGAAATTGCGCATTGTGCTATAAAGGTAGAAATGGAAGTTGGTGTTACTTATCCATCTCATAGTTTTGACAAGAAACGAAAGATGGAGTTCAAGGAGAAATCTCAGAATAATGGTGAAAAGAAGATGAATGTTTCCTTATGCTCAACGTGTGGAAAGAAGCATGGTGGAGATTGTCTTAAAGGGACTAGAAAATGTTTTAAGTGTGGAAAAGAAGGTCATCAAGTAGCTGAGTGTTGAAGTAATGGAAGAAGGGTTTCTAATGATGTGAATAAAGAAAAGACTGCAGAGAACACACCACCAACACTTCAATGTTTCAAGTGCAAGGAAATGGGGCATTATGTTAATAAATGCCCTAATCCAAGGGTTAGTGATGATCAACATGAGAAACCACTTAAGGCAAAGGAGAAAGGGAAGTCACATGCAATCACTATTGGTGATGTTGAATATGACAACGATGTGGTGGAATGATTTTGTGTTTATGTAATGGGATTCCAAAATAATGTTGGATATAGTATCGTGGAATATTGGAATATTTATGTATTGGTCTATTGTGGTTCTCAATAATTTTATGGTACCGGTAACCATGGAAAGTGATTGAGATATTTTTGGAAAAAAAATATATAATATGCGCATAATGAAGGGAACCCGAGAAAATGAAATGTTTGATAGTATTCATGAGCTTATGACTGATATTTGGAATGTGACCAACAAGACAAATCTCATGATATATGGGGATCAACGATGGTATTAACATGCTAGTTGTATGAACTCTTTGGTAATCGTTTTCACTATAATATGAGATTGGATAGCAGTATTTTGGATAAGCCTAAAGATTGGAATGGATTATGTTGGACATAAGTTAGTATTGTTTAAGGATAAAAGTTTTTTTGATATTATTTATGGGATGTTATAGTAATTTAGTTTTAGAAAAAGGACAACCTGCAGGATGGGCGACAACCCATCGCGTCGGACAAGGCTGTGGGAATTGAACCCACAATCGAAGTGTGACTGGCCTTTATCACCTACCACTAGCCTACAGAAAGTCCCTGTTTAGTAGAAACTAGTCTTATTATATTAAGCAGTATGATATATGGAGTATAAGTCCATTTTAGGAACCATATATGATTAATCTCACTATAGATGGACTTATGTATTTTTTGATAACTTCTCTAACCTTTTGTTTGAGACAGATGGAATGACCCATCATTCTATCACATGATCTGCTAACACATCATGAATGACAAATTCAGCTTCATTTCTTTAAGATATGAAGTGTAAATTGTCCAAAGAATGACCAATGGTGAGACTCTACCAAAATCACGAAAGTATTTCTTCTAATTCCAATTTCATCAACTTTAGGGAAATGATCTTGAAAACCAAAAATGTTGTCCTAGTGCTCTTATATCTGATGAATCAGATGGTACCTTAGATCTTCATAAATATATGGCTTTGTGATTGTTGGCTTTTTAGCCATGTTCTCTACCACTCTCCATCATAACTTGATGGTTAGATTTTTCTTCCATATCCATATTTTCACCTATGTTCTCCTACATGAAAACCCAGTGATAAGTTAATTTGGGTAACTGTTACGTTTCATACTTTATTTTTTAAAGCCAAGTTTTGGTATTCCTTTTTATGATGTGTGTTTCTATTAAATAAACTTTCGAGTCGTAAACCATTTATAACCCCGACGAATTTCGAGGGCGAAATTCATTTTAAGGGGGGTAGAATGTAACACCCTGAGATTTTATAAAAAATATTCTTTTTAATTTCATTAATGTCTTGTGTTGTATGCTACACCAAAAAGAGCTTGCACAACATGAATCCTTGACTTGCCTTTCATTACACGCAATCGCAACCTTCCTCGATAGCGTGTGTAGTATGCAATACCGAGTTTCACTAAAAGAGATATTATTATAATATTATTATGAACTAGCCGTTATGAATAGTAATACCCAATTTTTGAAATTTTATAAATTTTATCTTTTAAAATGGACTTCATTTTTGGATTCGGAATATCAAAATTAGCTTAGGGTGAAATTTTGGTACTTTTCGGATAACTTTCATTTTCTGATGGATAGTGAAAATTACTAAATTTTAATTAAAAACGACCTTTTTAATCGAAATAATTAATAGTGATAAATTATTAATTTGAGTGGTTTTAAAGTATATTTAGAATATATTTTTACAATTTAATACAATTTTGGTCATTGGATGTAATTTCACATTTAAACCAGACATAAACAAGTGTCAATCTTTTGATAGTTATTATCTCTTAAGAACACGCTATTTTTTTGACGACGGGAATTAATTTTTAAATTAATTAATGCAACTGATATGTTTTAAATTTGGTAAAATAAACATCATTTTTTAGTTCATAATATCAAATATATCTTAGGCCTAATTTTTGGTATTTTTCTGGAAACTTTCATTTTTTGATGAATAGTGAAACCACTAAGTGGTAGTTAAAAAAATGAATTTTTCATAAAACTTAATTTTACCGCTTCTGTGAGTGGAATTTCAAAAATCTGAGAGATACAATTGATGTCAGTAAGTAAAATGTGGTTCAATGAGATGAAAATAATTTTTGGTGAATAGTAACTTTTTACTTTTTTTACCACGGTTAAAAGTAAATAGGGTAATTAAGGGTAAAAATGAGATTATTATTATCCTAACACTTGTCCTAATTCTATTGGATAAGTGTAATTCGACCAGAAACAACCTTAGGAATAAAATATGACCATTTAGGCCCACTTGGATTAGATTAGGACATTTATTATTAATTTATTTAAAGAATGGTTAAAATAGTTAAAATCAAAGTTTAATAAGTAAATCATTTTTAATATAGGGTTATACATAAGATAAATTCGACTATAAATATTAATTAGAAAGATAAAAAAATTTCCTACATAATGATATTTAATTTGTAATTTTTAGACATTAAATAATTTAATTTATTTATGACACAATGATGATGCAGTAATTATTTTATTAATGAAATATTGACATAATTGATGTTATAAATACCCAAATAAATGTAATTTTAGACTTTTTATGAATTACAATAATTTTATATGTTAATATGACATGTTAGTATTGATTTAATTTACTTTGTTCGAACTAATATTTCTGTTATGATTTTCACAAAAATCAATTACCAAATAGTATCAAAATTGACATAAAATAGTTTTTAAAACAAATATTATATTATTAATCGTTATTTTATTCCTAAAAATCTAAGGATTGGCAAAATGACTTAGATAAGGTTATATATATTAATAATAAACAATTTGGGGTTCGTTTGGCTTGTTATAGTAAGTTTATTAACCTTATAGTGTAAGAAAACAAGAAGACACGATAAAAGTAAAATTATTTAACTTAAAGTTAAATCTAAATGATAAGGTGAAAATAGGAACCTAAACTTGTCTAAATTCTATTTTATGAGAGAATTTAGACCCATCCCCACCTTAGATTCGAAATAAATCAATTTGGAGCTATTTAAAACCGAATATGACTTTATAATAAAATAATATTTTTAGTTTTCCAAAGGTGACCCTCTCCTCCCTTATAAAAGGGCACCTCTTCCCTCTCTTACTCACACCACTTTGAGACTTTAAGCTTGTCCAAACCCTCCCAAATTCTCTTCTCCACTTCCCTAGAAACATACTAGAGGTTCTGGTCTTCTTCAAAGACCAATTTTAGTGCCCTAAGAGAAGGTCTCAAAGAGGCGCTTCAAAGAAGTGGTAATGTCCGTTACCGATTCTTTCAACTTTATTTCTTCTTCTACTTCTTCTTCTTTAGTTGTTTCATTATGAAGTAATAACATCAGTATAAATAATATACTGATATGTTATTAGAAGTATGAAACAACCCTATTTCACCATCTATCCATCCTACGGAAATATCGTCTCCACGCCATGGTGTAATCTGTTTTTCCAACACCACCTTACTTGGATGTGTATAATGGTGTAAATAATAACTATACATAGTTATTATAACATCATACTGATTCTGATATATTATACCATCCACTCTAATTCTATAATTATGGGAACAATATCATCGCTCGTGCGTACGTACGGACTACCGTCTCCACGATGCGATGAGATTCATTCTCCATGATTAACCATACATGAATGATCATAAAGTTTATATAATGAATAATAATGAAATAAATGATATAATAATTCTACTGGATTTATGTATATATATATGTTTGTCATCTATTTAGTTTCATTAAATCCAATAAGGAAACGAAAACAGCGTTCATGCGTACGTACGGCCTACCGTCTCCATGAACGGTGTATTTCATTCATTTTATCGATCTATAATATATATGTATATGATGAATATATATTATATATAAATCTTGTTTTACATTATGGAATTATTTAAATCAGGATATAAGTGATAATATCAAGAAATTATAAGTCGAAACACATACGATAAATGAAATGATTTTACCCAAAACAATACTTTAACATGGAATTTACAAAGGAACGGGTAATATAAAGTCATAAGTGAAACATATATGATATCATAAAAATGAATATGATTATGTAATAAGTCAATGACATTATTTAAATCATTATACAGGAGGTTCGGATCCATACGAAGCATATCGGACCTAAGGTAAGGGATAATTTTGCAAATCTCATTTTTATCTGAGATTGCTTATTCGTAAGTATTTACTGGGGTTATTGATATCATCCATGTACATGTTTTATAAAATCTTATTAATGTATGTTTAAATTAATTTTTACCCATTCTTACTTTTACCCCATGTTATGGAAGGAATCTTTCTTTTATTTACCCTACAAGATACTTTTTGACTTTTCCTACAAAAGTACGAGAAGAATGTTTTTTTACATATACGGCATGAAAGGATTTTTATGGTTTTATAAATCCTTATTTTCATGAAGCTTCTTCCAAAAGATTTCATTACTATTTTCAAAAAAATCTCTTTCTTTTAAAATTGCATGACGTTTTGTGAAAAGAAATTGATTTTGAAGAAGAAAGGATATTTTCCTCAAGAATTCATTTCAAATGTTTTATCAAAACCATTTTTCCATCTAAGATGACATTATTTCATATGTGTATGTTTCAAGTATAATGTCTCTATGATTTACATGGTTTCACTTTTATTATTATGAAATGATATCCATTACTTTTATATGGATTATGTGATTATGGGATGAGGTTTATGAAACCTGTTTTTATTCTTTGGGTTATGATGAATGATGTATGTTTATTTTGTGGCACAAGTAAGAATGATTTCATTATGAGATGAGTGAGACCTATATCTCCCTACAATACATTGGGTAAAGATTTATATCTCATGAGATAGACATAGATGGAATGGAAAGTTAAACCAGTTCAGTAATACAGGACTGGAACGAGGAGTGAACTTGATTCAGAAAGGGACTTTGTCCACTAAGATGGTCTTGGCAGCAATGCCTTTTCTATTATGGAAATCATATCATGTGCTTAATGGTTGCCACAATTACAAGTTTTATTTCCATGCTAGTTTATCATGATTAATGTTCCTTTATGATCTATGCTTTATGTACTTCCATGTTTTATGTCATTTCTCAAGCTTTTGATGTTTAAACATTATGTTCATGTTTTTAAGTTCAAATGTATATAGTATGTTTTATTTTATCCATGCTTACCCTTACTGAGCATTTGAGCTCACCCTTTTTATGTTTTCTTTTCCCCAGGATATAAAGAAAGGTTTTAGGTGAGAAAAAAAAGGGAAAATCTTTATGGGAGATGTTGAAGATCTTTCACCACGATTAGAAGATTTTATTCCGAGTTTCCAAAGACACTATACTATTACGGTCATTGTGTGTCTATTTTTGTTATGTATTATGTATTCCTTAAAAGTAATGTAATTTCCATGTACGTCAAGCTTCGGGTCTCTACACTTTACATCTATTGAAGGATCTACCAAAATCCAAACTTGGTTTTGGTACATGGAATCCATTTCATAATTCATGGCTTCTAGCCACTTAGCAATGATTGTGCCACTTACTACTTCCTTGTTGGTTAAAGGATCGTTATTATCAACTAATAATGAGTTTTTATCCTTAGTAACTAGAAAAATACATAGTCTCGGTTCTCTAACCTCTCTTATACTCCTATGAAATACTTGTGTCTCTGGAACAGATCTTTATTCCATGGGGCTTTGTGGAATCTTCTCCTGTACCAACTTTTGTGTACCTTGAGCCTCAACTTCATCGAAGTCTATCTTGCTCCCACTATATATTTTGGATATGTGCTCCCTCTCAAGGAATATGGAATGTCTTTCCACTATAAACCTTTTATCAAAGGGTTTGTATAGGTAATATCCCCCTGTTTCCTTGGGGTATCCTATAAAGGTACACTTTGTGCCTCGGGGTGTGAGTTTGTTACCTGAAAAGGGCTTAACAAATGCTTAGCTTCCCCAAACATGTAAATTTGATAACAAGACTTTTTTTTCACTCCAAATCTCACATGTATAAGGAACTAGCCTTAAACTTTACATAATCTTGAGTTAATTCAAGAATTCACATTGAGGATATTTTCACGTTTAGAGATTTAGAGAATTAGTCCATAACTATTACATAACAAAAAAATAAAAATACAAAGTGGACACTTCCAACAATATCCATTTCTTCTATAACATAAAAACTTTTAAAAATAAAAATGGTTTCTTTTAATGTTTAATCATTATAACTTTTCCTTGATTCCATCCTTGACTCTATTCTCCCTTAAATCCTGTGAAAACATTTAAAAATTTGGGATGAGCACAAAAATCTCAGTAAGGGACATAAAAATAAAAAAAAACCATTAGTCTAGATAAAACCTGATAACCCATTAAATGTTCTTTGATCATATGAAACAAAACATTTTCAAATGAATAAAAATCATAATATTTTATCAATGAAAAACATAAAACCAATATCAAGCAATTAAAACTCTTTTAGGTGACTTAGAGAATCATATACCTAAAACCCTTTCAAACATATTCCAATTAGAATAACCATATTTTTAACTTCCAAATTTAATATCTATAATGGGGATCACCCTTCGTAGAATCTATGTCATGCTCACCTGTGAGCTATATTGGACCTCAACCCTTCGTATAAGCTATTTCGGTCTCACCCATGAACTAAAATGGCGATCAACCATTCGTATAAGCTATATAGATCTCACCCATGAGCTATAATGGGGATCAACCCTTTATATAAGTTGTGTCGAGCTCACCCATTTCATATAATTCACATCTACATTTTCATGAATAAAACACGTTCATCACAAAACACCTTTTTGGAAATCTTATTCTAATCCCATATGAAAAAACATTTCCATATAAAAATAAAATTTTCATTTAAGAACCCATTTTCAATACCAAGATATCCAAATAAAGGAATAATGGGTTTATTTTAATTTTAAAATACACTAAGTCTTATAGAGGAAGCCAAATATCAAATAACAGTTACGACGACAGAGAAGTCATTGTTGTCGTATATGTTAAAAAAACACTTATTTTGTAATTTTTTAAAGAAATTAAAACATTTAATATAAAAATATTCCTTTTAAAAACTTGAATTTAAATTCATAAAATTTCCTATATATTCCTTTCATACCCATATAAATAAATATGTAATTTAATATGAGGAAGAAAAATATTTGATAATTAAATCTTTAAATGATCAAGGTGTCCCATACCACTTTGAACATTTAAATATTAATCACCATGATTTAATAAATAATATTAGTACAGATAAAATATGTATATGAAATGTCATAGTGTTTGTATATACACCTTATAAAAGAATAAAGGTGCATATTGTCAAGAAATGGCTCAATGAAAGGATATTGAGACGAAGTCCCTTACCTTGAGTCTAACTTGTCTCGTTCATTATTTAATTTACTAAATAATAAACTTAGGTTAATTTATACTTTATTTAGAACATTTTTAAATTTTATTATTCATTTTATATCACTTATTACCATGTTATAAAAATTAGTTAATTATTTGAGTTCGTATCAGACGTTTTGTCAATGTTCGGTATTTGAGTCAAAAATGAACTTTGTTTGATGCAAATTATCCATGTAGTTATAATTCCATTATCTACAAAATATTATTAATGATTTAAATATCATATATATATAGTATATATGTATTTATAATAGTCTATAACATTTGGATATAAAAAATGAAATTCACCTTTCATGGAGATGGTAGGTTGTACGTACGTATGAACGTTACTTTCATTTATTTGTCATATTAAAGAAATAAAAAAATAAAAGATACATAAGTATATTATAATTAAATTATAATATATATGTTATATATGTTACATAATTTCATTTACTCCATCCTTTATATGTTCTATGTATGGCATGAACGGGTCATATCACTTTGTGGGGGCGATAGTCCACACTTCCTCAAATGAAATTATTATATTTACACATTATAGAAAGCATAAAGGTATGTTGTAAATAAAAATTAAAGAATAATAGAAACAAAATAAATATAATATATATCATATATAAATACAGTACCATAATAATGTCCACCATGAGATATGTTAGGATAAAATTGAACAATCGTCGTTTCGTGAGGCAGTAGTTTTCTGTATATAGAAACAATATGTTCTATATCCATTAGATGGAGGTTTTTGTAATTTTAGGCCTAAAACTTAGAATAAAATTAGACTATTATATTTAGGATACTGTTTTTGTTATAAAATAATGGAATAAATATATTTTTGGGGTTGGATGATGAAAATAAATGAAAGGATATTGATAGATGACATTACCTCTAAATCGGGTAACTCCCTTTGATTTTAGCCAAAAGGCTTTCTTGAATTGCCTTTTGTACAAGGTAATGCTTATAAGAGGAATTGAGGTATGTTGGGATATTATTTGATCAGAATTTTGGAAATAAAATGGGCTTGAGAGGTGTGAGTAAGTGGGTAGTGGTGGTGACCTTTTATAAGAGGAAGGAGGGGAACTTTAGGAAAGTCTGAAAATATTATATTATTATACATTAATTTTCAAATTATAATAGTTAAAAAGTGATAAATTTCAAGGATACGATGAGTATGGGTATAAAGAATCTCAAACAATAGGTTTTAGATAAGTTTAGGTCACAAAATTAACCTTATATTTTATCTTTAACCCTTTGTTAAAAACAATAACTCTTACCATGTCTTCTTGTATTTTCAGAATATATCATTACTATAGTTATGATAAAAAATCCAAGAGAACCAAAAGTTGATAATTAATGACCTTTTTAACATTATATAAGTTAGTTTTCTGAATCTTAGATTTTTAAAACTATTATATCATTTAATAAAATAGTATTTGTTTTAAAAACTCATTTATGTCAATTTTGACACTATTTAGAAATTGATTTTTGTTAAAGTCATAACAACTTGATTCCTTCAAAACAAATGTATTAAATAATACCTCACATGTCAATTTCATACAAAAATTTTTGTATGGCATCAAAATGTTCAAATTTTATTTATTTTATTATTTATAATATCATTTATTTGAATATTTCATTAATAAGGTAATCACTACATCATCATTGTGTCATAATTATATTTATTTATTTAATATCTAAAAATTATAAATAAAATACCATAATGTAGAAAAAAGTTTTATATTTCTAATTAATATTTATATTTGAAGATATCATTTATATAAACCAAATTAAAATTTTTTTTAGTTAGGAGAGACATGTTTAAGTTATATTTCCATTTTTTTAAATTAAATATTATAAAAGGTAATTATCACACCCAAGTTGCTCCATGGGGTCCTAAATTCGACACAAGGATGCTCAGGGTCATAAATATCTCATAAAATAGTATTATAACATGTTTCAGGGTAGTTTTAAATTATTATAATATTATTTTTTACCCTTATTTACCTGATTTACCCTTTAACCATGGTAAATAAAAAAAAATTACTGAAGTTACTATTTATAATGTACAAAAAATAAAATCTGCCTATTTACATAATTCATACCTTATGATTTAAAATATGGAATCTAATTTTCTAAATTCAAAACACAGAATTGAATAAATTTATTTAAAATTAATTTCCATTATCAAAACCAGAAAACAGGTTTTTAAGAAGTAAAAACTATCAAAAGATTGACATATGTTTATATACAATTTAATTGTGAAATTTTTTCCAATAACCGAAATTGGATTAAATAATAAAAAAATAATACAATTACACTTTGAAACTAATTAAAATGTAAACTTAACTATATAAATAAATTAGATGAAAATGCAGTTTTGAATTAAAATGCAGTATTTTTCACTATTCATTAAAATACGATTTTTTTAGAAAAATACCAAAAATTAAACCAAAGTAAATGTTGATATCCCAATTCTAAAGAATAAGTTTATTATGTTAAATATAACTTATAAAATTGTCAAAATATTTATTTAAAAAGTTTTCACCATCAAAAGGAGTTAAAACTACCTTTAAAAAAATATTAGAGTATTTTATGCTTAAAATTGGATTTATAAATATAAAAACATTTAAAAAACATGTGTAATCATAATATATTTAGTTCTGTTCATTCCCTCTAATAACAAATCTAGTAATTGAATCCCATTTAAAATAATAATATTAAAATGTATTACATTTTGGTATAACTCAGTCTTGTGTGCAACGTAAGATTTCAGAGAAACCTATTGTTGCATGTTGAGTATGATTTCGCACATAGTTTCCCCTTTAAAATAAAATTAATATCTAATTCATAAATATTAACAGGTATGGAAAAATCTTATTATATTATTACCTGGGATGTTACAATATGGAATACCATTTATTGATTTAGTTGGTTATTAGTTTAGTATGTGTGCCGGTATTTGTAACTCATATCCCCAAAAGGATAATGGAAGAATTGCATGACTCATCATTGATCTCACCATGTCCAACAAGGTGAGGTCCCTCCTTTTTCTTACACCATTCCACTGGGGTGTGTAAGGAGGAGTGAGTTGGGATAGGATCCTAAACTCCTATAAGAAATCAATGAAGTATTGATTAAGATATTCTATACCTCGGTCTGAGGTGAGTTTCTTAATATTCTTACCAAGATGGTTCTCAAATTAATTCTTGTATTTCTTGAACTTATCAAAAGAATCTAACTTATACCTCATTAATTATATATATCCATATCTACTAAAATCATCAATTAAAGTTATGAAGTATGAGTATCCACCCCTTTCTTCAACTGGAAATGGTCCAAACACATTGGTATGAACCTATTCAAGAAGCTCTTTGGCCCTTTCACCTTTCTCACTAAACAGGTCTTTGGTCATTTTTCCTTGTAAAAATACATGAAATACACCAAGTGGTTTTAGTTCAAAATAATCTAAATATCTATCTTGATGTAACTTTGTAGATCATTTCTTATTTACATGACCTATCCGGTGATGCCAAAGTTGGGTGTGGTATGATTCATGTGAATTAGATTCGTTATCGATTTACATTACTTGGTTTGTGTAATCCAACATGTAAAGACCGTTATATAAATGTGCCTAACCAAAACAATGCTATCTTTATAAAAGAAGAAACATTCATTTCTAAACTTGAAAATAAATCCAACTATATCTATTATGGATACAGAAATAATGTTTTTGGTAACAGAAGACACATAATAAAAACCATTTAATACCAAGATCATCCTAGTTGGAAACGTGAGGTGGTAGTCCCCGATAGCTACAAAATCAAGTCTAGCTCCATTGGATGCTCATTAATCTACCTCCCCTCAGTCAATTTTCTTGAATCTACTTGGTTCCTGTATCTGGATACATATGTGAGAACCAAAGGCTATATCTAATACCCATTTTTTAGAAATAGATAAATTTCACTTGATAACAAATGCACTTGAAGCTTTCCCTTTCTTATTTATATGATGTATTTTTTCTTCCAGTGGCCCTTGTTTCCACATGTGTAACAAACAACTTTCTGTTTCCTTGCCTACCCTTTGATCTTTCATTTCTTTGAAGGGATTGAAGAATATTTGGGCCTAAATCACTTTTCCTTCCTTTTCATATTATTCACCAAAAGGACAAACGGTTTTTCACACTTCATGTCTTTATCCACTTGGAGAAGGAGGATAGAATATCTGGCAGATACTTCTCAATGTTGTTCATATTAAAATTTATAACAAAGCTAGATAAGAACTAAGAGAATGAAGTGATAATGCGATCGATGTCGAGTTATTCAAAGAGTTTAAATCCTAGAACCACCAAGCACTCAATGTAGTCAATGATCTTGACTACGTGAGGCCCAATTGGTGCACCCTCTCTAAGATTACTCTAAAAGAGTGCCTTTAAGATATCAAACCATTATTGTTTAGCTCTCTCCTATTAAATGCCACAGAGGTGCTCAAGCATGCTATAGGCATCCATGTTTTCATGAAACTTCATGAGTTCTCTAGACATTGATGATTGCATCAAAAATTGAACATTGATCATGTCATTGATATGTTTATCCTAGACCAGGGAATCTTTATCACTCGACTCTTGGGAAGGTGGATCAGGTAATGAGGACTCCAGCACATAATATTTCCATTCATGGTTTAGAATAACCCAAAGGTGTCAAAACCATTTCTGGAAGTTACTTTTGATGAGGATGTTGTCTTTATCCAGTATATATCACAAATATAGTGTGGTTTATAATCTTGTCATTTTTATTCTATAATTGAAATATCATATTATTAGTACTTTATTGATTACAATTGTTTGAGAAATAATAAATTAATTTTTATTAAGTTTTCTACTATTTTATCAATTCCCAATGGCCCTTACTATTTAACTTAGAATGTCTAGTTTCTAGGAAATTTTAGTGTAAAGGATCCACATTCCCCTTCGCATACCCCCAAAAGGGTTGGTCAAGCTATTTGAAGGTATTTAGGTAGACAGATCTTTGACAACTACAAGTTTCCATCTCCTTGATCCATTGAGTACAATCCCCAATCCTGAAATCCTGACTTGGATTTCCTCAACACTTGACTCCAAATTTTCACCAAGTCTAGAAAGGGATACTCCTCTTGATGTAAAATGATTAAGTAAACCTGAAATATTCATAATAGCTTCCTGTATAAAATTAAGTGTCCCACAAGGGTTGGTAAAACACATAGTTTTATCAAGTCTTTCCCTTAATCAAGTAATGAAAGGCTTGGTATGACTTAATATTTTGTTGTGGGATTTTTATCTCTTATGCATAAATTTCTTATTATCATTATCACATTCTTGTTAATATTAAGTGGAACTTTCTTAAGTGATTAAACATGTCTTGATAATATTTACGTATAAGCCTGGTTTATTTTAGTTCCATCTTGCATGCTTGTTAATTCATTAATTATGTAGTCACGACAATAAATCCATAATGAAAAACCATATAACTAACAGACATAAAATAAAGTAAGGGGTAAATAGGGTTAAATAGGGGGTTTCACCTGAGATCCTTACTTGAATTCTCTCCACAAGATTGGGAGCTCTATCCATTACATATGCTTTTTAACTCACACGTAGGTGAGGGGTAAATAGGGGGTTTACATAAAATGAAACTCTGGGCATGCAGGCCCTATATATTAATGAGGAGATATGAAACATAGGACAAACATTTAATTTAATTAAAATTAAAAGGAAACCAATCACATACAAATGTCTAGTATAGCTCATGATCATCCACATACACAAAATGAATTATGCATTTAATAAAACTAGCATTCAATTATTTAATTGTTCTTAAAGATAAATCACACTCGAATCAATTAATTATTATCTTAAATTAATAAATACTTTTATCTTAATACTTTTCTTAATTTCCTTAATATTCCCATCCATTACCATAGAGGTAACATGGTTAACACCTATTCAAATATACATGATATGTAATTTAGAACATTACACAAACATTAAAGTTTTAATTATGTGTAATTTGGTAAATACACGGCATGTAGTTATGACTACACAGTGTGTACTACCTTCATCGTCTTATCTGAAGTACATGCCCAGGTACTCGGCGTGTGAGGCCTATTTTGAAAATCTTGGATTACATGATGTGTCTAGTGGGCCACATGTCGTGTTGTCTCTAGGTTACATGGTTACAAATCAGCTTAGCTGTGTATGGGATACACTGTTTATCCTTTGACCTAAAGGGACTACATGCCATGTCCAGTGGGACACACTATGAGTTATCCGACTGACCATCCACAAGTCTATCCTGGTCAACACATATTATAAGAATTAACTACACCGTGTGTCATTAATGCACATATCTTGAGAAATTTATGAATTACTCTGGATGCATTGGACACAACTACACAATGTGTAATCTAGATTACACGATGTGTATGGAATATTGCACGACATGTAACTCTGAATACATGATGTGTACTGTCATGTTACATGGAAAGAATCATCGGCACCTCTTATGAGGTCCTCAATTTAATTTTAATAAAACAATTATTCGTTTCTATTAGATCTGCGAGAAACGAAAAGTGGAAGAACATATTTATAAATTCAGATTACAATAACGATTAAACATGACTTGACGAACTAAATTATTAAAGAATAATTCAACAAAGAATTATTTAAATAATTATAAAGGATGATGAAACTCTCTCTGATACCAATTTAATTATTTGGGTGCATTGGAAGCTTGGCATTGGGTGGGGCCCAAATTTTTCTTTTTTGTAATTGATGACCAATCCAGGATCAATTTGACGATAAATTCTAGTATCCACGGATTAAAATCATTGATTTAGATAAAGAGAATAAAAGTGGTGGATCTAAGAAATAAGATCTTACACATCATGTTTATAATTAATTTATTAATTTCTGAATAAATTAATTACCTGGGTCCTTGGTAGTTTTTTCATTGATGATAGTTGATCGTCTGGAATGAACCTTTTGAATTGTCTTCATTGTGCTCGTCAAGATCCAAAGTAGAATCCCTCTAGCAGTGATCCACATGTGCTCCAATGGTTTCCTAACAAGACACCCATTCTCCAGGTGCTATCATGGAAAAGTGAATGTTGTACATCGATCATTCTTGATCGCTCGTTCTTCAGTCTTGAAGAACTTCTCTCATTCTTGAGAGGGAGAGATGAGAGGAGTCAAGAGAGAAAATGTTTGACTCAAAAATTATCAATTCATCAGGGTTTGGAACAATAGGTGTACCTGCCTATTAATCAACATGGGGTTTCAGTTACAATATTTAATTATGAAACAACAATTAAATTCAATTATAACTATTAGAGAAAATCCATGCCACATAATAACAATAACATCACCATTATTTGTGGTGCGCCAACTTGCGTAAAATGGAATAATAAATGAAATATCGTGCCATATAATGATAAAAATATTATTATTATTTCTTATTCCTACTAGATAAACATTATTTACTAACTTGTAAATAATTAATTTATCAACAAACATATTCTTGGTCCATTCAAAATCCTCTTCCATTTATTGAACACCAAAATTAAAAAGTTTATTCTCTTAAATAAATATTTTTATTTACAAAATAGTATATAAATATTTATTAAATGTTTAATAAAATAAATAAATATATTTTATTCACAATCCCATGAATAAATATTTATTTAATTTACGAAATCATTTTAACTTGAATAAAATTATTCCTCGGTCTTTAAAATAATATTTATTGCATTAATTAAATTCAAGTTGAATTTAATAGACACCACCAGAAACACTTAGTGCGTGACCCTATAGGATTATTTCACATTGGAATTAGGTAGCCTTGCCTATAGCCCAATATTCCTATCTATCAACGAGTCAAGGCACCCAATAGAAAGAACTTAAAGTCACAATGACAACATCCACATTCGAACTCTCACTTTGTAATATAATCTCTGTCTCAATATCTCATCAAGCAGGTTTCATGATAGTGTCGTCAACCTATATGATTGATAAATCATTATTTGACTACCTTAAATAAACTCATCGATACAACTTTT
This sequence comes from Viscum album, assembly GCA_963277665.1. Taxonomy (NCBI): domain Eukaryota; kingdom Viridiplantae; phylum Streptophyta; class Magnoliopsida; order Santalales; family Viscaceae; genus Viscum; species Viscum album. Next base: position 1,317,752,320 of record OY728166.1, read on the forward strand.
CCATAGAATTTAGGGTGATTGTTCTATTTCAATAAAATGGCCAAGATATCAAATTCCATAAATGGAAGGGACAAATCCTTCCTCGACTTATCCATTAATAATATGTCATTTGTGATGCACCCAACATACCCTACTTCCTGCCAACATATGGTGTGATAGTTTTTGTTATTAAATCAAAGTGCATGATTCATGACACATATTAATGATAATATTAAAGTCTAAAGACTATTACACACACTCATAGATAGGAATATCTGATGACACCAAAACATGCTGAATTCCTACTAGCGGGTCTATTATCATAATCTCTCATCTTAGAGATCACCAAGTGAGAACTTCATGAGAAGAGGTCTTATCTTCTTTTGAGTACTCGCACCTAACAGTTTGCATACTATATGTACCATCATAGTATGTCATCCAACCATAGAACTATATTTAAGAATATTGTCATAGAACTTCAAGGTTATCATCATAGTAGGTAACTTATATGACCTTATTAATGCCAAGAATATTATAGGGCATTATTAAATTATAGTCACAAAGAACAATGAAAAATATGTAATAATATGTTTAATATTTAAATAAATCAAATTTCCATGTAATCAAAGTACAAACAGTTGGTTATAGGACACTAAATCCAATAACTCCCCTAACGATTTAGGGTGCGGATATTTATTACCTCTCTGCCTAGGTAGATATGGTACTCCCCACGTCATGGGCATGGGTTCATTACCTTTGGGTAGTTTTCTTCGAGGGTGATACTCCCATAATAAACTAGGGTGTGGGTTTCCACAAGTCATTTGTACGGTTGGATAATTCTCTCCTACCGTGATAGGGTGAAGGCCCTCTATACTCATGGAAATGTAGAGAAAGTACTCCCCTATAAGACTAGGGTGCAGGATGTCTATCCTAGTAGTTGGTACTTCCTGGTCTTTCTTGGTTGCGGGTCCTTAATTCACATTCCAGTAGAGTCGGTAGACCCATGTTGTGCAAGGGATCGATTCCTCTAGCCTAGGGTCGGTACTCCCCGGTCATACCAGGGTGCGGGTCCGCCATAGTGAATGAACTGACAAAGTTAGTACTCCCCTATCATACCATAGTACAGGTCCTCTGTTCACTGAGTGGAACTCCCCTACTAGGTAGGGTGGAGGTCCTTAATTTAAAAAGTGGTACTACCCTATCATACTAGGGTATGGGTCTTTCCTAAGTCGTACTCTCCTGTGGGATCTGGGTCTAGGCCCTCACTTATGGAGTTGTACTCCCCCATCCCCAAGTAGTGGTGGGGAGTGGGTCCTCCATTGGATATGGATCTCCCTTGGTTGTCAGACATAGTTATAAGGAGCGGTCCCATTTAATCAATGTGAATGATACTTAGATTGGAGTTAGCGCTCCCTCAATAGACTGAGGAGTTTTACACTCTTTACTAGAGAAACTAGGGTTTCACAAGTTAGTTAAGATTAGAGATCCCTCATCTATGGTGAAGTGATGAGGGGTGGGCCTCTTCACTTGGGATTCACTAGCTTGCGTTGGTTGCAAGGCAGTGATGACTTGACCTCTGGTGCTGGGCACTAGAGTTGGACCTAGTAGGAAGTTTCCGATGGAGCATGTTCTCTTGGACATACCATTAGGAATGGCAGAGTTTTTCCTAATGGAGTGTATTTCTCATATGGGTGCCATCAGATATAGCTGAGCTCATGGAGTTCATTCTCTTGGTTTTCATTATTACAATTGGAGCATATAGTGAGAATCATATTGTTGGATATGAAATTGGAACCTTATGATTATTAGGGTATGAGATGAGTATATATAAGAATTCTTAATATATGTGTTGTAGACATATATCTATGTGGAGGTGAATGAACTTTATTTTTTCATTGTGATATACTTCAAGTACTATCTTTTTGGTTTTAATTTTTGTTTCGAGGTTCCCTACTGAGTATTTTTTTTACTCACCCATGAACGGACTTTTCCCGCACATGTTGTGTCTTGTGCAGACGGTTGACTCTTTGATGGTGTTCTAGGAAGACCAGGACCAGGTGGGGCCTAGTGTGATCAGATAGACCAAGGTGTGTTCTGATGGATTATAGTACATCAATACAGCAATGTACCTTTCAGTTGGATCTGGTGGGGTTTTCTACATACGATCTTTTGTACTTGTGTTACAGACTCTTTCTTTTTAATGGGATTATATTTTTGGCCCAGTTTTACTTTACTGCTTTACTTTCTATCATGCTCTACTATTGGGTTGTAATGGTATGCATGTTTGTTCTTTACTTAGTGTTTTTACTTTCCAGCATCTTTGGCTTGGAGTTGTGTGCGTGTGTACATGTTCTTAGGAAAATGCTTCCCATTTGTGGGATATGCCTACTCAGTGCTAGTCACTAACCCCTAGCCTATCAGATGCAGGCTTGGGGTAGTCATGGAATGAGCCCTGGGGGATGGGTCATGAGAAAATAAACTTTTAAATTTACTACCTTAAAAAAACATGTTGAATCAAAAAACATTATGGGAATTAGAAGGCTCCAATTTAGACAAGAATAAATTTGATATCAGACGTCACTTATCTCAAAAGTAGAACCAGAATCAATTTCAGAAGCTATTCAACATAAATAATGGATGTATTCTATGAATGAGGAGTTGGATCAGATTTAGAATAATGAATCTTGGGAACTTGTTTCATGGCCATAAAATAAAAATGTCATTGGAACCAAGTGGGTTTATACAAACAAGTAAAATAAACATGGATAAGTACCCAGAAACAAATCAAGGATTGTTTTTAAAGGCTACACATAGGTGGAAGGTGTGGATTTTGATAACACTTTTTCCCCAGTTGTAGGATTAGAAACTATTTGAATGTTTCTTTCAGTGGATGCACATCATAATTACAAAGTTTATCTGATGGATATAAATTCATATTTATTAAATGGTGAGATTGAGTAAAAAGTTTACATTGAACAAACTTGTGTGTTTTTACTTGATGAGGGTGAAAAAAAAGTTCGTAAATTAAAGAAATATTTGTATAGGTAGAAACAATATCCATGTTCTTAGTATTATAAAATTGATAATTATTTTATAATGTTGAAATTTTCTAAAGGAAAATTTGATAGAAACTTATATGTGAAATATGTTGACTTTAGAGATCTAATTGTAATTGTTTATGTGGATGATATATTTTTTCCTATGGATAGAGAAGATGTTTCTAAAATATTTTCTGAAGAAATAGAGAAGAATGTTTAAATATAAATGTTGGGAGAATTAACTTTATTCATTAGATTACAAGTTCAACAAATATAAAGGTACATTTTCTTTTCTCAATAAAACTATGCCAGGGAATTGTTAAAGAATTTTGGAATAGAAGAATACAAAGAAGTTTCTACTCTTATTTCACTAAGCATGAAGTTGAGTAAAGATGAATCTGAAATAAGTGTGAATCATAAATAATTTTGGAGTATGATAGGAAGTCTTCTTTACCTTACAATCTCAATACCTGATATTGTTTATGTTATGAATTTGTGTGCTAGGTATCAAAGTAATCCAAAAGAATCACATATGTTGGAAGTAATGAGGATTATGAGATATATCAAAGGAAAAAGTTCACATGGGTTGTTATACAAAATAAACAGTGAGATGAGTTTTCCTGGTTAAACTAATTCCAATTGGGATAGATATTGTAATGATAGAAAATAAGCCTCAGGAGGAACATTTTTCTGGGGTTAATGTTGTGTGAGTTATCATAGCAAGAAAGAAAGTTCAATACCTTTGAGAACCACTGAATCCGAATATATTACAGATACTCAAGCTTGTACTCAAATGTTTTGGAGGAATGTTCAACTAGACGATTTTAAAGTAAAATTTTCTAAACCATTGAAGATAATTTGTGATAATTTGAGTACAATTGATCTTTCTATGGATCCTAACCAACATTCCAGATCAAAACACATTGATATAAAGTTTCTCCTGGAGCTATTTTTCTGGAATACATTTCAAAAAATTATTGGATTGCTGATATCTTCACAAAAACAATTCTAAAAGAAAGTTTTGTGGAATTGAGGATACAACTTCATGTTAAGCCTCCTACCATGTCTTCCTAAACATCATAAGGAAGAACCCCCAACATGCTTTGGATTATATTGACAAATAAGGAGAGAAAGTAACAACTTTGTACTTTGTAAGTAGTTTTTACTTATATTTCTTTTATAAATTTGAATCTATGGTTATCATAGAATAGGGTAGATAAAAAGAAAAGTGAGAGAAAATGAAAAGTTAGAGAAAATTAAAATTGAGAGAGGAAAAGATAAAAGTAAGGGGGTTTATCTTTACATGGTCACAAAATTTTCTTATCCCTGAGAGATGGAATTACTTCAAAAACATTACTTTATCCATTTGTGTAGTGCCATGACACTCTCTTTTGAGAAGGGATATATTTTGATAAAATTCAAAAAACTTGAGTTATTTATAGAATGTTAGTTAGAAAAAAATTCGAGATTTGGAAAAGTTGTTAATAAGGGTTGTCAACAAATATAAAGAAGGATATTGAAGAACCTTTTTGGTGCTTTGTTTTAACAGAGTTTTGAATTTTTTGACAACTATACTTTTTTTATAAAGATGTTTTTGTTATCTAGGAATAATATATATTCCACCATAATGAGATTTTGTAAGAAAGTTAAACATTTCTAAAATAATCAGAACCATCTCTATCATATTCAGATCGTCAGATTCATATGCTTCATATTCAAACCATTAGATCCAAAATAATCAGAGGTAGAAATTGTTTTGTTGTTGTAAGCTTTTATTTTTTGTAATTAAAGGAAGAAAGAAGTTTCTGAGTGAATAAGTTGTTTTGTTTCTAAAGTGATTTAAAATAATATTGTGAAGGGGGGAGTTATAATGTTTTCATACTTTTTAAACCAAGTCAGATGATGCTTTTATGATTATAAAGTTCTCACAAATCATGAAAACTTTCATGATAAAATATTTTGAAAAAATTGTGGAGTGGTTTGAAGAATTTCAAAGTTGAAGTATAGAGATTCCATTATAATGGGGATATCCATCGTAATGGTAATTCCATCATAATGGAAATTACATCATATTGAGAATTCAATCAGATTCACAGAGAAGGATAAATAATTCAGATTTACTGAGAAGGAAACCAAATTCAAATTCACTAAGAGGGGTACATAATTTGGATTCATTGAGAAGGATAAAAAATTCAGATTCACTAAGAAAGAAACATAAATCAGAATCACTGAGAAAGTAACAGAAATCGTATTGATCTGATTACAAAGAAGAATCAAAAATAAAATTCCAAATGTTTTATAAATATTTTAGGAATTCAAACTTGAAATTAAATTTTTCATAAATCTTAGAGAAATATAAGGAGGTTTTAAGAAGTCAAAGTTGATGTTTTAAATGCAATATAATTTCCATGTTTTTGAAATTTGAGAAATTGGGGAAAGTTTCTCAGTTTCCCACTTTTTCTTTCTGAGTTTCCTATAAATACTTCCTCGTATCATTCATTCATTTGTAACTTTCACACAAACAATACTGAAGAAATCAAGTGAGAGTCATTACCGGGTAGAGATCTATTGAGGAGGATCAGGAAGTTGAATGTTTTTTTACCAGATTGAGAAATATGGTATTGAGAAGATTCTATTCAGTCAATCAGATTGAGTCAGTCGGACTAAAGAAGATCATATGGAGAATTTTAGAAGAGTTTGAGTTTTTCATATTGAGAATGAGTTCATCATATTGAGTCTATCATATTGAGTGAATCAGAAATAGAATTATCATATTGAGAGAATCAGATCTAGAATTATTGTATTGAGAGAATCAAATCTAGAATTATTAGATTGAGAAAATCGGATGCAAGACTCATCTGATTGAGAAAATCGGATCCATCCAAATCAGAATGAGGATTCAGACTGAGTAATTATGGAGCAATTTCAACAAAGTATTTATTATTTTGTTTGGTTTAATTGTTTTATACAAAAACATTGTAAACTAATAGGATTCAGTATAATATTTCCTATTAGGAGATGGAATGTATCTAATGGGAGTTGGAACAAGTTTTATTCACTTTTTCATAATAGTATATTTCCATAGACCCATAAGAGTGGCTATATCAAGGATGTAGTTTCTTATACTGAGGCTGAACGTTGTAAATCTAGTGTGCTTTATTTTCTTTCCTACCTTTTCATGCATGAGTATTTACTAAAAGTTGATAAGGAAATAAATCTTAGCATGTTTCACAGTTTAAGTTTCTAATTTTTTTTAAACTTTTAAAAAGTTAATAACTGATTCAACCCCCCATTCTCAGTTGTTATTTGACCCTTTGGAACTTCAATATTCATTAATAATAATATTAAAGTCTAAGGATCGGTATGAAAATACATATATAAGAATATACAATTTCATATATAAATGTGGATTTCCTATTAGTGGGTCATGTTCTCATAATCTCTTTCTCTAAATATTACTGAGGGTTCACACCATGAGAAAGTGTTTCAAAGTAAGATGAGTCTCCACCCCTGATATCCTATATAATTTCTATTCTATAAAATGATATCATATGATTATAGAACATGTATTAATGAATAATATCATGGTACTTTTAGGTTCTCATTATAGTGGGGAACTACTATGGATTTTTATATGAAAGTTGCCTTGATGACATTATGAAATACAATCTATCCCATAAGAACAACCATTATGTGATGATATCTTTATTAATATTCAAAATAATGAATACAGGTAACCATAAAGTACATAAAAGTTGGTTCTAGGGTACAAAATCCAACAAACTTCCAATTTCACTAGAGCTAACTATTAACAACCTTCACTTTATTAGCACTCACATGACCTTGGATCCTTTATGAGAGTCACTGTTACAGTATTATCATAATATAATGAGATGGATTATTTAATTCTAGGTAAAAAATCGAGATCTTGGATGAAGTTTTGAATCCAAAGTGATTCTTTGGATACATCAAAATCCGTAATATAATAGGATATCATTGTAAAAGTGATGATAATTGGATTCTTTGAACTCTTTCAGCCCACATATAATCTGTTGAGACTAAAAACATATCCTGAATATGACTTCAGATATTTATGATCTATTTTGGAACTAGAATCGATATATCCTCTAATTAATATCCCCCTATCTCTTCCATATGTGAGGAATATATCCTTAGTACACCTCAGATATTTAAGGATAAACTTAACAATAGACCAATGTTATTCTCCTAGATAAGCTTGATATATACCTACCATTCTCAAAGCATAAGAAACATCAAGCCTAGTATATAAAATGGAATAAATGATTGATCATATCATATAATCATATAGTATCTTACTTATTCTCTATCTCTCTCTCCTGTAATATCCTAGGACACATTTTTATAGATAGATGTATACCATATGATGTTGGAACTTATCCAATCCTGTATTATTCCATACTAAATATATTTAGTATGTAGTAAATATATATATCTTAACATAGTCTATGAATAATTTTGTATCTATCATGAATGATCTTGATTCCAAGGATATATTTTACTTCAAATAATTCATTTATATAGAACAACTTATTTAACTGGTCCTTAATTAACTGTCAGACCGGTATGTATTTTTTATTAAGTAATATGTTATTAATATATACATCCAGGAATATGGCCACACTCATACTAAAGCTCTTATAAACACAAGGATAAAATTATTTCTTTATGAAACAAAAATCTCTTTTAAATTCATCAAACCAAATGTTTCATGACCTAGATGCCTTCTTTAATCTATAAACGGAACTCTACAACTTTCAATTTATATTAGCATTACCTTGAGTAATAAAACCTTCAGGTTTTTTCATATAGATATATTTCTAAAGGTTACAATTATAGAAAGCTATATTGAAATACATATTCCAAATTTCATATCCATGGAAATATTCTATGATAAGTATAATTATGATGGATTTAAATATGAAGAATAGAGAAAAATATTTCTTTATATTCAATACCTTGACTCCGTTTAAACCCTTTAGCCACTAAAATTGTGTTATAGGTATTGAATTTACCTTATGTGTCAAATTTTATTTTTAGTACTCCTTTTTACCCAATGATATTTACATAAACTAGAGGATTGACCATAATTCGTTCTTGGTTATGATACATGGAAACCATTTTAAAATTTATTATTTTTTTCACTTACAGCTTCTGGGCTCTCTACTAATTTCTTTTAGGAAAGAGTATAATTATTTTTCATCAATAATGAGTCATCATCCTTGGTGACAAGAAAACCATATCTTTATAGTTCTTTAACCTCTCCATTTATCCTATTAAGTACTTTTTTTTCAGGAATAACATCTTTCATGGGGACTTATGGAATGTTTTCTTATACCAAATCTTGTATATATTGAGCATCAAATTAACTGGATTCAATCTCTCTCCCACTATAATTTTTGAGTATGTGTTCCCTCTCAATAAATTTTAAATTTCTTGTGACATTTACCTTCTTATTATAGGGTTTTTATATATAGTATCCTCTTTTTTTCTTGGGATACCTTAAAAAGATACACTTTCGGCCCCAGGGTGCTAGTTTGTTGCAAGTGGGGGCCTTAGAAATTCCTTGAATCCCCATACATGTAAGTTTGACAACCCATATTTCCTTCTATTAATTAACTCATATGGTTTTCCATTTTCTACTTTAGTTAGTACCTGGTTTAGTGTGTCTACTGTAGTGTGTAATGTATATCTCCAAAATAATAGTGGAAGTTTTTTATAACTCATCATCTACCACACCATGTCATTCAAGGTGTAGTTCCTCCTTTTACTTACACAATTCCACTATGGTTTATAAGTTGAATTTATTTGAGATATAATCATATAATCCCTTGAAGGTAAATAAAATATTGGTTAATAAATTCACCACCTTGATTAGATCAGAGCTTCTTTATCTTCTTACCAAGTTAACTCTATCTTTCTTTCTTGAACTCTTTAAATTTCTCTACATACTTATACCTCATTAAATTTACATATCCATATATACTTAAATTTTTATTAAAAGTAATGATGCAGGATTACCCACCTCTAAATTCTCTTAGAAAAGGTTTGTACACTTCAGTGTGTACCAATTCTAGAAGCTTTGTATCCCTTTTACCTTGTCCACCAAATAGTAACTTGGTTATTTTTCATTATAAACAAACATGAAATCTATCAAGTGTTTTCAAATAAAAAGTGTCTAAGTAACTATATTGATATATATTTTCCATACAATTATCTTTTATATGACCTAGATAGTGATTCCACAGATGGTTAAGAAATGATTCATGGAAACCTGATTCATTATCAATTTTTAATACTTGGTTTTTATAATTTAATGCATAAAGACCATTATTTAAATGTTACATACCATAAAATATATTGTCTTGATAAAAGAAACAATTATTGTTCTCAAACATGAAAATAAAAACATATGTATCTAAGAAGGATATATAAATTATGATCCTAGTAATAGTTAGTATGTGATAATAATATTTTAAAACCAAAATTATCTTGGTTGGAAATGAAAGGTGGTAATATCCTGTAACTAAGGTAATAATATGTTTTCCATTGACTTCTAAAAGATCTAATTCTCCTTTATAAATCTTTTGTAATATACTTGGTTCTTATATTTCAATACGTAAGTGAGAACCGCAAGCTATATCTAACACCCAATGATTAAATATGGAAATATTTCACTGAATAATAAATTCACTTAAATTTTTTTCTTGCTTCTTGAACTGCATTTAGTTCTTCTTAGAGTGGCCTAGATTTCCATATGAAAAACATGCTGATTTTTTTCCTTTCTCTATCTATATATCTTCCTTTTCTCTAAATTATGGTGCTCGAGAGCCTTAGACTTGGAATGATACTTGCACCCCTTTGCCTTGTTCTTACTTTTTATTCACTATAAGTACTGTAAGGTTTTCACACCTCATGTCCTTTTCAACTTGGAAAATCAATATAAGAAATTCCAAGAGAGACCTATCACTATTGATCATATTATAATTAATAATAAAACTATAGATTATATAAGGTAGTGTGGATAAAAAGAGATATTTTCACAAATTTTAAGGGATTTTAAATCCCAAGACGTCCAAGTGCTCAATACAACCAATCAGCTTGACTACATGAGGCACAACTAGTGCTGAATCTCTAAGCTTACACATGAATAATCCATGGGATATCTCAAATCTCACTTGTCTCTCATTCTATTTATAAAGATAAAAAATGGTAAGATGTGATGCTATACACATCTATACCATTATGCTGCTTTAAAATCTCAATGAACATGGATGACAACATGAAACGTTGTACATCTATGATATCATCTAAATGTTTCATATAAATAGGGAGTTCGTCCTCACCAGCCTTTTTTTAGTCACCTTAGTAATGGATCTTTCCAACACATATAATTTCCATTAATAGAGTAGTATAGCATGGAAGCACCAATTCTATTCCTGGAAATTCAAGAAAATGAAAAGGTTATCCTTCACTAATATGGATCACAATGAAATAGTTAAAGTTGAGTGGGTTTCTATTTTTATAAAAAATAAGAGTATAATTTTAATACTTCATATGGATTACTATATTAGATAATAAATATAAATTTATTAATTTACCACTATTTTATGGAAACCTAATATCCCTCACCATTGGTTTTATAATATCTTATTGCATGGGTATTCTTTTGGTAGGGATCCATATGTCCCTTCTCATAACCCAAGTGAGGGATTATATAGTTACTTAAAGGTATTTAGGTAGGTAAAACTTCCAACTATATTAAATTGATACCCCTTGATCCATTGAGTAGACTCCCCAGTCTTGATATCTTGTATTCATATTTCCTTAATAATTTAACTCCAAATTTACACCAAGTCTAGTAAAAGCTACTCCTCTTGATGTAAAATTTGTTAAGTCAACCCAAAACCCTCTTTAGAACCCCATGTTAAATGGTTGTGTCCCAACAAGGTCCGAATCAGACACTACGATCTATTGGTTCTATTCTAAATTGGTTAATGAGAGGCTATACCGACTTAATATTTTATTTAAGGGACTTTTGATCTTTATGTGTAAACTTTCCATTTTTTCTTATTACCTTATTTTTAATATTAAATGGATTTTTCTTAACTAGTTATTCATGTCTAGATAAAGTTTACACATATTATAATAATTATTTTAATTCCATATTGGATGCTTGTAAATTAATTTATTTAATGATTAATTATCTATAACAAATTAACCATTAAATTTACATAAATAAAATAAATAAAGTGCAATGACCATGAGATTTTATAATGGTTGTTTTATCTAGAAGATGATAAAAAACCCCTTGAACCTTGGGAATTAACTCATGGAACCATGCCTGGTTCAAGTTTCATCATTCCACCCATTCTCCTATATACCTCATAGATTGGTTTTTTCTTGGCTCCAAACATGAACTGTCTCCGCTCACTTAGAAGATTCATCGATTAAATAAGATTTTACTCAAATGCAGGTGAGGGGAACCAAAGGATTAGTTAAATAGGTTTACAAAAAAGAAATTATGGACACAAGAAACCTAACATATTGAGAGGAGGTTAATGGCACACAAGACTTTATTTAATTTAATAAATTATTATAAAAATCATGAAATAATAATAAATTAAATTAACCAGTCACATACACTAGTTGATATAGGTTAATGGTCATCTACATACATGCAATGAATACACAAAATTACATTAACTAGAATTCACTTCAAATTTTTGTTTATTGTTAAGATAAATACACTTTAATTAATTTAATTAATTAATTAACTAATTCGATAATTTATATTAATGTTAATTCAATGAGTCTTGGAGATACCCATCACCCGATGCATCATGGAAAATAAATAGCTTTACTAACATTTATTGATAATTTCATGGAATTAATTATGCATTTATTTACTCTAGAAACCTTTTTAAATAGTCAATATACCAACTACTAATAATGTAATTAGGTTTTTAATGTTGAAATTAATTATTATTTATGAAATTTAATTATTTTCATTACTGGGTGACTACATAGTGTGTATTAACGAGTTATTCTCCGTGTTTATCGCTTACCATGTATCCAGGATAAACACTCGAAGACTTAGAATATATCTTGGTTGGGATACATGTTATGTACTAATGAGATATAGGTCATGTGTTCCACTTCCCTTGTGTCATAAAAACTTGGTTGTTGACTCAACGTGTTCTTCAAATAAAGATATTAATGAGTCACACAGTGTCTTTGCTAGTTACACATCGTATATTTCACTAATGTTACACCCCATTAGTCTTATGAAACATGTGCCACATATTTTACCACATGGTTAACATGAATTTCACCATTAAACCATATATACCACATGATGTTTATGCCAGCTATACATTGTGTGGTCTAATAGATTGTGTTCCAGGATGGCTCGGTCAACACATGATGTGCATTAAATTTAGTTCATTTTATTTATTACTTGGCGCATTGTGTATCCTATGGAATGTGCATGTGAAATGAACCTTTGTACACGATGTGTACTTTTAGTCACACACCATGTATTCGGGTCTACCGACCATAATCCTTAGCACCTTCTGATGATATCTTTGATCATTCTTCATCTATTCCTAATCTGTTTAGGACTGTATGAAACTTGAATAAATCATATTAATATGTTGAAAAAATGTTAATTAAACTCTAGATTAGAGAATAGATATAATATAATCTAAAATCTAACAATAATTGTGTATGATTTATCAATGTTTAATAAATAATTATAAATTATTATGTGACCACTCTGATACTACTTGAAGGTTTTGGGTGTAGTGCAAGTGTCTATTGGGGAGTTTCCAACACTGATTATTTTATCATAATCAATGATAATTCCAATATGTACATGAAGAATAATGTTATGAAAAATTAATCTAACTAAAATATTACTTGATGGAAACCTGAAACCAAGAATATAGGACCCTTTCAAATAAAAGTTAAAATTAATTTATCTAAATGAAGAATCACATTTCATTGAATTCTATCTCTATTGTCAATACTTGAATAAATACCTCCTATTGTACTATCATTGTGTCAGAAAAATCTAGAGTATATTACCTTTAGGAATTATCCACACATATTCCATGAACCTATAATTGTTACCATATAATACTGTAGGAGATAACATGGATGGTTCTAATGCTTACAGAGATCATTTCTATTTGTAGTTGAATCATTCAAGGTGAGAATGAATAACTCCAATGGAGGAGGAGAGTTTATTCGCATTATAGGGGAATATTTTTTGGGAAAAATCACTTAAGGTGACATTTTAGTGTTTTTTGGTTGGTTGTGTTTGTTTACAAGGATGGTTGACAAAGTCAGTTGTGAAGTTCCAGTGTAGTTGCTGACAAAGTATGTTGAAAAAGTTATAGGATGATGGAGACCGGTATAATCTCTAAGAAACTATACCAAGATATGGGTTAAACCAATATAATAAAGAGGGGAATCATATTATGGAAGTTCTGAAATGTTTTTAAGAAGTTTATCATATAAGGTGGTGGTGTTTCGTAGTATTTTTCAAATTTTTGGGGTTCATAATTTGGAGGAAGGTGAAATTTGTATTTAAATAAAAGGAAATATTTTCATGAAAGTTAAAAACGTTGTGTGGTTAGATGAAAAAGTTTTATGAAATTATGTGAAAGCAAATATTTGAAGCCACCCCATCAAAATATGATGAAGAAAATTGTTTTGAGAAAGTTCTATAGTATTATCAAAGTCAGAGTTGCGTGAAACATATGATATTGCATGAACTTGGTAAATATATATGGAGGTTAAGTGATGTCACACCCCAAAAAAAAATTCTTTTATTTAATTAATTTTTATCTATTTCTTGTTGTTTTATCTTTGGGTTATGGTTTGGGTTGAGTTCTCATTGATAATTGTTAATTTTTTTGAGGTTTCAGGTTTCTTTTGGACCTATGCACGGTTAATATGAATGGTTTGGGGAGAAACCGTGTGATTGGTGGAGGCATAGTGTGTATATAGTTTATTTTGTTTGTAAATGGCTTGTCTCTCATGGAATACACATAGTTTAGACCAAACCTTATGAATAAAAGGAGTAACCATTTGACTTGTTGGTGGTGTCTGGGAGAAGGAACACGAATTGAACACAGTTAGATGGAACTGTGTGGAAAGCATGAGAGAGGCTTTATAATTTTAGCAGGGCCAATATGCATGGTTGTTGAATGGTTTCTCAAACTGTTCAAAAAGCCCATGTGGGTTTCCCCTCCTTCTAGTAGGGTGCACATGGTTATCTTACGGTTTGGAAAACTATGTGGCCAAACTATGTTGCTTACCCAGATTCTTGAAAACTTGAGTTTCTAATTTTACCCTCTTAATTTTTAACCCCAGTTTGGGTTTCTCCTCCCCCACTCAACCTAGGTTCACCATGGGGATCTCAAACCACTCTTCCTTTTGTTTCTCCCTAGATCCTTGGTTCGCCTCCTTCAAATCTAGGAAAGTTTCTCATGATTTTTGGGTGTTTTCCTCCTCTCCTCTTCTCCCTCTCTTGGTTCTTGGTTATTTATTGGTTGGGATACCTTATGAAAAAATCCTAGGGTGAGGGTTGGATAATATGGGTTGTTTATTTTGGTGTTAGGGTGTTAAGATTACTTATTGGTCTTTTTTCTTCCTTCTCCTAGAGTTTTGTTACATTCGCACGTCTTTGAGGTAGGTGTTTCCATCCATTTCCTTTCTAGGATATTCCATTTGATTCTTGGGATTTATTAAATAACTTTTAAATGTTTAATTCTTGTTTGTGATGTTCTAGTTTGATTTTTTGTGGTGATTTCATGTTTTGAAATTGATGGAAATCGGTTCTTAAGGGATTTCTATAATTATGCCTATATGTATATGCATGAAAGGTGTTTGATAAAATGTCAATCAGTCTTTAAAAATGAAATTGGGTATTTTGGGATTGGGTTTGGCCATGGTTGGGTCTTGGTAATTTTTTCCTTATGAATCGAGCCTTTTATGTGGGTTTTGGTTTCTTTGTGGTTTGGCGATTCTATGTGGATCCTTGGTATTGGTTGTGAAGATTCTTTTAATACTTTAATTTGAATTTGGTTATTTTTATGGTTATCCATATATGTGCCATTTTATGTGGGTATATCCATATGTACACGGGGTTCACGTATGGATAGGTATACACACATCTAAATGGAATTCCATATGATCATCAATTTGGAACCCTACTTTTAAAAACACTTTTCCTCTATTTATTCTCTCCTCCAATCTACTCCCCAAATGTTTTTCTAAAAACTTCCAATGATTTCAAAATGGATTTTTGGTTCCTAAATGACTTCAAAATTGGTTTTCAAATTTTGTTTTCCCAAATCATTGTCTTTTTTAAACCTTGAGGTGTAATTTGGTAGTTAAATGATATAAAAGGACCATTCAACATCTACCATGCATAAATGGTGTTTTAACCTTGGTTTGGGAAATTGGTTTTGGATTAGAAATGTTAAGGAATTGTTGGTACTTTGTCATGTTTTGAAAATTGGTTTTAAATTAATATGACATGTAGGCCCGATTGGAACTTGTGAAAGGTTCCATGTATGATGGGAACCCCTATGGATGTCCATCCTATGAGAGGTAATTCACTTAGTTGGTGTCGAGGATTGGGAAAGGCATGCATGGTGGAATCTATGAGTTATGTTTAATGCCAATCATGTTATGAACTTCTCATTATACTTTATAATATTATCATGGGATTCCAAGACGTAATTTATAGGGTCAAGTGATGATTTATTTCTTTTCTTGATTAAATGGATTAGAACCCCATAGCTAGTGGATAGGCCAGGTGAGATTTTCTAATGGCGAGGCTAGTTTAGAGTATCCAAGTTGCTTATTGATTATGGAGTTTCTCCATATGCCAGAATGTGGGTCCAAAATGTGTAAATATAGGGATTTATTCTGTTTATGTTTAGAAATTTTCCATGATTACATATCTACATGTTCCTTCTTTTTTTTACAACATGTTTATTACCTATTTATTTAGTATTTTCCTACTTGTACTTACATTATTTCCTTCATTTCTAGATTTATTTGATATTCCATACTGCTTACTCATAGTTTTGTTTCTCCCTTCCTTTATACTATCCCCATGTTATGTTTTTTACTTGGCATTTGGATTTCAAATTGGGGTTTAAAAAGAGACTATGTGCTAGATTTTCTAAATTACAAAACTCTATTTTAACAAAATGTATTTTAAACTAGTGTATTTGAATTGTTTCAAGAAATAAAATGTATGGATTATGTGGTGATTACCTACTGAGCTATTTTATTCTCACACCCTACTTGTTCCACTCAATGTCGGTATACCCAATATGTTTTATAGGTATATATTTTATTCAGGTATTCATGTGATGTGGGATGGTCTTATGGATTGTGGTGACCAAGAGGTCACATGAAGATCATGTTGGTTTAGAGTTTAGGTTTAGTCTTTTTTTTTCTTTTCTGTTTAGTTCCACTACTATTGAATCTGGATCTATTTATATATTTATTAAGTTCAATGATTTATAGATTCCCTTTTTTTATATTATGCACTATATATTTCTTCAATTAATTCTATCTATTAGGAGATAAATCATTTCCAAGTGTATGATCTTTGATTCTTGGCACTAGTTTCCACCCTAGGAGGATCAGGAATGCCTCTCAGGCCTTGTCGTGTGCTAGTTTAGGTAACTAGTTTGGGGTCGACCCATGTTGGTTCGTGAAAAATGGTATCAAAGTAGCCCTTTTTTATTTGGGGGTGTAAGGTAGTTTGGATACAGGATTGTAGAGACTCAGGAGGTAGGTACAGAAAGAGCATCCTGAACTCTTAATCATCCAGTACCTCAAGTTACCAAGGGTAGTCTAGGATTTGATTCTTTTATTTTTAATTCAGGTTTTATGTTGTTGGTTTTGTTTGTTTTACCTATGCAACACAATATTCTTTCTTGGAGGAGAGACCCATGTGGATCCCCAGTGCGTAGTTCAAGATACTTCCAATGGTTAGTGCATTCTTAGAACACAGTTTTCTAAACCTTATGGTTGGGTTATGAATGGAAACTAGTTCCCTATTCCAATATTTCATACATGAGTTATGTTTTGGTTTTATTTTGGTTGGTGTAAATGTATTTTGAATGAAAAAGGGTTTTTGGAAAAGGATTTTTAAAAGAAAAATTGTTTGGGGACATGGATTCATTTAAAAATTGGGTTGAGTATTTAGAAAGGTGTCTTAGAAGAAATCCATTTCGAATTTGGGATGGAAATGGTAATTTTTGAAAGATTATTTTGGTTTTGTTTTATCATTTTCTGATTTATGAGTTGGGTGTGTTTTTTTGGAATGTTCCTTTTGGGTTGAATTTTGGGTTGATGTTGATTCAGTTATGTGTTCTTATGTTATTTAGATTATTCCACATAGAAAGGTCCCGAGGTTTTTTATTAAATCTATTCTAGTCTTTTTCTCTGCCCAAACTTCTAATTGGGGAGGGAGATTCAAGTTATTATCAACTATTTCTACTATTTCATGGGGATCGAGGTTCATTAGATATTGTAGAGTGGCTAGAGAATGTTGAAGGTGTTTTCAGGTCTTTGGGATATCTTGAAGATATAAGGGTGTGATCTATTCTGATTTTTTAGGGTCTAGAGTTGGATTAGTGGAAGGTGATTATCCCATCATCATTTTAAGTTGGGATGTCTTGGGTAGTATTTAAGAATACTTTCATCCAATGGTTTATTCCCTAAGAGGTGAAGGTGAAGAAAGTGGTAGAGCTCTTGGGCATCCAGCAAGTTCAATGGGTGGTGAAGGCATATGTTGATCTATTTTAAGAGACGATTTCTTTTTCTTCATAGATAACATCAAAGACTTAGTTGAAATATGATCTATTCATCTGAGGTATTCATATGGATATTAATGAGTGAGTTATCCCATCTAGGGAAGTTGTGTTTGGTAAGCTATTAGATGAGGAATTTCTAGACAATCTGGTTCTTGGAGTGTAGTATTTTATAGTTAGAAATATGGTTTCTCTCGACACTCATTAAGGTTACCAAAATAGAAAATAGTGTGTTCTAGAGGAACTTATTCCCAAGTAGTCCCCCTTGTTTGTTCCTACATCTCGTTCATCAGACAACCCACTCATGTGTTTCCATTATGGTCAGTTCGGGCACTCGAAGCCATCTTACTATCATCTTATAAAGGGTTGATGATGATGTGTCCATCTGTGTCACTTGTAGAAGTTCTTCAAGAGACATTTCTAGAAGGAGAAGCCTTTTTATAAGATACCATCAACTAATTGTGGGAATTTATATGATTCAAGACACCAAGGATCTAGCCATAGGCCCCAAAGTGAATCTATTCACATAGTTAGGAATTACTTGGTATAATGGGGTATAGTGTCTCAACTTTTTTCTACAATGTTGAAGTGTAGATGGTTTAAGTTTCCCTATTGTAGTTTTATTTGTTTCAAAAATCCCCTTTTTGTTGTGAGAGGCCTGGTGACCTCTTTTTCTTGTAAGTTTTGTGGTTGCGCTTTGTGTTACGAAACTTGTGTGGTTAGAATTTTGTGGATCGAATTTGGTTTGGTTTGTGTTTCTCTTGGATATGATTGTGTGTTTTGGAAATTATGAATCATGGTTTGGTTCAAAGTTTGGTTTATTTTTATTCCATTGGGTTATCCTTGTGTTCGGAGTTCCAGTATTGGCTCATTTAGGTAGAATGTTAAGTGTTGGGGAGATTAAACATGGATCTTTTTTGTGATTTTCCATAGTGTTAGTTTGGTGTGAATTTTTTATTTGAAAGGTCACACCAATTTTCATGGTTATGATTATCCTCAATTAGTTTTGATTTCAAGAGTTTTTCCTCGTTTATATGGGTGAATTTCTAGGAGTATAAAGTTTTTATGGTGGGGAAAATTATAACAATTGATCCTGATTTTCTTTTATTTAATTTTTTTAATCTATTTATTAGTGTTTGAAATTTTTTTGAGGTTTAGGTTGAGTTACCGGTGATATTTTTTGAGTATTATAGGTTTTAGGTTGCTTTTGGCCCTGTTCATGGTTAGTGTACACGGTTTGGGGAGAAACCTTGTGGCTGGTGGAGGCAGAGTGTGTTTTCAGTTCATTTTTTATTTTATA
Source organism: Viscum album (assembly GCA_963277665.1). NCBI lineage: Eukaryota > Viridiplantae > Streptophyta > Magnoliopsida > Santalales > Viscaceae > Viscum > Viscum album. The sequence continues at coordinate 1,317,771,525 of OY728166.1, forward strand.
GTTTGTCTTGAATGACCCGCACATGGGTTTTCCAAACCCTTACAAGGAAAAATAGTAACCATGAGGATTTTTGGTGGTGTCCATAATAAGACACATGTATTGTTCATGGTTAGAGGGAACCATGAAATAAGTGTGTGAGAGGATCTCCAATCTTGACAGAGCCAATTTTCATGGTTGGTGTATAATTTCTCAAACTGTGTAGCTAGCTCATATGGGTTTCCCCTTCTTCTAGTAGGTTTCACATGGTTGGTGCATGATTTGAAAAACTATGCAGCTAAACTGCGTGACTTACCCGGATTATTGAAATATTAAGTTTCCAAATATTCCTATTTTAAGTTTTAACCCCATTTCAGGTTTATCCTCTCCCACTCAACCTAGGCACACTTTGGGTCTCCCAAACCCCTCTCCCTTTAGCTATCATTATATCCTTTCTACTCCTCCATAAAATATAGGCAAGTTTCTCATGATTTTTGGGTGTTTTTCTCCTCTCCTATTCTCCCTCTCTGGGTTCTTGGTTTTTTCTTGGTTGGAATCCCTCTTGGACAAACCCTAGGGTGAGGGTTGGTTAATATGGGTTGTTTCTTTTGGTGTTAGGGTGTTCAGATTGGTTTTTTTTCTTGGTTCTTCATTCTCTTAAATTTTTATTGCATTCACACATCGTTGAGGTAGTTTTTTCCATCCATTTCCTTTCAAAGACATTCCATTTGATTCTTGGTATTTCTTAATTAAGTTTTAAATGTGTTATTCATGTTTGTGATGTGATATTTTGATTTTTTTTTTGTTCTTTCATGTTGTAAAATTGATGAAAATTGGTTCTTAATGGATTTCTATAATTATGCCTATATGTATATGCATGTAAGGTGTTTTATAAAATTCCAATTAGTCTATAAAAATGAAATTAGGTATTTGGGGATTGGGTTTAGCCATGGTTGGCTCTTAGTAATTTGGTTTACTTATTAATTGATCCTTGTACATGGGTTTTGGTGACCTTTTGGTTAGGTGCTTATGTATGGATCTTTGGTATTGGTTGTAAATCTTCTTGTAATTATTTAATTAGAATTTGTTTATTTTTATGTTTATCCATATATGTTCCATTGGATGTGGTAATATTCATATTCACATGGGGCACACGTACAGATAGGTATACACACACATCTAAATGGAATTACATACAATCATTCATCTTGAAACCTAGTTTTCAAAACACTTTTTTTCCATTTATTCTCTCCTCCGCTCTATTCCCCAAAAAAAATTCTAAAAACTTCCAATGTTTTCTAAATGAATTTTTGGTTCCTAAATGACTTTAAATGTAGTTTTTAAAATGAGTTTTAAAAATCGTGGTCGGTTTGGCACCTTGAGTTGTAATTTGGTAACTAAATGACATGAAATGCTCATTCAGTATCTCCCATTCATAAATTGTGTTTTCACCATGGTTTTGGAAATTTATTTTTGGATTAGAAATGTTAAGGTCTGGTAGGTACTTTGTGCTATTTTGGAAATTGTCTTTAAATTCATATGACATGTAGGATTAATGGGAACTTGTGAAAGGTTACATGTATGATGGGAGCCTCTATGGTTTTCCTTCTAATGAGAGTGACTTTACATAGTTGGTGTTAGGGATTATAAAAGGCATGTAGGGTGGCATATGAGAGTTATGTTTAATTCCAAGCGTATGATGACCTCCTCATTATCCTTTGCATTATTATCATGGGATTATTAGACTTAATTTATAGGGTCTAGTGATTATTTCTTTCTAGTCCCAATTAGATGGATTAGATGCCCCTGGATAGAGGATAGGCTAGGTGGTATTTTCCACTATTGAGGCTAGTTTAGAGTAGCGAAGTTGGTTATTGACTATGGAGATGCACCATACATTAGTTGGTGGGTCAAAACTGAGTATGTATTGGGATTTATTCTAGGTATTTATAATAATTTACCATGATAACATATATGTATGTTCCTTATTTGTTTTAGAACACATTGGTTACCTATTTATTTAGTATTTAGCTACTTCTACTTGTAATGTTTCCTTCATTTATGGATTTATTTGATATTCCTTAATGCTTTATCTTAGTTTTGTTCCTCCCTTTGTACTGTCCTTGGGTCGTATTTTCTACTTGGAATTTGTCTTTCAAACTATATTTTAGAAAGATAAGTTTCCATTTATTTTCTAAATAACAAAATCCAATTTTTAAAAAAATGTATTTAAACTAGCATATTTGGACCGTTTCGGGAAAGTTCATGTATGGAATATGTGGTGCTTACCTATTGAGCTATTTTATGATCACAACCTACTTTTTCCACTCAGCATCGATAGACCCAAGCTATTTTTCTGGTTTAGCTTTTTTTTAGGTTTGCCTGTGGTGTGGGATAGTCTTATGAATGTTGATGACTAAGAGGTCACATAGAGATAATCTCAGGTTTCAGTTTGGGTCCAGTCTTATTTTTTATTTTCTATTTAGTTCCACTGCCACTGTATCTAGATCATTTTATGTATTTATTAGGTTCAATGATTTGTGGTTTCCCATTTTTTATGTTGAATACTCTATCATGATTCAATTGTTTCTATTTATTATATTATAAATCATTTCTAAGTGTATGGTCTTTGATTGCCGACAATAGTTTCCATCCCAAGAGGATTAGGAATGCCTCTTGGGCATTGTCACGGGCTATCTCGAGTAACCGATTTAGTTTCATACCAGGTTGGTTCATGACATGTGATGACAAGGAATTGTACTCTAAAGGTGTCGTCAGATCATTGATGTTTAGAAAACCAAGATTGTTATGTGAAAGGTCAGTGGTGGATAAAGAATTTGCATGAAGTGTTGGAAAAACCTATAAATAGGATGCTTCCCCCTGAATTGTAGTGTCCAAAACTTAGAGAATATCGTGGATCTGAAATCGAGTAAGAGTTTCATGAATAAATTTCTTGTGAAAAGCAATTACACAAACATAAGTTGTGTTACAAAAAGTGAATTGTTTCTATATGACCAAGTGATTTCCATGAAAAACTAAAATGTTGTGATAAATTTGGAGTTTTGTGAAAAACTAAAATGTTGTGTTAAACATGGAGTTCCACAACAAAGTGAAATGTTATAAGAAAGTTGGTTTGTTGCGTGAAATTTTTGAAAAGTTTATGCAAAGGTGAAAGTTATATAAACCAAAAGAAATTTCCTAGAAATTCTATGGAAAGTTTATATTCATCATGTGGATAAAATTAAATCTTTATGATGCACTGAATGAGGTGTAAAAAATATTGATTCAATAAATAATTAGAAGAATACTATGAAGGATTAGTGACCACACCTTAGTTGGGAGATCAGTGAGCTTTCAAAGTGTGATTGTTTGTAAACAAGGAGGGACAATGAGTCCACTCTAAACATTATAACATTATTTCATTATAGTGGATTTGGAACATTGGATCATTTAAATTGTATGCTCCTTGGATGTATATTAGTGAGGGTGAATCAAGTTAAATTATTGTTTATTCATGTTTTAATTTCTATTTATTCGTTACTATGTGAAGAAGATAGAAGAGAATTTTGTTTAACAATGAAACAAGATCCACAAAGGGGTAGTTGTTTTAATTTTTCATACCCTAATTCACCCCTCTCTCAGGGCATTTAACATGGTAGGGATAATAATTGGTATCAAAGGGGAAGGTTAAAGTTAGTGTTTCCCTCTCAATATAATTAATGTAAATTGTTAATCATAAAGGGATTCTGATCTTCGATGGAATTTTTTTCAATTGTGGAAGAATTAGATACAACACTACTTCCAATCATTAGGAATGAATGTTTTTATGGTTCTGATGTATGGTATTTTGGCCAGTATGGATAGTATATATTTATCATAAGTAGAAGAAACATAATTGGATACTAATGCTAAAAAAATAAATTGTTTAGGGGGAGCCTTATCAAATATAATATGCATGAAGGTGACACCATGTAAGTCATTGCATTCTATGCAGGGAAAGTTTCTGAATATATCTCATAGTGATTTAAAATTATAAGAAGCTAAATTATAGGTTATGTGGAACAATTATGGGGACCTAATAATTTACCCTAACGAGTCTATTGATGCATTCTTTGATCAAATGAATGTTTCTATAACTGACATGCATGGTCTTGAAGAAATCCCAAATAATATAAAGTTCATCAAGTGCATATTGAGAAGACTTCCACCTTGGTTAAATCCAGATGTCTTTGTACTGGATGGAAAAAATTCCCAAAATATTTTACATTGGATAGTTTACATAGTAATCTTATTTTATATGAGATGAGGAATGATGATAATGAGTTTATATAAAAGGGGAAGTCTAAATAGGTGGAATTTAAGGCTATGAAGAAGCTCACCATAGAGGATGTTTAGGAAGAAGGATAAGTGGATAAGGTGATGTGATTTCTTTCCTAAAATATATAAAGGGAAAAGGAAAGTTTAAAGGGAAGCTTATACTTGCATTATTTTGATGTGTAAAGTTTGTAAATATTATAGAAAAGTATCCCAAGAAGTTTCAAGATGGCGATAAGGATGATGATGAAATTCCCATAATGAACTATTTATCTATTCTAAAGGTAGGAAAAGTGTTAAGAGAAATTTCTTCAAGAAGAAGACCATTATTTCACAAGAAAATAATTTTTTTAATGAAATTGAGGTGAATAAATTGAAGATTGAAAAGAATATAGAGAAAATATTATGGCAGCAGTTGTTGGAAATTCCCATACGAGGGAAAAGAGAGATATTTATGAAGGAGAAGTGGAAGGGAGAGTTGATATCTAATTTGAATTAGTATCTTCTCTTGAGGATATAATTTTTTGGAGAGACAAAAAAATATATCCAATAGATTAGTTCATGATGTCAAACTATATAAGAAATAATAATAGGTATAGAAGTGTGAGATGAATGAAAAAAATCGAAAAGATAAATTTTGAAATGCAAAGAACTCAGAAAAGTTCATTGATTATAAGCTCAATGTTGAAGAACGGAACAAGGTTATCAATGGTTTGACTAACACAGTGAAAGATTAGGTTAAGTATATTAAGGACTTAGGTAGTAATTTTTTATCCAATGAAGAAAATTATAAGACCAGGATGGGCTCTTGTCCCATGATATAAAATCGATAAATTAGGTCACACAAGATATAAAAAATAGAAATTAGAACATAGATATACATCAAAATAATTAAAGAATTTCTAGGAGAATAAAATGAAACATCAGTATGACACAATTGGTATGAGACTTGATCATAAACAGAAAGTAGTGATGATTGGTGGTAGACCATAATCTCCCACTCTAAGGTTTAAGATTAATTTTGATATGAATAAAAATTAGAATATTTAGATATCCTAAGGGACAAGCGATTCCATAGTAATGACTCACAAGATTTAAACTTGTATAATGTGTTATTATATTGGAATGATGATACATTCTCAAAATGTATGATCCATAGACAAAAGGAACTTGAGAGCACAAGAGAATAAATATATCCAAATAGAAATAAATATTATAGACATGAATTTTATGGTCACTATTTTTGGTGTAGAGGATTTGGACATATGGACATATATTTCTCATTGACAATGCAAAGTAATATGTTGAAGAAGACCCAAAGTGGTTGTACACAATAGATCAAGGAATCATAGAACAAGTTGAAAATTAAAAATAATTTTTTAGATTTGAAAGATGAATTTGGTCCATCGTACTCTATATAAGATCAAGAATACTAGTCAACATTGTCTATGAAGTCAAATAAATGGATCAAAAAGAAAATTTCATAACAGGTAGTGGTTATAGAGATTTCCCAAAATCATTACATTATGCTAGTGTATGGATCCTTGATAGTGGATGCACTTACCACATAATGATAAATAAAGATCTTATCATAGGAATAAAGTATGATAAGGAAGGTGTCATCAAATTTGAAAATGATAATGGCCTAAAGGTTATTAGATCTGGAAAATCCATGTTTGGGGGTAAATATATGAGAATTAAAATTGTATTGGTCATGGAAGGTCTTATTCATAACTTGACGAGTGTTAGTAAACTATGTGAATTAGGACATGTAATAAGATTTAATAAGGAGATGTGTATCATCAAGTGAAAATATGGTATAGCTGCGATGAAGGGGAAGAGAACGAATGTGGATCTATACCTTGTTAGTGAAAAGAAGATATATTATTTCTATCCAAGGAGGAAGAAAGTAGATTATTGCATAAATAACTTATCCATTAGATCCAAATATCATTGGAAGATCTAGATAAATGTGATGTATCTAAATATCTCCTTAATCTCTCATGTGATCATACACACATGTGTGATGCTTTACAAAAAGGGAGTATCACTTGAAAGACATATAATGTGAAATATAAAAGCTCAACAAGAGTGATTGAACTGGTTCATATTGATATGTGTGGACCTATATGACCAAGAGATACTGATAGGAAGAGATATTATATCATTTTCATTGATGATCATAATAGGATGGAGTGGACTATTATCATAAACTACAAATCTAAGGTGTTTAGTTGTATAACACAATATCATAGGGAAGTTAAAAAAAGGTTTGGTCAAAAAAATCAAAAGTTCCAAACCAATAATGGTATGAAGTTCAAAAATATCCAAGTGGAATATTATCTCAAGAAGAATGGGATGGGGAACCAAGTATCAAAATGGATGACTACTTAGTAAAATGGTGTGGTTTATAGGAGAAACCAAATCATAAATAGCATGAACATGACAATGCTTATTGAGAAAGACCCGTCAGATATTTTTTGGAAAAAACAAGTATTGACATCGGTAGAAATTTCAAATAAATCCTTGTTTTGTCTGAGGTAAGAGAATACTCTATATGAGATATAGTATAGAAAAAATCTGATATTTAATTACTTGTAAGTGTTATGAAATAAGTGTTTCATTCTCACTAATGAGAAACAAGGGAAGTTTAAATCCTGTGAATATGAATGGATATTTCTCAGATACTCAAGAAAAATTAAATCATATAAATGTTTCAATAAGTTGTTGGAAAAAGTCATGGAGATAAATTAGATTATTGTGGTAGAGAATGAGCATAATCTTTAGTAAATCAATGAATAGTTTCATGAGGATAGAGATGAATAGATGAGTCACTCGGGGGGAGTGCAACTACCTGAGGTAGATTTAAAAGAAGACTAAAATGGTAAGTAAGATGGATTTAAACCTATATCTTCATAGAAGTAAAAGATTTATGTTAAAATTGATATATAAAACATTATTGGTGATTAGAAAACACCAGTATAAACAAGAATAATTAATTCTCTACAATAAGAACATATTCTATCATAGGTAGATCCAATTTTTTTTGAAGAATCTACAAGGGATGAAAATTAAGTTTATAAAATGAATAAAGTTCTTAAACAAATCGAAAATAATCAGACCTGGGAGATTTTTTTGAGGTTGACCGACAAGAATGTCACTAGGACCAAATGGGTCTTCCATAAAAATCTGAATGAATATGAAATAGTGATTCTAAACAAAGAATTAATTGCGTGTAATGGATACTACCAAACAGATGGTATCGAAGTTGATGAAATATTTTTATAAGTTGTAAGGTTGGAGATAATTCAATTATTCTTGGCTATAACAATGAAAAGTAAATTCAATGTTTTCTAGATGGATGTCAAGTCATTATTTCTTAATGTGTTTCTAGAAAAAGAAGATTATATTAAACATTGATATGGTTTTCTCATTCATGAATGTGAGAAAAAACTTTTTTGATTGAATAATGATTTGTATGGATTGAAATGGGAACCAAGTTCATGGTATTCATGACTTGATCAGTAATTGAAGAAGATCAGTTTCCAATGTGGTGGTGTTGATTACAATCTCTATTTAAATAATTAGAGTAATAAAAGGATGATGGTGTTGGTATATATTAATGGAATAATCTTTGGTGTATCAAATTAATAAAAATGAAAATAGCTTACAGAATTCATGAAATACAAGTTTAAAATGCTGATGATTTTTTAGCTAAATTTTTTCCTTGGTTTATAAGTGAAACAAGTAAAACATAATACATTTATTTCTCAATACCAATATTCCAAGGAGGTTCTGAGAATATTTTAAATGGATAATTCCAATGAGATGAAAACTCTAGTCACTACCTAGATAAAACTATCATGATATGATGAAGTAAAAACAGTCAATGTCATAGAATAAAGGTAGATAATTGGGATCTTTTTTTACTTAAAAAACATGAAACAATATTGATTTTTCCATATTCTAGGTGAAACTGTATCAAATGAATTCCAAGGAAAGTCTCTTTTAGTGAAAATAATACTTTGGTATATCAAGGGAATAGTAGATTTTGGTTTTATGTACAATGAAAAATACTAACAAGAGTTATTGGGTGATACAGATGTAGATTGGACCAGTTCAAAAGATAATAGAAAGTCAACATCAATTGGTGCATTCTATCTTCACAGACTATGTATTTCATGTATAATTAAGAAAAAATATTGAATTTATATAAGCACCATTGAATCTGAATATATTATGGTAACTCAAGATAGCACATGATTATTGTGGATGAAGAAACAACTTGAATATATGAGATTTAAAGTGACTATTTTTATTGAAATAAATTGTGAGAATTCAAGTTCTATAAATCTTAAAAAAATACAATCCATTACTTGAGGAGAAATCACATTGACACCTGGTATAATTTTATCAAGGAGAAGTCGAAGCATGGGTTAGTAAAGTTAGATCATGTGCCTAAAGAAATTTAGGTTACCAAAATTCTAATAAAGACCTTACCTAAATAATTATTTAATAGAAATCAGCTAGCCCTCTAAGTCTAGTTGAACTCCCACACTTAAACAATGTGGATTTAGAACCCCCTTTCCTCAAGGTATGTTGTGTTTTTCTCTTTGTGATGATATGTGTTATTTACCTTATCACAAACCAAAAATGAGTGAACTTTAGATTCATTGACAAAGGGGAGAATTATTTGTTCTGAAATAAAAGGGGTTTTTTGAAAACTGATAATGCTAAAGATGTTCATTCAATTAATATATATCGTGAAAGGTTTATCTATGGGTTCATGATTTTCATGAACCAACCTCCCAGGTCCATGAACCTGGTCATATAAACCCATTGGTCTCCTACAATACTTTGGTTTCCTTCTTAGCGGACCATAGGATAATAACCACCAGGGTAACTTATCATACTAATGCTTTTATCCACAGGCCAACACATGTTCTTTCAGTGTTCATTTTTCTCACTCACACACACCTTGGGGAACTTCCCAAGAGGTATCTCATCCCAAAAATACTCCAAGATAAGAATGATTAACTATGTATTTATAATAAAATAAGAACCCAGAAATAAAGGTGGACCTTGTTAACATGGGTAGTAAAATTTAGTCTTTTATGTCCCACTTTTCCAAGGGTGTTTCACTCTCCCATCCTTTAAATCATAACACCCTCATTTTATATCCCAAACCTTAAACCCCAGAATTTCCACTACACTTTCAAATGGGTATTAGATCTGATACCATTTTGCATGACCTAAACTACCTTTCACGTGAAATTGGTTATCCGACCCCATGGGTTACCTGTAATACCTTGGTTTCCTTCTTAGCACACCATAGTCTATTACCCACTAGGATCACTTATCAGATTAATGATTATCCCTATAGGCCAATTCATTTTATTTCAGTGTGCTTTGTCTCTACTCACACACACACTAGAAAAATTCCCTAGAGGTCACCTATACTAACACTACTACATGACAAGAATGATTAATTGTGGATTTCTTATCAAAAAGGCTTCTAAAAGAAAGGTTCACCTTTTTGACATGGGTAGTAACATTTAGTCTTTTAAGTATGACTTTTCTAGGGGTGTTATAATGATGAAAAAAATTACCCATTGGGGTTGAAGAAGTGGTATTCTCAAGATCTACACTATGTGTTACAATGTTTAAAACATTGATATTTCAAAAATTACCAATGGGTAATGGACATAAAACCATTGATACTATAATAATTCTTAATTTTCAACAACATTTGGTATCAAGAATTATGAGTTTCATTGATGGAATTTGCATGCTACTCTTATTTCTCAAAAAGAGCATGGATCATGTGGGATTAGAGTATGTGTTGAGTAAATATTTTATTGTTATCCAGAGTCATAGGATGAGAATTTTTGTTAACAAAGGAAGTTTGAAAATTTCTATCAATGAGTGAAATCTAAAGGGTTAAAGTGGTATCAAAGTTTGAAGGGTTTTTAACAACCCCAAAGGGGGATATTTTTAGGGAAAATCTCTTAAAGTGACATTACATTATTTCTAGGTTGGTTGTGTTTATTGTAAAAGTCATTTGTGAAGTTCAAACTCAATTGTTTAAAAATTATATTGATAAGGCTCTAGGATGGTGCAGACCTCTATGAGCTCAAGGAATATTAACTGAGAGACAGATTGAAGCTATCCAAGAAAGAGGATCATCGAGGTGTGGAAGCTCTGGATGGTTTTTACATAGTTTCATGTATAAGGTGGAGGATTTTTCTAGTGTTTAACAAATTTTTGGGGTTTAAAATTTAGAGGAAGGGTAAATTTGTTTTTGAAGTAAAGGAAATATTTTTTCACAAGGGGAAAATTTGCGTGAACAAAAAAAATTGAGAAGTTTCAATAATGTTAACATTCAAGGCCTCCTCATCAAAACATAGCAAAATAAGGTGTTTCATGAATTTTATGTAGTTTTATGAAATTCAAAGTTATGTGAATCATATAATTTTGTGTGAACTCGGTAAATACAGTTGGAAGTTATGTGATGGAGTGGAGTTTTTTGATAAAGGAAACATCAAATAATTAAAGTTTTGAGAACCAATAAAGTTAGGAATAAGGTTAATGGTGGATGAGGAAGCTGAGATAAGGGTCAAATTTTCCAATAAATAGTCCTCTACACCCTCCCCCTCATTTTTAGTGTCCAACACTTAGAAAATAATAGGGATTTGGAATCGAGTAAGAGTTGAACATAGGAATTTATTTCATGAAGCCATTACAAAAATATCTATTTCATAAAGAATAGTGACTTGTGTCTATATGGCCATGTGAGCTCCATGAAAAAACTAAAAATTTGTGCAGAAGTAGGAGTTACATGGAAAACTACATGAAATGAGGAGTTCCATGACAAAGTGAAAAGTTGAGTGAAATTTGGGAAGTTTTTCAAAATTTGGGATGTTTTTTAAATGTTTTACAAAGGTTACACAAAGGTGAAAGTTTTTTGAAACAAAATAAATTTCACAAAAATTATATGGTAAGTTGATATTCATCACATGGATGAAATTATATCTTAAAAACACATAAAATGAGGTATAAACAAAATTAATTCAAGAAATATATAGAATAAACTTATATAGGATCAGTGAGAACACTTCCATTGAGAGAGTAGTGATCCTTCAAAGTGTGATTGGTTATAAACAAGGAGGGATAGTGAATCTGCTCTAAATATTGTAACAAGAGTACTCTAGAGTAGATTTGGTATATTAGAACATTACCTCGGTATGATCCTTATATATATCCCATTGGGGGTTAACCAAGTAAAATTCTTGTGTCCTATGCATATTTTATTTTCCATGTGTTCATTTCTTTGAGAAAAAGAGAGAAGAGGGTTTTGTATAACAATGAAAAAAGATCCCAAAAGGAGTAGTTGTTTTAATCTTCCATACCCTGATTACCCCCCCCCCTTATAATATTTAACTTGGTTGAGAAAATGGGATCTATCTAGGTCTTGGGATAATTATCTCTAGAACTCATTTCATACAATGGTTAGATTGTGGGTAGGGTTTTAGAAATTGTCAAAACTAGGTTTAAATAAATCCAAGGTTAATTGCATAAGGGCCGTTATTATTTTATTAAACCTTGGAAAACCCCATGTCTACATAATAATTCTAATATTATTATTTAATTGAAATGCGTTAAACTCCTGGATAAAATGAATATTTTTTTCTTGAATAAATAAATTAATATTTATTCAAATAATATTTAATATGACATTTATCACTAGACCATTAAACTAGGTTATCCAATCCCCCTTAACATTCATTATACCTTGAGTAATGACTATTTAATTAATAAATAAATATAACTTCATTATTCATCAATAAATAAATAAATATTATATTCACAAACTTAGTGAATAAATATCTATTAATATTTTTCAAACCAAATAAATAAATTTTTGTTCCTTATGAATAACCCAGAATAAATATATAATATATATTCATGTAATTAATTAATTAATTACCTGGAGAATAAATATTTATTAAATATTCAACTTATATATATATATTCTCTTGAATAACTTGTGACTAAATATTTTCAATAAAACTAACATGAATAATTATTAAAAAATGTATAAAAATAATATTTATCCAACATGTTAAATTTATATAGAATTTAATTGATATTCTAAATACACTTAGTGTGGGACCCTCTAGGACTATTTATTAGTGGCATTAGGATAAACAAACTAAAGTCTGAGTTTGGTGTTTAGTTTTATGCCAAGGATCATATAGGAAAAGAAGTTAATATCGAATTACTTGCAATATCTTACGAATACTCACCACGTAATATAATCTCTTTATCTTGATATCTCTAAATAAGAAGGTTACATGATAATGTCATAAAACAATGTGATTGATTTCTTTTTCTTTAGATTTCTTGAAATGAACTTTACAAATGTAATATCATGTCCATGGACTTAATTAGGTAGTTCCACTCCCATTAAAGGGCCTAGGATATCAAATTCTACTGAACTAGGAAGGTATGAATACTTTCTCGCATTATTCATTAATGTAATATCACTTGTGACTGAGGTGACCCAAGATAAACATGAATTTATTTTACATCATTTCCATAATTAAAAAAATCACATTACATAATAATATCAACATCATGAGAATCAATAGGTTTAGTGTCTTTGGATACTAGCTATATAAGCAACTTATCTTACAATTATTGTGAACATTTCCCTATAATTTCATCATACTAGATCTTCTCCTAGATGTATCACAAGTTAAACTCAACCTCATGACCTACAAAATGGAAACATAAGAAAGGGGTGAGCTCAAATTCTTAGTAAGGGAATAATAAACATATCAACATGTTACCTAGGGTGAGATCATAAGCATATGGGAGAACATAAGGAGGGAAATATTTGATTAAAAGAACATTGAGTCATAAAAAACATTTAATATTTCATAATAGGAGAAAAAGTAATCCCATATGATCAAACATATAACCTGGCATGGAGACTATAAAAACTTGAGACCTAAATCATGTGACAAGGGTATATTATAGACACATATCAAAATATGGTGGCACCAATATAAACATAGATACTCAAAATTTTATATTAGGAATCACAACATATTTACCATATTATATCATGATTCCTAACCTATTTCCCATATTGGATCAAGCATCATAACCTAATTCCCATAGTAGATCAAGAATCACAAAAATTTTCCCATTTTGGATTTTGCATCACTACTCATTTCACCATTATATCATGAGATGTATGTCTTTACCCAATGTATTATATCAATATATAGGGCCCAAACATCACTTAAAGATTAAATATATGCATGTGTGCCACAATAAAACATCAAATCATAACATCATTAAAACCAAATAATAATAATGGGTTTCACATTACATTTTAAAAGGTATTACATAAATAACCACATAAACCTGATTAATTGATATCAAATTCAATCAGCCAAAAGAGGAACTTCATAAATTCTTTCATAAGGTGCTTCATGAATCATAAATTCATGGAAAATAACTCCTTGATATAAGTGATAAAATTCAATCCAAAGTTAAAAAAAATTATTTTGAAAGGAAAATAATTTTTGATATTTTAAAATACTTTTTTGAAAACCCACATAGAAAAAAGTGATAATAAAAACTATCTTTTAAAAGTGAAAAATAATTGTATAAAGATCACATAAATTGATACATACTTGGATTTAAATACATGAAAGGATAACATTGGTGGTTAGTTATAACATATACTTAAAACAAAGAGCCAATTAAGAGATGAAGGTTCATCCTTTATAATGTTGTACTTTTAGGTGAGAGAACAATCAAGTAGGAAGATCTAAATCAAAATATTTAAAAAAAAGATAATAGGGAACATCATATAAAATGGTAAATTAATTAATAAAGGGAACATTGAAGGTAACCATTCAAAATAATCCATATAACTCAATGAAAGACATTTGGGTTACCAAAGTCCCCTAACCCGACTCTTGACTTTCAGAAAAGTGATTTATCTTCTTGTATCATAAAGATAAACATATTAATCACTTATTTCATAAATTTAATTGTACTTATTTCCATTTATACTTTTAATTTATAATTATTCTCTACATATATATTAGTTACTTATTTTCCCACATTTGGTGTTTATAGTTTTGGATATTTATACCAGTTTTGTAGGGGAAATGTCGGTATTTATACTTCTTACAAAGTTAATCTTTAAAAAATAACTAATTATATTTAAAGTTATGATTTATAATGATTTATTAAGTTTAAATTTCCTTTCGTGATTGCATTATTATTTATCTTAGAAGATGAAATCAATAATAAGCATATTTCAGTGATTTTTAACCCATATAGGGTGTTTTCTTATTTAATTAATTATATATTGAAATAAACATTCCATAAATAATAAAAACTCTTTAGTTACATATTTATATCATATTACACCATTAATTATGTTTTTATAATCATAAATTATCTAATTTTATTGTATTGTACAAGTATGTGGTCAAACTGACCCAAACATGAACATACCCTGATTAATAGATAATTATGAGATGATTTATTTGAAATATAATTAAAAAGTAGCATAATGATATCATTTATTATTTATTAGTGTGATATATAATAATTAAAAATAATTACTATAATACTTCATAGATAAGAAACAATTACAAAATATGAAAAAATTGTTTTTCCTCTTAGTTCGCTTGTCTGAGAAAATTGATTTTATAACAATTGTTTATCACTTATAAAATTAAAAGTTTATTGAATTTTTATTAAAAAAATATTATTAATATCATAAAACTCATATTTATCCTTTTAAATCATTCTTATATTCATCCATGGAAGGAGGCATTTAAAAATAGAGTGCATCGTACCCTGGAGGCGATGGTCCGCACCTACGCATGGATTAGGATTTCATTTTAAAATAATAAGATAAATAAGTAATATGGTTTGGTATTATACAATCATAAATAATTTATAAATATCTTAATTATATATTAAATTAACTTTTTGGACCATCCAGGTTAGGTAGTGAAGGAATATAAACTCGTTTATTCATGGCGGCGGTAGTCCGCACATACACACATTTCATGTTTTCATTTTTCTTAATGAAAAAGGGTAGTTAATGCTTGTAGCATAAATATAATAATATATAAGAATAATAAGGAAATTTATTTTATCATTTTATTATGGTTTAATGAAATTTGGAAAATAATTAGTGCATATAAATAAATAGAAATGAGAAAGAGAGGTTAGGAACTTATACCTCACTTCTTAGATTTTCTCATTTACAAAGGGGGTTAAACCTTATAGGGATGATTTTTTTGACAAGAACAAAACCAATTTAAGGTGGATAGGAATTTTTATGATAGGGTTGGACATATTTTCTTCCTAACTTGGTAGGTTTTGGTGTGATGGGAAGTGAGGATAAGATATCACCTTTTATAAGTGAAAATGGATGACATTTTTGTAAATACGCCAAAATTTTCAATAATGAGAAGTCACTCTCAAGGAAAGTGGATTGAAGATTTGAGAAATAAGTTTCATGTAAATAGACAAGGTTAGTAAATCCTAAAAAAATATTTTAACATGTTTTTCAATCCCTTTATCCCCTAAATTATTACTTTTACCATTCTAAATTTTACCACGGTAGTAAGTTTTTACCTAAGGTAACTTGATATTTATAACTAAAAATAAAGTGGTCCTTATTATATAATTTCAACCTAATGATTATAAATTTTAAATTCACACTACTGGAAAAACAACCTATACCCACGGTTCAAAATAGTGGGTATAGCCATTAAAACCGTGGGTATAGGCTATACCCACGATTTTGGGAACCGTGGGCTGGAACGATGTCAGTATAGGGGAGTCAAAGTGTTAACCATGGCTGTTTCAGCGTGGCACACAACAGACCCCACATTTTGAAAATCGTGGGGTATTAAAATTCAAAATATTCGCAGTAGTCGGGATTTGAACCCGCACTACCGCTGCGCATCACCAAGGGACCAACCGAGAAGCGAATTATTTTTTTTATATAATCATACATCAATGTATAAATATTCATTTTATCCACATGGGGTACTAAAAAATCCGAAAATGCTGGCAAGGGGTTTCAAACCTGTGTCTCACGCTGGGACTCACGGTCGTACACCAACAACTGACCAACCGAGCTATGATTTTCAATTGTTATTTATATATACATATACATATATATATTAATACAATCCACATCGGTTATTTAAATTCAAAAAACTGCAGACTTCGGGCCTCGAACCCGCATCTCACGGTCGCGCCTCCACTAGTGATCAACTGAGCTACCAAAATTCTGAGTATATAAATTTATATTTATATAAATATATTAAACTAAACCCTGAAAAAATATCTTCCCAATAAATTTATTTCGTGTCTCGCTTAATTTTCATTTCCTGCCATAAGTTATACCCACAGTTCTCTAAAACCGTGGGTATAGGTCTTAAAAAAAACCCAATACCCATGGTTATCCAAAACCGTGGGTATAGGTCTTCGGAAAATACCCTATACCCACGGTTTTGGATAACCGTGGGTATAGGTTCACGTACTATCCCTATACCCACGGTTTTTTGAAAAACCGTGGGTATAGACCTATTTTATAGTAGTGTTATTTTTTATGATGTGGTTTATAAAAGTGTTAAAAATTATTTTTAATATAATAAATGGATGATGTATTAAAAAAATTGAGAAAAATATTACTTGAGTTCTAAAATATAAAATATAGGTTTTCAAAACTTAATAGATATTTTAAAAAGTATAATTTAAATTATAAAATACTTATTTTTCAATAAAAATGTTTCATGAATTTCTAAGTCATACTTATATATTAATAATTCCTTAAAAGTCACAGTATTATTAAAAATGGTATATTGCACTATTCACTTAAGAATCAGCTTTTTAAGAAAAATATAAAAAAATAATGTTAGGATAATATTGTTATAGTAAATATAAAAATTAATTTAATTTTTTAAAATTATCATTCTAAAATTTATAAATTTTACTTTTAAATAAAATAATAAAATACAATGAAAACTGTTTTTATAGGAAAATGACTTTTGATATATTAATTATTATTTTTTACTATAAATTACTAATTAATTTAGTATTAAATTATTATTCATAAAATAAATATATATTTTTATTATTCAATAATAAAAAAATTAGTTCCTTGAAATAAAATGCTAATTTATGAAAAATACATTTTTCAATCATAATGTGAATTGAGAAAAAATAACCTTTCAAAAAGTATAAAAATTTATGATATATATATATAAATATTTTATTACAAGTTTTTATCATCCTAATTCCTACTTACATAGCCCCTTATTATATTCACATAATACCCAAGCATCAGATAAGCTCAGGTTGCAATTTTGGGTGGTGGTTCAATTTGAATGGATATTGTGGAAATCTAGATGATCTTGAACTTCCAATATATGGTTTATCTCAAACCGTAATTGCTACAGTTTACCTTGGGATTGGCCTAGGGAAAATACTAGTGAAGCTAAAAAATGGGATTCCTAAGGATGGTTTATGCTTTTAGATGTCGTTTCTTCCTATTTTTTTACTCATTTTGTAGTATGGTTACTTAATTTTATACAAGATAATTTAATAGGTAAGTTTTAATAGTCATATTTAATATTCGAAATATATCAAGGTTTTTTCATTTTATTTTGGTATAGTGTGAAAAATATAATATTTATATATTATTTATTTAAGTACAATATACAATGAAATATTAGTTTGTTACATTCTCCTTCTATTAAATAAATATTGTCCTTAAAATTTTAATTATTACTTAGTAACAAAGTTAGATAAGGGTATATATAAGATGAATCATGATTTAATTTCTTTTAATGAGGTATCAATGATATCTAATCACTTATAATAATCATAATACCAATATTTTGTTTCTTATAAACCTTTTGAGTTAAATACATATCATGGTTTGGCATTACAACCTATTTTATTTTTCCTTGAGTTTATAGTCACAATTTCAGTGAAAAATTTTCATAAATTGGTTTGAGAGTTGATATGTGATTCCTTATTTTCATAATAGTTGCACCACAAAAACTTATCTCTCATCACCTATGGTTCTTCAACTTGAAGGTTTGGGTTCAAAGTTAAGGTCGAACATTGAAGTCAGAAAATAATGTTCATCCTCCTCATATGGATAATTGAGATCCACATCTAGACCCCTCCTGATCATTTTTAGAGTAGATACCTCCACCGCACCATCTTTCACCCTCTCTAGATTAGCCTTCACCTGTATCTCTAGCCTTGTCAGATAACCACCCATCTCCTCACTAGCTTGTTGCACTAGTCCATGTGTTACCCACTCTATGAATCCCTCCTAGATAAAGGTTAATGGGGGATGGATAACTTACCCCATATGCTCTAGGTGGCTGTTCATGTACCCAAGTAGGGACTTTCGAGACCTAAACCATTTCCCAAACACATTTCATTTTCTTACATGATTTTGGGAATTAAACTCGATTCTTGAATTGATCGCAGGCCTGAGCTCACTAGGAAGTCTATCCCCCTTCACCTAACCACTGTATCCTATTTCACCGATGAAAATTATGGGTGTATTGTGATTTCAACTTCTACAGAAACATGGGGTGTCTTCATGTTGTAGTGGTGCATTAATAGATGGTGATTATGATGATCCATTGCAATCATATGATATTTAGTGTCATTAATATCTCTCCATGGTAGCTACTAGTTGTTGTCTCCACCCCATCAATTTTTTGACAATGAATAATTTTTGGCTAATTTAAAAAAAAATAGTGAATATAGAGTCTATTTTGAAATAGTTCATCAATTATCAAAATCACATCAAATCCATCTAAAGGACCCATTTAAAGATTTATATTCCCATAAACTTAAATTTCAAAAAGAAACCATCATATAACTAGATATTTTATTTGATAAAAAATACATCAAAGTGTTACACTTAGAAAATAATCTAGGGAAATTGGAGTGGCTAGATAAATATCCCATATTAACAATTCTAAAACAGAGGATTTAGTTATCATAATCCATCTTATCCATAGTCATTTAAAATGATCCACCTCTTTCCCTCGGTTTTGGTTGTTTTTTACACTTATCATCTTTATTATCCCTTGGATTATGACACCAACTTGGATAATGTCTAATTTTTACAAACTTAAGGTATTGGACCATTAGTGGTGCTTTTGGATGCATGTTTTCCACTCTCATCATGATAAACAGACTCTTTATTTTCCTATAGAAGTTAGATGCTTGATGACTCCCTCTTCCACAAGTAAAACATTTTTCATTCCCCTTGAGGAAATTTATTTTGTGCTTCTTCCCACATTTTTGACATATAGGTGGTTAAATGTTACTTATTTCATCATCTTCATTGATTTAATTTTCATGAGTCTATATAATTATCTTATTTAGTGTACTCAATTTTTCAAATATTGTTACATTGTTAATCATAATTTTGTGATAGTTGGTTTGTTATAATCACCAGATTTCTCATTCCATCTCCCATTCTAATGGGTTGATCGTTGAGATAGTCACTTCATTATCCTTCACACCCATTGTTAACTTAGTTCCTTATAGTTCTAGGAATATTCAATACCAAATGATATTAATATTAGTGAAAAACTTTTAACATCATATGGTATTATCATAATTAATAACATAAAATTGATTCAACCTTAAATCCTTTTGCCCTTTTATATCATCATGTTATCCTATACTTAATTTAGTTACTTTAAATTGGGTTATATTATAATTATAAACATAATCCATTAAAGTAACTAGGAAATAAATCCTCCATAGAGGTTCATAAAGAGAATACGATAAACCAAATCATATCCTTCAAGATTTTCTATCCAGGTGTCTGATCTTAGGTCCGTTATTCATACATCATAGTGATGATTAATTCAATGCCCAACCAACCCTTTTTAGGGTGATTACCCATAGATGAATCTTTGTCACAAATATATCCACTTTTTAGTATCAATACAAGGATGTATTTATAGGAAAACCACTTACTCAAGACTTAACAAATATTTCAGGATATCATACTATACTTAGAATCATCTCTCAGGTTTTCACTAAGGTTATCTAACCTTAATTAAAAAATTAAATAGAATAATATATAAAATAAATAAACCTTTAATCTCCTACCAACTAAGGTGAATCAATTTAAACTTGCCTTTATTTTAATTCATTTCCATAATCAAAACATTACATTACATAATAATATAAATATCTAGGGAATCAAGATGTTTAGTATCTTTGGAAACTAGATACATAAGTGAGGTATTTTAAAATGATTTTGAACATTTTTATAACAACATATCTTCACCTAGACACATAAAAAGTTAAACTCATCCTCATGAATCAAGAAATAGAAACTTAAAAAAGGTGTGAAATCAAATGTTCAGTAAGGTAATAATAAACATATTAACCTATTACTCAGGATGAGATCATAATAATATGATAAAACATAACCAAGAGAGAAATGTCTAATTAAAAGAACATGGAATCATAAAAATGTTTCATATTGTATAATAAGAGAACAAGTAATCCCATATGATCAAACATATAATATGGTGAAATACTATAAAATCATGACCCATAAATGAGGATCAAGGGGCATAAAATAGTCACATATCAAAATAGTATGGCACCAATATAAGCATAGAAACTCAACATTGTGGATTAGGAATCACAACCTATTTCCCATAGTGGTTTAGGAATCACAACCTATTTCCCTTCGCAAACTAGGAACCAAAACTTGTTTCTCATAGAGTATGAGGCATCACAACTTGTTTCCCATATAAAATTAGGCATCCCAACCAATTTCCCATTTTGGACTCAACATCACTACACATTTCACCATTATCGCATGTGATATAAATATTTTCCCAATGCACTGAAGGGATATATAGGGCTCACCAATCACTTAAATATTAACCATAAACATGTCTACCACAAGAAAACATCAAATCATTACATAATTAAAACATAAAAATAATAATGGGTTTTATATTACATTTTAAGAGGAATCACATAAATAACCACATATACTAGATCAATCGATACCAAATTCAATCACCTAAAAGATTAACTACATAAAATATTTTAGAGTATTGTTTATAAATAATAACTTCATGGAAAATATCACCCTTTATATAATAAGGAAAATGGAATCCAAAGTTAAAAAATTTGTGTTTTAAAGGAAAATCATTTTTGATATTTTGAAATACCTCTCTTAAAAACCCACATTAAAAAAAGAGATAATAAAAATTATCTTCTAAAAGTTGAAAAGGAAAGTATGAAGTTAACATAAATTGAAACATACTTTTATTTCAATATAGTTAAGGATAACATTGACGGTAAGTGAAAAAATGGACTTGAAACAAATATCCAATTAATTGATGACAGTTCTTCCTTAATAATGTTATACTTTTAGATGAGAGAACTATCAAGTAAGAATATTTGAATAAAAATATTCATTTTACCCAAAAATATGAAATAGAATATCAAATAATTAATAAAGATAACATTTATGGTCAAAGTTCAAAGGAAACCATATAACTCAAAAAAATAGCTTTGAGTTACCAAAGTCCCTTACCTTGACTCTTAACTTTCACAAAAGATATTTAACTTCCGGTATCATAATGTTAAAAATATTAACCAAATATTTCAAAACCTTACTCATAGTTATTTATATTTATACTTTTAATTTATAATTATTCTCTATATTTAAATTAGTTACCTATTTTCCCACATCGAGTGTTTATAGTTTTAATCACTTGTAATAGTTTTATTAGAGTGATATCAGTATTTTTTGTTCTTAAAAAGTTATTTTTTACCAACCCATTAATTCTACTACAAGGTTTTATTTATAATTATTTAAAAAGTATAAATTTCATTACATTAGTTCTTTAGTAATTATCCTATAAGACAAAATTGACAAAAAGCGCATTTTGGTGATTTTACACCCAAAATGTTGTTTTCTTAGTTAATTAATTTGATATTGATATGAACCATAAATAAAAAATAAAAAATATTTGTTTAAATATTTATATCATATTAAACCATTAAATATTTTTTCATAATAATCCATGATATAATTTTATAGAATTGTTCAAGTAGGTGGTAAAATTGGCCCAAACATGAACATACCATGATTAATGGATAATTATGAGGTGATTTAGTTGATTTTTTTCATAATTTGTTTAATGGTCCAGAGATTTGCAAATACCTTCTCCCTGATATCATGCCAAATATGGTTACGGTGGAGGATAATGACCATCTCTTGAGCATACCCCTAGATCATGAAATCAAATACACTATTTTTAGTCTCAACCCAGATAGTGCCTCGGGTCCTAATAGCTTTAATAATGGTTTTTTCCAACACTATTGGGATGACATTAATGTGGATGCTTGCAAACTAGTCAAGTCTTTTTTCGCCATTGTAGCTCTCCCGCATGGGATTAATGCACAATTTCTCATTCTCATTTCTATGGTGGAAAATACAGTAGAGATTCACCTTTTCCGACCTATTTCCCTCATTAACACCATTTATAAAATTATCTCCAATCTCATGCCAACAGACTCTCATCAATTTGTGATAGAATAGTTTCTTGGAACCAGTTTGGTTTCATTAAAGGAAGATCTATTCAAGACTGTATATGCCTTGCTTCGGAATGCGCTATTATATTGAATAAAGTTTCTAAAGGAGGCAGTGTTGCTATTAAATTAGACGTTAGGAAGGCCTTTGACACTATGGATTGGGGTTTCATGTTAAACGTTCTCAAATGATTTGGGTTTAATGATATTTTTACTGATAGGATACTATCCTTATTCAATTCGGCCTCCATTTCTGTATTGGTCAATGGGGCTCCCAAAGGTTACTTTAAATTCACAAAAGGGGTAAGGCAAGGTGATCCTCTTTCTACTATCCTTTTTTCCATTGTATAGGACTATTTAAGTTGACTTCTCATGAGCCTTGTGAGTCAAAACAAGATCCATCCTATTTAGGCCTCTAGAAATTTAAATGTTCCTACACATCTTTTCTATGCTGATGATATTATTTTGTTCTTAAAAGGTGATATAAGGAACATTCAAAACCTCAAAAGGGATCTGGCCCATTATGAGGAAGTTTCAGGTCAATCTGTAAGTTGGAGCAAGTATTTTGTTTTATTTGGAAAGAATTTTGCCCCCAGCAGAAAGAGTCATGTCATTAATTACTTAGGTATCAAGGATGGTTCTCTTCCTTTCACCTTTCTTGGTGTACCTAATTTTTGGGGAAGATATAAATCTACCTACTTTCACAGCATTGTGGACAAAGTTACCAATCAACTCTCGACCTGTAAGGGTAAATATCTCTCTATGGATGGTAGAATTTGTCGTGTTAAATCTACTATTGTTTCCAAAATGGTTTATTCGATAATGGTCTAAAATTGGCATGCTAGTCTTCTTAAGAAAATAAACGTTTATATAAAAAAATTATTTGGACTGGTAGTATGATTGAAAGAAATCTTGTGACCACTCCTTGGTGCACTTGTTGCAAACCCCTAGACAAGGGTGGTCTAGGCATCAAAAATCTTAAGTTTTTTAATGACTCCCTCCAGGATAAGATGACTTGGAAGCTGATTCATAGCAATACTGACTCCTATGACTTTCTCAAGAAAATATTCATTTCCAAGCTTAAGAAAGGTAATTTGAGCTACATCACATCCTCCATCTGGCCTTCTATTAGAAAATATTTCACCAACATCATGACAAGCTCTAGATGGATGGTTAGTGCAAACTCTTCAGTGAATTTTTGGTTGGATAACTGGATGGGTGTCCCTTTAATCTCCATGCTGACTTCCAATGCTCCTCCTAGTATCGCCAATTCCACTATTAGGGATGTTGTTAATTCCCATGACATCTCCCTTCCTAATAATATCATT
Organism: Viscum album; assembly: GCA_963277665.1. Lineage (NCBI taxonomy): Eukaryota > Viridiplantae > Streptophyta > Magnoliopsida > Santalales > Viscaceae > Viscum > Viscum album. Next base: position 1,317,795,809 of record OY728166.1, read on the forward strand.
AATATCATTAACAATTATCCTTTCTCCAACACTGATGATTTTATCATTTGGGAGCCTACTTTTAATGGAGTCCTTGATTCAAAAAGCTTCTACAAAAACAACTTTAGTAATTCGACTCTAGACTTAGCTGGTTGAAATATTTCAATAAACCTTGGATAAAACCCTCCATATTTACTCTTATTTTGAGTATTGCTCATAATAGAGTCTCCACTGACATGTGACTTCAATATTTTGGGATCACTCTTTTCTCTAGATGTCATCTTTGCAATCAACACCGTGAAGATGCTAATCATTTATTTTTTTCTTGTGCTATAGCTGCAGCTCTTTGGAATTACACTCTTGATATTTTTGGTTGTAGATGGTATTTACTTTATAATATCAACTCTCAATTATAGATCTGTGTTAACTGGGACTCTTTTCCACAAATTAAAAATCTCTTTCTGGCTGCGGTGGCGGAACTCCTACATGTGATCTGGTATGATAGAAATAATTATCCTCATAATAATTTCTCATTCAGTCTCACTGCAGGTAAAATGAGTATTTTTATTGCCATCAAGGATGTCACCTCTCTTAAGAAAGCTCATTGTAACAACTCTATTGGCGATTTTGAGATCCTTCGACGTATTAGGATTACGGGATCTTATAGGCAACCTCGACGCACCTTTGAATTTTTCTGGCAAGCTCCGCTTCCAGGATAGATCAAATTCAATGTTGATGGTGCCTCAAGAGGGAATCCAGGTCCAGCATGGTGTGGTTTTATTTTTAGAGACCATCCTGGCAGGTGTCAAGGCTGTTTCTTCGGCGGTTGTGGCACGGTCTCGACTCTGGAGGCGAAAATGCTGGGAGTGATTCATGCTGTGGATTTTTCCAAACAAAAAGGTTGGAACAATATTTGTATTTAAATTGACTCAACCACCATCGTCCAATCTATATGGAAAGGGGTGGTGCACCTTGCATGGCCGCTCACCTCTAGATGGATGAATTGTCTTTCCTCACTTACGGATCTCAACTTCATTGCCACGCATGCTTTTCGGGAAGAAAACAGGGTTGCTGATAGCCTTGCCAACAAGGGGGTTAATCAGGATATTAACTGGCTGGATGACCTGCCTGATGATCTGCTCCTATTTTTTAATAAGGATTGTAATAAGATTCCATCTTTTCGACTTTTTTAGTTCTTTTTCTCTATTGATCAATAAATTGTGCCTTGGTCTTTGACTATGGCACCACCTTTTAAAATATATATATAATTTATTGTTTATTAGTGTGATATATCATAATTATAAATAATTAAGTGAATAAGTTATTGTTAAGAAACAATTTCATAGTATGAATGAATTGTTTTCCCACTTAGTTCGCTTGATTAAGACAATTACCTTTATAACCATTGTTTATCACTCATAACATTAAGTGGTCATTCAATTTTCATTACCATAAAATTATTCATATCATGAAAATAATATTTACCCTTTAAATTCATTCTTAGTTCTATCCATGAAATGTGTTATTTAAAAATGGAATGCATCATACCATAGAGGCGATAGTCCACACATACGCATGGATGATGATTTCATTTTGCAGGGAACAAGATAAATAATTCATATGGTTTAGTATTATAGAATCAAAAATAATTTATCAATATCATAATTATATATTTAATTCCCCTTTTGGACTATCTAGGTTTGGAATTGTAGTAATATTAACTCGTTTATTAATGGAGGCAGTAATCCTCATATACGCACATTTCATGTTTTCATTTTTCTTAATAGAAAAAAGGAAAAGGTGGTTAATTATTATACCATAATTATAATAAAATATCAAAATAATAAGTTTTACAATGTTATAATTTTAATATGGTGTATTTCAATTTGAAAAATAAGGAGTTTACAAAAATAATTGAAATGAAAAAGAGAGGTTAGGAACTTATACCTCACTTCTTGGATTATCTCCTTAGTAAAGGTGGTTAATCCTTTGAGGGATGGTCTTTTGAGAAGAATATAAAATCTTTAATATGGATTGAAATATTGAGGATAGGTTTGGGTAGATATTGGGCTGAATTAAGAGGTTTTCTGTGTTAGGGGAAGTTAAGATAGGAGAACCCCTTTTGTAATTAAAAAGGGACAACATTTTTTTAAATACCCAAAACTTTTCAATAACGGGAAGTCACTCTCAAGGAAATTAGAACCAAAATTTGAGATATAATTATATGATAAATAGATATGGTTCATTAACCCTCAAATAAGTTATTTTACACACGTTTTAAACACGTTTCAATCCCTTTACCCCTTGAATTATTACTTTTACTATTTTAACTTTTACCGTAATAACTAATTTTTACATAAGGAAACATAATATTTATGAATAAAAATAAATTGGTCATTATTAGATAATTTGTATATAATAATTCTAAATTTTAATTATATTTTTATGATTTAATCTCTAAAAGTTTTAAAATTTAATTTTAATATAATAAATTGATAGTATATTAAAACAATTTTGAGAAAAATATTACTTGAGTTCTAAAATATCAAATATAGGTTTATGAACTTTAATAAATAATTTAAAATATATAATTAAAATTATAAAATACATATTTTGTTAATAAAAAGGTTTCATAAATTTATAATTCATACTTATATACTAATAATTCCATAAAAGTTACAATATTAGTAGAAACGATATATTGTACTATTCACCTAAAAATAATTTATTTTAAAAAAAGTCTCAAAAATTCATCTTAGGATAATAAAATTATGATAAATATAATTTTTTTTCAAATTATCATTATAAAATTTATATATTTTTCTTTTAAATTAAATAATAAAATATAGTGAAAACTATTTTTACAGGAAAATGACTTTTGGTTTATTAACTATTATTTTTCCTATAAATTACTAATTAATATAGTGTTAACCTATTATTAATAAAATAAATGTATATTGTAATTATTCAATCATAATAAACTTATTTCCATGAAATAAACCACCAAATTCTAGAAAATACATTTTTTAGGCATAAATTGAATTGAGCAAAAATGACCTTTCAAAAAGTATAAAAATTCATGTTATATTTATACATATAAATATTTTATTACATGTAGATACCATATTAATTCCTACTTAAATAACCCCTTATGATATCTGCATAAGATCTAAGCATCAGATAATCTCTGGTTTCAGTTTTATGTGGTGGTTTAGCTAGCATGGATCTTGTGGAAATATCCACGAGCTTAAACTATCTGGTATATAGTTTCTCTCAATCCTTAATTGCTTGAGTTTAGCTTGATCTTGGTCCAGGGAAAACCCTAGTGAAGCTACCTCCCTTCTAAGATCAGACAAATAGGCTTTATAAGGAAGAATTTCGCTTTGAGATTCCATTTATTTCTATTTTCTTTATGGGTTTTATAATATGTTTACTTTATTTTATACTATCTAATTTAACAGCTATGTTTTAGCGATCATATTTAATATTAAAAATATATTGAGTTTTTTTATTTTGGTTTGGTATAGTATGTGAAACACACTATTTAATATATTATTTATTTATGGAGAATATACAGTGACGTCCCAGGTTGTCACAGTGACGCACCCAACATACCCTACTTACTATAAACATATAAAGACACATTGTTGATTAGTAAATCAAATTACTTGAATCATGATATGTATTAATAATAATCTTAAATTCTAAGGATCAATACACACATCCTCAGATAGGAGAATCCAATGATATATACAAATTCAGATTTCATTTTAGTGGTTTATGTTCTTATAATCTCGTGCTCTAAAGATTACCAAGGGCGCACACCATGAGAAAGTGCCTCAAATTCCTATGAGTATCCACCCCTAATAGCCTGCATCATTTTCATCCCATCAAATGATATAATTCAGCTATATAACATATTTTCAAGAATATTTTCATGGTACTTAGAGGTTCTCATCATAGTTTTGAACTACTATGACCTTTTAGTATGATAGTTACCCTAAGGATATTATCACATACGATGTAACAGAAAAGATCAATCATTATTTGATCAGATTTTTTTAAAAAAGGGTTGGGGTTGAAGCCTCATTTTATTATTAAAGAAAAGACCTATTTCTTGTCCTGGGTAGAGGGAGACCCATTATATATCCTGAAGACCCAAGGCCAAGTGGCCTAAATACAAGGCTTGAAAGCCCGTTTTTTGGCCCAAAAGGGCCCTTTGGTAAATAGTACTACCACAATACCCGAGCTGCTACAGTACCACCACCGATACAGTTCCTCCTATAGTACCGCCATCGCTACAGTGGCACCTATGCTATAGTACATCCACTACTACAGTACTGATACAGTACCTACTACAACACCTGCTATAGTACTTGAGAATTCCTCCCCTACCCAGATTTGATCCTAGGTCTTTTGTATGCCAAGTAGGAGACACTAACACTTAGGTACATGCTCGTTGTCTTTGATCATAAATTTATTAATATTAAAAATAATGAATACATGTAACCATAAAGTATATATAAGTTATTTATAGAGAACCAACTTTAAAAAGATATCCAAATAGTCTAATTCATTCTCTTTTATAAATTTGACACAAAGTCCCACCTCTCCGCCAAATTTGAGGTCAAGACCTTGTGTATAATTCAAAAAAACCCACAGATCAAATAGAGAGAGAAATTCTATCATGAATAATTCACCGAACCCCTTAGAATATTAAAGTTGTTTTTCATTTTCTTATGTAAAATGTTTATAAAAAATATTTATATCTCTCATTTCAAAAGGATACTTGACCATAGGGTTAGATAAGAAGGATTGGGATATTCCATTTGTTTATATTTTATTTCTTACCCTTCCATGGAGTTCTAAGCTCTTTGTGGTGACATGAGGGAGGGACCATGATGTAATCTTGTTATTATACTTTTAATTTTCTTAAATATATTTTTAATTCCAATTTAATATTCTATTTTTATGAAATTTGTTCTTTTTTATAGTGTTTATGTTGGTATGTTCACAAAAGTATCAAAGGAATGTGAATCCTCATAATCTCATTCATAATTTAGGTTGTGTGATGATTTGAGAACATTTCACTCTTCTCTCATCCTTATTATATCTTCAGAACTATTATGAATGTTTCTTACCATGTCACCTAGGTGAATCACCATACTATGCTCCTTAGTGGAGGTTTAACACTCTAACTACTACTCTATAATTCCTATGGGTGGCATTTAAATCCAAGGGGAGCTTCATGTTTTGGAATTTTAGCATAATGATGAATCTAAATGATAGTGACTCAGTTGATGTCATCAGCACATTCTACCTCTATTAGTAGAACTCAAGCACAAAGAGATTGATTTTGAGTTCCTGGGAAACCGCACCAGGCATCCCCCCATCCTACAAACCAAATCATCACCGGTGGCTAGGGGAACTATGAGAAACAAACCAACCTCTAGTTAGATTCCTCCTTCCACCACTACTTCATCCACTAGAACATTCACTCAATAGCACGAGTACCCCCATTTGTATCAATATCTCATCCTCCTCCATCATCTTATTCCACTAGATTCATCCTCTTTGCATTTGATTTTCCAATTTTTCATGGATGGCTTGATGATTAGGATATTCACAAATTTAGGGGCAAGGTGAGGTTTTTTTATATGGGAATTTTGAAAAAAAAAATGAAATGGGTGTAGGTTTAAAATATTTTTAAAAATGGGTCTAAAAGGGGTTAAAGCCCCAAAATACCTTTGTATTCAGTCAAAGGTAATTAAATAATAATAATTATTATTATTATTATCGAAACTGATTAGGGTCGAGACCTCTTCTTATTAAGGAATGAAAGTCCTCTTTTTTAATCAGGTTGAGAAGTGACTCATTACATGGGCCAAAATCCTAGTGATCCAAAGTCCACTACATGCTCTAAAGGACCCCATAAACATGCTAATATTAAAATGTCAAAAAAATAATTATTAATTATTTATAATAATTATTAATGATGTGTAATTAATTAATAATAATAAATAAAAAACAGAAATTATTTAATAATAATTATTATTATTAATAAATTGTTTAATTTGAAATTAGAAAGTAATTAATTAGCATTTAGTAATTAATTAATAATAATAATAAATATTTTATTAATTATTTACTAATTACTTACAAATTATTATTATTATAATTAATGGTAACTACTAATTAATAATAATAATAATAATAATAATAATTTTTTACTAGTTATAATTATTTATTAATTCGTTATTTTCAAATAATTATTAATTATTAAATAATTTTTAAAAAATAATTAATAATTAATTAATTAATAAATATTATTAATTAGTATTAATTATTATTAAATAGTTATTAATTACCAACCAATTTTTTGTTAATTCCAAACTAAATAACTCTTAATAAATAATAATAATATTTAAATAATTACTAATATTTATTTATTATTGTTTATTTATTAAAATTGATTAATAATTATTATAAATAATTAATAATTAGTGAACATGTAATTGATAATTAATAATAACTAATTAATCAATTACTAATTATTAATAATTATTATTAATTAATTACCAATTATTATTTAATTGTCTATTAATTTAAAATTAAATAAATTGTAATTAATAATAATAATCATCAAGTAATTATTTTCAATTAGTTGAATAATGTTTGTAGAATAATTTGAACATTATATTTGATATAGACTAGTCAATGAAATCTCAAACAGTGTAAGTCATTTAAAGCATATAAAATTAATAACTATAATTAATTTTTCATCTATGTATCTGATGAGGGCATGTCCCATAGTTCAGAGTGTGAATGGGATGCCCATATCGAGACTGTCGACCATCATGGTGTGGTAGAGTATGTCAAACTGGAGGGAGATCTTCTTCATATACAGGAACCTCGACTGTCTATTTCTCTTATGCAATTCATCAAGAGGAGGTGCATCCACTACCACTGAGATGTCAAGATGTGATAATGATCCATTTGATCCTTCTACCACTATGTAAGTAAAATTAACTTTCATCCCATAATAATCCACTAGGTCTATGATGACTCAATCATAAAATATTATGAAATGTGATATGACATTTAATACTAGATCAGATCCACTACACCCAGTGAATACTGTGGATATCCTGATAAAATAAGTGGATCCCATGCTTGCTGGTACACATTAAAAACCGGATTAGGCTCATTTTCTAGATGTGCTTCCTATTCTGGTGGAATAGGTGAGGCCTCACATGTATCCTGATGTGTTCTATGCCATCACTGTCACAACTCATCTACATCATCATATACTAGAGGAGGTTATTGATAAGGAATTCCCTCTCACTTAGGTGGATGATCAATTATACAATCACGCACAACACCTAGTGAATGTAACATGTCATGCACTATATCATGGTGCACTACTTGATTGAATATATTTACCTCCTCGGTATTAGATATCTGAATAATATGATGTAGTTAAGCATGCTGTAAAAAATCAAATTGAAAATATAAAAAAAGTCTACAACAAATGAGATAATGTAAAGTTATTGGCTTATCTGATCTTGGATCCCTATACCATGTCGCATAAGATAGATTATAGATTTTAGTCTATACCATGGTGAATACTCAAGATATTATGTTAGATGGAGTAGAATCATGGGAATTATCTCAATACAAAACATTTCACATCTATCCCATATGTTGATTTATTGTGTATGGTTCCACCTCAAGTTGACATTCCACTTCCCTTCCAACTTCATGGAATGAAGCACTGGTAGCTATCTCAGTGTTGATGGAATATTCTGAATGAATCTAAATTTCTGCATAACTCTATTGGTATGATGCCACTCAATAATATGAAAGTGCATGAGAGGCACTGTAACCCTAGAATCATCAATCCTAATAGTGAAGTATCCAAGAAGTTGTTCAAAGAGACCCCAATACGAAAACCATTATATCTGAAAAGATAGATGATATCTGTTAAAATATTTTATTATTAATTTTCAAATACTATAATATATTAAATTTTATTAGTCAATATAATAATATATAAACTTACATCAGTAGTTATAAGAATTTCAACAAGATATGATATACTTTTAAATTATGTCTTGATTCGGTGTCATGATGGTGGGCTTAACTCCATTTATAAAGAAAAATATAGAAAGTGACAAATAATAACCAATTTATTACAACATAACTCATATTATTATTAGAAAATAGTAAAGATAGGTGATCATACCAGCGTCCAAGTGGAGCATCGTGGTACACATCCATGAGAAGCTCTGGACCAAACAAATAGGGTCAAGGGGAGGGATTAGCTCTCATTCTCACATTTAAAGGAGGATGATATATTCTTTAATATCACTAAAATCTAATTGTAATATGGAGAACAATGATCTAAATGCATATTCCAACCATTAATATTCCAAATTGTATCTACTGACCTAATTGAAGTTCACAAATTTCCTTAAATACATCATATGGACAAGCATGCTCAAGTTCAATGTACAATGTCCCTTAAATTATCCATAAAATTTATCTATACATGTGACACATGAAATTCTACTCATCAGTGTCATCGAGTAAATGTATTTAGTGCATATTAATCTATTTGACTCATCAAACCTCACTCCCCACTAGAACCTCATGTGAAACATGTCCATATTGCTCAATGAGAAGAATAATATCCTCCAATCACCATAAACTTTAAAAATCACTTTATTTATCTACCTATATTCCTTCTCATGTGAAATATTATAGCCAAAATTTTATTGTACCATTTCCTATACAAGGTATATAGGCACATCTTGGTAGGTCCTGATCATCTCAATAATAAAATCTAACAAAAATTCAATATATAATGATGTATGATCCTATGTAATATTTGGATGAACACAGGTATGAGATGTCTTAATCTTATAAATCATCCACACTCTAAGAGAAATGCGAGGAATATACCTCAAGAAAAATATATAATCATCAACGTATTTTTATGGTTTTAGAAATTATGGAAGCACCAACCTATGAACAACTTGATTTTTTTTTCAGATTCAACAAATCATCTACAATATACATGATGATTAATTCCATGACCAAAAAATTGTTTTCTAAAGAATATTGAATTTTTTTTTTCACCAAAACCAAGAGAGGATATTTTTCACATTAATTTATTATTAATTTAAAATATAAGAAGAAAGATCACCTTGATATTGATATATTTTATTGTAGATGGTGTTGATTGATCGTACCTGATCGATTTATCATCATTATGGCACAAGGGACCAAATCAAATCCCCTCTAGTAGTGATTCACACTTACTCCTTCAATCACTGAAAAAAATTCCTAAAACAACATATTATAGCATAACTGATTGATCTTCATTCATTTTTCATCTTGATTACTTAAAATTCCTTTGGGATTGAAGGAATCTATCTTATTCTTCTCGATCTTGCAAGGAAGTTATGAGGAGGAGGAAATTTAAAGGAATGTTTCTCAATGATTAAAATATTTCTAAATGAAATAGAATTATATTTATAGATATAGGGTTACATTTAAATAATTATTAATTACACGTAGACCCTAAATAATATTTTAAACTCATAAGGATTTTTTTCCCATTTAATATAATAATATATTTATTTTATTTCATGGAATTAACTAACATTAACAATGATAAATATTATATTAAAACCTGGTAAATAAATATTTATCACTAATGAAAATCTTGTCTCGACATGCTCCTAGAAATTTATTTAATTATCGTATAAATTAATATTATTCATTCAATAAATAAATATTCAATTCACAATTTGACAAATAATATTTATTTAGTATTCGCTTTTAAAGATAAATTATTTATTAAAGAATAAATAATGACTTATTACCTTGTGAATAATAAGAGATAAATAAATTTTATATATCAGCATTATTAAACAATTACCTCATGAATAAATATTTATTCAATATTTTCGATCGGTTAACAAATTGTGAATAAATATTAATTCTTGATCTAGAGAATAATATTTATTTCAGTTATTAAATATAAATAATATTTAAATGAGATCAACAGAATCACTTGGTGTGTGACCCTCTACACCTCTTCCTCAGGGGTGTTAGGGGGATTTCTTAAAGTATAGGATTATAGTCTAGAAATAGGTTAAGTTAGCCACAAAGGAAGAAGATATGTCATAAGTATAGTAACCATATTGTGACCTAGGCTTAGCATACATGGATATTACATCATTTTAGATGAATATTCAGCACTTTAAAAAAGTATATGCCTGAGGAATGTAATATTTTAGTGTCCTTGTAAACTTGGAACAAAATATTCTAACTTAGTGAAAGATCTTCAATTTTTTCCCCAAATATATTCCCCTTTATTATTTCTACTTAAAACCTTCCTTCATAATCTCAGAAAAGGAAACATAATAAATGGGTGGGCTCAGATTCTCAGTAAGGTAATACAAGAGAGATAAACATGAAAATATGTTTATGATAATGTGATCATAAAATTATAAGATCATAGCCTATATATCAAATAGCATAAACATTAATCATGGCATAAATATTGGTAGTTAATAAAATATGAATCATAAGGGAATCAAGATAATAATTCATGAAAGCAGAACATTGGAATAAGACATGGAATTTTTGGAATACACATAAGAATATAAAATCCCATGTTAGGGATACCTACCAAGATCTTCATAACATTTTATTCTTGGGATAATAACTCATGTAATTGATTCGGTCTTGGGATTCTCTCTCATGTACTCTCTTGTTTCGGGATTGGGATTCCCACCTATGTACCCTCTTGTTTTGGGATTTAGATGTCCTCCTATATACCCTCTTGATTTGGTCTTGGGATTTCCTCCTCTGTAGCCTCTTGTTTCGGTCTTTAGATTCACTCACGTGTACCCTCTTATTTCGGGCTTGGAATTCCCTCCCATATACCCTCTTGATTCATGCTTGGGATTCCCTCTTGTGTACCCTCTTTTTCCGAGCTTAGGATTCCCTCTTATTTTTGGCTTGGGATTCCATCCCATATACCCTCTTATTTTGATCTTCATATGACCTCTTGTTTAAGGATTGGTATTCCCTCCTATGTACCCTTTGATATCATAAAACATTTATCTTTACCCAATGCATTGGATAGAGATATAGGTCCCACCCTTCACATAATGAAATCAAACATGAATTTTCCAAAAGATATCAAAACATTCATCATATCATGACCCATGATAAGAGATGGGTTTTATAAAAGTAAAATCATAACCCATGAAATGAAATGGGTGTCATTAACATTTCATCACATCATAACCTATAAAAATATATTGGTTTCCTAATCATTTCATTAAATCATAACTCATGAAAAGAAGAGGGTTCCAAAATCATATAAACCGTTGAAGAGAAATAGGTGTCATAAATATCATACCATCAAAGCAAAAACCATTCAAGAAAGAATATTAATGGTATCCTTGGATAATGTCCCCAATAAATCTTAAACTACATAAAAGTATTCCATCTTAGATGAAGAAATATTTTGAATGATCACTTGGATCATTTCTTAAGGAAAATATCCTTTCTTTGAAATTCACTTTTTAAATCATAGAACATATTCAAATTCTTTTTCTAAAAAAACAATTTGAAAACATATAAAGTAATTTGTAAAATAATTTAAAACATTTATTGAGGAAAAAAAACTTTTCATCTTTGAAAATAATTCTTCAAAACATAAATAAATCTGAAAACATTTTTATTTTATAATATCTTTGAAACTTCTAAAGGAATCTTGAAAACATTTAGAATTCCCTTTAATTTGAAAATACTTTGAAAATTTATAAAGAAAGATTGAAAAGATTTTGATTTTTTTCCCTTTAAATCATATAAAAGGGGATTGAAACTTTTTAAAACACTTTTTAATAGTGAATTTTTTTTTAAAATCATTTTTTTAGAAAACATGGTTTTGAAAGAACACAGATTTTTGACCAAAAGGATAAATAAATATGGATTTTCATAAAAACATTTTCTTAATTATATTAAGTACCAAATAGTGTAAAAATGTACTAATATATTAATATATCATGGATAACCATAGTATAATAAAATTCAGGAGTTTTCTTGAGATATGGATCATAATATTTCATCAATGGAAGCATAATCGTAAACAATCCTGATAAATGATGATATTATAGCAAAAAACTATTACCACTTTGGTAACCTTGACTCATACTCTTCACGAGATATTAAAATTACATGAAGATTAAAATATCATTAAATAATTATATTCATGATATAACATGTCAAAGGTTAGTATATAAACCCTATAGAAAAATATAGGTGCATAACATGGCATGTGTCTCAAAGAAGGAAACTTGAGACAAAAAATTACCTTACCGATTTGGTAGCTTTTGATCCATAAACCCTCTGAAATAAAGATCATCAAATAGATATATAAATGCCCATAAATATAAGTAATAGAATAATATAATAAGTTCATGGGAAGTATATACACCACACAAAATAAATGGGTGGTGAACAAGGCATGTATCTCACAAAAAATAAAAAGTGAGATGAGAAAACCCTTACCTTAAGTCTTGAATTTTTTCATACATGTTCAAAAATACTATATAAAAATATAATTTTATTATAAATATTTCAAAGAAACATATTATTATATCTAATACCATATAATATTTTTTATGACTTTATATTACCAGTTTATTAATAACTCCATGTTAATTCTGTGTTTCATGTAATATTTGCTTTATTTTTCATATAATTTTTGGCTTGTTATTTTTGATCCTCATACTTAGATCAGTATTTATTTATTTAAAGTATTTAAAAAATGATATAAATATCATATATATTCATTATATATGTCTTTATAATATTCTATAAAATATATAAATATGAAATTGAATACACCGTTCATGGATACGGTAGTCCGTACATACGCATGAACATTGTTTCTGTTTTATTTCCATTTTGAAAGAAAGATAGTAAATGAAATAATTATATTTATATATATAATATAATTCTAGTATAATTATTATTTAATATATATCTTATAATTTCACTAAATTCATCCTTAATATATTCCATGTAAATTGTGAACAAATCACATCGCTTTGAGGAGGCGGTAGTCCACACATCCACAAACAAAGTTATCTTATTTACAATAAATGGAAAAAATTAAGGTATTTGTTATATAATAATTTCAAAATCATAAATATATCATAGATATAATATATATAATTCAAAAATATATTTTACATCATAATTCCCAACCATGATAGGTGGTAAAGAAAAATATACAATATTATTTCGTGAGGTGGTAGTTCATTGTACACAAGAACAGTAAGTTCGTTACCCATTAGATAGAAGTTTGTGTAAGTGTAGGTATAAAACCTAGAATAATAAAATTTCAGTATATTTATGATAATAATGTTATTATATAAACATGTAATAATAATATTTTAGGGGATGGTGAAATAAAATAACACAAAAGAGCTTCAGGAAGGATGTTACCTATTCTTTGGGTAACTCCTTTTGGTTTTAACCAAAGGGCCTCCTTGGTTGAATTTATGACAAAATGGAGGCTTCTAGGATAAATTGAGCTATATTTGGAGAATATTTTAGCATATTTTTTTAATACAAAGGGTTTTAGAGGTATGAATAAGTGGGAGGGGTGAGTGCCTTTTTATAGTCAAGGAGGAGTGGCATTCTTGTAAATTTTTTAATAGGGAATTCCATCCAGGTTTTCACCATGTAAATTAGATCCATTAATGGTAAAAATTATATAAAATGGAGGATAGTGTATAAATATTAACATAAAATGTATTTTTTATAAGTTTCTAGTTCATTTTGGGCATTAATTTTATGGTTTAGTCCTTTATTAGGCTAATTTTTCTCGTAACTCCTCTAATTAATTTTAATCACTTTCACAAATATTTTTTGCCAAAAACTAACTTTTCATTATTCAAAATTATAAATTATTATTATTTAATATATGTAATAAAATTTTACAAATTCTAATCACATAAGTGATAGAAATTAATTTAAAATTAATCCTAGAGACGGGACGATAATGCGGGTTTTTAAAGCGAACAGATCCAAAAATTTGAAATGTTTTCATATTTGATTTCATGGTGAAATTGGTTAAAATTAACTAATTTGGATTACGTGATGTATAATTGATATAATTAAACTTTAAAACAAAATTAAAACATAATTTAAATATATAAAAAATTAGATGAAAAATCTTTTTTAATTAAAATTCAGCATTTTTCACTATTCATCAAAAATGAAGCTTCTTAGAAAAATACGACAAATTAACCCAAAGTAAAGTTTTATATTTATCTTTAAAAAATGAAGTTTATTTTTTCAAATAAAAATTATAAAATTTTTAAAAATTAGATTTAAATTGGGTTCTCCATTAAAAGATGGTAAAATTACCTTTTAGAAAAATACATCTTTTTTATTCATAAAATTGGATTTATTCTTATATTATACCTATAAAATATTTTGAATGATTATAAAAAATATTTATTGAATATATAATATATAAATTTTATTTAAAACATTAATCAATAGGTGGTTTTTTAATTTATTGAGATAAATCGTATTTGTACATAGAAAAATAGTTTTCTTAGACAAGTAATTTCTTTATTTTAAAATTGTTCTTTCATTATATTATAATAATGTATAACAAAAGTATTCATTATATATATATATATATGTAAATCATTTTTCACAATTTAATTAATCTTATTCGTAATGTCCATTTCAACGGCAAGGTGGTAGCTATAACAATATTTTAATAATCATATTAATAGTATATTGTAGTTTGTTAAAAACTCGACCTTGCTTGTAATCCAAGATATCAAAGGGAATCAGTATTGTGTTTAATATAAGACAAACATAGTTTTGTGTGTACTGAAATCTAATCCAAGTGTTGTGTATAGTGAAAGATTAAGTCAGGGTTGCGTATGACATAACCCAAACTTAGTGCTTTTATATAAAAAAATTATATTTAGTGTTGCGTGAAATGAAAAAGATTAAAAAGATTAAATTAATTTGAGAAAAAATATTTCACAAAATCTCAGGGTGTTACATTCTACATTAATTAAAATGAATTTCTCCATCAAAATTTGTTTGGGTTATTAAAGGTTTAATACTTGAAAGTTCCTTTCATAAAAACTCACATCGTAAAAATAAATACTAAAACTTCCTTTAAAAAGGGAATGTTAAAAACATTAAAGTTACCCAAAATAACTCATAACTAGTTTTCCACATGGGAGAACATTAGTGGTAAGTGAAAACATGGACATTAAAGTGAAATATAACTATTAAGTTCTGATGGAGAGTGATAGAGAACATGGCTAGGAGAAAGTTAACAATTACAAATCCATAACCCAAAGAGGCTTGAAAAAAGGTAATTGATATCATTGAAATATTGATAATGAGACCACATTTTATTTCAAGATCCTTTTCCTAAATTTGAATAATTTTCCTGAGATGATATACTTACTTTATTTTAGGAAAATATCACCCTTTGTTATACCTTGATCAATTTCCACTATATCTCTTATTACAAAAACATAAGGTAAATTTTTTATTCCTACAATACTAATAGATCATAAGATCCATAAGTAGAATGATAGGTTATTCCATGTGTCTTTTTTATCAACATAATAAAATGGTTAGCACAAGTTATCCAAAATGAATAAATCCTAATATGTTGAGATAATAATTTAATATCTAATTATTTACCCGAATTTTAACTTAAACCATTCCATAAATGGTTAACATTATAACCCTTCCAAAATATAATTCATCCTTTATTCCTTAAATAAGATCTTTTCTTATACCAAAACATTTTCATTTGAAAATTGGGTCCATCCGTATACCGATATAATATCAAATGTGATTTTATTATTCAAAAATCTATGTAGAGGGATATAATCACAAAAAACTTCATGAAAGTATGAATGATAAGATTTTCATAGGGCTTAATCATACAAAATAAAACATGAAATTCCCAACTAAGGAAGGGAGGATAAGTTTCCCATAATTATCATGATCCACTTCATCCATTCTTATTACACAATCTTTTACTTTTTCATTTTTCCTAAGATTTTTTCTTGTTTTATCATCCACATTTGTCCTTGTATGGGGAAACTAGTTTGCATAATGGACGAACTCCATGAAGTTGAAACACTAAAGTGTGGGAGGTGCATTATGTGGGGATTTCTCATTATTCAAATCATTAGCTAACTTTTTCCCATTAATTGGACATTCGACCACTTAATGATCTTCCCTTACAAAATTAAAACATTTAGTAGTCCCCTTAAAACAATTACCTCCATGTTTCTTCCAACACTTTGTGCATAATGGAAGGATCATTTTCATTTCTACATGGTTGTTAGATTTTCCTTTTAACTCTATATTCATTTTATTGTCAAAACCATGATATTGATATACAATTTGTACCTTCATTTCCAACTTGATATAACATTGAAAAACTTCTTCGTAACTAATAAATTTTCTTATATCCAATTATTTTTGAAGACTATTTTTTAAGCCACCAAATAATCTATCAATATTTCTTTCATGTTGGATGATAATACCCAAAGAGTACCTCACAATCCCTGAAAATTTTTATTCCTAGGCACCAACCAATTCATCGTCCTTATGCATAAGATCTTGGAATTCATTTTCTATCTTCATACGAAGAATACAAAGAAATTACTTTTTGAAAAATAGGTTCCTAAACTCATCCCAATATATAGAGTCAATTTTATCTTGTCACTTCATATTCTAAATAAGATTCCACCATTGATCTACCTCACCTTCTAAATGGAATACTTCCAAAGTGACTTTTTCATGCTCTGAACATTGTAGAATAGAAAGTTTCTTTTTGATGGTACTGATCCATTTCTTAGAAACTAATGAGTCATCAGAACCATTAAAAGAAGGTGGGGTGTTTCCACATGAAGGACTCAACTATTTATTGTTCCCTCATTTTCTTGTTTTTATGTTCCCCATGACTCATAGCTTCAGAAATTTTTGTTAGAATAATAGTGGGTTTTTTCATTCCATCTCCTATAACATCCAATTTCTCAGGAGTAAAATCACTAAATTATGCATTACATTCCTCATTAACATGGTTCTTTCAGGTTATAGCCATTGAATAAAACCATAAATCATAGGTTCGTAAACACTTATCATATCATAAAGCCACATAATCATGAAAAATTACTTATGGGATGCCTAAATCATGACACCTACATTTAATCTATGAAACCTTAGTTTTATCCATTGTTATTCATATTCATATTTTATTTAAATCCTCCGTGATGGTTCGTAAAGAGTTTTTGAATTTCCAAAGAATATCCCCCAAGAGTGTCAAACCTGTTATGCAACAAGGCCCGTTGTCGTGCACTAGTTCCTGATCGAGTCTAACTCAATATAGTGTTTTAGGTTTACCCCTATGTACATTTTTGCTAGATCCACATCCAATTGTAGTATCCAGATAGGGATATATTTCTAGGAAACTAATCACTCTATCCTTTAAAAATATTCCATTACATTTTCCTAAACATTAACTCATCCTCATAGTTATCCTTAGATACATCCCTAAACATATCCTTAGAAATATAACTAGGGATCTCACTAATATTTTTATCATCCTATTTTCCAAAGTTTGACTAAACCTTTACTTTGATACTAACTATAGCGACCCAGGAATAACATACATGGATATTATATCATTTTAGATGAATATTCAACACATTAAAAAAGTACATGCTTGAGGGCTATAATAATTTAGTGTCTTTAGAAACTTGGAAAAATATCTTATAACTTGGTGAAAGATATTCAATGTCTTTCAAAAATATCTTCCCATTTATTAATTCTACTTAAAACCTTTATTCATAACCTGGGGAAATGAAACATTAGAAATGGGTGAGCTTAAATGCTTAGTAAGGGTAAATAAGGGAGATAAACTTGAGTATAACTGTATGATAATGTGATCATAAAATTAAAAGATCATACCATTAATATCAAATATCATAAACATGAATCATGGAATAAATATTTTAAGTTCATAAAACATGAATCATAAAGGAACCAGGAGTATAATCTATGAAATCATAACATAGGAATAAGACATGGAATTTGTGGAATGCACATAAGCATAAAAAATCATATGTCAAGGATACCTACCAAGAAATCTATAACATGTTAGGATTAGGATAATAATCCATGTAATTGAGATGGTCTTGGGATTCCCTCCCATGTACCCTCTTGTTTCGGGATTAGGATTCCCTCCCATATTTCCTCTTGTTTCAGGATTAGGATGCCCTCTCGTGTACCCTCTTGATTCGGTCTTGGGATGTCCTCCGTTGTACCCTCTTGTTTTGGGCTTGGTATTCCCTACCACATGACCTATTGTTTTGGGACTAGTATTACCTCTCATTTACTCTATTGATTAGGGATTAAGATTCCCTCCCATGTACACTCTTGTTTCGGGCTTAGGATACCCTCTTGTTTTGGGCATAGGATTCCCTCTTGTTTCGGGCTTGGGATGCCCTCCCGTGTACCCTCTTTTTTCAGGATTATGATACCCACTTATTTCAGTATTGGGATTCCCTACCATGTAACCTTTTATCTCATAAAATATTTATCATTACCCAATTAATTTGATAGAGATATAGGTCCCACCCATCATAGAATGAAATCATGCATTAATGTGCCACATGATAACAAAACATTCATCATATCATCACCCATGAAAAGATATGGGTTTTATACACATCAAATCATAACCCATGAAATAAAATGGATATAATTAATATTTAATCACATAATAAACTATATAAAATAGATAGGTTTCCTAATCATTTCATTAAATTATAACCTGTTAAAAGAAGTGGGTTCTAAAAGTATATAACATGTGGAAGAGAAATGAGTGTCGTAAACATCATTCCATCAAAACATAAACCATTAAATATAAATTATGAATGGTATTCTTGGATAATGTCCCCAATAAATCTTATATGTAGAAGTATTTTTTAATTATCACTTGGTGCATTTCTTAAGGAAAATAATCTTTCTTTGAAATTCACTTTTTAAAACATAGAACATATTCAAAATCCTTTTCTTAAAAAACACTTTGAAAATATATAAAGTAAGATTTAAAATCATTTAAAACATTTATTGAGAAAAAAAATCCTATTTGAAAAAATCTTTTTAAAACATGAAGCATTTTTTAAAAAAATTCTTTGAAAATAAATTTGAAAACTTATAAAGGAATCTTGAAAACATTTAAAATTACTTTGACTTTGAAAATACTTTGAAAACTTATAAATAAATATTGAAATTTTTTGAAATTTTTTACTTGAAAACATATAAAATGGTCTTGAAAATGTTTAAAACACTTTTTAAACATAAATAATTTTTTAAAAACGTTTTTTAGAAAACATGGTTTTGAAGGAACACAAATTTTTGACCGAAAGGAGAAATAAACTCGTATTTTTATTAAAACATTTTCTTAATTATATTAAGTACCAAATACTGTAAAATGGTACTAATAAATTAATCCATCATGTATAACCATATGATAATGATTTTTATGAGTGTTCTTGAGAGATTTATCATAATATTTCATCAATGGTAGCATAATCATAAGCAATCCCGGTGAGTGATGAAATTATAGAAATAAATTATTACCACTTTGGTAACTTTAACTCATAATATATATGAGATATTAAAATTAAATGATTATTAAAAAATCATGAAATTATAATATTCATGATATAATATGTCAAAGTACAGTATATACACCCCATAGAAAAATATAGGTGCATAACATGACATGTATCTCAAAGAAGGCAACTTGAGACAAAAAATTGCTTGACTGATTTGGTAGATTTTGAACCATAAACCACATGAAATAAATATCATAAAATGGATATGTATATGACCATAAATATAAGTATAATAATCATATAATACTTTCATGGTCAGTATATACACCATACAAAATAAATGATTGGTGAACAAGGCATGTATCTCCTGAATATAAAAAGTGA
Source organism: Viscum album (assembly GCA_963277665.1). Lineage (NCBI taxonomy): Eukaryota > Viridiplantae > Streptophyta > Magnoliopsida > Santalales > Viscaceae > Viscum > Viscum album. Next base: position 1,317,815,890 of record OY728166.1, read on the forward strand.
AATGAGAAAACCCTTATCTTAAGTATTTACTAAACCTCATGTGTAATAAATAAAAGTTTATTATAAATATAAAAAACTATATTATTATTTAAAATACTATATATGAGCTTTTTTATGACTTTATATTATCTATTTATTAACAACTCCATGTTAATGTTACGTTTCAGGTAATATCCGCTTTATTTTTCGTATATGTTTTGGGTTGTTATTCTTGATCCTCATAATTATATCTGATTTAATTATTTATAGAATGTAAAAAACGATATTAACATCATATATATTTCGTATATATGTATTTATAATATTCTATAAAATATAGAAATATCAATTGGAATACATTGTTCATGGAGATGGTAGGTCATACGTACGTATGCATGTTGTTTCTGTTTTATTGTCATTTTGAAATAAATAAGGTAAGTGACATATATATATATAATATAATTAAATTAGAATTATTATTTTATATATATCATATAATTTTACTAAATTCATCATTAATTCATTCGATGTAATGTGTGAAAGAATCACATCGCTTTGAGGAGGCGGTAGTCCACACATCCACAAACGAAGTTATCGTATTACAAAAAATGTAAAGCATGAAGTTATGTGTTATATAATAATTAAATAAGCATAAATACATCATAAGTATCATATATATATAATAAAAATATAGTTTCCATTATAATTCCCAACTATGAGAGGTGGTAAAGTAAAAAAACAAACAACATCATTTCATGAGGCGATAGTTCACTGTACATAAGAACGATAAGTTTGTTTCCCATTAAATGGAAGTGTGTGTAAGTGTAGGTTGAACATTTAGAATAAAATAATTGAATTATATTTATTATACTAATTTTATTATATAATCATGTAATAATTATATTTTAGGGGGTGGTGAATGAAAATAAAACAAAAGATCTTGAAGAAAGATGGTACCTCTTTTTTGGGTAACTCCTTTTGGTTTGCACCAAAGGGATTCCTTGGTTGTATTTATGAAGAAAGAGAGGATTATATGAATAATTTATGGAATTTTTGAGCTTATTTAATAAGATTTTGGTCAATAAAAATGGATTTATAAGTGTGAATAAGTGGGAGTGGTGAGTACCTTTTTATAGTGGAGGAGGAGTGGAATTCTTGTAAATTTTTTAAAAGGGAATTCCACCCACGTTTTTCCCATGTAAATTGGATCCAATAATGGTAAAAATTAGATAAAAGGGATGATAGGGTATAAATAGGAATACAAAATAGCTTTTGGATAAGTTTTTAGGTTATTTTTTTCCTTAAGTTTAAGGCTTAGTCCTATGTTAAGATAAAATTTCTCTTAATCACAATAATTAATTTTAATCACATTCACTAATTTTTTTGAAAAAAAACAAAGTTTAACTTATTGGAAATTATAAATTATTATTTTTCCAAATATATAATCCATTTTTACAAATTATAATCACATAAGCGTAATTTAAAATTAATCTCGTAGACGGGACGACAATGCCGGTTTTTAAAGCGAAAAGGTCCAAAAGTTTGAAATGTTTTCATATCCGATTTCATTGTGAAGTTGGTTATAATGACCTAAATTGGATTAATTGATTTATAATTGATCTAATTATACTTTAAAACCAAATTAAAATATAATTTAACTATATAAATAAATTATATGAAAAAATAGTTTTGAATTAAAATTCAATGTTTTTTCACTATTCATAAAAAATGAAACTTCTCATTAAAATAAAAAAAATTACCCAAAGTAAATTTTGATATTATAATTTAAAAAATGAAGTTTATTTTTTGAAAGAAAATTTATAAAAGTTTCAACAATCATATTTAAAACGACTTCGCCATTTAAATGTGGTAAAATTACCTTTTAGAAAAATGCATCTTTTTATTCATAAAATTGGATTTTTTTTATTTTATACCTATAAAATCTATTGTATGAGTATAAAAAATTTTAATTTAATATATAATATATATATTTTATTGAAAAAATTAATCAAAAGGTGATTTTTTTAATTTATTGTGATAAAATTGTCTTTATGCATAAAAAATAATTTTCTTAGAAAAGTAATTTTTTTTTTTTTAAATAGTTCTTTCATTAAATTTAACTAATTGATAATAAAATGATTAATTTTATATAAATATGTAAATAATATTTTCACAGTTTAATTAAAATTATTCATAACATCCATTTGAATGGCTAGGTGGTAGATATAATTTTTTTAATAATCATATTAATAGTATATTGTAGTTCAGTAATGACTCAGCCTTGAATTTAACACAAGCTATCAAAGGGACCAAATATTGTGTGTAGTACAAGCCAAAAATATTTTTGTGTGTTCCTCAAGATAATCTAAGTATTCTATGCAGTGCAATATTAACTTGGGGTTGCATATAACACAATCCAAACATAGTGTTTTTATATAAAAAAATATATTCAGTGTTGCGTGAAATGAAAAATATCAAAAAGATTAAATTAATTTGAAAAAATATATTTCAAAAAACCTTAGGGTGTTACAAACCATATATGAATGCTCACTGTTTAATATAATCCCTTGGTCGTGATATATCATCAAGTAGGTTGTACACTCGTGTCATCGACCTATATTCTTAATACATCTTTCTTTGACTATTTGAAATAAACTCATCTATAAAGTATGACCATGGAATTTAATTATATGGTTATATTTTAATCAAAGGGATGAGATTTTGAATTTAATAAAGATGTAAGGGAAAAATACTTCCTTTAATTCTTTATTAATAATTTATTATTCATGATGCACCCAACATAAAAAACTTCACCAAGATCATATGCCATCACAGTTTATGGTAATACATCAAATTGGATGAGTTATGAAATGAATTAATAATAATATAAAAGTATAGGGATCATTACACATGATTTCTGAAAAAATATATCCAATGACATAATTATGTTGTTTTCCTACAAGCAGGGTGGTTCTCATAATCCCTTGTCTTAGAGATTATAAATGAAAATTTCATGAGATGAACTTTTATCCACTTATGAGTACACACACTTTATAGTCAATATACTTTTTTTCCCATAATATATTTTTATACAACCATAGAAAAATATTTATGAATGTCGTTATGGTATTTCAAGGTTCTCATCATAGCATGGAACTCCTATGACCTTTCAATGCAATATATGATCTAGGAAATTATTACATTAAATTCATAAATAAAAATGAAAAATATGTAATAATATGTTTGATTAATATCCACCTCTTTTAATATAAATTAAATATAAAGTACAAATAGTTGGTTCTAGGAAAAAAATCCAACAAAATCCCACTTTGACTAGAGCTAATTGATAATGATTTTTTTTCTTCTAGCATTCACATGATGATAATGTCTCTTTTGAGTTAAGACATCATTTAAAGGGTCCACCAAGTTTTCTTCCATGGAAACTATACTTATTGTGACATCAACTCTCTTGGAAAATACCTCAAAAGATTATATTTCTAAATTATGTGCTTTATCTAATGATGTAAACTTGGATGCTTTGAATGATCCACCACTACAGTATTATCACAACAGAGTATGCTAATGTCTTTGCTGATAGGCACCACCTCAATCTCTTAGATGAATTTTTTTGTCCAAAAAAAATCTTCAACTACCTCATAAGAAATAATATACTCAAACTCTACTATATAATTGATGACCATGAATTTTATCGAGCTCTTATAGCTCACAAAAACTCCATTGAGAGTGAAGATGTATCTTGACTATGATTTTAGATCATATTGATCTATTTTAAAAATAGCATATGTATATCCCCTAAGGACTAGCTCCTCATATTATCCATAAACTATGAATATATCCTCAGTGCGCCTTAGATACTTAAGGATAATTTTGACCTCCATATAATGGTAATCACATAGGTTATCTTAATATCTTACTACCTTTCTTAATGCGTAGGCGACTTCTATCCTAGTACATAGCATTAAAATACACGTCTGACCCAATAACTAATATGCACGTGGTCTTTATTATCCTATTTATCTCCTCATGTATCCAGGAATACATTTTCTTAGAAAGATGAATGCCACATGATATTGGAAACAATACCCTCTTAGATTATTCCATATCGAATCACTTTAGTATCTTGTTAATGTATGTACTTTGACTTAGTCCAAGTAACTTCTTGGGTCTATCATGATGGATATTTATGCTAATAATATATTTTAATTCATCCAAATCCTTTATAAATAAATAAGTTCCTAAAAAATACTTATAAGACTATAATATTTGTATTTCATTTCCAATAAGTAGCATGTTGTCAACATAAACTAATTGCAAAATGACCACACTCCCACTAAACCTCTTATAGACACAAGGCTCACAATTTTTCTTTGTGAAAACAAATTCTATTATAGATTTATCAAACCAAATGTTCCATGACCTGAATTATCACTTTAATCTATAAATGTATATTTTACACTTGCTTACCTTATTGGAATCCTTTGGAGTAACAAACCCTTCTTGTTGTATTATATATACATCTTCCTAAAGGTTCCCATTAAGGAAAGATATTTTAACATCCATCTATCAAATCTCATAATTGTGGAAGGGATCTATGTAAAGTATAATTCTGATGGATTTTAGTATGGAAACTAGTGGAAAGGTTTTGTTGTAGTCTATTCATTGATTTTATTTAAACCCTTTTGCAACCAGTCATAACTTATAGGTATTTACTTGTCCATCCATGTTTAGTTTCTTATTTAATACCCATTTTCAACCAATGAGATTTAAATCTACTTGAGGATCAACCAAAATCCATACCTGGTTTTGATACATGGAATCCATTTCAGAATTCATGTCTTATTTCTATTTAGTATCTTCTATCCTACTTAATACTTGCTTATATGTTACTAGATCATTATTATCAACTAATAATGATCCACTATCATTAGTGACAAGAAAAATATATTTCTTTGGTTCTCTAAACTCTCTTGTACTCATAAGAAATACTTATGTCTCTAGAAGGTCATATTTCATTGGTCTTTATTGAATATATTCATATGATAGCTCATGTGTATCTTGTGTCACAGCTTCATTAAAGCCTATATTTATACCACTATCTCTTTTGGAGATGTGATCCCCTTCAATAAAGGTCATACATCAGTTAACTAAACATTTCTTATATGTAGGTCCATATAGTTAATATCCTTTAGTTTCCTTAGGATACCCTATAAAGATACACTTAATTACCCATGATGTTTTTTTATAGAAATATCCTTAAACAACACTTCACAGCCTCACCTTTATACATGTGGAAACATAATTTCATTTCCACACCAATGATGATATGGAATACCTATTTTTTCTTTAGTTAGAACTTGGTTAAGTATGTATGCTGCTGTCTGAAATTTTTATCCCCAAAAGGATAATGGAAGACTCATATGACTCATTATTAATCTTACTATTTCTAAGAGGCCATGGTTCATTCTTTCACTCACGCCATTCCATTATGGTGTGTAAGGAATATTGAGTTGATCTAAAATCCTAAACTCATGTAAATAATCAATGAAGTATTGATTAATATATTATCTACCACATTCTGAGAAAAGTTTTTTAATATTCTTACCAATATAGTTCTCAAATTCATTACTATATTCCTTTAATCTATCAAAGGAATCTGACATATACCTCATTAATTATACAAATACATATCTTTTAAATTCATTACTAAAAATTATAAAGTATGAGTACCCACCCCTCGCTTCAACTGGAAATGGTCTTCACACATCGATATGGACCAACTCAGGAAGGTCTTTGGCCCTTTCACCTTTTCTACTAAATGTGTATTTAGTTATTTTTCCTTATAAACATACATGACATACACCAAGTGGTTTTAGTTAAAATTAATCAAAATATATATCTTAGTGTAATATGGTCAAATTATTTTCATTTACATGACCTATCCAATGATTCCATAGTTAGTTGTGGTATGAGTCATGTGAACTATTTTTTGATCAATTGCTATTACTTAGTTCATGTAATCCAACACAATAATATTTTTATTTAAATATTCCTTACCATAAAAATGATTTATTTTAAAAATAAGAAAAATTAATTTTAAAATTTTAAAATAAATCCATATATATCAAGTCTAGACACTAAAATAATGGTTTTGGAAACTTAAAACACACAATAAAAAACTTTAGAACCAAGATTATTCTAGTCGGAAAATTGAGTTAGTATTCTCTAATAGCGACAACAACAAGTCTGGCTCTTTTGGCAGCTCATAGATCTACCTCACCATATAAAATTTTCTGGAATTTAATTGGTTCCTATATTTGAATACATATATAATAACCACATTATAAAATTGGGTTCCCTAGACCCAATATAAATAGTAATTTTCAATTACTATATCATGTATACAGTGAGTTTTTAATGATGTACACTTTCCATAAATAATGTTGATTTTTCGGTTTCCAGTATTAAATGGTAATTTCCATATATTATTTTTCATATCAAAATGTTATAATAGTTCCTAGGATATAATGAGAACCTATAGATAACATGAATTTAATCTTAATCATATGTTATATGATCCAGATACATCATACCAAATAGACACAGATGATGTCTGACTATCAGGATCTAGGGGTTTATAAGTATTAATACTTTTTTCTCATGAAGTTTACACTTGGTGATATCGAGTGGATGGGATCATGAGTATTAAACTAACAATAGAACACCACATGTTTTAGGTGTGATTGGTAGTTCCTATCTGTGAACAAGTGTAGTGGTCTCCAGACTTGAGAATATTAGTAGTATGTACTATTTGATCACATACTTTGATGCAAGGAAAAAACTATGGCATTGAATTTACAGTGAGGTAGCATGTGTTGGGTGCATCATTGGTGGTATGACATTGATTGAATAATCAAGAAAGATTTTTTCTCTTCTGGAAGAAAGTGATATCACGGTCCTAGTTGATCACGATGGTAGCACCTTTACTAAATCCATTACCATGGTAGAGTAATGTAAGTCCATCCAGTTAGGTCAACAAACAATAAAATAAGAAAGGTCAATGACATGAATTGTGCATACAAATTTATGAGATGTCACCAGACAAATATATTATATTGCATGGTGTGTGTTCGTGGGAAAGGTTTTCATTGCTATAAATTTTCCATATCTCTTTAAGGTCCTTGATGGGTTGCTAGACTCTACTCTTGGTCTGTTAATAGTATTCATTTCTATTGAGATGGGGTCCTAGAGAGTCACACACTAAACATATTCAAATGTATGGCCTATTCTAATGAATATAAGTTCAGGACATGATGGGACCCACCATGGGGTATGGGATATGTCCGAGAATATATGATCATCATGAAATAAATAAATTCATATTATTCTAGTTTAGAATAATTGGTATTGAATTTATTTTTTAAATGTATTTTTCATGTATTAAAGTAAATACATGGAAAAATATTATATGAACAAATATTATTTTAATATTCAAGGTTTATTTAATATTTATGGGAATATTGAGTCGAGTTAATTGCTAATTTTTATCATGCAATATATTTATTATATTATAAGAAATTGATAAAAATATGAAAGATATTTATGACTTGGTAAAATATCCACAAGATGTTGTTTATGTCTTATTTAGGGGGAAATAAATATTGGGGGGTCGGGGATCCTTTTACGAGTAATTTTATAACTCACTATATGGGGAGGAGTGGTTGATCACATGAAATACTATACACTACACAGAGGCTGAGAGCCTCTCTATCCTCCTCTGCTTCCTAGAGAGAAAGAAAGATTATCTAAACTTCCTATCTTTGTTCTTATTCATGGATCAAAGGATCGTCACTGTGGTGATCATCGGGACATTGAAGGCTTCATCAGATCTCTATGCTAGCACCTAGAATTTGATGATCGATGCTTCTATAGACTTTCAAATTGTGTTTGGATGATCTAGAAAGATATGATTTTGGTTTCATTGAGCAACGACCGCAGGGATGAGTAGTGGTAAAATGGGGATTCATATCAAATAAGATAATTTTTGGTTTATTTTTTATGCTTAAAATTATTTACGTGGGATCCACAAGAGTTTTACCAGGTTGCGCATCCCTGGTGATGACATAGTTATTTCGATCACCAGGGAAAATTTTTAAATCTCTGACTCATATGATTCCACTGCATGCTCATGTACCTTTAATTGGTATCAAAGTAACAACGTGATTGTTTAAGCTAAAGAAAAATTACATTTTCATTAAATTCATGGAGAGAGAAATGCTACGGTCCAAACCTCATAGTTGGAGATTCAAGACACTGCATGACTAAGTTACGACCACCCAAATATTTAATATTGAATTAAAATTGATATTTCTCATAGGTTTAATTGAATAATATATATATATATATATATATATATATATATATATGTGCGTGTGTGTGTGTGTAAATTATTATCCAAAGGTGTTAGTGAAATTCAACTCCGGTTAACCTGAACTCTGGCAGTGAGACAGTGGCCAAAACAGTGTTTTCCAACCAACCACTAATACAAGAATTTTTGGATTTTTTTCTTTAAATAACTTACTTTGTTAGTATTGGAAAAATCTAAAAACCCTATTTATAAGGGGGAAGTTGGATAGGCACAAGAATAAAACAAAAAATAATAAAAAAAATCCAAAAAGTGAAAAGTATAGGGTGGTGACACCATAAAAAATTACAATAAAAAAATAAAAATGTCAAATGGTGGGTACCATATGTCAGCACATCATTAGAATAAGGTGTTTCAAAAAAAAAGGGGGCACCGCTTGGCTCATCTCCCATAGTACGCCACACCCCCGAATCACCCACCCACTTCCACCCATCGTGTCGGTGACCACCGCCCTATGGTGGCCAGAACCACCGTCGTCCATTGGAAAAATTTCCATATAAAACGGAAATAAAAAAACTATTTCCAAAAATAAATATTTATGGAAACTATTTCCTAATCTAAGGTTAAGTCAAGGTGAGGTAGATAGGAGGGTGGGCGTTGTCCCGGACAGCACCTTCTTCGGAGTATTTTTGAAGAAGGCGCTTTCCCAGACAACACCTTCTTCACAAATGTTTTGAAGAAGACTCTTTCCAGGAAAGCGCCTTCTTTAAAAATGTTCTAAAGAAGGTGGTGTCTGGGAAAGTGCCTTCTTTACAAATGTTCTGAAGAATGTGCTGGTTCAGACAGTGCCTTCCCTCCTTTTGTATTTAATTTTTAATTTTTAATTTGAATTGTTTTTCTATGTTTTGTTTATATATATATATATATATATATTTGTAACACATTTTCAATAAATAAAAATAGTGATGCATATAATTAAAATAATATAATGAAAGAATAATAATATTATTATTATTAAACATAAAAATATAAAAATATATATTATTATTAATTATAAAATCTAAAATAATAAATATTTACTTTTTATAGTTAAATAATTTACAATCATATTATCATTTAATATTATTTTTATTATATAATAAATATGTGCATATATTTATTTCGACTTAATTTTTATTTATAATTAATAACATTATTAATTATATTATTATTTAGTATTATTAAATACATAAATAATTAGATTACATATAACATTTAAAATAATTATTATGCACAATTATATTTTCTATATTAAAATTTTAATTAATATTTAATTAAATTATATTATTAAGTAATTTATTAGTTACATTAAGAATTATATTGTTTACATTATTATTCAAAATTATTATTGTAATTATTGTAAATATTTTAAAATATAATTATTATTTATTAAAAATGTAATTCATAGTATCTAATAATAATAAAATAATTAATTATTATTAAATATTATTTTTTGATATTCTTTTTATTTTCAATTATGTTTTTTCAAAGTTGAAGGAGGATGGCGGAGCGGGCGACCCCTTTTCTTTCTCACGATGGACGAACCTAGGGTTTCTTGGCGATGGCAATCCGCCATTATCTTGGTTTCAATCTCTTCCATCCTTTCAGCGATGTTGCATCGGAGTCTCCCGCGAAGGCGCCTCCCTCAACCGGCGGCGCTAAGGTGACTCTCGCATCGAAGGTCTCATCCATTCCTCCAATAGGTGATTCGCAGATCTCTGTTCATTGTTGCGGTCCATCGGTCGTCGTGAACACGAACAGCAAGGCCAGATTTCCCTCTACAACAATTCTGGTTACAGGATCCGGGATTCAACAGTTCGGCGCAGTCGGCTCTTTAAGTGCAAGGGTGTTGAGTTCCTTGAAGGATTCAGATTGCGCACGGATATCTTCTGGACAGGCGGGTTTTGATGCAGTGGCAAAGTGGTCCTCTCTTGATTTCGGGATTGTGGAGTCCTTGTGGGTTGCGCGGAGAGAATCTCATGTTTTTCCTCTCCCTGGAGTCCGATCCTTTGTGTATGTGATGAAAGGTACATTTTCTAGGCCGAAGTTGGATGGGTTATTTCTCAAGGATTCACATTGAGGAAGAATTCTTTGTAAAGGTTTCTCTGCTCATGTTGAGGCCAATCCTGCTGCGCTTGCTAAGAGATTGGAAATGGGGAAAAACTCATTGATTGCGCGCATTGTCTTGCCCAAAGGTGTACAACCATGGAAGATAGATGATTTGTTCTGAAGAACATCGATGTTGTGGGGTTTTTCCAATTGGAAATGTGTGTCTCTTGGTCGTGGGTTTTTTCACTGCCTTTTTCCGTCAGATGACTTGAAGTTTCGTGCGTGGAGTATTGGTTCACAATTTCTGAAACCTGGTTGGCTTCATTTACATGAATGGTCGTTGGATTTCAATGTCTCTCGTGCAAGAAATGATTTTTCTCAAGTTTGAGTTCGACTATATGGTCTTAACTGGGTCCTTTGGCATCCAAAGATTCTGCACGACATTGGCACAACAATTGAGACTCCTATTCATCTTGATAAGGATACTGAGGATGTTCGATTTGGGCACTTCGCTAGGATGCTGGTGGAGGTTGATCTCATCTCCACACTAATTGTCTAGGTAACCCTCTCTACTACATCTGATAACATTCAAATTGATGTTGAGTATGAAAAAAAGCCCCTCTTCTGCTCTGAATGATGGACACTCTATGGAGCTATGCCGGAAAAATGTTTCTTGTGAGAAGTGTGGGATGAGAGGTCATCCTACCACCCTTTGTCGAAGAAAGCCAAATGTGAAGGACTCAAATTTGTTAAAACCTGCTAATAAGGACTGTGACCCCCCCCCCAAGAACCAGCTTCTAGTGTGGCTGTTGGGTTGCTTTTGGGGAAGCCTGATTTTCAACTCTCTCTCTCTTGAAAGGCAAAGAGTTAATGATTGATGCGTCCCCTAAAAGAGCTCATAGAGGCCCTTCTAATTTTCAATTTTATTTAGTTAATGAGGTTACCTTAACGGAGGAAATAAGTATTGTGCCTTCCCTGGTTGATGTATCCAATCAAATTGATACATCGTAGCATGTTGATTGTCACCAGGAAATTCAGAAGCTCTTGCAGTTTTCTAATGTTTCTGGGAAATGGGGGAATGTCTCTGATGATAAAAGGGGAAACAACAGAACCCCTGATATGGGTAGTGGTCGACCTATCTCCTTCAAGGATGTTGTTTTAAGTGCTGAGGTAAGGATGACTTATGGTGAGGATTTTACCTTTGTTCCACCAAAGAGGAGACCTCACAAGGTTTTTTCCCATCTTCTGAAGAGCGAGTCTACTAGATAATCTTTAAAGGTGTCAAAAAAGATGGATGAAAATATTCTTAAGATGTTCAACCAGGAGAAGCTTCAATCTGAGTGGGAGCCTGCTGGTGACTCTGATTACGAAAATGATATGTCATATTATGATTATTAGTCTTTTGATTGAGGGCAATTCTGTTTGTTTGACCCCTTTTTTCACTTTTATGTTCTTCTTTTGAATAATAAATGGTCAGAATCTTTGCTTTTGGATGGACCCCTTTAAAAAAATTATGTTTTTTCAAAGACATTGTTTTAAATTTTATATAGATTTTACTTAATACTATATTTTGTGCGTATAAATTTTTTGAGGTGTACATGTTATATTTTTAATCCATAAAGTTTTTTTCATGTAAATTATTATTATTTTGTTATATTTATTAAATTATTTTTATTTTCAACTATTTTTTATATGTTTAATCCATTTTGGATGTTTCATTTAGATTGTTCTTATATTTTATATTTTATACCCTTCTAAAGTCACCTACTTGAAACATAATAATGTTTCAAGGGACTTTGACAACTTATAAATTACTTTGCATTAATATTTTTTATGAAATTATTTTTTTTCAACGCTTTTTTATATTTTTAATCTATGCTTTAAATTTCATTTATATTGGTCTTATAGTTTATATTTTATAGGCTTTAAAATTCACATATTTGAAACATTTTTATGTTTCATGTAGGTGGCTTTGGAAGCCTATAAAATATAAACTATATAACCAATTTGAATGAAAATTAAAACATAGATTAAAAATATAAGTAATAGATGAAAATAAAAAAATATTAATAAACATAACAAACCAAAAATAATTTACATGATACAAACTTGTTGATTTAAAACATAACATTTGTACTTATATTTTTTTTTGGTGCAAATATTTTTTGTGTAAATTAAAATTTCTTGGGTATTGTTCATTGAAATTCATTTTATTTTCAATTAATTTTTATTTATGAATTCAATTTTTTAAATTTTATAAAGATTTTACTTATAATATATTTCATGGGAATAATTTTTTTGAAGTGTACATGTTATGTTTTTAATCCATAAATTTTTTGTCATGTGAATTATTATTGGTTTGTTATATTAATTAAATTATTTGTATTTTTAACTATTTTTTATACGTTTAATTCATTTTGGATTTTTCATTTAGATTTTTCCTATAGTTGATAATTTATAGGTTTCCAAATGCACCTATTTGAAACATTATAATGTTTCAATTAGGTGGATTTGAAAGCTTATAAATTATTTTTCATCAATATTTTTTATGATTTTTTTTATTTTCAACTACTTTTTATATGTTAATCCATGCTTTAATTTGCATTTATATTGGTCTTACAGTTTATATTTTATAGGGTTTCAAAGCCACCAACTTCAAATATTTTTACGTTTCAAGATGGCGACTTTGGAAGCCTATAAAATATAAACTATAACACCAATATAAATGAAATTTAAAATATGAATTAAACATATAAGAAATAGTTTATAATAAAAATAATTTTGTAACAAAAGTTGATGAAAAATAATTTACAAGCTTTGAAAGTCACTTACTTGAAAAGATGTCACGTATTGCACCATTACAAAATGGTTGAAAATTGTTGTTTGAATCCCATGTCGAAAATGTTGAAAATATGTCGAGTATTTCACCCTTTTAAAAGAGGAGGTTGGTTGAAATTTTACATAATATATTCAGAATACTTCAAGTTATTTTTATTTAGGCTTTCTAGAAAAAAAATATAAATAGGTCAAGGTTAAAAATAAATAAAAAAAGGTCAGAAATTAATATTGCTAAATAGTAAATAATATTATTTAATTAATATTATTGACTAATTAATATTAATTACCAACAATTAATTAATTAATTAATTAATAATTTAATAATTAATTAATTAATCATTACTAATTTAATAATTTGATCATTATTAATAATATTTAATCGCTAAATAGTATTTTTAAATATTTATTATTAATTGTATAATAATAATTGTTAATAATAATTAATTAATAATTAATTATTTAGGTATTTTTTACTTAATATTCTTAGTACGTAATTACATATTGTATAATTACTAATTAATTAATAACTAATTATTATATTACTATTTTTAATAATTAGTTACTAAATAATAAATTTAAATATTTATTAGTAATTAACATTAGTAAGTAATTAAAATTTATTAGAAATTAATATTATTAAATATTAAATCATATTATTTTATTAATATTTAGTAGAAATTAATATTTATTAGTAATTAGTATTTATTAGAAACAATTATTTAATTAATTAATACTAGAATAATAAAAATTAATTCACAATTAATAATTTTATAATTTAATCATTGTTACTAATAGCTAGTAACTAAAGAACAAATTTAAATATTTATTAATAATTGGATAAAAATAATTATTAATAATTATTAATAAAATAATAATTAATTAATATTTAATTAGTTAATTAGTAAGTACTGTTTTTGATAGGTAATTAAATATTTCTTAATTAATAATTAATTAATAACTAATAAATATATTATTATTTATTACTAATTGTGTAATAATTTTTTTTTACTATTTACTAGTTAATTAATAATTAATTAATTAACTAGAAATTATTAATATTAATATGTATTTTAATATTGCTTAATTACTATGTAATTATTAACTCTTAGCTATTAATAACTTATTAATATTTATTTGTATTTATTTAGTTATTAATTAATATTGTTCAAAATACTATTAATATAAATTAGAAAATTGTTAATATTTAGTAGTAAACATTCATAATTAATTATTATTAATTAGTAACTAATGTTTATTATAAATTAATTAAAAATGATTAATTATAATATATTATTAATTCCGCGTAGGAAAAGAAGAACCTGAATCTCACATTGGAGATGCAGAATATTCTGTTCAGGAATGGGAGGACCTGGATCCCACATTGAAAAGGTAGAAAAATTTTCAGGGCAAAACCTCTTATAAAAGGGAGTCCTGGGAGAAGGTTCTGTCAGAATTCCAGACTGTTTTAATAACAGTAATGATGGATATTAAATAGAAGCTAAATTCTGCTAAAAAGTTTGTATATATATATATATATATAAACAAAACAAAACAAAAAAATAAAAAGAAATTAAAAATATATATATAATAGAAAGCGTTGAAGCATTCAGTGCCTTCTTCACAATTTTTAGGAAGAAGGTGCTCACTCATTCAGTGCCATCTTTATAAAGAATATAAAGAAGGCGATGAATGATTCAGCGCCTTCATCATAAAAATTGTGAAGAAGGTGTTGAACCAATCAATGCCTTCGTACTAAAAAATAACAAGAAGGCTTTGAATGAGTCAATGCCTTCTTCATAAAATATTCTGAAGAAGGCGTTGATTCGTTCAACGCCTTCTACCCTTTTCCAACCACCCTGAAAAATCCTTACATTGGGAAATAGTTTCCCGATTTTATTATTTTGGGAAATTGTTTTATTATTTACCTTATATGGGCACTTTTTCCTCGTCCATTGTTAGGAACCTGCCACTGCCTCATGGCCATCATGTTAGTAGCCCCCTTCATAGTGCCACTACGGTCGACCACTCGACTTGGCGGACATTCCGCTGTAGGAGAAACCTCAGCGGCCTCCCGTGTCGTCTCAGTCAGATCTGATTTGCCCCTCTACCACTCACATCCCCTCCCAGAGGGACTCCCACCTATCGTGCGCACCACCGCTGGCCATCACCACCCACCCTATCGATCAGTCTCGCACAACTACACAAGTCGTTTCACACCTCACGAGCTAGTCAAATATGCCATGAGCAGGTCACCACATCCACGACAACCCCATGGGTCGCCTTGAGCCAGTTTCCACCACCCGCAACCACACCCTATCGGCTGACCCCTTAGACCATTCTTATGAGTGCGACCACATAGTATATGCAGTTCATATAGAAGATGAATTCATTCATCGAGAAAATAATAAAAAGTCTCAAAGAAATATTAAGTTGTAACGCCTTACGTTGTTTAAATTTCAACAAAATCGGGTGTATAGGGTGCTCGTCAGCCCTAGTCGAGGGTGTCTCCTACTATTGAGGATTTATTATGAGAGAAATGAGTTGACTTAATTAAAT
This sequence comes from Viscum album, assembly GCA_963277665.1. Lineage (NCBI taxonomy): Eukaryota > Viridiplantae > Streptophyta > Magnoliopsida > Santalales > Viscaceae > Viscum > Viscum album. The sequence goes on from OY728166.1 coordinate 1,317,831,734, forward strand.
ATGGAAACAAATAAGTATTCATACACCACCATAGATCGGTGCATATGCAGTGTCTGCTTTTATCAGCGTTAAACGGAAAGTGCTGATAAATGTTGTTTTTTATCAGTGATATTCTTAGCACTGATAAAACCTTTTAATAAAAAATAATATTAATATATATAAAATTATTATATTTATATTAAAAAATAATGCTTATTTACATACATTAATTAAAAAACGTATGTTTATAATTAATATAAATATGATATATTAATATATATATTTTAATAATTCAAATATATATATATAATGTTTTTAAAAAAGTATTTATAAAATTATAAATAAATATATAAATATTTAAATAATTATAAAATTATAACAAATATATTTAAATAATAAATATATTTAAATAAATATATATTTAAATAGATAAATATATTTAAATAAATATATATTTAAATAGATAAATATATATTTAAATAATTAAAAATTATAATAAATATATTTAAATAATAAATATTTTTATTATATTTATAATTATATATATTTATATATTAGTAAATATATATAATTATATATATACATATAATTAAATAAATACATATAATTATATTAATATATTTAATTATATTAATATATTTAATTATATAAATTAATATAATTATAAAAATATATATAATTATATAGCCAATGAGCCTATACTCGAGTAGTAAAGGCTCCTGCTTTGCATCCAGCAGGTTCTGGGATTAAGCTCTGTTGGGCGCAGGTACTGTTACAGTATTATACATGCGGTGACACATGCAGGTGGTGACACAAGCAAAACGCATTCCTGATGATGCCGATATGATGATGCAGACATGACACTACACTGGACTTTCAGGCCATGTAATGAGTTTCTTGCCCACTCAGCTTATGGGTCATGTAATAAATAAATCAAGGCTTGATGGATGGGTTATCCCCTTGGGGGGAGCTATGACCTGCCTTTCTATCTTGTATGTGTGGTTTGAGTGTGTTTAAATGTAACTGTATCCCCAAACACTTAATATATAAAAATATATAATTATATAAATATATTTAAATTCATATACAAATATTTATAAATATATATATTTATAGTTATAATTATAAATAAATTTATATATTTAAATAAATATAAAATTATAATAAATATATATAAATAATATATATTTATAATATTTATAATTATATATACTTATATATTAATAAATACATATAATTATATATATATATATAATTATATGAATATATGAAAAAATGTTTAGGTAGAAGTCGAAGCTCATGACCATTTATTAAATTTTAAAGAAAAAGAAAGCAACACATGAAAAGAAAGATGAGGTCAAACACAGAGACAAGCCCTCATCCATATGAAGAAAACAACTTGTCAACAATCGCCTTAATCATGATCAGAATCATGACTAGAATCTCCAACTTCATCAGCAAACTCCCATTCTAACCGAGAGTTCATTTGATTGAAAAGTACAATATACTTCTCCTGAATTTTCTCCTGTTCCAGGGAGAGCTGAGTCTTGGAAGACATACCACACCCTCATGCTGCAACCCAGTCCTCTCAGCCACATCCTTGACCACAGTTTTTTGGGTGACGATCCCGCTTTGAAGTCTGAGCATGTTGCCAAGCCCCTTTTGGCTCATCCCTCCCCAACCCAAAAACATATTTCCACAAATGAATATGCTCATTGACATTAGTAGTCTCAATGTACATAGAGGGGACATCAACTTCATTACATCTGTCAGAAATAGGGACTGTTTGCACCGGATCAAATATATCAAATGTATTTGAGGTGGTAACCTCCAACAAACCCCTGCTCTGCCCAGGAGAGGTGGTGTTACTCACCACAATCCTCTTATCAGGAAGTGGAGACTTACCCTTCCTATAAGAGGAAATCAAATATTTCTATTGGAGCAGTTCCTTGTCCACTTCTCTTTGGATATAATTTTCAATCTTCTCCAAATCGTCCTTCATTATCACCATTCTTATTATTCTTCTCACTTATCTTAGTAGGTGCATGCACATCGACCTGCATTATTGGAACCTACGCAGCAATTTCAGCCCATGATTTCCTCCTCAGGGAGGAAGAGGAATCCTTCACAACATTAACATTCAAATCAGAAAAGTTACCCTTGTCCAAACCATCAGACCCTTCAAGCAAAGAATCCTCCTGATGCACACATCCATGAGAACTGTGTACAGTCCCTCTTGCTTGATCCTGAGTCATCTTTTGATCAGATGCCTTAGGCCGAGCCTTCTTATTACAATTACTTTCAACATGCCCACGACCTGAATAGAATGAACAAGAAGTAGATCTTCTACAATTCATAGATTCATGTCCAATAATCTTGCATATTGAGCAGAATTTCGGTACTCTCATATTCAATTTTAAGCTCAATATCATCAGACTCAGTGGTGAGATAAATTATGTCAACCATGGTAGTACCGAGATCAACATCAACCAAAAATCTCATATAGTGACCAAAGCGAGCACGCTCAGTTTCATTATCAAGTTTGATGAGGACACCAATTGAAAGCACAAGATCACACATGATCTTCTGGTTCGACAACAACCAATTAAGACCAAAAACTTTAACTCACAATTGTGAAGATGAGTTACATACCTCCAATGGGTTGAAGCCTTTGTCCCATTCATGAAGGTGAAGAACACCAGGCTGGAGGTAAATAGATCCAAATCCCCATGCTCACAATTTCAAAGGGAAAGAGAATGTGGAAGAACCATCTTCCCAGTGAGACACATATCCATTGATCAAATCTCCATATTGAAGATAATCGCATGACTAAATCATCAAATTTCTATGGTTTTGAACCCCCAGGTAAAATCAATCTTGCAATAATCGAATGATTATCTAACTTCAAACATTCAAAGACTGCTCTGTCATCATCTCTCACATGAGTGATGCTCCCCTTCCAACGGATCTCCCCAACAATAGACCCTTTTGTAGATAAAAAAACTTCTTTTGCTTGCAATCTCCGAAATCGAGACCAAGACATTCGACTTGATATCATTCCGAGTGGTTTTTCAATCTTCAGATCCGAGACTGCCATACCAATGAGAGTCAAAACGACCTCGACCTATAGAATATAAAGCAAGAGAAGAAGTCATCGATCGAAAAGCAAATTGGCAGCTTCAGGAAGTGGGAATCAGTGTGAATCTGCAAACCAGTGGCGGCATGATAGATCTAACAGGTGCATGACTCTAGCAGCACAGATCTGGAACACTAGTTGCAGTGTGAGTCTCCAGCGGCGTGGATCTAAAGGGACTCCAACGGCACAGACATCACACCAGTGTCAGTGGCACAGAAATCCAGTGCCGCAAGGACCAACGACATCATGAGAAAAACTCCACTAGTGACAGATCAAATTAATTATATAAATATATATAATTATATATATATAATTATATAATTATATTTATAATTATAATTATAAATAAATAAATAAATATTTATATTTTTTGTAAATAAGATTTATATTTCAATAAGTATACATATATTTTTAAAGCAATTTATAAATATGAATTAAATAACTTTTAATTATTTTTCTCTCATAATTTTATATATAAAAAATCATCAAATTCATATTAGTCAAAATGTTTAATAGTTTATTGATATACATTGATTACAAAATGTGTATATAATTAAAATAAATATAATATATTAATATTAAAAAAAAGAATGAGCGCTTGCCCAAAAGGTCAAGTCTCCTTTTTTGAATAAAAAGTAAATCATGGGAATTTCAAAAAAAGTTTTTTACAAAAGTCCCTTTGCCACAAAGAATGAATCTGGTCAGGAACGTCATTGAGCCAGGTAAGGTCAGGAGCATAAATTCCTTTTTTGGAAAGGCAATCTGCCAGACAATTTGCCTCCCAGTAAACATGAGTAATAATGTAGTTCATGGAGAAAAGAGAGTCCAGACAGTTTATCCATCGAGCAATCAGCTTCCATGAAAGATGAATAATTTCATTTTTGATAGCTTGCACAATGGTGGTGGAATCACATTTAAGCCACAAAACAAAAAATCCCCATTGATTTACAATTTCCACTGTATTAATAACGCCAAGGATTGCAGTATCAAGATATGTGGTAAAACCAAAGGACCATATAAACATCTGAGAGCTTCACAATTTTCATTTTTGAAAACCGCACCATAACTAGAAGGACTTGGATTACCTCTTGAAGCAACATTCGTATTTCATTTAATCCAGCCCGAAAATGGATAAGTCCAAATAACTTCAAAGGTTATAAAAGGGGGCAGATAATTACATGTAATTCCAAAGCGCTTTAGAATAGTAAAGTCATGAATTGAGTTATCACAATACCCCTTTTGAGAACCATTTGATTGCTTTACAACAGTAATATCTGCCTCCAGAGCCGATTGAAGGGAGAAAGAGTTGCTGCCCTATATCAATTTGTTCATGTTGTACCAAATAATATGGATAAATTTAGAAACTTCCACCATAAAAAGGTTCCTCATTTAGTGAGAAAGAGGCTAATCAATACACATGATCATTTGTTCACATATACTGGCAGTAGTGAAGATAAATTTCAAAAAAATCTACAACGACAGGCCACATTGTAGAAACTACGATACAGATAAAAAAAAGATCAATGTCTTCATGATGCATATTGCAAAAAACAAATTTGGAGTAGAGACTAATGCCAAAAAACTACAGAAAATCATCAGTAGGGAATTTAGAGTACCTAATCCTCCAATCAAGGGAGAATCCATAGGATAGAATTCATCCCCTTCACAAAGCCTTAGTCCAACTTGTTGTATTCCCCTACATAGTCTTATGATAGAAATCCTTTAAGGGAAAACCTTCCATTTGCAGCTAGTTCCCAAAAAAGAGTATCATTACCATTAATGAAAGAGTAATTCAAAACCACCTCCTTAATTTCAACTGGTATCCCATCCAATGAGTTTTCCAACTGCTCTTTAATCAACACATTTGTGTTAAAAGAAGAACCAGAGGAATTAAGAGAATTGATAAAAGGAATACCTATCCAATTGTTCAAAAACAATTCAAGGATAAATTGGTGCTTTCCAGCCAGTGAGAATCCATTGAAATGTTGACGAAATAAGTCTTAAGAGAAGTCCAAATAAAGGAATCCACATAATTTAAATTCCCAGTTTTGAGCCTATTTAAGAATCTAGATATCAGAAAAACAAGAGCCTCTGACTGCTCATTGATGATCCTCCAAATGAAGCTAGCCTACAGAGAAAGGCTGAATTTATTGATATTTATTATTCTAATCCCACCAAATTCAATTAGTTTACAACATTGTTTCCATGAGAGTACAAAGCCTCCGCTGAATAATTCTTCCACTCCAAATAAAATTCATGATAGTGGTACTGATACACTTGATGAGGGAAGCCGAACATTGATAAACCATACAAGATTAATTTTTTTGAAATAATAACAACTTTAACAAGGCTGAATCTCCCTACCATTGAAAGATTTTTGACTTTTGAGGAGGCTAAATGATTCCTGACCTGACTCACAATTTGAGAAAAATGACTGGCATGAGGCTTCCCCAAAATACAGGAACACCAAGATAATTGAAAGGCATCATACCTTCCATAATCCCCAACTCATCAATGATGCTAACTTTTCTAGCTTTAGCTGTATTTTTACCAAAATATAGGAAGTACTTATTCTAACTAATATCCTGAACTGAAACTTTCTCATAATGAAGAAGAGCATTATTGATGTTTTTAATGTTTCTTTTATCACATTGAGTGAAAAGGATAATATCATCAACATATAATAAGTGAGTGGGGGAAACAAGTCCCTTAGCATCTCTAATGGTCTTGAGTTTCTTGGCATTAACCACACTGAAAAAGAGTCTGCTTATATAATCTTCAGCAGTGGAGAAAATGATACCAGAGAGAGGATCACCTTGCCATACCCCTCTGGTACATGTTAAATATCACTTAAGAGAACCATTGGTAAGAATTGAAATATTTTCTAAACTTAGAAGAGTTCTAACCAATTTAATAAAAATCTTATAAAATCCAAAACTGCTCAAAACCTTGCAAATGAAGCCCCAGTCAAGCATATCAAAATCATTCTTAACATCAATATTGAGAGAAATATTTCCCCTTATGATAGATTTTCTGAAAAGATTAATGCATTTGGAAGTAGTCATAAGACAATCCTAAATTGTTCTGCCTTTGATGAAGCCAAATTGATTTGGATACATGATTTGGTTGGAAATACAAGCAAGATCCACCGACCTAAAAAGATGAATCTTATTCGCATTATCTACTTTAGGAATAAGAGTAAGAAAATGATCATCAATTCCCCATGTCAGCTATCCACCCTTTAAAAAATGGCAGACAATCATGCAAACATTGCAGTGAATAATCTCCCAATAAGATTTAAAGAATGCATTGTGAAACCATTCGGACTCAGAGAGCCACCAAAGTTTAAACCAAAGACAACCTCTTTAATTTCAAATTCATGGTGGAGGGTAATAAGGCTTTCATTGTCCTCGTCATTGACAAGATTAGGAATAATATATTCCATAAGATCAATACCAGTACTGGGACCATAAAAAAAATTCTTGTAAAAATATACAACATGAGAAGCTAAGTCCGCTATTTTGACAAGAAACATTGCATTATTATTGAGAATATCTAGAGTTCTATTAAATTTCATGATTCTTTAGTAGTATTAAAAAATCTATGTTCTGATCACCCTCTTTTAGCCACTTCACTATAAAGGCCTCTCTTTGCATGCATTCCCTAAGGTTTAAGGGAGTGTTGAGTTCATGAATAGTCTTATTTTCCTATTCCAGACCTGTAGAAAAATCACAACTAGTGTCACTCTCCTGAATTCTGTGAATAAAAGACTCAAGCTGAGTAATATTTTCCTCTATGTGGGTAAAATGATCACGACTCCAATATTTAAATTTACTCTTTAGGACTTTGAGCTTTAGAACATAAGCCAAGACATCATCCTTACAATTTAAAGAAATCCATGTGTCTTGAACCATTTGTTTACATTCAGGATGAAAAATCCATGCATTTTTAAATATTAACAGAAGAGGCAGTTTCATCTCTCTTGTAATAGGGTTAGTCAAAATAGGATGATGATATGAGTTTAATCTTACAAGAGTAGAAACTGAAACTGAGGCCCAATCATCATGGTAAATATCATTGAAAAATGATATATCCAATCTTCTAGACACTACTTTGTTAAGATGCTTCCTATACCAAGTATATTTAGTACCAACCAAATTAATTTCAGGCCAACTACTATTTTCAATACAATCCCTGAAGCCCCTGTTGATTTAGAGGAAGTAACCATGGCTAACCTTTCATCTAGATTGAGAATGGAATTGAAGTCTCCAAGAAGAACCCAAGAACTCGTCATAAATCTACTTAAATCATGAATTTCCAGCCATAAATCTCTTCTCTCTTAGTAACCATTGTAGTCATAAATAAAATATCAAAATTGAGTCATAGCCAAACAATTAAAACTTTAAGTAACCATTTTCTATGAAGAAATGTTAGCTGAAATTCCATCCATTCTTGAGTGATCCAAGAACCAAAGCCTTTTAATATTATTACTGGGCTGATTAATATGAATCATACAATAACCCAACTTATCAAGTGAAGAAATCTTACAAGATAAAATTATTTTAGGCTCTGAAAGGCCAAGAAGATCAATTTTATGCATATTTATAAAAATATGAAGAGAAATAATCATTTAAAGGTTGGAAAATCCCTAAAAATTTAAGAAAAGAATCTACATTTGAATTTATATTTGAAGGAAGAACCCCCATTTTTCTTTCCACCAGATTGTTTTATTCCTAGTTGATTTTCTAATGAAATTAGTTTTCTTACCTTCATTTATAGGACTATCCACCCTATCTTTTCTATGTATTCCAGGACTATGGAAGCTCACAAAATTACCTCGTCTTATAGAGGTGCTTAAATTAGTATCATCAGGTGAGACATCCCTAGAGATGCTCTTAGAGTTATGAATATTCTGATCAATTTCAGTAACCACAAGATTAGAAGGGGATCTGGAAGTCACTGTGTTGTTAGGTTTTCCACTGTTTCATATGTTACTTTCCACCAATCCTCATTTACCACCATCAATAGAAGTACTTCTACCAGGAGAAAGTACTTCCCTTTCATGAGGAATATTGGCAGCCAGAATAGAGTGATCATGAGGTGAAATAATTCTCTTATCTGTGTCATTAGGAATTATAGAGGGACTGCATAATGAATCATTAGAAAATTGTACAACCTATACAGATAAACATTCCTTACCTTTTCCAGGCTGAGAAGTAGGCATGATGCAACTGTCCTCATTTTTTGAATTTAACACGTACTGATTATGGCCAGAGGATTTTTCCTCTTGAGACTCTCTTATCTGGTTGCTTTTTCCATCATCAAAGACAACAAAATTATTCATAGGTAGGATAATAGAGTTGGAAGTCAGTGTGTTTTCAAAACTTCCACTACTGTATAACTTGATTTTCACTAGATCTAATTTTCCATCATCAATAAAGGCATTTCTAACAGCAGAAGGTACTTCCATTGTCTGAGGAAAATCATCCATATTGATAGCCTATATATGATGTTCAGTAGGGGAAGAAATTCTTTTAACTAAGTCATGACCAATGTTTATAGAGGGACTGCATAACGATATTCCTGGAACATGGACAACCGGTATAGGTAAGGATCCCTTACCTCTGTCAGGCTGATGTGACTCTTTTAACTCCTTTCTTCTACCCTTATCAAAGGAAAAAAAATCATAGGGAGGACAACATAATCCCTACCTTCAAGGATAGAGGCTGGAGTTTGATTGAAATCATGATGAAGAGTTGAAACACATTCAGAATTTTTAGATGCTACATTAAACTGCTCAGATTGCAAAGCTTCCACAAAACATTTAACATCATGAGCAATTTCAAGGAAAATTATTTCATCCCCGTTTCTTAAAAGACCATTTCTCTTGCATTTCCATCAAGAGAAACATTAATATTACGCAAATTTGTTAGAGGTCCTAGGTAAATCAGCCTCCCTTTCATCTTCATCAACATGGGAAGCCCAATTCTTCCCAATGGAGCTATTCAAATCCAAGGGATTTATTTTCTTTTTAATCCATCTCCCTGGTTCATTTATCCTTGCATTCTCACCTTTATCCAAGGCAATGCCTTTACCCTTCTTGTTCCTGTTAACCTCTTTCCAAGCATTCCCTTTAGATGGTAGCTTGACTTTCTTATGGATGACCCTATAATTAAAAAGTTTAGGTCCAATAATTCTACAAAGTTCACAAAAATGAAGGACATATTCGTATTCCACTTTTACCTCAAACTTTTGGTCATTGGAAAAGAGGTTAATCACATTCATAAGCTTTGAATCAAAGTTGTCATCAACCAATATTCTGGTATATAGACCAAGCTCACCATTAAGAGTACGATGATCAATCATCATAGGAATACCAATGCAAGAAGCAAGGTAATTCATGATTTTGGGATGCTAGAACAACCAATTCAGATCATGTAATCTAACCCAAACCTACACAGTTGAATTCCTTTGATTGAATGGATCGATGTTAATATCTCATTCTGGAAATCCTTAGAATTACAGGTTTCAAATTAACAATTCCGATTATCCACACTGCATCAAGGTCCTCCTTGCATCCCATCACTATGTGGAAGAAACGTCTTCCTAGATGAATCATCTTCTAGTTACTTCCACCCCAACAAAGAGCAATATGAGACTTAAGATCCAAGTTGGACCACAAATTATCACCCTTGGAGAATGTAACCCTTCTAAAAATGGAAAATTTGCATATATTAAGCCTCTGATGAAGAGAATCTGAATCTACAATGACCGAGATGCCCCAATCCTCCATTTTTATAAAAAGAGAAGAACTAGGAAGATCATCATTGGCAACATCCACACCTCGAAGAGCCACAACAAAAGAGATTCCTTTTCTTTTTTCCGATCGCAAAGTTCCACCAGAACATAGGTCAACGACCGACTCTTTATGACTATCAGATGATACCTTCCCCACTTCATCAAAAGATCTCTCCCAATTCGGATGAAAAGAATCTATGAGCCGAAGGAGTATCAAGATGGAAGCGAATCATCTTTGAATTCCAGTAGAAGATTTGAAAAATACGCTGAAGAATCGGCTTGTTCTCGAGAATGAGTGCCATCGATTGGTATGTGGAGGTTCTGGTATTTGTTGCAGTGAATTGGATATCAAAATCTATACTGGATATCAAGAAAGGTTGAAGCCGCCTTTCGTTTTGGGGGGAACACCACCACAGTGTCTTACATGCAGCTTAACTATTCAATTTAGTTTCATTAAATCTGGACAGGCCCCCATTTTTACCAAAATATCAGTCACATATCCAAATTAACCCCTCAATTCTGACGCCCCTGGGTTCGTACCATTCAACGAAGGAGAGACGTCCATGGTAAACCTCCGAGTGAGAGTGGAGGAAGACACACTTACTGTTTTATCTAAAACCCTTCTACTGTTTTAAAGTTCTATATTTTAAATTTAATAATTAATGATATATTTCACTAACATTTTTTTTTGGAAATTCCTTTTGTTTTCAACTATTTATTATATGTTTCATCAATGTTTAAAGTTTCAGTTATATCCGTGTAATAGTTTATGTTTTATAGTCTTTCAAATTGAAAGCTTATAAATTATTTTTTATCAACATTTTTCATTAAATTCATTCTGTTTTCAAATATTTATTATATGTTTAATCAATGATTAAAGTCTAATCTATATCGGTGTTATAGTTTATCTATTATAGTCTTTCAAAGACAAGTATTTGAAACATTTTTAAGTTTCAAATAAGTGTCTGATTTCTTAAAAAATAGTTCTCGTCGATGTTTTTTATGAAATTCCTTTTTTTTAACTATTTGTTATATGTTTAAAGTTTCTGTTTTTTATTCGTTTCATAGTATATATTTTATAGTCTTTCAAAGTCACGTACTTGAACCATTTTTAAGTTTCAAGTAGGCGGTTTTGAAAACTTATAGATTACTTTTCACTAACAATTTTTTTGGAAAATCCTTTTGTTTTCAACTATTTATTATATGTTTAATCCATGTTTTATGTTGTTTTCGAGTATTTCTTATACGTTTAATCAATGTTTAAAGTTTCATTTATATTATTTTGTATATACTATTTATTTTATTTTCTAATTATATGTCTAAGTAACATTCATTTCTCTAAATAAAGAGGGTTTTTAACATATATATCATGGCATCTGAATAAATCAACGTTGATGCCCCCCGATACCGCAACGTGGCGTCTGAATCTCACGTCCTCCCCGTGTTCGACGTATGTGTCGCTCCGGTGTCCTATCAACGATATCCTTTGCTACTGGTGCATCCGGTGCCTCCTCATGATGCTGTGTAGAGGGCTGACCAAAATCATGCAGGGATGACTGCCCAAAATCATACATGGATGACTGCCCATAATCATGTGTCAAGCCATATGGTCCTGAGGCTCCTAAAAATGGTAGAAATGACATACTGAAGAAGTCCTCGCCGGGAGGAGAGGGGGCTGCCACAAGCTGTGTCACCTGATCCAGCTCGTAGTCCATAGTAGTCATCGGAGATGATAGATGTGGTCTATAAACGTCTCCCTGCTGTGCAACCTCATCAATAAGCTGGGCATGATCATCTCTATGTGGTGCTGCCACATCTGCAGGAGGTGTTCTCGGATTTCTATCTCGCCGCCTCTGCCCCTCCCGAGGTCCTCGTCTCCGTCTCTCAGCTAGCGGCGGTGGTGGCGGTACATCGTCATCAGCAGGCATAGCAGACACATCATCACCCTCACCCTCAGGAGCTCCAGCTGGAGGATATGGATCAGGATATACCTGTGGCTCCTCGTCATAAAAACTGTCTTGTATCATCCGGAGATGGTCGTAGAGAGCCAACACATCTCGATGAACTACATCACGTCTAATATATGCCTCCTCCCGAGGATGTGTGATATGTGCAAGATGATCAATGTTGTCTGTCTGAAAATGAAATGACATTCAAATTAATACCATAAAAGAGTTAAACAAATATAATATATCTTAATAAGTTTACCATCTGCTGAATGCCAATCCCCTGACGTGTAAGATGCATGATGGTATGACGTCGATACCAATCTGCATAATCCCCCTGGGCAGATAACTGATACTGTGCTGTGGGATATCCATATCGAGAAATACCATATCGGGCACTCGCATCCCACAGCTCAATATGAGATGCATGAAACTGCCGCCAGTTCGTCGACTGTCTACCTGTAAGTACAATCGAATGCAACCCCTCTGGCTGTCCTGGTGCCATCGGGATATGCTGTATATAACCGAACTGGCGCATGACCCGATCGGGCTGGTGCCACTCAATGATATGAAAGTGGATGAGTGGAACCACTGCAGCACGATCTCCAATCATAGCTATGCAGTATGAAGAAAAGTATGAGAGGGGCATAATGTTTGAATATCTTTATTTGTCATTTTCTAGGCTAGTAGTCTCATATTATGTTATATCCTCAATTTATTCTTCACTATTATTCACTCTAGATAATTCTCAGATTTTGTTAAATCCTCGATCTTATATTTTATATATTTTAAAATTTCTTGTTATTTTTCTAAAACAACAATCACTTATTTAAATGATGATGATATATTCACTATGAATGCTTTCAAAACTCATCGATGGAAAAATATTGATTACACGTACAATATGTTTACAGTAACTGATGGAGTACAAAAATCATTTTAACCATTAGATGATTTCCCTATGTGTCTAGGGAAACGTGTCTTCGTATGACCCTCCTATCGGCATATGCTGTATCTTCGTCCAGGTGCCTGTTCAGTAGGCCAATCCATCTCATTCCGAATACGAGTCGACTTTGGCCTCCCTTTAGGTCGAAGTCTACTGATGTTCGGTAGAAGCGTGGGTGTGTCATCAGAGAGATGAAAATTCTGATATTCTCTGATTGGCATCCACGGAGTATTGTAGCATGAGTTGATACTGTCAAGTCGATAAACTGGATCAACAAACTGCTCCCAAGATACGTGTACGTAACCACAGGCTGCAATCACATGGCCACAAGGATATCTCAATGCTTGAAACTTGCCACATTCACAGTAACGCTTCTCCAGTAAAACAATTTGGATCCGACCATTGCTACAAGCCACAACATCACCGGGCTCAGCGACCTCAAATCGTTGCTCTGGACGATTAAATGCGGTGACACGATAAGTTGCAGCTTCCTGAAAAACTGTATCTAAATCGCGTTGGAAATGGTGTCCATAACGCATCCCTCTTTTCAAGCCCTCTTCAGCTTGCTTTCCCCGTTCCAGAAAATACTTGACACTACGATAGAATGTCTCTTGTACCAAACCTACAATTTAGATTTAAGTCATTATACTAATAGTATATTATAATTATGTTTTTCTGATCAACATATAATTAAATATTCATATTTACCTATGATTGGTAATTTTTGAACTCCCTTGAAAACCCCATTTATGCATTCTACGATGTTGGTAGTCATATGACCATATCTCCTCCCATCATCATATGCCAACGACCATTTCTGTTTTGGAATTTGCATCATATAATCATAAACTTCCGGATTAACTCTTTGAATATCTTGAAGACGCTCCTCCATTCTTTGTTGTTGAGGCTCGTATGCTATTATAAAAGAAAAAATCTGAACAAATAATGATCATAACTATGATAGGATTTGTTAATACAAAAAATGATTTTCATACCAATTTTCAAGATTGCTTTCTTCATTGACTCATTCTTGAATCTCTTTTGTAAATTTCTAGCAATGTGTCGAATACAGTATCGATGATGGGCATAAGGTGGTCTCCATGAAAGTCCCTCAGATTGTACTACCTCTTTGATTGCACGGTGATGATCTGAGATAAGGCAAATCCCTTCCTCGCCCGTAACAAACTCACGAAGACATGAGAGAAACCAACTCCATGACGAGAAGTTCTCTTTCTCCACAATTGAAAATGCCAAAGGTAGAGGGGCTCTATTTCCGTCTTGTGTGGCAGCAATCAATAAAGTTCCTGTATACTTTCCATACAGAAATGTGCCATCTATTTGTATAAACTGCTTGCAATGCCTAAAAGCATCCACACATGGTAAAAATGTCCAAAACAATCTATCAAAAACAACCATTGACTGGTCAACTTGGTTGTATTGGTTAACATATTCAATAGTATTTAACTGATAGATCACTTGATTGTTTTGGCGTAAAAGTTCCAAAAGTTGTGGTAAAACTCGATAAGAGTCATCCCAATCACCATACACTTTCACAATAGCCTTTTGACGTGCTTCCCATGCCTTCCAATAAGAGATCTGATACCTAAAAAGTTGTTTGATTCGCTCCATCACAAGAACAACAGGAACATCTTGACAAGCTCTAATCATTTCAACAATAACTGTTGAAACAAAGTCAACATCTAATGAAGAATGTTCCTGTGACAAGCTTGGGTTCACACATGTGTGTGGAGTAAATCTTGTGATGCGCCAGCTCTGAAAAGTGTTATCAATTATAGCTCGCATACGCATTTGACAGTTTGAATCATATTTGTCACAACAGATCAAATAATAAGATCTTTTTGAATCTTCTACAACATAAGAGTAATGTCTGTCAATGTGATATTGTTTTATCACATTTTTCATTGCATCTTTACTGTCAAACTCTCTTCCAATATACAGAACACCTTCATCTGCCACTCGATCTGTGCCCCCAATGATTCCTGGAAATTCTGAAGTAGGAGTAATTACTGACCAATTGAATTCTGGCAAGCGATTCATGCCTTCCGTCGACCATGAACTCAATGGTAGGGGGTGGTTCAACGGTCGGTTAAACCTCACATGAGTAGGCACTGGTTGTTCTTCCGCATGCGCTTCCTCTTCATCTTCATCTTCCTCTTCATCTTCTTCTTCATCTTCTTCTTCTAAATTGTCATCGTCCTCAAAATTATCAACCAACACATCTATAGTATGCGGGGGACTATCTATTAAAATTGTGGCTGAGGGAAATGATGGTACCAATGTTGATGGAACTTCTTGATGTGTTCTAAAAGGAGCAGATGACATTGTCTCGTGAAATTGTGATGACCCAACTTCCAATGTCGATGGGATCTCCATTGTAGATATGGTCACATACAACTCCATCATTTGATTGGTAGGTAGAAACTTAACCAATGACAGTACGTATTCCCATTCTTCATCATCAGTTATCGGATAGGACACATGCCAAAATCTATCAACATATTGTAGATGTC
The DNA here is from genome assembly GCA_963277665.1 of Viscum album. Lineage (NCBI taxonomy): Eukaryota > Viridiplantae > Streptophyta > Magnoliopsida > Santalales > Viscaceae > Viscum > Viscum album. Next base: position 1,317,847,070 of record OY728166.1, read on the forward strand.
TGTATATGATAGATTCTATCACTTGGTTACTCGTCAGTTTCAACTTTCGATGAATTTTCCTTTGAAGAGTTCCCAAAGTTGTACAGCCTCCAAGCATTACAACAACTTCTGGTTTTATACTATAACTACATCCTTGTTCCGTCTCAATTATTTTTCCGTTGCAATAAATATAAGCAACCATCTTTTTTTATCTAAAATAAACCTTCGTTATTAATCACATATGATCAAACAATCTAATTATGTTTGCATGCTTTTAGAATTTATGTAATTTATGTTGGAATCCTAGTCCCTCCACCAAATCAATATGTTCAAACCATATTGATGTGTAACTCGCTTTACACAACCCACAAGTTTGTGTTATTTACCCAAAATAGTAAGTCAAACATATTCATACATATCCACATCCATCATATGGATGAGGTACATGAACACGTCATGTAAAAGCATAGAGTTATCTGAACTTGAAAAACTCAACATGAATAAGCCCGGAGCGACAGATAACCAACCCCATTCACTTTCCTAGACAAGGCAAGCCTCCAAGAAAGTAGGTGGTCCGACCCAAAGCCCCTCTATCCAGGGATACTTTACTCAAGCAAGAATTTCAGCTCATGACAACTCTAACACTTAATATGTAAAAAATATATTAAACTACTAAATTCAAGTTCATAACTACAATTACAAACTGAGGTCAAGGTAGATGACAAACTAAATAAATTATCATACTTAGAATGGAATGCAAATATATATTATATAAACAATTCTTAATATAACTACTTCACTAATTACTGTAACTACTTCGCTAATTACTGTAACTACTTCGCTAATTAGTTAAACTACTTCGCTAATTAGTTAAACTACCAATTGGATTTCATTGATTACCCAATTAGATTTCATTGATTACCCAATTAGATTTCATTGATTACCCAATTAGATTTAATTCACTACCTAAATAGATTTAATTAACTACCTAAATAGATTTAATTAACTACCTAAGTAGATTTAATTAACTACCTAAGTAGATTTAATTAACTACCTAAGTAGAATTAATTAACTACCTACTTAAATTTAGTTAATTACCTAATTAGTGTTCATTAATTACATAATTAGTGTTCATTAATTTCCTAATTAAAATTACTTAATTAACTAATTAGAATTGATTAATTAAGTTGACTTAGAATTGATTAATTAAGTCGACTTATAATTGATTAATTAAGTTGACATATAATTGATTAATTAATTCACTAATTACAATTAATTATTTCACTAATTACAATTAATTAATTAGCTAATTATAATTAATTAATTAGCTACTTAGAATACTTAATTAAAATTGATTAATTAAGTTGACTTATAATTGATTAATTAAGTTGAAATATAATTGATTAATTAATTTACTAATTACAATTAATTATTTCACTAATTTCAATTAATTAATTAGCTAATTATAATTAATTAATTAGCTACTTAGAAATCATTAATTAGCTACTTAGAAATCATTATTTCACTACTTAGAATTAATTATTTCACTAATTAGAATTAATTAATTCACTAATTATAATTAATTAATTCACTAATTATAATTAATTAATTCAATAATTATAATTAATTAATTCACTAATTATAATTAATTAATTCAATAATTATAATTAATTAATTCACTAATTATAATTAATTAATTCACTAATTATAATTAATTAATTCACTAATTATAATTAATTAACTACTATTATAATTAATTAATTAACTAATTATAATTCATTAATTAGCTAATTAGAAATCATTAAGTAGCTAATTATAATTAATTAATTCACTAATTATAATTAATTAACTAAATAGAATTAATTAATTACCAAATTAAAAATCATTAATTAACTAATTATTAACAATTAATTCACTAATTAGAAGTCATTAATTCACTAATTATTATTAATTAATTCACTAATTAGAAGTCATTAATTAACTAATTAGAATTCATTAATTAGCTAATTAGAATTCATTAATTAACTAATTAGAATTCATTAATTAACTAATTAACTAATTACAATTAACTAATTAACTAATTAAAATTAACTAATTAACTATTTACAATTAACTAATTAACTAATTACAATTAACTAATTAACTAATTACATTTAACTAACTACAATTAACTAATTACTAATTACAATTAGCTAATTACTAATTACAATTAACTAATTAAAATTAACTACTTACTAATTACAATTACTTAAATACTTACTATTAATTAACTAATTAAAATTGACTAATTAACTAATTACAATTAATTATTTAATTACTTGCAAATATTTAACTACTATTAACTAATTAGAATGTATTAAATAACAAATTATAATTAAATAATTTGATACTTAAAAATAATTCATTCACTATTATAATTAATTATTAACTACTAATACATAATTAGGTTTTAAACTAATTCTATAAAGTAAACAAATAAATTAATAAACAAATTCCATAATCTAATTACATTAACTAAACAATTAAATACACAATTTAAAATATTAAAGAAATGTAAATAAAAACTTACATTGAATTTGCAGAACTTTAAATTTGCAAAAAGATCCTCGGTTGGATGAGGATGAGGGAGAGGGAGGAGGGAGAATGAAGAGAGGGAAGAGGGAGAATGAGGAGAGGAGTGGAGTGGAGGGAATGAGGAGAGGAGGAGGGGGAGGGGGGTTTTATAGCTGCGGGTGGAGATCAACGCCACTTGAAGTGGCGCTGATCCTTTTATCCTAAAGGTATCAGCGCCACTTCAAGTGGCGCTGACCAATTATTACCGGTTTTCCGGTTAGCGCCACTTGAAGTGGCGCTATGGCGTTTTTTGCCATTAGCGCCAATTCAAGTGGCGCTACACTGACCCATTTTCCTAAAAAATAAAATCGGTAACCCATTTTCATAAAAAAAAATAAAATGCCCCCCCACCCCAAATTTTCCCCATCGATTACCACATCTTAATCCATATATTAATATTTTATTAAAACATTTTATAATATATAAATGAATATATTTATTTAGATGTATATATTTATATTGATATTAAATAATTTAAAATGTATGTACATATATAACTGCATGTTTGTATGTGTATGGGTGTATGTACACGTGTACGTATATATATGTGTAGATTTGTATGTGTACATATTCATGTTTTTAATTCACGTATATGTTCGAATTCAATTTTTAATATTTTTTTATTTAATTTAATTTATCAATTTATTATTATATATTCATTAATAATGTTAAAAATATATTTAATCATTTTATAATATTAATTTATACATATATTTATTTACTATACATGTAATATTTGGAATATCTTTGTAATTCATATGAATAATATTTATTCATTTTTATTTATTAAGTTTTAACATTTAAAATATATTTAAGATTTATATAATTAATGTATTTAAATTATTTTTTAAATGATTTTGTAATTTAAATATTTAATTATACAATTATAAATATATATAATTTAAAAAGTATTTATGAAATTATTAATCAATAAATATATATTAAAATAATTATAAAATTATAAAAAATATATTTAGATAAAAAATATATTTAGTATATTTATAATTATATATTAATAAATAAATAAATATTTATATAAATATATTTATAATTATATATAAACATTTTTCAATATTTTTTTTATAATTATAATTATAAATATATAAATAAATATTTAATTAATAATAAAATTAAAATAAATATATTTAAATAATAAATATATTTACTATATTTATAAGTATAAATTTATAATTATATATAAATACATTTTAATTATATTTAATTTATAATTATAAATATAAATAAATAAGTAATTAATTAATTATAAAATTATAGTAAATATATTTAAATAATGAATATAGTTATTATATTTATAATTTTATATATATTTATATTTTGATATAAATATATATAATTATATAAATATACCAAAGCGGTGTGGAACATGAAATATAATTATATAAATATATTTATAATTATATAGAAATATTTTTAAATATATTTATTTATAATTATAATTAGAAATAAATAAATATATAAATAATTATAAAATTGCAATAAGTATATTTATTATGATTTTATAAGTATATATTTATATATTAATATATATATATATATATATATATATATATATTAGGTGGTTGGGGGGTACAATTACACTAACACACACACTCACACACCCACAGAGTCGTAGAGGTAGGTCGTAGCCCCCCAAGAGATAACTCACCCATTAAACCCCTATTTATTATTAATAGGCTCGTAAGCCTCCTTACAATCATGGTCCTGAAGACCCAATCCTTATGACCTATAGCCCCATTTGTTGATGGCCCAAAAGCATTTTTTACTAACACTATCATATAAGTGTGCCCATCTTCATCCATAGCTCACCCGCACCCAGCCGCTGTCTAAATACACCCCCCTCGGTTGAGATCCCCCTCGTACCCAGCCTCCGCATTCAACTATTTGCTCCCATCATTGACCTCAGGTGGCCTTCCACTGGGTAGAATCGCTGCCAAATCCCGCACTTATAGAAGACAACCATAGAGAAACCTCTCAAAGGCCAGTGAGGGGAGCGTTGCCCGAGGTATCACACCAGACACCATTATCGTTACTATTGGTTCACACTCCCGTATAGAAGTCGTTGTTTTTTGGATTCAAATAGACATCATATCCTGATAAGCCTCCACAACCATTTTTGATATGCTGTGCCTTGACGTCACAGACGAGTCACCCATCAACCCTAAATAACACCAAGCAGTTCTGCCGACGCTGTAAGATACCGCCACTTGCTCTGCGCCTGACCTACCAGTAAGCCATTGAGCCCGCCGCCTTTCTCCCATCACCCCCAACTACTGCAACACACATTGTCACTGCCATAAAGGACCACGTCGTTGTTGGAGGGCATCCATTTGGAGGACGGTGCCGCCCCCTTAATTGTCAAAGGGGGCAGGCGTGGCTGGTGGGTGGTGGGTGGCCAACCCCACCAATTGATCCTGCGAGAGAGGAGCACCAAGGTTGAGGGTTGCCTATAAAATGCAAGAGCCTCATCCCATTTGCATCATCTCATCTCTCATTCTTCATCGGTTCTCATCACCACCAGCAGATCTCATATTTGAGCGGGTTTTTCGAGGTTTATCTCCTTGCTTATTCAAGAGAGATTTTACGAGGGTTTTCTCCCTGTAATAGTGGGGGAGTGTGTACCCACTTTTACCCCATAGTGATCCTTCTATTTTCCCGTGGTTTTTACCCCTTTCATTTTGGGAGTTTTTCCATGTTACATCTGGTGTCCCTTTTATTTCCGCGTTTTTCACTTTATTTTATCTCGTGATTATCACTACACCGGTGGGCCAATCATTTGCGGTCCCAACAAGTGGTATCAGAGGCAAGGTTCTGACCCGGTGTTGTTCACGTTTTCGAGTATTAATAATTCTAGTAAATTTGAGTATGCTCTGTGATTGTAACTCTGGTTGATCTGTCACATCAGAAAAAATTTATTGAGATTATTAAGTACACCGTTGTGAAATAGAGGAGGTTCTGGACTGACGACGTGTCTAAATGGAAGTGAAATCCAAGATCGAAAAATTCAATGGGAATAATTTTTCGTTGTGGAAAATAAAGATGCAGGTAGTGTTGCGGAAGGATAATTGTCTGCTGACAATTGGCGAAAAGCTGATGAGTGTGACAGTGGATAAATGAAACAACATGGACGGGAATGTTATTGGAAACATCCATTTGGCTTTGGCTGATGAGGTCCTATCAATCATTGCGGAGAAAAATATGGAAGAAGAAATACGGGATGCTCTGACGAAGTTATACGAGGCCAAGTCACTACACAATAAAATTTTCCTGAAGAGAAAATTGTACACTCTTCGGATAGCGGAGTCATCCTCAGTGACCGACCACATAAACAACCTCAATACCTTATTTGCTCAGCTCATGGCATTGGGCTATAAAATTGTGGATACTGAATGTGCAGAGATTATACTCCAGAGTTTGCAAGATTCGTATGAACAACTCATCATCAACCTCACCAACAATATCATGACGGATATTCTAGCCTTTAATGATGTTGCAGCCGCGATTATTTAAGAAGAAATTCGGCGCAAGTATAAGAAGGATAGATAGACAACTTCGCACAAAGCAGGGGATCTGTCAATGGAGAGAGGAAGGATGATGGAGCGTGGTTCCAGTGAGAGCCAAAATCATGGTAGGACCAAATCAAGGAGTAAGAAGAAGAATGTCACATGTTTCAATTGTGGCAAGAAGGGGCAGGTCAAGAAGGATTGCTGGAATAAGAAGAGTGGTGAAAATAACTCTCAGGGGAATGTGGCGAGTACTTCTGGAAAAGGAGATATACGAGTCAGTGAAGCGATAACGACTACTGGAAGTAGGCAAAATCTCGACAATGCATGGATTATCGAATCAGGAGCAACATGGCACATGAAGTCTCGGCAGGAATGGTTTGACCAATATGAAACCATCTCGGAAGGACTTTTGTACATGGGCAACGATCACACCCTGAAGGTCGTTGGAGTCAGTACCATCAAACTGAAGATGCATGATGGTATTGTTTGAACCATCCAAGGAGTACGTCATGTGAAGGGCCTGAAGAAGAAAATATTGTCTTTGGGACAATTTGATGATATCAGACGCAAGACTCACACAGAGAATAGAGTGATGAGAATTGTGAAGGGCGCACTTGTGGTAATGAAGGCGGAGAAGATCTCGAAGAACCTATACGTGCTTATGGGTGAAATGTACAAGGAGGTGGAGATAGTTGTGGCCTCAACTACCTTGACAGAAGCATTGACGACTTTATGGCATCATAAGCCTGACCATATGTCAGAACGAGGCCTGGAGATTCTTGCAGATCAGAAGTTGCTGCTTGGTCTTACCAAGGTATCCTTACCATTTTGTGAGCATTGTGTTTTGAACAAGAAACATAGGTTAAAGTTTGGGATGTCAACAAAACGAAGCAAAGAGATCTTAGAGTTGATCTATTTCGATGTTTGGAAAGCACCAGTTATAACCATAGGAGGAGTAAGGTACTTTGTATCCTTTATTGATGATTATTCCAGGAGATGTTGGGTGTACCCAATCAGGAGGAATGCAGATGTTTTTGAAGTCTTCAAAACATTCAAAGTGGGAAAGGAGCTTGACTCTGGGAAGAAGATCAAGTGTCTGGAGACTGACAATGGTGAAGAATATACTAGTGAGGAGTTTGATACTTTTTGTCAACAGGAAGGAATCAAGAGACAGTTCATGGTGGCATACACTCTTTAGTAGAATGGATTGGTAGAGTGGATGAATAGAACCCTGTTGGATAGAACAAGGGTAATGTTGAAGACTATAGGAATTGCAAAAACTTTTTGGGCAGAAGCAGTGAATACCACCTATTATGTGATCAATCAATCTACTTCAATGGTGATTGATCTGAAGACACCAATGGATATGTGCACTGGTAAACCCTCTGACTATTCTTAGTTACATACTTTTGGAATTCCTGTATATGCAATGTTTAATGACCAGGAAAGATCGAAGTTGGATTTGAGATCCAGGAAATGTATCTTCCTGGGGTACACTGATGGTGTGAAGGGGTATCGTTTGTGGGATTTCACTGCCCACAAATTTATCATCACCAGAGATGTCATTTTTCCAGAAGATAAGGTGCAAATGAAAATTGATCGAGAAATAGAGAAGGAGAATACAAATACTACAATAGTCAAAGTAGAGGGAAATCCAAGGAAGAATCAGTTTCCTCTGAAGCATTACCAGGGCACGATGATCAAGTAACGGTTGAGTCTGGACCACGACGGTTAACTTGGGAGAAAAGAGCACCAGTATGACACTCAGACTATGTCACTGAGAGAAATATTGCGTACCTCTTATTGACGGAGGATGAAGATCCATCTTCTTTTGTGGATGCGACCCATAGTCCAGATGTATCCTCATGGATGGTGGCGATGCAGGAGGAACTTGAAGCCCTTCACAAGAACAAGACTTTGGACCTTGTTCCATTACCTCATGGAAGGAAGGCTATCAGAAACAAATGGGTCTTTAAGATCAAGCGGGATGGAAATGACCAGGTGAAAATATATCATGCAAGATTGGTACCGTATGCATCAGTAGTGGGAAGTCTGATGTTCGTTATGGTTTGTACTAGACCAGACATTGCACATGCAGTGGGAGTAATTAGTCAGTACACGGTGAATCCAGGACGGGATCATTGGAGCACGGTAAAGAGGATCCTGAGATATATCAAGGAGATCTCAAATGCTGCATTATGTTATGGAGGATTAGATTTTACTATCAGAGGCTATGTTGATTTTGATTTTCCAGGTGATTCTAACCGGAGGAAATCCACTACTGGTTATGTGTTTACTCTTGTAGGAGGAGTTGTGAGCTGGATTTCAAAGTTATAGTTAGTTGTGGCTTTATCCACAATAGAGGCAGAGTACATGGCAGCTACACAGGCTTTCAAAGAGGTAATTTGGATGAGAAAGTTGCTGGAGGATCTTGGGCACAGACATGATGAGATTACATTATTTTGTGATAGTTAGAGCACCTTTCACATTTCAAGGAATCCATCTTTTCACTCCAGGACGAATCACATTGGGGTACAGTATCACTTTGTCTGAGATGTGGTGGAGGAGGGAAGTGTGGACATGAAGAAGATTCATACTAAAGAAAATCTGGCAGATTTCCTGGCAAAGGAAATTAACTTTGATAAGTTTATATGGTGAAAATCCTTGAGCGTCCTTGCAGATACTTGAGAAACACGTTTGGAATAGAAAGGATGTGTGGAGATGTGATTGGTTCTCAATCAAATATCCAAGTGGGAGATGTGTTGGCAGATGTCCATTTGGAGGATGGTGTCGCCCCCCTAATTGTCAAAGGGGACAAGTGTGGCTGGTGGGTGTCTAACCCCACCAATTGATCCTACGAGAGAGGAGCAGTAAGGGAGAGGGTTGCCTATAAAAGTTAAGAGCCTCATCACATTTGCATCATCTCATCTCTTATCCTTCATCGGTTCTCATCACCTCCAGCAGATCCCATATTTGAGCGGTTTTTGTGAGGTTTATTTCCCCACTTATTCAAGAGAGATTTTATTATGGTTTTCTCCCTGTAATAGCGAGGGAGTGTGTACCCACTTTTACCCCATAGTGATCCTTCTATTTGACCATGGTTTTTTACCCCTTTCATTTTGGTGGTTTTTCCACATTACATCTAGTGTCCCTTTTATTTCTGTATTTTTCACTTTATTTTATGTCGTGATTATCACTATACTAGTGGGACAATCATTTACAGTCCCAACAGTCACCAGTGAGCCTCCCCCCTCATCTCCAAGCACCGCAGATCCGCACAGCCAAGGCTGCTGCCTGGAAGCCCCACCATCACTATCAGTGAAATCGCCTGCACCTGCTATCATGGGCGAACCACAAAGTCTAGCATCTTTTTTAACACCATCCACCCAAATACACCCTGAAATAAATTAGGCAAAGAACAACGACTTGGATTCAAACCCCATCCCAAATAGATGCAGTATTACGGGGTCCTCTACCACATATGCAAATCCCAACTACTTAATAAATAAATATATAATTTTATAAATAAAGAAATATATATATATGTGTAAATATATAAATATATTTATAATTATATACAAATATTTATAAAATTATAATAACTATATTTAAATAAAAATATATTTATTATATTTATAATTTTATAAATATATATAATAAAATAAATAAATTTATAAATATATAGAAATATTTTAAAACATATTTATTTATAATTATAATTATAAATAAATATATATATTATTAAGATCTGATCTTTATCAACACTTTTGTAGTGCTGATAAAACCACTCTTTATCAGTAATGTAATTTTAACACTAATAAAAAATCGTTTTATCAGTACTTTTTAGCACTGATAAAGGGGTATCTTTATCAATGATAAAAAAGCGTTGATAAAGAGTATTTTTATCATTGTTGATAAAAATACTCTTTATCAGTGCTTTTTTGAAAGTGTTGATAAAAGTCTTACATGTTCTTATAAAAAGAACCCTAAGAGATTCACCCTATCTCACGCCTTCAAGCTCTCATGGGACCGTACTAATGCCTTCACCACACTCCCTACCATCGCTCCCTACCATCATCGTCGCTCCCTGCCACCGTCACTCCATAAACTTGTAGAATTGAACCCTCAAAGAACTGAACCCTCACCGCTCTTCATCCACGAATCGATCCTCTCAAGATCTATGGTATGAAATTATTTCTTCTCCTCTTTAATCGCTTCTTACATCTTGGTATTTTTCCTTCTAACCTTCATACATGTCGTTCAGACCGGATTCACCCCAGGGTTATATACCAACACCATACATGTACACTAATTGTGTATCTGTTGATTTAATATTAATTTACATTTCATGTATTGTAAGACTTTCATTTTGATAGGGGTTTGAACAAAGGTTCATCAAGGAATCTGTGGAGTAGGTGTCATGCACATATGTATTGTGTGTTAAGTGGTGATAATTATATGTTTTAATTTTAGTATTAGTGTCGATGTGTATTTTATGGCCATGGAGGGCCTTTTATGGATTTATTATTTTTGTTTTCAATGATTATATTTTATCAAAATTATTGTTAGACATAAATACATCCATGTTATAGTGGATTCATTTAATTGTGTTTGTTGTGATATGAATTTTTTCAAGATTTTTTAAATAAGCATTTTTACAATGTAATGATTCAATTTATTATGAATTTATTTTGGTTTTCTAGATGTTTAAATTTTAAATTTTTCATGATTTAACTCATACAAAGACCCAAGAATTATAAATTAAATGAGTTTTTAAGATTCTAAATTAAATGATTAAATATTATCATGTTGTAAACGGATTTGAATTGTGGATGGTTGAATTTTTATTGATGTGAATGAGTATATGGATCTTTTTGGTATTATTTTAAAATGGTGATAAGGTGTTATGTATTTTTCACTATAAAATTTAAATATTTCATAATTCTATTTTATATAAATTAAATATGAATATATTAATTTGTTTCATGACTTGGTGTTTGTGAATTAATCTTAAATTCCATAGGTGTATTTTTACAATTTTATTTATGTTAGGGGATAACTGGAATGTTTATGTTTAGTTTTTCTTTATTAGAAGATATATTAATTATGATGGGTGTTTTTTAGTATGTTTTGTTTGGTTATTAGAGTATCGTAATATTTGACAAACCCAGTGATAATTTAAATGTCATTTAATAAGAATATAACATAGGTTAAATGGTTAGATATAATGGTGAAATATTTGGCTAAAGGATTATGATATGCTTTTTGATTATTATGATTCTTTATTTGCATATAAATATATAAATATATTTCTTTTTTTTATTAATGGGAATTTATTTTCTTAATTGTGTTTGGTAAAAAATATATTGCACATATTTTTTTAATATTTATCTTTTTTTAAGATCAATGTTTGGGTAAAATCATTATTTTCAAATTTTAAAGGATGAGGTTATTAGAAATGCTTAATTTTAAATTCACTTGATTTTCTTAAGTTATGTGAAAAGGGTTGTAGTGTATTTTAATAAATGGGTTATTTATTTGATGTAGTCTCATTATTTTAATTTAATGAATATGATGAGTTTCATTATATTGATTGTTTTTTCAAACTATTCGAGGGTATTTTAAATTTAATGAGTTTTACCACTATAAGATAAGGATGTTTTAATGGAATGTTTCAAATGAGAATTTATTTTTTATGGATTAATGAAAAAAAATGTCTGTTTTAAATAATTTCAATAATTTTAAAAATTATATAAATTTAACGGTTTTAATATTATTTTAAAAATATTCCCTATGAATATTAGTGATTTTTATATAGAAATGACTAATTTTTTAGTGAACATATGTGTTATATATATTTATATATATTTCATTCCATGTAATGTTTTTATTAATTCATAATTATTTATTTATGATTTTTAATATTTGATTCAACCTTTTAACTTTAATATAATCTTTATCAGTGTTTTGTATACATCATAATGTATTTTATAAAATAAGGTGTTTCATATAAAATTTTCAATAAAATGGAATCATTTATGTGAAATAATAATTATTATTTTTGAATTATTTTTTTAATAACGTGAAATGATAAATTTAAAGTAGGTGAATCATGATGTAGCATTAGTTTAATATTAATGTGATTTTAGAAATTAGGTATTGAAATTTTTAATGAATAATGATCAGTTTGGGGGCCTTTAAAGTTGATTTTAATACTTGATTATATTTGATTTCACAATGGTCGATTGAAATATTTTTTTAATCAACTATAATTTAAACTCAATTGATTGTTTAAATCTTTAATCACCTTTGATTTTGATCTAGGAAACCTTTGGTGTTAGATCCTAGGGGTTGATATCAATGAAAATGTGAGGACAGATGGGATGGAAAATTATGTTAGTTCTTCAGTTGGGGAAAATGTATAAACCAATAGAATTGTAATAATATTGATGAATCCACTACCCATAATGTAACTCTCATTTTTTTAATAATAATGTTAATAAAATATCTTATTGGTAAAAATAATGGGTAAAGTTTTAATTTTTTGGTCTAATTTGATCAAGCTATCTATTCCATAATTGACTTCTTACATTAATATGTAAGTTGAATGAATTTATCGCATCACCCATGTAAAGACCCGTAAAATTCAAGGGAAGTTTTTTCTTAATTTTCTTTGGAATTTTTCGAGTACGCAGTTTCTGACGGCACCTGATTCCGAGGCCCGGTGTGCCCGAAATAATTTTCTGAAGTCTTGTTAAGATTAAATTAACGTGCGTAAGCAGTTTTACTGAAAAAGTGTAATAACCCTAAAACGGTTACTCGGATCAGAAATCTGAGGGCACCGTTGCGCTCAGGATGGCGGGTTTACCCTAGGCGCGACTTAAGTTTAGTCGGCGCGGGCCTCCTGTGAGAAATTCCAAAAATGGCATAACCGTAAATAAAATAATTAAATAAATTATTTTATTTTTCAAATGCTTATAACTCACAAACGGTAGCTCAGATTAAAAATCCAAGACAACCGCTAAACTCGTGAGGGCATGGTTTATTTAAGCAGATACTAACTTTAGCCGGCGCGAGCCACCAAAAAAAGTTAGTTTTTGGCCGCACATAAAATAATTAAATGACAATTATTTTATTGTAAAATTCATATCTTTTAAACGGCAACTCAGATTGAAAATATGAGAGTACCGTTGGATTTATTGGGGTGTGTTTCACTTAGGCAGAGCCTAACCTTGACCGGTGCGGGTCGAGGGTGACTGATAATAATTTTCCGAATTTTTTTTCGGGTACGTTCAGTAAACGTACGTGTGAGTTTTCCAATCTTTTGAACCGGTACTCGGAATTGAAGTCCGAGGGCACCGATGAACTTGAAGCACCGATAAATGATTAAGGGGACCTTTACCGCAGTTTCATTTGAAGTGAGTTGAGAATTAATAATTGGGGATTTAGAATTAAATAAATAAAATTGGTGGTACACAATTTTATTTATATGGTAGTTATACCCTACAAAGGGGAGTTAAGGGTGAGACCCATAACCACCAACTACCCATGTGAGGATAAATGAGAGGTGGGGTCCACACGAGACCCTAACTCCTCACCTCCCCCTCAACTCCCTAAACCCCCCTTTATCACCCCTTAAATTAATTTGTAAACTCCCCTTTAATTATGTGAACTCCTCACCTTCTTCTCTCTATCCCATAAGCTTTGCCAACTTGTTTTCAACAAATGAATTGGCTCCTCCTAGTTTTGAATTGCTTGGCATTATTAAATTAAGAGGAAGCCTTTCATTTTATTGTTGGGTAATTAATCTGTGGAGAAGCTTTGGAGGATTAGAAGGAAAAGATTACTTTCCACGAAGAACGCAATCTTCCTCTCGGCGAAGGGAATCTCCTTCAACCGAGGCAAGAATGTGAGGTGACACCACGAGGAGCACCGTTCTCCCATGATGCCCGACCACCACGATGTTTTCCTCTTTCCGCGGTTCAACGACGTGCAACGTCTTTTCGAGGTAGGTGTTTTTATATATGATTGAATTCGTTTTATTGATTCTTCATATCTTAAATTCACGATGATGATGACCAAATGAACATGGACATTGTCCTGTACATAACCATTCTCTGTTTTCTTTTTATTCTTCACGTGTTCTTCGTGCGTTCTTCAAGTCCAAATATTTATTGACTCTGGAAACTCAATGTTTCCCTGAGCGTGGCATACGAACACGAAGATCTCGAGCCGAGGATCAAGGATATGCATTCGTATCTTTTTTCCGAGTTAAATCGAAGTCGAAATGGAGTGCGGAAGGATCTGGAGGTGCAGTTGGGCGGGCACCCAAAGGTGGTGGCCATGCATAAAGAAGGGTGGTGCGTGAAGAAGGGTGGTGTGTGACATGAGGTAATTGAAAGAAATCAATTAAAATTAATAATATAATAATGGTATTATTAATTTTGATGATAAAACACTTTTTTGTCCGTAACTTCTTCGTGCGATCTCAGTTTCACGAACCGTCAGTGGCAGTGCGACCATGACATCAAGAAGGAATTTATGAGTCCAATATTGGATGTCTTTTTCGGGTTTTTGGATCGGGTACCTGAAGTGCTCAAAAAATAATAGATTTAATATTATTATTAAATCTTCGACCCACCATAACTCATGCATGCGACGTCCAATTGGCTTGCCGTTAGTGGTGATATAATCCCGTCATTAATACGGTCAATTCAAGTCTAATGTTGGATACTAAATTCCAGTTCGTGGTGTGGGGCCACGAAACACCGAATATTATTATTATTATTATTATTACGGGATCTTGTATCAGGCATATCTCTCTCATAAGGTGTTGGAATGACGAACCGTCAGTGACGTTGCGACCCTGGAATTACGACGGAAGTTTCAAGACTAATTTTGGATATTTAAGTCGAGGTTGAGGCGCGGGCCCCATGAGGCCCGGTTCGCGCATGATGCGGTGAAATGCAACTTTTTCACCGGCTATCCGTTTGGGACCAATGGGTAGTCCATATCGTGTGTTTTTCCGTATGGATCCCAATGGTGTGACCGGGTTGGTTAACCGGTGTCATTTGATGTACGATTGGGTTGGATCGAACATGAATCCAACCGGGCCCTCGGAGCGGAAATGCTTATAACTTGAGCTCCAGACGTCCGATTGACGTGCCGTCGACTTTTTTGAATTCCTCTTGATGAGACGGAACTTTTGGTATACTTAGCCTGAGGTTTGGACGCTGTTGGAATATGGCCGGGTTGGATTGTACCCGAAATCCAACCGGGCCCCTATAACGGAAAAGCTGATAACTTTCAGACTGGACGTCCGTTTGACGAACCGTCAGCGGCATTGATGATCTTGTTGAGAAACGGTCCCTTTGAGTATACCCTATGAGAGTTTGGGGTATAGTTGAGATACGGCCGGGTTGGTTCGCACACGAAACCAACCGGGCCCCTGGGACGAAAAAGCTAATAACTCACAGACAAGACATCTGATTGACGCGCCGTTTGTTGCGTTGAGACCCCTAGGACGAGGCGGTCCTTTGAGATACTTCTTCTTGGGACTTTGAGATACTTGTAGTATCGACTTGTAGCTCATGGAGCGGACCCTCCCGGAGACGAGCGTTCGGAGTACAGAGACCGTGTAGCCTGCTGAGACCTGATGACTGCTTGACCGAATCGACTTGGAGTGAGTCGACTAGCCCAGTGGACGGAGTACTACTTTGTTGGGTGCAGACCCATGGCGGATGGAGCACTACCTGTGTGACAGTGCAGACCCACGATACTCGTCCAAAGAGTACCTCTGCAGGCTATTAGGGGGTGTGCACTACTGTGTTTGGGTGGCATACCCCGGCGGGAAGCACTACTGTGTTTGGGTGGCTGGCCCGCGGTACTCGACAGGAGGAGTACCTCAGCAGTCTTAGGTTAGTGAGCAGTACCTCGGAGTCGTGACAGGACCACTGTACACTCCAGAGACGGGACTCTTCAGCAGTTACGGTTTCGATAATGAAAATCCTGGTTTGAGCTGAGTCTATGACCATTGTGTTTACCTCATGATTGAGATGGGTCACTTGATAACTTAGGTATATGTATGGGCATATATCTATGTAGTGGTTATCCGTTGATTTCATAACCTTTGTGTTTCCTCATGATTGAGATAGGTTACTTGATAACTTAGGTATAAGTATGGGCTTATACCTAAGTAAGGGTTATCTGTTGAGATCTTCTTTGTGGTTAACCTTGTTGGACTTAGTGAGACCTTGAGGGTCTCAGGGTCCCTATTGAGTATCGTTATACTCACCCCTGCACGGGCTATGCCCGCACCTCGTTGTGTTGGTTGCAGACGACGGGCAGTGAGACAATATCTGGTGGTGGACTTCACGACGAGACGACACTCGGAGGAGGTTGACGGGCGAGAGAGTTGTGGAGGCTATCTGTACCTACCCTTCAGGTAGGATCCATGGTGGACGATCTAGGAGCTGTGCTATCTGTACCTACCCTTCAGGTAGGATCCGTGGTGGATGATCCAGGAGCTACGCTATCTGTACCTACCCTTCAGGTAAGATCCGAGGAGGATGACCCATGAGCTATTTCTATACTTCCATCTGTTAGTATTTTCTGTTGTACTTCCGTTCAGTTGTAGCTGTACTTTTCAGTTGAGTTTGTATTCTGACCCTTTTCCTTTTCAGCACTTCTTTTGTACTTAGTGTTTACTTATTCTTGTACTCTGTGGTGTTTTGTTTACTTTTATTAAGGAAATGCCTTCCCAGTTATTGGGATTTATGCCTTTGGTGCTAGTCGCCAGCCCCTGGCCTATGGAAGGCGGGCTTGGGGTAGTCATGAAACGGGCCTCGAGGACGGGTTGTGACAACCCACTTAAATTAGATTTTCACTTGGCTCACTGACCTATTATTAAAATATATCCATAAAGTTAGGTATTGGTTTATTTTTTATATGACATATGAATATAGAAAAGGGAAATAATGTATTACCTTGGTATTATCCAAGAAAACCATACACCCCATTCAAGGATCCTCTTATAGGGATGAGACTGATGCTGCTGATTTTTTGAACTTTAGACAACAAACTAAAAAATTTGGTGTGGTGCTTCGCCAACTCCCTAGCATGAGAACATTTATATTTCAGGAGAAAATTTTCATTATCATTATCTTCATCTCTCAAACAGTTTTTATTGCATTTTCCCCCTTGGCTCATCCCCCATTTCTTCTGAACATGCACCTCTGTTTCTTGAACTACCCAAAGTGTGTTGAAATTATTTGAAACATTCAAATGTTGGGTTCCCCTTACTTATTTATTTTGTTAAATATTAACATTACCAAATCAAATAGGATGGATATGAATAAAAAATGTATGGATACCAATCATATGAAAAAAGTGTATGAATATGGGGAGAAAGAGATCACCAAGTTTGAAAAAGATCATGCATATTACCTGATTAGTCACTAAAAGTGGCTAATATTAATTGTTAATATCTTTATATTAATTATTCCAAAGTCCATAAACATTATTTTTAGTGCATTACATAAATAGAACTTCATTTCTCATCTTAAATGCAATTCATGTTTAAAATGAAAATTTGGGCCCAATCATTCATTTGTTTGTGGACAACATTATATTCATTTTCTAACTTTGAAATTTTGGGATATTATTGAACACTTTGTTTGAAACATTTTATCTTTTAGGTCCAATGGATGAATCCCAAGGGAAGATGGATATTTTTTCACCCAAATGCCAAAATTTACTGGAGAAAGCATAATGGGCCTAAGGCCCATCAAACAAATGTGGGGCCCACAAAACAATCCCAATGAAGGTCAAATTTTTACAGTATAAAGATAAAAATATGATGATAATTTTATTCAACTGTGTCCGGAGCTAATTCTGAAGTTTTCATGATGATAAAGGGATCTGAAGTTGAGAATTAAATGATGGGACCGGCATTAATGCACATAAAGTCGTCCCACCATTTCGACCATAACTTCCAAAAAGTTACAAAAAATGACCTGAAATTTGGACAGATGATAGAGGACACATGGACGAAGATATTTTTCTTCTAAGACCACTAATTATTTTTCATCCTTCAATTCCAAATTCACATGTCAAAATGGTGGACGAATCTGGACGAAATTTCCGGGTCAACTTCGAAATGTCAAAATCTCTTAATTTTCTCACCCTCATTTTGACTCTCTAAATTAATGGGAATGGAATTTGTCATGGTGGGGTGTCTATAAGGATCCTAATATTCCTATATAAGGATCTGGTGGTGAAGGAAATTATCATCTAACATTTTTCTTTGAATCCAAGTTTTTTTCTTTCGTCCATTGTATTTCTTTCAATTGTAATTTACCGCTTTCATTTTGTAATGGCATCGTCAATTTCACTAATGTAAGTTTTTATTTCACATTTAGTATTTTAATAAAATTTATTCTTCTTATCCACTTTTTATTTTCCTTTTCTTCACACGTTGATACCATTGAATCAAGGTGTGAATTTAGTCACACCAGCACTTTTGAATTCAATCACACAACGGTGGAGTGTTCATTTTTCAATAATTTTCTTCTTCTTCAATTCCACCCCCATGAGTCTGCATCCTGCTTCCATTGGTAGAATAGAATTAATGGAGGGATAACCACTTAAGGGTTGATCCAAGGGAGTAGCAAGGTCAGGGATTGGATGTTATTTCATAGACTTTAATTTTTAAATCTGTTTGTTATTTTTAGATTTCCATTCGATGAGTTATGTTCTTCTTCATATTTACCAAGTTTAACGACGACACATTTTAAGTGCTAGTACAATCTATTTCCTTTGAGTGATCAGTAAAGTGATCCTCAAAGTGAATTATTGATTGTCCTTTGAATTGTGTAGGGATTAAATTGGTGAATTATTTGGGAGAATTATCTTGTTGTTTGGATACATCTTCAATTAATGACATGAAATTTTTAAGAAAAGAAATTTATCCAATCCACCCCAAGCGAAACCCTAAGATCAACCCATTTTCTTTGAATTGAATTCAATTATGTTTCTTAGTGTTCTTTAAAACCATCCAAAATCAAAACCAAAGTTGGCCACTTCATAGCCCATCCTTCACTAAATCATAGCATCTCAAGGTTACTTCTTCGGTCCCTATGGACTCGACCCCTACATGTACTACATCGACCGCTTTTTACCAGTAGGGTAAATTTGGATGCAACCAAATTTTGGCACCATTGTCAGGGAACCAAGTAAGTAATCTTAGACACTAGAATTCTTTTCCCACCCCAATTTCTCTATTCTCATCTCCGTTTCTGTTCTCTTTTCCCCTTTCTATTTTTTTTGGTTTCCGAAAATCATAATTCCAAATTTCCAAATAAATCCAATGGAGTTTAATCAACAATATCCTTTCAAAAAGTCAGGATGGAATCAATTAGAGAATCCAAATTGGGAATCACCAATCTTTTTTAATTACTTTGATCAACCTTTGAATGAATACCCCATACCCGATAACATGAACAATCAATGGGATGCTGATTATTTAAAGGATCAATTTCCATACCTATCAAGGATGATTGAAGAGATCAAAATTAATGAAGTTCATGTTGTCCAAACATCTATCAATCATAATACTGAAAAAATTCTTGAACATTTGTGTGAAAAAATGGTTAAAATGAATTCAGAAGTTTCATCATTGAGATTAGAAATACAAAACATTGAGACTTATGAGGAACCCATTCCCACTCAAAATGTCCCTTCCACATCACTTATAGAAGAATCTTGTTACCCACATAACTCATTTGAATTTAGTGACGAACCCACTTTATAATCTTGGAAAAAAGAGTTAGATAATGAAGATAATTGGTCCGGTAATGTTGAAAGTCAAGCTAACGAACATGAGGGAATTGTTAATGAGTGTTTAAATCAGGATGAAATTGATTTCATGAATTCACAAGAGGGAAATTTTTCTTCATGGATTGAATGTCCATAATATTTCTCCAATGATGATATTTTGAAACACCAATCACTGAATCATTAGGAGAAATCGAAAACATCAAATCCATACCCATTCATGAAACTCATCTAGAAAATTTTGGGGTTGAATCTTAAATTCAAAGGGAACCAATTATGTTGGGAAATTTTGAAAATGAAATTGATTTTGATTCTAATTCCTTATCTGTGTTTGAATGTCCTATCCAACCTGAACTCAAAATTAATGTCCTTACTTCCCCACTCAGGCATCCCATCATAGGTGATAACCATGACCTTGAATTAGTCATTAATCCATCTCATGAAACCCACAAAGGGGGGTTAACCCTTGAAATATTAGGAAAGACTGAAGAAGAAACTGGATCAACCATTACTGAAATTCCTTGGATTTTCACACCCCTTGTTGTACATGGGTTTTTACATGACAAGAAATCAAAGAAAATAATCAATCTCAATCTTGTTTAAGTGGAGAAAGATGGGTTTGTTAAAATGTTTAAAGTTGGTATTGGATAATTTTGGGGGTTCAAGTCGAGCTAACGACGTTAAACAAAAGCGCTGCATGGGAGGCAACCCATGGTTTTCATGTTTCCAATCATTGTGAATTGTCTTTATTTTTTTTTAATTTTTTTTCATATAATAAATTACCACAGACTGTTGACCTATTCTTTTTTTATGAGTAAGGATGGGTATGAAAGGGGAGAACCATATTCATCCGTGTCACGTGGTGTGATCTCTGAGTAATACCTTACCCGGAAATTAAAAAAGAAGACAATGTATCATCAGTTTATTTCGTTTTATTTTATTTTTATGTTTTTATAGGTTAAAAAAAATAAAAGGACATGTCATAGGTTGTGGGAAAATACCGTCACAACAGTCCAAGCTGCTGAGACTCGAACCCAGGATTGAAGGTAGACTGTGGCATGCACTATCATCTTCAAAAACCAGGTGAATTTGTTCCATGTTTATCATTTTCAATTTCCTCTTTGAACACCTCTCCTACCCCCTTCTAACTTTTCTTTTCTTTAAACACTGGGGACAGTGTTATTCTAAGTTGGGGGGAGATGAAATAAAAAATGATTTTTTTTTCAATAAGAACATGCATGGAAAGAAAAATTCCATTAACCTTGAACATGATAACACACATTTCAAACTCTGAAATTGGATATCGAAAAATTTGGATGCCTTGATTCTGATTTTAATGTAAGTTTAAGTTCATGAGCATAGTTTTTGGAAAGTGCGGTTGTCTAATGTGATTTTTAAAAGTTTACATTTTCATTCTCTTAATAAAAATGCCACAATGCACGTCTACTGGATTGTGGGTGTAAATTTGAGTTCTTGGGTCCCTTTTATTATAGCATAGGGTTTTGGGGTCACTTTTAGTTTAATTTGAGTATCCAAAAAACAAACAAAAAAAACAAAAAAAATTGAAAAAAATAATGACCACATAGAGAAATGTTTTGTCCAAATGCGTGGCGTCCGACACTTGGGGATCATGACTCCATAGTTGTCTTGCCTAGAGTTAGGCTTTATATCTCTATTGTAGAGAATGTAATTGACAATATGTGTGGCGTTTGACACTTGGGGATCGCGACTCCATAGTTTTCTTGCCCAGAGTTAGTCTTTTCATATCTATTATGGTTAAAAAAAATAAAAAAAGGATACTCATCTTAAGGTTTAATGTGATTCCCACCTAGCGCTTTCATTTTTTCCCCTTGAACAATAAAATGGGACTCATATCTTTTGTGATGCACAACACTTTATCACGCTTAATTGAAATTGGATGAAATGTGGCGATGAATTTGAACAAAGTAATGGGCTTAGGCTTGGGATATGCTTATGGAACTAGCTTGTTTTAAATGATTTGGATGGGTTTCATAAATTTTTTTGGTATGAGATCTTTGGGTGAGAAATGTGTATTAAAATGTTTTTGGAAAAGGGGATTTGAATTTCATATTTGTAATTTATCTTGCTCGGGACTAGAAAAACTCAAGTTAGGGGGGTCTGATTAGTCACTAAAAGTGGATAATATTAATTTTAAATATCTTTATATTCATTATTCCAAAGTCCATAAACATTTTTTAGTGCATTACATAAATATAACTTCATTTCTCATCTTAAATGCAATTCATGTTTAAAATGAAAATTTGGTCCCAATCATTCATTTGTTTGTGGACAATATTATATTCATTTTCTGAATTTGAAATTTTGGGATATTATTGAACACTTTGTTTGAAACATTTTATATTTTAGGTCCGATGGATGAATCCCAAGGGAAGATGAATATTTTTGCACCCGAATGCAGAAATTTGCTGGAGAAAGCATAATGGGCCTAAGGCCCATCAAACAAATGTGGGGCCCAAAAACCAATCCCAATGAAGCTAAAATTTTTAAATTAGAAAGATAAAAATACAAGGATCATTTTATTCAACTGTGGCCGGAGCTAATTCTGAAGTTTTCATGATGATAAAAGGATCTGAAGTTGAGATTTAAATGATGGGCCCGACATTAATGCAATAAAGGCCTCCCACCATTTCAACCATAACTTCCAAAATCATACGTAAAATGAACTGAAATTTGGAAAGATAATAGAGGACACATGGAAGAAGATATTTTTCTTCTACTACCGCTGATGATTTGGCATCCTTAAATTCCAAATTCACACATCAAAATGGTGGAAGAATCTGGATGAAATTTCCAGGTCAACTTCGAAACGTAAAAATCTCTTAATTTTCTCACCCTCATTTTGACTCTCTAAATTAATGGGGATAGAATTTATTATGGTGGGGTGTCTCTAAGGCTTCAAATATGCCTATATAAGGATCTGGTGGTTAAGGGAATTATTATCTAACATTTTTCTTTGAATCCAAGTTTTTTTCTTTCGTCCATTGTATTTCTTTCAATTATAATTTCCCACTTTCATTTTGTAATGGCATCGTCAATTTATCTAATTTAAGTTTTTCTTTCACATTTAGTATTTTAATAAAATTTATTCTTCTTCTTCACTTTTTATTTTCCTTTTCTTCACACGTTGATACCGTTGAATCAAGGTGTGAATTTATTCACACCAGCACTTGTGAATTCAATCACACAACGATGGAGTGTTCATTTTTCAATAATTTTCTTCTTCTTCAATTCCACCCCATAAGTCTACATCCTGCTTCCATTGGTAGAATAATATAAATAGAGGGATAACCACTTAAGGGTTGATCCAAGGGAGTAGCAAGGTCAGGGATTAGATGTTATTTCATAGACTTTAATTTTTAAATCTGTTTGTTATTTTAAGATTTCCATTCGATGAGTTATGTTCTTCTTCATCTTTTCCAAGTTTAACGATGACACATTTTAAGTGCTAGTACAATCTATTTCCTTTGAGTGCTCAGTAAAGTGATCCTCAAAGTGAATTAGTGATTGGCCTTGGAATTGTATAGGGATTAAATTGGTGAATGATTTGGGAGAATTATCTTATTGTTTGGATACATCTTCAATTAATGACATGAAATTTTTAAGAAAAGAAATTTATCCAATCCACCCCAAGCGAAACCCTAAGATCAACCCATTTTCTTTAAATTTAATTCACTTAGGTTTCTTAGTGTTCTTTAAAACCATCCAAAATCAAAACCAAAGTTGGTCACTTCATAGCCCATCCTTCACCAAATCATAGCATCTCAAGGTTACTTCTTCAGTCCCTGTGGACTCGACCCCTACATGTACTACATCAACTGCTTTTTACCAGTAGGGTAAATTTGGGCACAACTATTACCCTTCTCAAATCCTTTTCTTATTTTTAAGATGTTGTTATTTAAGACTAATTAGTCCAGATGTTTTGGAGAAACACTTGATCTGTCACGGAATGGATTGAAGTTATAAATTTTGGACTAAACATGGGGAAAAAGTGAATGTATCTAGTGCTTGGGATAACACTGTGTTTTATGGTTCATCTAATATGATTACAAGAGTGTACAATGAATAAGACCATATCAAGGATGTGATTATAGATGTGAATGATGGTGAAGATTGTATTGAAGAAATGGAAATGATAGATTAATATGAACTTCGTGATTGTCCAAAATTGTTTGAGAAGTTAAAGTGTTGTAAAAAGACACCACTATATTCTGGTTTCACTAAATATACAGAATTTTCAGCTATACTGAAACTTTATAATTTAAAATCTAGAAACAGATGAATTGATTCCAATTTTACTGAACTACTTTCTCTTTTGAATGATATTCTCCTAGAAGATAATGAGCTTCCTCGACGAACATATGACATTAAACAAATGCTACATTCAATGGGTATGATATCTAAAAGAATACATGCTTGTCCAAATGACTATATATTGTTTCTCAAGGACCAAAAATCACTTAAATAATTTAAAAAGTATGGTGATTATCAATACAAAAAAGATGAATTGAGTCATAAGAAAGTTTTATGGTAATTTATAATTATTCCAAGGTTTAGGTGCCTATATGGAAGTGCAGAGACTGAAAGGTAATTAAACTTAGGAATATGGTGTTTGTGTTTTTGAACTTCGGAATATGTGGTGCTATTTTGATAGTTGGAATGTGTGGTTCCCACTAATCCTCAAAGTGGATTTTTAGAAAATATAAAAAATGGATTGCAGGACATGGAACACAGATATAAGAAATAAAGATGGGAAAATTCATCACCTAGGACACTCTCCTCAGTAGAGGAAAATTGATCACGAGTATCCTAAAAATGGAAATTAGTATAGAAACCATCATCTTGTAATATCTACAAATATAGTTAATACTTTTGGTTAACAAATAATAACTCATAGTACATGACTGATTATGTTGGTAAATTATAACTTTCCACTGTTGTTATTCATGAAATGAAAATAATTTTTTTTATATATGCTTATATCAGGACCAAAATAGTTGGGTAATGATATTGATGTTTATTTGTCTCCATTGATCTAATATTTTAAATTATTGTGGTATTCAAGTGTTATGTTTTACGATGCTTATATAAATTAATATTTCATGTTGAGAGCCATGTTTTACAGGACGATAAATTACTTTTTTGCTTATGGAAATTTGTCAGGATATAGAATTAAAGGAACTCAAGGGTTTCCCATTTGAGAACAAGGTACATAGTCAATTTGGTTAAAACATTCATCAAAGGATATGTTTCTAGGACTTCAC
This sequence comes from Viscum album, assembly GCA_963277665.1. NCBI lineage: Eukaryota > Viridiplantae > Streptophyta > Magnoliopsida > Santalales > Viscaceae > Viscum > Viscum album. The sequence goes on from OY728166.1 coordinate 1,317,872,322, forward strand.
CAATTTCTATCCTGGTTACATAAATATTGATATTGGATGACATCATTTGATAAGAGTTTAAAAGAACGTATAGAACTATCTCCACTAGTAGGTGATCAACTATTTGAGAAAGTAAAAGATATGAAAATTCATTTTGGTAAACCTTTTTCAAAAAACCTTATGAAAAATGGTTCAAAAAAGCGATTAGTTTTTTTTGAATTACCATACAGGAATTTCTTGTACATTAGGAAATTTCTTGATTTTATTCCTGTTGAAATAATGTATGTGATAATGTCATTGGAATGTTACTAAATGCACCTAAAAAAACAAAGGATGGAATTAAACCTAGGTTGTACATGATTGACATGAAATTACAGAAAGAGTTGGCATCAGTGAAGGGTAAAAAACAGAATTTTCTTTCGCCAGATGCTTACACTCTTTCCAGGGAAGAGGGATATTAGTTTTTTAACTTCTTAAATGATGTAATTATTATAGAGGGGTATTCATAGAATATCAAGAATATAGTTTCAATGATTGATTTAAAGTTAAAGTGTCTGAAATCACATAACTGTCATGTTTTGATGAAAGATCTAATTTCTATAGATTTATGTTACTTTTTTTCCAAGAATTCCCATCATACATTAACTAAGATGTGTTTCTTTTTCAAAGCTATATGTAGCAAAGTTATATACTTAGAAAAATTTCTAATTATGGAAAAGGAAATTGATGTCATATTATGTGAATTGTAAATATTCCTCCCACAAGTATTATTTGATATATTGGTTTACTTGATAGATCAATTACTAAAAGATATTCGACTATGTGTTCCTATACATTATAGATGGATGTAACCCATTGAACAATACATTAATATTTTTAAAGGTCTTGTAAAAAATAAAATTCATCCAGAGGGTTGTATTATAGAGTAATATATTATTATGGAATCCATTGAATTCTACACTGACTACCTATCTGGTGCGAAAAGAATTGGTTTACCAAAATCTCATTACATTGGGTGGCTTGTGGGTGAAATGTTGTAACAATCAATATTATAGATTGGGAGTTGGCCCACCTTTACATTTTTAACAATATTTTAGAGGTTACCCCATATGTTGAAACCCACAAATAAATTCAAAGGCATTTGAATCCATCAAGGGATGAATGTTGGATATCAAATACACATAATAAACAGTTATAGGATGGTTTCAAGACCATATTTTTAAGGATTAATATGAAAATATGGATTCAATTTCAGAATGACTTCGATGGATAGCCATAGGACCAAGGGTGCAAGTATTATATTATAATAGTTATATAATTAATGGTTATATATTCTATACAAATGGTTATGATGAAGGTAGTAGCATGAAAAGTAGGGGAGTTATACTTATGGATGAAGCAATGCATGTATCTGGTACCAAGGGGAAAAATAAAATTTATGTGAATACATCATAATTTGGTATCATCAAACAAATATGGGAGTTATATTACTCATCATTCAAAGTGTCAATTTTTCAATGAAAGTGGGTTGGTAATAGGAGTTCTATTAAAATATAGGAATTGGGATTCATGAAAGTGGATTTCAGTAAGGAAGGGTATAAAGAGAGATCATTTATAATGGCATCCCAGGAAGTATAAGTATTTTATATTCCATATACTACAATCTGAAAGTGGTTAATTATTCTGTTATTGACCAAAACCACTAAAATTTCAAATTAAAATTAAACTAAGGATGAAACTTTCATTGGGAAGACGTAATAATTTCACAGTGGTCCCAATATAGATAGGGTCTTATATATAATAGGAGACCATAATGAAGGAATTTGGATACTCGATAGAGGTGTTGAATCCCTTCAACCTTTAAAAAAAAGATAGTTCAATAATCATGTTGTGTATTTTTGTATTATAAATTGCGTTAACTCATGTTATTAACTTTTCATTGTTATATTTATTTAATTTAAATTAAATGTTGAACCACTTATGTATATAATTACTTCTTCATGTGATGATGCTCATAATAATGAGGAACAACAGGTTTCTCAACCTACTGCTGCTCACAATTAAGTGGAATGAATACCTTCTGTACATGTCAATGCCACCAATCTAGAGGAACACCATATTGATGATTTTTAACCTGAGGAAATTGTTTATAGTGAAGAACCAATGTCCCATAAAAAATAGGGGTGTCATAGCATGAAAATGTTAGCAAAAATTACCAAGGCGAAAAGCAAAGACATCAAATTTGAGGTCGAATGGAATGCACATGGGCAACCTATTAACTCCAACAAGGCTATTTTTAGTAGTTTCATTAGGATCATTACTCAACAAATATTTTCGATTAATTTATATTCATGGCACCAAGTTGTGACCACACTTAAGAAATTGATTTGGGAAGATATTTATGTAACATTATGATATCATTTATTTATTTTACTAAAAAATAAAATAATGAAACATTGACTTACTCTTCATTATCCCTTGCATAGTGAATTTATAGTAGATTAATTCTACAAGGAATTTTCATTAATAATTTTTGGAAAGGATCATAGAAGTTTTCACACAATTCTAACGAAATTTAATCTTAAAGATGCTGGAGGGAAAATAAACCCACACCCACTGCACATATATGAACACCTGATAAGAAAATAAGCGTGGGATGTGTTTAATATCTATCGTTAAAAGATATATTTTTAGATACATTGTTTCTGATAATACATTGTTTTAAAATACATATATTAATCACTTTGATTAATAATTTTTTATTTATGAAACAACATCTGAGTGCTGAAAATAAGCAACATGCATCAAAACCAATGTACCCCTACCGTTATGCAAGGATGGGGTATGATTCACTTGAAATAAATTGGTACATATTTTAAATATACTATAATAATTTTATATGACATGAAAAACAACATAATTATGTTCCTCTTTTTATATTCAGATTGATGAATCTAAATCCAAGGCCACTTTCATCCCATATCATGTGCTATGGAAGGAATCATATTTAAATAAAGATAGGATAATAATAGATGAAAACACACAAATGTGTGGGAACTATGTGTAAGTATGACATAATAATTTTTTTTCTCTTTAAATCACTATTACATAACAATGATTACTTATTTTCCTATATTTTCTAGCTAAATTAGACAAAAGAATCATCAACAACTATACCATATAAAAACCTACTATCAGGGGACTTACAATAGCCATAATAGTACGTCTGTGTTAGAAGTATGGGTTTTGGGGTGACACCCCGAATGTATTTTGAGAAAATAAAATAATCGGGGGATAAAGACAAAAAATGGAAGAGATGTAGGCATGGTTATCTTCTCTTGAAGAAAAATTTAATTATTAGTATGAGTTTCTAGAAAATGTTATAGTGGGAATTGAAGAGAAGAAAAAACTCAAGAACAACCATGATGTAAAGATCCCCATACCCCTATTAGCTTTGAGCTAATCCATTTCCTTTAGAGATCTATCTTAGATGAGATAATCAATATTCTCATATTTTTTTTGAAATATGAATCTAGAAGACACTGATACCTTTCCTATACTAATATTCTATAGGTAGAAAATGACTATGATTTATATCTATCAAAACCCACCCATAACCTTATTATGTGGTCTACCGTGTTCAATATCCAATAAAACACTCTATATAATAGACAACTGTCAATAGGTCATGTGAGAGTGGGGATTAGCTTAGCTCATGATACGAGTGCCAAGCTACCTATTCCACTTGATGACGTAGACATTCATACAGTTTAGCAAGCTATTAGAACATTCATAGTGTGACCATAAGATATTTTAAAAAAACATATCAACAAAGTGGTATTCATTTCCAATTTATTTTTAAGCTAAACCTGTATCAATTAATGAAAAAATGTTTCAACTGATGAATGTTATTAAAGACGGACATAAGGAAGGGGTTGAAAAAAAAGTTCAAATAAAAATGATCTAAAAAATAAACTAACTGATAAAAAATATATTAACAAAGAACCTTAACCCCACCCATTGAATATCCACATTTACTAAAATTTATGGTTCATAAAGACACAAGGTTATAAAGTGGTAGTAATCACACAGTTTATTTTGAAGAAAAAATATATGTAGAGGCCATTTTAGACTTTATTTCTCCTCAAAATGTAAAGGAAATCCTCAAGTATGAATAACTGAGAGTCTTAGTTGTAAATGTATACATGAGGTGTGTTTTCATTATTTTTTTCCAATAGATGATTTAATATATTAATTATGACTAAATACAATTCATATTTTTTTGTAGGAATCTATATCAATACTATTTGACGGGAAAACCCTATGAACATAAATATGGACTCATTATTCCTCACATAACTTCTACTGACCAAACCAAAATGGAATCAACTAAAATTGCTGATATAGTGGAAAAAATGGCCACGACATTTGAAAGAAAACTTTTGGACGACAAAATATTCTTATTACCAATGATGCAGGTGTAAAACTCTACAATTTAATCATATCAAATATATTTTCATTCCTATCATTACTTAATAATTTTTGTTTTTGTGGCAGTAATGGGTACTGATTGCAGTTAAATTTGATACTCCAAATATTTATTTCATGGATTATCTGTATGGATATCCAAAAAACCGACCACATGTGATGATGATTGTAAATTTATAATACACTACATATAAGGTTTTAGAACTGAATTTAAAGTTATATATTTTATATTATGTTTTAATGAGAATTCTTTTATGATATGGAAGTGTCTAAATTTCATGAAAATCATGGAATGAGGACAATACATGTGTACAAGGAGCCCGTCAACTTCTACAAAGTGATAAGAATTAGGGTATATATAAAAACAATTCACTATCAAAACACATATCAAAGCAAATTACTAATTTTTTTCAATGTTTCTACAATGTACAAAAAAAACTAATGGAAAATATTGTGGTTATTATCTTTTCAAATTTATGAGAGATATCATATACCATCAATAAACTAGCATCCTTGAATAGGTATTTGTGAAGATAATTACTGTTTCATTTAAAATATTTATTAATCCTTTGTGTATTTATATTTTTCCAGTACTACCATGACTATGTAAAGTACTCGTATTCACAAGATGAAATATATTTGTTTATAAATGACTGGTCAACATACCTGATGTTAGAATGTACATATATATCATGAATATGTGACTTCTTACTACTTATTTAGTTGATTTTATCATCATTTTTTCTACATTTTTAGTTAATTTACTCATTAATTTTATCTAATACTTATTTTGTTAATTTTCATAGAAATCGTGATGGAATGACTTAATCAACAAGGATGAGTCACTTCTATACTATGATCATGTACTGTAGGATAAAAAGACACATTGTAATCAACCGTACCTCAATCTGAAAAATGGTGTACCTGGTATGACTCAAATTGTGAGGTTTCAGTTTAATATTGACATTTTATTAATGTATTGTTTTATATTTATGTTTAATTTATTTCTTTATAGTAGTAATAACATAAGAGTTATTTTCTTATATTGGTTTATTCTTTTAGGAATTCATAATTTTTACTTTAACTATCAGTAACAAGCCAAAAAATATATAACATGTTGCTTTTAGATGAGGTATTTCAGGCATAATGGGGTTTCCATTTCTATCTAAATGGAACAATTCTCTATTTTATAGCTTTTTGTAGACAGTTGAAATAAAAAAACATATTACAAACTCTATAAGATTCACCTTAATCAGATACACAATGTGCTCGGTATGACTTAAAACATATATTTATAGTTTATAATTTACATTTTAGTTCAAAAAACTTATCACATACTCAAAACTGATAAAAAAACATTCATATTATTTTGATACTTTAGGAAAACAATCTATAAGTCATTTAAAACATGTAGGAATCATCCTCAACTCAATCAGAAATATGGTGTGACTGATATGACTCCAAGTGTGTCTTTTTATTAATAATTAATATTAATTAGAGTAAAAAACATGAGTGACATACTAAAAACTAAGAAATCACATTCAGATTGTTTTGATACTTTAGGAAAATGATCCCTAAGTCATTTTTGATGTGTAGAAATCACTTGAAACTCAATACGATGCACGGTGTGACTGGTATGACTCTAAGAGTTTTTTTATTTAAAATTGACATTAATTTTAGAAAAAAGGAAAATGACATACTCAAAAATGATAAAAAGCATTTGGATTGTTTGGAAAAGTTATGAAAATTACCCATAAGTCATGTTTTATGTGTAGTAATTAACTACACATCAATCTGATGCTTGATGTGCCCTGTATAACTCAAAGTGTCCATTATAATTTTAAAATTTACATTTTAGTTCAAAAAGTGTGCCACTCACTAAAAATAGAGAAAACATGCTCTGATTATCTTTATAATTTAGGAAAAATATTTGTAGGTAATTTTTGACATGTAGGAAGTAGTCTCACATAAAATTGACACATGATGTGATTGGTATGACTCAAAGTGCATGTATCCAGTTTGACTTTTCATTTTAGTAAAAAACACAAGTGACACACTCAAAACCAATAAAACACATTTGGATTGTTTTTATACTTTAGTAAAATGATCCATAAGTAATTTTTGAAATATAAGAATCATCCACACCTCAATGAAATTCATGGTGTGACTGATATGACTCCAAATATGTGTTTTCATTTAAAATTGATATTAATTTTAGTAAAAAAAAGATACATACTCAAAAATGAGAAAACACATTTAGATTGTTTTGATACTTTAGGAAAACTATCCAAAAGTTATTTATGATGTGTATGAATCAACAGAACCTCAATATGATGCACAATGTGACTGAAATGACTCAAAGTGTCCGTTATCAGTTTAAAATTGACATTTTAGTTAAAAAGTATCACCCAATAAAAACCAAGAAAACACGCTCTTATTATCTTTAAAATTTATAAAAATGGTTTATAATTCATTTGTGATGTGTAGGAAGTAATCTCACATAAGACAAACACATGATGTGACTGGTATTACTCAAATCAGGTGTTTTCAGTTTGAAATAAAATTTTAGTAAAAAACAATAGCGACTTAATCAAAATTTAGAAAACACATTTGTATTTTTTTTTGATAATTTAGGAAAAATATCCACAATAAATTTTTGTCATGTAGGAATTTTTCTTACATAATTTTGATGCACAATGTGACTACTATGACTCCAAGTGTGTCTTTTTATTTAAAATTGAAATTAATTTTAGTAAAAAGAACAAGTGACATAATAAAAAATGATCAAACACATTCATATTGTTTTTATACTTTAAGAAAATGATCCATAAGTCATTTTTGATATGTAGGAATCAAATAAACCTTAATCTGATGCATGGTGTGACCGATATGACTCCATGGATGTATTTTTATTTAAAATTAACATTAATTTTAGTAAAAATAAATAGTGACCTATTAAAAACTGAGAAAAGGCATTTAGATTGTTTTGATACTTTAAGAAAATGATCTATAAGTCATTTGTGATATGTATGAATAACCACACCTCAATATGATTCATGGTGTGACCATTATGAATCTAAGTGTGTTTTTTTTATTTAAAACTGACATTAATTTTAGTAAAAAGGACAACTGACATACTCAAGACTAAGAAAACAGATTCATATTGTTTTGATACTTTAATAAAATTATCTCTAACCCGTTTTTGATGTGTAAAAATTGGCTAAAACTCAATCCTATACACCGTGTTCCTAGTATGAATCAAAATGTCCATTATCAGTTTAAAATTGATATTTTAGTTCAAAACGTATTTCAACCACTAAAAACCAAGGAAATGTCCTCTAATTATCCCAAAAAATTTGTAAAATAATTCATATGTCATTTGTGATGTGTAGGAATTAGTCTCACATCAAAATAGCAGGCGATGTGACCAATATAACTCAAAGTGCATGTTTTCATTTTAAAATGTCATTTTAGTAAAAAGAACAAGTGACATACACAAAACTAAAAAAACACATTCATATTGTTTTAATACATTAGTAAAATTATCTATAAGTAATTTTTGATGTGTAGGAATCAATCAAACATCAATCCAATACAATATGTGATCGGTATGACTTCAAGTGTGTCTTTTTATTTAAAATTTAAAATTTAGTAAAAAACACAAGTGAAATACTTAAAACTCGTAAAACACATTTGGATTGTTTTTATAATTTAATAAAATTATTCACAAGCCATTTTTGATATATAGGAATCTTTTGAACCTCAATCTGATACACAGTGTGCCCGATATGACTCAAAGTGTCCGTTAAGAGTCTAAAATTTATATTTTAGTTCAAAACATGTGTTACTCACTAAAAACTGATAAAATTCACTCATATTGTTGTGATAATTTAGTATAATGATTCATAATTCATTTTTAAAGTGTAAAAATTAGTCTTACATCAAACCAATACACGATGTGACCAGTATGACTCAAAGTTCATGTTTTCAGTTTAAAATTACATTTTATTAAAAAAAGATAAGTGACATACTCAAAACCAAGAAAACACATTCAGATTGTTTTGATAAATTATGAAAATAATCCTTAAGTCATTTATGACATGTAGAAATCCTCCCCACCTCAATCTGATGCACATCATGACCGACATGACTCTAAGTGTGTTCTTTTATTTAAAATTGACATTTTATTAATTTATTCTTTCACATTAATGTTTAATTTATTTATTTAAATTATTACTAACATAAGATTTGTTTTATTATATAGGTGGATTATTTTTATCAGGTTGGGGTGGTTAGTTCAGGAATGGATACCATAGTAGGGTTTATTTAAGAGGGGTCACAGGTTCCAAAGATGACAAAACATTAATGTTTTTGGATAATAATTTAAAATGTAATCATACAAATCATTGTTTGAAATATATATAGGTGTATATTTTTATATTTTTTATAAAAAATTTATTTTAATTAAATTATTTATTTTCATACAATTGTATACATGTGTACTTTTTGTAGTGTTCTATTATTCAAACAACACACTACAATAGTATGGACTTTATCAGCACTATTTCTTACGCTGATAAAGCCCCCCCTTTTTCAGCACTAATGAAAGTTCCAATAAAGGTCCCTCCCTTTAATGGTGTTTCAGACAATAATACTTTTTATCACTGTTAAATCCACTTTTTCATGCTATTAAAGGGCCAAAATGTAATAGTGATAGCCATCTTGTTTCATATTTAGAGGGAAAATGTTGAATAAATCAAGTTTATGGTTTATAGAATTTGAAAATTTAATCAACTGTTCAAGGAACCATGAGTTAATGTAGCTAGCTAGTCAAACGCCTATAATGAAATTCTCCAAGTAGTGGTGTAGCCGTATCTTGGAATATGAGGAGAGTTATTAGTGATCATTACCACCATAATACTCTAGAAACTGAGTGTTCTAAGTCTAGTAGTGAGGGCTACTGGGGTTCAATAAAAGAGTGGGATACTTTTTTTTGATTTAATCAGTAATTTCTAATCCATAATTAAGATAATAGTAACAATATTATAGTATTTATTTTTGAGTAAAAATGGAAAGTAATACCATAAGTTCACTGTGATTAATTTTAGAGAAAGAAGATGTCCTTACCAGTTTGAGTTTCTAAAGAGTAGTACAGGATTTTTCCCAAAGTACTATGATATGGGAAATTCAAGGTTCTAGAGTCCCCAATACCTATTGATCTACCTCGTGAAGTGCGAGTGTAAAAGTTTCTTACAGGAGACTCAAGTATCATGAATTTTATATTTCAATCATAATGCTATCTTTAATTTTCAATGATTTTTGGTAACGACATCAAGATATGGATGGTTTTACATGTTGTCTCATGTCTGAGAATCTTATATGGAGAAAGTGAAGCCTGATATTAATGGGCTAATGATTACAATGGATATGTGGAAATTGAAAGGTGAATCATGATCTTCCAATAAATCCATTTCTTATATATTTTTCACCCAAATACTCTAATTTCATTTAATATTATAGAAATAACAATGTGGAGAAAATGGTTCATTACCTTTTGGGAAAGGTTCTACAAGTAAATAAAAACTTAAAGAAGGTTTAATCTTTAGTTTTTATGATGAACAAGTTTAAAGATAAGGAGAAAAGGAAAATGGAAAGTGTAATTCAAAAGGAACCTTCCTAAGATCCTTTAAATAACAGAGGTTAACTATTAAATAGAATGTTATTTGCTTCACATATCATGTGATAATTATATGGAAATAAATGAAATAAACTAAAGTAGAAGAAAATGGATACTTACTCTTAGTATATATTCATCATTATAAGTGACGTATCTATTATATTTTTTGGGTATTAAATAAAATATGTATTTTACATATGTTTATTGAGATATAGTAACCAAGTAAGAAAATAAAAAAATACAATTAGTATAGTGAATTATATAAGAAACTAAGAAAGGGTGATTCCTAAGTAAGTGGTGAGAAGGGACCAAGTTCTAGTTTCCAAGTGTAATGGTTCTCATTAAAATTTTGTTAAGTATTGAAAAAAATATCACATGTACATTATAAATAAAGAGAAATGATTACATATTGTAATGATGGATGTTTTTGGTTTCAAATGATCTACTAATATTTATGTAATTCTTGAATCATTAGCCAAAAGTGATGAATATAAAATGTAAGACCCAATTATACCCAGACGTGGAAAGATAAATGTTTTGTCAATTAAAACTAAAAGTGAATGTTAAGGATATACCCAGTATGTTATTTAGAATCTTTGGAGTTAAATAACCTAGTTATTATTGACATATTAACTTATCTAGTTTTAGAAAAATAAACCTTAAAAATAAAGGTAATCCATGATTATTTCATAATTATTTTAGCTATAGATTATGAACTACTCCATGGAGGATCTATAGGTAAACTTATTCACTTCATAATATTCTTTTATAAGTATTAATAAATGTAAAAGTGAGTTTTGTAATATTCATGGTTAGAAGATACGAGTCACTTAGGGCCCGTGTGCTGAAGAATATCTTGACCAAGAACTCATCGATCATAAAAATGTATCATGGAGTAATTACTAAAATCACATTTCCTTATACACATTCGAGACATGATGTTAGTAAAGAGGATCATTTATGAGTATTACATGCTAAAAATTGATGAATAAAATGAATTATGGAGTAATTCCTAAACAAAAATTTCCTTATACACATTGGTGTCGTGATTTAAGTAATAAGAGCATAAATGTTAAGAATAATATGCATTGCAGAAACATCCATTATTTTTCTAGACATGATTCACAAATAGTGTCATTATCTCATAACCATATTCCATATATTATGAAAATGGATATCATATGAGTTATATTATGATATAAATCCATCATTTTATAATAACATGTTTTTATATGAAAAGATTTTATTAAATATATAAACAAACTTGCATCAGGAAAAGCACAGTGTGCATATAATGTAATTATCCTAATGTTTTATAAGGATATTACAAAAATACCTAAGATAGAAAATTTATATTCAAGTGATATAATATATTTATATAAAAGGGTGTAAATATCTCTTTGTGATAGTGGTAGGAATATTGAATTGGATTATGTCAATGTCAGAAATGCACAAGTTGTTGTCATAGGAACAAGTTCCACAATAGCTTGTAGAAAAGGACTTGTCTAGAGAAACATACTGTATGGGAAGGATAAAACCATGATAATGATTTTACATTCACCATTTATAGTTATAATTTATTTATTGAGAGTAATGAATCCCATAAGTAATAAGTAAATGTAAACTACATAAGATTGATAAGATCAATTAAAATTCAATAATGGATTCCATATATCAAAGTACAAGTGCTTATTATTTTTAATACTACAGTGGGTATTGAAGTGAGACTATACATGGGAAGTACAAGTGTGGTACTAATAATGATTGATTGATAATACTAAGTTTTTATTCCTAATTCCATTAAAATTTTACTTTTTATAGCTACTTTATATGATCATTAAATTGGTAATTAGATGTTAAGATCACCAATATTGTAAAACGTCTATATGATGGAACTAGAAAGGGTTGGTGACACCATAAAATTTCAATAGGTAGTAAAGTTACTGAAATAAAATTTTATAATTAAGTAAGAAACAAGATCATAGAATATTCATTTGGAATGAATTTTTTCCATGTGTATACAAAATGTTAGTGGGTTAACCATGGTTTTCCAAGAAAAATATATCTGGTAACATATAGAAAGCAATAGTTGTCCTTATAGTTAGTTAAGAAAAGAATGAAATTAAATCTATAGAGATTGATTTAAATTAAAAACCTATATTCTAGGAGATAATATATTCTGATGTAGATCTAAAAATTTCATAAAACAATTCAATTGTACATATATATTGACATGATATTGAAAAAAATTAGAACAATTTGAGAGAGAATTATTACTAGTGTCATATAGAATAAATCTCTCCAAGAAGACATGCATGACACATAGGTAGAGATTAAAGAGGTGTGTAGAATTCCATAAATTTCAGTAATAGATCTATCACATATTTTATGTTATGTACTATATATGATATTTAAAAAATATACTTAATGCTAGTAAAATATCATTATAATCTAGGAGAACTACATGAGAAGCAGTCAGAATTATCCAATTGTACCTGAGATAATACTAAAGATATGATATTGTTACTTGGATAGGAAGGGATACTAGTTAAAAAGGGGTAAAAAATTGTCTTCCTTTGGATAAATATGATCTAATATCATAGTCAAGATAAATTAATGAGTAATTTAAGCTCATTTAATCAAGTGGTATCCATATCTACAAATTCTGAGTGTATTGGGCTTTTGCTGCAGCTAAATAAGAATTGTATAATATGAAATAGTTTTTTCATGTTATTGTAATTACAAATTGTAAGAAAATTTTTATAATAATATAGATTATGTTAATACTGCTATAGGTACTAGAAAATATGTCAAATTTTGACAGTGGAACAAATAGGAGTATACTCATGGATATCATCTCTTTTAGGAGTCTCAATCAAGGGCGTGAAGTCACAGATTACTGAATTACTATACAATGGAGATATTTAAGGACGAATGAATAAATATATAAATTAGAAGAATCATGATCCTATCATATGAGACCTATCCAGGATAGTTATAAAGTTATATCTAGTTAAATTGGGAGTGTTATAAAAGTGTGTGCCCTAGACCCAACTTAAACACCTTTTGTTTACCTTATCTTATACCCAGTGAGTTATGCATGATGTACAATCACTATAAATGGTGTTAATTTTTATGTTTCCATTATTTATATGGTAATGTACATATATTATTTATCATATCAAAAGTTTATAGTAGTTTCCAGGTTACAATGAGAACCTTGAGATACCATGACATTACTCTTAAATATATTTTTTATGATATAGATACATCATACTGACTGGATACTGATTATGTTTGACTATCAAGTGTAGGGTCCTCATAATCATTTAGAATTATTCTCATGAAGTTTTCATTTGGTGATCTTGAGTAGATGATATCATTAAGACTAACCCACCAATAGGAACACCACATGTTTCAGGTGTCATTGGTAGTTCCTATCTGTGAACATGTGTAATGGTCTCCTGAATTGAGATTATTATCAATGTATACTATTTGATAATATAATTTTATGAAATTAAAATACAATGAAATTAATGTCGTAGTGAGGAATGTTTCTTTGTGTGCATCATTGGTGATATGAAATTGATTGAATAATCAAGAAAGAATTTGTCACTTTTGAAAGGAAGTGATATCCCGGGGCTATTTGATTAGGATGGTAGTTCCTTTACTAAATCCATGGACATGGTAGAAGAACGTAAGTCCATCCAGTTAGGTAAATGAATAATAAATCAAGAAAGGATGATGGAACAAAGTCTGCATCCTACTTTATAATATATCACGAGATAAAGAGATAATATTACATGAAGTGTGTTAATAGAAAAGTTTATCATTGCTATGAATTTTCCTTATCTATTTAGGGGACTTGATAGGTTTCTAAACTATTATCCTGGTCTATGAATAGTATTCACCACTATCAAGATATGGGTCTAAAGGGTCACACACTAAGCATATTCAAAAGTATGACTAATTACAATGAATAAGAGTTTTGGATATGGTGGGCCCCACTACAAGGTCTGGGATATGTCTGAGAATGTATGATCTCTATGAAATAAATATATTCATATTATTCATTTTTATAATAATTTGTTTTGAATTTATTTATTCATTTTATTTACAAGTATTACAATAAATAAATGGAAAAATATTATATGAATGAATATTATTTTAATATTCATGGTTTATTTAATATTTGTGAGAATATTGAGTAGAGTTAATGAATCGTTTTTATCACGTAATATATTTATTACATTATAAGAAATTGATAAAAATATAAATTATATTTATGAATTTGTAAAATAGAAATAAGATGTTATTTATGAATTATTTAGTGGGAAATAAATATTCAACTCGAGGAGCCGTTTCTAGGTAAATTTATAACTCACTATATAAGGAGGAAAAGGATCTTACATGAAATACTATTTAAAACAAAATAGTTGAGAGACTCTATATTCTCTCATTCTTTCTTGAGAGAGAAACGGATGGTCTAAGATTACTATCTGAGTTCTTCTTTACGAATTGAAAGATTGTCAGTGTGGTGATTTTCAGTATGTCGAAGGATTCGTTAGATATCCTTGCCAGCACTTGGAATTTTATGATCAAAAATCCCAAGGACTTTCTTAGTGAACTTGGATGTTCTATAGGGATATGGATTAAGGTCATTTGAGAGACAATTTCTAGAAATGAGTGGTGTTCGTATTGAAGTAGTGGGTTCCCTAGACCCAACTATTCAGTGCTATAGATTACCATATTGTGTAAACAATTATCTATACATGATGTTATCTTACCATTATAGTGTAGGCTTTTCTGTGTCTACTATTTAAATGGTAATGTCCAAAGATTAATTGTCACATCGAAAGGTTATAGTAGTTCCTGGGCTATAATGAGAACCTCAAGATACTATGACATTAATCTTAAATATATGTTCTATAGTCTAGATACATCTTACTGATTAGACATAGTAGATGCTTAACTATCAGGTGCTAGGGGCTCATAAGCATTGAGACTTCTTCTCATGAAGTTCGCACTTAGTGATCTCTAGAAGTGAGATCATGAGGAATGACCCACCAATAAGAACTCCACATGTTTTAGGTGACATTGAATGTTCCTATCTACGATCATGTGTAATGGTCTCCTGACTTGAGATTATTACAAATGTATATCATTTGATTGCACACTTTGATACAAGACGAAAAACATGGCGATGAAGTCATGGTGAGGTAGTTTGTGTTGGGTGCGTCATTGGTGGCATGACATTAGTTTAATGATCAAGAAAGGATTTGTCACTTCTGGGTTATGGAAGTAATATATCTTAGGCCATGTTGATATGGATAACAGTACCTTTATAAGACCATGGCCATGGCATTCAAGGGTAAATTTATCCAGTTAAATCAACAAACTATGAAGCAAGAAAAGGGCGATGACACGTGAGTGCATCCTGCTTTATGAGATATTAATGTCAAGGAGATTATATTACACAGTGTGTGTTCTTAGGTTGGTTTTCACTACCGTGACAATCCTTATCTCTTCTGGGGCCATGATGGGTTGCTAGATCCCGCTCTTGGTCTGTGAATACTATTCATTACTGTCGAAATAAGGGCCTAGAGGGTCACACACAAAAGCGTATTCAAGAATATGCCCTATTCAGTTGAATATGAGTTTTGGACATAGTGGGTCCCACCACAGGGGTCCAGGAATTGTCCAAAGTTAAACGACCACCAATGAAATAAATATATTAATATTATTCAAGTTTAGAATAATGAGAATTGAATTTATTTATTAAATTTATTTATGAGTTTTAAGTAAATACATGAAAAATATTAATTGAAAAATATTAAATTATTCAAGTTTCAATTAATATTTATGGGAGCGACGAGTCGAGTTAATGACTCAATTATTATTGCGTAATATATTTTAATATATTACAAGTAAATGATAATAATATTTATGAGTAAGTTTAGTAGTCATAAAATGTCATTGATAGTGCGTTAAGTATTCGGGACCGGTGAGGTGATACCGGGTATTTTAATTAACCACTATAAATAGAAGAGGATGGGATTTTTCCAAGTACTATTCATAGAGCTTCCCTCTCCTATCATCTCTCCCACAATCAAGAGAGAGATGCTCTGGATCCAATGAGCATGGATCAAGCACTCTCTTAGGCATCGCTAGTGAAGCAGTGTGGTGATCGTTGGAGCGTCGAAGGCCTCATCGAAATTCCACACTAGCACCTTGATTATGAAGAATGCCACCCCCGCAAATTCCTTAAAGCATGTGTGGATGATCTAGAGGAATTCGACTTCAGATTCTTTGAGCAGCGATCGCCAACGATGAACAGACGTCGTGCGCAACTTCATAATTAAACTAGGTATTTTTACAGTTTATTTTGTGCTTATAATCCGTCAATCATGGTCCTTGGCTATAACCGAGATATTGTTCACCGACGTCGACATGTTTACATCGATCGTTGGTGGATTTTTTTTAAAAACCCACCCTTTTGGGGATTCCGATACATGACTGATTCCAACAAGTGGTATCAGAGGGACACATGATGATTTTAATCCAAATAAATTAAATTTGCATTAATTTTAATAAAGGGTGTCGATACGGTCCCAATGCCACAGACAGAATTCGAATTGGACATCGGATGGCCAGTCTGCAGCAATCCGAAGTTTCGAATTCGGATTCAAGATTGATTCCTGGTGGTGCTTCGTATTTTGACCAAAAATCTCGTGGCCGAAATACTCACTGGAAAATCAATTTTGTTTTTGATATTAATTTATTAAAATTAATTGTTTTATTATAATAATAATAAAATTATTTGGTTTTATTATAATAATAATATTGATTTTTTATAATAATAATATATTATTATTATTATTATTATTATTTTCAAAGCTTAATATAGGCTTTAAAAAAAATACAAGGGGGGGTGACGACCTGCATGTGCAGGTTGTGGAATTTTTTCTGAAGGAAAGGGATAGACCAGTCGGTCAAGAAATTAAAAAAAAAACTTTTTGGGGGGGGGGGGGGGGGGGGGCGAGCGGTCCCCCACTGGTCTCTCCCACCCTGTGCACCGCGGTGCACAACGAACCATGAGGGGCGGCAATGACCGCCCCTCCCATCGGTTCTCCTTCCCCCTACTAGTTGAAGGCCGCTGAGGTGCCTCCTCCCCTGCCAGCTAAAGGAGACCGCTGGTCCTCCTCCCATGCGCAACGACAACACCTGAGGACTCTCCCCATCACTGCTCCAGAAGCACACCAGGGCTCCCTCCCTGCTTCATGCAGCAGGCACTGTCGTAGCTTCCTCCCTTCACTGCGTTGCAGCAGCAGCACGCACCACTGAGGCCACACTTGTCCTGATGCTTCCTCTCCCTTGCAGCAACAACAGCAGCACCATAGAGGCTCTCCGGGTTGGAGTCCGGTTATAGAGGCTCTCCGGGATGGAGTCCGGTTACAAAGGCTCTCCGGGTTGGGGTGTGGTTATAGTTAGCCCCTAGGTCTTGACACAAGGCCTTGACACAGAAATTAAAGTCTGGTATTATACATTCTATCATTATGTGTATGATAATTAATAACCAAATGGATATTTGACTAGTAGAATACCCATGGTTAAGAGCCAGTATTTATTGGTATCAGAAATGTAAATGATTATGGCATGACATATGCACTTAGTAAATTAGTATTCAGTTGAAGTTATTACCTTTAAGTGCAATTCTGATTATTCATTACTCTTAGCTGTTTAATTTGTGCTTACATATTCTTATGTCATACATGTTTAGAATGTACTTTATTTGTTACTCCAAATGAGTATTCCTATATTTGATTCATGAATCCTTGTATTTTTGTTAGCATGTTTTTAATTGATCACTTTTATGATACGTTACATGTGTTATAGTTTTTCTTTAAGAAAAATGTTCTATGGAAAGTTTTAAAGAATGTTTTCAAAGGTTATATTGGTTTATTTTAAAACCCCTCACTGGGCATTTGTATGCTCACACTACGTTTTTGATTAAAAATTTTCAGGTAACAGCTTTTAGCAGATGAAACATTTCAGAAGTAGCTAGTTTCTCAGATCCTGAACCGAGTTTGATTCTCTGTATGGCACCGAATCCGGGTATTCGGGAGCTGGGGTGTGACAGTTGGTATCAGAGGATTTGGTTTGGATAACTATGGAAAACCAGAACTGAACAATGAAAATTTACTTAAGCAATACTAAGAATGATGTTTTCTTAATTTCAGATGGAAAATGAAAGTTCTAGTCTTTAGTCTCTTCTAACATAAGTATTAGAGACCATAGTGGGAAAATCATGTGTAGAAAACTACGAGACTTTTAAAAATATTCATTTATCATGCAAAACCCTCTAACGAGTATCCAACTCTCCTCGTGTACTCCAACCTCACCATGGAACAGGTTTCGTCTATTACCTCATGATGAATGCTCAATTCCCATTCTATGTATGACAATGGAAATAATTCGAGGGTATCTTTAAATGTTTCACCCTAGCCAATAATTTATTTTCTCTTGAGGAATTTGAGGAGGATGCACAAGGGGGCAACCTCCGGAAAGAATATCTTTGTCAGATTTTGACCTACGGTCTCCGTGGTCGAGTTGTGTACTTTGAAGCCCTTGAGAACGAGACTACTTGTTTGCATTATCAGCATCAAGTTCATACCGATGTCGCTCAACTTGATACCTGCCATGCTTCTCTCAATATGAATTCTAGATTTCCACACGCGGTTGACCCTAGTTGCACACGTTGCATCTGGACCAAGGAGATAGAGGAATTTAGAACCGCTCTAGGGATCCGTTTGTCGGAAAACTGGGGAAATCCCTAACATCGGTGGAATCTATGAGAAGTCATCTTAGAGGACATCAAGAAATCCATACTATTGTATTGTGAAAGGGAGAAAGAGATTATTTAATTTCTTGAGTTTTATAAATCATGTCTAAATGAATAATGTTGTATTCTCTATTTTGATATTCTTTTATATAAAACAATGACTCTGTTTAAAATATATTTTCCATACTAAAAATTGATTTCTTAAAACATTTTCATATAAAAGATATGAGTTCACAAACCAATATTTTATCGCTACCTACCGAGCTGTTAGAGACTAATTTTCAAGACATGCTCTGAAGAGGACCAGCCCTATGACAACTTACGTTTGACTTGTAAACTACTCCATTAGGTGTCGAACTTCCCAAACATTATCCATCTTTACAAAGGAGGCAATTTGGGCTTTTACCACATTTTATTTGCACAATTTTCAGCATATATGAAAAGAGGAAAGTATCATAAATCCCTTTTCTATGTTTTACTTTGGTTGATAACTACTGATCAATCGATAAATTTCTAGAAGATGCTTTGGATGGTGACCATCGAGCGACCTACCTATTCCAGGTCCTGAGTTTTTGTATGTATGGAGAACTTTACGACATCAATATTTTCAAGAACGATGCGGTGTGTGGGACTTATAGGGATTTAGTTCACTATGAACTTTCCATCCTCCACAAATCTTGTGCCTCTTTATGGAAGGCTGAGTGCTTTAGGCACATATTCGACCCTAGTTGTTCACAGTGTGTTTGGGACAAGGAAATCAAATAGTTGAATACTACCCTATGGATCCACCTAAGGTTGTTAGCACCCTACCCTCAACGGTGTTCCTAGTAAAGGGATTTCGGGAGTGATGTGTGTCTGGTGTTACTGTGGTTTGTGTACGAGCATTTTAGAATTGTGAGGATGCAATTCTTTGTAGGGGGAATAATGTAACGCCCCAAAAACTTGTTTCTCATGTAATGGTAATATTGAGGTTTTATTTTGTTATCTTAACAAAGTAAAAACATCAAAGTAAATATTATCACACTTTTTTTAAAGAGTAAAAAAAATAACTATTATTGTCAAACATAATTTATTCCTATCGAATAATTATTTAATAGAATATTTTAAATAATAAATATAATAATATAACTAATTTTCTTGTTTTCAAAATATGATATATATATATATATACATATATATATTTATACACACACACACATATGTAAACAAGAATTGAATTATATTTATATAAAACTAATACTATAATTTTATATATGACATTGAGAGTTATTGCATTTAAATATTTTAATGCCATTTCTTATGCAAACTAATATTGAATCTATTATATAAATAATTACATTAGTTTTATATATTTTTCGAAAATATTATGTATACTTATTATAAATTTTTATTAGATTAAAGTTTAATAATATTATTAACATTTTGGATTTGGTTTAATAAAATTATAAATATATAATATAACCATTTATAATAGAATGATTAAAATTTCACATATATGAATGATATTTTAATAAAAAATTATTGTTACTTTAAATAATATATATGTGTGTAATATTAACATTTTTAAAAATATTTTGTAACCAATTTTAACAATTATTTGATCTATTATATGAGTTAGGATATATACACAAGTATATATATAAAGTAATAATTAATAGTTTTAATTTATAAATTTATGATTAGATTAATTTTTTAAAAAATCATTAATTTTATGATTCTTGTTTAATAAAAATTATAGTGGTATAAATATTTTAATATTAAAAAAATGATATGATAAACTATATAAAAGAACTTAAATATAAAAAGGTAAAGATATAATAATAATAATAAAGTGATAATTTGATTGAATTGGATACAAAGAAAAATGTCAAAAGGCAATTGGAAATCGTGATATGGAAAATGTGAAAAGCAAAAGGAGGGAAAAAAATAAAAAAATAAAAAAGGGGGGAAATCCCATTTTGAGTTTTGGGGTCGCATCTGGCCGGATGTGGAGTGAGGTTGGAGTGTTGCACTGCAAAGAGGAAAGACCCCTTAAGTGTAAGGTTTTAGTGGGGTTCTTCCGGGGAATTTGAGCGGGTCTGCATGGTCGCGCAAGGGCCGGTGTTGAAGGCAGGGCGGTGGTCCGGGACGAGTAGATTGAGCGCCGTCGAGGAGTCCGTGCACCTTTCACCTTTCCGAAGCCAATCATAAAAACCCAGATCCGAGGGATTTTCAATTTTCTTCAACCTAAATTGGTAGGTTTTTAGGCATTTAAATCTTTCTTCTCTATAGAGTGTCGATTTCAAACCTGTACCCTCTTATCTATTTTCATTTTTGGCTTTGGCTGTTATAGACCTTTTGTTAATTACTTTTTTTATTTGGCCTTTGATTTTGGTATGTGAATGTATTCTTAAGTGAAATTTTATATTGTTTTTTCCTCAATCACGCGCCACTCTTTTGGAATTTGAACATTGCAATTTGTCTTGTTCCGCAATTGTCTATCACCCTAAAATTTTATATCAATTATTATTGCTGTTTAAAACTGTACATGCAGATTGCTGTGCATGTTTTGATAATGGAAATAAAGGGTCTTACTCCTCTGTGTAATTGAAAAATGGGGGGGGGGGGGAGCCGTAATTTCAACCTTGTGCCTGTTTTCAAGATAACATAAGTGGATCAACGTTTCTACATTTTAGGTAAGGGTTTAATACACTTTGTCTTTCTTTTGCAAACATGAATATACACTAGTATATATTATATATACACATTCATATAGTTTTTTTTCCACCTGGTTCTAAATATGCTAAGTGATGATTTGAAATGATGTTTTAGAATGTGATGGGTGGGAATTATTTTCAATTACGGTATTTGATTTTCAAATTGGGAATGAGCTGAGAATTATCAAATTTATCTTATTTATTTTAATTTATACAAGTCATATTTCATTTAAGGTGGGGTAAGGGGTCATTATACTTTGTCTCGAATCTTTATTTATTTTACAAACTTATGTTTGTAAGGGGAAAATTATTATTTTTAAAAGAGTTCTATTTATTTTGAATTCAAGTAGTATTTTTTTTAAAGCATTTAATTATTTTCAAGCTGTTGGTTATTTTTGTAAGGGATTATTTTCTTCTAATTAATTTTTATTTAAGATTATTGTCTTATAAGGATTTATTTTCAAGTGTTTTTATATCCACAAACCTGATTATACACTTAGCATATAATCATATGCATATATTTATATAAACAAATTTATGTGACTCAAACCAAATCTATTTTATGAATTTTAGAAGATGATTTCAAACCCTTAAATAATTTTTTTGATGTAATAAATATTGAAGGTGTGTAATATCAAATTGTTTGAGCTTGGAAATACAACAATTTTTAAAGAATAAATTTATTTATAATTATGTTTTATGCTTTAAGAATCCACTGTAAGGGAAGACAATTAATTATTAAATATTTAATCATCAGAAGTTTTATTTACATAATTGAAATTGTTCTCTCCATTTTGTACTACTTCAAGTCAATTGAGAAGATTATATATTTTATTAAACATATTTTATTGTGTAAGGGTGCATAGAAAAGAAATAAATTATTTAGATTAAATAAGTTTATTATTTATGCTAATTATATCCTCTATTTTCTGGTTCTGCATATGAGGAGAATCATTTATTTTGAGATGTATTTAAGTTATAATTAATCAATTTATGTTTGTTAAATTTTAAATCCATGAAAAATAAATAAATAAATATATATATATACACACATAAATATAAATAAATGATCACAAGACTATCTTCACCTTACAAATATATCTATAAGTATTTGATTGTACACTCGATGACTATTTGCTTCGAAGTGATGTAAGTGGGTGCGACATATACATATTATATATATATACACATATGGTTATATGTATGCACCTATAAGTTTTAATCATAATATCAGTTAAATTGGACTAAAACAAACTTCGGTAGTTAAAGAATGTTTTTGGTATGTTTAATTAAATTCTCATGAATGCATGCACTACATAAAACAAATGATACGCTGCAAATAAATTGGCCATATATGCTATTCTACATAAGGCATGCCCACTTAATAAGACGTGACTGTTTATCAGCACATGCTTTGTGTACAAATGACTTCTGTCTTAATTCAAACTTAGTCATTTTAAACTATAAATGTTCATTTCCATGAACCAAGGATTTTGAAAATTAAGGAACTATCATTTTATGTGGTAACCCAATTACTTGCATGTTTTAAATTAATACCACATGCACAAAGAATGTTTACTAGTTTATTAATGTTGTTGGAAAATTTATTATTTAAATAATAACTTACATATTATGATTTAGTCCAATTTCATTTACATTTATCAGTGCATGAATTGAGCATGAAAAATATCTATCTGTAGTTATAAACATGCAATGTAATGAAATGAAAGTTTATGGAAGTAGTTGTAAAGTTATTAATTTATGTGATAAATCAAACTATTTATTATTTATCAATTATGATAATGAATCAAGAATTTAGGTATTCAAAGTGGTATGGGACACTTTGGATACATGGCCTTATTAAACATATGAGGAATGTATTAGACTAGTATATTCCGGGTTGGGGACCGGTAAAAGTAAGCCCTCCGGGTTGGGGTCTGATTACAGCTGACCCTCCGGGTTGGAGTCCGGTTACAGAGGTTCTCCAGGTTGAATACTGGTTATAGAGGCTCTTTGGGATGGAGTCCGGTTATAGAGGCTCTCTGGGTTGGGGTCTGGTTACATTTATCCCCTAGGTCTTGGCACAAGGCCTTGACACAGAAATTAAATTCTGATATTATAAATTCCCTCATTATGTGTATGATAATTAATAACCAAATGGATATTCGACTAGTAGAATACCCATGGTTAAGAGCCAATATTTATGAGTATCAGAAAAGTAAATGCTTATGGCATGAAATATGAAATCAGTAAATTAGTATTTAGTTGAAGTTATTACCTTTAAGCGCAAATCTGATTATTCATTACTATTAGCTATTTAATTTGTTCTTACATATTCTTATGTCATACATGTTTAGAATGTCTTTTATTTATTAATCCAAATGAGCATGCCTATATTTGATTCATGAATCCTTGTATTTCTGTTAGCATGTTTTTAATTGAGCACTTTTATGATACGTTACATGTGTTATAGCTTTTCTTTAAGAAAAATGTTTTATGGAAAGTTTTAAAGAATTTTTTCAAAGGTTATATTGGTTTATTTTAAAACCACTTACTGAGACTTCATATGATCACCCTACGTTTTTGATTAAAAATTTTCAGGTAACATCTTTTAGCAGATGAAACATTTCAGAAGTAGCTGGTTTCTTAGAGCCTGAACCAAATTCGATCCTCTGTATGTCACCGACTCTAGGTATTCAGGAGCTGGGGTGTGACAGCCGGATCGACCACTGCCAGCCTCCTCCTCCACCAGCAGGAAACCCCGCAACCCAACCGACCTCCCCTTCGGCTTGTCTTACGTCGTCCTTCCTCGAGGCTACCTCATCCGAGCTAGCAGTGGCCTGCTGGCCGCACCTCCCTTCACTAGGCGCTGTCCACTGCTACCGCGTGGCCCTTCTATTATCGGGATCTCCCAAACCAGCAGTGGCGCTTGGACCACATCAGATCACCTCGACCGCCGTAAGGAAAACCCCGACTACCTCCCTATAGCGCTCACTGCTCTTCCAGAATCCGCAGCACGATGTGAACCCCCCATGAGGTACCCTTTTTCAGGTTCATTTTGGTCTGCACTTAGTGGATTTGCCTCGCCAAGTGATCGGGCAGGTCTTCCTAGCCATAAACGAGCATGGGCGAGCCTTCTCGGTCTAGAACAACCCACATGGGGTCGGCACAACCCAGGATGGGCATGCGCAGGTTCACCCCGACCCGCACAGGCCCTGCTCGGGGTTTATAGGGCTCCAAGATTTTTTATTTGAATCAAAATTTATTTAATTTAATTAATTTAATTTTTATTTAGAATTAAAATAATTAAATATTAACTTCAGTTTATAATTAATGCGGTGTAATTAATTTATTTGGTGATAAATTAAATGAATTAATCAGGACTGAATGACGTTAAAATTGAATTAAAAATAGTAGTAAAGTTTTTAATTCGATTAAATGCCCTCATAATTTATTTAATGCAAGTTTATTTTTTATTTTGAATTTATTTAATATACGCAAGTTTAATGCATATGCTGATCATGAGCTGAGCCCGACCGATGCATGTTTGGTGTGTTTTATTTAATCATTTATTTAATTTATTTATTTAATTATTGCATGGTTTGTAATAATTATTTTTAATTAAATAAAAGATGATCTGTGTGTCATCTCAAATGTCATTATATGTATAAGGGCCTACACTCCCATTCTCAGAGTTTTATTTTATACCCCGAGACCCCCTCGCCTACATGCGAGTACAATTGTTTAATGATGATATACCGTATGATGCATTTCGCGCCAAGTGATGGAGATGCACCAGACAAAAGTTGGATGAATTGGATGAGAAGATGATGCTATTCAGGTTACAAGCCACGCGACTAAAGGAACTTACCCATAGTGTTTTGGTTGGTCCGTTATTTACTCAACAGATTATCCAATAGTACTGGCTCCTAATCAGGTTTATCATTTTATTTCTACATGGATTTATTATTTTGTGAATGTGTAGTATAGCGCGATCTCATAGAATAATAAAAAATCATTCAAGATAAAATGAACATGTGTCGCAATGATTTTTCTATTTCTTGCATGGTTAGTTGTGAGTGAGATCACATAGTACGGGCTTATAAAAATAGAAAAGAATTTCTTTTTTCACACTAAAAATAATAAAACCCTCAAAAATATATTAAGTCAAAGCAGTCTTCCGTCATTCAAATTTGGACAAAAACAGCTGTTTGAGGTGCTGGTCATGCCATAGCTAAGGGTGACTCTTACTAATGGGGAGTCCTTATAAGAATGATGGATCTACTTAACTAAAATTGCAGAAAATAAATAGCCATAGCTAGCTTGTTGTAATTTTAGAGGCAAGTGTTGAGTAAATCAGGTACTAATTTTATGAAGTTGGAACTTCACTCAATAGATCAAGGAACTACAAGTTTAAGCAGTCGGCCATCCAAAAGCCTACCTAGAACTCTCCAAGTAGTGGCGTAGCCATAGCTTGTAGACTATGAGAGGTGGTTCCTGGATCCTTGCCACTAGAATACTCATGCGACAAAGTATTATGATTCTAACATAGAGGGTTCCTAGAATCCGATAAAATAGTGAGAGACATTAAAAGATTTAATTATTTTAATAAAAAATGTCTAAACCGGTAATCCAGATAAAAGGCACGCATCTTCTAAAATTCATTTTTGTAGAAAAATGGAAAGTCATACCAAAATTTTAAATTGCGATAAATATTAGACAAATAAAATGTCAACACTGACATGAGTATCCATGAATAGTACATGCACATGCACATAGTACTATGATATTGGAAACTCAAGGTGTAACACTATTAAACTACCTCAAGAAGTGAGGGTGAAATTTCTTACAGGAGACTAATGTACGAAGCATATGATAGTCATATCATTATGCTCCTATCAATGTCCGGTGTCAGTTGTGGTCGCTACACCAGGACATGGATGATATAAACATTAAGTCTCATATCCAGGATGTTTTTAAGGAGAAAGCGAAACAATGATATGAATAAAGTAATTTTACACTAGAATGTGTAAAGTTAAATATTTATCATGATCTTTAATTGGATCCCTTTCTCATATCAATTTCACCACTTTACTCAAGTTTTGTTTTAAGTTATAAAATGAACAAGTATTGAGTAAAAACTCCATTACTAATTAAGGTTAGGTTCTCCAAGTGAATAAGAATAAAAGATAGCTATGTTTTAATTATTATGGTGAATAAATTGAAAGACAATGTGAAAAGGTCAAAGGCATTTAATGGCAATGACACATTCACGACGTCCTTCAATTAATTAGGTATTATCAAAGGTTATTTCATTGCATATTATAAAATAATACAATGGAAGTTTAAAAGCAATAAACTGATTTAAAGAAGCAAGTTTCCGCTTCTACATCAGGCATATTCATGTTTTAGATTTACTAATTGGGTATTAAATACAATATGCTGGTTACATATGTGTATTTAAATACAGTTTCCATGTAAGTATAACAACATTACTAGAAGTCAGGTGTATTCTCCAAGTGGATGTGAAAGGGTGATTCCTAGGCCAATAGTGAGGACTACACAACTTCTTAATTTCCAAGTGAAAGATTCATGTGGAACTATTATTGAGTATAACCACAAACATTAATCTCATGTGTCCTTTGATTCAAGGAGAAATTCTTTCAGGTTTTGGAATGAGTGTTGTTTTTGGTAAACTGAATCACTAGTTCAGTAATACATGAATCATCGGAAATTAGTGATGAATATAAATGTAAGACTTATACCCAGTTGTGACAAGATAATTCTTTGTCAATTAATACTAAAAGTGGACATCATGAATATACCAAGTAAGGTATTTAGTGTTGGCACAACTAAATACTTTTGGTATTATCGATGTCTTTAGTTTGGAAAAAGGAGCCTTTAGAAATAAAGGTATGTCACAAATATCTTGGAAGTAGTTCAAAAAGTAAGCGTGAACTATTCCAAGTATAAAATAGAGGTATATATACTTCATAAGATTCATTTGAGTAATTAAGGAATAACAAAGTGAAGTATATTCATGGTTAATAGATATGAGTTGCTTTGGGTTGGGATACCGAAAAATATCTCGACCAACCATTCATTAATCATGATAATGTAGTGTGGAGTAATTCCTAAATGCACATTACCTCACCGACATCATGACATTAATGTTAATGAGGAGGATTGATGATGAAGTCTTATATTTCAAAGTTGATCAACAAAATGTAGTGTGAAGTAATTCCTAAACACACATTTTATTCATCAAAGTATTGATGTAAGTAATATCAATGCTGTAACTAGCAAAAATTTCCATTATATTTCATGAAATTATTTGCAAATAATGGTGATATCCCATAAACGTATGACAACTAAAATGAAAAATAGATATTATACAAGTCATAGTATGATATAAATCCATTATTTCATAAGGACATGTGTTTAGATGAAAATAGTTTGTTTGGAAATAAAAAAACTTGCGTCAAGACAAACACATTGTGCATTTAGTGTAATAATCCTAACAGTTGTTTAGGATGTTACGTAAATCCCTAAGATAGAAGAGTAGGTAGTCAATAAAAAGACTACACTTCTATATAAGGGTCCACATCTCCATCAGAGATAGTGGGAGCTATATTGACTTGTGTTTATTCAATTCTCAAGATGCACAAATAGATGGCATAGGAACTAGTTCCACAAGCACATGTGAAACAAAGTATGTTCCAGATACACATACTGCGTAGGAAGGATAAAACCATGGTGATGGGTTTTATTCACCATGGTCAGTGATCTATTTTTCAATGTGAATAATATTTCCTACAATTAAGAAATATATGGAAATTAGCTAAAATTGATAAGACCAACTAAAATTCAATTAATGTATTCCATGTATCAAAGTGAAAAGGGGATTATTATTTTGAATACTGTGGTGGGTATTCAAGTGAGTTGATACATGGGTGGTACAAGCACAGTACCAATAAGGCTAGATTGGTTTGACCAGGTCGTTAAGCCTAAATACATTAGAATTTTACTTTTCATATCTAATATCTATGATCAAGTTATTTAGCATTGGATGTCATGACCACCAATAATAGATGGTGTCTATACGACACAACCAGAAAGGGATGGTCACATTACAGAATGCTAATAAAGGATGCAAGTTACTGAAATCTAGTTTGGGATTAAAGTAAGCAAAAAGATCATAGAATATAAATTTGCAACAAATAATTTCCATGTGTCTATGTGAGGTTAGTATGAGCTCCAATGTTTTCCAAGTGAAAATATGTTTGACAACATATGGAAAATAGACATTGGTCTTACTGTTAGTTAAGACCAAAATGAAATTTACTCTCTAATGATTGAATTAAAGTAGAAACCTAAGTTCTAGGGAACATGATCTACTAAGGTAGATCTATAGGTTGCTTGGTCCTAGTCAATTGTACATATAGAAAAATTGTATTGAAAAATAAAAGTTGGAATGATTCAAGAGTTGAATTTTTGCTTATGTCACAGGTCATAATCTATCCATGTTGACATGTCCATGATATGGGAAGAGATACACATGGTGAGTTGAAATCCATACGTCAGAGTGATGGATCAATCACATATGCCAATATATGTACAAAAACTGATATTTCCAAGTTATTTTGGGTAGATATCAATTATATCCTGGAGAACTAAAAGGGGTGTAGTCAGAACTATCTAATTGTACTTCGGCAAGTACAAAAGATATGTACCTGGTAAGTGGAGAAGAAAGGATACTAGTTTTTGGGGATACAAAATAGTCTTCCATAGATCAAGATATCTACTATTGTAGTTAGGATAAAGGTGATGAGTGAGTCAACCTCATATAATCCAGTGGTAGCTATACCTACTAAGACCGAGTGAATTACAGCTTCTAAGGTAGCTAAGAAGCAGATAAATGAAATGATTTTTTTCCAGTTCTTGGAATCAAACCTGGTAAAAAAAGTATTATCATAATATAAATTATTATATTCTTACTAGAAAAGATGTCAAGCTATGATTGTGGTAAAAAAGGTATATACTCAGGATACTATCTCTTGAGAAGTTTTACTATGAGAGATGAGGTTGCAATAACAGAATTTCCAGGTGGCAGAACCGTGGCGGACCTAGTAGCTAAAGCCATAACTTAGTAGAAACATGATAGTCATCATGTGAGTAACTAACAAGTTTGGTTAGCAAGTTGGCTCTAGTGAAAGTGGGAGTGTTGAAGTAGTGGGTGACTTAGACCCAACTATTCAGTGCTATAGATCAACATATTGTGTATACAGTTAGCTATACATGATGTCATCTTACTATTATAGTGTAGGATTTTCTGTATCCACTATTTAAATGGTAATGTCCAAAGATTAATTTTTATATCGAAAGGTTATAGCAGTTCCCAAGCTATAATGATAACCTCAAGATACTATGTCATTAATCTTAAATATATTTTCTATAGTCTAGATACATCTTAATGATTAGACACAGTAGATGTTTGACTATCAGGTGCTGGGTGCTCATAGGCATTGAGACTTCTTCTCATGAAGTTCACACTTGGTGATCTCTAGAAGTGAGATTATGAGGAATAACCCACCAATAGGAACTCCACATGTTTTAGGTGTCATTGGATGTTCCTATCTATGATCATGTGTAATGGTCTCCTGACTTGAGATCATTACCAATGTATTTCATTTGATTGCATACTTTGATACAAGACGAAAACCATGATGATAAAGTCAGGGTGAGGTAGTTTGTGTTGGGTGGGTCATTGGTGGCATGACATTGGTTGAATGGTCAAGAAAGGATTTGTCGCTTCCGAGTTATGGAAGTAATATATCTCAGGCCATGTTGATATGGATAACAGTACCTTTATAAGACCATGGCCATGGCAGTCAAGGGTAAATCCATCCAGTTAAATCAACAAACTATAAATCAAGAAAAGGGTGATGACACGTGAGTGCGTCCTACTTTATGAGATATTAATGACAAAGAGATTATATTACATAGTGCGTTTTTGTAGGTTGGTTGTCGCTGCTGTGACAATCCTTATCTTTTCAGGGGCCATGATGGGTTGCTAGATCCCACTCTTGGTCTGTGAATACTATTCACTACTATCGAAATAAGGGCCTAGAGGGTCCCACACAAAAGAATATTCAAGAACCTTTCCTATTCAGTTGAATAGGTGTTTTGGACAAAGTGGGCCCCACCACAGGGGTATAGAAATTTTCCAGAGTTAAAAGACCACCAATGCTATAAATAAATTCATATTATTCAAGTTTAGAATAATGATAATTGAATTTATTTATGATTTTTAAGTAAATACATGAAAAATATTAATCGAAAAATATTAAATTATTCAAGGTTCAATTAATATTTATGGGAGTGATGATTTGAGTTAATGACTCAATTATTATCGCATAATATATTTTAATATATTACAATTAATGATAATAATATTTATGAGTAAGTTTAGTAGTCATAAAATGTTGTTGATTGTGCGTTAAGTATTCGGGGCTGGCGAGGCGATACCAGGTATTTTAATTAACCACTATAAATAGAAGAGGATGGGATTTTCCAAGTACTATTCATAGAGATTTTCTCTCATTTCCTCTCTCCCACAATCTATAGAGAGATTCTCTAGATCCAATGATCATGGATCAAGCACTCTCTTAGGCATCGCTGATGAAGCGGTGCAGTGATCATTAGAGCATCGAAGGAGTCGTCGCAATTCCACGTTAGCACCTAGATTATGATGAATTTCACTTTCGTGGATTCCTTGAAACATGTGTGAAAGATATAGAGGAATTTGACTTCAGATTCTTCGAGAAGTGATCTCCAAGAATGAGAAGATGTCATGCGCGACTTCAGAATTAAACGAGGTATTTTTACGGTTTATTTTGTGCTTATAATCCTTCACTCATGGTCCTCGGCTAAGTTCGGGCTGCTATTTACCGACATCGACATGTTTACGTTGATCGTCGGTGGATTTTTTTTAAAAACCCACCTGTTTGGGGCTTCTGCTGCATGCCCGATTCCAACAGTTCGAGCATGGATTCAGATTGAATGAGTTATTTTTTGCATTATTTTTTGTGCTTAAAATTATTCATGCGAGATCCTTGGAAGTCATATCAGGTTGTTCTTTGCTGGCGATGATATAGTTACCTCAATCACTAATGAAATTTTTTAAATACTCAATACATCTTCTTTCCCTATGTGCCTCGGTACCTTCACACATGCTATATCTAATACACATGTTTTAGATACGGATAGACCTCACTTAATAAAAAATGCACATAGAGTTTCCACTTGAATATTTTTTGGGTTTAGTTTTTATTTTGGTAAACTTTCAATCCATAAATGTAACATATAGAGTCATTTTCCCTTGCTTTTCCCTTAATCCTCCTTTTCTTAGAAGGGTGTTACAAAGAAACTTTAGACTTATATTTATTCTTAGAGCTATTTTCCTAAAATTTCATCCTATTCACCATAAGGACCAAAAGATTTTCATACCTCATATCCTTGTAAACATTTTAAATTAGATCGAGGAGATCTAGAATAGACTTATCTCTGTTGTTTATATAAAAATTTACAACAAAATTGGTGAAAATATGAGGGAGTGATGAGAGAATGATATTGGACTGCAATTTATTAGGTATCTTAAACCCTAAAAATTCAAGGCACTCTATGTGACCAATAAATTTGACCATATTAGGTCTAAATGGTGCACCATATACAAGATATATCATAAATAAATCCTTATAAATATTATATGGTACCTATCTGTGTCACGACTTATCCCCCAGGGCCCGTGTCGTGACATCTCCCAAGCTCGACTCCCAAAGGCCAAGGGTTAGTGACTAGCACTGAAGGAGTCAACCTTCAAGCGGGAGGACTTTTCATGAGTACCTGTATGCATGAACACACAACCATGTACCAAATATGTAAATGTAAACATGAATTCCACTAAACAACCACTGATTAAAAGTACAAACTGTAGTTCAAATGGGAAAAAATACAAACCCAACAATAGATGAACTGAAAATAGTAAAGTACAAGGAAAATTTGAAAGGCATATGCTGAAAACTCCACTTGATGGGTAAGTGTAGAGTATCCAATGGAAGCTAGAGAAGAACACCCTGCCTGCCTGGTCAAACTGGGCACCACCAGGTCCTTGGCCACCAAGTCCTCTGTCAAGGTGGCGGTTGTCTGCACTAGACACAACACACGTGGGTAAATCTTGTGCAGGGGTGAATAAAAATATACTTAGTTGGGACCCCAAACCAACAAGTAAAAACCACAAAGCAATCCACAAAGAAAACCATGAAGCATGATATCTCACACAGGTATAATCTAGAATATGGAAAGTAGGACCATCCGTCATATCATTAAACACCTTGGTCTGATGAAGAAATCCTCCTAAATGAGTGTAGTGGGCCTACTGAGTCACACATAGTCACTTCCAAATAACCTTTTACTATTTTGGTACTCATCCCTAATGAGTACCATGGGTATGCTGGGTCAGACAGATCTTCTCCCCACCGTGGGCATGCTGGGTCACATAGAGCCGCTTCCCACCTTGGCTATACTGAGGTACTTCTCCTATAGAGTACCATGGGTTTGCTGGGTCACACAGATCCACTCCCCACCATGGTCCTTCCAGGTCATGCAGAGCCGCTTCCTATTGGTCCATTATAGCTAATCCACATAGGGTTGCTTGTTAGCAGTCTTCAGGTCTCAGCAAACCGTGGGGTTTCCGCATGTAGTGCGCTTGATTCCGGGAGAACCACTCCTCAATCCATTGGCCACATTTAAACTTCCATGAAATCCTCCTTAAAGTATTCCAAAAATATCCTCCTCGTAGAAAGAGTTTCAACGCTACAAACAACTCGTCAATTGGATGCCTGATTTGAAAGATATAGGCATTTTTTCAAAAAGGGTCCAGTTGGGTCCGGGTCCGGTCCGACCTGGATCTGGAACCACCTGGGTCCGGTGCGGTTCGACCTGACCCGATGGGGTGTGTCCAGCCCACCCTCTACTCTGCCCATTGTTCGGGCTGATTATCTTCTGCCCATATGCCCTGATGGTATCCGGCTTGTGTGCCACACGACTAGATGATGCCGGCCGCACCTCCCACCTGTGCCACAGATCCATCCATGACGTATTCTACTGATGTGGATGAGGGTTGCGTCCCTTTTCCTCTAGCCACTGGCCTACTGCCGTCATTTCTTGCTGCACCATCACAACCCGATCCGACAACGGCGCCCCCTCCACCGCGCTGTCGTGGCGCGCCGCCGCGGGCCACCACCGGCGTCGGTGCACCAGCGAGTTCTTCTGTAGACCACCGAGTCCACTCTGGTGGTCCGTTCTTCACACCACTTGTACCTATGGCCTCTAGGGGATTCCATCTTCCCTACGATGGACTCAGATCCTCCTTGCCACCATTTCAAAGATGTGGTCACGAAGAATGCACAATAATGCACAAGGCGGAGGGGCTCAGGCCTTGTTCGTGTCAACCCACGCCCTCTACGTTAGAGTTTTAAACATGGGGAGGTTTGGGATTGAGTTTCTACTAACAAATAATTAATCCTGGTAAAGAAAACCCAAGAAAACACCCTCCCACAAGAACGAGTGATTCACAGATCAACATGTTCATGGGTTGATCTACGTTCATCATTTCAAAATTAAGGATTGGGAAAATTGAAACAAAATAAACCCCTATATCAATTCAGTTTTTCATTGAAGTGCTCCACTAGTGAGGATTCAAGTTCCATTGGCGTTTTTCACTTTCCGGATTCATTCTTTGAGGTGCGTCGAAGTCACTGGGGATTCACTGGCATTTGTCGTTCGTCATTGGAGAGAATTCTCACCATAGGTTTGCTAAAGGAATTAAACCAATTAATCCTCCCTTCTCCAATGTGCTAACCTATTAAATGAAAACATGTCTCAACATTTTTGTTACAATGTTTCATTTATGAAACAACGTATATGTTAATCTACATTTAATGCATCGTTACACTACATGTTTATGGGACATTAATGAGCTTCATTTAATGTGACTCATCGCCACACTGTAGTGCCTCCATGCCCCCATCCAACGTTTTGGAAAAACAAATAAATAACATTTTAAGTTATTTTCCCCCCTAAAAAGTCCAAAAATTAACTTTTTGGGTCGACCCTCACCAATCGAAGTTAATTCCATTCTAGGTGAATCTCGCCATTTTTGATTTCAACGGTGACCTCAGATTTTTGATCCAAGCAATGGTTTAGAAGTTAGAAATACCCGCTCACATGTTTACTTAAATAATCTTAAAAAAGTTCAAAATTTTATTCTGGGCTCACTGGGCCTCAGAATCAGGTTCCGTCAAAGCGCCTGGTCTTGAAATAACTCCATATAATTAAAAAAATTTATATCAGATTTTCAGGACATTACATTATTCCCCCCTTTTTGGGATTCACATCCTTGTAATACAAAACAAGGCTAAAAAAATAAATGGGGTTAGTGAGCATGAATCTGATCCTCCCACTCCAATGTGCTCTCATGGAGATTCCCGTGTTGCCACCAAACACACATTAGAGGAATCAACCATCTATGAAGAACTCGCTCCTGTCAATCCTATATCTTTATTGGGAACTCCGCAATCGTCGCCCCATCATTAATGTCCAACTCTCCCTAGTTGATGATGTGCGATAGGTCATTCACGTACCTCCTCAGCTACAACATGTGGAAAACTTTGTGGATCCTGTGAATCTTTGGGGGAAGATCTTGGGGGTACGCCACCTCACTAACTCTGATAAGAATATGGAAAGGTTAGATTAACCTCAGAGATAACTTTCTCCCCAACCAAATCTCCACAATCCCTATTAGGGTGAGACCTAAATAAAAACATGGAATCCATCCTAGAACTCTAGGGGCCTCCATCTCTTATCATTATAAAATTTCTTCCTACTTTGTGTAGTTCTCATCCACTTATGGATTATCTAAACCTTCTTAGTGGTAGATCGTACCAACTCTAGATCTATGAGTGCTGACTCCCATGGGTCTGTCCATCATAGAGGTGATCTGCAAGGCCACCCATACAAGGCCTCAAATAGTTCCATTCCAATAATGGAGTGATAAATATTTTTATATGAAAACTCAACCAGTGGTAGGTGGTCCTACAAAATATGACCAAAATAAAGGATGAAAGCATGAAGCATGTCCTCCAAGGTCTGTATGGCCCGCTCTGTTTGACCATACGTCTATGGGTGAGAGGCTGTGCTCAAGCACATTTGAGTCTCAGATGCCTCCTATAATATCTTCCTCAACCAGGATGTAAAGCATATATCATAGTTTGAGATGATCACTAAAGGCACCCCATGAAGCCCCACTATCTTTTGGATGTAGAGGCGTCCCAAGCCCTCTACCGATCCCTACTCTCAAATGGGTATGAAGTGAGCTGACTTGGCGAGTCGGTCAATGATCACCTAGATAAAATCATGGACCCTAGATGTGCATGGTAATCCCGTCACGAAGTCCATCAAGATACCATACCACTTCCACTCTGGTACCTCAAGTGGCTGGGCCAAGCCTGCTAGAACCTGATGCACAACCTTTACTTGCTGATAAGTGAGGCATCATGAAATGAACTCTACCACCGCTTTCTTCATCCTTGGCCACTAGTATAGAAATCAGAGGTCCTAGAACCTCTTCATCACACCAAGATGTACTGACAAAGGGGATGTATGGAACTCCCTCGACACCTCCTCTTGCAACGTCAATGGTACCACCGTGCACCTTTTGAAAAGGATGCCGTACTCTTCACCTATCGAAATCCATCAGGTACCTGTCCTGAGGATAACTGAGCACGTCAGGCCTCATAGTCAACATACACAATATGTGCCTATAAGAATCACTGTAAGAGTGGAGGAGTGACATTCATCAACTAAAGGTGTGATGCTCCATAATCATCCACGAAGGATATCTGCATCGCGGCTAGCTGATCCATGATCTAACTCAGTAGATGAAAACTGGACTTTCTGTTGAGGGCATCAACCACCAAGTTCCCCTTCCTAAGAGTATAGACTATCTCAAAGTGATAGTCCTCGAGAAACTCTAGCCATCTGCGCTATCTCGAGTTCAGGTCCTTATGTGAGAAGATATATTTGAGAATTGTGTGGTTAGAGAAGATGGTAAACCGTCCACCCATCAGGTAGTGTCAACACATCTTCAGAGAAAAGACTACTGTTTCTTACTCCAGGTCATGGGTCACGTAGTTATTTTCATGTTTCCTCAACTGCCGTAAGCTATAGACGATCACCACTTGATTCTACATTAGGACACAACACAGTTCGATCCCTGATGCGTCATAAAAAACTACATACCCAACACCCTATTATGGTAGTCTCAAGATAGGGGCACTTTTCATTCTCCGCCTTAGCTCCTGGAAACTCAGATGGCACTTCTCCGTCAACGCAAAGGGATGTCCTTTCGATGTCAAGGCTGATAAAGGTGCTGCTACTCTGGAAAAGTTAGGCATGAACCTATGTCAGTATCGAGACAACCCCAAGAAACTTGAAACCTCAGTTACGCTCCTAAGTGTCTCCCAAGAAATAATTAACTCTATCTTCACTAGATACACTACAACTCTAACCTCCAAGATAATGTGTCCTAGAAAGAGGACCTCCTGAATCCATAACTGACACTTCAAGAGCTTACCATAAATATGGTTCTCTCAGAGTGTATCCAAGACTATCTATAGGTGTGTAGAATACTCCTCCTCTTACACTGAGTACACCAAGATATCTTCAATTAATACTACCATGAAATGATCAAGGTAAGGCTTAAAGATCATATTTATGAGTCCCATGAACACTGTTGGGTCATTGGTCATGCCGAAAGGCATAACCAAAAACTCATAGTGGATATACCAGCATCTAAAGGCTGTGTTCGGAATGTCCCCATCCCATACTCGGAGATGATGATTACCTGATATGAGGTCTATCTTCGAGAACTACCTCGCTCCCTTCAGAAAATTGAAGAGGTAATCAATCCTTGGTAGTGAATACTTGTTCTTCACCGTCACCTGGTTCAGGCACCGAAAGTCCACACACAATATCAAACTCCAGTATGACTTCTTGGAAAACAGCCCTGGGGCTGCTGATGGTGAAACACTAGACCTCACGAAGCCCTTATCCTACAAGTCCTCCAACTATACACTCAATTAATGAAGCTCCATGGGAGCCATATGATATTTCGGTGTGGATATCGGTTCCATCCCTAGGTACATATCGATGCAGAAGTCTACCTACCTATGAAGAGGTAGTCCCAGAATATATTTAGGAAATACGTCTTCATACTCGTCCACTACTATAGGAAATATCTAATTCCCCTTGTCCACTGCACCAAGGGTGAGGCTAGCCAATTGGTGAGTGATCGGCTGCACCCTCTTTCAAGAAATTCCTTCCTGTGCTACAAAAGTTCCATTCTCACTGGTGAAGGAAACCCTGGTCCCATCCTCAAAGACACACCAAAATTTGTGCCTAATACAATTGATCTGAGCATGGACTATAGATAACCAGTCCATACCAAAGATGACATTGTAAGGACTCAAAGCTACTAATAAGAGATCCTAGCCAAATCTCTGTCCTCCTAGAGTAAGATCACACTACCAACACCTGTGTGTAATCATATAATCCCCTCCCATAAGAGTCTCTAATCATAAGGATCGATCCAATGACTCCAATGGAATCTATGAGTCTCTAATGAGGCCTATGGAAAGGAAAGAGTGACTGTAAACTATGTCTATAAGAACTAAAAATAAGGTGTAGAAGACACATGTCATATCTCTAATCATCACCAGAGTGCCATGGTCATAGGCCTCTATCACCTGAAGATGGCCTCGCCGCTATCTGCCAGCTCCCTGAGCCTATGGTGGACCACCTAGGGGTGGAGGTAGTAGCACCTAAAACCATTGTCCACTGCCCACCACTCAACCTATTCCCTTGCCACATCCACCACCATGCAAACCTCCTCGCTTGAACATCTGCATCTACCTTGGCGGTCCCTCGACTGTCTATTGACCGTATGTGCGATGGGTTGGGCAGTCATGATCCATGTGTCCCTGTCTGCCGCACGTGTAGCATTCCCTGTTCCTCTACTGACCCCTACTACCCCATTGGCCTCACATCACCGATCCTATGTCCTGGGGTTGTCCCTTAAATGATCTAACCCACTTGGTTCCCCGCATCTGCTTCCTGCTGCTCAATACTGAAGACTCTGCCGCTTGATGTTTGCAAGTGGCTCTGGCCGTCGGTTCCTGCTCTTCTTGGAAGCTATCTACAACAAGGGCTCTCTCTAGAACTCCAACCTGAGTGGGGATGTTGAGAGACACCATTGATTCCCTGATTTCCCATCCAAGTCCTTGTTCAAATGTCTGGGCCCTAAAAAAAGGGTCCCACACCATGTCTATGGAGTAGTGAGAGAGGTCTGTAAACCTCACATAGTACTCAGTCACCGACATGCTTCCCTAATATAGGTGAAGAATCTCCTGTATGCACATAGAGCGTAAGGTCGTGGGGAATAACTCCTCCCAGAAAATCCGCTCAAATTCATCCCAAGAGAGGGTTTCCTCATCCTGAGTCTAAATAGTTTGTCCCCAACATCTCCCTACTGATCCCTGAAGAAGGATCACATCTAAGATCGCCATTTGGTTGAGTGGAATTCTCACTAAATGGAAGACCTGTGTCACCACCTCCAACCAGTCCTCAGCAGCTTGAAGATCTGTCTCTCCCTTGAACATGGGAGGTCTCTGTCTCTGGAATTAGTGCAAGGCATTGAACCTACGTGCATCCTCTACTAGTAATTATGGTAGTAACTTCTGATCAGCAGGTGGTGGTAATGATGGTTCACCACATGGCAGGGCCATCTCTAGCACTAGTCCTTGAACCGACGCCTCATCGCTAGGTGGACTGTCCTCATAGTCATGCATAAAAATCCTAGCTAGCCGTCTGCATAGAGGAATCCTAATACATATCAAGATTTACCATGATCAATAGATTATATCTGGTGATATGACTCTAATTTAACAAGAACATGAGGAAACACTATATGATGCATGTAACCAGTTTTTTATTTATAGATCCAAAAAGTAGAATTCAAGGTCCTGGTGTATGGATACGTCGACCGCCACACCAACACTAGACTCCCCAAATCTAAAAGTCAAACTCAAAACATTTAACAATATTTCCCAAAATCAAAATAACAGACTCTCAATCTTTGAGGTAGAAATGACCACCTCAGATACCACTTTGTCACGACCCGTCCCCCAGGGCCCATGCCATGACATCTCCCAAGCCTGCCTCTGGAAGGATATGGGTTAGAGACTAGTACTGAAGGTTTCAACCTATAAGTGGGAGTCATTTTCCTGAGTACCTATACGCACAGGCACACAACCATGCCCCAAAGCTGGAAAGGTAAACATGCATGCCACTAAAAAATTACGGAGTAAAAATAAAAACTGTAGGTCAAAATGGCTAGAATACAAACACAAAAAAGATGAACTAAAAAAAGAGAAGTACACGAAAACTTTGAAATCTATATTCTAAAAACCCAACCTAATGGGTAAGTGTAGAGTAGCTGCTGGAAGCCGTAGAAGTACGCCTCACCTGCCTGGTCTCATTGGGCACCACCGGGTCCTGGGCCACCATGTCCTCCATCAAGGCGGTGGTCATCTGCACCAGACACAACACATGCGTGTGAAGCCCGTGCAAGGGTGAGTAACAATATACTATATAGGGACCCCAAACAAGCAAGTAAATACCAAAAAATCCACAAAGAAAACCACAAAGCAGGACATCTCACACCAAATATAATCTAGAGTATGGAAAGTAGGACCATCTGTCATATCATCAAACACCTTAGGCTACTGGAGAAGTCCTCCTCAATGAGTACAGTGGGTCTTCCGAGTCACACAAAGCCGCTTCCCACTAACCTCGGTCTATTTTGGTACTCATACCTGATGAGTACCATGGGCATACTGGGTCACACAGAGCCGCTCCCCACTGTTGGCATAACGGGTCACATAGAGCCGATTCCCACCTTGGCCATACTGAGGTACTCCTCCTGTAGAGTGTTGTGGGTCTGCCAGGTCACACAGAGCAACTCCCCACCATAGGCCTGCTGGGTCATATAGAGCCGCTTCCTACTGGGCATCATAGCTAATCCACATAGGGCCGCTTGTCAGCAGTCTTTAGGTCTCAGCCAACTACAGGGTTTCCGTAGGTAGTGCACTTGATTCCGATAGAACCACTCCTCAATCCATTCATCGCATGTCAACTTTAATTAGAGACTCCTTAGAGTATGCCAAAAGATCTTCCTCATCACGAGGGTTCCAACGCCGCAAATGGATCATCAATCAGATGCCCAGTTTGAAAGATTTTGGTGTTTTTCCAAAAAGGGGCCGGTCGGGTTTGGGTACAATCCGACCTGGTCGGGTTGACCCGACCCGACCTGGCTCGGGGTGAACAAACCCGACCTGGCCCGGGGTGAACCAATCTGACCCTGGTCTATTGATCTGACCCGGATCTATCCCGGCCTGGGTTTGGACTATTAGGTTGCAGGCCTGTCGGGCCGTGGGTCCAGCCTAACATGATAGGGTGGGTCCGTCCCACCATCTTCCCGACCCACTGTACGGGCCAGTTCTCTCTAGCTCGGATGCTCTGATGGCATCTAGCTTGTACTCCATGAGGCTGGATGATGCCAGCTGCACCTCCCACATATATGAATCGTGGGACTGTGTGCCAGCACCTGTACTGTGGCTCCAGCTGTGACATGCTTCATCGACGCGGCCGAGGGCCGCGACCCCTGTCCGCCAACCATCGTCCTGCTGCCGGTGGTTCCTACCGCACCGCCGTAGCATGAGCCAGCAATGGAACCCCCCTTTTGTGTTCCATTGGGGCATGCTTCCCTCTTCCTTTGGCCACTGCCGGCACATTGATGGGTTCTTCTATGGACCAACAGGTCCACTTCGGTGGTCAATTCTTTGTACCGCTTGTGCCCATGGCCTCTGGGGGATTCCATCTTCCCTGCGATGTCCTCATATCCTTATTGCCACCATTTTTAGGATTCATTCATGAATAACGCACAATAACACATAAGGAAAATGGTACCAGGCCTTGTTTGTGTCAGCCCGTTCCCTCCGTGGTAGAGTTTTAAACATAGGGAGGTTTTAGATTGAGGTTCTACTAACAAATAATTAATCCTAGTATAGAAAACCCAAGAAAAACACTATCCCGTAAGAACGAGTGATCCATAGATCAACCTATTCACGGGTTAAACTATGTTTGTCTTTTTAGAATAAAGGATGGGGAAACATGAAACAAAATAAACCCTTACATCGATTGAGTTCGTTGTTAAGCGCTCTGCCCATGAGGATTCAAGTTCCATTGGCGTTCGTCACTTTCCGGTTCTATTCTTCGAGGTACATCGAAGTCACTGGCAATTCTCCTCCAGTTTTTTTTCATCGTTGGAGAGAATTCTCACCGTAGGTTCATCATAAGAATTCCAAAAATTGATCCTCCTTTATCCAATGTGTTAATACATTAAAAGAAAACACATCGCAATGTTTCTATTTAGCTGTGTCATCACATCATTACGCTACATTAACACATTATTAAGATGCACATTTACGAGCCATTAATGAGATTAATTTAATATGACTTTTCACTGCTCTGTCA
Organism: Viscum album; assembly: GCA_963277665.1. Taxonomy (NCBI): domain Eukaryota; kingdom Viridiplantae; phylum Streptophyta; class Magnoliopsida; order Santalales; family Viscaceae; genus Viscum; species Viscum album. Next base: position 1,317,914,716 of record OY728166.1, read on the forward strand.
CTGTACTGTAGTTCCATCATGGCCCTACCCAACAGTTCAAATAAAATAAAATAACCTTTTAATTTATTTTATTTTTTTCTCTAAAAATTCCGAAAATTAACTTTTCCGGTCAAACCTCACTGGTCAAAGTTAAGTCCATTCTAGGTGAATACCGCCGTTCTGAGTTCAGCGGTTCCCACATATTTTTTATCCGAGAAACGGTTTGAAAGTTAGAAAAACCCGCTCACATGTTTACTTAAATAAAAATAAAAAAAGTTCAAAATTCTATTCCGGTCTCATCGAGCCTCGGAATCAAGTGCCGTCAAAGCATCTGGTCTTGAAATAATTCCATATAATTTAAGAAAAATTTACATAGAATTTATAGGACATTATAATCTAGATATCTCAAAATAATTTTCATGAAGATGCTAGAGCATTCTATAGGAATACCTGTTCTCATGTGACTTCATGAGTTTGATATACATGGGTGAAATCATCAAACACTGAACATCTAGCACAATGTACAAGTGTTTTTAATAGATAATGAAATCCTCATTACTCACCTTCTTAGAAGGAGGATCATGTATTAAGGATTATAACATGTATAAATTCTATTTACAGTGCAACACAAATCATACGTTTTAGATCCATTACTATAAGTTAATGGAAGTTTAGAGATGGAGTTTCTAAAGAATTTATCATAGGGATAATGTGGTTGGTGAATTTTTCATTATTATAAAATAATACAAAAATACTTTATCATTACTATACTTTCTTATAAATTAATATGATAAATAATAGTATTAATTTCATTAAGTCTCCTACTATTTTACCAAGTCTTAATGACTCTCATTATGGAACTCTAAATGTCTCATCACGTGTACATTTTAGTGGAAAGGATCTATATATTACTTCTTATGATCTAGACTATGACAACTAAAAAATGTGCCTATTTCCATGGTTTTAAACCATGAATATAGGTCCAGAAACCACAACTATAGGTTAAGAACATGGTTTTCATAAACCATGGACCCTACCTCTACTTCAATAGGGTCCAACCTATATCCAAAAGTTTAAATAATTTCCATAGGATATGTCAATGACACCTATTTTCATTTTTTATTAAACAATATTGATTGTTTTTCTATAACCACAGTCAACATGGATCATGGACATAGGCTACACACTATCTAGGTGTTTCCTTGGTTTAATAAACCATGGTCATAGCCAAATTAAAATTATAAGGAAGACTTAGATTTTAAACCCACGACTCTTCCCAGAATACACCTAACACTCTACCACTATTATACACCCTAATATATATATATATATATATATACATATATAATGATATATAATTATAATTGTTAAAATTTAAAAAAAATAGAAAATTATATTCAGATAGAATGCCTATTTCAATAGTTTCCAAACTATGTCCATACGTAATTCTACGCAGCAGCCAATACCATGGGTTTTCTGTAACTATGTCCATATATTTCCTTATATCCATGATTTAATCAAATCCCGAACATAAATTATTTTCATGTAATCTATTACCATGATTATTTATAGTCATGGAAGTATATTTTAATATAAATGGTTATTTAAAACCATGGGAATAAACCATTATCCTATATCTTTTTGCCACGATTCTGTATAACAATGTCTATAGCTTGGATTGCAACCATGGTCTTCTAAAAACTATAGCTATAGGGATTCCCTCCAATTTTCTATCCTAAATTGGTAGTTATTTCCAATTTACTACGATCACCCACCATCATAGTTTTAAAAAATCTTTACCATAGGTATTTCTATAACCATGGTTTATGTAAACTATGGTTATATATGGTCCTAAGGAGGCATATGACCATGATTTAATAATAACTATGGTAGTATACCACCCTATGGTCATAGTTTTAAAAACCGTATCTTTTGAACCATGGCCATAGGTCCATTTTATAGTTGTTTATGGAAAGGAAAACTATAAAAATTTGTTTAGGTAGGTGGTCTTGCAAACTTCAGGCTTTAAATTCTTTGTTCTATTGGGTGGAATCCCCAATCCTGAAATCCAAACTCTGATTTTCACAATACCTACCTCCAAATTTGTATTGAACAGACTATGGAAATTAAATTCAATACAAGTTCAGTTAAGTTCACACATCATTTTAGCTAATACTCTCTAGTAATTGAAATTTCTCTCAACTATGATCTGAACTGACACTTTAACTATGTTTTTTCATAACTAATATAATGAAAGTCTTAATGGCGTAATATTAACTTGAGAGATTTTGTTTATTAAATTTAATTATTGTATCTTTTACACATCCTATTAAAATTAAGTGGAATTTACTTAAGTGATTAACCAAGTATCGATATTTTTTTCGTAATCATTTTATTTTAATTCCATATTTTCATATTTTTAAGACCTGAGATTCAATTATAGTAAATTATCTTTTCTTCATAGAGAAACTATAATATAATGCACACAACCTTATTCAAGAATGTGATTAAAAATGAAATTCCAAAATTTTATAAATTTAATTTGAAGAAATTAATTTCTTCTATGAATTATTAATTTCAAAATTATCTTAGGATTAATTTTTGAGATTTTTGGAAATAGTTGATTTTTGGGTGAATAGTAAAACATACTAATTTTACAAAAACCATCACTTTCAAGACATTATAATTATATAAGAATATCTTAAAATATTAATAAATTTTTTTATAGACCAAATATACATTTAATAAGTAATGTAATTAATATAAAAATATAATTTTGTACATATAAATATATGCTTAACATTTTGGAAATCTAAGTAATGTTTTTGTTCAAATAAAAACTATTTTTAGTTCTTCTCTTTTAATAAAATAAGGTTCCTTTCAGTTTTGGTTTGATTTAAAATAAAAATAATTATCCTTTTATTTAACACAATACAATTAATTAAATTTTAATCAAAATTATACATTATTTTGTTATAAAATCATTTTTATACTAAAAAGGAATTTTTTGGAAAACTATTTTTCGTCACGTTTTATGGATTTGTTTTCAAATTTATTTCTTCCACTTATAGAAATTTAATTTTAAAAAATATAATCCACACTTTTAATCATAATTTCTAAATTTTTTAATGATGTTACTCTTATTTTTGGACATTATGAATAGTTAAATTGGTAAAAAATCCAATTACCACGGTAAGAGTTAAAATGGGTTAAAAGGGTTAAAACTAAAATGTTAAGAGTTAAAATGACCTAAGAATTGTCTAAATACTATTTTATCATCATATTTAGACCCCATATCATCTCCTTTTTTATGATGAGTCATTTTTGAGTTATTTTTATCGAGTAAGACATTAATATATTTTAATATTTTGGAAACTTCCAAGTGTGTCCTCTCCATCACTTATAAAAGGACACCACCTCTCCTCTCTTCTATACACTTCAAGAGACACTTATCCCATAAAAATTCTTACAAAATAATTTAATAATATACATACATACTACCTAAAGGTTCTTTTTGGATCATAATACCATCTTAATAAGTCCTTATGTATAAACCTAAAGAGGTTGTCTAAAGAAGATGTATAGTTCTTAACCAAGTGTTTTCTTTTTATTTATTCTTTTACCTCATTAAAACCTCTCCTAAACATTATTATATAATAAAATTATCATATAACATATAATAAAATGTTATTATGTTTATGGTATAACTCCTTTTCATCTCCTTTATATCTTATAGAAAATGAAACCATCGCTTTTGCATACATACGACCTACCGTTTCCACAAAGCAGTGTAATTCGTTTTTCATAATTGTTTTAACTGGGTGGTTATAAAGGTGTAAATAATGAATATATATGATATTTATAACATAATAATAATTAAATAAATATAATATATTATTTATCTTCTTATCTTTCCACCTGTTAAAAATGATAACGCCGCTCGGGTGTATGTGTGGACTACCACATCCATAGAGTGATGTGATTCATTATTTACGTCCCCCTTTCATGGATGATTATAAATATGTATATAATGAATATATATAATATTAATATAATTATTAAAATTATTTATATGATTAAACCATGATCAATATTCCATGACCATAACTTCCAAATCAAAACATACAAGAAAAATGAAGTAGTTAACACCCGAAATGATAATAATAATTAAAGATTGTTAATTAATGAGTGTTGAAATGTTATGAGTGGATCATATATTATATTATTAATATATATAATTTAATGTTTTATAATTATAATAAATTTAAATTTATTATATAGGATATTAAAATAACTTTTGAGGAAATTCAAGCTTGAGGTAAGGGTAATTTCATTTAATTTCCACTTCAATTAGACATGTTTTACATTATACACCTAATTTATTTTACATAGTTTATAAACTAAGCCTTTTTAACTTTATATCATGAAAATATATTTATTAATTTTATTAAATATTTTTATTCAAGCTTTCTCTTTTAGGGGTTTTGATTCAAAAGTTATCAAAGAGGTAAGGTTTTTTTATTACAATCTCATTTTATTTCAGGATTGTTTATGTTTAGATTTTCTTTAGGAAATTTATATGATCCCAATATTTTAAATACCATATTTTTATCCTCTATTTATGTTGGGTTTTATATGTTTTTTTCATTTATTATTTTTTGGATCAATGATCAATAAGCAAGTTACATGTAAGGGACACTCTTTAAAAAAACTTATTTTGAAGTTTTCCTTCCAACTCTTTTTCTTGAATGTACATATTTTTATTAAAATGTTTTCACGATTTTTTTAATTATTAAATGATTTATTAAACTAATATTAACCATGTTTTAATTTTAATAATTTTTTAAAAGTAATCTTCTTGCCTTTATCAAAATGTGTTACATTTTACCAAAGGTATGAACAAAATATTTGTTTTAATACACACCGCACAAACTACTTTTCCCATTACCATGAGTAATATTTTATTTAAATATCCCTCTATAAGTTTCCAAGATTATTTTGAAATAATACATTTTTATGAATAGTTTGATTATTTTTATTTAAAATTATATCAAAATAAAATAGTTTTACTTTCTTAAATAAATAAAAATAATTTTGAAAAGTGATTTATAACTCTATTCTTACTTGAAATTATAAGGAAGTTATTTTTAATGTGTTACTTCTATTTTATTTTTTAAAGGATTGGGTTTACCACAAAAAACTTCAATTTTAATGAATCAATGGATTTCTATTATCCTTTACTGATAATAGATTATACCTTATTTTGTGATCTTTCACTTTCTTATACTCATGTTCTCTATCACTTTACATTATTCATTGGAGATTATTTTTATCCATCATGTCAATTTTTTTAGTATTATGGATGAATTCAGAATCATTTAAATTTTTATGATGTTTCAACTATATACCATTTCTATATATGATATCAATTGAAGGAGGATTATTAAGTAATTTATTTCATTTATTTGGGAAATATCGATGTTTTGTAATCTCAATTCAATATATACAATTTGTGAGTTATAAGTAACTTTGAGAAATAATTATATTGATCATTAAATATATGAGTAATTTATAGTGCATTAAAGTGATGGGTGGGGCTCAGTTATAAATATCCCCTTGATACATTAATAATTCTCATTAGATAAAACAATAAGAATTATATATTAGATGGGTATCTAGTTTACACATTCCCATTTATTAAGAATAATTTCTTGGTTGAGAGGAATTGACGGTAAGTTTCATGATATATTAGTTGTGAGGCCTTGATCATGAATGTATAGAAATATGTATTTCCTTTATTAATAATTTATTTTCTATTATCCATGAGATTTATATGTTGATATTATCCATGAAAGTTCATTAACTCAAATTTTTGATTTTATTAAATGTTTTCTAATTAACCACTCTTCCATATTTATTATGACTTATTTACTAATGATAACTTCCATTGTATGTAACCCTAATAGAGAATCTGAGATCACCCTTTCTTTTTTTTTTCTTTCCTCAGGATATGAATAAGGATATTATGAATTATTCCAAGGATGAAATCACATTTCTTATTATATTTTTTATACTTCCAATGTAATATGGGAATCATGTATGTATCATATTTTTAAAGATTTCTAAACTTATTTATCCTACATGGTGAGATAACTTGTATCTTGTACAAATGTAATTTATCAAACACCATCTCTGGGTTTCTGGAGTCAGAATGTTACAATATTAATCTATTTTTTTTTGATCTTGGTATTGTATCCATAAAATGAATCACACATAAAATATAAATAAAATAAATAAATAATGGCATGATCATGAGATTTAAAAGAGGTGTTTTTATTGATCATAAAATAAAAAAACTGTTGAACCTATGGGAAAAAACAACTTGAGTTAGTTTGGGGTTGAGTTTCATCATTACACCAATGTCATTTATATCACCTTGGTTTGGTTTCACCTTGGATATATCTTGAACTAACTTCATATGACTAATATCTCTATCCTTGAAATTCTTTTACTTCACATGTAGGTTAAGGGTACTTATTAGCACCACTAGGTTAAATACCCTGGGGTGGGGGTGAATCAAGGAATGAAAGATTAAATCACTCCTCTATTCAGATCATGTTTCATTTTTAAACAACAGGCTCTTCTCTCTCCTTTCCATATAAATGTATGAGAAAAAAAATAAAAATATGAACAAGACAAAAAAACTTTACTTAGTTCACCCATAACTGGTCTAGTCCAAGGTTGATACAAAGTAAATGTTCCAATGTACCAAATGCACTATAAAAAACAACTATTTTATTTTTTATAATGGAATAAATATCCATCCTAGTTTACTACCTTTCACACTTTGAAAGATGAATGATCACTCAATTGAAGTTTGCACACTACTCCTCCAAAATATTCTTGAAGTGATTTCTTGAATCACTATTGTTTAAATCTTATTTAATCTGTCCTGAAGCTCTAATTTAATCCAAATAATGAATATAAATTTACCATAAAAGTTTGGGGAAATTATTTACAAGTTACCACTATTTATACTTTTGTGTAACCATTGAAAACCTTGCATGAAACTTCCAAACCTTTTGAGTAACTTTTTAGTATATCATTAAACTCCTAACTCTCACATAATATTTCAATTATTCATGAAACTACCCACTTTCATGAAAGTTTTTAGTTAGTCATATAACTCCCAAATTTTGTATAGATTTTTAGTTTTTCATTGAAATCACTTGGTTATATAGACACAAGTCCCTTTTCTTCCTGCAAGTGATGTTTGTGTAACTGCTCTGTGCAATAATTACCTTTCTATAACTCTTACGCGAATTCAGTGACTTGATATTTTCTAAGGTTTGTACATTTCTAATGAGGGGTGTAATGACCTATTTATAAGAATTATTGTACCTTCTTATAATTTACTTGTTCATCAATGAACTTGTGAAAAACCTTTCCGGTTAACTAAAATTTAATATTTTAACATCGTATTTTACACATAACCCACTACCATTGTGAAAACTCCATCTTAATTAATTGATTTTGTGAACCTTTTTCTCTTTCATGAAACTTTAACTTTTTAAAAACTCTTTCAATTAATGTAATTTGATGTGGTGGACTTGAATCTTCAATTTCTTATAACTTTACAAAACTTATGCATCTATTTGTGTAACTTTTTCACTTGCGTGAAATTATTTAATTTTATTCAAAATAACTTTCCCCTTCCTCTAAATTTCAAAATCCAAAAATTTGGAAAACAATGGGATAAACTTCCACCATATACATAAAAATTATTAAACACATTATAGAGATTCCATACAATGATCCCACTCTTTCTTGGATATATTCAACTTGTATTCCATTATAGATACTCCACAATCATATATGTCTCTAACACCCCTAATCTTTATCAATGTAATTTTTCAACAAACGTGCTTGAACATTTTCAACAGGATTTTTCAATAAACACAAACAACCCTTAAATACTTCAATGTCACCTTAAGGTATTTTTCCTAGAAATCTCCCCTTTTATGTTATTTGAAAACTCTCCATCCTTTTATAACACTTTAACCCTTCTATTTCCATGTTGTTGAAATAACTTTTCACACTTCCTTCTTCAACCACAATTCATGTCCCACAAATCTAGTTGCAATCAAATATTTACTCAAAACATATGCAAAGTTCATCAATGAAACACATCATTCTCAATACCAAATATTATTTAAAATTAATAATTATTGAAATATTAATGGTTTTAACCCCATTGGGAAATTTATTTAATAAAAAACCCATAGGTTAACCTTTAATGATATTTCTTCTTTGAATGAACATCTTCAACACCATTATATTTGAAACTCCCTCAATATTCTCAGTCCCTATGATTCAACATAGAAACTATTTATCCACATTAATAAACTTAATATCCCTTGTAAAATGTTTGAGAAATCATGACTCACATTTCACATTTTCCCCCACCCCCTTTTCCAACAAACCCTAAGGTAACTCTTTTGTTGTTTGCAACCTGAGAAGCACATTTATCAACACATAGGGAAAACAAAAACATACCTTAGGGAGGATGATTCTATATCCACACTATTTATGTGTGTGGGTTTTAATAGAATTTGATAGCCATTTTATTTATTTAAAATTATTCCTTAAGTAATGAATTTTTCAGAATGTCTATAATTTAATTTTCTATAGATACATAATATAACTTCACTAGTATATGTTCCATTTTCTCCTTGAGAAATTTATATTTTATTTCAATGTGATTTGTCCTTGAGTGCTGTATTATAGTTTTTAAGATTTATAGTACTTGAATTATCACAATTTATAATGATTAGAGACTTAACTTTAACTCCCATATATTCAATTTACTAATTTATCAGTAGTAACTACGTAAAGGATTGAGTGGCCACAATGATTTCTACTTTTTTGGTGTCTAGAGAAATAAAATATTGTTTCTTTATTAGTAAATAAATACAAAATCCACCAAGATAGAATGAACTGCCTAATGTTGAATTTATATCATATATTGAACCAACCCAATATGCATCTGTATAACCCAATAACTCTTACTGTGATGATTCATTATACAAAAAATTGAAATCCACCATGCATTTGATATATCTTAGTATTATTTTATCAGTAATGAATTGGATTTATTTGGGATTAATTTGATACCATACCACATGTAATGTGGAAAAAATGATGTATGGTTATGTATTTATTAAGTAAAAAAACTCCAAATGTTCAATCAATACTCTATGACATTGATCATTTTTCCATCATCATCCCTTTAAAATGTTGTTTGGGTAGCAACTAGAATTTTTGTATCCTTGTAGTTATTCATTATAAATCTTCTCATAACCTCCATGGAATATTCATAATTAGAAATAAATGTTCCATTACTTACTTATAAAACCTGTAAACCAAGGAATAAAATCAGTTTTCCAATCATAAACATTTAGAACATGAACTTTATGAATTTTAAAAACTTTTTACATTGTGCCTCACCCACTCCACCAAATATTATGCCATCCTTGTATAATAGAAACATCATAATTTAATTACTCTAATTGTTGACATAGAAATTATAATCAACCCCAACATTATAAAAATTGAGTTTCTTCAAGTATTGATCCAGTCTTGAACACTACACTCTCGGTGCCCGTTTTTCCCATAAGAGCCTTTTTTAGTCAACAAACCTTGTTCTCATCTTCAAGAATAAGAAAACCATCGGGATGTTCACTGTACAATACTTCTTGCCTAAATCCATTTAGAAATACCTACTTGACACCATATAGAATAACAGGAACATCCATTTCACTATAATGGCTAAAAATAGATGAATTTTCTGTATCCTTTACACATGTGAAAATGTCTCATCAATATAGATTCCTTCGATATAGTAGCACACATTGCACACTAGTCGTTCTTTTTAATTTTTGAATACCCATGCTATATTCATTAAACTTATTATAGAAAACCAATTTGGTCCCATTGACATTATTTTCCATAAATCTCAAAAAAATATCCCACATCTAATTATTTTTGATTTGTTCAAACTCTCCATTAATTTCATGAACCATGTTCTCTTTTCTGGAATATTATTCAAAACATTTTGGATCTACCTGTGATATGAAGTATTTTTTTGATAATTCATTCTACTCATCTAAAAAGGTGCTCTTATATCACTGGCAATGTTATACCTATCAATTTTAGTTTTATATTTCAACTAATGTGCACATATAGGTCTTACTTCATCCTACGCATCATTAGAATCTTCTAAATCTTCCTCAGTAACTTGTACACCCCCTAATATTCTCATATCTTTATCACTATCCTCCAAATACTATTCACTAATTTTATAAATATTCTACTCATTCTTCACCAAAACAACCTAATTTATCTCCACAACCTTTCCTAGCTTCTTAATGAAGCATTTATATGATTTGAATATTCCTTTATAGAAAAGAAGTATCCCTTCATCTCTAGGGGATTAAAATTTCCTGTGTTTATCTTCATTTAGAATGAAACACTTATATCTAAAGACATGATAGTAATTCAATGTTATATTCTTTTCATACCACATCTTGTATAGAGTTTTATCTTCTCTCAAAGATAACAAATATATGTGATATATATATAGAACAATGTCAATACTAATTCTTTCCAAAACTTTTATGTTAGGTATTTCCTAATAAAAAGTGTTCTATCCATGTTGTTGATGACCCAATATCTTTTCTCAATCACCCCATTTTACTATGGAGTTATCATAGTTGAAACTTAGTTTTTTGTCCTATACTTCTCGAGATAACCCCCCACTTTTATATTTGTCAACTTTGTTCCATTTTCAGTTCATAACTTTCAAATTTTCTATCCAATAATCCTTTTAACCCCCTATGGTACTGCGTTATACAACCAAACACCTCAGGCTTATGGGTGATGATGAATATATATGACATTTTTCTCTAATTGTCAATGAACATGACATAATATATATTCCCATAAATGGATCTTGGAGAGATTAGTCCACACACATCAATATGCACCAATTCCAACACTCTTGATGACTTTTATTCTTTTCCATTATAAGTCTTATGAGTAATATTCCTTTTTTGGTAAGTATCGAACATGTGTGTATGATCATGTGATAACTTAGGAAGATATTCAAATCCATCAATATTCACTAGACCTTCCAAGTAAAATTGGATTAAATGAACAATATGTTTGTGCCACAACCTATTCTTATCTTTCTTGGATAGAAATAACATATCTTTTTCTCCATGAACATGTTAGATATTCCACTTCACGTGCTTACCATGCATCCCCACTGCACTATATTTTCCAATGATGATACACATCTTCTTGGTAGAGCTTATTTCATGCCCTGAGTCACACAGTTGATTGAAACTAAGAAATTTGTTACTAAGATAATCAATAACTAATAAATCTATACATCTCATATATTTGTCTCTAAATTTTTCTTTCTTGAAGCCAATAATCCTTGGGCATCCATCATTTCTAAATTTAACAATAACTTCACTGTAATTATTGATTAATATGGTGGGATCCTTATTTCCAATCTTGTGGGTGGTGTATCCATGTTCAATGATCCATTCACCAATACCGTATGATGCTTTCCAGGTAATATCAATAACAACTGCCTTCTCATCTCTTCCCTTTGTGATCCGTGACTTTGGTTTCAAACCTAGTTTTGATTGAAATTCCTGATCTTCTTCAGAGTAATATTGACTAACTTTATCTTTTAAAGATAAAAACCAATTTCATGTTCTCATATTTCTTGATGATTAATTTAGCTACTTTTTATGAACACTTTTGGTTTTCTTCATCACATTCCTATGTATTGTTGAAGATTAATATCTAGAAATATGTCCAAATCCTTCACACCAAAAACAATGACCAATAAAATAATCCTTGGAATATTGAACTCTTCTTTACTACCTTTATTTCCCTTGTTCCCTTTAGTCCCTATTTTCAATGTAATAACCATTTGGGGAATGTCCCATATGTCCACAACAACACCACCTGATGCGAGGTGCATTCCTATGTGTTGTTGGTGTAGGAACAATTATTCCTTTGGTTTTATGATTCCGAGTTATAACCAAATAAACCTTAAAATTTAGATTGGATGTTTATGGTCTAGTATAAACCACAATTCCTTTATATTTATGATCAATCCCCATTCCATCCTTGGTATTTATATATGATTAATTCTTTTTCTTTTTTGGACCTCCACACACCACTTTCACTGGTTCGGTCACCAGGGTGATTTGATTTCCTAATTTTTCATCAGGAGTCAAAATTCTATCTTGATATTCAACTTTACATTACATGTTTAAAACTTTATCCTCAATCTATTTGATATGTTTAACCCGATATTTTACTTTTATAGATAAACCATCCATAACCTTGGCCTATTACTCAACTTTAATCTTGTACTCAATGATCTTCTCTAAGTTTTATGGATTTTTAGATTTTAGATTTTCAATTTCTTCCTTCATATCATACTTCTCTTCTCTTTTTATACTATATATAAAGTTTAGAATCATGAAACACTATGTTGGATTTCTTCATTTTGTCTCTCAAAACATCTTACTCTTTAATATTGGACTCAATATAAAATTGGATATTAACTCATCCTTTTGATTCTCCTTCATAAACATCACTCTCTTAACTTTCTTCGGAATTTCCCACAATTTCCACCATAACATTTTCTTCTTGGTATTTGAAATTATTAATTTATTTTTCCTTAGTCTCTTCTAAACTATCACTTTGTTGTGAAATAAAATTCTTATTATTGAAGTAATTGTGATTAGTGATTTTTTTACCCTTCACATTGGATGGAGACTTATTCTCATAAATTTCATCATCTTTATCATCTTCTTAAAACTTCTTGGGACACTTTACTATAAGCTTCCAAACCTTTCTACATTGAAAACATAAAATTGTAAGTTTCCCTTTAAACTTTTTTCCTCCTTTATATATTTGAGGATAAGAATCACATGACTTCATCTACTCCATCATCTTTATGATTATCCTCTATATAGAGCTTCTTAATAGACATGAATTTGATATCCTTAGGCTTCCCCTTATCCACAACATCATTGTCATTATTTTACAGCTCATATGTGGCAAAATGATTGTAAAAACTATCCAATTTCAGCTCATATGTATATTTTTCCTCAAGTATAAATACTTTCATATTGATTATAGGTGGAAATATTTTTATTATGAATTTTAAGATCTTCACACACTCAAGTATTTCTTCGAGACTACACATGTCCTCCACAATTACATTCACTATCCCTCCTAGTGCACCACTAACCACACTTTTAAAGATCATTAGTCTCTAAACTAAAGTGTGTTCATTTATCCTACAGAATATTCTTTCATCAATTTCTTGAATGAGTATTTTTTACAAATAATTTGGTATTCCATGAATCTCCACTTTCATCAAAATTATGAATTTTCATTTACCATATAATTTCTATGAAAATCTTCACTGGTTCCTGAGGCATATAATTTTGTAGAACCTTTTCAAAACTTTCTAGAAACATCCCAACCTTTCTCACAAATATTCAGTTTTCCCTAGAGCTCCAGACATTCATGAAACTTTTCAAATAGTCATGAAACTCACCACTTTTGTTTCACTTTTTAGTTAGTCTCAGAACTCCCAAATTTTATGAATTTTTTTTCATAGAACTCACTTGTTTATATAGACACAAGTCCATTTTCTTTTCAAAAATGATATTTTCATAGTTTCTTCATGTAAGAGGTACCTTTACACAAATATTACACAACTTCAGAGCCCTGCTATTCATTGAGGGTTGGAAAAATCAAATGAGGGGGTAGCAACCTATACATAGGTGTTCCTATCCATTCATGCAACTTCATTGTTCATCACATTCCTTGCACACAAATTTTCTAGTTCATCCAACTTTAATGATTTGGCATCAGCTTTAGCATGAAACTCCCTTACTTAGAGTTTTTTCAATAGAAATTTTTAATAATCACAATAAAACTTTGTTAACCATCTTATTTAAGAAACACAATCGGCCTAAAAAACTCTACAATGTCACCTTGAGTTATTTCCCCCAATAGAACTAGAATGGTGTTTACATAAAAGAAAACTATTGGAATACATGATAGTAAATAATAATAAGGGAGATATGACTCATAGGCAATGAAACTAATTTAATAATAATAATAAGTAAAATTAAATTAAAAGACGAAATAAGTATACACTATATGGTTTAATATCATTATCATTCACTTTTTCAACGAATATTATTTTAAAATTACTAACTAGAATTCATTTCAATTTGTTCTTTTATTGAGATAAAAAATTTGTGAATTAATCTAATTACTTATACTATTAACCAATTAATTCATTTTATCTTAATATCCATCCAGTCTTTCCTAGAGATTCCCATCCACTATGATTTTAAATAAATTAAATAAATTAATATTATTTAAAACATAATAAAATAAGTACACAACATGTACTTAGAAGTAACTCGATGAGGACTTGTTCAAATTACTTTGTATGTATTGAGATCATATACAATCTAAAAATTCATCATATATAATACAAAATTTTCACATAATTACATAGTGTTTAAGCATCGATAAAATACACATGCAATACATGTTAATTAATATAGAATGTACTACATTTAATGTGCATAGAGAATTCAACATATTACGACTATATATGGAATGTAGTTCATAATTTGAGATCGAAATTAATTAAGAATTTGATATCATAACCTATCATATGATGTGCGCGAGTCAATAAATGACACTCAAAACACATAATTATGAGGTTTATGGTGTAATAATTTTTTTCCGTGTATACATGTTGGGTACATGACATGTATATTATGTTATATTCCATGTATATTACTCTTCATATGTCCGTGATACTTGTGTAGGGACTAGGTGTGTATTTCTACACCGATATTTCTAAGGTACATAACATGTACATTTGGTACACACCATGTAACCTCCTTGTTACGTAGTTTTTAGACCCCATGTAATATAATAAATGAATGAAATGGATTGGACACCCTTGTTTTCCACTGATAAAACACATGGAATACTTGAAATGTTAGTGAGTTACATGGTGTGTAGTATATCCAACTGTGTACCATCCTGGAGTGGTCAACACATAGTGTGAATCTAATGCATGTCACACTTATTTAATTTATGATGCTCTACATTAAGTCAATATTTTTCTGGTGCATTAAACATGGGTACATGACGTGTACCTCTAGGATACATGTTGTGTTATTTGGAAAGAAACCTTAGCACCTCCTAATGGGTTATTTGGATATAAATCATTAATTATTAACCGGATTTCAGTTATATGAGTAAGAAATAAAGAAAGAAAGAAGATATATTTGATAATCAAATTAAAAAAATTAATTTCTTGAAATGAAAACTAACTTTTAAATAAGTAAATGATTAAAATTCAATTATATAATTATAATTTGAATATGACTAGTATGATATCACATGATATTCTAGAATGTATGTGAATCACCTATTGGGCCAATGACCAACATGGATTTTTTTTGGATTTAACATATCATCCACAATGTATATTATGATTAACTCAATGAACAATAGAATTTTTCTAAAGAATATTTAAAAATATTTTTCATTGAAACAAAGAGAATATATTTTTCATATTAATAGACAATTAATTTAATAAGAAATATTACCTTGTACTTTATTTATTTCTTCATTTATGGTGTTGACCACTCAAACTCAATCGGAATATCATCATTACAACGTGAATACCCAAATAAAATCCCATATGGTAGTGATCCACACTTGCTCCACTGATCTCCGAATTACACCAATGAAACACTAGGTGCTAGAATGGATAATTGATCATATTTCATTATTCATATTTATCACTTCATTTTCCTTAGATATTGAGGGTATATATATTTTTCTTCTTAGTCTAGAGAGAAAGAGATGAGGAGGATAAAATTGAGAGAAATATTACAAAAAATACTATCCTCTACCGAAATGACATTGAAATATATTTATAGACCTAGGGTTATTGTTAAAACATACTGGATAAATAACCTCTACCTATAGTTTATAACCATGGGTATAGCCCCTAAAACCATTGGTATAGCCCATACCCATGGTTTTCATAATCGTGTATGATGGAGCCGTGGGTATAGAACTATACCCACCGTTTCTATAGAAACTGTGGGTATTGCCTTAGAGATTTTATCATAGCCCTAGTTTAACTAAAACCATGGGTATATATCTATACACACAGTTCTCAAAACCATGGGAATATATCTATACCCATGGTTCACCAAATCGTGGGTATAGATCATCTAGTAGAAAACATAGACCCATAGTTCATTGAACCGTGGGTATATGTAGCTTTTCCCATTTGGAAATAATATCTCTTCCATCCCATCCTAAACTCATAAATAAAATAAAAAACATAATTCACATTCAATTTAATAAAAATATTGTATATTTAGTATTAAACCAACTACTTTTAATAATTTTGAAACCATTTAGAATACTATAACATACATATACATCCATATAACTAATCAATTCAAGTCATTAAACAACATCCACATGTCTCTTTATTGCTAAGTCAAAAAATGGATGGGATCAATATCTCCCCCATCACCAACATCCTCACCCTCATCACCATCAGAAACATCATCATCACCAACAACATCATCTGGACTATAATAATAATAATAATAATAATAATAATAATAATAATAATAATAATAATAATAATTATAATAATTATCATCATCATAAACACCACCATTAGCTCAACTGCCACTAGAAACCTCATTGGAATAACTTGGAGCATCATTTAAATAGCACATTGATGAAATATATGAATCAATATTATTGTTAGCCTCTGATGAAAGTGATTTACTTATAACTGACATAGATTCCAAGAAGTGTTTGGTGATCAATTTATGTATTTTACGCTTTTGTAAAGCTATTTTTTGGCACCAAACGATTCTTCATGAGTTCCTTTTAGCTCGGTGGTCTAAGAATTTTGAGAGGATACTAATGAGGACCAATAACTAGTGTGGATGATGTTTTTACTGGGTAGACATCAGACTCTTCTCTAGCGATCCTCACCTAATACCTGACTCAAATGATCATTTTTCTCGAAGTTTCAATCTTATTTATCATCGAGGGGATTGAGGTTAGACTATTGAAAATATAAAAAATATATTTAATTATGATTTTTTTTATAAATATTTTAAATATAAATATTAAAACCAAAAATATTTTGTTGTGTTTTTTCATTTACTGCACTTCCCATACTTTTTCTTCATAATTGAGAAAAATAATTTTTCTCAAGGCATGCAGCCTTTGATGCCTATAAATTATTAATGGAAATGATATTGATCAGTATAATACTACATTAATGAATAATATGAAACTGATAAACTAATAATTAATTGAAATCTATAAAATTAACAAGAATCTAAATATACATTTAATTAGAAATTTAGTACTAGTGGGAAGTTCGAAACAAAGTCCCTTACCTAGGGATACTTATTTGCATGTATGATAATCTCTTGAAGTAGTTTTTCAACTTTAAAGCATACACATATTCACAATATAAACATTTTATAATCTTTAATAATAATAAATTTCAATAACTTTTAAATGAATGAACAATTCATAAATTTAAACATGTGATAAAAATTGATGAAAAACTCATAAATAAAATCAAATCATAAATACTTTATAATTTTAGCTACTCATTATGGAAATTCCATAATATTGAATATGAACTATTTATACTCATTTCATAATATTAAATATTTCATATTATTCATTACTTGAAATCTTCTTTATATATACATGAAATTTTTATTAAATATAAATATTTTATATTTAAATATATTATGAATCCTATTTAGATAATATAAATTTCAAAATAGTTAATAATATTTAATTCTTGATCAAATCAATCATCAAAAATATTTTTATGTGGTTTCAATAATATCAAAATAAGGCCCCTAATTTGAATAATTCAAATTATGTATTTATAAACAATTCACAATCTTTATGTATAAATAATTTATTTCTAAGTCATAAGGAATGCTAATTGGCCTAATATCCTAATGGCCATTAGGTCAATAGGCCATTAGATCATTAGGATAATTTGAAATTAGACCATTTGGCCATTAGACCGAATGGACATTAGTCTATTAGGCCATTAGGTGAATTGTACAATTATCCATTAGGCCATTATGACATTAGGACAACTGTCTATTAGTTTAATTGGAAATTAGGCCATTAGGACAATTGGACATTAGGCCATTAGGCCATTATGATAATTTGACAATTGTACATTATTCCATTAGAAAAATTAGACATTAGGACTTTATTCCAATTAGCCATTAGGCGGTTTGTCCAATTGTCCATTAGGGCATTAGGAAATGTTTTTCATTAGGTCATTAAGCCATTATGACAATTGGACAATTGAAAATTTGGACATTAAGTCAATTGACCATTAGGCCATTAGGTTAATTTTACATTATTCCATTAATTCATTAGTCCAATTGGATATTATTCCATTATACCATTATTTCAATAGTCCAATTAACCATTAGGACATTAGGCCATTTGGAAAATTAGTCATTATGACAATTGGGTAGTTAGGCCATTAGGAAAATTGGCCAATTGGGAATTAGGATGATTATCCATTATTCAATTTAGTCTTTTGTCCAATTTTCCATTAGAACATTAGTCCATTTGTCCATTAGGCCAATTGGATGTTATCCCATTAGACCAATTGGGCCGTTAGGCTATTAGGGCATTAGGTTGTTAGGCCATTATGCTAATTAGCCAATTGACCATTAGGATGTTAGGACATTAGGCCGATTATCTATTAGTAAATTTTTACAATTATCTTTTAGTCCATTAGACCATTTTGAAAATTTTAAAATTGAACATTAGGCCATTAGTCCATTAGTATTTTAGGACCAAGTTTGAAGGAGAAGTTTTATGAAGTAAGAAAAGGTTGTTCTCAAGAGTATTTTCTTTTGTTGTCAAAAAAGAGAAATCAATTCACTTTGTAAATATCTTAAAAAATATGAAGATTATTTTCTAATTTTTATTTCTCAAATATTATAAGTTGTTTGGAGAACTTGTGATGCAAGACTTATATAAGAAAGGGAGATAAAAGGTGATGCCAATCATATTTAGTTTTGATTGGAAAGAAAGATATTGCATGAAAGAAGGGAAGTTACAATAATTTCCTTGGTAAATACGATGATGATAAAGGTGATATATCAAAGGATATAAATAAATATAGATAAGGTTCATGATAAAATTAGATGACTACTATTCAGTATGTTAGGTGTTGCCGAAGCATATTTTTATGGTGGCATCGTTTGCCAGTGTTTGTCAATTTTTTTGGCCTAAAAATCAGGATTTTATTTTTTGGAAAATAAAAGATTTCTATGAATAAAAATTCACGGAATGATAATGAAACTTCCTAGATGGAATAAGCAGTACGAAAAACGACAATGAGAATTCGATAAAGGAGGGATTCTGTATACCAGCTCTATGTGAACTACAAAGCGTTTTACACACACTACACAAGAAAAATGGTTTGCAGGAGGCTCACAGTTTGCAAGAGGCTTGTTGTTCATGAAAGGTGTATCATTCATAGAGGAGAGGTGGTGATTTGTTTGTAGATAAAATTATCCATCGTGAAGGAAGAAAGGCAGTACGCAGATTGTGTTGGGAAAATGGTTCATAGAAGGATCACTATCTATGGAGAAGGTTGTTTCACATTAAAAATCTAGGTAAATAGGATTAGCAAGATTTACAGATTTATTTTCCTATATAATGAACCATAATCCCATTATTAAAGAATATATATTTTCATAAGATAACATCTTCACTTTGAGGAAGAATTCAGTAAAGTCCAAAGAGTTTGTGAAGGAGGATTCCACAAAGAAAGGGTTCATGAGGAATAGATTCCTTGGAAGAGGAAGTAGTTCGTAGGGGAACATTTCTGTGAAGGAGATAGTCCATGGGGAGAGTTATTA
Source organism: Viscum album (assembly GCA_963277665.1). Lineage (NCBI taxonomy): Eukaryota > Viridiplantae > Streptophyta > Magnoliopsida > Santalales > Viscaceae > Viscum > Viscum album. The sequence continues at coordinate 1,317,934,797 of OY728166.1, forward strand.
GAAGTAGTTTTCCTGAATTGATAGCCTATAAAGGAAAAGGTACCGCAAGGTATTGGCGGTATGCGAAGTAAAGGTCATCCATAGAGCAGGGGTTGTCTGCATAACATCAGTAGTATGTAGAGTATGGGTCATATGAAAAGAAGAGGTTGTCCATGTAAATAAAAGGAATCCTCTAAGATCTCACGACACATAGTGAAACTCATTTCATGGAGGATATAGGCAGTTCAAGGAAAGAGCATGAAAATTCATAGAGTTCTGAAGGAAGTTCCTACTAGTTTATGATAAAGAAATAATAGACTTGTTTTGAAGGATTGAAATTGTGAAAGTTGACCAACAAGAACAATAACATTGTATTTCATCATTTTAAACTAGAATAATCAAACACACTATTAGACTGTCTTCAAAGTTCTACATGAGTGTAAGGTCATATCCTAATCTTTGTATTCAATTCAAAATGATTGTTTTCTAGTGGATTGTGTGGCATTAGATTTTTTAAAAACTATACCAAGGAAATAGATACTCTTTTTGAGTAGTGAACCTTGTAAATTCTTATTTTCCTCTAGATGTGTGTTTAGACTATTTTCAGAAAATAAAGAAATATTTAATATGATTCAAAGGTTGTTTCATAAGTAAGGAAACATAAAATAAAAAGATATCACTGATTAACCCCTCCCCCTCTCAATGAAACTTGAATACAGATTGGCCAACTTTAATTAGTATTAGAGGGAAGGTTCCCTTCATTTATTCTTTGTTGAAGTTTTGAAGAAAAGTTCTAATGGAAAATATGAATGTTATGAATAGTAAGGGGATTATGGTATTTGATGGAAAGAATTATCATGTCTGGAAAGATAGAATGATTCCCTACCTTATTTCTCTTGGATATAAAGTTCTTGAAGCTACTACAGATGGATTTTCTTCTATTGATGACAAGTTTCCGCTTAAACCTATAGATAAGAATAATATTTAGAATAATGGAAGAGATAAATATTCATTACTCTCATAAATTTCTAAAAGTGAGTTTTTAAGAGTGAAAGGTGTTTCCACTACTAAAGGTATCTCAGATAAGCTGAAAAACATCTATGAAGAAAATACAAAAGTGAAGAAGGAAAAATAAAAATTTGGAGTCTGAAGTATGAGGAATTTAAAATGGGTGAATATGAATCTATTATGGACTTATTTACCAGGGTTAATGACATTGTTAGAACTATCAGATGTCTTGGTGAAAATTTGGGGGATTCTACAGCTATTGAAAAGATATTAAGAATTATTCCTCAAAATTTTGATGATAAAGTTTCTTCATTGGAAGATAGAAACCCTAAAACATTATATATGTAAGATTTTTATTTCACTATCATAACTTATGAAATGATAAGGAATAATATTATAAAGTTCAAAACAAAAGTTGATAGATAAATGTCTTTCAAAGATGTCAAGACAGAAAAGTCTAAGAAGGTTCTTGAGGAAGACGATGTTTCTGTCTATGTCTCCAAAAATGAGGTATATAAAAATCATGATGATATGTTATCCTTGTTTTCAAAAAAATGTGAGAAGAGGAACTGGAAAATATAAAGGGAAACTTCCTATGAAGTGTTTTGAATGTGGATTCGTTGGAAAATTTGAAACTAATTTCCTTCAAAGAAGGAAATAAGAAGACCGTGATGAAGAATAAAGAAGGATAAGAAGGTTGTGGAAAAAACATGGTGTTAAAGATAAATATTTTTCCATAGGGAAAGATAAAAATCTCTTCAAATCTAAAAGTAGAAGCTTTTTGTCTAAAGATAAAGAAGAAAAAGATAGTGAAGTTTAATCTAAAAAATCTTTTGTTGAGAATTCTAGAGAGAATAATTTTATTGTAATAGTGAATAATGAAGATTTTAGAAGCAATAGTTTGGAAGAAGAAAAATATATTATTGTTGGAACCGATTTTAAATCTATAAAAGTAGAATATCCTTGTATTCTTAGTAGTCAGTGTTCTTATCATATGACAAGAGACATAATGTTGTTGAATAATGTGAAATACTTCCAAGAAGGAATGGTGACATTTTGAAAATAGGAATCTATGATAATAAAAGGTGTTGGATTAGCCATTATTGCAAAAGAAAAGATAAAATCCAAGAAAAATTTATATTTATATAGACTGAAACATAACCTGCTGAGTGTTTCACAACTTTGTGATCAGGTTAAAAAAGTTATCTTCAGAAAATATGGGTTTTTTGTGAAAAGTGAGAATGATGGAAAGATAGTTATAAGAGGTCAACACACAAAAGGAAACTTGTTCCAAGTTGGTGAAATAAAAAACTATTTTTACTTGGGTATGGAGAAATACAATCATTTTTGGCATAAAATTCTAGTACACATGTTTCAAAGAAACATGAGAAAGTTATAAAAGTGAGACAATGTTCGTGGTATTCCTGACACATCAAGAAGAATATATTGGTGTTGCACTATTTTTTAGAAAGGAAAAATTACAAACTCAGTTTATAAGAAATTTGAAATTTGTTCAGAATGACCCTTGAAGCTTATTCACTATGATATCTGTGGGCCAATGAGAAAAAAATATACTAATGGAGATAAGTATTCATCATATTCATTAATGACTTTAGTCACATTACTTTTTTTATGTACATGAGACATAAGTCATATTCTCTAAAAATGTAGAAAATTTTTAGAAGGAAAGTTGAGAAAGAATGTGAGTATTTAGGGAAGAAGTTGAGAAATGAAAATAGTGGTGAATATAAGAATGAAAAATTTGAATGTTATCTTAGAAAACATGTAATTTGGAATGAGTTTATCTCACTATACACACCTAAAAAATGGGGTTGCTAAAATAAATAATAGAATTCTAGTTGAAATGAGGAAAACTATGTTACTTGAACATGGTATCTCTCATTACTATTGGATGCAAGTCATGAGTACTATTGTGTATATTCAAAATTTATGTTTCTATAGGCTTAGTTTGGATATGAATCCATACGAATTTTTTATTGAAAAAATAAAAGTTTGAAAAACTTAATAGTTTTTGGGGGTCCATGCATCATAAAGAAGAAAGGTGGAAACCTTGGAAAGTTTGAGAAAAGAGGAGAAGATGGAATTTTTATTGGATATGCTTCGGAAGGAAGATAATATTAATGTTTCAACAAATAAATAGAAATAATTTTTGATTCTGATGATGTAAAGGTTATTGAAAATGTTGATAATGAAAAGTAGAGTTATACTAATATGAAAGTTGAGCTAGATAAGAAAAGTCTTGTTAAAAATTCTAATGACGCTGTCGGTAGTGGTAATCCTATTCAAGAAGAAGAATTAGACTCATCTATTTCCAGTGATGAGGAAGATACTCAAAAATATCATCCTTGGCCTAAGAAACAATTGAAAGATCAGAACATTATTGGTGATCAACATAAGAAGGTTCAAAGAAAAATAACAAAAAATGTTATTACACAAACTTATTTGTATTCAAAAGTGGAGCCGAATAATGTAAAAGAAGATTTTGAGTATCTAGAATGGGTTCATTCCATAAATTAAGAGTTAGATCAAATTGAAAATAATGATACATGGGAACTCGTACCCAATCCAAACAACAAAAACATTATTGGTACAAAGTGGGTTTTTTGGAACAAGATAAATGGAGAAGGTGAAGTGATAAGAAACAAGGCAAGATTAGTGTGAAAATTTTACTCAAAAATTTAAGGTGTCAACTTTTATGAGACTTTTTCTTTGGTTGCATGGTTAGAAACAATCAGAATATTTATTTTTATTGCATCACAATAAAGTAACAAATTTTTTCAAATGTATGTAAAGTTTTTATTTTTGAATAGAGATATTGATGAGGGAATTTATATTGAAAAAACATGTGTATTTTTTATTAGGAATTATGAAACATATATGTGTAATTTGAATAAATACTTGTATGTAATAAAACATGTTCTAAGAGCATGGTATTCCAAATTGTAAACTTTTTTGAGAAAGATGAATTTTAAGAAAGGAAGAGTTGATAAAAATCTTCACATCAAATAATGTTAAGAGTTATCACTTATCATTATTATTTATGTTGATGCCATTATATTTTCTAGAAATTATGAAAGATAATGTGAAATAGTTTCTAAAGGGATGAAAAAGTTATTTTGATATGTCTATGATGGGAGAAATGAAATACTTTCTTGGGTTAAAAGTCTTACAAAATAAGAAGTACATTTTTATTTTTCAAGAAAATTATGCTAAGGAAGTTCTTAAGAAGTTAGGCATGGAAAATTTGAAAACAGTTTCCACACTGATTTCAGTGGGAACCAAGTTTTATAAACAAGGAGGAGGAAAGGATGTTGATCAGAAATAGTTTCGAAAGTTGATTGAAAGTTTGTTATGTTTTAATTCCTCACGACCCGACATTATTTTTAATGTTACCCTATGTTCAAGATTTCAGAGTTCTAAAAAATAATCACATTTAATTCGTGGAAAAATAATTTTTATTTATACCAAAGGCACATAATTTTTTGGAATCAAGTATGATATCTCAGAAAGTATTGACTTTTTGAGTATTCAGACACTGATTGGGCAGGAAATGTTGATGATAGAAGATCCACATCTAGTAGAGTTTTTTTTAGGGAAAATGTATGGTAGTTTTCATATAAAGAAATATAATTTATTAACACTTATCTTGGATGAATCTACATATGTTTCTACCACTCAATCCTCTAACCAACTTACGTGGATGAAAACTCAGTTGGAAGACTTACTTGTTGAAGTAAAGTTACCCTTTCTCTTGAGATGTGATAATCAAAGTTAAATAAATATTACCAAGATTCCAGTACAACATTATCATTTAAAACATATTGACATAAGGTTTCACTTAATCAAAGAGAATTTTGAGAAGAATTAATTAAATATAGATAATATTCCCACATCAAAACAAGTTACTAACATATTCAAAATACCTTTACCAAAGGAACCATTTTATAAATTGACATTGAAAATTGGTGTCCAAACTCTTTTTCACCAAGGTTAAGGTTTGTGTTTCTGTCCACTATATCACTTTAACTTTTTATAGTGTTTTCAAGGGGGATAATTGTTTTATAAATTCATCCTTATAGAAGAATAAATAAATGGGGAGTTATGGGTAATTTATTAATCCAGCATGTAAGTGTGTGAACTATTCTAATTTTTTTTGAGTGGTTATAGGAAACAAATTTTTTGTATTCTGGGAAATATTAAGAAGTAGAGAAAGATGAGGAAGAATGATTAGGTATATGGATTGGAAGAAAGATGAGGTTGTTTTCGAGAAGGATGAGGAGGAATGCGGAAGTGGTTAAATAGTAACTACTTTTGGATGGCTTGGTCTTGCTATCAATAATTATTATTTCCTATAATGAGTTAGCTCACATTGTGTTAGAATTGTTGATAAGTAATACATAGCTTTATGTTAAATTTTTTATTCATTTATGAATCTTGGTTGATAACAAAATCCAAAGGGGGAGACTTTTGGGACCATGTTAGATAGAGAAGTTTTAGGAAGTAAGAAAAGGGTGTTCCCAAGAGTGTTGTCTTTTGTTGTCATAAAGGAAAAATCATTTCACTTTGTAAAAGATCTTGAAACATGTAATGATTATTTACTGATTTTTATTTCTAAAATATCAAAATATGTTTTTAGAACTTGTGATACATGCCTTATTAAATAAATATAGAGAAAAGGTGATGCCAATCATATTCAGTTTTGATTGGAATGAATGATGTTGTAGGAAGAAAAGAAAGTTACAATAATTTCCTTGGTAAATATAATGATGATAAATGTGATCAATAAAAGGTTATAAAAAATGATATATATGGTTCATGATAAAATTATATGACCACTATTCAGTATGGTTGGTGTTACTGAAGCATATTTTTAAGGTGGCGTCGTTTCCTAGTGTTTGCCAATTTGTTGGGCCTAAAAATTGGGAGTTTGTTTTTTGGAAAAGGAAGCATTTATATGAATAAAAATTCAAGGACTTCCAAGTAAACTTAATGGATGGAATAAATGGTATGCGGAATGATGATGAGAATTTAGTAAAGGATGGATTTCTTATAGCAGCTCTATAGGGATTTTGAAGCACAGTACATAGACCACATAAGGAAAACTGTTCAGAGGAGGCTCACAGTTCGCAAGAGGGTTATGGTACATGGAAGGTGCGTCATTCATGACTGAGAGGTGGTGATCTGTTTGCAAATGGAATCAGATGCCATGAAGGAAAAAAGGTGGTATGGAAACAGTGTAGGGAAAACGGTTCGCGGAAGGAGAACAATCCGTAGAGAAGGTTGTACCACATTGAAAATATGGGTAAATCAGAGTAGTGGGATTTGAGGATTTATTTTCCTATATAATGGAAAATAATATAGTCATTAAGGAATATTTATTTTCATAATTTATCATCTTCTCTTCGAGGAAGAATTTTGTGAATTCCAAAGAGTTTGGGAAGGAGGATTCTGCAAAGGAAATATTTTGCGATGAAGAGATTCTGTGGAGGAGGAAGTAGTTCACAGGGGATCATTTCCAAAAAGGAGATAGTTCGTGGAGAGAGTTTGTGAAAGTAGTTTATAGGTATTAATATCATACAAAGGAAAAGGGCCCGTAAGGTATTGGTGGCTTGTGAAGAAAAGGCTGTCCATGGAGTAGGGGTGGTCCACAGAGCATCAATAGTAAATGTAGCAGGGGTCATCTTGGAAATAAAAGGCATCCTCAAAGAACTTACGACACGTAGTTCAACTCAGTTCATGGAAGATATAGTATGTTCATGGAGGAATCCAGACATTTTTTAGAGAACTGAAGGTAGTTCCTACCAGATTTTGGGTAGTAAAGAACACAATTGTTTTGATAGATCGAACTTGTGAAAGTTGACCAAGAAGAATAGTAACATTGTGTTGCGTCATTTTGTGATAGAAGAAGAACACATACTATTGGAGTGTTTTTATAGTTCTATTAGAGTGTAAGGGAATATCCTACTAATTGTATTCAACTCAAAAGGATAAATTTTCCAGTGGATTGTGTGGTATTGGATTGTTTCTAAAGAATACCAAGGATGTAACTACTCTAGTTGAGTAGTGAACCTTGTAAATTCTTGTTTTCCTATGGATGTGTGTTTAGATTGGATTAGGATAAGAAATAAATAATTAACAGGAGGATAATATTGTTTCATAAGTAAGGAAGCATAAAAGAAAAATATATCACTGATTCACCCCTCCCCCTCTAAGTGATACTTGAATCCTGACTTGGAAACTTCATAGGACAATTGACCAATTGACCATTATTCCATTATACCATTAGGAATTTTCAAATTTTACATTAGGACATTAAGAAAATTAAATAATTGGCCATTTGTTTTTCCAATTTTCCAATTGGCTAATTTTCTAATTGGCTATTTGTCTATTAGGCCATTAGTCCAATTTTCCAATTGGACATTAGGCCATTTGAAAGGGGTATTTTCATCCATATATTAAAAAGATTAATGATAATAACACATAAATTTCATAATGAAGTATAAATAAGTTACAATAGAAATATTGATATTATTTATATTTATATTAAATTACCTTTCACTTTTAATTATTGGGCATTGTAGTGCACACCAAAGTGTGGAAATACATAATTTAATCTTTGTTCTTTTTGTTTTTTTTCCGATGCATCCTAAAAACAAAAAATCAATACAATTAATATGAATTAAATTTTATATGAAAACCATTAAATATTGGTGATACCTTAAACTCATTATTCTTTAAAAATAAAATCATTTTTTGATATTGTGTTGTTGAATAGTCAGGGAATATGGGTACACCTTCAAAATTAGAACCTACTATACTCCTACAACCAATATATTAATTGTTCTTATATGATCTCCAGAACTTCCCAAGATCCAACAAACTTTCAACCTTAGTAGCTTCACTGTTGGGAATGTTAAACCAACGTTACAAAAAACATGTTAATTCATATAAATACAACAATAATATAGATATAAATTTAATAAATTTCTTACCCTTATATCTACCCATGATTTGTCATTGATTTTCTTACCAATATGTCTCCATGAGAATGGTTCCACCAGAATGATATCACTGTACTTAGATAAAGTTCCCATGATACATCTACACTACCTAGAATTTTTACCTATCATGTAATTTTCTTTATTGTAATCCAACATTATTTATGTTTAGTGATTCCATGCTTCCCACATATGAGTGCACCCATGTCACCTACTATACGATCCCATTAAATTAGATAAAAGGGGGAAAAAGAAAAATTAAGTCATGGCACAACATGAAAAAATGATGTGATATAATTTGAAACACTTATTAAAAAACTTGATACAAGCTACTCAATAGGATCTGATGGATCCATGGGATGTCCTAAATTAGTCGCTTCTAAAGGAGGTGTCTATTCTAAAGCATTCTCTGGGTGATCTGCATTCACTGGAGTGGAATCTAAAGGAATAGAATCAACAGATCCTGGATGGATAGTTAGAAATGGAGGTGGTGTAGACATGGTAGGATATGGGTATTAGGGTTGGGGATACATCAAACGATATGAACATGGTAAATGTGGGAACATTCCTAGAGGTAGCATAGACATATTATGGGAAGAAGAGGCTAAATGAGATGATGTTTGAGGCATGTATGGGATCATCCTTGAAGGCTCATGTGGAGGATGTAAATGTGAGGTAGATGGGATGTCCGTCGGAAGGTCGGGGTGGGAAGGGGTATGACGGGTGCCCTGTCTAGGTATAGAAGCATCCCTTCTTGGGACCATGCTAGTAGGATGAGGAGGAGTCAACTCTAGTGCAACTGAATGTCCCTAAAAAAATTTGATAGAGAATATGAACTTTAAATTATATGTAATTCAGAAAAAAAATTTAATTATTTTACTCACTAAGGGAAGCAGAGGAGGCAACCCACACTCATGCATCTGTTGATCGACATCAAATAACCACTTCCTTGGAACTTCTATAGTATTTTTAATAATCTTCATGAGAATGAAATGTACATTTTTTAGAAATATTTTTTAAAAATTATGCATACGACTTTGAAGTAAAATAATCATAAACAACAACATAACATGTTTTAGTAAAAATAATTTAAAAACAAGTTGAACATTTTTTAAAAACCCATTTTAAACCCAATTTTATAAATTGAAATAAATATAATTAAATTAAATGAAACCAAACAATACTAAAAAAAATATATCAATCCAAACTGAAACTAAATTAAAGAAATTACAATAATATTAACCTAAGAAACCCATTTCAAGGTAAACTGAATGAACTATGATCATATATGGTAACTTCTATATATTACTAACCACTACTTTTGGTTCAACGTCAACTCTCACAATGAAACAATCTGAGTCATAAAATGAAATATTTTTTCAACACCAATGTGAGAGTCAGTGGTATCAATTTCATCCCCATCATCATAAAAAATATTTCTTGGGATTACTTCATTAATGACACCGTAATTAGGTCTAAGAAGATTTTTTATGTAACACACTTTTTTTCCTTTGATGCCAAAATGTATGGTTCATTGGTAGATAGTAATCGACTCATGTCAATAACTATGAATACAATATCATTAATAAATGTTCCATGTCACATCATTGAATCAAACCATTTATATTTTCTTATAGTGACTCCAACTTGTGGGTAGTAATCCAATGAAAATATCTTCTCAAAAGACTCATAATAAGATACATTTTTAAATCGGGTCATTGATATGATGCACTGGAATAATAGTCTGTTGTAGAATTTAACATAATTCCATCATGTTGTGTTCTCATTTTCACCACTCGACCAGTTTTAACAAATTTATAAACATCGATTATTAAATATTTTCATTAATGAACCAAATAATTAGGGAAAACAGAAAAAGCTCTTAATTCTTGAGAAATGGAGTTAACAGGTAAACTAAATAACTAAAATATATATGAATAATACAATTAAATGAAAATATATATTTTAAGTTAATTAATGTAATGTTCATAACTTTTATTTCATCCTAGCAGGAAACTATTGGCTATGCAAAGCCTCTGTCCTTCTCAATGAAAAATATTGACGAACTCTACTTATAATTTGTTTACATTCCCTATATAAAATGATAATAAAAGTTTAAGGTATATGTGAAATTAAATAGTATGAGATAACATATAAATATTCAAATTACTTAATTGATATAATCATCGAACAAACCAAAGTTAAACATGACTGTGCGATGTGCCATATCCTTCTCTTCATGGCTCAATGTAGCGAATATATATAACCAAGGAATTCCTCTTGTTTGGGGAATAAATGTAAATGAGGGATTATTTTATCCATATTTCTAATATTCATTTCTCCTTGGTTGGTTATGTATTATACTCACATCAGCCAAATACATTGAATGAAAATCGATATATTCTTAAGACAGATAACCTATCATACTGGAACCTTCAGGATGATTTTTGTTTTAGACATAACATTTCATTGTGCCCATATTTCTTTTAGTTAGATACATCCAAGGAAAAGAAACGGGTCCTCCAAGAAGTGTTTTATTTGAAAGAAGAGATGTTAAATGTAGCATGGAGGTGAAAATTATGGAGGATTTTTTTTTCAAACTCACTCAAAATAAATGTCACCTCTTGCTACATTTTAATCAAGAAATATTTTGATAACCATTCAGCATAAAGGTTTCTGAAAAAATGGACCAATCGAATCACTTCTACCCTTTCATTTTTGTATAGAAAATTCCAGATTACAATTGAATTCAATTCGTGAATAAGGATGTGATATTCATGAGTTTTAAGGATTTTTCTTTCAAATCACTTCTATTGACTCATTTAGATTTTTTCTTGGAATAGCCATCAGTATCCTTGATATTCTCAAAATCTTCCAAAAATTGATTTTTTTCTAAAGATTTCATCACATAAGAATCACAAGGAACTTTACATTTATTTTTTGTGATACACATAGAATGTAGTTATTGTCGAATACCCCAATCCAAAAAGTCCCAACAAGATCAGAAGTCACCTTTGGCATTTCAATTGATATTTAGAAAAATTGAATGAAATATTTCACATATATTTTTTTCAATGTGAATTACATTTAAACAATGACATAAAAAATTGGTAGACCAATTTGGAAACTCAAAAAATATACTTCTCTTTTTCTAATTATAAGTGGCTTCAGTGTCAACATTTTTCATATTTTTAGATTTAATATGACCTTTACCTAATGGAAATATGAAATATTTCAATTCATTAAGAAAATCAATTCCTGACATATGTTGAGGTGGTTGTTTAGTGTCAAAAATATTATCAAACCTCTTGAGATTCTTCCTATATTGACAATCCATTTCCAAGAATCATCGATGCCCCCATGAAATTGAAACTATGAAAATATTTAAGCCTTATCGATCATGTATTATTCATATAAATAAGACATGATAGTTTTCCATTTGTGCTCTAACTAGACATCATTTCATAATAAAGAAAACCATTTATAGTTCATATAAGGGTAGCACACATTTTGAAATATTGTTTTTGAAGAAGAATCAAATGTGCACACACTCATATCCCAAATATGATTCAACTATCTTATTAAAGGTTACAAGTAGACATATATATCATTTCTAGGATCCAATGGTCTAGATAATATTATACTTAGGAAATTGAAAGGTTTTTCATACACATCCATGGAGGAAGATTATGAACGTGAATAAAAACTAGCTACGTGTTGTGAGTAGTAAGCATATGACCAAATAGATTAAAACCCTCACAAGATAGACCCAACCTGAATTTATGCACCTCAACTGAAAAATCAGGATTTTGTTCATCAAATTCCCACCATGATAATCCTTTTTTAGGATGAAACAACTCATAATTTCCTTTAGTTCTCTTAGCATCATTCCGTTGCATATTGGATGAAATTTATACATACATGAATATACTTTGAAGCCTGGGAATCAATGGAAAGTGCCACATGAATTTGTATGGAACATGAGATAGTGTTACATATATATTTTCCTTCCATCAAGATGTACCACATTCTTTATAGTCATTTAGGTCAGATATTTCCTCCTAAAATAAACTAAAATATTTCAAACTAGCATGAATTTTATGAGTATAAAATACGAGCTTCTTAATTAAATTCCATTCCTTATAATGTTTTGAGGGAATTTCTGCACCATCAGGAAGTAAGTCCTTTAAAAAGATACAAATATAATTAGTGGTGGTATTAGAAATTATTTTCATGGTTTTTACATGATATAATTTCATTAAAGATTATAATGTTTTCATTTTAGTACATTCCTAATAAACAATAGTTTTGGAATAATCTATTAAGATTTTCACTCTCTTAACATCATCATCTTCACTCTTTTACTCATGTGTATTGATATCATTTACTTCTTCCACTAAAATATTATCTCTCTCATGATGATGAACAAATTGAAACTGATAAAATATCAAATTCTCAACACCAATTTTTTTTCCATTCATGAATAACAAAATATTGTCTCACCTCTCCATTTTGATACCAAACATAATAGTTTTTTTGAAATCCATCTTTTGTTATATGGTAAATAACTTATTCCTAGATTAAACACGGTATTATAACACAATTATAACATAAAAATTGTATACAACCTCAATCTGAAGCATTGTTAAATTCAAAATCTAAATAAGTTTCAATTTTTTTTGAAACTTGGTTGAAATTTGATCGGTATGATACTTACATCTTATATCCATTATATTACAGGAAAAGAAAGTTATATACCAATAAATAATGTAAACCATAATTACAATGATATCTAAATTCAAATACAAATTAAAAGTATTGTATAAAGAAAAAAATTTGAATAAAATACACGATTCACTAAAAAATGTTAATTAGAGACATTTTAAAACATCTCTAATTCATTTACCGATATTTCTTAGAAAAATATCCAAATGGAAAAATTCATAAATGTTTCTAATTTGAAGACATTTATAAGTGTCAATATTTAGAGACTCCTCATTTACCAATGTTTGTAGAAAATTTCAGTAAGTAAACGTCACTAATTTAGCGACATTTATAAACATCAATATTTTGCAACACCTCATTTTACATCATTTACTAAAAACATTGGTAAACGACACCTCATTTACATATGTTTGTAAGAAATGTCGAAATTTTTTTGGGTTGAAATTTGTAATTTTTAATGTAAATTTTATTGAAAATTATATATATATATATATATATATATATTTGAAGTATATATTTATTTCATAGCTCACCATATTTTTTATATGGTAGCTAACTTCTTCCCGGATTAACCATGGTCTTCCAACATAATTATAACATAGACACTCTATACTATCTCTATATGAATCATTTTCAAATTAAAAATGTAATAATTTTCCATATTTTTTTGAAACTTGGTTGAAATATGATCGGTATGATACATTAAGATTCTATCCATTATATTGTAGAAAAAAAGTTATGTTCAAATTAATAATGTAAACCATAATTACAATGATATCCAAATTCAAATACAAATTAAAAGAATAGTGTAAAGAAATTAAAGAACACTAATAAGAAACCAAATTGAATACAATGCATGATTCACTACAAAAATTCTAATTAGAAATGTTTTAAAATGTTGCAAGTTCATTTATCGATGTTTCTCAGAAATTTTGCTAAATAAGGTGTCACTAATTTAGAGACACTTATAAACATAGCTAATTTAATTACACTTATAAGCATCAATATTTAGATACACCTCATTTACCGATGCTTGTAGAAAACATCGATAAATAAACATCACTAATTTAGTGGCGTTTATAAAACTCTCCCCTTGATCACCCATCCAGTTCCCATTCTAGTATCTGTGAGACACACTGAAGTCTTGCTCGCTCACCCTCACCCCATTCCAGCACTAACCCATACCACGCTCTCCACAAAATTTCTGCCTAACAGACCCTCCACACACCATGGAAAATGTGATCCTACAGATTTTGAAGGTGGGACCTCTGCTTCAAGCACAAAGTTGCTGCTAACTCACACATCTTGGTTATTAATAAAATATTGCATTTTCTTATATTTATATATAAATAGTTTTTAGTATTTCAAAAATTAATATATATACTTATATAAATATACATATATTAATATATATATCTTCATATTATAAATATATATGTTTATAAGTTTATATTTTATAATTTTATGTTTATATATATATGTTTATATTATATATATATGTTTATATTATATTTATATGTTTATATTATATATATATATATTTATATTTTACGTTTATTTGTATGTTTATATTTTCTATATATCTATTTTTATATATATATGTATATATTATATACATAACATATGTTTATATATATGTGTGTGAGTATATATATAACTAGTCACGTTTTAAAACACCGATACAGAATAGTCACGTTTTCTTAAAGATGTAACTAAATTTAAAATATTCAATCGTATTATGTTATATATATATAAATAGATTTTAGTTTTTGAAATTTAATAATAATATATATATATTATTAATATATATGTTTATATGTGTTGACGCTCCTTTCGTCACAGAATCTAAAAATCGGAAAAGGGGAATATCTGAGTCCAATGTGATTCATCCTTTGAAGAAACACCAAAAATCGACAAAGGGATGAACAAGGAGAACATTGCCCATAGGTCGCGCAAGTTCCCTCATGGTCGCGCAAGTACACTTGCGCACCGCCTAGTGGTCGTGCAAGTACTTGCGCGATGCCTTATGGTCGTGCAAGTGACTTGCGCGACCTAAGTGATAACCGCCCGGTAACCGCCCGGTAACCGCCCTGGGTCTTCTTTTGCCTATAAATAGACCTTGTGGGCCCCCCATTCGAGAGGATCTTTTTCCAGAAACTCGGATCGAAGCTCCCGACGCCCAAGTCTCTTCTCAAAGCTTCCAGAACACTTCTAAGGTAATTTCTTACCTAGAATGGAAGATCTAAAGAGAAGAAGGAAGGCCTAAGTGTTGAAACTTATCAAACACTTGCGCGCCGACTTAATTCCTTCAATATAACTTGCGTGTCCCTTCTCTGGAAGAACCTCAAGAGGATGGGAAAGGGTTTAATAAAGAGTCGCTCAAGCATTTCAATATTGGTTGAAAATCGCGCAAGTACCCTCCATGTCGCGCAAGTATACTTGCGCGACCAATACTTGCGCGCCGCCGCAGGACTTGCGTGCCTTGCAAGACTTGCGCGCCCCTATCTTTTTGGGTGCCCATCTTGCCCATTTTACCCCTCTTAAGCCATTTCACCTTTCCTTTTTAAGATTCAGTCTTCAAGACACTCTTCAAAGCCATTTATGGCATGATTTCTTGATTTGACTTTCTTATCTAAAAGGAATTCTGTGGAATCTCTCTCAAAGTCTAGTGATTTAAATATCCTTATGTCACTAAAATACAGAGAGTTCATTCATTTAACCTCATCCTTTAAGATGAGAAAATCCTAACCTGGGTCTCCTTTTCAGGAATAATCCCCAGTTATAAAACCTTTGATCTGGGCATCTTCCTCAGGAGTAAGCCCCAATCAAAGTCCTCTAATCTTGGGCATCTTTCTTAAGAATAAGCCCCAAACTCAAATATGGGAATCCTCCTCAGGAGTAAGCCCCAAACCTTAATCCTTAACCTGGGTCTCCGTTTCAGGAATAAGACTCAGTCATAACCTTGGGCTTCCTTTTCCGGAGTGAGCAAGTTCCTGGTTACTTCATTTCAGCTCTGGAAAATAATTTGGTTCAATTACCAGTGCCGAAGAGACCAAACAAGGAAGGAGATGAAGACCGTCCCAATTATTGTCCCTTTCATCAAATGTTGGGACATCCCATCCAGGAATGTTTTGTCTTTAAAGACCTCCTACAAAAGATGGTCGACTTGGGACAAGTCAAATTGAAGGGTTCTTCAGCTCATGTAGCGTATATTACCGCTACAGATCCAGAGGAAGGAGGCGAGTGGCAGGAAGTCAAAAGCAAAACTGTGAAAAAATATGATGATTGGATGGTCAGAAAGACAATCAATCGGACCCATTCCATTTTGCGAACACAATTGAAGAAGCCAATTGTGTCTCCTACAAAAGCTGCAGTAAAGCCTCCATCAAAGGACAAATCCTCAAAAGGGCAGCGCAATTCAAAGAAGAAAGAGGAATCAGGAGAAGATGAGTATGTATCAAAGCCTAAATTGTCTTTGACTCTGGCAGATTTCATGCCATCTACTTCAAAGCCACGGGCACCGTCCCACCAAACGGCACAGCCTAAACAGGCTAACCAGGCAGAGTCATTATCAGACGAAGAGTTAATCTTTGGTTCTGTTAATATGATTCAATTAACAGATTCATATTCCAGTCTTGATGAGCCTGAATTCCCTGTATCAAATAAAGGAACCCGAGGAAGTTCTAGAGGTTCAGGATATAGGGGAAGACGTGAATCTCTCCGAAGCCACTACTCTAATTCTACCCCTGCTAGCACTGTATATGCAGCAGAAACTCGTGGTAGAGCCCTTCAACGAGCTCAAAATGAACAAGCAAGTTCTTCTTCCAATGGCCAACTCAGCTTCGGCACAGTTATTTTGGAAGACCGATTAAATGTTCCATCTTCTTTATCTCAGCAAGTAAATGGATCTAATCAGTCTAATTTTCCAAAACCAAAGATGTTGCCAACTTCAATACAAGATGCATCAGCTTCCAAAGCATCTGCTTCCAAGGTACCTGCTAAATCACATATTCCTATTGGGAAACGCAGGCCTCTAGATCAAAAGTATGATATATTGAAACACTTGGCCCAAGTACCAGCCAAATTATCAATTTTGGATGCTTTGAATCTATCAAAAGATCTTCGGGAAGCACTCATCGAAGCTTTGTCAAGTCCTCAGGAGTTTGAAGCTGAAATTGCTGCGGCTGAAATTTATCACATAGAGAATAATCCTGCAGAATGTCATGCAGTGATATCTTTTACTGATAAAGATGAAGATGATGTTGTGCATGGGAACATAAAACCTTTGTACCTATCTGGAAAAGTCAATGGTATAGATGTTCGAAGAGCTTTTATTGACAATGGTTCAGGAGTCAACCTCATGCCCATTCGCACACTTCGTCGATTAGGCCTCACGGAATCTGATTTATCTCCTTCTACCATGATTTTGCAAGGATATGATAAAAATGAACAAGAACCACTGGGAGAAGTTACGCTCAGAACTCAGTTTGGAGATCTTGTTTCCAATTCGGATTTCATGATTGTTGATCAAGACTCAGCTTTCAATATCTTGCTTGGAAGACCCTGGCTACATCAGCATGCAGCTATTCCGTCATCATACCATCAATGTCTCAAATACTGTTTCGATGGTCAAGTTGGAACATTGTATGGTGATAAGGCCCCGTTCAAGACATGTGAGTCTCAATACATTGAGGCAGAATTTTATCACATGAAGGGAAGAGAAAAATCTACAATGAAGGAAATTACCAAAGTTAATGCTCCATATGGTTTGGAAAAAATTCCAATAAATCCATTTTCACATGTGAGTACAGATTATGTGTTACCTATCAGTCAAATTGACAAAATAGGCCCAAATAAAAATACTCTTATGGAAAGATCCATAATGTCAATTACAGCAATCGAGCCAGACAGCATGGGAGAAATTGGTAACTTACCAAGCAGTGATGAAAGCATAAGTGGTGACGTTTTCATTTCGTCTGCTGAAATCCAACAAGTCTATACTTCACTAATCAGTCTAGAAGAAGTTATAGCAACACCAGAGGTGAATGTTGATGTCGATTCTCAATCCATCATCTCCTCTTTATTTCCCAAAGAAGACCCTTTTTCATCAATAGGGTCGGAAATGGAAGCTTCTTCTTCAAAATGTGAAAATTTTGACATCTCTTATGATCATGAGAATTTCGTTTTTTCATCTACTTTGCAAGTAGAAACGGAAGAAATAACACATGATGAAGAGGAAGAGGAAGATCTTAGAAATGCTCCTCCAGCATTTGAAGAGGGTATCTCTACCACTGTGGATGAACTCAGAGAAGTAAATCTGGGTACAGAGAAAGATCCATGCCCCACTTTAATTAGTGCGGCCATGACCCTTGAAGAACAAGAGATGTATATTTCTTTTCTAAAGCAAAATAAAGATATTTTTGCTTGGAATTATACAGATATTCCTGGCCTTGATCCTGATGTTGCCACCCATCATTTGGGTTTTCCAAAAGAACATCGAGGATTCAAGCAAGCCGCGAGAAGAACACACCCAACCTATGCTTCCAAAATCGAGGCTGAAGTGGATAAGCTTATCAAAGCTAACTTCGTCAGAGAAGTTCAATATCCCAAGTGGTTGGCTAATATTGTCCCTGTAAAGAAAAAGAACGAACAAATTAGGGTTTGCATCGATTTCAGAGATCTTAATCGGTATTGTCCCAAAGATGATTTTCCAGTTCCGATTACAGAACTCTTAATTGATGCGACGGCTGGCTATGAAGTACTTTCTTTCATGGATGGATATTCTGGATATAATCATATCCGAATGGCCCCAGAAGATGAGGAATATACAGCCTTCAAAGCTCCTCAAGGTGTGTTTTGTTACCGGGTGATGCCCTTTGGTTTAAAGAATGCAGGTGCAACATATCAACGCGCCATGCATCGTATCTTCAAACCTTTTCTAGGGAAATTTGTTGAATGCTATGTAGATGATTTGGTGGTTAAATCCAAACAACGTTTTGATCACTTGGCTGATTTGGAAATCATATTCCACAAGCTTCGACAACATAATTTGAAGATGAACCCCTTAAAATGTGCTTTTGGGGTAACCTCAGGAAAATTCCTCGGCTTTGTTGTACGCCATCGTGGTATTGAAGTCGATCCTGAGAAGACCAAATCAATCCTTAGTATGTCACCTCCTCAGAATTTGAAAGAATTAAGAGGACTTCAAGGACACTTAGCCTATATTCGGCGTTTCATCGCCAATTTGGCAGGCAAAAGTTTACCCTTTTCCAAATTATTGAAGAAAGGAGTCACTTACCAGTGGACTGAAGAATGTCAAGAAGCATTTGATGTTCTCATGAAATACCTCTTGAGTCCACCAGTACTCATGCCACCTGTTGAGGGTAGGCCTCTTATCCTCTATGTGACAGCTTTAGAGCGATCATTGGGTGCCTTTCTCGCTCAAAAGAATGATGCTGGGAATGAAAATAGTCTCTACTATCTCAGTAGAACTATGCTTGAAGCAGAAACCCGGTATTCGAGTATTGAAAAGTGCTGCCTAGCATTAATCTTTGCAGTTCAGAAACTGAGACACTACCTGCAACATCACGAGGTCCAATTGGTATCTCGTAATAATCCACTCAAATTCATCCTTAGTCGTCCAATGCTTACAGGACGTCTGGCAAGGTGGGCGGTTATTCTACAGCAGTTCGACATCCAGTATGTGTCTCAAAAGGCAATTAAGGGCCAAGCTCTGGCTGATTTCCTGGCTGAACACCCTTCAGTGGAAGACACGTATTCAGATATCGAACTCCCTGATGAGGAAGTTTTTTCTATTCAAGAGAGTCCTCAAACATGGGAAATGTATTTTGATGGTGCTTCTAGAAGTCCAACAGGGAAGAAAATGGAAAATCCTAAATTCAACAAAGTTGGTTTAGGAATTGTGCTCATTTCTCCAGATAAGGCAGTGTTACCTTATTCCTTTTTGTTGTGGGAAGGTGGTACCAATAATGAAGCTGAATACCAAGCTCTCATTGCAGGCTTGGAGTTAGCGCTTCAAGCACAAGTGAATCACTTAAAGGTGAAAGGTGATTCAGACCTGGTAATCAAACAAATCAATGGGGATTATGCCATCGGAAAAGAAGAATTAATCCCTTTGTATGATTACGTCAGAGAGTTAATGTCGGAATTCCCTACAGAACCGACATTTTCTTATGTCCCAAGATCACAAAATGCTCAAGCTGACGCACTGGCTAATATAGCCACAACTTTAGAAGATCCAAATCGGGACGAGACAACCATCTGTATTGCCCACCGTCGTGCAATTTCACCTTATGTTCAAGTCAGAACAGAGGAAATTAATGAAATTAGTCCCATTCCCTCACAATATGGTCATACTACAGGATGGATGTCACCTATCAGGGAATACCTTTAAAATGGAACACTTCCACCTGATAGAGCCGAGAGAGAACAAATTCGGCGACGTGTGGTCAATTTTACTCTTTATGATGGTCCAAACCACCTCGAGAAAATTCTCTACAAACGTGGTTTTGATGGAGTTCTCTTCAGATGTATTGATGGTGAAGAGACAATGGCTGTCATAAAAGAAGTGCATGCAGGAGTCTGTGGTGCCCACCAGTCTGGACATAGATTGTCTGATCAAATTCGAAGGCTTAGATACTTCTGGCCTTCAATGATACAAGATTGTGTTAATTTCACAAAGAAGTGTCATTCATGCCAAGTATATTCCAACTTCATTCATCAACCTCCAGAGTTGCTTCATACAGCTAAATACTCATGGCCATTTTCCACATGGGGAATGGATGTGGTAGGACCTTACCCTTCAGCTACGGCCAAGCAGTTTAAGTACATTCTTACTGCTACTGATTTCTTTTCCAAATGGGCAGAGGCAGTACCTCTCAAAGAAGTCAGTTCTAAATGCATTGTTAGCTTCATCAAGTCTAACATCATTACTAGATTTGGTGTCCCTCATACCATATTGACGGACAACGGCACTAACTTCTGTTCTTCTGAGGTAAAGAAATTGTATCAAGAATACAACATTAAGTCCAACCATTCATCTCGATATCATGCAGCGGCTAATGGCCAGATAGAGGCCTTCAACAAGACTCTTTCAAATATACTGCAAAAGATGGTGGATAAAGATAAGAGGTCATGGCCTGATAAACTCTATCATGCTTTATGGGCTTATCGGACTACCACTCGCAATGCAACGCGGTCTACTCCATATTCATTGGTATATGGAACAGAAGCAGTCTTGCCAATTGAAGTTCAATTGCCCTCACTCAGAATAGCCATTTGTGATCAGTTATCAACAGATGAGCAATCCCAAAAGCGTTTGAATGAATTGGAACAGTTAGATGAGAAGAGATTGTGCACTTTGCACCACTTGGAAATCTATCATAATCGGATAGCACGAGCTTTTAACAAAAAAGTTCGTCTTCGTTCATTCATTCAGGGAGAATTGGTATTGGTTCTTAAAGCACCAATGATACCAGGAAAGAAACCTCCCAAGCTTGAACCAAAATGGGAAGGACCTTATTCAATACATAAGGTCTACTCCAATGGAGCGTATTCTCTAATCTCAATGGATGGAGAACACATCACGACTCCAACTAATGCCAGATTTCTGAAGAAGTATTTTGTATAAACACAAAATATTGTTCCCAGAACCAAGACTCTTACATTTGGTTCATACAGCAATGGTCCAGTATGACCTTAAACTACAACTTCGTCCAACATGACATTAAACTGTGTCACACTTCTGTCCGAGATGACATTAAACGATAATACGTCCAGCATGACGATAAACTGTACGGTCCATGCATATGACCTTAAACTATTCGCACTTATGTCCCTGCAACATGACACTAAACTGTGCAGCACCAATAGTCCTAACTGCAAGACTTTAAACTGCATAGTCCCTGATTTTGTCCTACATGACAATAGACTGTATAGAAGTTCCTATATTTTGTCCGAGATGACATTAAACTATATTGTGTCCTAGCAACATGACATTAAACTGTGTGGCACTTCCAACGTCCAGCATGACGATAAACTGTAAAAAGTCCCCAGAACTGATATCCTCATATTGGTTCACCTTAGTCCTAGCTACATGACTTTAAACTGTACAGCACCAGTTCGTCCTTGCTATATGACGTTAAACTATACAGCAATGGTCCAGTATGACTTTAAACTGCAACTTCGTCCCACACGACATTAAACTGTGAAAAAATTCCATGAACCGTCCAGCATGACCCTAAACTGCATCATCCGTGGTCCATGTATATGACCATAAACTATTTGCAAATATGTCCAGCAAGATGTTAAACTGTGACGTCCTAACTACATGACGCTAAACTGTATAAAAGTCCCTCACGTCCGGAAAGACGTTAAACTATATAATCATCAAAAGTCCAGCATGACATTAAAACTGCACAATCCCCCTTTCGTCCAATATGACGTTAAACTGTATTGTCCCCATCGTCCTAACTACATGACGCTAAACTGTACAGAAAGTCCTTGATATGTCCTACATGACATTAAACTGTGCATCGTTAAGGTTGTTATTACCTCTTGTTTCTCACACCGAGTATGACTCACGTGATCTTAGAGCGAACATCAACCATAACACTCCCTTTGGGCCACTAACCATGTGTAAGTCCCAACAACATTTTTTTTAGATCATTGTCCACAAGAACAACTTGGTCATTAATTCATTATTTAATTGAACTACACAGACTTTGATCCTTGCCCTCCAGGATGGGTATGTAGGCAACCTCTCAGGGTTCAAGCCCAAAGAACAATCTCTTCACATCGTTTCACCACCATCTCATATGATGATGATTTGTGAAACCGCCCTTGGAATCAATATCTTTACATTGATTAACTTTCGTCCTTGTTATATGACGTTAAACTATACAACACTTCTGTCCGGTATGACAATAAAATACAATATTCTTTGATTTCCTCATTTGAAAGAGAACTATTATTGACATTGATTTTTCAATCATGGTTTTCATTTTTTACGTGCATACATGGTAATGCCTGAACTTTTTATCTTAGGTTAAACCATCATTGCATTAAAATCCCCTTTCACCCTTCACATGTACGAACCAAATTTGTACAAAGGGTAATTCTAGAACTACGTGGACTTGATTCCCATCCTTATGGGATACGTAGGAACATTCGAGTGTCCCTCGAATCCAGTCCCAAGTCTTTTGGGCCTAACCCCAAATTTCACTTTCAGTCCCTTGGATGAAAAGTCCTCATGAAAACACACACTGTGTATTCATTATTATGGTCCGAATTCTATGACCCTAAACTAAGATCACTCATAATTTCGTCCTGCACGACGTTAAACTGCATTTCAAGAACTACGTATGGCTTGATTCTCATTCTTATGAGATACGTAGTGAAGTCCAAGTTTCAATTCAGGACCCATCCACAACATGATTATGGTTTTCATTGACCTATGTATCTCTATATACATTGGACAATACCCATCTTTATGTGTTATAATCCTAACCTTAAATATTTTCAGATCTTCATAACCCTTTTCATGACTTCTAGTCACAAAAATGTCAAACTTCTGAGAATTCTTTTGCCTGACTATGCAGCACGTGCCCATAGGTGGCCTTGCATAAACAGTCCACATAACAGACTTGTCAGCCAAAAGATGCTATTTTATTTGACCATGCAGCCAATGCCCATAGGTGGCCCTGCATATTTCAACCCCCTAACGGGTTTTGTTAAATAATAGTAACTTCATTCTTGGGAAGAATGCCTCTTTTGTCCTTATTTGTCTTAAACGACAATATGTAGGGATCCGCAAAAAATAGCCATCCTTAACATATTTGTCCCATATCCTTTTTCATGATCTGAAAGTATTCAAGTCTATGGTTTATTCTTCTTCCCTACGTTTGAGTCAGACCTTCGTAGGAGTGATATTTATCCAGTTCTTCGATATTCTTGTTTGGAAATATCTTCTCCATATTCAAGTACCTCTTTCCATACAACAAACTCTATGCTTTAGAAAATTTGAATCTCCATAAACTTTCACTGGCTTTTAGCACTAGGAAAGTAAATTTCTGGGAGTTCTTTTGCCTGACTATGCAGCACGTGCCCATAGGTGGCCTTGCATAAACAGTCCACATAACAGACTTGTCAGCCAAAAGATGCTATTTTATTTGACTATGCAACCAATCGCCATAGGTGGCCCTGCATATTTCAACCCCCTAATGGGTTTTGTTAAATAATAGTAACTTCATTCTTGGAAACTACTTCTTCTAATGCCTTTTAGCTCTTTTTTCATATCATTCCTCAGATTAAAATATTCTTAAGCTATAGTTTACATTTTTTCCCTCATACTTGAGTATGGTAATATGTTTTCAGATGAACTTTCAAGGAATTGTGTCAATTCTAATCCATTTTGGTCAAAGCTATTTCGACCTTAAAACATTAGCCCCTTTATGTCCGGCATGCATGACTTTAAACTGCCCACAAAAGAAAAAGGAACTCTGAATAAAATTCAAGTTCAAGCACACTTGCGCACTACCCTCTGTGCCCTAAAGTCTTGTGTGCCCCCTTTTCCTTTGGATGGATTCAATTTCCTCAGAGTCAAATACTCATTTTTCTCCGGATCCAACTCTGAGGGGGGACTTTTGTTGACGCTCCTTTCGTCACAGAATCTAAAAATCGGAAAAGGGGAATATCTGAGTCCAATGTGATTCATCCTTTGAAGAAACACCAAAAATCGACAAAGGGATGAACAAGGAGAACATTGCCCATAGGTCGCGCAAGTTCCCTCATGGTCGCGCAAGTACACTTGCGCGCCGCCTAGTGGTCGTGCAAGTACTTGCGCGATGCCTTATGGTCGTGCAAGTGACTTGCGCGACCTAAGTGATAACTGCCCGGTAACCGCCCGGTAACCGCCCTGGGTCTTCTTTTGCCTATAAATAGACCTTGTGGGCCCCCCATTCGAGAGGATCTTTTTCCAGAAACTCGGATCGAAGCTCCCGACGCCCAAGTCTCTTCTCAAAGCTTCCAGAACACTTCTAAGGTAATTTCTTACCTAGAATGGAAGATCTAAAGAGAAGAAGGAAGGCCTAAGTGTTGAAACTTATCAAACACTTGCGCGCCGACTTAATTCCTTCAATATAACTTGCGCGTCCCTTCTCTGGAAGAATCTCAAGAGGATGAGAAAGGGTTTAATAAAGAGTCGCTCAAGCATTTCAATATTGGTTGAAAATCGCGCAAGTACCCTCCATGTCGCGCAAGTATACTTGCGCGACCAATACTTGCGCGCCTTGCAAGACTTGCGCGCCCCTATCTTTTTGGGTGCCCATCTTGCCCATTTTACCCCTCTTAAGCCATTTGACCTTTCCTTTTTAAGATTCAGTCTTCAAGACACTCTTCAAAGCCATTTATGTCATGATTTCTTGATTTGACTTTCTTATCTAAAAGGAATTCTGTGGAATCTCTCTCAAAGTCTAGTGATTTAAATATCCTTATGTCACTAAAATACAGAGAGTTCATTCATTTAACCTCATCCTTTAAGATGAGAAAATCCTAACCTGGGTCTCCTTTTCAGGAATAATCCCCAGTTATAAAACCTTTGATCTGGGCATCTTCCTCAGGAGTAAGCCCCAATCAAAGTCCTCTGATCTTGGGCATCTTTCTTAAGAATAAGCCCCAACCTCAAATATGGGCATCCTCCTCAGGAGTAAGCCCCAAACCTTAATCCTTAACCTGGGTCTCCGTTTCAGGAATAAGACTCAGTCATAACCTTGGGCTTCCTTTTCAGGAATAAGCCCCAAGTCCCGTTAAACTTCTCTTAACCAGTCATAAATTACCTTTGATTTGGGTTTCCTTTTCAGGAATAAAACCCAATCATAAGTCCCCTCCTAACTTGGGCATCCTCCTTAGGAGTAAGCCCCAAGATTAGAGTATTCAAATCTCCATGAAGCACATATAACTTTGTGGACCCTGTTCATGGATTTTCTCCCTAAAAGTAAATCCTAAACCTTCGTCTATCTGGGCAGTCATCTATACATAATCCCCAAAACAAATTCTTATGATTGCATTTTTTATGGCACAATTGTCTAAATTTTACCAATACCTCTTGTTTCTCACACCGAGCATGACTCACGTGAGCTTAGAGTGTAAAAGTAATTATAACATTCATCTTTGAGCCATCAATCATAAACATCATATCCCATTCCTCGAACTACGTGGGTTCTGATTCCTTTTTCAAAACAAAGGATACGTAGGTAGCCCATTTATGGGTTCGATCCCAACATTGAAATAATCTCTGTCCTTCTGAATGACGATAAACTTCAAGTGCCCCACTGAGTGGCTTTAAAACCAGCCTGGTCATCAAAATGACCAAGAGACTTTTATATAAATGTTTTGAAGGATACCATTGACCAAGAATCTCTAAACAAATATAGATGATTCTATATTGATGAAGAACCTCGAATACATATAAAAGATTCTCTAAATTTCTTGCATATTTAATCATTGATTGTTAAAACTAAAGGAAATCTCATTTTATACTTGGTAATGTAATAAGGATTCACGAACTTAACTTAAATCTATAAAGAGAGTCCCGGAGTAGACAATAATTCCCCTCAAAAAGGTGTGATGAGTCCGACCTCCCATCCTCTCGACCAATGCAAATTCCTAAGCCTCATTAGCCCACAAGCTAATGAGCGCCTGCCTTTGGAAAGTAGGTCCAAACGGATGTGGAATCATTGGATGTTTCCGGTTCTACGAACAAACCCGTTAGAAACCGATCGGAACGTTTGAATCTCCCGTCCAGGAGGTCATCCCCGGATTCCGCGCGAAACAAAAATGGTGAACCCGACGTGAATCCTTAACCAAGTTAAAGTGATGTTCTTCTTATCTGTTAGGCCCTTTGGGCCAACAAGTCAATCATTGACATATGATCATCCAAAAGATGCAGTAGCCGGATTCATCTTGATTATGTCTGTTACATGGAACATGCACTCTTTTTTCAAGATCTTCTACAAAAATGGCTTTCCTTAAATTCACCCCTGTGAATACTGCTGCTGGGAACACCTCTACTGTGAGGTCTGCTGCTGTGAAAACCAATGCTGCTACTCCTGCTGGAACGTCATCAGCTCTGAGGATGACATCACCAACTCAGCGTCTTCAACGCTGTGTTTCTAATGCACTGGTTAAGGAGTACCGTCGCAACGGTACTATCCCAACTCTGGAGGCCGCTCGTCAAGCCCTCCAAGTTAACAATTCTACCTGGTCGTCCGGACAACGGCGACCAGCAATCAAGAAGCAGGCGGTGCTGACTACCGTCTCTAACCGTTTCGGGTCGTTATCCCCGGAACGCAGTTTCCATTCACTCCCTTACTCCGAGGAAGTGAATGAGCAGGTCCCGCAGGACCTTAATTCAAAAAGACAGGAGTCCTTCTCAAGGGCTCCCATCAACAATCGCCGCCAGACTCGTGCGGTAGTGCGCCCTCAACATGATGAGGGTACCGACTCCAGGCATTCAGCTCAGGTTCCTCGAACCCGAGCAGGCAAGATGAACCGCCAGAGACGGAACCCGGTTAACAATAGGCAGGTTGTCATCCCTGCCATCTCCGGAGAAGTCCACCAACCTAACTTGGTGGCAAATAACGAGCAGGCATACACACCTGTTCGTTTTAATCCCGCTGTCCAGCAGACTCGTCTGGCAGCATCAAGCCGATCCCGCCAGGCAATTCCGGCGGAGTACCATAGGCAGGAACATACACCTGCTTATACATCAGCAGTTAGTCAGCAGGCTCGTCTGACTACATATGATGGATCTCGTCAACCGCGTTTGGCGAAGTGTAATCAGCAGGCACATACACCTGCTAATACTAATCAAGCCTACCAACAGTCTCGCTTGGTAGCGCACGGAGAAGTCAGTCGGAAAGCCCCGACGACAAACAGGAGGCAGACTAAAATCTCTGCCTCCACACTTGAGTACTGTCAGAATTCACTGACAGGAAAAGGAGGACAGGAGCAGGCACATACACCTACTCCAAGCCCGGAATGGACGTATATCCCTGTTCCGGCAGCTGAAGTCACCAAACATATTTTGTCAATGGTGAAAGAGCAGAAGCAAATTCCTGCTCATATTCTGGATGCTTTCCAGGATATCATAACAGCTTCAGCATCATCTCAGGGACAGACACATAAATCTATCCCTAGCAGTGGAGTGACACATCAACAATTCACTCCGGAACAGACACACACATCTGTTCCAGTCCAAGAGGGTTATGGGGCATACTCCCCCATATCATACGGACAACCAAGTCAGGCACATACACCTGCTCAGAGCAATCACTTTCGTCATCAAGTGGTTTCTAAAGCGAGTAAGAAGGCATCTAAGAAAAAGATCCGCCCAACACAGGCAGGAGATCAAAGGCCAATCTGCAACCAAGCCTTGCTCGATACTGGAGTTCTTGAAGCCCTCAGACATTTATCTGTCGGAATTCAAGATTATACTCCCTCAGTTCCCAATATCAGGAACCTTAATTTTGAAGGTCTTCAACAGACACTTCCTCATGAAAACTTGCTTCATGAAAATTCGGTCAATCTTGAAGTTTCTTCTTCAGATGAGAGCCACAGGAACCCTCTGTGTGGTCAGAAGGCCAAGGAGCAAGAGATTTCATCTTTTGCTGTAACCCATCATGATGGTCCTCCTCGTGGTGATGAACTTCGCTGCGAAAGTCCTCTCCGCAGTAGTGATTCACGTTGTCTCGAAAATTCTTCAGAAGGCAATGTAGTGACGAGAAAGCCCTCCTATCTCGAGGCACTTGAAAACGTAAAACCAGTCATGTCTGATGCTTTACTATCGGCAGGTGAAACTCTTTCTCCATCAGAAGATAGCCTGGGGTTCAGGTTATTCTCCGAACCTTCCCTGGGTCATTCATCTTCCAGCATGAATAGTGATTCCTCTACCAATCTTGTTGAATCCGATGAAGCAACAAGGAAACACCAACTCTGGTCCAAACAGGTAGAAGAATCTTCATTTAATGATAAAGAGGAAATGCTAAACATGAGGAAAAAACTGGCAAAAGGTGAAGTACCAGTCATGTTTTGGCCTTTGGCTGACTCCCAGTACGAGATTCCAAAAATGTTGACGGATGATGGAATCCATGATATTCGCCTCAACATATGGAAAACTATTTGTCAATTAAAGAAGAAGGTATTATCTTACGATGAATATGAAAATCATCTTAAGATAATATAAGGGTTACAACGCCAGATTGATTTGGCATCTCTATCAGTCTCTCGGTATCCGAAGGCTGAAAAGCAACAGAGAACCCTTCAACGTTCATGCCTTGGCGCACTAAGAAGATTGCGTCAGTCAATTTCCAATGCTCCATCTAATGTTCATATCAGAGGATGGGGTGTTCACAGAGCACTACATTTCACAGTGCTTTCCGGTCAGCAGAGCCCGCCGAAAATGGTCTCATGCAATGTTATTGCCCATGGCCGGCCACAATCAATGGGCTTTGTTCATAATCAAAAGCTTGCTCGAGATCAAGCTTCAACTAGTTCCTCTCAAAGTCAAGTATATAGAGAACAGGTTGTTGAATTGCTCCTACATCAAGCAGGCGAGAATATTGCACAAGCCTCTCGTCTGGAGAAAACACGTCATCAAATGACAGAAGTTTTGGAAATCATCCAACGGTCTGTTGAACCAGGTGATAAAAGTGGATACAGGTTAATGCATCCAGCTAATTTCCGAACTAAGATTCACAAGATCAAGAGAGATTTTAAAAAGATCTCAGACATAGCATGTCAAGAGACACCCCAGCTTGCCAGACTGAGGACTTCTCTAACCCAACCCTCAGAATCAACGAATGGGATTCGAGGAGTTGAGCGGAAGCAACAGGAACACCCCCAGTCCACCGGACTGGGGACTTTTTCAAATCTTCAATCCCTCCCTCAGAGAAAGTCAGTATTCTCTCGATTAGGGAATAAGCCTCAAGAGGAACGAAGAGCCAAGATGTCAGGAGATTCTCTCCAAGTGACGGTTCTCCAAGAAATTCCTGAGGGATCAAGTCAACGGAATGCCATGTCTTATCATGGACATAGAAGGAGAAAATATCACAGAAATGCTGATAGAAAGGATTCCATGCAATATGCATCCATTAATGTCATCACTGCCGTTGCTGCTGATTCACCAGATGAGGCTCAATCAGAGGGATCAGACGAAGAGGTTCCTGCTCATGAAGTTGCGCACACAGACCTAAATGAAGAAGGTGTGCATACACGTAATCAAAGGCTTACCCAAAATCTGGGTATTCCTTCAAGTAACCCACTTCCCCCTCTCCGAAAAGGATCTAATAAGGGGAAAGGAAAGAATCAGGTTACTTCTCACCCTTCCTCTGAAGGAGGTCAATCGCTCTCATTAGAGCAAAGGTTTGCACAACAGGAGGAAGAAATGAAAGAATTAAGAAGGTTGAATGTAGAACTACTCCAGAATAGTCTTCTTCTTAAGAATGCTAAAGTCCAACAGCCGAAGGAATTTGTTGTAACTACTGAGATGGATCAGGAATATCCTCCTTTATCAGTACACCCATAGAGGTCTAATCCTACGGGTCAAACGCAACAACGGTTGGCAGCACTACCATTAGTTGCAGCACCAACCTCCACGGCTGTCCAAGCTCCATTCATTGCACCTACCCAAAACCAAGTTCAACCTGACATTTCTCAAAAGTTAATAACTACTATTGAGTCATTAACAGCTCGTTTAGAAACTATGGAAGGGAAACGGGCGCAAGTTCAACCTGAAAAGAAGGTTTACCCTGAATGGGTAGATTCAATTTCTCCTCCATCCAGTTTTGGAAACCCTGTTTTCCCTACTTTCAATGGATCAGGCGACCCTGAACAACATTTGACGCATTACGTGTCTTGTTGTGATCCTATGATGGGAACTCCAGAGCAGCAAGAAGCAGTGAAACTCAGATGCTTCGTGCGAACCTTGCAAGGACCAGCCTTTGTCTGGTATACAAGCTTGCAATCCCGGTCAGTCATCGGATGGGAGGATCTTCGTCAAAAATTCCTCCTTCAGTTTAGCTCAACTTTTCCAAAAACGACAGTTTTCGATCTTACAAACTGTAAGCAAAGAGAGAATGAAAGAGTCTCTAATTTCATTGCTCGTTGGAAGGGATTAACGTATTCCTTGAGTTTAGCACTCCCTCAGGAGGAATTGTTGCCAATCTGTGTGGCAAATTTGCGTGACGAATTACGCACGCCATTGATCCCTGGGAAATACACAGGAGGGTTTCGAGACCTTACTTCAATCGCTCAACAGATTGAAGATTCCCTTATGAAGGCTAAGATTAAATCTCGTGTAATTCCATCAGCTCCAGGAAGAAGAATGGGTAAAGCAGAAACTACTACAGTTATGCTTAAACAGGCACCTGTACCTATTTCTACTTCAAAACCTTCATCTTCTCGAAGGGCTCCGCCTCCTGAACACCAACAACAAAGGCTGTTTCGTCCAAATGATCAAAAAGATCAACGACGAAAACAATTTGAGGATATGAAGAGTAAAACATACTCTTTCCGGAGTGAGCAAGTTCCTGGTTACTTCATTTCAGCTCTGGAAAATAATTTGGTTCAATTACCAGTGCCGAAGAGACCAAACAAGGAAGGAGATGAAGACCGTCCCAATTATTGTCCCTTTCATCAAATGTTGGGACATCCCATCCAGGAATGTTTTGTCTTTAAAGACCTCCTACAAAAGATGGTCGACTTGGGACAAGTCAAATTGAAGGGTTCTTCAGATCATGTAGCGTGTATTACCGCTACAGATCCAGAGGAAGGAGGCAAGTGGCAGGAAGTCAAAAGCAAAACTGTGAAAAAATATGATGATTGGATGGTCAGAAAGACAATCAATCAGACCCATTCCATTTTGTGAACACAATTGAAGAATCCAATTGTGTCTCCTACAAAAGCTGCAGTAAAGCCTCCATCAAAGGACAAATCCTCAAAAGGGCAGCGCAATTCAAAGAAGAAAGAGGAATCAGGAGAAGATGAGTATGTATCAAAGCCTAAATTGTCTTTGACTCTGGCAGATTTCATGTCATCCACTTCAAAGCCACGGGCACCGTCCCACCAAACGGCACAGCCTAAACAGGCTAACCAGGCAGAGTCTTTATCAGACGAAGAGTTAATCTTTGGTTCTGTTAATATGATTCAATTAACAGATTCATATTCCAGTCTTGATGAGCCTGAATTCCCTGTATCAAATAAAGGAACCCGAGGAAGTTCTAGAGGTTCAGGATATAGGGGAAGACGTGAATCTTTCCGAAGCCACTACTCTAATTCTACCCCTGCTAGCACTGTATATGCAGCAGAAACTCGTGGTAGAGCCCTTCAGCGAGCTCAAAATGAACAAGCAAGTTCTTCTTCCAATGGCCAACTCAGCTTCGGCACAGTTATTTTGGAAGACCGATTAAATGTTCCATCTTCTTTATCTCAGCAAGTAAATGGATCTAATCAGTCTAATTTTCCAAAACCAAAGATGTTGCCAACTTCAATACAAGATGCATCAGCTTCCAAAGCATCTGCTTCCAAGGTACCAGCTAAATCACATATTCCTATTGGGAAACGCAGGCCTCTAGATCAAAAGTATGATATATTGAAACACTTGGCCCAAGTACCAGCCAAATTATTAATTTTGGATGCTTTGAATCTATCAAAAGATCTTCGGGAAGCACTCATCGAAGCTTTGTCAAGTCCTCAGGAGTTTGAAGCTGAAATTGCTGCGGCTGAAATTTATCACATAGAGAATAATCCTGCAGAATGTCATGCAGTGATATCTTTTACTGATAAAGATGAAGATGATGTTGTGCATGGGCACATAAAACCTTTGTACCTATCTGGCAAAGTCAATGGTATAGATGTTCGAAGAGCTTTTATTGACAATGGTTCAGGAGTCAACCTCATGCCCATTCGCACACTTCGTCGATTAGGCCTCACGGAATCTGATTTATCTCCTTCTACCATGATGTTGCAAGGATATGATAAAAATGAACAAGAACCACTGGGAGAAGTTACGCTCAGAACTCAGTTTGGAGATCTTGTTTCCAATTCGGATTTCATGATTGTTGATCAAGACTCAGCTTTCAATATCTTGCTTGGAAGACCCTGGCTACATCAGCATGCAGCTATTCCGTCATCATACCATCAATGTCTCAAATACTGTTTCGATGGTCAAGTTGGAACATTGTATGGTGATAAGGCCCCGTTCAAGACATGTGAGTCTCAATACATTGAGGCAGAATTTTATCACATGAAGGGAAGAGAAAAATCTACAATGAAGGAAATTACCAAAGTTAATGCTCCATATGGTTTGGAAAAAATTCCAATAAATCCATTTTCACATGTGAGTACAGATTATGTGTTACCTATCAGTAAAATTGACAAAATAGGCCCAAATCAAAATACTCTTATGGAAAGATCCATAATGTCAATTACGGCAATCGAGCCAGACAGCATGGGAGAAATTGGTAACTTACCAAGCAGTGATGAAAGCATAAGTGGTGACGTTTTCATTTCGTCTGCTGAAATCCAACAAGTCTATACTTCACTAATCAGTCCAGAAGAAGTTATAGCAACACCAGAGGTGAATGTTGATGTCGATTCTCAATCCATCATCTCCTCTTTATTTCCAAAAGAAGACCCTTTTTCATCAATAGGGTCGGAAATGGAAGCTTCTTCTTCAAAATGTGAAAATTTTGACATCTCTTATGATCATGAGAATTTCGTTTTTTCATCTACTTTGCAAGTAGAAACGGAAGAAATAACACATGATGAAGAGGAAGAGGAAGATCTTAGAAATGCTCCTCCAGCATTTGAAGAGGGTATCTCTACCACTGTGGATGAACTCAGAGAAGTAAATCTGGGTACAGAGAAAGATCCACGCCCCACTTGAATTAGTGAGGCCATGACCCTTGAAGAACAAGAGATGTATATTTCTTTTCTAAAGCAAAATAAAGATATTTTTTCTTGGAATTATACAGAGATGCCTGGCCTTGATCCTGATGTTGCCACCCATCATTTGGGTTTTCCAAAAGAACATCGAGGATTCAAGCAAGCCGCGAGAAGAACACACCCAACCTATGCTTCCAAAATCGAGGCTGAAGTGGATAAGCTTATCAAAGCTAAATTCATCAGAGAAGTTCAATATCCCAAGTGGTTGGCTAATATTGTCCCTGTAAAGAAAAAGAACGGACAAATTAGGGTTTGCATCGATTTCAGAGATCTTAATCGGTATTGTCCCAAAGATGATTTTCCAGTTCCGATTACAGAACTCTTAATTGATGCGACGACTGGCTATGAAGTACTTTCTTTCATGGATGGATATTCTGGATATAATCAGATCCGAATGGCCCCAGAAGATGAGGAATATACAGCCTTCAGAGCTCCTCAAGGTGTGTTTTGTTACCGGGTGATGCCCTTTGGTTTAAAGAATGCAGGTGCAACATATCAACGCGCCATGCATCGTATCTTCAAACCTTTTCTAGGGAAATTTGTTGAATGCTATGTAGATGATTTGGTGGTTAAATCCAAACAACGTTTTGATCACTTGGCTGATTTGGAAATCATATTCCACAAGCTTCGACAACATAATTTGAAGATGAACCCCTTAAAATGTGCTTTTGGGGTAACCTCAGGAAAATTCCTCGGCTTTGTTGTACGCCATCGTGGTATTGAAGTCGATCCTGAGAAGACCAAATCAATCCTTGGTATGTCACCTCCTCATAATTTGAAAGAATTAAGAGGAATTCAAGGACACTTAGCCTATATTCGGCGTTTCATCGCCAATTTGGCAGGCAAAAGTTTACCCTTTTCCAAATTATTGAAGAAAGGAGTCACTTACCAGTGGACTGAAGAATGTCAAGAAGCATTTGATGTTCTCAAGAAATACCTCTTGAGTCCACCAGTACTCATGCCACCTGTTGAGGGTAGGCCTCTTATCCTCTATGTGACAGCTTTAGAGCGATCATTGGGTGCCTTTCTCGCTCAAAAGAATGATGCTGGGAATGAAAATAGTCTCTACTATCTCAGTAGAACTATGCTTGAAGCAGAAACCCGGTATTCGAGTATTGAAAAGTGCTGCCTAGCATTAATCTTTGCAGTTCAGAAACTGAGACACTACCTGCAACATCACGAGGTCCAATTGGTATCTCGTAATAATCCACTCAAATTCATCCTTAGTCGTCCAATGTTTACAGGACGTCTGGCAAGGTGGGCAGTTATTCTAAAGCAGTTCGACATCCAGTATGTGTCACAAAAGGCAATTAAGGGCCAAGCTCTGGCTGATTTCCTGGCTGAACACCCTTCAGTGGAAGACATGTATTCAGATATCGAACTCCCTGATGAGGAAGTTTTTTCTATTCAAGAGAGTCCTCAAACATGGGAAATGTATTTTGATGGTGCTTCTAGAAGTCCAACAGGGAAGAAAATGGAAAATCCTAAATTCAACAAAGTTGGTTTAGGAATTGTGCTCATTTCTCCAGATAAGGCAGTGTTACCTTATTCCTTTTTGTTGTGGGAAGGTGGTACCAATAATGAAGCTGAATACCAAGCTCTCATTGCAGGCTTGGAGTTAGCGCTTCAAGCACAAGTGAATCACTTAAAGGTGAAAGGTGATTCAGACCTGGTAATCAAACAAATCAATGGGGATTATGCCATCAGAAAAGAAGAATTAATCCCTTTTTATGATTACGTCAGAGAGTTAATGTCGGAATTCCCTACAGAACCGACATTTTCTTATGTCCCAAGATCAAAAAATGCTCAAGCTGACGCACTGGCTAATATAGCCACAGCTTTAGCAGATCCAAATCGGGACGAGACAACCATCTGTATTGCCCACCGTCGTGCAATTTCACCTTATGTTCAAGTCAGAACAGAGGAAATTAATGAAATTAGTCCCATTCCTGAACCATATGGTCATACTACAGGATGGATGTCACCTATCAGGGAATACCTTCAAAATGGAACACTTCCACCTGATAGAGCCGAGAGAGAACAAATTCGGCGACGTGTGGTCAATTTTACTCTTTATGATGGTCCAAACCACCTCGAGAAAATTCTCTACAAACGTGGTTTTGATGGAGTTCTCTTCAAATGTATTGATGGTGAAGAGACAATGGCTGTCATAAAAGAAGTGCATGCAGGAGTCTGTGGTGCCCACCAGTCTGGACATAGATTGTCTGATCAAATTCGAAGGCTTGGATACTTCTGGCCTTCAATGATACAAGATTGTGTTAATTTCACAAAGAAGTGTCATTCATGCCAAGTATATTCCAACTTCATTCATCAACCTCCAGAGTTGCTTCATACAGCTAAATACTCATGGCCATTTTCCACATGGGGAATGGATGTGGTAGGACCTTACCCTTCAGCTACGGCCAAGCAGTTTAAGTACATTCTTACTGCTACTGATTTCTTTTCCAAATGGGCAGAGGCAGTACCTCTCAAAGAAGTCAGTTCTAAATGCATTGTTAGCTTCATCAAGTCTAACATCATTACTAGATTTGGTGTCCCTCATACCATATTGACGGACAACGGCACTAACTTCTGTTCTTCTGAGGTAAAGAAATTGTATCAAGAATACAACATTAAGTCCAACCATTCATCTCGATATCATGCAGCGGCTAATGGCCAGATAGAGGCCTTTAACAAGACTCTTTCAAATATACTGCAAAAGATGGTGGATAAAGATAAGAGGTCATGGCCTGATAAACTCTATCATGCTTTATGGGCTTATCGGACTACCACTCGCAATGCAACGCGGTCTACTCCATATTCATTGGTATATGGAACAGAAGCAGTCTTGCCAATTGAAGTTCAATTGCCCTCACTCAGAATAGCCATTTGTGATCAGTTATCAACAGATGAGCAATCCCAAAAGCGTTTGAATGAATTGGAACAGTTAGATGAGAAGAGATTGTGCACTTTGCACCACTTGGAAATCTATCAGAATCGGATAGCACGAGCTTTTAACAAAAAAGTTCGTCTTCGTTCATTCATTCAGGGAGAATTGGTATTGGTTCTTAAAGCACCAATGATACCAGGAAAGAAACCTCCCAAGCTTGAACCAAAATGGGAAGGACCTTATTCAATACATAAGGTCTACTCCAATGGAGCGTATTCTCTAATCTCAATGGATGGAGAACACATCACGACTCCAACTAATGCCAGATTTCTGAAGAAGTATTTTGTATAAACACAAAATATTGTTCCCAGAACCAAGACTCTTACATTTGGTTCATACAGCAATGGTCCAGTATGACCTTAAACTACAACTTCGTCCAACATGACATTAAACTGTGTCACACTTCTGTCCGAGATGACATTAAACGATAATACGTCCAGCATGACGATAAACTGTACGGTCCATGCATATGACCTTAAACTATTCGCACTTATGTCCCTGCAACATGACACTAAACTGTGCAGCACCAATAGTCCTAACTGCAAGACTTTAAACTGCATAGTCCCTGATTTTGTCCTACATGACAATAAACTGTATAGAAGTTCCTATATTTTGTCCGAGATGACATTAAACTATATTGTGTCCTAGCAACATGACATTAAACTGTGTGGCACTTCCAACGTCCAGCATGACGATAAACTGTAAAAAGTCCCCAGAACTGATATCCTCATATTGGTTCACCTTAGTCCTAGCTACATGACTTTAAAATGTACAGCACCAGTTCGTCCTTGCTATATGACGTTAAACTATACAGCAATGGTCTAGTATGACTTTAAACTGCAACTTCGTCCCACACGACATTAAACTGTGAAGAAATTCCATGAACTGTCCAGCATGACCCTAAACTGCATCATCCGTGGTCCATGTATATGACCATAAACTATTTGAAAATATGTCCAGCAAGACGTTAAACTGTGACGTCCTAACTACATGACGCTAAACTGTATAAAAGTCCCTCACGTCCGGAAAGACGTTAAACTATATAATCATCAAAAGTCCAGCATGACATTAAAACTGCACAATCCCCCTTTCGTCCAATATGACGTTAAACTGTATTGTCCCCATCGTCCTAACTACATGACGCTAAACTGTACAGAAAGTCCTTGATATGTCCTACATGACATTAAACTGTGCATCGTTAAGGTTGTTATTACCTCTTGTTTCTCACACCGAGTATGACTCACGTGAGCTTAGAGCGAACATCAACCATAACACTCCCTTTGGGCCACTAACCATGTGTAAGTCCCAACAACATTTTTTTTAGATCATTGTCAACAAGAACAACTTGGTCATTAATTCATTCTTTAATTGAACTACACGGACTTTGATCCTTGCCCTCCAGGATGGGTATGTAGGCAACCTCTCAGGGTTCAAGCCCAAAGAACAATCTCTTCACATCGTTTCACCACCATCTCATATGATGATGATTTGTGAAACCGCCCTTGGAATCAATATCTTTACATTGATTAACTTTCATCCTTGTTATATGACGTTAAACTATACAACACTTCTGTCCGGTATGACAATAAACTACAATATTCTTTGATTTCCTCATTTGAAAGAGAACTATTATTGACATTGATTTTTCAATCATGGTTTTCATTTTTTACGTGCATACATGGTAATGCCTGAACTTTTTATCTTAGGTTAAACCATCATTGCATTAAAATCCCCTTTCACCCTTCACATGTACGAACCAAATTTGTACAAAGGGTAATTCTAGAACTACGTGGACTTGATTCCCATCCTTATGGGATACGTAGGAACATTCGAGTGTCCCTCGAATCCAGTCCCAAGTCTTTTGGGCCTAACCCCAAATTTCACTTTCAGTCCCTTGGCTGAAAAGTCCTCATGAAAACACACACTGTGTATTCATTATTATGGTCCGAATTCTATGACCCTAAACTAAGATCACTCATAATTTCGTCCTGCACGACGTTAAACTGCATTTCAAGAACTACGTATGGCTTGATTCTCATTCTTATGAGATACGTAGTGAAGTCCAAGTTTCAATTCAGGACCCATCCACAACATGATTATGGTTTTCATTGACCTATGTATCTCTATATACATTGGACAATACCCATCTTTATGTGTTATAATCCTAACCTTAAATATTTTCAGATCTTCATAACCCTTTTCATGACTTCTAGTCACAAAAATGTCAAACTTCTGAGAATTCTTTTGCCTGACTATGCAGCACGTGCCCATAGGTGGCCTTGCATAAACAGTCCACATAACAGACTTGTCAGCCAAAAGATGCTATTTTATTTGACCATGCAGCCAATGCCCATAGGTGGCCCTGCATATTTCAACCCCCTAACGGGTTTTGTTAAATAATAGTAACTTCATTCTTGGGAAGAATGCCTCTTTTGTCCTTATTTGTCTTAAACGACAATATGTAGGGATCCGCAAAAAATAGCCATCCTTAACATATTTGTCCCATATCCTTTTTCATGATCTGAAAGTATTCAAGTCTATGGTTTATTCTTCTTCCCTACGTTTGAGTCAGACCTTCGTAGGAGTGATATTTATCCAGTTCTTCGATATTCTTGTTTGGAAATATCTTCTCCATATTCAAGTACCTCTTTCCATACAACAAACTCTATGCTTTAGAAAATTTGAATCTCCATAAACTTTCACTGGCTTTTAGCACTAGGAAAGTAAATTTCTGGGAGTTCTTTTGCCTGACTATGCAGCACGTGCCCACAGGTGGCCTTGCATAAACAGTCCACATAACAGACTTGTCAGCCAAAAGATGCTATTTTATTTGACTATGCAGCCAATCGCCATAGGTGGCCCTGCATATTTCAACCCCCTAACGGGTTTTGTTAAATAATAGTAACTTCATTCTTGGAAACTACTTCTTCTAATGCCTTTTAGCTCTTTTTTCATATCATTCCTCAGATTCAAATATTCTTAAGCCATAGTTTACATTTTTTCCCTCATACTTGAGTATGGTAATATGTTTTCAGATGAACTTTCAAGGAATTGTGTCAATTCTAATCCATTTTGGTCAAAGCTATTTCGACCTTAAAACATTAGCCCCTTTATGTCCGGCATGCATGACTTTAAACTGCCCACAAAAGAAAAAGGAACTCTGAATAAAATTCAAGTTCAAGCACACTTGCGCACTGCCCTCTGTGCCCTAAAGTCTTGTGCGCCCCCTTTTCCTTTGGAAGGATTCAATTTCCTCAGAGTCAAATACTCATTTTTCTCCGGATCCAACTCTGAGGGGGGACTTTTGTTGACGCTCCTTTCGTCACAGAATCTAAAAATCGGAAAAGGGGAATATCTGAGTCCAATGTGATTCATCCTTTGAAGAAACACCAAAAATCGACAAAGGGATGAACAAGGAGAACATTGCCCATAGGTCGCGCAAGTTCCCTCATGGTCGCACAAGTACACTTGCGCGCCGCCTAGTGGTCGTGGAAGTACTTGCGCGATGCCTTATGGTCGTTCAAGTGACTTGCGCGACCTAAGTGATAACTGCCCGGTAACCGCCCGGTAACCGCCCTGGGTCTTCTTTTGCCTATAAATAGACCTTGTGGGCCCCCCATTCGAGAGGATCTTTTTCCAGAAACTCGGATCGAAGCTCCTGATGCCCAAGTCTCTTCTCAAAGCTTCCAGAACACTTCTAAGGTAATTTCTTACCTAGAATGGAAGATCTAAAGAGAAGAAGGAAGGCCTAAGTGTTGAAACTTATCAAACACTTGCGCGCCGAGTTAATTCCTTCAATATAACTTGTGCGTCCCTTCTCTGGAAGAACCTCAAGAGGATGGGAAAGGGTTTAATAAAGAGTCGCTCAAGCATTTCAATATTGGTTGAAAATCGCGCAAGTACCCTCCATGTCGCGCAAGTATACTTGCGCGACCAATACTTGCGCGCCGCCGCAGGACTTGCGCGCCTTGCAAGACTTGCGCGCCCCTATCTTTTTGGGTGCCCATCTTTCCCATTTTACCCCTCTTAAGCCATTTCACCTTTCCTTTTTAAGATTCAGTCTTCAAGACACTCTTCAAAGCCATTTATGGCATGATTTCTTGATTTGACTTTCTTATCTAAAAGGAATTCTGTGGAATCTCTCTCAAAGTCTAGTGATTTAAATATCCTTATGTCACTAAAATACAGAGAGTTCATTCATTTAACCTCATCCTTTAAGATGAGAAAATCCTAACCTGGGTCTCCTTTTCAGGAATAATCCCCAGTTATAAAACCTTTGATCTGGGCATCTTCCTCAGGAGTAAGCCCCAATCAAAGTCCTCTAATCTTGGGCATATTTCTTAAGAATAAGCCCCAACCTCAAATATGGGCATCCTCCTCAGGAGTAAGCCCCAAACCTTAATCCTTAACCTGGGTCTCCGTTTCAGGAATAAGACTCAGTCATAACCTTGGGCTTCCTTTTCAGGAATAAGCCCCAAGTCCCGTTAAACTTCTCTTAACCAGTCATAAATTACCTTTGATTTGGGTTTCCTTTTCAGGAATAAAACCCAATCATAAGTCCCCTCCTAACTTGGGCATCCTCCTTAGGAGTAAGCCCCAAGATTAGAGTATTCAAATCTCCATGAAGCACATATAACTTTGTGGACCCTGTTCATGGATTTTCTCCCTAAAAGTAAATCCTAAACCTTCGTCTATCTGGGCAGTCATCTATACATAAGCCCCAAAACAAATTCTTATGATTGCATCTTTTATGGCACAATTGTCTAAATTTTACCAATACCTCTTGTTTCTCACACCGAGCATGACTCACGTGAGCTTAGAGTGTAAAAGTAATTATAACATTCATCTTTGAGCCATCAATCATAAACATCATATCCCATTCCTCGAACTACGTGGGTTCTGATTCCTTTTTCAAAACAAAGGATACGTAGGTAGCCCATTTATGGGTTCGATCCCAACATTGAAATAATCTCTGTCCTTCTGAATGACGATAAACTTCAAGTGCCCCACTGAGTGGCTTTAAAACCAGCCTGGTCATCAAAATGACCAAGAGACTTTTATATAAATGTTTTGAAGGATACCATTGACCAAGAATCTCTAAACAAATATAGATGATTCTATATTGATGAAGAACCTCGAATACATATAAAAGATTCTCTAAATTTCTTTCATATTTAATCATTGATTGTTAAAACTAAAGGAAAGATCATTTTATACTTGGTAATGTAATAAGGATTCACGAACTTAACTTAAATCTATAAAGAGAGTCCCGGAGTAGACAATAATTCCCCTCAAAAAGGTGTGATGAGTCCGACCTCCCATCCTCTCGACCAATGCAAATTCCTAAGCCTCATTAGCCCACAAGCTAATGAGCGCCTGCCTTTGGAAAGTAGGTCCAAACGGATGTGGAATCATTGGATGTTTCCGGTTCTACGAACAAACCCGTTAGAAACCGATCGGAACGTTTGAATCTCCCGTCCAGGAGGTCATCCCCGGATTCCGCGCGAAACAAAAATGGTGAACCCGACGTGAATCCTTAACCAAGTTAAAGTGATGTTCTTCTTATCTGTTAGGCCCTTTGGGCCAACAAGGCAATCATTGACATATGATCATCCAAAAGATGCAGTAGCCGGATTCATCTTGATTATGTCTGTTACATGGAACAGGCACTCTTTTTTCAAGATCTTCTACAAAAATGGCTTTCCTTAAATTCACCCCTGTGAATACTGCTGCTGGGAACACCTCTACTGTGAGGTCTGCTGCTGTGAAAACCAATGCTGCTACTCCTGCTGGAACGTCATCAGCTCTGAGGATGACATCACCAACTCAGCTTCTTCAACGCTGTGTTTCTAATGCACTGGTTAAGGAGTACCGTCGCAACGGTACTATCCCAACTCTGGAGGCCGCTCGTCAAGCCCTCCAAGTTAACAATTCTACCTGGTCGTCCAGACAACGGCGACCAGCAATCAAGAAGCAGGCGGTGCTGACTACCGTCTCTAACCGTTTCGGGTCGTTATCCCCGGAACGCAGTTTCCATTCACTCCCTTACTCCGAGGAAGTGAATGAGCAGGTCCCGCAGGACCTTAATTCAAAAAGACAGGAGTCCTTCTCAAGGGCTCCCATCAACAATCGCCGCCAGACTCGTGCGGTAGTGCGCCCTCAACATGATGAGGGTACCGACTCCAGGCATTCAGCTCAGGTTCCTCGAACCCGAGCAGGCAAGATGAACCGCCAGAGACGGAACCCGGTTAACAATAGGCAGGTTGTCATCCCTGCCATCTCCGGAGAAGTCCACCAACCTAACTTGGTGGCAAATAACGAGCAGGCATACACACCTGTTCGTTTTAATCCCGCTGTCCAGCAGACTCGTCTGGCAGCATCAAGCCGATCCCGCCAGGCAATTCCGGCGGAGTACCATAGGCAGGAACATACACCTGCTTATACATCAGCAGTTAGTCAGCAGGCTCGTCTGACTACATATGATGGATCTCGTCAACCGCGTTTGGCGAAGTGTAATCAGCAGGCACATACACCTGCTAATACTAATCAAGCCTACCAACAGTCTCGCTTGGTAGCGCACGGAGAAGTCAGTCGGAAAGCCCCGACGACAAACAGAAGGCAGACTAAAATCTCTGCCTCCACACTTGAGTACTGTCAGAATTCACTGACAGGAAAAGGAGGACAGGAGCAGGCACATACACCTACTCCAATCCCGGAATGGACGTATATCCCTGTTCCGGCGGCTGAAGTCACCAAACATATTTTGTCAATGGTGAAAGAGCAGAAGCAAATTCCTGCTCATATTCTGGATGCTTTCCAGGATATCATAACAGCTTTAGCATCATCTCAGGGACAGACACATAAATCTATCCCTAGCAGTGGAGTGACACATCAACAATTCACTCCGGAACAGACACACACATCTGTTCCAGTCCAAGAGGGTTATGGGGCATACTCCCCCATATCATACGGACAACCAAGTCAGGCACATACACCTGCTCAGAGCAATCACTTTCGTCATCAAGTGGTTTCTAAAGCGAGTAAGAAGGCATCTAAGAAAAAGATCCGCCCAGCACAGTCAGGAGATCAAAGGCCAATCTGCAACCAGGCCTTGCTCGATGCTGGAGTTCTTGAAGCCCTCAGACATTTATCTGTCGGAATTCAAGATTCTACTCCCTCAGTTCCCAATATCAGGAACCTTAATTTTGAAGGTCTTCAACAGACACTTCCTCATGAAAACTTGCTTCATGAAAATTCGGTCAATCTTGAAGTTTCTTCTTCAGATGAGAGCCACAGGAACCCTCTGTGTGGTCAGAAGGCCAAGGAGCAAGAGATTTCATCTTTTGCTGTAACCCATCATGATGGTCCTCCTCATGGTGATGAACTTCGCTGCGAAAGTCCTCTCCATAGTAGTGATTCACGTTGTCTCAAAAATTCTTCAGAAGGCAATGTAGTGACGAGAAAGCCCTCCTATCTCGAGGCACTTGCAAACGTAAAACCAGTCATGTCTGATGCTTTACTATCGGCAGGTGAAACTCTTTCTACATCAGAAGATAGCCTGGGGTTCAGGTTATTCTCCGAACCTTCCCTGGGTCATTCATCTTCCTGCATGAATAGTGATTCCTCTACCAATCTTGTTGAATCCGATGAAGCAATAAGGAAAAACCAACTCTGGTCCAAACAGGTAGAAGAATCTTCATTTAATGATAAAGAGGAAATGCTGAACATGAGGAAAAAACTGGCAAAAGGTGAAGTACCAGTCATGTTTTGGCCTTTGGCTGACTCCCAGTACGACATTCCAAAAATGTTGACGGATGATGGAATCCATGATATTCGTCTCAACATATGGAAAACTCTTTGTCAATTAAAGAAGAAGGTATTATCTTACGATGAATATGAAAATCATCTTAAGATAATAGAAGGGTTACAACGCCAGATTGATTTGGCATCTCTATCAGTCTCTCGGTATCCGAAGGCTGAAAAGCAACAAAGAACCCTTCAACGTTCATGGCTTGGCGCACTAAGAAGATTGCGTCAGTTAATTTCCAATGCTCCATCTAATGTTCATATCAGAGGATGGGGTGTTCACGGAGCACTACATTTCACAGTGCTTTCCGGTCAGCAGAGCCCGCCGAAAATGGTCTCATGCAATGTTATTGCCCATGGCCGGCCACAGTCAATGGGCTTTGTTCATAATCAAAAGCTTTCTCGAGATCAAGCTTCAACTAGTTCCTCTCAAAGTCAAGTATATAGAG
This sequence comes from Viscum album, assembly GCA_963277665.1. Lineage (NCBI taxonomy): Eukaryota > Viridiplantae > Streptophyta > Magnoliopsida > Santalales > Viscaceae > Viscum > Viscum album. Next base: position 1,317,979,754 of record OY728166.1, read on the forward strand.
AACAGGTTGTTGAATTGCTCCTACATCAAGCAGGCGAGAATATTGCACAAGCCTCTCATCTGGAGCAAACACGTCATCAAATGACAGAAGTTTCGGAAATCATCCAACGGTCTGTTGAACCAGGTGATAAAATTGGATACAGGTTAATGCATCCAGCTAATTTCCGAACTAAGATTCGCAAGATCAAGAGAGATTTTAAAAAGATCTCAGACATAGCATGTCAAGAGACACCCCAGCTTGCCAGACTGGGGACTTCTCTAACCCAACCCTCAGAATCAACGAATGGGATTCGAGGAGTTGAGCGGAAGCAACAGGAACACCCCCAGTCCACCGGACTGGGGACTTTTTCAAATCTTCAATCCCTCCCTCAGAGAAAGTCAGTATTCTCTCGATTAGGGAATAAGCCTCAAGAGGAACGAAGAGCCAAGATGTCAGGAGATTCTCTCCAAGTGACGGTTCTCCAAGAAATTCCTGAGGGATCAAGTCAACGGAATGCCATGTCTTATCATGGACATAGAAGGAGACAATATCACAGAAATGCTGATAGAAAGGATTCCATGCAATATGCATCCATTAATGTCATCACTGCCGTTGCTGCTGATTCACCAGATGAGGCTCAATCAGAGGGATCAGACGAAGAGGTTCCTGCTCAAGAAGTTGCGCACACAGACCTAAATGAAGAAGGTGTGCGCACACGAAATCAAAGGCTTACCCAAAATCTGGGTATTCCTTCAAGTAACCCACTTCCCCCTCTCCGAAAAGGATCCAATAAGGGGAAAGGAAAGAATCAGGTTACTTCTCACCCTTCCTCTGAAGGAGGTCAATCGCTCTCATTAGAGCAAAGGTTTGCACAACAGGAGGAAGAAATGAAAGAATTAAGAAGGTTGAATGCAGAACTACTCCAGAATAGTCTTCTTCTTAAGAATGCTGAAGTCCGACAGCTGAAGGAATTTGTTGTAACTACTGAGATGGATCAGGAATATCCTCCTTTATCAGTACACCCACAGAGGTCTAATCCTACGGGTCAAACGCAACAACGGTTGGCAGCACTACCATTAGTTGCAGCACCAACCTCCACGGCTGTCCAAGCTCCATTCATTGCACCTACCCAAAACCAAGTTCAACCTGACATTTCTCAAAAGTTAATAACTACTATTGAGTCATTAACAGCTCGGTTAGAAACTATGGAAGGGAAACGGGCGCAAGTTCAACCTGAAAAGAAGGTTTACCCTGAATGGGTAGATTCAATTTCTCCTCCATCCAGTTTTGGAAACCCTGTTTTCCCTACTTTCAATGGATCAGGCGACCCTGAACAACATTTGACGCATTACGTGTCTTGTTGTGATCCTATGATGGGAACTCCAGAGCAGCAAGAAGCAGTGAAACTCAGATGCTTTGTGCGAACCTTGCAAGGACCAGCCTTTGTCTGGTATACAAGCTTGCAATCCCGGTCAGTCATCGGATGGGAGGATCTTCGTCAAAAATTCCTCCTTCAGTTTAGCTCAACTTTGCCAAAAACGACAGTTTTCGATCTTACAAACTGTAAGCAAAGAGAGAATGAAAGAGTCTCTGATTTCATTACTCGTTGGAAGGGATTAACGTATTCCTTGAGTTTAGCACTCCCTCAGGAGGAATTGTTGCCAATCTGTGTGGCAAATTTGCGTGACGAATTATGCACGCCATTGATCCCTGTGAAATACACAGGAGGGTTTCGAGACCTTACTTCAATCGCTCAACAGATTGAAGATTCCCTTATGCAGGCTAAGGTTAAATCTCGTGTAATTCCATCAGCTCCAGGAAGAAGAATGGGTAAAGCAGAAACTGCTACAGTTATGCTTAAACAGGCACCTGTACCTATTTCTACTTCAAAACCTTCATCTTCTCGAAGGGCTCCGCCTCCTGAACACCAACAACAAAGGCTGTTTTGTCCAAATGATCAAAAAGATCAACGACGAAAACAATTTGAGGATATGAAGAGTAAAACATACTCTTTCCGGAGTGAGCAAGTTCCTGGTTACTTCATTTCAGCTCTGGAAAATAATTTGGTTCAATTACCAGTGCCGAAGAGACCAAACAAGGAAGGAGATGAAGACCATCCCAATTATTGTCCCTTTCATCAAATGCTGGGACATCCCATCCAGGAATGTTTTGTCTTTAAAGACCTCCTACAAAAGATGGTCGACTTAGGACAAGTCAAATTGAAGGGTTCTTCAGCTCATGTAGCGTGTATTACCGCTACAGATCCAGAGGAAGGAGGCGAGTGGCAGGAAGTCAAAAGCAAAACTGTGAAAAAATATGATGATTGGATGGTCAGAAAGACAATCAATCGGACCCATTCCATTTTGCGAACACAATTGAAGAAGCCAATTGTGTCTCCTACAAAAGCTGCAGTAAAGCCTCCATCAAAGGACAAATCCTCAAAAGGGCAGCGCAATTCAAATAAGAAAGAGGAATCAGGAGAAGATGAGTATGTATCAAAGCCTAAATTGTCTTTGACTCTGGCAGATTTCATGCCATCTACTTCAAAGCCACGGGCACCGTCCCACCAAACGGCACAGCCTAAACAGGCTAACCAGGCAGAGTCTTTATCAGACGAAGAGTTAATCTTTGGTTCTGTTAATATGATTCAATTAACAGATTCATATTACAGTCTTGATGAGCCTGAATTCCCTGTATCAAATAAAGGAACCCGAGGAAGTTCTAGAGGTTCAGGATATAGGGGAAGACGTGAATCTTTCCGAAGCCACTACTCTAATTCTACCCCTGCTAGCACTGTATATGCAGCAGAAACTCGTGGTAGAGCCCTTCAGCGAGCTCAAAATGAACAAGCAAGTTCTTCTTCCAATGGCCAACTCAGCTTCGGCACAGTTATTTTGGAAGACCGATTAAATGTTCCATCTTCTTTATCTCAGCAAGTAAATGGATCTAATCAGTCTAATTTTCCAAAACCGAAGATGTTGCCAACTTCAATACAAGATGCATCAGCTTCCAAAGCATCTGCTTCCAAGGTACCTGCTAAATCACATATTCCTATTGGGAAACGCAGGCCTCTAGATCAAAAGTATGATATATTGAAACACTTGGCCCAAGTACCAGCCAAATTATCAATTTTTTATGCTTTGAATCTATCAAAAGATCTTCGGGAAGCACTCATCGAAGCTTTTTCAAGTCCTCAGGAGTTTGAAGCTGAAATTGCTGCGGCTGAAATTTATCACATAGAGAATAATCCTGCAGAATGTCATGCAGTGATATCTTTTACTGATAAAGATGAAGATGATGTTGTGCATGGGCACATAAAACCTTTGTACCCATCTGGAAAAGTCAATGGTATAGATGTTCGAAGATCTTTTATTGACAATGGTTCAGGAGTCAACCTCATGCCCATTCGCACACTTCGTCGATTAGGCCTCACGGAATCTGATTTATCTCCTTCTACCATGATGTTGCAAGGATATGATAAAAATGAACAAGAACCACTGGGAGAAGTTACGCTCATAACTCAGTTTGGAGATCTTGTTTCCAATTCGGATTTCATGATTGTTGATCAAGACTCAGCTTTCAATATCTTGCTTGGAAGACCCTGGCTACATCAGCATGCAACTATTCCGTCATCATACCATCAATGTCTCAAATACTGTTTCGATGGTCAAGTTGGAACATTGTATGGTGATAAGGCCCCGTTCAAGACATGTGAGTCTCAATACATTGAGGCAGAATTTTATCACATGAAGGGAAGAGAAAAATCTACAATGAAGGAAATTACCAAAGTTAATGCTCCATATGGTTTGGAAAAAATTCCAATAAATCCATTTTCACATGTGAGTACAGATTATGTGTTACCTATCAGTCAAATTGACAAAATAGGCCCAAATCAAAATACTCTTATGGAAAGATCCATAATGTCAATTACGGCAATCGAGCCAGACAGCATGGGAGAAATTGGTAACTTACCAAGCAGTGATGAAAGCATAAGTGGTGACGTTTTCATTTCGTCTGCTGAAATCCAACAAGTCTATACTTCACTAATCAGGCCAGAAGAAGTTATAGCAACACCAGAGGTGAATGTTGATGTCGATTCTGAATCCATCATCTCCTCTTTATTTCCCAACGAAGACCCTTTTTCATCAATAGGGTCGGAAATGGAAGCTTCTTCTTCAAAATGTGAAAATTTTGACATCTCTTATGATCATGAGAATTTCGTTTTTTCATCTACTTTGCAAGTAGAAATGGAAGAAATAACACATGATGAAGAGGAAGAGGAAGATCTTAGAAATGCTCCTCCAGCATTTGAAGAGGGTATCTCTACCACTGTGGATGAACTCAGAGAAGTAAATCTGGGTACAGAGAAAGATCCATGCCCCACTTTAATTAGTGCGGCCATGACCCTTGAAGAACAAGAGATGTATATTTCTTTTCTAAAGCAAAATAAAGATATTTTTGCTTGGAATTATACAGAGATGCCTGGCCTTGATCCTGATGTTGCCACCCATCATTTGGGTTTGCCAAAAGAACATCGAGGATTCAAGCAAGCCGCGAGAAGAACACACCCAACCTATGCTTCCAAAATCGAGGCTGAAGTGGATAAGCTTATCAAAGCTAACTTCGTCAGAGAAGTTCAATATCCCAAGTGGTTGCCTAATATTGTCCCTGTAAAGAAAAAGAACGGACAAATTAGGGTTTGCATCGATTTCAGAGATCTTAATCGGTATTGTCCCAAAGATGATTTTCCAGTTCCGATTACAGAACTCTTAATTGATGTGACGGCTGGCTATGAAGTACTTTCTTTCATGGATGGATATTCTGGATATAATCAGATCCGAATGGCCCCAGAAGATGAGGAATATACAGCCTTCAGAGCTCCTCAAGGTGTGTTTTGTTACCGGGTGATGCCCTTTGGTTTAAAGAATGCAGGTGCAACATATCAACGCGCCATGCATCGTATCTTCAAACCTTTTCTAGGGAAATTTGTTGAATGCTATGTAGATGATTTGGTGGTTAAATCCAAACAACGTTTTGATCACTTGGCTGATTTGGAAATCATATTCCACAAGCTTCGACAACATAATTTGAAGATGAACCTCTTAAAATGTGCTTTTGGGGTAACCTCAGGAAAATTCCTCGGCTTTGTTGTACGCCATCGTGGTATTGAAGTCGATCCTGAGAAGACCAAATCAATCCTTGGTATGTCACCTCCTCAGAATTTGAAAGAATTAAGAGGACTTCAAGGACACTTAGCCTATATTCGGCGTTTCATCGCCAATTTGGGAGGCAAAAGTTTACCCTTTTCCAAATTATTGAAGAAAGGAGTCACTTACCAGTGGACTGAAGAATGTCAAGAAGCATTTGATGTTCTCAAGAAATACCTCTTAAGTCCACCAGTACTCATGCCACCTGTTGAGGGTAGGCCTCTTATCCTCTATGTGACAGCTTTAGAGCGATCATTGGGTGCCTTTCTCGCTCAAAAGAATGATGCTGGGAATGAAAATAGTCTCTACTATCTCAGTAGAACTATGCTTGAAGCAGAAACCCGGTATTCGAGTATTGAAAAGTGTTGCCTAGCATTAATCTTTGCAGTTCAGAAACTGAGACACTACCTGCAACATCACGAGGTCCAATTGGTATCTCATAATAATCCACTCAAATTCATCCTTAGTCGTCCAATGCTTACAGGACGTCTGGCAAGGTGGGCGTTTATTCTACAGCAGTTCGACATCCAGTATGTGTCTCAAAAGGCAATTAAGGGCCAAGCTCTGGCTGATTTCCTGGCTGAACACCCTTCAGTGGAAGACACGTATTCAGATATCGAAATCCCTGATGAGGAAGTTTTTTCTATTCAAGAGAGTCCTCAAACATGGGAAATATATTTTGATGGTGCTTCTAGAAGTCCAACAGGGAAGAAAATGGAAAATCCTAAATTCAACAAAGTTGGTTTAGGAATTGTGCTCATTTATCCAGATAAGGCAGTGTTACCTTATTCCTTTTTGTTGTGGGAAGGTGGTACCAATAATGAAGCTGAATACCAAGCTCTCATTGCAGGCTTGGAGTTAGCGCTTCAAGCACAAGTGAATCACTTAAAGGTGAAAGGTGATTCAGACCTGGTAATCAAACAAATAAATGGGGATTATGCCATCAGAAAAGAAGAATTAATCCCTTTGTATGATTACGTCAGAGAGTTAATGTCGGAATTCCCTACAGAACCGACATTTTCTTATGTCCCAAGATCACAAAATGCTCAAGCTGACGCACTGGCTAATATAGCCACAGCTTTAGCAGATCCAAATCGGGACGAGACAACCATCTGTATTGCCCACCGTCGTGCAATTTCACCTTATGTTCAAGTCAGAACAGAGGAAATTAATGAAATTAGTCCCATTCCTGAACCATATGGTCATACTACAGGATGAATGTCACCTATCAGGGAATACCTTCAAAATGGAACACTTCCACCTGATAGAGCCGAGAGAGAACAAATTCGGCGACGTGTGGTCAATTTTACTCTTTATGATGGTCCAAACCACCTCGAGAAAATTCTCTACAAACGTGGTTTTGATGGAGTTCTCTTCAGATGTATTGATGGTGAAGAGACAATGGCTGTCATAAAAGAAGTGCATGCAGGAGTCTGTGGTGCCCACCAGTCTGGACATAGATTGTCTGATCAAATTCGAAGGCTTGGATACTTCTGGCCTTCAATGATACAAGATTGTGTTAATTTCACAAAGAAGTGTCATTCATGCCAAGTATATTCCAACTTCATTCATCAACCTCCAGAGTTGCTTCATACAGCTAAATACTCATGGCCATTTTCCACATGGGGAATGGATGTGGTAGGACCTTACCCTTCAGCTACGGCCAAGCAGTTTAAGTACATTCTTACTGCTACTGATTTCTTTTCCAAATGGGCAGAGGCAGTACCTCTCAAAGAAGTCAGTTCTAAATGCATTGTTAGCTTCATCAAGTCTAACATCATTACTAGATTTGGTGTCCCTCATACCATATTGATGGACAACGACACTAACTTCTGTTCTTATGAGGTAAAGAAATTGTATCAAGAATACAACATTAAGTCCAACCATTCATCTCGATATCATGCAGCGGCTAATGGCCAGATAGAGGCCTTCAACAAGACTCTTTCAAATATACTGCAAAAGATGGTGGATAAAGATAAGAGGTCATGGCCTGATAAACTCTATCATGCTTTATGGGCTTATCGGACTACCACTCGCAATGCAACGCGGTCTACTCCATATTCATTGGTATATGGAACAGAAGCAGTCTTGCCAATTGAAGTTCAATTGCCCTCACTCAGAATAGCCATTTGTGATCAGTTATCAACAGATGAGCAATCCCAAAAGCGTTTGAATGAATTGGAACAGTTAGATGAGAAGAGATTGTGCACTTTGCACCACTTGGAAATCTATCAGCATCGGATAGCACGAGCTTTTAACAAAAAAGTTCGTCTTCGTTCATTCATTCAGGGAGAATTGGTATTGGTTCTTAAAGCACCAATGATACCAGGAAAGAAACCTCCCAAGCTTGAACCAAAATGGGAAGGACCTTATTCAATACATAAGGTCTACTCCAATGGAGCGTATTCTCTAATCTCAATGGATGGAGAACACATCACGACTCCAACTAATGCCAGATTTCTGAAGAAGTATTTTGTATAAACACAAAATATTGTTCCCAGAACCAAGACTCTTACATTTGGTTCATACAGCAATGGTCCAGTATGACCTTAAACTACAACTTCGTCCAACATGACATTAAACTGTGTCACACTTCTGTCCGAGATGACATTAAACGATAATACGTCCAGCATGACGATAAACTGTACGGTCCATGCATATGACCTTAAACTATTCGCACTTATGTCCCTGCAACATGACACTAAACTGTGCAGCACCAATAGTCCTAACTGCAAGACTTTAAACTGCATAGTCCCTGATTTTGTCCTACATGACAATAAACTGTATAGAAGTTCCTATATTTTGTCCGAGATGACATTAAACTATATTGTGTCCTAGCAACATGACATTAAACTGTGTGGCACTTCCAACGTCCATCATGACGATAAACTGTAAAAAGTCCCCAGAACTGATATCCTCATATTGGTTCACCTTAGTCCTAGCTACATGACTTTAAACTGTACAGCACCAGTTCGTCCTTGCTATATGACGTTAAACTATACAGCAATGGTCCAGTATGACTTTAAACTGCAACTTCGTCCCACACGACATTAAACTGTGAAAAAATTCCATGAACCGTCCAGCATGAACCTAAACTGCATCATCCGTGGTCCATGTATATGACCATAAACTATTTGCAAATATGTCCAGCAAGACGTTAAACTGTGACGTCCTAACTACATGACGCTAAACTGTATAAAAGTCCCTCACGTCCGGAAATACGTTAAACTATATAATCATCAAAAGTCCAGCATGACATTAAAACTGCACAATCCCCCTTTCGTCCAATATGACGTTAAACTGTATTGTCCCCATCGTCCTAACTACATGACGCTAAACTGTACAGAAAGTCCTTGATATGTCCTACATGACATTAAACTATGCATCGTTAAGGTTGTTATTACCTCTTGTTTCTCACACCGAGTATGACTCACGTGAGCTTAGAGCGAACATCAACCATAACACTCCCTTTGGGCCACTAACCATGTGTAAGTCCCAACAACATTTTTTTTAGATCATTGTCCACAAGAACAACTTGGTCATTAATTCATTCTTTAATTGAACTACACGGACTTTGATCCTTGCCCTCCAGGATGGGTATGTAGGCAACCTCTCAGGGTTCAAGCCCAAAGAACAATCTCTTCACATCGTTTCACCACCATCTCATATGATGATGATTTGTGAAACCGCCCTTGGAATCAATATCTTTACATTGATTAACTTTCGTTCTTGTTATATGACGTTAAACTATACAACACTTCTGTCCGGTATGACAATAAACTAAAATATTCTTTGATTTCCTCATTTGAAAGAGAACTATTATTGACATTGATTTTTCAATCATGGTTTTCATTTTTTACGTGCATACATGGTAATGCCTGAACTTTTTATCTTAGGTTAAACCATCATTGCATTAAAATCCCCTTTCACCCTTCACATGTACGAACCAAATTTGTACAAAGGGTAATTCTAGAACTACGTGGACTTGATTCCCATCCTTATGGGATACGTAGGAACATTCGAGTGTCCCTCGAATCCAGTCCCAAGTCTTTTGGGCCTAACCCCAAATTTCACTTTCAGTCCCTTGGCTGAAAAGTCCTCATGAAAACACACACTGTGTATTCATTATTATGGTCCGAATTCTATGACCCTAAACTAAGATCACTCATAATTTCGTCCTGCACGACGTTAAACTGCATTTCAAGAACTACGTATGGCTTGATTCTCATTCTTATGAGATACGTAGTGAAGTCCAAGTTTCAATTCAGGACCCAGCCACAACATGATTATGGTTTTCATTGACCTATGTATCTCTATATACATTGGACAATACCCATCTTTATGTGTTATAATCCTAAAATGTCAAACTTCTGAGAATTCTTTTGCCTGACTATGCAGCACGTGCCCATAGGTGGCCTTGCATAAACAGTCCACATAACAGACTTGTCAGCCAAAAGATGCTATTTTATTTGACCATGCAGCCAATGCCCATAGGTGGCCCTGCATATTTCAACCCCCTAACGGGTTTTGTTAAATAATAGTAACTTCATTCTTGGGAAGAATGCCTCTTTTGTCCTTATTTGTCTTAAACGACAATATGTAGGGATCCGCAAAAAATAGCCATCCTTAACATATTTGTCCCATATCCTTTTTCATGATCTGAAAGTATTCAAGTCTATGGTTTATTCTTCTTCCCTACGTTTGAGTCAGACCTTCGTAGGAGTGATATTTATCCAGTTCTTCGATATTCTTGTTTGGAAATATCTTCTCCATATTCAAGTACCTCTTTCCATACAACAAACTCTATGCTTTAGAAAATTTGAATCTCCATAAAGTTTCACTGGCTTTTAGCACTAGGAAAGTAAATTTCTGGGAGTTCTTTTGCCTGACTATGCAGCACGTGCCCATAGGTGGCCTTGCATAAACAGTCCACATAACAGACTTGTCAGCCAAAAGATGCTATTTTATTTGACTATGTAGCCAATGCCCATAGGTGGCCCTGCATATTTCAACCCCCTAACGGGTTTTGTTAAATAATAGTAACTTCATTCTTGGAAACTACTTCTTCTAATACCTTTTAGCTATTTTTTCATATCATTCCTCAGATTCAAATATTCTTAAGACATAGTTTACATTTTTTCCCTCATACTTGAGTATGGTAATATGTTTTCAGATGAACTTTCAAGGAATTGTGTCAATTCTAATCCATTTTGGTCAAAGCTATTTCGACCTTAAAACATTAGCCCCTTTATGTCCGGCATGCATGACTTTAAACTGCCCACAAAAGAAAAAGGAACTCTGAATAAAATTCAAGTTCAAACACACTTGCGCACTGCCCTCTGTGCCCTAAAGTCTTGTGCGCCCCCTTTTCCTTTGGATGGATTCAATTTCCTCAGAGTCAAATACTCATTTTTCTCCGGATCCAACTCTGAGGGGGGACTTTTGTTGACGCTCCTTTCGTCACAGAATCTAAAAATCGGAAAAGGGGAATATCTGAGTCCAATGTGATTCATCCTTTGAAGAAACACCAAAAATCGACAAAGGGATGAACAAGGAGAACATTGACCATAGGTCGCGCAAGTTCCCTCATGGTCGCGCAAGTACACTTGCGCGCCGCCTAGTGGTCGTGCAAGTACTTGCGCGATGCCTTATGGTCGTGCAAGTGACTTGCGCGACCTAAGTGATAACCGTCCGGTAACCGCCCGGTAACCGCCCTAGGTCTTCTTTTGCCTATAAATAGACCTTGTGGGCCCCCCATTCGAGAGGATCTTTTTCCAGAAACTCGGATCGAAGCTCCCGACGCCCAAGTCTCTTCTCAAAGCTTCCAGAACACTTCTAAGGTAATTTCTTACCTAGAATGGAAGATCTAAAGAGAAGAAGGAAGGCCTAAGTGTTGAAACTTATCAAACACTTGCGCGCCGACTTAATTCCTTCAATATAACTTGCGCATCCCTTCTCTGGAAGAACCTCAAGAGGATGGGAAAGGGTTTAATAAAGAGTCGCTCAAGCATTTCAATATTGGTTGAAAATCGCGCAAGTACCCTCCATGTCGCGCAAGTATACTTGCGCGACCAATACTTGCGCGCCGCCGCAGGACTTGCGCGCCTTGCAAGACTTGCACGCCCCTATCTTTTTGGGTGCCCATCTTGCCCATTTTACCCCTCTTAAGCCATTTCACCTTTCCTTTTTAAGATTCAGTCTTCAAGACACTCTTCAAAGCCATTTATGGCATGATTTCTTTATTTGACTTTCTTATCTAAAAGGAATTCTGTGGAATCTCTCTCAAAGTCTAGTGATTTAAATATCCTTATGTCACTAAAATATAGAGAGTTCATTCATTTAACCTCATCCTTTAAGATGAGAAAATCCTAACCTGGGTCTCCTTTTCAGGAATAATCCCCAGTTATAAAACCTTTGATCTGGGCATCTTCCTCAGGAGTAAGCCCCAATCAAAGTCCTCTAATCTTGGGCATCTTTCTTAAGAATAAGCCCCAACCTCAAATATGGGCATCCTCCTCAGGAGTAAGCCCCAAACCTTAATCCTTAACCTGGGTCTCCGTTTCAGGAATAAGACTCAGTCATAACCTTGGGCTTCCTTTTCAGGAATAAGCCCCAAGTCCCGTTAAACTTCTCTTAACCAGTCATAAATTACCTTTGATTTGGGTTTCCTTTTCAGGAATAAAACCCAATCATAAGTCCCCTCCTAACTTGGGCATCCTCCTTAGGAGTAAGCCCCAAGATTAGAGTATTCAAATCTCCATGAGGCACATATAACTTTGTGGACCCTGTTCATGGATTTTCTCCCTAAAAGTAAATCCTAAACCTTCGTCTATCTGGGCAGTCATCTATACATAAGCCCCAAAACAAATTCTTATGATTTCATCTTTTATGGCACAATTGTCTAAATTTTACCAATACCTCTTGTTTCTCACACCGAGCATGACTCACGTGAGCTTAGAGTGTAAAAGTAATTATAACATTCATCTTTGAGCCATCAATCATAAACATCATATCCCATTCCTCGAACTACGTGGGTTCTGATTCCTTTTTCAAAACAAAGGATACGTAGGTAGCCCATTTATGGGTTCGATCCCAACATTGAAATAATCTCTGTCCTTCTGAATGACGATAAACTTCAAGTGCCCCACTGAGTGGCTTTAAAACCAGCCTGGTCATCAAAATGACCAAGAGACTTTTATATAAATGTTTTGAAGGATACCATTGACCAAGAATCTCTAAACAAATATAGATGATTCTATATTGATGAAGAACCTCAAATACATATAAAAGATTCTCTAAATTTCTTGCATATTTAATCATTGATTGTTAAAACTAAAGGAAAGCTCATTTTATACTTGGTAATGTAATAAGGATTCACGAACTTAACTTAAATCTATAAAGAGAGTCCCGGAGTAGACAATAATTCCCCTCAAAAAGGTGTGATGAGTCCGACCTCCCATCCTCTCGACCAATGCAAATTCCTAAGCCTCATTAGCCCACAAGCTAATGAGCGCCTGCCTTTGGAAAGTAGGTCCAAACGGATGTGGAATCATTGGATGTTTCCGGTTCTACGAACAAACCCGTTAGAAACCGATCGGAACGTTTGAATCTCCCGTCCAGGAGGTCATCCCCGTATTCCGCGCGAAACAATATGTTTATATTTTATGTTTATATATATATATTTTTATATTATATTATATTTATATATATGTTTATATTATATATATATGTTTATATTATATATATATGTTTATGTTTTATATTTATATATATATATGTTTATATTATATATATATATGTTTATGTTTAATATTATGTATATATGTTTATATATATTTTCTATATCTATATCTTTATATTTTATGTTTATTTATATGTTTATATTATATATATATGTGTGTGTTTATATTATATATATATGTCCATATATATATATATATGTATATATTATATATATATTATATGTTTATATTAATATATATATATATATGTGCGTGTGTGTGTGTGTCTGTGTGTTTATATATATATACGTGTGTGTGTGTAAGTATATATGTGTATATATACATATATATAATTATAAAAATAAATAAATAAATAAATAAATAAATAAATAAATAAATAAATAAATAAATAAATAAATAAATAAATAAATAAATAAATATATATATATATAATTAGCCACGTTTTAAAATACTGGTAAAAATGTTATTAAAATAGCTTCATTTTCTAAAAAACATGACTAATTAAAAAATATATATGAGTTTTTATATATAAATATATGTATATATATTTATATGATATATATATATATGTGTGTGTGTCTATGTTTATATATATGAATATATATATATATAAATATATATTTACATCGACGCGGGAAAAACGAGCTATATAAATATATATATATTTTTAATGACATTTCCTGAAAAACATTGCTAATTTAGTGATGTTTCTGGAATAACGTTACTAATTTAGTGATGTTTAATAAAAACATTGCTAATTTAACAATGTTTTTGACAAAACCTCTCTAATTTGGGATGTTTTTAGGAAATGTCCCTAATTTAGCAACATTTTTCACAAAATGTCTATAATTTTGCGATGTTTTTCAAGAAACATCGTTAATTTAGTGACGTTTTTTCAAGAAACGTCATTAATTTAGTGATTTTTTTATGAAATTTCATGAATATAGCCACATTTTCCATGAAACATCATTAATTTAGCAAAGTTTTTCATGAAATGTTGCTAATATAGTAAATTTTTCAGTAAACATTGTTAATTTAGTAATGTTTTCAGAAACATCGCTACTTTAGTGACATTTTCAAGAAATATCACTAAATTAGTGATGTTTTTCAGGATTCATCTCTAAATTAGAGACATTTTTTGAAAGATTCAATAAATTAGCGACATTTTCTGAAAATGTCAATAAATTTAAATATTAGTGATGTTTTTAAAAAATATTGTTAAAAAACATTGCTAAATTACTATTTTTTTCTTGATTTAATTGACCATTATAGAATACTATACTATATATCCTCACAAAGAATAAAGCATATCATAAGTAAAAACCAAGGCATACTAATAGAAATCCAAACAAGGTGCATGTGTTACAATAATTAACAACTAAGGAATACTAACAAAAAAAATTTGTATTTATTATTCATAGAGGTGTTCTAATTTGAAAACATAATTGAGGATAACATTTATTCATGAAAGGATTTTATTTAAGGTTAACATTACTTATATTATTTAAACTCAGGGAAAATAGATTTTACATGATGTTCTATTTCCATTTAAGAAATATTTAATCTATGGAAGATCCATCAAGACTAAATAATTAATCCATGAAATCCAACTTTATGAAACCCATCCATTAGTTCATAGATAAAGCAATATTCTAGATTTACATGTAATAGATAATCATGTACATCATCATAAACTTATTTCTTTTTGGGTTAAAATAATACAATAAATAGTTTAACCATGGTTCATGATATAACAAATTAAATTACAATAATTAAATCCCATAACTATAGGATAATAAAAACCAAAATTAACCTCTATAGTTAACTTAAATATGATTCCCAACACTAAAAATATCTAAATCCTTAAAATATTCCACCAAAAGAATCTTAAATTTAAGTTAAATTTATAACAATCCCTTGGGTAGTTTTCAAAATAAATTAATTATAATTAAAGTAGTACTTTTATGAATTTAATAGACTATATTTGATCTCTATTAGAAAATAAATTTAAAAAAACAATGATAAAAGTGATTGAAACACACTCCATTAGAATCACATGCATAGATAAAAATAAAAATTGCAGCCAGTAGAAGCCTAGGCGGATTTAAAACTCCCTAAAATGACTGTGGGGCAGATTAGAACAAAAAAAATCCTTGAATTAGGGGAGAATGATGGAGATGATAAGAGAATAAATAAGAGGAGGGAAGGTAATCTAATGTCTTAAGGATCACAACAAATAAACTGCTAGAAATAGAGTAAGAACACTTGGATCATGGGTGCAATGTCTCCTAAAGAGGGGAGGGGGGATGCTAAAGTCGTCTAAGGATAGAAGGGGGGACGTCGAGGCTAGTGGGAGAGGATAGAAGTAGGGATTTGAATGAGGAGGGGGAGGGGAAGCCCTAGCAAGGATGGATATTTATGGGGCTATACCCATAGTTTCTAAAAAACCATTGGTATAGGTTCATCTATACCAATGATTTTTTCAAACTGTGTGTATGGGTTTGGAAAAAATGTCTATACCCACGGTTTCTCTAAATTGTGGGTATAGATCTGTGGGGTAGAGTAAGTTTCTATTAGTGAAATATTTATTAATTTCACATAGGACCTTAATAATATTTTAAACCCATAAATAACCTTATTCCATATAATATAATAATATATTTATTTTATTTTATGACATGTTCTAACCCACACAATGATGAAAATTATTTTATAGTACGGTAAATAAATATTTATCACTGGAAACAATATTTTCTAACCATCCTCCTTAATTGTTTTTTGAATTCTAGAATAAATTGATATTATTCATTAAATAAATAAATATTCTAATCACAGTCTGGTGAATAAATATTTATTTAACATTCACATAATAAAATGATTATTTTATTTATGAATAAATAATTATTTGTTACCTTGTGAATATAAAGAGGTGAATAAATATTATATTTTCATGTAATTAAACAAACCTCATGAAGAATTATTTATTCAATATTTTTTATTGGTTAATAAATTCTAAATAAATATTACTTCTTAGTCTGGAGAATAATATTTACACCAGTTATTAAATATAAATAATATTTAACTGAGATAAATAAAAACCCTTTTCACCCTCCAGGCCTCTTCCTTGGTGGTGTTAGGAGGACTTGACTAAAGAACAAGATTAATATCTTGCAAGAGGTTAAGGAACCCAGAGAGTAAAAAGATATGTCATAAAAACAACAACCACATATGAACACTCTCTGTATAATACAATCCATCTGTTACGACATCTCATCAAGTAGATTTCAGACCCATGTCATAAACCTAAATTCTTGATACATATTTTATTTACTATCTAAAATTAAATCATATATACAATATGTCCATAAAATTTAACGTGATAATTCAATTTCAATCAAAGGGTCGAGATATTATCTTTCATAAAGATGAATAAGATAAATCCTACCCTGAACTATTCATTAATAACATATTATTCGTGATGCACCCAATGTACCAAACTTCATCGTGATCATTTTTTGTTGTGGTGTATGATGATACATCAATGTTTGTGAGTCATGACTTGTATTAATAATAATATTTTAGTCTAAGGATCATTAAACATGCTTATTGTAATGACCCGCTAATTCTTATTGTCTTGAGAGTACAACGAGTCATTACTAGGCCTTATGCAACATCCCCAAGATGCCAAAGGCTGGAAATCAATGATGAATGGTTTCAAATACATGTGGGAGATGATTTACCCTTTAAAAAATAAATCAATAAACCAATAAACCAACCAACCATAACCAAACATTCACTATATGATGCATGAACGAATGAAAGATAACTCAACAACTTCATGCATCTCAAAACCAAATCAAAGTAAGAAACAAAATAAGAATAAATATGTATCAAAGTACACAACAGATAAAATAAACAAGACTCTCCAAATACCTCAAGACTCCATGATCCACAATCTCCAAGCTCCACAATATCCAAACAGCCCAAACATCACGAGGTAGTGCTAAACATGTGTGAAACATTACCTTTTCCCTTATCCCGGAAGATAGCATCTGCAAAAGCACCAAAGTGACAAAGTAGGGGTGAGTATAAAAATCATTAGGTTTTACCTAATGAATTCCCTACTCATTCCAATAGGATAGAATATTTAGCGACAATTATATAAAACAATTTCTCAAAAACAGTTTATAACTAAATATGAACAAGTTTCCAAAAACCATTCATTACCAAAAGCGTACAAGTGAAATTGAAACCAATTTTACCAGCAAGATGTTTTTCCAGAAAAATAACTAAAAATTATTTAAAATAATTTCACAATATCCCTTTCTTGGAATACCCAACCATTCCACAAACCGATTCAACCAACCATGCATGCTACGTTATGACAGTTCCATACTCATGAGCGGTTTCTCATCGATCTACCAAGTCCTCACAAGGTAATTGTTTCCAATGTGCCATTAAACCTTTGGAACCAAGAACAAGGTCATATTTCAACCAATCCCCACATATAAAATATGAAATTTATATCCCGTGTTCCATTTAACCTTTGGTACTGAGCACAAGGTCATATTTCAACCAAGCCTCAGAAATGCAATATGAAATCACACACCAATATACCCAATGATCATGCCAAAAAACCTTTTAAATAAAAACAACCTTTTTATTGAATTTTTTTCATCAAAAAATTTAACAATTCCAGCAAATAAATAATTTAAAATCATTATTTTAAATTCAAGAGGCTAAATCACATTGCACAACAATTCACCAAGATTTCAAAATTTCACTAAAACCATAAATCATCAATGAAAAATATTTATTCCATGATTTTAATAATCAATAACACTCAAATAAACCAATTTGAAACTAATACAATCAATTCTATCCAAAGGATATGAGGGTGAATCCACCTACCTCGAAGGTTATGATGAAACTCGACAATAGATGAAGAACGCACAAGAAGATGGGTCGATTCTCCAAGAACAACCTTAGTTCTCTTATATTAGAAAGATCATGACTCAACATTGAATTATCTGGCATCTAAAAACACAGATATAACCAATATAGGTTCATATCTGAGAAATATTGAGATCATAGAAGTAGATCTAAGCAGATATAAGAAAACACGACAAATCATGAAAGAATGGTGAAATGCCTCAAGAATCAGATCAAGATTCCAAGAAAGCAGCTTAGATATATTTCTCTATTATAAAAAAACAATATTTATCCCTAATTGAAGTTAAAAAACTTATATTTACCCAGAGGAGGTGTTGATCTAAGAAAACAAGAAGAAGATAACGAGGAGTTTTCAGAAAATAGAAAAGAACCAAGAAGATCAGCACTTACCCCAAGAATCGGGCTTGAAATCACCAAGGGAAGGCTCTAGGTTGGCTCCAACTCATGTGGAGAGGGTTATACAGCCTTATAGGGAGAGTAATATCTAAATATAATCATTTATAAGACAAAAATAAATATATATAGTAAAAACGTGTAATCTCTTAGAAAGTAAGATCTAGATTTGACCTCTGTATAAGGTTTGACAACACGGTTTGGGCCAACCATGTATGGATCGTGTGACCTTACTTTTGGTCCCAAAAATCCTTATAAAATCCCAAAAATCTCCCATCCTCCACCTTTACCCTTTTTATGGAAACATCCCACTTTATGGAAACACCCCACTTTATGGTAACAACCCACTTTATGGAAACACCCCACTTTATGGAAACAACCCACTTTATAGAAACAACCAACATTATAAAAACACCCAACTTCATGGAAACTCTCTATATTATGGAAACTATCTATTTTATGGAAACTCTCTATTTTATTGAAACTATCTATTTTATGGAAACTCCCTATTTTATGTAAACTCTCTATTTTATGGAAACTCTCTATTTTATAGAAGCCCAATCAAAGACACACCATTTAAAAAAATACAAGGAAAGGGGTTATGTGCCCAAAATCATGGATAATACATTCTCCACACTATTGGTCTTTCCTTCCTCAGAAAGTAGAAAACCCTCACTGGAAAAAAAGAGTTCTGGGAACTGCTCTTTCATTTTCTTCTCACGTTCCCAAGTCTCTTCCTGAATCTAACCATGTTTCCATAAAACCCACACTAGGCTGATGCTTTTCCCACACAATACTTTTTCTTGTCTATCCATGATCAGCACTGGGATATGTACCAATGATGATAAAATTCTACGTCAACGTGATCCCATACGATCACATGGTCAGGATCAGGGTGAAACATTTTTAACTAGGATAAATGGAACACATTATGCATCGAGCTAAACCGTGGTGGTAATGATAACTGATATGCCACCTATACAACCCATTTCATAATCTAAAAAGGGAAAATGTATCTAGGAGATAAATTTACCTTCTTCCCGAAATGATGATGTCCAAGCCTTGGATAGATCCTCGAGAAGGCATGATCACCCACAACGAACAACAACAGTCTTCAACAGTGATCTGCATAAGATTTATGATGACTCTGAGCCGTCTCCATACTCTTTCTAATCAACTAAATACTATATATTGTTTCGTTGACAAGGCTCAGACCGACTAGTGAAGTTTCTACCATTTCCACCCAACATAGTGGAGAACGACAAGGACACTCATACAATGCTTCAAACAGAGCCATGAAAATCGAGTCCTGATAGTTGTTATTGTATTAGAACTCCACTAAAGGTATATTATCCTCCCATGATACACCAACATCCATTATACAATCCCACAACATGTCTTCTAATGTTGGTATCGTCCACTCGGATTGACCATCCGTCTAAGGATGATATGCTGTGCTTATAGTCAAC
Source organism: Viscum album (assembly GCA_963277665.1). Classification (NCBI taxonomy): domain Eukaryota; kingdom Viridiplantae; phylum Streptophyta; class Magnoliopsida; order Santalales; family Viscaceae; genus Viscum; species Viscum album. Next base: position 1,317,999,497 of record OY728166.1, read on the forward strand.
TGAGTCCCAAGGGATTGCTGTAGGTATTTCCAAAAACAAGATGCGAACCTCGAATCTCTATCCGAGACTATTGAAATTGGTACGCCATGCCTATTTACCACTTCCCAGATATCGATATTTGAAATATCCTCCACTATATGATTTTCATGAATAGGGATGAAATGGGCGGACTTGGTTAGATGATCCAATATCACCCAAATAGCATCATGTTTCCAGACTGTTCTTGGAAGAACAGTAAAAAAATCCATTACTATATGATATCATTTCCACACTGGGATGGGAAAATATTGTAACATACCTGATAGTCTCTGATGCTTTGATTTAACCAGATGACAAGTTAAGCACCGTGAGACGAACTCGACCACCTTCCTTTTTATGCCGCTCCACCAAAACTATGCCTTCAACACCATATACATATTCTGTGTACCTGGATGTACAACCCATATCGAATGGTAATAATCATGAAGGAGTTGTTCCTGACAAGCCATAGGTAAAACCATCCAATCTATGAAACACAAAACCAAACCCCCATCAAGTTTCCAGCCCTCAATGGTATTCCCACTATTGAGTTTTGAACTCACAACCAGACATTCTGCATCGAATGTTTGTGCCTCTTTGATCATTTTTACTAAATTAGGAACAAGCGTAGCAGAAAATAAAACCGCAACATCACCTTAGTCTTCACATTCCACATGGATTTCTGCTAAGACCAACATCAACTTACATTCATATGAAGCTTCCTTCTCCAACTGAGCATATGAATTTATACTCAATGAATCTTCAACTAAATTTCCTTTCCCTAGTGTGTAGATCAAGTCAAAGTCAAACATTTGGAGATACTCCATCCATCTCCTTTTCCTCAAATTCAAATATTGTAGTGAGAAAATGTGTTTCAAGCTTTTGTAGTCTATAAACATAGTAAATTTCTCACCAAAGAGATAATGTCTCCATGTTTTTAAAGCATGGACGACTACAGATAACTCCAAATCATGTGTTGGGTAATTCTTATCATGAACCCTAAACTTCCTTGAACCATAAGCAACCACATGATCTCTTTTCATGAGAACACAACCCAACCCTGATCCTGAAGCATCATAATACACCACATACCCATGTCCCGATTCTAGAAATATCAAGATAGGTGCCGATGTAAGCCAAACTTTCAGTTTCTGGAAAGACTTATGACATTCCTCTATCCATAGGAATGGAGAATTATGCTTTTTTAGAGATTTCATTTGTGAATCTAGTCATGATAAATCGCGAAAAAAGCATCAGTAGTAACCAACTGACCAAGAAAAATTCGTATCTCGAAAACATTATTTGGTGGTTTCTAAGAGATAACAACTTCTATCTTTTCAAGATCAACAGAAAGACCTTTATCAGAAATTAAATGGCCAAGAAAACGTACTTCCTATGTCCAAAAATCACACTTTGATAATTTGGAATACAAATGATGATCTGTCAAGATTTGTAACACTGTTTCTAGGTGACCCTCATGGTCAGAACTTGTCTTTGAATATACCAAAATTTCATCCACAAACACCACTAAAAAAGAATCTAGATATTGTTGAAATATCCAATTAATCAATTCCATTAAGACCACTGGTGCATTAGTTAGTCCAAAAGGCATGAATACATATTCATAATGGCCATATCTACTTCTGAAAGCTGTATTTGTAATATCCTCTTTCTGAACTCTCAATTGGTGATATCCTGATCGCAAGCTGATTTTAGAGAACCATTAGGCTCCCCTCAATTGATCGAATAGATCATCAATGCATGGAAGTGGATATATGTTATTTATTGTAACATGGTTCAGATTATGATAATCAATGCACAACCAGAGAGTTCTGTCCGATTTCCCCCCAAACAAGACTAGTACTGCCTACAGAGATGTACTTGGCCTAATGAAAAATTTGCTTTCCAGTTACTCTAGCTACACTTTCAATTACCTTAGCTCTGTTGGTGCTATCATATAAGATGGAGGGGACATAGGAATGGTCCTAGAAGGTGATCAATCGTAAAATCCAATTCCATTAGAGGTGGTAACCCTGAGAAGTTCTTGGGAAAGACATCTGAAGATTGATCCACAACAGCTAGAATACTATTTTACTTAATCTCTTATATTGATGCCAAATTCAATGCTTCTAAATGGTAATATATAGTTCCCACCATTGGTGCCAACAATCTCTTTTCACCCTTCTTTACAATCCTCTCTCCTCTAAAGAGAAGCTCGATGTCGTCCTCAATCATGAAAGTCACTATTATCCTATAATAGTCGATGTGAGCCTTAAACATTGTCAACCAATCCATACACAGGATTATGTAATATACATCCATATCTAACATCGAGATGTCCCATTTCAACTTAGCTCCCTCCAATAGTTATAGAAAAATCTCTACACGCGAAGGCTCAACATTCTCTTTCACCGAGATGAGTTTGGAGTTTTATCATAGAAGGGATCATTTCAAGTTTGAAACATAGAGAATAGTTTCCCAATTCCTCTTCATCTTAGTGTTAGAGTTCTTATCTCCTCCAATGAAGACAACCATACTTCCTCTACATGTATTTTCAGCAGTGACATATATTGTTAACGGAGTATCCAGTTTCAGTCCAAACTCAATGGTTTAAAAAGCCTGAGTGGTGCTTTGGACCAACTATCTGTTCACCTATGGCACAAGTGAAACCAAATTCTCAACAGCCTCTTCTAACTAGTTTCTATGAAACTTATCAGGTGTATTTTTTAAACCAACAACAAAATCCATCAATCTCACTCTCTAGAAACTGATGGCTAAGGATTTCAAATTCTATCGCATCAACTATCACAACATTATTTTCCAAAAAACATACTTTTTCCATGTTCAACCATTTTTGAGAAACCATTATTGCTTTTGAAAACCAAACCTTCTTCAAAATATATCAACCATACTTTTTAAAAGTCTTTCATTTGAAAACAAATTCTACATTTTTCAAAAATTTACACCTTTTCCCAAAATCAAAAATCATTACTCAAATGAAATATGCAATCCTAGTGGGAAGTCATTCCTCTACCATGCGTTTCATTCCCGTCTCATTGGCTAAACCCGTGACAATGATATTCCTATATCCTGGAAGTGTATCCAAACACTAATTTACCCAACTCTATGGTAACTTGAAGTTCATCATAAAAGGGTCAGCTACATCCTTTTATTCTACACATTTCAAGTTTCAAAAATCCTACTTCTGTCTAAGATTTCAGCCCAAAGGATAGATAAGAAGGAATTCCAGCTCCAAGACCAAGAACACTAATGACTACTTGTTAGGCAAGGACAGAACAAGCCGATAACATTTATACCTCAAATTAAGGACCAGACTGATACCATTTGTAATGACCTATCAATTCTCATTGGCTTGAGAGTACAACAAGTCATTAATAAGCATTAAACGACATCCCCAAGATGCCAAAGGCTAGAAAAAAATGCCTAAGGGTTTTAAATACATGTGGGGGATGATTTAACCTTTAATAAATAAACCAATAAACCAACCAACCTTTCCCAAACATTCACTATATGATGCATGAATGAATGAAATACAACTCAACAACTACATGTATCTCAAAACAACATCAAAGTAAGCAACAACAGAAGAATAACCAAGTATCAAAGTACACAATAGATAAAATAAAAAAGACTCTCCAAAGACATCAAGACTCTATACTCCACAAGCTCCAAGATCCATAATCCCCTAACAGCCCAAACATCACGAGGTAGTTCTCAACATGTGTGAAACATTACCTTCGCCCTTTTCTCGGAAGATAGCATCTGAAAAAGCACCAAAGTGCAAAAGTAGGGGTGAGTATAAAACTTAGTAGGTTTTTCCCCATGACTTCCCTACTCACACCACTAGGATAGAAGAGTTAGAAATAATTATATAAAACAATTTATATAAAACAATTTCTCAAAAATAGTTTATAACTAAATATAAACAACTTTACAAAACCATTCATTACCAAAAGAATACAAGTGCAATTGAAACCAATTTTCCCAGCAAGATATTTTTCCAAAAAAATAACTAAACACGCTTTAAAATCATTTCACAATATCCCTTTATTTTCATACCCAACCATTCTACAAACCCATGAAACCAACCGTGCATGCTACTTTATGATAGTTCCATACTCATGAGCGGTTTCTCATCGATCTACCAAGTCGTCACAAGGTAATTGTTTCTCATGTTCCATTAACCCTTTGGAACTTAGAACAAGGTCATATTTCAACCAATCCTCGTATATGAAATATGAAATTTATATCCCATGTGACATTTAAACTTTGGCATTGAGCACAAGGTCATATTTCAGCCAAGCCCTAGAAATGAAATATGAACTCACACACCAATATGCCCAACGATCATGCCAAAATACCTTTTCAATAAAAACAACCTTTTATTGAAAAACACATTTTTATCAAACCATTTTACAATTCCAGAAAATCAATAATTTAAAATCATAATTTTAAATTCAAGAGGCTAAATTACATTTCACAACAATTCACCAAGATTTCACAATTTCACTAAAACCATAAATCATCACTGAAGAAGATTTATTCCATGTTGTTAACAATCAATCCCATTGAAATAAACAAATTTGAAACTAATCCAATTAATTATAGCAAGATGATATGAGAGTGAAGCCACCTACCTCAAAGGTTTTGATGAAACTCGACAACATACGAAGAACGTACAAGAAGACAGGTCGATTCTCCAAGAACGACCTTAGTGATCTTATCCAAGAAATACCATGACTCAAAATTGAATTATTCGGAATCCAAAAATGTATATATACCCACTATAGGTTCATATTTGAAAAATAATGGAGATCAAAGAAGTAGATCTAAGCAGATCTAAGAAAACGTGACAAATCAGGAAATAATGGTGACATACCTCAAGAAGTCAATCAAGGTTCCAAGAAAGCAGCTTAGATCTATTCCTCTATCATGAAAACATCATATTTAGCCTTAATTAACGTTAAAAAACTTATATATACCCACATGAGGTGTATATTTAAGAAAATGAGAAGGAGATAAGGAGGATTTTGTAGAAAACAGAAAATAACCAAGAAGATCAACACTTACCCCAAGAATCGGGCTTGAAATCACGAAGGGAAGGCCCTAGGTTGGATCCAACTCATGTGGGGAGGGTTATCCAGAATTATAGGGAGAGTAATCTCAAAATAGGGGCGTTTTGAAGCCAAAAATAAATATATAGAACAAAAACGAGTAAGCTCCTAGAAAATAGGATCTAGATTTGACCTCTACGCAAGGTTTGACCACACAGTTTGGGCCAACCGTGTATGGATCATGTGACCTTCCTTTTGGTCCCAACACTCCTTAAAAAACCCCAAAACTCTCCCATAATTCACCTTTACTCTTTTTATTGAAACATCCCACTTTATGGAAACACCTTACTTTATGGAAATAACCCACTTTATGGAAATGCCCCACTTTATGGAAACAACCCACTTTATGGAAACAACCAACATTATGGAAACAACCAACTTTATGGAAAATCTCAATATTATGGAAACTCTCTATTTTATGTAAACTCTATATTTTATAGAAACTCTATATTTTATGGAAACTCTATATTTTATGGAAACTCTATATTTTAAGGAAACTCTCTATTTTATGGAAACTCCCTATTTTATGGAAACCCAATCAAGACACACCATTTAAAAAAAACATGAGGAAAGGGGTTTTGTACCCGAAATCGGGGTTACTATACGTGTCGACAAGAATATCCAATGACACATGTGGATTCTCTATAGGTGGGTCTTTTCTCATGATATCCCATCATATAGATTAACAAGTGAGAAATTCATGAGATAAAGTCTCCTTTTGTATTATTAATTGCAGCTAATAATTAATATAAAATATGTCCCATCATATAATGTGATCCAATCATAGAAGAATATTTAAAAATATCATCAGGGAATTTCAAGGTTCTCATCATATTGTTAATTATTTTGTGACTTTAATGTAATAATGTTCTAGAGTATTTTCTACATTAAAAGTCATAGAATATTTATCACACTATATGGCATGTTTTTCTCATTTTTTCATATTAACTAAATATTTATGGTGTCACTCTATATAAAATTTATTTAGTACACATTTAGGGAATATTTTCTTGAAAAATATATTACTACATATAAATTTATCTCCATTTAACCAAGTACATTCTCTAAAACTCTAGGAAACTTAGTTTCACATGTGATAATATTCTAGTAAAATCCAGAATAATGTGTTATAGCTTTCGATGGAGATGAAAACAATGGAAAATGATTTACCTTGAGTTGAGTCTAGTGTACCCCAAATATATTTCTAGAAACTTTTTCATCTTCCTCCACATCATCACTATTTTTCCTTGTTTTTACTTCATTAGACACATCATTATCATCATCAAATTTCTATTAAATCATATCCAGGTTATCGACTTGGTTGTATCCTTCCCCATAATACTGAAAAATCATATAATTTTGGGATGGACCTTCTTCCTTTAATCTTGTATGTATTTGTTTTCATACAATAGTAGGTTGATACTGGACACTAGAAACCTCCATGTACAATTCCATCAAACGATTATTGGATCATTGTTTAAATAAATTTGTTGGTTGTATTCAATAACCATCATCAAGTAGTGTATAAGCTATTTTTCATATCCTATCATGGTACTACAATTATTTATAGCTAATAGACTATATATCATGATCAAGTGTCAGATTTAACTGACCATGAATTCTTACACAAGGTTCTTATATGTCAACACAATATATAATGATTACCACTAATGTTTTCTGCTACTATATGAAGCTCCTTGATTGGTTTGAATAAGTTAAGTGTAGTTATAGATACAGGAAGACATTATTTTTTATGTGAAATAATTGCATGCGATCATGATTTAAAAATTTTAAACAATATTCACAATAATAAATAATCATGTAGGGTTCATAGTGGAATATTATGTCTATCTAGATGAATATCCAACAAAAAACTTAAAAACTAATGGATATACAAAATACAATGGCTGTTAACATTATCAATAAGATGATAATGAAATAATCATGTGTGGTTCTTTCATGGTATAATGACACCATTATAAAATAGTCATTGAGTTCAATAGTTTATAAAGAGTATGTAATCAACCTAATAATATCCCTAGGGAGTGTCAAACTAGGTGTACAGTTAGGTCCTTTTTTTTTCACTGAGTAAAGATCAAGTTAATACCCAAACAACCTTGTCTAGGGTTATTACCAAAATTTGTTTCGGAGGTAAATCCCACTTCAACTTGTTTGTATCTAGATAGATAAGTCCCTATTAATAAAACCATACAATCATTAATTTACAAATATTTTTTTTAACCATAAGAGTTTTTGATCATAATTACTCCTAATACTAAACATACACTTATTAACTAATTAAAACAATACCAAATTACATTATTTTTTGATATTAACAATTATTAATTATTAATAATAAGTATTACTAATAATAATCTTGTATGTATCTTTAATGGTATGTGCATATAATTAGGAAATAGAAATTCATATCAATAGTTTATAAAGAGAATGCGATCAACCCAAAAATATCCCCTGTGAGTGTCAAACTAGGTGTGAAGTTAGACCCATTTGTTGTGAATCAAGTGAAGATCGAGTTAATACCCAACCAACCTTTTTCATAATTATTACCCATAGGTTCATCTGAGCTAGATCTTGCATCTACTTTTCTATATCCATATAGTGATGTCATTACTAGGAAAACCACATAATCTTTATTGCACTAAGATTTTAGGTCTATAATAATGTTTGAGAATTATTATTACTAATACTAATCATCTAATTATTGACTAATTAATACAATATTAATTTATATTATCATTTTTTAATATTTTTTGTCAAATATTAATCATTATTATTAAAAATAATAAACATCTTATTACCAACTAATTAACAATTATTATTACTAAATTCAAACGTCTTATTACTAACTAATTTGGAAATTATTATTTCTAATATAAATTTATAATTATTAAATAATGAAAATAACACTAAATTACATTAGTATTTGTTGTTAACTATTATTATTTATTAATAATTATTATAACTAATAATAAACATATTATTACTAAGAATTTAATAATTATTATTACTAATATTAAAAATATTATTACTAACTAATTTGTGGATTATTATTACTAGTATGAAACATCTAATTATTAAATAGTTAAAATAATAATAAATTACATTATTATGGTTATTTAGGGATGAAAATAATGAATATAAAGACAAAATAGTGGGCGGTGAATTGTAGTTTTCAAAACCTTTGACATATTTAGAACATCTATCTTGTTATGTAGAAAAACCTTCCTATCCTATTAAAGATGAGAGATTAACAAAAATAAATGAAAGAAATAAACACAAAAATGTATAGTGGTTTAGGGAACACAGATCCCTTAGTCTACCGTACCAATGCTCTACTCTACAAGCTTGGTGTGTTTTACTAGGTAATATTATCCAGAGAACTTTGAAAAACAACTAAGTGCAGGTAGTTGAAGCCTTTACAATAAATATTTATAGAGCCTCTTGGTTCTTTTACAAGGAACTATAAATCCACAACTTAGTGCATGAAGATGAAACTTAACCATGAATGAGTTCGAGCATTCAAAACTCCATTAAATTAATAGATATTAATCTTATTAAATATAAATGTAAAACTTCACAGTTGCAGAAACAATTGAAAAATGTATTCAGATCTTCAATAATGCACAATAGAAAATAGATATTCAACTTTGCATAGCATTTTCTTCAAAAAAAGATAGATAAAAAACCAGAGATATGTTTAAACATGTATGTATCCAAAGTTCATCTCTAAGAAATGCTACATCATTCATGTAGAAGATAATGTAACAATAAAATAGAGTATAAGTGACAAAAGAACAATGATATGATAGATCAAAACATTTATATTTCCAAAGTGTAGCAAAGATGATAATAAAACACAACTTTGTTTATATCATTTTCTATGTATATTGTATTGTGTTGTATATCCTATATATTTCGATAAATAGCGTATCTTTATTTATACAGTTGGTCAAAAAACTCTAGGTTAAACTAGATCCAAAAATATCGCATAATAAATCATGAATATTTTAATTCAAAATAATTCAAGAGAGTTGTAACTTACTATAAAAATAGAAATTATTTACTCCATTTAATACGAGCATTTAAAATAATCATAGAGAGACTTTTAATTGGTCACAAAAAAACATTAAATAGATATGTACTACCACCAAGACCATTGCATAAATCAAGGATTATATCACAGATTTAAAACTTCATCATTGAATATTCAAATGCAGGGTTGCTTCACTTAATGAAAAAACAAAAAATGTAGACTTTAAAATGTACGGTTGATAAAAAAAAGTACGATTGATGTACCATTCATTTTTTTCATCAAAAATAGGGTTTTATACCAATGTTGGGTTTCTTAACTATACTTTCCTGACAATGTAGATTATATGATCCATAAGTGTTGTTCTAAACATAGTGTTGATTCCTTAAATTATTATTTTACAAGTAGGGTATGAATATTGTTTATAGAATATGTTAAAACACATCCTGAATACTTTAAAAAATATTTCCCATGGATTAAAGACTTGAATATAATTACAGAATGAATATTCTGACGAATAATAATTTCTTGAAATTAACATCAAATATAATTCATTAGTAACACAAATGTGGGTGTTTATGAACATAAAAAAAATAAATTAATGAAATTTTTGAATCAACACATGCTAAAAAATCTTCCCTATTTTTATGGTCACAAAAACCATATCAAAAATAGAATTTGAAAAACAATAAATTTCTACCACTTTTTTGATTTATAATATTTCTACCATAAAGAAAAATTCTCCCCCATTATAAGGAGTAGAACTTCTCCATACTAATTGTTTTTAAAAAAACATATTAACCATGAATATAAATATGTAAACTAAAAAATATGAGTATAAAATATAAAAATATCCATTATAAACTCCCCCCTTTAAAACTATAAATTTATCCTATTTTTTGTAACACCAAAAAGATGAGATTAGAGATTATTTGAAATAAGCTTTCCCTTAATTCATGATTTAAAAAGATATATATCAGTAATCAAGGAGAAAATTGAGTATTTTAAAAAATAAAATGGTTATTTTCTTAAAGAACCCCCAAATTAAGGAATAGAGGATATTCATTGAATTAAAACATTTTAAATATTTTTTTGCAGAAGTAATTAAAACTAGTATTATTAATTTTAAAAATAATACTATTTATGAAATAATTGAATTTTAAGTAGATGATTATGTAAGATAACTAGCAAAAAGAAATTAAGAACCAATATAAATAACAGAACTTATATTGAAATCAGTATATAAAATATTGATTTTAAATAAATAGAAAATAAAATTAAAGGGTTAGACATGAGAGGGAAGTTCATATAAACTTTCAAATATTTGATCTTTTTCACTTAAGGAAACTAAAACTCTTGACAGTTATTCTAATTTTTTTTGAACATATACTATTCTTTGATATAAATAAGGCACACAATTTTAAAGTATAAACAAATTCAAATTATGAAGATTTGGATTAATAGAAACTTCTATTTTGAGAAACTCCATCTGTCATAGCATTTCCAGTTTGAAAGCTTCAAAATAATCTCTCAATATAAAGATATATTTCATATTATGATATTGTTTTTATAAAAATTAAAATAATTTTTTTGATATAAATGATTTATGTAAATTTTCATACAACTTTGTAGATGCATTCAGATCAAATTGCAGGTTCACTTTTTCTTCATTCAAAGTGTTTATTTTGACCAGAATTCCTTTATAATATATTTGAGAAGAAGAGACTTCCTGTTCTTCATGACTATAAAATTTAATATTTCTTTGAGAAGAAATTTTAAGATAATATTCAACATATAAAATAGATATTTCTTTTGACAAACCAAAATGATTTCCTTTCATCCTTTCATGAGAAGGATTTTCTTATGAACGTGAAGTACATGACCACTTCATCTTGTTGTGACTAATTTTTAGAAAACCTTTTGAAAATAATATTTCAAAGAAGTTTATTTTATAATTTAAAATTATAAGAATAAGATAAAACATTATGATATAAAATACTATAGAAGAAGTTTCATTTTCTTTAGTTGAAAACTCATTAAATATTACATAAGAAGAGTATTTTGGTTTTTGTAAACAAATGAAATTTTAAAATATAATGATTTCAATAGTTTTTAAATGATAATTTTTTCCATGAATTAAACTAAGTACAGTATTATTTTGAAAATAAAAAACAATGTTTTAAAAATATTCTTGAAATTTAGAAAATAAGTTATATAATTAACATAGATTAAAAATTGGTTTAAATAGAGAAGAATATTTTTATCAAATTTTGAGTGATATCCTTCCCCCTTGTATAAAATAGTTAGTATTCCAGAATAATATAATTATAGAAATGAAATAATTACTCTGATTAGTGATTTTAGTAATTTGGATTTTTTGATAATGAACTACTTCATAGTTGTTCCCTTCTTTGGTATAGAATTTCATGTACAAATTGATCAACCACTAAAAGATTTAAGATTGCAGCTTGGTGGTGTATTCCTAAAAATCATCAGATGCAAGTTATTTTTGTAACCCATATGATTTTGGGTCTAGAATTTTTATAAAATAAATTTTTAGTTAGAAAAACATGCTTATTTTGAGTAGAAATTAAATTATTCAAGTTAAACAATTATTTCAAGTAATAAAAATTTTTAACACCTAAAATTTGAGGTTTTTTAAAGTAGAAATAATTTTCATAGTTTCCATTAATATTGAAATAAAAACATTTAACAGTATATATTTTTTTTCTGTTCAGTCCATGAAAACAAAAATTCATTAATGTTTTTTGTCTTTCACCATTTCCTCTTATTCCAAATTTTTCTTTTGGAATTTTATTTTTTCCAAGTATTTTATTTAAATAATTTTTTTTTCAACATAGTAGAATATTGTTTTAAATAATAAATTTTATCCAATAATTATTTAATTTTTGTGTCATGAAAATCATAATAATTTTTAGAAGCATTAGACTTTAAACTGACAATTTATTTTGAAAATTTTTCTTTATCTAATAAAAAATATCATATAATTTTATAATTTTTATCTGATATTTATTTAAGGATTCATATTTATCTTGTAGCATAAATAAATATTTATTTAATTCATCATAAGATAATTTATCACAACTTGAATTTTAAGATTAAGTAGATTGTGCCTCATGGTTAGTATGATCCATAAGACATACCATTTCTCTTATATTTTAAGCCTAAGAATTTGTAGAAGATTCACCATGTGAACCAGAAGTATAAATCTAAGTAGTTACTATAATATTTTTTTCCTTTTATCTTGTAATCATGTTTCCTTTGTGATTTGATTAAAAGACATTTTTCCTTTTTATGAAAAATTCCATTATACTTACAACATTTATTTTCTATAGTCCCTTTATTATACTTTCTGTACATCTTTTTAAACCTCTTAGCAAGATCTGATAATTCATTGTCCAAATTTGGATGACATGATTTAGATGATTAATCCATAGTGGTTTTGAGAGTAGCTTCTTCACGTTGTATATGATTTTCAGCTTCATCATTCATCTCTGTTCCATACATCATTAAATTCCCAATTAATTGTTCTATAGCTAAAAATGTTACTGATATAAATTGGAGTATATCTACAGATATTCCATTCCACTTAGAGGATAGTACTTTGAGTAATTTTAATGATTTTAATGCTTGTGAAATTGGATCTCCCCAAGAAGAAATATTGTTGAAAATATCTATTAATATTTTATTAATTTGAGGATATTTTCTTCCTCATAAATTCTGAATGTATCAAACATTAGTTTCACAGTAGTATACCTTAATTGTATGAAATTATCAATTCCTTTATAGGAAACAAAAATAGTATTCCACATTTTATATGTAGTAGGACATTAAGATACTCAATTGAATTCATGTCTTCCTAAGCCGCACACAATAACATTCATAGATTTTAAATTTAGGTCATATTCTCTTACTTATTCATTATTCCAATATTCCAAACCTTCCTTATGGATATCATAAGGTTTAAAGACCTTCAAATAAACCCTTATTTGATGATTTTTTAAATAAATAACCATATGGGATTTCCAGAAACCCTAATTTTCCCCATTAAAATATGGATCACATATCATCGACATACCTTATCTAGAATCAGTCATTTCGAGATGTCTAATTTTGAATATTTATCTCAAGCTTGTTAGAGCCTGTAAATATTCAACAGAGCCTTCTAATACCACTTATTGATATTGGATAGAAAAATAACTTTAAAGAAGAAAACATACTAGTAGATCCCTACCTCTAATACCAATTGTTAAGTCAGGATGAAAATGATAAAGACAAAGACATAAGGGTGGGGGGGGGGGGGGTGAATTGTGGTTTTCAAAAACATTGAAATATTCAGAAAAACACTCTTGTTATGCAGTGAAACTTTCCTTTTCTCTTAAAGTTGAGTGAGTAGTATAAATAAATGAAGGAAATGAACCCAATGATGTATACTGGTTTAGGGCACAAAGATCCATTAGTCCAATCCACTAATTATCTACACCACAAGATTGGTGATTTTTACTAGGTCATATTATCCAAATACCTTTATAAAAAAACTAAGTGTAGGCAGTTGAAACCTTTATAATAAGGATTTATAGATTCTTTCGGTTATTTTACAAGGAACAATAAATCCACAGTTTAGTGTGAGAATATAACACTTAACTGTAAGAACTCGGATCTTCGTTTCAGGTATGTCTTTCCTTTTTCTGGATTTTTTGAGAAAAAATGAAGTTTATGGAAATTTTTGAAGTACATGCCGTGTACTTTCTGAGTACACGCCGTGTACTTTCTAAGTACACGCTGTGTACTATTTTACCGCTCGAAGTCGTGTTCTAGCAGTGTTCGGGCCACACACACGGTGTGTAGGGGTGATATGGAGGCCGATTTTGGCGGAGTACGGAAAGACCTAGTACACGCCGTGTACTCTAAAAGTACACGCCTTATACTTTTCTTTTTCTTCATTAAACGGACCGGGGTCACACCTGATCACGATAAACATCTTCTTCTAGGTCCTGTTTGTCCGAGAGCGCCGAGAATTCGCAGATCTTTGATGAGCCACCCTTCCTCCACCTGTTCTCCGATTTGAGCACTATCAGTTTTTTTTGGAATCACAAAAGTGAGTTCTCCCTTCTGCTTGAGCCTTGTTTTCAAATTCCTCATCCTTCTCATGATATCGTGGGTTGAGCGTTTTGGGAATTTTCTTAGATCTACAATGTTTAAGGGAGAATCAGTCGACGTGGTTCAAGTATATCGATCTCCTAGGATCAAGGTAGGTGGTTTTTTCATTTCCGTAGGAAGTCTATGAATATTTTGTGAAAATTACACCAATTCCCTTGAACAGGGAATTGTGGGTTTTCTGTTTTTCCCCTGTCGTTTGTCTTCTTTTCTTGATTGCTTGAGTAGAGATCATTTTTTGTAAATTTGGATAATTTATACTGTGTTCTTGTGCTTTTCCTTGCATGTTTTTCTTGTTAGGCATTTTTTCAGTTTCCATGCCTAGTTGTAGGATAGTAGGGTTGTTATACTGTTATGCTGTTGTTCCTTAGAATGATATCCAAGTAGTTCTTGAGGTTTACATGGGATGATATGAGCACGCTGAGCATGTTTATTTCACACAGGACTGTGAGAAACTGGTGTAGTAGACCATAGGGAGAATGGACGTAAGGGCTTCACGAGAGCATCTTTTAATACGATGCGATACCATAGGGGGAATTGACGATGAGTGATTCCTCAGAGAGTCTGTAGTTCCTTGACGTAGGCCATAGGGGGAATGATACATTGAGGGCTTCCCCAGAGAGCCTTTAACATGATACGAGACTATAGAGGGAATTGACGGTGAGTGCTTCCTCAGAAAGTATACTCTTAGCTAAACCAGAGGGGTGAGACTGAGTGTGCCTCCTATAGGGTTGCGAGTACTTGTAGGTTAAAACATAGGGGTTAGGCTACGATTGGTACCCATAGGGTTACCTATTTTCTGCTTGTTGTTAGTTGTTTACTTGTGTACTTTATATGCTAGAACTGTGGATTGTAGCTGCTGTGTGATTTTCTGTTTGCTGCTTCCTGCACTTTTACTTGCATTGCATTCATCGACTGTTAGGCACAGGTCTTTGGGTGATTGTCTACTGGGATTTTATCTCACACCCTGTTTGGGCCATGATTTTGGGCCCAAGAAGACTTTGTTGTTTCAGGTATAGATAAGGTAAAGCGCCCCTCGACTTCTGGTACTTGACTGCTTGGAGCTGGAGAGAAAGGGACCAAGTTTAGGCTTACGATGCTACAAGAGTTGCTGTTATTTTAGTACTTTGTTTTTTTACTTTTATTTTAGCACGTTGTTGTGTTTCCTACGTTCCTTAGATACTTGTACCTGCTGCAACATTATCATCATTAATATATATTCATTTCTTTCGCTGTTTGGTTTCAGTTATTGTTTGTTGTTTTCTGCTTCCTCTATTTACTGTTAATTTATTTTCTTTTTATACCTTACCAAATGAGGGAATAGTTTCTTCAATAACATACCAAGCCCCTCGCTGCTAGTCGGCAACCTCTAGCATTTGGGGAAATGCGCTTGAGGTCATATGGAAAACCGGGCACGGGGCACCGCTAGGTGGCTTCCGGAACCGGGACGTTACAAAGTGGTATCAGAGGGGTTATTTTCTCTTGATTTACTGTTTGGAGCCTTTAGCCAGGGATAAGATGGATTCGGTACTTGATGTTAAGCTGTTCCCGGTAGTAGCTAACCCGTGTACAGGGAAAATCCATACTACCTCGTTTATTGCAGTTTTCTGGTTTTGAGATTTACGATTGATATGATTTCACCTAGAGTGATTCAGATGTCCTGTGTTGTTGTTGTTTTTCTATTATGGTTCTATTTGTGTCACAACCTGATGAGATGAGGGTATGACATCTCATGCATCATATAGAAACTTTTTAGAAATCACATGCCATGCATTCTTACCATGCCATATAGGGTGCATTAGTGATAGAATGTTGTTGTGATAGACTTGTGTAGATTTTGCATGCTGTTGTGAAAGATGCTTTGATAGAATATCTGCTACTTCATAGAGGACTGTTTGTATTGTACTTTTATTGAATGGATGCTAAATTTTGGTTCTTGAGGTGTTATGGGCCCTCTTGAATCGGAAATTGGTGGATCATTGACCTGTTTTTCTTTTTATACGACTGTATAAGATGACAAACTTTGATTCGCGGGGAGTATGAGCCCTCACGGATCAGAATTTGGCACCATCATGCCTTTTTTTTAGTGTTTTCTGGGCTTTGGTTCAGTTTCAGAGCTACTTCCCGGAAAAACCCAGAATACACAGTGTGTACTTCATATGTACACGCCGTGTAGTTTTAAACCGTGTCTTTGATTGTGTGAGTAGAAACACGGGTTGTGAAAATCGCCAGGAACACGCCGTGTAGTAGTGAGTGTGTACTTGGCCGTGTAACTAACAACATGGGCTAGGGAAGCTCGAGTAGAACACACCGTGTTGGATCGCAACATGCCGTGTAGTCTTGTTCCAGGTACCCGGCCGTGTCACGAGCAACACGGTTCGGTGTTATCTTCTTCTATACATGTCGTGTTTGTTCGGAACACACCGTGTAAGGGTCAGACATGTACTTGTCCGTGTCTCCAACAACATGGTTCAGTAAAAATCTTTAAGTATATGACGTGTTTGTTCGGAACACGCCGTGTAGTCTCAGTCGTGTAGCCGGCCGTGTAGCCAACAACACAGGTCGTTGAAACCTTGTCTACTACACGCTGTGTCCACCAGGCCCTCGCCATGTAGTCTCAATTTAAGAAGACCATGTGGGTTAGCCGTGCAAGGAGACACGGGCAGGGAAACAGATTTAAGTACACGCCATGTAGATTTTATACACATAGTGTAGTCTTATTTTGTAAATCTTGTGTGTTTCCTTCTCCTTTTTTCATTTTGTAATCCTTGGTTCTCTGTCCTTGTTTTCCTAATCTAAGGTATATTTGGATCTTTCAGAGATATGCCTCCGAGACGTCCTACGGTTGTACGTCAGTTGTCAGTCAGTGATCAGACTCCAGATATGGCTGATCAGGGACTTTCTGCCGATACTCTAATTGGTCCAGCCTTAGCACCGGCTTTCATACCAGTTGAAGGCACTGATGCGCTGTTCAGGGAAGGTTTTATGAGGATGATGCTGAGCTTTCAGGGAGCACCACCTCCTACCATGACTATGGCGGACTTGACGCGGGTTTTCCAGTAGCAGCTTCCTCCCACTTTCTTAGGGGAAGGAGGACCTAAGGATACATAGTCATGGATGGAGGCCATGTTGACTGTCTTTGAGAATCTAGAGACGCCTACAGAGAGGCGGGTCAAGATCGCTACCTATATGCTATGAGACTCCGCCAAGAGGTGGTGGGACGTGATCTCACAGGCGGGTCATTAGCAGGTTATGGCTTGGGAGGAGTTTCAGCGCATCTTTTATGACTACTTCTACCTAGAGACCTTGAGGGCCAACCGAGCCCAGGAGTTCATGAGCTTAGAGCAGGGTACACTTTCTGTTATGGAGTACTCCTCTTGTTTCACTGAGCTGAAGCGTTTCACACCCTTCTAGGGTGGGGATGGGGTATTCTTAGCGAGGAAGTTTGAGGATGGTCTCTTGCGGGAGATCCGATCGCAGGTGAATCTCTTCCAGTTGACTTCCATCACTTCCATCGTCAACTAAGAAATGATTGCGGAGCGCAATATGAGAGACTCCAGAGCTGTGATCCAGGGAAGTTCTGCTTCCAGAGCTAGTATTCCTCCAGATGACAGCAAGAAGCACCGTAGGGAGTCTATGCGCGGTGATCCGAGGAAGCGAGATGCATCGTCAGACAACCAGGTGATATGCTACTAGTGTGTCTGGTCAGGGCACATGAGGCCACAGTGCCAGAGAGACCTAGTGGAGTGCCGATCCTACGGCAAGATGGGTTACCTTCAACATTTCTGCCAGGTTTTCTCACCAGTAGCTGGTGACGAGAGTTCTTCTATGAATCCTTGTTAAAGAGAAGCACCACCAGTTTCTCACTAGTCGGGGAACTGGAGTTCTTCCGGCCATTTGGGCCGAGGTGGAGGTCGAGGCCGTGGTGGTCAGCCACCAGTATTTCAGTGTCAGAAGGGTGGATCAGCTCAGAGCGGTCAGGTAGGGTCGCAGGGCTGCGGTGCAGGCCAGTCTTTCTCCGTGGAACAGACCCATCAAGAGTAGGATCCCGAACCTTCTACAGTTCGAGGTATGATTTTAGTAGCTTCAGTTTTATCTTCAGCTCTTTTTGATACTGGTGCTATACATAGATTTATCTCTGTTGCTATCATGGAGAGCCTTGGGCTCTGTATCTTTTCTTCTGCCGACTCATTGACACTAGACACACCTTTGGGGACAAGGACGTCTAGTGTACATTAGTGTAGAGGGTTCCCTCTCGAGGTTGTAGGGTTTTGTTTCTTATGAGATATCTACGTCCTAGAGATGACAGGCTATGATGTCATTCTTGAGATGAACTATTTGGTTCCCTTCCAGGAAGTCGTCGACTGTTATTACCGTAGGGTGAGTTTCATCTCACTAGAGGGTGAATCTTTTCTTCATAGAGGTGAATGGGATGTTCGGGCGAGTCAAGCAGGACTCAAGCATGATGGGCTAGGAAGGGCGATGCCCCAGATTTCTAGTCTTTATTTGGATGATCAGGGGACTTCATAGTTAGACTTTCTTCCAGTGGTGGATCATTTCAGAGATGTCTTTCTAGAGTAATTTTCAGGTTTTCCTCCGGAGTGTGAGGTATAATTCTCGATTGAGCTCATGCCAGGAGCGGCACCAGTGTCCATTCCTCCCTATAGGATGGCTACACCTGAGTTGTAGGAGCTCAATTAGCAGTTAGAGGAGTTGCAGGAAAAGGGTTTCATCTGACCCAGTACTTCTCCTTGGGGTTCACCTGTCCTGTTTGCAAAGAAGGCAGATGGTACCCTTAGGCTCTGTGTGGATAATCGGAAGATGAACCAGTTGACGGTCAAGAACTGGTATCCCTTTCCTAGGATTGATGACCTTTTCGACCATCTTCGAGGATCCTGGGTGTTCTAGAAGATCGATTTAAGGTCCGACTATCATTAGTTGCACGTTAGACCATCAAATATACCTCTGATAGCCTTCAGGAGCAGGTATGATCTCAACGAGTATATGGTCATGTCATTCGGTCTCACGAATGCACCGACAGTTTTTATGGCACTGATGAACTGAGTGTTCCATCCTTACTTGGACTCCTTTGTCATGTTCTTCGTGGACGATATCTTGGTGTACTCTCACACTCGACACGACCATGCTACCCATCTTGAGATCGTTCTGAGTACACTGAGATAGCATCAGATTTATGCTAAACTCTCAAAGTGCCACTTTTGGATGGATCAGATTCACTTCTTGTGTCACATCATCTTAGAGGTAGGAGTATCTGTGGACCCATAGAAAGTGAGAGATGTAGTTTCCTAGGAGCGGCTGAAGAACATTTTTGAGGTACGGAGTTTCCTAGGGCTGGATGGATACTACAGACGCTTTATTCGGGACTTTTCACACCTAGAAGAACCTTTGACAGGTCTGACCAAGAAAGGGGTGAAGTTCTCATGGTCAGATTCTTGCGAATCAGCCTTTCAGGAGCTGAAGGGAAGGTTGACATCAGCACCGATACTAGTCTTTCCAGAGCCAGGCAAGAGATACACTGTTTATTGTGATGCTCCAGGTATCGGGCTGGGCACTGTGCTTATGCAGGGAGATGGATTCATTGCGTACAAGTCTCGGCAGTTGAGGCCACATGAGAGGAACTACCCGACACACGATCTGGAGTTGGAAGCTGTTGTTCATGCCTTACGCTGTTGGAGACATTACCTTCTGGGAGATCACTTTGTGATTTTCACCAACCACAAGAGTCTCAAGTATATCTTTACTTAGTGTGATCTAAATCTGAGATAGCGTAGGTGCGTCGAGTATCTTCAGTCTTTTGATTTCTAGCTTGCCTATACACCGGGAAAGGGCAACGCAGTGGCAGATGCGCTGAGCAGGAGAAATCTGATTCAGGAAGTTCAAGAGGCCAGCAATGAGTGAAAGTTTATGGCTCTGTTCTCTAAGATGAATCTGGAGGTGCACGACAAACAAGGAAAGAATTTTCTATCTTCTGTAGCTATTACCTCTACACTACTTGATCGGGTACGGATGAGGCAACTATCAAACTCAGAAGGATTAGTCTTGCGGGAGAGTGTGTCAGGAGAGGACCCTCTTCCTGGATGGACAATGGGCAAGGATGAGACCTTGCATTTCTAGGGACGCGTATGAGTGCCAGCAGACATACGTGAGGAGCTGATGCGGGATTTTCATTCCTCAGTTTGGGCAGTTCATCCTGGCATCACCAAGATGTATCGGGATCTACACCGCCAGTTCTGGTGGCTAGTTATGAAGAAAGATGTTGCTGGTTTTGTCATGATATGTTCTACTTGTTAGTAGGTGAAGGCAGAGCATCAACGACCAGTAGGGATTTTATAGCAGTTACCCATTCTTGAGTGGAAGTGGAACAATGTAGTGATGGACATTGTAATCGGGTTGTCGAGGTCGCCTCAGGGGAACAATGCTGTTTGGGTTGTCGTTGACAGACTCACGAAGGTTGCACACTTCTTTCCGATCAAGGAGACCTTTAGTGTTGATGATCTGGGACGGTTGTACATCCGGGAGATTGTACATCTACATGGAGTTCCACACTCCATTGTTTCAGACAGGGATGTGCACTTTACTTCTCGGTTCTGGAAGGGACTTCAGAAGGCTTTGGGTACACAAGTACTTTTGAGTACATCATACCATCCCCAGACTGATGGCCAGTCTGAGCGCATGATCCAGGTGCTTGAGGATATGCTCCGAGTTTGCATTCTAGACTTCAGCAGTTCCTGGGAGAAGCATATACCTCTTGTGGAGTTTTCCTACAACAACAGATTTCGGGAGACCATTCAGATGACACCATATGAGGCTCTGTATGGTAGGCCATGCCGATCACCCTTATGCTGGATGGAGGTAGGAGAGGCAGCTTTGCTGGGGCCTCGTCTTGTTCAGGAGACCTCTGAGCAGATAGAGTTGATTTGGAAGAGGATGACTACAACACAGTCTCGACATAAGTCTTATGCTGCTCAGCAGAGATGACCCTTGGAGTTTGAGGTCAGGGGTCAGGTTTTCCTGCGTATCACACCGAGGTTGGGACACAAGAGGATTCAGAGACAGGGTAATCTTTCACTGCAGTATGTCGGTACGTTTGAGGTTTTGGAGAGAGTTGGTCCGGTTGTCTATAGGTTGTAGTTACCTCATAGGTACTGGACCATGCACAAAGTCTTCCACTTCTCTCATCTTTGATGTTACTTTTTAGACTCGTCTCATGTCTTTCAGCCCTAGGAGGTTGAGCTCGAAGTGGATGCGTCATTTGAGGAGCATCCTATCTGGATTTTCGATCACAGTACGAAAGTTCTCTGTGGGAAGTCTATTTATTTAGTATGGGTGCTTTGGTAGCATGGGAGAGTAGAGGATGAGACCTGGGATAGGGAGGCCAATGTACGATCGCAGTGGCTGGAGCTGTTCGGGGTTTCTTCTTCTACGCCTCGTTAGGGAAATTCGGGGAAAAATTTCTTTAAGGGGGGAAGTTTGTAAGAACCCAGATCTTTGTTTCAGGTATGTATTTCCTTTTTCTGGAGTTTTTGATAAAAAATTAATTTTTTGGAAATTTTTGAAGTACACGCCGTGTACTTTCTGAGTACACGCAATGTACTCTTTTCCCCCTAGAAGCTGTGTTTTGGCCGTGTCCGGGCCACACACACGGTTTGTAGGGGTGATGTGGAGGCTGATTTTGGCAGAGTACGAAAAGACCTAGTACACACTGTGTACTCTAAAATTACATGCTGTGTACTTTTCTTTTTTTTTATTAAACGGACCGGGGTCGCGCCTGATCGCGATAAACGCCTTCTTCTAGGTCCTGTTCATCCAAGAGTGCTGGGAATCCACTGATCTTAGACGATCCACCGTTCCTCCGTACGTTCTCTGATTCAATCACTGTTGATTTCGTTGGAATCGCAACGGTGAGTTCTCCATTCTACTTGAGCCTTGTTTTCCAATTCCTCCCCCTACTCAAGATATCGTGGGTTGAGCATTTTGGGCGTTTTCTCAGATCTACGACGTTCAAGGTAGAATCAGTCGATGTGGTTCAAGTATATCGATCTCCTAGGATCAAGGTAGGTGGTTTGTGCTTTTCCGTATGAAGTCTATGAATATTTTGTGCAAATTCCATCAATTCTCTTGAACTAGGAATTGTGGGTTTTCTATTTTTCCCCTGTTGTTTGTCTGCTTTGCTTGATTGCTTGAGTAGTGATCATTGTTTGTAAATTCGGATAATTTATACTGTGTTCTTGTGCTTCTCCATGCATGTTTTTCTTGTTATGCGTTTTTCTAGTTGCCTTGCCTAGTTGTAGGTTAGTGGGGCTGTTATACTTTTATGCTGTTGTGCCTTAGAATGATAGACAAGTAGTTCTTGAGGTTTACTTGGGATGATACGCACACGCTGAGCATTCTTATTTCACACAAGACTGTGAGAACCTAGTGTAGTAGAACATATGGAGAATGGATGTAAGGTATTCTCCAGAGTGTCTTTTAATACGATGAGAGACCATAGGGGGAATTGACAATGAGTTCTTCCTCAAAGAGTCTGTAGTTCCTCAACGCATGCCATAGGGGGAATGAGACATTGAGTGCTTCCCCAGAGAGACTTTAGTACGATACGAGAATATAGGGGGAATTGACGGTGAGTGCTTCCTCAGAAAGTCTACTCTTAGCTGAACCAGATGGGTGAGACTGAGTGTGCCTCTTAGAGGGTTTCTAGTACTTGTAGGTTGAACTATAGGGATTAGTCTATGAGATCTACCCAGAGGGTTACCTATTTTCTACTTGTTGTTGGTTGTTTACTTGTGTACTTTATATGCTAGAACTGTGGATTGTAGTTGCTGTGTGCTTTTCTATTTACTGCTTCCTGCACTTTTACTTGCCTTGTATTCATTGACTGTTAGACACAGATATTTGGGTGATTACCTACTGAGATTTTATCTCACACCCTGTTTGGGCCATGCTTTTGGGCCCCAACAGACTTTTTTGTTGCAGGCATAGATAAGGGAAAGTGCCCCTCGACTTTCGGTACTTGACTTCTTAGAGCTGGATAGCAAGGGACCAAGCTTAGGCTTGCAATGCTGTAGGAGTTGCTATTAGTTTAGTACTTTGTTTTTTTACATGTATTTCAGCACGTTGTTGTGTTTGCTGTGTTCCTTAGATACTTGTACTTGCTACAACATTATCATCATTACTATATATTCATTGCTTCTGCTGTTTGGTTTCAGTTGTTGTTTGTTGTTTACTGCTTTCGCTATTTTTTGTTAATTTATTTTCTTTGTATACCTTACCAAATGAGGGCATAGTTTCCCCAATAACTTACCAAGGCCCTCACTGCTAGTCGGAAGCCTCTGGAAATTGGGGAAATGCGCTTGAGGTCATGTTGCGAACTGGGCACGGGGCACCTCTGGGTGGCTTCCGGAACCGGGACGTTACATTAACCACGACAAAGTATGATCTTTCGAAACTACACTAAATCAATAGAGATTAATTTTATTGAGGATACAGGTTAGAATTCATAGTTTCATCAAAAACTGAAAAATGTATTTAGATATTCAATAATGAAAATAGAAAATATATATTCAATGTAACATAGGATTTTCTTTAAAACATGATAGAGAAAAAACTGGATAAATGTTTAAACATGTATGTCTAAAAAGTGAATCTCTAAAAAATTATTCTTTATTCTTGCAGAAGATGATGTAACAATAAAATTTAGTAGTAATGAGAACAACAATAGTGAGACAATAGATAAAAACATGTATGTATCCAAAGTGTGGCACTGATGATAGGGACACATGACTTTGTATATCTATTTTTATATATATATATTTTATTGTGTTGTATATCTTTTATATTATGATGAATAACATCTTGATATTTATACAGTAGGTAAAATTTCTTCAGGTAAAACCATCTCCAGAAAATATATCACAATAAATCATGAATATTGAATTCAAAAAAATTCAAGAGAGTCATAACTTCTCGTAAGAATAGAAATGATTTTATATATTGATTATGGGCCTTTAAAACAATCATAACGATCCTTTGAATTAGTCATAAAATAGATTTATATAGATATTTACTACTTTCCAGACTATTTATTTAATCATGGATAATATCACATATTTCAAAATATATCATTGAATTGTCAAACCTAGTGATTCTTCACATGATGAAAAAACTTCAAATGGAGGATTAATAATGTATGGTTGATCACAAAAGTTGGATTGATTTACCATATATTGTTTTCCTCAAACTTAGGTTTTCATACCAATATAGGGTTTCTTAACCATACTTTCCCAACAACATAGGTCATATGATCCATACGTGTTGTTCAACATATAGTGTTGATTACTTACGTTACTCTTGCACACATAGGGTATAAACAATGTTTCTAGAATATGGTAAAAACATCCCGAATACTATGAAAAATATTTCCCATAGATCAAAGACCTTAATATAATTCTAGAATGAATATTCTAACAAATAATATTTTCCTAAAATTTACTTAAAATATAATTCATTAGTAACACAAATTTTGGTGTTTTTGAACATCAAAACCAAAATAAAATTATTGAAATTGTTGAATCAACACATTATCAATTTTTTTTAATAAATATTATTATTTATTAACCATTATTATTAATAATATTAATAATCTTATTACCCAATAATTTTATAATATAATTACCACTAATTAATAACTTACATCTAATTAAAAATACAAAAACATGAATTTTTTTTTATTTTTTCTCTAAAAAACTATAAATAAAAAAACCAAAGAAGGTGAGGTAACCTTTCACTTGGATGATAAAGATATACTCTATCCCCTGGAACATGGATGGCGGAGCTTCCCTCAGTGACCTGGAGCAGTAAGATGGGTGAAATTCCCTTTCTTTGACTCTAAAACCACCATCCACATCGACAAATATGTTTCCACTATCACCAGCGAGGATAGGGTTTACGAGACACTGGGTGACCAGTGGTAGGACTAGGATGTCTTATAAAATTTGGATCTCTAGATGTATTATTGGAAATAAATGGAAAGTGGGGTGGACATCGTGTGTGAGTGTGAAATAGTTACAAAACCATTGATCACTATCCATCCTTTGAATTTCCCCCCTCTTATTTTGTAAGGGGTGTTATTCATCATGAATGTATCAAAACCTTGTGGAAATCTATTTTCAATTTAAAGAGTATAAATTTCTAGTTTCATGCATTTGAAGGAGTTTTTGGATTTGAAGAATCACCATCCAAGAAAGGTGATCCATTCTATCTTTAGAGACAATTACTCACAAGAATGGGCATTCCATAGGATGAAATGGTTTCTTAAGGAAACAACATGAGTTCATTGGGCTCAAATTTTACCTTTTTTTTTTCACTTTATTCATATTCCTTCTTTCTTTATGCACTATTTTTTTAAACTGATATAGTCTAATTAATAAAATACTACTATATTGTGTATATGGATTAATTGATTAAGTATACTAAGAAAGGCCCTATTATATTCCATATAAATTTTTTTCTAACCCTCTACTACTTTATATATACAAACTCAAAAAAAGGATTATTTTTACAAATTAGAAATATAAGCTAAACAAAGTTCTATTTATATTGATAATTGAAATTGCAATTATAATTTTTATATAGGGATTTCATATCTAACAATATTATGATTTTTTTAATTTTTCATAAATGCATATTGATATCAATTTCTATTTGTATAATAGAAATGTTAACATTAAACATGGTAATCCCGATCGCCACAGTACAGACAATAAAAACTCAAGGAGAAAAGTTGAAAATTTTTAATGGAAATGATTTTACTATCATGGTTTTGAGTGAAATCTCATCAGAACCCAAAGGAGTTGTGGGTTAACACCAGATTCACTCAAGATGTTTGTTCCAACAAGTTGATTTTATCATTATACACATTAGTTGGAAGTGATGAAAAACAATTTATGGGAAACTCATAAACTTATAAGGTTGAAGGAATAAGCATGGTGCTTCTGAAAATGACCTGAGGCATGACCCTGACACAAACAAATGTATTTCATATACCTAATAGTCATATGAATTTATTTCCAGACTCTCTTCTAGTCAAGAATGGATTCAAGTTAGAGTTTCTTTTTGGAAACATTGTACTTTATAAGAGTGATGTTTATATTGGTAAAGGATATATGTGTGATGGTCAATTTAAATTCAAGAAAATGAATATTTTAACCAAGGATTCTATGATGAATGAAAGTAATCATCCTTTGTTTT
Organism: Viscum album; assembly: GCA_963277665.1. Classification (NCBI taxonomy): domain Eukaryota; kingdom Viridiplantae; phylum Streptophyta; class Magnoliopsida; order Santalales; family Viscaceae; genus Viscum; species Viscum album. The sequence continues at coordinate 1,318,026,146 of OY728166.1, forward strand.
ATGTAGATGAGTGTGATATTTTTTGGTAGGCAAGACTGGTATATGTTAATTATTTTTATTTTAAGAAATCAATTAACATGGATCTATTTTAAAGATTTGATTGTTCAAGAAATAAATTTAAAGTCCATGTAAAATCAAAATTTATAATCTACCATTTCATTATGTTGAAATTAGTTCTGACCCTTTGGATTTAATACACATTGACATATGTGATATGAAATCAGTACCTTCAAGAGGTGTTAAAAATTATTTTTTCATATTCCTAGATAATTACACTAGGTTTTTTTGCTTATCTAAATAATAGTGAAGATAAAGATATTGATATATTTTAACATTATAAAAATGAAATTGATAATTATCTCAACTAGATAATTAGATTAAGAAGGGGTGACTAGGGAGGTTAATATGAGTCACATTTTGAAAATGTATGTAGGGAGTTAGGAATAATTCTACAAATTAGATATCATTACACTTGAAAATAAAATATAGTTACTAAAATAAAAAACTAGACATTACAAGAAATGATGAATGTTATTCTAAATAATGATGGTTTACCAAAAAATATACAGGGGAGTCTTTTTTAACTACAAATCAATTATTAAATAAATTACCATATAATAAGACACAATGTATTCCAGATTATTTTTTTGCAGGAAAGTAATATTATATTTAAATATATTAAAGTTTGGGGGTGTATGAATATGGTTGTAGTTTCTAAACCAAAAAGGGTTAAGATAGTTTAAAAAATTAGAGATTTCTTATTTATTGGTTATGAAATTAATAATAGTTCACATCAATTTCTTTTCTATAATTTATAGATCATGGGAATACAAAAATAGTATCATTGAATCAAGGGATGATCTATTATTTAAAAACATATTTCAATATCATCTGATAAAGGAGGGGAATGACAACAATAAAAGGCCTCTAAATAATGTGGAGGAAACAAATTTAATGGATTTAGTACATCAAGGAAGAAACATATAATTGATATCTAATTCATTTAGCCTAGAATATATAATATATTTCTTTAAAGATGAGACTCATACATTTAGAGATGCTATGAACATCTCATAAGCATAATTTTGGGAAGAAGCTACCAATAGTGAAATTGATTCCATATTTCTTAACCATATTAAGGAATTAGTTGATCCTCCTCTTGGAAACAAATAAATTCGATACAAGTGGATATTTATAAAGATATTGAATGTTGATGTTGAAAAATTCAAGTACAGAATTATATAAAATGGGTATAAAATAAGAGGAACTTGATTATTGTGACACTTATTCACCTGTTACAAGGATTACATCTATAAGGATGTTAATTTCTTTAGACACTTTGAATGTTCTACAAATACATAAAATGAATGTTAAGATTTCATTATTAAATAATGATTTGGAATAATATATTTACATGGAATAACATGAAGGTTTTACTATTATTGTATAAGAAAATAAAGTTTTTTGGTTTGTGAAATCTCTTTATGGGCTAAAATAATTTCCCTAACAATAATATATAAAATTTTATCATGTAATGTTATCAAATGGGTTCAAGATCAATGAGTGTAGTAAATGTGCATATATTATAAGTGATTAAGATGAACATGTCATTATATGGTTGTATTTTTTTTGATATTCTCATATTTGGAAGCAATATAGATATCATAAAATTCTTTAAACATGTATTCACATATCAATTTTAAATAAAAGTCATGGGAGTGGTATATATAATTTTAGGAATTCAAATAAATTAAAATTTTAATGGGTTATAAATATCATAGTCTCATAATATAGAGAAGATTTTATAGAAAAATCAAAATATTGATATAAAACCAGTAAAGACTTTAATAGATGTAAATATATGTATTTCCGAGAACATTGATGAAAGAAAATCTTATATAGTGTATTCTCTTATTCTAGGATGTTTGATGTATATTATACCCTCATATTTTAGAATTTTTATTTCTTTAAATAATTTTTTAAATATTATATTTCACACAATACTAAACTAAAATAAAAAATGATATGTTTTATTGAGATAAAATATTTCAATTCATGATAAACATTAATAAATTATAAGTTTTCTATAATAATCAATAGTAAGAAAAATAAAATTAAAATAAATGAATGTATATATATAAATTCAATTAAAATTAAAGCTTTATCCCCATGTGTTTCCATGAAGATCATTATCCCAATTACAACTATGGATAAAAGACTGTGAAGGAAAACTAATTTTGGCATGATGAGAGAAAATTAATGATTTTATTGATTTATACAAGATTATATAAGAAGGTAATATGGTCATTGGGTTAATATAGCTACTGGGATTATATATACATTGGAATCATATGGTCTTTAAACTTATATATCCCCTGGAAATATATGAATGTTGGACTTATATACTCATCAGGTATAATAATAGTAAATGCTTTATGGAAATAAATGATTTGATATGATTAAAATCACATTTCGAAGGAAATTATTTTCAGGTGTTTTTTAATTCATCATAATAAATTAATCTATTTCAAAATTTGATTATGAAAATATATTTAATTTCAAAATATGAATTAATATATTGAAATTCATCCAATTATGGTTACTAGATAAAAATTGAGTATAAATTCTTTTTATACTATTAAAATACATTTTCTTCAAAACTGTTTTCTTTTGTATTTTGTGCTTGGATATTATAATTAATTTATGAAAATATTATAAATTTTATTTTAAAAAATAGACATAATTTCTAAAACCATCATTTAATAATATTATTAGGATGATGTTTTGGTATTTTTTTTGAAAAGTTTATTTTTGAGTGAATAGTGAAAAATGACGATTTTTGAAAAACTGTCACTTCTTTTATTTAAATAAAGTAATTTCAAAGCCCCATTATATTTTGTATTTGGTTTTAAAGTTAAATAATAATTATTTGATTAAAAATAATATAAATATTTTCATATTAATCAATATTATATTTTATTTCTCAATAAGTGTATTTTTATTCTTAAATAAGAAAATTTTAAAAAACTAATTTTCATTACGTTTTGCATACTAATATTAAATGTGATTTATAAAAATTATATAAATTGATTAATTAAAAATGGTTTCTATATTTCTAATCATGATATTAAAATTTATTAATGAATTCAATTTCATTTTTTGTCTTTATGAATAATAGCTATGGTAAAAATGTGTCACCACGATATATGGTAAATCAGGTTAATTATGGAAAATAATTTGTGATAAGGACAAAAAATTTCATCTTAAATATTACTGGATTTGGTATTTCAACCCTTATCACATTATCTTAAAAATTGTATTGTTATTTATTCATGACCATGAGTAAGGAATTTATAATATTTAAAAGTGTTGAAAAATTACTAGCGTGACACTACCCTCAATTATAAAAGGAAACCTCCTCCCATATCTTCCTCACAGTTTTTAAGAACTCTATCTCAAAAAATTCATTCCAAATATTTTTCCCCAACATCCCTCCCCATTTTTTATATGTATTTGCCTCACTAAAAAATGAGGAGGGGATACCATGACAGTTTCCCATTTTATTATTTCCTTCACCCTTATTCCCCTAATAAATACATTACCCTATAATAATTCAGGAGTTACCCCCTAATAATATTGATGGGGGAGTAAGGGAGAAGGAAATGATAAAATTAAAACATGAAAGAAAAACCATAGAAGGAGAATGGTCATGAACTCTAACAACATAGTTTCTCACCCCAATATTTCATTTCTAGATTCATCATCTTTGCAACAATAAAAAATCTATTAATTTATATAATTATATAGGGATTGGGTTACAAATAATCTAATATTAATATATCCCATTATGAGTGTTGGGTCTACCCTGGGTATTAAATGGAAGCTAGAGTCATTAATTTGATATCTCCCTCTAAAGTCACATCGAATTCTCTTATTACTGGGTCTTCATAGATGAAGTAATAGTGTAAAATAGGGATTTATTCCTTGAAAAACCATTCCCTCCCTTAAATTGGTTCATGTACTATTTTCCATTAACATATTGTAAAAGTGTCACATTCTGTACTTGATTCCAAAATGTGAATCATCATTTCCCAACTCCAAAATCTCCATTTCACTCCGGTTCTTCAGTTTCATTCCCCAAAAGCATCTCATAGGAATCCAATGTCATAAGAGGCCATGTTTAAGTGGAGATCATGGTCAATTTTGGATTATTTTGATAATTTACCACAAATTATAGTATCCTTCTAAATATGAATGAAACATTAACAGTAAGGGAGGAATAAATAAGTTAATTATCGATATCAATGTATTTAAATATGAAAAATGTGTGCATGAAATGGATGTATCAAATACCCAAGACTTGAATTCATAATTTTCATCTAGGATATAATCTCAACATACTAAAATGAATGCCCACATTACCATGATTTGAATTCAATTTTAATTAAATCAATTGATAAAATGGGAAATTAAATGTTCATGTATCACATAGGGGAATTCATAAATGACTCATTTTAAAATAAAACAAATAAAATAAGTATTTTACATTTCTTATTTTGAATAATATTTTCCATTTTCATTCACAAATTTTAATTTTTCAATTAATTATTTATATTCATTACATTTTCAAATTAAATCACTTGAATTTTTCAACTCATCATCAGGGTATAATTGCAAAAAGAGTTTAGCATATACCTCAAGAACATGTCACTTACCCTAGGCCTTAAAGGAATCTAAAATCTCCACTACATAATGAAGAAAATTATAGTTAATCACAAGGTCTTCACAATTTATGATCAAAAGATCCCGAGGCTTAGGGTAGTTAGGTAAATGGTGTAAAACATGTAAATCTAAAAAATAAGGTTTGTCTCTATTGTACTTTTCATTATATCAAAAGAAAATATCAATGTAAATATCCTTTTAGAGATGTCATCTCTATCTTCCCCACAAAATCTTAAAGTGGTACGTTATACATGTACGTATAATGAATGAATTATCCTCTCTTTCACTTTTTTTGCATTTTTTAGAAAGAGAGGTGAAGAATTATAATGTATAGGTAATGAAATCATGGAATCTCCCCAAACCATAAGAAAAACCCCAAAATATCTTGTTTAATTAAGTATATCCCTATCTACCTTTGGTAGTCTCTCCCCCACACTTATTCTTTTAAATAACATGAAATATATTTAGGGTAAGGAAGGAATGGATAAAATAGGCTTTTAAATCGGATCATATCATGAGAAGGATTTTCATGAATTATATAGGCTTGAAAATGATTAATATAAGTTTGGTCTAAGTATTCAGGGTAAAAAAAGATTCCACAATCATATTAAAGGTAATTATATTTAGTCATATCTTTAATAAGATGCTAATCAATTTATATAAGATAACATGATTGAGTCTCACAAGAAGTATACTAAAGTGTGGGAACTATTGGGCTTTGAGTATATCTTTGGAATGATATGAATGGTTGGAACAATCACTCATGGAAATACATACAAATTATTAAACGAATTAATAAAAATTTTATAAATTCAATGTAGGATATATCTCAGAAAAATTTCATTTACAAAAAATCTAAATGTTCCCCTAAACCATGATTTGATAAATCAAAACCACATGCTTATCTCTACCAATTATTTCCCCCATTTTATCATTAAATTTTATTGACAAAGAAATTTAAAATCATAAAATAGAAAGTATCCTAACTAGTTTATGTATCATAGTTTAATTGAGTATATAAATAATTAGGTTATTCCTGTAATTGGGAGTTAAAAGATCAAATTAAATCAAATGAGGGAAATAAAGTAGAAGAATTTATAATTGAAATGCTTACTCCCATTTTAATAAAGATTTGAACATGGTTGTGTAGGTTCTTCCTGCACCAAATTCACAACATGAGTAACATTCATGATGTGTACTTTCTTAAATTCATGACGTGAATGGATTTAATAATGAGAATTGGTCCCACAACTTCCTATCATGATACTTACCAGTGTCTTGATGGTACTACAAAATAAAAACAAAAAAATGAAAATACTAGCTATTCTTAATGAAATTTTAATTTTTTTGGGGAGTGTGCACATGCCTAAAAATAAAAAAATAACATCCAAAAAACCCAGGTTACCTCTCAGGAGAGGTTTTGTTTAATTTTATTGGATCAACCTTTCGTCATTTATCTTTAGCACATGTGATGAATGATTGGAAATATTTTACTTGGTTGGTTTGATTAACGGTCTCAACTTTGACATGTATACATAACCCAGTCCTTGTACTTCTTATCTAAATTGCTTAAATCTTCCCACTGATAGTACTTACTAAATTTCCATTGGTATAATCCACCATTTCTTCCTTAAAACTAAAAAAATAAATGGAAGGCTATTTACCATTCATAAATGTTTCCCTTTTCTCAAACTTAGTGGACATTTGATCCTCCAGTTTTAGTTGAACAATACCTTATCTTCCCTTTCTTCTTTTAATCACCTTTACTTTGAATATACTCTTATATGAAAACAACAACTACATGTACTTCTTCAACTTCGCCAATATTTTTAACTTTGAGTATTTTTTATTATCCAAAATCCTTATACTCTTTCACATCAATGTTCTTCATTTCAAGATGGATATTCATACTTAACTACTCACTACCAACACTCAAACATAGTTATCCGCTTTGTACATCTGTCAGTTCTTGGTCAGCAGCTAAAAGTAATATTCCTATAATTAAAGGTGTCTACTTCTATTCCATGAACAAAACTAAGAAATTCATCATGAAATAGACTTTTTAACTCTGACTATTAATAATTTAATGAGTCCTATGGGGTATTTCACTATTGATACTTCTAGTTGGAGTGAATATATGGTTTTCTTTATCTCTTACAAAAAAAACCTCTTGAATATGTTTTATGAAATGATATTTATACTTTTAAATAAATAATATAATATTTTCCTAATTTTTTATAACCAATATGAATTGAAATTGAAAACCTACATGGGTCCTGTTTCTATTTCTGTAAGTCCTTTAATACCACGATCAAACACTCCCATGTGAGTGGGATGATGCTAGTTTCATCCATATTAATTTTGTTTGTAATCATTTATTTCATGATTTTTTTATACATCGGTATGTTTTCAAGAGCCTCTATAAAATAAATATTAATTTTTATTTTTTTAAAGTGTTTTAGAAATTTAACATTTTGTGTGATGATATTTTTTATGCTAGTCTCTCTGGAAAAGGTGTCCTCAACATGTATTGTGGTGGTTCTTCATTTTATTCATCAGTTGTGACTTATTTTTTATAAACTATATTTTTTATCTTGTCATTCTTATTATCTATTTGTTGAATTAGGAGGGTACTCAATGAATTTTTCACTTCACAAATAAATGAATGCCAACTCTGTGTGTGAGTGCATATTAGGGACTCATGGGATTATTTCTCTTAGTCCCTCTGAGTTGCTCAATGATTTTTCATAATTGGAATTCATGGTTCCAGAGTGTAGCCTTCTAATCCCTTGAGTCATACTTCATCCACTTTACAGATTCACTTTGATCTTTTGAACAACCCACCCCTTATTTGATGGCAGATCCAGTGGAAGTCATGAAATTTTCCAAATTTTCCACTAGCATGTGAACATAGCTCTGCAATGATAGTATCTGATGTTCTTGAAAACCCTATGCTCATTTATGGTAAAATTTACCTTGTTATTTTTTTGTGGATTACAACCCTAAAAATTATTTTTATGGTCCTATTCCACATAATTAACTTCATATAAACACATAACTGGGGGTTGTTGTTGCTGTCCCATCATTATCCCCATTTTCTTTGTCAGCGATTCCATTTTCACTTCTATCCAGTTGGTTTTTTGACCATGTGAACTCATATTAATTCATTTCTTTCATTATTACATTAGAAGTTATTGCTTTAAATTTCATCCAATATATTTTATTTTTCTTCCAGAGATTTGTTCATTAGCTATCCTCCAACTGTAGCCTCTGAAATCAACCTATTACCTTTCATAAGACCCTTATAAAAAGTCATTATTATTATCCAAAATTTCATGTCATGATGTGGTCATTTCATAATCAAATATTTAGAGTTATCCCAAGCATATATAATGATTCATTTTCAAATGGATTAAAGTTAAAAATATTTACACAAATATCTATTGATTTATATATAGAAAATAGGGGAGGGGGGGGGGTGAGAAAATGACTCTACAGCTCATCCCATGTAGTGATAGAATGAGTGGGAAAATTTTGAATTGAATCCTGATATTTTTATCGTAATGAAAATCAGAATATAAATATCCTTACCACATCACTTAAGGCATTTTGGAATTGAAATGTGTTATAGAGCTCAAGGGAGTTTCCTAGATGTGTATTTGATTCTTTGAGAAGAAGGCCAAAAAATATACCATTTTTAAAATAATATGAATCATTACATATTTAATCCTAAAGTGATTTGATACAATTGGGGGTTACATGATTCTCAGTTTAAATATTATATTTTATATATGTCTGTAATCCAGGAGTGTACAAAGACCTAGATCTCTTATTGGCACCCATATTTTTCTTATTCTTTGTGCTATTCATGGTCACAATTTATTTGTTATTTCTTAGGATTTTCTTAGGTTTGTGATTTAACTTAAGGAAATATTTTCCTTTTTCATGCATGTGGTGGTTGTGCATTAGGAATTAAAATTCTGAAAAATTTAGTAAAAAACACCCATTGTAAATAGAGAAATTAAAATAAGAAAACAAAATAAAATTAATGAAAAACATGACATCTAAAATTACACCATCCTTGACAATGACACTACTTTTTATTTCCCTATAGGGTGTCATTATTTCCTTATGGGTGAACCAAAATTAAAAAATGTATAAAAAGACTCAAACTATTCTACAAATTAATTAAAATAAAGTATGTAGAAGGATCGAGGTCAAACCCATTAGATAGTGAATAATTTTATTTAGTTTTTTTTAAAAAATAATTTTATTTAAAAAATATTAAAAAATAAACTTAAGAAACATATGTTAGTTTTGAAAATAGTTTTGAAAAAACGAGATAATTGAAGAAAGCACAAAGGATTGGGTTGTGAAAAATGAGGTTTTGAAAGAATGATTGGGTTTTATTGTTTTAGGGTTTATGTGCAATTGGATTTAACAATTAAATTAATTAATTCATGTTTGATGTTAGAGTTAATATAAGGTAGATTAAATGGTCATGTAATCCCCTCCTGACTGTAGAAATCACCCTTTTCCCAGGGTATGATAGTTTAGGGAATTGTCGAATTGAGTTTTTTCCAATACCATTTTTAAACCTTGTTACCCTAAATGAGATAATGATCAGGCATAATTTAGGGTACCAGTTGTGAAATTAAAAGGTTCATTTTAGATTTATCAATCAATGATCTTGATTAAACAAAAATAAAGATATTGGATTTGTGTAGAGACCCGAAGCTTGACGTACATTGACATTACATTACATTTTCGGAATAGTTAGTACATAAAAAAAAACACACACAAGGATAGTAATAGTTTAGTGTCTTTGGAAACTTAGAATATAATCTTCTAATCCTGGTGAAAGATCTTCAACGTCTCCCATAAAGATATTCCTTTTTTTTATACCTAAAACCTTTAATTATATCCTGGGGAAAAGAAAACATAAAAGGGTGAGCTCAAATTCTCAGTAAAGGTAAACAAAAGAAATATCAATCACATCATATACATAAGCACATAACTTTTGGAAATCTTAACCTGTAAAAGAGATCATAATTTTATAACCTGGGATAACTCATGGCAGTGAAATGTAATCACAATAATCATAACTTAAAACATTAAACTTTGTGGCATACACACATAATCATAGAGAATCATTTCTTATTAGTCAAGACTCATTGCCAAGACTATCTTAGTGGACAAAGTCCCTTTCTGAACCGAGTCACCCTCATTTCAGTCCTGTTTCACTGAACCGGTATAACCTACCATTCCAGCCATGTCTATCTCATGAGATATAAAATCTTTACCCAATGCATTGGAGGGAGATATAGGTCCCACCCATCTCATAATGATACCATTCTTATGTGTGCCACAAAATCATAAATCATACATCATTACATAACCCATGTAATAAAAATGGGAATCTTAAACATCGTGACATCATAAAACAATTCATATAAGATAAAAAAATTCATAAAAATATTTCCATCACAACATAATCAAATCCATGTAATAATAGGGATAGAAACAGAACCCTATATTGTCTTAGATGGAAAATAATTTTGATAAAACTCTTGAACTCCATTCTTGAGGAAAATATCCTTTCTACTTCAAAAACATTTATCCTTTCATAACATGTCATACAATTTTAAACAAAAAGAAGTTGATTAAAAATAAACTTGAAAACTTGTAAAGGAAGCTTCTTGGAAATAATGTTTTAAAAATCCATTCATGCCGTATAAGTTAAAAAAAACATTCTTCTCGTACTTTTGTCGGAAAAGTCAAAAAAGTACCTCATACGAAAAACGACAAAAGATTCTTTTCATATCTTTTACTAAAAACTCACCGAAGGGTAAAATAGGATTTAAAAAATTGTAGGTGAATGGAAATAATATTAAATATTGAGGAAACATAGACGTGGATGATAAAATACACCCCAGTAAATATCAAAGTATAAACAATCTCGGAAAAAAATGAAATTGTGATATTTCCCTTACCTTAGGTCCGATTTGCTTCGTAAGTGTCTGAACCTCCTGTATAATGATTTAAATAATGTCATTGACCTATTACAGAATCATATTTATTGTTATGATATCATATATGGTTCACTTATGACTTTATATTACCCGTTATTTTGTAAATTCCATGTTAAAGAGCGTTTTGGGTAAAATTGTTTCATTTGTCGTCCGTGTTTTGACTTGTAATTATTCATATGATTACTTAGATCATGATTACTTAATTCCAGAATATTAAACATGATATATATATATATATATATTCAGAATATACATATATATAATAAATCAGTAAATGGAAAGAAATACACTATTCATGGAGACGGTAGGCCGTACGTACGCATGAACGCTGTTTTCGTTTCCTTATTGAGTTGAACGGAATTAAGTAGATGACATACATATATATACACATAAATAAAGTATCATTATTATGTCATATATTTCATGATTACTTATTATATATAATTTATAATCATTCATGAATGGTTAAAGTGGAGAATGAATCTCATCACGTCGTGGAGATGGTAGTCCGTACGTACGCACGAGCGATGATATCGTTCTCATGATCATGGGACTGTATTGGAGTGTATGTATACTATTTCATAATAAGTATCACTTTAAAATAATAATATATATTTATTATTTACACCATTATACCCATCCAAGTAATGTGGTGGTGGAAAATAGATTTCACCACGGCGTGGAGACGGTATTCCGTACGTACGCACGCGCGGTGATTTCGTTTTCCGTAGGATGGATAGATGGTGAAATAGGATTGTTTCATACTTATAATAAAATATCATTATATGAGTGATATTGATGTTATTACTTCATAATGAAACAACCTAATAAGAAGAAGTGTAAGAAGAAATAAAGGTGAAAGAATCGGTAACGAAAATTACCTCTTCTTTGAAGCGCCTCTTTGAGACCTCCTCTTAGGGCACTAAAATTGGTCTTTTAGGAATACCAGAACCTCTAGGATGTTTCTAGGGAAGTGGAGAAGAGAATTTGGCAGGGGTTGTCCGAGCTTGAAGGCTCAAAGTTGTGTGAGGAAGAGAGGGGGGAGGTGCCCTTTTATAAGGGAGGAGAGGGGAACCTTTGGAATAACTAAAAATATTATTTTATTATAAAGTCAATTTCGGTTTTAAATAGCTCCAAATTAATTTATTTAGAGGATAATGTGGGGATGGGTCGAAATCCTCTCATCCAAAAGAATTTATACAGGTTTAGGTTCCTATTTTAACCTTATCATTTAGATTTAACATTAAGTTAAATAATTTTACTTTTACCGTGTCTTCTTGTGTTCTTATACTATAAGGTTAATAAACTTACTATATCAAGACAAAATAACCCCAAGTTGTTTATTATTAATATATATAACCTTATCTAAGTCATTTGGCCGAACCTTATATTTTTAGGAATAAAATAACAATTAATAATATAATATTTGTTTTAAAAACTATTTTATGTCAATTTTGACACTATTTAGTAATTGATTTTTGTGAAAATCATAACAGAATCATAAGTTCTAAAAAAGTTAATTAAATCAATACTAACATGTCATATTAACCTATAAAATTAGTGTAATTCATAAAAAGTCTCAAATTATATTTATTTGGGTATTTATAACATCAATTATGTCAATATTTCATTAATAAGATAATTACTGCATCATCGTTGTGTAATAAATAAATTAAATTATTTAATGTCTAAAAATTACAAATAAATTACCATTATGTAGGAAATCTTTTTAGATTTCTAATGAATATTTATAGTCGAATTTATCTTATGTATAACCCCATATTAAAAATGTTTTAGTAAATAAACTTTGATTTTAACTCTTTTAACCCTTCTTTAAATAAATTAATAATAAATGTCCTAATCTAATACAAGTGGGCCTAAATGGTCATATTGTATTCCTAAGTTTGTTTTTGGTCGAATTACACTTGTCCAATAGAATTAGGACATGTGTTAGGGTAATAATAATATCATTTCTACCCTTAATTACCCTATTTACTTTTAACCGTGGTAAAAAAAAGTAAAAAGTTACTATTCACCAAAAAATTATTTTTATCTCATTGAACCACATTTTACTTACTGAAATCAACCATGTTTCTCGGATTTTTGAAATTCCACTCACAGAAGTGGTAAAATTAAGTTTTATGAACAATTCAGTTTTTTTAACTACCACTTAGTGGTTTCACTATTCATCAAAAATTGAAAGTTTTCAGAAAAAAACCAAAAATTAGGCCTAAGATATATTTGATATTATGAACTCAAAAATGATTTCTATTTTACCAAATTCAAAACATATCAGTTTCATTAAATAAATTAATTCCCGTCGTCAAAACAAATAGCGTTTTTTTAAGAGATAATAACTATCAAAAGATTGAAACTTGTTTATAACTAGTTTAAATGTGAAATTACATCCAATGACCATCATTGTATTAAATTGTAAAAATATATTCTAACTATACTTTAAAACCACTAAAATTAATAATTTATCACTATTAATTATTTCGATTGAAAAATTTGTTTTTAATTAAAATTTAGTAATTTCCACTATTCATCAAAATATGAAAGTTATCCGAAAATTACCAAAATTTAACCCTAAGCTAATTTCGATATTACAAATCCAAAAATGAAGTCCATTTTGAAAAATAATATTTACAAAATTTAAAAAAGTGGTTATTACTATTCATAACGGCTAGTTTTAATAATATTTTAATAGCATATCGTTGTTTAGTGAAACACGGTATTGCGTACTACACACGCTATCAAGGAAGGTCGCGATTGCGTGTAATGAAAGGCAAGTCAAGGATGCGTGTTGTGCAAGCTCCTTTTTGTGTAGCGTACAACACAAGACATTAATGAAATTAAAAAGAATATTTTTCATAAAATCTCGGGGTGTTACATTCTACCCCCCTTAAAATGAATTTCGCCCTCGAAATTCGTCGGGGTTATAAATGGTTTACTATTCGAAAGTTTCTTTAATAGAAACCCACATCGTAAAAAGGAATACCAAAACCAATCTTTAAAAACAAAAGTATGAAATGTAACGGTTACCCAAATAAACTAATCACTGGGTTTCCACATAGGTGAAAATATGGATATGGAAGAGAAATCTAACCATCATGTTCTGATGGAGAGTGGTTGAGAACATGGCTATGGAAAAGCTAGCAATCACAAAGCCATAAATTTGTGATGATCTAAGGTACCATCTGATTCATTAGATATAAGAGCACTAAGACAACATTTTTGGTTTTCAAGATCATTTCCCTAAAGTTGATGAAATTGGAATTAGAAGAAATACTTTCGTGATTTTGGTATAGTCTCACCGTTTGTCGTTCGTTGGAAAATTTCCACTTCATCTCTTAAAGAAGTGAAGTTGAATTTTTTCATTAGTGATGTGTTAGTAGATCATGTGATAGAATGATGGGTCATTCCATCTCTTTCAAACAAAAGGTTAGCAAAAGTTATAAGTCCATCTTATGGTTAATCGTATATGGTTCCAAAAATGAACTTATACTTCATATATCATACCGCTTAATAAAATAAACCTAGTTTCTACTAACCAGGGACTTCCTTTAGGCCAGTGGTAGGCGATAAAGGCCAGTCACACTTCTATTGTGGGTTTGATTCCCACAGCCTTGTCCGACGCGATGGGCTATCGCCCATCCTGCAGGTTGTCCTTTTTCTAAAACTATATTACTATAACATCCCATCAATAATATTAAAAAAACTTCTATCCATAAACAATACTAACTTATGTCCAACATAATCCATTCCAATCTTTAGGCTTATCCATAATACTACAGTCCACTCTCATAACATAGTGAAAACGATTACCAGAGATTTAATACCATCGTTGATCCCCATATATCATAAGATATGTTTTGTTGGTCACATTCCAAACATTCAAAGTCCTTAATCATGTATTCTCTTGAATACCCATTGAACCTTAGTGAAAACATGAATGCAGTTAAAATTTAACACCTTCCACATACCAAAATCCTCAAAATTCTATATACTCAAACCATGATATCACTTAGTCCTTATATCAATCACGAGCTCATGAATACTGTTAAACATTTCGTTTTCTCGTTTTCCCTTCATTATGCGCATATCATCTTATTTCAAAAAATATCTCAATCACTTTGAATACCACATTAGACCAATACATAAATATTCCAATACTTTATGATACAACATTATTTTGGAATCCCATTACATAAACACTTAATCATTCCACCACATCGTTGTCATATTCAATATCGCCAATAGTGATCGCATGTGACTTCCCTTTGTCCTTTGCCTTAAGCGGTTGCTCATGTAGATCATCACTAACCCTTGGATTAGGGCATTTATTAGTATAATGCCCCATTTCCTTGCACTTGAAGCATTGAAGTGTTGGTGGTGCATTCTCTGCTCTGTTTGCTTTATTCACATCATTAGAAACCCTTTTTCCATTACTTCGACACTCAGCTGCTCGATGACCTTCTTTTCCACACTTAAAACATTTTCTAGTCCCTTTAAGACAATCTCCACCATGCTTCTTTCCACACTTTGTGCATAAGGAAACATTCATCTTCTTTTCACCATTATTTTGAGATTTCTCCTTGAACTCCATCTTTTGTTTCTTTTCAAAACCATGAGATGGATATGTAACACCAACTTCTATTTCTACCTTCATAGCACAACGCACAATTTCTTCATAGCTACTGAAGTCTCTTATAGCTAATGCCCTTCGAAGACTTGGTTTTAAGCCACTGAAAAATCGATCAACTTTACTTTCAGGTTGGATGATAATGCCAGATGCATACCTTGCAAGTCTTGTAAAATTCGCTTCGTACATACCAACAGATTCATCATCCTTCTGCTTTAGCTCAAGAAACTCCTTTTCCATCTTTGTTCAAAGAATACGAGGGAAGTACTTACTGAAAAACAAGTTCTTGAACTCGTCCCATTCCATGGACTCAATTTCATCTCTTGGCCTCGTATTCTTGATAAGATTCCACCATTGATTAGCTTCACCTTCCAAACGATATACTGCTAAGATGAATTTATCATGCTCAGAACATTGAAGAACTAAAAATATCCACTATTGGAAATCCAGAATTTCACAACGGTTTAGAACCGTTGGGAAAGGCTGTAGAACCGTTGGTATATGTTATACCAATGGTTCTGCAAACCGTGGGGAAGTAAGCCGTTGGGAAAGGCTTTTCCCAACGGTTTGCACAGAACCGTTGGGATAGGTTAGAAAAAATCAACCTATCCCAACGGTTTGGCCTGTTGGGAAATCAACAGATAATTTTCTTTCCCAATGGTTTACAAACCGTTGGGAAAGGTTTTTACCAATGGTTCCATGAACCGTTGGTAAAAAAAAACCATGCAACAGGGTATCCTAACGGTTTCAAACCGTTGGGATAGGGTGTTTTTACCAACGGTTCCTTGAACCGTTGGTAAAAACAGCTACATAGAGCCTATGCCAACGGTTTGAAAACCGTTGGCATAGGATTTGCTGTGCAAATTGCACAGCAGCCTGCAATTTGCACAGCAGGTCTGGTTTTTGGGCATTCACCCTCGGTTTCAATTCAATTTTCAATCCAATTATGCCCTCGTTTTCAATTCATTTTTCAATCCAATTATTGTACCAGTAACACATATAATGCATACATATAGAGAAGAAACCAACACATACAAATAATGAAAACCAACCAAACAACACATATAATGCATCCTGAAAATATACACATCCATAATTAAAGTAGAATTCATAACATAATTATAAACATACATAATTCATTTAGAATTCATTTTAAAATTTAGATGACAATCATATGTGGAATCCGGAATTCAATTCATAATTTGATTGGTTTTTCATATACCATATATTTTTAATAGAAATGATATCCATTTTAAACAAAATACATACATCTGGAATGATACCGGTCACACCGTGCCTTGGATTGAGGCGAGGTTAACTCGTACACATCACAAATGACTCATTGATCGTTGTCCTAAAGTATCAACATATTCCGAAATCATTTGGTCGGTTTTCCGTATGTCAGTTGTTGTTTTCACTTAAAATGAAGTGTTTTTTAAATAAAAGAGAGACACTTTGAATGGTGTCGGCCACACCGCGCCTCGTATTGAGGCGGGTTTAACTAGTACACATCACAAATGACCCATGGATTGTTGTGCTAAAATATAAACACAATCAGAATGCGTTTGGTTGGTTTTCCATATGAATTTAAAATGTAGTCCATTTTAAAGAAAAGAGATACACTTAGAGTGGTCTCGGCCAAACCGTGACTCAGATTGAGGCGTGGTTGACTCGTACACGTAACATATGACCCATGAATCATTGTACTAAATTTTTAACAGATTCCGATTGCGTTTGGTCAGTTTTTCATATGTCAGTTGTTTATTTCACTTATAATCTTGTCCATTTTAAACAAAAGAGACACAGTCAGAGTGGTACCGGCCACACCGCATCTCGGATTTAGACGGGGTTGACTCTTACACGTCTCAAATGACCCATGGATCATTTTCCTAACGTATCAACACAATCCGAATGCGTTTGGCCGGTTTTCCGTATGTCAGTTGATGTTTTTCACTTAAAATGATGTCCTTTTGAAACAAAAGACATACACTTTGAGTTGTGCCGGCCACACCACGCCTAGGATTGAGGTGGCGTTGACTCGTACACATCACATATAACCCATGGATCGTTCTCCTAAAGTTTCAATGGAAACCGAATGCATTTGGTCAGTTTTCCATATGTACTTAAAATGTTGTCCATTTTAAACAACAGAAAGTCACTTAGAGTGGTCCCGACCAAACTTAGATGACAATTAATATTATAATTCATAACGTAATTATAAACGTACATAATTCATATAGAATTCAATTTAAAATTTAGATGACAATTATATGTGGAATCCGAAATTCAATTCATAATTTGATCGGTTTTTTCTATACCATATATTTTTACCTCAAATGATGTCCATTTTAAACAAAATACATACACCTGAAGTGATACCGGCCATACCGCACCTCATATTGAGGCGGGGTTGACTCGTACACGTCACATTTGATCCATGGATCGTTGTTCTAAAGTATCGACACAATCCGAATACGTTTGGTCAGTTTTCCATATTCCAGTTGATGTTTTTCACTTAAAATGACGTCCTTTTGAAACAAAAGACGGACACTATGAGTGGTGCCGACCACACCGTGTCTCCGATTGAGGTGGGGTTGATTCGTACATGTCACATATGACCCATGGATCGTTCTCCTAAAGTTTAAATGGAAACCGAATGCGTTTGGTCGGTTTTCTGTATGTACTTAAAATGTTGTCCATTTTAAACAAAAGAGTGACACTTAGACTAATCCTGACCACACCGCGACTCAGATTCATCCCGGGTTGGCTCTTACATGTCAAATATGACCCATGGATCGTTGTGATAAATTATCAAAAGATTACGAATGCGTTTGGTCGGTTTTGCGTATGCCAGTTGTTCTTTTCATTTATAATCATGTCCATTTTAAACAAAAGAGACAGAGTTAGAGAGGTGTCGGCCACACAGCGTCTCGTATTAAGACGGGGTTGACTTGTACACGTCACATATGACTCATGGATCTTTGTGCTAAATTATCGATAGAATCCGAATGCGTTTGGTCGTTCTTCCGTATGTTAGTTGATGCCTTTCACTTAAAATGACGTCCTTTTGAAACAAAAGACGGACACTTTGAGTGGTGTCAGCCGCACCGCATGTCGGATTGAAGCGGGGATGATTTTTACACGTCACATATGACCCATGGATCGTTCTCCTAAAGTTTCAATAGAAACCGAATCCGTTTGGTCGTTTTTCCGTATGTACTTAAAATGGTGTCCATTTTAAACAAAAGAGAGTCACTTAGACTTATCCTGGCCACACCGCGACTCAGATTCATCCCGGGTTGGCTCGTACACGTCACATATGACCCATGGATTGTTGGGATAAATTATCAACAGATTCGGAATGCGTTTGGTCGGTTTTCCGTATGTCAGTTGATGCTTTTCACTTAAAATGACGTCCTTTTGAAACAAAAGACGGACCCTTTGAGTGGTGCCGGCCACACCACGTCTCCGGATTGAGCTGAAACCACCGTGCAACATTCTAATTATTATTCGTGATGTGTATGCGCAGACGGCACGTCAATCAGACATGCAGTTTGCGAGGTACGACTCAATATTCATGTTTTAAGTGATGCGCGTGCTTCGTAAACGCGCGTGAGGGGGGTCCAAATGGGCCGAATGAAGTCTGAATGGCCTGAAATCAGACGAAAAATACGGGAGAGTGATTTATGAAGTGGTCGAGCAGACGGAACGTCAATCGGACGTGCCGTGTGCCCGCGGTGACCGACAACGCAGTTCTGGTGTCATAAATGGCCAAAACGGGCGTCCAACGGTCAAATTCATAGTGGACGACCTCATATTGAGCTGAAACCACCGTGAAACATTATAATTATTATTCGTGATGTGTACGCGTAGACGGAACATCAATCGGACGTGCGGTTTGCGTGGTATGACTCAATATTCATATTTTAAGTGATGCGCGCGCTTCGTAAACGCGCGTGAGGGGGGTCCAAACGGGCCGAACGAAGTCGGAATAGCCTTAAATCAGACGACAAATACGGGTGAGTGATTTCTGAAGTTGTTGAGCAGACGACACGTCAATTGGACGTGCCATGTGCCCGCGGTGACCGACAACGCAGTTCTGGTGTCATAAATGGCCAAAACGGGCATCAAACGGTCAAATTCATAGAGAACGACCTCAGATTGAGCTGAAACCACCGTGAAACATTCTCATTATTATTCGTGACGTATACGCGTAGACGTCACGTCAATAGGACATTCGGTTTGCGCGGTACGACTCAATATTCGTGTTTTAAGTGATGCGCGCGCTTCGTAAACGTGCGTGAGGGTGGTCCAAACGGGCCGAACGATTTTGGAATGGCCTGAAATCAGACTAAAAATACGGGTGAGTGATTTATGAAGTGGTCGAGTAGACGGCACGTCAATCGGACTTGCCTTGTGCCCGCGGTGACCGACAACGCAGTTCTGGTGTCATAAACGGCCAAAACGGGCGTCAAACGGTCAAATTCATAGCGGAAGACCTCGGATTGACCTGAAAACACCATGCAACATTCTAATTATTATTCGTGACGTGTATGCGCAGACAGCATGCCAATCGGACGTGCGGTTTGCGCGGTACGACTCAATATTCGTGTTTTAAGTGATGCGCGCACTTCGTAAACGCGCGTGAGGGGGGTCCAAACGGGCCGAACGAAGTCGGAATGGCCTAAAATCAGACTACAAATACGGGTGAGTGATTTATGAAGTGGTCGAGCAAACGGAACGTCAATCGGACGTTTCATGTGCCCGCGGTGACCGACAACGCAGTTCTGGTGTCAAAAACGGCCAAAACGGGCGTCCAACGGTCAAATTCATAGCAGACGACCTCATATTGAGCTGAAACCACCATGCAACATTCTAATTATTATTCGTGACGTGTACGCGCATACAGCACATCAATTAGACATGCGGTTTGCGCGGTACGGCTCAATATTCGTATTTTAAGTGATGCACGCGCTTCATAAACGCACGTGAGGGGGGTCCAAATGGGCCGAACGAAGTCGGAATGACCTGAAATCAGACGAAAAATATGGGTGAGTGATTTCTGAAGTGGTCGAGTTGACGGCACGTCAATTGGACGTGCCCTGTGCCCGTGGTGACCAACAACGCAGTTCTAGTGTCATAAACGGCCAAACGGGCATCCAACGGTCAAATTCATAGCGGACGACCTCAGATTGAGCTGAAACCACCGTGAAACATTCTAATTATTATTCGTGACGTGTACGTGCAGACGAAACTTAAATAGGACGTGCGGTTTGCGCGGTACGGCTCAGTATTCGTATTTTAAGTGATGCACGCGCTTCGTAAACGCGCGTGAGGGGGGTCCAAACGGGCCGAATGAAGTCGGAATGACCTGAAATCAGAAGACAAATACGGGTGAGTGATTTCTGAAGTGGTCGAGCAGACGGCACGTCAATTGGACATGCCATGTGCCCGCGGTGACCGACAATGCAGTTCTGGTGTCATAAACGGCCAAAACGGGCGTCAAACGGTCAAATTTATAGCGGACGACCTCAGATTGAGCTGAAACCACCTTGAAACATTCTAATTATTATTCGTGACGTGTACGCGCAGACGGCACGTCAATCGGACGTGCGGTTTGTGCGGTACGGCTCAATATTCGTGTTTTAAGTGATGCGCGCGCTTCGTAAACGCGCGTGAGGGTGGTCCAAACGGGCCGAACGATTTCGGAATGGCCTGAAATCAGACGAAAAATACCGGTGAGTGATTTATGAAGTGTTCGAGCAGACGGCACATCAATCGGACGTGCCGTGGGCCCGCGGTGACCGACAACGTAGTTCTGGTGTCATAAACGGCCAAAACGGGCGTCCAACGGTCAAATTCATAGCGGATGACTTCGGATTGACCTGAAACCACCGTTCAACATTCTAATTATTATTCGTGACGTGTACTCGCAGACGGCACGTCAATCGGACGTGCGGTTTGCGCGATACGGCTCAATATTCGTGTTTTAAGTGATGCGCGCGCTTCGTAAACGCGCGTGAGGGGGGTCCAAACGGGCCAAACGAAGTCGGAATGGCCTGAAATCAGACGAAAAATACGGGATAGTGATTTCTGAAGTGGTAGAGAAGACGACACGTCAATCAGACGTGCCGTGTGCTCGAGGTGACCGACAACGCAGTTCTGGTGTCATAAACGGCCAAAACGGGCGTCCAATGGTCAAATTCATAGAGGACGACCTCATATTGAGCTAAAACCACCGTGAAACATTCTAATTATTATTCTTGACGTGTACGCACAGACGACATGTCAATCGGACGTGCGGTTTGCGCGGTACGGCTCAATATTCGTGTTTTAAGTGATGCGCGCGCTTCGTAAACGCGCGTGAGGGTGGTCCAAACGGGCCGAACGATTTCGGAATGTCCTGAAATCAGACGACAAATACGGGTGAGTGATTTATGAAGTGGTCGAGCAGACGTCACATCAATCGGACGTGCCGTGTGCCCGCGGTGACCGACAACGCAGTTCTGGTGTCATAAACGGCCAAAACGGGCGTCAAACGGTCAAATTCATAGCGGACGACCTCGGATTGACCTGAAACCACCGTGAAACATTCTAATTATTATTCGTGACGTGTACGCGCAGACGGAACGTCAATAGGACGTTCAGGTTGCGCGGTACGACTCAATATTCGTGTTTTAAGTGATGCGCGCGCTTCGTAAACGCGCGTGAGGGGGGTCCAAACGGGCCGAACGAAGTCGGAATGGCCTGAAATCAGACGAAAAATACGAGACAGTGATTTCTGAAGTGGTCGAGTAGACGGAACATCAATCGGACGTGCCGTGTGCCCGCGGTGACCGACAACGCAGTTCTGGTGTCATAAACGGCCAAAATACTGTCCATTTTAAGCAAAATAGAGACCCTTTGAGTGGTTTCGGCTACACCACGCCTCAGATTGAGGTGGCGTTGACTCATACACATCACATATGACCCATGGATCGTTCTCCTAAAGTTTCAACAGAATCCGAATGCGTTTGGTCGGTTTTCCGTATGTCATTTTTTGTTTTCACTAAAAATGAAGTCTATTTTAAACAAAATAGAGACACTTTGAGTGGTGTCGGCCACACCGCACCTCTTATTGAGGTGACGTTGACTTGTACATGTCACATATGACCCATGGATCGTTCTCCTAAAGTTTCAATAGAAACCGAATGCGTTTGGTCAGTTTTCCGTATGTATTTAAAATACTGTCCATTTTAAACAAAAGAAAGTCACTTAGAGTGGTCCCGACCACACTGCATCTCGGATTTAGGTGGGGTTGACTCGTACACTTCTCAAATGACCCATGGATCGTTGTCTTAAAGTATCAACACAATCCGAATGCGTTTGGCCGGTTTTCCATATGCCAGTTGATGTTTTTCACTTAAAATGATGTCCTTTTGAAACAAAAGACATACACTTTGAGTTGTTCCGACCGAACCGCGCCTCGGATTGAGGCGGGGTTGATTCGTACACGTCACATATGACCCATGGATTGTTGTCCTAAAGCATCAACACATTTCGAATGCGTTTGGTCAGTTTTTCTTATGTCACTTTTTGTTTTCACTTAAAATCTTATGGAAATTCATATAGAATATTTTTATATCATATTTAGTATGGATTAGATTTTAGTTGATCGTGCTATGAAACATTTTAGAGCTAATGAAATTAAGGAAGGTGGAGGGGCTGTCCGGGGGGCTGTCCGGGGGGGCTGTCCGGTTGGTGTCCGGGGGGCTGTCCGGGGACCAAGGAGGAGGGTGGGGGGGGGGGGGGGCTGTGCGCGGTCTGTCCGGGGGGTGTTTGGGGGTTGTTCAGGGGGTTGTCCGGGGTTTTTCAGGGGGATGTCCGGGGGTTGTTTAGGGGGTTGTTCAGGGGTTGTTCAGGGGTTGTTCAGGGGTTGTTCAGGAGTTGTTCAGGGGGGTGTCCGGGGTTGTTCAGGGGGCTGTCCGGGGGGTGTTTGTGGGGTTGTCTGGGGTCCAAGGGGGAGGGTGGGGGGTTGTCCGGGGGGCTGTCCAGGGGGCTATCCGGGGTCCAGGGTGGAGGGTTGGGGGCTGTACGGGGGGCTGTCCGCGGGGGCTGTCCGGGGGGGCTGTCCGGTGGGTGTCCGGGGGGCTGTCCGGGGACCAAGGAGGAGGGTGGGGGGGGCTGTGCGGGGTCTGTCTGGGGGGTGTTCGGGGGTTGTTCAGGGGGTTGTCCGGGGTTGTTCAGGGGGTTGTCCGGGGGGTGTTTGGGGGGTTGTCAGGGGTCCAAGGGGGAGGGTGGGGGGGTTGTACGAGGGGCTGTCCGGGGGGCTATCCGGGGTCCAGGGTGGAGGGTTGGGGGGTGTACGGGGGGCTGTCCAGGGGGCTGTCCGCGAGGCTGTCCGGGGGGTGTTTGGGGGGTGTTTGGGGTCCAAGGGGGAGGGGGGGTTGTCCAGGGTCCAAGAATGAGGGGGGTTGTCCAGGGAGTTCACAAACACACAACCACTAAAAGACAACAACATCCATAAAAACAGAAAATATATAAAAATAACTCAACTCCAATACTATACTATGAGTCTAGATAAAACCAACAACTAGAATAGATTAAACATCAAATCTTAGTAATATAAGTCAAAAATGTAACAGATCAATATGTCCCACATCAGCATCACCATCACCATCATCATCATCATCATCACCCTCGTCATCGTCCTCCTCATCGTCCTCACCCTCCACAACGCCTTCCTCCTCGCCTTCACCCTCCTCCTCGCCCTCCTCATCTCCCTCCTCTTCCGCATCAGACTCCTCGCCATCATCATATTCAAGCTGGACATCAGCCTGACCACCACTGGAACTGCCACCTGGTGCACCATATATAGAATGTATCGACGACATGTATTCATCAATCGCTGGGCTGGCCTCTGCTGGAAGTGTTGGACGTAGAACTTCAATAAATTTCATAAATGCACTGTTTTCCCTAGCAGACTGTTCTGCCATCTCTGTGGCCCTTTTCTCAGCCTGTTCTGCCTGTGCCCTAACTTTCTGCAGCTCAGTGGCACTACAACTCGTACCTGAGGTAGGCCAATACCTCGTCGGGGCTATCCTAGTTCGGCAGCGTACTCTGCCAGAATGATCCTCTCCCAACACCTGATGTAAGTGATCAGATGGCCCAAAATTATCTGCTTCTTGGGCATCTAGGGCCTCTAAAGCATCCTGTTACAAATATAAATATATTATTAAGTTACGAAATAGATATTAAAATATAAAATCAACAGATTAAAACTTACAATCTGCTGCTGAGTCGCTTCGTTGACAGCACTTCCATCCTTTTTTCGTCTACTCGAGCAAAACAGTTTTGCTCGAGGCACACGTCCTTCAATATTTTGTACTTGCCTCTACAATGACATTGAAAACAAAATTTATATAAAAACTTTAGCAAA
The DNA here is from genome assembly GCA_963277665.1 of Viscum album. NCBI lineage: Eukaryota > Viridiplantae > Streptophyta > Magnoliopsida > Santalales > Viscaceae > Viscum > Viscum album. The sequence goes on from OY728166.1 coordinate 1,318,050,963, forward strand.
TGATTAAATAATTGAGGAAACAAAAGAAAATATATGTCATAAAGAAAACTTATAAACAATTGTCATACCTGCTGCCTCTCATGATCCGACATCGTCGTGCGTCCTAGTGTATGGAGGTATTTTTTTGCATAAATGTTTTTTTTTATTTTTTCCAGATGATTCCTAAATAAAATTCGATAATGAAAAGGATAATATTAATGCAAAACTTGAAAGTTATTATTTAAATACCTCAAATGTAATTCATACCTTAAACTGGGTACTCGTCCAATGAGTAATCATCTGACGATACTGCTCTATAGGACAATCATCCACGACTGGTACCACCTCTAACTCAGTGCCAACTCTAGCACGCCAGCCAATATACATCTCATGCTTGTAGGCTCTCCAAAGCTCGCCTAAATCCTTTAGACGTTCTAGTCGTGCACCCTCACCATCAGGAAAATTAAATCGAAGCTGAAATCAAAATATTAATTCATATAAATACAAAAATAATTCATGGCATTAAATACAACAGATTTTTTTACCCATATCTCTGCCCAAGCTCTATCTTTGACCTCATGTGGCAAATTTCTCCACGACAGCAGGCTGACGGGAATGATGTCAGAGTATTTGGAAAGCGTCGCCAGAAAAATCCGACATTGCTGCCCTGTTTTCTCAACCATCTGATTGTCTTCATTATATTCCACCATAACCTGTGTGCGACGGTTCCACACCGAACGCATGCATGTACGGCCCCGCCCCCACCTCCTGTCAGTAGATGTATCTGTCATGAAAGAAAAACAAATATTTTATCAAAACATGTTATAATGAAAATAAATATTTCTATAAAAATTTGTTAGGGTTTTATAAATATACCTGCACTAGTCTGATCAATGAGTGGCGCCGGATCCACAGAACCTGATGGAACACCCTCTGGTGGAACAGGAGTCGAAGACGATAGAATATAAAAGCTCAGAGAGACAGAAGTAGAAGGAAAAGAAGATGGAACAGCTGTATGACCTGATGCTGACTGGGGAGTGGGAATCATCATGGGATGTGAAAATGATGGGGCAGAAGATGCAGAAGGTAGCGAAAACATGAGAGGTCTAAATACCCCGTGTGTCCCTAACGACACACTGGGATCAGAATGTGGGAAGACTGAAATGTCAGTGGGAGGGGCAGGGTCTAGTCGGGCACACGCAACTCTACGTCCACCTCTGGTACGAACCCTCCTCGTACCACCGTCCTGAGTACTAGGACCATTACTAGGCTCCTCGTCGAATAACTGTCAACGTAATGGTGGATCCTACAAAAAAGTTTACAAAAAAAATTAATCACATGACATTATATATTCTGTAAATATATATATATATATTTGAAATAAAGTACTCACTGTAGGAACTAATGGTGGAATGCCCATCTCCTCCATCCGACGATTGTTCTCCGCCATTTTTTTTCTTCGTCTCTCTTCAATTGGTTGCATTTCCTGCATTTGAAAACAAATATGTAATTAATTAGAAAAAGAAAATTAATGTGTAAACCAAAAAACTAAATATATGAGGGAATGAGGGGATTCATTGGTAATTTAGCTATCAATTGTTTTAGAAGAGATTGAATGAATTTAATAAAACATACAAGTTGTAATGTTCACCAAGTTAGAAATATTGTTTGATTTGGTTTGAATACAGTTCAATTCCAAATTAGAAAATGCAATTCAAATAAAACATCAACCAATAAACATTGAAAATTCACATAATGGTCAAGTCAGCTAAAACATATTTGTGATCAATACTAAATAAATATGAATATTACCAACCTTAACAACCCAACTTGAGGTAAACCAAAATAATTGAGAACATGGATGAATGATTCTATATATTTCCAACCACAACTTCAGGTTCACAATCAACTCTGACAATTGAGCTATTGGAGTCATCAAAAGAAATAAATGGATTGGTTCCAATGCCAATAGGGACAGTGTCAATTTCATCATCAGCATCATCAAAAATATGTCTTGGAATTACTTCAACTATGACACCAAATTCAGGTTGAAGTTGATCTTTGACATAAAAAAATTGTTTAGCCATTGATGCCAACACATATGGTTCTTCGGTTGCAAGAGTGCGGGTCATATTAATTACTCGAAATCCACAATCATCAATAAATGTGCCATGTCTCGTCATCGAATCAAACCAATGGCATTTCATCATCGTGACTCGTCCATGAGTGTAATAATCCAATATTATTATTTTCTCAACGACTCCATAATAACCCACATTTTCAAGTCGCGGTCTACTATCTGATGCACTGGCATAACAATCTGTTGTGGCAGTAACCATAATACCATCATGTTGTGTTCTCATGTTTTTGGCTCGTTCAGTGACAATAAATCTGTACCCATTGATAACAATTGATTTACAGTCACGAACCACGATATTAGGACCAAAAGCCAAAGCTCTTATTTCCTCAGAGACAGAGTCAGCAGACAAACTCAATACCTGCAATATAAATTACAGTTAAACTTAAGTAAATATTGAAATAATTAATTTAAACAGTAATATTTTTACCTTCAATTTTAACCAAGCAGAAAACTCTTTGCTATGCAAAGTCTCTCTCCTTCTCAAAGATAAAGAACGATGCTTCCTATTTATCATTGTTTTATGTTCCCTGTAGATAAAAAAATATGAATAGTTTAACAGATATATATGTAAGATATACATATTCAATTTTGTTACCTGATATAGTCATCGAACAAATCACAGTTGAACAAAACTGTGTGATGTGCCATCTCCCGCTCTTCATGGCTTAATGTCTTCAATGTATATGATCCAGGAATTCCTCCTGTTTGAGGAAGTGATGGAAAACTGGGTTCAATTTGCTCATATTGTTCTTCTTCATTTCTCATTGGTCTGTTCATTCTTGTAGTAAGATCAGACAAATACATTGAACAGAAATCCATACATTCTTGAGCGAAGTAACTGTTCACGATAGAACCTTCGGGAAGATTCTTGTTTCGAACATAAGACTTTAATGTGAACATATTTCTTTCAGTTGGATACATCCAACGAAAAGAAACAGGTCCTCCGAGAAGTATTTCAGTTGGAATATGGACAGTCAGATGCAGCATGCATGTGAAAAATGATGGGGGAAATATTTTCTCCAACTCACACAAAATTCATGGGGCATCTGTCAACATTTTTTCCAAGAAAGACTTGGACAACTTCTTAGCACAAAGATCTCTAAACAAATGGCACAACCGAATAACACCCACCCTTACATTATTGGACAAAAGATGACAGATTACTATTGGAAGCAACTCATGCAGTAGAACGTGATAATCATGAGTCTTCAAAGATTTTAGCTTCAACTCTCTTCTGTTGACCCGTTTAGATATGTTTCTTGAATAGCCATCAGGAACTCTAATAGTCTCTAATACTTCCAAAAATTGTTTTTTTCAGTAGGTGTCATCACATAAGAAGCACATGGAAGTTGCCATTTATTTTCACTGATATGCACAGGATGCAATTCTGGTCTGATGCCCCAATACACCAAGTCACGTCGAGATTGTAAATCATCTTTTGTCTTCCCCTTGACATTTAGAAGAACTGAAAGCAACATTTCACATATATTCTTTTCAATATGAATTACGTCTAAGCAATGACGTAGCAAATTGGTTGACCAATAAGGTAAATCAAAAAAGATACTCCTCTTCCTCCAATTGTAACAGGTTTCTGTGGAAATATTCTTTCTCTTTCCAGATTTCATTTGACCCTTCCCGAACGAAAAACTGAAATCTTTCAATTCATTAAGCACATCAGTTCCAGACATATACTGAGGTGGATCATCGGTCTCTATAGTATTATCAAATCTTCGACGATTCATTCTATATGAATGATCCTTTGGAAAAAATCGTTGATGTCCCATAAAACTGAAACTACAATGATGTTTCAGTCTTCTGGATCATGTATTCTTCATACAAACTGGACATGACAGTTTTCCCTTCGTGCTCGATCCAGACATCATTGCATAAGCCGGAAAATCATTGATCGTCCACATAAGCGCAGCACGCATCTGAAATATGTCTTTCGAACATGCATCGTATGCGCGCACACCCACATTCCAAATAAGTTTCAACTCTTTTATTAAAGGTTGCATGTATACATCAATATCAATGCCGGGATCAGAAGGAACAGATATGAGTATACTCATGAAAGTGAAAGATTTTTTCATACACAACCATGGGGGAAGATTATAAATGTGTATAAAAACTGGCCATGTGCTGTGCGAAGTAAGCATCTGCCCAAACAGATTAAAACCGTCGCATGAAAGACCCAACCTCACATTACGCACGTCAGCTGCAAAATCAAGATGTCGAGCATCAAATCTCTGCCATGAAAATCCATCTGCAGGATGAACCAACTCATCATTAGTCTTCTTTCTCTCGGTATCATGCCATCTCATTTTTATTGATATGTCATCAGACATAAAAATATTCTGGAGTCTGGGGATCAATGGAAAGTGCCACATTACTTTCTGTGGAACGCGGGATGGTGTTCCATCAGATTTTGGCTTCCAGCGGGATGTGCCACATTTTATACATTCATTTTGTTCAGCGGTTTCTTCCCAGAATAAACTGCAATCTTTCGGGCAAGCATGAATTTTGTTTCTAGAAAATCCAAGTTCTTCAACTGACTTCCATGCCATATAGTGGTTTGAGGGAATATCTGCATCATCTAGAAGTAAATCCTTCAAGAGGGTAAGAATGTAATCGATTGCTGTATTAGAAATCCCATACATAGTTTTTCCATGAAACAATCGGATTAAAAATTCCAGCTTTTTCATTTTATCGCATTGTCGATATACTGGAGTCATGGCAGCATCATTAAATTTTTTCACCCTATCAATATCATCATTTTCACTAGATGCATCAGTTGTCCTCATATCGACGTCTTCTTGAGTCGAAATCCTTTCTTTTTCATGATGACGAATAAATGGAAACCGATCATCTAACAAATTCTCCATTCCAGTCCTTTCATTTCGATCATCACCAATTTGAGATTTCATTTTCTCCCCATTGTGATACCGCACAAAGTAGTTTGCTTGAAAACCATTTTTGGTTATGTGGTAGCTGACTTCTTCACGACTCAACCAAGGTCTACCAACACAATTGGAACATGGGCAGTGTATGCGACCACTATCTGAAGCATTGTGAAATGCAAAAACTATAAAGCTCTCCAAATTGTTTTGAAAATCGTTTGAGATACGATCGGTTTCATACATCCAACTTCTGTCCATTCTGTAAAAAAATTCATATAAGTCATTTTGTCATAAACAATTAAATAGGATTGAACTTTAATAGAAAATACATTTAATTAAACGATAAAGGAAGAAAATAATCATGGTATCAACTACACATGTGAAAAAAACATACTAATGTGTTATTGAAAAAATGTAAAACCAACAAGAACTTAATGTGTTATCACATCAGAGCATGCCTCATCCCATAATCATATTAGTAGGGTACCCTCGTGGATAGCCCCGCCCACCCCTGTGGACAACCCACCCACCCCCGTGGACACCCCCTACCCCCTAGACACCCCAACCACCCCCGTGGACAGCCCACCCACCCCCCTCGACACCCCTTCTCCCTATGGACAGCCCCCACCCCCATAGATAGCCCGCCCACCCCCCCTGGACACCCCTACCCCCTGTGGCCAGCCCACCCACCCCCCTGGATAGCCCGCCCACCCCTCCTTAACAGCCCGGCCACCCCCGTGGACAGCCCGTCCACCCTTGTGGACAGCCCGCCCACCCCCGTACCCCCCCTAGACACCCCGTACCCCCCCGGGATAGCCCCGCCCACCCTCCCAAATAGCCCACACCCCCCTCCCCTGCAACCCCACCACCACCACCTAGACATACCACCCCCCTGGACACCCCACACACCCATCCCCCACCAGGACACCCCACCCAGACCCCCAGAACAGCCCACACCCCCTGGACAGCCCCGCCCACCCCCGTGGACAACCTTTCCCACCCCCGTGGACAGCCCCGCCCACCCCCCGTGGACAACCCACCCACCCCCGTGGACGCCCCCTACCCCCTAGACAGCCCAACCACCCCTGTGGACAACCCACCCACCCCCCTCGACACCCCTTCTCCCTATGGACAGCCCCCCACCCCCTTTGATAGCCCGCCCACCCCCCTGGACACCCCTACCCCCCGTGGCCAGCCCACCCACCCCCCTGGACAGCCCGCCCACCCCTCCTTGATAGCCCGACCACCCCCGTGGACAGCCCGTCCACCCTTGTGGACAGCCTGCCCACCCCCATACCCCCCTGGACACCCCGTACCCCCCTGGATAGCCCCGCCCACCCTCCCAAACAGCCCACACCCCCTTCCCTGCAACCCCACCACCACCACCTAGACATACCACCCCACCTGGACACCCCACACACCCCTCCCCCACCAGGACTCCCCACCCAGACCCCCAGGACAGCCCACACCCCCTGGACAGCCCCACCCACCCCCGTGGACACCCCTACCCCCTAGACAGCCCAACCACCCCTGTGGACAGCCCACCCACCCCCCTCGACACCCCTTCTCCCTATGGACAGCCCCCCACCCCCTTGGATAGCCCGCCCACCCCCTGGACACCCCTACCCCCCGTGGCCAGCCCACCCACCCCCCCTAGACAGCCCGCCCACCCCTCCTTGATAGCCCGGCCACCCCCGTGGACAGCCCGTCCACCCTTGTGGACAGCCCGCCCACCCCCGTACCCCCCTGGAGACCCCGTACCCCCCTGGATAGCCCCGCCCACCCTCCCAAACAGCCCACACCCCCTCCCCTGCAACCCCACCACCACCACCTAGACATACCACCCCCCTGGAATGTGTAGAAATAACATAAAAATACATGATATATAGATAGCACAAAATACTCAACCTATGGGTTCACATTAACTACATAATCACACACTTCACTACTACCATAAAACACATAAACCACACCACCACCACACAAGACTCATAGCATTTCTAACATTCATTTATAAGCCACTTCATTCACACTTACATTGTCCATTCATTTAATGTTAAATTAATTAAATCCATTTACCACACATCCATTTCTATTCCATCTCATTTATTTAATATCTTGTTTTTTTAATAGCATAATTTATTCCATAGATAACCAGGAAACTAATAAAACCACCACACAACAACTCACCGTCTCACAATAACTATCGACACCATGTTACATCGACCAACCATCTCACCAAAACAACCACATATCACAATAAAAATATTGCACATCACAAACCACCACACAACCAAAACCACCTCACCACATTATACACCACAACTTCATCACACAACACCTCCACACGACACACCACCACCACACATCATCACTATCATACAACTTCACATGACACATCCATGCCCACTAACCATCACATTACAACCCCACATATCACAAAGCCCAACTGGTCACCTCAATCCCCATAAAACAGCCTACAACATACAATGAAACACAAAAAAAACCTCTCATAGAGGCAACATACCCCAACTTCCACAATTTATTTATTCAAGGTATTTTATTACATTACCCCTTTATTTATCATGGACATTATAGCACAACTGATATTCCAGGGAAAACTAATTAATTAACAAAATATTTATTCATTTCCCTATTTTACACGGTGAAATCACATCAAAATCCAAACTTAAAACTAAAATATTAGATCAATAACAATAAAAACAAGGTACCATATGTGTATAAAGAAAAAATTACTTGATTTGAGATGATTCAAATGGGTTTTCACCTATTCGGATGGGGGATTTGGAGAGTAGCAGAGAGCTGGAGGTGGATTGATAACTTAAAACTAAAATACTAAAGCAATAACAATAAAAATAAGGAAGTATATGTGTATAAATGAAAAGATACCTGATTTCAGATGGTTTTCACCTCTTCGGTTAGGGGATTTCGCGAGAGGAGAGCAGTGGAGCAGATGAAATTAGGTTTCTGTGCGAATGGGGGAGAGCAGCCCCGCGGCTGGATTTGGGGGAAATAATTCCCAACGGTTTTTAAGAACCGTTGGGAAAGAGATGCTAAGGACCCCTTTACCAACGGTTTGAGGAAACCGTTGGCAAAGGGGTGACCCTTTCCCAACGGTTCAAGAGAACCGTTGGCAAAAGGTGATTAACACACCCCTTTACCAACAGTTTCTTCAAACCGTTGGCAAAGGGGTGTCTTTTCCCAACAGTTTCAATGAACCGTTGGGAAAGGCTTTCTTAATCCTTCAAACCCAACGGTTTTTGCAAACCGTTGGTAAACACCCATTGGGAAAAATAGCATTTCCAGTAGTGATCTTTTCAGTGGTACTGATCCATTGTTTAGTAACAAGTGGATCGGAAGACCCACTGAAAGAAGGTGGACGTTGCCTCATGAAGGACTCAATAGAATATTGTTCCCTTCTCTGGTCATTTGGAAGTCCAGAATGATTCATAGCTTGTGTAAGTATAGCAATAATATTTTGCACTCCATCTCCCATAACATTTGTTTGTTCAGGAGGGCAATCATTGCATTGTCCATTGCATTGATCAACACGGTTCCTTCGGGTTCCAGCCATCGTCTAAAGCCCAAAAAGAATAGTGTGAGAGGCAAAAATCATGCTAGGGAAAACAACATAATAAATGGGGATTACCTTCAATATCTAACATCTTAGGTTTAATTCTATGATCGTTAGCGTAATTCTAGTACTATAACCTATACGTATACTTAACCTTAGGGACATCCCTAGACATACCTTAGAAATATCTCTAGGGATCTCACTAATGTTTTCGCATCCTAGTTTCCAAAGGTTGACTAAACATTTCCTCTGATACCAACTGTAGAGACCCGAAGATTGACGTACATTGACATTACATTACATTTTCGGAATACTTAGTACATAACAAAAACACACACACAAGGATCGTAATAGTTTAGTGTCTTTGGAAACTCGGAATATAATCTTCTAATCCTGGTGAAAGATCTTCAACATCTCCCATAAAGATCTTCCTTTTTTTTAATACCTAAAAGCTTTCTTTATATCCTGGGGAAAATAAAACATAAAAGGGTGAGCTCAAATGCTCAGTAAGGGTAAACAAAAGAAATATCAATCACATCATATACATAAGCACATAACTTTTGTAAATCTTAACCTGTAAAAGAGATCATAATTTCATAACCTGGGATAACTCATGGCAGTGAAATGTAATCACAATAATCATAACCTAAAACATTAAACTTTGTGTTATATACACATAATCATAGAGAATAATTTCTTATTAGTCAAGACTCATTGCCAAGACTATCTTAGTGGACAAAGTCCCTTTCTGAACCGAGTCACCCTCGTTTCAGTCCTGTTTCACTGAACCGGTATAACCTACCATTCCAGCCATGTCTATCTCATGAGATATAAAATCTTTACCCAATGCATTGGAGGGAGATATAGGTCCCACCCATCTCATAATGATACCATTCTTATGTTTGCCAAAAAATCATAAATCATACATCATTACATAACCCATGTAATAAAAATGGGAATCTTAAACATCGTGACATCATAAAACAATTCATATAAGATAAAGGAATTCATAAAAATATTTCCATCACAACATAATAAAATCCATGTAATAATAGGGATAGAATCATAACCCTATATTGTCTTAGATGGAAAATAATTTTGATAAAACTCTTGAACTCCATTCTTGAGGAAAATATCCTTTATACTTCAAAAACATTTATCCTTTCATAACATGTCATACAATTTTAAACTAAAAGAAGTTGATTAAAAATAAACTTGAAAACTTGTAAAGGAAGCTTCTTGGAAATAATGTTTTAAAAATCCATTCATGCCGTATAAGTTAAAAAAACATTCTTCTCGTACTTTTGTCGGAAAAGTCAAAAAAGTACCTCGTACGAAAAACGACAAAAGATTCCTTTCATATCTTTTACTAAGAACTCACCGAAGGGTAAAATTAGATTTAAAAAATTGTAGGTGAATGGAAATAATATTACATATTGAGGAAACATGGAGGTGGATGATAAAATACACCCCGGTAAATATCAAAGTATAAACAATCTCGGATAAAAATGAGATTGTGATATTTCCCTTACCTTAGGTCCGATTTGCTTCGTAAGTGTCTGAACCTCCTGTATAATGATTTAAATAATTTCATTTACTTATTAAAGAATCATATTAATTGTTATGATATCATATATGGTTCACTTATGACATTATATTACCCGTTCTTTTGTAAATTCCATGTTAAAGAGCATTTTGGGGTAAAATTATTTCATTTGCCGTCCGTGTTTTGACTTGTAATTATTCATATGATTACTTAGATCATGATTAATTAATTCCAGAATATAAAACATGATTTATATATATATATATATATTCATAATATACATATATATAATAAATCAGTAAATGGAAAGAAATACACCGTTCATGGAGACGGTAGGCCGTACGTACGCATGAACGCTGTTTTCGTTTCCTTATTGAGTTGAACGGAATTAAGTAGATGACATACATATATATATACATAAATCCAGTATCATTATTATGTCATATATTTAATTATTACTTATTATATATACTTTATAATCATTCATTAATGGTTAAATTGGAGAATGAATCTCATCGCATCGTGGAGACGGTAGTCTATACGTATGCACGAGCGATGATATCGTTCTCATGATCGTGGGAATGTATTGGAGTGTATGTATACTTTTTCAGAATAAATATAACTTTAAAATAATAATATATAGTTATTATTTAAACCATTATACCCATCCAAGTAAGGTGGTGGTGGAAAATAGATTTCACCACGGCGTGGAGACGGTATTCCGTACGTACGCACGCGCGGTGATTTCGTTTTCCGTAGGATGGATAGATGGTGAAATAGGATTGTTTCATAATTATAATAACATATCAGTATATGAGTGATACTGATGTTATTACTTCATAATGAAACAACCTAAGAAGAAGAAGTGGAAGAAGAAATAAAGGTGAAAGAATCGGTACGGAAATTACCTATTCTTTGAAGCGCCTCTTTGAGACCTCCTCTTAGGGCACTAAAATTGGTCTTTGAGGAAGAAAAGAACCTCTAGGATGTTTCTAGGGAAGTTTAGAAGAGAATTTGTCAGGGGTTGGCCGATCTTGAAGGCTTAAAGTTGTGTGAGGAAGAGAGGGAGGAGGTGCCCTTTTATAAGGGAGGAGAGGGGGCACCTTTGAATAACAAAAAATATTATTTTATTATAAAGTCAAGTTCGGTTTTAAATAGCTCCAAATTGATTTATTTCGAGGCTAAGGTGGGTATGGGTCTAAATCCTCTCATCAAATATAATTCATACAGGTTTAGGTTCCTATTTTAACCTTATCATTTAGATTTAACATTATGTTAAATAATTTTACTTTTACCCGTGTCTTCTTGTGTTCTTATACTATAAGGTTAATAAACTTACTATAGCAAGCCAAACTAACGTAAAGTTGTTTATTATTAATATATATAACCGTATATAAGTCATTTGGCTGAACCTTAGATTTTTAGGAATAAAATAACAATTAATAATATAATATTTTTTTTAAAAAACTATTTTATGTTGACACTATTTAGTAATTGATTTTTGTGAAAATCATAACAGAATGATAAGTTCGAAAAAAGTTAATTAAATAAATAATAACACGTCATATTAACCTATAAAATTAGTGTAATTCATAAAAAAGTCTCAAATTATATTTATTTTGGTATTTATAACATCAATTATGTCAATATTTCATTAATAAGATAATTACTGCATCATCGTTGTGTCATAAATAAATTACATTACTTAATGTCTAAAAATTTCAAATAAACTACCATTATGTAGGAAATCTTTTTAGCTTTCTAATGAATATTTATAGTTGAATTTATCGTATGTATAACCCCATATTAAAAATGTTTTAGTAAATAAACTTTGATTTTAAATCTTTTAACCCTTCTTTAAATAAATTAATAATAAATGTCCTAATCTAATCCAAGTGGGCCTAAATGGTCATATTTTATTCATAAGTTTGTTTTTGGTCGAATTACGCTTGTCCAATAGAATTAGGACATGTTTTAGGGTAATAATAATATCATTTCTACCCTTAATTACCCTATTTACTTTTAACCGTGGTAAAAAAAAGTAAAAAGATACTACTCACCAAAAAAATATTTTTATCTCATTGAACCACATTTTATTTACTGACATCAACAGTATCTCTCGGATTTTTGAAATTCCACTCACAGAAGTGGTAAAATTAAGTTTTATGAACAATTCAGTTTTTTTAACTACCACTTAGTGGTTTGACTATTCATCAAAAATTGAAAGTTTTCAGAAAAATACCAAAAATTTGGCCTAAGATATATTTGATATTATGAACTCAAAAATTATGTCTATTTTACCAAATTAAAAACATATCAGTTTCATTAACTAAATTAATTCCCTTCGTCAAAACAAATAGCGTTTTTTTAAGAGATAATAACTATCAAAAGATTGAAACTTGTTTATAACTAGTTTAAATGTGGAATTACATCCAATGACCATCATTGTATTAAATTGTAAAAATATATTCTAAATATACTTTAAAACCACTAAAATTAATAATTTATCACTATTAATTATTTTGATTGAAAAAGTTGTTTTTAATTAAAAATTTAGTAATTTCCACTATTCATCAAAATATGAAAGTTATCCGAAAATTACCAAAATTTAACCCTAAGATAATTTCGATATTCCGAATTCAAAAATGAAGTCCATTTTGAAAAATAATATTTACAAAATTTCAAAAAGAGGTTATTACTATTCATAATGGCTAGTTTTAATAATATTTTAATAGCATATCGTTGTTTAGTGAAACTCGGTATTGCGTACTACACACGCTATCAAAGAAGGTCGCGATTGCGTGTAATGAAAGGAAAGTCAAGGATGCGTGTTGTGCAATCTCCTTTTGGTGTAGCGTACAACACAAGACATTAATGAAATTAAAAAGAATATTTTTCATAAAATCTCGGGGTGTTACAATTTGGGTAAATAAATTGTGAAAAACAAAATACATGAATAAAATAAATAAATAAATCCTAAAGAAACTTCCCCTTCAGGTAGATTACACCAGTACAAGAAGGGGTTAAAATCTCATCCTTATTATGGGGGAGTAAGGGTGAAATAAAAAATAAGAAAAACATGAAATACAAACTCGATAAGAAGAATGGTGATGACCGTACACAACACAACTTCTCACTCCAAGATTTGGTCTCTAGATTTTTCTTCTTTGTGAAGGTTTCATGTACAGTGGAAGCATGTGATGGGTCATTTCCAACTTTTATTTTATTATGATCAATGATCAATATGATATTTACATGAAGATAAATGTCGTAATCAATGAAATTTAATCAAAGAAAAAAAAACAAGGAATAGAACATCAGAACCAAGAACAAGATTATCACATATTATTTATAATTAATTTAATCAATTAAAGAGTTAAATTGCATGAATTATTTCTTCATTTATGGATATGGAAATATATATATCGTAACATCATTCCATTGAAGGAATCAAGAACATATTCCCTCTAGTGGTGATCCACATGTGCTCCAAAAATCTTTGAACGTCATCATACGAATCTCCAGGTGCTAGAACGATAGATCTTATCACATAATTTTTTCTCCTTTGATTAACAAAAGAATCAGTTCCAATTATTTCTCCCTAACCTATCGATACTCAATAGTAGAAGGTGGATAAAGATAACTCTCTGTTCTTGGGATCATTTTTAGAGAGAGAGGTCTATAGGGATTGAGAGAATTCTCTCTAAGTGTCCTTGTTCACAACAAAAATGAATTGGATAGCTTGGAAAAATAATATAATTGGGGTTTAAATACCAATAGGGTTCAGAAATAAATATTTTGACAAGTTCCCTTAAATATTTATTTAATCCCTTGGGGAGCCCCATGTTTATAATAATAATAATAATTATATTTTCTTGACAAGCACTAAACTTTCCAATTAAATTAAATATTATTTAATTAAATAATATTCAATAAATAATATTTCTCACCAGAACTAAAAACTTGGTCCTCCATTCCTCCACAGTATTTACCATAATTTTAATAATGAATATTTATTTAATAAATAAATAACACTACATTATTCACCAATAAATAAATAAATATTTATTAAATAGTATCCACATATTATATTCTCTTGAATAACTTGTGAAAAAATATATGCGATCAATAAAATATAAATAATTATTAAAACACATGCGAGAATAATATTGATTCAAAATTTTAAATAATAAATTATAATATATTATTTAATTGAGATTCTGGATACACTTAGTGTGTTCCCATTTAGGCCTCTTTCTTATTAGAATTGGATGAAGAAACCTAAATTCCATGGTTAGTATCTATAAACATGCCAAGACACCCACAGAGAAAGAAGTTAATGCATTAATGACATAATACACCACATGGATGATTAATATAAAATATAATACTTTTATCATGATATATCTAATAAAGAAGGTTTCATGCTGGTGTCATCAAATTATGTTCTCAATGTCTCTTTCTTTGACCTTCCAGAAATCAAAATTTCCCATATAATACCATGGCCATGGATTTTTTAAGCTATTTCATTTAAATCAAAGGGCCATATATATCAACTTCTGTTAAATAATAGTAGGGATAAATCATTTCTTTCATTATTAAATAATGAAATATAACTCATGATACACCCAACATATCCTACCTAACCACAAACATATGTCGCCATGATTTTCATCAATAAATCTAAGTATGTGACTTTTAATATTCATTAATAATTATTTTAAATTCTAAGGATCAATACACATGTCCATAAATAGGAACATCTAATGACACATATAAAAGTGGATTTCTTACTAGTGGGTATCGTTCTCATAATATCCTACACTAGATATTACTGAGGGTGTACACCATGAGAAGATTCCTCAAAGTCCAGTAAATATCATCCCTTGGTAGAATATATAATTTTCTTCCCAAAAATGATATCATCTGGATATAAAAAATATACTTAAGAATATTGTCATAGAACTTCTAGGTTCTCATCATAGCGGTGAATTTCTATGACCATTTAGTGTGAAAAATACTCTTAAGACATTATCACATACTATGTTATGAAGAATAAAAATCATGATGTGATAAGGAGTTTACTAATATTAAAAACTATGAATATAGTTTATCATAAAGTACATAGAATTTGGTTCTAGGGTAGCAACTCTAACACATTGTAGTAGCGTATCAGCTCCCAATTTATAGAACTATAGGGGGGATCAATTTATATTTAATTCACAATTAAAATGTTCTATTATGAGTGTTGGGTCCTCCCTGGGTATTAAATGGTGGTATGTGCTATTAATTTTAAGTCTTTCACTGAATTGTTTTTTTAATCTACCCATTAATGTGTCTTCCTCAATGCATTCACGATGTAAAATAGGGAGTCACACCATGAAAAATCATGCCCTATTCTTAATCACTTCATGTTATATTTGTCCTTAATTACTTGTAAAATTTTAATGAACTTTACTTGATTCATGATGTGAATCTTAATTTTTAATTTTTGGAAGCTCCGTTTTACTTTGGTTCTTCTGTTTCATGCCCATGAAGTGTCCCATAGGAATCCAACATCATGGGAGTCCATATTTAAGTAGAAATTATTGTTGTTTTTGAATTATTTTACTCATTTACTACAAATTACAGTATCATACCAAATATAAATGTAACATTAACCATAAATTATGAATTGAAAATGAAATTATAAAAAATAAATGTATTTAAATATAAAAAATTTGTGCATGAAATGGACGTATCACCGCTTGTGTGTATGTTTAGACTACCACTTCTATGAAGTGATTTGATTCATTTTACAATACCAAATACTATGAATGGTAAAAATGATGGAAATAATGAATAAATAAAAATATTAATATTATTTAAAATCAAAACATCATCTACTTTATTTCATTTCCACCCTGTAAAAAATTGGAAACGTTGCTCATGTGTACGTGCATACTACCTTCTCAATGATATGTCTTATTTAATTTTTCATGTTCGATTTTCATGGTTGGTTCTAAAATTCTATTTAAGGTATAAAAATTATAATTAATTCATGATTAATATTATAGTGATTATGGAACAATGACACCTTTGACCACAGTCATCCTTCTAAAGCTGTTTGGGGATTATGAATCAAACATCCTCAAAACATCTAACAAGAAATTAACTGATTTAATAACTAAAAAAATATGGTAAAAAAATTAAATAAAAGGAATATTGATAATGAAATTAATATTAAAATGGTTCTTAAGTAAGTAGAAAACTAATTTAATATTATTATTCAGGAGCTAAAGAACATATGGTTCTAGATTATATTTAACATAAAGGGATTTCTCATATCATATTCCTTCCTTGGAAACCCACACCATTTTTAATTCAAATTTTATTCTATGTTATTTATATACTTCCATATGGATTTATTTTGTCATTAATTTAATAAAATTAATGTGGTTTATATTTCCTTTTTATGTTATCTCATTCAATGATATTTTGATTCCGAAGTTACCAAAGTGGTAGGATATTTTTCTTTAAAACCATATCTTAAACGTTTAAAAGTTTTCTTATATTTTACATTTATAGAAATGTTATTTGTAATATTTTAAGTAAATACTAATATACTTAAAATTATATTTGAATTCACTTTAGACCATGTTATACTTTCATTATGAAGGTTTTAATAGAATAATTTTAAATGTTTTCTAATTGGGTTATTTTTTACATTTTAAAAAAAGCGTGAAAGAAATATTTTTTAAGGTATAATACATTAAAATAATTTTATAATAACAAAACCAATAATATTTAAGAATATAAATTTACTAGTTTTAATTTTTTTCAAAATTATATATTATTTCTTATTCTTATAGGAATTTTTGTTTAAAGAGTTTTCAAATAAAAAGGTTTTTTATCCTTATTTTTATACGAAGCCTCAAAGTGCTTCTGTATATGTGCTAAATAGAAATATTTAGGATATTTTTTGATGTTAATGAAATATTTTATGTGTTTTATATATTTTATAATCCTTTAAAATTATTCATGATGACGAGTGAGCCCAAAATATCTCTCAAATATCTTGGTTAATGATTTTTTCTCTGAGGAATTATGTTTGAATTAACCGACTAGGTTATTACATTTATAAGATTGATTTCAAGAGTGATTATATGAGTAATATTATTATGATATCCCATGGTACCTGCATGAATTTTATATTCCTTCAAATGAGTTTTATTTTAAGTATTTTTATTTTATAAGGTAAGCTAATAAGAATATGTTTAATGGAAAGGTTATTCTCCTTTTAAGTGTGAAAAGTATTTTTTTGAAGAAAAAATTTTCATAGAGTATTCATGTTTCACCAGAATACATCATGATTATGATTTTTCATTTAATATTTCTTATATTTTTTTATAGAAACCATTGAGCTATGAATATTATTTCATGAGTTAGAAAATGAACAGTTTAGTTTAAAGTCTATTATATAAAATAGAAATATTTATTATCATATTTAATGATTTTAAAAATGGAATAAGGGTTTTTTAAACACTTAATAAGGTTTTTGTGATAATAGAATGTTTTAAAATGGTTTTCATAGGTCTTAAGGCTGAGTAGGAACTATAACAAGAACAAAATTTCCACTATGGTGATCTATCTTTAAAGGGGTAAATGTGTTTTGAATGAAACAAGAGTTTAATTTTAAGAATCCCATTTTTATAAAAAAAATTGGATTTTGGGTTGAAGTGTCCACATATTATTGTAAGTTTTTCTCCCAATTAACAAAAACTATATAATGGAAAGATCTTCAAAATGTAATAATGTGAAACCCTTTTTTCAAATCATGAAATTATGGGTTGAATATGTTATAGGGAATTATTGTTGGTGTCAAAGTAATGTTTTAGATAATTTTAGAGGTTTTGATGATTCAGATAATGATATTTTTAGAATTTTTGATATAATAATGGGTGAATAATTCTAAGGTTGATCATATGTGTAAATGAATAAATACACTTTTTGATGTTTTATGTGATGAAATTTTAATACGATATAGGGTATTTTGGGATATAGTTATGGTAATAAAACCCTTGGGTTTTGTATGTGTTTTAGTGATAAGATTATTTTAGGAGGGATGTTTTTTATTTTTTGGACATAAACTGAAAGATAATGACAACCTTTTTTTTAATATGGTCATTGATGTTGAGGAAAATATTATTAATTTGGATAACGGGTAATTACATTTTGGGAACATATGTTTTATCCTATAGATAATCATGGGATTGAAAAGTGACTTGGTGACTATGTTTCATGACCCCATCCCTCAAAATTCACCCCTCTAGGTATGAAAATAAAGAAATAGAGATAATGGGCCTTAAGTCCCACCTCCGTCAGGTAAAATCACCGAGGGTATAAAAATCTCACAAATAGAAGGTATTAGCCTCTATAATGATAGGATCATGTGATAAGATATGCAACCACCAAACTAATCTAGCATATAAAATAAAATTAAACAAAAAAATATCCCACAATTAATGAAAAATGTCAATAGAAACAATAAAAGTATCTAAGTAAATATCAAAAGACAAGTTATATAGTAGTGACTCAACAACAACTAAAACCCAAGATACCAATGTCCAACTATATTCACAAAGTCCACTTGGAAACCTGAATAAATAGTTTATATACATATGGTGAGCATACAAGTATGCTTAGTAGAATCATACCCAAGATCTTTAGTGCACATGTGAAAACAACATATCGATGTACTAGTGATTAAATAGTAGAATCAACAAGAACCCAAATAGGCCAACTAACCAACCCCAACCTCACCATGGATCACTTACTAAATTACACATCCAATATTGTAATATAGTGTCAAAAAAAATAATAAATGTGCCTCGCTACTGCTTCCCCACAAACATTTCACTCTCATGCCCCCACTTAAAGTGTCCAGTTCTCCCATCCCATCCATATATATCACATCACACATCTATCCATCTCTGATGTGGTTCAAGATACATCCCTACCTATCCCACCCTTATAAGGTCTAGCATTCAATGTTAGAATCAGTCATAATCATGTCACTACTTGCCCAAATATATCTAGATTATCACATCACATCTCATCACATAACCAGAGAAGTAGGGTATCATGAATTTTAATTACATCAACCTCTTTCTCTCCTCCAACCATGCATGACATCCACCACATATCACATCCTCATCACATCACATCACTACTGGGAAATCACCAACATCAACCCCTATCGTCACTTCTAAAGGAGAATCAAGGAAGAGGGAGTATCCAACCATCCATATGATTACAATTTTGGATATTGAGGAAAATACCCAAAACCAAAAAACTTTGGGTGTTGGTAAGGTTATCCAAATCATGCGGGGAACATTTAGAAATAACTTAAAATATATGATATATAGATAACACAAAATACAAAACCTTTGGTTCAACATAAACTACCTTGCACAAACTACCATGCCACCACTATACCATACATCTACCATCACAACTGCTACCATGCCACCACTATACCACACATCTACCATCACAACTGCTACCACAAAGCCACACATTCCCACTTTCAATGACCGATTTCACAATTTTTCTAGATTTAATGAGTTTCCAAAAACTTCCATTTACAATCCATTTCATTCAAAATTACCCATCCCATTAATTTATCTTTCAAATTAATTTTTCTAATTACCACACATCAATTCCTTTCCATTCTTAGCTAACTAGAAAACTAACACAACCACACCACAGAATACATCTCCCCTCACACATCAACCATTTATATAACAATGCCACACACAATCAATCTCACCACAAAAACCACATTTCTTAACCTCCAAACCATAACCATCACACAACACAACTACCGCACAACATCCTACATCACATCACTATATCCTCACATCACAACCACCACACATCACCACCATTTCACATCTTCCCATCTCAACAACCACACATAAACGTCAGATCGAAACTTACCAAAATTCATCCCATTCCAACCAACCATTGAATTACTTCCACACACACTCACAACCTATCTAATCATCACTATCACCCAACAAAATCCCCCACCGCATAAGGAAAACATAATAAGAACAACGACATAAAACATCACATCCTAGCATTCAAAAATTATATTAAAGTGATTACCTGTAACACTCCCAAATGCTAAAGGGTTAAATGACTAAATGATATGACTCATGTAAACAAGGTGAATCTTCCTTTTCGGGAGTCTGTCTAATTAGAACTCCACAGTTAAACGTGCTTGGATTGGAGTAGTGATCAGGATGGGTGACCTTCTGGGAAGTTTCCTAGGGTGTGTGTGAGTAAGGAAAAAACACACTGGAAAGGACATGTGTTGGCCTGTGGGGACAATCATTAGTCATATGACCCGTTCAGACATGTGGGTGGGACCCAGGGTGGGGACCACATGTTTGCAGGGCAACTGGTGGATGGGCCCCAGTTGTTACATTTGGTATCATAGGAGGTTCCCAGCCTTAAGTGCGATGCACTGCTGGGTTGAGATGAAGAGCCCACAATGAGGACGTTGTGCTCTAAAGGGGGGGGGGGGGGGGGTGATTGTGACACCCCCAATTGCTAAAGAGTTAAATGACTAAATGATATGAATCATGTCAACAAGGTGCACCTTTTTTTTTCAGGAGCCTGTCTGATTAGAACTCCACAGTTAAGTGTGCTTGGCCTGGAGTAGTGATTAGGATGGGTGACTTTCTGGGAAGTTTCCCAGGGTGTGTGAGTGAGGACAAACAACACTAGAAATGACATGTGTTGGCCTGTGAGTACAATCATTAGTCATATGACTCGTTCGGGCATGTGGGTGGGTTAAGATGAAGATCCCACAATGAGGACGTTGTGCTCTAAGGGGGGGGGGGGGGGGGTGATTGTAATGCCCCCAAAAGAGTTAAATGACTAAATGATATGATTCATGTCAACAAGGTGCACCTTTCTTTTTCTGAAGCCTGTCTGATTAGAACTCCACAGTTAAGTGTGCTTGGCCTGGAGTAGTGATCAGGATGAGTGATCTTCTGGGAAGTTTCCCAGGGTGTGTGAGTGAGGACAAACAACATTGGAAAGGACATGTGTTGTCCTGTGGGTACAATCATTAGTCATATGACTCGTTCGGGCATGTGGGTGGGCCCCACGGTAGGGACCACGTGTCTGCGGGGCAACTGGTGGGCGAGACCCAGTTGTTACATTACCAAACTTAATTCATTATTTATAAAAATTATTATCATAAAATCTAGATTTACATGGGAAACCAATTTATTAGGCCTATATATGTTCTTATCCTTTTCATTTGGGGTGGTAACAACAATAATAACAAGTGTATCTCATAAATGTAAACCAAAACACAAAAAATGCTCCCAATAGTCGTGATTTTTAGCAATATAAACCATCATTAATAACACATTAACAATAACATAAAAGAAGTTAATGAATGCAATTTATATCCATCCCCATAAATTTTAGATCAGACACTTCATTATATTTATTAAGATGGACCTTAAAATCCACCCAAAGGAAGGAAAAAACATGCAATCCCCACACATTGTACATAAATAGGTAGATAATGAGGATCCCCTACCCTATAGAATCCTTATGATTCAATACGCATAACATGGTGAAATAGAGACACCCCTAAATCAAAACTTCACTTGAAAATATTTGATCTACCAAAACGACACCAAGTGTTCATCAAAATGCTACCCACACACACCCCAAACCAAAAAACAAACACAACTAAGAATCCTGAAAAGTAGAACATGGGGAAACAATGGGATTTATAGAATAAATCACCTCTAATTTCTAATGATCAATTGGACAATCACAAGAATCAGATAAAGATAAAAAGGGTTGAAAGATCCTAAAAAGCACGTAGGGTTTAACCAAAAGTTGAGAGGAAACGAGAGATGATGGATAGAATTTTTCCGAACATCTTATTTATAAAAAATATATAACTTTCTTGATTCATATCATGAGTTAAATATTAATGACTTGAATTCCCAAAAGACTATGAAATATTGGTCATGAATTAGATTCACGAATTAGACCCTAATAAGTTTTAGTTTCCATTTAAATTCATGGTACCTCATCCATATTTAGTTCATGTCATGAATTCGACATTCTTGTCATGAATTGATTTCATGAAAAAAATCTATACCCACATATAATCCATGAATCACTTTTCACATAAGATGAAAATCATAGATTCACATCATGAATCCCCCATTCATGTTGTGATTTTTCTATTTTAGTTCTCTTATAGCTCCAAATTCTATAGAACCTCCTCAAGCATCCTAAGAAACACCCCAAATGTTAAATTAGATACATATCAATTGTTTCTCATCATATAGAATAAAAGAAAACCTGAAAGAAAGGATAGGTTTTAAAAACCCATCCCAAGAGATACCTCTCAGAGATCTCATTACACCTCAAACACTACCCCCATCCAAATAGACCAAAACAACTATATACAAAAAACCCTACACAACTACACCACCAAAAACAGAAACAAAAACCACCTCCATTCCATATAACCATCCAAAAAACCATCTTAAAACCCTCATATACTAATACAAAATTTTCCACAACCGACACACAAAAAGGAACAAATCACACAAATCTAGGAATATAATCTTTCACATCAATGTATTATCCACTTTGGGGGGAACTGAATCACCCGCATGGTTTTAAACATATCATAGGATAACTACTATTGATTTGGAATTGGGTATACCCCACTTCATATTGAAAAATATTTATCACAGATCACATCATCAAGGAAAAACACATATAATAAAACTACAAGATCCAAAAATCAGATCATCTAGAAAAATAGAACAAATAAATATTCAAAACAAATTCTGGAACTGGGAAATCATATACAACTCACACTCTAAAGTAATATAATTTAGGATATCATTCCTCTATAAAACAAAAAAAGGGGATGGTTCTTCCATACAAAAATTTCTCGAGATTATCCTTGTGCTCTACTGATTTCTTCACGAACAAAGATTTATCCTCGATATCTAACTCTCCCCATTCATTGAAGAGATATTAATCATAAAGGTTTTAAAGAATATAGGAAATGTACAAGAAATTATGGATCCTGTCCAACCATAGTGGAAGTTCCAGCCTATATTCCACCACACCACCACACCATCACACTTTAACACCTCAAAAAGTCCAATGAACCAAAGATAAGGATTACCCTATCTAAAACTCCACTTACCTTATTGAAGAGAAACCCTTAAGAACAAAAGGTATCCAAACTAAAAATCTAGGGGAATCTTCCAAAAATTAGCATAAGACCTATGATGGTCCTATTATGGCCTCATCCCCTCTCAAGAAGTTTGGGTCTTCTTGATCATTCTCTACTCCACATCGGTACCAAGAACTGTTGACTCCCCAACCTTCTTCTAGAAAAGTGGATAACAACATGATAACCCATAAAATTCCTTAAACAGGGAAATCAAAATGGGTGGGTGATAGCTATTATTGTAAGAAAAATCAACCAAAGGAATATTCTTTACTCATAATCCACTATTGTGCAAGAAAAAAGTTCTGAAGATATCCTATAACATCTGGATGGTCCACTCTGTCAGCCCATCTCTTCATGAGTGGAAAGTAGTGCTTAGGTGAAACTGGGATCCAAAATAATGATACAATCCACTACCAAAACATGAGGTAATAAAAAGATCATGATAAGAGATTATCGCCCTAAGTACCCTGTGAATCCTAACCACATCATACACATACCACCTCTCCAAGACATCCATGAAACCTAACCCATGGATCACCAAAAGATGTTCTAATTTTATCTATAGATCCACTATTATCCAACTACATCACATCCTCTCAGATCCCAAGTTAACCTTTTGGTGAAATACGTCTATATATAATCTTATTTACACTTGGTAACTTCCAAGGATTGCAAAAAATCTTTAGTAACTTGGTGTTCTGCTGTCACCAGTTGGAAAAGAAGACACTTATCCACAAACTCTACCACAAAATGGTTTATCCTAGGCCATAAAAACTATATCTTCCAGCCAAATCAAATCTTGGAAACACTATAATTCACTGATAAATGTGAGTTTTTAAACTCACTAATAACTCCCTCATCCACTAGAAATGAAAAAAAATCATTATTTGAAACAATACATGATTCTAAGCATCCTCTAATCATCAATTCAGAGCATTACTATGTCCTACATGATCACACATCACCTCTACCTCTGAATCTACCCACTAAGACTCATCCAATATCTATATAAAATATGAATTCAAAAATCATATGATGAATAAAACATCAACCACTTCTACCCCCCATGTCAAGATGAATCGCTGCAAGCTCCTCCATACCCTTCAAAATATCAGTAGACTCCTAAACCACATCTCATTAGGACTTCCATATCAGTACATCTGAAACCACATTACCCTTCCCTAGAGTATAAGAGATCTCAAAATAATAATCCTTAAGAGACTCTATCCACATCCACTAGAATATATTCAAATCCCACTGATATAATACAAATTTTAGGATCTTGTGGTCCATGAAAATAATAAATCTCTCATTGATTAGGTAATTAAACCATAAATTCAGCGCAAACACAATAGATACTAACTCTAGATCATGGGTGACATAGTTAGAATCATAATGATATAAAATACTAGACACATAAGATAACATTTCCATCTAATTTATCAAGACACATCTGGAGAACATATGGGAAGCATCACAAAAAACCTCAAACATCACACCCTACTCATGTAAAAGAAGTAATGGATCACTGAATGAGTTATTCCTAAGGTAACCAAACACTGACTATAAAACATTAGAGAAATTAGCTAGAAAACACTGATAATTACCTTCTAAGCCAAGAAAACTGTGGACCTCTACCAAGTTCTTGGGTGATACCCACGAAATAGTCCCCCTGAGCTTTGAAATCTCTATGAACACACCCTATTGCGACAACACATTCCCAAGTAAAGGCACATCTCTCATCTAGAACTGTCACTTGGATATCTTTACATAGAGTTTTTTGTGCTGAAGGACACATAAAAAATATTTGAGATGCCCAACATGCTCCTCTTATAATTTTTACTAGATCAAGAAATATTTGATGAACATGATAACAAAACAATATAAAAAATCCAGGAATATAGAGTTAATGATCCCCATGAACACATCTGGAATGTTAATGACACTCAACTCTAAGAAAAAAACCTTGAAATGTCCATAATTTCATCTGAAGATAGTGTTCAGGATATCCTCATATTTCACCCTCATCTGGTATTATCCAGACCATAAGTTCATTTTCAAAAACTAATTGGATCCCCTCATTTGGTTGAATAGATCATTAATCTTTAGAAGGGGGTAATGGTTCATGAAATTTACTTGATTCTACCTCCAATATTCCACACACAACCTCAGACCACCATTCGAATTCTCAAGGAAGAATGATAGAGCACTATAAGGAGATACACTGTGTTAGATGAAACCCCATCCATATCATATCATCCACCTACAACCTCAACTTGTTTAACTTCATAGGAACCATTCAATAAGGATCCATTGAAATTAGATATGAACCTAATTTCAACTCTATCCCAAACTTAACATATTAGGGGGGTAGTGCCATAACCTCATTCAAGAAATTATCTAGGAACTCCTCCACAACCATATGAATATCCTCTACCTGATATTATTAAGAAAAATATACTAACTGATACAATAGTGGATCGACTTTCCTTCCACCCATATGATAACCTTTCTCACCAATGAACACCACTTGATGACCCTCTAGATCATAAAATAAAACATTCCTATGAAACAATTTGATGATAACATGTATAGAACATGACGTGTCCATGCTAATGATAACATCAAATGATTGTATATATAGAAATAAGAAATATACCACTAACTGGTGTTACTACATCACAAGTCTACATCCTCAACACACATCAAAAAAAGTATACTGACCTCTACCTAGAGTAGATAATGCTAGGGGAACTAGAAGTATATCCAAAAATATTCCCTTGGAGTGTAACAAAGTATAAGAAAAAAATGATTTAAAGACTTCTAAGTCAAACGAGGTATAAATAAGATTAGATGATAAACTAATCGTACCTTGAACAACCTTTGGCCCAACTAGTTCCATTACCTACAACATATGGATCTCACAACACCCATATCTTATGAATCTCTGCTACCAACATACAATAATTCACTCTAACCAAGGTACATGTTAACAAGGACCATAACAAGGCTATCCCATTCCAACACGATCAACCCATGATTGGTGAATAAGAACCGATGTCCAGAAAGATCACCTAAAACTAAAATCCCTGATTGGTCGAACACCGATACTAGTGGTGACCATATCCCCATTAAATATAGAATGAAAATTTAAATCCTATGGTATGGTCTCAGAATCCACCTATCCAAGAAGTATGAGAAAATATCTTCTGTGTCCAACTCCCCACTGGTCGAAAACCCTACCACTTGAATGTATACATGCCATTTCCTGAAGCTATACACTTCAATACTCCCTACCATCCACTGCATCGAGCCTTATACCCCAATGAAATAATATTATAAATAAACTATGATTTATTATTCACCTATACATGTTTAGAATGTATAAACTGATTGACTACATGCTTGATCACTAGGTGAAATGCCTCCCCTAGATGCTGTGCTACGGACTCCTAATCTATAAAGACATTTGGTGAAAAGTGAAAGAGTCCCTTGAATTTGATCCCAAGCTACTACACACTCAAGTTCCCTTGATAAAGGGAGTGAAACTCATAACTATTTTTATCATTCATCATCGATGATATGAAATCTAAATAGATCTCCTTATAAAATTTGGCCAGAACACATCTTACACCTTGCAGTCACCAAGATACAATACCCACCACTGATGCATAGATCCCCATAACCTAATAACTTCCGACGACATATAAACTTAGCTCGAAACCCGATTAAGACAAAATTGATATGGATATCCTCTAAATAGTGTTACTTCTCTAGATCTGATACACTCCCCTCATACTTTCCCAAACACTACCCCTAAAAGGCATGAAACACCCACTTCTATGCCTCATATTCCTATATAGGATTTATCCTATGATGATCAAATAGATCATCCAATTGAACCTTTACCACTTGAGATACTCATCGATGATGACCATGATACATTCCTGAAAATCAAGGAGAAATCCTAATCCAAGTAGCATGTAATTTTCATCATAGGTTTATTTAATTAATTGAATTATTAAATTAACTTCCCAAAATCACCAAATTAAAATATGGATACAATCAATAATGACACATGTACCTCCACTAGGTCTATATCCTAAAAGTTGTTCCACATCACTTGGTCAATTTATGAGCTTAGATTCTGTGCACCAGATCTTGGGGGGGGGGGGCCTAAAATTCCATTTCTTAGCTGGTCTCCCTAGCCCATGTCATGTACTAAGGTCAAATGCAACTGTTTCTCTATCAAACCATGAAATAATCACAGTGGATAACTCCAAAATCTACCCTATATCTCAACCAAAAAACTTTTATAACACTATATTATGATACACTCCCTCCAAAGGTACCTCTCCTAGGCTAGAAATGAAGGAGGAGATATAATGACCCTTATTCATACCTCCGATAGGCCCTGGGTTGGCGACAAGAACCAAGGGTATACACATATCAAAAATGGAATGAATTTCTATATATAATTATAGTATTAAGAGATAGGATAAAAAACCACTAATAAACTTCATTATATAAGAATTATTAAACCCAAAAACATCACACAATGAATAAAAAATGCCAATAGATACAATCAAATATCTAAGTAAATACAAAAATACTTTTCCTATAGTAGTGACTAAAAAAAATCTACACCCTAATCTAGGAATGTCTAAATATGTTCCCAAATTCCTCCTAGAAACTCATAAAATAGTTTATATATGTAGTGTGATCATACAAGTATACTCATTAGGATCATACCAAATGTATCTAGTGCATATGTGAAAATATCACACAAATGTTCCAGTGAATAAAAGATAGAACGAACATGCACCTAAATAGGTCAAACAACCAATCCCAAAATCACCTTGAATATATTACTAAATCATGCATCCAATATAGTAATATAGTGTAAAAAACATAAGGAAGAAACCATACTGCCACTTCCCCATTTATTTTCAACTCTCACACCCCAAAATCAAATATTCTGTGCACCCATCCTTTCCTTACATATCACATCACACAACCATACATATATGATTTGGTTTGGGATGCATCAATTCTTACCTCACCCTTGAAAGGTCCAGCATCTAGTGCTATCCTCAGTCATCATCAAGCCACATATCGCCTGGAGACACCTTGGTAATCACATATCATATCTTTACATAACTGAATATATAGGGTATCATGAATATAAAAGAAATTAACCTAGTTCCACCATAATTCCACAAATGAACCCTATATATCATATCCTTATCACATCACTTCAATTCTAGGTAATCTTCAGTAGCACAACAGTGTAAAATAGGAATTTTCCTGTTGGTTTTTTGGTTTTTAACATCAGTTAGTACGCGACATTGGTGCATGAAATGTTGAAAATATTTTTTTAACATAGGTTAATAAAAATTGATATTATAAATACATTTTGGTTGAATTTTTCCACATTTTGTATTTTATAAATGATGTAAAAATTGAAGAAACAACATTTACCATATTAGTTTTTCAAAAAAAAAGCGATATAGAAAACACTTTTTCACATCAGTTATGGAATAAACCACTTGAAAAGTATATCATATTTGATTTTTAAAATCATTTATATGAAAAATGATGTGAAATACCCAATGTGATATAATTTTCACATTGGTTATTCCATAATCAATGTGAAATAGTGTTTACCACTGTGGATTTTTTACAAAATCAATGTGGTATAAGTTGTTGTTACATTTTTCACATCGGTAATTTTATAACAGATACCAAACACAATTTTTTAAATAAAATTATATTATTTATTCCCCTACCAGAATAGATAGTATCCAAAAATAATATAAAAATAGTAGAATAGAAGAAATATTATAAAAACAGTATAATGAAATAAATATTTACACATTGATTTTTATATTTACAATTTATATTAAAAATGAACTAAATACCTATAAATACTTTGAAATAATTCTTCCATTCAATTTGAAAGTGTCTTAGCTCATGTTTAGTATAATGAAAAGTTTAATAAAAAAGATAAAAATTAAAATGAAACATTTTACATGTATTCTGAATATAACGAATGAAATTTTAATGTAAATGTTTATAAAAAAATATAACCTTATGGAGCTTCATAACTATCCCAATTGAAATTATTTAAAATATAAATCATAAAACATAATATCCAAATTCCTTTAATCCTTGTTGTTTATGAAATTTCAATTTAAAATAATTTTTTAATTCAAAATAAAATTTCAAGTACTAAAACCAAAACATAGTAATTGTGAATAAAAATTCACCTTTCCTTTTACATATCTGATCGTGAAAGTCTTCGTTATTATTTTATTTCTAAATTAATTCCATTCCCTATTTAAAAATAATATAAATAAAATAAATTTAAATGTTATTTAATATACACCAGTATTAAAATATTCAAACTTAAATTTTCAGTATAGTTATAAAATTTTCTCTCACTTCACCATGGATAGATCATATCCAGTAAAGTATCTTTTCCCTTGGAAAAAAACCAAACAAAAAATGTCCACTGATATATAAGAAAATTTAATTTGAGTGGTTATTTTTTAATATATATATAACACTTGAGATATTTGTTTCAAACTATGGAAGATAAGGAGGCATCCAAATCTAAGTAATTTCATTCTTTTGAAGTCTTTTAGTAATATAAACTATTCTTTTTTACTTTAATCATTGACCTCACAATAGGTAAACTAAGTTGTGGCTCTATAAAACGATATACCGCTATCATGTCATGCTTTATTAAAATTGTATAAATATATTTGATAGAAAACTAACATAAGTATAAATATTCAACAAATTAAAATAACAGAAATATTTATGTCAATCGACTTACATGGAAAAAAAACTTTTATCATGTTGATGCACAAATCATCTACATTTAGAAGATCCATGATATTTTTTTAAAAGCATCACAGTCATTGAATTCCCAAAAATTCTATCTTCCATTGGAATCTCATAAACATGCAACAATAATTTTGAATATGTTTTCAATCTTTCAATACTAGTATAATTT
The DNA here is from genome assembly GCA_963277665.1 of Viscum album. Taxonomy (NCBI): domain Eukaryota; kingdom Viridiplantae; phylum Streptophyta; class Magnoliopsida; order Santalales; family Viscaceae; genus Viscum; species Viscum album. The sequence goes on from OY728166.1 coordinate 1,318,081,423, forward strand.
TATCTGAAGTCATAAAAAATTGTATTTATTGTTTTCTATAGATTATTTATTTACCTTTAAAGAATTCCTATAAAAAATATAGAGATTTATAAGCCTTAAAATGTTAAAAAAAATTTAACAGAAAAATGAAACAAATGATATAATATACACATACCTCTAGGGAAATCTGTTGAACAATTCTAGATGAAAAAACTAAAAAATGGAAGATACTTTTTCTAACTGTTCTGAATCATCTATAAGAAATGGTATTCTTTTTCATCTTTCTATAATATCCTATATAGTGACCCTATGTTTCTCTATTTATATTTTTTGATTATGAATGGCATCTCCAATATAATATATCATCCTATATGAAACAATATGTTCTAGGGATCATCAAAATATAACTTGCAATAATTGGTAAGCTGAATAATAGGTGGTGATAGTGTATGATAAGTTGGAGGAGCAAGGTCTATAGGTGAAGGTGGATTTGGATAGGTAGTAGGAGTGAGATCAGCCTACAAACGTGGAGGGGTGGGATAAAAATCTTGAAATTCTTTTTGCATGTTTATAAAATGCGACTATACTAAAGTTATGAACCTTTCCTCCATCATCTCATGAATATATTGAAATGTAGCTTCCAAGGATTCCATTTTTTATAAAAATCTTCCACTAAATAAGATTCATAATGTCAAAACACTTTTTTAATGATACTCACACCAGGTATCCTCTTACACGATTTTGGTGTTTGTGCTTTCCTATTGTTGTGGATAAGATATCCTTACTACCCTCAATTACGAAGACCCCCTGTGTTATCTTCTCCTCAAGAGATTACAATATAGAATATTTTAAAAAATTTGTAGTGATTCACAATATATAATAAATAGATTTAAATTAAATAAATAAATAAAGTAAAAATATTACAATACTTTCAGCTAAAACCCTTGACCCTTCCATAAGATATTTTCTTTTTTAGTTATATGTTCCCTACTTGATTTTTGGTGTTTATCAGGGGGGAAACCTCTGCGGAGCATGAAGACTCAACTCTCAGTTTTTGAAAATTCTCAGCAATCATGTTTCTTCTAATAAAACATACCGTCCCCAAGATTAAGTATCAGGGTATATGATTTTTGATTGGATATCCTAATGAGAATCTCCTCAGTTGATATAAATTAATAATAAAAAATTATTAATATGATCATTAATATAAAAAGAAACTTCTTGAAGGGAATGTTTCACTTATAACAAATGATTATAATCATATACTTTCAAAAAATTGCTTCCATTTATCTTCATATATAAATGGATAAATATTACATGGATTATGATCTTACCAGAACTATCTCCCATATGTGAGTTTTTGTCATTTTTTCAAAACTTCTCCAATCATTAATGAAAACAAAAACTTTTCTTTTAGTCTGCATTGTATTAAAAGACATTAATTGTTTTGAATTTGGACCTATTGAAATATCATTATCATCAAATTCTACAGGTATCCTATGGTTTTAGATATGGGAAACAAATAATTTTGGTAAATGTGTTCTACCACGTTTACCAACCCTTGAGCTCTTTTTCACCTCCATGGATGTAGGCATCTCTTTTAAAGAAGGATAGGGATGTTCATCAAATGGATCATGTGTACCTTCATCCCCAAGGGTATGTGTATGACCCCCTCTAGTATTATGTGGTGGATTCGATGTTTGATATGTCATTATCTTAGAAATAAAAGAAACAAAAAATTAGTACATAGATATATAGATCCGGGTACTACATACAAATGTAAATAAAAAATAAAAAATTATCAAACAAAAAGTAAACTAAAATAAACATATTTTAATTGATATTTGTTATAGTTAACTAAAATGATAACTATTTTAATGAGATATGAAATGACTTAAATGAATGGAAAGTAATCAAAATATGTTTTGTGAATAGTATAAATACAACAATGTAACACCCCGACCCCAGTTACCCAGAGTCGGTCCATTATTACATAACATTGGCATGATCACAAAAGATCAAATATCGAAAGATCGATTAGTTTAGTATTATTGGAAACACTAGATATATTCATAAGTCTTACATTACATCATAAATTAAAAAAACTACAACAAAATATTGTCTTCATATCCCCTCATACTATCCCTGCAGGTCATTCATAAATTACTTCTTCACATCTTGGAAAAAATAAAACATTGAAAGGGGTGAGCTCAGATGATTAGTAAGGATAACAATATAGTGGAAACTTTCATAAATAAGCATAAAAATTTAAGCAAATTTATATCTAAAACAAAAGCCTTTTAAACTTAAACTTCATCATAATATGACAAAGATAAAATGAAATAATGCCATTTACTTATTCACATGGATATTCTAATAGTAGAATAATCACATGCAAAATCAATAACCACTTTCATAATGATTGAATGCATAATGCCAGACTATCATAACCACATAGTCAAGGCCTTGTGCCAAGACTAAAAATATTATTTTTTCAAGGCCTTGTTCCAAGACACTAGTTTGTCTCATGAGACATACCGATGCATCGAGGAGCTATATCGGGCTCCACCCGTCACTTATTAAGTCCAATGCATTCCTCATATAAACAGGTTTAAACATAACATAAACATTTGTATTAAAACTAGCATACGAAATGTCAATAATTTATCCATAAACCATGAATGGTATAAAAATAACACATCCATATTCAAACATACCACAAAATCTTGAATACAATATGGAAGTTTTGTATCATAATAAATCACATTCAAATAAGATTAAAATCCATCAAAGGATGTTGACATAGATGAAATCAAACTATTTGAGAGAAATATCTCTTTTTTTAAATCATTTAAAAGTCACAAAATTATAAAATAAAACATTTACTTTGAAAATATTCTTATAATATTTTAAGGGAAGCTTCAATGATTTTATAATGGCAGAAATAGCCGCACCCACCGTATAAGTTAAAAAAGACATTCTTACCTTAATTCTATCAAAAAGGTTAAAAATGACCTTGTTTGGAAAACAATAGAAAGATTCCTTTATAATCTTTTTATAAAAATTCAAAAAGGGTATAAATGAATTTAACCCATAGTATGTAAAATAGTAAGAATGATTTGAAATACATTTTTAAGAAACATGGATGTGGATGATAAAAATGTCCCAGTAGATAATTACGTATAAACAACCTCGGATAATGAAGAGATTGTGAAATAAACCATTACCTTTTACTTTTAATTATTTTAGGGTAGGTTAACCTCCTATATAATGGTTAAATAATTGTTATTAAATTATACAATAATCATATACATTAATATGATATCATATATGATCTTTTAACATTGATTTGTTAATAATATCTTAGTATTATCGTCGTTTCGGGTGTTAACTCACTCATTTTATTTTATATGTTTTGTTACATAATCCATGTTTGTTATGGATAGGTTGTATATTATTCATATACAGAATGATATCAAATCCTTAAACATTATTTTTAATCATCAAATGAGAATTATACTTGAATGGATACGATGGGGAATGAATCTCATCGCGTTCGTGGAGACGGTAGTCCGTACGTACGCATGAGCGACAATATCACTCTTTTGATATTAAAATAACATATAATTGGATAGTATATCATATATACATAATCATCATCATGTTATATTTATTATTTACATGAATTACACATCATTTTTATACCCATCCAAATAATAATGTTTTGAATAACAATTACACCACGACGTGAAGACGGTAAGCCGTACGTACGCACGTATGGTGACATGTCATTCAAAGGATGGATAGAATACTGAATATGGTTGTACCATATTTATAATAACATGAAAGTATATAGAATATACTGGAGTTATTATTTTATAATGGGAATAAAAAAGAAAGAAGTTGAAGAAGAAAGGAACTTGAAAGAGGGTGGTGAAAACATTACCTCTTCTTCGGGTTATTCCTTTTGATTTGATCAAAATGGCTCCTTAGGTTGGATTTATGATCAAAATAAGGCTTCTAGGTTGAAGTGAGGGAAGTTTAGAGAATATATGGTCAGGTTTTTTTGGATCCAAAAAGATTTGAAGGTGTGAATTAGAGAGAAGGGGGAGTTCCCTTTTATAAGAGGGGTGAGGGTCACCTTTGGAAAAGCTAGAAATATTATTTTATAATAAATAATATTCGGTTGATAATGGCTAAAAAGTGGACTATTTATAGGTTAAGGTGGGTATGGGTTGGAATAATTCCAACCAATATATTTCAGACAGGTTTGGGTCACTATATTAACCTTATCATTTATATTTAAATCTTAGTTAAATAGTTTGACATTTACCATGTCTCTTTGTATTTTTATATTATATACTGAATAAATTTACTATATAACTCTAAGATACCCCCAAGTGGTCCATTAATGATACAATTATCATTATATGAGTCCTTTTTCTGAACCTTAGATTTTTAAGAATAGAATATCAATTAATAATATAATATTTGTTTTAAAAACTCTTTTATGTCAATTTTGACACTATTGGGTATTTTGTTTTTGATAAATTCATAACAACATTATTACTTCGAAAAAAATTTATATAAACAATCCTAATATGTAATATTAACCTAGAAATTATTGGAATTTATAAAAATCCTCAAATTACATTTATTTGGGAATTTATAATTTCAATTATCTTAATCTTTAATTAATACGGTAATTACTGCATCATCATTGTGTCATAAATAAATTAAATTATTTAATGTCTAAAAATTATAAAGAAAATACCATTATCTAGGAAATCGTTTTATCTTTATAATGAATATTTATAATCGAATTTATTTTATGTATAACCCTATATTAAAAATGTTTTAGTAATTAAACTTTGATTTTTACTCTTTTAACACTTCTTTGAATTAAATAATAATAAATGTACTAATCTAATCCAAGTGGACCTAAATGATAATATTTTATCCATAAGGTTGTTTCTGTTTGAGATAATCTTGTAAAATAGAATTATGACATGTTTTAGGGTAATATTAATATCATTTTACCCTTAATTACCCTATTTACTTTTAACCGTGGTAAATAAAAGTAAAAAGTTACTATTCACAAAAAATTGTTTTTATCTTATTGAACCAAATTTCACTCCTTGATATTAACCGTGTGTTTTGGATTTTCAAAATTCCACTCACAGAAGCGGTAAAATTAAGTTTTATGTGGATTTCCAAATTCTCCTAGGAGGTAGGTAAAAGACGGTGAAAAGTTCAATAAATTTTTTATATATCTAAAATTATTCTAAACTAACTCCAATGAATTACATTGAACTTATATAGGTATTATGTATCCATTTTTACCTTAATTAAATTTAAATAAGATAAATAAATATTTAAATAAAAATTTGGTTTTAAACTATAACTCAGTGTTTTTTCACTATTCATCAAAAATTGAATGTTTTCAGAAAAATACAAAAATTTCACCCTAAGCTAATTTCGATATTCAGAATCCAAAAATGAAGTCCATTTTGAAAGATAAAATTTATAAAATTTCAAAAAGTGGGTATGACTATTCATAACTGCTAGTTTCATTGGTAGTGGTGTGTGTTAGAACTCAAAGTTGCGTACAACACACACTACTGTATTATTCAAAGAGAAGCGTACAGTGGAAGCTTGGAGCGTTACATTCTCTCCTCCGTCAAATAATTTCATCCTCGAAATTTCTAGAATACTATCACATGAAAAGACTCGGGTGATTCTTCATCATAAGTTCCTCGGGTTCCCACGTTGCCTCTTCCATCTTATGGTTTCTCCATATAACTTTTACTAGAAAAGTCGTCCGGTTTCTCAGTACTTGTTCTTTGGTATTAAGAATCCTGATGGGATCTTCACAATAAGATAGATCAGGTTCCCGTTCTAATTCCTCATATGTGAGTACATGTGTTGGGTCAGGCATGTATTTTCTCAACATTTATATGTGTAACACATCGTGAAATTTGGAGATATTTGGCGGCATTGCCAAATGGTAAGCTATAACACCAATTCGTTCTAGAATTTCGAAAGGTCCGATGTACCTAGGACTCAATTTACCTTTCTTACTGAAACGTATAACTCCCTTCCTTGGAGATACCTTCAAGAAAATATGATCTCCTACCTAAAATTCTAAATCCTTCCTTCGATTATCGGCATAGAACTTCTACCTACTTTGAGTTGCTTTGAGGTGGTTTTAGATTACCTTCACCTTTTCCATAATTTCCTCCACGAGTTTTGGGCCTACGAGTTTTCTTTCACCAACTTCATCCCAACAGGATGGTGTGCGATATCTCTTTCCATATAACGCTTCATATGGTGCCATATGAATACTTGAATCGAAGCTATTGTTATAGGAGAATTCCACCAGAGGTAAATATTGATCCCACATACCCTAAAAGTCAAGTGAGCAAGATCTCAACATGTCTTATAAGGTTTTAATAGTTCGTTCTGATTTTCCATCTATTTGAGGGTGGTAGGCAGTGCTCAAATGAAGTTCAGTATCCAAGGCCTTCTAAAGACTCTTCCAGAATCTTGAAGTAAAAGGAGGATCACGATCAGAAACAATCGATATGGGTACTCCATGAAGTCTCACAACTTCATTAATATATAGTCTTTCTAGACGTTCCAGTGGTAGATCTTCTCTTATAGAAAGAAAATGTGTTTACTTGGTAAGACGATCAACAATAACCCATATTTCATCATACCTTCTAGGAGTATTTGGTAGCCCCATGACAAAGTCCATCGTAATATTGTCCCATTTCTACTACGGTATGAAAAGAGGTTGCATGACTCCTCCAGGCTGTTGCCTTCCAACTTTCACTTGTTGACAAACCATACATCTTGACACAAAATCAGGAATCTATCTCTTCATGTTGTCCCACAAAAAACGTTCCTTCAAATATCTATACATTTTGGTGCTCCTAGGGAATATAGAGAAATTGGAGCTATGAGCATCGTCTAACAATTCTCTTTTCAGATCAGGTATATCGGGAACATAAAGTCTCTTCCCAAATTTCAAAATTCCTTCTTCATACACAAAGTCTCTCAATCTACCATCATTCACAGATTTTATCTTCTTTTGAAATTCTTTATCATCAGTCTGAGAACTATTAATATTTTCTAATAAATATGGTTTGGAAACCAATTGAAAAAGCATTGATGTTTCACCTTCCATGGTGATTCCCATATCCATATCCACTAGATCCATGAAAATAAGATCCCTTTCAATTATCATCATGTTCAAAACTCCATGATCTTTTCTACTCAAAGCATCTTCCACCTTATTTTCCTTCCCCGAGTGGTAGTGTATCATGAAATCATAATACTTGAGTAGTTCAAGCCATTGCCTTTGCCTCATGTTGAGTTCTTTCTGTGAGAAAATATACTTCAAACTCTTGTGATCAGTATAAATCTCACATTTTTCACCATAGAGATAATGTCTCAATATCTTCAAATAAATGATTACAGTAACTAACTCAAGATCATGAGTAAGATAGTTTTGCTCATGAACTTTTAGCTGTTGTGATGCATAGGAAATAACCCTATCATTCTGCATAAGGACACAACCAAGTCCTTTCTTCGATGCATCACTATAAATAACGAATCCATCATTCCCCGATGGTAGAGTCAATATAGGATCATTGAATAATATTCTCTTCAGTTCTTCAAAAAATTATTCACACTCTTTTTTCCATACAAATTTAACCACTTTAAGTGTGAGCTTCATTAATGGGTTAGCCAATCGGGAAAAGTTCTTGATGAAACATCGATAATAACCTACTAAACCAATAAAACTGCATACCTTAGTTATACTCGTCGGTGCAGGCCATTCTCGGATTGCCTTGGTCTTATAAGGATCAATATAGATTCCATCTTTAGAGACAATATGGCCAAGAAAATAAATCTCCTGAAGCCAAAATTCACACTTACTAAACTTCTCATATAATTCATATCTTCTCAGAGTTTTCAGGATAATGTGCAAGTGATTTTCATGATCTTCATAGATTTTGGAGTATACCAAGATATCATCAATAAATACCATTAAAAAATCATCAATATATTCCTTGAAAACTCTGTTCATTAGATCTATAAATCTAGAGGTTGCATTAGTCAGCCCAAAAGTCATTACTGTAAGCTCGTAATGCCCGTACCTGGTTCGAAATGCTGTCTTCGGAATGCCTTCCTTCTTGTAACGTCCTGGTTTTGGAAGCCACCCAAAGGCGCCCCGTACTCGGTTGGTCACATGGTCTCAAGCACATTTACCCAAACACCAGAGGATGCTGACTAGCAGTGAGATCCTTGGGTGTGATAGTGGGGAAACTATGCCCTCATTGGAAGAGTACACAGTGGAAGAAAAATAAACATGAAATAGTGGAAGCAGTGATAACCAACAATATAAACAATGGAAGACTAAATCATCAAACTAGAGAACATATGTATATATATGAAATGATTCATAATACATAACTAGGAAAGCATCCAAACAATTCACAATGCTGGAAAACACTACAATACCAAGACAAGTAAAAAAGAAAAGTAAACAGCTCCTTAGCATCGCAAGCCAAAGATTGGTCCCATGCTCCCCTGCTCCAAGCAATCAAGTTCCAGAAGTTGAAGGGCGCTTTACTTTGTCTATACCTACAAAAAAATAGTTTGCTTGGGCCCAAAAGCATGACCCAAATAGGATGTGAGATAAAATCCCAGTAGGCATTCACCCGAAGATCTGTGCCTAACAGTCCGTGAGCATATGGAAGGTAAAAGTACAATAAGCAGTAAACAGTAACAGAAAGAAATAGGCAATAAGAGTAAGCAGTAAGGCAGGATTATACAATAGCAATCAAACCACAACCAACAACAGCAGTGAAGCAGAAAGCTAACAAATAGGATACCCCATGGGAAGTACTCGCAGCCAGCCCCTCTGGTCCTATCCAAGAAGTACCACAACCCTCTGGGCAGTGCACTTAGCCTAACCCCTCTGGCTTGGTCATATGCATTTATGAGACTCTCTGGGGAAGCTCCCTTAGTCAATTCCCATCATAGTCTAGGGTAGTCAGGGACTCTCTTGAGGAAGATCACGCGGTCTAACCCTATTAGCCCCAAGGTCTAGAGACTCTATGAGGAAGCTATCTCGCTCAATTCCTCCTATAGCCTCAGGTATACCACAGACTCTCTGAGGAAGCTCACTCGATCAATTCCCCCTCTAGCCTGGGAAGGTTCTTAAAGAGATTCAAACAAGGTAAGACTCTCTGAGGAAGCGCACTCGATCTATCCTCTTGTAGTCTATAAAAACCAATACTCTTTGGGAGCTCACTCGGTCCATCCCCTCTGTAGTCTATAATGTCTAAGACTCTCTGGGAAGCTCACTCGGTCTATCCCTTATAGTCTATAGCACCGGGTTCTCTCAGCACTGTGCTGGTCAGTGCATAATAATGCTATAAGGCCAAATTAAACCTATAGAGCTACTTGGCTAACCAAAGTACACCTATAGAGCTACTTAGCTAAATAGTCCACTAGGTAACAAACATGTCATGAATTCCACTTCAACCTATAATCGCAAGTCATGAAAACAGGTGTAGCAGCCAAAGGCAAATGAGACAAAAAGGTCATAAACTAAACAAAGAAAGGGAAAACACATCCAAGCACAAAAAAATTATCCACTAACATGGTCAAATTACCTATACACAAGCATACAAGAAAGTCAGGAAAACAACAAGGGAAAAATGGTAAACACGCGATACCCCATTCACGAGTATCGGTGGAAATTTGCACATAAACTCAAAGACTTTGAATGGTAAGGCACAAACCACCTAATTTGATCCTATGAGATCAGTATACTTAAACCATGATGGCTGATTCTCCCTATAATGTCATAGATCTAAGAAAACGCACAAATGGTTCAACCTTAGATAACTTGAGAAGGGGGAAGAATTGGAAAAAAAGGTTCAAGGAGAAGGAAGAACTCACCGCTGTGCTTCCAACACAATCGACCATGCTCGAATCGGAGATCGGACAGAGAGGCGGGATTTCATTGAAGATTCGACCGTACGGGTTGCTCTCGGATGAACCAGACCTAGAAGAAGGCAAATAATGTGACGAGGCATGACCCCAGTCCGTTTAGTGAAAAAAAATAAAAGTACACAGCGTGTATTTTTAAAGTACACAATGTGTAGTGGGTTTTTACGTACTACACCAAAATCGGCCTCCACGTCACCCCTACACATCGTGTGTGTGGCCCAGGCACGGACAGCACACGGCTTCGACCCGGACAAGAGTACACAGCGTGTACTCAAAAAGTACATGACATGTACTTCAAAATTTTCCCGAAATTCCAAAAATTCTCACAACTCCAGAAAGGGAAATACATACCTAAAACAAAGATCCGGTTTCTTATAAACTTTCCGCATTAAAGAAATTCATCCTCAAATTTCCCTAGATGGGCGTAGAAGAAGGATCCTCGAATAGCTCCAGCCACCGCGATCGAACCTCGGCCTCCCTCTCCCAAGCCTCGTCCTATACTCGCCCATGCTGCCATAACACCCGTACCAGAGGAACAGACCGGCCTCAGAGAACCTTCATGCTACGATCGACAATCCAGATAGGATGATCCTTAAATGACGCATACGCTTCCTGCTCAACCTCCTTGTGTTGGAAGACATGAGATGGGTCTGAGAAGTAACGTCGGATCTAAGAGATGTGGAAGACGTTGTGCATGTCCTGGTACCTCTGAGGTAGCTGCAACCGATAGGCAACTGGCCCAACTCTCTCCAAAACCTCAAACGGCCCGACGTACCATGGTGAAAGCATACCCTGTCTCTGAATCCTCTTGTGTCCCAACCTAGGTGTGACACGCAAGAAACCTGATCTCCAACCTCGAACTACAGAGGCCATCTCCACTGATCAACATAAGACTTCTGTCGAGAATGTGTTGTAGCCATCCTCTTCCAAATTAACTCTATCTGCTCCGAAGTCTCCTGAACAGGACGAGGTCCTAGAAAATCTTCCTCTCCTGCCTCCAGCTAGCATAAGGGTGATCGGTATGGCCTACCGTACAAAGCCTCGTATGGTGCCATCTGAATGGTCACCTGAAAACTATTGTTTCAGGCGAACTCCACAAGAGGTATATGCTTCTCCCAAGAACCGCCGAAGTCTATAATGTAAGCTCGGAGCATATCCTCAAGCACCTGGATCGTGCGCTTGGACTGGCCATCAGTCTGGGGATGGTATGCTGTACTAAAAAGTACCTGTGTACCCAAAGACTTCTGAAGTCCTTTCCATAACTGAGAGGTAAAGCACGCATCCCTATCTGAAACAATGGAGTGTGGAACTCCATGTAGACGTACAATCTCTCGGATGTACAGTCGTCCCAGATCATCGACACTAAAGGTTTTCTTGATCAGCAAGAAGTGTTCTACCTTCGTAAGTCTGTCAATGATAACCCAAAAAACATCACTTCCCAGTGGTGACCTCGGCAACCCGGTCACAAATTCCATCGCGACATCGTTCCACTTCCACTCCGGAATGGGTAATTACTGTAAGAGCCCTGTTGGTCGCTGATGCTCTACTTTCACCTGCTGACAAGTATAATATCTCATGAAAAAACCAGAAACATCCTTCTTTATACCAGGCCACCAGTACTAACGATGAAGATCCTGATACATCTTGGTGACGCCAGGATGAACTGCCCAAACTGAGGAATGAAAATCCCGCATCAGCTCCTTGTGCACGTATGATGGCACCCATACACATCCCTAGAAATGAAAGATCTCATCCTTGCTCACTGTCCATCCAGGAAGAGGGTCCCCTCCCGACACACTCTCCCACATGACTAAGGCCTCCGAGTCTGATAGCTGCCTCATTCGTACCTGATCAAGAAGTGAAGAGTTAACAGCCACAGATGAAAGAATGGTATGTCGCGGCCTATCGTGCACCTCCAGATGCATCTTAGAGAACAGAGCCATAAGCTGCCACTCACTGCTGGCCTCCTGAACTGCCTGAATCTGAGTTCGTCTGCTCAATGCATCAGCCACTGCATTTCCCTTTCCTGGCGTATAGGCGAGATCGAAGTGAAAGTACTGAAGATACTCGACCCACCCACACTGTCTCAGATTCAGATCACACTGAGTGAAGATATACTTGAGACTCTTGTGGTCAGTGAGAAAAACAAAGTTCTCTCATAGAAGATAGTGTCTCCAATAGAATAAGTCATGAACAACTGCTGCCAACTCCAGATCGTGCGTCGGGTAGTTCCTCTCATGTGGCCTCAACTGCTGAGACCCGTAAGCAACGACTCCATCTCCCTGCATAAGCACGGCTCCTAGCCCAATACCCGAAGCATCATAGTAAACAATGTAGGTCTTTACTGGCTTTGGAAAGTCTAATATCGGTGCTGATGTCAACCTCCCCTTCATCTCCTGAAAGACTGACTCAGAAGAATACGACTATAAAAACTTCACCCCCTTCTTGGTCAGACCTATCAACGGTGCTGCTAGGCGCCAAAAGTCCTAAATGAAGCGTCTGTAGTACCCGACCAGCCCTAGAAAACTCCGTACCTCAAAGACGTTCTTCGGCTGTTCCCAGGAAACTACAGCCCTCGCTTTCTCTGGGTCCACAGATACTCCAGCCTCTGAGATGATGTGAGCCAAGAAGTGAATCTGATCCATCCAAAAGTGGCTCTTCGAGAGTTTAGAATATAGATAATTCTCTCTCAGTGTACTCAGAACGATCTCAAGATGTTTGTCATGGTCGTGTAGAGTGTGAGAGTACACTAAGATATCGTCCACGAAGACCACGACAAAGGAGTCCAAGTACAGATGGAACACTCGGTTCATCAGTACCATGAAGACTTTAGGCACGTTCGTAAGACTGAATGACGTGACTGTATATTCGTAAAGACCATACCTGCTCCTGATAGCTGTCAGAGGTATATCTGATGGTCTAATGCACAACTGATGATAACCAGACCTCAAGTCGATCTTCAAGAACACCTAGGCTCCTTGAAGCTGATCAAAGAGGTCATTGATCCTCAGCAAGGGATATCGGTTCTTGTCTGTCAACTGTTTTAGCTTCCGATAATCAACATAAAGCCAAAGGGTACTGTCTGCCTTCTTTGCAAACAGGACAGGCGAACCCCAAAGAGAAGTACTGGGTCAGATGAAACCCTTTGCCTCCAACTCCTCCAACTACTTCTTGAGCTCCTGAAACTTAGGTGTAGCCATCCTATAAGGAGGAATGGACACCGGTGCTACTCCTAGAACGAGCTCAATCGAGAAGTCTACCCCACACTATGGAGGTAAACCTGAAAAGTCTTCTGGAAAGACATCCCTAAAACGTTCCACCACTGAAGGAAAGTATAACTGTGAAGTCCCCTGGTCATCTAGATAAATACTGGCAATCTGGGCTATAACGTCCCCTAGCCCATGATGCTCTGGTCCAACTCTAGCTACCTGGACATCCCACTCACCTCTATAAAGGAAAGATCCGCCCTCTGGTGATGTGAAACTCACCCTATGGAGATTGCAATCAACGACTGCCTGGAAGGGAAACAACTAGTCTATACCAAGAATGAAATCATAGCCCTTCATTTATAGGACATAGAGGTCCCATAAGAAATGACACCCCGCAACCTTGAGAGGGAACTCTCTGCAGTGTCGTATGCTAGATGTCCTTGTTCCCAATGGTATGTCAAGAGTAAAAAAGTTGGAAGACGAAAAGATACAGAGCCCAAGGCTCTCCACAACCGTAATATAGATAAAGACATGGGAAGCACCAGTATCGAAAATAGTTGAAGATAAAACTGAGGCTACTAAGATCGTACCTCGAACCGTAGAAGGGCTGGGATCCTTCTCCTGATAGGTTTGCTCCACGGTGAAAGACTGTCCTGCTCCGCGGCCCTGCACCCCTAGGTGAGCGCTCTGAGCTGATCCACTCTGCTATCGTTGATGACATACTGACTGACCACCATGGCCGCGACCTCCACCTCGGCCTGAATGGCTAGAAGAACTCCAGTTCCCGGACTGGTGGGAAACTAGTGAAGCATCTCCAGAACGCGAGGTCATAGAGGAACCTATACCACAAGATGAAGGTGAGAAGATGTGACAGAAATGCTGAAGATGACCCATATTGCCACAAGACCAGCACTCCATCAGATACCTCTGGCACTGAGGCCTAGTATGCCCACTTCTACTGCACTGGTAACATAAAACCTGGCTTCCAGAAGACGCATACCGTGAACCTCGATCTCCTCGAGAAGACTCTCTGCGACGCTTACTACTGTCTATAGGAGGAACACCAGCTCTGGATATTGAACCACCCTAGCTCACTACTCTAGAATCCCTCAGATTGCGCTCAGTGATCAGCGCCTGGTTGACGATGGAGGATATCAAAGTCAACTGGAAGATATTAACCTAGGAATGGATCTCCTACCTGAGACCATCCTCAAAGTTCCTAGCAAGGAACAACTCATCACCTGATGGGATTGGTGTGAAACGCTGCAGCTTAGTGAAATGAGATGTGTACTCCATAACAGAGAGAGTACCCTATTGCAAACTCATAAACTCCTGGGCTCGATCGGACCTCAGGGTCTCCGGATAGAAGTAGTAATAGAAGGTGCGGCAGAACTCATCCCAAGACATATCCTGCTGACGCCCTAACCATGAGATCACCTCCCACCACCTCTTGGTAGTGTCCCGGATCAGATAAGTAGCCAGATTTACCCTTTTCTCCGGAGGGATCTCTAGGTGCTCAAAGATGGTCAGTGTGGCCTCTATACATGACTCTGTAGCCAGAGGTCCTCCATCCCCTGAAAAAGTAGAAGGATTATGCTGCTGGAAAACTCGCATCAACTCAGCCATCCACGGGGCATGAGGCGGCGCTCCCTAGAAGGTCTGCATCATCCTCAGGAAGTCCCCCCTGAACTGCATATCGGTGCCTGCGACGGGTATGACAACTGGTGCCAAGGATGGCTCGACTGGAGGATCAGCAGGAAGTCCCTGATCAGCCATATCTGGCGCCTGATCCCTGCCCGACGACAGATGTACAACCAGGGGACGTCTCAGAGGCATATATCTGAAAGATCAAAAGCACACCTTAGATCAGAAAAACAAGGACATAGAACACAGGAGTACAAAACAGGAATAGGGAAAAGGAACTATCAGATTTTACAAAACCCGACTACATGGCGTGTATAAAAACTACACGACGTGTCTTCTCAATCCACTGACATGGGTGTGTACCCCTGCCCTACAGGCCGTGTAACAGCCCAAACTACACGGCGTGTTGACCCAACACACATCGTGTACTTGAAGACTATTACCCTGCCTGGGTCTCTTACACGGCTAACTCACACGGTCAAACAAACCTCAAACTACACGACGAGTTCCCTAGGGACACGACGTGTACTATACACTGAATCAGTAGCCCGTGTTGTTAGTTACACGACCTCCTACACGGTTGGCATTTAAACAGCGTGTTTCGAACAAACACGGCGTGTATAGGTGAAGGTGACACCATATCGTGTTGTTCGTGACACGGCTGGGTACCTAGGCAAGACTACACGATGTGTTCCAAAGGCAACACAGCGTGTCTGCTCGAGCTTCCCCGACCCATTTTGTTAGTGACATGGCCGTGTACACCACTCTAACTACACGGCGTGTACCTGCCATACACGGCGTGTTCCTGAAGTTATTTTTACAACACCGTGTTCCTGCACACACAGTCAGTAAGACAGCCTAAAAACTACACGACGTGTAACCAGAAAGTACACGCCGTGTATTCTGGGTTTTTCTGGGCAGTAACTCAAAAACTGCACAGAATACCCAGAAACACAGAAAACCAAGAAAAGAGGTGCCAAATTCTGATCCGTGAGGGCCCATACTCCCCGCGAATCAAAGCGTGGAATCTCCAATAGTCTTTTATAAGAGAAAACAGGATCATGATCCACCAAATTCGGATCCAAGAGGGTCTATAACACCTCAAGAATCAAAATTTGGCATTCATTTGAGAAAAGTGAAATACCAATGATTCTCTAACAAAGCAGTAGAGATTCTATCAAGCATATATCACAACAACATGCATAATCTACACAAAGTATATCACAACAACATGAAATCGCTAAGTCACCCTAGATGGCATGACAAGAATGCATGGCATGTGATTTCTACAAGTGCCTAGATGATGCATGAGATGGTATACCCTCATCTCATTGGGTTGCGACAGAAATAGAACCATAATATCAAAACAATAACAGTAAAAAGCATGTGAATCACTCTAGGTGAAATCGTATCAACCGTAAAATCTCAAAACCAGAAACTGCAATAAACGAGGTAGTATGGTTTTTTCCCTGTACACGGGTTAGCTACTCCCGGGAATAGCTTATTACCAAGTACTGAATTATTCCTATCCCTAGCTAATGTCTCTAAACAATAAAGCAAGAGAAAATATTTCCTCTGATACCACTTTGTAACGTCCCAGTTCCGGAAGCCACCCAGAGGCGCCCCGTACCCGGTTGGTCACATGACCTCAAATGCATTTCCCCAAATGCCAGAGGCTACTGACTAGTAGTGAGGGCCTTGGGTGTGATAGTGGGGAAACTATTCCCTCATTGGAAGAGTACATAGCAGAATAAAAATAAACATGAAATAGCGGAAGCAGTGATAACCAACAATATAAACAGCGGAAGACTAAATCATCAAACTGGATCACATATGTATATATATGAAATAATGCATAATACATAACTAGGAAAGAAACCAAACAAGTCACAATGCTGGAAAACACTACAGTACCAAGACAAGTACAAAAGAAAAGTAAACAGCTCCTCAGCATCGCAAGCCAAAGCTTGGTCCCATGCTCCCCTGCTCCAAGCAATCAAGTTCCAGAAGTCGAAGGGCGCTTGCCCATGTCTATAACTGCAGCAACATATTATGCTTGGGCCCAAAAACATGACCCAAATAGGGTGCGAGATAAAGTCCCAGTAGGAATTCACCCAAATATTTGTGCCTAACAGTCAGTGAGCATATGACAGGTGAAAGTACAATAGGCCGTAAACAGTAACAACAAGCAATAGGCAATAACAGTAAGCAGTAAGGCAGGATGATACAACATCAATCAAACCACAACCAACAATAGAAGTGAAGCACAAAGCTAACAAACAAGAAACCCTAGGGGAAGTACTCGTAGGCATCCCCTCTGGTCCTATCCAAGAATTACCACAACCCTCTATGCAGTGCACTCAGCCTAACCCCTCTGGCTTGGTCATACGCATTTATGAGACTCTCTGGGGAAGCTCCCTCAGTCAATTCCCCTCATAGTCTAGGGTAGTCAGGGACTCTCTTGAGGAAGATCACGTAGTCTAACCCTCTTATCCCCAAGGTCTAGAGACTATCTGAGAAAGCTATCTCGGTCAATTACTCCTATAGCCTCAGGTATACCACAGACTCTCTGAGGAAGCTCACTCGGTCAATTACCCTTCTAGCCTGGGAAGGTTCTTAAAGAGATTCAAAAAAGGTAAGACTCTCTAAGGAAGCACACTCGGTCTATCCTCCTATAGTCTATAAAAAACAAGACTCTCTGGTATCTCACACGGTCCATCCCATCTGTAGTCTGTAATGTCTAAGACTCTATTGGAAGCTCACTCGGTCTATCCCTTATAGTCTATAGCACCGGGTTCTCTCAGACCCGTGCTGGTCAGTGCATAATAATGCTATAAGGCCAAAGTAAAACTATAGATCTACTTGGATAACCAAAGTACACCTATAGAGCTACTTAGATAAACAGTCTACTAGGCAACAAACATGTAAAGAATTCCACTTCAACCTATAATCACAAGGCATGAAAACGGGTGTAGTAGCCAAAGGCAAACACGACAAAAAGATCATAAACTGAACAAATCAAGGGAAAACACATCCAATAACAGCAAAATTATCCCCTAACATGGTCAAATTACCTCTACACAAGCATACATGCAAGGCAGGAAAACAACAAGGGAAAAAAAGTAAACACGCGATACCCCGTTCACAAGTATCAGTGGAAATTTGCACATAAACTCAAAGACTTTGAACGGTAAGGCATAAACCACCTACCTTGATCCTAATAGATTGATATACTTGAACCATGACGGCTGATTCTCCCTATAACATCATAGATCTAGGAAAACACACAAAACTTTCAACCTTAGATAACTTGAGAAGGAAGAAGAATTGGAAAAAAAGGTTCAATCGTAAGGAAGAACTCACTGCTGCGCTTCCAACACAATCGACCGTGCTCGAATCGGAGATCGGACGGAGAGGTGGGAGCTTGGGGAAGATTAGGTCGTACGGGTCACTCTCGGACGAACTAGACTTAGAAGAAGGCAAATAACGTGATGTGGCGCGTCCCCGGTCCATTTAGTGAAAAAAAAAGAAAAGTACACGACATGTATTTTTAAAGTACACGACGTGTAGTGGGTTTTTCCATACTTTGCCAAAATTGGCCTCCATGTCACCCCTACACACCGTGTGTGTGGCCCGGGCACGACCATCACATAAATTTGAGCCGGAGAAGAGTACATGGCGTGTAATTAGAAAGTACACAGCGTGTACTTCGAAATTTTCCAGAAATTCCAAAAATTCTCACAACTACAGAAAGGGAAAGACGTACCTGAAATGAAGATTCAGGTTCTTACACTTCTTAACACACAACTGATGGTATCCAGATTGAAGGTCAATCTTTGAAAATTATTGAGCTCCATGCAGTTGGTGAAATAAATCATCAATACGAGGTAGGGGATACTTGTTTATTGTTATAGCGTTGATTTCCCAGTAGTAGATACATAACCTCATAGATCCATCTTTCTTCTTAACAAAAAGGACATGGGCTCCCCATGGAGAAACACTAGGTTGAATAAATCCATTATTACTCAATTCCTATAGTTGTTTCTTTAGTTCAACTAATTCCATAGTGGCCATTCTATAAGGGGTCTTCAATATGATCCTTGATCCGGGAATTAAATCAATGGAAAACTCAATTTCTCATTCTGGAGGATGTCTAGGTAAATATTCTGGAAACACATCAATATATTATCTCACAATAGGTACATACTCTATTAGAACGTTCCTTTCCTTACCCACAGTCATTTCATTCTCTTCCTCCCAAATAATTGAATTTAGTTGAGCTACTGGGGGTGGATCTAGGTAAGAATTAGGTGGTAACGATTCTGCTCTAAAGATAAGGTGTTCTTTATCATCATCATCAAAAATAGTAACCTCATTCTTCTTACAATAAATTTTTGCATCATGGTCCGAAAGCCAATCCATACCGAGGATTATATCAAATTCGATCATAGGTATGATGATGAGATCCGCAGATAAAGAACATTTCTCTGCTCTAATGGGGATTGATTCATAAAACTTTGTTGCAATGATACTTACCTTAGGAGTTTTTAATAACAAATCCCTTGTTAAATCAAATTGGAAATATCTAATTTTCTTAGAAAACTTGGAAGATATGAAACAATGCGATGATCCAGAATCAAATAATGCATTTGATAAACTTGAGGAAACCATTAAATTACCTGCCACCATGTCTTTTAGAGATTCTACCTCAGCAGTAGTGATAGCATAAGCTTGGGCTTGATCCCTTGGCATTTTCTGAGGTAAGTTCCCCTGACGCTTAGAAAATTAATTTTCATAATGTCCCATATCCCTGCAGTTGTAGCATTGAACACTGGTAGCTTCTTTCTTCCCCTTACAATCCCAAGCTTGGTGGCCTTTTTCACCACACTTCTAACAGACTCCCATTACCTTTAAGAAAGTACCAAGGTGTTTCTTCCCACATTTTCTGTAGGGTGGATATTCAACTTTTCCCTTCTTACCCTTATTTCCATTCCCAGATTGATCAAAATATCTCTTCTTCTCTTGCTTTACTTTAAATTCATAAGACTTAGAGAATTCTTTTTCTGTCTTGATAGAACATGAGACAATATCTTCGTACAATGAGAAGTTTTGTGAGACTAATCCTCGATGGAGAAATGGTTTTAACCCATCAGAGAAATGATCAATCTTACTTATTGGGCTGCGTATATAATCTCCACCATACCTTGCTAACCTTGTAAAGTTAGCCTCATACTTTTCAACATTCTCATCCTCTTTTTGTCTCAGACTCAGAAATTGCCTTTCCATATCTGCTCGATGGTCACGAGGAAAGTATTTTTCTAATAAAATCTCCTTTAACTCCCTCCATTCCATATTTTATACTTCATCATCTTCCTTTGTGTTTTGAATCAATGACCACCATTGATCATCATCTCAGTGAGGTGGTAAACTGCCATGATAACTTTTTCCCTTTCACTACTACCCAAGGAATGAAATATTTTCTCTAAGGAATTTATCCATTGTTCAACTACTAAGGGATTTGTACTCCCATTGAATGTTGGTGGTTGTTTCCTCATGAAGTGGTCTAACATTGATCCTCCATGCTGCGGATCAGGGTGCTTCATATGGGTAAGGTTATTATTCATAACCTGAGTGAGTTGTCCCAGTATGGTGATAAGCTGATCAACACCAGTTGAATCACTAGCTCTACTATAATTATCCTGAGCAAGAGGGAAATCCCTACATGGAGTGCATGCATTGATATGGTTTCCATTTCTTCCACTAGGTGCCATTTCTAAAAAATGACATAAACTAGATCAGTTTATCAATCAAAATACATAATTCCATACTTATAAAACACTTAACATAAATTGAACTATTTATGGATATAATACACAATCATAAAAATTTTTTCTTTGAGGAAGTATATACTCATAAACCCTTCATAATGGTTTGTAATGAAAATGAGAATTATCCTAAGCATATCCCCCGGGAGTGTCATAACCAAGAGTGCAGCAAGGCCCGTTGTCGTGCACCAGTTTCTGTTCGACTCTAGCTCAAAGTAGTGTTTTTGGGTTTTACCCCTAGGTACATCTGTGCCAGAGCCGCCTCTGCCTTATCGTGTCCATACATGGATGTATTTCTCATAAAACTCAAAAAATATCTACAATACCAATATTCTAGGAAGTTCTTCTATACTAATCTTCAAAGTCCATCTTAGGTTTATGTGCTCTAATTAGAGTTGATCTAAATCTAGTTTCCAAGGTTTTTACTAAACTTCCTCTAATACCAACTGTAACGCCTTGACCCTAGTTACCCAAAGTCGGTGCATTATTACATAACATTGGGATGATAAAAAATGATCAAATCTTGAAAGGCCGATTAGTTTAATAGTCTTGGAAACACTAGATATATTCATAAGTCTTACATTACATCATAAAGTAAAAAAATACAACAACACCTTTTCTTCATATCCCCTCATACTATCCCTGCAAGTCATTCATAAATTACTTCTTCACATCCTGGGAAAAATTAAACATTGAAAGGGGTGAGCTCAGATGCTCAATAAGGATAACAATATAGCGGAAACTTTCATAAATAAGCATAAACATTTAAGGCAATGTATAACTAAAAAAAATCCTTTTAAAATTGAACTTCAGCATAATATGGAAAAGATAAAATTAAATAATTCCATTTACTTATTCACATGTATATTATACTAATCGAATAATCTCATGCAAAATCAATAACCACTTTCATAATGATGGAATGCATAATGCCAGACTATCATAACCACATAGTCAAGGCCTTATGCCAAGACTACAAATATTATTTTGTCAAGGCATTGTGCCAAGACACTAGTTTGTCTCATGAGACCTACCAATGCATTGAGGAGCTATAGCAGGCTCCACCTGTCACTTATTAAGTCTAATGCATTCCTCATATGAATATGTTTAAACATAACATAATCATTCATATTAAAACTAGCATAAGAAATGTCAATACTTTATCCATAAACCATGAATGGTATAAAAATAACACATAGAAAGTCAAACATATCAAAAAACCTTCAATACAATATGGAAGTTTTGTATCATAATAAATCACATTCAAATAAGCTTAAAATCCATCTACGGATGTTGACATAGATCAAATCAAACTATTTGAGAGAAATATCTATTTTTTTAAAATCATTTAAAAGTCAAATAACTATAAAATACAACATTTACTTTGAAAATATTCTTATAATCTTGTAAGGGAAGCTTCGACGATTTTATAAGGGCGGAAAATATACGCACCCGCCGTATAAGTTAAAAAAGACATTCTTACCTTAATTCTGTCGAAAAGGTTAAAAAGGACCTTGTTTGGAAAACGACAGAAAGATTCCTTTATAATATTCTTATAAAAAGTCAATGAGGGTATAAATGAATTTAACCCATAGTATGTAAAACAGTAATGATTATTTGAAATAAATTTTTAATAAACATAGATGTGGATGATAAAAAGGTCCCAATAGATAATTACGTATAAACAACCTCGGATAATGAAGAGATTGTGAAATAAACACTTAACTTGTACTTTTCCTTAGCTGAGGGTAGGTTAAAATACTTTATAATGGTGAAATAATTGTTATTAAATTATAAAAGAACCATATACATTAATATGATATCATATATGATCTTTTAACATTGCTTTGTTAATAATATCTTAGTATTATCGTCGTTTCAGGTGTTAACTTACTCGTTTTCTTTTATATGTTTTGTTACATAAGTCATGTTTGTTATGGATAGGTTGTATTTTATTCATATTCAGAATGATATAAAGTACTTAAAAATTATTTTTAATCATCAAATGATAATTAGACTTGAATGGATATGATGGGGAATGAATCTCACCGCGTTCGTGGAGACGGTAGTCCGTACGTACGCACGAGTGATAATATCACTCTTTTGATATTAAAATAATATATCATTGGATAGTATATCATATATACATAATCATTATCATGTTAAATGTTTTATTTAAATTAATTAAATATCATTATTATACCAGTCCAAATAATAATGTTTTGAATAACAATTACACCACGACGTGGAGACGGTAAGCCATACGCACGCACGTATGGTGACATGTCATTCAAAGGATGGATATAATACTGAATATGGTTGTACCATATTTATAATAACATCAAATTTTATAGAAGATACTGGAGTTATTATTTTAGAATGGGAATAACAAAGAAAGAAGAAGTTGAAGAAGAAAGGAACTTGAAAGAGGGTGGTGAAAACATTACCTCTTCTTCGGGTTCTTCCTTTTGATTTGATCAAAAGGGCACCTTAGGTTTGCTTTATGATCAAACTAAGGCCTCTAGGTTAAAGTGAGGGAAGTTGAGAGAATATTTGGTCTGGGGTTGTCTGAGACAAAAGGCTTTTAAGGTGTTAATTAGAGAGAAGGTGGAGTGCCCTTTTATAAGAGGGGTGAGGGGCACCTTTGGAAAAGCTAGAAATATTATTTTATAATAAATTCATATTCGGTTTATAATGGCTCCAAAGTGGATTATTTAAAGGTTAAGGTGGGTATGGGTCATAATACTTTCAACCAATAGATTTTAGACAGTTTGGGTCACTATATTAACCTTATCATTTATATTTAACTCTTAGTTAAATAGTTTGACATTTACCATGTCTCTTTGTATTTTTATATTATATAATTAATAAACTTACAATATACCTCCAAGAGACCCCCAAGTGGTCCTTTAATGATGAAACTATTATTATATAATTCCTTTGGCCAAACCTTAGATTTTTAGGAACAGAATATCAATTAATAATATAATAGTTTTTTAAAAACTCTTTTATGTCAATTTTGATACTATTGGGTATTTTGTTTTTGATAAATTCATAACAGCATTATTAATTCCAAAACAATTTATATAAACAATACTAATATGTCATATTTACCTATAAAATTATTTTAATTTATAAAAAGTCTCAAATTAAATTTACTTGTGTATTTATAATATCAATTATCTTAATCTTTCATTAATACGGTAATTACTGCATCATCATTGTGTCATAAATAAATTAAATTATTCAAAGTCTAAAAATTATAAATAAAATAAAATTATTTATGAAATCTTTTTATATTTATAATTAATATTTATAATCGAATTTATCTTATGTATAACCCTATATTAAAATTGTTTTAGTAATTAAACTTTTATTTTTACTCTTTTAACTCTTCTTTGAATTAAATAATAATAAATGTCCTAATCTAATCCAAGTGGACATAAATGATAATATTTTATTTTTTAGGTTGTTTTTAGTCGAGGTAAACTTGTCCAATAGAATTAGGACATGTGTTTGGGTAATATTAATATCATTTTTACCCTTAATTACCCTATTTACTTTTAACCCTGGTAAATAAAAGTAAAAAGTTACTATTCAAAAAAAAATTATTTTTATCTTATTTAATCACATTTCACTCCTTGATATTATCCGTGTCTTTCGGATTTTTGAAATTCCACTCACAGAAGAGGTAAAATTAAGTTTTATGTGAATTTCCAAATTCTCTTAGGAGGTGGGTAAAAGACGGTGAAAAGTTTAATAAAATTTTTATATATCTAAAATTATTCTAAACTAACTCTAATGAATTAAATTGAACTTATATAGGTATTATGAATCCATTTTCACCTTAATTAAATTTAAATAAAATAAATAATTATTTAAATAAAAATTCAGTTTTAAACTATAAGTCAGTGTTTTTCACTATTCATCAAAAATTGAATGTTTTTAGAAAAATACCAAAAATTCACCCTAAGCCAATTTCAATATTTCAAATCCAAAAAAGAAGTCCATTTTGAAAGATAAAATTTATAAAATTTCAAAAAGTTGATATTACTATTCATAACGGCTAGTTTGATTGGTTGTGGTTTGTATTAGAACTCGAAGTTTCGTACAACACATGCTAGTGTATTATTTAAAGAGAAGCGTACCATGGAAGCTTGGGGTGTTAAAAAATGAATAAAACAAATTTTTACACTAAAAAGTATATTATTTGAATATATAGAAAAAAGATCCCACAAAAAGTAAACTAAATTGAACACATTTTTATTCATATTTGTTAGAGTAGTTAAATAAAATTATAACAACATTTATGGGAGATTAAAAGACATAAAATAATGAAAACAAAACAAAAAATTATGTGTGAAAACTAAAAATTCTCTAACATAATAAAACAATTTTACAAAAAAAAGAATATTTTTTGAATATACTATTTTATAAAATATTTTGTTTATTTAACATATTTGTTTTAAAATAATAGTTTTTCAAAAAAATCATTAAAAAGATAAGTTATAGAAGGGTAAACATAGTAAAAAAAAACAAAACTAAACCAATATAAATAAAAAATGTATCTTATTAGGTACAATATGTGTTTTAATAAAGTTAACAAAACTAAAATATTTAACATTTAATGAAATTTTAAAAAGTAAAATAGAAATAAATATATGTTACAAGTAATATTAGGAATGTACTAAATGATTGTTTTTCCCAATTCCTTTATCATGATAATTCTATATCATAAAATCCATGTCTATGATGTGACTATCAATATTAACTATTAATATTTCCATAGAAGTAGGGATCTCACATAAACCAACATCTTAGTTATGTTTTTCATCACCAACATACTAATTTCTTCTTGTAAAAAAATAAACCACTACATATCAAATTGATAAAGAACATAGAAAATTTATTTTTCATGTGTTACCATGATAAATGGACCAATTGTGTATTCCAATCTATTTATATTAACTAGTGTCATTCCAAATTCATCATGCCTGGCATAGTTGTTACCAATAAACCATTTATATTTAAACTATAAAACTTGAAATTTAATGTAATAAACCAAAAATATTTCTTCAATGATGCTATAATATTCAATTTATGTTGAGATTGAGTTTTTGTCTTTAGCACTCAAAAAATGAATTTCTTTTTCAAACACCAATACACCACTCTTCTGAACTGCACTTCTGTTGTCATGATTTTTTTAGGAAATACATATCTATTAATATCATAGTTGGACCATGTTAGAAAATTTAAACTTGGACTACCATCTTAATGTTTCTGATGCATCTGATCTAATAATAACTTCTCTTTAAACCATGGAAAAAAATTGTTATGTTCATTCAAAATCCACATATCTTACTTTTTTAGATAACATTTTCTCAACACATTAATAGGAAATTTTATATATGGATGAGAATCATATATTTTATTCAATGAGTATAAATATACCTTCTTTATCTATTCACATGTCAATGATTTTACATTCAAGCCACATACCCCCTTTCCCCCATAATTGACTCGTTCATGGAGAGATGTGGGCAAACTGATGTTCTCTACTGCAAGCACGTTGCTTGTAAAAAACACTATAACCTCCTTATAAATAGACTTTTCAATAATGGATGCTTTTGGTCTATATGTATTCTTAACATACATCTTCAATATCTCTATTTAATTTTCAAAAGGATACATCCAACATTGCTATAATAGTTCTTAATGATTTATTTTTCACACAAAAATGAACCATTAAATGCACCATGATATCAAAAATGATGAATGAAAATACATATCCAATTTAAAATGTATAGAAACCAATTTATTCTCCAAAATTTTCAAATCATTCAGATCAATCACCTTATTATAAATTGAATTGAAAAAATAACATGCCAACATGACAGTCATTCTGACATGGATGGGAAATATTCCATGAAATGCAACTATTAGGAGCTATTTCATCCTGACTTGATGAACATGAGATTTCATAACTGTCAACATAAAATCCTTAAAATTAAATTTTTTTACATTTAAAAAATAACCTAGAAACACATTGATACCATGGAGACACTGAAATAGATAATTTTCTCCCTCTTAGATAATGTATGAAAAGATGGGGGATGGAATGTTCACCTTCCATCAGGTGTGGGAGTTAACTCCAAACGTATTCCCATTGAGAGTAAGTCCAATCTAGAATTCAAACTATATTTAGTGTTTCCTTTAATATATGGATAAAAAATTTCACTTCTTGGGACATATTAACTTGGAATCCAGAGTCTCTATTGACACAAAAAAAGTTAGTGCTATGGTTTCCTGGGAGAATCCCAAGGAAATGTTTGATATACAAAGGTTCTTGGGGATGGATAGATATTACATGCATTTTATACCAGACTTATCATGCCAAGATTCACCTCTTATTGTTCTTAGAAAGAAGGGTGCCATGTTACTGTGGTCAGAAGAGTACGGGAAATCCTTTTAAGAGATGAAATCATGTCTTGTATTGACACCTAGTCTAGTTCTACTAGAGTTTGGATGAGGCTATACCATTTTCTCTGATGCATTTGTTATTGGCCTAGGAGTAGTTCTAATGCAATAGGACATAGTCATTACAAACAGATCTCGGTAGCTGAGGCCTCATGAGGGAAACTATGTGACACATGAGTTGTGCATGCCCTATGTTGTTGGAGACATTATCTATCGGGTGAGCACTTTATAGGTTATATGGACTAAAATTACCTCAAATATATCTTTACGCAGTGTGACTTGAATCTCAGATAGATATATGGGTCAAATATCTTCAGTCCTTCAATCTTGAGCTTGCCAATATTCTTGGAATGGGAAAAGAAGTAGTATATGTGTTGAGTCAAAAAACTCAGGGACAAGCCGTATGGGAATCCAATAACATATAAAAATATATAGCCCTATTTTATAAGAAGTATATGAAGTTTCATGAATGACACGAGTAGTATCATATCTCAAACTCAAGAGTTACTTTTTACCTCCTTGAAAAGGTGAAGAGCTGGCAATTTTCAGATCCTAAGGGTGTGATTCTCTGTGAGAGTATTCCAGGAGATGACCCACCTATGGATTGATATGTGGAAAGAGATTACATCCTATGTGTACATGGATGTTTCTGGGTTCCTAAATATATGATAGAGGATTTGATGTGGGAGTCCCATGATTCATATTGGGGAGTTCATCCCGGAATCTCCAAAATGTATCGAGATATTTAATTCCATTATTAGTGGTATGGGATGAAGTGTTAGATAGTTGGTTTTATCACAAGTTGTTTCACCTGTCAGTAGATGAAGGTGGAGCACCAGTGACCTGATGGATTATTACAACCACTTCTAGTCCCAAAATGGAAATGGGAAGATGTTTCTATGGAATTTCTTGTCATCTTACCGAGGTCTCCTAGGGGTAGCGATGTTGTATGGGTTGTTATTGACCGACTGATGAATGTATCCCACTTTCTTCCTATCTAGGAGACTTTCTTAATTGATGATATAGGAGTATTTTATATTCGTGAGATCATACGACTACATATGATCCCTCAAACCATTGTTTCATATAGGGATGATAATTTATCATCACAGTTCTAGTAGGTATTCTAGAGAGATATGTGTTCATAGGTGATTATGAGCACACATTTTCATTCTCAGATTAATGGAAAGTTGGAACAGATGATACAGGTTTTAGAGGAAATTCTCTGGAAGTGCGTCCTTGATCTCAGTGGTTCTTGGGAGATTAATATCCTTATCATTGAGTCTACCTATAATAATATATTTTAGTTGAAAATTCAGATGTATCCTTTTGAGGCCTTGTTTGGTAAGCCATTCCGATCATCCCAACACTGGATAGAGGCAGAAGGGGAAACCCTACTAGGTCCTCATATCATGCAGGATACTTCAGAGGAGGTTCATCTGAACAGAAAGTGTATGTCTACTGCTCAGTATAGATAGAAACCTTATGTCAATCACCATCGATGACCTATGGTGTTTGAGGTTGGGGGTCGTGTTTTCTTGAGGGTGTTTCCCAGGCTAGGGAATATATGTAAATGAGGGAAAGGGAAGATGTCACCACACTTTTTTGGACCATTTTTTATTCCAGAGAGAGTAAATCCTTTAAATTATTAGTTTATACTACCTTAGAGATACTGTGACTTGCATGACTTCTTCCACGTTTCACTGATTCACCGTTATCATGCCAACCGATATCATAATTTTGATCTTGATGAAGTTGATCTTCATACTGATGCTTATTGATAGTAAACCTCTTTCCACTCTTCTTATGAAAAACCTTTATATCACCAAAAGGGTAAACATCAGTAACAATATAAGGACCAAGCCATCGAGAACGATGTTTACCGGGATGGATATTTATCATGGAATTATACATGAGGACCTTCTCACCAATATAAAACTTCTGCTGATGAATCATCCCATCCTGGATTGCTTTTGTTTTCTCTTTATAGATTCGGGAGATCTCATATGCATTATGCGTAATTTATTCTAAATATTGAATCTGTAACTTCTTATGTTCACATGCATCCGAGAGATTCATATTACATTGTTTAAAAACCCAATATGCATGTTTCTTTACCTCTATTGGGAGGTGAAAAGCCTTTATAAACACAATCCTATATGGTGAAATTCTGATCAGGGTTTTAAAAACTGCACGGTACACCCAAGGTGCATTACTCGAGTGCAAACTCCAATCAAGCATGAAGGATCTCCAAGGATGGTATATCCCTTTTGTAAGGGTGGTATAATAGTAGATCCATGTACTAGAGAAGACTTGGGAGCATGAGGCTTATGTATGTGTCCAATGGATAGAGTTGTTCTCAAACAATGTTTCTCTACCCTTGGAAGGTGAACTCAGGGATGAGTTCCTTTAGGGGGAGGGGGGAATATTGTAAGAACTTGTTTTTTTAATCAGGTATGGATCCCTTAAATTTTGGTCTAATTCTCTTTTATGGACCTAATATTGATTTCTAATGAGTTAGTAAATGTCTCAGGGGTTCCTGAGGCTTGTTTAGAGACCGTATACTAGTTTTAAGGGTGAATAAGGCATGTCGCATGGTTAGTGTGAACCATGTGGGGTAGGCTATATAGTTGGTTTTAACTATGCGGGGATAAAAAAAAGATTGGTAGGAGGGTGAACTATTTTATTTAACTATGTTATTTTGTGTGTACGACTGTGTGAAAACTACAGACCAAATTATAAAGGTGTTTCTCAAGGTTGGTACATGATTTCCCTAACAATGTGGCCTAATAATGCAGGTTCCCCCTTCCTTCGATAGAACATACACAGTTGGTGCATGGTTTGTAAAACCGTGTGTCTAAACTGTGAAAAGGCCATTCTTGGGTGATTTTCATTTTTCCCTTAAAAACCTAATTAAACCTCAATACTCCTCTCTTTTTATTTTCCAGCAGAAAACCAACCCAATTTTCTCCCTTTTGAAGCCTAAAAGCTATCTAACATATCTTTTGATCCCGAGCTTCGATCTGAAGTATGATTTTATCAACATTCATCCCGTTGGATCCATGCCTATATGATATCAATTATATTTAAGTTTTTAATCACTCTTCTTCCTATCGATGATTCTATTTATATATAGGCTCATATGCCTCAATATTAGGGCATTGATCCATTCTTAAAATCTCTTCCAATACATGCTAAAATAGAGACCGGTACTGGACTAGGAGAGTCGTATGAGTATGAGGTAGGTAGTATATAACACACCCCTCAAGATTAAACATTTAAAAAATTGTTGTATCGGCACACTGATTTTATCGGGTTCCATCTATTTAATTTATATGCCTTTCTTGTAGTCATTAAAACCATGTTCTAAGACCCATTCCTTTTATGTTATTCATCATTGGTGGTTAAATCCACAAAGCAGACCACCCCAAGTAGGGCGTTGTCCATAATTGGGTTTTTTGTGCTTAACTTGTGTGGAATTTCACCATTCGGGTATGAATTAGATTGAAGTTGCTAATGGTAATCCATCCTTATTAAATAAATATTGAATTGATGAATGGATTAGACCATGTTTCTTTCTATTTAACTGGCCAAAGTTAAGTGCTTCAGATTGATAAATCAATCATTAATTTATTTGTAAAGTATAATAACTATATGTGTTGGTTTTATTAAATGTAAATGAATGTTTGGTTTCATGTGCATATAAGCCCTTTCCATTTATTATGGAAGGTTGAAGAATGAACCTAATGAATTTATTATGAATTATATGAAATGAATTAAATGGTTTCTTTCCCTTGGCATTGTCACACTAGTTAAAGGAAATGGATTGAAAATTGACTATTGAAGTGGTAAAATGATCACTTAGATTAATTAATTAAATGAATTGATTATGTGGTTCCTAGTTACATATGAAAATTGACCTCATTATATGAGTTCTAAACTCGATTTAGTTTTTGGATTCCTTAGAGAATGCCTTGAATAGTTGTGAATTCCATTCTGATTCAAGGATGTTAGTTTTTTTGGTTGAGACCATCCTTGGAACCCGATCCTCATCTATCAGTGGATGCCTGAGATGATATCATAGGATCCCTCATTTACTATTACTATATTCCTTGGATATAATCCTTTGATCTATCATGGACTCTACAAACACGATCTTCCTTAGTTAAATCCCTGGGCCTATCAATTTCTTATCCAATTTTACCTTGGATGTATTCCTTGTACTCAGTTAGATCACACTATTGTGGATTTACTTGGATGACACTCCTTGGATTACACTCTTTCCACTTAGCGAAGCTGTAGTTACTACTGATTTTGTGACCCTTGAGGTATAGGTTTCCTTGGTTATCACCATGGAACCTATTCATTATAAATAACATCATGGATGCCTTGTTAACCTTGGATCCTTTATTATTATCATGTTAGTGTTGAATTTAACCCACATCACTTAATTACATAAACTGAAACTTAATTAATTAATGAACTAGTTATATGTTTAGACAATAGATGAGGGTTGAAGTAGTTACTTGGGTATTTACATTACTATACTTATTTACTTTTATATATCCATTCTTGCATACTATTTCAGTTTTATTGCGTGGAAAAAATGTTATATACACCGTTGGTGGTGTCCTACTGAGATTTATCTCACACCCTTTCTTGGATTCTATTGGTACCTAGGTAGATTACATGTATGCAGGTGTTGATAAAGGGAAGAATATCACTTTAGAAACTTGATTTCTTGATTACAAGGATGGATCTGGAAGAAGATAACTGAACTGGATCTCGGGATTCTTGGGATAATTTTTGGATTCGTTTTTTCTAATTTTGTATAGCATGCATTTTCTGCTACTTTTTATCTATGTTTTCAAGATTTTTTGATACATGAAATATCATCAACACCATTTTTAGATCATTTTCAATTGTTCAGTTATTTATAAATTCATTATTATTTTGTTATTATATCTGTTTACTTATATTTATTCTTCTATTTACCGGTGTTCCTTACTTGATCCACTGTGTTCCACTCTTGTAATGAGGGAATAGTGTCCTCACAAATAAAACCTTGTCCCTCATTACTAGTAAGAAGCGTCTGTAGTTTGGGGAGATTCACTTTATGCCATGCGGGAAACTAGGATCGGTCACCTTTAAGTGGCATCTAGGTCCGTGATATCACAATTGCTTAAAAAATATGTACTATTTGTTCCAAATATTTCTATTATTACTAGATTTTTGTGTCTTTTCAAATGTCACATCAATGTTTTTTACCCTATCAAAATACTGATAAGTGAACAAAGGTTTTGGAGAAATATAAAATTCTCTTCACCTATTGAATTCCTTTTTTAATATTCGATAAGAGTGATCCCTAGAAAAAACCATCAATGAACCATGTATATTGTTTTTCTCCAATGCTGTAGTTGATAATATGCAGTATGTTGTTTACAAATTGAAAAATATTTATACCCCTTAACACTGTATCTAGACAAATCTCTATATTATGGGAATCCATTTATAGTGAACATAATCATTTCATGTAGTTGAAAATATTCCATTTTATAAGAATCATAAACCTTAATACCATTCTCCCGTAAAAGTTTCAAATCATAAATTAATGGTGACAAGAAACATCAATATAATTTTTGGGCTATTTTGGTTCAGATAACATTATAATCCACATGACATATTTTTTCTTCATAAAAATTTTAGGAGATATGTTGCAAATTACCAATAAAATAGGCCATGAACTATGTGTGATAATAAGGATTCAATGTGGATTCATTCCATCTATGGATAGTCCAAGTCTAATATTTATGAATTTATTTCTGAATATAGGAAACTATTGATCAATTTTCTTCCACTATTTACAATCATGTGAATTCTATAATTTTCCATCTCATATCCTCTCATATTCTTTCTATATTGACCTTTTTTTATGATTTTATTTTGTCAATAAGTGTTTAAAAAGAGGAATTATAAAATGATACCAAAAATAATTGGTAGGTGTCTATGTGATTTTTAAATCAACCTGTGATTTTTCTTTAAACTTATAACATGACATACCACATTTAGGACAACCTGAAAAAAGTTCCTATTTATTTTCTATATGGAACAGAGTCGTTTAGACATGAATTTATTTCCATATACCCCAACACCATCAGACATAATATTTTCCTTGTTTTATAATGTGAATCTAGAAGGTCGATTTATTTAAAAAGAATATATTTCAAAAATTGTAGAAGCATTGAAAAAATCTGGTCAGTTCATCCATTTTCACCTTCAAGTTAATTAATCTTAACACCATTGATAAAACTATAAATTCTATACAACCCAGATACACTATCTTTTCAACATCACCATATAGATACACATTTTTTGGTTCTTTCTTAATTTACTCTACTTTAATATCATGAATAATTTCTTCAATTTGATCCAACTTGTCATCTTTCAAATCATCTGTAAGACCCTAGAACACCCTAAGAGGGGAGGGGTGAATTGGGGTGTAAAATTTTTCTTTTAAATTGAAGGATTTTGTTCTCACATTGATAGAAAATTATAAAAACTATCTGATGGAACCATGTTGTTATGAAACATTTATATGTAGAGAGAAAAAAATGTAGTTTTACTTACTTCACCCCTAAGGGATACTCCAAGGGGAATAGGCTGACAGGGTGTTGGGTGTACCTAAATACACTAGGATTCACTTGTTATTGTGGAGTACAGAAGATAAGACATAGATACTCTATGATAGACATACTTCCTTTACAAGAATTATTGTTATAACACACTTCCTCCCTCATAACACTTCCATCGACTCCCCCCAACTCACTAACTTAGATAAAATATTATATAGTTTAATGGATTGAAGGTCTCCTGAGTAGATTGGGCATTTAAGTTTTTTTACCTGACTAGCATGAGACTTTTATTTCTCCATAGTCCTGAGTTGATACACTTGAAATCAATTTTCACTTAAATTAGATGGTCAATACTACAGTTCTTGAAGCTCCCAACTTTATAAAAGCTTCTTTATGTTTCAATGATATTACAATGTTCATAAACTGATACACCTTTTCGAATCATGAAGCCTAAATCCTTTTCAAAACACTAAGTCTTCATGGAACTTAAAGTCTATGAAAATCCATTTTCTAAAAATAATTAGTATCAGTTAGGAGATAGCCATTTTTTTTCTCAATACTTAATCTCAAAAATAATTCTTGTTTCATGAAGCTCCCAGCCTTCATAAATCCAGAGTCATTAAAACTTTTTTCTAATTCAAATTGTGTCTATGGAAGTGTGTGTGGTTTTCTATTTATAGACTAAGCCCATCGTGAAGCTTCCATGTTACCACTATCCTTTTTAATGAACCTATAAATTCATTTTCATGAATCTCCTAGTCTTCTCAAATCTCCAGTGAAATGTTACCCATTTTGTGAAGTTTCTCATAATCATGTAGATTTACAATGACCCAAACTTGCATTCAAAAACCTTCAAAACATCACAACACTAGAATCCATCGAAAAGATTAATACCTTCACAAAACTCCAATATTCACTATATCCATACCCTTACCAAATTTTTGATAAGTTAATACCAGAAATCACTTTGCATGAAGCTTGTCCCTTCCTCATGATTTTGAGATAAAAAAATTGGAAAACACTGGGAAATAACACCACCTACGACATTGAACCCATCTGCACCATAAGATCCATTTACATGAAATATCCTTGATCAAAGATAATGTAGATTGAAAAGAAACACAAAATACACTCCATTTATTGCTATGAAAAATCCTTTTTTCCAACAATTCACCCCATTGGGTTTATTAGAGATGTGTAGATAAATTCAATAAAAACACCAGCCTCGATCAAAAACCTGATAGGCATGAAATAAATCCTCTATCACTTTAAGTATACATGAGAAAATCCTAGTATATGAACAAGAGTGTAAAAGAGAATTTCATCCCACCACATATCACTAAAAAAATCCTACAAACCAATCAAAAAAACCAACAATTATTGAATTTCACTTGTCTCTTATTTTGGAAATAAACTCAAGGAACCCATATTTATAATAAAAGTTCCCAAACCCCCCCTGAATTATATCTCCCCAAATGAGCTACGTCACATCTAGAAAAAGAATAAATTTTTTAATGAAAATGGGGAGAGGGGACTAACTGTAACCTCCTCAAGCACAGGGAGGTGGATGAACACCAAGGTTTAACTATTGTTTCTTGAACACTGGTGCTACCAAAGGCTTGGTTAGAATTCCATACACTTTGTTATCAGTTACAATATGATCCATTTCAATCACACCTTGTTAAAATTTTTCTTTCATGAAGTTTTATATGATCTCAATATGTTTGATATGAGAGTGATGAGCCAAATTCTTCATAATATTGATCGTGCTATTATTGTAAAGTGTATCAACATCAATTGTTTCACCTCATCACCAATATCAGTAAGTTTTTGATTCACCTTTAATATCTTAGTGGAAGCATTCTTCATAAAGATATACTCTTCTTCAGTCATACTAATAGAAGTAATTTCCTAGTTCTTACTTAACCACCCATACATGTTTCCTATAAAGAATGAACCATAATATGTTGAATTTTTATCTATAACATATCCAAGTGATTAAACATATGAAAACACTAATAATTCATCATCTCTTCCCACTATAAAGTATAATACAAAACTGAGAGTTCCTTGAATATACCTCGTGATCCTTTTAACTGATTGAAAATGATATTACTTCAGATTACTTTGAAAGTGAGCTGGTAAACATGTTTCAAAGATGATATCTAGCCATGTTATAGTACAATATAATAAGATTCCAATGATTCTACAATAAAAGGTGGGATCCACAGATATCCCATCCTCACTCTTTCCATGTTTTGTCCCAACTTTAATAATATTCATTTTTTTGGATTTATTCATGTTAAATTTATTCAGAAGCTCTATTACATATATTCATGATAAATGAAGGTGGAATACATATTTTAAGCCACATACATACTCAAAATGTATGCGATTTCACCAATCATGTACATCTCAAATTTTGATTTCATGTGATTAGAAAAATCTTTTACTGATCCTTGCTTGGTTCTGCCAAAAATAATATCATCCACATACACAAGAACCATAAATTGATCTTTCTGAGAATTACTCACATAGAGATTATGGTACAAACCTCCTATTTTAAATTATGGCTTCTTTATGTAAGCATCCAATTGAGAATAACATGCTCATGGAATCTTCTTTAGACTATATACATCCTTCTTTAATCTATAATCCTTTATTTCATCATCTCTAATCCAAAATACCACTAGTTTTCCAATGTATACTTCTTCTTCAAGAATACC
The DNA here is from genome assembly GCA_963277665.1 of Viscum album. Classification (NCBI taxonomy): domain Eukaryota; kingdom Viridiplantae; phylum Streptophyta; class Magnoliopsida; order Santalales; family Viscaceae; genus Viscum; species Viscum album. Next base: position 1,318,117,944 of record OY728166.1, read on the forward strand.
ATTTATGAATTCCATTTTGACATCCATCTAACAAAATTTTTACCCTCTTGGAATTTCCATGACAAGGAAGAGCCTGATCAATTCCAGTATTGCTATTGGAGAAAATTATCTTCAATATCAATGCCTTCAATATGTGTATAGCATTTACACACCAGGCATTCTTTGTTTCTGATAACATTTCCATGATCATTGAAATTGTTTTTAAAGATACACTTTATCCCAATATCAATGTGATTTTTGGGTCTATTAATGATATTTGGTGTTTGGTTCTTGTAAATCTTACCCCATTATTAATTCATGTCCTTAAACAATTATTCATCATTTACTTTTTCTTCAAATGAGGTTGGTTTAACAATTGATAGGAAGAAAGAATTTGATTCATTCCTCATTCTCCTTATCTATGTTGGTGTGGTCAATCCCCAATGATGTTGGATTGATCAATTTCTGCTCTCTTATTTCTATTAAGAGGTTCTGATGAAGTTTCACAAGAAATGGTTTCCTCTTTTGATTCTTCTTTTGGATAATTATCATTTTATGAGCCCTAAAAGTTTTTCAATACTTCTAATATTTATTCATTTGAGAATGTCCCTTTTTAACTTTATTCACCATCTCTAATCATATCAAAATATGATATACTTTATATATTTATTGATTTAACCTCAATAATATTTTCATTATTACTTTCTACAATCTTTATAAGATGATTATTGTAACATTTGTAGGATTTAATATTTATTGAATATCCAAAGAACATTCCATCATCTATAGAATCACCATACTTTCTTTGATTGACTTCTTTGTTTCTAATAAAATATTTACTTCCAAAAACACAAAAATACTTTATAGAGTGGTTCCTTCCCTTATACATCTCAAATTGTGTCCTGGATTCTCCTAAAAGAAGCCCTGTTCGATTTTCACTGTACACCACTACTTAAAAAATCTCTTTCTAGTAGTGATAAGAATTACTACTCTCAATTTTTATAGTTCTCACAATATTATTCACCTATCTATTTCAGAATTCAATGACCCAATTTTGTTGAGGGGTTTTCACTACAGATAATTCATTCTTATACCTTGTTTTTAATGTGATTTTCAAATTCAATGGGTTTGTTCTCTTCTCCATTGTGAGATCATAGAATCTTGATTATGCAACTAGTTTCATTATCAGGTCTTTTATGAAAACTCTTCATTTAATCAAGCACTTTATATTTTTGTTGGATAAAAATCACAGAATTAATTCCACTATAATAATTAAAACGAAAAAATGAATTACATATCTCCATATGTTCTAGCCACATTCATTGGACCACATACATCTTTTTGGATGAGATCAAGAAGATTTGATGACCTTTTAATATTTGGACAATATGAACTCCTGACAATATTTCCTCTCACGCATGAATCCAATATATTTTCTCGATCATGATTCATATTTAAAAGGTCTATAGGTTTATTAATCTTAGATATGTATTCCATGTTCTGTTGATCAATGTTACCCAACCTCTGGTTCTACAAGTTTTTTTCTTCTTTAATTGTTAACTAACAAGTGTTTTCTTTACTATAAACCTGGTATAAATTTCTAACTATTATGAATCATTTAATGAGATACTTCCTTGTATATCCTATGATAGATAACCCATTTTGGTTAAGTGTCACTACCATTCCAGATTTATAAAGTTGAATCAAACTCAGAAGATTGTGACATAAACCGCCTACATAGAGAACATTAGTTTTCCTTTGATCATCACTACTGGAAAAAACCCTATACACATAGTTTAGAACTATGGGTATAGACCCTAAAACCACATGTATAGCCTATACCCATAGTTTTAGGAACCTTGTCCTTGGGAGCCATCGGGATGGACCTATACCTCAGGTTTGACAAAACCGTGGGTGGATACTACCAATAGCCATGGTTCTTAAACCGTTTGTGTTGGAAATTTCAACGATAATATCTTAAAACATGGTTTAGTCAAACCATGGGTATAGATCTATACCCACGATTTGGTCAAATCGTGGGTATAGGTCCTTAATTTAAAAAAATTCCTCCACTAGGATTTGATCACAACACCCTTTTCCTGCACTCCAATGACTTTACCACTATCCTACAACACATTTCCGGTTCTTATATTCAAAAAAAATATATGTATACATATAAAAAATTATTTATATTAAATTATTATTTATTATTATTATTATTAAAAAATAATTGGCCAACCTATGCCCATGGTTTGGCCAAACTGTGGGTATATGTATTTATTAAAAAAAACCTCTATCTGGATTTGATCCCATTACATTCCACCTACACACCTACGACTTTACCTCTATCCTATGATACATTTTTTTATTATATTCATATATATATATATGTGTTTGTGTGTGTGTGTAATTATAAAAATTTATTTATATTTATTTATTATTATTATATGGAAAATTAATGGGCCAACCTATACCCACAGTTTGGTGAAACCATGGGTATAAGTTTTCCAGAAATGTTGTTTTCCCCACACAACCTACTGCCAAAGTTTAAAAAAAATGTGGGTATATGGGATAACTATACACATAGGATTTAGAAAATTATGGGTATATATACTTCCCACGAAACCTATTCCTATGGTTTACAAAAACCATGGGTATAGGGGTGACCTGTACCCATGGTTTTTGTAGTACTATGTGTATAGGTACTTCTTGAAAATATTTCCACCATGAAACATATTCCCCTGGTTTATAAAAAACATGGGTGGATGGGTGACCTATACAAATGGTTTTTTGAAGAGCCTTGTGTATAATTTTTTTTTCAAGTAATTACTCATTTTTTAGTTCTTTAATTCCACTTCCTTTGATCTTTAAAGCACCATCATCCCTAAATATCACAGTTCCATCAATAATTTTATTAAAACTATTCAAAAAATCCACCATTCATGTTTTTTTGGATGAGTATCCTCTATCAATAATCCAGGAGATACTATTATTTGTAGCATTGAGGGCTATTTATATACGATTAGCTTTCTCAATTTTATTCTTTTCCTTCTATGAGATACCTAATTGAGTAGAGGAAAATGATTGCCTTTCCAATATTTTTTAAATATGTATTGGTTAATTATACTCATCTTCTTCTTTATGATGATAATACCTATTTTCAATGGTAATCCTTCTTGGTTGATGGGTATTGAATTGCCTCAATATTTTTCAGTTATTCTTCCCACCTTTCCTATGTCCGCATTGAATAGATTTATGGCCATAATTAGAACTGTGAAAAAAATATCCATATAAACTATTTATCTATATGATGAAGGATATGGTATAATTATCTTTTTTTTACTTGCAAACACTTACCCATTCTGATAGATCATTTTGTCTTCATAGTACGATGTGGTATGCCCCAACAAACCATAGAATTGACACTTCATAAGGGGAAAAATATTCTCACTTATATTCCTCCACATGTACCCCTCTTTTGTAAAGGTATTTGACCGAAGATCCTATATAGATACATGGTTATTATTTTCATATATATTTTATATTTGTTTTTAATATTTCTTTGACAGGACATCATGAACCTTTGTGATATACACAAATTTTTTACTTCAGTTTATTTTGGATCTTCCCATTTCTATCCTTTGGTGTCTCTGTATCACAATCAATTCCACTTTTACCATACATGTGGATATATAACCATTAAAGGAAATATATACTCATTCATAACTATGTTTATGTATTTATAATATCTCTTTATCTGAGAATCTTCAAAAATGAAATTTCTTCTTTGTTTCCCTTGATCTTGATTCAGTTTCCATTTTACTCGTTATAGTAATAGGTTCTCCTTCAAGTCATTCAAAATTTTTATCCTTTTCCTCTAGTCTATATTTAAGGTTATTGATGAATTTTTCCTCCTCTTAAATTCTTAGTTTATACCCCACAACCCAATAAAATGTTTAATTAGTTGTTAAGTGTTCTTCTACCTCTCCTTATTGTTGACCAATTTATTGTTCAAGATGATCGACACACTCTGATGAATCTTTCAATACAACTCCCATATTTATTTTTTTATTTATTTGGATATCATGGTAAAAAAGATAACCCTTCATTTACACCTTGATATCAATCACACCAATCAAATTATTATCTTAATATTTTGTAGGTTTTACCTTTTCAAAATTATCTATAATGGAATCTTTAGTTTCAGATTTAAACTCTAGTTCTAAATCCTCCAAAAAATTATTTTCATATTTTTCTTCTTTGAAGATGAATATATTTCACTATAATTTATTTCCTCATTTGAAGTATCTGAGGCCTATGCATGGTTTCTGCTTCACTTTATAATTCATCATTTTTACTTGGGCATCAATTTTTATTTTCACTTCTTTACCACATAAAAAAAAATCCCAGGTAAGCGTGACTTCAATTCTAAATTTCCCACTCTTTAATTTTCGGGAAAAATAGAAAGAAATTTATCATCCACATCATCTCCATCCTTAATAACTCTAGAAATGTAAAGATTTTCCATGGATTTTAATTTTATTTCCTTAATTTCTCAAATTTTCATTTCTTTTGGTTTGAATCTCATTTAATAAGCCACCAGACTCCTTAGCAGATGATGAAGATAATTTTTATATAGATCCATTTCCTCCAAGGATGGTACTTTTTGATTGTATAGAGGTGGAATCTTTATAAATATTTTCTTCACAATTTCAATATCTTTAATTTATTCACCAAGTCCTAAATGTTTTCTAACAAATTCTATAATTTATTTAAAAAAGTTATCTACATTTTCATGTGGATGCATTTTCAGATCACTGAAATTATTGTGAAAAACATAGAGTTTAGCCTCCATTACTTTTTTTATCGACTTCATATATATTTTCCTATTTCTCCCACATGAACATGGATAAAGTAAACTCATCACCTTACTATATATTTGTTCATATAGAGATGTAGTAAGGGAATTTTGTTCTTTTTCTTCTTGATTAAGTATTTTTATATTTTTTCAGTCATAAAAATACCTATTGGATCACTGACCTGAATCCCTTGATCTATGGAAAATAGAACTTCAATCCTAAGGGATATTAGATGAGATATCATCCTATTCGTCCAAATCTGGTAGTTTCTTCCATCAAAGTGGGGGAATCACCTAAAATTAACTAAATTCTTCATGAAAACAATAGAGGATAGATTTAAAACAATTAATTTATATGTTCTGATACCACTTGTAGGATCCTAGAACACACTGAGAGGGTAGGGGTGAATTGGGGTGTCAAAGTTTTCTTTTAAAGTGCTGGGTCTTATTATAACATTGGTAGGAACTTGTAAAACCTATCTGATGGAATCATGGAGATATTAAACATTCATATGCAAATAGAACACATCATATTTACTTTGTTCACCACTAATGGATAATATAATGAGAATACAACGAAAATGTGTCGATCCTACCTAAATTAACTAAGCTTCACTAGTTATTGTAGATTAAAGAAGATCAGACAGATTCACTCTATTCCATGCACACTTCCTTTCCAATAATTATAGGGATTGGACACTACCTCCATCAGAACACTTCCATGGATTTCCTATATTTCAATGCCTTGGTTGAAGTCTTACTCAGTTTGACGACTTGAAGGCCACCTTAGTAGATTGAGAATTTATATCATTTTTATTGACCATCACGAGACTATTCTTTCACTGTAGTCCTAAGTTGATTTCTTTGAAATAATTGTTCACTTAAACCACATGTTCAATACTACTTTTAACAAAGCTCCCAGATTTTGAAAAACCCCCTTTATATTTAAATGAAATTATAGCATTCGTGAACCCACACACCTTAGAGAATCTCCCAACCTTCTTGATGAACGTAAACTTCATGGAACACTAAGTATTCTTTGAACTCCAAGTCTTCACAAAACTACATTTTCTGAAAAGACTTATCATAAGTTAATAATTAAACAATCTTTTCATGATGCTCAAGATTGAAAAAAAATCCTAATTTTCAAATATCCTAACATTTGTGAATGTAGAGTAGTTCATCCTTTTCTAAAATTTTCTTTGTGTCAAATTATGTGTGAGTGTATAGCTATTTATAAACTCATACCTTCATGAAGATTTGAGGATCCTAGCACTCCTTTTGTGAACCTTTTATTTCATGTTCATGATGCTCCAAGTTTTTGTGAAGATCCTATGAAAATTTACCCATTTATGAAGTTTCTTATAATCATGTGGATTTACCATCGCCCCATAATGAATTAGAAAAACTTAAAACTGCAATGAAATTGGATTAATTTGTGAGGCTTCATTCCATTTTGAAACTACAATCTTTAAAAAATATATGGCTTTGCCATATATTTGATGAGTTAATACTGTGAATTCACATTTTGAGAAATGGAACCATCTTCAACACTGACGCCATATGAAATGTAAGATCCATTTCCTTGAAAAATCCCTCATCAATCCTGGTGTGGATCGACTACAAACACAATATAGACTCCTTTTCTAGTTATTAAAAAGGAATAGTTATATAAGAATCATCATCACTAGATCTGAAAATCTACTTAATATCACCATGAAAAATATAAGGGTTGTAACTTCGATTAAAACCCTAGAAAATTATATGATATTTGATCTTTATGATTTTAAAATTATTCATATTTTAAAATTTTGGGCATGGATAAAAAAAATGTCATTGTTTGGAACATTTATTTTTGAAAATTATGAAAGAGAATCAATGACTTCCTTATATTCATCACTTATTCGAAGTGAAATAATCCATATTTGACGCATTATTATCTATAAAAAATTTCAAAACCAAATATACTGCCAATATAAAATATTTGTAAAAAAGGCGAGTTAGAGGGAGGAATAATAGATTATTTCAATCACAATTAAGAAGACACACATGTAGTTTTATTCATCAGAAAAATGCAGCTATGATTTTCAATGATAGTGAAAATAATGTTAAAGAAGTTAATAACAATGGAGATGAAATTTAATGTTAATTGTAATGATTATAAAATCATATTGAAAATAAATAAAATAAATTTATATCAATAAAGTGTAAAAGAGAGTCCTACTAGAAAATAAAGAATAAATGAAAGCCTTATAAGAGGGTTTATATGTCTAGAAATATCAAGTGAATATTTCATTGAATTAAAAGTAAAAAATTTGAACAATAATATTGGATAATTAGTGAATATAATGTAGTTGTGGAAGATAAGATATTATTTATGAAAGTATTGTAAGAATAAATAGTTTCCAACAAACCAAGTTGGGGGTTGAAGTTAAGAAACTCTCTAAGAAGAAATATGTTACTTTAACATCAACTCTAATGAAATGTCAAAAAAAAGTCTTAGTAAAAAATCAAAACTTTAGGATGAAAATAATAACATTGAATGATATAATTTTCTAGAAATATCACTATTATATTTGATTAGTATATTATTCATCCAATTAAAAGAAATATTTCACTGAATAATGAGATAAATTTTGTAATGTAATAGAAGGTAAAATTATTTATCTAACCAAATTAAAGAAAATAACGTTATAAATACCCTAATATATGTTCTATTGTGAAAATATTTTTTTTCAATAAGTGAATTTTTATTTATTAAAGGAAATTTCATATTCATGTTTCACTAAGGAGTTATTCATATGCAAATTATTAAAATTTCCCTTGATATTTCTTTGTGTATGTAGAATTTTCTTACAAAGAAGCTCATTGATAAAGAATATAATAAGGTTAGATTATTTTTTAATGGGGAATTATTATAATAATTGTCTAATTTGAGAGTAGATATATAAACCCAGTGATAATTAATAATTATGTGATCTTTTAAATTTGTATAGTGATTTTTAAAATTATACTAGATTGAGATTGAGAAGTTGGAAGTCATATGGAACTAATATTAATGTGACAATTAAAGCCACAAGACTAGAATAATACCTTATTAGCTATAAGATTATGTGAATTGATATATCATATTCTTGGATCTTTTAATATTGGTTTTTATCTGTTTATGTATAGAAACCTTTGGTTTTGAAATATGCACCCAAACTAAGGGAAATACCTTATTTCTTCTCCAAAGTGTGTGCTACCTACACCTGAAACAAATAAAATTTTACCAGTAGTTTTAAATAAAATATATAATTACTAAAAAAACAAATTTATAGATACAATAATGTCATAAATATTTATAAAATAGAATACAATATATATTCAATAAAAAAATAGTTTCAAATCATTAAATAAGAAACTAAAACTAAATAGTAGATGAAAAAAGGAAAAATTTTAGAATTAGAAAGGGAATTAATAATAAATTTGTATACAAAATAGATTTGATTAAATAACAAGATCAGATATATGATAAATCAGAAATTTTTTATTTTGACTATTGGAGTAGAAAAGAAAAATTAATATAATGGGATATGAAATCCAAAGACAATATTTATCCTCAGAATAGTTAAGCATTCTGAAAGAGTGATTATTTAATATAAATCATGGGGGAAGAGGGAAATAGACCTGGAATTTCAAAAAATCAGGGGTTCCAATAACATGAAAAATGGAATAAAAACACACAAAAACCCTGAAAATGTAAAAATCTTTTTAGAGAGTTATTTTTTCAAGGAATAATCCATGGTTCAACTAACTAAGTGAGGATAAATAATGTGTTAGGATTACTTGAGAGATGAGAATATCAATCTTTGAATGTGCAATGATGAGGCTAAACAAATCATGAGGGTGTATGAAGATGGTAATGAATTATTAGAGTCTATTAGATCAAAGAAATGAGGGTTATGGATTCCTTGTGAGAGAAATGTGAGACCGATCGTGATAAATGAAAAAATGAAAATGAGTATACTTGATTTTTGATAAAATTTTAAAAGGTACATCACATCCATTATTTAATAACCAATTTGAAAGAAATAGTTTTTTCACATTAGTTTCAAATAACCAACATTATAAATAATTTTTCAACATCTATTATCCTAAAAATGATGTGCTAAACCTCATATTCCATGTCAGTTTCTATGTAACTTACATAGAGTATAATTTTTTTAGATTTCACATCAGTTATGTAATAATTGGTGTGAAAAATATTTTTTAATTTCTTTTTCGCATATTTTATAAGTAAGCGATGTTAAAATAAAAGACATGATAAATATTTTTTATACTAGTGCCATATCGTATCATTACTATCGTAGGAAGAGAGGGGAAGAGTTGGTAGGAAACCATCCATATCAACACCATCCTAGATGTTAGTGAAAACACCCAAAACCCCAAAATGTTTGGCACTGTTAATGTTATCCAACTCATGTATGGCACATTTAGAAATAACATAAAATACATGATATATCAATAAAATGCGATAAAAACCTATGGTTATACCTAAAATACCTTAGAATACACCACCACACCACAAGTGAACCACACATATACCATCACAACCACTGGTACCATTGTATGAAACACACCACAAAACCAACACACAAAGCCACACATTCCCAATTTCAATTACTAGTTTCACCATTTTTTTTGATTTAATGAGTTTTAAAGAACTCCCATTTATAATCCATTTCAATCACAATTACCTATATCATTCATTTATTGTTCATGTTAATTTATCCAATTATCACACAACAATTTAATCCCAATAATATTCATTTACTAACCCATGATATTTTATCCCAACATTATAATTTATTCCGTGGATAACTAGGAAACTAACACAACCACACCACACAACAACTCGCTCCTCACACATAAACTATCTCTATAACCCCACCTCCACTAAGCTGCCTCACTACAATAACCAAATGTCTAAACTGACACACAAAACTACCACACAACACAATCACCACACAATTTCCAACATCATATCAATATAACCAAACGTTACAACTACCACACATCATAAACACCATGAAAATGACCATATTAACCACCAAACATCGCAAATGAAATAAATATTCCCATAATGAATGCCAGCTAACCATTACATCATTTCCGCACACACTCATATCCTAGCTATTCATCACTATCACCGTATAATATCCCATACCTCACATGGAAAACACAACAGGAAAAAACATAAAAAGCATTACATCTCGAATTCTAAAATGTATCACCTACCACACCACAATCACTGAAAAACACAACCACCACAAAAATTTCCACATGACATCAGTACAACCACATGTCACAACCATCGCACATCACTACCATTTTACATCCTCCCATATCAATCACCACACATTACAATCTAAACACAACTGTCCATAATGGATCGCATGCTAGCCAACCCATGCATCACCTCCCCATACACTCACAACCTAGTCGATCATCACCATCACTACACAATATCCCACACCACACAAGGAAACCACAACAAGTACAACCACATAAATCATCACATATAAACTCCCAAAAATTAAATTCAAGGGATTACATTACATAATACATTATTTAGAACGATCAGTATCATATAAACCAGATTTCCATGGGAAACTAATTTTTTATCAATACATATGTTCCTATCCTTTTGATTCTAGGTGGTAATAATAATCATAATAGTAATGGTTTTATATACATATCTACAATAACAAAATCCAGGCTCCCAACAACCATTATTTTTCAGTAATGTCAACAGTCTATATTGCACATCAATAATAACATCGAAGTAATAAAATCATGTGATTTCTAACCATACCCATAAATTTTATATTATCTAATTAATTTTTTTTATTAATCTGTCCCTTATTATCCACCCAATATAAGGAAAAATCATAAAATCCCTTCATGTTTCAAATACATTGGGATATAATGAGGATCCCATACCCCAATGTAGTTTTCTAATTCACTACGCACAATAAAGAAAATAAAAATTTCCCCAGAAACCGCAACCATGCTAGAAAATCTAAGATCAATCAAAACTACACCAAAAGTTGATTAAAAAATAGAACACACACACCCCAAACCAATACAACACCACCGATGTGAATCCCCAAAATAAGTACATCTTGAAACATTTTGATATGTATAAAACTAACATAATATCTTCAATGATAAACCACCATAACCCAAGAATAAATTCAAGATAAAAAGGGCCAAAAGATCCTACAAAACCTATAGGGTTCACTCAAAAGTTGAGAGGAAATGAGAGCCAATGAAGATAATTCATCTGAACATCAGATTTATAAAATGATGTAACTTTCCAGATTTATGTCGTGAATTACATATTCACAACATGAATTCATATAGGCCCACACAATACAAGCTATAAATTAGATTCAAGGTGGGTACCCTTAAAAGTTTTAGTTTCCATCGAAATTATTGGAACCTCTTCCAAATTTAATCCACATTATGAATTACACTTTTGTATAATTAATTCATTTCACAAAGTAATCATCACCCACATAAAATCCATGAATCACAGGCCACACAATCCATGAATTATAGAATTACATTATGAACCTACCGTTTATGATGTGATTTTACTGCAACAGTTCTCCCATTACACCATGCGATTATTATTAATTTTGAATAAGTTTATTATTTTGGAAAGATTAAAGGATTAAGGTAAAGATAACATGAGGAATAAATATTGGGTTAATTCATGAAAAAATATATGATACTATTGTGAATAAATTAGTATATTTTTTAGATTATATGATTATATCATATAAATTTTTGCAAGTGACCTTATGAGTGATTAATGTTATTTAGAGATAAATATTATGTTGTTCTCAGAAGAAAATATGATAAAATATTTCTGATATTTGGGTTTTAATTTTTTAGTAATGTTTTAAATAGAGTTAAGGTTAGTTATTTATAGAATGTTTAAATTTAAACTTTGGGTGTTATTTTTAAGGCTTTGGATATTAATTTAGTATTTCTTAGTATTATATATTACCATAACTTGTGCAAACCATTTTGTTTTTTTATTGTATAAAAAATTGGGGAATAAATTATTATCCTTTTGTGGATCTTGTGATATGTTAGAAGTTAATTTTAGTGCTTTAGTAATGGAAAATCCATCTCGAATATTCATTTCTTGGAGTGAGATATTAGATAAAAGTGGAAACTGCTCGAAGAACAATCAAAGAATAAAATTATGCATATAGAATAGAAAGAAATATCATAAGTATATTTTCTCATATTATTTATCTCAGTGGTAACATAATTACTCAGATAAAGTAATAAAAAGACAAATCTACCAAGTTTATGACTCAAGTATTAAGGTATTCTTTCAGAAACTCTTTCAAAAACATGAGTCGAATAATGGTAAATAAATAGTTTAATATATATTTAGGAAATGATAAGTTTCCTAGTATTTACATAAACATTAAAGTTACTTCAAAAAATGTAATTAATGTGTATTAAAAGATAATTATTTCCACTTATATATATTTTATTCCACTATTGGGAATTCACTCGTAGAAAATGGTGATTCAACATCAGTTTTTTTAGTTTTTGGCGCTGGTTTTCAACTGACGTTTATAAATGAGATATTAAAATTCCTTTTTAGCGGTGCTTTTATGAAACTAATGCTGATACCCATTCATGAAAGCTTTTTAGCATTGGTTTATACAATAAATAACGCCAAATCATTTTTCAGTGTGGTCTTCAAAATCAGTTATCAGGGTAATCGATGCTGAATGTCCAATATATTTGATCTTCATAGTCAATTTTAATTAAAACCAATGCTGAAGATCTATTTTGAGGAGGATTTCGACATTGGTTAACACTAAAACCCATGCCAAATTATTGTCCTGTGGGGTATTCAACATCGATTTTATAAGATAACCGAAACCAAATATGATATATATTTGGTTCACTGTTAGTTTATATATAAACTTATACTTATGTCTACCTAGACATAACCTCATGAATTAGTAACTGTCAACTAAATCATCAAGAATTCAGAGGAATGTTTCTTCTATTATAAAACAAAACATCAGAAGATAAATAAATATAGTTGGTGTTTCAAACATTCCTTAAAAAGAAAATTATCAAAAACATTATGTTAGATATTTCATTTTCATTTTCAACCAAATCAATAGGTTTCCATCAAATTCACGATTTTTAAATTCATTTTCCATTTAAATCCTCTTTTTTAAGGAATCAACATCAAATAATAACATGAAATCAAATTACAATTCAACAAATACTTTTTCTTAAAATTTATGAAACCAACCATAATTTAACAACTTAATCAGAATAACATTATATATATAATTATATTTTAAACTAGAATAAAAAATCATATACTTCTTAATTTACAAAAAAGTAAGTCACGAACACTGAAGAATTATATTGAGATCATTAGGATCAAACACCTATTACAACAAAATAATTATTTTTAAAAACTTTTTTAGGAAAATATAAGATTAATAATAAACATTAAAAGATACATACCTGATAATTTAATTTGAAATGAAACATATCAAATAGTAGGAAAATAAAGATCTAAGATGGGTCATCTCATTATTCGTATACGGATCACCATCATTGAACATCTACAATTGCTCTGAAATTAAAATACAAAATACCATGACATAGAAAATAAAATAATTAATATAACTAACCTTATCAAATTTATTCAAAATCCCAGTTGTGATTATCTCATACATGAATTTTAAAACACAATAACCACATTCCATGCTTCCTTTTTGATGGTGAAATTGAGGTTATAAAATAATAACATGATATTAAAAAACAATATATATATATATATATATAATCAAAAATATTATGAAAAATTAAAATAATTATCGTTACTTTCACATATTTCATTGGATTAAGATTATTTATCTTGAACTTATTTTTGTTAAACCTTTTCCTTGACCTGTATTTTCATTTATATCAAATAATAAAACAAGTAAAATAATAAAAATTACAATGATTAAACTTATAAAAATGAAGAAAACTTACTCGTTTAACATGGTGAAAAAATAATTATAAACACCACCTAATAAAGATCAAAACCAGTATAGCGTGTATTCCATTGGGAAGAATACGCCTAACATCCAATGCCCTCTACAATATAAAATATCAACAATTAATGAAATTATTATAAATATTAGTTCATAATTATATTAATGTTCTTACCCATAAAATATGGAAGAAACCAACATCCATTCTCTATCTTTGATAATATCTCTGATATATATTTAATTTTACAAGGATGTTTCACATATTGCACATCCGTTGAAATGAATGGTGGATCCATAAGACCATAAACATCAGTGGCCTGATTTTGTCTCAGAAGTGTGTGTAGATACCTAATTAAATATGTAATATAGTAGGCAACTTAAAATAATCTTTAATTACATAATAAAAACTTAAACATTAATTTACCTACATGGAAAATAATTGAAACACAGCCATGATGAGCTCTTCAAACAGAATCAGATCAGTGATATCTTTTTTGAATATTCTAACCAGATAGTTTATTCCACATATTTCATCCATTATATGAAACTCATATAAATTATCCTATGAAGAAAAACTCTAGGATAATATATTTATCCCATTAGAAATAGAGGTATCTCCAACCGTTACTTCTTGAACCTTCTATTTCTGTTTACATTGTATCATTTATTTTGATTGTACATAATATTATAAAAATTAAATTTTAGAAAAAATTATAAGTAATTTTCAAATAAATGTAATTAATTTTTAAAAACAAGGCATACCTCATATAATATTTAATGTATAATCTTAGCCTTACAAACTTAAAATTGACCCACACAATCCCTAACTCTTATAAACTCCTTAGTAAGAAATGATAATGGAAAATTGGGATCAGTTATATCAGTCACCAAATCTCTGAAAGAACCCGATTGTAGAAGATGGTGCTGTATAGAATCCCCAAAAATATGTACGAATCCATACACTAAAATTCATACACAAGTATCTCCAATAAACTACTCACAATATAATGTTGGGTCCGAATGACAAGGTGGAGGATCTAAGGAGGAAATATGGGTGGGCTGGGCTAGCTAGGCAGTCTGTACATGTTTCACATCCAACTGTGATAGCTAAAAAGACTAGGTAGGCTGGGTGGGTTGGGCTAGCTAGGCAGCCTGTACATGCATCGCATATGACTGTGAAGGCTAGAAAGCCTAGTTAGGTTGTGATTGTCTTGTAAATTGTTCAAACATATATTGTATAACTGATTGAATTTGACCACCATGGACTATTTCATTTATTTCAACTAATCTTTTAAGGAATCCATTTCTAGATCTCTTGACTGCTTAATTTGTTTACCAAAAACAGTCATAATACTAACACCCACCTGATATCCTATTACTCGGCCTAGGCTTTCTTGTTTTCTGAATGTCATAGATAGGATATCAATTATACCCTTAGGGATAAAACTTCCTTGACAATACTTATCCTGAATATCACCAAGAAATATAAAATGAAATTGTTATATCAATGTTTTTAATTTTAAAAATATAAAAATCAATGAAAGATAAAAAATATTTACTTACAATTCTTTCAGCTACTTCCTTAGCATACTATGTAAGATACATTTCATTTTTCCTTCTTGCTTGTTTCCATTTTTCCTAGTGAGTGGGAGGAGATAGAAGACCAAACTTTACCTATTCTGAACTACTAAGAGATCATGCTCCTAATGCTTCAAATTTTCCCTCAATCATTTTCTATTCTAATAATGGATACCGTCCTCGTGATAAAGTATGAGGGTATACATTTTTCAATTGGATCTCCTAATAAGATCTCCTAGAGGCCTATTTATAAAAACAAACTAATAAGTATGAGGGAATACATTTGTCAAGATTTCACATATATTTTTCTCAATAGGCATAACATCAATGTTATGTTTTATCTCTAAAAATCTCCAATAAAGTAGTTCAAAAAAATAGACTATTTCTTCTAGATATTTTTTTAATGACCAGAACTAATTTTCTTTAAAAATGTTAAATCAATATTTTTAACCCTATTGTAATATTATTCAATTGATGATGGTTATTTGGGAATATTGTATTCCTATAAACTATTAGATGCCATTTTCAATCTACAATAAGGACAATCAATTCACCAAAATATTCGACATCCCATGCACATTATCTTTCATCAATTTTGCAATTGATAATATGAAGTCGCTTCTTTAGAAATTGGATATTATTTTTTATCTTAACACTGTACCTGGATAAGTTTACATATATAGAAAAGTCTTTTATACTGAACATTATCATAGCACAAAAATGAAAATACTCTTTATTGTAATCATAAAAAACACTAACACCCATCTCCCATAAATGTTTAAAATCATCAATCAAGGGTGAAAGATATACATCAATATCGTTTCCTTGCATTTTGTTCCATAAATCAGGAAGCTCATCATAACATATTTTTTTTCATACATATATGTGGGTATAATTTGTAAACTACCAACAAAAATAGGCCATGAACTATGTTGGCTACTTAAACTCCAATATGGATTCATTCCTTCTATACACACTCTGATTCTAAGATTTTTATCTTCACTTCCAAAATCAAGAAATTATTTATCAAATATATTCCATTATGATGAGTCAGTAGGGTTATGTAATTTACCATCAGAGATTCATTCATCTGAATTCCATCTTAACCTTTTTTCATCCATTGAATTTGAAAATAGACGCTTCAAACAAGGAATTATTGGAAGTTACCAAATTTATTTTGTAGGATATTTGATTTCCGTAACTAAAAATGAATCAAATTTAATTTATCGGAATTATATGAATGGATTATTGTAAGGAATTATTTGATTTGGCATGAGGTTATATTTTAGTACCAGATAATGAATATGAATTGACTTTTGCATCCGTCTTATAGTGTGATGTTCCACATATTGTAAATTTTTATAAAAAAATATATTCTTTCCTATAAAACACAAAATAATTGGGTCAAGCATGTATCTTATTATACCCCAATCCCATTGGGTATAATATTTCCTTCACCTCATAATATAAATCTAAATGCCCATTACGTTCTGAAAGTAACTCTTTTAAAATATCAATTAAGTTAGAGAAAATTTTATCACTCCAACCATTTTTTTATTTCAAATTAACATATCTAAAAAAATCTAATAACACAGTATATTTGCAACCCAAGAATAATGGTTTTTCATAATCTTCATAAAATAGTTCAATAGTTGCTATTTTTTAGTGGTTTTAACACTTAAATCATGAAATAATTCTTCATTATGATCCTATTTTCCATTATGAATACTATCATCAACATTAGATGTTGAATTTATAATTATTTCACCATGCCATATACAACGTGTATTATTAATGATAAATCCATAGAAAATGAGACGATCCTTGATTTATCTTGAATTTAACTTTCTCATATTTAAACACTTCACACATGGAAATAAAATCAAATCTGTTTTTTGAAGATTTTTTTAGAAAAATACTTGAATTCATAAACTCATTTTTCATATTTATTACTGGTTCTTCGTAAATTTATCCAATTATGATCCATTAAAAATATGATATTGTAATATAATTATTGAATATATTAAAACAAATAATCATTTAAATATATATATATAAACTGATAAATTTTAAACATAAAAACTTTCAAAAAAATGATTGGTACTCCTACCTAAAATATTAATGATTATTAGGAATAAAATAAAAACTAAAATACAATAGGTATTAGTTTGCATAATGTGTCACAAATCCAAAAGTAGTTGATTTGTTTAGAATAAAAAATAAAAAATATCAAAACTAATTTCAACTAACATATATACACATATAAATATATATATATATATATACACATATAAAACATATCAAAATTTTAAAAAATATATATAGATAGATATATTTTAAACATACAAAAATTTAATGAAGAAAATATCTAATATGTTGAGAGATAAACAATTATTAGGATTAAAATAAAAAATAAACTACTATAGGTAATTATTTTATTAAAATAAAGAATTATAAACAATTCTTGATGAAAATGGTAAAGAATAAGAATATTTATATAAAGTTTAGATATATTTTTTAAACGATTATCAGAAAACACCACTTCTATTCTACCTGAATTCTTCAAAATAGAAATCTATTCCTCTTAGGTATAAACTAGAAAAAAACCATTTGATAATCCCATTAAATAAATAATTTATATAATTAAACATACTTTAAAAAAATTAGTAATTAAATGTCAAATGCATACAAACAAACGAATGAGTTAATCAATTTTATAACTAACAAATAATGAATTTATCTTAATTTTTTTTAAAAACCACTTACAAATTTTAGAGTTGTACACTAAAAAATTTATCCTAAATATAGATAAATTTCCTTTAATTAGATAATAAAAATAACACTAAAATAAAAAATTTAAACATTTAAAAAAAATAAGAATAAACAACAATAAGAAAACCTATAATCGCATTACTACTCGACTATAATAGTGTTACCGAAGATGAAATATATAGATAATGTTCCTTGAATTTTCTGGTATGAAAAAAACTAAAAGGAACAATTATAACATTTGAACAACAATGAACAAAAAAAATAATATGAGAAAAACTTACGATTCGAGTGCCAATTGATTATAAAAATGTTACGGAGATGAAATAAATACATGGATTGCAAAAGGATGAATGATTAATGCTTATAAATTGTGAAAATATAATTCAACATGAGAACAAACAATCACAAAATCTGTCGCAATGTTTTTGGTCACCATTGTAAGTGTCATAGGTTGAGAGAAATAAAGAACGAGTGACATAAAAAATAAGGGTTTCAAGGTTAGGTGTTTTTTTAAAATAGGTTTAATGTTGGTTTTCACTAAAACCGATGTTAAAACAAATTTTTTCAGCATCTGATTTCCATAAAACTGATGTTGATGACAGAAATATTTTTATTTTCCATGTTGGTTTTATTGAAACCGATGACAAATTATGTTCATAGAGAATTTTTTGTGTCAGTTTATAGCAAAAGAAATTCCATAAATATTATACATATTTTTTGGTGTTGGTATTATAAAAACCCGATGCTGAAAATTTAACTCATTATATTTCGGCATCAGTTATTATAATAACCAACACCTAAATATAAAGCATTTACTATTATAACACAAGTTATATTGAACCGAAATTATAAATATTATGTTAAAAATACTTTTCTACTAGTGATTGAATCTAAAAAATTTTAAAACTATTTTTATCAGAAAAAGGATAAAATAATGATGACACAGTTTATTTAAATATATAGAATGAAATACCTTGATATTTTAGAATGCATATTTATTTAAATTATTTTTTTTCAATATATTATGTTTCACACTGAACTAAACTAAAATCAAATATGATATAATTTATTGGGATAAATTATGAAAATTATAGATAAATGTTAATAAATTATGAGGCTGCTATAATAATCAAAAGTAAGAAAAATAAAGTTGGAATAAATAAAAAAATATATAAAAATTCCATGAGCATATAATATTTATCCCTATGCTCCACCATAAATATCATAATCCCAATGAAAACTAAATATGAAAGGCTAATAAGTAGAACTATTTTTGGCATGATGAGAGGGAAGTAATGATTTTAGGGATTTATGTGAGGTTATATAAGAAGGTAATATGCCCATTGAGGTTATATATGCATTGGAATTATATATCCATTTTACTCATATGATAATTGGGCTTAGATATCATTTGGAACTATATTATCATTGGTCATATATAGTCATTGAGTTTAATAATTGTAATTTTTTTTATAAAAATAAATGATTTGATATGATTAGAATCATATTTTTCCCCAAAGAAATGTTTTTAAGGTATTGTGAATTTTATCATCAAAAATTAATCACTTACAAATTATTCTTATGAAAATATTTGATAGTTCAATATATGAACTAAAATATTAACATTCATCTAATGGTGGTTACTAGATAAGGAATGAGTATAAATTCATTCTATACTTCAAAAATGGATTTTATAGCGTTTTTTGTGCGAATATTATAATTAATTTCTCTAACTTTAAGAAATTGTATTTAAAAAACTGGATGTCATTTTTTAATTCATCATGTCATAATATAATTAGGAAATATTTTGGTATTTTTCAAAAAATATTGATTTTTAAGTGAATAGTGAAAATTATGAGTTTTACAAAACTTTCAATTTTTTTATTTTAAAAATATTAATTTAGAAGTCTCAATTTGTTTTCAATTTTCTTTTAATGTAATATAAGATAAATTTGATTTATAATAATCAAAATAATTCCATAGTAATCAATATTATATTTAATTTTGGTATAAGTTTATTCTATGTTTAATTTTTTTTTCTAAAAACTGTTTTTCATTGTGTTTTTCACACATATTTCAAAATAAATTTATATCACTTTTAAACATTAATTGTAAAAAATAGATTCCATAATTTTTAATTTAATGGTAAGAATTTAGTAATGAGTTCAATTTCATTTTTGTCACTATGAATTTTAATAATGGTAAAACTATGTCACCATCGTAAAGGGTAAATCAAGTTAGTTAAGGTAAATAATTTATGAAAAGTGTACACAATTTTTGGGACCAAGTTGAGATAAAAATGATCAGACTCACCATCATAATTGTTAACAAGTTTGTGTTGTCTTTTTTTGTCAAGGAAAATTAAAAAAGAAGAAATCACATCACTTTTGTAAAATTTGGTGATCAGACTCACAACCATAATCTAGTCATTAGCTGTAAAAAGCATAAGAAAGTAAACTTGTTTGAGAAGAAGTTTTATGGAAGAAAACTCTCATCGGAATCACCTTGAGTCCTAGAAATAATGTTGTGTTCAAATAGAGGAATTAAATCAAAGTATGCATGAATCTAATAAAAATTTTATGAATCTGCTGATCTTGGATTTCTCATAAATAATATGTTAGATGAAAGACTTGTGATGCTAGCTTTATGAAGGAAAGGGGGTGAACAAGTGCTACTAATTGAATCAAAAATCAGTTTGAAATGAAAGAAGTTTTTGGAAGTATGAGAAGTTATAAAACTTTCCAATGTAATTCATATGATGCTTAAACTGATATTAAAGATTCTCAAATTCATGAGAAAGTCATGATACAAGCAGAATTTTGTGGAAGAAGGATGTTTCTAAAGCCTAATATTTTCGATCTCAAGAATATCAGTTTGAGATCACCATACCCAAAACTAATTGAAGGTTTTTTTGGAAACATGACATAATGAAGATTATTTTTTTTATTTAGAACAATAATACAAAATAAAATAATATTTATAGAAGGAATTTTGTGTGAATATTAATGAGAAAATATAAGATGTTTCTGAAGTTTACGCTGCTGATATTGATCTATCAGATTCCTTGTTTCACTGATCATTGGAGAAAAAATTGATTTCATTGGGGAGTTTTTGGACTAGTGAAAAGGAAAAAGAATGATGAAATTTGTTTGTAGAGAGGCAATAAATTCATAGACCAATCATTTTGATGAAGATCAACAATACAGCCAACCATTTTCATCAATATGAATTACTGGTTTTTTTTTCATTTCAATCGATAGAAATACGAACCATGATATGTGTTTATCAATTGGTTCAATATTGTAGGACTAGATTTAACATAGATAAATCAAAGTGAAGTAGAGACAAATCCATCTTATGTTGGCTAGAATCGATAAATTCATCCAATGTAGGATCATCGGTTTGAGGAAAGAAGAAATGAAGAACTTCTTAAAGGAGTTAAAAAGTGTTGTCAAAAGGAGATAAAGTTTGTAGGGTTTCTAGAAAAAATTTCAATTAATTTTTAAATATGATGCTGAAGTGTTTCCAAGGAAGCATTGACATATTTATAAGTTTTCACTTTGTTTATGGAAGAATGGTTATAATATTTCCACATGGTCATCATAATGAGAAACATTCAGTTATTATTTATTTGAAAATAGGTTAAGTAAATCATAGTGACCATATCATAATATGGGAATCATAGTAAAAATCGGAATCATATTTAAGATCGTGAAGAAAGTATGAAGAGAGATGAAGTCGTGAGAAGAGTCGAGAAAGTTTGATAAGAGCTAAAAAGTGCTGAAGATGTCAAATATATACTAGATATGTAAGAAAATATATGTTTTGGGAATTTTGGTTGAGAAGGACAACATTTCAGAATCCTATCTAAACCAAATTTGGCTCACTTATAAATAGATGAATTACCACTACCACAAAATAGGGCAAGGCCAGCGCCACCCTTTATCAGTGCTATAGGTAAAACGCTGATAAAAGGGGGGGTACCTTTATAAGTGCTAAAAAAAGTGCTGATAAAGGTACCCATTTATCAGCTCTTTTTTTAGCGCTGATAAAGGTATCCCCTTTAACAACACTTATTTTTAGCACTGTTAAAGGGTACCCCTTTGTCAACACTTTTTTTAATAGCGCTGATAAAGGGGGGTCTTTATCAGCGCTTTTTTAAAAGGACTGATAAAGGGTCTACTTCCAAAAAAAATTCATTGAAAAAATATATATTAATATATTAATATTTAAATATATAGATATAGTTATACTGATATAAATATAATATATATTTTTTAAATAAAAATTAAAATATATTTTAGATAAGTATAAATATACAGTTACACTTAATATATAAGATATTTAGTGAAAATGGCTTATAAAAAAATTTAAAAAATATTTTTAATTAATAATTTGCTAATTATTATGGATTAATAGTCATTTAATAATAATTTGAAGACTAAAAAAATAAAAAAAAAATAAAAAAAGATCTAAAATATATTGAAAACGCAACTCGAACTTCAAACGGCCATAACTTTTGATCTGAGTGTCTGTTTGAGCTCTACAACATATCAAATCGAATTCTATGATGAGATCTACACCCTTATTAGCTTAGGGCACCACAGTCAAGGTTTTTTCAAGGCCAAAAAAGGCCTAGAAGGTCTCCAAAATTGATTTTTTAGTCAGGATACCCCGATTTTTTAACAGTTAGTGGATTTTGAGCCTCATTTAAGGGGGTATTATTGCCTTTTTTTTGGTGAGGACTGAATTTATTCTAAGGTATTGCATTCATATTGATATTATTTATTTAAAAGTTTATTGTTTTTTATAATTCACTACTATTTATCATCAAATATATAACTATATATACATATTTTTTATATATTCACACCTAAAAATTTATTTTTTTTAATAAATAATTAAACATATTTACATATAAAATATATTAGACTTATATAAATAATAACTAATATCCATTTTATTTAAAATACCAATATATATTAATATAACTATATATATATATATTAATATAACTATATATATATATATTAATTTAACTATAAATATATATATTAATATAACTATATATATATATTAATATAACTATATATGTATTAATATAAATATATATTAATATAAGAATAAATATAACTAAATATATATATAAATAAATAGATATATCATAAATAATAGAAAAAATCAATATAGGGGAGTGACAAAGGCTTTAGGCGCGTAGGGGGGAGGTCTCGAGATCAAATCCGGGTGGAGGCAGGGGTAGGGGTGTGCCCGCATGGGTGAATTTAAGGGTCTATCACTGATAAAGGTCACGTATAGTGCTGATAAAGGGTGGAGGGGGTGCGTGCGGGCGCTGTAGGGTGCGGGAAAGCGCTGATAAAGGGGGGCTCAAGCGCTCTAAAAATCCCCCCATAGATTGCAAGGAATTTTTGTAAATTTTTGTAATTTTTTTAACTTTTATTAGCGCTAAAAAAAGCACTGATAAAGGGGGTATTTTATCCGCGCTAAAAATAAAGTGATGATAAAGGACCCTTTTATCAGCACTTTTTGGAGCGCTGATAAAGGAGACCCCCCTTTATCTATGCCGGCTTTAATAGTGCTTTTATAGCACTGTTAAAGGACATTTTTATCTTTGATAAAGGGGGTATTTGTAGTAGTATACTTTGTACTTTCCTGTTACTTGTACTATTCACGATTGAAGTTTAGAGAAGGTTTAGTTGAGAAAGTTTCTAGAGAGATAGAGTTTTCAGATCCTGAATTCCTTATTTTTTTTTGGATTGAAGAAGAAATACAGAAGATAGAAGATCATATTCAGTATTTCTGGAGCAGATTTATAAATCTGACTAGGATTTACAAACTTATACAGAATTAGTTCTGAATTGTTTCAGCGGTATTCTACTAGATAAATATTATCAAACAAAGAGACCTGACTGTCAAATAGGGCTAGGTATTATACTATGCATCATTATAAAGTCTAGAGAATTTATTTCCTACTCTTGAGTAAGAAAGTGGAGAATTGTTTTGAAGATATGATTTGTGAAAGTTGACAAGGCAACATAGTAAATTGTTTCTTAACTTTTTTCAAAAAATTTCATCATAACATTTTTTGCTTCTTGAAGCGCCTAAACTGTTGTATTAATTATAGTGAAACACAAGTGTTAGGGAATATCCTACTTGTTGTATCCACCCAAAAGATTTTTTTCTAGTGTATTATGTGGTAGTATATTTTTTCCAAACCACACTAAAGAAGTAGATACTCCTGTTGAGTTTTGAACCTTGTAAATTCTTGTGTTCTTATGGATGTGTGATTGTTTCATTTTAGAAAATTCATAACTCTTTATAGGAGGTGAAGTTTCTTTTAAATGGATGGAAACATAAAAGAAAAATATATCACTGATTCAACCCCTCCCCCTCTTAGTGATATATTGATCTTGGATTGGTAATATCAGTTGGTATCAAAGTGAATGTTCAATTCATTTACTCATTGCTAAAGTTTTTGATATTGAATTTGTGATAGTGAATCTGAATTGTGTGAATAGTATGGGGATTTTGGTCTTCATTGGAAAGAACTATCATATCTTTAAAGATATAAAGTTACCTTATCTTATTCCTTTTTGGTATGATTTTCATGAAGCCACAATAGTTGGATTTTCTCATGTTGATGATACACTTCCTCTCACATCTATTGACAAGAGGAATCTTGAGAATGGCGGAAGATCTAAGAATTCATTACTCTCATCACATTCTTAAAGCAGTTTTTTAAGAGCGAAGGGTGATTCCACATCCAAAGGTATGTGGGATAAGTTAAAAAATATTTATGAGGGAAATATAAAATTGAAGAAAGGAAAATTTACAAATTTGGAGGCTAAATTATGAAGAACTCAAGATAAGTGAGTACGAATCTATTGGTTACATCTTTACCTGAGTAAATAAATTTTTTATCACCATTATAAGTCTTGGTAAAAATTTGGAAGATTCTACTATTGTTGAAAAGATATTCAGAATTCTTCCTAACAAGGTTGATACAAAAATTTCTTCACTGAAAGTTAGAGATCCAGAAACACTATCTATGGATGATTTTCAGAGTACTCTAATTACTTTTTAAATGATAAGGGATAATTTTATGAAAGAAAAAAAATTCTATAGAGAAATTTATATCAAGGATGCCAAGGAGGAATATTCAAAGAATATTCCTAGAGAAGAAGAATATGGTGACTCTGATTCAAAAAAATGGGATGTAAAAATGTTGATTATTTTTATCCTTGTTTTCTAAAAATGTGAAAATAGGTACATAAAAATATGAAGGGGAAATTCCCTTGAATATTTTTTAATGTGGAGTTTTTTAGAACTTTATGGAAAATATTTGTCAAAGAAATAAATAATATAATAGAAATTTGGATGATATAAGGAAGATAGTACCCTGTAAAAAACTGGGTGATAAGGATAATTATTATTCCAAAGGGACAAATATATAATTCTTCAAATACAAAAGCATAAGTTTCTTATCTAACGATGATGAAGGAGAAGATAGTGAAGATGAATTTGAAAAATATTTTGAGAAGGCTAGTGAAAATACTTTTTTTACAATAGTGAACAATGAAGAGTTCCGAAGTAGTACGTCTGAAGAAGAAGAAAATCAATTAGAATTTTTTCAAAAATAAGAATTGAAATATTTCCTGAGAAATATTTGGAGGCTTCAGAAAGAAATTATCATGTTTTGAAATGAATACTTGTCAATAATAATTCAAGAATTTGTCTTTGATGAGAAAGTTAAGATACTGTAAGAGATTGAATACTTGAAGAAATCACTTGAGAAATAAAATAATCTTATTGTGAATATGGAAGTTAAGAAGAAAGAAAAATAAGAAGAGTTGGAACTTGACTAATATAAACTTTTTAAAGGTGAAAATGGGTTACAAGTTTCAATAAATCTATTGTTGAAGATGGTAAAATATCTGAAAGGGTTAAATATAAGAAGAAAAAATTACCTTCAAAGGTTGATAAAAAATTTGAAATTATTTCTGAGAAGAGGGATGTTTGGAAAGTTATGTATGTTTGAAAAACCTAGAAAGTAGAGAAGTTAGATGTTTCTAAAAATTATGAGTCCAAAAATGTTTCTATTACTTCTGTTTTTGATAAGGCTGAAAAGAAAACCAATCTAAAAAAGAATATTATGGTTGATAATTGAAAAGTTGGTGGTCTAAAAAGTGCTGATAATAAAGACAATAATATTTCTAAGAAAAATGATTATAACTATATAAAATATGAAATTTATAATGGTAAATATAATTTCTATGAAAACAATTGGTATTATGGTGGATTCAGACATAAAAAAACATGTGTTTGTTCAATCAAAAACATTAATACTATTACAAAAATTATATAATGAAAAGTTTGTGGGGGAGTAAATCCTATCAAATGACAAAGTCTAAAAATAATGTTTTTACAAAATCTGAGAAAGTTAGTGTAAAATTTAAAAATAGATTCCCACATTTGGAAAATATTTTTGAAAGATGTGAACAACCTAAGCATTTTGAAAAATGTTGTATTGTTTTTTTATCAGCATAAAAAAAAGTTTTCCAACAATTCTCAGAAGCTAAATGTGAATTAAGATAAAGTGAAATGAAAAATCTTATTGTTGAAACTACTCTCAAAGATTCAAAAGGAGAACGACCATTGATATTAGATAGTGGGTTTTCTTATAATATGTTAGGAGACTTAAAATTGTTTAAGAATGTGAAATACTTCAAATAAGGAACAATAACATTTGGAAATGATGAATCTATTAGAATCATAGGTGTTTTATCATCCATCATTGGAGAATAAAAGTTGAAATTCAAGAAATATTTATATGTTGATGGGTTAAAACACAACTTCCCAAGTGTTTCACAACTTTTTAGTGAAGGAAACAAAGTTATTTTCAGAAAATATGGTTTTTTGTGAAAATAGAGGAATATATAAATATAGTTATAGGAGGCCAACATAAAAAATAAAACTTATTTGAAGTTAGAAAATCACAAAACTATTGTTATATTATCATGGTGGAAGAGAATCAGTTGTGATAAAAAAGGATGGGACATATGTTTTGGATAAACATGTGCAAGTTATCAAATTGCGACAATGTCCATGGAATTACTAATATGTCAATAATAAGAGATTGGTATTGTAATATTTTTCATAAAGGAAAGATTATAAACTCTATGCATAAGAAATTTAACATTTTTTTTAAAATAACCCCTAGAACTTTTTCAATTTGATATATGTTGGCCAATAAGAAAACAATCAAATCATCGAGATAAGTATTTAATTACTTTTATTGATGAATTTACTCGCATTACTTATGTTATGTATATAAAACATAATTTAGATGCTCTCAAAAGGTTTAAATGTTTAAGGGGGAAAGATGAGAATGAATGTGAGTATTCAGTAAGGAAGTAGAGAATAGAAAATAGTGGGAAATTTTAAATGAAGAGTTTTAATGTTATATTTAGAAACATGAAATTTTTCTTGAGTTCAGTACACCATACAGTACTTAACAAAATGGTGTTTTTTAAAGAAAAAATATAATTTTGATATAAATGGGGTGAACTATGTTACATGAACATGATCTATCTCATAAATTTAGAGGAAATACTTGATCACTATTGTTTATATTCAAAACTGATGTTCTTATAGAATAAGTTCAGATATGACTCCATATGGAATGTTTTTTTTGAAAAAAATCCATGTTTGAAATAATTTTGAGTTTTTGGAATCCCAATCTTCATAAAGAATAAATGTGGAAACCTCAGAAAGTTTGAAAAGAGAGGTAAAGATAGAATTTTTCTTAGATATGATCTGAAATGAAGAGGATACAGTTGTTTCAAAAAATAATCAAGAAGATAAGTTGACTCTGTTGATGTGAAAGTTGTTGAAAAGATGAAGAAAATAAATACTCATATGTAGATAAGAAATATGAACAAAATAAAATATATTCTTTTTATAATTCTAATAGGGAGGTTGATAGTGGAAATCCTACTCTAGAAGATTACTAGACTTATCTATTTCCAATGATAAGGAAATATTTTAAGATCCTCTTCCCAGTCTAAGGAAGAAATTTGAAGCTCAAAACATTATTGGTGATCGACATAAAATGGCTCAAAAAATAATAATAGAAAAAAACATTATACATACTTCCTTGTATTCAAAATTTGTGCCAAAAGATGTGAATTAATCTTTTGATCATTTGAAATGGGTTTAGGCTATGAATAAACATCTAGATCAGAAAAAATAAGGACACTTGGGAACTCATACCTAAACCAATTAATTTTTTTATAAGTACAAAGTGGGTTTTCTGAAACAATATGAATTAATATGGTGAAGTGAAAAATATGAAGATTATTGTGCAATGTTTACTCATTGATTGAACCCATTGATTCTGATGAAACTTTTTCTCTAGTGACATGGTAATAAATAATAAGGAGATTTCTTCCTAATATTTTATAATTAAGTTACAAAATTTGACATATGGATGGTAAATCATCATTTTTGAATGGTGATATTGATGAGGAAATTTATATTGAAAAACCATGTGGATTATTTTTAGGAAGGATGAATGTTATGTGTACAAGATGAAGAAATACTTGTATAGTATAAAACAAGCATCGATAGAACGATATTCAAAATTAGATACCTACTAAAAAAAATTATTTTTAATAAAGGAAGGGTTGATAATAATGTATACATTAATGAAATTATATAGTTTCACCCCTGACTGACTGAAAATTAAATTTTTTATTATTCAAATACTTTTGAAGAAAAAGTGAGAAACCATACAAGACTTCATGACTTAAACAACCAGATCACCATGGAACAAAAGTTTTAACCCAACCAACACCAAGACATGATGTTGTGACCTGAAAACCTCAAACCAGTAGAGACCCAAAGATTAACCATACTAAAATTTCATTACCCATTTCAACACATTAAACCAGCCACTACACTATTTCCAAGCATTCAACACAATAATCAAAACACCAAAATTGGCCTGCAAGAAGTTGAATTGAATACCCCCAAAGTACATTGAAAACTCCTCATTTCTGGAGACCTAAAATCCTTCAGCATCTTCAGGTCCTTATTTCCCCTTTCTTACCCATAAAATAACTCAATAGACAAGAATCAAGACACGAACCAATCATCCAAAATCGCAAACAACAAGATGAGCATATTCAAATTGAATAAACATGAAGTATATGACAAGACCCACAACAATCATCCAAAATTGTAAAACAATCCAAAAACTCAAAGGTTCGAAACCATCACCTTAGACATCCACTCAAATGCTAATAAGGAAGAAAAAGATCCCAGTCACAAGCCACAATCTTGTTGCTGCCTTCACAACCGCACTCAGAGCCCATAACAAACCTCCCTACGACCCCGCCGTTGACATGAAAATTAACTTGCAAGAGACAGGAAACGACCACGAGCCTTCACCATTCCGCCGTGAAAAGCCCTATCAAATTTGAGGATAGGGAAAGAATGAGGCAGCCAGTAGTGGTAATCGGGTCGAGTCCACTAAGTCGTGAGCTGCACTTCACAAGACACCAAACAGGAAAGTCGAGGAGGAGATGCCACCGAACTGAGGTAGAGATGACGCAGGCAGCGATGGGGGAAATGAAAATAATTTCATGGGTTACAAATCTCACAAAATATAAAAACTATATTTCTTTCCCAGAAAAAGTATGCTATAGAACATATTAATAAGTTCAGCATGGAAAATTCAAAACCAGTTTCCACATATATTTTTTATGGGAAATAATCTATCTAAAGATAGAGAAGGTAAGTATGTTGATCCTAAAGAGTTTTGAAAGATGATTAGAAGTTTGTTATATTTAAATGCAACAAGACCTTATATTATTTATGTTATTACCATATGTAAAATATTTCAGAGTGATCCAAATGAATCACATCTATTGGATGGAAAAATAATTCCCAGATATATCAACGGCACAAAAAATTTCAAAATTAGCTATAATAGCTCAGAAAGTATTTACTTTTTTGGATATTCAGATTCTGATTGGGAAGGAAATGTTGATGATAGAAGATAAAAAGATGGTGGAGTTTTTTTTTCTGGGAAAGTTTTGTGTTAGCTGGTATACAAAGAAACAATGTTTATTAACTCTTAACATGACTAAAGCTGAGTATTTTCCTTATACTCAACCGGTTACCCAACATATATGGATAAATATTTAGTTATACGACTTACATTTTAAAGTAAAATTACCCTTTCTCTTGGGTTTTGATAATCAAAGTAAAATCAAACTTATAATAAACCCATCACAATATTCTTATTAAATACATATCGATATCAAATATCATTTCCTCAAAGATCATGCATAGAAGAATGAATTGAAGATAGAGTATGTTCCAATATCGGAACAAGTTGTAGAAATTTTCACAAAACCTTTATTAAAGGTATCTTTTTATAAATTGAGGATGAGCATGGGCATCTAAACTCTTTCTCATCAAGATTGAGTTATGTGTTTGTTTCACCTCTCTCATATTGTATTTGGATAGTGTTGTCAAGGGGGATAATTTTTTCGTAAATCTATTCATTTTTATGTGCTAAACCATTTAAGGAGGCATGTAAATAGGGGGAGTTGTGGGTAAGCTTTGAAATAAACATTTAAGTATGTGAAAAGTTCTAACTATTTGTTGGAGTGGTTATATAAACCTTTTTTCAACAGAAAAGTTGAATAATTGAAGAAAATATGACGAATTTTCATGAGTCACAACATTCAGACAACCTGGTTTTACTATTAATTATTATTGTTTCCTAAAATTTGTTAACTCATGTTGGATAAGAATTGTTGATAGTAATCCATTTTTTGAGCTTACAAAAGTTTAGTGATTTATGAACCTTGGTTGACAAAAAAATACAAAGGGGGAGATTGTTGGGACCAAGTAGAGTGGAAGATGATCACACTAACCATCATAAACAATAAGAAGTTTGTGTTGTATTTTCATGTCAAGGAAAGGTTAAATAAGAATAAATAACCTCACTTGGTAAAATTTGGTTATCAGACTCACAATCATAATCTTGTAATCAGATGAAAAAATATTAATAAGGTCTAATGGTATGAGAAGAAGTTTCATGGATGAAAAATATTATCAGACATACCATGAGACAATGAAAAAATGTTTTCACTTTTATGATGAAGTACATTGAAGTCTACATGAATCTGATAAAATATGAATATGATTTTCTAATCTTGGAGATCTTATAATTGATAAGTTATCTAGAAGACTTGTGATGATAGATTTATGAAAGAGAGGGTGGGAACAAGTGATTCCAATTGTATTTAGGATTAGATTGAAAAGAAATAAGTTCTTGAAATAATGGGAAGTTATAATACATTAAAATGAAAGTCAAATGAAACTGAATCTGATCCTAAATGTTCTCAAGGTCATGAGTAAGTAATGATAGAAGTAGATTTTTTTGGAATAATGAAGTTTTTGAATTCGAAGCTTTTCGGTCTCAAGTTCATCAGTGTGAGATTATCATATATAGAACTATTTGAAGGTTTGTTGGAAATATGAAAAAACTAAGATGATGGTTTTCATTCTGAACAACAACCCATAAGAAAAAAATCTTTGTAGAAGAAATTTTGTTTTAATTATAATCAGAAAAGTAAAGAAGTTACTAAAGTTGAAGATTCAGATACCAATCCATCAGATGCGGTGTCCCACCAATCATTGGAGGTAGAATTAATTTCATTGGGGAGTTATTATACTATTGAAAAGGAAAAAGAATGTTGATGTTATTTGGGGTTGATTTATGAAAGTTAGATACAGATCATCTTGATGAAGATAAAAAGTGTAGTTTGATATTTTCATTAAGATTAATTGTTGGTTGATTTTAATTTTGGTCAAGAGAAAGAAGAACTATGATATGTGTTTATCAATTGGGTCAAGAATGTCAGACTAGAGTTGAAACCAATAAATCAGTGTAAAGTATAGTCTGTTTCATCGTACGTATGATTACACCGATAAATTCACCAGATGTAGGATCATTATTTTGAGTAAATAAGAAAAAATTAACTTCTTAAATTAGTTACAAAAGTTATGTCAAAGGTATATGAGGGTTGAAGAGTTTAGAGAAAATATTTTTCAAATAATTTTTGAAGATGGCACTGAGGTGTTGCCAATAATGTACTGAGATCTTTAGAATTTTACACTATTTTTATGTAAGAATGGTTTGAATATTTCAAAGTGGTCATTAAATGGGAAATATTTAGAAATTATTTATTCAAAAATGGATAAAGGAAATAAGAGTGACCATATCATAATGGGGATATTAGAATGAAAATTGGAATCATACTAAAGATTGTGAAGAAATTATAAAGAAATTTGAAGTCATGCGAAAATTCAAGAAGGTTTAATAAGATTTAAGAAGCACTAAATAATTGAAACATGTATCCAAAATGTAAGGAAAACATATGATTCGATAAATTTGGTTGAGTGGGGAAACATTTCAAAATCCCTCCTAAACCAAATTTGGATTATCTATAAATAGGGGAAGTACTTTGTATTTTCTGGAAAGTTGTACTGTTCATGGGTGAAGAAGAGAGAAGGAAGAGCGTTGAATTTTTCTGAAGATAAGTAGTTTTCAAATAATTATTTCATAAGTATGTTTGTTGGAAATAAGAAGAAAGGAAGAAGAGAGAAGATTTTATTCATATTTTTTGGATCAGTCCTAGACATATTAATGGGATTTACAGACTCATACAGAAGTAGTTCTGATTTTTTACAACAGTATTATAGAAGAGTAATATTATTAAACTAATCAATCGCACTGGAGAATCAAACTAGGTATCATACTGATTATCATTACAAATTCTAGATAATATATTTCCTACTACTGGGTAAGAAAGTGAAGAATTGTTTTGAAGATTTTATTTGTTAATGTTGACAAGGAAGAAAAGTAACATTATTTTTAACTTGTTTCACAAAATTGGATTAAATAATTTTGTGCTACTTGAAGCCCATGCACTTTTTATTGAACATAGTGCTACAAAAGTGAAATAGAATATCCTACTTATTGTATCCACCAGATAAGGATTGGTTTCTAATGGATTGTGTAGTATTGAATTGTTTCCAAACCACACCAAGGATGTAGCTACTCTTATTGAGTAATGAACCTTGTAAATTATTATGTTCCTATAGATGAGTGATTGTTTTGTTTTCTGAAAAGTCATAACTCTTTAATATGAGGTTAATGTTGTTTTGAAATGAAATAAACTTAAAAGAAAAATATATCAAATACTCACTCCTTCCCCTCTCACGGATACATTGATCCTTACAGGGTAATTAGAAAATTTCATATTAAATATTTTTAACTGAAGGATTTCAACCATTTTCACATTATATTCAAAATTGGATAATTTTTGAGCTAATTCATCATGATTAATAAATTTATAATATTTAAAGGTTAAGAAAAATTACAAGTGTTCCACTCCCCACACTTATAAAAGGGAACCTTACATACTCTCTTACTAACACCCTTTTAGAACTCTATCTCACCCAATATCTACCCAAATATCTCCCCAACATGCCTGATCATGTGCCATAGGTTCTAGTCTCACTAAAAGATGAAAACTAAAAGGCTTAATGTGTATGAAAATTGAAGTTTTCCAAAGAAGAGGTATAAATCTTAACCGAGTATTTTAATTTTTATTTATTGTTTGATCTCTCTCAGATATTATTTAACCTTGGTGACATAATAACATCATTACAATCCATAGACACATTTTTTTTAAGTTTTTGACACAACCCTTTTTTATCTTCTTTTCCATCTAATTGTGAATTAAATAATCGCTCAAGTGTATGTATGAACTACCATCATTATGTAATGATGTGTTTAATTATTCATCATAATTGCATATAGATGGTTAAAATGATGGATAAATTGAGTATACATATATAGTATTTATAAAATAATAATAAATTTCTAAATATAATATATTACTTACCATCTTACCATTCCATTTATTGGAAAATGATAATGTTTCTTGTGTATACGTGTGTACTAACCCACCTTGAAGAGACATGATTCATTTTATGTTACAACCTATAATGAATCTTCATAAGGATGAATACATTTTACATGTATGGAATTTTTAAGATTCTATAAAAGTAAAATATTATCTAATTTATTTCTTTTTCGCCCATTAGAAAAATGGAAACATCACTCGTATATACATGAGGACTACCGCCTCTATAATATAACTTATTTCATTTATCTTTTATGAATTTCATTGGTGGTTTTAAAATTGTATTGTATATATAAAAATGATAATTATTTCTTAATTAATATTCTCGTGAAGTGGAAAAAATAACCTCTTTAACCACAGTCAATCTTCCAAATATGTGTTGGGATTGTGAACAAAACGTCCTCAAAACACGCGACATGAACTTTAAGAATTTAGTTACTAAATAAAATATGGTAATAAATGAAACAAATGGAATAATGATAATTGAATGAACATTAAAAATTTATAAACAAATTAAATAACTAATATAATTTTATTATTAAAGAGATAAATTATGTACAATGCTGTAAGATATTTAATGTAAAAGGATTTATCATTTAAAATTCCTTCCTTTGAGACTCATGCTATTATATATACATGTTTTATTTTTTAGTGTATATATTTTCATATTAATGTATTTTAAAATTAATTTCCTAAAATTATTATTTTTATAAATCTTTTTCATGCTCTCTCGTTCAATGATATTTTGATTCAATAGTTTACAAATTGGTAAGATATTTTTCTCCAAAACCTTATCTTAAAAGTTTAAAGTTTTTCTTCCATTTACAACCATATATATTTTCTTTAATGTTTTTAAAGTATGTTATTAATACAATGAAATGTATGATAAAATTAAATTTAAACCATGTTTTACATTCTTTACATATGATTTAAAATAATAATATTTTTTTTCCAAACTGGTTATTTTTGACATTTTTATTAAAGTATGAAAGGAATACTTTTTTAACATACATGGAATGATTAAAATTTCAAACCATCCTGAAAATTATTTTTTAGGAATTCTACTCTAATATTTTTTATTTTTTTTCAAAATAATATCCCATTTCAGTTTCTTATTTGATTTTTTGTTTAAATAGTTTTCCAAGAAAAGTGATTTTTATCCTTATTTTTATATAAATCCCTATAGTGCTTTTGTATATGTGTTAAATGGAATAATTTATGTGATTTTATAATGTCAATGAAATATTTTATTTGTTTTATGGATTTTATTCTACTTTTATATTTTTCATGATGATGGGTAAGACTGATATAGTTCTCTAATACATTTGGTAATGATTTTGTTCTACAAGGAATTATATTGGAATTAATCGAGTAGGTTATTCCATTTGTAAGAGTGCTTATAAGAGTGATTATAAGCGTGATATAAAGGTGACATGTTAAGGTAAATATATGAATATTATGTGATCTAAAATGTATTTTCATTGAGGTATTTTGATTACATATGGTAAGCTAATGATCTTATGTTTAAAGGAATGTTTATACCCCTTTTAAGGGTGAAAGGTATATTTTGGAATAAAATGGTTTCATTATCTACCACAGTTTCAAAAGAAACCATCATGATTTTTTATTTTTTCCTTTAATATTTTTATGATATATATTATAAAAATCATTGGGATATGAATCTTATTAATGAGTAATAAAATTTATATTCAAGCTCAAAGTTCATTTGGTAAAAAGGGAAATATTTATTTTTAGTTTTCATAATTTTCAAAATATATTAAGGGGTTTCATTATTTTTTTATCTTTTACTAGGATTTTTATACTCATTACATGTATTTAAATATTCTTTACAGGGCCAAACAAAGAGTGGAAACTGTATCAAGGTCTAACATTCCACTTTGGGGATCAATATTTAATTAAGATATATTGTTTTTAATGAATGAAGAGTTTAAATTTATGAATCCTATTTTTTGGAAAAAATGGATTTGGTTGGAAGTTTACACTTTATATTTTAGGGGTTTCTACTAATTCTCTATAACTATAAACGAAAATGATCCAATAAATTTATTAAAGTGAAACACTTGTCATAAATCATGTAATAATTTGTTAAATATGTTACGAGGAGTTATAAAGTTTGTCATGAATTGTACTATACTAGACATAGATTTTACTAAAATGAAACTAAGTCAATTTACTAGAAATAAAAATAATCTCCTTTGTATGGATATGAAATTATTTTTGGGATATTTATAATATAACCAAAAAATTTCATTGAACTATACAAAGTATCATTTGGTACTTGATGGTTATAGTGATGAAAATTGGATAACCATCTTGAAAGAAACTAAATCAACCAATAGTTTTGTGTTTACACTTAGTGGTGGATTTATATCATGGAAATATTCTAAAAAAATGTTCATTCAATGATCCAATATTGAGGTAGTGTTTATTTACTAATACAAGTCTATAGAAGAAGTTTAATGGATTCAAAATTTCTTGGAAGACATTCATTGTTAGACAATACCTATGTCAGTTTGGTGTATTCATTATGATAGCCAAGCAATGATAAGAAGGAAAATGTTATGTACAATTAAAAATATCGATATATATGTTGATTAAATGACTCAATATGATAGGTATTCTCTAGTTGGGTTATTCAAATTAACCATTCAACTCAAAAAGAATTTTTTTAGTTCCCTTTACAAAATACCTAACTATAGATTTAATATAGAAGTATTTAAAAGGAATTGGGTTAAGTGCTATTAAATAAATTATTCATGGTGGGTACCCTACCTAGTTGACTAGAGATACAAAGATCTAGGTTCATGGGGGAAAATATGTAATTATGTAGGATTAAGTACTATTTCATTCCCATTCTTAAAAAGATAAATTAATTCAAGAATTGGTTTAATATGAAATTTTTATGATTTTTAAAATGAATTTATATTTTATAATAACGTTTTCTTGTATGAAGTGGGTCCACTTGATGAGGAATTATTAAAACAAATTCTCTAAAATAATCATGAAACCTGATTGTGTTCAAGGCCAAAATAAAAACAAAAGTGAGAACCAAATGTGTATAAACGATACTTGTATGAATTATATTGTTAAAATTTAATGACAGGTTTATTGTTCACAAAAATCATGTCTACTAATTAACTGATATTGTAGAATATGATTCCCTGAGGAATGTTCGAAGTTGAAAAAATAATTATCCTAAGGAAATTATCTATCTTTAAAAAACCGCACATATTTTTACATTAATGTTTTCCTTATATTTGTGTGATGGATTTTTGTAAATAAATTGAAAGTGGGGTGGGTATCATAGGTGAGTGTCAAATGGATACAAAACTACTAAACACCCTCCATCCCATTAATTCATCCCTTTATTTTGGAAAAAGAGTTTTAAAATTTAAATATCTATTATTATTTTTGAAATCCATTTTCCATTTTCTAATAAATAG
Source organism: Viscum album (assembly GCA_963277665.1). Taxonomy (NCBI): domain Eukaryota; kingdom Viridiplantae; phylum Streptophyta; class Magnoliopsida; order Santalales; family Viscaceae; genus Viscum; species Viscum album. The sequence goes on from OY728166.1 coordinate 1,318,155,706, forward strand.
AAGTTTCCCCCTCTTATTTTGTAAGGGTTATTAATTATCATCATAGTATAAAAGATATTTTTATATTTAGCTACAATTTCAGGAGTGGAAAGTTATATTTTTGTATACAAGTTATGTTCAAATGTGTTCTTGGATTTTAAGTTCCTTGATATGAGAAAGGTGATCAATTTAACCATAATAGTCAATTTCTCTCTGTAACTCCCTAAGATTCTAGAATATATTTTTTTTCTTTCTAAATTAATACTACCTTTGATATATTTTTTCACACCTAATAGTGAACTAAATTATGCTGTGACATATTAGAGGAATATTATGAAGAAAATTTATGAATAATAAAACCTATAGTAAATAAAGATATATAAATCAACTATAAATGCTTACAAAATTTTATTTAGAACATGTAATGTTTTAAATGGGCATTTTTCGATAAAAAGGGTTTTATTCATATATTTTATTTTCATTAAAAAGATAAATTTATAAATTTAAGAATTTTTATTTTGTAATATGAAATTAATTTTTGAATATTTATTTTAAAGATTATTTTATGTGTAATTTTGGATATTTCTCTAAAATAATTGATTTTTAGGTGAATAGTTAAAAAATACCAATTTTTCTAGTCCTGTTACTTTTATTACACTATTGCAATAAAATAATGACTATTTTTTTTGAAACATTTTTCATATAAAATAAATATATTTATAATGTAAAATAAATCATTTAAAAATTCTATATTGAATTTATAAACCCTAAGTTTAACATTTTTTGGAAAATTGAGTAACATTTTACTCTAAAAAATGTTTTATTCAATTATATTAAAAATTAGTTTTATTAACTGGTAGAAATTAAATAAAAAAATTATTTCGTATTTTGTATCAATATGTTCATATTTTTTAATAAGTTCAATTTCATTTTTAGGCATGAAAGTATGAATACTAGGATTAAAGTTAATGACCATGATAATGATGAAAGAGTTATTTTCAAAGAATCATTTTATTAATGTTGTGTGATTTTTATCTAATTAATTAAATTGATATATTTTATATAATGACATTGATATGATGTTTAAAAATATTCAAAAAAATAATACCACCAATTTGATTGGTAATTAATGTTATATAATAAGAACATTTAATGGTAAAAGCAATAATTTTTATACAATTTTTTTAATATATTAAATGGTTTAATTTAAAAGACAATTTTATAAAATATAAAAATTTAATTATATTAAATGGAACATAAATTTATGTTTATAAAACATTTTTTTAGATTTTTCACCTTATATTTTTAATTAAATATAAAATACTTGGGTAAACAATTATTTCCATGGTAAAAATTAAAATGGTATAATGTAAAAATATAGTGGTAAAAGACATGAAACATGTATAAAACATGTGTAAAAAATGAGTGCTAGAGTTTTTTCAATATTATATCATCACAAAATAAATTATTTTAAACTTTTAGAACCTTGGACCCTTGAATAGTGATATTGCATTATTGAAATGTAACAGGTACTTCCAAAACTACCCTTCTCTTCACATATGAAAGCGGATCACTCAAACCTCTTCATGATACACTTATAACTTATAATTTAATACTTAAAATATATTTTTTTGTTTTAATATAATTCTATCTCAATTTAATAATTATCTACTCTCAATTATTTATCCTAAGGCCTCTATATTCAAGGAGATTTCGAAGAGATATTTCAAGTTCTCAATGTGAGCATTTCTTGATATTTTTTCTTTTATTATTAATATTAATCTTACAAAATTATTATATACACCATAATATAAATAAATTAATATTTATAATATAATTTAGTGTAATTATATTAATGGATAAATATTATTCAATACATTCCATCCACTAATAAAAAGCAAACACCATGGATTGTACGTATGTGAAGACTATCACCTCTAGAAAGTTATGTGGTTTGTTTTTCATCACAAAATCTAGAGAATTTTAAAAATTTGGATTTGATGAACTAATATGTTTATTATTTTAAAATTATACTACTAAAATTATAATTTATCATATACCTTAATTCGATGAAGTTTTTTGAGAAATATAAATGTTAATTATGCGTAAGTACGGACAACCGTCTCCATGATTGATGAATTTAATTTTTCATCACCACCCATCATGTATGGTTATGAGAATAAATTTAATAAATATATTATAAATTTGTGAAATTTTTAAACTTTTCTAAAATTTCTATTATCATTACATAAAAACAACTCCTTACACATTAGACTATTATAACACGCTCCCATTTTAGTCGGTTTTACCACCTATGTGAAGCATGTTATAATGTTTATATAATTGATGACAAAATAATATTATATAATTATAATGTAATGTAATAATGTTGTATTTAATATATTTTAAGGATTTTATAATGTTTTTATTAATATTTAAAATATTTATTAGTATGTAACCTTTCATTCCTTAAAGTCGCTGAAACAAGTTCTTCACGATTTCCATTCTCCAAAACCATAACTTTATCATTCACCAAATAAAAATGAGATATCATGAATCATGAAATTAAATTTATTATTTTAACTTGTTTAATTTAGTAATGGTTAATTTTTAATCAATAAATAAGAATCATCATAACTATTATGGAACTTATAAGAAAATAAAAAATCATAATTTCTGAGACCTAATGATGAAAAATAAACTAAAACCAGTGAATATATTTTTAAAATATTATTATAAATGAATTATATAAAATTAAATATAAATTAATTATGTTATTAAATAACTTATTAAGAAAATTATGTTTATTATACATATGGTTATAGAATTTTCGTTTAAGAGGGATTAAAGGTAATACTTTTTTCATCTGAATTTTTCTTCATTAAGATGTGATGAGTATTCACCATTTATTTCCTTTTTATGATTTATATATTGGAAATTAATTTATATTATCATAATTTTTAATGTAATATATGTTATTAACAAATCAATCTCATGTTTCAATTTTCATGGTTTTTAAATTCGAAAGATAATGACAATGTAATGGTTTTTTCTTATATCAAATTCTTTTCTTGGTTCATAGTTATTACTCATTGAATATGGATTTATGATATATTTTTCTTATATTATATGATGATATTATAATTCCTTTCATCCTTATTTTATATATAATTGAATTCTTGTATTTATTTCTTAACAAAATTTGATGACGTTAAGAATAATTATTATCCTTTCTTAATAAACACTTTTTATTCCATATCCGTATTTAATCTCCACAAAAATGTTCTCATTTCTCATTTTTGAAACAAAAATATGTTTTTTATGGTTAAATTAAAAATTATTTGTAACTATTTTCAAAAGGATTATTCAGCACTCTTTTCATGATGTGAGTTTACCGGTATGGTATTTAAAATTTTTTAAAATTATTTCTTTTTCAAGTTAATATTTATATTTACCAATATATATTAAATTTATAATAAACTTATGTATTTTTAAAGTATTAGTGATTGCATATCATTTTTAAAGATAAATATTTTCAAACGTTTTCACTTAAAAATTTTAAAAATTACATTTCAATATTTCCCACATATTGTTTTTATAACTATGGTAAAAAGGATTTATAAAAACTACTTTTTGGTTTCTTTATTAGTATGGGAATTCTTAGTTATGTGGATTCATTTTTATGTTTTTAAATTATTTTATAAATGATTTTAATACCTGATTATTTTTAAAATAAAATGAAATTTTATTGTATTTTTTTTCTCGAAATTAGATGTTTTATTTTAAGAAGGAATTAATGACTTTAAAAGGTATTTTTAAAGAATATTTATTTATGAAAAAAATATTTGATGTTTTTAAATCACATTTATTTTATAAAATTTTTATTATTAAAACCTTTTTTACTTATATAAATTATAAATTTTAAAATTTTTATCAAGCTCAAAGTCCATCATTTTGAAGAATAAATTTCAATGGAGTTTTTAATCCTTTTAAAAAGAAATTTTATCTTATTTTTCAAGTGATTTTTTCAATGATACTAAACATGAGTTTTTCATCTTTTTAAATATACTTAATTTTAATTTTGTAATGAGGGGGATATTTTTAATACACCATCAAACTACTGTTGGATTGAAATTATGGACGATAGTGATTGTAGTATCGTAATGATGATGCTCAATATAGAAGGGGGGAGGGGTGAATTGTATACTTTAAAAATTCTATGGAACTTTTAAAAATGAAGATGTTTAACAAGGTTTAACAAGGTAATTCACAAAACCTCTAGTTCTAGACACTTGATTGATTCTAGAAATATGATTTTGAGAATGTAATTCCAGAAAAGATGGTTCTGGAAGTGAAACTTAACATAATTTTACAAAGATAAATATTCCACCTTAAAGTGTATATAATCTTAAAAAATCTTAGTACACAATTATAAGAAAGTATAATATAGTTATACTTTCCTCAATAACAAAAATGCAGCTGAAAACTTGAAACAAACTAGTAACAAGTAGTAAATCTTTTAACCCAAAGTGAAGGGTATCCAACAACGTTGGATAAAGGTACCTTGATTTATACTTTCAAGAAAGTCTGTCTTACCCACACCAGGGTAAGCCCTCGATACGAATATCAGAGTCAGTCTTTCTATCCCCACAGGACCTCAACTTTAAGGTAGTCGACACCTCTATCTTCCACAACAATAAAGTCATCAAACTTTAAGGTAGTTGGAACCTCTGTATTCCTATCCCCGGAAGCCCTCGAATGTACTCAACAACATTTGGAGTCACACAAAGAAAATCTGAAAAAGAAGTTCAGTACACACTAAGAATAAGAGTCTATCTCTATAAATCACTTCAGCATGTAATCTCAAGATTCGTAGAACAGTTCATCAAAGTTATGAATTCTTTTAAATGAGCTCCTATTTATTGTCACGACTTCAATGGTTGTCTCCCTCCTCCAATGGTCATATTTTTCCTTGAATTTCAGAGGAAACTGTCCATGTGTCACTCAAACAATGGTTTGTTAGTAACTGAATAAACGATATCGTTTTATAACCAAAACATGAGTAAGAAAAAATATGGTTACTTAACCAAAATCAAATATTTAGAATATAAGGAAATAAAAGTTCAGAGTCTAACCAAAAAAATTTGATGTCTATAATACATAGGTATTCGGATTCTGTCTTCATAAGAATTCGAAACCTAAATTTTATTGAATTCTGGAGTATGAATTTCAAGGAAATCCAGAGTCTTGAATTCATAAGAATTCGGAGTCTAATATTAGAAAGTTCGTAGTCTGAATTCAGATAACTCAGAGTCTGAACTCATGGGAGTTTGGAGTCTGAATTCATTAGAATTCAGAGTCTGTACTTACAAAGTTTGGAGTCTAAATTCATAAGAATTCAGAGTCTGTACTTACAAATTTTGAAGTCTGAATTCATAAGAATTTGGAGTATGAACTTAGAAATTTTGGAGCCTGAATTCAGAGGATTCGGAACCTGAATCCGGATCTTGAAAATAGAATACTCTATATATATGTATTATAATATTCCAAGGTTTTAGATATGAAACCAAAATTTAAACTTATAAATAAAATGAACAATAAAAACATGGTAAGGGTAAATTTCATTGTAGAATGAAAATTTCCTTATCAAGATAAAACATAGGGTAAATAACATTTTCCTTAGGATAAGTTGTTTGTGATTTCCAAAACATGAAGGAATTTTAAAGTCATAAGAAAAACTTATTGACTCAATAATCTCCCTAAACATGAAGGAATGGAAAAGTCATAAAGAAACCTTATTGACTCAACAATCTCCCCCTTTTTGGAAAGCACAAACATCCTTAGAAAAAATAATATAAGGACAGAGAAAACATTTTTCTGGATTTTGAAAATAAAACTTATCTCCCTTATTACATGGTAAAAGATTAATACGACTAACTCCCCCTTAGATAAACTCCCCCATACTTAGGGAAATTTCTTATTTCCTTAGTATTATTTTTTCCTTTCTCCGTCTTTGTGATTTTAAAAGAGAAATATAGGGAATGGAAAAGTAAATATGGTACCTGAAATATTAGTACAAAACAACCAAAAATATATGAAGAAAAACCAAACATTTCCTTAGGATTGCAAAAATTTTCACAAAAAAAAAAATACAAAAAAATACTAGATTTAAACAAAGTTATCCTTCCTTTTCCCTGGGAATCAACTTATTCACTATTTTTTTGAGCTTCTTGAGATCCTTGTGATGTTCCTCTGATCGAGAATATGATCCTGATCCTTAGTTTTCTTCTCTAAGGCTTTGATTCTTTCTTCTTGATCCTTAAGAGCCTCTGCCTGATCCTTCAGGACTTCTTCCTTCTTTAAAATATTTTATTGTATCTCAATCCAGATATCTCTTTCTATCTTCAAACTTTGGGAAACTGAATACGACTTCCCATTCAAATATTTCACTTCTTGAATCCGAGAATTCGGTTCCAGAGTCATCTTTTCTTCAAAACTATTTTTGAGATCCCTAATCTTACTATCCTCAGAATCAATGGTATCACTGGCACTATCTAGAATATCATCAAGAATTCTCATGTCCTCTATAGTTTTCCTTGACCAACTGGTCATCTTCTTGCAAGATCTTTTTTGGGCTTCATAGTTCATGAAAAAATTTCTGAAATCAGCCTCAAGCTTGACACACATGTCGATCACCATGGATACTGAATCTGATTTCCGATTAAAATAGTGTTGAAGAATCTAGAATCTGGATTGAATAATGTGAAATAATGGAATTTTCCCAAAAATCTTCTTCAGGGACTGAACTACAAAATCATGTCCAAGGGAGGATGATTCTGAATCTGAGACTTTACTTGGTGAGGGATCTTTCTCTATTTCAACTGCCTTCCTCTTTGATGATCCACCAACTTCTTTCTTCTTCACCACGACCTTGGTAGGTGTATCAACAAGCACCTGTTTTCCCTTATCAGTTTTCGGAATAGATTCCTCATCAAGAGATTCATGCTCACTATCAAATAGTTATACAATTATGTCTTACTCTATTTATTTCTTCTCAGCTCGTGCCTTAGAATCTTATGGATGAATGAAATCATGATTAGAAATTTCTTCTTCAGAAAGGTTATTCACTTCTTCTTCGACCATTTTTATATTAACCTTTCTCTTCTTTTCCAGGGGTAGCAATCTTTGAAGACTCAACTTCAGAAGTTTGGATTGAAAGTTTCTAAGACGGACTTTCCTTCTCATGAAAATCTTCTACTTTCTTAATCAGATATTCGGTATCACCACTAATTTTTCTTATTCTTCTTCCACTAATTTTTTTACTTATTTTTCTTTGACCTTTTTTCGGAGTCACATTTTTCTTTACAAGAGTCTCTAATAAGGGTTTTATTAGAAAATATTATGGTATCAGGATTTTCTCAGAATCTCTCTAAACATACTCCAGAAGTGATTGAACAATTTTATCTTTAGACATATTCTTCTTTTGTTTCCTTTCATTTTCTTGATTTTCAAGCTCATTTGCAGTCTTCTCTTTTAAAGATTTTTCTTCAGCAGGATCCAAACCAAAGCTAGGCTCCCATACTTTCCTTTTCTTCTTTTCTTCCCTTTATTTAGCTACTACCTCATCCGGATAAGCTTTTTGATTCTTAGGTTTTGTAGGTGAGGATTGGATTTATTTAGGCTCTAGGGATTTTCCTTCCTCTTCTACTTCCTTCAACTTCCTCTTCCTTCCAGTCCTTTTAGAAGGAAATACTTAAATTATTAAAATGGAATTTTTCAATAAAATAATTTATCTATTATGTACTATATTTTCATTTAAAAGAAAAATTTATTAATTTATTAATTTTATTTTTTCGATATGAAATTAAATTATGAATTCTGCATTCCAAAATTATCTTTTTGTGCTTTGGTTTGGATTTTTATATAATAATTGATTTTTTGTGAAGAGTGAAAAGTATTGATTTTTATAATATGATCACTTTTATAATATTATTGTAATAAAATAATGAATTAAAAGTTTTTGAAACCTATTTTATCTAAAATATATATGTATAAAGTAAAATAAATCATTTCAAAATACTATGTTGAATTTAAAATACTATTGTTTAATGTTTTGTAAACTTAAGTAATATTTTAATCTAAAAACTAATTTCATTCGTTAATATTAAAAATTTGTTTTTATAATTTAGTGAAATTAAAAATAATTAAAAATAATTCATATTTTAGATCAACAAGTTCATTTTATTTAATAAGTTTAATACCATTTTTATACATAAAAGTATGATTACTAAGATTAATATTGATGACCATTATAATGGTGAAAGGGTTATTTTAAACGAATTGTTTCTTTAATGTTGCATAATTTTAATTTAATTAATTAAATTGATAAATTTTATATAATTAATTTATATGATTTTAACACTTATATAAAAATATTTTATCATTCATTTAGTTTTTAATTAATTTTATATATGATTAAGAACACTAAATGGTAAATAAACATTTTTATATAGTTTTTTTATATATTAAATTTTTTTAAATTAATAGTTTATTTTATATTAAATAGAAATTGAATTAAATTATTTAGAACATAAATTTTTTGTTTATAAAAAACAAATTTGTTTATAATTTTTACAATATATTTTTGATAAAATATATATTACTATGTTAAAAACTAGCAATGACGGTAAAAACTAAAATGGTAAAATGTAAAAATAAAGTGATAAAAGAATTAAAAAATATTTATAAAATGTATAAAATTATTGTTAGAGGATTTATTGAAATTATCTACCCTTATAATCCATTATTTTAAACTTTTGGATCTTTGAACCTTGAGTAGTGACATACCATTGTTGAAATGTATTGTGTACTTTAAAAATTACCATTCTCTTCACTTATAAAATTGGATTATTTTCAACACTTCCTGATACACCTATCACATATAGTTTCATACAAAATCTTTGAAAATTTTCCCCTAAAACAGTCCTATATAATTTTCATAATCCACTTGGTCATAATTATTTATCATAACTCTTCTATTTCCATGAAGAAATATCAGGTTCTCAACATGTGTATTTCTTACTCCTTAGCTTTTACTTCTTAATATTCCACTTTCAATATTTCTATTGACAGAATAATATAATTAAATTATAATTATTAAAATATTTTAATTCCATTATATTAATTTATCAAACATTATACAATCCTTTTACACCCCTAAGAAAAAAAAAATCAACATCGATTGTTCGTATGTGCGGATTATAACTTCCGCAATGCGATGTTCTAAAATTTTGATCAATGCATATAAAGGATGGAAATGAGGATTGATTTTATGGGTGAATATTTTTATTATTTAAAAATGTTAATTCTCAAATTATATGTTACCATATTCCATTATTGAATCTAGTCTATTTGTAAATGGAAATGTTAGTCATGCGCGCCTATAAACAACGAACTGAATGAATGATGAATTTTATTTTTCATCACCAACCTTAATGTATTATTATAGGAATGAATTTAATGAATATATATGATAGTTATGAAATGTTTAATATGATATAAAATTTATATTATCATTACATAAATATAATTCTATACCCATCAAACCATTATAACATGCACCAGTTTGGGTCGGTTTTACCGCCTATGAGAATGATTATATAGTGTTTATATAATGAATGATTAAGAAATATAATATATTTTTAATATAATATAATATTAATTTATTTAATATATTTTAATTTTCATTTAAATTTGTGATTAATATTTTATATATTTATTAATATATCACCTTTCGTTCATTATACTCGTTGAAACAATTCATGATTTCTATTTTCACAAAACAAATCTTTATTATTCACCAAATAAAAATCTGATATCCTAAATAATAAAAAAATATTTATTCTAATATATTTAATAATATAGGAATAATTAAATTTTTTCATATAAATAGGAATCATCATCACCATTATGGAACTTGTTTTAAAATAATCAATAAAAATTTCTAAAACCTGATAGTAAAAAATAAATTTAAATTGTGGAGTGTATTCATATTATAAGATTATTAATGAATTATATAAAATTAAATATATATGAAATTGGTTCTAAAATAATTTATTAAGATAGATATGTTTATTATACATGAGGTTAGAGCATGTTCGACTAGACAATACTAAAGGTAGGGGCATTTGAACCTCAATTTTGCTCCATTGAGATTTTATATGCATTCGCCACTTATTTCCTTTTTGTGGTGGAAATATTGGACCAATATTTATCTTATAATAATTTTAATGTCATATAATGGATTAAAAAATTCATCACATGTTCTACTTTTCATGGGTTCTCAATTTAGATGATGTCGATGATATTAGGTATTTTGCTTGACTCAATTTATTTTCTTGAGTCCTAGTTATTCCTCTTTGGATATGGTTTTATGAGATGATTTTATCCTATTATATGATGATATTATAATTATTATCCATCTAATAATCCTCATAAATAATTTTTTGGATTTCTTTCTTTATAGTATGACATTAATAATGATTGTTATCCTCTCTAAATAAGCAATGTTTCTTCTATATTCTTATTCAATATTTCCATTAATATTCTCTTTTATTATTTTTTAATTATAAATATTTTTTATATAAGGTGATATTAAAAATTATATGATTTGTTTTTCAAAAGTTTGATATATCGATATTTTTATGATGTGGGTTTTTAATAATGGCGTTTTAAAATATTTAAAAGGATTTTTCTTTCAATTTTATATTTTTATCTCCACTCCAAATTCCCTTTAAAAAACCCTTAAGTATTTTTCGAGGCTCAATTATTGAATATAATTTTTAAATGTATGAGTTTTCAAAAGTTTTCACTTCAAATTTTTGAAAATGAATTTTGAAAATAACTTCTTTTATAAATATGGTAAAAAATAATTTCTAAAAACACATTTAGGGGTTACTTCACCATATGATCATTCTTATTTTTGAAACATTATTTCCATTCTTTAAAATGGTTTAAAAAATATTTTTTATTATTGATTTTTTAAAAGGAAAATGAAATGTTGTAATATATATTTCAAATGTAAAGGTCTAATTTTAGAAAGTAATTCTTGATTTTAAACTGAAATTTAAAGGCATTCATTTTTTAAAAAGAATTGTTTTGTGTTTTATGAAATCATATTTATTTTATAAAATTTGGCTTCTGAAAATAATATAAGTTTTAATGGATAATTTTTAAATGTTTTATCAATTTAAAATTATGTCATTTTAAATAAAAAATTTAAGGGAGTTTTCATTCCTTTTAAAGAATGGGTATTTCCTTTTATATTTATGATACTTATCAAATGATCTTAAAAATGAATTTTTCATCTATGTAAATATCCTTAATTATTATTTTGTTACATTTGGGATATTTGTAAGCCAACATATAAGATATTTATATACATGTCTTATGAAATATGTTTGGAAATTGTTTCATGAAACTTATCTCTTTTCCAAGGGTTAATTAGGTGATATTTTAAGTATAAATGTTTTCATGTTCTAATGAAAATCATATGTGTGGAAGATTATAGTTGAATTCATTGGTTAATGATTTATATATCATGAAATGATTATGGGAATCATGCATATATTTTCTATACACTATGGGAATTATAAAGTGATTCCTACTCCACTATGTTTATGGGAATTAGGTAGTGATGCCTCCTCTACTATGGGATTCATGTAGTGATACCTGCAAAACCATGTTATGGAAAATATATAGTGATTCACACTCCACTATTTTATGATTTATATGACTATGTTATATCCATAATTTACTAATGGACTTTATTTCCATGAGATGAAATATCAGTATGCATATGAGTATTCTCTAGGGCTCATGTTTATTATCTCATGTTTCTACATTCTTATTCTGTGGAATATGTTTGATATTTTGGGTTTAGATGCATTGATACCATGGATTTTAAGAAAATATTATTTTTACATGTTTTTAAAAATATATTTGTCCCTTTATCATGTTTTTTACTTTATTATGATATAACCCTTAATGAAATATTAATCAGTTATCCCTTATTGAGTGTTTGAGCTCACCCCATTATTATGTTTCCATTACCCAAGTTATGAATATAAGTATAACTTATGGGAGTTAACTAATGTATTTTAGTTTGTCTTAATTATGTCAAAAATATTTACGATTATTTTAAAATAACCTTATTTTATTACTAGTCCTCAAATACACAAAAATTTTACCTTTCTGGACTTGTGTAGTTATTGTGCGATGTAAAGTTTATCTTTTGGAAATGATTTAAAATAAAGATATATTTATCTTATGGAAATTATTTAAAATAAATATATGACTATCTTTGGTCACGAAACTCACAACATTGTACATCATATAGGGAGAAAATTTATCTTAAATAAACAACATGAGTTTGTTGGGATTAGATTTTACTTTATTTGTTTGTTTTCAATTTCTTCTTATTCCTTATTTCCTTCTGCACTCTATATGGATAACGACACATACTAATTAATCAAATTATACTATAGTTGTATTAGGATTACTTGATTATGTATACTAATAATGATCCTTCTATGTTCCACATACATATTGTTCCAACATTCCTTTACAATATTTATACAGACTAGGAAGATGGAACCTATTATATTGATATATAGATTATTCAACACCTTCTTTGTTGTTTTCATATACCAGGAATATGGCCTAATTCACTTTGTGTGTAGTTTGTTAGTTGAAATTATAAATATATTTTTTATATAGGTACCATGTCTCCAATAAGTACACATAGATATCGTGGGTGAAAAAGAAGTTCGATATTCATAAATGTTGTGAGGATCGTCCTCAATATTCAGCCCTACCATTAGACTGTGACATGTTTCATGATATGTTATCCTAAGTATTTTATATCCATTATCATAATACTTATTATTATACTAATATCATAGGATTTAATCATGTAACCATATGATCAAATAGTCATCATCATCACATCCTATATTTACCCTATTTTTTACTATATATGATTCTATGCATAATTGTTTTTTTGAAGTGTCTCTTTTTTCAAAAAATGGTTTCACATCATTAAAAAGGTGTTTATTTTTTAAATTTATGGATAATTATTATATATTATAAAATCTTATGGTTTCCATTCTAGGAATATTATACCTTATTAATTGTTAATTATTGGTAAATATTACTTAATATAGAGTATTTATTAACAATTTTACATTAAAAATGGTCCGGAGGGAGAATTGAAAATTATGAAGACAATATATCGGTGCTTATAAATTATTCATGGAGAGACAAACTTTAGACCTTGATTGATATTAATTTTTAAAATAATTAATAATATTTATTTGTAAAATAATTATTTATTAAAGTTATTATATATAATATTTATAAAATTTATAGTTATTATGTATCTTAGTTGTAATGGTAAAATATTATTATGACGTGTCAACTAGAAGTGGTGTTATTTTATTTAAAACTTTATTTATAAAAAATAAAATCAAATAAAATATAAATATTAATAATTAAAGGTGGGGGAGGTATTGGATTTGATCTTCCTTAGCTTCATATGTGGATTTCTTTTCATTTTTCACCAACACTAACTGGTTGTAATACATACACAAATAAAATGAAAAATAAACCAACACATTTATTTTTTATTCACAAATACACGATGATAAAAAAGTTCACTATATAATATATAAACTATGTAAATAAATTATATTATTAATAGTTCATGTTATAAATACCATGGGTGATAATTCTTAATGATCTAGTTCTTATTGAAAATGATTTTATTATATTAGAATTGTACTTTAATCCTATACTATTGTCTCTATTTGGTATTGTGATTGTTCATTTTTGTTATTCATCATTTTATTGTTTATAACTAATATAGTACTTTTAATTCAAAATAATTCATATTTTAATTCATTATTATAATTATAAACTGATTATTAGTATGATATTAATATGTTTAAAGAAGTTTGTATCGACTAGTTTTATTTTTTATGATGAATATTTCTATTTTTGGTTTTTTCACTCTTGAAATAACTTGAAATAATTATTTATTATATGTTATAGATGTAAAAATAAATCTAAATTCATTTTAATGAAAATGAGTTTATCAAATTTAACGAGTTTATTCTACATTTCGTTTTCAAGGATTATGCTATATTTTTCATTATTATATTTTTTTATGTTTTTAGTGCATTGCCCAAGTATATATGTATGATAGTATACATTATTTCCCAGAGAAAGAGCACATCATTGTCTCTTGGTATAATGAGAATTATATATATGAAAAATGACCTTTTTGGTCCTATCTTGAATTTTTTTCATGATTGTTGTCATTGATGTAATTTGTTTATTTCATTAATTTTTTAAATAATAAAATATTTTTAACATAGTGTTTTTTATTTCACAGAAGATTAAATTGATATGAAGTAAAAATTGTTTTAAGTATTGATTAAAAGTTAATCAAAGAAACAGAAATGATAAGAAACATTTATACCCAAGAAAATCATTCTATTTAAACTAAAATCATGAAAATACATAAATTAAGAATGTCTACCTTTAATTTTTGTATTCTAAGGTCATTTCCTTCAATTATCATTTTAAAGTGATTACTATGGAACAATTGAAAGGTTCATAACTCTAAGGTCTATCCTCTGGTTACACCAAATCATCCAAATGACTTGGGTAAGCTCCTTAAACCCCCATGCTATGCTAGTATCTTAGAAGAAAATAAGGAATCATTATGTGAGTTTTATTAAGTGTTTTTCCATATGTTTCTTGATAAGATTGTACACACCATAATCATAGCCCAAAAATATTTTTATATGCTTTAAGGATTCTCCTTGATCAATGAACTTACTCAGATGTTACATAAACGTATGAGTAATTCTTATGGTAACATCTAATGTGACTATCAACTAATAAAACTACCATCCATTTCATCTTATAAACTAGTTAGTTAATAATATTTAATCACGTAGGAGATTAACTACCATTTTATGAATCTTACCAATCCCAGATGAATCACACCTTATGATTCTTGTCACTAAGACTCTTTAGAGTCTTAAAATATAATATGTTAATGTGGATTGCCTAAAATATCTTTATATTGTAAAATAATTTTTGAATAATGGGTTGGGAATAAGCCTTTTGTGTTATGTATGTCATACACAATGACATACCATATTTTACCATACGTTATCACATGGATTTAGGGAATATTTCCTTCAATCTACCACTTTCACTAAATCATGAAATTATTTCATTACATTTCCCCTTATATCATATCATATATGATAATTTGTGAGACAATATCCAAAAATCCTTTTAGATATCTTATAAAACACTTTCAGAAAGAAATTATTAACTTCACAATGTATTACATCATATGAAATACCTTGGGAAAACTCCCTGTAAAACTTATATTGGGTAAAACTCAAAAATATTTTTAGATGATATCTTGGAGTAAAAATAAGTCATTATTTATCCAAACAAAAAGATTGAACCAACATGACTATATATAATGAAAAAAATAAATTTAATTGATTCAATAAATGTAAGAAAATATAATCCCTTATAAAAAAATCAATGCAACTTAGATGACAAAGTGTTCTGGAATAAACAACAGCTAACACATGTATCTCTATACCAATGTGACGTTCCACTAGGATTGATAAACTAAACTAATAGTATGAGTGGGGGGTGGGGTCAAAAAGAAACATTGATGAATCCCAAATCTATGATGGTTTAGTATGAACATATATACAAACCTACTTTCCAAAGACTAGTCATAACTAAGGTGGTTTTTTCTATGATGATTTAGAATGCACAGTGGCCAAGAGGGTGTGATGTTGGGTTCGTCACACCTTTTTGAGGGGATTATTGCATACTATTTGACTCTATTGTAGATTTAAGATGTTTTTGTGAATCCTTCCCAAATCCCATTGTGGGATTGGTCACCACTATTCCAATGATGAGATTGAATCCATGTTGATATATAAAAACCTCTAGGTATTAGTGGTTTTCTATGTTTCTATTATTGGTTTTTGATTATTTTGTTTAAAGATGAAAATATGAGAACTCCTGATATTATCACTATCAAGGGATGAAGTTTGTATTTTGATGTTTAGAGAAGGCCCATAATTGGGATTCCAGCTTATCCCTATGAAGGGATTCAGAACATGTGTTGCTCGGTGCCACTTAACGTGACATGTCTTAACTTCTTAAGGTCATATAACAAGGAATGATTGATGTTTTTTAACATCATGCAAGAAGGACCACTAGGTAAAAGGTTACTAACAATGGTTGGTGTGGGACTTAAACCTTAGTAGTCTTTTCTAGTTTATCATGTTGATGGAAACTAAATAAGAGAAGGTATGGATCATCTCTAACTCATGACCAGAGGCATACCTTTCTCATCCCTGGAGAAGTATGATTCTAATTACACTCATAAACATAAGGATGTACTATGATATTCACATATGAAATATCTAGCTCAGGTTGAGGCTTACATTAAATAAGAGGCTTGTGTATATGAAGCACATGAGGTTTATATTGACTCGATGTATCTTTAGAGACTGAGAGGAGAATATCAACTCACAATGTGTATAGGGAGAAATGATTATCTCAAATCAAGGTGAGATGGATAATCTTATTATCATCACATAATATAAAATGTGAAATGAATCTAATTTTTCTATGTATTACTTTAAAATGTTATATATATTGTTTTTTGATCCAATCACTAAGACGATAGAGATTCTGAGGCTCAATGGGCCCATAATTGATATTTGAAAAATATTAATACCATTAGTGTGTATTTTTCCTTAGAAATTGGAGTAAATCTTGAATATATATCTATATCATAAATCTGAGGTTGCTATTGAGTTTAGAGGGTGGGAATTACCCTTGGTGTAATATAATCCTTTTCAGTGTTGGGAGTTTCGGTAAAGTGATTTTGTGGGCCCAAATAGTAAAATAAATTAATTTAATTAATTTGTTTCTTTATTTAAATGGAATGACCTAGAATCCTCAATTTAAACCCAACAATTCCTAAACCCATAAGGTTATACACATAACCTAGGGGTGGAGAGGATCTATTGGACTTGAGTCGTTGGAGGATCGTTTGTAGATGACATCAAATCAGATCGAGATTGAGGATCATTTCACCATCAATGATCAAGGATCTCTCCAATGAAAACAAAGCAAACTATTTTTAATCATTAATCAATCCAAAATCTTGGTAGGATTTTTGATCTATGTGATTCCACCTTGTTCTATTATTTTGGTCAAACACAGATCAATTATATGAACAAGAATTGATTCGTTCATAGACTCTTGATTTATTTGTTGTAGATTTATTTATTTATTGATTATTCCCACTTTTTTCATCTAATTATTCAAAAATGAGTCAAGGCCAAAATGAAAAATGTCTGAGTTTTTGTCCTCATTTTTTGGTTTATGGATTTCTTCCTCGTTTCATTGAACATTCATCATGGTAAATTTGTTTTTCCCATGGTTCAATGATTACCAGGTATATGATCATTGCATGACTATTATTTGATAGAATGGATCAATACCGTGGGTGCAGTTTGTTATCGAGGGTGTGATCGAGAAGAAAAAAGATGAAAGATGATTGTAGGTAGATCAAAATAGATCTAAGTTTCCCATTATTACTGATTCTACGCATGATAATGATGGTGTGTCCCGACAGTGGAATTTTATGAGTGGATTCGAAGCCTGTATTCAAATCTCTTATGATGGGATGGTCTAACAACCTATGATCTAGAATAATTGGATAGAATCATGGTAGAGTTAGCATAAATTGGTGATATGGAGGATAACCTAGGGGTTCTTGAAATTTTTGGGTTACACAACATGTAATATGGGATCACATGCCCTATGGGGAACTGGCTACAATGATGGGGTTTCTATAGAGAAGAAAAGATCATATATTGTGTGACTTATATCACACACCATCTGACCTGTACTAGTGTATTGAAATGTATCTCAGAGGATACATGATCACAAGTCGGATGGGGTACATGTACATGGTCAGAGTACATGGGCAAAGATATGTACTTAGACATGGACAAGTGTTCATGTGCATGAAAAGGTGTACATTATTTGGAACATAAGAATTACTAGAAGTACAAATGATAGATAGATGGCATTGAAGGGTGCTAAAAGACCCATATATTTCATGTATCCTTACTTACACTCTCTCTCTATATATATATGGATATTTACATTCCATTTGATATGGAATCACATTGGAAAGCCAAGGGTTGTCTAGACATGCTGTATACCCCCAGTACATCACATGTACCATCTCTGAGGTTTTTTGGAGCCCTTTTTATCTTTATTTTAGACCATAATTTGTTGAGTGTGTTCCCTTGGTCCATAACCTCGAGATTATAGTGCATTATTGCATCCAAAACTCTAAGTTTTGATCCCTTATGGAGGATGAGTCCTAGATAGAGTTTGTGGTGTCCCTCTATGAGGCCAAAGTGTGATCCTCTATCATTCCTTCTTTTGCCTAAGGTGGGGATCATGGAATCAGTGTGGCATCTTTTCATAAGGAATTGAAACCCTATGTAGAAGGATATTTCTTTAGGTTTCATGGTATCATTTTCATATGATCATCTACATAGTGGGTTGATCTAGATTGGTTTTAAGGTGTCCCCCAACAGTCTTGCGTGTGATCCCCTATATGAGTATCGAGATATCCAGAGACTAGTTAGTTTTGTTGGGTGGGGCCTAATGATCATCACATATTGGATGCGCATCTATAGTGATAACATGACATGTGGAGTGGGTTCTCGAAAAATGAGAACCTAAAATTCTCAAGAAGAATCTCATGGCTAGAAATTTGGTTTAGACCACATGGAGTTGTGGTGTCATTCTCAAGTATGTCTTGGTTTTTATTTGATTTTTATATTCTTATTATGATATGACTACTATTGATTCCAATGTTTAGTGTTTTTAAGAGTTTCCTACTAGGTATTTTTATACTCACCCTTATACGGAATCTTCCCATGTGTGCCTTGTATTATGTAGACCATGACCCTTTTAATGATGTCCTGGGAGGATAGAGAGTAGGTGGAGCATAGTTTGGGATCAAAAGACTATGTTTTTTTGGTGGTTTGATTTTACAGTGGTCCCCTCCTTATGATCAGGCTGGAATCTCTATAGTTCATGGTTATGCTTTTATTTACCCCCTTTATCACTTTCAGTACATTATTTATGTACTCTAAATGTGGGATTATAAATGTATGCATTCATAGGTTTTAGTAGTTTTACATTTCAACATTGTATAGGCTTGGAGATATGTGCATGTGTACACGTAAATTAGGTTAACACATCCTATGTGTGTTATATTCATACTCGGTGCTGGATTCCATCCCCTGGATAATTTGATGTGGGATTGGGGTAGTTGCAACTTTGGCCTTGACTGGTCAGGTCATGAAAAAAATGATTTTTTAGTGAATTTTTGTATTGGACCTCTGAGATGAATCCTATATATCCCAATTAACAGTAGTTAAAGCCAAAATATTTTGGGTGACATTTATTAAAGTTTATATGTGAGGATATATCTAGGAATTTTAGTATAATGCAGTAAGGAAATGCATTATGTAGTTTAATGTCATGTAGCTCAGACTTGAAGGTGATTCCGATGATGTATCTCAATTATTCTAATGGAATGATCAACTAAACCTTTAATCCATTGCATGTTATGCTCAATGTAAAAAAAGATATAGAATATACTTTTTTATTTAATTTGAGAAAAAAATAGGAGAGTATGAGGGGATTATGAAAGATATTCCCTTTGAAGTTCCCAAATTTATATGTGACTCAAGTGAAGGCATAAAGGATTGGGGCTTACACGTCGTATGAGGACCACATTTTTTATCCTATATGTTCATACTAGAGTAGGATTATAAGGTATGGTTGGGTATTACACCTAGAAGGAGGCCCATATATATAAACCAGGAGGAGTATGTCAACTCTAGGGGAATAAAGAAACATGATGAGTATATCATCTAGAGGTGAATACTAATAACTAGGAGGTGTCTATTGACTTTAGGTAATGATGGAGCCAAGAGGAGTATATCGACTCATAGTGAATGTGTTTGTCTTATACATGTATGTTTCCCTAAGAAGCCTAACCTAGTATATTATTCATGAGATGATATGTTTTGGGGTTTACACCTAGGAGGAGGCCCATACATGATATCCTGCAAAAATATATCAACTCAGGGTGCATAATGAAATCATGTGGTGTATATCGAATCAAAGTGAATAATGAAAATAGAGAGGGGTATATCAACTTGTGGCAATGATGGGACCAAGAGGAGTATTAAGACTCAAGGTGAATGTGCAGGGATTTTTCATAGGGGCTTCCCTAAAGTACCCAACCTAGGTAATGACTTAGGTGAAGATGGTGAGAGATAAGGTCTTACACCCTGGAGGATGCACTTATATAGGGAAACCAAGATGAATATATCGACTGAATTTGTTTTATGAAACCATTAAGAGTATCTAAATTAAATCAATTATCTAGGATTAAGGATTGGGTCACTAATATTGCAACCCAAAAATGCTCGATCCTACCTGAAAAGTTCATGGTGCAACCCTTGACTTTTCATGGTCATCAGTGATGGAAGTGAAGGGACATGACTAGAGTCCAAGGACCACATCTCATTATTCATGCTACCGGGGGGTGCATGGGTATGGCCCCTATAGTATGGATTAAAAGGATAAGGGTACAAATATACTTTTGGGACCATATTTTATAGTTTTAAAGTGCTATAGGGGGAAGAAATGGTTCATAGATGGGGATATGCGCAATAGAGTTTGCATAGAGTGGCCTTATAAGAGCCTTGTTAAGGGATGTACACATAGTGATGTCCATATAACACTTCATGAAGGGAATTCCACATATAAAGACCACATAATACCGAACACATAACACATTTTCATGGGAGATGTCCACATAGATTTGGAAACATTGTTCTTGATGCATAGGGGTTTTCTTTTTAAAGGGGACTACTTTGTGGATGGATTTCTTTGGGGAGGATCATTATGGGATTATTTCATAGGGTCCCTCACTAGTTAAAAATTTGAGAATTTTACCTGATTGATAAATTCTACAAATCCAGAAATCAATTTATGTGTGTGACCAATGTACCCAAACTTGATGGTGGTGCTAGTATTATAGTAAATAGAAGGTAATTTATTTACTAAAATGGATGTGCATAATGAAAATGATGTGCCATGGGAACTGAGAAAAATGTTATATAGAGGGTTTAAAATTATATCACCAGATCTGTAAAAATTAAAGGGTTTTAATAGATATTGAATTTCTATACGAATAGAGAAAAATAATAAATAGTTGATTTTGTTTTACCAAAAGTAAAACAAAATAGATGAGGGGTTCACATAGTGTTTGAAGTGCTATAAAAACAGATAAAAAAGTGATATAGTGGCTACCAAATTACCACATCCAAGATACTAACAATTAAGGGTTCACATTTTGACTGAATTTATATAAAAATAGAGAAAAAAGTTATGTGTTGGGAACAAAATTACCACCATAGATCCTAAAAAAGTGTTTCAAATAGAAATTGAAGCCTTTTGTAGATGGAGAAAAATGATATGTGGGATTTTAGACACTGTTAATTTTCTTTCATGTGGAAATGAAACTGACATACAAGAGTCATCACTTTTGATCCGTAAGTCTGCTTATACTCCAAGGCCAATCAAATCGACTGTTTTGAGGCAAACCACACCCCTATATATAGCCTATACACCATAGAAGGTATTATTTACAAGGAAAACAATTTACCTTAAGACCTCCAAAAATGGGTTTTAAGGCTTTTAAAACTTTTTTATTAACAACAAGTGAAGTCTATGAAATAATCCCAAAAGTATTTTCTCACCATCCCATTATTATATTGGGTAATTTTTAAAGGATATCCATCCTTTGATGTGTGAGCAATGATGGAGTACTTGTATGTCCTATTCTCTTCTTCATCAAGCATGGCGATAATTTTCCATCAAAATCGACTTGTGTTTTTCTTAGTAATGACCAAGTCATAGATTCTATGGAAAATTGAGTGGAATGAATTCTTAATTTAAAACAAGGTGAATTAGTTTGAGTGATATAATACCAAATAAAATATTTTCTTCTCACTTACCTTTTAACTATTTAGTGAATAGATCTCTCACTATATCTTCTCCTTCAGTTTTTATCCATGTGATACTTCAAAATCATGCATGTTTTTAGTATTATTCATAGTAATTTTCATACTAAATACTTCATAATGTGGTGTTTTCTGGTGATTAATTGAAAAATTTTGTGAAAAAGGATTTTCTAATAATCTAGATACATTTTTATAGGAAATTGAAAAAAATTCATGTCGTGGTAGTCTTATTCATGATGTGAATGGGGTTAATACAAAATATTAGTTAAAGAACCCTAGAATCATGGTAGTGTACAAGTTAAATGTTTCATTAAGGAGCTCATAGTAGATAAATATAACTATAATCACAATATCGTTAAACTATGTATCATGTTTCATGACATGACCTAACAGTTTGGAGTAATTAAAGGTGAAAAAGGTTCCAACCTCGAGCTAGACGACCAACGAATGTCCAAAACTAAGTGAAAAATCTAAAAAAACATGAAAGATTGAGGTGGAAATAGAAAATGAATCCTGGTGTGGGGATGTTCTTGGTAAAGTATTAGGTAAAACATGGTGGCATTTTTGAGATGAATGGTTTTGGAAAACGGGGTACCACTGGAAGGAAACTGGTAGTTGAGAAGCACCCATTCTTACAAAGTATAAATTGATATAGGTGTAGTTCTTATATGGGATGAATAATATAGAAACTATTCTATATAAGTGCTTAATTCCATAAAACATGGCTCATAGTGTATCCACAAAGAATAAAAATTACCCAAGTCCTGTGAAATTATTAGTGTTGTTGTAATGATTCATATAGTTATTAAGGAAGTTTGTTCTGTTTTCTCATTCCACAAAGAATCTTTTCATAGCATGTACCATGAAGAAGATATTTCATATAATGGATATATTGTAATATCTTAGACTATTATGGCTATGTGGTCAACCGGTTCATAATATGTTCCCATGTTGTGACTAATAAATTGAGGAAGTCAGAATAAATATTTTCACATAGGGAGTAGTGATTAAAATCATCATAGATAAGTTGATAAGATATTTTTGCGCCACTTATCATGCTAATGAAGTCTTAATTATCCATTAGATAATAAAATTTGGTTACACCATGAAAGAAGAAGTCATTCCATATAAGGAATTCAAATATATCGGCTAGTATTAGCCTAAAAGATGGTGTTCGATGAAAACGTCTTATATGATGTCACGACCCGTCCTCGGGGCCCGTGCCGTGACTACCCCAATCCCGCCTTCCATAGTCCAGGGGCTGGCGACTAGCACCAAGGCGTAAAATCCCGGTAAAAAGGGAAGGCGTTGCCTTTGTATAGTAAACTAACACTACAGAGTAAACAAGAAGTAGAAGTAAACACTAAGAAAAAGCTAGTACAAGAGTAAAGTGCGGAAAAGTAAGTGGGTCAGTATACAAACCCAAACTGAAAGTAAAGTACAACTCAAAAGGGAAAACAACAACTGAAAAGTAAAGCCGCTACGCCAAGATGTCCACTAGAAATCCCACCTGAAGTGTGGGTAAAGATAGCTCCACTGCTCCTCGGGTTCTGCCGTCCGCTCCGAGTACGTCCCGCCCAGTGGTCCACCTCCAGGTACCGTCCTTCTCTACAAGCCTCAAAAACGATCAACGATGTCCGTCGTCTGCAACCAACACAACGTAGTGCGGGCATAGCCCGTGCAGGGGTGGGTATAAGCTACTCAGTAGGGACCCCGAGACCCCCAAAGGTCTCCCAAAATCCACGAAGGATAAACCACAAAAGAAAAAAAAAACAATCACGAAGTAACAACCGACACTGCTTAGGTATATGACCATACATATACCTAAGTCATCAATTCCAAAACGCTCCAACCTCCGACCCCAAGTACAACCAAGTCCACACAGGAAAACATACGTATTCCACATAGGAAAGAAAAACGTAATCCACACAGGATAGCACAACATAATCCACACAGGAAAGCAAACATGATTCAGCTCACACAGGTATACTTCTTCGAAAGACGATAGAGATGATCACTGATCCATCTAAGTCGTCGGACCCACAAAGGATCAATAGGTACTAACCCTCACAATGACCCACACAGGATCGGTAGGAAACTAACACCTGCAAAGACCCACACAGGATCAGACCCACACAGGATCTGTAGGCGCTGGCTCACACAGAACCGCTGACCGCTGACCCACACAAGATCGGACCCACAGAGTATCGGTAGCATTGATCCACATAGGATCACTGAGTGATGTAGTCGTCGCCGTCAAATCCACTGAGGATCTCTATAGAGTCGTCGTTGTCACAGTACCAGTTGCAGCCAGCTCTAGGGTTCCCGCACACAGCAAGCTCGTTAGGGTGGGTCCGCTCCATGATCCGAGAGGCTGATACATCAACTGACACATAGTCTAGAGTTGATGTATCCAAATGTTACGTATCGTCAATAGGAACTCAACGTCGCAGACGGCGCGTCGATCGGACGCCCGGTCTGAGAGTTATTGGCTTTTTCGTCCCAGGGGCCCGGTTGGTTTTTAAGGCAAAACCAACCCGACCGTACTCCACCTGCGTCCAAACCTCGGGCAGAGTAAGCCAAAAGATCCTTCTCACTAAGAGGAATCCAACAAAGTTGACGGAACGTCAATCGGACGTCCGTAGCTCAAGATATGAGCGTTTCCGCTCCGAGGGCCCGGTTGGTTTAGTGTACGAACCAACCCGGCCGAACTCAAAGTATTCCGAAACCTTGAGTGCGATATACCGAAACGACCGCCTTGTTCCACGAATCGTGTCGCCGCTGAAGGAGCATCGATCAGGGGTCCGTAGCCCAAGTTATGGGCAATTGAACCCAAATAGTCTGAAAACGGGAGTTTCGGGCCCGGACCGACCCAGCCTGACACCCCCCGGTCGGCCCGGCCTGGCCTGGGCGCGGCCCGGCCTGGCGGACCGGCCAGGCGGCCGGCCTGGCTGGGCACAGCGCACCCAGCACGCTGGCCAGCTCGGCCAGTGGCCGAGCCGTTTCGGCAAGGGGGGGGGGGGGGGGCTGCCCCCCCTGGTGAAACCGCGCCCCCCAATTAAGGGGGCCATTTTGCGTAGCCGGCCGGGGGAATTAATTCCCCCGTCTCCCCTTTTTCCGGCATGCCCGCACCGGCCGGCCGTTTCTGCCGACAAGGACCGGCGACGGCCGGTCCTTTCCTCCATCGCCGACACCGGCGGCCCAAAACCGGCCGCCGGTCACCCTGCTCCGCCGCGGCCCGGAACCGGCCGCGACTTGATTCGTTCGACGCGGTGCGACGGCACCGTGCCCCCTCCACCGCGGACCCGCTCCGGCCACGACGTCTTTTGTTTTCTTCGACGCGGTGCGACGGCGTCACGTCCTTGATCAACTTCATGGCGTGGCGCGACGACGTCACGTATTACATGTTGTGCGATTCCCGCGTGGTGCGATAGCACCACGCCATTCCATTCCATTCAAAAGGAATCAAACAAGGATAAAGGAGGAGGGTCGGCCGTGTTTGTGCGGTCCGGACCCCTCGCGTTATTCGATAACTATTGGTTTTAATCCATGAATATCGTCAAGTTGGTATTCACGAACAAAATAAATAAATAAAACCCCTACCTCGGTTTCCAGAACGGTGCACGTCAACGAGCCGCGGAAGACGAGCGTTGCGGAGGTCGGTCGTCGCGGAAAACGAACGTCGATTCTGATGTCGTCGAGGTGCGTCCAAAGAGGAAACATCATTGGTGAAGTTCTCCACGTTCTTTGGCGGAGATTTACTTCGTTGAAGAACCGTGTTCTTCATCGGAGTCCGAGGTGTTCTTCACGTTCTACGTCGAAGATGTTTTTCGTTGGAGATGAAGAAGATCTTCACGCTTTCCAAAACCTCTCAACGTGGCATAAAATCTAACATTAATAAAATAATCTCAAGTCTTAATTTATTAACACAACTTACCCTTTTTGAATTTCAAGAGTTTGAAATTCAATTAACCACACTTAACTCACCTAATTAAAAATACACAAGTTGTCAAATTAAATGAAGGGGAGTTAATGCGGAGTTGAAGAGTTTAAGAATATGAAGGGGTGGGGTTCGTGTGGGACCCACCACCCTCATAACCTCCCAAGGGAGGTTGGGTAGTTACCCAACTTCCACCCATATCCTTAAAACACAAAAGAAAAATAAAAATTGTTGAATAATAATAAATTAACTTCCACAATTTTTATCATCCACACCCGTGATAACTCAACTCCGGAGCAGGAGTTCCTAAGCAATTACCATTGCTTTGGTTCCATTGGTGCCCTCATAATTCAATTATGGGCACCAGTTCAAAAGTTATAAATTCCCGCTCATTCGTTCACTGAACGTACCCAAGCTAAACTTCGGATAGAAATTCCGGGCACTCCGGGCCTCGGAATCAAGTGCCGTCTAAAACCGCATTCTTGTAAAATCCTAAAGAAAATTTTGAAAAAATTTCCCTTGAATTTTATGGGTCTTTACATTACTCCCACCTCAGGGCTTTACGTCCCCGTAAAGATACATCGAAAACTAGGGAAACAAATGAGGGTACTGAGTACGCATCTGAGCCTCCCGCTCCCAAGTGCTCTCCTGGAGGTTCCCGTGCTGCCATCTGATGCACACCAGAGGAATCGACCATCCACGCAGGACCCACTCCTGTTGATCCTTGATCTCCACTTGGACCTCCGTAAGAGTCGCCCCATCATCAACGTCTAGCTCCCCATGGTCAATGATGTGCGTCGGGTCGTGCACGTATCTCCTCAGCTGAGATACGTGAAAGACGTCGTGCACCCAGTGCAACTGAGGTGGTAGATCCAGACGATAAGCTACCTCGGCAATCCTGCTGAGGACCTGGAATGGTCCGATGAAGCGTGGAGACAACTTGCCTCCTCGGCCAAATCTCCATAATCCAAGTCGAGGTGAGACACGCAAGAAGATGTGGTCGCCATCGTCGAACTCTAGTGGCCTCCGCCTCCTGTCAGCATTAGACTTCTGTCGGCTCTGAGCTGTCCTCATCCGCTCCTGGATGACCTGGACCTTCTCTGTCATGGCCTGGACCATCTCCGGTCCCACAAGTGCTGAATCCCCAGGGTCTGTCCAACACAAAGGAGATCTGCAAGGTTGGTCGTACAACGCCTCGTAAGGTGCCATCCCAATGGTGGAGTGGTAGCTTTTGTTGTACGCGAACTCCACCAAGGGTAGGTGGTCCTCCCAGCTGCAACCAAAGTCGAGGAAACATGCGCAGAGCATGTCCTCAAGAGTCTGAATGGTCCTCTCAACCGTCTGCTGCTCCTCGGCACGGCGGGTCGGGCAGTCACGAGCCATGTGGCCTTGCCCGCCGCATGAGTAGCACTACCTGCCTCTCGAAAGACTGGCTCCGTGCTGTGTGCCCCGCACTGCTGAGATAGTGTCCTGAGGTCGTCTGCCTGAGGGTCTGGTCTGCCTGGTCCCAAGAGTCATCCGTCGACTGCCTGCTGCAGAAGTCTCTGCTACGTGCTTCCCTGCGGTGGGTCTCGGCGCTGGCGTAGACTCAGCAGGAAAGCTATCGATCAAAAGAGCTCGCTCCAGTACTCCTGTCTAAGTCGGAATGCGGATGGAGATCAGCAATGCCCTGATCTCGTGTCTTAATCCATGCTCAAAGGTCTGGGACCGGAAGAATGGGTCCCGTACCATGTCTGTAGAGTAGCGCGAGAGATCGATAAATCTCGCCGAGTATTAGGCGACCATCATGCTGCCCTGCCACAGCTGAAGAAGCTCCTGAATGCGCACCGCACGGAGGGTGGCTGGGACGAACTCTGAGTGGAAGAGGCTCTCAAAGTCCATCCAGAGAAGAGATTCCTCATCGTGCACCTGGAGAATCAAGATCAACCATCGGCCCGCTGCCGCGTGCAGTAGGCTCGCTGTGAGGATCACCATGAGGTCTGATGGTGTCCTCACTAACTGAAAAACTCATACCACTGCCTCTAGAAAGTCCTCGGCTGCCTGGGGGTCCATCTCCCCGCGGAACCTGGGCGGTCTCTAGCGCTGGAACCCATGCAGTGCACTGGGGCGATGTGCATCGTCAGCGGCCGGGGCTCGAAGCATCGGTGGCTCGACGGGTAGAGCTACTGCCGGTGCCACTGCTGACAAAGGGCCCTGCACCGAGGCCTCGTCGCTCGGTGGGCTGTCTTCATGCTCGAATCTCGGAACCCTAGATGGCTTCCGTTGTGGGGCCATCCTGAAAAGGAAATAGGTGCGCCACGGTCAGAATAGTATACCTGGTGAGCTGATACAAAGTAATCACAATGAAAACTTGAAACACACACACAATCAATGTTTTCGTGCATTAAGTCGGAAATCAGAAGTCAGGGTCCTAGTGTACGGATACGTCGGCCACCGCACCAACACTGGACTCCCTGGACTGATAACCATACCCAATACACTAAACACTATTGCTTCACATAGAAAATATTAGAGTCCCAAGTTGTGCGGTAGAACCGAACTGCTCTGATACCAATTTGTCACGACCCATCCTCGGGGCCCGTGCCGTGACTACCCCAAGCCCACCTTCCATAGGCCAGGCGCTGGCGACTAGCACCAAGGCGTAAAATCCCTATAAAAAGGGAAGGCATTGCCTTTGTATAGTAAACTAACACTACAGAGTAAACAAGCAGTAGAAGTAAACACTAAGAAAAAGCTGGTACAAGAGTAAAGTGCGGAAAAGTAAGTAGGCCAGTATACAAACCCAAACTGAAAGTAAAGTACAACTCGAAAGGGAAAACAACAACTGAAAAGTAAAGTCGCTACGCCAAGCTGTCCACTGTAAATCCCACCTGAAGGGTGGGTACAGATAGCTCCACTGCTCCTCGGGTTCCGCCGTCCGTTCTGAGTACGTCCCGCCCAGTGGTCCACCTCCAGGTACCGTCCTGCTCTGCAAGCTTCAACCACGATCAACGCTATCCATCGTTTGCAACCAACACAATGTAGTGCGGGCATAGCCCGTGCAGGGGTGAGTATAAGCTACTCAGTAAGGACCCCGAGACCCCTCAAGGTCTCCCAAAATCCACAAAGGATAAACCACAAAGGAAAGATACAATCACGAAGTAACAACCGACACTGCTTAGGTATATGCCCATACGTATACCTAAGTCATCAATTCCAAAATGCTCCAACCTCCGAGCCCATGTACAACCCAGTCCACACAGGAAAGCATACGTATTCCACACAAGAAAGCAAAACGTAGTCCACACAGGATAACACAGAACAATCCACACAGGAAAGCAAACAGGATTCAGCTCACACAAGTATACATATTCGAAAGATGATAGAGATGATCACTGATGCATCTAAGTCATCCGACCCACAAAGGATCGATAGGTACTAACCCCCGCAATGACCCACATAGGATCGGTAGGAAACTAACCCCCGCAAAGACCCACACAGGATCGGACCCACACAGGATCTGTAGGCGCTGGCTCACACAGAACCGCTGAGCGCTGACCCACATAGGATCAGACCCACAAAGGATCGGTAGCACTGATCCACAAAGGATCGCTGAGTGCTGTAGTCATCGCCGTCGAATCCACTGAGGATCTCTGTACAGTTGTCGTCGTCATAGTAGTAGTCGCAGCCAGCTCTAGGGTTCCCGCACACAGCAAGCTCGTTCGGGTGGGTCCGCTCCACGAGCCGAGAGGCTGATACATCAACTGACACATAGTCCAGAGTTGATGTATCCAAAAGTTCCGTATCGTCAACAGGAACTCAACGTCCCAGACGGTGCGTCGATCGGACGCCCGGTCTGAGAGTTATTGGCTTTTTCGTCCCAGGGGCCCGGTTGGTTTTTAAGGAAAAACCAACCCGACTGTACTCCACCTTCATCCAAAACTCGAGTGGAGTAAGCCAAAAGATCCATCTCACTAAGAGGAATCCAACAAAGTTGACGGCACGTCAATCAGACGTTCGTAGCTCAAGATATGAGTGTTTCTGCTCCGAGGGCCCGGTTGGTTTTGTGTACGAACCAACCCGGTCAAACTCAAAGTATTCTGAAATCTTGATTGCAATATACCGAAACGATCATATCGTTCCAAGGATCGTGTTGCCACTGACGACGTGTCGATCGGAGGTCAGTAGCCCAAGTTATGGGCAATTGAACCCAAATGGTCCGAAAACGGGGGTTTCGGGCCCGGACCGACCCGGCCCGGGACCCCCCGGTCGGCCCGAACCGGGTCGACCCGTCCCGGGTCCGGTTCGGCCCGGCCCGGCCCGAACCGGGTCGACCCGCCCCGGGTCCGGTTCGGCCCGGCCCGGCCTGGCGGACCGGCCAGGTGGCCGGGCCGGCTGGGCACAGCGCGCCCAGCACGCTGGCCAGCCCGACCAGTGGCCGAGCCGTTTCGGCAGGGGGGGGGGGGGGGGGGGCGCCTGCCCCCCTTGTCAAACCGCGCCCCACAATTAAGGGGGCCGTTTTGCATAGCCGGCCGAGGGAATTAATTCCCCCGGCTCCCCTTTGTCCGGCCGGCCTGCACCGGCCGGCCGGTTCTGCCGACAAGGATAGGCGACGACCGGTCCTTTCCTCCATTTCCGACACCGGCGGCCCGGAACCGGCCGCCGGTCACCCTACTCCGCCGCGGCCCGGAATCGGCCGTGGCTTGATTCGTCCAGCGTGGTGAGATGGCACATCATCCCCTCCACCGCGGCCCCGCTCCGGCCGCGACGTCTTTGGATTTCTTCAACGCGGCGCGACGACGTCGCGACCTTGATCAACTTCATGGCATGGAGCGACGGCGTCACGTATTACTTGTCGTGCGATTCCCGCGTGGTGAGACAACACCACGCCATTCTGTTCCATTCACAAGGAATCAAACAAGGATAAAGGAGGAGGGTTGGTCATGTTTGTGCGGTCCGTCCGCCTCGTGTTATTTGATAACTATTGGTTTTAATCCACGGAGATCGTCAAGTTGGTATTCACGAACAAAATAAATAAATAAATCCCATACCTTGGTTTCAAGAACGGTGCACGTCAACGAGCCGCGGAAGACGAGCATCGTGGATGTCGGGCATCGCGGAAAACGAACGTCGATTCTGATGTTTTCGAGGTGCGTCTGAAGAGGAAACATCGTTGGTGAAGTTCTCCGCGTTCTTCGGCGGAGATGTACTTCATTGAAGAACGATGTTCTTCGTCGGAGTCCGAGGTTTTCTTCACATTCTTCATCGAAGATGTTCTTCGTTGGAGATGAAGAAGATCTTCACGCTTTCCAAAACCTCTCAACGTGGCATAAAATCTAACATTAATAAAATAAGCTCAAGTCTTAATTTATTAACACAACTCACCCTTTTTGAATTTCAAGAGTTTGAAATTCAATTAACCACACTTAACTCACCTCATTAAAAATACACAAGTTGTCAAATTAAATGAAGGGGAGTTAATGGGGAGTTGAAGAGTTTAAGAATATGAAGGGGTGGGGTTCGTGTGGGCCCCACCACCCTCATAACCTCCCAAGGGAGGTTGGGTAGTTACCCAAATTCCAGCCATATCCTTAAAACACAAAAAGAAAATAAAAATTGTTGAATAATAATAAATTAACTTCCACAATTCTTATCATCCACACCTGTGATAACACAACTTCAGAACAGGAGTTCCTAAGCAATTACCGGTGTTGCGGTTCCATCGGTGCCCTCAGAATTCGATTCTGGGCACTGGTTCAAAAGTTAGAAATTCCCGCTCGTTCGTTCACTAAACGTACCCAAGCTAAACTTCGGATAGAAATTTAGGGCACTCCGGGCCTCGGAATCAAGTGCCTTCTGAAACTGCGTTCTTGTAAAATCCCAAAGAAAATTTTAGAAAAAATTTCCCTTGAATTTTATGGGTCTTTACATATGAAATGATATTTTGGTCAATGTTTGAATAGAAAATATTTAATCCATTTTTTTGGAGATCTCACATCATGTTTTTTAGGGAGAATTCAAAGCTCAAAAAAGGAAATATCAGGTCATGCTGTGAAGGTCATTTTTACCACATAACATATTAAAATGGATGATTAATGATTAAAACATGGATATAAACCCTATTTACTCATTTTATTTTT
Organism: Viscum album; assembly: GCA_963277665.1. Lineage (NCBI taxonomy): Eukaryota > Viridiplantae > Streptophyta > Magnoliopsida > Santalales > Viscaceae > Viscum > Viscum album. Next base: position 1,318,187,991 of record OY728166.1, read on the forward strand.
CATTCTATCACATTGTGAATAGCGTATTAATTTAAATAAGGGATCACTAATTTTGAAGGTAACTAAACCTATTTTATTTTTTATTTTTTTTAGTTTCATTTTAAGGTTATTTATAGTTTTATTCCCTTCAATAATTTTATTTTGTGATCGTAAACATAAATTAAAGTAAGTTTATTTCAATTTAAAATCCTTCATCACTTTTTGTTTCAATTTTGTTTTCCTTAATAAATCATTGAGTTTAATCATTCAGGTGTGATAGATCTTTTTTTTATATCATGTGTGGCTATTCGAATAAGGGGCGAGGGGTTAAGAGTATAAGGATGTGAGTGCTAATAAATTATTAATCTCATTAATAAAAGGTTGTATCAATGAAGAATTTAGTTGACAATTTAATAAATTCTTATACCCTAACATTAATCCGATCAAGAAGTGTGTGGATGGAGGAACTTCAAGTCAATTGTTTTAATTGATATATGATGAATAAATCATATTTTTATCTTACCAAATAGTCAATAGAGATGAATACATGATTTTTGGATTTCTTCTATGAGGTATATTTATTATTTTTGATATAATTAATGGATTTGAACCTAAAAATTTGATAAATTTAGAATGAAATTGGGATCAATTAACTCGAATAATTTAGGTGTGTAAAGTTAATTTTTTTTGAAATAATCCTTCAAAATCAATCCTAATGCATTATTTTAATTGATTATTTTTAATCCCAAAGAATTTGGTTTCAATTTTTCTTGACCCACACAAAAGTTTTTTAAGTCAGAATTATAATCAACCATCTCTAAATCCTCAATATTATCTCTTTATTATATAACACCATACTTACACTATATATATTCTTATAGTAGTGCATAATGGAACAAATATTTAAATATGCAAACTTATAACCAACCATGTGGAAATAATGACTCACTATGGCTCAGTCAAATTTTTGTCTTTATTTTCATAGATACAAAATGAAATTTTGTGTCTATAATTTATTTTAATTCACCATCTATCTTCTCATATGATATCTATATTCTGTTTTTATTCTTTTTATATGCATGGGTGTTTTTTATCATTGAACTACTTCTAGTGCATTAGCAGGGAACCATATGTTAGATAAGAAATAAATGATTATTTGGATCCACTTGAGTAAAAATATAAGATCTAGTGGACCATATTTTCATGATGTTGGTTAGCTATGGTTTATTGGGACAACCCAATTAATGGATTCAATTCCCAGTTCACATATACAGTATAACGTCCCATAAATAAAAAAACTATTAAATACTTCATTTATAAAAAAGGTTTCAAATTATTATATTTTCATGATCATTTTGGTTTAGAGTTTTAGATAATTAGTTATAACATTACATAAAAAAGTGGAAAATTTGAAAAATTATTCATTTTTTACACAAAAATAGACTTTTAAGTTTACAGCCCTATTTCATTCAAGACACTTTTTCTTTTTTTTAGATGAGTCAACATAGTGGAAATATTGAACTTTCTAAAATTTATAATAATTATTAGATCCTTTTAAAAACATTGGAAAACTTGGTATAATAAAAACAAAGATAAGTAAGGGATATTAAAATAAAATAAATCCTATTAGTCAGGTGAGAAATATGAGAACCCATGAAGACATTTACCTTTTTCACAATATAACATTAGACACATAAATAAAACATTTACACAAGTAAAAATCAAATTTTTTCTCAAATAAAAAATTTTAAACCCATTATAATGAATATAAAAAACACTAACATCATCTGGAGTCATGTTGGAACTCATTAAAAAATTCATCTAACAAACAAACCAATCACCTTTATTCTTTCCATACCTCTTAAAATCAAATGATTTCTATGTAACCACTTTCTGTGAGAATAATATAGGTAACATATAACTTCTTATTCATAATCTATGTACAATTATATTTAAATCAATTTATATTAACTAAATCATAGTTAATTCTATATGAGTAACTATCCTAGTTATGTCCTTTATTTTTTTCTTTGAATACTACATCAATACCCAATGCATTAGAGATCTATATTGAGATTAACCATCATCATGAGTTATTTAGAGCTCAACTTTCATCATATATAGTTCTCAAGGACCATATAATGAGATAAAATTTGTTATATTTCAATTTTTTTCATCATAAATATCTTTTAAAACTCATTTAATCCATAATAAAAATACTTTACACCATTTTAACATAACCATAATAAGGCATATACATTTTCCTCAGAAAATCTTCATAATGAAAAATTATTAGAAGAGTGGGAATATGATATTCTTTGAAAAACCATTTTATGTTTTAGAGAAATCTTTACAATGAATAAAATCTATTATGGAGTGAAAATGCAGTTATATCTAAAAATCATTTTTCCACTTTGATAAAAAAAGTCAAAAAATCCCATATAGTAAATATTAAAAAGATTCATTTTTAATAGTCTTCAAATATATTAAAATGGAGTAAAAAATGACCTTTAAAAATATATTCATTATAAATAAGATCATACTTATAATGTTTTAATAACATCTATATGGGGGAAAAAGAGTTTAAAATAATACTTTAAAATAAATTTTTAAAGGAAAATCCCGTACCTCAAGTATCGACTCATCTCATTTTTATATCTACCCTCCTAGGTAATATAATTATATTAGTTTTATAATTGATTAATAACCATTTTAATTTTAATTTAATTATTATTATCAAATTTATTTTATTTATTACCATTTTTTATTTAGTTACTAAAATTCTTATGTTCAGGTTGGATGTATTGAGGGCGATCAATTTATAACCTCAAAACATCCTTAGTTTGTTTAATGTGGTCAAATGTGTTATAATTAAATTTACTAAATAATATTAAAAATGTTATATTTATAATATTTAAATATTAGATGAAATTTTAAAACAAACCATGTATGGAGGATATTAAAAATTAACTATATCTCTTTATGGAGATGGTAATCCATACATACACATGAGGTAGATTTCCATTTTTCTAATGGGTAGAAAAGAAATTAAGTTTATAATATTTTATCTTTTTATAATCATAAATATGTTATATATGTCATGTATAATCATTATTTATATATTTATGATGATCCTTATAAGGTGAAAATGAAAAATGAATCACATCGCTTCTTGTAGGTGGTTTCCACATATACATACATGCAACATTGTCAATTTCCATTGAATGGAAAGGGTAAAAAGGTAAGTAATATATAATATTTATAGAATAATAATTATATCATAAATATAATATATATTCATTTGATCTATAATTTTTACTATCCATATAATCTGATGATTAAAAATGAAACACATCATTTCGTGGAGGTGGTAGTCCACATATACACATGAGTGATGTTTTCATTTCCCATAGGTTGAAAAAATAGACGATAAATGGTTGTTATATAAGAATAATTTTGTTTCAATATATTAAAGTTACTTATGATATTATTTTATCTTAGTTAAATATTATTTAATAGTGGTAGAAGAAGAAATAAACATGAAACAATTAGTTAAAAATTATACCTCTCCTTTGTAAAACCTCTTTTAGATCACACCATAATCCTTCTAGGTTTGGTGTTTTTATATGAAAAAGAACTATAGGATGTGGGGAGGGAATTTTGGGATCAATTTGGGTATGTATTGTCCAAAATAGAGTGCTCAAAATGTGTGATGATAGAAGGAGAGTATGTGCCCTTTTATAAGTGAGGGGAGTGACACACGTATAATTATTCAATGTTTTAAAATAGTAGTAAGCCTCACTCATGGTTAAGTGGCATGTAAAAAAATTATATTATAATATTAGGTGATAAGGGTGAAATAAAATCATACAATAATTATTAAGATAATATTTTGTGGCCTTATCACTTATTTTTTACCATAATAAATTCGTTTTACCCTTTTACCATGGTAGGAAATTTTTACCATGGTTACTGTTTATAATGAAAAAAATAAACTAAAATAATTAATAAATTTTAACTTCGTGATTATAATTATTAAATAATTTTTAAATATTTAATTTGTATAATTGGATGAAATTAACTTTAATATAAGTGCACAAAATGCAATGAAAAACTACTTTTTGGAAATTGTGTTTTTAAACATAAAAATAAACATATTCAAAAAAAATAATGTTGATTGATATGTAATTATTTATTTTATTTTAAATAAATATATCTTATTTTACATTAAATTAAAATCTAAAATATAATTATTAATTTAAAATACATTATTTAATGAAAAGAAATGATAGTTTTGCAAGGATCCGAATTTTTGACTATTCACCCAAAAATCAAACATTCCCAAAAAACTAAAAATTCATCCTAAGATATATTTAATATGTTTATTTATAAAATGAAGTATTTTATAAGAAGTAAAATTTATTAAATCAAGTAATTTATCTTTCAAATAAATCCCTATAATTTATGGAAAAAATATTAGTTAATTGAAACTATTTTTTTCAAATGAAAACTTCTTAAAAATTGTATATATAATAATTATGAATATAAATCCATAAAATGAATAAATATAAATTATATGATTTGTTTTTTTCATGTATTACAGGGGTTCAAACAATCTTCCCCCTTTGAGAAATTGAATCCTCATAATATTATTCATTACTTAAAAAAGTGAAGCTATTTTTTCCTCATATCATTTCCAAAATCCTATATTGCTTCCTCAATAATGTGGTTATTTGGTTAAACATTTACCTGGTAAATGACCTTATCATAAATTATATTATCTCTAGGATCCAAAATATGAACTTAATTTTCTTCCTTAGAGATATTGTCCTCTAACTGCACCACTTTAGGTCTCAAAACATGAGATGTATCTAGGGCGTACTTTTATGTAAATGAACCATGAAACACATCATGTATTAGTGATAAAATTTTAGGTAAAGTTACTCTCTTATCAATTGAACCAAATATTTACAAAATTTCATATGGATTGATAAACCATTGACTTAAATTTCACTTTCTTGTAAAATGAATAACACTTTTTCATGGTGATACTTTTAAAAAACATTATTTCACTCTTAAATGAGAGATATTTCCAATTGAGATATACATAACTCTTCTACGTCCTACGATATATCCTTATGTGATACTTAATCACAATTAATTTCTCTACAGTTTCTTCTACCATTTCTTCTACCATTTAAATTTCCCATAACTTACCTCACTCACTTTATCACAACATTATGGAGTTTAACTATGCTATCCATATAATGCTTCAAAAGGTTCTATTAGTACACTAGAATAAATAATATTATTGTTGGAAAACTGAAATAATGAAATATATAGATCTATACTTCCTTGATAATATAAATAAAACAATAAAATCTTATCCATTAATTTATAAATCGTTCGGTCTGATAGTCCATAAGATTAAGGTTGAAAGTTTGTACTGATATTCAATTCATTAGCTAATGATTTTTTTGTCCTATATAAAAATATGCATTGAATATAGGATCTTTATCAGATAAAATTGAGAAAGGGACTCCATGTAATATAACTATCTCTTTAATATTAGTCTTCAGAAGTTTATCCAAATATATAATATATTGAATAAGAAAAAAATGGATATATTTATCCAATCTATAAAAATATACCAAATCTCATTATTACCTCAAGACTTATTTGGTAACCCCACTATGAAATCCATAGAAACATTCTACCATTTTACACTCATGGATTAGAAGTTGATGAATCATCCCATAATTTATTTTTTGTTCTCCTTTAACCCATTGAAAAGTGAAACATTTCATGGTAAATTAAAAAATATCTTTGTTAATACCTTTTAACAAATATTATTCTTGAAGGAATATATACATCAAGACACTTCTAGGATGAATTGGAAATGAAAATTTGTGAGATTTACTTAAAAATTCCATCATTAATTGAGAATCACTCGAGAGACATAACCTATGGTGACCCACCATTTTATTTCATAAACCATTCATTACATGGTATAACATTTAACAACACAGAGGATCTTTTAAGTTTTTATGTCATAGAAATTGGGAACATGATAAATGAAAAACTTAAAAATTATTCTAATACTATTAAAAGAGTTATTCATATGTTCATTTTAAGTTACTTTTACTATATATCACACCCTGGAACTGAAAAAAATGATGGTTAGTGGAAATTTATTCATAGAGGTTCTAGTAGCCACTGTAAAATATATCTAGTTAAACAAATATTATATAGCGGTAGTTTCATAAAACCTCCATGATATTTTTTATGTTCTCAATTAGAAATAGTTTCATTTAGACTACCCCTAGACATAAAAAAACCTAATCCACACCTCCCCCACTCCCTCTATGCTACCCAGACCCCATCCCCCCATCCCCCCCACACCTACCCCGCACCTCCTCGTCTTCTCTCCCCAGAGGTAACCCTAATCCTTCTACCCCACCCCATATCCCTCCTCCTCTCCTCTACCAAGAGGTGACCCCGAGCCCATGACCTCGAGCCTACGACCCTAAGCCCGCAACCCCCCTCCAACACCGACCCCCATGACCCCCCCCCCCCCGTGACCCTCCCCCCTTCGAACTCCTATCTAGATGATTCTCCAGTGACATGAACCCCCCATCCAACCTCCCTCACCCTGGCTCGATTCCCTCTTTGATAGAAACGTAGACACCCCCCCGAGCTCCCACTACCTGGCTTGAATCCCCTCCTTGGCGGCAACAGAGAACCCCCCTAAAAGTTGCATTATCCTCACCATAATTTTATTGTTGAGTAGAATTAGATGGAAAGTAATGGGTGATAAAAACAGTATATAACTTTTTTTATTTATTAGATAATAAATATATATTTAATTTTGATTTATAATGTGTTATTTTGAATTTAAAGTTAGTTTTTTGAGTTTTAAAAATCATTAAATTTCGCTATTTTTTATTAAATTAAATAAATAAATTATTTTAGGATATATATAGGTTATAGAATATCGATTATTCATAATTTCATGGTTTTTATTTGATATTAGTGAATTCCACTTTATTCTATATATATTAGTGCCTCCAATTTTTGAAAGATACATAATTGAGTCTATTTTACAACTCAGGACCAATTGGTGGTTGGGTATGGGGTCACACATTATTTCATTACCAACATTGGAAAGGTCTCTAAGGATAAAGGCCATGAAAATGAGATATTATACAAATTTTAAATTTATCAGAATGCTGCACATTTTATTCATATGTGAGGAATCATTTATTTTAATAAAATATATTTAATAATGTCAGAGTGGTTAGTTTTAAGTTTTACATGCATGATAATAAATATTTGATTATGATTACTAGAACAACCAGTGTAGTTTCATTTATTTTATTTTAAAAAACATGATTTTCAATAAAACTAATTATAGTGTGTAGTTTGTTTTTTGTTGAGTCAAGTAAATAATTTTTTATCATTTTATTTTAAAATCACAATAGAAATTATTCAAATTTATGTTAACATCATGTTTTTATGTTTAGATCAAATTAAAGGAACATTTTATTTGATGTTATGTGAATAGATTTGATTTGTATAATTCATTGAATAACATGAAGTCACACTAAACGAGTTCAATAGAATATAGAAATCTATAGTTGAACATTTTGGGTATGAATGACATATCATGATATCCAAATAAAGCATAATTTGAATTCATATTTTTAAGGAGTGCTCTTGGACATTGTGAGATCGTGGTAAATATTTTGAACATTGGTCAGTGAAGCTAATTTTTCAATGGAATGAACCATCCTTAGTTATAACACTTGGTTATAATACACCATTATCTATTGTTTAATTAATATCATTCATCTATGTCTATGAAAAATGTTAATTTATTTGATTCATGTTTTTATATTAGTGGTTTAGTATGAAAATTTTCAATATTTGATTCATCCCATTTTCCAATATAGTTGTTATGAAAGGGTCAATGGAGAAGTTGGGTGATATTTAATTTTGATTTTATTTGATTGATTGAACATTTATATATTTATATATGAATTTATAGGGAGAATATAATCCAATAACTATGGATAAAAGTTGGATTAATTTACCTCAAGACAAACCTCAATATGCCAAGAGTTTCAAAGAATTTTTATATCATGTAATTGAAAACTGATTAGTGGATGGTAGGATAAAATTTATGTGTCCTGATTATAATTTCAAGTGGTGGTTGAATAGAAATAATGTATATGAGGATTTGGTATTGAAAAAATTTCCTACTTGATATGCTTGTTGGATTTGACATGGTTAATCAAGTGTTATGGAAAGTCAAAACAATGACAATACTGTCAACGAAATACAATGTGGACCAGTAGATGAGAATTCAGTTCAAAATTTATTAAATGACACATTTTGTGTTGCAGAATACAATGTCCTAGATTTCAATAGATCAATAGTACCATCAATTCATATGGATTATGTTAATATTTCTCATAGCATCAGTGATAAAAAATGGCTTTTTTCAATTAGTTGAATATGGTCTATAAGAACTAAATGAAGGGTGTGACAAGTATTCCAATATGTATTTTCTACTTAAGTTGTGTCATATTAAGTGTCTTTATGGAATTAATAACAAAGAAATGATCATGATTTTTGAGTTTCTTATTCATGAATTTTGTGAAGCTAAGATCCCTGCATCATTCTTGGAGATAAAGAAAATCATCAACAAACTTGGACTTGATTATACAAAGATTCTAGCATTCAATAATTATTTCATGATTTACTAGGGTTAAGAGTATTATAAATAAGAATGAACCAAATTTCATACAAGTGTATGGAATTCAATGAACAATAGTGATAGTATAAATCAATGAAACCCTAGGAAGAAACATAAGAAGAAAATTCCTATTAAGGTATTGCATTAAATTCCTATAAAACCATTCTTGTGAAGACCATTCATGTCGTCTAAGACTGTATATGACATGAAGGGACATTTTTTGGATAGTAACGATGGATTTATGAGACATCCAAAAGATTTAATATCATGGAAGATGTTTGATTCATTATATCCTAATTTTTCTTTAGATCCTAGGGATGTATGTTTAGGATTCGATTATGATGGTTTTAACCCTTTTGGTACTTTAAGTACTAATTATAGATTTTGGAAAGTTGTTTTGATCTCCTATAGTCTACCTCGATGGATGTGTATGAAGATGTATACTTTCATTATTTAGAATATTATTCATGGATAGAGAATGAATGGAATTGACATTCATGTATACCTTCAACCTATAATCAAATAATTATGATAATTATGGGATGATGGCGTTGAAACATATCAGGCTTCAACAAGACAACTTAAAAAAAGAATTATTCTTTAATGTGAAAAATTAGTGACTTTCTTGGACTAGGAAATATATTTTTTTAGAAAACTCATACTTTCTTAGCTTGTCTGGTTTTAAATTTTTATTTTGAACCTCAATGATTGCCTCATAGCAGAAAATGGTGTTTTATGTGTCATCATCACTTTATTGATGCGTATCATAAATTCAGGTTTAACAAGACACAATTCAATGGAGATATTAAAATTAGAAAGTCACTAAATGTGTTATCAAGTTCATAAATATTGGGATAATTAACGAATATCATCAAAGAATTTGGAAAATATCATCAGTTTAAAGAAGGAGAAGAGGGTACGAGGTATAACATTCGAAGAAGCTGAGACACAACAATGAAAGAAGAAGAGTATATTTTTCAAACTTCTTTACTGAGAGTTTAATTATAAACATTATAATATTGATGTAATTCATATTTAGAAGAACATCTATGACAATTTAATTCTTATATTCCTTAATGATCAGGTTAAATAGAAGGATCACCTTAATGCTCATAAGGATTTGGAGTCAATGAATATAAATCACAGTTTTTGGGAAAATTATAATGGTAAGTATACTTTAACGATTTTGAAAATGAAAAGTCATGAGAAATACATATACCATTAAACTTTTACAGAATATAAGAGTTCTAGATAGATATTCAATTAACATATCAATGTGTGTTGAATTAAAATATTAAAAGTTACACAGATTCAAAAGTCATGACTCACATTTTTTGATAGAGTATTTATTACTATTGTCTTTGATAAATAATTTACCTAAAAAATTAACTATGGTTATATATGAGTTTTATACATTTTCTATAGATATTTGTGAAAAAACTCTAAATCCAACCTAGCATGATAAACCTCAAGAAATAATTGTTTTGACTCTATGTCATTTGGAGATGTTATTTCCCACTTCATTCTTCACGGTAATGATTCATTTGACTTTTCATTTGGTTGAAGAGGATAAACTTGGTGGATCAGTACACTATCGATTGATGTATCTAATTGAGAGGTAAGTTGATAATTTATTATTTTCATTGGTGAATTATATTTTATAAAATCATTTCATAATTGTATTTAATACATTTCTTATTTTTTTTCATCATGTACTTGGGTCATTTGAAATCATATGTGAGGAATAAATCTCAACCAAAAGATTCTGTTGCTGAAGGTTACATATATGAAGAGTGATTGACCTTCTTTTCTAGGTATTTTGATGTTATTGAGACTAGATTCAATCTTACGGGCTGTGCTGATGATATCTCCACTAATTATTAGTTTGAAAATTTTTCATCGGTATTTCCAACTATTGGATGACCAATTGAAAAAGGTTAAAATTTTACACTAACTAAATTGGATTTGAAAATTGCACATAGATATGTGACACTCAATAGCACTACCAAAAAATAGGGTTTTTGTAGAGCCAAAATTTAAGAGGGCTAAAAAATAGTGCTGATAAGGGGGGGGGGGGGGTGGTCTTTATCAGTGCTAAAAAAAGCACTGATAAAGGTCACTTTTAACAACACTAAAAAAGCACTTTTAAAAGTTACCCTTTATTAGTGATTTTTTAGCGTTGATAAATTCTCCCCTTTATTATCTCTTTTTAGCACTATTAATGGGTCCCCCTTTATCATCGCTTTTTTTAGTAGTGCTGATAGGGGGGATTTATCAGCGGTTTTTTTCCTAGCACTGATAAAGTGTATTTCAAGAAAAAAATTATTTCCTAAAAAATAATATATTGACATATAATTATATTTATGTTTATATAAATATAATAAATATTTTTAAATATGTTTTATATCGATTTGATATGTGGTAGACGCAAAACGGACACCCAGAGCAGAAATTATGGTCGTTTGGATGGATTAAGGACCTCTTCCTGGCTTGAAGAATATGATAAGTTGTTCCAGTTGTCACCGTAGTATAGGTATTTTTGTAAGATTCTATTTTATATGTGGTCGAGAAAAAACAGACACTCGGGGCAGAAGTTATGGAAAATCGGACAATCGGAGCCAATATTATGAACGTCCAGAGCGATTTTGGGCCTTTTTTGGGCCTTGAAGAATGTGAGAAGGGGTTCCAATGGTCACCATAGTGTTTATATTTTCACAATTTTTGATTTGATATGTGGTAGAGACAAAACAGACACCCGGAGGAGAAGTTATTATCATTTGAAATTTAACAACCCTCTTGTTGCCTAAAAACCTTAGAAACTCACAACTCACTAAATTGGTCATAAATTTTTCTTTGATTTTCCATTTGAGTTCCAAGACCAACAAAATTGAATCTCATGAGACGAGTGAGGACCACGTCCAATCGAAACTGTGACAAGATCAAAGAAATGGAAGATATATCATTTATATCACTGAAAACAAAAACTCTAACGTCAAATGACCATAACAATCACCACTAGTGTCTATTTGGACCCCCAACTTTTATATCATAGTTCATTCCATGAGCTTCAGTTTGACTGGTCACAGTGCTGAAACAGACACCCGGATCATATGTTATGGCCATTTCAGTGACTCTGCTATTGGTTAGGTTTTTTCAAGGCCCCATTTCTAGCATTTTTGTCTTGTCTACTATTTTTTCACACATCTGTAACTTATGATCTACCTATCTGTTCATCCTCAACCACCTACAAAATCAAACATCGTTTGATGATCTTTTATTTGACTATTCACGGAGCATGCAATAGTTCTCGAGTTCTAATCCAGTGAGAGGTAGGTCACACGCGTGGGTGGAATAACAGCTAGCTTTGTTAAAGGGGGTGGGGGTGGGGGCACTGTTAAAGGGTGCATGCGAGATTGGTGGCTGGGGGGCATGCGTTGTTATGGTCAGGGAACTGTTAAAGGGGGGTGGGGGCGCTGGTAAAGCCTCCCCGAATTATAAATTTTTTTTTTATTTTTTTTATGATTTGTAAAATTTTATCAGTACTAAAAAAAGTGCTGATAAAAGGGTCCTTTTATCCATGCTAAAAAATGCGCTGATAAAGGAACATTTTATCATCGCTTTTTTTAGTGCTGATAAAAGGATAATTTTATTTGTGCTTTTTTTGAGCACTGATAAAAGGGGCCTTTATAAGCGCTTTTCAGAGTGCTGATAAAGGGGATTCCCCCTTTATCTTCCCCTCGATTGACAATGATTTTTAGTGCTATTAATGCTCTTTTCTAGCACTGATAAAGGTCGTATTTTCATTAGTGCAGGGTTATTACATTTCCATTTATTGAATAATTGTGACTGCAAACAAAGAGGTGACTAAGGTGTTGAGTTTGAAATGAACTGGATTTAAAAAAAGTTGTTAATGCGGAGCTTGTCGAATGGTTTGCCCGTCATGTAAGTGTATACTCATATTTATATTATTGATGTGTAGTTATTTTGTCTATGTTAAAAGAAAAAACTTTTATCGTTTTGTCTAGATAATGAATGTTGATAATCAAGATGAAAGTTAGAATCATTTTAATTTTTTGGCTCGACGTCCTCTAAGGCGGGCTAATAGATTTGACATCTACAGTATTCATGGCTTTGGGTTTCATACAATTTATCACAAAAAAGAATTAAAAACTCAAAATAGTGGATTATTTACAATTGTAGATGTGGGATACAATGGTATGATGATTGATATAATTTAATTAAACTTTCATGACCTCTTTTTAGTTGTCTTATTCAAATGAAAGTGGGTCAACATTGATAGTGGTGTAATGAAAGATACATTTTATTTTACTTCAGTCATCTTCTCTTACTTGATAGATACTGGTGTGCGTTCATAACATGATCTATTTATCCTAGCTTCACAAGTGAAGATGGTTTATTATATGGATTATAAAATACATTAAGGTTATATATTTTTTGTAAACTTAAAGTAGTGAGACTTATATGTTATGGGTGATGAAGATAAATTGGTTCTTTGTGATAGTTATCCTCATTAACAACAAAATATTGAACAATTTTTTGCTGACAATATAAAAAAGTAGAACATTTAAGAGAGGATAAAAATGAAGGACTCGTTATAATAGAGGTTGATGGAAATGGAGATAATAAAGATAAAGACAATTGAATGTATTAATTGGTAATGAAATTATATTACAATTTATCATTGTTAAGTGTTTTGTACATATATAAATTTTTATATTTTTCATATTTTTTGAAAAAATATTTTAGTTTTTCATTTTTTATATATTTAATGTACATTAACCATTTAAAATGCAAGAATTCTGAGAACAAAGAAATTTCTTGATTCTAGAAAATCAACATATCATAGCACACCACCACTACCATAATCTTATATGGATCCTAGTGATTCCATTATTCCTAAGACTGATAGTGAGAAATCCATTTCCCCAGATGTCATTGGTAACCTGCCACCTGATTCACCTTTCATGATGGATCAGTTGGTCACCCCTCCATTTAGGGGATATTGGTGGGTTACCATTAGTGGTATGTATGTCATTTTTCAAAATACATTACATATTATTAATTGTTTAATGAATTTTTTAAACGTGTAATTATTAGAGGCATATTCCTACAACTTGAAAAAATGAGGTATTTGATACCCAAGTAAAGGTAATATTAATTTAATATTCCTTGATAACTAATTTAAAAGACATGAGTAGATTTTGTAATGTACTTATAAATTGTTATGTATTGATGTGTGGTTGATTCCTACATGTTAAAAATAAATTATAAATCGTTATCTAAAAGTTTGAAAACAATCTGAGATTTATTTCTCAATTTTGATTTAGTAAACAATTATGAAAGTTACAAAAACCCTTAAAACAATTTTGGGGTTAAAAATTATTAAACCAATGTCATATTTCCCAAAAAATTGGGGGAAAATGGTAGTATATTTAATTGTGAAATGTAGGAACTGACAGAACATCATTCCGAATGACGGGATGCCCGTTATGGCTGTAAACATGTTTTTAGTTTTTCAAAACACATAAATATGTATGGAATGGTAAAAACATAAAAATGATGTTGGATTATCCTAAAATAATGGGACGGTGACCATACATTTTATTATGAATTTTATGAATTGATGAAACATCATTCTGAATAACGGTTTTCTTGTTATTATCGTAAACACATTTTTTGTGTTTTAAAACACTAAAATGCGTGTGAAATGGTCAAAACCAGTCAAAAAATGTTGGATTATCCTAAAATAAATGTAAAACCACTTTATATAGAATTTTTTAATGTTGGAACTGAAGGAACATCATTTGGAATGATAGTTTTCCAGTTATGGTCGTAAACACATTGTTAGTGTTTTGAAACACCAAAACTTGCATGGAATGGTCAATAATTGAAAAAAGTGCTCATACTTTTAATTTTTAAATATATAAACTGATGACACATCATTCCGAATGATGGTTTTCCCATTATAGACATAAGCACATTTTTAGTGTTTCAAAATACTACTACGTGGATAGAATGGTCAAAACCAGAAAAATGATGTCGATTTTCCTAAAATCTAGGAAAATTGACTGTACATTTAATTTTTGAAATGTAGGAGCTCACAACACATCATTCCAAATGATGGTTTTCCTGTTATGGCTGTAAACATGTTTTAGTGTTTTTAAACTCTAAAACATGCCTGGAATGATCAAAACTAGATAAACAATATCATATTGTCATGAAATCAAGGGAAAATAAATGTACATTTAGTTTTGAACTTTATGAACCAATATCACATCATTTAGAATGGAAGTTTTCTTTTTATGACCGTAAAAATGTTTTTGGTGTTTTAAAACAGTAAAACATGCACGGAAGAGTCAAAACTAGGAAAATGATGTAGGATTGAATTGTTATCAAGGGAAAACCATTGTAGATTAAATTTTTAAATATATAAAATTATGAAGCATCATTCCGAATGAAAATTTTCCTATTATGGTCGCAAAAACGTTTTTAGTATTTTAAAATTGTAAAACCTACATAGAATGATCAAAACCAAGAAAATGATGTCGGATTGTCCTAAAATTCGAGGAATACGATCATATATTTATTTTTTGAATTATAGGAACCGAAAACACATCATTCTAAATGATGAATTTATTGTTATGTCTAGAAACATGTTTTTAGTTTTTTAGAACACTAAAACATGCGTGAAGTCATCAAAACCAAGAAAAAAAATGTCAGATTGTCCTAAAATGTAGGGAGAAACAATGTAGATTTAATTTGGAAATGAAATAAATGAAAAAATATCATTCCAAATGATGGTTTTACTATTATGTATGTAAACAAATTTTTAGAGTTTTAAAACACTAAAACATGCATGAAACAACCAAAACTAAGAAAACAATGTTAGATTACCCTAAAATCATGGAAAACCACTGATTAGTTGTTTTTGATGTGTATGAGAAGAAAAAAAATCAATCTGATGTGCGGTGTGATCATAATTACTCGGTAAACACTTATAAAATGTAAAAAAGCCTTCAGAAAAAAGTTCTGGGTTATCAAAACTAGGAAAATGATTTCGTGTTGCCTTGAAATCAAGGGAAAATGACCATATATTTAATTTTGAATTGAAGAAACTTTTGACACATAATTCCATTAACCACTATGGTTAAATTTTTATTAAAACAACACTCTTGTGGGAAAAGTGAGAAACCAAAAAGTGAAAATAATCATTATACACTAAAGAATATAACAGAATTCTTAATGAACAACTTAAATAAATTAGACAAAACATCCCTAAGTAGTCTCCAAGACAAATCTATTACCTCTGTATCCAGTTCTTCTATGATTCTCACTACAAAATGAGAATCCAATTTCTCCCATGCTTGCAAGAAGGCCTTCAGTGTTATCTTCTTCTCATTATAGCCTCTGGTCAAAATTAGATGTTGTGTGTTAATCCAATTGCTCTGTTCGATGTTGGTATCCACCCACATTGGTCTCCCATTCATCCTCTCCACATCCTCCTTGGAAGCATGAATGATCAGATCTATATCCAACATTTCTTCCTCAGAATGCAGTAGGTGGTCCCGTGAATCTTCCTTGGACTTTGCATCCACACCCGGCTACATATCTTCTAAGGTCAATAGTGGAGCTTGGGAAATTTCAACCTCTGGTCCAGACAACACCTATATCCCCTCCTCCATATCTGCAGTAGAGACCATACTCTCCAGCACATCAACTTCACCCACATGAGACTTAAAACCCTCAGAAGGGATCTGATTCAATCTACCAGATACCAAATCAATATTTATATTCAAAGAGGGGTCCCCTGAGTTGACCTTTGATCCATTACACCTTGCCTTTCTTGAAGATCTGGTTACTATAGTCTTTGGGGTATTCAAGTAGTCTCTGTCGGGTCTTGGTTTTCCCCCATTGAGGACTCAGATATTTCTAGTCAAGAGGTTCCCTTGTTTACCTTTCCTTGATCCAGGTCGATCCAATGTCTCCTGATCAAAATTTGAACCTGTATGGGAGACCCCATATTGAACACTAGCCTCCTCATCTTTGGACTATCGACATCCGACCTACTTTCATTTCCATTTTGGGATGACATTTTTCCACCCTTCGGGGTCCTCATTTTCTTTCCCTTTTGAATTCAGGTGAGAGAAGCGATTGGGAACTTGGGTTGGATTGGAAGTCTTGCCTAAACCGGGAACCCATTGATGTGAGGAAATTGCCTCATACGTGTTATATACTTGATAATCCTTAAACACCCAAGCAGCATCACGAGGATCAGCACCACAATGTTTAGATGGAAGATCAAACTCTTGAGGTTTAATCCCCATTCCGGCCTAAATAGTCTTCATAAATGAAAGAACAGACCTAGAGTAGGGACCTCCTGAGGTCGGTTCTGTCGGATTTGACACACACAAATCATGAAACAATCTAGAAAAAATTTCAACCACTCTTGGATCTTGAGAACTCGGCTTAACTGTATTAAGAAGGAAAGAAGGACCCTCCACACTTGGCTCTAGACCTTTGTTGTCTAATCCCACACCCTTCGGTGTAGTGAGTCTCCTTGGTCCATGCCTACAAGAAGCCATCAGGTGACCCAGTTTATTTTAGGTGGAAGAAAAATCAATCCATGATTCATAGGCCATGAATTTTTTGCAACGAAATTCCTCACCCACTGTGATCTAGACAAACTCTGAAGGAAGACTGGAGAAATCCACTTCTACATAGATCATTAGATAAATCAGGTGACAGAGGGCGCAAGTTATACTATCAAAGTAAATAAATCTACCCACGAGATTCCCTAACATGCTCAAAATGGATGGGTTTTGAACCATAATTTGGAGATGAGGGTAAATTACCCAAATCAAAACCGAAGAGGAGTTACGCTTCATGGGGAAGTTTTAAGCCCACCAAAAAAGGATAGAAACAAGATTTGTTACAGCTGTGGGGTGCGCTAGACTAGGACTTGATCAAGTCCACCTATGATTTGAACTGAATCATTACATGATTACTGTCGAGCAAGCCCACATTCTCTCTCGCTTGCAGACCCCAGTACCCAAAAATAAGACGATCAAATGAGACCATCGAAGGATGCCTCTTCTTGAAGCGAGTAATCAACATACATTTCTTGGGATCTGACGCTACGTTAAATTCTGAGAGAGAAATTGGGAGGTTAGGGATTCCATCAAATTGATCTGGAACCTTAGGGAAAATGGATATTGAAGGGAAATAGGGGAGGAGGTCAGGATTGGAGAAGGGGTAGAAGGTCCTCGATGTTTCCCCCTTAAAGGACGGTGGAGGTCCCCCCTCCTTCAGTGGAAGAACTGGCCTGAAGGCTGTCACCGTCATGGGGTAGAAGCATCCATCGATGAGATCGGAGAATGGGTCTTCCCATAATTCCATTAATGGGTAGTTCGTTATGGATGTAAAGACGTTTTTAGTGTTATAAAACCCTGAAACAGGAATGAAACAGTAAAAAATAGATGAGAAACATTGGATTGTCCTAAAATTTGGGGACAACCACTTTAGATTTAATTTTTAAATTTATGAAATTATGAAACATTATTATAATTTAAGATTTTCCCATTATGACTATAAATTTGTTTTTAGTGTTTTAAAACACTAAAAATTTTGTAGAATCGTAAAAGAACATGAAAAGGACCTTAGATTGTCCTGAAATTATGAGAAAATGATCATATATTTTATTGTGAAATATAGGATCTAACCTAACATCATTCTAAATGATGGTTTAAATATTGTGCCTGTAAATGTGTTTTTAGTGTTTTAAAACACTAAAACATGCGTTGAACTGTCAAAACTGGGAAAATGAAATCTGACTTATGTGAAATCATGGTGTAACCAACTTATATTTAATTTTGAAATTTAATAACTGAAGTTACATTAATCGGAATGATGGGTTTCCCATTTGGGGTGTAAACACTTTTTTAGTATTTTTAAGCACTAAAATGTGTGTGGAACGGTCAAATAAAAAAAACAATATCAGATTGTCCTAAAACCATGGTACAACCATTGTAGGTTTAATTTTGAAATGTAGTAACCCAAATAATTTAATTATAAGTGAAAATTATGTCATATTGTCTTGAAATCTAGGGGAAACGAGTGTAGATTTAATTATTAAATGTAGGAATCGACAAAATGCCATTCTGAATAACAGTTTCTCATTATGGTCGTAAACATGTTTTCTATGTTTTAAAACACTAAAACATTCATGGAATGATTAAGACCATAATAATGGACCTTATATTGACATGAAATCATGGGATGACCACCACTTAGTTGTTTTTAAAATATAGGACATGTTGTGATATAAATATATTTAAAATTTGTTTATGAAATAAATTTTAAGTACACTACACATATATTTGAAAATAAAATAGAATATTCACTTATCAATTTTCAGTTTCAAGTGTTAAATATTATCTTAAATAGTTATGTTTCTATTTTCAAAGTTTTTTGAATTATATATTATTTGTTTTATATTAAAATTACCTATATTTGATTAACAAAATAACAAATTTTATGTGAAGAATTCCGAATACATTCAATATATTTTCTCTTTAGAATTTATTTTCCTAAATGTTCTGTTTTCATTATTGGTGGAAGATGATAGCAGAAGAAAGGAGGTTGATCATTATGTTCCACATCATTTTTTAGAAGGCAGTCATGACGGTTCATAGTTTCCATGGTATGTTAACATTTTATTAATTATTTTATTATAATTATCATTTATTATGTTTAGTTTTAATTTTTGTTTCATTTTTTTAACATATGATGAGATGATGTGGTCAGTTTCTGTTGATGAGATGATGTGTAGGAAAAAAGATGCAGTGGAGGTCGTGAGATGGATGTATATTCTTCATGGGTTGTTGTTGGACATATTATATATATATATATATATTTATGAATAAGATAGTGGTATATGTATGGGATCACTGAGACTTAAGATATGATACAATGGTTGTTTGTATGACTATGGTTGTGTGATGTATTAATAATGGGTTTATCATATATTTTTTTTATAACATGTCAGTGTTTTTTTTACATTTATAGTTTTTTATTAAATATTGTTTTAAAAAAATCAAAATATATTTCTCAAAAGTTTTTTCTAAACACTGCTAAACTTATATTACTGAATATATTTAGTTACCATTCAGATTAACAACCACTAAAAATCACCACTAAAAAATGCTTTAGGATGTTTATTTTAATTTTATTTATATTACCAGAGGATATTTTTTTATTAAAAAACTGACACTAATTAAAAAATAACCACTTATAAATTCTCAAAAAAAAACATAAAAAAACCACCATGAAATAAAACAATCCACCTTTAATTGAATAGTGATTTTGAAATACGTTGTGGTTTTATGTACCACCACTAAAAAATTATGCAGCAGTTTAAACCACCACTAGACCACTAAATAACTACCTCCAACCATCATTTTTTTATAGTGTGGGGACATACATTAAAGAAAGGGGTGATTATAAATCCTAACAAGGGAAATAAGAAAAGTGGATACATAGTATATGACATGAAGCATTTCAACAGGGAATGATCAAATGAATATGTGGCATATCATAATAGAATGAACATGAATCATTTAATGTAAAATTGGATACAATATAATAATGTGACATTAATAATCATATCACCATGGTTTATCACTACTGTGTCATAAATCACAAATACCATGGTTATTCACCAAGGTATTTTAAAAAATTTCATCTATAAAGATTAATTATTTACCCAATACATTGGAGTTATATCATGGATAACCATTGAAATGTATTAATTCATGTGTTCCATAATGATCATAATAGAATTTTTCATCAATAACTCAATGAAAGTAAATAAAAAGTTTCATATAAAATCATTGAGTATATATGTTCTTAAATACTTGAATATTACATCATTTTTAACCCATGAAAAGGATATGTGGTTTTCATACATGTAAATATTGGAATTAATAAATTATTTTGAAATCACTGTGAATTCCCATGTGTAAAGAAGGGGTTTGGGTATTTAAAATATACGAATATGTTCTGAAAATAGAAAATTTCTTAAAATGACTTTAGAAACATGACAGTATAGAACATGGATTATGGAAGAAGAATAATTAGAGTAAATAGAGGTATCCCACTGATAAAAAACCATTTTATAAGTAATGGGAGCATCATTTGTGCATTAAAATAAAGAAGACTGTTACATTAAGAGGGCTTATAAAAACTGAGGTACTTGAAATAAAATTAATAAGAGTTGAATTCATTTACATTGATTATTTTCTTCCTAAAACTTGAGGATGGAACCTAGAGACCTTGATGGAAACATAGAGGAAAAATTTGGGAGGTATAATGACCAGAAATTTGTGGATTATGAATTTGGAGGGGATTGGAGTCAGGAATTCATGATATTTATACTCGAGGAGGGGTGTGTTTTAAAGGATCAAATATTGGTTATTTTATTTTACATGCCAATAATATGCTGTTCAATTTAAGTCAAATGAATTTTATGGAAAATTATCAAGTGGGAGAAGGTGGTTGGATGTTCAAGGCCTTAATAAGTTAAAACCTTCCTTTAAAACCACCAAATTAATTCACACACAATAAGAATAAATTTTATTTCAAAAATCCAATTTTTTTTCTTCAAAAAAATAAAGTATAAATTACTAAATTAAAATTTATATTTATAAATTTAGTTCTATAGTTATTAAATGAAATTTTTATTAAATAAATTTTTTTATATAATTTTTAATATTTCTTATATAATAATTATGAAATAAAACCCCAGTTCTTGTAAAGCATCAATTTTAATATTTTCACCAAAAAACCACCCTAAGTTAATTTTAATATGATAAGTATGAAAATGAAATTTATTTTATCAAAATAATACTATAAATATTTTAATTTTAACATTTTTCAGTTACTATAGCAGCTAGGTTACTGATTACCAAAGGACCCTTTGAGCCAAAAAATGGGCTTTCAAGCCTTATATTTAGGCCACTTGGCCTTCGGTGTTTGGGCTATGTAATGGGTCTCCTTCTACCGAGTCAGAAGAGGTATTTTCTTTAATAATAAAATGAGCCTTGAACCCCAACCTTTAAAAAATAATGTTAATTATAACATTCAAATTGAATAATTATTCTCTAAAAACTAACAAAAGTTATGATGTAGTAAACTATATAACCGTTATAAAAACTACTTAAGACTTCATTAAATTATATTATCATTTAAAAAGTTTTTTAGTACTTTAAGAAAAATAACTTTTATTTAAAACTTATAAATTTATCGTAAAACATATTTTAAGTTGTATATATTTATTATCTCCAAAAATAATACATTTTTAGATATATTATAATTTTTTTTGATGATCACATAATTGCTTCTATGTAACCAACAAAAAATAATGAACAACTATTTTATGAACTAATGGTCATAATTACTATCAATATATTGTTTGATAATCATAATAAAAAATGGCCATATTAAAATATAAATACACTGTTATTATTTCTTTAGCACACACTACTTAAATTATGAATGTCCATACAAATCCTTTTATAATATCAATTATTTTCCAAATGATTGTATTTTTTTGTTATATTCATGGTAGGTAAAATCTTATTAGGGGAATTAAAACCAATGGAGTTCATTTTAGTGAATTTATTATTCATCCCTGTGCACATCCCTTTACTTTTCCTTGTTTTTTTATTCCATATCAATGGATGATGTGTAAATTTCATATGAATTGTAGAAGTCTTTTTATGGGTTTCTATTGTAAAACATAATAATAATTTTTTGAGAGTTAATATTTCCTTTGTATAAATAAGAATATGTTTCGGGTCATTAAATTTTCCCTCCTTACATAAATTTCTTCTTCTATATTTGTGTCCAATCTCAAATGGTCAAATATAATTTAGACAGAGTTTCCCTCTATCACCTTTGGAACTAGTCACTAGTTTTTAATGTGATTTTTCACTCTAAACTTGAAACAATTCATCGAAGGATGTGATTGAATCATATTTCCATTATTATTAGAATTAAGGGGTTTAGGAATAGTGTCTCCCTGATAGTTTCAAGAAATGTTTCAAGCAATAAAACACACACACAAACACACACACACATATATATCACATCCTTACTTGATGATATTTCCTAATTTACATTTACCACAATTGTTTCATAAGGTATCTTTTAATAAATTTCCTTTATTTTCATAGTCATATTCATTCCTAATGTTTTGATCCATCCTTACCTATTTAACATTCTTCTTGTGGGACCAATGGGAATCTCCAAACTCTATTTCAATTTTAGAAGAAAATCACACTATAACTTCATAAATCTTAGAGTCTTAGATTTCCAAAGATTTCAATAGATGTTTTCTTAGTCTGCTAAGGAATCTATCTGTATTCCTATTAGAATCGATGAAAAAATTTGAAGCATAATGGAAAATCCTTATAAAGTTCATCTCATAATTATACAATGATTCATTTTATCTTTGTTTCAACTTGAGTAATTCCTTATCCATTTCATTTGGGAGGGTGTGAGGAAAATACATGATGAAAAAGACCATTTTAAAATCTTTCCATTCCATGTCTTCCACCTTATCCCTTAGTTTCATGTTCTTGATAAGTGTACACCACTGATCATCTTCTCCTTCTAAACAATATACTACTAGTACAACCTTATGTTTTTTAGAATAATGAAATAAGAAATATATATTTTCTATCACATGGATCCATTATTTTCTAATTATTAGATCCTAGGTTACACTAAAAATAGGTGGTCATTGAAATATGAAGGATTCAACTGCTTGTTGTTCTTTACATAGTGAAGTAGGATAATCCACATGGTTTTAGTTTTTTTTTTCAGGACTTGAGTTATTTGAATCATCATTTTTATGATGTTTTTATGTCCAGCTCATCCCATATTTAGAAGTCCATTATCACAATATCCATTGCATCCATTGTTTTCATGAGTCCTTCTATTTATTTCCATTTTTCTAAAAAGAGAGAACTTGAGTGAGAAATTTTCTACTTTTAGGAATCTTATATACAATTATATTGGAATGATTAATCTTAAAATTTTATACTATCATGATTTTAGGACAATACACTTCAATGTTAATAAAACATTTTACATTATCTTTATATCCTTTATAATGGTTTGTATAAGCGGTTGATTAAAGAAAGCATATCCCTGACGAGTGTCAAACTGGGTGTGAAGTAAGTCTTGTTTTTGTACACCAGGTGATGATATAGTCGAGATCAATACACTATTTTTGGGGTCACTATCTCTAGGTACAACTGTACTAGATCTACATCCACTTGTAGTATCCAGACATGGATGTATTTCCTTAGAAATACTAACTTTATAATTCACCAAAATACCAGGATGTTTTCTTTTATTTAAACTATATCAAGAGTTCATTCCAAGGTTTTCTAATCCCAATTTCCAAGAATAACTAAACCATCGTTTGATACCAACTATGGAGACCTTGATTTATTATTTCATAAAGCATTCTTTATGGGGTATGAAATTGAATAATACATTGGATGTTTTAAGGTTTAGTGTCTTGGAAATTAGGAATACAATACACGAAAAACATAAAAATTATTATATTTACACTTGAAATAATTATTCATAGGTTTATCCTAAGTTAATTTTACCATATCTCATATCCAAGGGATATTCATCAAAGAAATGGGCGAGAATAAATCCCAATAAGGGAAATAAACAAATGAGATACATAACATGTGACATGAGGCATATAAATAAGGAATGATCGAATGAATATGAGTCATATAATAATATAATTAACAGGAACCATAACATGAACATATGTCTATAAAATAAAAAGGAGACATTCATATTCATATCCCTAATGTTTATCAATAGGGGTTCCTAAATCATATTTACCAAAGTTATTCACCAAGGTATCATAAAACATGTCATATATAGAGATTAATTATTTACCCAATGAATTATAGTGCTATCAAGGAAAAACCATCATATATATTAATTTTTTTGTGCCACAAAGATCAAAATAAAATGTTTCATCAAGAACCCATGGAAAATATAGAATGAGTTTCATATAAAATTATTGAGTACATAATTTCTTAAATACCAGAACATTACATAATTTTAACCCATGAAAAAGGGATGTGTTTTTTTATAATTTTAAATACCAAAACAATTAAATTATTACCATGGGTAATTAAAAGGTTTGGGTATTTATAATATAGTAATATTTTTTAAAAAGGTAAATTTTAATGAAATGATTTCTCTAGCATGATGGTATACAACATGGATTATGGAAATGGTATAATAAAAGAGAATGGTGGTCTAATAGTTATAAAAACCATTTGGGTTGTGATGGGAATATCAAAAGTGCATGAAATGAAATAATCTTTTGAAATTACGAATACTTACAACAAGGATATACTTGAATGAAAACGAATAAGATAGGAATTCCCTTACTTTGAAGATTGAATTCCTAAAACTTAAAGATAAAACAATGTGACCTTGAGGGAACATTGGAGAGACTCTTTAAGAGGTAAAATGACAAGAACAATGTGAATTATTAATTTGGAGTGTAGAACAATGCGTAATGAGTGGTAGTTATTTTTGAAGAGGGGTGATCTTTAAAGGATTAAATATTGGTTATTTTATTATATAATACAATCACATGTGGTTAAATTGAGTTATAGAAACTTTGATGGATAATTAATGAGTGGTAGAGGGTGTATAGACGTTCAAGGTCTTCCTAAAACTAAAATTATCATAAAAATCACCCTTTTTATTCATAAACACTAGAAATAAATTTAATTTCAGAAATCTAATTGTTGGTTCAAAAAAGGAAAGTATAAATTTTGAAATTAAAATTATTATTTATAAATTAAATTTTTACTTATTAAATAAATTTTTTATTGAATAAAATGGTTCATAATATTTTTTAATCATGCCAAAAATAATAATGATTTTATAAAATCATAGTGCTTGTAAAGCGGTAATTTTCACTTTTTAGCCAAAAAATCCAGTTTTTTCAGGAAATTACATAAAAAACCCTAAGATAATTTTAATGTGTGAAGTTCAAAAATTAAATTAAATTTATAAAAATAATACTCTAAATATGATAATTTTAACTTTTAAATAAGATCATTATTCAATGAAAATTAACTATTTTTATTATATAGTAATATATCTGACCATTATAAAAATTACTTAATACATCATTACTTCATATTATCATTTAAAGAGTGTTTTATAAGATAATTTCAAGAAAATGAAATTTATGGAAAACTTATAAATTTATAATAAAACATATTTAAGTAGAATATATTAATTGTATAAAAAAATATTACATTTTTTTGTTATAATATAAAATAATCTCAACAATTATTTAATTGCATCTACGTAACCAACAAAAATAATGACCAACAGTTTTGTTGAATAATTTTCATAATGCCCATCAACATATTATTGTATCATTATATCTTTATTAATGATTGTAGGATAATAATAATTATCTTATGATGGCTATTCTTATAAGGGGGGGGGGAGTGAACTATAGTTAAAAAAAATTAGTTTATGATTTTTAAACTTATTAACACACAATAATATTTAAGTAAGGTTACTTGAATTGGAATATGTCCTATTGACAAAGTCACATAATCAAATCTATAATATGTATGATTATATTAGAGTAAAATGTAAATATCACAATGGATCTGATTAATTTAAGGGAATATAATAATTATAGTTTATACGATAAAATAGAAAATAAATAAAGATGAATATAACGAATCACTGTCTATTACATGAAGTCAAATAGTAACTTATAAATAAAAATGAAATACAATATCTATATAAAATTAAGAATGACTTACAAGATATTATTAAAATGATAATCCTTTTAACCTTAAGATAAAGGTAGTCAAAAAACCTGATTAAAGGTATCTACTGTTTTATACTTATAGTAATGTCTGTCTTTTCCTACCTAGAAAGACCTCGATACAAAGACCAGATTTACTCTATCTTCCTTTCCACAAAATATATCTATATGATGATAATATTTGTCTTAGTATCCCCATAATCCCTCAATACTATGGATTATAGTCTTCATTTTCCTATCCCCAAAAGTGCTCAATCGTAAAAATGATGCGACATAGTTACAATTACAAAAGTTGTTAAGGAGATAACCTGATGCAGTTTCCATAAGAAGAAAACTCTATAATGAAATACAATGACTAATAACAAGTATTTAAAGATAAGCATTCTTGTGAAAACTTGAGAACAAATGTAATCAACCAACAACCATCAAGCTCTATACTCTTCGAATGACTCATTATTTATATGGATCTTGCGAATGGTTATATTTTAGAGTTTGTTGTAACAAACATGGAATGTTGGAACTTGGCACCTCATTGTAACTGAATGTTCAAATTTGTATTGATTAACACCATTATAGTGTTAAAAATATTCCATAAATTAGAAACTATTATATGTATTCTGATTATAAAGTTAATTCAGTTCGATGGTATTCCTTAACAATTTCAATATGACAATCCTTATGAGAGTTGATCCGATGTTATTAGTACCAATATCAGTATAATTGTTAAGATTTTTGTCAGTAAAAAGTACATAACTAAAGTATGAATTATGGTTTGATAAAGGAGAGTCTGATTAATAAAAGGTACACACATTATGATAATCACAATAAAGAATATTAAGTTTATAGTCATAATATTATACAAAATTTTCTAAGTATGGTAAAAAATAATATTTTCTACAAAAACATTCTTAAAAACTTGGGAAATAAAAAGGTAGTAAACATGTTTTAATAAAGTGTTTGTGATTTAAAAAAATAAGGGAATAGAAAAGTAAGAAGTAGAACTTCTAAATCAATAATCTCTATTTTTTGTAAATCAAAATCCCATAACATTAATGAAAAAATAAATCTGAAAAACTTACAGCCCATGTTCTTTTAATAATTTCATAATCAGATTAATTTATTAAGCCTTATATCCCCCTAAGTTTATAAATCTTTTGAAAAATATTGTGAATATGATGGAGTTTAAGAATTGATATTTTATTAAAATAAGTTCTTCACCTTAGGAAATATTCTTCCCCTAATGATCATATTCTCCCCTTAAAAAAATATCTTTCTCTCTGTATTACATATTTCATTTTATAAACACTTATCCTCATTTAATTATTTCTAACCCATATAGTGATTTCCCCCATATTTGTGATTTTAGAAAAGAATGGAGAAGGACCCAAAGTTCCTGAAATGTTATGAAAGTAATAAATGAAACAATTTTAGACTACCTAATCATACCTAAAAAATACAAAAGAACATATATCAAATTATAATTGAAAAACATTCAAACAAATCATAATTGGATAAAAATAAAATCCATATCTTACAAAAAACACAAATGTTTTTATAAAAAAAGTACAATAAGAGTTAAAAATAGAAATGTCCATTATTTCTTTGTTAAGGTATTCAAAAAAGCCTTCATCTTTTGTGAATTTCTTTTTGTGTTTCCCTAACTTCTCAAATTTCTATTCCAAAGAGTTCAATATTTTTTAATTCCTATTAATTTTTTTTATTCTCCTATAAAAATAAATGTTTAGTTTCAAAAAATTGGAGTCTAGAAATATCTGGCTCAATGTATAAAATATTCTTTTTCAAAAGATTAACATCTTCAGTATGATCATCAATTGTTTTTTTGAGTTTTTCAAGATACTTCACTCTTTCTTCTATGTATTTTGATAATCGATTAAATGATTCTTCTGATTCTACCATGATATTATTCACTTCATCAATTTTTTCACAATGAATTTTAATATTGTCATAAACCTAGTGAGGCAATTTAACCATCTTATTTCATGACTTCTTATGAGTTTTAGAACTTTCTTGATTTTTTTAAATCAGATTTTATCCAAATAACTGATTCTGTTAAAAGTTTTATTGAGTCTAATTTATGACTAATTATTTCACCGATAAGATGAACTCTTTCTTCAAGGCTTATAAATTGAGGAATTATTCTTTGTAATATCTTCAACACATTGAAAATATAATAAAAAACTTCAATAGCTATTGTTACTGCTGAATTGAATTGAACTTAAATAACCTAATGAGTTTATATACTTCTAGTTTTGGAATCTGATTCATTGCCTTTCTTATTATCTATATTTGAAAAATATTTCCCAAATTCCTTAGAAACTTTTTTATAATCTGATAATTCTATAATATTTATATATTTATCAAACTCAATTTTGTTAGAAACTTTTGTTTTTGAATTTTTATATTCTTTGTCTTTCCTTTTAGATGAATGGACTTCTTCTTTCGATGACTAAGATTCTTTTTCACACCTAATAGATTTTTCTTCCTTCTAATCCTTGGAGTGTAAATTAGATGATGATAATTATTTTGAGTCTGATGAATTCTTATTAGATTGAGTTTCTTCATTATCATATATGTATTTATTCTCATATAATTCTTTCTCTTATTCATCCATTTATTATTTTACTTCAGTTTCAAATTCTTTATATTCAAACTTTTATTCTTATTTTTCATATACTTCCTTTTGTTCTATTTTGTATCTATCATATTCATATTTAATTTCTTTATTTAACCCATCTTTACATTTCCTTATAGTTTAGAGAGTTTCCTTTCCTACTGGTTCTGATACTATTTATTTATCTAGAACTAGAAAAACGGATTCTTCAACACTAACCTTATCTTTTCCTTTGTACAAGACAGAAAGAATTTCAGTGTGAACCATAATTGTTTCTTTAAAAGATAATCCAACTCTCGGATGCTCCTAATAGGTGTGAGATATGGGAATAAATACATTTTATAAATCTTCTTCAATAACTTTTAAATGTTTTTTGACATAAATGTTCTTATTGAAATATTTTGTTTTATTTATTCCTATTTTCTTAATTCTACAAGGTTTCAAAAACACAATTTTTAAATATGTTGCCTTAGTGTTGTCAATACAAAGCTCTAAATAACCTAGATTCTTCTTCGCTTTCCATTTCATAATTTCACTAAAAAAATCATCTGATGTCTTCTTCTATTTCTTTATTTACTTAGGAGGAAATGTTTCTGATTTTATTTTATTCTTATTATCAATATTTTCTAACTTTATTAATGACTATGAATTAGATATAGTTCCATCATCTTTCTCAAAAAACCTCTTCGATTTTTCATCAAATTCCTTCCTCCTTTTATTAATCATATCATCATAGATAAATGAAATCTTTTCTGTTATTGGATATGACTTATTTTATACCTTGAAGAATTTCATACATTCAACAACCATTTGTCTACAAAATCCTTATCAGGATTATTAACACATATAGACTCCCAACCATGAAAATAAATAATATTTTTCAGTATTAAATCATAGTTATCATAGAAATAGCTCTCAATAAAACTTTCTAAAAAAACATAACACTTTATAAAATAATATTTGGTTTCCATCATATGTTAAACTAAAGATAGTAATCTATCAAAAAGGAGTGATCTTTCTGACTGATTCCATTTAGTAGTGTAGTAACTCGGTGTGGAAACAATGATCTATAGATACAAGAAACATGGTTTTCCATCTATATATAGGAATTAGGTGTGAAAGTTCCTTTTACATAACAAAACCAATAGTTTAGATGATGAATTACTTGATATGGTGGTCATGATAACTTTAAATAATGTTTTAGATAAACTCTTGAACTCTCGAGGTTTGGAAAACATTTATCAGATTGTGGTTAAATCCGAATAGAAAATGTTTTAATTTTTTTTGAAAACACACCAATGTTTTTTTATTAAAAAATATTACAAAAATAATTTAAGTCATTAATGTAATTAAATATTGAAAAAACATAATAATAGAAGAGTAACTTTTGGAGGAGAAATATGCATCAGTATGATTAACAATTTTTATAGATTTTTGTAAACTAAGAACATTACTATAATTTTAAAATAAATACCGATTATGATATTTTCATAAAATTGGTATAGTTTCTATAGAAGACTAAAATGTAATAGTTTTTAACAAGAAAACTAATTTTAATAGTTTTATAAGTAAAACTGAATCTGAAATTTTTGAAATAAAAACTGATTAGAATACTTTTTGCATCTAAAACGTTTTTAGAAATTTTTATATCAATAAAATTTATAACATTTTCTGAGTTCAATAATTATTTTAAGAATTAAGGCTCCAAAATTATTAATAAAAATATATGAGTATTGAAAACATATTAAAATAAATATTTCATAAAAAATAACAATTTTGGAAAACGAAATGTTTTAAGAAAAACCAAAAAGGTTTTTTAAATATTTATGCCCTTTGAAAAGGAGGAACTTAATAAAAGGAGATATGTAAAAAAGAAGTAGATATGAATGATTTATTTACATTGATCATCGCTAGATTTTGTTTATTGTATTCATATCATCATGTATTAATTGGTTTTTCAAAAATATCAAAAATTTGATCATGAATTTCGATGAATTGAAAAATTATATCTCCTTTAAGTGTGTGATCCCAAAGGAAATATTGTCATATATCGATGTGTTTGGCATGTGAGTGATGTGATATGTTTTTACTAAGGGAAATGGAAATTATAATACCAAAACATATTTTAGTTTTATTTAAACTCATTCTATAGTCTGTGAGTGTGTGTTACATCCACAACTCTTGAGGATGAAACTTTAGTAGCCACAGATTCAGATTCAACCTTGGAAAGTGCAACTGAGTGTTGTTTCTCACAAGACCAATAAACTAAAGAGTCTCCAAAGAAATGGAAAGTTCTAAATGTAATTTTTCTATCCACTCTAGAACCACTAAAGGCATCATATGACAAAAAATTTAATTCAAAAACATTTCCAAAAAAATATAAAAATCCTAAATCCATAGTTCCCTTAAGATAAAAAAAATTCATTTTATACCATTTAAATGATGATTCTTTAGTATTTTATTTATATCTTTCACATAGAAATAAAAAAATCATTATATATCAATGACTAGAAGTTAGTTAAAGTAAAATTCCAATCATACCTCAAAAAATATTTTGATCAAATGGTTACCCAAATTAATCAAGATCTAAGGTATTTGAGGTACTAATGGGTGTACTATTACTTCTAGTATTTTCATATAAAAATTTATTATGATGATATTTTATATAATTATGATGATATATAAAAGTTCCTTCTTGTTTTTGTGATATTTGAAAACCAATAAAATATGTTAACTTACTCATTTCAAACCCAACTTTATAAGACCCAAAAAGGAATCTATTAATGATTTTTGAGTTAAACCAAATATAATACCATTAACATAAATTTGTACAAAACTAATATTTTTATTTACATATTATATAAAAATATACGGATCTATATCTCCCTCAATAGTATTTTTTTGTAATAAATATACTATTAACCTATCATACAAGGAACTATGGGCTTATATAAATCTATATAGATATTTGGTAAGTTTATAAATGTATTTAGGATGTTTGGAATTTACAAAACCAGGTTTTGTTGAAAATAAACATCCTCCTGAAATTTTCCATTAAGAAAATAACGTTTTATATCAATTTTAATTTTTTTGAAATTAAATAATTTTGAAAAATCTAGAAGTATTGAAATAGGTTCATGTCTAGGTACTAGTGAATAAGTTACTTCATAAAAAATTCACTATTTTTGATTATATCCCATGAAAAAATTATACCTTTTTTAATAATTATGGAATTTTCATAACATTTTTTATGAAAAACCCATTTTATTACAATTACAGAAGTTTCTGAAGGTCGTTCAACTAAAGTATAGGCTTTGTTCATCTCAAATTTATTAATTTCATCTTACATTCCATAATCCAATTCTCACCATCTAAATAATCATCATTATTTTTATGTTTATATTGGTATAAGGATGATATATTTTCAATTTCATTACATAAGGAACTTTTAGTCCTAACCAGTTGATCTACACCAGTAATTATATTATAATTTTGATGATTACTTAGAAAAAACCTAATTCTTGGGTTTTCAAAAGTCTATTCTTCAATAATAAGTAGAAAATATTCCTTATGAAAAACATAATAAAATAATTATTGATTTTTTCCTTATAAAAAGAACATTCTAACAAAGCTTGAAAATTTGTTTTAGAAATAACATATGAGGATGCTGGTTGAAGTTTTTTTAAACAAAAAGATCATTTTCATCAAACTTAATATGTACTATTTTCATAACAGTATAATAATTTTTATTATAAAATCTATAAGACTTAGAAGTAGAAGAATAACCTAAAAATATTCCTTTATTGGATTTAGGGGAAAATTTATTTAAATTATCTTTCACATTTTGAATGAATACTTTGAAACCAAAAACATTGAGATAAGAAAATTTTGGTTTTCTTACTTTACATAACTCATAAAAAGTTTTATCGAGAAAAGGTTTAATTAAAACTCAATTTATACTATAACAAGTAGTACTAACCACTTCAGCCTAAATATTTATAGAAACTAAGTATTCACTCAACATGGTTTTAGTTATTTCCTGAATAATTATATTTATTCTTTGAAATAAACCATTTTTATAGGGGTGGGGGGTCTTGGTGATAAAATGTTATGTTCAATACCTTTTTTACTATAAAAGGTTTCAGAATAAAAATTTACATATTCTTTACCATGATCACAATGAATAGTTATCAAAAAGAGTTTTTTTCTCATTTTTAACTATGGCTATAAAAGTTTTAAAATTAAAAAATGATTCAAATTTAATTATGAGAAAATAAACCCAAGTATACCTAGTGTACTCATTAACTAGATATATACAGAGTATTTTCTATCAGTTCTTCTAGTTTATGTATGAAAAAATAAGTCCTTGTGCACTAACTATAATGCATTATAATTTGAGTCTTCGCTAATAGATTTAAAAATAGAGTTATGTTGCTTACTATATTGATAAGTTTTAAATACTTTTAAAGAATAAAACCTCTGTTCTCATAGAAACTTAACTGGTTTTTTCTTAGTAGACATAGATATATTTATAAGGTTACGTTGTCCAAACCTTCTTTTCCATAATGAATAATAATCTTCAATTCAATTAAGTCAAGGTAAGTCTTATCTCATAAGGTCTTCTATGTTATGTGTGAAAACATTCTCATGATGATTAGTAGAATGTATAAATTTATCCATGTAACTACATACTAAAAATTTAACATTCCTAAATATAATAATGTAAAATTCATCACATAATTGAATTATTCTTATAAGATTGTTCTTAAGACCTCTAAAAAATAAAACATTTTAAATAATAATTTCTGCAAGAAGAACAATGACACATATTCCGATAATCTAAACTTGAGCATTATATCTAAATTTACATTACCACATTTCATTTTGATGATATTATTGAAAAGGTATTTATTTCCAGTCATATGACTGGAACACATGTTATCCATGTATCAATTATTCTTGTGGTCAGTACTATATTTATTTTCCTAAAAACAAAAACTTTGGATGTTCGACACCCAATTCTCTTGTGTCTGGTAATGTCATAAAAAAAAATTAGGAATCCATATTTATTTTAAGAAATATTATTTTTGAAAATGATGTGATTGAATTTTATTTAAATAAAAATTCTTCTTCCAGTTCCCACCACTTTGAGACTTGGTACAAAAATGTGTAATTTTTGGAATAATTCCATTTTTTTGATAAATTTTTTTTATGTATAAAACCTATTCCATAATTATTAACGTATCTCCTAATTTGTTTGAACATTTTATAAAATTTTCCTTATCCCTAGTAATGGTTGATAAATTTTTTCTCATTCTAGATATTTTGGATTTTTGTTTTACTACAAGATTTCTATCCTCACTAGTATTAGTTTTAGAACTATGTTTATCAAAATCATTTTGAAAATGAGATTTATCAGAAACAACTTTATCAATATATTTTGAAATAGTTTCTTTTTAAGAAATTTACTTATCAAGATATTTAAAAAGATATGATAATTATGTTTTCGAAACATTTATTCCCTAAATAAGCCTTAGCAAGTTTAGTTTTTGTGTTATCAATTTTTTTAAAAATTTCAAAATCCTCATTTTCTGAAAGTTTATAAAAATGAGAAACTTCATCATAATTAGGTTAAGAATTATCTTCTTTTGAGGAAGATTCTTAATTAGAATATATAGAATATTTCAAATTAGGATAATTATCATTTAATGATATATTGGTATAGTTTTTAGTAGTTTTCAAATTTGACATAAGATAATCATTTACAATATCCACATATGAAAAAATTCCTATGTTCCTCTATCTAGAAATTTCATTATATGATGAATTTTCTGAAGAATAAACACCACTGGAACTCAAAATATTATATTATTTCAAGATTTTTTCCTTTATATTATTATAATTTTTTAGAATTTATTTCTAAATTTATTTCTTTCCTAACTTTACTCTTAAACTTTGTACAGTCTGGTTGGATATGTTCAACTTTCTTACATTCATAACATGTGACTTCAGAATATTTCTTATCACCTTTATCCTTATGACTATTCTTATAAAAAAATTGAAAATTTTTATTTCTAACTATCATATTAATCCATCTATACATATTATCTAATTAATTTTCAGAATGGCAAAAAGTACAAGAATCATATTAAACAACTAATTTCTTATTTATTGAAGACTTAAAAACCTTCTCAGGTGTTTGATCTTTAGTAGGTAAGGTAGTAGTAGTAGTAAAGGTAACACCATAATTTATCTCTTTCTATTTCTAAGCATATATTTTGAGTGTACCCTCATACTATATAAGGGTTCCCATTAAATCATCCAACATAAGATTATCTAGCTTTCTTATCTTATCAACATATGTTCTTCTAGACTCCCATTCATTGGGAATGATATCTATAAAATTTTCCACAAGGTTCTCATATCGAGATGTTTCTTAGTAATAGATTGTAAACTATTTATGATCATCATTTACCTTTGGTGAATCATTTAAGATGATTCTCTTGGAAAAAACAAAAGTCTTGGAATTTTGATCTAAGAATTTCCCTCATATTTTTAACAACCTTATAATTACCAAAATGCACGACTTCTAACTTTTTCCAGATACTATTTGCAGAACCACATCAAGAGTATTATATTTTATAGTAAGCATAACAAAATTATCAAATCGTATATTGATAAAAAAAGTTTTCATCCTATATCTCGAGTACTCATAATCAGCACCATCAAAGATAGGCGGTCTCTTTAGATTTAGGTTATCTATAGAACCATCATCAAGACCTTATAAATTTAAAAAAAAAATTATTTTCCATATATACATATTAGAGTAACACAATTTATAAACCAAAAGTTTATAAAAAAACATTAAAGAACATGAAATAAGTAATGAAAGTGAAAACTCACCAAGTATATAATTAGTAGAAACATGCTCTAATACCAATTATAGGATCAATATATCTTTAAAAATAATTTTACGATCATATAATTTTATTATGATGGATCTAATTAGAATAGGGGGTGAATTGTAGTTAAAAAAACATAGGCTATGAAGTTTAAACTAATTAACACATAAGACACTTTAAGAAAGGTTATCAGACTTGGACTAAGTATGATTGACAATGTCATAGAATTAGATTCAAAATATGTTTGATTATATCAGAGTAAAACATGAGTATCATGATATATCCAATTAATTAGATTGAATATTTTAATCAAAGTTAATATGATTAAACAGACAATATAGAAAGATGAGTACTATGACTCACTTTATATTACATACAGTGGAATAACAACTTTTAAATAAACAAGCAATATAATAGTTATCTAAAATATAGAAGGACTTATAAGATATGATTAAAAGGATAACTCTTTTAACCTTAAGAGAATGGTTTTCAATAACCCTGACTAAAGGTATCCACTATTTTATATTTACAGTAAAGTTTGTATTTCCTTACCCGGAAAGTACTTGATACAAAGATCCAATTTCCCTATCTTCATATCACTAAAATCACTTGATACGATGATTGGATATATCTTATTATCCCCATAAGACCACAACCCGATGGATCGGATTCTCCATAATCTTATCACTGAAATCCTTTAATCGTAATAATGATCAGACAGAGGTACAATTAAAAAAGTTATTAAGGTGAAAACTTGATAAGGGTTCCTTAAGAAGAACTTTCTAAAGAAATATAATGGCTAAGAATGATTAGTTCATAAAAAATATTCTTACAAAAAATTGAGAAATAATGTAATCAACCAGCTATCATAAAGAACTAAAATCTTCAAATGACTCTATATTTATAGCCATCTTCCCAATGGTCATATTTCTGATTATTTTTCAATGGCATCAGACATTTGGCACTTGAAAACTCATTGTAACTGAATTCCCAATGTTGTATTGATTAAAACCATTAAGGTGTTACAAATATTCCTTACATTAGAAATAATTCCATGTATTCATATTAAAAACTTAAGTCAATCTGATTGGTTTCTAAAATGATTTCAATAGGATAATCCTTATGAGTGTTGATCTCATGTTATTAATACTTGTCTAATTGTTAGTAATTTTTTTAGTACAATAGAAATGACCAAAGTGTAACTTATAGTCTGATAATGGTGTGTCTGATTAATCAAAAACATTCTCAATATGATAATCATAATGAAGAATAATATGTTTATATTCATAATACTATCGAACTTTTTCTAAGTATGGTAAAAATTAGTATTTTATACAAAACATTATAAATTAATTTTGATATAAAAAGTTAGTAGACATGTTTTAAGAAAGTATTTGTGATTTCCCAAACTAAAGGAATAAAAAAGTAAGAAGTATAACTTTTAACTCCACACATATTGCCTGATAGTCCTAATGAAAAATGACTATATTTCTCTACAAGTACACCATCATTATCTCTTTATAACATACTACTTCTCTTACAGACATTTCTATTAATCCTTTGATAGTTTAAATTTTTCCCTCAGTCTTCTCTTTATTTTGATGATATTTATGGTGGGGTCTATCTTATTAGGGTAATTAAAACCAATAGAGTTTTTTTCAAAAATGTATTATTCTTCCAAGTGTATATCCTTTTATTGTTCCACATTATATTATTCCATATCAATACATGATGTGTAATTTTATTATGAAATATAAAAGTATTTTTTTGAGATTATATGGTAAAACATAATAAAATGTCATTGAGAGGAGAACTTTCTTTTGTTTAAATAAGCATATTTTTCAAGTCGGTGCATATCGTCTTTCCAAATATAATGACACATTATTTATCAAAATTAAATTTAGGAACCTTACCCTTATTGATAGATACTTATCTTTATTTCAAACCATTATCTTCCTTCAAAGACTCCATAATTATTTTTGACAAATATGATAGTAATGAAAACTAAGAAAAAATAGAATAAGTTTCTGTATACACAATTTTCAGGCCATCATTCATTAAATCATTAAAAAAGGATAATGTTATAAACATAAAATGGTTAATAATGAATTATCTTTTCAAATTAAGGTATCAACTACCATGTTTTCTTTACTTTTTATGATATCAAATCATGTAATCATAATAACTTATAAGATTCAACCATCTTTTCTATCTCATGTACAAATATATTTGAGTAAATATCTAATTTAAATTTTTTGGTCAATATATATTTCAAATTTTACACAATATAAAAGATAACTCCAAATTTTTAGAGAAAAACAACCACTAAAAGTTAAAGATAATGCATAAGGAAATATTTCTCATGATTTTTTAATTAACATGAAACATATGAAATTACCTAATCTTCTTTCAATACGACACAACCAAGTCCTTTCAATGAAGCCATTCTAAATATAAAAAATTTATTATTTCTTGTTGGGAAGGATAACACTATAACATTAATCAATATTATTTTCAATTAATAAAAATAATTATCACATTAATTTATCTATATAAATTTAAATCATATCTGAGTAAACTTAGTTGGTGAGATAGATAACTAAGAAACATTTTCAACAAACCTTCGGTAGTAACCGTGTAATCCCAAAATAGATTTCAAATTTGAGTGATATTTGTGGGTCTTGGAAATTATTCCACTTCTTTGGTTTTATCATGATAAAAAATTATACCAAATTTATAAAAAATATACCCAAATAAATAAATCTTTTACAGAAAAAATTTATATTTACTAAATTTTCCAAACAACTTATTTAATTTGAATTTTTGTAAAAAAAAATATTTAGATATTTCTCATGTTCCTCATAGATATTAGAATAAACCATATTGTCATCAATGAAAACCACAATAAATTTATCCAAATAGTAATGGAAAACTCTGTCTATATGATCTATAAATACAACATGTTCATTTGTTAACCTGAATAAAATAACCACAAACTCATTATAACCATACCAAGTAAGATATATTGTCCTTAGAATATCTCCCTCATTCACTTTTTGTTGATAATAACCAGATTGGAGATCAATATCTAAACAATACTGAGCTCCCTAGGGATGATAAAACAAATCATTAATACGGGGAAACAAATAATTTTTCATAATAGTGATGTTATTGAGTTCTCTATAACCAATGAAAATCCTCCTAGAACCATCATTATATTTTACAAAAAATAGAAGTACCATAATTATAAGTGATAAAAATAATTAAACCATTATCAATAAACTCATATAACTGATTTTTTTAATTCTAACCACTCAACTAAATCCATTTGATAATATGGTTATCAAATTGGATTAATATCAGGCACTAAGTTAACAGTGAATTCAACCTCTTTACAAATAATAACTCTAGAAAAATTATCAGAAAATACAACCATATATTCATTTACTACCAACTCATAATTAATTTTAATAGTTTATTTCTTTTCAAAATTTTGTACTAGATACCATTCACTCCCATAATTTTTCATTTTATCAAATTCTTGATTTCTTATGAAATTATTGAATTTTTATCAATAGTTTAAACTAATTATTATATATAAATTGAAAATCACTTTTGAAATTGAAAATAAATTATTAAAATCTAAATTATATCTTAAAATTATAAAATTAAATCCAATCCATACCAAAAATAAAACCAAACTCTATGTAAGAAAGACAATAAGGTTTGTAGTAAAAAATATTCCATATATGATAACATGAAGATTTATAAAAAATCTTATTAACATTATAATATCTCTTGGGTTTTTTACTAAGATAGTTGAATTTATTTCTTAAGATGGATTTACATTATTCTTTCAAAATTTTCCGATATAAAAAATGGGTATCCTAAAACAAATAATACATTGGAATAATCAATATAATTAGGTAATGTACCTAACAACACTTCTTTTGATGGTATATTATCATTAATAGTAATAAAAAAAATACTTTTCCAAACAATTCTACATTGAGTATCAATAATTACCACCTTGAGTTACTAATTTCATGCATATATTAGAATAATGACACACCTAATTTCAACTAAAACATCTCACTACTGGTCGACTATCTATTTTTTCATTACAATTTTATGTAGATATCTCTTCTTTACACTCATGATAAAAATAATGGAGCATACCATATCAGTAACACTATCATGGTCCTACAAAACATTTTAAAACTTTCATTTACCATATTTGTCACATTTGGGGGGGCTTACCTCTATATTTATTGGTTGAATGATTCTTTATTGCTTAACACCGTGAACATTTCTTACTTTTATGTCAAAAAGTATATTTGTGTAGGAAAACTCCATCTCAACACTGTAAGGATAATGAAAAAGTTACTTATAAATTTTAGATTAATGAGAGTTCAAATCTCTTTATAAAAATGGTTTTAGGGCAATGTAAAATGTATTAATTTTTTTCTCATGGTCCCAAACAAAATTTGGTTCATACCAGGACAAACTAGTAAAATTTCCTTATAATTTTCCACCAACTCTTCTTTATTTTTATTAAAATCTAGAATTTATATTCCCATTATAATATAAATAACTTTTGGAAAATTATTCTTGAGAAAATGATATTTAAAGTCCATCCACTCAATGGCATCAATCTCATTTTTTCTTTTTTTTTAATTAGTGACCATAATTGATCAGTTTCCCCTTCAAAATGATAATTAGAAAGTGTTGAATTTTTTATGTTCCATACATCAAAAAACATAAAATATATTTTATAGATCATTTATACATCATTCACATTTCATTGGGTTTACAGATCCACCAAATGCTAGGGGGTTCTCTTTCATAAAATTCTCAAATATAGACATATTCCTCTGTACAAAATTTCGTAGATCTTTTTCATGAGTCCCACTATTAATAGTCTACATAAATATAATGGAAACTATCATTAACTACTATATTCCAACTATTCTATGTTTTTTATTTGAAAGGTTATTATCCCTTTGATCCCTTCCTACATCATCTTCTATGTTTCTTCTATGACAAAACATTCTGAAGAGATATTAATTACATGAAGAAACATTGAAATCTAAAAAATATATATCATTAAAATATAACCTTAAATAAGAGTCTCTTTAATGTTTCCTTTAATATTACCTTAACCTTTAATGGTTTCTAAACCTTACTATAATACTAAATTTATTGATCCATAAATTAAACAATCCCTAAATACATGATTCATAATAGGGGTTACTACTTCATACATTCAAAATATATTTTTGGTTAGAGTTCTAGTGAATTTGATAAAGAATTACATAAGAAAGAATAAACTTTCAAAAAATATACATTTTTCCCAAAAAAATATAGCTTTAATTTTACACTCCTATTTCATTTTAGACCCTTTTTATTTGTTTAAGATGAGTTAACAAAGATGAAATATTAACATTGGTAATATTTCTACTCATCCTTAGATCATGTGAATTTTTTTGAAAATATGGGATTAGGAAAAAAATCTCAGTAAGGGATATAAATAAAATATCCTTAGTAAATTAAAACACATGAAAAATAAATAAGGCCTTTACATTTTCCATAATAAAATTTTAAGCACATAAATATAACTTTTACAAAAGTAAAAATCAATATTTTCTAAAATAAATCATTTAAAACTCATTATAATGAACAATATAAACCCAAAATTTATCTTGACACACATGGGAACTCATGAAAATATTCCATTGAAACCTTTCACCATTAGTCTTTACTTACCTTATGAAATCAAAATATTTTTATAAAACCCCATTTTAAAAATAAAATATTAATGACATTGTATATGAAATTCAAAACCTTGTTTTATTCATGATTAAACCTTGTTAGAATAACTGAATCATAGTTAATTATTTAGGAGTTACTATCCTATTTATCTCCCTCATTTTCTCATTCTAATACTACATCAATACCTAACACATTAATGAGCTATATTAGGCTCACCCATCACCATGAGCTATATCAGGCTCACCTATCATCATATATAATTCTCTAGTACCATATCATGAATGAAATATTTATAATCATGGGGTTTTTTTATCTTAAAACCCTTGAAAAACTCATTTCAACCCACTATCTGAATACTTTCAATTTCTACATTTCCATAAATAGAAATATCATTTTCTTTGAAAACTCTTCAAAATAAATAATTACTAGAAGAGAAATAATAAGTCATTATTTAAAAAACCATAGTGAATTATTGAGTAATATTAATAAAAAATAACATCTATTATGGTGGGAAAATTCTATCAAGTCATTTATGTTAAAAAATATTGTTTTTTTACTTTGGTAGAAAAAATAAAAATGACACGCGTAGTAAATTCTCTAATGGTTCCTTTTTAATAAATTTTAATGTAATTAAAAATTAGTTGAAAATAACAGTTATAATCATCAATGTATAAATAATAACATACTTGTAACATTATTAGGAATATGGATATTAAGAAGAAAGTGTTTAAATTAATACTTAGAAATAGGTTTATAAATAAAAATACCTTACCTCAACTCCTAATTCATTTCATTTGTTTGTATACCCTCATAATTAATAAAATTTTGTTCATTTTATAGTTTATTAAGTACTATTTTATTGTTCATCTCATTTTTATTATTAATTTTTTATTTAATTTATTGAAATATTTTATTTATTTACTAAGACAATTAGTTTCACATTTGATGTTTTTAAGACATTCCGTTTATAACATGAAAACAACATTGTTTCATTGAATGTGATAAAAGGGGTTACCATTATATTAACTTAAAAATTATAAAGTGGTTATAGTTATAATATTTATATATTAGATATTCTTTTTCAACCAAACATGTAAGACAATCATTGAAAATTAACCATGTTGTTTCATAAAGACAAAAATCTATAAATACACATGAAGGATGTTTTCATACTTTTCTAATGGGTAAAAAGAAAATAAAGTAGATAACATTTTAATTTTCTAGAATAATAAATATGTTATAAAAGTAAATTTATTCATTTTTTCAATCTTTATGACCATCTTAACTTGGATCAAATTAATAATGAAACACATATCTTTTTAGAGTTGGT
The DNA here is from genome assembly GCA_963277665.1 of Viscum album. Lineage (NCBI taxonomy): Eukaryota > Viridiplantae > Streptophyta > Magnoliopsida > Santalales > Viscaceae > Viscum > Viscum album. The sequence goes on from OY728166.1 coordinate 1,318,231,290, forward strand.
ATTCCACACGTATGCACGAGCGATGTTATCAATTTAGAGTGAAAAAATGGGTAAGAATGTAATTAATAGAGAATATTTATAGAATGATAATTATTTTATAAATATCATATATATATATTATCCATAATTTTAACTATCCATATAATTTGGTGATGAAAAACAAAACACATATATTTGTGGAGGTGGTAGTCCACATATACACATGAGTGATATTTTCATTTCCCATTGGATGAAAAATAAATGAAGAAAGGATTTATAATAATAATAATAATAATAATAATAATAATAAAATTTCAGTGTATAGAAGATACCGATATTATTATATTTTCATTTTTAAATAATATTATAAATAGGTAGAAGAAGAAAAAAAATATGAAACACTCATTTAAAAATTATACCTCTTCTTTGAGAAACCTCCTTTGTCCTATACCTTCATCCATTTAGGTTTGATATTTTGGTGATACCAAAAAAATTTAAGAGATGTGTAGGGATTTTGGGGTGTAATGTTTTGTAGGGAATGGATGAAATAGAGTTCTAAAAAGGTGATAGGAATGGAGGAGAGGTGGTTCCCTTTTATATGTGAGGGGAGAGACACATTTGTAATTATTCATGGTTTTAAAATAATATTAATTCACTATCATGGAAAATTGGAACCTAAATAATTCATATTTGAAGATTAGTTGATAAGGGTATAAATATTATTGTCCAATAACAATTGATATAATAATTTTGACTTTCTCATTTAGCTTTTACCTTAATTAACCCGTTTTACCCTCTTACCACGGTGACACATGTTTACTGTGGAGACTATTAATAATAGAAAAATGTAATTGAACATATTAATAAATTTTTACCTCATGATTATAATTATGAAATCAATTTTTAAGGATTAAATTTTTATAATTGGAAAAATTATTTTTAATATAAGTGTGTAAACACAACAAAAACAGCTAATAGAAAACCACATTTTTAAGCATAAAATGAACTTATAGAAAAATTAAAAATTATTTTGATTCCCATGAAATTATTTAGATTATTTTTTGTCATATATATCCTTTTAAACTTTGAAATGAAATATAAAATACAATGGTAATTTTAAATTTCGTGATTTAACGAAAAGAAATGACAGTTTTGAAAAAATCTATATTTTCACTATTCACTAGAAAAATATTAAAAAAAGGCCCAAAAATTCATCTTAGGATATATTTGATGAAATATATTTCAGTTTTAAAATATATATCATTTTATATAGGGTAAAAAATATAAAACCTTGATCTTAAACCAACAAAAAAATATTACTATTTAAATGTGGTTATTATAACATAGTCGTTAAATTAGTGGGAATGAGTAGTATTAAAAAATTATGAAATATATATAATGTTACTAATAATTTGTAATTTATTAATTTATTCTTTGTAAATAATCACCTGATTTTTAGTAAAGGCATTTTATTCTTCAAAAAATACATTTTCTTCAAGAAATCGTATTTTTCATTTATTGAAGAAATATTATAATTTATTTTTACAAATTTTATAATTTATCTTTGAAAAAAATTAATTTAAATTTAGAATTAAACTTTATAAAGTTATATTTGGATAAATATTTTAGAATTTTTTGAAAAGATTGATATTTAAATGAATATAAAAAAATACAGGTTTTTATTAAAACTTTTTTTGTATTGTTAAGTATTTATAAATTAAAAATCTTTTATGTATTATTTTTAAAATTTAATTAGTAAACTTATGTGTTTTAAATTGTGAAAAATGGATTCCATACATTGAATATGGAGGTATAAATTTAGTAAATAGGTCCCCTTAATTTCTACTTAGTATTAATAGTAACCTTTGTAATTTTTGTTACAAAGGTAAAGGGTAAATGAGGTAAATAAAGTTAAAAATAAAATAATAAGAACTAGAAAATGAACCTAACAATTGAATTAATTTTATTGGATGATTATATTTTATCCATATTAATCAAAATTTCAGTTATATGTTGTTTTTTGTGCGTTTAGATGAGATTACGGCCTTTATAATATTTTATTTCATGAAATGTCAAACATGTCATGCTCTTGGTATTAATAACTATAATATTATTTTTATGGGTTTATCCAGAGGATATGTTTTAATATAAATTTTAATTTGAAATATTAAACGTTTATAATTTTAATGTATTTTTTTTAGTTTTTATTAAATAAATAAATTCCTTAAAATATTTCACAAAAATAACGTAATAATTATTTTATTAATGAAACAAATAAAATAAATTATAATGAAAGATATTAAAAGTATTATAATTTTGGATAATTAATACGATAAATTCCTTATATAGATTACCATTAATTTTGAATATATTTTAAAATTATGGGTTATAATTCTATGTGTTATCATGATATTATTAAAGTTAAAGTAATCAACAGTTTTAAAAATTGACATTATTGATATTTTGTAAGAACTAATATTTTATTAAATGATATAAAATTCTGAAAAATATCTTATCAATCCAATATACTAGTATATTATTTTTAGTTTTAATAAAGTTCAATTTATGGTATTTTTATTCATTCATAGTAACTGTATTGACCCTCAAAGAGTTAAAATCCTTGTTGTCACGGTAAGTTTTATATGGTTCAATGAGGGGTTAAATCCAAAAGATAAGTGTAAAAACAAAGTAAAAAGTTGTCTAAGTTTTAGTTAATTAGAAAATTTTGATAAATAGTAATCCCATATTCAATATAAATAATCACGGAGCCATTTTTACTTAACAAATTATTTACATTAATTTAATATTTTGGATGATTTCAAGAGTTCCCATCCTCTCTTTTATAAAAGGCCTCATCTTCTTCTCAATAATTCACACTTCAAAACCAATTGGTTCTAAAAATATCTAAAATAGACCATCCTATTATTCCTTCCCTCATTATATTGGCCCTTATTTAGGCATAACACTATCCTTAGTGATATTAAAATTTTATGTAAATGAGGTTGTCTAAAGAGGAGGTATCATTTTTATTTGAGTATTTCTGTTTTATTTCTTCGTCCAAATCCATTTAATATTCTGTAAAAATGATAAAATAATATAAAAAAGTATAAAAAAATACTGATATTTTATTATGTTAATGAAATAACCTATATCTATCTTCAACCTCTATCAAATGGGAAATGAATCCATCGTTCGTGTGTACGACATACTACCACCGTGCGAACCAATACAATTCGTTTTCCATCAATGCCTCTCACACATTTATGTAATGTTAGATTTTAGTTATATATATGAAATTAATGAAATATTTGTCATTTAAAAAAAAATTAATATATAATTTATGCCCTTACATTTCCATTCACTGAAAAATGATTACGTCATTCATGCGTACGTGTGGACTACCACCTCCACGAAGAGATGTGGTTGTTTTTCATCACCACGTTACATGGATTTTATATATAAGTATATAGAAATAAATAATACAATATTATGATTTTATTATTATATAAAAATAAAATAATACTTCCCTTATTTCTATAATGATCATTGAAAAATAGAATTGTCACTCATTTGTTTGTACGACCTATTGTATACATAATTGCACCATAGTTCATTTTTCATTACTATATTTCATGATTGGTTTTAAAAGTATATTTTTTGTATAAAAATGATAATTATTTTTGTATTATTATTCTTTAAATTATTTAATAAATATCAACTTGACCATATTCAACCAACCAAATTCATTTTGGACTTATCTACAAAATATCACCAAAACTTTTGACATGAACATAAATGATTAAGTAATTGTTATAATATATGTTAAATGAGTTAAAAGGAATAAAAAACATGGAAAAAGTTTTTAGTAAATTAAATAATTAACATAACATTACTATTCTGGAATATAGAGAACATATGTGATGATTCATACTAAAGGTAAGGGAATTATTTTAAAAAACCCTATTTTAAAATTTCCTTTAAAACTATATTTTTATATCAAATGCTTATTTTCCAAAAAAAAAATTTAAAAAGGTTTTTACTATTGTTATATGAGTTTTTAAATTTATTTTTCCCCATGTTTTACTTTTTACAAAATGGTTTTAAATGAATCTTGTTCTCATTTTTCAAACAAGGTATATAGTGACTTTTCTAAAAAAGAGTACAAAAGGAATGTTTTTTTAACTTATATAGCATAAAAAGATTATCCTCTATCATGAATAATACTTTACATGAATTTTAAATTATAAATTTACATGTTTATTTTCAAAGAAAATGTTTCCCTTCATATTTGAATAGTATTTAAAAAAATAAGTGATTTAAAAATAGAAGTGGAAATTTCCAAAAGAAATGTTCCATGCGATCGTTAATAATATTTTTCCTTTTAATAAGAAATCCTTTATTTCTATATGATGTAGAATTCATTAAAAAAAATTCCATACTGGTTTCAAAGAAAAACCATATGGGTGGTTACATTTTTAACCATGGATGAATGATTACATTATAAACCAATGATGAGTGGGTCCGTAATAGCCCTCAAATGCATTGGGTACTCAAAATATGGAAGTTAACCATATTGGTTATTCCATTTATAAGATTTATACATAATGTTTTTTCCTAATTTAACTAGATAAAGTTTATATTATTTAAAATGATTTTAATTGTAAGTCATTTGATATTAAAAAGGTAATTTAACAATATTTTGGAAAAAATGATACCCTTTTTAGGTAAAATGGCATGTTTTTATGGAAAGGTTTTTCATAAGTTTTCATGTTTCTATTGGACTAATAGATTTAATATTTTTTATGTCCCTTTTTTAGATAATTGTGATCATACCATGTTTTTACATTTTTTTTCACAGGGTATAAGGATGTTGAAAGAAAAAGAATAATTAATGTTTAATGTCATGAATATTTTTCTTGAAAAGAAATAATTTTTTATTTAAAAGTTTATTATTTTTAAAAAATGGATACTGAAAATAATTTTACAATTATATATATATATAGTTTTATAATTTATGAGTTATAAATATATAAACCTGAAAATATACTCAAATGTAAGATAATGAATTCTTGAATTAGAACTCAAGATTATGAAATGTTTAAGGCTGGGTCCATACAGTTAGAATCAGAGGAGGGTTTAGAAAACTTTAGGGATTAGGATGTTTTCATGTGAGGTCGTATAAAGAGTTATAAGAACCATAATTGGTTTATTATTTGAAGGTTTATTATAATTTTAATGTCTTAAAGACACCTTTTTAGGTTTTAAGTGATGATATTTTAAGATGATAAATGAGATATCTGGAGATGTTTTATTGGGTTGATGTATATGTAAACTTTACTTTTAATATGAAGTATTATTTAAGAAGATTGATATTACATTTTTTGGGATGTAAAAATAAAACAATTGAGGTTAAAAAACTCTTTAATGTTAAAAATATTATAGATATTTCTAAGGCTAAAGTGTTAAATAATTTTATGGGTATTGTATTTACAAGGTCCATTTTCATCATGCCTTAGTGTTTTAATGATGATCTTTTCTACATGTTAGTGATCGCTTATCAAGTTGAAAGGGAAAGTATCTAACAAAATATTCTTATCCCTATTAAATTACTTAAACATCACTCTCATAGAAAAATCTTGTTTAAATTATTTAGAAATATTTTTTAACATATAAATCACTATAAGAAACTATTTGATCTATCCATTACATTTTTTTATCTCAAAATTTATATGGATCATGGAGTATATTTTATATGTTTTCAAAATTTCAATTTATTCATATCATTTGACTAGGGAAATACCACCAAGGACTTGGATGTTTCTTTTTTGGATAGATACCCTTTATGTTGGAAGATTAAAGAGATACCAACAGTATGGAGGAATACTCTGATGTCTTGATTTATTATATGAATTATTTTCTTAATGTAAGAAACAAAATTTAATTGATATAGATAAATCATAAAGATATATTTCATATATTTGATTTATAGGAATAAAGTATTAAGGAATAATACAATAAATCATGGTTAATGGTTTAAGAAAGAATATGATTGGTAAATTTTTTTATCCTTGATATTTTGATATATTATAAATATCATGAGAATCATGAAACAGATAAAGTGTACTCTATAGTAGTTCTTATTTGAAAAATTTGTAAACATATTTTATATGGAATAGATAAATTTTAAAAGTTTTATAGTGATAAGGTGATAATATTTTAGAGACATTTATTGTTTTTTGATAAATATTTTTGGTATATGTAACCATTAAGTTTAAATGTGAAGAAGGATATTTAAGGATAAATATGTTTACTTTTAGAGGACATAAGTTTAAAGGTATTAGTAGCCTTCAGGGTTTATATTATTTTTGAGTTTGAGGTAATTATGGGTTATTAAAAATAGGGAATATATATTTTATTATGTAGATTACTATTAGATTGAGGAATGATTTGGTGTTTAGGAGATTAGTATTTTTTCAGAATATGTCCACTATTTTGTGAACATTATATGATTAAGGTAAATAGAACATTATTAGGTTTTAATTAATGATTAATGGTTGAATAATATTTTTTTAAGTATATATTATTTTATTGTGGCTTTATAATGATTCAAGTTATTTTTTTAAATGACTATCATATCATGGAGATTATATGATTAGGGTATATACATTTTTGGTATAAGGCATTAAGATTGATTGATGTTATTTAAAGATAAATACCAACTTTATCTTGGAAGACTATGTGATAAAATTATTATGATTTTTGGTTTTGAACCTTTATCTAGAATATTTGTGAGGAATTTTAAGGATAGTTATTTATATAATGATATAAGTTGAGCTTTTGGTATTAATGTTGAATTTTAGATATTAATGTAGTTTTTCTTTATTTGAAGGTTTTTTCATATTGTGAATAATCCTTTCACATTGTAACCATTTTATATGTGGTTAATGCATAAATAAAGGAGGAATAGATTGTTAAAATTTTATAGATTTATTTATCCATATAAGTTGATTCTAGTGTATCTGGTATGGAATATTCATCTACAATACTCATCATTTGGATAAAAGATGAGATTGTTGTGGGAATATATTAAAGGAAGAAATAATACTTGTCAATAAAGAATATTTATTTAATTTCGTAGTATATGAAGTAAAATAATTCCTAAAATTTATGAAAAGTATTTTGAAAACAAAAAAATTATCCTTCTAATCATCTTAGTAAGAAATCAATGGCCTTTTAGCCCATTGAAAATCTACAGGTTTTAAGGGTTAACATTCTATTGACCATATTCTCTATTACTCTATATTAGTCTATGGGAGTTATTTTTCTCTTCCATATCCATATTTTTACTTCCCACCAATATTTCACTACATAATAATCTTGTTAGGTGGTATTTTAGATGAACTTCATACCTCCCTTTCTCTCTTTTCAAGAGGATGTTTTATTAACCTTTTATATGATGTTGTTTTTTAACAAAGGTTTTTTGAGAAAAAAAATCCAAGTTAACAAGGATAAATTAAAAATTTGGGGAAGAAATTTCTAAAATGTGGAAAAATGTAATATCCCATATTTTTAAAAGAGATATTGTGTTTGACAGCATACGAGATACACAACATCAATCTTAAATGAACAACACAATGTTATTATTAAAATGTGATCTACATAACCTAAAAATTAAATTATTTGGAATGAATAGAATTCACTGCATTATGAAATATATATAACGTTACTACTCATTTATAATGTATTAAATAATGATTTTTAATAACCACATGATTTTTAGTAAAGTCATTTTATTCATAAAAAAATATATTTTCTTCAAAAATAATTTTATTCCATTTTAAGAATAAATTTTATTATTAATTCCTTGAAATTATAAAAAATTAATATGAAAAAATTATTTTCATTTTTGAATTCATCATTTCATGTTTATCTTATTATGATGTTTTGAGATGTTTTTGAAAACATAAGTTTTTCAATAAATAGTGAAAAATTCAAATTTTTATTAAAAATGTATTTTATTTTTAAGCATTTAAAAATTTAAATTATATTTATGATTAGTTTTTAAATTTAAATAGTTTATTTTGATTTATAATAATCCAATTATGGTTTTTGAAGTGGATTTTACACTTTAATTTTTCATAAAAACATTTATATTTAGAAAGGGTATTTTTCCAAAAAACCTTTTTTCATTGCATTTTTTTAGTTTAATTTTAAATTAAATAATTCCATTTTTTTATTTTGAATTTTTAAAAATGGGTTAAATTTTTTAAATAAAGGGATATAAATTTATTAAATAGTTTCCTTTTATTTTTTATAAATAAGAATAGTAATCTAAGTAATTTTGGTTACCACGAAAAATGGAAAATAATATATTTGATGTAAAAAATAAAATGATAAGGATTATAAAATAACTAAAAAAATATTCCTAATTTTATTATATAATTCCATTCCATCCATATTCATCCAATATTTGGTTATATGGAACTTTTTGGCCATTTGGATGAGATTTCGACCTTTATGATATTTTATTTCAAGAAAGGTCAAACATATCAGACTATTGTTTTTAATAACTATAATATTTTTAATATAGGGTTTTCCAGGGGATATGTTAAAAAATAAAGATTATTTTTAAATAAAAAATGTTTATATTAATTATGGTAATTTATTTTTTATTTTTAGTGAAGAAATAATTACCTTAAATGCTTTTAGAATGCTGACATAATAGTTATTTAATTAATAAGAAAATCAAATAAAAGATAATAAAAATATTAAAAGTATCATAATTTGAGATAATTAATGTGACATAAAAATTATATAGATGAATATGACATGTGGTTTATTGTGAAAAATAATTATTCTGAATTATAATTGTTATATTGATATTATTAAAGTAAAAGTAACGAATAGTTCTAAAAAATGACATTATTGATATTTTATAATATATAATAATTTTATAAATAATATAAATTTTTTAAAATTAGTATATTAGTAAACATTAATAGGATATGTTTTCTAATATAAACCATTGTATTTATGGGCCTTTTTCTATTTATAGTAACTGTATTGACCCTCGAAGATTAAAAATCATTGATGTCTCAGTATGTTTTAAAAGGGAAAACAAGGGGTTGAAACCCAATGATAAGGGTAGAATCATAGTAAAAAATGTATATTTTTAAATGATAGAATTTATATAAATACACATAATAGTTTCAAAATAAGTAAGCTTTCATCCATTTTTAATTAAAAATAAATTTACATTTACTTAATATTTTGTGAAATTCGAAGAGTGTCTCTCCCCTCTCTTATAAAATGGAATCTTTTATTTTCTATACTTAACACTTAAAAAAAAATTTGGTTCATCCATGATATACCCAAATAACTTACTATAATAACTACAAAAATTATCTAGGTTCGGTTTTAGGGACAATACCAACCTTCATGGTCCTAAGTTATTAATAAAAAGAGGTTTTTTGAAGAAGAGTTATCATTTTTAATCGAGCGTTTCTATTTTATTTTTTCTTCCACCTAATTTAAATATTATAAAGAATGATAAAACAATAACACTAGTTTCATTCAAATAATTTGATGTTATTATGTTAATGGAACAACCTATATTCATCTCCAACCTCCTTTAAATGAGAAAGGAATCCAGCATTTGTTGTACGACGGACTACCGCCTCGCGAACTGATGTTATTTGTTTTCCATCACTACCTCTCACGACTGAACATAAAGATGGATTTAGGGTATATATTTTAATTTTCATGACATATTTAACATTAATAAAATATTATATATAATTTATATTCTTACCTTTACATTCTCTAAAAAATGATAACTTCATTCGTGCGTGTGTGTGGATTACCACCTCCACAAAGTGATGTGATTCATTTTTAATTACCAAATCACATGTATGATATATATAAGTATATATAAGTATATGATAATATTTTTTTTATATTATGATCATTATATAAATTTAAAATAATAGTTACCTTATACCTATAATGATCATTGAAAAATGGAAATGTTACTCATGCACGCGTATTACCTATCGTATCCATGATTATAACATAGTTCATTTTTCATTACTATATTTCCTCATTAGTTTTAAATGTACAATTGATTCATAAAAATGAAAATTATATCATGATTTTTTTCTTTATATAATTCAATAATAAATTATTTGACCATACTCAACATACTGAATTCATTTTAGACTTATATACCAAATATTTCCAAAACATAGGAGTCAAACTTAAGGTAAACAACCTTATTTTAAATAAAATCATACTTTAGGAATTACTTTAAAACTCCATTTTTCTTACATATGAATATTTTTTAAATACGTTATAAATAAGGTTTTTACTATTCTCTTATGAAGGTTTACATACATTTTTTCACATGTTTGAATTTTTATAAAATAGTTTGAAAGGAATATTATTATCATTTTCCAAAAAAGGTGATTTATGAATTTTCCCACAAAATTATGGAAGGAATACTTTTTAACTTATACAACATGATAATATTTTACAACCATCATGAACAATATTTTATTTAAATATTCATTAACAATTTTACACAGTTATTTCAAAGGAAATATTTATCTTCATATTTACACAGAATTTAAAAAAAAACAAGTTATTTTAAAATAAAAGGGGGTATTTTCCACTAGAAATGTCTTATGTGATCTTTGAAAATATTTTTTCATCCAGTATGACATCAATTGATGTTATTTTATGTTGAATTCCTTTACAAGATTCCATATATTCTCTAATGATAAACCCTCTTTCTCTTTTTATGGGTATTTTGGAATTGAAAATTGGGGTTTTTTTATATAAAGGGATATTTTAATATATGTAAATGTTTTCTTTTTGGAGAAAATAATATTTTATGTTGTAAAAATGCCACATTTTATGTGTAATTGATTATGTTATGTTTTTTGGGAATCATTTGTAATGTATGGTGGTTCCTTCACAGTCCAAGGAAGGGTGGTTTGTTATAAACCAACGATAGGTAGTTACGTTATTACCAAAGTATGGGTGGTTATATTATAAAACAAGGATGTGTGGGTTTGTGATAGCCCTACAATTCATTGGGTACTCAAGAGAAGAAATTTGAACATATTGGTTTTTCCATTTGGCAGAGTGATATGGAACATGATATCCCAAGTTTTCTACATATGTTTTAATGATTTCTCTTTTGTTTTATTAGAAATAATTAATTTTTAAAATGGTAAGATAATGATTTTTAAAAAAAGGTGATATCCTTTTGGGGTAAAATGGAATGTTTTTAAGAAAACAATATTGTATACGTTGTTATCTTTTTCACTAAACTAACAAAATCATTCTTTTTATTTACCTTACTTATCTTATTCTGCTTATAAAGTGTTTTTAAAATGTTCTTCACAGGAATAAGGATGGGTAAATAAAAAAAATTCAATTTGAAAGTTTTGAATATTTTCAATGAAATAAAATTGTGTTTTATTTAAAAGTTTAATATTATAGAAAAAATAGATACTAAAAGGAAGGGTATATTTGTATGTATATTGTTTTGTAATTTATGATTTATAACCTAATTATCTAAAGATATGAAGCTAGAAAATACTAAAATTTGGAGAATAAATTCTTTACTTAAAGCTCAAGGTTATGTAATATTTCTGGTCAAGTCCTTACATTTGATATATTGATTTCAAAAATAAATTCCTTTTTAAAAAATTAAATTTCTAAAATCAATAGATTTATCTTTTAAACAAAACCCTATACTTCCAGGAAAAAAATTAGTTAAATAACTCTATTCACTTTTCTACTAAAAATTATTCTAAAATTATTGACAAAACTATAATGAATATAAATCCATAAAATGAATAGTTATAAATCATTAGACTGATTTATTTTATAAATTATCTAGGATGTCACATCTAGATAAACAACATGGAGTTTAACTAATGCCTTGGTGGTGCACTACCTTAGATTACAACATTTTATCCATAGATAGAGTATCTTTGATAATTATTTACCCACCAATTATAAGAAATTGTTCAGAGATAAATCTGAGTTTTATCCAAATGAACTAGAATATGGGGAAATTATATGGATTGTAAAGTGAAGATCCACATGACCACTTATCAAAATTTTAGGGATATATATCACCTTCCTACATAGTGGTGTTTTTTCAGATGTAATTAGGCGATGTGTATTCCCATTTTCACTCTGGGATAAAGTGAAATGGTGGTTAAAGTGTCAAATTGTTGGATCAAACACTACATGGTAAGAGCTGACCAATAAGTTTTTGAACATATCTACTTCTACCTAAGTTGGTATGACTCTGAACATATATCACACACACACACACACACACACACACACATATATATATATATATATTAAGTACTAGATAAGAAATGTGGCCTATAACTAAGGAGTCTAAGTGTAATATCTTTAGAGTAAAACCATGAACTAAATGGGAAAACCAACTCAAATCTATTTGTGGTGACATTGGAAACAAAAAGGGCAAGTGAAAATAATAGTGTATACCATTAGTATTGCAGTCCTATAAAAATAATGCTATCAAGCCCTAGGAATAACTCTTAGTTAGCTTCAGTCCAAACTTGATTGGATATAAGGATATGATCTGAGGTGATCCTTATCCTAAGACATCAATTTGAATCCAATGTGATCATCCATGTAATTCTAATTTATGGAGAAAGTAACTGATGAGTTCATGATGCCACGCCCAGAAATTCATTAATCATTGAAAATTACCCATCAAAGAGAAGTATCAACTCATGGTAAATAAATCAATAAATCGTGTGGATTCCTCTAGCCCATCAAGGAAAACCTAGGTAGGGAATCTAAAACATTCTCAAGAATAGCCATCATATAATAGAATATAAAAGTCATAATAAGAGAAAAACATATTCATAAATCATCAAGGGCCATGTGATAAATTTATGCCATTTCACACTTCATTTATTCCAATTTAATCTTGGTTACTCTTCAAAATTCAAACAAACATTGTGAAATTATTTTTTCCTTTCGTGTTTCAGTTAATTAATCTATCCATTCCATTATAGAGGTATGTAGTTTTTATGGTTTTCCTTGTTCCAGAGATATCCTTCCAAGAAGCCTCAAATTTTCTAGTCCTTATTGACTTGACCATGGATAGCCAACAATTACACATATTTTATAGTATTTTCCGGATTGATGCCGTTGAAAGACGCATCTTCACATTTTTGAGCTCAGGGGGCTTCAATGGAAATAATTTCCATGAGTTGATTCATATCAATAGTGGGAATGACATGTGAATTGATAGGTTGTGGTGAAAATGGATTGTAGGGAAGATGGAATTTCAAACTTGGAGGATGAGGAATATATCTATGCAGATGCATGTTAATGTCCAAAATAAGGTATCTTTATGGCATCCCATTACTAGTTTTATTCATCCCCATCCCTAGAATCCACATGGAATCTCTTCTTCAGATGCGATTTGGAATCAAGTATCTAGATATCCATCAGAAGTATTAAAGGATTATCACGAAGTGGTAAGAACATGCATGGTTTTTTGGAATTTTGGTTCTAGAGGGATATCATAACACAGATGATACTATTTCTAGATTCCTCATCTTTTAGGCTACTTGTAGGGTCATCTAGGAGGTAATAAACAAGGCAAGGGAGGGGGGGATTAATTCTCAGTTTTTCTTATATATTTGTTTTAGATATGTCATGGTTAAGCTTTCCTCTATCCATCCTAGTAAATATGGATTGAATTATCTGTGGATGATGATTCCAAGGGTGGTCATAAATGGATGGACAAGTGCAAACCGTATAGGGGTGTGGGTGTGTTGGAACCCTCCCTTAACCAGTCATAAATTAAATATAAATGGATCTTTCATGGAATGGAATATAAGGGGAGGGGGACTCATCTAGGATGGAGATAGATTGGTTCAGATTATTTTTATCTCCTTCTATGGATTTGGTAATTTAATGTAAGATAAATCTAGGTCCTTGATCATTGGGTTTCTAATTTGTAGATTTTAAAATATTAGTATTATGGAGGTGGTAACAGATTCAAAGGTTCTAGTTGATGTCTTACAGGGTGAGATTAACCCCCATGGTAACTAGAGGTAATGATTCTTATTGATCAAGTGATGGGGATTGGGAACACCTGGAGGAAAAGAAACCATATACCGCTAATGCGCTGGGTAAGAAAGGGGTTCCATAAGAAGCACTGATTATTTAATTTGATATATAATTTCTACAAGAATATTGTAAGTTAATTATTAGTGGTAATTCTCTTGGTCTTAATCACTTCTATCCACCTTGACTGTTGATGTATATACTTTTCATAGAAATCAATAAAAAATTAACTTTCCATCAGTTAAGGAGGTAATTCAAACCCATCTTAGGTGGGGAATTGTTCACATTAACAGTGGTAGAAGTGTGAAGGGAATTTAACAGAAACATGAAATAGGTGATTTTAGTTGAGGTCCCAAAATCTAACAATAACATGAGTCTATGGGGGTATATCATCAAGTTATAGACATTTAATTAATAAAATTTTATATTTTATAAGTTATACATTAATGGTTTGGTGTGTGGCATAATGATGCAATTTATAGATATCAACAATATTATATAAAAGTGATAGACCACATAACCTTTACCGATGGATGAATACTCATCCAATATCATCCTTTAACCTAGTATGGAATGAGGGAAATTAGATAAACAAGAAAAATTCCTTAAAATAGTGCATATGATCTCACACGTGAATAACATCCAAGACAGTGATATAAACTATGAAAAGAATAAAGTGGAATTGTAGAAATTTTTAGGGTGATCCAATTTGACTAAAAACACATGAATAAAATGTTTTATGTGAGAGATATCTCAATTCCTAGATTGAGGAGGGGGAGATATCTCTAAAGGGAGTTCTTCCCTGGAAAAATGGGGAATATAACAGAGGATAAACAAGTTAAATAAAATAAGATAAAAATTATCATTTCAACCTTTTTGCAGGGGTGTGACCTTTGGCTACATGGTTATCAAAACAATGCACTTTTCATGAATTGGTCACTCTCAAGGAATATGTACCTCACATACTCCATGTGAATGGTTTGAGAAAACATACACACATTGTGAACTCGGCTCTGTCCCCTGCCCCACACCTTGTACAACCAGACACATAGTTTAGAAAAAACAGGAAAATTGACTCTAAAATTTATTTAAGGGTTTTATAGGAATTTGTACTCCCTCACATAGTTAAAAAACCTTGATCTTATAATTTTGGGATGTGTGGGTTTTCTGAATGGTTACTACCAATAGTGCGCCAACTGTGTACCTCATGTTGTTTCTCCAGAAACTAAACCTCTGGGATATGAACAAGTACAAACTCTCATATAGTCTTACATAAGCTCTTAAGTAATTATATTAGTGTAAAAAAGGATTTTTATTGAAATTTAATGTTCCTTACCTCATGAGAGAAATAAGGATCTTACATCCTCCCATACTTAAAACAAATCTTCACCATGATTCATTGAGGGTGGTTGATCTGTTCCCAAGAATAACTCTATCCACTGAGCACATATATTGGTCTCTCACTCCCATGTATCAACCTATACATTGAAATGATTCCATAGTACCTGAACTAGATTAACTAACATACCTTGTAGAGACTTTGTTCTATGATCTATGATTTGAATAAGAAACTCCTCAAAAGAAGCACCTGTCTGCAAATCAACTTCCTCAATATCAAAAGAATTAGATGGATCATAATGATATTAGTGAATTTGAGAATCATGGACGAAATTTTAAATTAATAGGTACCTATGAGAAAGATCTATCTGATAGGCTACTGGATTGACTCTCTCCATGATCCTAAATGGATCAAAGAATTGGTACCGGCATCCCTTTCCTTCACACCCATTGATGAACCAATCTAAGAAAAACATTCAGATGACCAAATCTTCCACATCATGCTCTAATGTTTTTTGGTAAAGAATTACATAAGATTCCTTTCTAGATTAATCTATATCCATACATTTCTTGATAATTTTTATCCGATCAGATGTCTCATGTACAATTTTTGGTCCCATTATCACTACCTCCCCTACCTCTAACCAATATAAAGTTTATCCACATGATCTACCATATAGGCCCCGATAAGGATCCATATGGATAGTCTATTGTAATCTATTATTATAAGAAAAACTAGTATGTGGAAATTTTTTCTCCTGAGAAGCTATAAAATCAATGACACACAATCAAATCATTTCATCTAATATATGTATAATAAAATCAGAATGAACATCATTTGTGGGTGGTAGTTTGTTCTCAGAAGTTCCTATGAACCAGAATACTTTTGAAACCCCTACTAGACACATTATATAAAAGGATTATCCTTGTTTGATACAATAGTATGTGGAACTCGATGAAAGAGTATAATCTCTTGGATATAGAGTCTTCAACATTTGTACCATTGAAAAGGTCTCGTTAATAAGCAGGAAATGAATGACCTTCACTAGCCTGCCCATGATTACCCAATATAGGGTCCTAAAAGTTCTGCCAAGGGAAGAAAATAACCCCACAATTGAAAATTCTTTGTAGAAGGAAACAAGTACTTCTACAAGTCTAGAAGGTGAATAGACTCAAATTGAGTTGAAATATTCAGAAGAAACAAAATGGAATTCATGTTTTAAAGCATTTAAAGTGGACCATGTACCATCACTGAGAAAGGTATGCGGACCAGCTGGATCATGAACCAACAAGTAGGAAGAACGATCTGCAAACCCCTGGCCCGTGAGGCGATGGCCTGTGACCAAGGTGGACCGTGAACTGAGTCGTCGAATGATTCATACATATGAGGACCATCTATGTTCCATGATGTGAACTAATCTATTCATGGATAAAGCAAACTAGAAGGGTTACACGAACCATTATCGTGAACCAAAGCCTCCACAAACCCCAGTTTAATGAGTCTTCTATAGGTTAGGATATTGATTCAATGGGCCTCTTCAAATGGTGTCGCGTGCCCAATAGATACGATTTCTCTAATGCTCTATAAAAGAAGCACAATAGAAGTATGGAATGAGACACAAGGATATGAACAGAGAGAAGGATAGAAGATGAAATCTTGAGGGAGACTTAGAGGTTGGGAGAAGGAGTTTGGAAAAGACTCCGGCTTCCTTTTTGTTTCATCAGCAAAGCCCGAACCGTGAAACACTCCCTCCATAGGTATAGTCGACCACAAACCATAAAATGGGGGAATTGAATAAGAATAATAGAACAAAAAATATAACTAGTGAAACACGAACATAAGGCTTCTCATGGATGAACTCCCCGTGAACAATGATCCCCCGAACCCTTCATCATTATGGTGCTCCGCGTAGTGTTCCGCAATGCTGACTAAACCCAGTGTCGTGTACCACATCAGTAGGCGGATGGAACCCAAAGTGGCGTGATGGGCTGTGTACCACTATGGTATGTGACTTTCTATAACCAAGCCTACATACCACATCAATATGTAGATGAACCCTCTTCCAACATACCACTATGGTATGTAGAGCCTCGCCCATCCCGCATAAAAAGTCACTACGTGGAATGGGGTATTTTCGGGTATTTTTTCCTCCAGTTCCAACCTCACCCTTCTACTACCATTCATTCCTCCATGATTCCTACACTAAACAATCCCCTGACATCAGGATGAAGCCTCCTACAAAGACACCAAACCCATATAATTAGATCATCTGGTGCATTATCACGCCCCATTAAGTCTACATACCCACTGTAAGTAGAGTCACAAAGGATCTCCCCACAACGGTTTGGTCTTAGGGAATGACCGTTTTTCTACATTCCCACGGTAACCTAGAGTCCAACCTTGGGATGAAGTTAAGCTCCATATTATAAGGATTAAGGGTGATCACTTGCTTTTCCGTATAATGAGGAATAGTGATCAGTCAAAGGGGTTATGTTTGCTCTACACGTTGACAAGGACAGAACTCCTCCCCTTCCCAGAACATGATCTCGGACCCCCACTGAGTTATGTCCCCAATCTTTAGAGGTAGGGCTGCATGACCTTCAATTTCATTCTACATTGAAGGGTTAATTGCACCACGGCCTCTCCCACAATCACCTCGGCCTCTTCCGGCACGGGCTATCCCACCCCAAACAATAGGGAAGGAGGCATGTGCGCTGTTGGATCTTTCACATCCTCTTATTTCTCAAACTGAGCATGAATCACGTGGGCTTATAGGTTTATCAGGATTGCAACATCCACATTATTTGGCACTATGAAAACATTGATTCTTGACCAAATCAGAATACATAGGACACCTAACAGAAGGATCGAGCTCAAAAGGGTGCCCATCTATAAAGGGTCCACCCAATAATGTCCCATGAAATGGGAAGCTTCTATGAGTAACCCCACACCATCTGAACTACGAGAACTCTGATTCCTAACCAAATCAGGATATGCATGATGCATACCAAAAGGCCCCAACACCAAAGGGTGACCATCCATAAAGGGTCCACGCAATCATGTCCCATAAAATGGGAAGATTCTATGAATAATCCCCACACAATCTGAACAAAGAGAACTCTGATTCCTAACCAAATCAGGATATGTAGGGTGCCTACCAGAATTCTCGAGCTGAAAAGGGTGCCCATCCGTAAAGGGTCCACCCAATCATGTCCCATAAAATGGGAAGCTTCTATGCATAATATCAATAAAATCTAAACTACGAGAACTCTGATTCCTGATCAAATCACGATACGTAGGATGCCTACCAGAAGGCCCAAGCTCAAAAGGGGGCCCATCCGAAAGGGTCCACCCAACCATGTCCCTCAATTGGGAAGCCTCCATGCGTTATCCCCACACAATCCAAACTACATGGTTTTTTATTCCTCTCTTGAGGATATATAGGAATCCCTTATTATGGTCCCGATCCCAACATCAAGTAACCTTCCCTACCCCCTAGATGACGATAAATTTCAGAGCGCCTTATTAGTTGGATCAAGTCAGCATCACCTCCTTAGCATCAAATATATGCATACCTACGATGATCCTGCAAACCAAGGGCAGCCCATGGGCACACTCTTTGGGAATAAACCATGGATTCAAAAAGATATGAACATGAATTAAATCTATAAGAGAGGCCTAGAATAGGAAAAAATTCTCCCCCAGGTGGGTGAAGTGATCCGGACCTCTCATCCTCTTGACCAATGGAGTCCTTAAGTGTCATTATCCAAATCGTCAGCTAACGAGAACCTAACTTTGGGAAGAAGCTCCATGAATCATGGATACTAGGGCCGTTGGGTGTTCTTGGCTCCACGAATAAACCCGTTGGAGACCATTCGAGGTAGTTATATATGAGAAGGACCAGTTTCACCAGTGCTTAACCCCCACGCAATCACCCGCTAGGACCAATAGTTCCCTCAGGGTTAATTCAATGTTCTATAAAGGATAATGACGTTGAACAGGTTGAAACAAAAGTAATTGTGAACTCAATGAGATCCCGTATCTATAGTAAAAGGGATGAGTGATGATCATAATCATGCTATTTTTAAACCACCTGAAAAATGCGCCACCACGGAGGCAGAACATAAATGGTGAAACCGACATGAATCCTTAAAAAAGGTGGCAGTTCTACCCCAATGATAAAATACAAAATGATATTTCACGTCAGAATATTTTTTTCACCCCAGTATGCACAAAACATGCCAGCTTGGAGGTAGAACAAAAATGGTTAACCTGATGTAAATTCTTAACCAAAGTGGCGGTTCTACCCCAATGATAAAAGACAAAATGGTACTGCACGTCCGACCATTTTGTTTAACCTGGTATGCGCAAAATGTGACACCTTGGAGGCAGAACAAAAATGGTGAACCCAACATGAATCCTTAACCAAGGTGGTGGTTCGACCCCAATGATAAAAGAAAGAAGGATACTGCAATTCAGACCATTTTGTTCTCCCTGGTATGCGTAAAATGAACCACCTCAGAGGCAAAACAAAAGTGGTGAACCCAACGTGAATCCTTAACCAAGGTGGTAGTCTCACCCCACTCAGGACCCTTTACCCTGCAATAAAAGAAAAGGGGAAAGAGGCCAAGATGAATCACCAAATATGCATATATTTAAAGGAATACTATTTTGATGATGTTTTGTGGTCTGTATATCATATATGAATATTGAGGGTTCCCGTAGAGTGACCATAGATCCAAGTGATATCCCAATGACCCAGTAAGAAACGCAAATCCACAATCTCGTAGGTATCCAGGGCTCCAACCAAGAGCAGGACCCCCTTTCCCACCCAACATCTTCAACACAGGGTATCCAACATGTTGATCAGGGAATTACACCAAAATGGTACTCTCCCCACACCGGAGGACACAAGAAAATCCCTCTAGTCTGTAATGGTCTGCCAACCACCTCTTCAGCCACTACCGGCACCCCAGCACAAGGTGGACCCAGTGGTCGTCTCAAACCATTTTAGGAGACTGTCCCCGGAATGTGACAATGAGTACCTCACTTATCTTAGGGTGCAAGATGAAGTCAATGATGAAAGATTCATCTACGATACATAGGGTTCCTACTCATGGACCCCCTATAAAGAATGTCGTCACTGAAACTAGGTGACCAAGCCTCCTCCCGTTGAGGAGGAACTAATGCCGAGGGCACCTGACAAATTTCAGGAGACCCGATACCCTCAGGCTGCCCATCAAGGGCGAAGAATATATAATTAGGAATATACAATCACCCTAGTTCTTGAGGAGTGGATCTGCTATACTAACGCGGTAAAATTAAATGGGTAGACATATGATTATTCCCCCTCCACTCAAGCCCACAACAGAATTAGGGTGAAAAAATAGGAGTACTTGCATATTCCTGCTAGTTCTCTCCGGTCCTTCCGTGAAGACAGAGTGGAAAACTACAAGAAGATGCAAATATCTGCTAATGCACAATAAGACCTTCAACCATATAATGTGGCACTCAACTACATGCAGGCACAAACACCTGCTGATGCGCATCATGTCCACCATTAAAATAGAGCGGTAACCAAATATGAGGAGAGTCCAATTCCTGCAGATGCATACAAATCCCGTGAGACAAATAAAATATCAAGAAATTATATGAAAATACCTGCTTGTGAATTTGAATACCACCAGTAAAATACAGTGGCAACTAGAGAAGACAACCAGTGACATACTTGTTCCTCTATCCCGACACAAGAGAACTTCCAGCATCTACTGGAAACTCATGGAGGATCGAAGTAGGCACAAACTCCAACTCGACATCAGAATGAACCTTCATACCCATTCTGACCAAATATGTATCCAAAACAACCTATAAATGATGGAAGATTAGATGTCAATTCTAGAACATATCCTCTAAACATTCCAAGATATCATTGCGTCCACGACAAAAGAGAGAAATCAGGCCCATGACCCAATTTCCTTGAATGGAATGACTCAATTGAAAAATGAGTTAGTCACTCTAGAGTATTTATGCATACATTCTATAGTATAGGAGGGTTGATAGCAATATTATGCGATATATGGAAAACCATATCGGGAACAAATAACTGTTCCAACTGGGGGATGCCGGTCCAACGTGGTGGCCGCTCCAGGGGAAACATATATCCCTTCCAAAACTCAAGATGCTCGTCAGTGTATCCCTATAACATCCCGAGACCCAAAAAGAAAAGAAACCTTATATGTAGACCATTACCAACAAGAATATGGACCCGGTTACCTACAATAGAGTGCCAAAAAATTAGAAGCACTAAAGGCAGCTGGATAATGAAGTGCACATACATGATCCTGCTCTATTGGAAGTTGGGGTTCTTGAAGCACTCAAAAATATATCAAAAAAGGACCAAGAACCTGTCATTCCATTACCAAATTATAGAAGTGGAAGTAGTAGTTTCAAAGTTCATCCCCACAATATCTCTACCAACATCTCTGAAGTTCCTCCATAGAGAAACCATAGGGGCTCACTCTGTGGTCTAGGAATGATCGATCAGCAGATCCTATCTCCTGATATGCATTGGGGGTTTCCTCCCCTCGACCTGAAGATTAGAAAGAAAAAAGGCCATCCCCTTGTTGTCGTCCACCCTGATAGTCCTCCTCAGGGTATAGTCTATAGATATGGTTCTCCAAATAGTGGGACATTGAGTTATTATGGTAGTCATCGCTATGATGACAGTCATTACAAAGGCCCTCCCCACAATGATAGTTTCTATGAAGGTCCTCCCAATAGTAATGCCAAGAAGTGAAAAGGTCATAACCTCATTTCCATACATCCAGAAGGCCCTCCCCAACATGTACATTGTAGAAAATTTTCCTGTAGCCAGGTATCAAGTTATGATGGTAGTCATCGCCAGGAAGAAAGTTATTGCGAAGGCCCTCCCCACAATGAAATTTTTTGTGAAGGTCATCCCCTCAATGACATCAAGTAGCAAGAAGGTCTTGAACTTGCTATAGCCTTCCCTGTAGGTCCTCCCTATAGTATACTATATAAAGAAAATTCCCACGGTTGGGTATTAAGATGCAATATTCTGCCTCACCACTGCTACACTACTTACGAAGGTCCTCCTCGTAATAAAAATTCATGCTTGCAAGAAGGTCCTCCCCTTAATAGAAAAAATATGAGAAATCCCTCTTATGAAGAGGCACTTGAAAAAATAGAGTCATACACATTCGGTACTCTATCTATAAGGAGTGGTATTCTT
This sequence comes from Viscum album, assembly GCA_963277665.1. NCBI lineage: Eukaryota > Viridiplantae > Streptophyta > Magnoliopsida > Santalales > Viscaceae > Viscum > Viscum album. Next base: position 1,318,253,996 of record OY728166.1, read on the forward strand.
TATAAACAAGAGGATGGCCCGGGGCCATGGTCATGCTCTGAGCCACCCCTGCACCATACCCTAATCAATAAGGCTACCACCAACCTGGTTTCATGGAACAAAATTATTAAGAAGAATTCAAGCTTGGAATACCAAGTAGAGGATCCTATGGAATAACAACAAAATGATATGTTTCTTATAAGAAGACAACTAGATAGGGATAGTATACCAGTGATGTATTGGCCTACATCCACTTCTCACTTCGATATACTAGGAGAGTTGTCTGGGGAATTCACACATGATATTCGCCTCAAAATATGGATTACTCTTTGTTATCAGAAAGAAAAATTCCTACCCTATGAAGGGTATACAGACAATGTCCACACGATAAGGGATATTCTCTGTCTAATAGACCTATAATCCCTCCCATTCGCAAGGAAACCACAATCAGTAAGGAAAAATAAAAACCACGAACTAACTTGCCTCCATGCACTTCATAAATTTTGTCATCTCATTGGAAACACCCCGGCTGGAGTTCACATTAGGGGATGGGAAGAACATGGATCTATACACTCCACCCCACATCCCATCCAGTTTTCCCCATTGGAAATAACATCCTGCAATGTCATCACCCAAAGGCAGTAATAAAATTAACTTCCTACTCAAAAAATATGGGATACTCAACAAAAACCAGCCAAGATTAAGTCTCAAAAGCATCAGGGGAGAAGAGTTCAAGACCTCGAAAAGCTTCTTAGTCAGGAAACCAAGAAAATCCAGTTGGATTGCCGCCTAAGGGAATCCAAACATTAAGTAGTTATCACATCTTCAAAAGACCATAGACTCCGTGTAGGCCGAATTCCATACTCGGCACACACCCGCTTGGGAGTATGTGAAATTAAAAGGGTGGAAGTAGCGGTGTTTACCACCACAATATGGGAAAAACCCCAGCCCACAGGGCTGGGGGAATTTTTAAATCAAAATTCCCCCATAAGACAAAAAAATCCAGGCCTTAATGCATCAATGGAAAAATAGTAACAACCCCAGCCACCAGGGTTGGGGGAATTTTTACCTCAAATCCCTACATAGTGGACATATGTCTACCACAGTTTAGGAAGAACAATGGATAGAGGAGTTACCCGTTACACCCCTTCTCATGGTTCCCCCCCTCTGAGACAAAGGCATGTTATGAGGTTAGAACAAGGCTCCCTTAGAGTCAATATTTTCTCAGAAACTCAAAGAATACCGCAACATAGAAGGATAAATTCTATAAAATGGCACAAAAATGATTTTTACCATTCGACACCAGGTACACCACCCCCAATGTGGCATGCCTTAGTGAACGTGGTAAATTTCAACCCCACCGAGCTCATAGGAAATGATGCAGAGGGAGTGGATGTGAAGTAATATGGTTCCCTATCATAGTCATCCCACACCGAGCTTGTTGTAGTGCATACTTGGAACCAGAGAGCGATCCTAAATTTGGGCGCCCCTTCAACTAACACTTCTTTACCTCCCCATCGAAACCCCAATAAGGAGAAGAATAAGTCCATAGTCGTCTATGAACCACCACCTCCTCCCCATGAGAATGAGTCCCTCACCCTCAAGGAAAGGTTCGCCAAGTAGGAGGAAGAGATTAAATAGATTAGGAAAATTAATGTTGAGTTTCATCGAGGGAGCTACCTCACCGGATGCATTCCCCCTATGGACCGTCAAAAAGTGCCCCCAAAAGAGGTTCCCTTGCCACAAGAACTCATAAGTATAAATTAAGTCAATATTGGTGTTCCATTTAACAAGTCCTTGGAAGGATATCAAGACTTCCCTCATTTGGGTGGAAAATAATAATATATCCAGGTAAACCCACAAATGATACCTCCAGTTGGGTATCAACCCAAAATTTCAGGAGCACCGATACACCCAGTCTTGGCCACTGCCATACCAGCTCAAGTTCAAGCCCGAAAGGATATGCATCATGGTATCTTGAATACCATAGAGTAATTAACTTTCCGACTATAAGCCATAAAGGGGCGGTGTGATTCGATACAACCAGAGCACAATCCCTACCCTAAGTGGGTGAGAAATATTCCACCGCCGCCAATTTTCGAGAACCCTGTATTCCTAGTATTCAATGGATCGAGGGACCCAAAACAACATTTAATGTACTATGACTCTTATTATGACCCCATGATGGGAACTATGAAGGAGAAAGAAGCTATAAAACCCAGGTGCTTTTTATGAACACTGCAGGGCTTATCATGGTATGGTATACCAGCCTGCCATCCAATTCAACTACAGGCTGAGAGGACCTCTGAAAACAGTTTCTCTTCCAGTTCAGTTCAATGCTGCCTAAGATTAAAATTAGTGATCTCATGAACTGAAAACAATGAGAGAACAAAAGAGTCTCAGACTTCATTACAAGATGGAAAGGCCTAACATATTCCATGAACCGACCGCTCCCCTAGGATGAGATTCTATCCATGTGCATTGATAACCTTAGGGATAAATTTCGAATGTCGCTCATCCCGGTGAAGTACTCAAGTGGGTTTATAGACTTCTCTTACATTTTATAAAGGATGGGAGACTCCTTGAAATAGATGAATCTTAAATCCCAAATGGACCCATCATCCCCAAGGAAAATAATGAGAAAAGTTGAAGCAGATTCTATCACGGTTAAGCCACCCCCAACACAAACTCTAGTTGCAAGGCCCCCACTAAACTGTGCAGGACCCTCTAGATGAAAAAAGCCACCCCTCCTCAGCCAGATGAGAAATGGGGTGGTTACAAAAATCGTTTTTAAGAACAATGAAATAATTTTTACTCATTTCGAGATGACCAGGTCTGTGGATATTCCATAGCCGCTATAAATTGCAATTTGCTCCGACTACCAGAGCCAAAGAGAGTAGATGAAGTGGGTCTCGATGACCGTCCAAATTATTGTCTATATCACCGAATACTAGTATACACCATCAAGAAGTACTTCGTTTTCAAGGATCTTCTGCAAAATATGGTGGATTTTGGGAAAGTCATGTTGGGCTCTGCACTAGCATAAGTGGTGTGTGTTTCCACCTCAGACCCAAGAGAGGAAGAGTAATGACAGACGCTCTCCAGTAAGAAGGAACAAATTTTTGACAACCGGATGACCCAAAATACAGTAAACCGAGCCCATAAAATCCTCTAGGCATAGTTGAAACATCCAAATATGCCCCTAAAAGCTCCCGATACAACACAAGTATCATCCTCGGCCCCGCGGTCCTCTAAAGACCATAAGAGCAGAAAGAAAGAGCAAGAAGATGAGCTGATACCAAACCCTAAGTAAGTGTGGATGATTTCAGACATCATGCCAAAATACTTGGAACAAAGGGAACCACCCTATCTAATGGTTCAATGGGAATCACCCCAACAAATGGTTCAATGGGCACCGTGACTACCTCACCAAATGGCACCGTCAGAAGGAGACAGTCAGACAGAAACAATGTCAGTTCAAGAACTGATATTTGGCTCTATTAATTTCATTCACTTGATGAACCCTTTATCTGATGTAGACTATGGACACAAAGACAAATTCCTCACACCCTACCGGATATCTGAAGGAAGAGGCCGTAGAGACTATAGGTTTCCTGGAAAGAATGATCGTGGAAGGAGTCAAATTTCCAGCCACGCCACAAGTAAATCAATTAACATCGCAGAAACTCATAGAAGGACCCTCCTATAGACATAACAAGAACCATAATTCTTCTCCTCCCCCATTAGAAGAAATAAAATCTTAGTTATCTTTGAATATTTATAAGCAGAAATACAAATACCAAATCAACCAAGGGATACAGGCCGACCAGTTTAGCCAAACATGGAAGGGACCACAACACCACCAGCTCTTGTTATAGAGGCTGAACCATCTATATACAAATCTCAAACCCTAATAAGTGTCTGTGAAAAAGCGACCTCGAATAGGGAAGTGCCAAACTTCATAGTAGCAGTATGATATTTTAAAGTAGCTAGCTTCAGTAAAAACAAAGCTATCTATCCTGGATGCGTCAAACCTATCCACAGATCTTAGGGATTCACTCATCAAATCCTTGATAAGTCCCCAAGAGTTTGAGGCTAAAGTAATAGCAGCTGAAGTCTACCAAACAGAGACCAGTCCTAAAGAATGTCACACCGTCATCTCCTTAAAATATTGGGATGAGGACGCGATCATGAAAGGGAACATCAAATCCTTATATGTGTTCCTAAGGATAAATGGAATTGAAGTCTAGAGAATATTCATTGACAATGGTTCTAGAGTCGAACTCCTCCGGATATGAATGCTCCGTCAGTTGGGCTCTGATGAAGACAGACTGGCACACTACACTACAACTCTATTGGGATACGACAAAAGTGAGCAGAAACCATTAGGAAGAATCAAGCTTAAAACTTGGACTAGAGACCTCATGTCAGATTCCAAGTTCCTAGTAGTATGGAAAGGTATGACCTTCAACATCTTATTAGAAAGGCCTTGAATGCATCAGCACACTGAAATTCTATCATCATACCATCAGTGCGTCAAAAATTTCACTAACAGGAAAAATAGGACATTTCGCGCTGATAAATACCCATTTGAGTCCTGTGAGTCACATTATATTGATGAAGGGTTCGATGAATCCAAATAAAAACATCTTTCCGCTGATGACATAGGTTGGATAAATTCCCCAAATGGATTTGAAATTGCTCCTTCCGATCCACTCTAGTAGCTTAGGGAAGAGTATGTATTACCCATCAACCAAGTTGAATTCATAAGTGCAAATATAGATGTAGATTCAATCATATTCATGATCTATGTCATGGTCTCCAAGTACAAAGACCCATAAAAGAAGGTTGACTTCTGTGGGGATAGGAAAATCCCCCTCAAAGATGCTTTCAGACCATCCTCTCGATCTCAAACTACCCCTACCTCACTCACTATGGAAAAATACGATCTATCTCTTGACATTGTAGAGTTCTTCTAAAAAAGCCTTTCTCCATTAGAGGAGGAGGATGATGAAGATGGGGATGAAGAAGAAGAGTAATAAGGCCTCAAATATTCCCCTCCTACATTCCAAGAATGTGTTTCCACCATAATCGATGAACTTAGGGAGATAAATCTAGGCACCAAAAATGACTCGCGACCAACTTTGATCAGTGTGGATATGCCTGTTGAGGGACACAAGTCATATATCTCATACTTAAAAAAATTGAGATGTGTTTTCTTGAAACTATGAAGAAATGCCAGGACTCAATCCTAAGGTCTCCATTCATCATCTGGGCCTACCAAAAAACCACCAGAGCAAGCAGACAGAAAGACCCAACCAATACATGTTGCCAAAATAGTGGATGAAGTTGACAAGATGACTGAATCCAACTTCATATGGGAGGTCCAATATCCGATATGGCTAGAAAAAATAGTTCCTATCAAAAATAAGAATTTAGGGATTTTAATTTACATTTACTTCATAGACCTGAATGGGCATTTCCCAAAAGATTACTTCCTGGTCCCAATCACATAATTGTCGATTGATGAAACAACTGAATATTAAACCATCTCTTTCATGGAAAACTATTCTGGATATAATCAGATATGGATGGCCTGAGGAGATAAATAAGATACCACTTTTAGGGCCCCTCGGGGGGTGTTCTGTTATAAAGTGATGCCCTTTGTCCTGAAGAATGCCCACGTCACTTATCAAAACCCCATGTACCGCATCTTCAATACCTTATAGGGAAAGTTCATCAAGTGTTATATTGATGATCTGGTGGTTAAATCATGAAAATTCTCGAACCACCTAGCTGATCTTGAAATTTTCTTCAATAAATTAAGACATCATAGTTTAAAGATGAATCCTATGAAGTGCGCCTTTCGCGCTACATTGGTAAAATTCCTCCACTTCGTCATATGCCATCATGGCATCAAAGTCGACCTCGAGAAGACAAAATCAATCCTTGGAATGTCCCCACCTCACAACCTCACCCAGTTAAGAGGTCTCAAAGGGCACCTCACCTACATTCAGTGCTTCATAGACAACCTAGTAGGTATATTTTTACCTTTCACCGGGATCATGAAGAAAATAGTTACGTACGAGTGGGATAATGATTGACAAGAAGCGTTCAACAATATCAAAAGATATCTCCTAATCCCACCGGTGGTGATGCCACTAGTTGAAAGGAGGCCACTCATTTAGTACGTAACTTCCCTGGAAAAAACATTAGGCACCTTCCTCACACAGAAAAATGATGCCAGAAGTGAGAAAAAACTCTATTACCTCAGCCAGACAATGATCGATGCTAAAAATTTGTATTAAAAATTTAAAAAGAACTTCCTAGCCCGAATCTTCATGGTTTAGAAGCTCAAACATTATTTGCAGCACCATGAGGTCCAACTGGTCTCCCGCTACAAGTCGCTCAAATATATCCTCAGCCATCCTATGATAAATGGGGATATATTACGATGGGCGGTCATCCTACAATATTTTTACTTACGGTATATATCCCAGAAGGGCATAAAAGGGAAAGCGTTATTAGAATTCCTGGTCGAGAAACCCTCAAAAGAAACAACACCACTGGATATTGAACTTCTAGATGAAGAAGTGTTTTTATTCCAAGAGGACCCCCAGACATGGGAAATATACTTCGATGGTGCTTCCTAAAGCCCCACATGGAAAAAGATGGAGGATACCAAGATCAACTAACTGGGGCTAGGAGTTATACTCCTATCCCTCGAAAAGGCCATCTTTCCTTTCTCTTTCCTAATTTCATAAGGGTGTAAAAATAATGAATCAGAATATCTGTCCCTCATTGAAGGCCTGGAACTGACACTTCATATACAAGCTAAACACCAAAAAATAAAGGGTGATTCATATCTAGTCATCTAATAGGTCAGCGATGAATATGCCATCAAGAAAGAGGTATTGGTCCCTATAATGAACCATGTACGATAATTTATGGCAGAATTCCCATCAGAACCAACGTTGACCTATGTCCCCCGGTCACAAAATTCTCAAGATGATGCTTTGGAAAATAAAGACACAACATTGGCCAACCCAGACTAGGATGAAATAGTCATTAGCATTTCCCACTACTGGAGGGTATTTCCATTTATCCAGAGAGATATGTAGGAAATTGATGAAATTTACCCTGTCTCTGAGCCTTATGGTCATACCACCAATTGGATGATGCCCATTACAAATTACATTCGTAATGGGGAACTACCACCAGATAGGGTTGGAAGGGGTAGGTCTGATGACATGCAGTCAATTTTACCCTGTACAATGGGGTAAACTATGAAAAGGTTCTCTACAAATGAGGCCCTGATGGAGTCCTTCACTGGTGCATTGATGGAGGAGAGACTGCTGCCGTCATGATAGAAGTACACTTCATAGCTTGTGGAGGGCACCATACAACAACCAAGCTCTCTCACCAAATTCGAAGGATTGGGTATTACTGGCCCACCATGATACATGATTTTGCGGTATTCACTAAGACGTGGAATTCCTTCCAAGTTTATGCTAATTCCTGACACCGACCCCCAGAGTTACTTTATACATGTAAGTACTCATGGCCATTCACCACCTGGGGGATGGATGTTTTGGGACCATATACTACTACCACATCCAGACAATTCAATTTCATATTCAAAATGACTCACTTCTTTTTCAAATGGGCCGAAGCCATACCCCTTAAAGAATTCAGGGTGAAAAACATCATCAGCTTTTTGAAAGTCAACATCATCACTAGATTTGGTGTCCCTCATACAATATTTATGGACAATGACATAAGCTTTTGCTTGTATGATTTGGAAAATCTATACCTTGATTATGGAATTAAAACCAACCATTCATCCCATTACCATGCGACGACCAATGGGAAGATTGAGGCTTTCAATAAAACTTTGTCTAACATGCTCCAAAAGATTTTCGATAAGGATAATAAATCACAGCCATATAAGATCCTTCATGCTTTATGGGATTACCGGACCATAAACTGCACTTCCACTCAGGAATCCCTGTACTCACTAGTATAGGGGAAAAAGGCGGTGTTACCTATCAAAATCCAAGTACCATCACTACTTTTGGCCATTTGCGATCAACTGTCTATGGAAGAGACATCCTATATACAGTTTGATGAATTGGTTTAGATAGATGTTAAAAGTCTACAAACATTACACCATTTTGAAATCTACCAAAACCGGATTACATGAGCCTTCAACAAAAAGGTTCTCCTTCAATATTTCCTCGAAGAAGAAATGATGTAAGTCCTTAGAACCCCAATGATACTCGAGAAGAAGACACCAAATATTGAACCAAAGTGGGAAGGAACATATGTCATACACATGGTCTATTCCAATAGAGCATGCTCCCTAATATCAATGGACTGGAAACTCATCACGACTCCTACAAATGAGAAATTATTGAATAAATACTTCTCATATAAAAAAAACAAATCCACATACCAAACTCTATGACCCTAAACTATGAGTAATAATACACCATAATTCCACCGTCCAAACTCAACGACCATAAACTACGAGTAATAACAAAACACTATGAAGCCATGGTCCAAGATCTACAACCCTAAACTATGAGTTATAATTCCCATGAATCCATGGTCCAAATTATACAGCCTTAGAACATGAGTCATTTTCCTTTCCACGTGACGTTAAACTATAGGGAAATTATCCCTTAAATGCGACATTAAACTATGAATCATTTCCTTACCATAAGATGTTAAACTACATGATACAAAACATCCTAATCGCATGACAATAAACTACATTATCTATCACAGAACTACATGCGTCTTGATTCCTGCCCTTATAAGATACATTGTGATGCCTCTATCATGCCCCCAATCTTCCCATATTCATAAGTGAATGCCTTATCACTCCTTGTTTCTCACATTGAGTATAACTAATTTTATCTTAGGATCAATGTTAGGGATTTTCTAACTAAATAAAACAATGGAGTAACATGATAGAACTAGCAACTGTGATGGATATAATGAAAATTCCCCTACACATAGAACAATCCAAATCGGTATAGAGAACATTTAGAACTACATGCATATTTAATCCTACCCCCACATGATATGTAGTGATGCTTGAATTTGGAATCCTGGCCCAGCCATCATCAAATAAAAATAAAAGAGGAAAAATGACCTCAAATGTACCTACTCATCAAGTGAACATTTGTAGGGACCATCCAGAATTACGTGGGGCTTGATTATTTCCCTTGAAGGATATGTAGTAATTCCTTGATCTTTGATCATGTCCCATCCCTCATAAAAATATTCCTCCATCACACCCCCTATTTACCCAGATTCGTAAGGGAAACCCTTATCACTCCATGTTTCTCACATCGAGTATAACTCACGTGAGATTAGGATCAATGGTATGGATTCTATTATGAAAGAAAAATGTGGAGTAACAGCATAGAGATGAAAACTATGATGGTTTTAATGAAAATTCCCCTAACCCTGGACTAATCCAAATCGGTATAGGTAACGTTTAGAACTACATAAGAATTGATTTATACCCTCGCAGGATATGTAGTGGCACCCATATTTGGAATCCCGACCCATCTATCTTCAAATAAAAAGAAAAGATAAAAAAATTCCCTCAAAGGTCCCAACACATCGAGCGAACACTTTTAGGGAGCATCAAGAACTACATATCCTGCCCTCGTAGGATACATAGCGAAACCTCGATCCTTGATCTTGGACCATACCCCACACAAAAAACGCCCCCATCATATTCTCTACGTCCCCACACTTTCGAATGAGACCCTATGTGCACTCATTATTTCTCACATTGAGTATATCTCATGTGAGCTTAGTATTAGTGGTAAGGATTCGTTTATGTAAACAAATCATAGGGGAATATGGTGGGAATGAAACCCGTTTCAAGTGAACAAAAATTCCCTCATGTGTCCTCACACATAGACCGAGCTAAATCAATACATGGAACTTTCATAACTAACTGTGTCTTGATTCCTACCTTCACAGGATATGTAGTGATGCTCAAATTCAACATCCTGGCCCAGCCACCACAAAAAATGCCAGTTTCCCCCCATACGTAGGTCATACTTGTATGATAAGTCCATGAAATGTCCTATCAAATGACAATAAATAGTGAAATTCTTCAACAGTTATGTGTGGAATAGTCCTAATTGTTATGAGATTCCACAGATGCCCTTCAATTATGAGAGGCCAAAAGATCTTGCACCCCCTCTACATATCAGCCAGACCTATGTGGAAGCCCCATTAGCGCACAATTAATCTTGGTATTGGTATTCCTTAAATTCCCAGACATATCATTCCCATTTTTCAAAATCCATACCCCGGGAAAACATGGATCCCCATAATCATTCAAGGCCATATGATATGGAAGGCCAGTGTCCTGTAGACACCTTTGATTTACTATGCAATATCTTGCCCCGATGGCTCTGCACATGTTTCCCATATAAATGGACACCAATCAATGGGAAATTCTTTCCTAGGTGAGTCCTATCATATATCCGTATGCCCAATGGATTCCAAGCCCCATTTCATTCCTTCGGATTAGATCTGCCCCCCAAACTATGGTTTACACCTTTTATCATCACTCAGATCTAAGGAATGATGAAATATCTGGATTTTGATTAACCTAAAACTTTTAAAGATCTTTATGACAATATAATTTTCCTCACTACATGACTCTAAACTTTATAGCATCACGTCCTCACCACACAACATTAAACTGCAAGTCCAAAATCATTCTTGTTATACGACGTTAAACTTCATAACAATGGTTTAAACCCAAAAGCGCCCTCTAATGATGATTTTTTATTCCCAACCAATGAAACAGAATCCTTGTAATCCCTTTTTTCGCACACCGATCATATGTCACGTGAGATTATGGATTTCAGCGAGAGATCCACCGTGGCATTATGGAAAAATAGTATAGAAATTTGCTCTTAACATCTCGGCCCTAAAATGAATGTCATGATTCCCTCCCCCAAGAGGAACCCCATGTCCTGGCCATGTGATGTTAAATACCCATGTATCCCAAAGATAGAACTCATGCCTCCCCCTACGTATGAGTCAGATCTATGTAAGGGACACCTTATTCTATGAGTAAATTGCAGTCCAAATGTCCCCAATATGTGTAGGTGCACTCCTTCCATATTTCAAACTCTGTTATTTGAGTGATCTTGAATCTACATAACCCTACAAGGCCATCTAAGATGGAAGGCCAGTGTCTCGTAGACACATTTTATTGACTATGCACATCATTCCCTAGTGGCTCTACATATGTCGCCCAAAAAAAGGGCCATCAATCAAAGGAAAATTCATCCTCAGGAGAGTCCTCTCCTATCTCAATACACATAATGTCTTCCAAGACTCGTTCCATCCCTCCTGATTCAAGGGACCTCAAATTAATTCTTTACATTTTCCTCCTTACAAATATCCTAGATATATCAGAACATACGATCCTGATTTATGCCTGGTCCCTTTTGAAGTTTCTAAAATATCCCATATGTATGCGCTTGACCCGCATACAAAATAAGAGTTCCCCAACTCATTTCCGAGTTTCCCCAAAGAAGATCAGTTAAAATTCACCCTTTTGATGCTCTGGTTCCCCCCTCATCGAAGGTCACATACCATATTTAGAAAGTCCCCAATCTCCACAATCCTCAATGGCCATTGGAGATGGAAGAAAAATGTCATATGCATACCTTTGTTGGACTATTCACATTATTCCATGGTGGCTCTATATATATTTTCCACAAAAATAGATATCAATCAAAAAAAATTCATCCCTAAGAGAGTCCTTTCTAGCTTTCAAATGCTCAAATGACGTTCATGACTTGTCACACCCCTGGATTTGGAAAACTTCTAGATAAAATCTTATGTACCTTTTTCTTTCCAAGTTCCCCTAACATAAAAGGGACTCTTTACTTAACTGACCATTCACCAGCTCTCCCCCATTCATGTAAGAAATGTGTGGGAATAATTTCCCACTCAAAACCGATATGAGTGTCCCTAATGTTTTCAGACAACTCTACACTGGCCAGCCACACATTATGGCTCCTGAATTCAAAATAAATTAAAAATTTTAAAAATCACACAAGTCCATCTGAGTTAGAAGGCCAGTGACCCATAGACACTTTTTATTGACTATGCACATCATGCCTTGGTGGCTCTGTATATGTATCCCACAAAAAATGGTCATCAATCAATTGAAATTTTTTCCCTAGGAGAGCCCTTTCCTACCTCCGTATGCATAAAATGGATCCCAATATTTATGCATGATGAAATAATCAAATCAAGGTTCAATAACAATCCCTAATCCATATTTTAAGGATATTAGAACATCCCTAGCTGATGGTCTTGAATTAGGGTCATTGCCCCATTATGTTTGGTCAAAGATGTTCGACCTAGAACATCAGTAATAAGTTTGATTAGCATGACTATGAACTACCAGTGAAAAAGACGCCATACTTTCTAGAGGGAAAATCCACAAAGGTCACCTCTAGGTAAAATTATGTATCAGTTTGTTAAAAAAACATTGAACCATCAGAAAATGTGTAAATCTTGTTAGGATGAAAAACCACAAAGCATGGCCTAAGTAAAAGGCAAGTTATACCCACTAAGCCCATACCGAGCAGGCTTAGGAAACAATTAGGGTAATAATGAAAAAGACATAAACACTCATGGGGTTTTCCTTAAAACCCCAACATTTGTCTAACTATGCTCACTATGTACCACGGTTTTGGAAAAAATTAGATCCCGATTCAATTATTTCAGTTTAATGGTTGCAATTCATGGTTTAAAATTAATACTTGATAGAGATGATGTTTACATGATTGATTGATCAATAGACACAATAGGGAAAGGAAAAGAGAGAGAATATTGAGGCAAATTAGTTCCATCATATTCCATAAAAATATATGGTGGGCATCCACACCCTGGAGCCTCTCCTTGTGAGAAAGATGTGACCTTTATAGGATACGTTCGGTAGAGTTGAAAAGTTTCATCAATGATTGGTGAGACTTGTCAACAGCTTGGATAAGATTCAATAAATTCATATCCTCGTCTTCAACACTCGTCTGTAGTTCCTCTACCTCCTTCATGGCTTGGATTCCAGTTATCTCTCCCTCCAGATTTTTCCATCACCCCTCCTCCACAATGGTAGCAGCCTGGTCCCACTCCTATTTGAGCTGCTCCAACTTTTGGGTTTGTTACTCTACTTCCTAGTCAAGATGTTCCATAAAATAATCTTGCTTCATGAGTATGTTTTTCTACTTTTCAATAGTTCTATCATGATTATCAGCCTTTTCAATGAGAATTTGTCATGTATCATCTAAATAAGATGTCAAATCTTCCACAGAGAGTCAAGATACAAGTGCACCAGTTGCTTCCCAAGTAGCAAATACCCGTCTAACTATATCATAAATGCCATGATAGTTGAATCCACCGAATCCCAGAACCAAAAACTAGTAATTTATCTTTGGAAACTTCACTGAAATCTCATCCAATATAGTTTGGGATATTAATCCCCAAATGTTCCTCCACACCTTTTTCCAAGTGGGAAGAATATCAAGTAGGAATTCTAGATCAGTCTCAGAATCACTCCTTGATGATGAAATATTTTCAGGAATGAATGTCACTAGAGAGGGACATAACTCGGCAACTGCAACATGTCTTGAACCTATAACAACATCATCTCTGTTAATGGTAATATATGACAAAGTAAGGGAATCTGTTTCCATTGCTAAGGATTTTGGTTGTGATTTTGGGGATGGAGGGGGAGACTACTTCAATACCTCCCACCCCAAAAGTGGTACCACTATCTAAAATAGGTGATGCTGCATCTTTAATCATATATGGAACCCTGTGGATACACGAGAAGACTAAAGACCCCAGGCCATGCCTGACTAAAACAGTATCCCTCAAGGTGTCCCTCAAAAGGTTGTCAGTTAATATAAGACATGTAGGGATGGTCAGTCCAGATAAGGATACTCATCTTGGAATCATGGGGGCCGAAAACATAACCCCTCTCAGAATTGGAAAATATAACACCATAGCCCACTCCAAATTTTCAAGGGACGGAACACCATCCTCCCTAATTGTGACTTCACCAGAGTCACCATGCGAAGACAAAAATGTAGTCTCTAGAGTGACTCCCTCTAGAGGGGAAAAAGAAGATCGATTGAGATTGATTGGAATGTCAATATTCGAAGACCCTACAAGATCCAGTATGGCCTGAAGAACGTCATTGGACTCAACCCTTACCATAAAGACTACCCTATATCTCTCCATGAGAGTCATCTCAGTATAGTCAAGTGAGCCCGTAACTTCTGGATGTCTTTCCATTGTTGGGAAATAGATTTTTTGAATGGGTTTAGCCTCACCTGAGGGGTCAGCAGAACCCCCAATGTCTTCAAATGGCCTTGATTCCCTATTTCGATCAACAACGACAGATGGTGACCCTTCCTCTACCCTAAAAGGTATAGGGGCTACAGATTCCAGAGAGGTAGTCATCTGTTCACCAATAGAACCTATGTCAAGGGACATATATATAACAATATGTTTACCAGATAAGGGTACTTGGTTCAATCACCAGATAAACAGACAGTTATCTGTGACCCCCCCCATCAAATACGCTTGCACAAATGAGAGGCTTGCTTGTATTTCTTTGAATTCCAGGGGAATGGATTCAGAATAAGATCACCAAGAGGATCTGGAGGGGGAAATTATCGGGAATGGTCTGTGATAATTGATTAAATATGTTCTTAGGATATAGGGTATTCTTCCGTAGTACACCCTACCATTGAGGGGATGTACTCTCAAGCTATAGTACCTCTAAGAGAATAAGTCTGGGAAAAGGAAGTTTCCCAGGATCCAAAAGGTCCCCAAAGAATAAAAAGGAAAGGGTGAAACATTCATCATCTTTGAAATAAAATAATTTAAGGCCAAATGTTGTATATAAGACCTCTCCCATTGGATATGGGAATAATTCCATCAACCCCACGTGGTTTGACTAGTACGACCTTTCTGAAAGAGTGCGAAGACACCTATCCCTTTCAATAAAGAAAGATGCCACCTCATCAGTCTCTTCATCGGCTAAAATACTGGTAGGATAAATGGATCCCCCAAAGACCGGAATATTAAAGAATTCCCTCTAAAGAAGCCTCCACATATATTCTTCTGAGGTGATCACCCTCAACTCATCCCAGAATCTCCAAGCCTTTGGAAATATGACCGTAATTGGGATGGCCAGTTCTATAAAAAAGGTATAGGGGAGAGGAGAAGGTTTTGACAACCGAAAAGGTTTCCTAGGGGTCCCAGGAAACTCAAGATCTAGATAAGAGGAAAATTTATGAGACAATGGGAGAAAGTTAGAAACATTTTCCTTGGAAGACGTAGTAGGAAATCCAACAACATTATCATCCTCATCAAAGGTTTCTAGTCGCAACATGGAAATTACCCGATGCGAGTACTTACGATGACCAATTTGAGAGTGAATAATGGTCTCAAGGTCCTTAAGATAAAAACTCACCCTATCTGGATCCTCATCAAATGAGATGTCAACTGGTGCTGACACAAATCCAATGCTAGTAAGGAATAGCTCCCTAGTTTAGAGGGGCTTCCATAAATCAGGGGGGGACTAGTAATGTGTAGATTAATGACCTTTCAAAAGGTCACATTGCCTCTAGGCCACTGGAAAATCAGCCTTAGAAGGAATGGATGATGGACTTCTGGAAACAGATCTAGCAGCTTGTTTGGCTGTCCGTGTGGTCATAACCCCATATTTCACAAAATTATTAGGGGGAGCGAATAGACCTTCATAGGTCTTTTTCTGGCAGAGAGTGTTCAACAAATCCCTTTTGATTCCCCTATCCTTTCACCCTGGATGCCTTGGAAGTTTTCACAATAGGCACCAGGTCATCTAATTGGACATCGAGATATGAATTAACCCAGGACTCAACATAGTTATTGGTATGAAAGGGCACAAAATATCCCGAATATTGAAGTCTGGATAGGCTCTAGGTGTCTTTTTGGGTGAACATTAGCCATAATTTCAAATCTATCATCAGATATTTCTCATAGCAAGTAATGTTAAGAGAAGGAGGGCACAACTTATGAATGAAATTGAATTTTCAACCAAATCTACAGGGTGAATATCCCTCAAAAATAATTTCCACCCCATGATACAGGAAACTATGACGCCTTCTCATAGAGAAAAGAAGTAACATCGATCACTGAAGTCTTTAGATGCATTATTTTTAATAGTACCAGCAGGGGGAATTATAAGGGTTGTAAGAGAAACATTCGTAAACATTGAGACAAGCCATTAAGTCATGCATGTTCTTTTTATTTTTCTCCTCTTACTTATCTTGTGAAGCCCAAGATACTGGCATGACCCTGCTGGTGTTATGAAGGTATGGTCGGAGGGTGGAATTTGGAATTGGTAGGGAATTTAGGAAGGAATAATCCCCTATGTGGGCTCCCATCCAGCCCCAAAGAATTTGAAAAGGTCCAGCTATCCAGTAGGGTGACCCCCCTTCGCTGATTCGGCCCTATAGGTGGTATATCTTATCCAAAACCGGGATATCCAAATTGATACATTTACCGGTGGCCAACTGAGTGGCCATGATAAAGGTTGAGGCTCTTATACCACAAGATTATTTCACTGGTAACAACCACTCACTCAAGAACATGGCCAAGAAACCTGCCAGTCAAAATAACCAATCGACGTTAGGGATGATCCCCGATCCCCATTTCTGAAACCCCCCTTTCAGGGTGGGCCAGTAAGTACCCACTCGCCTCTGAGTGGATTTGGTGGGTCAATCCCTAGGTCTCTGTGGATTGGGCTTGAGACTAGTATGATTAACAAAAGCACCAAATGAGTTTTCAAATTGAATGTACTGCTTCAAATAGGGATCACTTTCCATTAGAAGAACCTTCTCTTGGATGATGAGTTTCATGGACAGGGGGGGTCTTTCCTCATCATCCCAGACAGTAGATGGAGGAAGAAATTAATCATACATGTCCCCAATTATAGGGACTCTCGAAATCAGCCGGATGTCCCAAAGAATGATGTCGACCTCTCCATGGTTCAAATGGAAAGTGTTTGTATCTGGACTCCGCCTTCTTAAGAGATATGAAATAAGGGCATTATGTTGATGGGTGTATGTCTATGAAACCTATGTGGCCTCATATAGTCCCACAGTCTGTAGTTTGGCTTAGAATTTTTCAAAACTCTAGTGAACCTCAAAGGGGCACCCCCAGTCCAAGCCAAATGAGCCTACAGGGCGAAGGTCCCATCGAGATAACCAATCTTGTTTCTTATTCACTATATCCTTCCTCAAGATGCTCTAGTAATAGTGTGCCATCTAATTGGGATTTCTCTATACCTCATCTAAGGTTCTAGGTGTGTAGAGAAACAAATACCTCGAGGTAGTATCTCCTTGAAGATACCTCCCCTTGGAAGAGATCAAGCCTTCGAAATAAAAGTATTAATTATATAGGTGGTTAGATGATCAATTGAGTTTGGAACTGGGATTTCTATGTTAGAAAAATGAAAAACCCATAAGAAGGAAGTCTGTCTGACATTGAGTACTCTCGTTGAACCATTATGATCAGATTCACAATATATTGGTGAAATGGATCAACCGGAGTTTTGTCTTCAACCAAAGCTACCATGTCCTCTGATCTTTCATTAGAAGTAGAAATATGGGCAGTAATAGAAGCCTTATAAGAAGTATCAATGTCATCAACATCCTGTGAAGTAACCACAATCTTCTTACTTCATAACACGCGGAGGTAAACCCACATACAAATATGGTATGCAGTCACTTTCTACCGCATACAACCATGGTATGAGCTCTATCCAAGAGGCGTTTTCCCACTGATCTTTGGCCGACAAACAAAAAGGTTCATAGAAGATGGGTACCACAAACCTTGGCCTTGATTAAGTTCATGTTCAGAAATTGTGGACTAAAATTCTAAGTTTGGATTATTAATTTTTAATGTCTGGTTTTCTGATTCAAGTTCGGTACACGGACAAGCCTACCGTGTAGAGTCCTCCTAAAAAAAATCAGGATTTTATTCTTAAAATTCCAGAAAATGGTTCACAGAATCCAAAATATGGTGTGTGGACAATGAAATGGAAATAAGATCTATTCACAAAACTTACAGAGTAGTTCGCGAATGAAATTTTCCCAAAAAGCACAGTACGCGAGAGAAGAGGAAGCTGGGGAAATTGAGAGAACTTTTCGCCATGAGAAACAGTAAAAGAAAAATGACATGGGACCCTATATATAGGTGTGGTCCCCTCCTAAAGGCTCCATATAATCTACTATGAACCATTTCAATTCAGGACCACTTCTACATCGGAATAGTCCTCTTTTCATTCTCAACAAATCCCATTCCAATAGGGGTATTTGTAGAGTCCTGAAAATTCTTCCAAGGGAAGAAAATACCCCCAAAATTGTAAACTCTTTGCTGAAGGAACCAAGTAATACTACAAGTCTAGAAAGGAAAATATAGTCAATTTGAGTTTCAGTCTTTGAATGAAACTTGAAGGAATTTATGTTTTCAAAGTATTTGAAGTGGGCCGCGTACCATCACCGGGAAAGGTACACCGACCAGCTGGATCGCGAGCCACCAGGTACGTGGAACGATTTGAAAACCGTTGGCTCGTGTGGCAATTGATAGCGAGAAAGGCATACTGAGAACTGAGTCATGAACAAATTCATACACATGAGGACCATCCACATACCATGCCATGTACTCATTAGTTCATGAACAAAGCAAACTAGCATGATTCTGAGAACCATTATTGCGAACCAAATCCTCCACAAACCCTGGTTGACAGAGTCTTCCACGGGTTAAGATATTACTTCAATGGGCCTCCACAAATGGTGTTGCCTGCCCAACAGATAAAATTTCTCCGATACTCTATAAAATGAGCATAGTATAAGTACAGAAGGAGACACATGGAGGTAGACAGAGAGGAGGAAGAATGATGAATTCTTTTGGGAGACTCAGAGGTTAGGAGAAAGGGTTTGGAGAAGACTTTGTCTTCTATCTTGTTTTATCAGTGACAGTCGAACCGCAAACCACTCCCCCCATAGGTATAGCTGGCCACGAGCCGTAAAATAAGGGAATTGAATAATAATAATAGAACCACAAATCTAACGGGTGAACTGCGAACCAAAGGCTTCTCATGGATGAACTCCCCGAGAACGATGATCCCCCGGAACCTCCTTCAATATGGCGCTCTATGTAGTGTACTACTACATGGACTAAACCTGGCGCTGTGTACTGCATCAATACATAGAAGGAACCCAAAGCTGCTTGATGGGACACATACCACTATGGAATGCAGTTGTATATACCCATTCCTAAATACCACATCATTACATAGACAACCCCTCTACCCTCATACCACTATAGTATGTGAAGCCCCCCTATCCTTCTCAAAAATTCAGTACAGAGAAAGGGGTATTTTTGGGTATTGTTTCCTCTGGTTCCAACCTCACCCCTCCACTATCATCCAATAATCGCTGATTCCAATGCTAACAAGTCTTCCAACATCAGGCCAAAGCCTCCTCTAAATCCACAAGACCCGTATGACCAGACCATTGGGTGCATCAGCCTGCCCCATTGAGTATATATACCCACGATAATCAGAGTCATGAATGCTCTCCCCACAACGGTTTGGTCTTCGGGAATGCTCGTGGGTCAACATTTCCACGGTAACTCGAAGTCCAACCTTGGGATGCAGACGTGAACCTCCCCATTCTAGGGATTAAGGGCAATCAATTTTTTTCCATTCAATTAGGAATAGTGATCAGTCGAAGGTGTTATGTTCGCTCTCCCATTTGACAAGTATGTAACTCCTCCCCTTACCATAATGTGCTCTGGGTCCCTCCCACAAAGGTAAATCCCCAATATTATGAGGTAGGGCCACATGAACTTAAATTTCATTCCATATTGAAGGGTTTATTGCACCGCGCCCTCTCCCACACTCACCCCGACCTCTTCCACCACAAGCTCTCCCTCCCCCAACAACAGGGGAGGTGGAATGTGCACCGTTGGATCTTTCAAATCCTATTGTTTCTCCCACCGAGCATGACTCATGGGGGCTTATAGTTTTGTAAGGATTACAACATCCACATGTTTCTGAACTATGAGAAATCTGATTCCTGATCAAATCAGGATACGTAGGATTCTTACCAGAAGGCCTGAGATCAAAAGGGTGCCCATCCATAAAGGGTCCACCCAATCATGTCCCATCAAATGGAAAGATTATATGCATAAGATACACACCATCAGAACTATTAAAATTATGATTCCTAAAAAAATTAGGATACATAGGATGCCTACCAGAAGGCCCGATCTCAAAAGGGTGTCCATCCGTAAAGGGTCCACCCAATCATGTCCCATAAAATGGTCAACTTCTATTCATAATCCCCACTAAATATGAACTATGATAACTCTGATTCCTGACCAAATTAGAATACGTAGGATGCTTACTAGAAGGCCCATCTTGAAAGGGTTCTCATCCAAAAGGGTCCACCCAATCCTATCCCATCAAATGGGCAGCTTCTATGCGTAAGCCCCCACAAAATCTGAACAATGAGAACTCTGATTTTTGAACAAATCAATATATATATGACACCTACTAGATGACTTGAGATCAAAAGGGTGCCCATCCAAAAGGCTCCACCCATCCTTTTCCCCTCAAAAGGAATCTGCCACGTATAAGCCCCACAAAATCCAAATTATGTGGGTTCTAATTCCTCTCATTAGGATACGTAGGAAGCCCTTATTACAGGATTGATCCCAACATCAAGTCACCTTCTCCCCTGGATGACAATAAATTCTAGAGTGACTTATTATATGGCTCAAGTCAGCATCACCTCCGTAGCATCAAATATATGCATGCCTATGATGATCCTGCAAACCAAGGGTTGTTGAAATAGTGGGTCCCCTAGACCAACAATGCGGTACTTTTAATTACCATATCATTTATATAGTTTGGTATACATGATGTCATCTTACCATTATAGTGTAGACATTTTTTCATCCACTATTATAATGGTAATGTCCAAAGGTTAATTGTCGTGTCAAGAGGTTATATCAGCTCCCATGCTATAATGAGAACCTTGAGATACTATGATATTAATCTTAAATATATTTTCTATAGTTTGGATACATATTACTGACTTGACATAGTAGATGTCTGACTATAAGGTGTTGGGGGATCATAAGCATTGAGACTTCTTCTCATGAAGTCTGCACTTGGTGATCTCTAGTAATGCTCTTGAGGAAAAACTATAAAATAGGAACACCACATGTTTTGGGTGTCATTGGTCGTTCCTATCTATAGACATGTGTATTGGTCTCTTAACTTGATATCATTACCAGTGTGTTCCTTTTGCTTGCTTACTTCGACACAATCCGAAAAACATGGTATTGAAATCATTGCGAGGTAGCTTATGTTGGGTGTGTCATTGGTGGTATGAAATTGGATGAATGGTCAAGAATGGATTTGTCATTTACAAGTTTAGGTGGTTGTATATATCAGGCCAGGTTGATCAGGATGGTGTTGCCTTCATAAGTCTTCGGCCAAAATAGTACAAAGGTAAATCCATCTGGTAAGGTCAACAAATAATAAAGAAAGAAAAGGACGACTACATAAGTGTGTGTCATGTTTTATGAGATATTTAATGACAAAGAGATTATATTTCCCAGTTGGTGTTCGTAAGTTGGTAGTCATCCATATCTCTTTATGAGACATCATGGGTTGCTAGTCTCTGCTCTTGGTCTTTGGATTTTATTCACTGCTATCAAGATAAGGTCCTAGAGCGTCACACACAATAGCGTATTCAATAATCCCATCTATTCAGTCTAATAGGTATATGGACATAGTGGGATCCACCATGGGGTCTGAGCATTGTCCAAGTTATCAATCAGCAAAATAATTAAATAAATTCATTAATATTCAAGTTATGAATATTTGGGATTGAATCTATTTAATATATTTAAAATTTTTCTAAATACGAGAAAAATGTTAATCGAACCAAGGTTCATTTAATATTTAGTTGGAAAATGATTTGAGTTAAATGGATCATATTTTATCATGTAATTTATTTTATATATATTACAAGTATATGATAAAATAATAAATAATATTGATGTAGTTTAGTTCGTAAAATTTATTTATTTAGTGGACGTTGAAATAAATGGGGGATGGGGAATCCAACCAGGTATTTCTCAACTCCACTGTAAATATAAGAGGAGTATCTCTCTTATGCTGGGATAATCACTATTCATTCATTCATGGAATGAAATTTGAGAGCCTCTCTCTCCTCCCCCTCTCTAGAGATAAAATCTCTCGATCTAAGATGCTCATATCAAAATATCTCTTTAACATTGAAGGAATCATGATGCGGTGATCTTCAAGACGTCGAAAGCACCGTCCGATCTCTGCTCTAGAACTTGAAATTCGACGATCGGCATGCCCACTGGTTTTTGAAGCACATGTGGATGATCTAGAGGGTTCCTTCTTTGGATCCTTCAAGTGACAATCTCCATCGACTAGTTTCAGTCGACCAAAGATTCAGATTTTAAATGAGTACGTTTTCATTTTAATTTGGTGATATTTACAATTTACGTGAGATTCTCAGAACTCACTGGGGCACAGATCGTTGGCATCGAAAAATACTGTCGATGAACATTTTAAAATCCACGACCCACCGGCTTCCACTGCGGGCCTTGAAACCTAACAAGGGTAGAATGTTGAAACACTCTTCGGGAATGAACCAAGGATTCATGAACATATGAACACGAATTAAATCTATAAGAGAGTCCCGAAACATGCAACAATCCTCCCCCAGAAGGGTTTGATGAGCTTGAACTCCTATCCTCTTGACCAATGGAGTCCTTAAGTTTCATTGGCCAAATAATCATCTAATGAGTGCCTGCCTTTGTAAAGCAGGTCCATGAATCATAGATACTAGGGCCATTAGGAATTCTTGGCTCCATGAATACACTTGTTGGAGACCCTATGAGGAATCTATATCCGAGAAGGACCAATTTCATAAGTGCTTGACACCCACACAATTTTCCGTTGGGACCAACAGTTCCTACATGGTTAATTCAACATTATTTGAAGGATAATGACACTGAATGGGTCAAAACAAAATGAATTTTTAACTCGAAGAGAACCTGTCTCTACAAAAAAGGGACAAGTGATGGTCTTCATTGTTCCATTTCCACACCACCCACAAAAAATTGCCACTTTGGAGGTAGAACACCCATGAAATGCTACTTCCTCTAGGGGAATTTAACAAGATCACCATGAAATCCATAATGAAATCATCAAATTTCTATTATGGAATGGGGAAGAACTGTATAAGACTTGTATGCTACTGGCTCACTGTCTGCACTTACTATTAGGTGTAACTACATGTAACAAAACCTATTATCTACTTCTTTATACTTGACCACCAATTATGTAATTTTAAGTCATGATACATCTTGGGGGGGGGGGTCCAGGATGTACTTCCCATATATAGTTGTCAGATTTTTGCATTAATTATTATCACACTTCTCTAGGAACCATGAAACATCTATGAGTGCACAAGATCTCACCCACACCAATGAACCAACCTAGTGGTGGGTCATCACTTTAAACACTTCCACTTAGGAACATGACTTCAAGATTATAAAGTTGTCTCATATTCACTCGATGCACGAGTGATGAGGTTACTTATAAATCTATAAGAAATGGATACCTGTGAAACTCTTGATCCTTTAAATGAATCTTAGAAATAAGATCCATCTACTTCCACTCATAACTGGCTTCTTAAAAAACTCATTTATGAATCCCCTAGGTCCAAAAATCAACCAATGCATTACCTTTACCAAGCATATAAGAAAGATAAAAATTGAGGGAAATAAGGTATCCAACCTGTATTTTTTGTAAGATGTTAAAATGATGCTGAGTGAATATGTATTTGATACTCTTATGGTTTGTTTATGCTATAAACTATTCTACTGGAAAATAATGCCTCCAATTGCATAAAGCATTAAGAAATACAACTAAATCAAGATCTTACATCAGTTAATTATTCTAATGAGGTCTCAATTGATGAGACCTACATGCCATGAAACAATCCTCATGAATCAAAATGGCTCCTAGATAGATCCTTGATGAATCATAGTAAACTATTAAGACTCATCAAGGCTCATGTAAAATAAGGATTGACACTGTGGACAGCTATACTTTCAGCTCCAAAAATAAATTTTTAGAAGCGTTAGACAATGATATTTTAAAAAATTTATTAGTAAATCTCTAATTGGTGCTGAAAGTCATGAGAAATCTTGAATAAAATGCCTCTAAAAACTATAAATGCCTAAGAAACTCTGTATAATAAAGACGTTCTTGGGTTATTACCAAGAAACTATAGACATCACCTTCTATGGATCTATAAATACCCCTAAATCTAATATTATGTAACCCAAGAATTAAATTTTATCAATCAAATTTTTTAATTTTTTGAGATTATCAAATCACTAGATCTCTCTCAGGCGTATTCAATATGAAATCAATGTGTTTGAAATGATCCTATTGAGTTTGAGAATACAGTAAGATATCATCCATGAAAACTACCAAAAAATTATCCAGGTATGGGTGAGAAAATTGATTCATCAAGTCCAAAAAAATTGACTCACACACTCAGAAGATTGATAGAAATTTCCAAATACTCATAAAGTCTATATCGAATTTGGAAAGATATATGCGGTATATTTGAAGGGGTAACTCACGCCTGATGATATCCAGACCTCAAATAAATATTTTAGAATACCTTGTATCCTTGATGTATATTGAAGAGATCATCTATACATGGATGCAGATATCGGTTGCTGACCATAATATGACTCATCCACTGGTAGTCCATGAAAAGTACGAGGGAACCATCATACTTCTTTGAGAAAATAATGAATGAACCCCAAGGTGATGTAATGGATCAGATAAATCCTTTATCTTCTAGGTCCTCTAACTATATCTTGAGTTCCTAAATATTTTTTGGAGTCAAATTATAAGGAGGAATAGATATTTGTGCTTCTCAAGGAACTAGATTAAAGGTTAAATCATCCTCTATCTGAGGAGGTTGTCCTGAAATGTTACAAAGAAAAATATATCTAAAAAATCTGATAATGGAGGGAAAATAGTCTTTCGTACTCCTTGATCCTTTAGAAAAAGTCTAGTGATCTGGGTAATTTTTTTCCCAACCCATGATTCTTAGGCCTATCTTGACTGGCCTAGACATTCCATTCAACCTTTTAAATATAGTTTCCTCCCTTGAGTGATGTAAAAGAAACCCTTTAATGATAACAATAAATATATTCTCGATAGGGAACTAACCAATCCCTCACAAGAATGATGTAAAGGCCTATCATTTCAAGTATGAAAAGGTTCAATAAAAAATTATAGCTTTAAATCTCAAGGGGAACATCTTTCATTAGAGTAATCATTTTGATCATACTAAGAACAAAGTATCAAGAGTTATCATTCCAAAAAAGTACTGAATTTCAAGGGATGGTATTTCCATAACATTCACATATATCAAAAAATTTGATGTTCTTTTGTCAAATAAATCAACCACCAAGGTTGAGGAAACTAAAATTATACCACATAATGTAGAGAGACCGAAACTCTTTCCCTAAGGTGCTGGCTACAATGTATATATCTGCATTGATCCATGTCCTGGAGCTATTACTAGAATACATTAAATAATATCACTCTATGGCCATTGCATATCCAGTATGTACCTTCCCCAACCCTAAGAACCTCCTAAACAGGATCATCTAGTGGCTGTCCAACTTCCTATTTGATGGGGAGCTACTGAAACCTATCTTGAGCATAACTTTAGTGAAAATACTCTCTTAATTAGTTTTTATTGGAAAGTCCAACACAACCTATTAACATATCCCATTCATCAACAAGATTGGAACTCAATTGGGTATCTATATTACTGTGGATTTATGTGTCCCATCCTCTCACATTGGTGGCATACCATAAGGATTACCATGAAGTTACTCTGACATCCATTTCCCTAATGAGAAACATCATGGTGATTATTCTAGGTACTAGATGAACTGATTCCCTATCTAAGTGATGAATTACACTATCCCACACCTTCATATTCCCCCTGTTTGTGCTCAAAGAAGAGTTCTTAAGTAACTATTTTAGAAATAGTAGTCAAATGGAATACATTGAAGTAAAATCAAATGAAATACTTGATCCCATCCTTTAATCACCTATCTATAGATTGAACATAACCACAGAGAGAAGAAACAAAACATTAGAGCCCAGTGAAATGAACTGAGTATTCCATTATGGATAATGTTCCTTACTAAATGTGAATAAACTCTCTAGTTAAATTGGCCATAAACATCTCATAAAAGAAATAATCATAGAATATGGATTGGAAATACCTCAAAACCATAACACAATATTGATAATCTAGGGTCAAAGTAACCCACCACCTCTTGGATGACCCACTAATAATGTATACTACAGGATTCAGTATCCTTTATGAAGGTGCCTTTAGATGATCAAATATAGTAAGAACAGACTCTATCCATGAATGAGCAACTTGGGGACCACTTTCCCCTGAAATAGTAGGAGGGTGATGTTGATGTAATTATCAAGTCAATTCTAATATAACAAGTGTAGGTCTGATAGATTCCAACTTAGATTAAACTAAATAATGCAAACCCACTCAAAAAATGGTATTGAGGCCAATACTTGGACTAATGGAGGTTCTATAGGTGGCATCAATGAATTTATCATTGACGGTTCTGGTCCCACTACTTCTGGAGAATTTCCATTCCCACTTTCCTAGAATTTGACCCTAGGATATCGTAAATAAATATATATACAAATTCAAAGAATACATATCAAAATGAGATTTGATAAAAAAAAAATATTAATTAGATTGATAAGGGATACTCCCACTGCCCACTGAGAAGGTCAAGTCAAAGTCAAGGTTCTATTTATCACATTATATATTCTATTATATGGAGTGTCAATTGAAAGTTTTTAAAGAAGAATTATTTTATGTTTTAATTGGAATCCCTATTTAAGGAAACCAATTCATTTATGAGTTATAATTTAACAAATTTTATATTTACATAGTGATTCAGTAAGATTCATCACCATTCATGAGTTATAAAGAATTAATAATTATAAGTTACAATTGGTACATAATGTAAATAAAACCAGTATTTTCACACCTACTCTCTAGATTTAAGAACTCATATATTATGATTCAGTTATATATATCACCATTAATTATTTATAGTGGCATAAACTTTATAAATTACAATTCGAATCTATTTAATCCTAATATATTGTTATTTTATCTCATGTTACTAAAGTTCTATGGCTCAAACATGTGATAATTGGTTAGTTAAGGTGCCACCATCAAGATATGTGGGAAAACACAATTTAATTTGATGCGAACACTTTATGTAACCAATCATTCGATCCTTTTCCTGCAAGAAACAATAGTACAATCAATTGTATTTCAATCTAGGCACATAAAAAAAATTCTATAGGAAGTGAATGCTATAAAATAACCATGGGATGAAAATGAATGACATATTAATCCAAAAATTCCTATAGTGATGCATGGAAAATGATTCCTTGCTATAGTAGGCTAAGGGTAAATATCCATAACCCTAAAAAACATTAAAAATATTTTTTTCACCCTAGGTTGAAATAAGTACAACTATAATCGAAGAAAACCAGAACAATAAGTCCCATATCATGTGACCTGAATTTTTTCACGTACGTGGGTGAGATACTCCTAGGAACATGCTCATTACCAAATTCCAACACTTCCTAATTTCATTTCTACCATCCCAAAATAGTAATCCAATAAAATAATGTTTTCATACCACTTTTTGATGTACTGGTCCCAATTCACTCATAAGTAACCTAACCTAGTTAGACCCCAGGATTCAAGCATACCCCCTATATTTTAGATGCTTCCCAATATAATGATGGCCTATGATGATATGGTGGGAAGACTCTACCGTCATTATCATACTAGATAAAAATGGTAATGAAATTTTAAAAAAAATTGAGGAAGTAATATAGTGAATAATGGAAGTAAATCTTATATTTTAATATAATAAAACATATTCAATATCCATTCTCAAATAAAAAATGATGGTATCATGATGATGTACAAAAATGGAAAGAAGACATAAAACAATACATGATATCAAAAAATATACATTAAGGAGACAAAACATGTACATAATCATCCCTAGAATTTGGATCAGCCATCTACTACCAATCTCTATCCTAGAATAGAATTCAAACATCCATTTTTGAGAATTTCCCTTTATCCCTACCTAGATCTGTGACGTATATATGGGTACCAATCAGCAGCCTAAATAGGGTTTGTGTAAAAATCAGTAGGCCTCTACAAATGAAATATAAAATAATATGTAAATTTAATATAAAATGAGCAGTGTATAGGTATAATAAATATATTGCAATGATTTAAATATTACACATATTGAGCTCAAGATCATCACATGACACTTGACTAACCATACCTACTTCATCTTAATCCGAAATCTCTCAATAAATATATCATATATATATATATATATATTATTCACTAGATATGAATCAAGGAATATAACTGTGGCATCCATTTGTAATATGATGAGAGTAAATCCATGACCTCAGATGGTCAAACTAACTCATATATATTAGTGTTGAACTTGGAAGTAAGGGAGATGAGTGATAGTCTAGGAGTGTACCCTCAACATTACACTCCTATAATAATAAGGTTATCGATACCTAGGAACAAGTCCCTGGTATCCTTGAGCTAGACTTGATTGGAGCCTAAAGAGATGATATGAGGCGACTCTTATCCTAATACATCAAGTCGAATACAAGGAGATCATTAAAGAAATTCCAATTTCCATATAAAGTAACATATGAGTTCGTAGAGACACATTTGGGAATTAATAATTTTAATAAAATGAATGAATCCAAGAGGGGTATCAAATATTGGAAAAGGCATCAACGAATTAGGTGGAACCGTCTAGGTAGCCAAGGAAAACCTATGTGCGGAATCCAAAACATTCTCCAAGAAGACCATCCTATTATAGTATATAATGGTCATAATAAGAGATAATCATACTCATAAATTATCATGGGACATGTGATACATTTATACCATTATTTATTTCATTAAATCCCATTTAGTTCAGGATATAGTTAATTATTTAGAAAGGTCCAAGTGACATGGTCTTTTCATTCAGGTTTTAGTTATTTAATCTATAACTTTCCTAAAGGATGAAATTAAAACCCACATTATGGTATTGGATGAGTAAATATTACAATGTGGGGGAGGTGATGCAGAAACTAATTGAGAGAACTCACAAGTGGTCCTCTGCAAACCCCAAACCCACTGAATCATGGTGATGAATGAACCCTAGAATGACAGATTTGGCTCTCCATGGAATATTTTGATTTAGAATGGGGGACATCCTTCGATAGAACATCTATGTTTGTGCAATAGGTCCAATATCACCCCGAAGATGACTACACTCGAGCTTAACTTGGAAAAAGTAAGTGAATATATTTCCTTAAAGATCTTAAAGGTTCATATCTACACAAATCACCGTCATCGAAAACCCAATTGTTTAAAACTAGGGATGTATCTTGAACTCAAGCCCAAAATTTCTCATGTTTGGGGAATAATCAATTGGAAATTAGTTCCAATTGGGAGTGTCTATTTATATATAATTTTGATCTCCTAAGAGTAATTTGATCTTGTTTGGGAAATAGGTAGTATACAACTAGAACCTGGTTTTCTGTGATTATTAGGATGGGACTATGATTTTAACCAATTTACACATAGAAAATATATGGCTCCAATTTGTGTTAGATTTCATGGAATTAGTTGGTATTTATGGAACCAAAAAATATTGAATGATATCACCTTCTGCATTGGGACACCTTTAAAAATTTAACAATGAACATTGAATTGATATTTGGGTCTATATGATCGAGTTATGGTAGAATAAAATTTGGAATCAAAACTACCTCATGTAATCACTTTTACTTTTAAAGAGTACAGAACTGATGTTAGGATAGAATATGATCACAATAAACCTTTGTGTGATTATTGTAATATCATTGGGAACTTCATAATGAATTGTACAATTGTAGAAAAGAAATTCAACCAGCCTATTGATAATGAATGGACTGAAATCTAGAGGCATAAGAAGGATGGAAATTTTATCATGTAGAAACCTGGGCCCAATATGAAATGAAATGAAAGATGCATGAAAATAATGATCCATCCACCTCAATGGTACCCTTTAAACAATTATGGGATTATTTGGTAGAAGAGGAGTAAATTAAATATAATGACCAAATGATTGCTGATGAAATTGCTGCTCTTATTATTGATATTGTCAAGCAGTCTTAACAGGAAATTGAAATTCAAAACTCTAATCCCTGAAAGGAGGTGAAAACAAAAGACATTAATGACGATTAAGGTATAATTATTTGTGACCCTACTCAACCCACATGTTCCAATGTATCTAATACTATGGTCCCTCTACTTAAAGATATCACTACTAAGCACAACAATAAATGACAGTCCGAAGCTTCCTCAACCAAACAGATATTGACAGATTAATCATATTGATGTTGGGGTCCTTTTACCCCCTTAAGGTGCTGTTTTTGCACATTTGGAATAGAACAAAAACCCATATAATGCACTGATTTTAGCTAAATAGACATATGCTCGAGCAGAACACTTCTTGGTTACTTCGGATGGCCAAGATGATAGAGGGAACAAAGAAAATATAGAAAAATTTTCTAACATCCTTTCGTACACAGAATAATATCCCCTAACTACCATCTACTTATGGAAGGAACTCATCTAAATTAAAATTATGAACACTAACTTGGAGAAGGAAAAGGACTCAATGATGATCCCAAATAATAAAAAATGGGTGATGATGAAAAGATAAGTAAAATTAAAAATATCATCTCTCATAAAATTTCCTTGTTAGAACAAGAAAATGAATCAACAAAGAGTAAGGGGACTTCTACGAAACCAACCAAGAAATCCACAACTAACAAGAACCCTAGAGGTAAAAATAAAGCGGGGATCATCCCCAAATGTAGATTAAAATGAATATATTATTTTTGGAATTGTCATGGTATTTCTATCCCTGACACCATCATCACTTTAAAAATATTTTTATTCATGAATAAACTAAAATGTTTTGAAATCTTTGGTCCTAAAAGTAATTTTGTTTCTTGTTTTAATGGATTAGATAAACCTAGTTATAATTTTATTTGTTCTACTTCAAATAATAGTACTATGTTCTCTCTTTGGATCTTTGATCACATGTCTCTATGAAATGTTAAAATTTTTAATATTTGCACTCAATCGATCAAATGTGATCCAACAATGAAAAACTCAAAATTTTTCTTCACTTTTTTTTATTATAATAATATGTACCAAGATAGGATATCATAATAAAAAAATCTATCTTACTTAAATAGCATCATCCAAGCCCCTTGGATCATTTTTGGAGACTTTAATGCTATTCTTGGACCTAGTGAAAAACTAGGCCCTTCTCATTCTAAATTTTCTTCTAAATATTTTAAAACTTGTATTGAGGATAAAAATCTCATTGATATAAATATAATTAGAGACAAATATACTTGGTATAGAATACAATTTAATAGGGTTATGGATAGTAAACCTGATAGAGCACTCACAAACAATCAAGCCCTTGATAAATGAAATTATATTTCTAGCATCACTCTTCCTAGAATTAACTTGGATTAGGACCCTATTTTAGTCAATCTCAACAATTGAGCTTCCAAAACTATGCTTCCATTTAGATTTTATAATTCTTGGACCACTGTTAATAATTGTTTAAATATTTTCAAGGAAACATAGAATTCTATGAAATTTAACAAAGATTCTTTTTCTAGAATGATGAAATTAAATCTTCTCAAATAAAAATTGATGTCCTAGTGCAAGAAAGAGTCAATTGACCTGAAAATGAAATTTCATCCCTTGAAATCACCATCAATTAAATTAATGTTTACACTAGAAAAATTGATTTTTTAAAGACGCAAAAAATGAAATTGATCTTAGAACTAAATTAAACTCTCTTCTCACTCTAAAAGATAATTTATGAAAATAGACCTTCAAACTTAACTGGATTAGGTATGGTGACGAAAACTCCAAATTCTAAAATGCCCTATAGAGAGATATAAAAGTTTGTAGACCCCTTACATTTTTTAAATATGGGTATAACATTATAGATAATGAGGAATGTTTGACCAATCATGTTTTATCTTACTTTAGAAATATCCTTAATGGCTTTGAAATTAACAAGCACAAAAAGGAAGATGTAATTCCCAACTTAGTTGCTGACAATGAGAATGATCCCAAAACTAGTGTTCCAATAGAACATGAGATTAAGGATATGGTTTTCTTCTTAAAAAATTATAGTTCCCTTAGTCTCGATATTTTTACCAATCCTTTTATCCCAACACTATTGAGATATTATCCAACAGGATGTTTGTAAACTGGTTAAAGCCTTATTTTCCAATGGGTACCTTCCTTATGGTATAAAATCTAAATTCCTCTCCCTTATTCCCAAAGTGGATAATTATTTGGAAATTAAAATCTTTAAACAAATTTCTACCATCAACACTATTTATAAAATCATCTCTAAACTCTTAGCTAATAGGACTTCTCTTATTGCTAATGAAAATTTCTCTTTAAACCAATTTGGCGTCCTCAAAGGGAGAAACATCCAAGAATGCATCTGTATTTCCACTTAAAGTATGAACTTGTTAAAAAATAAAAATATAGGTGAATAATTTCCATTATTCTTCATATTATAAAATCTTTTGATACTATTGACTGGAACTTCATTTTCAAATTCCTTATTAGTTTTTGATTTGTTGAAAACTTTTACAACAAAATTAAAACTCTTATTTTGGTTCTTCCAAAATTTCTGTTTGGATTAAAGATACTCCAAAAGGCTATTTTAATGGAACCAAAGGTGTTAGAAAGGGATACCCCCTCTCTATCATCCTTTTTTTCATTTCTATGGACTACATTATCTGAACTATCAACAACTTGGTTAACCAAGGAAAAATTAAACCCATTAATGCCTTTAAAAACTTGGGTGTTCCCTCTCACCTTTTATATGAGGACGATATTATTTTATTTCTACAAGGGGACATAAGAAACATCCAAAATCTCAAAGAAACTCGCTCTCGTTACAAATATGTGCCTGGTAAATCCATAAACTGGAACAAATCATCGATTTTATTTGGGAAAAAGTTTCCTATAAATAGAAAAGATAGTATTATAAATTAGCATGGTATAAAAGACTAATCCACCCCGTTCATATACCTTGGAGTTAATTTATTATGGGGAAATTCTAAAAGCACTTACTTCTCAAATATTGTTGACCGGATTATTAATCAACTCTCGACATGGAAAAGAAAATCCTTATCCATGTCATGCCAAATTTTTCTTGTCAAGCACACTATAACTTCTAAAATTATTTATTCCATGATGGTTTATAAATGGACTATGGAATTAATTTAAAATTTTAATAGAAGAATAATTTTTTTTCCTATATTGGAATCACCCTTGAAAGGAAACTTTTCACAATTATTTTGAATAATTGTTGCAAACCCATAGACACTGGGGTCCTCGATATTAAGAACCTCAACCTCTTTTATGATGCTCTTCAAGCTAAAGTCACATGGACCCTTATACAAAATAACTGTTCTCCCTTTGAATTTTAGAGAATAAAATTTAATAAGAGTATTAGAAAAGGTAATTTTTTATACATGGACTCTTCCATCTGGCCTTTTATCAAACAATAATTTTCTGAAATTATGTCCCACTCTAAGTGGATAGTTAAAAAAGAATCTTATTTGAAATTTTGGTTAGATAAATAGAATGGTTATATTATATCTCTATGACTGATTCTATGCATTTATCTACAAATATTAATATCTCCATTAATTATTGCATTCACTATAAAAAAGTGGACATTCTAAATGAGACAAATACTATTATTTCCAACCACCCTTTTACCAACATTGATGATTTTCTGGTCAGGGAACCATCTCATAATGGGCTTTTAAATTCTAAACTATACTATAAACATAATTTCATCATCATAATACAAAAAAATTTCATTGAAAAATTTATTTAACAATAAATGGGTTAGACCCTCCAGGATCACACTTGTTTTTAGAATATCCCACAATAGAGTTCCCACTGATTATTGTCTTAAATTATTTGAAATTCAACTTTGTTATAAATGTCGTTTGTGTAATAAACACAGATAGGATCCTACCATCTATTATTAACTTGTTCTACAATTTTAATGTTATGGAAATGCATATTTGAAATATTTTATCTCATATGGATAGTTTTGGACTCCATTAGGATTCATCATTAAAGATGTACTACTATGGATGCCTCTCCTCAAAGAGATTAGCTCTTCATTGATGTTATTTATGAACCGATTCACATCATCTGGTATGAAAGAAATTATTTAATTCATAACAATAATACATTAAAATCTCTGATAGCTCAGGTGAGGATCTTCATTACAATCAAAGAAACTGGAATGATGAAAAAAATTACCTGCTATAGGTCTGTCAAGGATCTTATAATTCTTCATCAGATCAGAATCAAAGGAATTTCCAATTAGCCGATTGGTATGTTGGAAGTCTTCTAGAATCACCTATACCTAGTTGGATCAAAATAAATGTGGATGGTTCCTTAAACAGAAAATCATTCTCTATTAGTTATACAATTTTGTAAATAAATCACAATGGGAATATTCTAGGATGTTAATATGGTACGTACGGTTTTACCTTCTATTTAAAAACAACAATGAACAATGTTTTTCCATTAATCTCATCAAGAAAAAAGGATGGTATAATATATTAATTGATTCTGACTCCACTACCATCATTCAATCCCTTTGACATGGGGTGGTTCACTTGGTGTGACCCATCATAGAAAGATGTATTATTTTCCTCCATCCCCTAAAAATATCAATCATATTATTGCTAATTCTTATAGCTATGTGAGCAAGGTGGTGGATGGTTTTGACAATAAAGGATTAAGTAGAAAAGTTACATGGGTGAATTACCTCCCCACTGATCTCATCCCGTTACATGAAAAGGACTGTAATAATTTTTCCCCTTTTTGACTTCTAAAATTTTGTTTTCTTTATCTTTATATAATTTAGTGCTTTGACCTTTTCCAAGGAATCATCAGTTAAAAAAAGAAACATTTGGAGGTGGCTTTTTCACATAAACAAAGATGTAAGTGTCATGATAATTTAATAGAAACAACCAAGGGGTGGTTTAAGATTGGGAAACAACCTCCCACAATAATAGACATCTAAGGGATCATCTAATCAAGGTATTTACAATTAATTAAATGATTTTACCAGTTTAGAAGTGATGCAAAGGAGGTCCGGTGCGTGGAACGATGGTGTAGTTAATAGACATAGATGATTTTATAAAAAAGTGATAGACCACCAACCTTACAATGGTGGATGACTCATTGTTCAATATTTTCCATTAAATTAGGCTGAAATGAGGAAACTCGAAGAAACTAGAGAAACACCCTAAAATTAAGGCTTATGAGCTCACATGGATATCAAATCAAAGACAATGAGATAAACTAAGAAAACAATCAATAGGAATCATATAATTATTGAGGTTTATCAAACATGATGAAAGAATCTTTAATAATATTTCAAATGGGAGATATCACTCAAATCCTAGGTTGAGGAGGAAGAGAGCTCTCCAATAGGAGGGATGCTGTGTGAAATGGGGAGTAGATAGGATGAGTAAAGGGGTAAATAAAAGAAGTGAAAAAACTATAATTTCACAATTTTAATGGAGAATGTGGTTTTAATGAATGATTTTTCAAACCATGTTCCAATAGTTCATTGACTAATGTTAGGGACAAGTCCCTCAGATGGTCCATGGACACGGTTAGACAAACCATGTGCACACCGTTCACTCGACTTTGTCCCAAGCTCCACACCCCACCCATCTCGAAGCAAGGTTTTGAAAAAACATGAATACACCACCCAAATTTACTCTAATATTTATTTAAGATCTTTCTTAGGAATGAAACCTCCCTTACATAGTTAAAAAAATCACAGCCTTCTAATTTTTGGGCTGCATGGTTGTTTTACACAATTACTACTAACCATGTACCAACCTTGTGGCTCAAGGTGTTTCTCTAGAAACTAAAACTCAAGGAACTGAAGACCTATTAACTCTCTCAAATCCTTATTTAATCCCTTAATTCATTTAATGAGTGTATTATGGGAAATTTTTACTACAAGAAAATTGTTTCTAACTTAAGAGAAAAACTAGGATCTTATAGATTCTTCAGCCGGTGCTGGGTTGATGGTAAATACATCAATGGTTAGTCGGGACATACTTGATGAGATATCTCAAAATACTAGCATTTGGAAAAGTGACAGAGGACCACCAAGGAGAGTAATGAACCAAGAATAGGATCCCACTCATATGGATTCTCAAGTGAAGGTCTTTATTAAGAGTACATATGTGTTTCAGTTCCCATCTCAATAACCATAATAACCATTACCCCCAATTGAGTTGAAATCTTGTGAGATGTGTAGTGGTTCACATGCTTATTAGGAATAATGGGTAGAAGAAGAGGAAAACCATCACCGATATTATTACCATGTTAGTTATAACTAAGGATCACAATAGTTTATAACACCTATAACATTTTAAGACCAGTACAACCCCAATAGCCACCAAATAAATGTTGGGAGTAATGGAAACATGGTCTGAGTTTCAGTAGAAATTTGGGGTCACCATGATACCTACCTCATACACAATCCCAAATGAAATTTCATCCATCCTCACCCACTTTAGCTTAGAAATATCATCCAAAAAACAATTAAAACAACCATTCCAGCACTAATCATAGTAGTCTACCAAGTAAAAAAAATCACTAAATGATGATATTCATTAATCTTCAATACAAAAAGTGGATCAATGGATGAAAAAATAATAAATTGACATGAAAAAAATTAATTGGTATCACTTTATAACCTAAAACATTAGGTGGGGAATATCGCACAAACACTTTCATTATAGTCATCGAGTACACTACCAGGTAATCAAGGCACACACTAAAGGTAAGAGGCCAAGGCCATCATGTTATGAAGAAAAACTATAGAAAAAATTATAATTTTGTCAGATTTTGGATTTATATTTAGCTGTACTTATAAACTTGGATGATTCATTTTCCTAGGCTTTGTAAAAACACTCATAAAACTTGTGTTTCTAATTTAGTGACATTTATAAACATAACTATTTAACCACTTTTAAAAATGTCACTAATTTAGAGGCATTACATTTACCAGTGTTTTTCATAAACATGGGTAAAAAATACATTTATTAACCATGCTTTTCATAAAAATAACGAATAATTGTTTTATAATTTTCAGTATAAATATCGTTGGATATGACTTTTTTAATATTTTTAATAGATTTTTTGAACATTATCACCATGTGAATGTTTTTTTAAATACATTATATAATTTTATATATAAATTTTACTCAACAGTCACTCTCCTTACCCACACCCATCACTATTATCAACCTTCCCCTCCCTTTCCCATCTTTAAAAACCCTAGCCCATGTCATGCTTGGTATCACCCTCACCCGCTGTCCACTTGAGATGTGACTAATTTTGTTGTATTTATAAATGCTTCAAAATTAGTTGTGTTTATAAAAATAGCTAATTTAACCACACACCATTCACTTATATTTTTCAAAAATGTGGTTAAGTGATTAATTTATAAACCATATTTCTCATAAACATGGTTGATAATTGTTTTTAGAAATTTCAGTATAAATTTATTTGGATAATTGTTTTTTGAATTTGTTCATATAATTGGTTTATACATTCTCATTCCATGGATATGTTTTTGAAAATAATTCAAATAATTTTTTATTCATATGCCTCATTTCATAACTCTCCCCACCCTAACCTAGAATTGAATTTATCCTTCCCCTCTCCTTCATAATGTCAAACTTTCCCACCCATTTTATGCATGGCATTGCCCTCACCCTCCATCCACTAGAGACGTGACTAATTTAGCTTCATTTTAAAAATTTAATTAAATAAGTCACATTTATAAGTTTCAATAATTTTACTAAACATCTATTACCTGGGTTTTTCAAAAATTTGGTTACGTATGTCATTTGTCATCCATGTTTTTCATAAAAGTGTTTAATATTTTTTTTAGAATTGTTGATATAAATTTAGGTGGTTATTTTTTTATTTTTTTGATATACTTTTTTTACATGCTTATGCACCCTCACATGACCACATCCTAATAAATTCTCACCTCACAAGACTCGAGCGTTCAATGTTTGTGCCCAACATCCATCGACTGAACCAACCCAACAATATAGGTTATATATTTAATTAATGTATCAAACTATATTAATATATATGTAAATATAGTTGAATATAAATAAGAATTAGCATATTTTATATATAATTAAATATATTTATATATATATACCTATAGATATATAATATAATACTTTAATTATAAATTTATAAATCTATATATCTATTTACATATAAAATGTATGATATAGATTTATCTATAAATTAAAATATATTTAATATATTAATATATAAATTAATAATTGTTTTATTATATATTAACATATTATATGTTACATATATATGTGATAATATATGCTATTATATATTTATATTTAAATTAAAATATATTTTATTTTATAGATATGCTGGTATAAATTAATATATAAGTTATTATATGTAACACACGCATATTTGTTATCATGTTCTATTATTTGTTAATATCTATTTTATATATTAATATATAAATTAATATATTTGTTATTATAGATTAACATATTATATGTTTCATATATATTTGACAATATTTATTATAAAATATTTGTATATAAATTAATTTTATTATTATTTATATATGTTTGTATAAATTAATATACAGGCTTTCATTTGTTACATGCTTACTAAACTATATACATACATATATATATACATACATACATACATATATACATGTAGATATATATATGTTATCATGTGTTATTATATATTAATATTTTTGTTATATATAAATATATACATTAATATATTTTTTATTATTATATATATAAATTAATATGTAAATTAATATAAATATATATTGATATATATATATATATATTAATAATCATTTATACAATTATTATCAATTTAATGTAGTTCTGTTTTAACTATTGTGTTTGTATGTTTATATGTATGTATGCATATATGTATGTGTATATCAATTTTATAAAAATAACATTCATTTTTATTATTATATTACACAATTATATGTTAAATATTATTAATATGTCTATATATATCAATATGCTTATAATTTATATATTGATATATAGATTAATATATATATATATATATATATTTGTATATATGTATTTAGTTATGTATGAATACGTATGTGTGTTATAATAACAATCATTTAGATCATTATTTATTTATTTATTTATATGTTTATTTATTTATTTATATGTAAAAATAATAATTTACGTATAATATATATTAATTTAT
Source organism: Viscum album (assembly GCA_963277665.1). Taxonomy (NCBI): domain Eukaryota; kingdom Viridiplantae; phylum Streptophyta; class Magnoliopsida; order Santalales; family Viscaceae; genus Viscum; species Viscum album. The sequence goes on from OY728166.1 coordinate 1,318,293,754, forward strand.
ATAATTTAATATATACACATACATACACACACCAAAAACAATGTGAACCATGGATTAAAACCAATGGTCCAAGAAACATTATTATTAATAAGAGAAAGTACACAAGAAAAGAAGAGAAATAAATTATCTATGTTTTAAAAGATGGATAATTTGGCCACATTTTAAAACTTGGATATATTAAATATTAGTGGTGTTTTAAAATGTGACTAAATCAAAATTTAGGCTCATATTTAAAAAATGAAGGAAAAAATGTGGCTAATTTCCAATTTGTTTTGTACTTTGGGAGGAAACTGGAGTAAAAGAAACCAAATAAATATGAGTAGAAGGTAGAAGAGAAACTACAATGAGAGGGAAAAGATAAGGGAAAAAATAAACAGTTGAGTAGGAAATCCAGAAAAGAAGTCAATAATGAAGCATGCAGATTCTAGAGAAAAAAGTAAAAGCAATGAAGGAAGGAGGATATTCACCTCCAATTGAAAAATAAGAAAAATAAGAGTAATTTTATTGGGCACTGACAACTTTTAGACCCCTACCACATTTAAGGAGAGGATGTGGAAGGTAAATGTTGAATACCAATATAAAAATATTCTCAATAGTTTTAAACATCATCACATAAATATTCTATTCATTGAATCCATTTCATAAATTATAGATTTTTTTAAATTATTAAAAGAGTTTTTGTAAAAAAAAAGAAATATGGAATGTTTGGTAGTTATCAAAATCTATGAATAATGCTATGAATTTTTTGAAATTAAAATACCACCAAAGATGAGAGATACTAATAGTGTTTCAATCATGTGGACTAATATCACTTATATATTTGAAAAGGCTCTTTTCAATTTGGAAAAAATGTCAGTCTTATGTCGATGTGTGTCTATAAGAATATAAGATTAGATGAGCTAAATCAAACAAGAGTATCTTTACAAGTGGGGAAATAAAAAAGGAAGTACCCATAAGGAATCCTAGATGAAATTATTTTCAATGTTGTGAAATTAATATTTCCTATTGATTTCTTGACTCATGAGAAAGAGGAAGACGGGGATGTACCTATCATTTTGGGGATACCATTCCTTTCTTCTTAAAAGACACCGATCTATATTATCTATGTTAGACTCATTCTGATATTTGGTAGAGAGCATGTTATTTTTGATATTGTTTAAGCAGTGGTCAAAGGAATAAATTAAGTGGATTTTCAAACTATTTTCACCACTTAAGAAGAATAAGTAGAAGAAACATTGCCAATAATTTCTCCAGAAGAAAAAATAGGATAAGATGTTGAACCTTGTAGGTGAGATGGTATCCAAGAAGGAGGAGAAACCCAGTGTTATAGAACACACTAAACCCGAAACTATGTAGTGAAAATAACCGTTATAAAGGTAATATTATTTCGAGTTCACTCCTTTGATCATCAATAAATAATCACTTGAGATGAAGTGGATTCCATGTAAAATTTGATACTCATTTTTGGGGAGCACAACGTCCTTATCTGTCATCATTAATTTACAATCAACCTAAGATCCAACATAAATTATTTTTTGTAGTTTTGAGATGTAAAAAGAATCTATTACTTGCGGAGTGACTGATATTAAGGAATTAAACCTCACTTTTTGTACTCACAAACCGTTTCTAGATGATGAAATGAATACATTATTTCAACCCAAAAGATGATGCACACCCTTGATGAGAGATTTAGTCAAGAAATAGATGTTGAAATTATTGGATGCATGGATTATATTTTCTCACTTTGAAAAAACTGGTCATGTCCTCTATAGGTGGTTCCTAAGAAATAAGGCTTGATAGTTGTGAATAATGAGGATAACGAGATAATATTGATGAGAAAAACTATGTTTTGTAGAGTATGTGTGGACTATATAGGATATAATTATGTTGTAATAATAGTCACTCTACACATACATTATTGTCTCAAATGTTGGAAATATTATCAAAGCATGAATTATACTCTTTCGTTTATGGTTATTCCATTTATAATGAAATACCTATCGACCTAGATGATTATTCCCAGACCACATTCACTTTCCAATATGAGTCTTTTTCCTTTCATAAAATTTCATTAAATATTTTTAATGCACCTTATAATTTCCATATATGTGTTGTACATATATTTTTATGATATGGTAGAAGTCTTAATGGAGAAATTTATGGATTATTTCTCAATATTTGGGTTATCTTTTAAAGTATGTTTGAGTAAATATAGATTTGGAGCTAAAGTGGTGTGAAGAAAAGTGAAAGGTACTCAATTTGGAGATGTGAAATTTCAAGGTATGAGGAGGCATAGAACTTGGACACATGATTTCATGTCAAAGATTTAAAGTGTATACTATTAAAATTAAGGGGATAATGGGGCTACTAGAATCGACCATGGTAAACATGATTAAGGTCATTATTTTCTATCTTAGATTTTGTGATCATTTTATACAATATATTTCCAAGATATCTCAACCAATCACATATGTTATGGTGAATGAATTCCTTTTTCTATTTGATGAGTCTGGTAAATAAGACTTCACTATTCTAAAAGAAAATCTTGTGGATGCCCTCATCATCATCTCATAAACTGGGAAAATGACTTTTAGTTGAGCTGTGATGTGAGTGACTTCTTCATGGGATCTATTTTTGGAAATTAGTTCAATATTATTTTTCAACACATCAATTACAAAATCTACATGCTCAATTATAATAAAATTAATTACACAACTATAAAGATGGTGTTTTTTGTTTTGGTAGTAAATTTTGATAATTTTAGCTTATATCATGTTCTATCCAAGGTTTTTTTCACACTGACTATGTGAATTTAAGAAATTTAATGATCAAGAAGGATGAAAATCCAAGATATCTTAGGTGGATCTAACTACATCCAGAGTTTGACATAATCATCATGGATATTAAAAGATATGAAAATGTGGCAGAAAATGATATATCCAGGATAAAACATTCATATATAGAATAAGAGGATTATATTGATATTCTTGATGAGTTATTGGATGAGGAACTATTTTTATTGATATATTTAAACACCAATATCTAAAATAACTTTGTTTGATAGTGTTTATGACACATAACACCAATCCTAAATGATCCATGATTGTTTAAATATAACCACAACAACCTAGATATTAAATTGGTGTGTATGAATAGGATTATGTAATTTATAAAATATATATAATGTCCTTAATCGATATAAATTTATTGATAAATTCCTTTGAAATTATCATTCATTTTTAATGAAAACATTTTATTCTTAAAAATATATGTTTTCTTAAAAAACATTTGTTTTTATTATAAAAGATTATAGTTAATTTATGAAATTTTAGGAAAATTATTTGATAAAATGAACTTCATTTTTAAAATCAACATATTAAAATTAATATATGGTTAGGTTTTTAAATTTGTATGAAATGATATATTTTTCAGTGAATATAAAAATTACATATTTTTGAAATACTACCATTTCTCTTCATTAATTCAAGTAATTTAAAAATCCCTTTATATGCTGAATTTAGAATTAAATTGAAATATAAATATTTTTATTTATATTAATATAATAATTTAATTTGAATTAGTAATTTTCATGATTTTGGTATATGCTTATTTTTATGGTTTAAAACCCTGGTTTCTACAAAATATTGTTAAGTGCATAAAGTTTATCCATTTTAATTAATATAAATAACCAATAATAATAAAATATTTAAATTAAATTTATAGATAATATATTTATTTATTTTAATTTAAATTCATATAGTCATTATTTGTAGTCATATAATCTATATAATATTATCTATTTATTTAAAACTACAATTTTTTAGAAACATGATTTTTATCGTGTTTGAAGGGTTAAATTTTAAATTAAACAATGAAACGTCTATAAATTGAATTTGATAAAATTTGTTACATATTTATAATTATAATAACTAATATTTGGTAATAAAACCAGATTAAATTTTATTAATAACGGATAATAAAAGTAGAACAAATTAATTAATATAGTTATGGTTAAAACTTGGTTTGGCACGTTACATGCACTAATGTTAAAATTAATTTTACACAAATTAAATATTTTCATATTATAAATTGTTTTCCATATTTGTAATATGTGTTTATATATTATATAATAAGAACTATTTTATTTTTAGTCTTAAAGGATATATTACCGAGGTTAAAACTAGTTGACGTGGTGAAAATTAAAGTGGTAAAAGCGAGTAACCACAAACTTGAAGAAACTAAAATGTTTAAAATGTGTTTATTTTTTAATTTTTGTGTTTTTAATCAACCTTATATTCCTATAATATATCATTTATCAATTTTTAGTCACTTTTATTGATACTGAATTCCAATTATTTAATAGTTTTGGCAACTTACAAAAATGCGACCCCTCACTTTTAAAGGGTGACTCCTCTAATATCGTCCCCAAAAATATAAGTTCTTTCACTACATCCTATAAATGGTAAAATAATGTCCTAAAATTCATTACCATATCCTAAAATTCCTTTTTCATTATAAATACCTATTAGTAAGTCATTTGGTGAAAACATAATGTGGTTTTCCAAAGATGGGGTATTGTTCATAACTGAGCATTCTTTATTTTTCTATTTATTCTTCCACCTCCATAAAATAATATTATGAAATTTTTATATAATATAATTATTATTTTACATATAAAATTATTTTAGTTTGTTAATTTCATAACAAAAAACCTTATCATATTCCATAAAATGGGAAACAAAACCATCATTTGTGTGTACGAAAGTCTACCACTTTGAGAACTGGTGCAATTCGTTTTCAATCACAACATCTCATGGCTATTTATGATAATGAATTTAACACACACACACACACACAAACACACACACATATATATATATATGATATGAATGAAATATTTATCATTATGGATAATTAATATATAAAATATTTTCTTATCTTTCCTTTTATAAAAAGATGATAACATCATTCATGCGCACATGTGGATTACCACCTCCACAAAGTGGTGTTATATTTTTTCATTAATTCATTACATGGATGGTATATATAAGTGTATTTAATGAAATAATATTATATTTATGATATCATAAAAAATAAATAAAGATAAAATAAAACTTATCTTCTTTTCCATCATGATCATTGAGAATGGAAATGTTACTCATGTGTACATATGACTTACTGTCTCCATGATGGTAACATAGTTCATTTTACATAAACATTTTTCATAGTTGGTTTTATAAGTATGATTGATTTATAATAAAGATAATTATTCCATGATAATTATTTTGGATATGATAAAATAATAATATCCCTAACCCTAGTTATCTTACTTATGTGATTTTGGATATATGAGCCAAACATCATCAAAAAATCAGATTTGAACATAAATGATTAAGTAATTGAATAAAAAATTCTAATAAATAAAATAAAACTAAAAATTAACATTATAAAAGTTATTAATAAAGTAATTAATTAACATAATTTTATTGTTCAAGAAGATAAAGAACACATTGTCACAACCCAACCCACCGAGGCCTGCCTGGTTGGGGGTAAGCTGAGTGTGACAACCTCAAGTCCACCTCTAAAAGGCCAGGGGATGGAGACAAGAAAAAGTAATAATAATACTGAAATAAGAGGCCTTAGTATAAAAAAAATTTATGAACACACATAACTAACTACATTCAACATTATAGAGGTATAATAAAATACTAAACATCTTGAGTGTAAAAAATGCATAAAATAGCCTATAATAAATACATATTAGATTAAAATAAAAAAATATAAATTGAAAATGAGAAAAATACATGACCAACCAAAAATACCAAGGGAAAACCAAAACATTCATCACTATTAATAGTGGAGAGGGGGATAAACTAGCTCCAGATCCAAGAGTCTGGCCATAAATCATTGTTAGTGCCACCTCATACTAATAAGATCCACTAAAACTAGGTCCACCATAGTCAATGATAATATATCCATAATTTTCATAATACACTATACATGTAGAAAAATATAATGCAGGGATGAGTATAAACATAACCAATAAGGCACCTCAAAATCACGAAGAACAAAACATCCATAAGGAGAGTACTCAACTCATCAAAATAAAGGCATATCGAATATAATTTGAGAAACAAACCATAATAATTACCTAGATATACTCAAGAAGAAAAAAATGAGATAATAAGGGGTTATCCATCTCCGTATATTAAATAATAATGATAAGTTATCCTATAGATCCAAGGTTCATCTTTGATTCCCAACATCGTGTGCAACTACATAAGAATCTATTTTGGGGGTCCCACAATTTATACTATGATCCACATCTAAGGGAGATCTATCACATAACTTTGAATCGATCATAGTCTCACCGGTATTTTTATGGAGGGGCCCACTCCCCACTATTATGATCCAAGTCTTGGGATCCATGCTTTATGGAGGACCCACACCCCTTCAGAGCTTAATGATGGGGGAGTTATACTCTATATACAGATAACCCACACCTAATGTAGTATGGGGGAGTACCTACTCCACCTGTTAATAGAGTATGGGGGACCCATAACTTGGTGTTATAAGGGATTACTAACCACAAAATATCTTTAATGATCACACCTGATCAATTCTATTGTTCAAGCATTGCATAATGAAGCATCACAATTGAGATATCTTGCATCATATCTCATATTCCACAATGAAGGATACCATCAAATTCCATGTGGAAACCTAATCAGGATAGACTACTCATGGGTCCAAATATTATTCTGAAAAAAATTTGGTTAATGCATGAGGCTCATTGTCATTTTGACGGACTAAAAAATAAATTCACAAACATGTCATCAAAAATTTACCTGAATGGAAAAATGGACCACTCTATTACAATCCCCATGAAAAAATAACTATTATAGGCTATTCACTTTTCAAAAATGGACACTTAGTAAAAAACAACGAATTTCATCATATAACATATGGAGGGTAGTTCAGGGGCTTGACCCATGAGACTAAATAAATTATCCAACATTGGTCCTAAATCATCCATATCAATATCAGGGTCAAGATTTCATTGATAAATTTTTAATCTAACATCTCTTGATGAAGTTATGTGAGAAAAAAGATATTAGTAATAATAGAAATATAATTATTATTATTATAAATATAAATATTACATGAATATATTAAAAGAGGCTCCTTGAATAACCCATCCTTAAAGAACACCTACAATGCCCCCTGTGATTCCCCTTTTAGATTTTCATTTCTCATTGTTTATTTTATAATATAATTATCACTGATAATGATAAAATATAACAACTCCTCATATTCCTCCCATTACTACCATTCCTACAATCACATGTATGGGGGGGATCAAATATTATCTTTTTCCTCCGTCTCCTCAATTCTCAAGTTTTCACTGCCTCCATGCGTACCACAAATGGATGCTCCGGTGCAACATCAACGATGGGTCACACCCAAATCTGAACTTGGCCACACTCTATGGTCTCCCAAAAGTCATATTTTGGATTTTCTTCACTAGAAAATTATCCATTATATACATCAATAGAAACCACATGTCTTAGGTCTTGGAAACCCTACCGTATTCGCTAACATTAGACGCCACTATCACCAGTGAATATATTCCATCCACTAATTTCTCATAATCATTAATCACCACTATTTTGTAGAGATCCACTCAATATGGTTCAAAAACCACCAATCTCAATCCAAAGTGGAGATTCTATCATTTTATACACACCTCTATTTCATTTACAATACCCAAACCCAAACTCGTGTTTTCAATGTAATATTCCAAGAATTAATAGACAACTATCGGCCCCTCTAGGTTTCGTCGGATCATATGCCAATCAATAACCAATGATGAACACCAAAAATGGTGGGAGGAAGGTGCATAACACAATGTGAGAGTAAATAAATGGCTATTTTTATTTGTCCATTGTCAATATAATCTATGAAATGGGTTTTATCAAATCAACAATAATAAAAAAAAGATAAATAATCTCAAATATTTAGATCTTGGAAGAGAAAATAATTTATGACATAATAAATTTAATATTTTTAATATATCAATATTGAGGACCTCTGATCTCTAGAATATTTCACTAAATCGTACCCTAACTTCAAAAATCGTTCTATAAATATGCCAAAGTATTGGATGATAAAAAATCAGTCATAAAACTCCAGCCCACCTTCAAGGATTTTCATCTTAAAAAGAAAAAACCTACTCAGAACAGTGAGTATAAAATTCTCACAACTGTGTTTCCCACTCCCATGTTCACTTATGAAGGTTTCTGTGTGGTCTGAAATCACACACCCATGGGAAAAAATTTCCCATGAAGGGTCTTATAATTGAACCACGAGTCACTATTTTATTTCACCCTTATACCACAGTATTTAACTGATTCTGTATTGTAAATTTCATTTACTAAAAAAATAAACCTCATTTTGGAATCAATAATAAAATTATTGTCAATTTTAATAAGCTAAGTTTTACTTTTTTTTGCATGTTTTAATTATAGTTGGAGGTTATTTGGAGGGCCCAAGATGAAGTTGAATAAATATAGACTAAAATGTGCAAGATTCCAAGAACACTAGTTGACTGAAATAGACACTTTAGTTGATATATTATTTTAATTGGGCTCAAATTTGGTGAGAGGATCCAAAATTAATTGGTATAAAACTCTTTTTAAGACACATAATACCAATTCTTCTGTTAATTATCCAAACTGAACTCAACTTTCCATGAAAAAAAATCTACATGAAGTCAAAAGTTCTGCTCTGTATTTTGGCCATATATTGAGATGTAGGCATAAAAATGATTCCATATTTTGGGGGATATTTTTAATAGGTGGGGAATTTTTTTAGTTTTCACCAAAGTGAGATAGGTATATATAAACACCCTTGACCATGGTCTAAGTGGTTTCCCTAAATTTGAGTGCCCAAAACAACCATCGACTTTCCTATAAAAGAGTACCCGGAGAACCCCCATTTAAAGTTAAAACCAGTATAAACTGTTGGATATTTTGTAGACCAAAATGAGTACTCTCGTCATCCAATATGATCTGGTTGTCCCAATACTCATAGGGGGGTCAAGAATGAAGACAAATTTCCACCAGAGCCTCTTCATCCTCTCGATGGAAAACTAAATGGTGGATGATCATTTCAAGAGTGCTATCGAAATTATAAAGGGAGTTTCTAAACATTTTATTCAAATGGTTTAGAGTAAATTTGTGTCAAACATTTTATTAATGTTTTATCTTATATTGATCCTTCTTTGAATGCATTTATTTGGTACACTTATGTGAAACAATTTTCATTTAAATACTGACTGGGTTGAGAATTAAGTGGGAATAATTGGTTGTTTTGATTGGTCAACACGTGAATCCTATTTTTCTCACACATACAAAAGAATTCAGTATTATTTGGTAGCCCTTGTCATTTACTTGAGATCGAGACCATGACAAATGATTTTTTTGTTAAGGGTTGGTTATTTGTTCATCATTTATAGGGAATAAGGGGAATCGAGATCTTGATTACCCTCAACTGAAGGATTCCATTAAACTAGGAGTAATTTTTTGAATAATGAACAAAAAAAGATATGTTGTAAACCCTAATTGACATCCTTATCTCGTTATTCTTAAAACAACACCATTATTTATCTATTATTAAACATTTTAATTAAGTCATTTTATTTTTAAAACTGTTTTCAAAACTACACTGTTTTTAGTAATATTTATTAAAATACACACTTTAAACATCCAATTATATTGGATAGATAACCTATGGTCTTCCTTTTAATATAAATTAAATTTAAAAATATAATCAATTTGACATGTCACAAAAACATGTTCAGATTTTGGTGCTGATTCTAGGGAGTGATTTGGTTTTTAATCCATGTTTTTATAAGTTTTTTTATATATTTTGTGAATATTTATTTGTTTTATCTTCTAACCTTACATATATTTCTATGTAAAGGTTTATTTCTTGTGTAGGTTCGGTGGATGATGTGTTTTAATCTGGGAAATTTACCTCCTTTTGAACCTGATTTAGAGAGGATCCTACATCAGTGACATCAAGACACACCGGAAAACCCTTTGAAGGAGGACACAAAACAACTTGAGACTTTTCTAAACCCCTATTTTTCTAGAACCAAACTAGAAACTGAACATAATGTGTATAAAAAGTATAAAAAAACTAAAAAGTAACAGAAATAACCTAACATGATGTTGATATCCAATAGACATATATTCAAATACAAAGAGAGGCACCACATTTTTGAACATAAATATGGTTTAATTAACTTATCACCAATATTATTTGGACTCATGGGTGTGGTCTACATAAGCACTTAATTTTTTTTACATCATGTGTTAAACATGAAAACCCACTAATGGGGATGAAGAATAAGTAAATATAAGTGAAATCCATTTTTTATTAGAAGATATCACAACAAATTGACTATATTATGTTAATTCCCCAATTAGATGTTGGGAAGACATGAAATTCATTTTCCTTGAAAAATAGTTCCTAGTCTCTCGAAATGTGAAAGCAAGGAAAGAAATTTGTGGGTTAAGGAAGTCACAAGGTGAAAAAATTATTGAATACTAGGAAAGATTTAAAAGACATTGTTCAAGTTTCCCACATCAAGTGATCAACTTTTAATATAGTATTTTTACAAAGGTTTACTTATTATTGATTGAACCATTATTGATACTACTTTAAGTGTTTCTCTAACTGAAAAAACATAAATCGTTTCGAGGAACCACATTGAGAAAATGATGTAGAACAATTATCAATTTTTTTTAAGGTCTAGTGTACCAATTCAAGGTGTCCATGAGGTGTAAGGATTTGAGTTTGTGAAGAAGGTGGACTTGAAGTTTGAAGAAGTAAGTACCCTTATTCAACAACCTTGTTTTTCCAAATGAAAATAAAAATCCCCTCCTTCCATCCATTGTGGCATCTGTTCTACCGACACCCACTATTATGAGAAATTTCCTCAATTAAGAGAACCATTCAAGAGTTGGGATGTGATTATTCTATTAAACCCCTATAACCAACCAATTAGGAAAGAACCATATTATAAACCCAAATATGGGTGGAAATACAACTAACTGTATATACAAGTGGGGTATTCAAACCAATCTCAACAACCATTGAACCAACTAGGTCAGGGTAGTCATCCACCACCTCCACGAAAAAATCCCCAACCACCATAAAGGCATTTAAAACAGCCCCTACAAAAACTAATCATTTCCTAGATGACATGGTAAAACAAATGGATTCAAATGACATCCAATTTGAAAAAACCACCAAAAATTCCATAGAATAACTAGAAAACCAATTTAAAAATCTTTCTAACTTGGTGATAGAAATCTAAAATCATGGGTTGGGTAAACTACCCAATAAACCAATTGTAAATAATAAGTATAAGGTAAATTTCAGTTAAATCACCCTCATGAATGGAAAATAACTCAAAATCGACACTAACTATCCATTAAGGTTATCACCTCCCAAAGAAACCACCATCCCAAACACTAAAAATGGCCCAAATGAAGAGAAACATTGTCCTCAGAGAATCCATTGGAAAATAATGAGAGTTTAATTTGATTAATAACCATGCCAAACCATTCCTCTTACGTATCCCAAAAGGTACACCCAACCAAGGAAAAAATAATCTTATCTTGATAAAAAATCCTAGAAACTTTAGAAAATATGGGTTAACATTCCATTGATTGATGTAATAAAGAAAAGTACACGGTATACCAAATTTTTGAAGGATATATGTACACAATGAAGGGGAATTTGTGGTAATGAACATTTTATACTTGGTGGGAATGTCTTATAATTGATAGAGCCATAACTTCCCGCCAAATGCAATGATCCTGAAAAATATTTGATTCTTTGAACCATAAGAGAGTATTTGGTTCCAAAGTTATGTTTTATTTGAGTGCTTCTATAAATATGATTCCTTATTCCATTTTACATGTAATATGGGATTGGAAATTAAATACCTTTGAAATTCTTGTTCAATTGGAAAACCAGAGTACTGCACACCCCAATGGTGTGTTAGAGGATGTTCTCATGTGGTTAAAAAATTTAATTTTTCATACTGATTTTTATATAAATAAAAACGAATATGATAGGATTAATGGACACACCCCGATTATTCTGGGGGGGGGGGGCTTTGTTGATAACCATAAAAACCATAATTAGTATCTACAATGGTAGATTATCTATGGGATTTGGTGCTAACATTTTCTACTTTAACATCCTTGATTCCTTAAAGCACCCCTTTGAAGAACAATCCTCACATTTAGTAAATTCTATTGATGTACTCCCTACCCATGAATGAACTTATTTTCTTTCGTCCTATCCCATTTTTTAGTTTTCATAATTGATGGAAATTCTAGGAAATGAATCATTCATAGAATGTTGTACCCGTTTTGAAAAATTTCCTCCATGTACGTTAATTAATGATTTCTTAAACCATTAGGACCCCATGACCATCGATGATACTGCTAAACTTATAAAATATCATTCCTCATTCGAGGATATTACCAATAAGCATTCATATAAGATCAATGACCTCTCACTTTCACATTCACTCCCATTAATCCAAATCCCCATGAATTGAAACTTAAACCTCTTCCTCAAAATTTCAAATATTCATATCTTGATAATGAAAACAAGATGCGTGTAATAATTTCTAGTTTACTACCTCCAGATACTGAATTATGACTAATTAACCTTTTTAGGGAGTATAAATGAGCTTTGGGATGGACACTTATAGACATTCCTAGTATTAGCCCCTCAATTTTCACAAATCAAATATTTTTAAATGATGATGCTAAACCAGTGAGGAATACACAACCTTGTATGAACTCATAACTCCTAGACATAATGAAAAAGGAGGTTACAAAATTATTTTCCTCTAGAATCATTTAACTCATCTCTGATATACAATGGGTCATTCCAGGGTAGGTAGTTCCCAACAAAATTTTCTTACAGTAATTAAAAATAAAGACAATGAATTGGTTTCAAACCGTGTGAAGAATAGTTGGAATTTATATATAGTCTATCATCGAATAAACCAACACACTAGGAAGGACCCTTTCCCATTTCTGTTTATTGTATAGAGGCTAGAGAGGCTAGTGGGGAAGTCCCATTGCTATTTTCTTTAAGGGTATTATAGATAAATTCATATCCATATTGCACCAGAGGATTAGGAAAAGACAAATTTCATTTGAACCTTTGGAAAATTTTCCTATACGAGGGTTCTATTTGGTATGTACAATGCTCTAGGTACTATCTATAATTGAATGGTAACTATTTTTTCTGATTACCAAGATAATTGAATGGATGTTTTCAGGGATAATTTCACTTTATATGGTTCCCCTTTTGATCTATGTTTGAGTAGTATTGGTTCTCTCCTTCATTGATATATTGAAACTAACCTGATATTAAATTATGAGAAATTCCATTTTATGGTGAGACAAGGTATATTAGTTGGACATTCCATTTTTGGGGATGGTATTCAGGCCAATAAATCAAAATTGGATGTTATTTATTCCTTACCATTCCCCAAAAATTTATGGGATGTGTGGTCTTTATTTAGTCATGCTAGATTTTATCATTATTTCACTCTTGAATTTTGCAATATTTCACTTTCCGTCTTTCGATTACTCCAAAAAGAAAAAGAATTTGTGTCTAATATAAGTTGATAGGTTGCTTTTAAAAAACTGAAATGGAGTCTCACATCACCCTTGGTAATCCAACCACCTCAATGGGATTCGCCACTTGAGATGATGTGGGATAACTCTAAATATATAGTTGGGGTAGTCTTATTACAATGATTTTATTAAGCTCCACGTGTCATATCTTATCCCTCACCAACACTATAATTTTCCCTAGAAAATGAAACCAAAACTAAAAAATAATTCCTTACCATTTTGTTTTCTTTAGATAAATTAAGGTTATACCTTTTACTGTCAAACATAATTGTGTTATCAGACCATGCGTCCCCATAGTATCTTCTTAATAAACTATAAGACAAACCATGTCTCATTTGATGAATTCTACTCTTTAAGGAATTTAACCAAGAAATTAAAGATAATAAAGGACCAGAGATTGTAGAAACTTACCATATCAATATTATTCTACCATTTTCAAACATTGAGTCCTCTGTCTGTATTCTCATAAATTAAACGTTTCCAGATAGAAATTTTACCGCATGCAAGATATTCTTCCTTGGTATGACAAAATTTTAAATTATTTGGATGTATCTTGCCTTCCTTCTGATTTCAAAAAAACTCAAAATGAATGTCTTAAAAATGAGCCCCGTTTGTACATTTGGGATAACACATACCTTTGGCGCACATGTAGTGATAAAATAATTAGTCATTTTGTTCTAAATAGATAGTTTCGGTATTTCCTTAGGTTCTATCATACTATTTTTATTGGATCCACTTTGGTCCCCAACATACTGCTTTTATGGTCATTGATTCTAGTCGCTTTTTGATAACATTAATTTGGGATGAACATGATTTCTATAAGGTTGTCCTTATTTCCAATGAATGGGGAATGACTCTAATATAAATGGAATTATATAATAACCCCTTCCCTTTCATGAAATTTTTTATTTCTGTGGAATTGAATTTACAGGGCCATCTCCCAATTCATGTAGTAACTTGTACATTCTTATGGAATTTGATTATCTGTTAAAATGAGAAGAGTTATGAGCCACAAGGTTAGATGATTACAAAATTGTTATGAAATTTTTGAGAAACCAAATTTTTTGTAGGATTGTATTAAATAGGTTCATCATCAGTGATCAAGGTTCTCATTTCTATAACTAAAAAATGAAATAATATTTGTGTTTGTATAGGGTCGGGTATTGAGTGTCTGTTACTTATCAACCACAAACCAATGGTTTATATGTGGTGTCAAATAGAGAAGTAAAAAAAATATAATGAAAAATGGTTTAACTCAATTGAAAATAATGGAGTCTCTTACTCAATGATTCATTATGGTCTTATCATACTAAATTTAAAACTCCCATTGGTATATCATCTTATCATCTTACTTTTGGAAATAGTTTTCACCTCCCTAATGAGAAAGAGGACTAAGACTACTAGGAATTTAAATAATGAATTTCTAATCTTTATGGTGTAGGTGCTTAAAGAAAGTTACAATTTCAGGATTTGGAAAAAATTCCTAGAGATTCATATGAGAACTCCAAGATTTATGAGGAGGAAAACATGGATTCCCATGATCATCTCATCCTTCATCTATAATTCCAAAATGGGTAGATGATCCTCCATTAAAATGAAATTATGAAGTTTAATTCAGGTAATATTTGTTCCTTCTGGTTTTTTGCATGCACTATTACTAATTTTTATTCATTTAGTGTTATTGAGGTTACAAATAAAGAAAAAAAAATATTTACTATCAATGGGTAGTGGCTGAAGCAGTTTTATGAAGCCCTTATGAAGTCCTTGATGGATGAACTCCAAGTTTAATAAGAAACCTCTGAATGGAACCCATTATATTTTTTCCTTCCTTACCACATTCTCATTTATTATAGTGTCGAAACTACATACTCTAGGTGTAGGGGATTGGTACATTCTGGGTTATTTAGGAATTTTCTCACCTTTCTTATTTTTATATTTTTCTCTTATTGAATATTATTTTTACTTTTCTCTACCTTGTTTTGTTCATTTGTATTTTCATATTCTTTCTTATTTCTTCTCTTTTTAGCTTTTTGAATATTATTGTTACCTTCCCCCCTTATTTAACCCCTTACTTTTGTGCTGGAATTTTCATTTTTCCGACATAATTATGGAAATTATTTTAAATGTATGAGGAATTTCCCTATTTCATATTGTTGTTGGTCCTAAAAGTTCCTCATTCAAGATGAAGAAAATTCCATCAAACTTGAAAAAGGGTAGAAATAAAATCCTCAAGAAGATGATGGAAAATGTACAAAGGAATGAGAAATACCATGAAGTGAAAATCCCCTCATAGACCACTGCTCTACATGTTTATCCAATTCATCGTGAGGCATACGTGAACTGAGTAGTTCATGGGATGAAAGTGGTAGACCAAAATCCACAAGCGAAAAATAATTTTCTTACGAGAAGGAGGCAGTATCTCCGTCCCCATAAAAGAAGATCCCCAATGAAATAAGTAGTTCGTGGGATGAGGTGGTGTCGCCTGCCCCCACAAATGAATCCCCCCGATGACTAAGTCGTATACATGCTCGGAATCATTTCTAGGATTCCAAAAAATAATTTATGCATACAAATCCAATCCTCTATAAATAAAACAAAATGGGGATAAAAAATGGAGGATTAAAGGAGAACTCTATGATGAAAAAGGGGGAGAAAGATCAAGAGAGGGTGCAAGAGAAATCCCGCCTACACCCAAAGAAGTTTGCAAACTCCATCCCAAGAACCATGCGTGGGTGGCCCTTTATGGAACTCCACCCAACGAATAATATGTGGAAGACCCTTCGAAAAATATAATATGTAGAGGTAGTGTAATTTGTGGAATTGAGGTGACATTTTCTAACCCCGAGCATAGATAAGAAACATCACAAACGAATAAAAATAGTTCATAGACAAAACTTTTCGGATAACAATTCGCAGGTGACCCTTTGTAGAAAATAGTTTGCGAATGACCATTTGTGGAAACAAGTTCTCAGAGGAACCTTTGTGGAAAAAAGTTCATGATTGATCCCACACAGGAAATGGTTCACATATGACCCTTTTTGGGAAAATGTTCAGGACCAACCCTTCACGGACAAAATCCTCCGCATATGGTTCTTCACAGACTCTCCTCATGAGACCCTGAAAACCCCATAACCTGACTCCTATGCCTAGTTTATCCTGAACTCCATGGACTATCACAGTATTTATGTTTATAAAATATATGGAAACACTCTTCTCCATCAATAAAACACTTTGTCCCAAATTTTTTTGGATCTTTATAAAACTTTCCATCCATATAAAATGGATGTTCAGTGTACTGAGGACACCTATTCTTGACTATGGGAACAATACCCAATGGATATACATACTTTGACAATAAAAAAATCCTATCAACTAGAGATAAATTCATCCTCAAGAGAGGATTTTCATACCTCTATACTCACAAATGAATTCCATTCCCCATTTCATTTACCCTGATCTGAGAATACCTAAAATCATGGTTTGTTCAATCCTTCCCTCTATTGTTCAAGACATTTCAAAACATCCTAGCTGGATTATCATTTAGTTAATAATCATTTCAATAAAACATGTTCCTTGATATATGAACTTAAACTGTAGGACCTGAAATCTTCCTTACGAAATGACGTTAAACTCTAGGGTATTTTCCCTACATCATGAAATTAAAATGCGATTCCATTATTCTGACCACATGACGTTAAACTGTATTGTATTATCCCATGCAACAAAAAATTAAATTGTGATTCCATCTTCTAAGATATATGATGTCAAATTATTGTATACCACATTTAATATTAAAATGGGAACTACTCCTGAGGTAAGATCCAATTCTTTCTTAAGGGAAGCACTGTGTCCCTAGCCTCTTCCCCCGTCATCCTCCTCCTCTTCAACCAGCAAAAAAAGGAAAAGTGCGTGACTTGCCGGATATAATTCTTCCTCTTGTTTCTCACACTGATCATGACTTGTGTGGTCTTAGAGGTGATTTTTGATCATGGATTCCACACGATTCACCCAATAATGAGCTATGAGAACTCTAATTCCTACCACAACAAGGATATATAGGATTCATGCATAAGGTCTAAGCTTAAACAGACCTACTAGAAGGTTAAATCCCCAGTCAGATATCCTCAAACAGTTATCTCCCATGCGTAAGAACTAATCATCCCTCTTAATTGGCCTCTTCAAGGTTCTAAGTCCCAACTCAAACATAACAACGAGGGCTTTGATTCCTAACTAATTTGGATACATAGGAAGCCCCCCTGAGGTCTAAACCCAACATATAAATTACCCTAATGCTCTCTGGGACACCCCCGATAAGGTCATATCTACCTAGGATACCACATCTATCTCAGGTACCTTAGTCCGCTTTGACATAATTTCCTCAACAACCTAAACCAGGTAATCCTTTGCATGTATGTCATTGATACATAACGTTAAATTGAATGGATGGGTCCTAGTCACATGACCTTAAAAGGTGATGTGTCTAGTAAAGGGACACCGAACTATGTGGGATCTGATTCCCCTCATGAGGATATAAAGGAATCCCACCTTATAGGTTCGATCCCAACATCAAAATAGCTCCCATAATCCCTAGATGATCACAAATTTCAGAGGACCATCCCATTTGGTTCAAAACCCGCATCATCTTAGGGAACGACTAGATCATCTCTGATATTTTCATAAAAGGATAAAATCAATGTGGAACTTTGGATACATACACGAATCATCATTAATTGAGAACATAGAATATATACAGATTATTCTAGACCCATGAATAACTCTGAATGACCTTGTTACCCTATGATATGCCACAAACACATTCTTGGGAATGAACTAAGGATTCATGATTATATGAACAATGATTAAATCTAGAATGTAGTCCAATAATAGGATATAGTTCCCCAAAAAAGTTTATATGATCCCGATTTTCCATCCTCATAACCAATGTGAGTTCCCAAAGTGTCATTGGCCACATCATCCAACGAGCACCTACCATTTGAAATTAGGTCCATGAATCATGGATACGGGAGCCGTTAAGTGTTTATAGATCTATAAACAGTCCCATTAGAAGCCATAGAAGATGTTATTACCAACGCCAGTGATTGAACACTAATAAATCCCATGTAATTGAATTAGTGGTCCATATCATACATCGGAAAAAAACTTTAATCTCTTCATCCGAAACAACTATTTTAACCAAAACAATCCCAGATAGGATGCGTGTTTTTGCATGAATTTAACAAGAGGGTGTGACTTTTTATTGTTAATTGTTTTATTTTTGATGATATAAATGGTTTTATCATTTTTATTACTTTGAGAATAATGGTACACTTTGTGAGAGTATTTTATGAGAAATCTTTTTCCATGATCATGGAGAATAAATCCTTGGTGTAGTTTTTTCATTGATCACTTAGCTATCAAGAATTAAATTTTAAATATTAAATCTTCACGAAGTTGGAAATATCTCCATGAATAATTTTTTTAAGTGTTACTTTTCCCAAGAGTGTGAATGTTTAGTTGTGGGGGTGTGATTTCACCAAGATTCACTATTTTATTTATCCCTTATACCACTATATTAAACTAGTTTTTTATTGTAACTTAAAATTATTATAAAAAATTTCACTTCATGTTTGATTCAATAATTAACTGTTTATTAATTTTAAAAATATAAATTTCACTTATTTTTATGTTTTCATTGTAGATTGAGGTGATTTGGAGGTCCCAAGACGAAGTGGAAGAAAAATGGGGCAAAATGTGCAAGATTACAAGAACACCAATGGACTCAAACAGACACTTTAGTAGATCTGTGATTTCAATTGGGCTCAAATTTAACAAGATTATCCAAAATTAATTTGGATAAAACTCTTATGAAGACACCCCTTCCCAATTTTACCATTATGTGGCCCAACATAACTGATATTTCCAAGATACCGAATCTGTATAAAGTCAAAAGTTTTGTTCTATATTTCCGCCATATCTTGAGCTATCGGCCTCTAAATGATGCCAAAATTTTGGTGGAGATATTAAATAGGTGGGTAAACAACTGTTTAGTTTTTCTAAAAAGATAGATAAGTCTATCTTACAACCCATAACTATAGACTAATTTGTTTCTCAAAATATGGGTACTCAAAACCACCATCCACTTTTCCTATAAAAGAGTACCTTGGGAACCCCATTTTAATGTTCAATAAAAGAAAATATGTAACATTTTGGAGACCCAAAGGATTATTATCCCCACCCTAAAATTTTTGGGGGACCGTATCCTCACATACAGATCATGTATGAAGGAAAAGTTTCACCCGAGCCTCATCCTCATCTTGAGGGAAAGCTAAACGGTGGAAAATCATTTCAAGATAGATATACATCCTATAAAGGGAGTTACAACATTTTTTCTTCAGATGGTTTTGTGTAATTTATATGTGAAAAAAATACATTTATGTGTTTTATTTATTTTATCCTCCTTTGAATGAATTTCTTTGGTACACTTATGTGTAAAAATTTTTATTTCTACACAGTTTGGGTTGAGATATAAGTGGTATTATTTGGTTGTTCCAATTGGAAAACACACGCATCCTATTTATCTCACACATACATAATATTTTAGTATTATTTATTATCCATTATTATTTTCTGGAGATCCAAAACATGACAACATGATTGTTGTGTTAAGGGTTGGTTCTTTGTGTATATTTTTAAAGGGCATGAGGGGAATTGAGATATTCACTACCCTAAACTATGGGATTATGTTAAACCATGTGTAATTTTCAGAACAATAAACAAAAAAATATGTTTCATGAACTTGAAATAACCTCCTTGTCTCATAATTCTTAAAAAACATTCTTTATTTATAAACTATTAAACTCTTTAATTTAGTCATTTTATTTTTAAAATAGTTTTGAAAACCATTCGATCATTTAGTAATCTTTGTTAAAAATACACACTTTAAACATCCAACAATCCTTGAGAGATGACCTTGGTTTTTCTATTTACTATAAATCAAATTTAAAAATAGTAATCAATTTTACATTTCGTGACAACGCATTCATCTTATACCATCTGTTCTCAAACTCCACCATGCTCTTCAAAAGCTAACTCAAACTTCAGAGTCCTTCTTATCCTGGTCAACATCAGGCAATGAGTGGTGAACATGTCACCTCAGCTACGACATGTGGAATACATCATGTGATCAGTCCAACTATTGTGGTTGGGTTAAGAGGTATGCCAACTCACTAAACCAACATAGTTATTTGAAATGTTCCTACAAACCTCAGATATTTCTTACCGCCTTAGCCAAATATTTTCAATTCTCATCTAAGTGAGAACTATCAGAACACCTGATATCCTCATACAACACCAACAGATTAAATTTTGGGTTCAAAAAGGACTCACCATGACTCTGGTTAGTCCTCATTTACCCCAGGATGAACTGAAACTTCACAACCATTGCTTGAACCAACTCTAGGTCCACTATAACTACATCCACTAGCTACTACTAATATTGATGTGGCCTAAAAGGTCTCACAAAAATCTCCTCAAATAGTGCCACACCAATTGTTGAGTGGTAACTACTTTGATACTCAACTCTACTGATGGTAGAGAATCCTCCCAAACATGGATGAAAACCAATATGAAAACCCAAAGCATGTGTTCTAAAACATGAATCGTCTATTTTACATGGTGCTTTGTCTATAACATCCCAGAATCTTCACATCCATATGTAGTGATAAAAAAATAAACATTATATTTTTGACTTTGATACTGATAAATGTGACCCAATTTTTTCCCATAAAACGTACAACATTGAAAGAAAATATTGGACCACTTATATACGCCATGACCTTTTAGGTTTAGTGTTTTAGAGAATTTGGAAAGCTTCATAATAACTTGGGTTTATAGAAAACATGATCATAAATATCAAAATTATCTCCCACTATACCAAACATTTAAAATTGATCGTCAACATCATCCATGTGAAATCCATCTAGACATTGTTATTTTAATATCTTTCCACATAAACTAGGGAAAATAAAACATAAGAAAAGTGTGAGTTCATATGCTCAATAAGATTAAAAAAGGAAGATATGAATCAAAAAATAAACATAATGGTAAAATAATATGAACAAAAATTTTGAAAATTTCACCCTTCATATCAATGATTATAATCATGAGTCATATAATAAATCATGGAAATCCATAAGACTTGAATTATAAAAAATAACTGAGCATAAAACATTGAATTGTGGAATACACATAATAAAAAAAAATAATTTACTTATTAGTAAAGGATCCTTTCCAAGAATATCATAGTGGATTTGGTTCACTCCCCAAACCATTGTATTAGACAAGTTTAACTCCCAAGACTATCATGGTGGACAAACTTCTTTAATAAACCAGTTTTACATTCCGTTCCAATTCTTTCTGATCTAGGTTAAAATGCTGTCTATATTATGAGATATAATATCATTACCCAATGAATTATAGGGATATATAGGTCCCACCCTTCATATAATGTAAACCATACATATGTGTTACATAAGAACATAAATAATACCATAACCTAAATAAGAAATAACTTTCATAAACATTTCATCATAGTTTAACCCATTGAAAAGAAATGAGTTATATTGATATAAACATAAACCAACCATAAAAAATAAGCATAGTTTCATTGAAAAAATCCTCAGTCAATAATATGTAACATAAAATATTGTTATCATAGATGGAAAATAATTTTGAGATATCACTCGAAATAATTCTTTAGGAAAATGTCCTTTCAATTTTGGAAAACAGTTTCTAAACAATTAAAATTTTATAAAACCATTTTCATTGATAATTAATTTGAAAAATATAAATGATTCTTTTAAAAATAATTTTAAACATATTTCAAATCATTTCCTTGAAAATTAAAGGATCATTGAAAACTAGTTTTTAGAAAACACTTTTTGAAAACGTGAGTTTTGAATGAAACAAATTTCAGACCATAGAGAGAATACCATTAAATGAAACTTATAATTTGATAAAAAATGGGATCTTAATGGTAAAACATGTAATGGGAAATTTTATAAACACCATTTAAGAGAATATTGCTTCATAATATAACATGTGTCTCAAAGAAGGTAAATTGAGACAAAATTACCTTACTGATTTGGTAAAATATGTAAAGGGAAATTTTATAAACACCATTTAAGAGAATATTGCTTCATAATATAACATGTGTCTCAAATAAGGTAAATTGAGACAAAATACATTCCTTGAAAATTCTTAAAATATCATTGAAAACTAGTTTTTAGAAAACACTTATCAAAATCATGGTTTTTGAATGAAACAAATTTCATACTTAAGAGAGAATACCATTAAATTAAACTTATAATATGATGAAAAGTTGGATCTTAATGGTAAAACATGTAAAGGGAAATTTTATAAACACTATTGAAGAGAACATTACTTCATAATATAACATGTTTCTCAAAGAAGGTAAATTGAGACAAAATTGCCTTATCGATTTGGTAACCTTTGAATCGTAAACCCCATGAAAGAGAGATATTAAAATTGATATGTAAATAGAAATAAATTTAAGGATAAGATCCTTATATTATGGGGACATATTCTAGGAATTTATTTAGAAATATTTTGTAAAAAACATTTATAATTGTTAATAAAAGAGAATAAGAGGATTCCTTTTATAGGAGAGGGGAGGGGTACTCTTTGAATGACTCAAAATATTAAATAAATATAAATTAATATTCAATTAAAAATGGAACCAAAATTAAGTTCAGGTGGGGATTGGTATAAATACTCTCATAAAATAATTTTTGGACATTTTTAGTTCAAATTATTATCCATATTATTTAGTTTTAACACTTATTTACACCCCTTTAATTCTTACTATGACGACATGGATTTTTACTCATTAAGGGTAAATACTTGTACAATAAAATTTAAAAATAACCATAAATGGATAATTTAGGACATTTTTAGAATTTTGAAAATTAATTTTCCTAATTTAATATTCTTTGTAATTATACCTCATTTAATAAAGTATTTTTTATTTTTAAAATATAATGTATCTTAATTTTGGGGATATTTATTACTTTGGATTTTAAAAATATCAAAACATCAAGATAACTTAGAACCAAAACATTTAATACAACCTAGTAATGTAAAATTATTCTATAAAATTAATTTATCACATTAATTATGTAACGACCCGAATCCGGAGCCCCTCTACTTGTGCCCCGTACCCGGTACGCCACATGACCTCAAGCGCGTTTCCCCAAACACCAGAGGCTGCTGACTAGCAGTGAGGGCCTTGGTGAGTCGGTGGGGAAACTATGCACTCATTTGGTAAGGTATACAGCGGAAAAACAACATTCCACAACCAAAACAGTAACAACATGCATAACAACAAAAACCAAACAACAAAAGAAATAAATAAATAAATATATATATAAATGATGACAATGATGCAGTAGGTACAAGTATCTATGGAAAGAATCAAACACAACGACGTGCTGGAATACAACTGAAAACTAGTGCAAAAGAAAAACAAAATAAACTCTTCAGCATCACGAGCCCCCGCTCGGTCCCATGCTCTCCAGCTCCAATGCAATCAAGATCCTGAAGTAGAAGGGCGCTTTCCCTTATCTATACCTGCAGCAACATAGTCTGCTTGGGCCCAAAAGCATGGCCCAAACAGGATGTGAGATACAATCCCAATAGTCAATCACCCAAAGATTTGATCCTAACAGTCAATGAATACATGATAGTAATATAACAAGAAGTAGTAAACATGATAACAAAAACAGCCACAATCCATAGTTCTAACAAGTAGAGTACACAAGTAAGAAGCCAACAACAAGAGGAAAATAGGTAACCCTATTGGAAGCTCTCATTGCCTAACCCCTATGGTTCAACCTCTAATACTAGCAACCCTCTGGGAGGCACACACAGTCTCACCCATATGGTTCAACTAAGTAATTAAGCAGACTCTCTGGGGAAGCACTCACCGTCAATTCCCCCTATAGTCTCGTATCGTGCTAAAGGCTCTCTGGGGAATCAATCAACGTCAATTCCCCCTGTGGCCTACGTCTTGGAACTAAAGACTCTATGAGGAATAACTCAATGGGAATTCCACCTATAGTCTTGCATCGTAATTAAAAGACACTCTGGAGAAGCCCTTCCGTCAATTCTCCCTTTGGTATACTACTCTAGGTTCTCATTGTCTAGAGTAGAACTAAACATGCTCAGTGCGCATATATCATCCCAAGTAAACCTCAAGAACTACTTGGAAAAAAACTAAGGCTCAACAATAATAATAAACCAATAGTTCCACTATCCTACAACTAGGCATGGAAACTGGAAAAATGCCCAACAGGAAAAACAAGAATGGAAAAGTAACTTGAGCACAAAATAAATTATTCTACTCACAAGCAATAACCTCTACTAAAGTAAACAAGCAAATGTAGGCAATCAACAGGGAAAAATAGGAAACACGTAATACACTATTCAAGGGTATTGGTGGAATTTGCACATAATATTAATCAACTTTCTATGGAAAGGCACAAACCACCTACCTCGATCCGAGGAGATCGATATAGATGAACCTCGACGACAGATTCCTCTTAGAACAACGTAGATCTAAGAAAACACACAAAACGTTCATCCCAAAATAACTTGGAAATGAGGAGGAATCAAGAATCAAGGCAAAAGAAGAAAGAAGAACTCACCGCTGCGATTCGAACGCAATCGACTGTGCTCGAATCGTGGAATAGACGGAGAGGCGGGAGCCCATCGAAGATCCGGCCGTACAGTCACTCTCAGAAGGATGAAAACTAAATAAGAAGATGAAACTGGGGGTTAGGCCCGACCCTGGTCCATTTAATGAAAAAAAGAAAGTACACGGCGTGTACTTCTTGAGTACATGGTGTGTACTTCAATTTTCATTACTCCGAAATAACCGGCCTCCACCTCATCCTTACACACCGTGTGTGTGGCCCAGACATAGAGAGAACATGACTTCGAGCTGGGGTAGTGTACACGGCGTGTACTCAAAAAGTACACGCCGTGTACTTCTGAAATTTCCAGAAAATTCATTTTTCTCAAAAACTCTAGAAAAAGGAAAAACGTACCTAAAAAGAAGATCCTAGTTCTTACAAACTGCCCCCTTAAATAAATTCATCCCTGAATTTCCCTAACGATTCAAAGAAGAAGAAACCCCAAAAAGCTATGGCCATTGCGATCGTACATCGGCCTCCCCCTCCCAGGTCTCATCCTGTACTCACTCGTGCTTCCATAGCACTCATACCAGAGGAACAGACCGCCCATAGAGAACCTTCGTACTACGATTGACAATCCGAATAGGATGATCCTCGAACAATGCATCCGCTTCAAGCTCGACTTCCTCAGGCTGAAAGATATGAGAAGGGTCTGAAAAGTAACATCGGAGTTGAGAGATGTGGAAGATGTCGTGCATGTCCCGATACCTCTAATGTAGCTGAAACCGATAGGCGACCGACCCCACTCTCTCAAAGACCTCAAACTGCCCAACGTACTGTGGTGAAAGCTTACCCTTTCTCCGAATCCTTTTGTGTCCCAACCTCAGTGCGACATGTAGGAAAACCTGATCATCGAACTCGAACTTTAGAGGTCGTCTCTGCTAATCAGCATAAGACTTCTGTCGAGACTTCGCTGTAGCCATTCTCTTCCGAATCAGCTATATCTGCTCTGAAGTCTCCTAAACAAGACGAGGTCCCAGCAAAGCTGCCTCTCCTGCCTCCCGCCAGCATAAGGGTGATCGGCATGGCCTACCAAACAAAGCCTCTTATGGTGCCATCTGAATGGTCTCCTGGAAACTATTTTTGTAGGAGAACTCCACCAGAGAAATATGCTTGTCCAAAGAACCACCAAAGTCAAGGATTCAAGCTCGGAGCATATCCCCAAGCACCTGGATCATGTGCTCGGACTGGCCATCAGTCTGGGGATGGTATGATGTACTCAAAAATACCTGTGTACCCAAGGCCTTCTAAAGTCCCTTCCAGAACTGAGAGGTAATGTGCGCATCTCTATCTGAAACAATAGAGCGCGGAACTCCATGCAGACCAACGATATCTCTGATGTAAATTCGTCACAGATCATCAACACTGAAGGTCTCCTTGATCAGCAAGAAGTGACCAACCTTCGTAAGTCTGTCGACGGCAACCCAAACAGCATCGTTCCCTCGGGGTGATCTCGGAAACCCGGTCATGAAGTCCATCGAAACATCGTTCCACTTCCACTCCGGAATGGGTAACTGCTGTAAAAGGGCTGCTGGTTGCTGATGCTCTGCTTTCACCCACTGACAATTATAACATCTCATGAAAAAACCAGCAATATCCTTCTTCATACCTGGACACCAGTACTGGCGATGAAGATCCCGATACATCTTGGTGACGCCAGGATGAACTGCCCAAACTGAGGAATGGAAATCCCGCATCAGCTCCTCGTGTATTTCTGCTGACACCCATACGCATCCTTGGAAACACAAGATCTCATCCTCGCCCACTGTCCATACAGCAAGAGGGTCCCCTCTTGACACACTCTCCCACAGGACTAAGACTTCCGAGTCTGATAGCTTCCTCATCCATACCCGATCAAGTAGCATGGAGGTAACATCTATAGAAGATAGAAAGGTATATCCCCGTCTGTCGTGCACCTCTAGATGCATCACGGAGAACAGATCCATCAGCTTCCACTCACTACTGGCCTCCTGAACTACTTGAATCTGAGTTCTTCTTCTCAACATGTCTGCCACGGCGTTTCCCTTTCCTAGAATATAGGCAAGCTCGAAATCAAAAGACTGAAGATACTCAACCCACCTGCACTGCCTCAGATTCAGATAATGCTGAGTGAAGATATACATGAGGCTCTTGTGGTCAGTGAAGGCCACAAAGTTCTCTCCCAGAAGATAATGTCTCCATCAAGGCAAGGCACGAACAACATCTGCCAACTCCAGATCGTGCGTAGGGTAGTTACTCTCATGTGGCCTCATCTGCCGAGACCCATACGCAACGAATCCATCTCCCTGCATAAGCATAGCTCCCATCCCGATACCCAAAACATCACAGTAAACAGTGTAGCTCTTTCCTGGATCTGGGAAGACTAGTATCGATGCTGATGTTAACCTCCCTTTCAGCTCCTAAAAGGCAGAATCACAAGAATCTGACCATAAGAACTTCGCCCCCTTTTTGGTCAGACCTTTCAAAGGTGATGCTAGACGAGAAAAGTCCTGAATGAGGCATATGTAGTATCCAGCCAGCCCTAGGAAGCTCCGTACCTCAAAAACGTTCTTCGGCTGCTCCCAGGAAATGAAAATACTCACTTTCTCTAGGTCCACAGATACTCTTGCCTCTGAGATGATGTGACCCAAGAAGTGAATTTAATCCATCCCGAAGTGGCACTTCGAGAGTTTAGCATAAAGCTGATGCTCTCTCAGTGTACTCAGAATGATCTCAATATGGGTGGCATTTTCGTGTCGAGTGTGAGAGTACTCCAAGATATCATCCACGAAGACCATGAAGAAGGAATCCATGTGAGGATGGAACACTTTGTTCATTAGTTCCATGAAAACTGCAGGTGCATTCATGAGTCTGAAAGGCATTACTGTATACTCGTAAAGACCATACCTGCTCCTGAAGGCTGTCAGAGGTATATCTGATGGTCTAACACACAACTAATGATAACCAGACCTCAAGTCGATCTTCGAGAACACCTGGGATCCTCGAAGATGATCAAAAATCTCATCAATTCTAGGCAAAGGATATATATTCTTGACCGTCAACTGGTTCAACTTCCGATAATCCACACGAAGCCGAAGGGTACCATATACCCTTTTTGCAAACAGGACAGGCAAACCCCAAAGAGAAGTACTGGGTCAGATGAAACCCTTAGATTATAGCTCCTCCAACTGCTTCTTGAGCTCCTGCAACTCAGTTGTGGCCATCCTATAGGGAGGAATGGACACCGGTTCCGCTCCTGGCACGAGCTCAATAGATAAGTCTACCTCACGCTCCGGAGGAAAACCTGAAAAGTTTTTTGAAAAGACGTCCTTGAAGCGATCCACCACTGGAAGAAAATCCAAATGGGGGGGGGGGGGTCCCCTGATCATCCAGATAAAGACTACCAATCTGGGCCATCACCCCTCCTAGCCCAAGATGCTCGAGTCTTGCCCGACTCACCCGAACGTCCCACTCGCCCTTATGAAGAAAAGACTCTCCCTCTGGTGAAATGAAACTCACTCGGCGGAGATAGCAGTCGATGGCTGCCTGAAAGGGAATAAACCAATACATGCCAAGGATGACATCATAGCCTGTCATATCTAGGATATAGAGATCCCATATGAAGCGATATACTGCAACCTTGAGAGGTCACTCTCTACACTGGCGTACACTAGATGTCCTCGTCCCCAAAGGGGTGTCTAGTGTCAATGAGTCATCAGAAGAAAAGACGCAGAGTCCAAGGCTCTCCACAACAACAACATAGATAAAAATATGTGTAGCACCAGTATCGAAAAGGGCTGAAGATAAAACTGAGGCTACTAAATTTGTACCTCGAATAATAGAAGAGTTGGGATCCTGCTGCTGATAAGTCTGCTCCACTGCAAAAGACTGGCCTGTACCGCAGCCCTGCGCCCCTGGATGACCACTCTGAGCTAAACCTCCCTGTTGGTGCTGAGAAACTGGTAGGTGACTGCCATGGCCTCGACCTCCACCTCGGCCCGAACGGCCAGAAGAACTCCAGTTCCCCAACTAGGGAGAAATTGGTGGTGCTGCTCCTGAATGAGGAGTCATGGAAGAACCCTGGTGACCTGCTGCTGGTGAGAAAACCTGGAAAAAAAGCTGAAGGTGACCCATCTTGCCGCAAGATCGGTGTTCCATGGGGTCTCTCTGGCACTGCGGCCTCATGTGCCCTATCCGGCCACACCATTAGCATGTCACCTGGCTTCCTGATGATGCGTATCACTTCCTTTAATCACCGCGTGTAGGCTCTCTATGGCGCTTCTTGCTGTCATTTGGAGGAAAAATAGCTCTGGAAGCAGACCCGCCCTGGTTCGCAGCTCCACAGTCTCTCAGATTTCACTCTACAATCAGTGCCTGGTTGACGATGGAAGTAATGGAAGTCAGCTGGAAGATGTTCACCTAGGAGTGGATCTCCCACCTAAGTCCATCCTCATACTTCCTCTCCAAGAACACCCCACTCCCTTCCATAAGGGGTGTAAAATGCTGCAGCTCAGTGAAATGAGAGGAATAATCTATGATAGATAGAGTACCCTAATCTAAGCTCATGAACTCCCGAGCTCGATCTGCCTTCGGGGTATTTGGGTAGATGTAGTCGTAGAACACGCACTGGAACTCCTCCCAAGCCATAGCCTACTGTTGACCCGCCTGTGAGACCACGTCCCACCACCTCTTGGAGGAGTCTCGAAGCATGTATGTGGAGAGCTTGACTCGCCTCTCTGGAGGCATCTCCAGATGCTCAAAGATAGTCAGCATGGCTTCCAGCGATGACTCTGCAGCCTGAGGTCCTCCCTCCCCCGAGAATGTGGGAGGATGCTGCTGTTGGAAAACCCAAGTCAAGTTTTCCATAGACAAGGCAGGAGGTGGTGCTCTCTAGAAGCCACGCATCATCCTCATGAAACCTTCCCTAAACTGCGTATCAGCGCCCTTGATTGGTACAACAACCGGTGCCATGGATGGCTCGGATGGGGGATCGATAGGAAGTCCTTGATCAGCCCTGTCTAGCATCTGATCACTGCCTGATGACAGACGTACGATCGGAGGAAATCTCGGAGGCATAACTCTGAAAGATCAAAAGCACACCTTAGATCAGGAAAACAAGGATAGAGAACACCATAGTACAAAACGGGAACAAGGGAAGAAAAACACACAAGAATGCAAAACACGACTACATGGAATGCATAAAACTAAACGATGTGTCTTCTTAAACCACTGACATGGGCGTGTACTCTCGCCCCACAAGTCATGTATAGTTCAAACTACACAGCGTGTTGACCCCCACACATGGCATGTACTTGAAAACTATTCCCCTACCCGAGTATCCTCACACGACTAACCCACACGGTCCGACTCAACCCGACACTACACGGAGTGTTCGAAACAAACACGGCGTGCACTAGACAAGGCTTCGACGGTCCGTGTTGTTGAGTACACGGCCGTCTACATGGATGGACCTTACACGGCGTGCTCCGAACAAGCACGGCGTGCATAGGTGAAGGCGACACCGTCCCATGTTGTTCGTGACATGGCCGGGTACCTGGGAAAAACTACACGGCGTGTTCCGAACAAACACGGTGTGTGGAAAGGAAGGTAACCCTGGCCCGTGTTGTTTGTGACACGGCCGGGTACCTGGAAAAGACTACATGGCGTGTTCCCTATGGACACGGTGTGTTCTACCCGAGCTTCCCCAGCCCGTGTTGTTAGTGACACGGCTAGGTACACGGCTCCGAACTCACACAGCGTGTACCAATGGTACACGGTGTGTTCCCTAAGTTACTCCCATGACACCGTTTTCTGCTCACATGGTCAGTGACACAACCTGAAAATGACACAACGTGTATCTAAAAAGTACACGCCGTGTATTCTAGGTTTTTCTGGGCAGTAGCTCAGAAACTGCGCAGAATTCTAGAAACCCTAAAAACGAGGGAAAAGATTCCAAATTCCGATCCGTGAGGGCCCATAACACCTCAAGAACCAAATTTTTGGCATTCACTTTAAACAAAGAACAAAACAACAGTTTTTCTAACATAGAAGCCGAGATTATATCAAGAAACTATCACAACAGCATGCATAATCTACACAAACTCTATCAGAACAGCATGCAATCGCTAATGCACCTTAGATGGCATGGCAAGAATGCATGACATGTGATTTATACAAGTTCCTATATGATGCATTAGATGGAATACCCTCATCTCATCAGGTTGCGATAGAAATAGAACTTAAATATTAAAAAAATAACCGCACAAGTCAAGTGAATCACTCTAGGTGAAATCTGATCAACTATAAAATCTCAAATCCAGAAAACTGCAATTAACGAGTTAGTATGGATTTTCCCTGTACACGAGTTAGATACTACTGGGAAAAGCTTAATACCAAGTACCGAATCCGTCCTATCCCTGGATAAAGTCTCCAAACAGTAAGGCAAGAGAAAACAACCCCTCTGATACAACTTTGTAACGACCCGAATCCGGAGCCCCTCCACTGGTACCGCGTACCCGGGGCGCCAGAGGACATCAAGCGCGTTTCCCCAAATGCCAAAGGCTGCCGACTAGCAGCGAGGGCCTTGGCGAGTCGGTGGGGAGAATATTCCCTCATTTGGTAAGGTATACAACAGAAAAACAATAGTCAACAACGGAAAGAGTAACAACATGCATAACAACAGAAACCAAACATCGGAAGCAATAAATATATATATAGGAATGATGAAAATGATACAGCAGGTACAAGTATCTATGGAAAGTATAAAACACAACGATGTGCTGGAATACAAATGAAAACAAGTGAAAAAGACAAACAAAATAAACTCCTCAGCATCGCGAGCCCCGGCTCGGTCCCATGCTCTCCATCTCCAGCATAATCAAGATCCTGAAGTAGAAGGGCGCTTGCCCTTATCTATACCTGCATCAACATAGTATGCTTGGGCCCAAAAGTATGTCCCAAACAGTGTGTGTGATACAATCATAGTAGGCAATCACCCAAATATTTGTTCCTAATAGTCAATGAATACATGACAGTAATATAACAAGAAGTAGTAAACATGATAACACAAACAAACATAATCCACAGTTATAACAAGTAGAGTACACAAGTAAGCAGGCAGCAACAAAAGAAAACAGGTAACCCTATGGGTAGTTCCCACAACCTAACCCCTATGGTTCGTCCTCTAATACTAGCAACCCATTGGGAGGCACACACAGTCTCACCCTTCTGGTTCAACTACGTAATTAAGAAGACTCTCTGGGGAAGCAATCACCACCAATTTCCCCTGTAGTCTCGTATCGTGCTAAAGGGTCTCTGGGGAAGCACTCAACACCAATTCCCCGTGTGGCCTGCATCGTGGAACTACAGACTCTCTGAGGAAGCACTCAACATCAATTCCCCCAATAGTCTCGCATCGTAATTAAAAGACACTCTAGAGAAGACCTTCCGTCAAGTCTCCATTTGGTCTACTACTCTAGGTTCTCAGAGTCCTGAATAGAACTAAACATTCTTAGCGCGCGTATATCATCCCAAGTAAACCTCAAGAACTACATGGATAACAACTAAGGCTCAACAGTAATAATAAACCAACAGTTCCACTATCCTACAACTAGTCATGGAAACTGGAAAAACGCCCAACAGGAAAAATAAGCATGGCAAAGCAACCTGAGCAAAAAATAAATTATTCTTCTCACAAGCAATAACCTCTACTAAATAAAACAAGCAAAATCAGGCAATAAGCAGGGAAAAACAGTAAACACGCAATACCCCGTTCAAGGGTATTGGTGGAATTTTCACATAATATTCATCAACTTTCTACGGAAAGGCACAAACCACCTACCTCGATCCAAGGAGATCGATATACATGAACCTCAATGACAGATTCCTCATAGAACAATGTATATCTGAGAAAACGCACAAAATGTTCATCCGATGATAACTTGGAAATGAGGAGGAATCAAAAATCAAGTCTAAAGCAGAAGGAAGAACTCACCGCTGCGATTCCAATGCAATCGACCATGCTCGAATCGGAGAACGGGCGGCGACGCGGGAGCCCGTCAAAGATCTGGCCATACGGTCGCTCTCAGATGGATGAAAACTGATGAAGAAGACAAAACTGTGGGTTAGGCATGACCCCGGTCCGTTTTATGAAAAAAAGAAACTACACGGCATGCACTTCTTGAGTACACGACGTGTAATTCAATTTTCCATACTCTGAAATAACCGGCCTCCACCTCAGCTTTACACAACATGTGTGTGGCCCAAACACGACCAGCACACGGCCATCACACGACTTCGAGCCGGGGGAGAGTACACGCTGTGTACTCAAAAAGTACACAGCGTGTACTTCTGAAATTTCCAAAAAATTATTTTTTCTCAAAAACTCCAGAAAAAGGAAAAACATACCAGAAAAGAAGATCTGGGTTCTTACAAATTATATAAATTTATTTTTATTTTAATATTTTTATTAACAATTATTTTATTTTCCCATTAATAAAATAACTATTACATCACTCTTGTGAAAGCCTTTATAATAAATATTTTTTTTCTTAAAAATTAAAAATAAATTAACATGATAAAGATAAATCATTTGTATTTAAACTGAATATTTTTATTCGATCAAACCCTTGGATAACCACTTATTAGAATCATTTATTTATTAAGAATATGATTGTGACATCTTTGTCTTTACATTAAATAAAATATTATAAATGTGATAATAACTTATAAATGGAATAATGTCCATTTATTTTAACCATTAAAGATTATGTATACAATTTTCTTATAAAATAAAATTGGGGAATGTGTAAGGGTCATTTTATAATCCTTGTCCTATTATTTGTACCCTTTATTATGCTATTTTTTCTTGATTTACCCTTTACTATTGTAACAAAAATTACCAAAGCTACAATTTATATTGGGAAAAAATAAAAGGGACACATTTAATCAAATTTTAATTATATATTCCAATTATGGAATCCATTTTCCAAAATCCAATTCACATAAGTTGTAGAAATTAACTTAAAATTTATCCCATAAATGGGATGAAACAACAGATTTTTAAAGTAAACACGGGCAAAAGTTTTAAATGTTTTTATATCCATTTTGAATGTGAAATTGATTATAATAACCTAAATTGGATTAATTGATGTATATTTTTTTAATTTTATTTTCAAATAAATTAAAAATATAATTCATAATTATAAATTATTTAGATTAAAAGACAATTTTCAATTAAAATGCATCATTTCTCGCTATTCATCAAAAAATGAAACGTATAAAAAAACCAAAAATTTATCCAAAGTAAATTTCAATATTCTTAATTCAAACAATTATTTTTTTCAGATTAAAGTTATAATTTTTTGCAAATTTATTTTTAAAACTAGTTCACCATCAAAAGGTGGTAAAAATGATTTTTAGAATAATACAGTTTTTAAGTGTAAAACTGGATTTATTATTATTCTATAAAAATATATTAGTTTAATGCCAAAAAATTTATAAATAATGTGTAAATAAATAATATTGTTTGTCTTATTCGTACCCAAAAATATAATGGCTAGGAAAAATCTACCATATTAAATAATAATATTTAGTTTTTCATTTAAGCTCGATGCGGAATATTATTACTCCATCGAACAATGTGTTTTATTTTATAAATCTTGGAATGTTACATTCTAAACCACTTAAAATTAATTTCTCCCTAAAAATCAATCAGTAAAATATAAAAATACGAGGATACAAATTACTCATCACAACCTTAGGTTTCCTAATATCTACCTAAAAATGATGGTTTTACCAAAAAACTTTAACCATGGGAGTTTTCATGTTTCTAGACTTTTATCTCCATGATCCAGAATTTCTACCCATTTTTCATCATAAGAAATATCATTCTACATAAGTAAAAACTCTATGTTTAGTACACGTGAAGGATCATGTATGTACTTCCTCATGAGAGATACATAGAACACATCATGAAATTAAGACAGATTCGATGGAAGAAACAATTGATAAGATACCATCCCGATACGATGATTTTTTTAAAAAAAATATTGCATCATTGAAAATTGGAAATTTGAAATTAAAATAAAATATTGATGTTCAAAAATTTTCTTTATGGGAAAACCACATTATAGAAGGGATCAATAAAACTTCCTCTTAAAAAGTGTAAAAGTAAAAGGTTAATATCACCACAAAATTGGATTCTGATTAGTATAACATTGGTAGAAATTGAAAACATGGACATGGAAAATAATTATACCAATGATGTACTGATGTATAATGATATAGAATATAATCATTATATAGTTAACCATAAAAAACCACAAATTTGTGATAGGTTAAAAGGCCATTTTCTTATTAATAAGAAAATTAAATGAATTATAATTTTGTCTTAAGATCATTCTCATAGAGTTGAAGAATTTCATTATTTCCCTATCTAAGAACATGAGTAAATTTACTTAATTTCCACGTAGAGATTTATACATCAATAAATTTCCACCACAAACTCATCTTTTTCACCAAATGATGAGTATTAATTTTATTTATTCCTATGACACTAGAATCAACTTCTACGAATCACTAAATCCATAATATATATCAATATATTTCCCCTATATTTAGGCATTAACCAAAACCATAATGTTTAGTACAAGATATAATCTTCCAAAAGAGAAAACAACTATATTTTGAGAAACTACATTAATCTCCAAAATTCATCTGGAATACCCAAAGTTAAAAAGTAGATCATTTGATAAATAAATATCCTTAAAATTCCTCAAAAATATTATAGACTAATATTTAAATCCATAAATGAGAAGGATTTGATCACATAATCTTAAAAGATAAATTTTTACATTTATCTCCAAATAACATCAATCACTCTTAATGTATCATTCCAAAAATGTAATTGTACAAATCACATATTCTCAAAGACATACTAATAATTTCCCTAAATAAACCTACTCATCGTACAATAAAATCATATATTCTTACCAAATATAAATAATAATTTATTACTCAAATAAAATCCCATTGTATTTTATTCAACATAATCATATAGGATTCCTAAAATTATGAACATCTTCTAAAATAAAATTAATCACTTAATCACAAAATCCTTTCCAAAGTCATGGTTATCTATAAAACATATATTGACAAAATGAACTTAATAATTATCATTTATATATATTATATAATATAAAATAAATTTATACTTATAATGACATCATATAGGCCCGTGGTAGACGATGCACCCATTTTTTCTTTTGGATTTGGGTTCAATTCCCACATACTTTCCCGACCTGACTGGTTGTTACCCATTTCCCAGGTTACCCTTCTCGTAAAACTGTATTATTATAACCTTTATATAATTTGAAAAATGTGAGAAACATACTAAAAAATAACCATAATATTTTTTTAACATCAATGTATTTATCATACCTTTTATTTGGCGTACAAAAATGTAATAACCTACAATTATCTAAAAAATGAATGTTTCCAAAAATATCCTTGGTCACCTTAAAATTTCATAAAAAAAACATCGAAATGGTTTTCTAATACACCAAACTTATGATCAGCCTGAAAATTATAAACCCATGATGATATCCATAACTAATAAGAATACTAAAAAAAGGAAACATCATAATCTCTAATGTTTTATAAACCTTGATCAGATACTATTTATAAAAACCCAGAATCCTAACTACTAGATCCATTGCTAAAAACATAAACATGAAATTTTTGACTTTTATATTGATAAATGGGACCCAATTTTGGAGAACTAAACATACAAATTTGAATGGAAATAATGGATATCATACATACCCAATGACCTTTTAGGTTTATAGTTTTAGAGAATTCATAAAAACTACTAACAACTTGGGTTTATAAATAACTGCCTCATAAAGATCAAAATTATATCCTGTTGTACTCGACATTCACAATATTCCATTAAGATCATCCATGTGAAATCTTTCTATACACTTCCCACTTAACATATCTCCTCACAACCTAGGGAAAAGAAAACTTAAGTAATGGGTGTTTCTAGTTTCTTAATAAGGGTAAACAAGGGAGATATGAATCAAAAGATAATCATAAGGGAAAAATAATATGAACACAACATTTGAAAAATTTACCCTTAATATCAAATATCAGAGTCATGAGTCATAGTTTAATAATAAAAATGTTTAATACATGAGTTATAAAAGAATAACATGGCATAAAAATATAATTGTGGAAAACACACAAGCATAGAAAGTAATTTCCTTAATATGAAAGTATATTTTTGAAGACTATAATTGTGGATTGGATTTACATTCCAAAACATCACTGTAGTGAAGTTTCACTCCCAAGAATATCATGCTGGACAATGTCCTTTAATAAATAGGTTTCAGTTACCGTTCCAATCCTGTTTGAAGCGAGTTAAATCCCTATTCTTGTCTTTTATATCTCATAAAATATAATTTCATTAAACAATTCATTAGAGGTAGATATTGGTCCCAACTATAAAATAATTAAAAACATACATATGTGTTCCATAAGAACATAAATCGTATCAGAACCTATCAAAAGATATATGTTTTATAAACATTTAATCTTAGTATAACCCTTGGAAAAGAAATGGGTTTCCTAAATATAAACATTAAACAACAATAAAAGATAACGATAATTTCCTTGAATAATTTCCCTAGTAAAGAATGAGTAACATCAATTAATGTTATCTTAGATGGGAAATAATCATGAGAGATCACTTAAAATAATTCTTGAAGAAAATATCCATTCTATGTTGAAAAATGACATTTAAATAATAAAATATTAAGTAAACAATTTTAATTTAAAATAAATTTGAAAAATTATAAATTATTATTTAAAAAAACATTTTAAACATATTTTATATACTTTTCATTGAAAATTCTCAAAATATCATTTAATATTTTTTAGGAGACATGGTTTTTTTAATAAAACAAATTTTCGACCAAAGATAAAATAAAATTACATGAAACATATAATATCATGAAAAAATAAGATTCATGTTAAAAAATGTGAAATTAAAGTATGTATACACATCATAAAATACAATAGGTTCATAACATAACATGTGTATTGAAGAAGTCAAATTGAGAGAAAATTACCTTATCGATTTGATAACTTTTGAACTATAAACATATTGAAAGAGAGATCATACAATGGATATGTAAATACCCATAAGATTAAGAATAAGGAAAATATCTTATATTCATTTATATTATATACTACCCAAAATATAAATGAGTGGTTAATATGGCATAAGTCTCATAGAAATATATGTGAGACTAGAAATCACCTTACCTTAATATTGACTTCATTCATAGGCATTGAAATCTCCTGTATAACCAAAGTAAGTTTATTATACATATATAGTTGAACCATATTCATATATATACTACCATATATGATTTTAATATGGATTTATATTACCAATTTAGTAATAATCCTATTTTAAATTTACATTTGGGTTAACTACAACATTGTTTTTTGTACATTTTTTTACTTGTAATTTTTGGTCCTCTTACTTTTATGAAAATTTAATCACATAAAAAACATAAATAATGATATAAATATTATATATATTCACTATAAATTTATTTATAATAATCATCGAAATATATAAATAAAAAATTAAATATTCTATTCATGGAGACAGTAAGTCATACATACACATGAACACTGTTTCCATTTTCTTATCGCATTGAAGGAAAGAAATATAAAGGATATATATATATATATTATAATTATAGTATAGATTTAATTTAATATATGTCATATAATTATATTAAAATAATCCTTAATAAATTAAATGTAATGCATGAATGAACCACATCGTTTCACGAGGCAGTTGTCCACCATACACATGAACGATGTTATCATATTTTCAAAAAATGGAATGAATGAATATATGGGTTATATGAAAACTACAGAATCAAAATAAAATAAAAAATAATATTATATGTCCTATTTTGACTATAGATCCATCATTATTCTCATCCTTGAAATGTGGTAGTGGAAGAAAAAATGACATTGGTTCACGAGGTGGTAGTATGTAGTATGTAGTACACAAAAATAATGATTGCATATCCCATTTGATGGAAGTGTGTAATGGTATAGCTCATTATCTTAAAATAAAAACATATCAGTATACTTATTATGCTGATTATATTATATAATATTTATATTATAAGTATTTATGGAACATTAAGAAGAAATAAAATATATATACTTGATTAAAAATGATTCCACTTTTTCAGATAAACTCATTTTCTTAACACCTTAAAAAAATAAGGATGGTGTTATGTTTAAAATAATAGATCTATAATGTGGGGAGGGATTATAGTAAGGTATTGGTTCATAGGAATTCTAAAATATTTTTTTTAAGTGTGAGTAAAATATAACAAGAGGATTCCCTTTACAAGAGAGGGGAAAGAAACTCTTGAAATGTCTCAAAATATTAGATTAATATAATATAATATTCAATTAAAAATGGTTAAAAAGTTATTTATTTAAATTATATTATGGGGATAAGTCTCAATACTCTCATAAAATATTTTTTGGAAAAAATTCGGTCAAATATTACCCTTATCACAATGTTTTAACCCTTATTTACCCCCTTTAATTTTTACCATGAAAATACTATTTTTTTTTATTTTTGAGTGTTAATATATTTACTATAAAATTACAAAATAATCATATATGGAAAATTTATGTCATTTATAACCTTATTAAAATTATTTTTAAATGACTCTAAAATGTATAATTAATATATAAAATTCGTTTATCACATTAAATATTTCAAACTGTATTTATTTTAATATTTTTATTGACATTTATTTGATTCTTCCATTAATAAAACAATTATTTCATCACAATTTTGCATGAATTTACGGTAATTATTTCTTCCATAAAATTTAAAAATAAATCACCATGATATAGATAAATCATATATATTTCAAATTACTATTCTTATCAATCACAGTCTTTGGATAACAACTTATTGGAAATATTTTACTTATTATGAATATGATTGTTACATCTTTATCTTTTCTATAAATAAAATATTATAAATTTCATAATCACCTATAAATAATAAAATGGCCATATATTCGAACCTTGAGTTATTATTTGTAAAATTTATATTATAAAATATAATTTTAGCAAGTGTAAGGGTCATTTTATAATCATTTTTATGTTATTTTCATCCATTATTACTCGATATTTTCCAACTTTGGTATTTATCAAGGTCAAAAAAATTACCAAAGTTTCAATTTATATTCAAAAAAATAAAAGGGTTACATTTTATAATTGGTTAAAATCTGATTCCAAATATAGAATGTATTTTCCAAAATTTAATTAATAGAAGATGCATAAATTAATTTAAAATTAATCCCATAGATGGGATGAAACAACATGGTTTTAATGTAAAAATGTTCAAAGGTTTGAAATATTTTTATATCCAACTGTAATGTGAAATTGATTAAAATTACCTAAACTAGATTAATATATTTATAATTGATATAATTTTACTTTCAATATAACTTAAAATATAATTTTATATGAAAAATTATTTATATAAAATGTCAGTTTTCAATTAAAAAACAGTAGTTTTTAATATCCATCAAAAAGTGAAACTTATCAAAAAAATAAAAAAATTATCCAAATTAGTTTTTTATATTATAATTTAAAAAATAAAGTTTATTATATCAAATAATATTTATAATAGAGTCAAATTTTATTTTTAAAATAAGCTCTCTATCAAAAGGCGATAAAGCTTCTTTTTAGAAAAATACAGTTTTTAAGTGTAAAAATGGATTTATTCTTATCCTATGAAAATATATTTGACTGACTTAAAAAAATAATAAAAATGTGTATAAAATAATATAATTATTCTTATTCATATTGAGAAATAAAATGACTAGGTGAAATCTTCCATATTAAATAATAATATTTTGCTGCTTATTTAAGCTTGATGTGGTGTATGTTTAAGCGAAGGAATATAGTGTTTTCTTTAAAAATTTAAATTTATTACACTATCTGAGGAAACGAAATTTCTCTCAACTGTAAAAGAGTCACAAAGGCCTCCTGTAACCTCTCTATAATCATTACATGATGTGAGAATCATGATTTAAAATAATCATTGAGGGAATTCCATGAATCCACAATACTTACTACACGCACAGGTATCCCAAACTCTCCACTCTTTCTTCTATTGGATGGTCAGTAAGTGAGCCAGCATTGAAATTAATTTTATGAACAATTAGTTATCTTCACAACCTCTTTATATTTGTAGAAGATCCATTATGAAAAAACAATAAGATACCATCCTATTTCCACATCCATCCGAGCAGCTCAGCCTCCACCTATAGGCAGGTGAGTTATCAAGAGATAAACTCAGCAACATGCTACAACATCCTTTGACACCCTTCCTATTTAAAAAAGTTCTTGGTACAAATACATCTATTCCAAGTGTACTAATAGGGAAAAAACTCCTCCTCATCTCCACTCATAGCAAGGCTGGTGTAACCATCCATTATCTACCAAGGATGACATGCTCCCGACCATCAGAAAATCAAACATTAAAATGTCCAGTGTATTTCTGGTCACATAATATCTCATAGTTGGTATCTCCAAAATGATCCATCCTAACACAATGTTAAAGTGGTGGGTTATCAATCATAAAATGTAGGTGTGTTTAATCATCCACACCCTCAAGGGAAAAATGTGAAGAGGTTAAGTGCTCCATCACCTTTCTTTACAATAAAGAACAAATAATTAATTGTGAAAATATATTGAACCACCCTCAAGTGTCTCACATGGTTCATCTAAGATTCCAAGCACACTTGGATTCCATGAAAAATATTACCATGAATCAATCGAATAAGGCTTAAGGATCTGGTTTATAAGTCTCACAAACACTATTGGGGTGTTCAACACCCCAAAGGTTATCACTAAGAACTTAGTGAAACCATAGAGGATTTATGAAGGTTCAGTCTCTATATCCTATTATAAAACCTAGATATAGTGACATTCTATTCTGAGGACAAACTCTGAGACCCACATCACCCCTATCCATAGGTGGAAGTAGTCATCAATTATCTGAGGAAGATTATTCTCTCTGAGATTCACCTTGATAGGGTGATGTCATTCCCCACTTTACCTGAAGATCTCATCATCCTCTTAGGATAACAACACTAGGATTCTCTGGAGAAGGCATTAGGTCTAGTATGACAATGCTATGTAGATTCTTCAAACCCCACCTCCATCTCCCATAGATAGATAAGGTCAACTAATATGCTAGCACATATATCCGTCCATACCTGATGTCAGTCCATATAACAATTAGACTCTCTATGAGGAGGTAAAACTAGAACATCCTTAAAGAAGACATCTTTGTACCACCCCCGGATCGCAAAAACTAAAATATTGTACCATTCCTTTCTCTAAAGAGATTTCTATTATACAACTTATAAGGAATCAAATATATCCTCTTACACATGAGTTTATCTTTCTTTAACAGGGATCACTCTTCACCAAAGGATGAAAACTCTTTTCCAAAACATAAAAGCACTATAACCCTCACTTGTAACATACATATGATTCTATATAGTAGGAAATAAATATATTTTAATATAAAATAATATAATCACATAGACTCAATCAAAAAACTCTAAGAGAGGGTATCTCTCTCCTCCCAGAGTTAGGGTACACTATTAGAAGTGTGTGATCACTAACCCACTCTGTTAGAACCTTGAAACACAAGGGATGAGAAAAAAGTTTGTAATGTTATCTCTGGTCCTCAAAAAATGTATACATCCATGAAAATGTGGATTGTAACCATGTTCCAAAACTACAACTAGATATGAGAGGACACAAGTCAAACCCTGTGCACAACCGGACCATTTGGTTGGAAGTCTCAAGTGTTTGAAGTTATCATTTACCTTTCCATATATTATCTTTAACTAGAGGCCACTCAACACATTACACATAAAAATGATCTCAAATAAACAAGTAAAGGGAAATTATTCACCACATCCTGACACTATCCACTTTAGGCATCACTAACTCACCCAAATGGGTTTAAATCGTGTAATATTGACAGATCATGTTGAGGGAATTTTCCCTCTTTCTTGTGTTTCTAAAGCCACATCAACATCACCAACACATGGCTCCACCTATGACCAGTGTCACCTTGAAGATGTATTTCTTCCAAGACCTCCATTAATAGGTGTCCTAACCATGTGGGACACTCACACCATAGGTTCATGTCGGCCCCAACCATCCAATAAGGGGGTATATCTCACCAAGAAAATTGGGAAATCTTGAACTCCAGAACTGGTGATGTGTAATTGAAAAAGGATTATCATCTAATGGTACCACTATAACAAACTATTTCTTCATGAAGAAGACAAGTAACATGTGAAACCATCTGATTGGTCGGGGTCCTCAAAATTCAGAAAACCTAGAACACATCCTCAATCCAATCCTTCACCACCTGAGTTTCTTGGTCACAATAAAAACATTTTGGTATCTGTAACTAGAACTCATGTAACACATTATGACTACATGAATCATCACCATGTCGTGTTGGATGAATCTACTACTCAGCATTTAGATGATCATCTTCTTGTGTTGCAGGTGGTGGGTCTATGCACTTCTGAATAGGTGGTAGCATAGCTCAGTTCCTACATTGAGGTAATACCTCATGAAAGGGTCCCTAAAATATATCACATCTCTCAACTGGTCATTTTTATGAAACTATCTTGAAATCCTATATAGATATCATCATAGAGGATTCTTGAATGTTATCAATATGTACCATAATCATAGAGCATATATGTGGAGATGAATTAAGAAGAAAAGTAAAAGGAATCAATCCAATATGGTTCATTTAATATTGGTTTTCAAGAATTGACAACTCGGTATTCAAAATAGACAAGTAGGAAGTTAGAATCATGGTTAATGGATACATCAGTTATCACACCAACATTGGGTTCCTTGGCCTAAAATCATCACTCAAGACACTCTAACATAATTTCCTTAATTTCCAAACCAATTCTCACCATGGGTCTATCTCTACAGTAACCCAATGATGAACAAACTATGATATCACTCTATCATGACCCGACCCACTAGGGTACTCATGGAAGACAATAAGAAATATGGGGAAACCATAATCCCACCTCCAATAGTCTAGGGATGTAGAGAAGATTTGTGTAGGCACAACACTGAAATGGGAGGACTTATCCAAAATTACCTATACAGACATAGAAAGTTAACTCCATGTTACAATGAAGATGTAAAATAAAACATTGAACATCTAGAGTATAGAATAATCATGAAATAACCTATAAAAAATACCTATTACATTAAAATAGAGTAATACAAA
This sequence comes from Viscum album, assembly GCA_963277665.1. Taxonomy (NCBI): domain Eukaryota; kingdom Viridiplantae; phylum Streptophyta; class Magnoliopsida; order Santalales; family Viscaceae; genus Viscum; species Viscum album. Next base: position 1,318,338,657 of record OY728166.1, read on the forward strand.
TGATAAAATGGGAAAAAGACACACTCAATTAGCAATACAGAGGGAAATAAAAATTGTGATCACTATAGATAGTGGAGTGGGGGAGAACCAGATTCTAGATCCTAGAGTTAGAGTACTGAACATGGTCAATGTCACCTTTTACTACTAAGATATAATGAAACAAGGTCTATTATAGTCACTGATAATCTATTTTTCGTCTCCATAAGGCATGACATATGTGGGAAATTCCCATACTGGGGTGAGTATAAACATACCCAGCAGCACACCAAGAAATCACCAAGAATAATGAATCAAGAGAGGGCGAGTAGTCCTTTAATCAAAATGAAATAATTTAAATCAAAATATGAGTCAAAAACTTAATTATAACCTTTTTATGCTTTACAAGACGACAAAATTGAGTGGGAAAGGGGATCACCATATCCCTAGTTCTACTAAGAACGATAATTTAGCATGTAGTTTAAACATTTTTCTCTGATGCCCAAATTCATGCGAAACAACACAAAAATTCAAATGGAGGGGCCTATACATCACTACTATGCTCTACAACTATGGGATCTCAATCTCCTAACCATGCATCCTATGTAACCTCACCACAATTTGTGAGTATGGGCCTTCTCATTACCACTATGACCCATGGACATGGGATCCACTCTCCATGAAATACTCGCTCCCCACTAGATCTTGAATACTAGTGAGTAAAAATCATTCAATAGAAGAATCATTCCATATATAGTATTGATGTGTATTGAATATACCTATATAAAGAGTATAGGATACCCAAAACCTAGTGTAATAGGGGAGTAACAACACCAAGATCTATCTGATGATCCCACAAGACCACTATTATCAGTCAAGATGCTCCTAAAGAAGATTCATTCTCAAAATACCTTACATCATATATAATATTCCACAATGAAGGATACCATCTCATTACATATAGAAAACTTCTCAATACACACTACCCACATGCCTAAATATGATCCTAAAAAAATCCTGATGAATGCATGAGGATCATCATTGGTCTGATAGGATAAAATGTACATCCACCATTATGTCATTGAAAATTGTCATGAATGGACAAACAAATCATTCTGTTGTGATTCTGATGAAAAAAAACTTAGGATAGAAAATTAAATTCAAAATATTAACAATCAATCATAGAAACACATTTCTTTGTATCATGAAAAAAGGGAACTTCATGCGACCAATCCACGACCCCTAATAAAATATCCAACATTTGTTTTGAATCATCCATTTTGATAGCATGGTCATAATGCCATAGATGAATTGTCAAATCCACATCGCATAAAGAAGCTTTTATGGGAACAAGATATTAATAATATTAATAATATTTTTTAATATAAAACATAAAATAATATATTAAAGAAGGTTCCATGCATATCCCCTCCTACAAGTAGTTATACATTGCATTACCCCTTGGATTTAACTTTTAGACTTTTGTTTCCTTTTATTTTATTTTATAATATTATTTACATTAATAATAATATAACATAACTACACCACCACACTTATCCAATATAACTCATATAAATTGGGGGATTCATGATGTAGTCTGGGCCATTGACTACCTACGCAACAAGCCACTGCTGCCTCCATGCATTCTGTGATTGGATTCTTTGTCTTAACACTAGTTGTGAGTCACACCTCAATTTATCCTTGACTGCCCTCCATGGTTGGATGAAATTTTCAATATGGTTTTTCTTCATCATAAAACATTACATCATTTCATTCCACATAAATCACATATCCTAGGTCATAGAAACCAAACCATATTCCCCAACACCATATCGAATCATCACTGGTGGATGGATTCTATCAATGCATTACTTAGAAACATCAATTGTTTCTCCTCCATAGAGATCTGTTCAATCTAGTTTGTAAACCACCAATATAAGATCCAAAACCGGGTTCCCGTCATCACCAGAACACCTCTTTAGAATATCAAAAACCCAAACCCAAACCTGTGATCATGATCAACTTTGCCAAATAAAAAAATTCACAACAATTTGTATTTTTTAGGTATCACCGGATCACTGACCAAACGATTACTGATGGTAAATTCCAAGAATGGAGGGAAGAAGTCACATTAAAAAAGTGATCTTCATTCAATGGATGGGTTCATTTGGCCATCATTGATAGAATCCAAAGAAAAAGGGTTATTGAATCAACAATAATTAACATGGATAAATAAATATCAAGTTCCTAGATCTATAAAGATAAAATCAATTATTGGAAGTCCAATGAAGGGATATTCACAAATTAATTTATGAGGAATTAATTCACATATCAAATTATAAATGGGATTAAATGATAAAAATAAAAAATCCTACCTCGAGAATATATTGACTAGTGGTGGAGAAAAAACTCACTTGTGTTGTCATTGATGATATTGTTATGTTCACCACCTATCATGGGATTTTACTTGACCCCATTCAAGGATCTGTGTTCTCTGTTTGTTTCCAATCATCTTCTATGGTTATGTGGATAACCCTAGATATTTTACATAAGATTTATCTAAAGAGGTTTTCTAGGAATAGGGTTATTAATTAAAATTTGTTTAACACACTCTCCAATGGTCACATCCCATAGAACATCCAGTACTGACCAACCTTATGTCATGACTAAGGTAAACCCCAAATTAAGGATTTAGTGAAGGTATTAAAGTTCCCATGTGAGACACCATCCATGACTAATTCAAATAAAAAAAACTTTCACATGTGATATAATAAATATAATTTTTTTAATATATCCATACCGAGGATCTCTCAGACCCTAAATCATGCACCGAATCAGTGCTTGGATATGAAAATATTCCTAAAAATATTCTGAAGTCTTACATACAAAAATAAAGTCATTACATGCATATGACAAGCAAGGTTCATTTAATGGGATCTCACAAAATCATCCTTTTCTTTGTGTTATGTATATTCTATCTTTAATTCACTTTGATCTCTCTTTAATTATATATAAGGATCAAAAATTCTTTATATATCTCTCACATATATACCTAGATTATTCTCTTTTTGATAGTTTAATACATTCCATAAGTTATTTTTCTAAATGAAAACCATTTCTTTCTATGGGTGATTTGTATATTTAATCCTTAATATTTATTTTGCATTTGTGGAACACATATGTATGCACATGTCATGATGGGTGCACCTAGATAGTTCTCTAATGCATTGGGTAAATATTTTATCTCATCAGACTTTATGTATGGGATTAGGGAGTAAACCTAATCCATTCTGGGAATTTATTCACTATGTGATATTGTCTTGAAAGTTATCCTTGAATCATGTTTATGTCATGTTATATGTTTCCGTAACATTTCCTTTATTTTTACAATCTTATTATTACATGTTCTTTATGTTATTTTAATATGTGATTACTCATAAGGATTCTCTTTTATGATATCATTATATACCTTTGAATCACATATTATGATTCCTTATCATGTTTATTCCCTTACTTGGATTTACCTAAACCCTTTCTTTGATGTACTCCCCATGTTTTCCTATGTAGTTTCAAGAGCTCAAATGGAATTTGGAATTCATTATAGAGAATAAAATAAGTATTCCATATTTTATTTTCTTTTTTAGGAATTGTTATTTTAGTATTCTAAAAACATGAGGCCTCATGATATTTAGGTTGTAATTATTCAATATTTATGTTTAAAATAATTTAAAAATATGTGTAAAAGGATTGGGTTGCTGTTGTTGGTATCAAAGTAAGGTATTGTTATTTTTGTGGATTAGGACTAGATTTTTTTAGTGATAACCATAGGGATAAGTCAAAGTATATGAAAATATCCTAGAATTTTTGTAAAGGATTGAGAAAGTGTTTTCCATGAAATTATATCCATGTTTGGACACTATAAGTGGATTTGCCTCTGGAATAGATATACCTAGGGGTAATAACATTAAAAAGGAGCATTGTGATTTGAAACAATAATCACCTCATGCACAAAATGTGGCCTTGCTACAACCTAGATTAACACTCATAGGGAAATATTTTTGGAATTCAGGAACTCTTTATAAACCACTACGAATGAGTTTAAAATGTTATTATGATAGAAAACCTCATGTAATTCATTACCATGGATAAACTAGATTGAAAACTAGATACTCAGAAATTAGTATATAATTATAATTTATAAGTTATACTTTTAATGTTTATCTGATTACCTTTCTTATGTAATTGGATTCTCAACTTTTTTTATTTTTATTTAATAGTGGGTAATTGGAGAACCCATTCCAACAAACAATGTGATAGTAATTGTGATGTCTAACCTGAATATATTCCTATCTCTATGGGAGTGGTAGATGAGATATTCATGGTAGTACTGGCTCAACTAGCACATGTTATGAATAATAACCTAAATCATGAGAAATTACCTCCTCTTACTAAGAATGAAAAAGTTGCAGTCGAGTATTTTACATAGAAATCTCCCCTGACCATTAGTAGATCTTTTGATCCCCTCATCATAAAAATAAAGAGGGAGTCCCTTAGATTGTAGTAAAGGAAATATGAATCTATCAGGGAGTATGAGGAAAACATCATATATATTACACAATATTCACCTAACTTTTCCATGAATACTAAATGTAAGGTGGAATGTTTCTTTAGTGGGTTAAATCCATTTCTATAAAAAACTATATAGATTTGGTTCTTTTAAGACTATAAAGAGACTGTTCGTTATTCCCTCAATGTTGAGATGGGGATTGGTTACACTCAGGGGTATCATGTGACTAGAGATAAAAACTGTAAAATATAGTTTTATTAGGGAGTATAAACATATAAATCTCAACGATGAAAGATAACCCAACATCCCAAATGAAAAAGGAGTGGGCTGAAATACCCTAAAAACTGTCTCAATAGGACTAGAATATATTTTAAATGTGGAAAATATGAACATCAATATAGTGAGCGCTGAAAGGAAATTAAGAAACCAACTAATGTGGGAGAAGCAAATATGGTTTGGATTAATACTCACCTTGCAGTTTAGTGTATAAAACACAAGGAAAATGGAAATTATTCAAGATAATACCCTAAGCTAGGTGTTGTCGGAGACAATCAACAACCACAAACTCCCTGTCCTAGAGAACAAGGAACAACATAATCTATCACTACTACTGAGGTGGATCCCAAAAATGATGTGGTGATTAGTTAAATAAATATTAATTAATGAATTGATAATATACTATTGGATTTTGTTTCTACACATTCTTTAATATCTTGTTATTTTAGTAGAAATATAAAAACACCACCTCCAAAAACAGGTGATGAGCTATCTATGAGAATAGAAAATATATATATTTTTATATCCCAAGTATATAACTCCTCCTTAGTTAATGTTTTTGGAATTAATCTTCATTAAAAAAAACTTACTTCCTTTAGTTGAGATTGATTCTATATTTGGCATTAATAATTTGTACTTATATAAAATTAACATTAACCGCCAAGTGAGGGAGATGCCACTTTACATCCCAAGTCATCCTCCAATTATGTACAAGTCTATGGAAGAGGATGAATCTTCCTTGTAATATTCATTCGGAAAGTGGATATTATTTTCTTATGAGAAATAATATCTTGCCCAAATAACTGAGATATAGGAGAGAATTATGCATGAAGAAATTCCTATTGTGAGGGATTATACTGATGTATTCTTTGAAGAGTTTCTTTATGTTCTTCTTAACTCAAAGGTTGAGTTCTGAATTTACCTTATACTTGTATATCTACTAATATCAAAGAATATTTATATAATGGAAACCATTGAGGTGTTAGAGTTGAAAAACTAAGTTATAAGATAATCTAGAAAATGAGCTTATATGTTTTCATTCATCACCATGGGGTGAACTTGTCCCCTTTATGAAGAAGAAGGCCGATTGAATGTGCCTCTATATTGATTATCATTAAATCAATGAAATCATGATAAAGAAAAGGTTTCCCCTACCATGGGTAGATGAATTGTTTGATTAACTATGTGTGGTATAGAATTTATATAATATAGAAATTTAATAGGGATATCACCAATTAAAGACTATAGAGGAATATATTCTCAAAACCATAGTTCATTCAAAATATATACACCATAATTTCATAGAAATTCATTTCGAAATCACTAATACTGTAACAATATTTATGTTCCTATTAAAAACATTATTTGTATATTAACTTGAATTTTTTTGTTAGTCTTCATATATAATATTGTAATATACTCCAAAATCACAGGGAATCATGAGATACATTTGAATGATTTGATAAATACTTTTTGAAAAGAGAATCTATGAGTAATCTATAAAACATGCGAGCTCTATATAAAGAATATATCATTATTGGGGTATATTATGACCCAAAATGGATATATATATGGACCCTTTAAAGAAAATTTAAATTAAGGAATGGCCCATACCAACTTCTATAATAAAAATTTTTAGTTGTCTTAGAATATCTAGATATTACCCATGATTTTAAATAAACATTATTTTATTTTGAATCATTCTAACCAAGCTAAATTATAAGGGGATAAAGTTTTTCTAGACTAGGTAATGAAAATAGAACATTAATGAGTTGAAAAAGAGGCTTATCACTACAATTGTCCTCAGAATTCCATCAGGTGGGGTAAATTTCACAGTATATAGCATTTCTTCAATAAATAATATGGTCTCTATAATGATGAAGAATGATAAACTGGTAGCCTATGTATTAAGGTAGTTGAAATAACATGAATAGAACAATCCAACACATGATATAGAGTTGGATGTAGTGATATTTTCATTGAAACTCATGGAAAATTATATCTATTGGGAGAAGTCTGTTGTATATATGGATCATAATATCCTGAAATATAAATTCTCATATAAGGAGACTAATATATTCTTGTGAAGATAGTTAGTTCTTATTAAGGATTATGAATGATCAGTCCATTACCATGCTGGGTATGAAAAAAAACTGAAAGATTCATTGAGTAAAAAGAATCTGACAACCTTACCACTGATGAGAATTGGGAAGGATGTAATTTTATTAAATTTGTAATGGATGGAAATGGGAGACATGAAGGAAAGAATTTAATCATTCATTTCTCAATTTATTTCTCAATGATAACTTTTTGAGAAAATAAAGGATGTTCAAATATATGATTTGGACATTCATATGAAGTCTGAAAATTTAATAAAATATAAATCCTCAGAGTTCAAAATTAATGAAGAAGGAGTTGTAAGACTGGGTTAATACTATTTTTACTGTCAAATACTAATATAATGAAAGATATTTGGAATGATTCACATAAATGTACCTTCTCCATCCACATAGGGATGATGAAGATGTATCACGATCTATAAGATAAATACTTCTTAGAAAACATTAGGAAGAATATCATATAATATACATCAATGTATATGGTATATTAGAAAGTGAAGGATTAAATGAAAATGTCTAATAGGATGATGAAACCATTACCCATTGCTACATGGAAATGAGAAAACATCACCATGGACTTTGTCACTAGTCTTACAAATACACAAAGTAAAAATAATGGCATATGGGTTATGGTGGATAATATTACAAAGGCTGGTCACTTCACTGAAATTATATAAGACTTATCATTCAATAAAATTTCAAGTATATACATCTGATAGGTAGTGAGGCTTTATATAACACCATTATTGATTATATCTGATTGAGGTCTGAGATTTGCCTCCATGTTCTAAAAGAACGTCCAACATGTTTTAAATAACGACTTGAAATTTAGTACAAATTATCACCCCCAAAATGATTTTCAATTTGAGTGGACTATTCATACTTTGGAAGACATGTTGAGAGCATTCTTGATAGACTCCAAAAGATGACAGTATCAAGATCTTACTCTAGTTGAGTTGTTGAAAAATAATAGATTTCACTCAAGCATCCAAATAAATCATTATGAATCCCTTTGTGGGTAGACATGTAGACCACCTATGTTCTTATATAAAGTTGGTGAACACATGCTTTTGGGACCTAGAATGGTTTAGAAATTTTTTGAAATATCAAGACTACTCAAAAATACATTGAGACTACTCAGAGTCAATATAAGATCTATGATAAAAATCATTTACAAGGCCGAGAGATTAAGGTTGGTGATAATGTGTTTCTCCATATATCTCCATGGAATAAAGATTCTATATTTTGGATGATGGGAAAGCTAATCCATAACTACACCAGCCCTTTTGAGATTCCAGATCACATCATAGTTGTGGATGACTGACTTGCACTCCCACTAACACTTTCTCAAGTACACGACGTCTTCCATGTATCCCTATTGAGGAAGTACATATCATATCCATAAAAGTTAATAAATTCATAGGGGGTATAAATTGAAAATGGTATCTCTTATGGGGAGTATCTAGTAAATATATTTAACCCTTGAGATAATTTTATATTCCAAAACACAACTCACATGGACAAAGTACTATGGTAGAACCATACATATGAAGATGAAACCTAGGAACTGGAGGAATCCTTTAAGCAGAAGTACCGACACCTATTTGTCACCTTAGTATGAAATATGAAATTTCTAGGGTGAAATTACTTAAGGGTGTAATAATAAAATACCTCAAGTTAAAAAAATTAAAATTATGTTCTATAGTGTACACAACACGAAACACCGGGCCTAAATGACCAATGATTTTTTAAATATGACTTTTATAACCTAGTGATTAAATAGGAAATATTGAATAGGAAAAAATAATTTATGAAATATATATAAAGTTTTTAATAAATATGAATTTATTAAAAAATTATTAATAAATAAGCACACAATTTTTAATAAATAAATGTTATTCTTCAAAAAAATATATTTTCTTCAAAAAACGGTTCCCATTTCTTTTTATGAGAAAATATTATAATTAGTTTTTGAAATTTTTAATATTTTATTTGATAAAATTAAATTCATTTTTTTAATCTTTATATTAAAATTATCTTATGGTGATATTGTTTTTCAAATGATTTAATTTTAAGTGAATAATAAAAATTATCGATGTTTCAAATACACCATTTCTTTTCATTAAATCAAGTAATTTAAATTTACCATTATATTTTTGATTTAGTATTAAATTTAAATATGAAAAATTTATTTTATAATAATCCACTTCTTTTCATTTTAATAAAAAAGTTTCATGATATTAGTATAAGTTTGTTTTTATTTATAAAAGCATTGTTTCCTCCAAACAATTTTCAAGTGCATAATGTTTATCTATTTTAATTATTTACAAGAGCCTCTATTTTGGAAACAATAAAATAGAATTTATATTAGATATATATTAATTGAAACTAATATAATTATTATTTTTAGTAATAGAGTTTATATAAGATGATGTTATTTCTTGAAAAATGCAATTTCCAGGAAAAACTAATTTTTGACGCGTTTTGTGAGTTTAATTTTAAATTTAATTCTAAAAAATATATGAATTGAATTAGATAATTTTTTTTACATATTTGTAATCATCATAATTAATATTAGTTAATAATTTTAACTTTTTTTGGTTATAACGAATAATAATAACATTAAATAATAATTATTCTGGTTAAGGTTAAAATGGGGTTTTGCGTGTTACATGCGCCCACGTTAATATTAATTTTTGTGAAATGTAGGTTTTTTATTTGATGATTTGGATTAAATAATTAAAATAATTGTGTCCAAATTATCTAATAAGGACCATTTTTTCTTTATTATTAAATGATAAATTTTTTAGGTAAAATATATTTATCGCAGTGAAAACTAATGTGGTAAAAGAAAGAAACCATAAATGTAAAGGGAATATAAATTTTAAATACATTTTTATTTTTTAATAGTTAACGTTTGGATTGAAATTATACTCCATAGAATACATAATTTTTCAATTTTTGAGGCACTTATCTTGAGAGTGACTTCCCATTATTGAATAGTTTTGAATATTTACCAAAATGCCACTCCACACTTTTAAAAAGAAACCCGTTATCCTCTCTTATCCCCACTTAAAATTCCTTTGGGTTTGAAATATCCCTACCATAATCCATTAAAGAATTTTATTAATAATTTTTGTTATACTTTTTTTATTAGAAAACTGTCATAGGAAGGCTTTTGGCTCAAACCAAAATTGGATGTCAAAAGAAGAGGTATCATTCATAACCAAGGGTTTTTATTTTATTTCTTATTCTATCTCCTTGAAATATTATTAAACCACAAAGATGTAATATAATTAGTATATACCATAAAATTCTGATTTTTTATGATTTTTTATAACCCACATCCATGTCATATTCCATCAAATGTGAATCAAAAACATCATTTGTGTGTTTGGTGGGCTACCATGTCATGAACTGATATAATTTATTATCCATAATTGCCACCAATAGCAGTTTATGATGATTTATTTGAAATATATATACATATACATTATTAATTAAGTATTTATAATATTTTAAAAGTAATCTATTATATATTTTTTAACCTTTTGATTCAATAAAAAATGATAACATTGTTCATGTGCACGTGTGGATAACCACCTCCACGAACGATGCGATTCATTTTTCATTACTACATCACATGGATGGTATATATAACTATTTTTAAAGAAATAATATGATATTTATGATATAATTATAATTTAGGAAATATAAAATAATACATTCCATCTTTCCATCATGGTCATTTAAAAATAGAAACAATACTCATGCGTATGTACGACCTACCATTTCTGTAATCATAACATAGTTCAATTTTTTTAACCATACATCATGACTGTTATTAAAGGTATAATTTATATTTAAAAATGATAATTATTTCATTATTATTATTCTAGTGATTATTAAAAATTAATACCTTTGAATTTATTCAACTTTCCTAGGTGAATTTGAGCATATATACCAAACATCATCAAAACGTTTTCTTTGAACAAAAATGATTATTTTTTTAAAAAAATCATTGACGGAAAATTTATTTTTAAGGTATTAAAACATATGTAATTATTAAAGGTGAACCTATAAAATTGGAGTTCTTCTCAAGTGGCTGATTATGACCTCAATTAAAGGGCTATAAATTCTATTATTTGTGTATTTGGAACTGATGAATTAAATCAGTTTTCTCAGTGTGAAAAAATATGTAAAATATAGAAAACCAATGTAGTTGCCTATTAAATAACCAATAATGTATTAAAAATTTGGGAAAATATATATAAACAAAAATTGTATACATTCATGATTTAGTAAGATGAAAGAATCTCTCATATGAATGAGAGATTGAATGAACTTGTCATTGATGTTACTACCATGGGAACTTTAATTCCAAAATTAGATAACTAGTTTAGGGGAATTATAGTTTTACCTTATAAGTGGAATTAAATATCTATTTCAATCATAAAATGTACACAAGTTACATATTTAAAGATTAAGTAATTGAGCATAACCTTGATTATGTATGAAGCAGAGATGCAAGATGAAACTAAATATCATATTTATTAAAAATGAAAATATTTCACTCAGCATTTTTAAGAATGAATTTTCAATTTCATATTATTGTCATTTAGGTTTAAGTGATGAGTAATTTCATCTTTATAGAAAATTTTGACAGTTCTACAAAAAAGATAATGGATAAATAAATGAAGAATAAAGATAAAGATGTTAGATGATATAAATGAAAAAAGGAGGGATATTTGATATGATCATTGTATTTCATAAATCTCAAAGAAACATAATTATAAAAGAAGATAAAAGAAATAAGTTAAAAATATTTTGAGTTAATATCACTATTAATGTGATAAAAATGCTTCAAAATTATAAGATTATCATGAAAAACATAAGGTAGATCTATGTCTGATGGCTCACATAGATGAGGTAAAATCATCCTTATATAAAAGTTATAATTCTTAAAGTATTAATTTTAGTAAATATAATGATTATTATTATATGATTCTATATAAATTTTAATCCATGATGAAACAGAATATAAAACATATAAAATATCATGAGGCTATTTTTTATTGAAAAATATATTTTGACTGAGAATATTTCAGATTTAAGATCTAATTACTTAAACAATTCTTGTGTTTTTCTTGAAAATAAATTCAATGAATTATTAGATGAAGTTGATTCCATAAAAAAATATGCTATCATGTTTAATAAGGGGAATTATCTAAATCAAATTCTTGGTAAGAATATATTTAGTAAATAAAATCATGGTTTTGATAGAAAGTATGAATGTCCAAATTATATAAGAATTATTTTATTCTTGGTTCTAAAATGATGAAAATGTCAAATGTCAAATGTTTTCATTTTTTATTAATGAAAATTTTACATGTTATTTATTTTTAAAAAATTGTATTCTTTTGTGTGTAAATAATTCTTTCTTATTAAAAATTATTATCTAAATATGAATATGAAATTTCTCCACAAAATATAATGTTTTTGGTCACCTAAGTCTTCAATTTATAACACAGTAGTAACCAAAAGCACACGGGCCTTAAAAGACACTTGTATTTGATATTTTATAGGTTTATTCCACTAGTATTCTTTGTTATATCGTTAATTTTATGTTTGAAAAATATGGATATTTATTATATTTATATTTATTATTAATTTTACAAAATTTATAATTGTTTTACAAAGATTAACCAACTTCTAATTGGTTTATTACTTTAAATGAAAGAACCTTAGTGCTGGAAATGTTAAAATTATGTAATTATTATATTCATATTTGAAATTTAAATAATATAATTGTTTTTAAAAATATGATAATGTTTTTATATGTTTTATCATTTATTTCTCTATATTTCATTATTTTCATGCTTGAACTGTTTTATCTTTTCTCAGTCTATTATTTTATTTGGTTCCCTGAATTAACATCATGAATGCACTTTAAATTTTTTTATTGTCATGTGTTAGTTTATTAAAAATTATGTTTATTATAAATATGTGTTTAATGTATGAATATTTAAATTAATCATATTTATCTTTTATTATAGGTGAAAAGCTGTTCTATTATTAGATTAGGTTGATTTAGTCATGAATTCCATGTGAAGAAATATTTATATTAAAATTATTTGAAAATATTGTATTCAAATTCCTTGAATATCTTTAATATTTATACTTAGTCAATAGGGTATTGTTTTTCATTTACTTAAAATTTTATTATTATGTCATGAATTAAATTGTCTGACACTTATTTCTTTTCTATAAAAATATTTTTTATTCATTGAATAATAATTTACATGTTTTATCAGTTTATTGAGTATACCATTTTATCTTTTTAATGGATTTATAAATTAATGGAGGAATTATATTGCTACTTTTATTGAGAATGTATTGTATTTTGAATTATTTTTTAAAACATTTATTTTATATTTTCAAAAAGGGTAGAAAATGTTGTTTTCAAATTTTTAATATATTTTATAAATACCCAAATTGGGTAGGTATTTGGTTAAAGTTATTTGATATTGTAATTATGAAGAAGGGGGATAATATTAAGCGGATAATTTTCAATATAATTATTTTAACCTTTTATTATATCTTTTCAAAAATGGGGAGAAAATGTTGTTTTTAAAATTTTAAACTTTTTTTATCAATTTCTAAAATGGGGAGAATGTTTGAAAATGATATTTAGTTTTATAATTATAAAATAGATGTAGAATATTGAGTAGTCAATTACCATTGAACATGTATTGTTAAGTTATTTTTACCATTAAGTGAAATTTTTTCTTCCCTTATGTGAGTATGTTTCTATCTTTACAAAACTACATTTGTAAGTTTATACAAGTCTTGATTTGTTTAATTTATCATTAAAAGAAGTGAATCTTATATTTATGTGGCTTATATATTTTTTTAATTTTACATTTTCTAATTGCTCGAATGTCTCACATTACCTTTACATATCGTATATATTCTCTATTTACCCATAAAAACATTAAGAAAAAACATGTTACCCTTGAATTGATACCTACATTGATCTGTGCATCAGGATGGTGATCCATATGGTTGACTTAAAATTGTGACTTGGAAACTTACCTCTATATATATTTATCCCCACATTGGAACGAAATAATCACTAAAATTCTCAAGAATCCCTAATGATGAAGCTCTAATAGAAGAATTAAACTTGTATTTAAATATTACCAATAATGAAACTCATTAGGATGTTGAAGATGAGGAATAGTTCTCGGAAGTGGGGAATGGGGTTTGCTTCAGTCTCTAGAAAATACAATATGATCCATATTTATAGAAATACATGTTTTAATATCAAGATCCCTATATAAGAATTCGAAATGGAGTTTTCATGGAGTAGTTGACGAGAAACTAAAATATGATGGAACTTTGATCAAGTGAGGTAAAAGAGCTCATCTATATCAATTCACAAGACCTCAAGGAATTTATACTTTTAGTTCTCAAACTTTCATCCTCTCTACTATACACTAAAACATACACTGATAATATATTTCCCCGATGGATCACAGTACGTGCTGGGTCTCTCGGGGATTCTTGAACTAGTAAGATAAATATGAAATCATTTTTTTTAAATTATAAAGTTTTACTTGCTATAATGATAAATAATGAAACGTCTGCATACACAAGAGTCAATGAAAAAGTAACTGGAGATTTAATATAGCATGTTACATGAAGAAGATGATGATATATTAGGTATTTTAATTTTATGGTATTATTAAGAATTATTTAATAAAAAATATTTGGATATCTAATTTTCTATATATAATCTAAGATGGTAAATTATCAGAATCTAGTTTTAAATATAAAATGTGGTATTATTGAGGATTATGATATATAGATTCACTTTTCGGAGGACTCCCTATTTTTGACAAGAATTACGAACTTCATGTATTCATGAGTTTGAATAGTTGGTTGTTTTGAACAATGGAACTTTGGTTTATTAAAAATTATAGAATAATAGAATACCACCATTCTAAATATTTTGGATATTTCAAAAGAGAATATGGTAATATATTTTTGATATTTTTATGTACTATATTTTTATCTTGATTATTCTTAGTGATCTATCAGCTAGATTATCACTCATAAAATATAAGGATTATGATCTAAGTGTTTGAAAATATTATAGTGTATAATTTAAAGAGAAACCTTATCATATTATTTTAACATCAGTTTCTTGAGAATATTGAAGAATCCATGTTATTTAAATTCAAATATATAAATTTTGTTATGAATGACATTACAAGTTTTTTGTAATTATTTTTGAAAATTTAAAGGAATATTTGAATGATAATTTAATTTATTTCAATGTTAGGTTGTTCAATGATAGTGTAATAATATCATAATAATTTAAATTCTTTGACCGATTTTATTTTGGAATAATTAAAAGGTGGTGAAATATTCTTATAGATGTTTCTGGAATCTCTTTACTCGATTTATTTTGAAATTCAAAAGTAAGAGGATGCATTGAAACTTTTAAATGATTTTATTCTCTAAATATAAATTATTTTCTTGAATGTTCATAGGTGGTGGGTGAAAACTATTGCTTGGAATAAAATAAAAATTTCTTAAAAATTTCAAATTATTATTCTCAATTTGATGAAGAGAGAAACAAATTATTTTTACATATTTGTTTTCTTAGTGTAAAGAAGGATATGGTCTACATGAATATGTTTATATTATTATATATTTTTAAATAATTGGAATTCTACATGACATTTAAGATCAATTTTATTTTATTTTTCTTTATTAAGGATCATAACCATATATTAGTTGTGAAGAAAACTATGAGTCGAACACATATTCAACAATCAACATTTCATATCTTTTTACTAAAGTGTTGTCTGTTCACACTTATACATGATAAAGTTTCAGATTCTATTACCAAAATGTGGTTATCAAAGTCCCATATAAAATAACTTCAATACCCCATAAAATATTTTATATAAGGATTTAACTTCATGAACATAGTTTTCGAGGTCTCCTTATAAAAGAACATACATACTGAAAAGTAGTAAGATCGTGAAGACAATGTTGGTGGAGTGGACTAGGTGAATCCAGTTCCCCATACCACTATAAATTTTCATCTACTACTATTTCATTTTTTTATTATCCGTTACTTAATAATATTTTATAGATAAGGTCATGATCGATTTATTTCAAGAGGTATAATTAATATTTTTATGTTTTTTGGAGGAAATAATTCATCCCTCTCTTGTGTATTCATCACCATCATTCCAAGGTAACTTGAAGTTGAGGTTTTTATGTGTGGGAAATAGAATTCATGATCCCCTTCCCAAAGAACTTTTGAAATACATAAATTTTATTATGTATGGAATATATCTCAAAATAGGTGTAATTTAAAACTACTTCGTTTAAAAAAACCAAGTTCATCATGCAGGTTTTGAAGATGAATATAATTTCTTGGTTTGGGATCCATCGATTACTCATTAATTATAATTTTACTCACCTTAACAATAAATTTATGGGGGTGGGGTATTCTTGAATTTTTTAATTAAAATATAACACCATCACCCAATCCACCCACAAATCAATGGGAAACTGCAACTTTATAAAAGAGATCTAAAATATATTATTGAGAAGATGATAAATTCATGTAAAAAGGATTGGAGAAAAAAGTTAGATTTTTGATTATGGGTAAATAAAATCTATTATAATACCCTGATTGGTATAACACCAGTATTGTTTATGGGAAGAAATTTCATCTAACAGTGGATATTGGACATTGATATTTTTGGGCTATGAAAAAGATAAACCTGGATTAAAACAAGCATAAGAGAAAATATTATTGTATATGGATGAATTGGAGGAGTTAAGAAGATATTATTATGAAAATTATAATATATAAAAGGATATTATGAAGTGTTTTCATGATTTATGCATCACATGATGGATATTTCACCTTAAATATAAAATATTTTTATTTTACTCTCATTTTATGTTGTTTCCTAGTTTGTTAATGTCACGGTGGTCAGGACCATTTATATGGATCTATGGTTTTTAATAGGGTGATATGGAAACTAAAAGGGATACTGAAACATCATTTAATATTAATGGTCAGAGAATAATGTTTTACATAGATAATTTCCAAAAAGTCTTTATTTTTCAATTTATTTTGATTGAAAAAGCTGAAATGTGTGTCTAACTCTCGAAATAAAATGAACTGCTGACTGGGAGGAAACCCATGAATGTTTTTATTTCATTAAAATTTTCATTCTATTATATTAAGATATGTCATTATTTAGAGTTATAAAATACATTAAGAACCCTTTACTACCTTGATGAGTCCCCAAAGGCCAACCATATAAGTTTGATAAGAAATCAGTGGGGATAAGAAAATTTATGGTGTAAAGAAGGATGCCACACTTGAAAGAAAATCTAAAAATTCTTGATTGCATAATAATGACTTGCACCACATCGTGAATATCATAAGATAGTTAAAACTGAGAGTGATTAATTTTCAAAGTATTATATATAATGTCGTGACCCAAGAAAATGAGGAAAGGTCACAATAATGTAATATCTCATCATGGAATGACAAAATTTATTCACTCGGTGACACATCCTCCACAAGAAATTAGTAATTATGTCCAAAAAATTAATTATAGAATCACAACTTGAATGATATATTCCACAATGTAAAGTTTCATATAGAATAACCTGGAAATTTAAATTAAATTTCATTCTAATGGATACAACCTGATATGAAATGACAAGTAACGAAGAATTTTATGTGTAACATCCCAAACAATAGAAACCTAGTTCCAATAATTATACTAAATTATTAGTAAATAAAAAATGCGATCTTAAAGGATTCAATGGTTTAGCAGTCTTGGAAGATTAGATACATAAATAAATTAAATTTCAAAACATTAGATTCAATATGAACATATTGATAGAAAATTATTATCCATTCCATTATATCCCTGAAAAGTTCACATAATCCTCCTCAATGTTTTCTGGGGAAGTGAAAAAAATATGGGGGAGGTCAGATGCTCAGTAAGGAGTCATATAAAATGGTATCATTCATGTCCTAAAAATGGAATAAGTGATATGGAAGGAATAAATTTACAATATTAATCCATGATCAACTAACACCAAAGGTATCCAATACCTATGATAATAAATTAAAACATGGATAATAATAATCATTTATCTCATATTGATGGAATTCATAATTTTTGATAGAAAACTTGTCTTTAAGTCATTTTTTGAAGTCCTTATCCTATTATGGGAAGAGGTATACAACAAAAAAAACATGTTATGACTCATGAGGCCTGTTTATGCCTCAATGGCTATATACTTTTGAACTCCACCCATCAGCTGAATAAGTGAAATACATTCAAAAAAAGAGTTATCAAGACCTTTGAAACCATTCCCTAAGGAAGATCTTATTTATTAAAAATTATATATCTATATAAAGAGAAATATGAAAATCTAATTCAATAAAATTTAGGTTGAGTAGAACATTACATAATCAACTTTAAAATTTTGGGACATTTTCAATGTAACACGAAGTACTATTATCAAACAAATATAGTGGTGAGGTTACATAAAATATTCTATGTTATCCTTGGAATATAATAATTTGGTTAAATTTATTTAATAACTATGATACTGAGGACAAGGTAGAAAATATAATTCATTATGGTTCATAATGT
Organism: Viscum album; assembly: GCA_963277665.1. Classification (NCBI taxonomy): domain Eukaryota; kingdom Viridiplantae; phylum Streptophyta; class Magnoliopsida; order Santalales; family Viscaceae; genus Viscum; species Viscum album. Next base: position 1,318,357,310 of record OY728166.1, read on the forward strand.
GCTTGTGAATATCCAAATGTGTAGTCTTAGGCCCATTCGTGATGCATCAGACTGATGATGAAGTGAATAATCAACCAACTCTTTTCATGGTGATAACCCCTAGGTTCATCATTACCATATCCGTATACACATTTGGGCATCTTTACAAGGATTTATTTTATTTCAATCTGCACATAATTTATCTTTACCAAAGCATAGTATTGTTTTCCGACTGTGGGAAACAATGAGTTTCAAAACGGTTTAGGTAACTCATAAATCTATCAAAAATGAGAGAGGGATAAAAATATATACTTTTAAATCCATTAATTTTGATTACTAATATATTTTTTTTTTCAATGACAAATTATGTACCACACAAAAATAAATATTGGGTGAATATAACATGAGTCCCAAAAAATTAAAACAGGGATGAAAAACCCTGCTTATGGTTTGGTAGAAATTCAAACATAACTTTTTGAAAGAGTTGAATTCAAATTGATATTAAAATACCATGAGTAAATTATTTTCATTATATAACATATCACGTATTCAGTATATAAAATCCACATAAACGAAATTATGAGCATAATACAAAACAACTCTCAAAGCGAGGAATTTGAGATGAAGAAAACTTTCCTCTTGTCCCGACTTACATGAATGTATTTTGACATAATTTATCATAAAAAAGATATATTAAGAACTAAATTTATAACCATTTTCATATCCATTTTCATTTATAATATTGATAAATTTTCAATCTCTATATGATTTCTATATATTTTTACATCATGTATTTATAGTGTTGATCATTTGTTATAGTTTTATAATAGCTGGGTACGTATTCATTCTTCTTCCAAATTTAATTATAGATCGGTCATTAAAGTTATTATGATGGATTATTTTCAAGTATTTGTATAGTTTAATTTTCCTTTCATGAGTAATTTATTACTTATCTAAGAAGTTAAAATTGACAACGAGTATGTTTTAGTGATTCTTGACAATAAATGTGTGTTTTCTTGATTAATAAACTAAATATTGATATAAATTATGTTTCAAAAATCATTATTTACTGATTTATATCAAATTATAATATAAAATATGTTCTCATAGTCATTTATGAAATAAAATTCATTGTTTTTAAAGCTGGTGGTTGAACCGGCCCAATTAGGAATCTACTATTAATAATTGAAGATTATGAGGTGGTTTTGTTGAGTGACTGAGAATTCATTTTTTATTAATAGAATGGAGAAGATTACAAACAACTAAGGGGGTAAAAAGTGACGAAATTCAAGGTCATATACAAGAAAAAATTATCTTACAATATTTATGAATGGAATCATTATTAGAATAGATGATGTTATGATCTCTAAGATCCCCTTGCTAGCTAGAGAGTCTACAACAAAATTACCTTCCCTCAAGTTGTGGGAGACTATAGAGTCCTGGTTGAGGAGTCTTCTACAATTCTGGATATGGTATAATAAATCCTATGACGGGCTAATTTTTTCTTGAATTAGCTGAATAAGAACTTTAGAGTCAGATTCAATCACTGTAATCTATCTACGTTTAAGAGGTGGTAGAAGTGTAAACCACAAAACATTGACCTAAATTCATCCCCAAGAGAATTACCCAATCCATAATATCAGCTAAATATGAAAATAACTACTCCATTTCTATCCAATACAAGACATATACCTGTCATTATTTATATAGGATAAGAACTATTGACATTTAACTTTAATTCATCTAAGAGAGGAGTCCATCTAATCCAATTACCTGCTCAGTAGCTTTCATCTGCTCACACCTGAGAGACCACTATGGGGATGATTCCCAGTAAAGGGAATGATTTATTAACATGGGGAAGGAGGGACTATTGGTCATCCACTAGATATATGATGAAAAATTTCAAATATCATAGGTATGGTGGATTACTTTCTCTTTATATGTTTTGTACCTCCCTTATGATGCAACACATTATAGAGAATAACATACTTCAGGCATTTTTTCATAGATTCTTCCATCAGTATCCCAAATGCATGATTCTAAATCCAGATCAATGTCACACCTTCTGTTTTTTATCCCTATATTTGGGATAATTTAATTAAAAAAAATTGATCCCAATATACTTTAAATAATAGGTTCATGGTAGTTTCACATTTTTGCCGATGAAGTACACTAGCAACGAGAAGCATGGACAATCCCTTTTTTTTCTGAATGTTTTCATACGTAGGAATAACTTGATTCACCAAGTGAAACCCAAAAAAATTTAATTTTAAAAGGGATATCCTTGTACCATATAATATATTCCCACCCATAAGATCCACTATTATTATGCAAGAAATCATGATATTCTCTACTTGAAAATCACCCCATGGGGGAACCTATGAAGCCCCAACGGTCAGGTTCATCAACCATGATAATATATTGGAAAGTATATTTTTGATGATTATCAAGGATTGATTCAATAAAGGAGGGAAATTATATTGCCTCCTTTATGTATTTATCTGGTATAGGAAAACCTGGAACGAATAGTGGAGTATCATCCCATTTGTCCATCCAGAAGTTGAATAAATTATTATCCTCTTAGTACACATGTTTTAACAATTAAATTGATGATGATTGTTAATTGATATATCATTAATTGGTTCTAAACCTTTTCATAATATAATATTAATGAGAACATAAATATTATATTTAACCTTTAATCAAATCCTTAAATCTATCCTTTTAAAGAGGTGAAGGAAGAGAAAACACATTGCACAGTGGAGGTGGTAGTCCACACAATGCATGGATAACAATTTTATTTTATTAAAGGAATTTAGAAATATGGTTAGTGTTTATTTCCATAGGATAAAAATATTTTTCATACTATAAATTATTAAAGAATCATTTAATTTTGGAAAAAATAAAATTTAAATAAAATAATATAAGGAAAATAGGTGGCCAAAATATTGAACTTAGGTTGAGATCATTTAGTTTCTATTGGATTATTCCTTAGAAAGAAATGGATTGAGAAAATCTATTTCAACTAGAATGTTGTGATGGTGAAATATTATTTTAGGGAAAAGAAATGGGTTGTGTTTTAGGAGGAAACACAATTTTTTAGAGTGCCTTTATGGTATGGTGAGATATCCATTTTTATAAGTGATGAGAATGAACTTTTTTGTAAATATTTAAACTTAATATAAAGGGACCACTTGTTGAAGTTTTCATGAGAAATAATAAATAGATAATAATGGATTTAGGAAGAGATAAGGTTGATAAAAACCTCATACAATCAATTATATACATATTTTTATTAATTTTAAATCCCTTTACACCTTGAATTATTACCTTTACTATTTTTTATTTTGATGTTGTAACTAGGTTTTACATATGGTAACTTAATTTTTATGCCAAAAATTAAAGTGGTACTTATTAGATAATTTTTACTTAATGATTCTATATTCAAAATTATGTTTTTAATTTAATTTCTATAATTGTTAATTTTTTTTAATATGATAACTATTTAATATTTTAAAACAATTATTTGGAAAAACATTTCTTGAGTTACAAAATATCAATCATAGATTGTAAAATATAATAAATGTTTTTAAATTTATAATGTAAATTATAAAATAAATATTTTTTCAAGAAAAGGGTCTCATAAATTTCTCATCCATACTTTTATACTGAAAATGCAATGACTTTCATAATATTAGTAATAAGGTTATATTACATTATTCATTTATTTTTTTATTAAAATAAATGAAATTAATTTTGAGATAATAACTTTATGAAAAATTAAAAAATAATATTTATTTTGTTAAAATAAAATTTAAATATGTATAAATTAAACTGTTACATCTACTTATGAATAAAGGATTCTTTGAGTATGTAGCATGTGATAGTTCAGGACATGATTCTTTCATGTTTCTATAAAGCCTCAAATATCACATGATGGGTTTTTAAAATTCATGAAACTAAAATTAAATGCACATCACACCCTTTAAATATCCCATGAGCATATCTCTCATGATGCGTGACATTCCTCTATCCTTACACCTCCAAGAACCTCTAGATTCACTAAGAACCTTGACCTAGCCTTGCTACTATAGTTTGGATGATTTTCCATCTCCCAAAATCCCAACCATTTCCTCTTTCTACCATTTCTTCCTCTTACCTACCATTCATTTGCCATAAATGAACTATAAGTATCCACCTATCTCTCCCATTCCACTTATTTTAAAAAATCATTCTCAACCTTCTATTTAATTATTTTATTCCACACCATTTTCTATGTTCGGATTAAAGTATGTCACACTCAGAACCTTATACAAATAACCCACCCTCCAAAAAACCAAACAAAAACCAAATCAACCCTTCCATGACACTAAATACCCAATGAACTTTCCCCTCCCATGGATTTTCCACAACCCCTCTTCATCATATCATTCCACTTCCCATTCAACCGAAGGGAATTATTCACCATCACAACTGCATATTCATTATAAGGACCCAGCCTTAAAACATTATATAATCTTGAATTAAATGAATAATTCACATTGAGGATCTTTTCTGGTTTAGAGTTTTAGAGAATTAGGACATAACTATTACATCACACAAGATTAAAAAGTAGAAACTTCTACTCAGTTTCCATTTTTTTCATAAAATAAAAACTCTTAAAAGTAAACATGTCTTATTCCATGTTTTAAATTGCATGTCTTTCCTTGATCCCATCCTTGACCCAATTCACCTTTAAGTCCTGTGGAAAACATTTCAAAAATGTGGGATGAGCATAAAAAGATCAGTAAGGGGTATAAAAATGCGAAAAGAAAACATTAGTCCATGTATACATAAGAATCAATGCAATCATACTTTACTCATAAAACATAAGCACTTTAACACACCTCATTAAATCATAAGATTTACGAATAACTCATAGAAATCATAATACATATGGGTAACTTGAGGCATTCATAACATTATTATGTAGGGAGTAACCCTCATGGTTACATTTGGAATACCCATTACAATATATTCCATAAATCGCTTTATAGAAACCTTAGCATTTAACTGCTTCACGTTACCCAATGCATTGGAGAGCTATATCGGGCTCACCCGCCCTTAGTTTATCACGGAACCACCCGATTTCATAAACTTTTCCCAATAACCATAACATAATCATTGCACTAAAAACATGCATAAAAGATACATAAAATGTACACATTTCAAACACAAGAGATCACAAAATGATATTATCATAAATAAAAACATCTAACAAAATCATTAAAACTCTATGAGAGAAATATCCCTTTAAACTTTGATAATATTAAAAGAAGACATTTAAAATAGATTTTAGAATCAAAGTGTCCCATACCACTTTGAAACTTTTTAAAGGGTTTTAAAACATTAATGTCCATATAAATAAATCCTTAAAACCTTTTTTAAAACATGGACATGGATGATAAACTTTTAAAATAATAAATCATTAAAACAATTTTAAACAATGTTTTAATGGAAGAGTCATTTTACATTTTGAACATTTAAATTATAAGCCACATGAAAGTAGACCATTTTAGAAACATTTAAATTATTTTAGTATAGACATAATATGGATATGGAATGTCAAAGGGGCTATATATACACTTTATAAAAGGATAAAAGTGCATATCATTAATAAATGTCTTAATGAGAAGAAATTGAGATGTAATTCCAATCAAGGATTATGCCATTATAGCAAGGATAATGAAATGAAATAATTATGTGTGACAAATTTAAATACCCCAAATATAAGTGGATACTCAGTGTAAAACAATCATATGTCATCAACACAAAGTCATATCAAGACATAATCAAGAAGTAGAGGTTTAACCCAAAGAATTGAAATTGGGTTAAGAAGTTCCCTTGCAAAAATTCAATAGCATAACGGCGTCACATCAAATTTTAGAAAAAGAGTTGATGAGTGTGACAAAGGGTATCTCATCACTTGGAAATAAAATTTATAGAAACAAGGACATATAAGAACATATCCCAACATAAGAAGATGTAATTTAAAAGACAAAACAAAAATAAGTCTTTTAAAAATAGGAGGGTGAAAGGTTCCCTTACTGACTTTTGTAACTTTCAAAACGTACACCCCATGAAAGAAAGACTATACAACATTGATGGAAATACTCATAAAAGAAATTATATTAAACAAAGAGTAGAATAATGGGTATTAAATACACCACTCAAAGGAAATGGTGGCAAATGTAGCATAAATCTCAAGGGAATAAAAGTGAGATGAAATATCCATCACGAAAACTCGGCAGCCTAATGACGCCACTTAAAACATCAAAAAATGGATTTATGAGATCAAATAGGGTCTATTATAATATGAACACAAATATTATATAATTAGGAATATAAAATAACATCCCCAAACATAAGAAATATTATCTTAAATGAAATGAAATAAAAGAGAGTACTTAAAAAGAAAGAGAGAGGTAGGATCCCTTACCTCAAATCCAACTTGTATTGTTCATTTCTTTATATTCATGAATAATAAACCTTGGTCAATTTATAATTTATTAAGGTCCTACTTTAAAGTTTATTATTCAGTTGATATCACATGTTATAATTTTATAATAATTAGTTAATTATGTGAGTTCATATCAGACATTTTTTTCAATGTTCGGTACATGAGTCAAAAATGAACTTGTTTGAAAAGAATTATCCATGTAGTTATAAGTACATCATCCCCAAAATAGTATTAATGATTTGAATATCATATATATCCATTATATATTCATTTTATACTATTCCATAACATTTGGAGATAAAAAGAAAAGAAATGAACTGTTCATGGGGACGGTAAGTCGTACGTATGCATGAACGCTACTTTCATTTCTTTGGAACATTAATGGAATTAAAACTAAATGAGATATATATATTTTATAATTCCAGTATAATATATATGTTATTTTGGTCACATAATTTCATAAATTTCATTATTTATACATTCCATGTATTTCATGAACGCATCACATCACTTGAGGGGGTCGTAGTCCACACTTCCTCACATGAAATTGTCGCATTTGCACAACATGAAAACCGTAAAGGTATGTATTAAATATAAAATAAATAAGAATAGAGAGGAAATAAATATAATATATATCATAAATAAATATAGTTTCATCATAATGGCCTCCATGAGAGGTGGTAGGAGAAGATAGAAAAATCATCGCTTCGTGAGGCAGTAATTCTCCATCGACGGAAACAATATGTTTTTAACCATTAGATGGAGGTGTGTGTAAGTTTAGATAAAATAAATCTCATAAAAACATCCTAGTATATTTAAGATAGTTTTGTTGTTACAAAATAAAATAATAAAAAGAGTTTAGGGGGTTTTAGAAGCAAAATAAAACAAAAGAACATCAGGGAAGACTTACCTTTAAATCGGGTAGCTCCCCTTAGTTTGAACCAAAATGCTTTCATGAAGAGCTTTATGCCTAAGTTAAGGCTTATATGATGAATAAAGGGATTTGGAGAGATAAAATGAGTAGTGTTTGGCCAAGACAATGGCTTGAGAGGTGTGGGTACAGAGGTAGAGGTTGGGGCCTTTTACAAGAGGGAGGAGGGGCACTCTTGGAAAGTATTGAAAAGTTACTTTATTATAATATGATTTTCGGTTATCAAAAGACCCAAAATTATATATTTCTAGGATAAAGTGATAAGGGTTCTAAATACACCCACACAATAGGTTTTTTACAAGTGTATGTCTTATATTTTACATTATCTGTTCATTTTATTTAAATTGTTCATTAATGAGGTAATTGCTGCATCATCATAGTGTCATAAATAAATTAATTTATTTAATGGATAAAAATTATAAAAAACTACTATGATGTAGGAAATATTTTTATCTTTCAAATGACTATTTATAGATAAAAATACGACTTGTATAACCCCATGTAAAAATTGTTTTAGTATAATAATACAAGTTTGTGACATTTTTATTTTAACTTTAAATAAAAAGTTATTTATGTCATTTTCTTACCCATGTGGCTCCATGGGGTGCCCATGTTGACCCATGGATTGTCTTGGTCAGACAAGACTCATCCAATAAGGGTAGTACATATTTCAAGGTAATTTCATATTAGTATAACATTATTTTTACCTTAAATTACTCTTATTACATTTAGTCGCGATTAATAAAACTTAAAAGTTACTATTCACCAAAAAAATTATTTTCATCCCATTGAAACACATTTTACATACTAATGATAACCATGTATGTCAGATTTTTGAAAATCAAATCACAGAAGTGGTAAAGTCTTATTTAAACGAAAAATCAGTTTTTTAACTACAACTTAGTGGTTTCACTATTCATCAAAAATTGATATTTTTCAGAAAAATACCAAAAATTCATCCTAAGATATATTTGATATTCTGAATTAAAAAATGATGTCTATTTTAAAAAATTAAAAACATATAAGTTTCATTAATTAATTTAATAATTAATTCGCGTTGTCGAAACAAATAGCGTGTTTTTAATAAACAATATCTATTAAAATATTGACACTAGTTTAAGTCCAATTTCAAAGTGAAATTAATTCCAATGACCACCATTGGATTAAATGGTAAAAATATATTATAATTGAACATCAAAAACAATTCAAAATATGATCTAATCATATAAATAAATTAGATTAAAAAGAGGTTTTGAATAAAAATACAACATGTTTCAGTTATTCCTTAAAAATGAACATTTTCGAAAAAAAACATACACGAAGTAAATTTTGATGTCGCGATTCTAAACAAGAATTTTATTTGGTCCAATATAACATATAAAATTTTCAAAAAGTGTATTTAAAAAGTGTTCTCCATCAAAAGGTGGTTAATCCACCCTTTTAAAGAATATTAGAGTATTTACGCTTAAAATTTGATTTATTCCCATTTTAAGCCTATAACATTTATTGGATAAAAGTAAAAATATTTGACAAACATATATAATCATTTTTAGTTAGTTATGTTCATTCCCGCCATTAATATGGCTAGGCATTAACTACCATTTAAAATAATATTATTTTATTATTAGAGTGCAACGTAAGATTTCAAAGAAACTCGTTGTTGCGTATTGGGTATGCCATCGAGCATAGCATTACATTTAAATTAATATTAACATTTTATTCACAAATATGGATAAATATGAAAATTTCATATTCTTTATTTACCTGGGGTGTTACAACATTTCCCCCTTTTGGGAATTGCTTCCTCGCAATTTTAAAATTGGGCTCAGAAACTTCATTGAAAGCCCCACATTGAAAAAGGAGTAAATTAAACTATCACTTTAAAAGAAAGAAAGAAAAGTAAAAAGGTCACCCGAGATAACAGATACTAGGATTCCATGGAAACATGGATATGGATGAAAAATCAAAGGGTCATGTTCTGATGGAGAGTGATAGAAAACATATTTAGGAGAAAGTTAACCACCAGAAAATCACAAACTTTTGATGGGTTAAACGGTATTTGATTCCCCAATAGGAAAAATTAACTGATAACATTTTTGTTTTAAGTTACATTTTATTGAGTAATTTATTTATTAGCTTAACTAAAACATAAGGAAACATACTTAATTGTCATGTAAACTTTCAACTTTTACTATATTTCTAACACAAACTCATATTTTCTCCAAACGATGAGTATTCAGGATGACTTGTTCACATTAAGAGTGTTGTAAACAACTTTGAGAGAATCACCCAACTCACAAAAGAGAACTATATATTTACCATGTCTTTAGTCATTAACCAAAACCAATAATTGTTAGTACGAGATCAGATAATACCCAAAAAGGATAATCCTTTTTAAAAAGAAAATCTATTCTTAATCTCCAAAATTTGTACAGTAAAACCCAATGTTCACCAAAGACCATTCGATAAACAATTGTCCATAAAATTCTTCAATGTAAACCACAATAAGATTGAAACCCAAATTTGTAATGGATTTAAATCACATAGTCTTCCAAGATAAATCATAACATTTATCACCAAATAACATTAGCTTCTCTTAAAGTCTCGTATTGAAAAGTAATTAACCTAATCACATATCCTCTATGATAGGCTAATCATTTCCACAGATAACCCAAAATCAACTTATTCATAATTCATAAGATCATTTAACCAAAAAAATTAGTTATACTAAACAGGGACTTCACATAGTCCAGTGGTAGGGGATAAATACCAGTCACACTTTGGTTGTGGGTTCGATTCTCACAGCTTTGTCTAACACGACGGGTTGTCACATGGTCTGCATGTTGTCATTTTTCCAAAACTATATAATTCATAAAACATTCCCCAAAAGAGATAAAATCTTCAAAAAAAAACCATAACATAATTTAATCTCAATTTTACCTCATGACTTTCATCTTCCATCATATAGTAACCCATAATTACCTCAAAAGTAAGGATCATATAAACCCTAATGGTTACCATTATAATTATTACCTGAACATCCACATCGAGTTGGTTCTCTCGTACATGATGCATCAGAGAACTCACCAAGGTTAAAGTGGTTAATCATGACTCTTTGATAGTTGGGTTAGAATAACCACAAGATTCCTCATTGGATCCCCCATTTGATCCATTCTCTTAATCAGAGAACCACCACAGTTTCCTTCAAACCCATTGTCACTTTGGTGCCTGCTAGATCCATCCATTTACTAAAACAAAAAAATGTCAGTTTGAGTATATAAACAAAATTATCATGTACTAATGAGGATGAAAACACTAATATTTACTTACCCATTCACTTTATCTAAAAACTATGACTCTTTCTGAAATCCTATCCATTATGGCAATGTCACTTATGCTTAAAGAAGACCCTAACCTCTAAAGTTATCTAAACCAACCTCTGATAACAACTATAAGGACCCAACCTTAAAACATTACATAATCTTGAATTAAATTAATAATTCACATTGAGGATCTTGTTAGGTTTAGAGTTTTAGAGAATCAGGACATAACTATTACATCTCACAAGATTACAAAGTAGACACTTCTACTCAGTTTCCATTTTTTCATAAAATAAAAACTCTTAAAAATAAACATGTCTAGTTCCATTTTTTAGATAGCATGACTTTCCTTGATCCCATCCTTGACCCTATTCACATTTAAGTCCTATGGAAAACATTTCAAAAACTTGGGATGAGAATAAAAAGCTTAGTAAGGGGTATAACAATACAGGAAGAAAACACTAGTCCATGTATACATAAGAATCAATGAAATCACACTTTACTCATAAAACATAATCACTTTAACATACCTCATTAAATCATATGATTTATGAATATATCATATAAATCATAAGACATAAAGGTAACTTGAGGCATTAACAACATTATTATGTAGGGAGTAACCCTCATGGATACGTTTGGAATACCCATGACAGTATATTCCATAAATCTCTTTGGAGAAACCTTAGAGTTTAAATCATTCACATTACCCAATGAATTGGGGAGCTATATCGGGCTCACCCGCCCTTATTTTATCACGGAACCACCCGATTTCATAAACATTTCCCAAGAACCATAACATAATCATAACACTTAAAACTTTCATAAAAGTAATATAAAATTTCCATATTTTAAACACAATAGATCACATCATGATATTAATATAAATAAAAACATCTAATAAAATCATTAAAACTCTATGAGAGAAATATCCATTTATACTTTGAAAATTTTAAAATAAGACATTAAAAAGAGATTTTAGAATCAAAGTGTCCCAAACCACTTCAAAACTTTTGAAAGGGTTTTAAAAAAATCATGTCCATATAAATAAATCCATTACACCATTTTTAAAACAAGGACATGGATGATAAATGTTTAAAAGAATAAATCATTAAAACCATTTAAAATAATGTTTTAATAAAAGAGTCCTTTTCCATTTTGAAAATTTAAATTATAAGCCACATGAAAGTAGACCATTTTCAAAACATTTAAATTACTTTAGTATAGACATAATATGTAAATGGAATGTCAAAGGTTCTGTATATAAACTTTATAAAAGGTTAAAAGTTAATATCATTAAGAAATATCTTAATGAGAAGAAATTGAGATGTAATCCCAATCAAGGAATATGCCATTAGAGCAAGGATAAAGAAATGAAATAATTATGCATGAAAAATAAAAATACACAAAATATAAGTGGATACTTAGTGTAAAATAATCATATTTCATCCACACATATTCATAGCATGACATAATCAAGAAGTATAGGTTTAACCCAAAGAATTCAAATTGGGTTAAGAAGTTCCCTTGTAAAAGTTCGATAACCTAACGGCGACACATCAAATTTTAGAAAAAGAGTTGATGAGAGAGATAAAGGGTATCTCATCACTTGGACATAAAATTTACAGCAATAAGGATATATAAGAACATATCCCAACATAAGAAGATGTAATTTAAAAGAAAAAACAGAAAGAAGTCTTTTAAAAATAGGAGGGTAAAAGGTTCCCTTACCGGCTTGGGTAACATTCGAAAGGTACACCCCATGAAAGAAGGACTATACAAAATTTATGTAAATAATAATAAATGAAAGTATATTACACAAAGAGTAGAATAATGGGCATTACATACACCACTAAAAGGAAATTGTGGCAAATGTAGCATAAATCTCACAGGAATAAAAGTGAGATGAAATATCCCTTACGAAAACTCTGTAGCCTAAGAACGCCACTTTAAAAATCAAACGAATGGATTTATGAAACCAAATAGGGTCTCTCATAATATGAAAATAAAAATTAAAGAATGATTAATATAAAAGAACACCCCCAAACATAAGAAATATGATCTTAAAATAAATGACATAAAAGAGAGTACTTAAAAAGAAAGAGAGAGGTAGGATCCCTTACCTCAAATCCGACTTGTCTTGTTCGTTTCTTTATATTACTGAATAATAAACTATTGTCAATTTATAATTTCTTAAGGTATTAATTTAAATTTTATTATTCAATTAATATCATATTTTATAATTTTATAATAATAAGTTAATTATGTGAGTTCATATCAGACATTTTTGTCGGTGTTCGGTACATGAGTCAAAAATTAACTTGTTTGAAAAGAATTGTCCATGTAGTTATAAGTACATCATCTCCAGAATAGTATTAATGATTTAAATATAATATATATATATTATATATTCATTTTATACTATTCCATAACATTTAGAGATAAAAATAAATGAAATGCACCGTTCATGGAGATGGTAGGCCGTACGTACGCATGAACGCTACATTAATTTCTTTGGCATATTAATGGAATTAAAAATAAATGAGATATATATATATATATATTATAATTCCAGTATTATATATATGTTATATTGGTCACATATGTTCATCAATTTTATTCTTTATACATTCCATGTATTGCATGAATGAGTCACGTCACTTTAGGGGGCGGTAGTCCACACTTCCTCAAATGAAATTATCGCATTTTCCCAACATGCAAAGCATAAAGGTATGTATTAAATATAAAATACATAAGCATGGATAGGAAATAAATATAATATATATCATAAATAAATATAGTTCCATCATAATGGACACCATGAGAGGTGGTGGGAGAATATAGAACAATCATCGTTTCGTGAGGTAGTAATTCTCTATCCACGGAAACAGTATGTTCTTTAACCATTAGAGGGAGGTGTGTGTAAGTGTAGCTCGAATACTTATCATAAAAACATACTAGTATATTTAAGATATTGTTGTTGTTAAAAAATAAAATAATAAAAATATTTTATCAGGTTGGAGAATCAAAATAAAACAAAAGAACATTAGGGAAGACTTTACCTTTAAATCAGGTAACTCGCCTTGGTTTGAACCAAAAAGCATTCTTGAAGAGCTTTCTGCCCAAGGTAAGGCTTCTATGATGAAGAGAGGGATGTTTAGAGATTAAATGAGTAGATTTTGGATAAGCCAATGTCTTGAGAGGTTTGGGTAAGGATGTAGAGGTGGGGGCCTTTTATAAGAGGCAGGAGGGGCACTCTTGGAAAGTCTTGAAAAGTTACTTTATTATAAAATTATTTTCGGATATCAAAGGTCCCACAATTATATATTTCTAGGATAAGGTGATAAGGGTTATAAATCCACCAATACAATAGGTTTTTTACAAGTTTATGTCTTAGATTTTACATTATCTTTTCATTTTATTTAAAACATTCATTAATGAGGTAATCACTCCATCATCATGGTGTCATAAATAAATTAATTTATTTAATGTCTAAAAATTATAAAAAAAATTCCATGATGTAGGAAATATTTTTATATTTCCAATTACTATTTACAGTCAAAACTATGACTTGTATGACCCCAGGTAAAAATTGTTTTAGTAAAACAATACATGTTTGTGACATGTTTATTTTAACTTTAAATAAAAGGTTATTAATGTTATTTTCTTACCCAAGTGGCTCCATGGGGTCCCCAATTGACCCATGGATTGTCATGGTCGGCCATGACTCATCCAATAAAGTTAGGACATTATTCAAGATAATTTCATATTATTATAACATTATTTTTACCTTAAATTATACTGATTACCTTTAATCGTGATTAATAAACTTAAAAGTTACTATTCACCAAAAAATTATTTTCATCCCATTGAACCAAATTTTACTTACTAATGAAAACCTTGTATTTCAGATTTTTGAAAATAAAATCACAAAAGTGGTAAATTTTCATTTAAATGAAAAATTAGTTTTTTAACTACCAATTAGTGGTTTCACTATTCATAAAAAATTGATGTTTTTCAGAAAAATACCAAAAATTTACCCTAAGATATATTTGATATTCTGATTTAAAAAATGATGTATATTTTAAAAAATTAAAAAACATATAAGTTTCATTAATTAATTTAATAACTAATTATCATTGTCAAAACAAATAGCTTGCTTTTAAGAAACAATATCTATTAAAATATTGACACTAATTTAAGTCCAAATTCAAATTGAAATTAATTCCAATGACCACCATTGGATTAAATGGTAAAAATATATTCTAATTTAACTTTAAAACCAATTCAAAATATGATTTAATAATATAAATAAATTAGATTAAAAAGAGGTTTTGAATTAAAATACAACAATTTTCACTTATTTATTAAAAATGAACTTTATCAAAAAAATAACAAAAACATACACAAAGTAAATTTTTATGTATAGATTCTAAATAAGTATTTTATTTGGTCCAATATAACATATAAAATTTTCGAAAAGTGGATTTAAAAAGGGTTCTCCATCAAAAGGCGGTTAACCGACCCTTTTAAAGAATATTAGAATATTTACGCTTAAAATTGGATTCGTTCTCAATTTAAACCTCTAACATTAATTGGATAAAAGTAAAAATATTTTACAAACATATATAATCATTTTTTAGTTGGTTTTGTTCATTCCATCCATTACAAAGGGTAGACGTTAACTACCACTTAAAATTATATTATTTTATTATTAGAGTGAAACGTAAGATTTCAAAGAAACTCATTGTTGCGTATTGGGTACGTTATCGAGCATAGCGTTCCCATTAAATTAATATTAACATTTTATTCAAAAATATGGATAAATATGAAAATTTCATATTATTTATTTACCTGGGGTGTTACATTCATCCCGACCTATAATTTCAAAAAATAAGAATCAATATTGGTTGAAAAAACTAGAAATAAAATCTCTTTGTACTAATAAAATAGTGGAAATGTACATTATGAGGGAGATCAATATGGAATATGAGTTCTGAGATAATCTCCATGATATACACCTTGATCATATTTTATATTTTACAAAGTTGGGATTAAAAGAGTTTCTATTGATGTTTTTGTGATTTTATAACTGACATTTGTTGTGGTATATTTCATACAAGGATGTAGGTAGTGGTAGTTGGTGATATTTGAGTTTTATGTTGGGCTTAGAGTTGATAATGTTTAGTTTACATGGATGAAATTTTACAATGATTTATCCCTTGATCACAAATATAACGAAGCATAAAATAATTGATCGGACATAGTAGTTTACACAAAAAGAAATCATAAACCCATGATTATGAATAAAAGGAATATTATAGGTCCCCTTTTTTGGATTATTCATCATAACCTTATATATGCATGGATGGAGAAAGGGTATTCCTAATGTATGGTGAGTCAACTATAATTTCTCATGATATAAACTATTATACATGATATTACAATCCATATGTATTAGTAATTTTCAATTTTTTGTGGATCCATATAGATAATTCCAAAGGAAATTTAATAGGATGCAACTTTATCATTCACATTGCCATGTATTTAGGAGTATTCGATACCAATTTACCATTCTCATCATGTAGGGAATAATAACAGAATTAAATCGATATGATTTTAAATATGGGTTTTCTTAAAAAGGTAGAGAG
The DNA here is from genome assembly GCA_963277665.1 of Viscum album. Taxonomy (NCBI): domain Eukaryota; kingdom Viridiplantae; phylum Streptophyta; class Magnoliopsida; order Santalales; family Viscaceae; genus Viscum; species Viscum album. Next base: position 1,318,373,690 of record OY728166.1, read on the forward strand.
GAAATATAAATCTGAATATGAGTACCCATATATTTTTGGAGACAATGAGGCAACAAAGGACTAGTCGTAGGCTGACTGTGAGACTAGGATGACCCATACATATTCAAGTTAGAGGGTAACCATAATAATAGAAAAGTAATCAACTACCTATGTCACATTATATTTGTGGTTTTTGTATATTTTAACTTAATTCTAGTTACTCATTGATAACCAGATGGTTTTGATTTATAAGAGAGAAAAACCATTTTACAGGTTACTGGTGCATGTCTTTCCTCACCGGTTACAAACCTCCCCGGTCCCATAGCTACCGAGGTTAATATCTACTACCACATGATATACAACTTATCATGTAGATATTCCTTATTCAACTTGTGAAGTGAAAATTTAGATCCTTATGAACAATAATATTAAAAAAATCCCAAAAATATTATAGCACTGACCAAAATCAAAAGGGAAAGGTCCTAGAAACATTACTATTAAAAGAAACTCTCTTTATCAACCTGGATTCCTAACATAAATGTTCTATCTAGATAATTGAGTAATAGTGATAAAAAAGTACAAAGAAAACTTAACACACTGTGAAACTACCACCATGTAACATACATTTACCAACTGATTTCTTTTACTAACACACTTCAAAGTAGCAACTGAAAGTTACTTCATCTTAGACTACATCATGTTTTGGAATCATTGCTTCCATTTATGAAACCATCGATATTCTATAACCCAATCATGAAAATTTTATATTTTGGAGTTTGAGGATGTTTTTCTACATTCCTTTGATTTTTATACCTTTCCCTCTTATTATATATTAACGATGACCCATGTTCAGAGGATATACACTATTTTCAGTAAAATAGCTTTTCATTCTATCATACTCCATGTGCTATTTTTATGGGTTATTTTTTATTCCTATTCTCTTACCATGAGCTCAAATAGTGATGACCATATTTAATTTTATGTATGTGGGATCAAATTTGACCCATCTTGATTTTTTAAATTGAATCATTTATCATATACAAAATTTTCATTGGTTGCTTTCCATTAAAAAAATTATTTCAAAACAATCATGAGAAAATTAAATGTTTTAGAAGGAATTTGTTTAAGGTAAATTCATTCTTTACTCTTGATTTGAAATCTGGAATGATTACTTAATTTATTATTTTTATTTGGTTTTAATTTTATGATGTTATTTATTATTGACAAAGTAATTTGAATTCATGAGTGATTGTATAATATTTTAAAAATCCTTTTCTTGATAAGAATTTTGAGCAAAATATTTGTATTTCTTCTTGCACATTCTTTCTAGTGAGAAACCAAGAAAAAAATTACTACATGAACTTTATGTTTACCTTGTTTAAACATGATTATTTTGAACCACATTTATATTATTGAAGCCACCAATTGACTTCTATTATTCCCATTTGACCGTGAGAACTACCCGATATTTGATATTTTATGAAATGCATAAAAACCATGAAATAGTTTTATATAACGACACATTAAAATACTAATAATCCTTCCCATACTTATTAATTGATATCATTTCATTAATTTTATTTTTTATCATTAAAGGAGGTAGTTGTATGTTCCTTTTTACCCTTTGGTGAGAGTTTAAAAAGTAAGTATAGGGGTGTAATTTATTTATTGCATTAGAAGGTCCTTCACCACTTATCTGACTATGTAACATTGAGTTCTCTATGGTTTTAAAAATAATGAAAATGAGAAGGAAAAAGTGAAATACTAAAAAAGTCAGAATTTGGGTTACCTGGGATAGAACTATTATAAGAAGAACTATCCTCCTTAATATACTAATTATAAAATATAGTTTTGATAAGAGATTAATAGTGATGATCTATATAATAGCTTGGTTTTAATTTAATGGGATTTCAAGCCTTGTATTCAGGCCACTTGGTCTTGGGCATTCGGGCTATGTAATGGGTCTCCCTCTACCTAGTCTAAAGATGACTTTGCTTTAAATAATAAATTGAGGCTTTGACCCCAACCTTTTAAAAAAATTTAAGGGGAGTAGAACTTACCCTCACACACATTTCACTGAAAAAATACAGAGATAAGAATTTTTTTGAGAGAAAAGGAGGACCAGTTTTTGGCTATTTTGAATACTTCCAATCAAAGGGAATGGTATTTGAATTTCTGTTAAAGAAGAGAAAGGAAATATCTTTTCTCTCATTATTCATTGATGAAATATCACTTGGGTCACACAAAACACATCCAACTTCACCATGAACATATATCATTACAGTTATCATCAAGACATCAATGTACATGGATAATGATATCTGTTAATAATAATAATAATATCTAAGGATCAATATACACATCTGTATATAGGACCAAACAATGACACTTATAATTGTCGATTTCATACCGGCGGGCCATGTTCTTAAAATTTTTAATCCCAGAAATTAAAATGGTTATATACCATGAGAAAGTGACTCAAACTTTTATGAATCACCATCTCCAGTATCCTGTATCATTTTCATATCATAAAATGGTATCATCAAAATATGGAACATATATTTAATATTATTATCATGGACTATCTAATTTCTCATCATAGTAGTGAACTTCTATTACCTTTTAGGGTGATATTTATTCTTAGTAAAATGTTACATTCAATGGCATGTAGAATAATAGTAATGATATTATATGAAGTTTATAAATATTCAAACAATGAATACATGTAATCATAAAGTATATAAAAGTTGGTTCTAGGGAATAAACACCAAAAGACTCCAACTTTCACCAAGCCAACTATGAATAACCTTCAGTATGCTACTTATGCCTATAAAAAGACAAATATTTACTTAAGGGGTTTACCATGTTATCTTCTATGGAAACTATACTCACCAAAACATCACCTCTCTGAGGAAAATCCCTCAAGAGTTGATACTTCCAGAGTATGTTCTTTTTTCGTTGGTGTGATCTTGTATGTTTTATGAGATCCACCGCTACAATATTATGACAATATAATATGATTGGGTATTCAATTATAGATACCAAAACTAGTTTTATGAAAAAGTTGTGTATCCAGAAAACATATTTGGATACATTAGAAGATGCTATATACTCAAACTCTACTTCTAAATCAGTGAAGACCAGTGAATTTAAAATCATCCAACTCATAACTCCTCTATTGAGACTGAAGAAATATCCTTACAGTGAGTTTAAATATTTTCGATATATCTAAAATATAGAATCACTATAACCCTTGGTTACTAGATCCTTATCTCTTCCATATACCAAGAAAAAGTCTTTATTACACCTTAGATACTTAAGGATATCCTTAAAAGCAAGCCAATTATGTTCACTCAGATCAGCATGATATCATCCTACCATGATCAAGGCATATGCAATATCTATCCATGTGAAAATCATAGAAGACATGATTAATCCTATAAAAGATTCATATGGGTTATTACTCATTATTTTTTCTTGTTGTGTTTGAGGAATAATTTTATTAGAAATCTTTATACCATGTGAATTTAGGACTGGTAATCACGTTTAAATAAATAATATACTATTAGGATAAAAACTAGTCACCCAGTAAACTAATTTAAAGCACATGGTTCACAGTCAATCTTAGGGAAAAAAATATTTTATAGTTTCATCGTATCAAATGTTCCATGACCCTGATTCTTAATTTAATCCATAAATGGATCTTTATGACTTCCATACCCTTTTGGCATTAACTAGAGTCCCAAACCATTTGGGTTGTGTGATATTGATCAATTCTTGAAGGTTCCCATTAATGAAAGTAGTTTTGAGACCCATTTAACAAAATTCATAGCCATGTGAAGTTTCTATATAATGTATAATTCTAATGGATTTAAATATAGAAACTGGAGAAATTGTTTCATCATATCCAATGAATTGATCTTATTTTAACCCTTTATCTAATATCCATGATTTATTGGTATTTAATTTCCCCTCCATGTTTTGTTTTCTATTGAATTATAATTTTTACCCATCACACATTACTTAAACTGGAAGATCAAATAGAACCCAAACATGGTTCTAATATTAAAATACATTTTAAAATTCTTGTATTAGTTCCATCATGCAACTTTTGATCTGTTCACTACCACATTGTTGGAAATAAAATTATTATTGTCCATTGATAAAAATACTTAAACATTAGTGACTATAAAACTATTTCTTTCTAGTATTTTAAAACATCTCTAGTTCTCTTATGTGGTACTTTTGTTCCATGAGCAACATATTCCATAGGTACCTATGAAATCTATTCTTATTCAAACTCATATATATCTTGAGAATTAACTTCATTAAAGTCAATCACACTCCCACTATCCTTTTTTGGGATGAGATATATCTCAATAAAAATGGATTGTATTGTGACGATTTATACATTGTCTCATGGGTTGTATAGATATTACCCCCTATTTCTTTGAGATACCCAATAAAGATATAACTTTTATAGTAGGGTGCTATTTTGTTTTCTGAATGAGCCTTAAAAACTCTATATATCCCCATGAATGAGTATTTGACAACAAATATTTCTTTCTATACCATAATTCATATGGAATTCTACTTGCTTATTTAGTTGGTATAAGGTTTAAAATGCATGTTGTAATATTTAATGTATATCCCCAAAAGTATAATGGGCGATATGGTGTATAAGGTGGAGTGAGTGGACATATAATCCCCAACTCATGTAGAAATTAAATTAACTCTTGGTTAAGATACTCACCATGCAGATCGAGTCAAAACATATTTATCTTATTTCCATGTTTATTCTATAATTAATTCCTTAATTATTTTAATTCCTCAAAGAAACTATACTTGTACCACATCAAGTAAATATATCCATATCTACTCAAATCATAAGTAAAAATTATTACTTGAGAATTCCAACCTATAGCTTTTATTTAAAAATTTCTATGCACTATAATCTCTATAGATATTTCACCCTTTCCATTAGATGGTGGTTTTTCCATTTTCCCATATAAACTAGAATAAAAACCCTCTAGCAGTTTTAGCATAAAAGTTTCTAAATAACCGTATTAGAAGATATTTATAAAAAAAGTCTCATTTAGAAGACCAAGGAGGTGATGATACAACTTGGTGTTAAATTATTTAAATGAACTTGATTTTTTATCATTTTCAAATACTTGGTTCTCATAATTTAATGCATAAAAATTATTTGTAAATACAACAAACCACAACATATTTTTTATTTATAAACGAAACACCTCTTATTTCCAAACATGGAAATAAAAACATCTGTATCTGAATAAGATACATAAATTATGTTCTTGGTAAAATTTAGTACATAATGAAAATATTTTAAAAATAAAATCATACATTTTGAAGTAGAAAGTGTAAATGTCGTTTATCCAAAATAGCAATTCATGTTGCATTGGATGATTGAAGATTCATATAACCTCTAGAAATATTTCATAACCACCTTTTTTCATGCATTTTAATACACATGAGAATAAAAAAGGCTGTATAAACTACGTAATGTGTAGATATTGAATGATTTAACAAAATAAAAAACTAACTTGAAACTTACCCTATATTCTTCAACTGGGTGAAGTTATCTTTCTAGTGGACTACCATAAGAAAAACATACCGTGTTTTCTTCCTTTTCTTTCTCTTGTCTATTCTTCTTCTTTGAAGGATGATTCTCAAGATAATTAAACATGGAATGGGTCTTGGGTCTATTTCCCTAACACTTCCGTTTTCAGTTTCACTATAAAGAATACAAAATTTTCACAACATATGTCTTTATCATCTTGGTGAGTGAGATTAAGATGTTTTGAAAGATTCTTCTCACTATTTAAAATATTATAGTTCAAAATGAAAATAGAGAAGACTTTATTTGCGGAGGATATAATGATATATGTGTGCAACTCATCATGGATTGTAAACCATGATATTTCTAAGTCATCCATGTAGCCAATCATCTTGATTACATGAGCCATATTTGGCACTAACTATCCAAGCCTATACATGAATAGTATGTTAAAGATTCCATATCTCTCGTGTATCACCTTCTTGTGATAAATATCATTAAAGTGAGACATGAAACATTACCCTTCCATATATGTATTTTTCTTTAAAAGATCACAGGGAATGGAGGATAACAAGAAATATTATACGTACATGACATTGTCCGCATGTTTTAGGCATAGTGATACTTTTTCCTTACCATCTTCTTTAGAAAGTGATTGAAGAAGTGAGGTTTCCAGCAAATATAATTTCCATTCATTACATTGTATAACGTGAAAGTACCCTAACCATTCTCGAAATTTTAAAATGGTGAGAAGGTTATTATACTATAGTATGAAACATAATGATATAGTCAAATTCCTATGACTTTCACATAGGAGCATAATTTTAATACATTATTTAAATTACATAAATTAGATAAATAAATTTTTAACAAATTAATCTCTTTATATTTTATCAAAAACCAATATCCCTCACCATAGTTTTAGTAGTATTTTGTTATATAGATATTCTTGTGGTAATGATCCATATGTAATTTCTAATAACCTATAAAGATGTATCAAAATCTATTCAAAGTCTATTAGATTAGTGAAACTTTCCAAGTGCATTAAATCATAACTCCATTATCCATGGACTAGACTCCCCGATCCCAAAATAATAGATATGGATTTCCTCAACTTTTTGATACTAGATTCACTAAGTATCATAGAGGTGATCAATATTTTAGCCTAATTATGATAAATACCATAAAAAGGGGTGGATTAGGGTGAGAAGATTAAATCTACTACCCATTTAGATATCACTTCGTCATTAAAAAAACACTTTTCTCTTCCTTACCATTAGTAATGTATTAGGAGAAATGGAAGCATCAACAAGGGAAAATAATATTATGTGGTTAAACCATACTTTTCTACATACAAGGAGCATACAAAGGCAATGTTATTGTGTACCAAATACATTAAAGTTCACTTTTGTTAGAAATTTTGGAGAAGGATCAATGTACATCCTGGTTTACAACCAATCACAATTTGATATCTCACTGCTCTCTCAATTAATTTTGATCATTGATCCTTTAGATGATTCTTAATTTGATCACTTGAATCAATAATTATTAGACCTCATTTAGTGCATCATTAAGTTCCACTTTCATCCATCTAATGAATAACCTTTTACCACATAATTACTGGGAAAATCATTTTTGGTTAGTAAATCTTTGATATTCAATCATCCTTTTCATGAATTTCATGCAACTCTACTAACTAGTTTCCAACATTTTTTATTTTTCACTAAACTACAACTTGCACAAAATAGTCATGTTTTTTTCAGATAACTCCCAAAATTTTCATAACTTTGGTATTATAGTGGAACTCCTTTTGTATTATAGGAATAATTCCCTTTTCTTGCATGTAACTAATACTTAGAATTTTGTTTCACGTAATAAATAACTTTGAACTACATATACAAAATTTAGAGACATGATGTTCTTTATGGTTTGAGGTACTAAAATAAGAGGGGTATGTTCTTATTTATTTTCTTGGTTGACCCTACACACAACATCCTTTCACACCTTCCACTATGTGTGGAACTTCACTAGATAGATTACCTTTAATGATTTGAAATCACCTTTAGCATGAAACTACATAACTATTTTCTGGGCATGTCCAACTCTTCATGTGTCACACAACTTTGATTTACAAAATGTTTATGAACTTGTGAAAAAAACTTTCCCTTTGCTTATTTTTATGTGACATTCTTGAATATTTACATTGGAAAAACATTTCAAAACAACCTCACACTTTCAAGCAACAATTTTGATTTAATAAAAAATCCTTCGTTTTCAAAAAACACTTTCTTCCTTCCTCCAAATATTGGACACCAAATTTTATAGAAACACTATGAAATGAAACCATATTATATATGAAATTTTATGTCTCACTTATAGAGAATAATTACTTTGTATTTGTTCTGTGTCACCATACCATATGAAAAATCTCTTTGGACTCCACGTCTGACCTCAAAAACCATCTTTGTCAACAAACACAATTAACCCAAAGCATTGCAAAGTTACATTGTGAATTTGTTTATCAATACAATCCTTAATGAAAGCTAGGTTATGTTGACCTAAAACTCATGTTATAAATTACCCAATAATTGAAAGCAACCTGATGGATGTTGTTCAATAACTTTGAACTATGGTTCAATTTCAACCCAAGTAGAGGAAGGATATGTCAAATTAATATTTAATTTGAGGGATTTTATTTTTTTCAGAAATATTCCCCTTATATTTATTACATTCATGTTTATATTTATTGTATTTACTCAAGTTATTAACAATATATTTATAAAAATAAAACCATTCTATCATTTATTTCCATTTTCATACCATTTTAATTCTTTTATTTAATGTGAAATCTGTTCATTCAACTAAAACAATTACCATGTAACTAAGAGAAATAAATATATAATGTTGTATGATCATGGCCTTTATCTAATATTTGATTAATCTAGTAGATAATAAACTAAATCTGAATCTACAGTAATAAATCCTTGATCCTAAACTAGTTTTAGCTATTGAATTCCATTAGTGATCCTACAAACCTCTTGGATTGGTTTTTTCTCATTTTCAATCTTGATCTTCCACCACATTTCTGAGAGATACATCCATTAAATAAGAATTAATTACATGAAGGATAAATGATTTAAAGGATTCATTTAAAAGAGTTTACCTAAAAGACACTATGGGTAGAAAACCCTTATGTAATTAGAGGAGGGGATGAAAAAACCCATAAATTTAATTTAATAATAATAAAAATTTAAAGGAAGAGAATCCTATACACAAGAATCATCTAATATCATGATCACCCAAGCATAAGAAATGAAACTTCTTTCTTCCATAATTTTTTTAAAATTAATTCAATTTAATGTTATGAATATATACAAGTGTAATTGGGGGGAAAAATATAGCCATCTAAACTACTCAGTATATTAGTTATAATTTGAATTCACATGGAATTCAGTATAACTTTTAAAACACATTATTACAAGGCATGAACTTTTAAATAAATGACGCATGATCATATGTAAATTACATGATATGTGATTCTGTTAATTCACAAAAAGTACACTACAAGTAAAGATTAAACACTACTAGTATTTAATAACATAACATAAAAATTAATCTAAATTATTAAAAAATAATATCTCATGGAATGTAACATAAAATTATTGACACATGGAACATATTTAAATAGGTTTAATCGTATAATTAAATTTTATCTCTAAGATAAATTTGTAATGCCTCGACCCCAGTTTCTTGGAGCCAGTGCCTTATTTGTATACATTAGCATGATTATAAGGAATAAAATCTTAAATAAACGAGTGGTTTAATAGTTTTGTAAAACCAGATACATACAGGTTCAACATTAAACTTTAAATAAAATAAATCATATAAGTTTTTTTGGGAATATCTACAACTATAAGTTTATCCCCGCATGTCATTCATAATAAGCTTGTTCATGTCCTAAGAAAATAAAAAATAAAAAAGGGGTGAGATCAAGTGCTCAGTAAGGGTAAGAAATATAGTGAATATATCTTAAAAATAAACATTATGCATGGTGAATAACTAAAAACACATGGCTTTAAAAAAATAAACATGAACAAATTATGACAGGAATAATATCTAAATAAATAATGCCATAATAAAAAATAATCATGGGTATTCTTCTAGAAAAATAACCACATGAACTATCAGTACTATTTTACTAGTGAGGGAAATTCATATGTTGTACATTCTAAAACATACCATCAAGCCCTCGACCTAGATGTCAAAAAATGATTCTGGCATCAACCAAAACCATATCTCAAAATGGGAAAGGCCTTGGACAAGTCCACGTCTATTTGTCTCATTAGACCTAACGATGAATCGAGGGGATATAAAGGGCCCCACCTATCACATACTAAGTCCAATGAATCCCTTATATGACATGGGTAAACATAATAAACATATAAGTTCATATTGAAACTAACATATGAAATGTAAATAACTTTCACCAATCATTGAACATAAACACTAACCATTCAGAATAATATGGTGAATGGTATCAAGATAGCACATCCATAGTCAAATTTATCAAAAACCATTAAATAATATATTTTAGATGATACCATAATAGATAAACCTCAACTAAGTAAAAGATTAAATGAAGTATTTTGACATAGATATTGATGTTTTTAAATTATACCATTCAAAAATTCTTGAGGAAATAATACTTAAACATTCCAAAGTGTCCCATAGCACCTTGAAACATTGAATTAATAATCCCTTAGAATATAATTAGAATAACGATAATCTTGAAATGATATAAAAATGGTCAGTATATACACCACATGCATGGAATAAGGGATGAACAAGGCATGTACCACATCAAAGTTAAAACGAGATGAGAAAAATCCTTTTTAATTTAGAAAGAAGAGTTGTTTTAGAAAATCATTTGTATTTTCCATGAAATAAGATTGTAAACATGTATATCCAAATAATTATTATGGTCATTAAAATTATATTTTATGCTTAAATAAAGTCATATTGAGGTGAAATTATTTAAAATGTTATTTAAGGAAGAATTAGAAATAAAACATTTTAGTTCAGTTTAAGGAAAAAATTAAAGGATTTTAAATCGCAAAGGCATGTTTTCATTAATTAAACCAGAAATGTACCAAAATATACTTCTCATGTAAAAATTTTTGCTTTTAGATATATAAATATGGAATAAAATAGATTATATAGTGAACCAAAAAATATGTAAGAATTTGTGAAGTTCCTTGAATCAGGCTTGGATTTCGGAAGAAGTTTTGAAGGATTATTTTAAAACATGTAACTCCCCATAACATAATGAAGGATTTTGATTGCTACACACATATAAAACATTAAAACATAATTTTTTAGGGGTAAATAAGAATAAATATGATTGTTATTGAGGTGAATAGAGAATAAGAGAAACCCGGATAAAAATGGAGGTTCAGGTAGAAAATACTTACAACATTGTAATCAATTGAATTGTATACCCCCAAAATTAATAATCATAAAATGATACATTTAATATCATAAAAATAAATATATTAAAGATATTAAAAATAAATGATCTGTGTACATACACCATACACAAGTTATAGTAGTGAATACAGAATATCTTACAAAAATGGAAGTGAGATGAAGAAACCCCTCACCTTAAGTCTGAAGGTGTTCTCAAATTGATCTTAATGGTGTTAATAATAAAATTTCGGAAAATTAATTAACAAAAAACGAACCTCCTATACAATTAATTGATTTATTTTAACCATATTAGGTTCATTCATGGCCTTTTTGATGGGTTTAAGAGGTTCAATTTTATTATTTTGAAAGCATTTTCTTCTTTGGTCTTCATGATCAGTTTACTTTTATCCATGAATGGATGATTGTTTGAATTGTGCTTAAACATATGAAACTATTAATATATATTATTAGTGAAATTAAGGATAAATAAATGATCTTATAATGATAATGGTTATATTCCATGAGTATGAGTCATTATAAAAAAGTTAATGATAAATTCCTGGATTAACTTGGCGGTTTTGTGCACGATGAACTTATGTTGTATTATTATATTTTATTATTAGTGTGTATGGATTCTATAACATTAAATAAGATAAAATAAATATATTCATATATGTTTCAACCATTTTAAAAATTTCATGACCTTTCTTGTAGATTGTAATGCAACTTGAAAACTCTTCCTCCTTGAATGTGATAATTAACACATCTCGGACAACGTTCTCATTTATAGTATAAAAGAAGGGGAAATAAGGGATGATGATTAATTATTATATTATCAAAACAATTAAAGAGAATATTATGTATTGGAATTATCATAATTTTTTTATTAAAGGATGTGAGGAATGAAAACTAAAATAAAGTAACACGAAATAAAAGAAATGTTGAGAAATCCCTTATGAAACTTCAATAGCCTAACGACGCCACTTAAAAATTCTAAAATATTTTGATGAGAGAAAAAAGGTATCTCATAATTATTAAATAATATGGAAATTAATGTGGCTATGGAATGAAATATCCCGACATAATCCAATTTAAATTTAAATATAATAACATAATAAGAGTGCTATAAAAAGAGATATTTTGAGATGAAAATTCTGCCGCATAATGGCTATAAAAAATGGTTTTGAAAACATTAAAAAGAGAGGGGAAAAGGGTAAAACATTCATAAAATAATCTTAAAATAGTAGTGGGATAGAAAAAATGGATATAATAACATGTTATGAAATCTTGAAATACATACCACATAAAAGAGAACTTGAAATAAAATAAATGAAAAGAGGAATTTACCTCTTGATGTAATCTTACTTGAGAACCTCTTTAGGGAAGAGGTTTTGGTATTTTTACGAGACCAAGAATTTCTCGTTGAGGGGGAGGATATTCAGAGGTTATTTGGGTAGAATTTGAAAAGGGCACAAGGATTAATAGGTGTGAATAGAATAGGGTGGAAGGGGTGGTATTTATAGTGGAGGGGGGGGGGGTTGTTATTATTTTAATCATTAGATTATTATTTTTCATTAGAAAAGAAATATTGATGATCCCCAGACCAAAAATAGTGATATTTTCATGTGAGTTCAAACCATTGGGGATTAAATTAGCCATGAATATAGGAATTATTAAATTAACTGATAATGTATATATCCAGTAAATTAATGTATTTCACTATTCACCAAAATTTTGAATATCTCTAAAATATCCCAAAAATTCACCCCAACCATTTTTTGAAATGTATAATTCAAAAATGAAATCAATTTTTTGAAAATAATTTTCTAAATATGTTTTATTAAATTTTTAAATAAAATAAAATCTGTTAAATAAAAAAACTTTAAAACTATAACTTGTTTTATACACCATGAGAAATTAATAAAGGTCGAATAAAATTATTTTATAACCATAAGACAATAAAGTAAAAATTTAGGATTAAATTTTATGAAAATATATTTCCATTTTAAATTATTAGATTATTTATAAAATTGTAACTAAAATAGTTATAACATTAAAAAATACTAATAATTATACTATGATCATTTTCACTTATAAGATATCTAAATTGTATTTATACATTCATGGGTAAAGTTTTTATTTTTTATGCCATTTTAATATTCATTAAAATTCATTACTATTCATAAGGGTATGTTACTATTCATAAGGGTACGTTACTATTCATCAAAAATTAAATTTATCTTATCATACTATGAAAATCTTACTGATTGTAATTTTTGATATCAATTTTTCAAAATTCAAATAACAGAGGTGGAAAAATTATGTTTACTAGCTAGGTTATTTCAATGTGGTGTTTGGTATAGACTCGATGTTTTCCGAATTCAATATGAAATTTATTTTCAAAATAATGGGGTGTTACAAAATTAATAAAATGAGGTAAAATGGGGGACACAATGAAAAATAAATCAATACATTGTGAAATCACTTCTTTCCATTTCCATGACACATTCCCATAGATTGATCATCTAGACAGCTACAAATTTGTAAAATGTATATGATGTGTATTCCAGGTACATGTTGTGTGACCTAAAAGTGGAATGGTTTGTCAGTCCCTGTGTGTTATAATAAATTTATGACATGTCTTGAACCCTCATTATTTCCAATTCCAAAACACATGGACAACACCATGTGTGAGGGAGTTATATGAAATGTTGTCCGTTCAAACCACCTGATAACCTCAACCTGTCAACATGAAGTGTAATTTAAATGAATTTGGTGTGTATTGAATGTAAAATGACTTGAATTTAGTGTGACAAAACCATATTCATTGAATATGGGCACACAATATGTTCCTTCAAGCTACATATTGTATACTATTCTATTGTCTATCTTGAACCCTTGATATTACCTGATGGATTCTTCAACTGTTCTTCATATTAATTTAATATTTTGGTTAGTTATATATGAAATAATGAATAATAGAATAGACTAATTTGACATTAAAATTTTAATTTGTGAAAAATATAAAAATAATACAAGACATAAATTTATAATGTCCCCAACTTAACATAAATTTATATTACATAATTTTCGATGAATATTCATTACATTATACAAACATGATCCAAATGACCATAATATTTTACTATAAATGGTAACTAGGAAACCTAAACACTATTCCATCGGTTAGCTACATCATCTCCCACAACATTAGTCAAGACTAGGAAAATTATTAGACATATCATACATAATACATATCTTCATAACATGGAGAAAGAAAATATAAGAAAATGATGAGCTCAAATACTGATTAAGGCTAAATTAGGGATATACATGAGCATAAAATGAGAATAGGGATAAAATAACATGATCATAACATTTGAAAACCATACCCATCATAAATCATTATTTTAAACTTGAGTCATTGAATAAGGAATGGTAGTTTATAAGACTTCAATTATAAGGTAATTAAAGAACATGATCCTTAGGTGCATAGAATTTTCATAAAACATGGAATTTAGGGAATACACATAAGTATATAGAATCATTTTCATATTGTTCAAGGATTACTATCATGAACATCATAGCGGACACAATCCTTTATTGAACCAAGTTCACTCCTCTTTCTGTCCCTATATTATTGCATCAAGTTTACTCCCCATTGAAGCCATGTCTTACTACCCCTAGTTAAATCCCCATTCCAACCATATATATCTATTTATATATATGAATATCTACCTAGTTAATTGGAGGGAGACATAGTTACCACCTATTAGATAATGAAAACCATATTTATATGTGCCATAAGATCATAAAAAATAATTACATCATATCCCATTAAATGAAATGGATATTTTAAATATTTAATCTTACCATAAGATATAGAAAAGTGACATGTTTCATAATAATTTCATCAAAGAATAATCCGTGAAAAGAAGAGGGTTTCTTAAGAATTTATAATAGTATAACCCATGGAATAGAAACATTTTTCATAAACACCATGCCATCAAAACATAAACCATTTAGAGAAATAATATGAGTCATATATTTGGATAATGTCCCTAGTAAATCGTAGGTGACTCCAACAGATGTCATCTTTGATGAAAAATAATTTTGAAATATCATTCAAAACATTTCATGAGTAAAATATCCTTTTCAAATTGAAAAACACTACTTAAATCATAAAACATTTTAATTTTTTTATTTAAAATAATTTATAAAATTTATAAAGGAGTCTTTCAAAATAATTTAAATCACTTTTTAAAGATAATTTTTTATTTCGAAATCTTGTTCTTTGAAAATAACCTTTTTCACTTATAAAGGAATCCTTGAAAAGAATCTAAACTCTTTTAAAAATATAATTTTTTTTGAAATTTTTTTATTGGAAAGGAAATTTGAAAAAATATAAAGGTGGATTTGAAGTAGATAATTTCTATGATGTTAGAAAATTCGGTTCAAGCCATAATGAAGATTCATATCACATTTACAATAAAATCCAATCATGCATTAGTTTAAAAAACAACATGAAGATTCCTTTAAT
Organism: Viscum album; assembly: GCA_963277665.1. Lineage (NCBI taxonomy): Eukaryota > Viridiplantae > Streptophyta > Magnoliopsida > Santalales > Viscaceae > Viscum > Viscum album. The sequence goes on from OY728166.1 coordinate 1,318,389,256, forward strand.
TTTTTTTTAAAAGTATAACATGGGTAAAAATTTATTTTAAAAACCATAAGATATTAATATATCTTTTTTGGAAATATTTTTTGAAAACATGGTTTTTAAATAAATAGATTTTCATTTGAATAGAGAGATACTGTTGGATTTACTTAAATTTTTTATTAATTATCTTAAGTACCATTGAGTGAAATAATAGTACTATTATTTGAAGATTACAAGAATATGTAGCATAAAAAAATTCATGATAATTACTAGGAGAAATCCCATAATATATTAAAATTGGATACTTAATCATAGGCAATCCTGATAAATGATAAGATTGCAACATAAAACCATTACCACTTCGGTACCCTTGAATAATAATCCCTATGAATGAATTAAAAAATATTGAACATAAAATATCATGAGGTTGAATAAATTATTGATATTACTTGTGAAAGTTTCATTATATACACCTAATGAATTAATATATCTTCATAACATAACATACGTCTCAAATAAGACCAATTAAGACACAAATCCCTTGCCAATTTGGTAACTTATAAACTATAAACTCCATAAAGGTGAGATACTAAAATAGATATATAAGTTCCAATAAATTTTAGTATAATTATAATAATAAATAATTTTTTATAGTATACATACCACATAAAATAAAAATTTGGTGAATATGACTTGTATCTCCTAGAAAATAAAAGTGTGGTGAAAACTTCTAACCTTAAGTTTTAAATTCCATCGTACTCATTAAAATTTCACATATAATAAACATAATACCATTAAAAATCTATTAAAGTAACATTATAAAATATATCATAGCATAAATAATTTTCTTATGACTTTATATTACCCATTTGTCAATAATCCCATGTTAAAGTTACGTTTTGGGTAACAATGGATTTTCTTTTTCATATATAATTTGATCTATTTTATTTTGGGTCGTCTTAAGTCAATTATGATTTCATCATGTAATGAATGCAAAACATTAACTAAATATCAAATATATTATGTATATATTTATTTATATTAATTCTTAAAATTTAGTTATATGATATGAAGTAGACCGTTTATGGAGACGGTAGGTCGTACGTACGTAAGAAAGTTGTTTCCATTTTTTTATTAGATTGGAAGAAAGATATATAAAAGATATATTATCATACAATAATAATGGTTTTTCATATAAATCAAATTGTTTTATTAAAAACATCCTTAATACATTCCATGTAAAGTATTAATGAATCACAGCACTTCGTGGGGAGGTAGTCCACCGTACAATGAAAGACGTTACCATATTCCCCAAAAATGTAAATAATTTAGGTACGTCTGATATTAAAATTCAAGAATAATAATAATATAATAAATATAATATATATCATATATAAAAAATAAATACATCATTATAACCATACTTGAGTGGTGGTAGTGGAAAAACTAACCACATCGGTTCGTGAGGCGGTAGTCCGTCATACACTCGAATGATGATTTTGTAAACCATATGACTTAAATGTGTGTGGTTGTAGGTATTAAACTAAAAATGAAAGAAAATAATTATATGTAATAAATGAGTTTATTATACTATAATGGTATAAAAATAATTTAAGGGGTTCAAGTAATAAATAAATCAAAAATGCTTATTTATGAACGTTACCTTTTCTTATGGTATCCATCTAAGTTTTGCACTAAAAGACTTCCTTATATGGAATTCTACTGAAAATATGGATTATAGAATGAGAGTAGAGAATTATGGAAGTTATATTTTTAGGTTTTTTGAGATATATTTCTTGAGAGATATGATTAAGGGAGTGCAGTGAGTGACCTTTTATAGTCGAGGTGGTGTGGCACTTTTGTAAATAGCAAAAAGTATTCACTATTTAGAGGTTTCCCTTACATCATGTCACTAAAAAATTGAATAATAATTTAAAGGGATATTTAATGGGTTAATAATCACCTATTACACACAAAATAAATTTTTTATCATGTTATTCTTTAGTCCTTATTTTTAAACAATATTATCTTTATTGATTTTTACCAAGTTAACTTGTGTATTTTTATTTACCAATGTAATTTATCCTTTGAGAATATGTTTAAAAAGATATTTGTTATGTAATTTAGAACCGCTAATTCTAATTATTATTTCAAATTAATTAAATAAATATCATATGGGTGTGTAAAATTAATCTTAATATAAATACATGTAATTCACACAACCCCTTTTGTACCATTAATCACATTAATTAATTTCAACTGTTTCACTAATAATTATGGTAAAAAATTAATTTAACATTATTATATAATATAAATTATGATTATTCTAAATATGGAGTCAATTTTTTAAGTTACATTCACAAAAGTGCTAGGATTTAATTTAAAATTAATCCCACAGACGCATGGTGAAAGTCAGGTTTTAAAGGGGAAATAATCAAAAAGTTTACAAAGATTTTATATCCAATTTCAAAATAAAATTGAATAAAATTATCTAAATTGGATTTATATAACTATAATGAAAAAAATTATAATTTAAAACCAATTTAAAACAAAACTATGTCATTAGACATAATTTATGTGAAAAGATTCTTTTCAATTAAAATTCAATAATTTTCACTATTCATCAAAAAATTAAACTTTTTAGAAAAATCCTGAAAATTCACCTTAAGAAACTTTTTACATACTATATTCAATAAGGAAGTTTATTTTATCAAATTAGTTTTATTAAATTTAAAAAAAAATTATTTTATCATATTTTCACAAAAAGACATATAAAGTAGTTTTTTTTGAGAAAATTGTATTTTCAAAACATATAAAAACGTTACCAAAAATATTGTATTTTATTATAAATATTTCTTATTTATAAATAATTATTATAAATAATATTTTAAAAGTATTTATTACTATTCATATCTCTAGGTTTAATAAATATGTTTGAATGGTGGTGTTTAAAAAACTAAATTAACAATATATCAAAGTTTTTTTAGAACTCAATGTTTCATGTAACACATGCTAAGACAATGTTTCATGAATTGAACGATTAAATAGGTATTGTGTGTAACTAATGATCAAATTTTTTTAGATCATAACACAACCCATCAAATAAATTTAATTTATTTGAAAAAAATAATACATAAAATCTTAGGGTGAAACAAAATGAATATCATTATTTCTGATGCTTTCATCAGGGCACACTTCTATCTGTGGAGGAAATGCTGATTGTTGCCCCACATTCTCGATTTCCTAATATGGGCAGCATCCGTCACTTATTTAGGGGCGTGTTTTCATTGATCGAAACATGATGATGGGATGTTGGATTCTCCTTCCGTGGATTCCTCTTCAGAACTCGTTGCCTAGTCCGGGTCTCCCTTAAAGTTTAAGAAATTGTTCGTGAAAATATTCTTGATGTCGTATCTTTGTGGATTCTAGTTAATTACAAAAATTATGTCAGGACATTCCATTGGGTCTTTACATGGTAGAAACCTTCAGTCGAGGGAGTTGTCAGGTTGGACATTGCTGGCATTTCTAGACACTAGAACATTGAAACATCTTGGCTTCTTCCCCTTATGATAGGAATCATCAAGGGCATAGAATCATGAGTCATCCCACATCAAATGTGGGGAATTATATGCCATCGGCATGTCTCTGAGGTTTTCCTCATCTTCCCATGTGTAACACAGGGTATGCCACGAGTTTAATATCTAGAGGAGACATATCCGACTGATCGGAACACAGACGGGAGTGGATCAGGTGGGTACAACCCCTTGAGGGAACATTGATACTAGGACTAACACGTGGTTAGTTACCCGGTAGATGCTAGGTGTAGTGAGAAAGTGGGTGACATGATCTCATCAGATGTGGCGACCCGGTTAAGAATCCGGATGGATGATGGATAGTTGAATGAAGTGGTGGGGGAATAAGATGGAATCATCATGAAGGTGATGGTAGTGCTGAGCTTTATCCTCGAAGATACTTTCTATGTATCCCCGTGATAGGGAATAAAATTACACGTTGTTCAATGGGGTGATTGTACACCTGAGTAGGAAACCCATATGGATGGGACCCATAGGAAGTGGAACCTCAGGTTTGGGTTATGACCTTCCCATAACACATAGGATCAACGGAGATTCCAGGATGAGACATGAGTGACGGGCTTGAACCTTATGGAGGATTCCTACATACCTTCCCTTGGAAAGTATCAATGTATACGTAGTTTAGAATGGGGGAATAGAATCGGGGTTTACACATAGGACAAAAACCCAACGATATACTGGGGCTTAAACCTGGTTAGCATCCCGGGTTGGTCTGATGCTCGAGGGGCGGACCAGGGATATGTGACCTAAAAAAAGAGACTATAAAAACTTACCGTTGATTGATTACTACAACATCTTTCCACTGGTTTTGTGCAATGGATTACCGCTGACTGCACTTCCAATAGATTACTACTGATTGGGAGACACGATAGCTTACCATCGATTAGAAGAAATGATGGCGTACTGATGATTGGGGGACACGACGGCTTACCGTCGATTGGGCATGGACCTCAGGGAGGTTTCCTATATACCACGCCGAGGAGACAAGGATCAAATCCCACATTGTTCGAATGGGTACAATTTAACATCTTTCAGGATGAAAAAGGGCGTACAGTTTAGCATCATGCTAGAAAAGGGTGAACCAACGTGAAGTGGTCAGGATTGATGGGTGTTGGGATTGAACTCTGGGTGGATTCCTACATTTTTTTATAGGAGACAAGGATCAATGTCCACATAGTTTAATATGGGGTGTCGAGGAACCAACTTGAAGGGGGTTGGATCCAACAGGTGTTGGGCCTGAACCTCAGGGAGGCTTCCTACATACCTAACCTTGACAAGGATCAAATTTCCCATAGTTCAGAATGGGTTTGGGGATTAAATGCTATGGGGGACCATAGGGGGTGTCATGGTTAGTGATTAATCTAATCCCGCGTTAGTGATTCTCGGTGTGAGAAATGAGAGGCATCAAAGACTTGATAATCACGTCGCTAAAGGTGCGTCTGTGGGAAGCGGAATAGGGATTACATGTGGTTAGTAGCCCAAAAAGGAAACAGGGGATAATGCGTGGTTAACAGTCTGGGGAGATAGAGATTGGGACTTACCCAGGGTTGGATCCCGGTGGAAACAAATCCTAGAGGTTATTGGAATAAAATATAGGAGGGTTCTGGTGCCCCCCTCTGGTCTTTGGCACCAAAGAAGAGAGGAGGGGAAGTAGGGACACTGCCTCATGCTAGAACGACTATGGGTTTACACCAAGATGGTTTCCTTTACCCACGGATAGGTGCTACTCCAGTAGAGAGGACTTAATTCCATGTGAGGGAGAGCACACTCCTGTGGAGACAAGCGGGAATAGGGAATTCCTAATACAGGGCACCCAACGTATGATGCACGAGGTGGGGTCATATTGGAAAAATTACCAAATTTACTATTTATATTGGAAAAAAATAAAAGGTACATATTTACTAAAAATTTACTTATATATTCCAAATATGGAATCCATTTTCCAAAATCCAATTCACATATGTTTTAGAAATTAACTTAAAATTAATCCCATAAATGGGATGAAACAACAGATTTTTAAAGTAAACATGGGAAAATGTTTGAAATGTTTTTATATCCATTTTCAATGTGAAATTGATTATAATAACCTAAATTGGATTAATTGATGTATTTTTTTTAATTTTATTTTAAAATCAATTAAAAATATAAATCAGCATTATAAATTATTTATATGAAATGACAATTTTCAATTGAAATGAATTATTTCTCTCTATTCATCAAAAACTGAAACTTATAAAAAAAATACAAAACATTTATCCAATGTAAATTTCAATATTTTGAATTCAAATTTTTTTTTTCAGATTAAATTTATAATTTTTTGAAAATTTATTTCTAAAACAAGTTCACCATCAAAAGATGTTAAATATTTTTTAGAATAATACAGTTTTTAAGTGTAAAAATGTATTTATTATTATTCTATAAAAATATAAAAAATTAATGACAAAAAATTTATAAACAATTTGTAAATAAATAATATTATTGGTATTATTCATACCCACCAATATAATGGCTAGGTGAAATCTACCATATTAAATAATAATATCTAGTTTTTCATTTAAGCTCAATGTGGCGTATCATTACGCCACTGAACAATGTGTTTTATTTTATAAATCTTAAAATGTTACATTCTACACCACTTAAAATTAATTTCTACCTAAAAATTCATCACTAAAATATAAAAATATGAGGATACATCTTACTCATCACAACCTTAGGTTTCTTTATATCTACCTAAAAATGATGGTTTCACCAAAAAACATTAACTATTAGAGTGGTCAAGTTTCTAGATTTTTATCTCCATGATCCAGAATCTCTACCTGTTGTTCTTCATAAGAAAGATCATTCTACATAAGTTATAACTCTATATTTAGAACACGTGAAGGATCATGTATATACTTCCTCATGAGAGATACATAGAACACATCGTGAAATTAAGACATATTCGATGGAAGAATCAATCGACACGCTACCATCCCGATATGATGATTTTTTTTAAATATTGAATCCTTGAAAATTTTAAATTTTAAATTAAAATAAAATATGGATGTTTGAAAATTTTCTTCATGAAAAAACCACAGTAGAAAAAGGATCAATAAAACTTCCTCTTAAAAAGTGTAAAAGGAAAAGTTTAATATCACTGCAAAATAGGATTCTGATTAATATAACATTAGTTGAAATTGAAAACATGTACATGGAAAAGAATTTTACCTATAAAGTACAAATGTATAATGATATAGAATATATTCATCATATAGTTAACCATAAAACCCACAAATCTGTGATAGGTTAAAAGGCCATTTATTTATTAATAATAAAATAAAATTAATTATAATTTTGTTTCAAGATCAATCTCATAGAGTTGAATAATTTCATTATTTACCTATCTTAGAACATGAGTAAATATAATTAATTTCCATGTAGAGCTTCATACATCTATACATTTCCACCCCAAACTCATCTTTTTCACCAAATGATGAGTATGAATTTTATTTATCCCTATAGCCCTAGAATCAACTTCTACGGATCACTAAATCCATAATATATATCAATATATTTCCCCTATATTTAGGCATTAATCAAAACCATAATGTTTAGTACAAGATATAATCTTCCAAAATAAAAAACCACTATATTATGAGAAACTAAATTAATCTCCAAAATTCATCAGGAATACCCAAAGCTAAAAATAGATCATTTGATAAATAAATATCCTTAAAATTACTCAAAACTATTCTAGACTAATATTTAAATCCATAAATGATATGGATTTGATCACATAGTCTTCTAAGATAAATTTTTACCTTTATCTCCAAATAACATCAATCACTCTTAATGTATCATTCCAAAAATGTAATTGTCCAAATCACATATTCTCAAAGACAGGCTAATAATTTCCCTAAATAAACCTACTTATCGTATAATAAAATCATATATGCTTACCAAATATAAATAATCCTTTATTACTCTAATAAAATCCCATAGTATTCTATTTACCATAATAATATAGGGTTCCAAAAATTATTAACATCTTCTAAAATAAAATTAATCACTTAATCGAAAAATCACTTCCAAAGTCATGGTTATCTATAAAACATATATTTACAAAATGAACTTAATAATTATCATTTTTATATATTATATAAAATAAAATAAATTTATACTTATAGAGACATCATGTAGGCCAGTGGTAGACGATGCACCCATTTTTTCTTTTGGCTTTGGGTTCAATTCCCACAAAATTTCTCGACCTAACTGGCTGTCACCCATTTCCTAGGTTGTCCTTTTCATAAAACTGTATTATTATAATCTTTATAGAATTTGGAAAATGTGAGAAACATTCTAAAAAATAACCATAATATGGTTTAACATCAAAGTATATCTTATACCTTTTATTTGGAGTACAAAAATGTAATAACACATATTTATCTAAAAAATGAATGTTTCCAAAAATACCTTAGTCACCTTAAAATTTCATAACAAAAATCATCAAAATAGTTTTATAAGACACCAAACTTATGATTAATCTGAAAATTATATACCAATGATGATATCCATAACTAAATAGAATACTAAAAAAAGAAAGATTATAATCTATAAAGTTCTCTAAACCTTTCTCAGATACTATTTATAAAAACCCAGAATCCTAACTATTAGATTCGTTGCTAAAAATATAAACATTACATTTTTTGAATTTTATACTAATAAATGGGACTCAATTTTGGAGAACCAAACATACAACTTCGAATGGAAATAATGTATATCATACATACCCAAGGAAATTTTAGGTTTAGAGTTTTAGAGAATTTAGAAAAACTACTAAGAACTTGGGTTCATAAATAACTACCTCATAAAGATCAAAATTATCTTCTACTATAATCGACATTCACAATATTCCATTAATATCATCCATGTGAAATCATTCTATACACTTCCCATTTAACATATCTCTTGACAACCTAGGGAAAAGAAAACATATGTAATGGGTGTTTCTAGTTTCTTAACAAGGGTAAACAAGGGAGATATGAATCAAAAGATAAAACATAAGGGAAAAATAATATGAACATAACATTTGAAAAATTTACCCTTAATATCAAAGATCAGAATCATGAGTTATAGTTTAATTATAAAAATGTATAATACATGAATTATAAAAGATTAACATGGCATAAAAATAGAATTGTGGAAAACACACAAGTATAGAATGTTATTTCCTTAATACGAAAGTATATTTTTAAAGACTATAATTTTGGATTGGGTTTACTTACCAAAACATTACTGTAGTGAAGGTTCACTCCCAAGAATATCATGCTGGACAATGTCCTTTACTAAAAAAGTTTCACTTCCCATTCCAATCCTGTTTGAATCTAGTTAAATCCCTGTTCTTGTCCTTTATATCTCATAAAATATAATTTCATTAAACAATGGATTGGACGTAGATATTGGTCCCAACTATAAAGTAGTGAAAAACATACATATGTGTTCCACAAGAACATAAATCGTATAAGAACCTAGAAAAAGATATATGTTTTAAAAAAATTTAATCATAGTATAACCCTTGGAAAAGAAATGGGTTTCCTAAATATATACATAAAACAGCCATAAAAATTAAGGACCATTTCCTTGAATAATTTCCCTAGTAAATAATAAGGGACATCGAATAATTTTATCTTAGATGGGAAATAATCTTGAGAGATCACTTAAAATAATTGTTGAAGAAAATATCCATTCTATGTTGAAAAATGATATTTCAATAATAAAATATTAAGGAAACTATTTTAATTTTAAATAACCTTGCAAAATTATAAATAATTATTTGAAAAACCATTTTAAAAAAATTTATATAATTTTCATTGAAAATTCTCAAAATATCATTTAAATTTTTTAGGAGACATGGTTTTTTGAACAAAAAAAATTTCCAGCCAAATATAAAAAAAAATTACATGAAAAATATAATATCATGAAAAAATAATATTCATGATAAAAAATGTAAAAGTAAAGTACGTATACACATTGTAAAATACTATAGGTTCATAACATAACGTGTGTCTTGAAGAAGTCAAATTGAGAGAAAATTACCTTATCGATTTGATAACTTTTGAACTATAAACATATTGAAAGAGAGATCATACAATGGATATGTAAATACCCATAAGATTAATAATAAGGAAAATAGATTATATTCATTGATATTATATAATACCCAAAATATAAATGAGTGGTTAATATGGCATAAGTCTCGTAGAAATATATGTGAGACTAGAAATCACCTTACCTTAATATTTACTTCATTCGTATGTATTAAAACCTCCTGTATAACTAAAGTAAGTTTATTATACATATACAGTAAAACCATATTCATATATACTACCATATATGACTTTAATATGTCTTTATATTACCAATTTAGGAACAATCCTATTTTAAATTTACATTTGGGTTTACTACAGCTTTGTTTTGGGTACATTTTTTTACTTTTAATTTTTGGTCCTCTTAATTTTATGAAAATTTAATCACTTAAAAAACAAAAATAATGATATAATTATTATATTTATTCACTATAAATTTATTTATAACAATCAATTAAATATATAAATAAAAAATTAAATACACAATAATGGATACGGTATGTTATACATACAAATGAACATTGTTTCCATTTTCATATTGCTTTGAAGGAAAGAAATGTAAAGGATATATTTATATATTATAATTATAGTATAATTTTAATTTCATATATGTCATATAATTATATTAAAAGATGGCAGAGCATAGAGCAGAACCTGGCGATTCTGATCCCGGATCAAATGTTGTTGAATTGGGACAGACTTCTAGTTGCAAATCAGTGGCGGGAGATTGCTTTGGTCATAAGGAGTTATTTAGTCTTTGTGCGAAGGGTTAACCTAAACTGGGTGATGCGCGGGATGGAGATGGAGAAACAAAATGCTTTGTAGATGCGGTGAAGAATACGGGCTGCTCCTATTTTTTAGATTGCAAATCTAGTTCACCAGGAAAAGTTATTAGAAAAGGATGTATTGCACATGTCGTGGTGAATCAAAATGCTGTTGAAGAAAGAGTGAATATGTGAAAATTTTCCATAATTTCTCAGGTTCTAATTTTGAAAGGAGAGAAACCATGGAGGTTCAAAGAACTCATTGAGAGGCTTACAATGATATGGGGATTTGTGGACTGGAAAATGATATTGATGGGTTATAGATTCTGTCATATTGTTTTTCCATTAGGTGAACTTAAAAGGTCTGCGTGGAGTTTTGTCTCAGTACCTTTGAAACCTGGGTTCCTCCAAATTCATGAATGGTATCATAATTTTGAACCAAATTCTGTAAAGAATACATATGCTCAGATATGGATTAGAGTCCGTAATCTCAACTAGTTATATTGGCATCCACAGATATTAACAGTCCATCCTTCGGTCATTATGTCAGGATTTTGGTTGAGGTTAACATGTCTATCACTCTTGTGGAAGAGGTGGTGTTGACCACTAAGGATGATAGTCTCACTCTTGGGATCCTTTATGAGAGGAAGCCCACGTTCTGATCGAATTGTCAATTATTTGGACATATGGTTTCAGAATCCAATAGACACAAAATTTGGAGCCTCTGCAAGATCAGAGGGCATGAGGTATCGAGCTATAGGAGAAATAATGGAAATGCTGCTGGACCCGATCCCTCTGAAATCAACGGTGGGTCAGGTAAACCGAATGAGAGGGATACCCAATTGGGGGATCTAGCTTATATGGGAGATCCTGATCAGGTTAATATTCCTGCTGCATTATCTTCACAGGTGGATGATAAAGTTTCAGATCCTTTGGCTCTTCCAAGACCTTGTCATCCTGCTCCCCTTGCTGCTAGTGATTGGGAGGACATGCTGAATGATGAGCAGATTTGTATCACCTGTGATGATGTACCAGATCTGGAGATTCCTATGGATCCTATTTATGGTGATGCTGTGGTCAATAAGGAAAACTCTAAGGATATCTCAAAGGATCTTCTTCCCCCTTCCAGTGTTGATGGGGATGCAGATGCAGTTCAGAATGCTGAGTAGCCTGGTGATTTACCTCAAGTACATCAAGATAAAGAAAGATATGATGATGTAATAAATGATTTTCTCCTCCCATACTGTGGTGGTGATGATGCAAGATTAGATCAGAATTTTGGATAGCAGTCCGGATAATTCATTCAGGTACATCCAGATAAGGTTGGGAAGAGAAGACTCCCTTCCACTTTGCTTGCTCCTGTTGAACCCATGAACAGATTCTTATCACTCAGCCCTGAGACTTCTTACAATGATAGTGATGAAATATCTACTTTGATCCGGGATTCAAGGGATCTTACCCATGCTGAACCGGACACTTCTACACATACTAAAAATTTGAACAATAATGATAATGGGCCTAACACTAGGCTCAGATCAAAGAAATGAAGATATTATTTTGGAATTTCCAAGGGATTGGGAACTCTCCCACAGTCAAGTCCCTTAGGAACCTCATCTTGACCAATAATCCTATTTTGATTGGTATTGATGATCCAATGATGAATTTTGAAAGCTGGTCCTCTTTTAAGTGGTCCTCGTTGGGATATTATTATGTTTCTAGTAACAAAGTGGGTGATAATGCTGAATCTTTATGGGTTCTAAAGCATCATAGTGTTCTTGTGAGCTCCTTCATTAATGACATGCAATCTGTGACTATCTCTTGTAGATTAAACTATTTCAACTTCTCGATTACTTTTTTTTATGACTTTAATATATATACAAGGAGAAGAACTTTGTGGAGGAATCTTGAGGATCTCTCTGAAAATATCAATAAAATTGGATTATTATTGGAGATTTTAACACCGTTTTGAGTCCAGATGAAAAGACAGGAGAGAAATTTTGTCATGCTTCAGCCTCTGAGTTTTCTTCATGCATTGAAAAATGTAGTTTGGTCCAGGTTCCTGTGTCTGGAGCTGATTTTACTTGGAGAAGGTATACCAGAAATGGAAGATAGGAAAGTACACTGGATATATGTTTTTTACAAGTGGATAAAGGAACTAGTTCAATGGATGTGTCTGGAATTGCTTTTCCCAGAATACACTCAGGCCACAATCCTATTCTTGTTGAGGCATGTGACAGTAGAATAAGGTCATCTCTGATCCCCTTCATATTCAAAAATGCCTGGATGGTCATGCCGGGTTGCAGGGAGATTGTTTTAGATGTTTGGAACTCTCACTTCTTGGGAAACCCCTCTCATGTTGTTTTTTCAAAGTTAAAAGAAGTCAAATCCAAATTAAGGAAATGGAAAAAAGCATCGTTTTCCACCCTTGATAATTAAATTGAGATGGAAAAGGTTTGTTTTCTGAATCCTCAGAAGGATAATATCCTTCATGATGTCCCTTCTCTAGAGGAGATTCAAGTTGCTTCAAATCTTGAAAACCTCGTGACTCTTAATGAGAGATTAGATCAGAATCAATTAAATGTGAGATGGTTAAAGGAGGGTGATAGGAATTATAAGTTTTTTCATTGATTGCATAAGGAAAAGAGAAAAAAAAGGAGTCTCAATGCCATTTCTATTGATGGAAATATGTATTCTTCCGAAAGTGAAATTCTTGAAGCTGTCATGGGCTACTTTGAGACGCTTTACTCTGATAATGGAGCTGATCACTCTGACAAAATTATACATTGTTTTGAATCCTCTATTTCTGATATATAGAATAATAGGATCACTGAAATTCCCAATTCTAAGGAGATTTATGATGCTCTTTTATCATTAAATATTGATAGTGTGGCTGGTCCTGATGGCTTCACCAACAAGTTTTTTATGTTCTAGTGGTATGTTGTAAATCAGGATGTTGTAAATGTAGTAAGGGAGTTCTATAGGTCCTCTTATAGGCCTTTTGGGATAAATTATAATTATATTGCCCTAATTCCTAATAAAGAAGGTTCCCTTGATATTAAAGCCTTCTGAACAATGGAAATTTGGAACACCATACCTAAGATTATCAGCAAGATCATGACCCAGAGACTGGGTGAAATCGCTAAGGGTCTTATTTCTAGTAATCATATTGGTTTTGTGCCAGGAAGGAACATTAAAAATTGTCTTTTCACTGCTTCTGAATGTTTCAACTCAATGAAGAGGAAGAAAAAGGTCAGTAACATGGATTTGAAGATTGATATCTCCAAGGCATTCAACACTCTTAGGAGGAGTTTTCCTATCACTATTCTTAAAATGCATGGGTTTTCGTATAGATTTCTTGGGCTTATTGGATCTATCCTGGGAAGTGTGAGAATTTCTGTACTTATTAATGGATCCCCTAGAGGTTTCTTTCAATGTACACGAGGGTTAAGGCAAGGATACCCCCTCTCTGGTCTATTTTTTGAGATTTCCGAGGATTATTTGAGCTGGTGTCTCAATGATCTGGCTAATTTTGGTTGGTTTCAGCAGATAAAAATTGGAAAGAACCATCTTGCTCCCTCTCACTTGTTATTTGCTGATGACATTCTTCTTTTTGGAAAGGTGGATAAAGGGACCATTTCCTGTATCAATGGTATATTTTCATATTATGAGTAAGTTTCAGGTCAGGTTATTAGTTGGCATAAGTCTTCAGTTATGTTTGGAGAAGTTATCACCATCTCGAGACAGAACATAATTTCTCTGAAACTTGGAATGAAGAGGGGAACATTTCCATTTAAATATCTCTGTGTACCTCTATTTTGGGGAAGAGTAAGGTGGTGTTATTTTGAGGGAATTGTTGTAAAAATTTCTAATCAATTGGAAAACTGGAAAGGGAAGAACATGTCTCAAACTGGAAGAATTTTCTTGGTTAACTCAGTAATCACCTCAATGCTTGTCTATTCCTTCTCTCTTTATAGATGTCCAAGGGAACTCTCTAAATAATTGATGAGAAAGATTAGAAATTTCATTTGGAATGGATCAATTAATGAAAGAAATACCATCACATTGAGATAGAAAGATCGTATTAAACTGATCCAAATGGGGGGAATGGGGGTGAAGGACTTGAGGGTCTTTAATGATTCCTTGATTAAAAAGTTTGCATGGAACCTACTGTCCAGATCTGATCCCTGTACAGATTTCCTCTATTCCAGGTTTGTTGAAAAGCTACAACATGGGTATGGGTATTACATGATTTCCTCTATTTGGCCTGCCATTAAGCAGTCCTATAATCGTCTGATGGAAAATTCAAGATGGCTGGTTTGTGAGAACTCCTCTCTTAATCTCTGGAAAACTCCTTGGTTGTCTCAACCCATATGTAATGAAATTTCGATTCATGCATCCCTGATGGACTATTCTATTACTGATATCCATGATATTATCAATCTGAATGATCTTTTACCTGATCACCTCTGTCTACAGATTGCAAGGTACAATTATGTTGACTTGGACACTATTATCTGGATGCCTAACCTGAACGGAACTTTCTCAATTAAATAGTGATATGAGCTGTCTTGTGGCCCCCATGAACCCTCCATCTTGGATTAAATGAGTTCCTAATTCCTTTATTCCACCTTCAAAAACACGTATCACCATGAAAATCTGGAAGCAGCGCCTTCCAGTCTAGCATCTGCTGCAGCGCGCCAGACTACAACTGGCTCCTGCTTGCTGCCTTTGCCTTGCTGCCGCTGAAACACATCAGCATCTCTTTATCTCATGAAAATTCATGATCAAATTCTGGATTTATCTGTAGGATATTTTTAGCTGCTGCATTGATCTTCAATATTTGGAGGATCTTCTGCAGTATATTTGTAGGAAAAATTATAATGAGCAGATTTTTTCCCTCTGGTTGGCCGCTACGATGAGTGTTTTCTCCTTCATCTAGAAAGCGAGGAATGATTTAGCTTTCAACAACATTAAACCAACCTTTCATAATGGTGTTTTGGGCATTCATCGTGCAATTTGGACGACCTACCTCATAAAAAAAGGTTCCATGAATAATAATGTTTCTGATCTTGTGTTTTTGAGATCGCTTGGTGTGCATGACAAGTCCAAGAAACCATTGATGATGAAGTATGTCTGGTGGATACAACCCATCCCCAATTGGATCAAAGTCAATGTTGATGGAGCGGCCTCGGGTGCCCCGAGTCCAGCTGGATGCAGTGGTGTCTTCTGAACCTCCCGTGGATTTGTGAAAGGATCCTTCTTTCATTTTATTAGAAAAAATCCTGCAATTGAAGTAGAACTTTGGGATATAATTAAAGAAATCAGATATGTTGTTCACTTTAATTGGCATCAATTATGGTTGGAGTCTGACTCGACTAATACTATTTAAATTCTTTGTGTTTGATCCAGAAATGTACCATGGAAGATCTTGCCTGACTGGATTGAATGTCTGCGACTGGCATAGGTACTCTCTCTTGAAATAATGCATGTTTATCATGAGGCCAATCGGGTTGCTGACACTCTGTCTAAGAGAGAAATTTTTGAAGTTAGTTCGAATTTGTCCTGCATTATGCCTAATTTTTGCAATGATCTTGTCCAGGCTGATATTTTTGGTAAGGTTTATACCCATCTTTCTTGATAAATTTCATGTCTATGTTCTCCTGTGTACTTTTACTTTTCATTAATATATTTTTTTAGGAGCTGGTTTTCACCTGTATTTTGACTTTTTTGGTATAATTATATTAAAATAATCCTTAATAAATTAAATGTAATGCGTGAATGAATCACATCATTTCACAAGGCAGTTTTCCACTGTACACATGAACGATGTTATCATATTTTCAAAAAATGGAATGAATGGATATATGTGTTATATGAAAACTACGGAATCAAAAAAAAATTATATGTCCTATTTGAACTATAAATCCATCATTATTTTCATCCTTGAAATGTGGTAGTGAAAGAAAAAATGACATTGGTTCACAAGGTGGTAGTATGTCGTACACAAAAATAATGATTTCATATCCCATTTGATGGAAGTGTGTAAAGGTATAGTTCATTATCTTAAAATAAAAACTTATCAGTATATTTCGTATACAGATGATATTATATAATATTTATATTATAAGGATTTATGGAACATTAAGAAGAAATAAAATATATATACTTGATTAAAAATGATACCACTTTTTCAAATAAACTCATTTTATTAACACCTTAAACAAATAAGGATGGTGTTATGTTTAAAATAATAGATCTGTAATGTGGGGAGGGATTATGGTAAGGTATTGGTTCATAGGGATTCTTAACTAATTTTTTTAAGTGTGAGTAAAATATAATAAGAGGATTCCCTTTATAAGAGAGGGGAAAGACACTCTTGAAATGTCTCAAAATATTAGATTAATATAATATAATATTCTATTAAAAATGGTTCAAAAGTTATTTATTTAAAATATATTATGCGGATGAGTCTCAATACTCTCATAAAATATTTTTTGGAAAAAGTTAGGTCAAATTATTACCCTTATCACATTTTTTTAACCCTTCTTTACCCCCTTTAATTTTTACCATGAAAATATTATTTTTTTTATTTTTGAGTATTAATATATTTACTATAAAATTAAGAAATAATAATAAATAGAAAATGTATATCATGTATAACCTTATTATAATTATGTTTCCAAGTGTAATGTTTTTATGAAGTTTTCATTATGACAACCCTGCTTTTTATTACAACTTAAGCATGATTTATTACATAAAACTTCACTTGATACAATAAAGAAGATCGAGAGGTTTAGTGTCTTTGGGGCTTAGGATCATTACATAAAAACTTTATACTTGAAATACAACATCTTTATTTAAAACTTCCTTTACATGACCACTACATTCCTTCGTACTTAGCATTGCATGGGATAACCTGAGGACATACATAAGAAAAGGGTGAGCTATAAAGCCTAGTAAGGGAGTACAAAATGGATAACATGAGGAGTACAGTACATGTTAGGAAATAGGAACATCAATAGAGAATTATAGTAACATGAACATAAAGGCATGATAAAGCATGAT
Source organism: Viscum album (assembly GCA_963277665.1). Taxonomy (NCBI): domain Eukaryota; kingdom Viridiplantae; phylum Streptophyta; class Magnoliopsida; order Santalales; family Viscaceae; genus Viscum; species Viscum album. The sequence goes on from OY728166.1 coordinate 1,318,406,779, forward strand.
AACCATAACATGGAAATGTGGCAACAACACTTAACATTGAATTAGCATGAGCCAAGGGTCATTGCACATGGAGCATGAGTAAACCCTCATTGCACTTGAAGCACGAGTAAACCCTCGTTTCAATTGAATTATAATGAGTCAACACTCATTTCACATGAAGTATCATGATACTATACTTTACCCAATGCATTGGAGCAATATAAAGGGTGCACCCTTCTTAAACATTTCATTTCATGCATAAGTGTGCCACATGGAACATAAAACATGGATTCATAAAACATAATCATTTATTCCACGATAAAGGAATGTGTAATTAATACATGAAAATTTATAATCAATAAGTAAATGTGCATAAAGGTGAATACCCTTGATGGAGAAATGGGCATGGTATTCACTACACAATGATATTGGCTTAGAAAATCGGTGTGATTTCGACAGCATAACGACGTGACATAAGAATTCATAAAAAAGGTTGATGAGATAGAAAGGGGTTACTCATCATATTTACATGTAATGGACAGTAAGGAGGTCATATAGATACATGTCCCAACAATTTAAAAGGAATTTAGATTCATGATACAAAAGTATTGCTTGAATATAAAAGAGGAGAAAAAGGTTTCTTTCGGAATTTCGGCATAGTAACGGGTGTACATGGGAGGCTTCTAATGAGAGAGAAAGGGGTCTCCCATCATTAAAACAATAAAAGGGAAGTATGGGAGAGGTGCGAAACCATACCCCATCATTCATAATTGAAATTAAAAGGGAAATACAACTTAAAGAAAATTGAAAAAAATGAGAAAGGAAGAAAAAACCCTTACTTGGATGTGTGCTTCCAAAGGCTAGAGAGAGGCTTGTGAGAGGCTTCTTGGGAGCTTGGGGAACCTTGGGAGGATTCTAGAGAGAGTAGGGCAGAGGTTGGACGAACTCCAAGGGATTTTAGTGAGGAGGAAGTGGGAGCTTGGGTGGGTTTATATAGGAAAGGTAAGAGAATTCTTTATTATTTAGGTTTGGGACCCCTTATATTAAAATAATCCAAACCGCAAACCATCCCATGGTATTTGCCCATGGTTTCTGGAAAAGGAAAGAGGAAAACAATATTTTATAAGTCAAAGGTCTGAACTTATTAAAAAATTAGGGTTGCTTATGTGGAGGTGAGTCACACTCCCATGGAAATTAATTTGAAAAGGAAAAGTGTTGAATAAGTCTTGAGGGATCCATTAATGCTTTGAAAAGTAAGTCAAACAAACCCAAAAACTCATTATTTTAATGATAAAACACATATTGTCCGAACATAAGGATTATGTTATTTTATTACATCACCATTGGGTCATTATGATGTCATAAAACACATTATATATTTAAATGGTATTTAATTTTTACCCAAAAATTTGACTGTCTCAGAAAATTATGAAAAATTCACCGTTGGATAATTTCGACATCCTGATTCCAAAAATAATATTTATTTTATCTAAATAATTTTTTAAATATGTGAATTTTTACATTTAAAATAAAAATCGACATTTATAAAAAAATTCACGGGTTTTGACAGAAATGGATTTCAAACCTTAATAAAAATTTTAATTGCATTCATAAAATTATAAAATCATTTTATAATTAATAAAAAATTAATTTAATATTAATAATAATATTTTATTAAAATATTATTTAATTCAAAAATCCTTTAATTTAATAAAATATAATTCTTAACTAAATAATAACTAAAAACACCATTTGTACATTAAAAACTAATTACAATGTATCAAAAATGACTAGAAATTATATTCATTATTATATACAAAAATAATGTACATGAACATGGTGCTACTTATTTGTTACATAACCCTTTAAAATAGCCGCATAAGACCTAAGGGTAAGGTGTGCGATGGTGACAGACTCTTGGGGCAGCTCGGATAACATTGCTTGAGTGGTAATTTCAATCAACTTTCACTTTTCCTGTAGATGATCACGTTCGAGCTTGACTTGATGAAGCTCAGCTTGGGCTTGGTCAAGGGAAAAGCCAAAAGACGCCACCTCTTTTCTGAGCTCTGACAAATGGGCTTCGTAAGGGGAAATTCTACTAGATGAGGCCATCACTTCCTTTTTCTGAGTAGAAATGGGTTCGTTAAAGCCTTATATTTATACTACTCAGATGATCACTGTTAAATGTCTATAAAAGTAATGGTCACAAATCTTAACGTAAAACTAAAGAAGTTGACATCTTATAAAAACATTTTTCATAAAGAAACATTTAACTGGATCAAGGGGGATTTTCTATTAATGAAACTTTGGGTCGTTACAATATTCCCCCCTTAAGAAATTTCACCCTCGAAATTTTCCTTTTCCTACACTAAAAAAATGTGGGTAACTTAGCTTCATCATATCCTCCGACTTCCAAGTTGCTTCTTCAAACTTGTGGTTTCTCCACAACACCTTGACGAGGGGCATTGTATTATTTCGTAAAACTTTTTCTCTATGATCTAAGATCTTCACTGGTTGCTCCTCATAAGAAAGATATTCTTCTAATTGTACCACCTCGGAAGAGAGTACATGTGAAGGGTCTGGTATGTACTTCCTTAAGAGGGATACATGGAAGACATCATGCACCTTGTCCATAGTAGGTGGAAGTGCTAGTCGATAGGCCACAGCCCCAACATGATCAAGAATCTCGAAAGGGCCGATGTACCTTGGACTTAACTTCCCTTTCTTTCCAAACCTCATGACCTTCTTCCACGGAGATATGCGTAAAAACACCATGTCTCCAACTTTAAACTCAAGGTCTCGTCGACGATTATCTGCATAACTCTTCTATCGACTTTGGGCTTCCTTGATATGCTGCTGAATGGTTTTCACCTTCTCCACCATTTCTTCGACCATTTCTGGTCCAAGCAGCTTACGTTCACTGACCTCATCCCAACATGTTGGTTTTCTACACCTTTTCCCATACAGGGCTTCATATGGTGCCATTTGGATGCTCGAGTGGAAACTATTATTATAAGAGAACTCAACTAGAGGAAGATGTTGATCCCATCCTCCTTTAAAGTCCATTGAGAACGCTCTCAACATATCCTCAATTGTTTGGATAGTCCGCTCGGATTGGCCATCATTTTGAGGATGATAGGCCGTACTGAAGTTCAGTTCAGTATTCAGAGCATGTTGAAGACTCTTCCAAAACTTAGAGGTAAATCTTGGATCTCGGTCAGACACAATAGATAGTGGTACTCCAAGAAACCGTACCACTTCCCTGATATATATCTGTGCCAGTTGATCCAAAGAGAAATCCTCTCGAATAGAAATGAAGTGTGCAGTCTTTGTAAGACGATCCACAACAACCCAGATTGCATTGTTGCCTTTGGATGTCCTTGGAAGTCTGGTGACAAAGTCCATGGTGATGTTCTCCCATTTCCATTCTGGTATGGGCAATGGTTGCATCATCCCCTTAGACTTCTGCCTCTCTGCCTTCACTTGCTGACACACCAGGCACTTTGACGTATATTCAGCGATCTCCTTCTTCATATTATCCCACCAAAAGTTTTCTCGGAGATCCCGATACATCTTTGTGCTCCCTGAGTGAATAGAGAAATTTTAACTATGTGCATCATCCAAAACTTCCTTCTTCAGCTCCGAACTTGATGAAACACATAGTCTTTTACCAAACCGCACAATTTCTTCTTCATTAACATTAAACTCTGAGGATTTTTCCTTTTTGATAGCTTCAACTTTTTCTTGGATTCCCGCATCATCCTTTTGAGCATCCTTTAACCTTTTCAAAAGAGATGGTTGAGCAATCATTTGTGAAAGGGATGATGATGTCCCTTTCATTATGATTCCCACATCCATCTTCATTAAGTCTAAGAAGATAGGATCCTTCTCAATTCTCATCATTGATAGAATCGCTGGATCCTTTCTACTTAGGGCATCCGCCACCTTGTTCGCCTTCCCAGGGTGGTAATGTATTGAACATTCATAATCCTTGATGAGATCTATCCATCTTCTCTGGCGCATATTAAGCTCTTTCTGTGTGAATATAAATTTAAGACTCTTGTGGTCAGTATATATCTCACATTTCTCTCCATAAAGATAATGCCGCCAGATTTTCAAGTCAAAGATCACCACTGCCAACTCCAGATCATGCGTTGGATAGTTTCGCTCATGGATTTTCAACTGCCTTGAGGCATAGGATATCACTTTATCATTCTGCATCAGCACACATCCTAAGCCCTTCTTAGAAGCATCACTGAATACCACAAAAAGCTCCCCACTTGTGGGTAAAGTGAGCACGTGTGCAGTGATAAGCCTCCTTTTCAACTCCTTGAAGCTTTCTTCGCATTCATCACTCCAAGAAAACTTTACTCCCTTTCGAGTTAGCTTGGTAAGAGGGTTGGACAATCATGAGAAATTTCTCACAAATCATCGATAATATCCAGCTAACCCCAAGAAGCTACGGATATCAGTTACTGATGTTGGCCTCGGCCATCTCTCAATTGCATCTGTTTTGGAGGGGTCCACAGATATCCCATTGCTTGTGATGATATGTCCCAAGAATGAGACTTCCTTCAACCAAAACTCACACTTGTTGTACTTTGCATAGATCTTCTCCTTGCGCAAAGTCTCTAGTATAGTTTTTAAATGCTTCTCATGGTCCTCCTTTGTTTTGGAGTATATTAGAATATCATCTATAAAGACTACCACAAATTTGTCAAGGTAATCTCTAAAGACTCTATTCATCAAGTCCATGAATATTGCTGGAGTATTGGTGAGTCCAAAAGGAATTACTATGAATTCATAGTGCCCGTACCTTGTACGAAAAGCAGTCTTGGGGATATCTTCCTTGTTCACCCTTACTTGATAATATCCCGACCGCAAGTCCACCTTGGAGAAGTATTGTGCTCCACGTAGCTGATCAAACAAGTTATCGATTCTTGGGAGAGGATACTTGTTCTTTATCATTATTTTGTTAAGTTCACGATAATCGATGCAAAGCCGCATTGACCCATCCTTCTTCTTGAAAAAGAGGACTGGTGCACCCCATGGTGATGCACTTGGGCGTATAAACCCTTTATCTAGATTCTCCTGTAGTTGTTTCTTCATCTCTTCAAGCTCAACAACAGCCATTCTATATGGAGTCTTGGATATTGGTAGCACCCCAGGTATAAGTTCAATTGAGAACTCAACATCTCTTCTTGGAGGAAGACCAGGAAGTTCCTCAGGAAATACTTCAGCGAATTCCCTCACAATAGGAATTTCTTCAAGGGTGGTTTCTTCCTTGGACTCAATCATCTGGGCCAGATATGCATGCTCATAAGGCAGTAATATCCATGCTTGAGATGATGGAGCTAAAGGAGATTCATCTTCCTCCTGACACTTGTAAAGAATCAGGGGTCTATTCTCAATATGGAGTGTGATTTCCCTCTCCCGAAATTTTGTGTTGGCTCTATATAAGGAAAGCCAATCCATGCCAAGAATTGCATCAAATTCCACCAAAGGGAGTATGATGAGGTTCACCGGGAAATTCAATTCACAGATTATAACAGGGAGGACTTATATTCATGGGATGCAATGATTTCCCCATTTGTCGTACTCACCGACATCTTTACTTCCAGGATTTGTGGTGGTGTTGGGATTGTTCTACTAAACATTCGAGATATAAAATAATGCATAGAACCTAAATCAAAAAGTATGTTTGCTATTCTTGAATGAATAACTAGCATACCTGTCACCACTTCGTTGTTGGGGTTCACTTCGGCAGAAGTGATGGAAAAAGCTCTTCCTTGCTGTCTTGGAGGTTGTTGGTTGCCTCCGATAACCCTTGTATTAGGGCACTGATTCGCAAAACGACCCGGTTCTTTGCATTTTTAGCATTGAACAACGCTTTGAGGTTCGAACGGAGCATTCCTCTCCTCTGTCGCAGCCGCGGGTCCTTCTTTCCTACAGTTAATAGCTAGGTGCCCTTTTCTTCCACACCTAAAGCATTTTCTTGTCCCCCTAAGGCAATTTACAGGGTGCTTCTTTCCGCACTTTTGGCAAGTGGGGTGCTGGAACTTCTTAGAACCGTTGGATTTATCCATCGGACCACCAGCATTGAAGTCCACCTTACGCTTCTTGTCCCCATGATACCCCTGTGATTCTCTGATCTCCATTTCAACCTTGAGGGCACATCAGACAATTTCCCCATAGATTTCGAATTCACGGATCGCTAATGCTTTCCGCAAGCTAGGCTTCATCCCACCAAAGAAGTGGTCAACCTTGCATTTGGGGGTAACGACAAAGCCGGAAGCGTATCGTGCAAGCCTTGTGAAGTTTGCCTCATACGCTCCCACGGATTCTTCATCTTTCTGCTTGAGGGAAAGGAAGTCCCTTTCCATCTTATGACGGAGGGTGCGCGGAAAATATTTATCGAAAAACATCTTCCGGAATTCCTTCCATTCCAAAGACTCAATCTCCTCCTCAGGCTTCATATTTTTGATCAACGTCCACCATTGATCAGATTCACCCTCCATACGATAAGCCGCCTGGAGAACCTTCTCTTGTTTAGAACACTGAATGATAGAGAAGATCTTTTCAATGGAGTTGATCCATTGCTCAGCGATCGTGGGATCAGATGATCCACTAAAAGTAGGAGGCCTTTGTCTCATGAAGCTCTCGATAGCGACTTGTTCTTTCTTATGGGGGGTCGAACGTTCCTCTTGACCCGTGTTTCTATTCAAAACTTGAGTTATCTGAGAGAGAAGCGTGACAAAGTTCGCAATTCCCGCTCCCATTGGATTGGGCATCTCATTAGTACAATCATCACACTGATCTTCACAACGGTTGTTAGCCCGAGTAATCCTATTTACGGCCATTGGCTGGAATAAAAGGAAAGTTAGGGGTAACACATAAAGGGTAATCCAAAAACAAAATTTGATGACTTATAAATAAACTTTAATCTCTTTAACTCACGAGTCTATAGGATTCAATCCAGGCTTTTCATGATCTTCCTTCTAACATATATTCTTAGGGGCATTTTTCCCTTAATAAGGGTTCATACTAAGATTGTGAATTTATCAAAACATATCCCCCAGGAGTGTCATAACCAAGAGTGCAGCAAGGCCCGTTGTCGTGCACCCGTTCCCGTTCGAGTCTAGCTCAATGCGGTGTTTTCAGGTTTTACCCCTAGGATACATCTGTGCCAGAGCCGCCTCTACCTGCTCGTATCCAGACATGGATGTATTTGTTTGATAGACCACTTACTTAGTATTTACCAAAACGTAGTGATGTTTTTATTATGATTAGTCTTGTATCTAAGGCTTTACTAGGGTTTCCTAATCCCAAAAATAACTAAACCTATCCTCTGATACCAACTATGACAACCCTGATTTTTATTACAACTTAAGCATATTTTATTACATAAAACTTCACTTGATACAACCAAGAAGATCAAGAGGTTTAGTGTCTTTGGGGATTAGGATCATTACATAAAAACTTTAAACTTGAAATACAACATCTTTATTGAAAACTTCCTTTACATGACCACTACATTCCTTCGTACTTAGCACTGCATGGGATAACCTGAGGACATGCATAAGAAAAGGGCGAGCTATAAAGCCCAGTAAGGGAGTACACAATGGATAACATGAGGGGTACAATACATGTTAGGCAATAGGAACATCAATAGAGCATTAGAGTAACATGAACATAAAGGCATGATAAAGCATGATAACCATAACATGGAAATGTGGCAACAACACTTAATATTGAAATAGCATGAGCCAAGGGTCATTGCACATGGAGCATGAGTAAACCCTCATTGCACTTGAAGCACAAGTAAACCCTCGTTGCACTTGAATTAGCATGAGTCAACACTCATTGCACATGACATATCATGATACTATACTTTACCCAATGCATTGGAGTTCTATAAAGGGCACACCCTTCTTAAACATTTCATTTCATGCATAAGTGTGCCACATGGATCATAAAACATGGATTCATAAAACATAATCATTTATTCCACGATAAAGGAATGTGGAATTAATACATGAAACTTTATAATCAATAAGTAAATTTTCATAAAGGTGAATACCCTTGATGGAGAAATGGGCATGGTATTCACTACACAATGATATTGGCTTAGAAAATCGGTGTGATTTCGGCAGCGTAATGGCGTGACATAAGAATTCATAAAAAAAGTTTGATGAGAGAGAAAGGGGTTCCTCATAATATTTACATGTAATGGACAGTAAGGAGGTCATATAGATACATGTCCCAACAATTTAAAAGGAATTTAGATTCATGATACAAAAGTATTGCTTAAATATAAAAGAGGAGAAAAAGGTTTCTTTCGGAATTTTGGCATAGTAACGGGTGTACATGGGAGGCTTTTAATGAGAGAGAAAGGGGTCTCACATCATTCAAACAATAATAGGGCAGTATGGTAGAGGTGGGAAACCATACCCCAACATTCATAATTGAAATTAAAAGGGCAATACAACTTAAAGAAAATTGACATAAAATGGGAAAGGAAGAAAAAACCCTTACTTGGAAGTGTGCTTCCAAAGGCTAGAGAGAGGCTTGTGAGAGGCTTCTTGGGAGCTTGGGGAACCTTGGGAGGATTCTAGAGAGAGTAGGGCAGAGGTTGGACGAACTCCAAGGGATTTTAGTGAGAAGGAAGTGGGAGCTTGGGTGGGTTTACATGGGAAAGGTGAGAGAATTCTTTATTATTTAGGTTTGGGACCCCTTATATTAAAATAATCCAAACCACAAACCATCCCATGGTATTTTCCCATGGTTTCTGGAAAAGGAAATAAGAAAACAATATTTTACAAGGCCAAGGTCAGAACTTATTAAAAAATTAGGGTTTCTTATGTGGAGGTGAGTCACACTCCCATGGAAATTAATTTGAAAAAGCAAAGTGTTCAATAAGTCTTGAGGGATCCATTAATGCTTTGAAAAGTATGTCAAAGAAACCCAAAACCTCGTTATTTTAATGATAAAACACATATTTTCCGAACATAAGGATTATGTTATTTTATTACATCACCATTGGGTCATTATGATGTCATAAAACACATTATATATTTAAATGGTATTTAATTTTTACCCAAAAATTTGACTGTCTTAGAAAATTATGAAAAATTCACCGTTGGATAATTTCGACATACTGATTCCAAAAATAATATTTATTTTATCTAAATAATTTTCTAAATATGTGAATTTTCACATTTAAAATAAAAACTGATATTTATAAAAAAATTCACGGGTTTTGACAGAAATGACTTTCAAACCTTTATAAAAATTTTAATTGCATTCATAAAATTATAAGATCATTTTATACTTAATAAAAAATTAATTTAATATTAATAATAATATTTTATTAAAATATTATTTAATTCAAAAATCCTTTAATTTAATAAAATATAATTCTTAATTAAATAATAACTAAAAACACCATTTGTACTTTAAAAACTAATTACAATGTATCAAAAATGACTAGAAATTATATTCATTATTATATACAAAAATAATGTACATGAACATGGTGCTACTTATTTGTTACATAACCCCTTAAAATAGCCGCATATGACCTAAGGGTAAGGTGTGCGATGGTGACAATCTCTTGGGGCGGCTCGGATAAATCGCTCGAGTGGTAATTTCAATCAACTTCCACTTTTCCCGTAGACGATCACGTTCGAGCTTGACTTGATGAAGCTTAGCTTGGGTTTGGTCAAGGGCAAAGCCCAAAGACGCCACGTCTTTTTCGAGCTCTGACAAATGGGCTTCGTAAGGGGAAATTCTACTAGATGAGGCCATCACTTCCTTTTTCTGAGTATAAATGGGTTCGTTAAAGCCTTATATTTATACTACTCAGATGATCACTGTTCAATGACTATAAAAGTAACAGTCACAAATCTTAACGTAAAACTAAAGAAGTTGACATCTTATAAAAACATTTTTCATAAAGAAACATTTAACTGGATCAAGAGGGATTTTCTATTAATGAAACCTTGGGTCGTTACATTCATCATTTAATAAAATATTATTTATATTATAATATCATTAATGTCAATTTTGAGGCTATTCCTTACGTTTACATTTAAAAATAACAAAAAAAGAATGATAAATTCGAACCAAAACTTTTAACATGACTCTAAAATGTCTAATTAATATATAAAATTTGTTTATCATGTTAAATATATCAAACTGTATTTATTTTAATATTTTTATTGACATTTATTTGATTCTTCCATTAATATAATAATTATTTCATCACCATTGTGCAAGAATTTACGGTAATTATTTCTTCCATAAAATTTAAAAATAAATAACCATGATAAAGATAAATCATATATATTTCCAATAACTATTCTTAGTCAATCACAATCTTTGGATAACCACTTATTTGAAATATTTTACTTATTATGAATATGATTGTTACAAGTTTATCTTTTCTATAAATAATATATTAAAAATTTCATAATCACATATATATGAAAAAAGGGCCATATATTCAAAACTTGAGTTATTATTTATAAAATTTCTATTATACAATATAATTTTAGCAAGTGTAAGGGTTATTTTATAATCCTTTTCATGTTATTTTTATCCATTATTTCTCGATTTTTTCTATCTTTGGTATTTATCAAATTCACCAAAATTACCAAAGTATCAATTTATATGGGAAAAAATAAAAGGGTTATATTTAATAATTTGTTAAATTAAGATTCCCAAATGGAATGTATTTCCCAAAATTTAATTCATAGAAGATACACAAATTAATTTAATATTAATCCCATAGATGGGATGAAACAACATGGTTTTGAAGTAAAAATGTTCAAAGTTTTGAAATATTTTTATATCCAATTGCAATGTGAAATTGATTAAAATTACCTAAATTAGATTAATATATCTATAATTGATATAATTTTACTTTCAATCCAATTTAAAATATAATTTTATATGAAAAATTCTTTATATAAAAAGTTAGTTTTCTATTAAAAACAGCAGTTTTTAATATTCATCAAAAATTGAAACTTATCAAAAAATAAAAAAAATTATCCAAATTTGTTTTTTATATTATAATTTAAAAAATTATTCTTATTATGTCAAACAATATTTATAATTGTGTCAAATTGTATTTTTAAAATATGTTCTCTATCAAAAGGCAGTAAAGCTTCTCTTTAGAAAAAATATAGTTTTGAAGGGTAAAAATGGATATATTCTTATCCTATGAAAATATATTTGAATAACCTAAAAAATAATAAAAATGTGTATAAAATAATATATTTATTCTTATTCATAACAAGAAATAAAACGACTAGGTGAAATCTTCCATATTAAATAATAATTTTTAGCTGGTCATTTAAACTTGATGTGGTGTATTTTTGAGCAAAGGAACACATTGTTTTCTTTAAAAATTTAAATTTATTACACTATCTGAGGAAACAAATTGCTCTCAACTTTAAAAGAGTCAAAACGGACTCCTGTAACCTCTCCATAATCATGACATCATGTGAGAACTGTGATTTAAAATAATCATTGATGGAATTACATGAATCCACACTACTTACTACATGTATAGGTATCCCATACTCTCCACTGTTTCTTCTATTGGATGGTTAGTAAGTGAGACAACATTGAAATTAATTTTGTGATCAATCAGTTATCTTCATGACCTCTTTATAGTTGTAGAAGATCCATTATGAAAAACAACAAGATACCATCCCATTTCTACATCCATCCGAGTAGCTCAACCTCCACATATAGGCAGGTGAGTCGCCAAGAGATAAACTCAGAAACATGATACAACATCTTCTGAAACCCCTCCTGATTAAAAAAGTTGTTGGTACAACTACATATATCCCAAGTGTACTACTAGGGCAAAAAATCCTCCTCATTTCCACTCACAGCAAGGCTGGCATCACCATCCATTATCAAGAAAGGATGACATGCTCCCTACCTTCAGAAAATCCAACATGAAAATGTCCAGTGTATTTCTGGTCAAATAATATCTCATAGATGGTATCTACAAAATGAGCTATCCTAACACAATGTTAATGTGGTGGGTTATCAACCATCGAATGTAGGTGTGATTAAACATCCACACCCTTAAGGGTAAAATGTGAAGAGGTTAAGTGCTCCATAACCCTTCTTTACAATAGAGAACAAAAAATTAACTTTGAAAATCTATTGAACCACCCTCAAGTGTCTCACATGGTTCATCTAATATTCCAAGCACACTTGAATTACATGAAGAATATTACCATTAATCAATCTAATAAGGCTTAAGGATTTGGTTCATAAGTCTCACAAACACTATTGGGGTGTTCAACACCCCAAAGGTTCTCACTAATCACTTAGTAAAACCATAGAGGCTTTATGATGTTTCACACTCTATATCCCATTCTCAAACCTGGATATAGTGACATCCTATTCTGAAGACAAAATCTGCGATCCACATCACCCCTATCTATAGGTGCAAGTAGTCATCAATTATCTGGGGTGGATTATTATCCTTGAGATTCACCTTGATAGGGTGATGTCTTTCCCCACTTTACCTGAAGCTCTCATCATCCGCTTATGATAACAACACTAGGCTTCCCTGGAGAAGTCATTAGGTCAAGTAAGAAAATGCTATGTAGATTCATCAAACCCCACCTCTAGCTCCCATAGATAGACAAGTTCAACCAATATTCTAGCACATATATCTATCCATACCTATTGTAAGTCTATATAAGAATTAAACTCTCTATGAGGAGGTAAAACTAGAACATCCTCAGAGAAGACATCTTTATACCACCCCCGGATCGCAAAAATTAAAATATTGTACAATTCCTTTCTCCAAAAAGAGTTCTATTATCCAACTTATAAGGAATAAAATATATCCTCTTACACAGGAGTTTATCTTTCTCTAATTGGGATCACTCCTCACCAAAGGAGGAAAACTCTTTTACAAAACAGAAAAGCACTATAACCATCACTTGTAACATACATATGATTCTATATGGTAGGAAATCAATATATTTTAATGTAAAATCTTATTTTTTCATAACCTCAATAAAAAAACTCTAAGAGAGGGTATCTCTCTCCTCCCTGAGTTAGGACACACTATTAGAAGTGTGTGATCACCGACCCTCTATGTTAGAACCTTGAAACACAACGGCTAAGAAAAAAGTCTGTAATTGTATCTCTAGTCCTCAAAAAATGTATACATCCATGGAAATGTGAATTATAACCATATACCAAAACTAAAACTAAAGCTAAGAGTACACAAGTCAAACCTTGTGCAAAACTGGACCATTAGGTTGGAAGCCTCAAGTGTTTGAAGTTATCATTTACCGTTCCAGCTATTATCTTTAACTAGAGCCTACTCAACACATTAACACATAAAAATGATCTCAAATAAACAAGTAAAAGAAACTTATCCACCATATCCCGACAATATCCACTTTAGGCATCACTAACTAACCCAAATGGGTTTAAATCGTGTAATATTGACAGATCATGTTGAGGGAATTTTCCCTCTTCTTTGTGTTTCTAAAGCCACATCAACATCAGTAACACATGGCTCCACCTATGACCAGTGTCACCTTGAATATTTATTTCTTCCAAGACCACCATTAAGAGGTGTCCTAACCATGTGGGACACCCACACCAAAGGTTCATGTCGGCCCCAACCTCCCATGAAGGGGGTCTGTCTCACCATGAAAATTGCTAAATCTCCAACTCCAGAACTCGTGATGTGTAGTTGAAAAAGATTTATCAACTTCTGGTACCACAATAACAAACAATTTATTCATAAAGAAGACAAATCACATGTGCAACCATATGATTGGTCGGGGTCCTCAAAATTCAGAAAACCTTGAACACATCCTCAAGACAATCCTTCACCACCTGAGGCTCTTGGTAACAATAAAAACATAGTTGTATCTATAACTAGAACTCATGTAACACATTGTGACTACACGAATCATCACCATGTCATGTTGGATGCATCTACTGCTTAGCATTTGGATGGTCATCTACCTGGGCTGCAGGTGGTGTGTCTATGCTCTTTTGAATAGTTGGCAGCACAACTCAGTTCCTATATTGAGGTAATAGATCATTAAAGGGTCCCTAAAATATATCACATCTCTCTACTGGTCATTGTTATAAAACTATCATGAAATCCTATATTTATATCATCATAGAGGATTCTTCAATGTTATCAATATGTACCATAATCAAAGAGCATATATGGGGAGATTAATTAAGAAGGAAAGTAAAAGGAATCAATTCAATATGTTTCATTTAATATTGGTCTCCAATAATTGACATCTCGATATTCAAAATAGACATGTAGGTATTTAGAATCATGGTAAATGGATACATTAGTTATCGCACCAACATTGGGTTCCTTGGCCTAAGAGAATCACTCAAGACCCTCTGACACAATTACCTTAATTTCCAAACCAATTCTCACTATGGGTCTATGTCTACAGTACACCAAGGATGAATAACATATGATACCACTCTATCATGACCCGACCCACCAGGGTACTCATGGAAGACAATAAGAAATATAGGGAAACCATAATCCCACTTCCAATAGTCTAGGGATGTAGATAAGTTTTGAGTAGGCACAATACTGAAATAGGAGGACTTATCCAAAATTACCTATAGACACATAGAAATATAACTCCATGTTACAATGAAGATTTATAATAAAATATTGAAAATCTAGAGTATAGAATAATCATGCAATAACCTCTAAAAATACCTATTACATTAAAATAGAGTAATACAAATGATAAAAGGGGAAAAGACACGCCCAATTAGCAATATAGGGGGAAATAAAAATTGTCATCACTATAGATATTGGAGTGGGGGAGAACCCTATTCTAGATCCTAGAGTTAGAGTACTGAACATGGTCAGTGTCACCTTTTACTGCTAATATCTAATGAAACCAGGTGTATTATAGTCACTGATAATCTATTTTTCGTCTCCATAAGACATGGTACATATGGGAAATGCTCATACTGGGGTGATTATAAACATACCCAACATCACACCAAGAAATCACCAAGAATAATGAATCAAGAGAGGTCGAGTAGTCCTTTAATCACAATGAATGAATTTAAATCAAAATATGAGTCAAAACATCAATTATAACCTTGTTATGCTTTACAAGAAGACCAAATGAGTGAGAAAGGGGATCTCCATCTCCCTAGTTCTACTAAGAAAGATAATTTAGGATGTAGTTTAAACATTTTTCTCTGATGCCCAAATTCATGCGAAACAACAAAAAAATTCATATGGAGGGGCCTATACATCACTACTATGCTCTAAAACAAGGGGATCTCAATCTCCAAACCATGCATCCTATGTAACCACACCGGAATTTGTGAGTAGGGGCCTTCTCATTACCACTACGACCCATAAACATGGGATCCACTCTCCATGAAATACTTTATCCCCACTAGATCTTGATAACAGGTGAGTAAAAATCATTTGATAGAGGAATCATGCCATATATGGTATTGTTGTGTATTGAATATACCTATACAAAAAGTATAGGATACCCAAAACCTGGTGTAATAGTAGAGTAAAAACACAAAGATCTATCTGATGATCCCACATGACCACTGTTATCTGTCAAGGTGCTCTTGAAGAATATTAATTCGCAAAATACCTTACATCATATATAATATTCCACAATGAAGGCTACCATATCATTACATATAGAAAACTACTCAATACACACTACCCACATGCCTAAATATGATCCTAAAAAACCCTGATGAATGTATGAGGATCATCATTGGTCTGATAGGATAAAATGTACATCCACCATTATTCCATTGAAAATGGTCATGAATGGACAAACAAATCATTATATTGCGATTCTAATGAAGAAACACTCAGGATAGAAAATTAAACTCAAAATATTGACAACCAATCATAGAAACACATTTCTTTATATCATGAAAAAGGGAACTTCATGCGACCAATCCATGATCCCTAATAAAATATCCAACATTTGGTTTGAATCAGCCATCTTGATAGCAGGGTCACGATGCCATAGATGAATTTTCAAATCCAGATCGCATAAAGGCATTTTTATGGAAACAGAATATTAATAATATTAATAATATTTTTATTAATATAAAACATACATGAATATATTAAAAACGCTTCCACGCTATCCCCTCCTAGAAGTAGTTATACAGTGCATTAACCTTTGGATTTAACTATTAGACTTTTTTTCCTTCTATTTTATTTTATAATATTATTTTAATTAATAATAATATAACATAACTCCCCCACCCATCCCCTCTCCCCTATCACTCATATAAATAGGGGGATTCATGATTTAGTCTAGGCCATTGACTACCTACGGAACAAGCCACCACTGCCTCCATGCATGTTGTGATTGGATTCTCTGGCGCAACACCAGTTGTGAGTCACACGTCAATTTAGTCTTGACTGCCCTCTATGGATAGATGAAAGTTTCATTATGGTTTTTCTTCACCATAAAACTTTACATCATTTCATTACACATAAATCACATATCCTAGGTCATGGAAACCAAACCATATTCACCAACACCATATCGAATCATCACTGGTGGATGGATTCTATCCATGCATTACTTATAAAAGGGATGGTGGATGAATTTCTCTTTCTATGTTTTGTACCTCCCTTATGATGCAGCACGTTGTAGAGAATAACATACTTTGGGCCTTTTTTCAGAGATTCTTCCATCAGTATCCCAAATGCATGATTCTAAATCCAGATCGATGTCACACCCACAGATGTTTATCCCCATATTAGGGATAATGTAATTAAAAATAAATTTATCCCAATATACTTTAAATAATTGGTTCATTTTAGTTTCACATTTTGGCTGATGAAGTACACTAGCAGCGAGAAGCAAAGACAGTCCCTTTTTTTCTGAATGTTTTCATATGTAGGAATAGATTTATTCCCCATGTGAAAACCAAAAAAGTTAATTTTAAAATGGATATCCTTGTACCATATAATATATTCCCACCCATAATATCCACTATTATTATGCAAGAAATCATGATAATCTCTACTTGAAAATCACCCCAAGGGGGAACCTCTGAAGACACAACGGTCAGGTTCATCAACCATGATAATATATTAGAAAGTATCTTTTTGATTATTATTAAGGATTTATTCAATAAAGGAGGGAAATGATATAGCCTTTTTTATGTATTTATCTGGTATAAGAAAACCTGGAACGAAGAGTGGAGTATCATCCCATTTTTCCATCCAGAAGTTGAATAAATTATTATTCTCTATGTACACATGTTTTAACGATTAAATTGTTGGTGATTGTTTTGTGATATATCATTAATTGATTATAAAACTTTTCATAATATAAGATTAATGATATCATAAATATTATATTTAACCTTTAATCCAATCCTTAAATCTATCCTTTTAAAGGGGTGAAGGAAGAGAAAACACATTGCACTGTGGAGGTGGTAGTCCATACAATGCATGGATAATGATTTTACTTTTATTAAAGGAATGTATAAATATGGTTAGTGTTTATTTCCTTGGGATACAAATATTTTTCATACTATAAATTATTAAAGAATCATTTAATTTTGGAAAAAATAAAATTTAAATGGATTGATATAAGGAAAATATGTGGCCAAAATATTGAACTTAGGTTGAGATCATTCAGTTTCTCTTGGAGTATTCCTTAGAAAGAAATGGATTGAGAAAATCTATTTCAACTAGAATGTGGTGATGTTGAAATATTATTTTAGGGAGAGGAAATGGGTTGAGTTTTAGGAGGAATAAATTTTTTTTGGAGTGCCTTTAAGGTATGGTGAGATATCCATTTTTATAAGTGATCAGAATGAAATTTTTTGTAAATATTTCAACTTAATATAAACATAACCCTTGTTGAAGTTGTCATGTGAAATAAAAATAGATAATAATGAATTGAGAAAGATATAGGTCAATAAAAACCTCATGAAATCAATTATATACATGTTTTTATTACTTTTAAATCCCTTTACACCTTGAATTATTACCTTTACTATTTTTTATTTTGATGTTGTAACTATGTTTTACCTATGGTAACTTAATTTTTATGCCAAAAAATAAAGTGGTACTTATTAGATAATTTTTACTTAATGATTCTATATTCAAAATATTTTTTTTCTAATTTAATTTCTATAATTGTAAAAAATAAATTTTAATATGATAACGACTTAATATTTTAAAACAATTATTTGGGAAAACATTTATTGAGTTACAAAATATCCATCCCAAATTTTAAAATATAATAAATGTTTTTAAATTTATAATATAGATTATAAAATAAATATTTCTTCAAGAAAAGGGTCTCATAAATTTCTCATCCATACTTATATACTGAAAATCGAATTACTTTTATAATATTAGTAATAACGTTATATTAAATTATTCATTTATTTTTTATTAAAATAATGAAATTCATTTTGAGATAATAACTTTTTGAAAAATTAAAAAATAAATTTTATTTTGTTAAAATAAAATATAAATATGTATAAATTAAACTGTTACATCTACTTTTGAATAAAGGCTCCTTAGAGTATATAGCATGTGAAAGTTCAGGACATGATTCTTTCCTATTCCTATAAAGTCTCAAATATCACATGATGGGGTTTTTTAAATTGATGAAACTAAAATTAAATGCACACCACACCCTTTAAATATCCCATGAGCATATCCCCCATGATGCATGGCATTCCTCTATCCTTACACCTCCAAGAACCTCTAGATTAACTAAAAACCATGACCTAGCCTTGCTACTATAGTTTGGATGATTTTCCATCTCCCAAAATCTCAACCATTTCCTCTTTCCACCATTTCTTCCTCTTACCTACTATCCATTTTCTATAAATGAACTATAAATATCCCCTATCTCTCCCATTCCACTTATTTTAAAAAATCATTCTCAACCTTCTATTCACTTATTTTATTCAAAACCATTTTCTATGTTTGGATTAAAGTACGTCACAATCATAACCTTATACAAACAACCCACCCTCCAAAAAACAAAACAAAAACCAAATCGACCCTTCCATGACACTAAATACCCAACGACCATTACCCTCTCATTTATTTTCCACAACCCCTCTTTATCATCTCATTCCACTTCCCATTCAACCGAAGGGAATGATTCACCATCACAACTACATATTCATTATAAGGACCCAACCTTAAAACATTACAAAATCTTTAATTAAATGAATAATTCACATTGAGGATCTATTCAGGTTTAGAGTTTTAGAGAATTAGGACATAACTATTACATCTCACAAGAATACAAAGTAGACACTTCTACTCAGTTTCCATTTTTTTCATAAAATAAAAACTCTTCAAAATATACATTTCTAGTTCCATGTTTTAGATAGCATGTATTTCCTTGATCCCATCCTTGACCCTATTCACCTTTAAGTCCTATGGAAAACATTTCAAAAACATGGGATGAGCATAAAAATCTCAGGAAGGGGTATAACAATATGGAAAGAAAACACTAGTCCATATATACATAAAAATCAATGAAATCATACTTTACTCGTAAAACATAAGAACTTTAACATACATCATTAAATCATAAGATTTATGAATAACTCATATAAATTATAAGACATAAAGGTAACTTGAAGAATTCATAACATTTTTACGTAGGGAGTAACCCTCATGGTTATGTTTGGAATACCCATCACAGTATATTCCATAAATCTCTTCAGAGAAACCTTAGTGTTTAACTCCTTTGCGTTACCCAATGCATTGGAGAGCTATATTGGGCTCACCCGCCCTCTGTGTATCATGGAACCACCCGATTTCATAAACATTGCCTAATAACCATAACATAATCATAACACTTAAAACATGCATAAAAGAAACATAAAATTTACACATTTTAAACACAAGAGATCACATCATGATATTATCATAAATAAAAAAATATAATTAAATCATTAAAACTCTATGAGGGAAATATCCCTTACTTTGAAAATATTAAAAGAAGGCATTTAAAAGAGATTTTAGAATCAAAGTGACCCATACCACTTTGAAACTTTTTAAAGGGTTTTAAAACATTCCTGTCCATATAAATAAATCCTTAAAACCATTTTTAAAACATGTACATGGATAATAAATTTTTAAAAGAATAAATCATTAAAACCATTTAAAACAATGTTTTAATAAAAGAGTACTTTTCCATTTTAAACATTTTAATTATAAGCCACATGAAAGTATACCATTTTCAGAACATTTAAATTACTTTAGTAAAGACATAATATGGATATGTAATGTATAAGGGGTTGTATATACACTTTATAAAAGGATAAAAGTTTATATCATTAAGAAATGTCTTAATGAGAAGAAATTGAGATGTAATCCCAATCAAGGATTATGCCAATAGAGCAATGATAAATAAATGAAGAAATTATGTGTGAAAAATATAAATATTGAAAATATAAGTGGATACTTATTGTAAAACAATCATATGTCATCCACACATATTCATAGAATGACATAATCATGAAGTATAGGTTTAACCCAAAGAATTGAAACTGGGTTAAGAAGTTCCCTTGCAAATATTCGATAGCCTAACGACGTCACATCAAATTTTAGAAAAAGAGTTGATGGGAGAGATAAAGGGAATCTCATCACTTGGACATAAAATTTACAGCAATAAGGATATATAAGAACATATCCCAACATAATAAGATGTAATTTAAATGACAAAACAAAAAGAAGTCTTTTAAAAATAGGAAGGTGAAAGGTTCCCTTACCGAATTGGGTAACTTTCAAAATGTACACCCCATGAAAGAAGGACTATACAACATTGATGTAAATAATCATAAAAAAAATTATATTACAAAAATATTAGAATAATGGGTAGTATATACCCCACTCAAAGAAAATGGTGGAAAATGTTGCATAAATCTCATGGGAATAAAAGTGAGATGAAATATCCCTTACGAAAACTTGTCAGCCTAACGACACCACTTAAAACATCAAAAAATGGATTTATGAGATCAAATAGGGTCTCTTATAATATGAACATAAAAATTACAGAATGAGTAATATAAAATAACATCCCCAAACATAATAAATATGATTTTAAAATAAATGACATAAAAGAGAGTACTTAAAAAGAAAGAGAGAAGTGGGATCCCTTACCCCAAATCCGACTTGTCTTGTTCG
The DNA here is from genome assembly GCA_963277665.1 of Viscum album. Taxonomy (NCBI): domain Eukaryota; kingdom Viridiplantae; phylum Streptophyta; class Magnoliopsida; order Santalales; family Viscaceae; genus Viscum; species Viscum album. The sequence continues at coordinate 1,318,427,978 of OY728166.1, forward strand.
TTTCATTATATGCATTAATAATAAACTTTTGTCAATTTATAAATGTTTAAGGGACTATTTTAAAGTTTATTATTCAATTCATATCACATGTTATAATTTTATAATAATTAGTTAATTATGTGAGTTCATATCAGACATTTTTGTTGGTGTTCGGTACATGAGTCAAAAATGAACTTGTTTGAAAAGAATTATCCATGTAGTTATAAGTACATAATATCCAAAAAATTATTAATGATTTTAATATCATATATATCAAGTATAAATTCATTTTATACCATTCCATAACATTTGGAGATAAAAAGAAATGAAATGTACCGTTCATGGAGATGGTAGGCCGTATGTACGCATGAACGCTACTTTCATTTCTTTGGAACATTAATGGAATTAAAACTAAATGAGAGAGATATATATATTATAATTACAGTATAATATATATGTTATATAGGTCACACAAGTTCATCAATTCCATTCTTTATACATTCCATGTATTGTATGAACGCGTCACATCACTTGAGGGGGCGGTAGTCCTCACTACCTCAAATGAAATTATCGCATTTGCACAAAATGAAAAGCATAAAGGAATGTATTAAATATAAAATAAAGAAGCATAGGGAGGAAATAAATATAATATATATCATAAATAAATATAGTTCCATCATAATAGCCACCATTAGAGGTGGTAGGAGAAGATAGAACAATCATCATTTCGTGAGGCAGTAATTCATCATCCACAGAAACAATATGTTCTTTAACCATTAGACGGAGATGTGTGTAAGTGTAGATAGAATACTTCTCATAAAAAAATCCTAGTATATTTTATATAATATTTTTTTTATAAAATAAAATAATTAAAAGAGTTTAGTGGGTTGGAGAAGCAAAATAAAAAAAAAGAACATTAGGGAAGACTTTACCTTTAAATCGGGTAACTCCCCTTGGTTTGAACCAACAGGGTTTCTTGAAGAGCATTATACCGAAGGGAAGGATTCTATGATTAAGATAGGAATGTGGAGAGATATAATGAGTAGATTTTGGTTGAGTAAATGTCTTGAGAGTTGTGGTTAAGGAGGTAGATGTGGGGGCCTTTTATAAGAGGGAGGAGGGGCACTTTTGGAAATTCTTGAAAAGTTACTTTATTATAAAATGATTTTCAAATATCAAAGGTCCCACAATTATATATTTCAAGTATAAAGTTACAAGTGTTATAAATCCACCCATCCAATATGTGTTTTAATAGTTTATGTCTTATATTTTACATTATCTTTTCATTTTATTTAAATCGTTCATTAATGAGGTAATCGCTGCATCATCATGGTGTCATAAATAAATTAATATATTTAACGTCTAAAAATTATAAAACAAATACTATGATGTAGGAAATACTTTTATCTTTCCAATTAACATTCATAGTAAAAAATATGACTTCTATAACCCCATGTAAAAATTGTTTTTGTAAAATAATACATGTTTGGGACATTTTTATTTTAACTTTAAATAAAACGTTATTAATGTCATTTTTTACCCAAATGGCTCCATGTGGTCCCCAAGTTGACCCATGAATTTTCATGGTCGGCCATGACTCATCCAATAAGGATAGGACATGTGTCATGGTAATTTCATATTATTATAACATTATTTTTACCTTAAATTATACTAATTACCTGTAATCGCGATTAATAAAACATAAAAATTACTATTCACAAAAAAATTATTTTCATCCCTTTGAACCACATTTTACTTACTAATGAAAACCATGTATGTCGGATTTTAAAAAATCAAATCATAGATGTGGTAAAGTTTCATTTAAATGAAAAATCAGTTTTTTAACTACCACTTAGTGGTGTCACTATTCATAAAAATTGATGTTTTTCAGAAAAATACCAAAACTTTACCCTAATATTTATTTGATATTCCAAATTCAAAAATGTTGTCTATTTTAAAAAATTCAAAATATATAAGTTTCATTAATTAATTTAATAATTAATTCCCGTTGTCAAAACAAATAGCATATTTTTAAGAAACAATATCTATTAAAAGATTGACACTAGTTTAAGTCCAATTTCAAAGTGAAATTAATTCAAATGACCACCTTTGGATTAAATGGTAAAAATATATTATAATTGGACTTTAAAACCAATTCAAAATATGATATAATCATATAAATAAATTATATTAAAAAGAGTTTTTTAATTAAAATACAACATTTTCACTTATTCATTAAAAATAAACTTTATCGAAAAAATAACAAAAACATACAAAAAGTAATTTTTGATGTCCCAATTCAAAAGAAAGATTTTATATGGTCCAATATAAAATATAAAATTGTCAAAAAGTGGATTTAAAAAGGGTTCACCATCAAAAGGTGGTTAATCGACCATTTTAAAAAATATTAGAATATTTACTCTTAAAATTGGAATCATTCTCATTTTAAGTCTCTAACATTTATTGGATAAAAGTAAAAATAATTGACAAACATATATAATAATTTTTAATGAGTTCTATTCATTCCCTCCATTACAACATCTAGGCGTTAACTACCATTTAATATAATATTATTTTATTACTAGAGTGCAATGTAGGATTTCAAAGAAAGTCGTTGTTGTGTATTGGGTACGCCATTGAGCATAACATTCCATTTAATTTAATATTAACATTTTATTCACAAATATGGATAAATATGAAAATTTCATATTTTTATTTACCTAGGGTGTTACATCCTTCCCCCCTTTTGGGAATTGCATCCTCGCAATTTTAAAATTGGGCTCAGAAACTTCATTGAAAACCCCACATTGAAAAAGGAGTAAATTAAACTATCACATTAAAAGAAGGAAAGAAAAGTAAAAAGGTCACCCGAGACAATAGATACTAGGATTCCATGAAAACATGGATATGGAAGAAAAAACAAAGGGTCATTTTCTGATGGAGAGTGATAGAAAACATGTTTAGGAGAAATTTAACCACCAGAAAATCATTAACTTGTGATGGGTTAAATGGTATTTGATTCCCCGGTAGGAAAAATTAACAGAAAACATTTTCTATAAGTTAATTTTCATTGAGGAATTTATTAACAAGGTTACCTAAAACATAAGGAAACATACTTAATTGTCATGTAAACTTTAAACTTTTACTAGATTTCTAACACAAACTCACATTTTCTCCAAACGATGAGTATTCAGGATGACTTTTTCACATTAAGAGCGCTATAAAAAACTTCGAGAGAATCACCCAACTCACAAAAGAGAACTATATATTTACCATGTCTTTAGACCTTAACCAAAACCAAAAATTGTTTGTATGAGATCTGATAATAACCAAAAAGGATAATCCTTTATAAAAAAAAAATCTATTCTTAATCTCCAAAATGTTTCCAATAAAACCCAAAGTTCAACAAAGACCATTCGATAATCAATTGTCCATAAAATTCATCAATATAAACCACACTAAGATTAAAACCCAAATCTATGATGGATTTAAATCACATAGTCTTCCATGATAAATCTCTACATTTATCTCCAAATAACATCAGCTTCTCTTAAAGTCTCGTATTGAAAAGTAATTAATCTAATCACATATCCTTCATGATAGGATAATAATTTCCATAGATAACATAAAATCAAATTATTACTAATTCATAAGACCATCTAACTAAAAAAAATTAGTTATACTAACCTGGGACTTCACGTAGTCCAGTGGTAGGCAATAAATACCAGTCGCACTTTGGTTGTGTGTTCGATTCTCACAGCTTTGTCAAATGCGACGAGTTGTCACACGGTCTGCGTGTTTTCATTTTTCCAAAACTATATAATTCTTAAAACATTCCAAAAAAAGATAAAATCATAAAAAAAACCGTATCATAATTTAACCTCAATTTTACTTAATTCCATTCATCTTCCATCATATAGTAACCCATAATTACCTCAAAAGTAAGGATCATATAATCCCTAATGGTTACCATTATAATTGTTACCTGAAATTCCACATCGAGTTGGTTCTCTCATACCTGATGCATCAGATAACTCACCAAGGTTCAAGTGGTTAATCATTACTCCTTGATAGTTGGTTTAGAATAACCACGAGATTCCTCATTGGATACCCCATTTCTTCCATCCTCTTAATCATAGAACCACCACAGTTTCCTTCAAACCCATTGTCACTTTGGTTCCTTCTAGATCCATCAATTTACTAAAACCAAAAATGTCAGTGTGAGTATATCAACAAAATTATCATGTACTAATGAGGAATATAAACACTAAGATATACTTACTCATTCACTTTATCTAAAAAATATGACACTTTTTGAAATCCTAGCCATTATAGTAATGTCACTTATGCTTAAAGAATACCCTAAACTCTAAAGTTATCTAAACCAAACTCTAATACCAGCTATGAGGACCCTACCTTAAAACATTACATAATCTTGAATTAAATGAATAATTCACATTGAGGATCTTATCAGGTTTATATTTTTAGAGAATTATGACATAACTATTACATCTCACAAGATTACAAAGTAGACACTTATACTCAGTTTCCATTTTTTTCCCATAAAAGAAAAACTCTTAGAAAGAAACATGTCTAGTTCCACGTTTTAGATAGCATGTCTTTCCTTGATCCCATACTTGGCCCTATTCACCTTTAAGTCCTATGGAAAACATTTCAATAACTTTGGATGAACATAAAAATATCAGTAATGGGTATAACAATACGGAAAGAAAACACAAGTCCATGTATACATAAGAATCAATGTAATCATACCTTACTCATAAAACATAAGAAATTTAACATACCTCATTAAATCATAAGATTTATGAATAACTCATAGAAATCATAAGACATAAAGGTAACTTGAGGCATTCATAACATTATTACGTAGTGAGTTACCCTCATGGTTACGTTTGGAATACATATCACAGTATATTCCTTAAATATCTCCGAATAAACCTTAGTGTTTAACTCCTTCATGTTAGCCAATGCATTGGAGAGCTATATTGGGCTCACCCGCCCTTAGTTTATCACGAAACAACCCGATTTCATAAACATTGCCCTAGAACCATAACATAATCATAACACTTAAAACATGCATAAAAGAAATATAAAAGTTCCACATTTCAAACAAAAGAGATCACATCATGATATCATCATAAAGAAAAACATCTAATAAAATCATTAAAACTCTATGAGAGAGATTTCCCTTTATACTTTGAAAATATTAAAAGAAGACATTTAAAAGATATTTTAGAGTCATAGTGTCCCATACCACTTAGAAACTTTTGAAAGGGTGTTAAAACATTCATGTACATATAAATAAATCCTTAAAACCATTTTTTAAAACATGGACATGGACGATAAATGTTTAAAATAATAAATCATTAAAACCATTTAAAATAATGTTTTAATAAAAGAGTCCTTTTCCATTTTGAACATTTAAATTATAAGCCACGTGAAAGTAGACCATTTTCAAAACATTTACATTACTTTAGTATAGATATAATATGGATATGGAATGTCAAAGGGGCTATATATACACTTTATAAAAAGATAAAAGTGATTATCATTAAGAAATGTCTTAATGAGAAGAAATTGAGATGTAATCCCAATAAAGGATTATTCCATTAGAGCAAGGATAAAGAAATGACATAATTATGTGTGAAAAATATAAATACACAAAATATAAGTTGATAATCAGTGTAAAACAATCAGATTTTATCCACACATATTCATAGCACGACATAATCAAGAAGTAGAGGTTTAACCCAAGGAATTGAAATTGGGTTAAGAAGTTCCCTTGCTAAAATTTGATAGCCTAATGAAGACACATCAAATTTTAGAAAAAGAGTTGATGAGAGAGATAAAGGGTATCTCGTCACTTGGACATAAAATTTACAGCAATAAGGATATATAAGAACATATCCCAACATAAGGAGATGTAATTTAAAAGACAAAACATAAAGAAGTCTTTTAAAAATAGGAGGGTGAAAGGTTCCCTTACCGACTTGGGTAACTTTCGAAATGTACACCCCATGAAAGAAGGACTATAAAACATTGATGTAAATACTCATAAACAAAATTATATTACACAAAGTGTATAATAATGTGAAGTACATACACCACTCAATGGAAATGGTGGAAAATGTAGCATAAATCTAACGGGAATAAAAGTGAGATGAAATATCCCTTACAAAAACTCGGCAGCCTAACGACGCCACTTAAAACTTAAAAAAATGGATTTATGAGATCAAATAGGGTCTTTCATAATATGAACATAAAAAGTAAAGAATGAGGAATATAAAAGAACATACCCAAACATAAGAATTATTATCTTAAAAGAAATTACATAAAAGAGAGATTTTGAAAAGAAAGAGAGAGGTAGGATCCCTTACCTCAAATCCGACTTGTTTTGTTCGTTTCTTTATATTCATGAATAATAAACTTTTTTCAATTTATAATTTCTTAAGGTCCTCCTTTAAATTTTATTATTCAATTCATATCACATGTTATCATGTTATAATAATTAGTTAATTATGTGAGTTTATATCAGACATTTTTGTCGGTTTTCGGTACATGAGTCAAAAATGAACTTGTTTGAAAAGTATTGTCCATGTAGTTATAAGTAAATCATATCTAGAATAGTATTAATGATTTAAATATCGTATATATCCAGTATATATTCATTTATACTATTCTATAACATTTGGAGATAAAAATAAATGAAATTCACCATTCATGGAGATGGCATGCCGTACATACGCATGAACGCTACAATAATTTCTTATAGATGTTTCTGGAATCTCTTACTTGATTTATTTTTATTTTATAAAGTATGAGGATCCATTGAAACTTTTAAATTATTTTATTCTTTATATATAAATTAATTTCTTGAATATTTAGAGGTGGTGGGTGAAAACTATTGCTTGGAATAAAATAAAAATTTCTTAATAATTTCATATTATTATTCTCAATTTGATTAAGAGAGACAAGAATTATTTGTACATATTTTTTTCTCTTAGTGTAAAGAAGTATATGGTCTACATGACTATGTATATGTTATTACAGATTTTTAATGAATAAGAATCCTTCATGAACTTGAAGATCTATTTTCTTTTATTGTTCTTTATCATAGATCATAACCATATATTAGTTGTGAAGAAAACTATGATTTGAACACATATTCAATAATAAACATTTCATATCTTTTTACTAAAGTGTTGTGTGTTCACACTTATACATGTTAAAGTATTAGAATCTATTACCAATATGTGTTTATCAAGGTTCCATATAAAATTACTTAAATACCCCATAAAATCTTTTTTATAAGGCTTTAACTTCATGAACATAGTTTTCGAGGCCTCCAAACAAACGAACATACATAGTTAAAAGTAGCAAGCTTGTGAAGAGAGTGTTGGTGGAGTTGACTAGGTGAATCCAGTTCCCCATACCACTATAAATTTTCATCTATTACTATTTAATTTTTTATTATCTATTACTGAATAATATTTTAGAGATGAGGTCATGACCGATTTATTTCAAGAGGTATAATTAATATTTTAATGTTCTTTAGGAGGAAACAATTCATCCCTCTCTTGTGTATTCATCACCATCATTCCAAGGTAACTTGAAGTTGAGGTTTTTATGTGCGGGAAATAGAATTCATGATCCCCTTCCCAAAGTCCTTTTGAAATACATAAATTTTTTTATGTATGGAATATATCTCAAAATGGGTGTAATTTAAAACTACTTCATTTAAAACAAGCAAGTTCATCATGCAGGTTTTGAAGAAGAATACATTTTCTTGTTTGGGGATCCATCGATTACTCATTAATTATCATGTTACTCACCATAACAATAAATTTATGTGGGTGGGGTATTCTTGAAAATTATTTATTAAAATATAACACCATCACCCCATACCACCCACAAATCAAACGGGAAACTACAACTTTAAAATAAGATCTAAAATATATTATTGAGAAGATGAAAAATTCATGTAAAACAATTGGAGAAAAAGTTAGATTTTTGATTTTGGGTCAATAAAATCTATTATAAGACCTTGATTAGTACAACACAAGTATTGTTTATGGTTAGAAATTTCATCAACCATGGATATTGGATAATGATATTATTCGGATATGAGAAACATAAACATGGATTAAAACAAGCAAAAGAGAAAATATTATTGTAGATGGATGAATTGGAGGAGTTATGACGATATTATTATGAAAATTATAATATATAAAAGGTTATTACAAAGTGTTTTCATGATTTATGAATCACTTGATGGATATTTCACCTTAAATATAAAATATTTTTATTTAACTCTAATTTTATGTTGTTTTCTACTATGTTAATTTCATGGTGGTCAGGACCATTTATATTGATCTAGGGTTTTTATACAGAGATAAGGAAACTAAAAGGGATAATGAAACTTCATTTAATATTAATGGTCAGAGAACATGTTTTACATAGGTAATTTCCAAAAAACTTTTTATTTTTAAATGTATTTTTATAGGAAAACATGAAATGTGTGTCTAACTCTCGAAATGAAATGAACTTCTGACTGGGATGAAACCCATGAATGTTTTTCTTTCATTAAAATTTTCATTCTATTATATTAGGATATATGTTTATTTAGAGTTATAAAATACGTTAAGAACCCTTTACTACCTACCTGAATCCCCAAAGGCCAACCATATAAGTTTGATAAGAAATCATTGGGGATAAGAAAATTTACGGTGTAAAGAAGGATGCCACACTAGAAAGAAAATCTAAAAAATTATTGATTGAAGAATAATGACTTGCACCACATCGTGAAGATCATAAGATAGTTAAACCTATGATTGATTAGTTTTCAAAGGATTACATATAATTTCATGACCCAAGATGATGAGGAAAGGTCACAACAATGTAATATCTCATCATGGAATTACAATATTTATTCACTCAGCAACACATCCTCCACAAAAATTAGAAATTATGTCCAAAATATTGACTTAGAGAATCACACCTTGAAGGATATATTCTACAATGTAAAATTTCATATAAAATAACCAAAAAATTTAAATGAAATTTCATTCTAATGGATACAACATGATACGAAATGACAAGTCATGAATAATTTTATGTGTAACATCCAAAACTATAGAAACATTATTCCAATAATTATAAAAAATTATTAGTAAATAAAAAACTTGATCTCAAAGGATTAAAAGGATTAGAAGTATTGGAAGACTAGATACATAAATAAATTATATTTCAAAACATTAGATTTAATATAAACATATTGATAGAAAATTAATATCCATTCCATTATATCCCTGAAATGTTCACATAGTCCTCATCAATGTTTTCTAGGGAAGTGAAAAAAATACGGGGAGGTCAGATTCTCAGTAAGGAGTCACATAATATGGTATCATTCATGTCCTAAAAATGGCATAAGTGATATGGAAGGAATAAGTTGAAAATATGAATCCATGATCAACTAAAACCAAATGTATCCTATATCTATGATAATAAATGAAAACATGGATAAAAATAATAATTTTCTTATATTGATGGAATTCATAATTTTTGATATAAAACATGTCTTTAAGTAATTGTTTGAAATCATTATCTTATTATTAGAATAGGTATAGATAAAAAACCAACATGTTATGTCTCATAAGGACTGTTGATGCCTTAAGGGCTATATAATTTTGAACTCCACCCATCACATGAATAAGTGAAATACATTAAAAAAAGAGTTATCAAGACCTTTGAAACCATTACCTAAGGAATATTTTATTTAATAAAAATTAGATATCTATATAAAGTGAAATATGAAAATCTAATTCAATTAAATGTATGTTGAGTAGAACAATACCTAACCAACTTTAAAATTTTGGGGTATTTTCAATGTAACATGAAGTACTCTTTTCAAACAAATATAGTGGTGAGGGTACTTACAATGTTCTATGTTATACTTGGAATATAATAATTTGGTTAAATTTATTTAATTATTATTATACCAGGGATAAGGTAGAAAAAATAATTCATTATGGTTCATAATGTGCATGTGAATATCCAGATGTGCAGTCTTAGGCCCATTCGTGATGCATCAAAATGATGATGAAGTGAATGTACAAACAACTCTTTTAATGGTGATAACCCCTAGGTTTATTAGTATCATATACTTATACACATTTAGGCATCTCTTCAAGGATTTATTTTATTTCAAACTACAAATAATTTATCATTACCAAAGCATAGTAGGGTTTTTCGACTTTGGGAAACATTGAGTTTCAAAACGGTTTCGGTAACTCTTAAATCTATAAAAAATGAGAGAGGGATAAAAATATAGACATTTAAATCCATTAATTTTGATTATTAATTTTTTTTTCAATGACAAATTATGCACCACACAAAAATAAATATATGGTGAATATAACACGAGTCCCAAAGAATTAAAACTGGGATGAAAACCCCTACTTATGGTTCGGTAGAAATTCCAACATAACTTATTGAAAGAGTTGGATTAAAATTTTTATTCAAATACCATGAGTAAATTATTTTCATTATATAACATATCACATAGGCCTTATATAAAATCCACATAAACTAAATTAGGATCATAATACAAAACAACTCTCGAAGCTTAGAATTTGAGATGACGAAAACATACCTCTCGTCCCGACTTACATGAATGTATTTTAACATCATTTATCATAAAATAGATATATTAAAAACTAAATTTTGAACCCTTTTCATATCTATTTTCATTTATAATCTTGATAAATTTTCAATCTCTATATGATTTCTATCTATTTTTACATCACGTATTAATAGTATTGATCATTTGTTCTAGTTTTATAATAGTTGGGTACATATTTATTCTTATCCCAAATTTTATTATTAATAGGTCATTAACGTTATTATTATGGATTATTTTCAAGTTTTTTTATAGTTTAATTTTCCTTTCATGAGTAATTTATTATTTATCCAAGTAGTTAAAATTTTCAATGATCATGTTTTAGTTATTCTTGACAATCAATGTGTGTTTTCTTGATTAATAAAATAAATATTGATATAAATTATGCTGAAAAAATCATTATTTACTGATTTATATCAAATTATAATATAAAATATGTTCTCATAATAATTAATGAAATAAAATGTATTGTTTTTAGGCCGGTGTTTGAACTGGCCCAATAAAGAATCTACTATTAATAATGGAAGATTATGAGGTGGTTTTGTTGACTAACTGAGAAATAATTTTTTATTAATAGAAAGGTGCAGAGTAAAAACCACTAAGGGGTAAAAATTGATGAAATTTAAGGTCATATCCTAGGAAAATTATCTTACAATCTTTATGAATGGAATAATTATTATAATATATTATGTTGGGATCTCTAGGATCCCCTTGCTAGCTAGAGAGTCTGTAGAAAAATTACCTTCCCTTCAGTTGTGGGAGAATATAGAGTCCTGGTCGAGGAGTCTTCGACAATTCCTGATATGCTATACTAACTCCCATGACTGACTAAGTTTTCATTGAATTAGCTGAGTAAGAACTTTAGAGTCAGATTCAATCACTCTCATTTGTTTATGTCTAAGAGGTGGTATAATTTTAAATCACTAAACATTGACCTAACTTCATCCCCAAGTGAATTACCCAATCCATAATATCAGCGAAATATGAAATAATTTCTCCATTTCCATAAAACACAAGACATATACCTCTCATTATTTCTTCAAGATAAGAACTATTAACATTTTACTTTAATTCATCTAAGGGAGGAGTCCATCTGATCCAATAACCTGCTCAGTAGCTTTTATCTGCTCTCACCCAAGAGACCACTATGGGGATGACTCCTAGTAAATATCATGATTTTTTAACATGGGGAATGAGGGACCATAGCTCATTCAATAGATATATGATGAAAAATTTCAAGTATCATAGGGATGGTGGATTACTTTCTCTTGCTATGTTTTGTACCTCCCTTACAATGCAACAAGTTGTAGAGAATAAAATACTTCAGGCCTTTTTTTCAGAGATTCTTCCTTCAATATCCCAAATTAATGATTCTAAATCTATATAGATGTCACCCTCACTGATGTTTATCCCTATAATTGGGATAATGTAATTAAAAATAAATATATCCCAATATACTTTAAAAAAAAGGTGGATGGTAGTTTCACATTTTGGCCGATGAAGTACACTAGCAGCGAGAAGTAAGGACAATCCCTTTTATTTTTGAATGTTTTCATATGTAGGAATAACTTGATTCCCTAAGTGAAAACCAAAAAAGTTAATTTTAAAAGGGATATACTTGTACCATATAATAGATTACCAACCATAAGATTGACTATAATGATGCAAGATATCATGATAGTCTCTACTTGAAAATCACCCCAAGGGGGAACCTGTGAAGGCACAACGGTCAGGTTCATCAACCATGATAATATACTGGAAAGTATGTTTTTGATGATTATCAAGGATTGATTCAATAAAGGAGGGAAATTATATTTCTTATTTTAAATATTTATCTAGTATAGGAAAACCTAGAACGAAGAGTGGAGTATCAGACCATTTGTTCATCCAGAAGTTGAATAAATTATTATCCTCTTAGTACACATGTTTTAAATGATTAAATTGATGATGATTGTTTTTTGATATATCATTAATTGGTTTTAATCATTTCATAATATAATATTAAAGATATCATAAATATTATATTTAACCTTTAATCCAATCCTTAAATCTATCACTTTAAAGAGATGAAGGAAGAGAAAACACATTTCACCATGGAGGTGGTAGTCCATACAATGCATGGATAAAAAATTTTCTTTTATTAAAGGAATGTAGAAATATTTGTAGGGTTTATTTCTATAGGATAAAAATATTTGGTATAGTATAGATTTTTAAGGAACCATTTAATTTTGGAAAAAATAAAATTTAAATGGAATGATAAAAGGAAAATATGTGGCCAAAATATTGAACTTAGGTTGAGATAATTTATTTTCTATTGGAGTATTCCTCAGAATGAAACAGATTGAGAAAATCTATTTCAACTAGAATTTTTTGATGGTGAAATAGTATTTTAGGGAAATGAAATGGGTTGGGTTTTAGGAGGAAATTTTTTTGGAGTTCCTTTAAGGTATGGTGAGATATCCATTTTTATAAGTGATGAGAATGAAATTTTTTATAAATATTTCAACTTAATATAAAGGGACCACTTATTGAAGTTGTCATGTGAAATAAAAAATAGATAAAAATGGATTGAGGAAGACATAAGGTCAATAAAAACCTCATATAATCAATTATATACATGTTTTATTACTTTTAAATCCCTTTACACCTAGAATTATTACCTTTACTATTTTTTATTTTGATTTGGTAAATAGGTTTTACCTATGGTAACTTAACTTTTATGCCTAAAAATAAATTGGTACTTATTAGATAATTTTTACTCAATGATTATATATTCGAAATAATTTTTTTTCTAATTCAATTTCTATAATTGTTACAAATAAATTTAAATATGATAAATATTTAATAATTTAAAAAAATTATTTGGGAAAACATTTCATGAGTTACAAAATATCAATCATAGATTGTAAAATATAATAAATGTTTTTAAATTTATAATGTAAATTATAAAATAAATATTTTTTCAAGAAAAGGGTCTTATAAATTTATCATCCATACTTATATACTAAAAATGGAATGACTTTCATATTATTAATAATAACGTTATATTACATTATTCATTTGTTTTTTTATAAAAATAAATGAAATTTATTTTGAGATAATAACTTTATGAAAAATAAAAAAATAATGTTTATTTTGTTAAAATAAAATTTAAACATGTATAAATTAAACTGTTACATCTACTTATGAATAAATACTCCTTAGAGTATGTAGCATGTGATAGTTCAGGACATGATTCTTTCCTGTCTCTATAAAATCTCAAATATCACAGGATTGGTTTTTAAAATTGATGAAACTAAAATTAAATGAACACTACAAACTTTAAATATCCCATGAGAATATCTCCCATGATACATGACATTCCTCTATCATTACACCTCCAAGAACCTCTAGATTCACTAAAAACCTTGACCGAGCATTGTTACTATAGTTTGGATGATTTTCCATCTCCCAAAATCCCAACCATTTCCTTTTTCCACCATTTCTTCCTCTTACCTACCATCCATTTTCCATAAATGAACTATAAATATCCACCTATCTCTCCCATTCCACTTCTTTTAAAAAATCAATCTCAACCTTCTATTCACTTATTTTATACCACACCATTTTCCATGTTCAAGTTAAAGTAAGTCACACTCAAAACCTTATACAAAAATCCCAGCCTCCAAAAAACCAATCAAAAACCAAATCAACTCTTCCATGACACTAAATACCCAACGACCTTTACCCTCCCATAAATTTTCCACAACCCCTCTTCATCCTCCAATTCCACTTCTCATTCAACCGAAGGGGATGATTCACCATCACCACTGCATATTCATCCTCACCTATAATTTAAAAAAATAAGAATCAATATTGGTTGAAAAAACTTTAAATAAAACCAGTTTGTACTAATAAAATAGTGGAAATGGACATTATTAGGGAGATCAATATGGAATATGAGTTACGAGATGATCTCCATGATATACACCTAGATCATATTATATATTTTATAAAGGTGGAATTAAAAGAGTTTCTATTGATGTTTTTGTTCTTTTATAATGAACATTTGTTGAGGTATATTTCCTACAAGGATACAGGTAGTGGTAGTTGGTGATATTTGAGTTTTATGTTGGGATTAGAGTTGATAATGTTTAGTTTACCTAGACAAAATTTTACAAAGACTTATCCCTTTATCAAAAATATAACAAGGCATAAAATAATTGACCAGACATAGTAGTTGACCCAAAAAGAAATCATGAACCCATGATTATGTATAGAAGGAATATTATAGGTCCCCTTTTGTGGATTATTCATCAAACCCATATCTATGCATGGATGGAAAAAGGATATTCCTAAGGGATGGTGAGTAAACTATAATTTCTCATAATTTAAACTATTATACATGATATTAAAATCCACATATATTAGTAATTTTCAATTTTTATGTATCCATATAAGGAATTCCAAAGAAAATTTAATAGGATGCGACTTTATCATTCACATGTCCAAGTATTTAGCAGTATTCGATTCCAATTTCCCATTATAATCATATAAGGAATAATAACTGAATTAAATCGATATGATTTTTATATGGGTTTTTTTAAAAGGTGGAGAGGAAATATAAATATGAATATGAGTACCCATATATTTTTGGAGACAATGAGGCGTCGAAGGACTAGTCGTAGGCTGACTGTGAGACTAGGATAACCCAAACATATTCTAGTCATAGGGTAACTGTAATAATAGACAAGTAATCAGCTACCTATTTCACATTAGATGTGTGGTTTTTGTATATTTTAACTTAATTATAATTCTTCATTGATAACCAGACAGTTTTGATTTATAATAGAGAGAAACCATTTTACAAGTTACTGGTGCATGTCTTTCCACACCGGTTACAACCCTCCCTGGTCCCATAGCTACTGAGGTTACTATATACTACTAAATGCCCTACCACTTCTCATATAGAAATTCCTTAGTCATCATGTAAAGTGAAAATTTAGATCCTTGTGAAAAATAATATTACAAAATCCCAAAAATATTATAACATTGACCAACATCGAAAGGGAAAGGTCATAGAAACATTACTAGTAAAAGAAACTCTCTTTATTAACCTGGATACTAGACATAAATGTTCTATATAGATAATTGAGAAACAGTGAGAAAAAATTACAAAGAAAACTTAACACACTGTGCAACTACCAACAGTTTACATACATTTACCAAATGATTTCTTTTACTAACACACTTCAAAGTAGCAACTGAAAGATACTTCATCTTGGACAACATCATGTTTTGGAATCATTGCTTCCATTTATGAAACCATCCATATTCTACAACCCAATCATGAAAAATTTTATATTATGGATTTTGAGGATGTTTTTCTAAATTCATTTGATTTTTATACCTCTCCCTCTTTTTCTATATTAATGATGACCCATGTTCTGAGGATATGAACTATTTTCAGTAAAATTTCTTTTCATTATATCATACTCCATGTGCTATTTTTATGGGTTATTTTTTATTCCTATTCTCTTACCATAATCTCTAATAGTGATGACCATATTTAATTTTTTGTATATGGGGTCAAATTTGACCCATCTTTATTTTTTAAATTGAATCATTTATCTTATACAAAACTTTCATTGGTTGCTTTCCATTAACAAAATTATTTCAAAACAATCATGGTAAAATTTAATGTTTTAGATGGAATTGATTTAAGGTAAATTACTTGTTTACTCTTGAGTTAAAATCATGAATAATTACTTAATTTATTCTTTTTATTTGGTTTTAAATTTATGATGTTATTTATTATTGAAAAATTTCATTGAATTCATGAGTGATTGTCCAATATTTAAAAAAATCCTATTCTTGAGAAGAATTTTGAGCAAAATATTTTTATTTCTACTTGCACCTTATTTCTATTGAGAAACCAAGAAACACATTGCTACATGAACTTTATGTTTACCTTGTTTAAACATGATTATTTTGAACCACATTTAGATGATTGAAGCCACCAATTGACTTCTATTCTTCCCATTTGATCGTGAGACCTACCCTATATTTGTTATTTAATGAAATGCATAAAAACCATGAAATAGTTTTATATAAAAACACATCAATATCCTAATAATCCTTCCCATACTTATTCATTGATATAATTTCATTAATTTTATTTTTTATTGTTAAAGGAGGTAGTTGTATGTTCCTTTTTACCCTTTCGTGAGAGTTTGAAAAGTAAGTATAGGGGTGTAATTTATTTATATCATTAGAAGGTGGTTCACCCCTTATCTGACTATGCAACATTGAGTTCCCTATGGTTTTAAAAAATATGGAAATGAAAATGAAAAGATGAAATACTAAAAAATTCAGAATTTGGGATACCTTGGATTGAACTATTATAAGAAGCACCATCCTCCTTAATATACAAAGATTAAAATATAGTTTTGATAAGATATTAATGGTGATGATCTATATAATAGCTTGGTTTTAATTTAATGGGATTTCAAGCCTTGTATTCAGGCCACTTGGTCTTGGGACTTAAGGCTATTTAATGGGTCTCCCTCTACCCTGTCTAAATAGGTCTTTGCTTTAAATAATAAATTGTGGCTTCAGAACCAACCTTTAAAAAAAATTTAAAGGGAGTAGAACTTACCCTCACACACATTTCACTAAAAAAATACAGAGATAAGAATTTTTTGAGAGAAAAGGAGGGCCACGTTTCTCCTATTTTGAATGATTCCCATCATAGGGCATGGTATATATATTTTTCTATTGAAGAAGAGAAAGGGAAAATCTTTTCTCTCATTATTCATTGATGAAATATCACTTGGGTCACACAAAAGACATCCAACATCACCATGAACATATATCATTAGAGTTATAATCAATACATCAATGTAGATGGATAATGATATTTGTTAATAATAATAATAATAATAATATCTAAGGATCAATACACACATCTGTATATAGGACCCACCAATGACACTTATAATTGCCGATTTCAAACCAGTAGGCCGTGTTCTGAAAATTTCTAATCTAAGAAATTACAATGCTTATATACCATGTGAAAGGGACTCAAAATTTTATGAATCACCAGCCCCCGTATCCTATATCATTTTCATCTCATAAAATGATATCATCAAACTATGGAACATATATTTAATATTATTATTATGGACCGTCTAATTTCTCATCATAGTAGTGAACTTATATTACCTTTTAGTGTGATAGTTATTCTTAGGAAAATGTTACATTCAATGGAAT
Source organism: Viscum album (assembly GCA_963277665.1). Taxonomy (NCBI): domain Eukaryota; kingdom Viridiplantae; phylum Streptophyta; class Magnoliopsida; order Santalales; family Viscaceae; genus Viscum; species Viscum album. The sequence continues at coordinate 1,318,445,907 of OY728166.1, forward strand.
GTATAATAATATTTATGATATTATATGAAGTTTATAAATATTCAAACAGTGAATATATATAATCATAAAGTATATAAAAGTTGGTTCTAGGGAATAAACACCAACATACTCCAACTTTCACTGAGCCAACTATGAATAACCTTTAGTACGCTTGATATCAAATGATAATTATGCCTATATGAGGACAAATATTTACATAAGGGGTCTACCATGTTATCTTCTATGGAAAATATAGTTACCAAAATGTCACGTCTCAGAGAACAATCCCTCAAGAGGTGATACTTCCAGATTATGTTCTTTTTCCGTTGGTGTGATCTTGTCTCTTTTATGAGAGCCGCCGCTATAATATTATGACAATATAATATGATTGGGTTTTCAATTATAGGCACCAAAACTAGTTTTATGACAAAGTTGTGTATCCAAAAAACATATTTGGATACATTAGAAGATGCTATATACTCAAACTCTACTACTAAATCAGTGAAGACCAATGACTTTAAAATCTTCCAACTCATAACTCCTCTATTGAGACTAAAGAAATATCCAGTGAGTTTAAATATTTTCGATATATCTAAAATATGGCATCGCTATAACCCTTGGTTACAAGATCCTTCTCTCCTCAAAATACTAGGAAAAATCCTTTATTACACCTTAGATACTTGAGGATATCCTTAAAAGAAAGCGAATTATGTTCACTCAGATCAACATGATATCATCCTACCATGCTCAAGGCATATGAAATATCTATCCAAGTGAAAAAAATAGAAGACATGATTGATCCTATCGTAGATGCATATGGGATATTACTCATTATTTTTTTTCTTGTTGTGTTTGAGGACTCTTCTTTTTAAAAAGATTCATACCATGTGACTTTATGACTGGTATTTACTTTTAAATAAATAATATACTATTTGGATAATAACTAGTCTCCCACTAAACGAATTTAAAGCACATGGTTCACATTCAATCTTAATGAACAAAAATTATTTTGTAGTTTCATCATATCAAATGTTCCATGACCTAGATTCTTACTTAAATCCATAAATGGATCTTTATGACTTCCATAACCTTTTGGAATTTAATAGAGTCCCAAACCATTTGGGTTGTGTGATATTGATCTATTCATGAAGTTTCCCATTAATGAAACAATTTTTTAGACCCATTTAACAAAATTCATAGCCATGTAAAGCTTCTTTACAATGTATAATTCTAATGGATTTAAATATAGAAACTGGAGAAATTGTTTCATCATATCCAATGCATTGATGTTATTTTAACTCCTTATCTACTATCCATGATTTATATGTATTTAATTTCACATCCATGTTTGGTTTTCTATTGAATCATAATTTTTACCCAACACACATTACTTAAACTGGAAGATCAAATAGAACCCAAACATGGTTCTAATATTAAAATACATTTTAGAATTCTTTTATTAGTTCCATCATGCAAATTTTGATCTCTTCACTATCACATTGTAGGAAATAAAATTATAATTTTCCACTGATAACAAGACTTCAACATTAGTGACTTTAAAACTATTTCTTTCTAGTATTTTTAAACATATATAGTTCTCCTATGTGTTACTTTTGTTTCGTCAGCAACATATTATATAGATACCTATGAAGTTTATTCTTATTCAAACTCATATGTATCTTGAGAATTAACTTCATTAATGTCAATCACACTACCCCTATCCTTTTTTGGGATGAGATATATCTCAATAAAAATGGATTGTCTTGTGACGATTAATGTGTTGTCTCCTGGGTTGTATAGATATTACCCCTTATTTCTTTGAGATACCCAATAAAGATATAATTTTTACATCAGGGTGCTATTTTGTTTTCTTGAATGAGCCTTAAAAACTCTATATAAACCCATGAATGAGTATTTGACAAAACATATTTCATTCTTTACCTTAATTCATATGTAATTCTACTTTCATCTTTTGTTGGTACAAGGTTTAAAAAGAATGCTGTAATATTTAATGTATATCCCCAAAAGTATAATGGGTGATATGCATGAATCATCACCAACCTTATCAAATTTATAAATGTATGACTCCCCCTTTCTCTAAAATTATTATACTCCGAAATATATGGTGGAGTGAGTGGATATATAATCCCCAACTCATGTATAAATTAAATAAACTCTTGGTTAAGATTCTCACCATGCCGATCGAATCAAAACATCTTTATCTTATTTCCATGTTTATTCTATAATTATTTCCTTAAATATTTTAATTTCTGAAAGGAACTATACTTCTTCCACATCAAGTAAATATATCCATATCTACTAAAATCATAAGTAAAAATTATTATTGAGAATTCCAACCTATAGATTCTATTTAAAAATGTCTATACACTAGAATCTATATAGCTCTTTCACCCTTTCCATTGGATGGTGTTTTTTCCATTTCCCCATATAAACTAGAATGAAAACCCTCTAGTAGTTTTAGCATAAAAGTTTCTAAATAAACATATTATAAGGGATTTTTCAGAAAATCTCATTTAGTTGACCAAGGAGGTGATGATAAAACTTGGTGTTAATTTATTTGAATGAGATTGATTTGTTATCAATTTAAAATACTTAGTTCTCATAATTTAATGCATAAATATTATTTTTAAATACACCAAACCACAAAATATTTTTTATTTGTAAAAGAAACACCTCTTATCTCCAAACATGGAAATAACAACATCTGTATATTAATAGGATACATAAATTATGTTCTTGGTAAAATTTAGTACATAATGAAAATATTTTAAAACTAAAATCATCCATTTTTAAATAGAAAGTTTAAATATAGTTTATCCAAAATAGAAATTCATGTTGAATTGGATGCTTGAAGATTCATATATCCTCTAGAAATATTTCAGAACCACCTTCTTTCATGCATTTGAATACACTTGAGAATACCAAAGGCTATATATGCTACATAATGTGTAGATATGGAATGATTTAACTAAATAAAAAAATAACTTGAAACATCCCCTATATTCTTCAACTGGGTGGAGTTCTTTTTCCAGTGGACTACCATAAGAAAAACATAGCGTGTTTTCTTACTTTTCTTTCTCTTGAATATTCTTCTTTTTTGATGGATGATTCTCAAGAAAATTAAACTTGGAATGTGTCTTGGGTATATTTCCCTTACACTTCCTTTTTCAGTTTCACTATAAAGAATACAAAATTTTCACAACATACGTCTTTATCATCTTAGTGAGTGAGAGTAAGATGTTTTGAAAGATTATTCTCACTATTTAAAATATTATAGTTCAAAATGAAAATAGAGAACACTTTAGTTAGCGAGGATATAATGATATATGTGTGGGACTTATCGTGGATCGTAAACCATGATATTTCTATGTCATCCATGAAGCCAATCATCTTGATTACATGAGCCCTATTTGGAACTAACTATCAAGCCTGCACATGAATAGTATGTTGGAAATTCTATATCTCTCGTGTATCACCTTCTTGTGATAAATATCATTAAAGCGAGACATGAAACTTTACCCATCAATATACTCATTTTTCTTTAAAATATCACAAGGATTGGAGGATAACAAAAAATATTAAACATACATGACATTGTCTGCATATTTTAGGCATAATGACTCTTTTTTCCTTCCCATATTCTTTAGAAAATGAATGAATAAGTGAGGTTTCTAAGAAATATAAATTTCATTCATTGCATTGTATAACGTGAAAGTAACCTAACCATTCTCAAAATTTTAATTTGGTGAGAAGGTTATTATACTATAGTATGAAACATAATTATATAGTCAAATTCCTATGACTTTCACATAGGATCATAATTTTTATACATTATCTAAATTACATAAATTAGATAAATATATTTTTAACTAATTAATATCATTATATTTTATCAAAACCCAACATCCCTCAATATAGTTTTGGTGGTATTTTGTTACATAGATATTCTAGTGGTAATGATCCATATGTAATTTCTAATAACCTATAAAGATGTATAAAAATCTATTCAAAGTCTATTAGATTAGTGTAACTTTTAAAGTGCGTTAAATCATAACTCCATTATCGGTGGACTAGACTCCCCGATCCCAAAATCTTAGATAAGGATTTCCTAAACTTTTTCATACTAGATTCACCAAGTACCATAAAGGTGATCAATATTTTAGTCAAATTAGGATAAATACCATAAGAGGGGGTGGATTAGGGTGAGAAGATTAAATCTACTACCCCTTTAGATCTCATTTCAACATAAAAAACACTTTTCTCTCCCTTACCCTTAGTAAAATATTAGGAGAAATGAAACCATAAACAAGGAAAAAAAATATTATGTTTTTAACCCATACTTTCCTATATCCAAGGAGCATACAAATGCAATGTTATTGTGTACCAAATCCATTAAAGTTTACTTTTGTTAGATATTATGGAGAAGGATCAATGGATATCCTGGTTTACAACCAATCACAATTTGATATCTCACTACTCTCTCAATTAAATTTTGATCATTTATCCTTTAGATGATTCTTAATTTTATCACTTGAATCAGTAATTATTAGACCTGATTTAGTGTGTCATTAAGTTCCAATTTCATCCATTTTATGAATACCAATTTACCACATAATTACTGGGAAAATAATTTTTGGTTAGTAATGCTTTGATATTTAATAATACCTTTCACGACTTTCATGCTACTCTACCAACTTGTTTCTAATATTTTTGATTTGTCACGAAACTAAAACTTGCAAAAAATAGTCATGTTTTTTCAGATAACTCCAAACATTTTCATATCTTTGGTATTATAGTGGATCTCTTTTGGTCTTATAGGAAAAAGTCCCTTTTCTGCATGTAACTCATACTTGGAATATTGTTTCACGTAATAAATAAATTTGAACTACAAATACGAAATTTAGAGACATGATGTTCCTTATGGTTTGTGGTACTAAAATGAGAAGGGTATGTGCCTATTTATTTTCTTGGTTTACCCTACACACAACATCCTCGCACACCTTCCACTATGTGTCGAACTTCACCAGATAGATTAACTTTATTGATTTGAAATCACCTTTAGCATGAAACTCCATCACTATTTTGTGGGCATGTCCAACTCTTCATTTTTCACACAACTTTGATTTACATTATGTTTATTAACTTGTGAAAAAAACTTTCCCCTTGCATATTTTTATGTGACATTCCTGAATATTCACATGGGAAAAACATTTCAAAACAACCTCACCCTTTCAAGCAGCAATTTTGATTTAATAAAAAATCTTTCCTTTTCAAAAAACACTTTTTTCCTTCCTCAAAATATTGGACATCAAATATTTTAGAAACACTATAAAACGAAACCATATTATATATGAAATTTTATGTCTCACTTATAGAGAACACATTCCTTTGTATTGGTTCTGTGTCACCATACCTTATGAAAAATCTCTGTGGACTCCAAATCTGACCTCGAAAACCATCTTTGTCAAAAAAAAAACAATTAACCCAAAGCATTGCAAAGTTAAATTGTGAATTTGTTTACCAATACAATACATAATGAAAGCTAAGTTCTGTTGACCAAAAACTCATGTTATAAATTACCCAATAATTGAAAGCACCCTGATGGATGTTGTTCAATCACTTTGAACTATGGTTCAATTTCAACCCAAGTAGAGGAAGGCTATATCAAATAAAATTTTAATTTGAGGGATTTTTTTTTTCAGAAATAGTCCTTTTATATTTATTACATTCATGTTTATATTGATTGTATTTACTCAAGTTATTAACCATGTATTTATAAAAATAAAATTATTCTATCATTTATTTCCATTTTCATACAATTTTAATTCTTTTAATTAATGTGAAATCCATTCATTCAAGTAAAAAAATTACCATGTAACTGAGAGAAATAAATAAATAATGTGGTATGATCATTACCTTTATGTAATATTGGATTAATCTAGTAGATAATAAACTAAATCTCAATCAACAGTAATAAATCGTTGACCCTAAACTAGTTTTAGCTATAGAATTCCATTAGTGATCCTACAAACCTCTTGGATTGGTTTTTTCTCATTTTCAATCTTGATCTTCCACCACATTTTTGAGATATACATCCATTAAATAAGAATTAATTACAAGAAGGTTAGAGGATTTAAAGGATTATTCTAATGGATTTTATCTAAAAGAGACTATGGGTAGAAAAACCCTTCTGTAATTAGAGGAGGGGATGAAAAAACCATAAATTTAATTTAATAATAACAAAAACATAAAGGAAAATAATCCTCTACACAAGAATCAACTAATATCATTATCAACCTAATATAAAAAATGAAACTTCTATCTTCCATAATTTTTATAAAATTAATTCTATTTAATTTTATGAATGTATACAAGTGTAATTGGGGAAAAAATATGCCCATATAAACTACTCAACATATTAATTATAATTTATATTCACATGGAATTCAATATAAAATTTGAAGCACATTATTACAAGGAATTAACTTTTAAATAAATGACACATGATCATATGTATGTTACACGATATGTGATTCTATTAATTCACACAAAGTACACTACAAGTAAAGAATAAACACTACTAGTAGTTATTAACTTAACATAAAAATTAATTTAAATTATTAGAAAATAATATCTCATGGAATTTAACGTCAAATTATTGACACATGGAACATATTTAAATAGGTTTAATAATATAATTAAATTTTATCTCTAAGATAAATTTGTAACGCCTCGACCCCAGTTTCCAGGAGCCATTGCCTTATTTGTATAAATTGGCATGATTACAAGGAATAAAATACCGAAGAACTGAGTGGTTTAATAGTTTTGGAAAACTAGATACATACCGGTTCAACATTACAACTTGAAATGAAATAAATCATATTTTTTTTGGGAACATCCACAACTATAAGTTTATCTCCGCAGATCATTCATAATAAGCTTGTTCATGTCCTAAAAAAATAAAACATAAAAAATAGGTGAGATCAAGTGCTCAATAAGGGTAATAAATATAGTGAATATATCTTAAAAATAAACATTAGTCATGGTGAATAACTAAAAACACATGCCTTTATATAAATAAACATGAACCAATTATGACAGGAATAATATCTAAATAAATAATGCCATAATAAAACATAATCACGGGTATTCTACTAAAAAAACCACATAAACTATAATTACTATTTTACTAATGAGGGAAATTAATATGTTGTACATTCTAAAACATACCATCAAGGCCTCGACCTAGACATCAAAAAATGATTTAGGCCCCAGCCAAAACCATATCTCAAAATGGGAAAGGCCTTGGATAAGTCCTCGTCTATTTGTCTCATTAGACCTACCGATGCATCGAGGGGCTAAAAAGGGCACCACCTATCACATAGTAAGTCCAATGAATTTCTTATATGAAATGGGTGAACATTATAAGGCCCCAGCCTTAAACCATACTTAATCTTGAGTTATTACAAGATTACAAATTGAGGATCTTTTCAGGTTTAGAGTTTTAGAGAATTAGATCATGAAACTTGCATTTCATTCCACATTTAAATAAAGTGGTCAAATAAAAGACAGTATTCATTCTTCCCATCAACGGAAACATATTTAAAATAAAACACAGATTCTTTCTTGACACATCCTTGACACTATCATTACATCATGTACCTTTCCCTTGACCTGTGAAAAACATTTCAAAAACTTGGGATGAGCATAAAAATCTCAGTAAGGGTTATAAAAATATGGAATGGAAACATGAGTTCATATATACATAAGAATGAAATAATACTTTATACATAAAACATAGGCAGTTTAAAATACCTCATCAAACCATGAATAAATCATAGAAAACATAAGACAAAAAGGTAACTTGAGGCATTCATAACATTCTTACGTAGGGAGTAACCCTCTTGGTTACGTTTTGGAATACCCATCACAGTATATTCCCTAAATCTCTTCGAAGAAACCTTAATGTTTCACTCCTTCGCGTTACCCAATGCATTGGAGAGCTATATCGGGCTCACCCGCCCTTATTTTATCACGGAACCACTCATCTTCATAATAATGCCCAAGAACCTCAACATAATCGTATCACATAAAACATGCATAAAGGAAACATAACATTTCCACCATTCAATCACAAGATATCAATACAACACATTGATATAAAAACATTATGAAAACCATTTTCAATACCAAAATAAAATAAAAGTAAAACATGGTATTTATTTTTCTTTTAAAAAGAAGGTCTGGCTTGTAGAGGAAGCCGAAACTCAAATAATGGTCACGGCGGCGGAGAAGTCGTTGTCGCGACATACATATGACAAAAACATTCCCTTTTGTCATTTAGTAAACACTTCATATAAAAAAATATTTCTTTTGGATAAACGTAAAAGTCAAAGGGGTTTGTACATCATATAAAATAAGGTTGTGTATAAAACAAAATATGCCTCAATGAAAGGAGATTGAGATGAAGTCCCATACAAAAATGGTATCCTTGGTTTAAGGATAAATCAATTACATAAATATGTGTGACAAATGAATACACCAAATATAAGTGGATATTAAGTGTAAAACAATCAAAGGTCCTTCACACATATTCAAAGGATGACATATTCAATAACTACATGTTGAACCCAAAGAAATCGAAATTGGGTTAAGAAGTTCCCTTGACAGCCTAACGACGTCACATCAAAATGAGTTGATGAGAGATAAAAAGTGTATCTCATCACTTGGACATAAAATTTACATAAATAATGATATATGAGAACATATCCTAACATAATAATATGTAAATTAAAAGACCCAACAAAAGAAGTCTTTTAAAAAAGAGGAGGGTGAAAGGTTCCCTTACCGACATGGGTATCTTTCGAAACATACACCTCGTGAAAGAAGGACAATACAACATTGATGTAAATACTCATAAAAGAAATTATATTACACAATGAGTAAAAAATGGGCAGTACATACACCACTTAAGGAAATTGTGGAAAATTTATCATAAATCTCACGGGAATAAAAGTGAGATGAAAAATCCCTTACGAAAACTCGGCAGCCTAACGGCGCCACATAAAACTTACAAAAATGGATTGATGAGATCAAATAGGCTATCTCATCATATTAACTTAAAGTTTATAGAAAGAGGAATATAAAATAAAATCCCCCAACATAACAAAGAGGAGCCTAAAAGAAGTGACATAAAGGAGAGTACTTAAAAAGAAAGAGAGAGGTTAGATCTCTTACGAAAATTCGGCAGCCTAACGGTGCCACTCAAAACTTCCAAAATGGATTGATGAGAGAGAATAGGGTCTCTCATCAAATGAAAATAAAAATTACAGTATGTTTAATATAAAATAACATCCCAATAACAAGAAACATGAGCTTTAGAGGGAATGACATAAAAGAGTGTACTTAAAAAGAAAGAGAGGAGTAAGATCCCTTACCTCAAGTCCAACTTGTCTTGTTCGTTTCTTTAGATTCCTGAATAATAAATTTGGTAAACTAATAATTGCCTAAGTACCTCCTTTATATATTATTATTCAGTTCATATCACATATTATAATTTTATAATAATTGTTTAATAATGTTAGTTCATATCAGACATTTTTGCCGATGTTTGGTACATGAGTCAAAAATGAACTTGTTTGAAAAAAGATTGCCCATGTAGTTATAAGTAAATAATTTATAGAATAGTATTAATGATTAAAATATCATATATATCCAGTAAATATTCATGTCATACTATTCCATATCATTTGGAGATAAAAAACGAAAAGCACCGTTCCTGGAGACGGTAGGCCGTACGTACGCATGAACGCTACTTTCATTTTTTGTCATATTAATGGAATTAAAACAAAATGAGAGAGATATATATATGTTATAATTCCAGAATGATATCCATAATTTTTATGTAATATATTATATATATTTCCATTATATATATGTACTTATAGTATTACATAACATTTTGAGATAAGAAATGAAATGCACCGTTCATGGAGACGGTAAGCCGTACGTACGCATGAACTCTACTTCCATTTCTATTTCATATTTAATGGAATTAAAACATAATGATACATAATAGTATTTTAATTCCAGTATGGTATCATATATAATATCATTAAATATATCCTTTATACGTACCACATATGGTATTAACGAATCAAATCACTTTAAGGGGGCGGTAGTCCGCACTTCCTTAAATGAAGATATCGTGTTTACCCATAATGGAAACCATAAAGGTATTCCCAAAATGAAAAATAAAGAATCTTAAGGAAATAATAAACATATTATATATCATATATAAATATATTGACATCTTAATGGCCACCTTTGAAGGTGTTAAAAGAATTTTGAACAATCATCGTTTCGGGAGGCATAAATTCGCCATCCACGGAAACAGTATGTTCGTTAACCATTAGATGTAGGTGTGTGTAATTGTAGCTCGAATACTTGTTATAACAACATACTAATATATTTAAGATACTATAGTTGTTACAAAAGAAATGAATAAAAAGAGTTTAGGGGGTGGGAGAGGCAAAATAAAACAAAAGGACTCAAGTGAAGACATTACCTTAAAATCGGGTAACTCCCTTTGGGTTGAGCCAAAAAGCTTCCTTGGGAAGACTTATTCCCAATGTGAGGCTTCAAGGAGTAAGAGAGGGAAGTGGAGAGACCAAATGGGCAGGGGTTGGCCGATCCAAAGGCTTTGGGAGTGTGGGTAAGGAGGTAGAGTTGGGGGCCTTTTATAAGAGGAGAGGAGGGGCACTCTTGGAAAGTAAGCAAAGTTTACTTTATTTGAAAATGGTATTCGGGTTTAAGAGGTCCCACATTGATGTGTTTCGAGGATAAGGTGATAAGGGTTCTAAATCTACTCATACAATAGGTTTTGGACATGTGTAGGTCTTAGATATTACATTATCTTTCCATTTTATTTAAATCGTTAAATAATGAGGTCATCACTGCATCATCATGATGTCATAAATAAGTTAATTTATTTAATGTCTAAAAATTATAAAACAAATACTATGATGTAGGAAATAGTTTTAGCTTTCCAATGAATATTTATAGTCAAAAATCCTATTTTTATAACCAAATGTAAAAATTGCTATAGTAAAACATTTCATGTTTGTCTCATTTTTACTTTAACTTTAAATAAAAAGATATTAATGTCATTTTCCAACCAAAGTGGCTTCATGGGGTCCCCAAGTTGACCCATGGGTTGTCTTGGTCGGCCATGATACATCCAATTAGGTTAGGACATGTGTCAAGTTCATTTCATATTATTAAAACATTATTTTTACCTTATACTACACTAATTACCTCTAATCGCGATTAAAAACTTAATAAGTTACTATTCACCAAAAAATTATTTTTATCCCATTGAACCACATTTTACTACTTAATGAAAACCATGTATGTCGGATTTTTGAAATTCCAAACACAATGATGGCAAAATTTCATTTAAACGGAAAAATCAGTTTTTATAAGTACCACTTAGTGGTTTCACTATTCATCAAAAATTGATGTTTTTCAGAAAAATCCCAAAAATTCAACCTAAGCTATATTTGATATTCCAATTCAAAAATGAAGTCTATTTTACAAAATTCCAAACATATAAGTCACATTAATTAATTTAATAATTAATTCCCGCTATCAGAGCAAATAGCGTGTTTTTATGAAACAGCAAGTATCAAAAGATTGACACTAGTTTACGTCTGATTTCAAAGTGAAATTAATTCCAACGACCACTATTGGATTTAATTGTAAAAATATATTCTAATTTCACTTTAAAACCAATTCAAAAGATAATCTAATCATATAAATATATTAGATTAAAAAGTGGTTTTGAATTAAAATACAACATTTTACACTATTCATTAAAAAATGAACTTTATCAGAAAGATACCAAAAATTTACACAAAGTAATTTTTGATGTCCCAATTCTTAAGAAGAGTTTTATTTGGTCCAAAAGGATGTATAAGAGTGAACAAAACTATATTTAATGACGGTTCTCCATCAAAAGGTGATAAGTGAACCTTTAGTAAAAACTAGTGCATATACGCCTAAAATTGAATTATTTCCGTATTTTAAGCCTTCATCTTTTATTGGATAAAAGTAAAAACATTTAAAAACATATATAATCATATTTTAGTTATTTCTATCCATTCCCGCCAATACAACGGCTACATGTTAACTTCCATTTAAAATAATATTATTTTATTATTAGAGTGCAACGTAAGATTCCCAAGAAACTCGTTGTTGCGTGTTGGGTACGCCATCGAGCATAGCGTCCCCTTTAAAGTCATATTAATATTTTATTCACAAATATGGATAAATATGAAAATGTCATATTATTTATTTACCTGGGGTGTTACATCTTTCCCCCCTTTTGGGAATTGCGTCCTCACAATTTTTAAAATTGGGCTTGGAAACATCCTTGAAAGTCCCACATCGGAAAAAGAGTCGGAAAAACAATCACTTTAAAATAAAGAAAGATAAGTACAAAGGTCACCCGATTTAACCCATACTAGGATTCCAAGTATGAAAACATGGACATGGAGGAGAAAACATAGGGTCATGTTCTGATGAAGAGTGATAGAAAACATGTTTAGGAGAAAGTTAACCATGAGAAAATCACAAACTTGTGATGGGTTAAACGGTATTCGATTCCCCAGTAGGAAAAGTTAATAGACATCATTTTTGTTTTAAGTTACTTTTTATTGAGGAATTTATTCATAAGGAAACATAATCACTTATCATGTTGACGTTCAACATTTACAAGATTCCTTAATCAAACTCATATTTTTTTCCAAAAGATGAGTATTTAGGGAGACTTGTTCTCATTAAGAGTACTATAACAACTTCTAGAGAGTCACCTAATCCACCAAAAAGAACTATATACATCCCATGTCTTTAGGCTTTAACCAAAACCAAAAACAAAAAGGTTAGTACAAGTTCAGATAATCCAGAAAAGGATAACCCATTAAAAAGAAAATCTATGCTTAATCTCTAAAATTTGTCCAGCAAAACCCAAAGTTCAACGAGGACCATCCGATAAACAAATTGTCCATAAAATTATTCAAAGTAAACCAAAATAAGATTGAAACCCAAATATTTGAAGGATTTAGTCACATAGTCTTCCAAGTTAAATCGTAACATTTATCTCCAAACAACATCAGTTGCTCCTAAAGTCTCGTATTGAAAAGTAATTAACCTAATCAGATATCCACCATGATAGGTTAATCATTTTCATAAATAACCCAAAATCAACTTACTCTTAATTCCTAAAATCATCTAACTAAAAACAATCAGTCAAACTAACCAGGGACTTCACGTAGTCCAGTAGTAGGCGATAAATACCAGTCACACTTTGGTTGTGGGTTCGATTCCCGCAGCTTTGTCCGACGTGACGGGTAGTCACACGGTCTGCGTGTTGTCCTTTTTCCAAAACTATATAATTCTCAAATCATTCCCCAAAATGGGATAAAATCATCAAAAATGATCATAACATATTTTAACCTCAAGTTTATCTCATTCCTTTCATTTTCCATCATATCATAGAGTAACCCATAATTACGTAAAAAGTAAGGATCATATAAACCCTAATGGTTACCTTAATAATTATTACCTGAATTTCCACATCGAGTTGGCCATCTCGTACATGATGCATTAGAGAACTCACCAAGGTTGAAGTGGTTGATCAGGACTCCTTGATAGTTGGTTTAGAACAACCATGAGATTCCTCATTGAATCCCCCATCTCATCCAGTCTCTTAATTAGAGAACCACCACAGTTTCCTTCAAACCCATTGTCACTTTGGTGCCTGCTAGATCCAGCCATCAACTAAAACCAAAAAGGTCAGTGTGAGTATATCAACATAACCATCATGTACTAATGAGGATTATAAACACTACGATATACTTACTCATTCACTTTCTCTAAAACTATGACTCTTTCTGAAATCCTAACCATTATGGTAATGTCACTTGTGCTTAGAGAATACCCTAACCTCTAAAGTTATATAAACCGACCTTTGATACCAACTATATGGCCTCATCCTTAAACCTTACTTAATCTTGAGTTATTACAATATTACACATTGAGGATCTTTTCAGGTTTAGAGTTTTAGAGAATTAGATCATGAAACTTGCATTTCATTCCACATTTAAACAAAGTGGTTACATAAAAGACAATATTCATTCTTCCCATCAACGGAAACATATTTAAAATAAAACACGGATTCTTTCTTGACACATCCTTGACACTATAATCACGTCATGTACATTTCCCTTGACCTTTGAAAAACATTTCAAAAACTTGGGATGAGCATAAAAATCTCAGTAAGGGTTATAAAAATATGGAAAGGAAACATGAGTTCATATATACATAATAATGAAATCATACTTTATACATAAAACATAGACACTTTAACATACCTCATCAAACCATGAATAAATCATAGAAAACATAAGACATAAAGGTAACTTGAGGCATTCATAAAATTCTTACGTAGGGAGTAACCCTCTTGGTTACGTTTTGGAATACCCATCACAGTATATTCCCAAAATCTCTTCGAAGAAACCTTAATGTTTTACTCCTTCGCGTTACCCAATGCATTGGAGAGCTATATCGGGCTCACCCGCCCTTAGTTTATCAAAAAACCACTCGTCTTCATAATAATTCCCAAGAACCTCAACATAATCGTATCACATTAAACATGCATAAAGGAAACATAACATTCCCACCTTTCAATCACAAGATATCAATACAACACATTGATATAAAAACATTATGAAAACCATTTTCAATACCAACATAAAAGAAAAGTAAAACATGGTATTTATTTTTCTTTTAAAAAGAAGGTATGGCTTGTAGAGGAAGCTGAAACTCAAATAATGGTCACGGCGGCAGAGAAGTCATTGTCGCCACATACGTTCGACAAAAACATTCCCTTTTGTCGTTTAGTAAACGATTCGTATAAAAAAAGATTCCTTTTGGATAAACATAAAAGTCAAAGTGGTTTATACACCGTATAAAAGAAGGTTGTGTATAAAACAAAATATGACTCAATGAAAGGAGATTGAGATGAAGTCCCATACAGAGATGGTATCCTTGGTTTAAGGATAAATCAATTACATAAATAGGTGTGACAAACGAATACACCAAATATAAGTGGATATTAAGTATAAAATAATCAAATGTCATTCACACATATTCAAAGGATGACATATTCAATAACTACATGTTGAACCCAAAGAAATCGAAATTGGGTTAAGAAGTTCCCTTGACAGCCTAACGACGTCACATCAAAATGAGTTGATGAGAGATAAAAAGTGTATCTCATCACTTGAAAATAAAATTTACATCAATAAGTATATATGAGAACATATCCTAACATAATAATATGTAAATTAAAAGACCCAACAAAAGAAGTCTTTTGAAAAAGAGGAGGGTGAAAGGTTCCCTTACCGACATGGGTATCTTTCGAAACATACACCTCGTGAAAGAAGGACAATACAACATTGATGTAAATACTCATAAAAGAAAGTATATTACACAATGAGTAAAACAATGGGAAGTACATACACCACTCAAGTAAATTGTGGAAAATTTAGTATAAATCTCACGGTAATAAAAGTGAGATGAAAAATCCCTTACGAAAACTCGGCATCCTAACGGCGCCACATAAAACTTACAAAAATGGATTGATGAGATCAAATAGGGTATCTCATCATATTAACTTAAAGTTTATAGAAAGAGTAATATAAAAGAACATCCCCCAACATAACAAAGAGGAGCTTAAAAGAAGTGACATAAAGGAGACTACTTAAAAAGAAAGAGAGAGGTTAGATCTCTTACGAAAATTCGGCAGCCTAACGGCGCCACTCAAAACTTCCAAAATGGATTGATGAGAGAGAATAGGGTCTCTCATCAAATGAACATAAATATTACAGTAAGTGTAATATAAAATAACATCCCAATAACAAGAAACATGAGCTTTATAGGGAATGACATAACAGAGTGTACTTAAAAAGAAAGAGAGGAGTAAGATCCCTTACCTCAATTCCAACTTGTCTTGTTCGTTTCTTTATATTCCTGAATAATAAACTTTGGTAAATTAATAATTGCCTAAGTACCTATTTTAGAGATTATTATTCAGTTCATATCACATATTATAATTTTATAATAATTGTATAATAATGTTAGTTCATATCAGATGTTTTTTCCGATGTTTGGTACATGAGTCAAAAATGAACTTGTTTGAAAAAAGATTGCCCATGTAGTTATAAGTAAATAATTTCCAGAATAGTATTAATGATTAAAATATCATATATATCCAGTAAATATTCATTTCATACTATTCCATATCATTTGGAGATAAAAAAAGAAAAGCACCGTTCATGGAGACGGTAGGCCGTACGTACGCATGAATGCTACTTTCATTTTTTGTCATATTAATGGAATTAAAACAAAATGAGATATATATATATATATATGTTATAATTCCAGAATGATATCCATAATTTTGATGTAATATATTATATATATATATCCATTATATATATGTACTTATAGTATTACATAACATTTTGAGATAAGAAATGAAATGTACCGTTCATGGAGACGGTAAGCCGTACGTACGCATGAACGCTACTTCCATTTCTATTTCATATTTAATGGAATTAAAACATAATGATACATAATAGTATTTTAATTCCAGTATGGTATCATATATAATATCATTATATATATCCTTTATACGTACCACATATGGTATTAACGAATCAAATCACTTTAAGGGGGCGGTAGTCCGCACTTCCGTAAATGAAGATATCGTGTTTACCCATAATGGAAACCATAAAGGTATGCCCAAAATGAAAAATACAGAAGCTTAAGGAAATAATAAACATATTATATATCATATATAAATATAGTGACATCTTAATGGCCACCTTTGAAGGTGTTAAAAGAATTTTGAACAATCATCGTTTCAGGAGGCATAAATTCGCCACCCACGGAAACAGTATGTTTGTTAACCATTAGATGTAGGTGTGTCTAATTGTAGCTCGAATACTTATTATAACAACATCCTAGTATATTGAAGATACTGGAGTTGTTACAAAAGAAATGAATAAAAAGAGTTTAGGGGGTTGGAGAGGCAAAATAAAACAAAAGGACTCAAGTGAAGACATTACCTTAAAATCAGGTAACTCCGTTTGGTTTGAGCCAAAAAGCTTCCTTGGGAAGACTTATTCCCAATGTGAGGCTTCAAGGAGTAATATAGGGAAGTGGAGAGACCAAATTGGCAGGGGTTGGACGAGCCAAAGGCTTTGGGAGTGTGGGTAAGGAGGTAGAGTTGGGGGACTTTTATAAGAGGAGAGGAGGGGCACTCTTGGAAAGTAAGCAAATTTTACTTTATTTGAAAATGGTATTAGGATTTAAGAGGTCCCACATTGATGTGTTTATAGGGTAAGGTGATAAGGGTTCTAATTACACTCACCCAATATGTTTTGGACATGTTTAGGTCTTAGATATTACATTATCTTTCCATTTTATTTAAATCGTTAAATAATGAGGTCATCGCTGCATCATCATGATGTCATAAATAATTTATTTTATTTAATGTCTACCAATTATAAAAAAATACTATGATGTAGGAAATATTTTTAGATTTCCAATGAATATTTATAGTCAAAAATCGGATTTGTATAACCAAATGTAAAAATTGTTTTAGTAAACAATTTCATGTTTGTCTCATTTTTACTTTAACTTTAAATAAAAAGATATTAATGTCATTTTCCAACCAAAGTGGCTTCATGGGGTCCCCAAGTTGACCCATGGGTTGTCTTGGTCGGCCATGACACATCCAATGAGGTTAGGACATGTTTCAAGTTCATTTCATTTTATTAAAACATTATTTTTACCTTATACTACACTAATTACCTCTAATCGCGATTAAAAACTTAATAAGTTACTATTCAACAAAAAATTATTTTTATCCCATTGAACCACATTTTAATTATTAATAAAAACCATGTATGTCGGATTTTTTAAATTCAAAACACAACGATGGCAAAATTTCATTTAAACGGAAAAATCAGTTTTTATAAGTACCACTTAGTGGTTTCACTATTCATCAAAAATTGAAGTTTTTTAGAAAAATCCCAAAAATTCAACCTAAGATATATTTGATATTCCGAATTCAAAAATGAAGTCTATTTTACAAAATTCAAAACATATAAGTCACATTAATTAATTTAATAATTAATTCCCACTGTCAGAGCAAATAGCGTGTTTTTATGAAACAATAATTATCAAAAGATTGACACTAGTTTAAGTCTGATTTCAAAGTGAAATTAACTCCAACGACCACTATTGGATTTAATGGTAAAAATATATTCTAATTTCACTTTAAAACCAATTCAAAATATAATCTAATCATATAAATATATTATATTAAAAAGAGGTTTTGAATTAAAATACAACATTTTACACTATTCATTAAAAAATGAACTTTATCAGAAAGATACCAAAAATTTACAAAAAGTAATTTTTGATGTCCCAATTCTTAAGAAGAGTTTTATTTGGTCCAAAAGTATGTATAAGATTGAAAAAATCTATATTTAATTACGGTTCTCCATCAAAAGGTGATAAGTGAACCTTTAGTGAAAACTAGTGCATATACGCCTAAAATTGAATTATTTCCGTATTTTAAGCCTTCATCTTTTATTGGATAAAAGTAAAAACATTTAAAAACATATATAATCATATTTTAGTTATTTATATCCATTCCCGCCAATACAACGGCTACATGTTAACTGCCATTTAAAACAATATTATTTTATTATTAGAGTGCAACGTAAGATTACCAAGAAACTCGTTGTTGCGTGTTGGGTACGCCATCGAGCATAGCGTCCCCTTTAAAGTCATATTAATATTTTATTAAAAAATATGGATAAATATGAAAATGTCATATTCTTTATTTACCTAGGGTGTTACAAACATAATCAACATATACATTCATATTGAAACTAACATATGAAATGTAAATAACTTTCACCAATCATTGAACATAAACACTAACCATTCAGAATAATATGGTGAATGGTATCAAGATAGCACATTTGTAGTCTAACTAATCAAAACCCCTTAAATAATATATTTTAGATGATATCATAATAGATAAACCTCAACGAAGTAAAATATTAAATGAAGGATGATGACATAGATGTTGATGTTTTTAAATTATACCATTCAAAAATTCTTGAGGAAATAATACTTAAACATTCCAAAGATTCCCATAAAACCTTGAAACATTCAAATAATAATCCCTTAGAATATAATTAGAATAAGGACACTCTTTATATGATATAAAAATGGTCAGTATATACACCACATGCATAGAATAAGGGATGAACAAGGCATGTACCACAAAAAAGATAAAGTGAGATGAGAAAAATCCTTTTTAATTTGGAAAGAAGAGTTCTTTTAGAAAATCATTTGTATTTTACATGAAATAAGATTGTAAACATGTATATCCCAATAAATATTATGGTCATTGAAATTATATTTTATGCTTAAATAAAGTCTTATTAAGGTGAAATTATTTAAAAAGTTTTTTTAAGGAAGCATTAGAAATAAATTATTTTAGTGCGGTTTAAGGAAAACATTAAAGGATTTTAAAGCGCAAAGGAATGTTTTTTTTAATTAAACCAGAAATGAACCAAAATATACTTTTCATGTAAAAATGTGTTCTTTTATATATATACATATGGAATAAAATAGATTATATAGTGAACCAAAAAATATGTAAGAATTTGTGAAGTTCCTTCAATCGGGCTTGCATTTCGAAAGAATTTTTAAAAAATTCTTTTAAAACATGTAACTATCCATCACATAATGAGGTATTTTTATTGGTACACACATATAAAACATTAAAACATAATTTTTTAGGAGTAAATAAGAATAAATATGATTTTTATTGAGGTGAATAGAGAATAAGATAAGCCCGGATAAAAATGGAGGTTCCTGTAGAAAATACTTACAACATTGTAATCAATTGAATTGTATACCCCAAAAATTAATAATCATAAAATGCTAAATTTAATATCATAAAAATAAATATAATAATGGTATTAAAAATAAATTGCCAGTTTAAATACACCATACATAAGTTATAGTAATGAATACAGAATATCTCACAAAAATGGAAGTGAGATGAAGAAACCCCTTACCTTAAGTATGAAGGTGTTCTCCACTTGATCTTAATGAAGTTAATAATAAAATTTTGGAACATTAATTAATAAAAAACGAACCTTCTATACATTTAATTGATTTAGTTTAACCATATTTGGTTCATTCATGTTCTTTTTGATGGGTTTCAGAGGTTTGATTTTATTATTTTGAAAGCATTTTTCTTCTTTGGTCTTCATGATTAGTTTACTTATATTCATGAATGGATGTTTTTTTAATTGTGGTTAAACATCCAAAATTGTTAATATATATTATTAGTAAAATTAATGATACATAAATGATCTTATAATGATAATGGTTATATTCCATGTGGATGAGTATTTATAAAAAAATTAATGATAAATTCTTGGATTAACTTGGCGGTTTTGTGCACGATGAACTTATGTTGTATTATTATATTTTATTATGCGTGTGTAAGGATTCTAGAATGTTAAATAAGATAAAATAAATATATTATTATCTGTTTCAACCATTATAAAAATTTCATGACCATTCTTGAAGATAGTAATGCAAATTGAAAATCCGTTCTCCTTGAATGTGATAATTAACACATCTCAGACAACATTCTCATTTATAGTATAAAAGAAGGGGAAAGAAGGGATGATGATTAATTATTATATTATCAACAAAAATTAAAGTTAATATAAGGTATTGGAATTATCATAAAATTTTGATTAAAGTATGCGAGGAATGAAAATTAAAATAAAGTAACTCGAAATAAAAGAAAAGTTGATAAATCCCTTATGAAACTTCAGTAGCCTAACGACGCCACTCAAAAATTCATAAAATATTTTGATGAGATAAAAAGGGTATCTCATAATTATTACATAATATGGATATGAAGGTGGATATGGAATGAAATATCCCAACATAATCCAATTTAAATTAATATATAATAACATAATAAAAGTGCTAGAAAAAGAGAGATTTTCAGATGAAAATTTTACCGCATAATGGCTATAAAACATGGTTTTAGAAAACATTAAAAAGAGAGGTAAAATGGGTAACACATTCATAAAATAATATTAAAATAGTAGTGGGATAGAAAAAATGGATATAATAACATGTTATGAAATCTTGAAATACATACCACATAAAAGAGAACTTGAAATAAAATAATTGAAAAGAGGAATTTACCTCTTGAGGTAATCTTCCTTGAGAACCTCTTTAGGGGAGAGGTTTTGGTATTTTTATTAGACCAAGAATTGCTGGTTTAGGGGGAGGATCTTGGGAGGGTGTTTGGGTAGAATTTGAAAAATTCATAAGGATTAAGAGGTGTGAAGAGAAGAGGGTGGAAGGGGTGGTATTTATAGTGGTGGGGAGGATGGTTTTCTTATTATTTTAATCATTAAATTATAATGTTTCCATAAGACAATAAATATTGATGATCCCAAGACCAAAAATAGTGATATTTTCATGTGAGTTCTAACCATTGGGGCTTAAATAATCCATGAATCTAGGAATTATTAAATTAACAGATAATGTATATATCAGGTAAATTAATGTATTTTACCATTCACAAAAACTTTGAGTATATCTAAAACATTCCAAAATTTCTCCCAAACCATTTTTTGACGTGTAGAATTCAAAAATGAGACCAATTTTTTGAAAATAATTTTCTAAATATATTTTATTAAATTTTTAAATAAAATATAATTTTTTAAATAAAAAACAACTTTCAAACTCTAACTCGTTTTATAACACCATGAGAAATTAATCAAGGTCTTATAAAATTATCTTATAACCATAAGACAATAAAGAAAAAATTTAGGATTAAATTTTATGAAAATATATTTCCATTTTAAATTATTAGATTGTATATAAAATTTTAACTAAAATAGTTATGACATTAAAAAATACCAATAATTATACTATGATCATTTTCACTTATAATAAATCTAAATTGTATTTATATATTAATGGGTAATGTTTCTATTTTTTGGGCCAATTTAATATTCATTACAATTCATTACTATTCATAAGGGTATGTTACTATTCATAAGGGTACGTTACTATTCATAAAAATTAAATTTATCTTATCAGACTCTGAAAATCTAACTGATTGTAACTGTGTATGTCAATTTTTCAAAATTCATATCACAGATGTGGAAAAATTATGGTTACTGGATAGGTTCTTTCAATGTGGTGTTTATTATAGATTCGGTGTTTTCTGAATTCAATATTAAACTTATTTTCAAAATCATGGGGTGTTAAAAAATTAATAAAATAAGGTACAATGGGTGACACAAAGCACAAGAAATGAACACATTGTGAAAACACTTCTTACTATTTCCAGGACACATTCCCATAGATTGGTCATATAGTCAGCTACATATTATTAAAATGTATATGATGTGTATGCTAGTTACATATTGTGTGACCTAAAAGTGGAATGTCTTGTCAGTCCCTGTGTGTTATAATAAATTTATGACATGTCTTGAACCCTCATTTTTTCCACTTCCAAAACACAGGGACAACACCATGTGAGAGGGAGTTACATTAAATGTTGTCTGTTCAAACTGTCTGATAGCCTCGACCTGTCAACATGAAGTGTAATTTAAATGAATTTAGTGCGTATTGAATGTAAAATGACTTTATGTTAGTGTAACACAACCAAATTCATTGAACATGGTCACACAACATGTTCCTTCAAGCTACATATTTTATACTCTTGTGTTATCCATCTTGAACCCCTGATATCACCTGATGGATTCTTCAAATGTTCTTTATATTAATTTAATTTTTTTGTTAGTTATATATGAATGAATGAAGAATAGAAAATACTAATTTCACATTAAAAATTTAATGTGTCAAAAATATAAAAATAATACAAGACATAAATCTATAATTTCCCCAACTTAATATAAATTTATATTACATAATTTTGGATGAATATTCATTAAATTATACAAACATAATCCAAATGATCATAATATTTTACTGTAAATGTTAACTAGGAAACCTAAACACTGGTCTATAGGTTAGCTAAATCATCTCCCACAACATTATTCATGACTAGGAAAATTATTAGACATATCATACATAATAATAATCTTAGAAACTTGGAGAAAGAAAATATAAGAAAAGGATGAGCTCAAATGCTGATTGAGGATAAATTAGGGAGATACATGAGCATAAAATGAACATAAGTTTAAAATAGCATGATCATAACATTTGAAAACCATACCATTCATAAAAAATAATTATAAACTTGATTCATGGAATAAGTAATGCTAGTTCATAAGACTTAAATTATTGGGTAATTAATGAACATGATCTGTGGGTGCATAACATTGTCATAAAACATGGAATTTAGGGCATACATATAAGTATATAGAATCATTTCCATATTGGTCAAGGATCACTGCTGTGACCATCATAGAAGACACAATACTTTATTGAACCAAGTTCACTCCTCTTTCTATCCCTATATTAATGCACCAAGTTCACTCCCCGTTGAAGCCCTGTCTTACTACCCCTAGTTCAATCCCGATTCTAGACATGTCTATATCATTAGATATATAAATATTTATCTCATTAATTGGAGGGAGATATAGGTCCCACCTATTATATAATGAAAACCATATTTATATGTGCCATTAGATCATATAAAATAATTACATCATATCCTATTAAATGAAATGGGTATTTTAAATATTTAATCTTACCATAACCTATAGAAAAGTGACATGTTTTATAATAATTTCATCAAATAATAATCCGTGAAAAGAAGTCGGTTTCATAAGAATTTCTAATGGTATGACACATGGAATAGAAACATGTTTCATAAACATCATGAAATCAAATCATAAAACATTTAGAGAGAGAATATGAGTCATATCTTTGGATCATGTCCCTAGTGAATAATAGGTGACACCAAAAGATGTCATCTTAGATAAAAAATAATTTTGAAATATCATTAAAAATATTTCATGAGTAAAATATCCTTTTCAAATTTAAAAACACTTCTTAAATCATAAAACAAATTATTTTTTTCCAAAAAAAAATTTATAAAATTTATAAAGGAGTATTTCAAAATCATTTAAAAATCTTTTTGAAGATATTTTTTTTAAATCCTTTTCTTTTAAAATAACCTTTTTCACTTATAAAGTAATCCTTGAAAATAATTTAAAACTCTTTTAAAAACATAATTTTTTTTGAATTTTTTTTATTGAAAACTAAATTTGAAAAAATATAAAAGTATATTTGAAGTATAGAATTTACATGATGTTAGAAAATTCTATTCATTCCATACAGGTAAAAATGAAGATTCATATCACATTTAAAATTAAAGCCAATCATGCATTAGTTTAAAAAAGGACATGAAGATTCCTTTAATTTTTTTAAAAAGTATAACATGGGTAAAAATATATTTTAAAAACCATAAGACAATAAATTAACTTTTTTGAAATTATTTTTATGAAAACATGGTTTTTAAATAAATAGATTTTCGTTTGAAGAGAGAGATAATGTTGGATTTCCATAAATTTTTTTATTAATTATCTTAAGTACCATTGAGTGAAATAATAATACTATTATTTGAAAATTCCAATAATATATATCATAAAAAAAGTCATGATAATTACTTGGAGAAATATCATAAGATACTAACATTGGATAATTAATCCTAGGCAGTCCTGATAAATAATAAGATTGAAACATAAAACCATTACCACTTTGGAAACCTTGAATAATAATCCCTATAAATGAATAACAAAACATTGAACATAAAATATCATGAGGTTGAATAAATTCGTGATATTACTTGTGAAATTTTCATTATATACACCTAATGAATTAATATATTTGTATAACATAACATATGTCTCATATAAGACCAATTATGACAAAAATCCCTAGCCGATTTGGTTACTTATAAACTATAAACTCCATAAAAGTGAGATACTAAAATAGATATGTAAGTTCCAATAAATTTATGTATAATTATAATAATACTTAATTTTGTGTAGTATATATACCACATAAAATAAACATGTGGTGAATATGACTTGTGTCGCATAAACAATAAAAGTGTGGTGAAAACCTCATACCTTAAGTTTTAACTTCCATCGTACTCATTCAAAGTTAACATATAATAAATATAAGACCATTATAAATTTATTAAAATAACATAATATAATATATCATAGCATAGATAATTTTATTATGATTTTATATTACCTATTTGTCAATAATTCCATGTTAAAATTACGTTTCGGGTAACAATCACTTTGTTTTTTCATATATAATATGATCTATTATATTTTTGGTCATATTAAGTCGATTATTATTTCATGATGTAAAGAATGAAAAACATTAATTAAATATAATATATATTATGTATATATTTATTTATATTAATTCTTAAAATTTAGTGATATGATATGAAGTAGACCATTTATGGAGACGGTAGGCCATACGTACATAAGAAAGTTGTTTCCATTTATTTATTGGATTGAAAGAAATATATATAAATGATATATTATCATACAATAATAATTTTTATTTCATATAAATCATATGTTTTTATTAAACACATCCTTAATACATTCCATGTAAAGTATTAATGAATCACAACACTTCGTGGGGAGGTAGTCCACCTTACAATGAACGATGTTACCATATTCCCCAAAAATGTATATAATTTAGGTACGTATAATATTAAAATTAAAGAATAATAATATAATAAATATAATATAGATCATATATAAATAATAAATACATCATTATTACCATACTTGATTGGTGGTAGTGGAAAAACGAACCACATCGGTTCATCAGGTGGTAGTTCGACGTACACACGAATGATGATTTTGTAACCCATATGACTTAAATGTGTGTGGTTGTAGGTATTAAAATAAAAATCAAAACAAATAATTATATTTAATAAATGAGTTTATTATATTAGAATGGTATAAATAAAATTTAATGTGATTGAGGAATAAATAAATAAATAATGCTTATTGATGAACGTTACCTTTTCTTATGATATCCACATAAGGTTTGCACTAAAAGACTTCCTTATATGGAATTATACTGAAACTATGGATTATAGAATGAGAGTAGAGAATAATGGAAGTTATATTTTTAGTTCTTTTTGAGATATATTTCTAGAGAGATATGATTAAGGGAGTGTAGTGAGTGACCTTTTATTGTCGAGGTGGAGTGGCACTTTTGCAAATTGCAAAACATATTCACTATTTAGAGGTTTCCCTTACATCATGTGGCAAAAAAGTTGAATAATAATTTAATGGGATATTTATGGGGTTAATAAACACCTATTACACGCAAAATAAAATTTTTATCATGTTATTCTTTTTTCCTTATTTTTAAACAATATTATCTTTATAGATTTTTACCAAGTTAACTTGTGTATTTTTATTTACCTATGTAATTTATCCTTTGAGACTATGTTTAAAAAGATATTTGTTATATATTTTATACCCACTTATTCTAAATATTATCTCAAATTCATTAAATATATATCATATGGGTGTGTAAAATTAATCTTAATATAAATACATATAATGCGCATAACTCCTTTTGTACCCTTAATCACATTAATTAATTCCAACTGTTTCACAAATAATTATGGTAAAAAATTAATTTAACATTATTATATAATATAAATTATAATTATTATAAATATGGAATCAATTTTTTCAAATTACATTCAAAATAGTTCTCGGATTTAATTTAAAATTAATCCTACAGAGGCAAGGTGAAAGTAGGATTTTAAAGAGGAAATGATCAAAAAGTTTACAAATATTTTATATCCAATTTCAAAATGAAATTGATTAAAATTAAATATATTGTATTTATATAATTATAATTAAAAAAATTATAATTTGAAACCATTTTAAAACAAATTATTTCATTAGATATAATTTATGCAAAAAGAAGGTTTTCAATTAAAATTGAATATTTTTCACTATTCATCAAAAAATGAAACTTTTTAGAAAAATATTGAAAATTCACCTTAAGATAATGTTGACATAATATATTCAAAAATAAAGTTTATTTTATCAAATTAGTTTTATGAAATTTTTAAAAAATTTATTTTATCGTTTTTTTACAAAAAGACATATAAGATAGTATTTTTAGAAAATTGTATTTTCAAAACATATAAAAACTTTACCAAAAATATTGTATTTTATTATAAATAATAGTTTAAAAGTATTTATTACTATTCATGTCTCTAGGTTTAATAAATATGTTAGAATGGCGGTGTTTAAAAAACTAAATTAACAATCTATCAAAGTTTTGTTAAAACTCAATGTTTCATGTAACACAAGATAAGATGGTGTTTCTTGAAATGAAAGATTAAATAGGTATTGTGTATAACTCAAGATCAAATTTTTGTAGATCATAACACATTCCATCAATGAAATTTAATTTATTTGAAAAAAACAATATATAAAATATCAGGGTGAAACCATATGAATATCATTGTTTGTAATGCTTTTATCGGGGCACACATCTGTATGTGGAGGACGTGATGATTGTTTCCCCACATTCCCGATTTCCTAATATGGGTGGCATATGTCACTTATTCAGGGTCTTTTTCTCACTGATTGAAATAGGATGATGGGATGTCGGTTTCTCCTTTCGTGGATTCCTCTTCAGAACACGTTGCCTAGTCCGGGTCTCCCTTAAAGATTAAGACATTGTTAATGAAACACTTCCTGATGCCATATCTTTGTTGATTCCAATTAATTACACAACTTATGTCAGGAAATTCCATTGGGTGTTTAAATGGTAGAAACCTTCAGTCGGGGGAGTAGTCAGGTTGGACATCGCTCGCGTGTCTGGACACTAGAACATTGGAACATCTTGGATCATTCCCTTTATGATAGGGATCATCGAGGGAATATAATCCCGGGGAATCCCACATCAAATGTGGGGAATTATATGTCATAGGCATGTATCTGAGGTTTTCCTTAGCTTCCCATGTTTAACACAGGGTATGACACGAGTTTAATTTCTATAGGAGATAGATTAGACTGATCAGAACACTAACGAGAGTGGATCAGGCGGGTACAACCCCTCGGAGGAATATTGATGCTAGGACTAACACATTGTTTGTTACCTGGTAGCTTCTAGGAGCAGTGAGAAAGTGGGTGACATGATCTCACTGGCATGTAGCGGCTGTGGTATGAATCAGGATGAATGATGGATAGTTGAATGAAGTGGTGGGGGAATGAGATGGAATCCTCGTAAAGGTGATGGTAGTGTTGAGCTTTATCCTTGAAGATACTTCCTAAGTATCCCCGTGATAGGGAATCAAATTATGCGTTGTTCTCTGGGGTGATTGGATACCTAAGTAGGAAACCCGTATGGATGGGACCCGGAGGAAGTGGAACCATAGTGTTGGGTTATGACCTTCCCGTAACACATAGGCACCACGGAGAGACCGAGATGAGACATGAGTGACGAGCTTGAACCTTATGGAGGCTTCCTACATACATTTACTTGGGAAGGATCAATGTCTACTAATTTTAGGATGGGGGCATAAAATTGGGGTGTACACATAGGAAAAAACCCAAGGATATACTGGGGCATACACCTAGTTTGCAGCCTGGGTTGGTCTGATGCTCGAGGGGAAGAACAGGGATATGGGACCCAAGAAAAAGACTATAATGGCTTACCGTCGATTGATGACTACAAATTATTACCACTAGTTATGTGCAATGGCTTACCGCTGACTGGGGTTCCAATAGCTTACTGCTGATTGGGAGACACAATAGCTTACCGTCGATTGGAAGAAACAACGACTTACCGATGATTGGGGGACACGAAGGCTTACCGTCGATTGGGCTTGGAACTCAAGGAGGCTTCATATATACCATGCCTAGGAGACAAAGATCAAATCTCACATAGTTTTAATGGGTACAATTTAACAATATGAATGATGGAAAATGGCGTACAGTTTAATGTCATGCTAGAAAATGGTGAACCAACGTGAAGTGGTCAGGATTGATGGGTGTTGGGATTGAACTTAAGGTGGCTTCTTACATAACTTTTCTAGGAGACAAGGATCAATTTCCACATATTTTAGGATGGGGTTTCGGGGAACCAACTTGAAGGGGGTTGGATCCAACAGGTGTTGGGCCTGAACCTCAGGGAGGCTTCCTACATACCTAACCTTGGAAAGGATCAAATTTCCCATAGATTGGAATGGGTTTCAGGATTACACGCTAAGGTGGCCCATAGGGGCTGTCATGGTCAGTGATTACTCTAAGACCACGCTATTCATTCTCGGTGTGAGAAACAAGAGGCATCAAAGACTTGATGATCACGTTGCAAAAGGTGCGTCTTTGGAAAAAAGAATAGGGATTACATGTGGTTAGAAGCCCAAAAAGGAAATAGGGGCTAATGCATGGTTAGCAGCCTGGGGAGACGGAGATTGGGACTTACCCAGGGTTGATGCCCGATGGCGAAAAATCCTAGAGGGAATTGGAATGGAAGAGAGGAGGGATCTGGTGCCCATCCCCCCCCCCCCCCCTCTTTTCTTTGGCACCAAAGAATATGGGAGGGGAAGTAGGGACACCGCCTCATGCTAGAACGACTATGGGTTTACACCAAGATGGTTTCCCTTCCCCAAGGATAGGCAATGCTCTGGAAGAGAGGATCTAATTCCATTTGATTAAGATCTCACTCTTGTGGAGACGAGTAGGAATAGAGAATTCCCAATACAGGGCACCCTACGTATGATGAATGTGGTGGGGTCATAGTTTAACATCACGTGTTGAGGATGACACTACTCGACATTTTAACATTCTGCAGCTCAGATGAGTCAGGTTCACTCCGTACCCCTAGTAATTACATAACTGGCCCGCTATAATCCATGGTGAAAGGAGGGAACTGATATTTCCATGGCAAAAGGGTGTCATGGAATGATCCACTGAGGGGTCCACATTAGTGTGGCTATACGAAGAAGCAATAGCCGTTAGCGTGGCGATGTGAAGAAGCATGAGGCTTAGCATAGAAACATGGTGCACCACCCAAGGGACCTTAAAATCACTTCATACAAACTTGTTTGGTCATACGAAAAAGTGGATTTTGGAGCAAAGGGGTTCATAGGAAGGAATTTCATGAAGCTCTGGTGCTCCATGTAGTAGAGGAGCTTTACGAAGGGGTTTACATCGCGATATAGGATGGCCTTGCCTATGAATAGGGAACAAGTGCATATAGAGGGTGATTCACGAAGTGTAAAGGATTTTGTAGAGAATGGATTTGTGAAGCAAAGGTGCCTTGTGAGGTGTATCACTGTGAAGCAATGTGCTTCGTGAAGCATAGTGACCCAGCCATGACATCTGAGTTACATGTGCATGGAGGGTACCTCGTGAAGCATAAGTGATCTGCGATGACTTGAGTCCCCTTGGGGTTCCCCTTCCTTCATGATGGCCCGTGGGCTCTGTGAAGGTCATCCTTCTTTGAAGAGGGGTTGTGTTAAAGACAAGGTAAATGTACTTGGCGATGATCAAGTACCTTGAAGATCACATCTTTTGCTGAGAAAAAGGTGTTTCACGATTTGAGAGTGGAGAAGAAAAAAGGTCAGAGTATCCATCCTTAGATCATGAGAGGAGCCCAATATTTATAGGCAAGAGGTTCTCCAATGCAGGGGTCGATGGGTGTGAAGCCACATGGAACTCCGCGATTAGTCGTGGGTTCTATCAAGTTTGTTGTATCCATGGAGCTGATCGTCATCCCTTCCTTGGCACTGACCTCCCTTCTCTGTGTTCGCAGAGGCATCCGTCAAATTTTTTGGGTTCACGAAGGTAGAATCTGATCTCTCTGCGGTGTGAGGTTATCAGTAAATTTCATCATAACTATGAAGCCTCCAGCCTCTTTGCTTCGCAGCGGATTCAAAAACATCTATCTGATCATGGAGCCTCGCACCTCTTTGCTTCGCAGTAGCATTACAAACGTCAATTGGATCACGGAGCCTCCCACCTATTTTCCCCACAGCGGCTTCTCAAATTTCAATCAGATCACAGAGTCTCCCACCTTTTTTCTTCATAGAGGGTGTGTAAAAGAGGTAGCTTCGCACCGCTCATGGGGCTCCATGAACAGGCTTTGAGAGGTTGCCCAAAAGGCTATTCATTTTCACCTCTTCCCAAATTTTGGTGCCAAAAAATACCCCCTCATACTTGGAGCCGAGGAGAAAACGAGGATCTAAGTCTGAGGTTCAATCATGAAAACTCCTTGGTCTATCAAGAAGAATTCTTGTGAAGGAGGCTCTCCAAGTGGAGAGGTGATGCGTGGGTTGAGAGCATCATGAGGATTGTCATGGTCATATGCGCCACAAAGCTCTAGGGATCATTGCCTATAAATAGGGAAGGATGGCCTCTCTGTTTTCCTTTATCACCTCCGTATTTTGGTGTTAGTTCTCTCAATTTGCAATGCTCCACGTACTATGCTCTTGCTATCCATGAATCTGGCTTCCTGCTTCGTGGCACATAGTGATTTCTTTGACTCTGTGATGGTATTCTCCGCAACTTATGTCTACTAGGTTAGGGGCTGGTCTCCGCGACTTCTAGTTGGGACTGGGCTCCGCGAACAATATCTGCAATCGAGCTCTGCGAATGAGGTTTGCGAACCAGAACAAAAGGTGTCCAAATTCTGAAAACTGAATGGCTCACTCGAAAGCTGCCAGTGGGGTCCATGCAGATGCTGCCCAGAGGGAGGAGATGGTGAATATCCCGAGAATTGAAGAATTCATTCGAATCCATTCGGATCATAATTCCCTTGTAGAGCTACTATCAAAGAGTCAAGATGACTACCCAATTTGAAAATGGCTCCCTTTGTATGGCTTTGGCATGATGGATGAAGTCTCCATTCCAAAAGCGAGCAGAGAGGAACCAGCTTGCTTTTTTAGGAGCACATTGTTCCAGCATCAGTGGTTCATATCGGCCGACAACCATAATTGAGAGGACTTCGCACCCATCATTGTTGATTTCCTATACAACCATGTGAATGAAATTGATAAGAAGGGGTTGCAGGCAGAGACATCACTCCCTCTGTACCACACTATCCCAAAGGTGGACCTAGGGAACCGCGAGAAGGGGTGGACTGATGAGTGGGATTTGCGCCAGGGTGACAATTTCATGAATGATTGGGCCGGGGCCGATTGGGTAGGTGGATCATGCGAGGAGTTCGGGGCAGACCTGAGGTGAGTGGTCTTATATGAAGTGGCTTAGGCCTCTCAATTCCCTATCTATCAACCGAAGTATCTGATACCGGTGTTGCTGAAAAGATGGTCATCAAGGACAAACATATTCCATTTTCACCAAGGAGAGGTTGGCATCAACCTAGGATACCTGCGCCATATCTCAGGGGTCCAAATACTTGGGGCGATGTATGATTAGTTCCTCCCCTTTATGAGTGCATGGGAGGACACAGAGAAAATTCCACCAGTGGAAGGGAATTGATGGACCTAGTGCTGGGGGATGACAAATAGTCGACGACGGACATCCATTCCAATTGATGGTTCAAGAAGTTAATGAACTTCCTGGAAGATAGGCAGTTCCCTGTGATGCCTCAGACTTTCCTGATGGGGGATTAATGAGGCAAGGAACACTCATACTCGCTGCTCTTAGAGGAAATCTAGTGTAAAACCTAGGGATTCTGTGTTAGTACTAAGAAGCAATCGGTAGACAGGTTGGTGGCATTCATTGTAGCACTTATATGCTGTTGGATCCTACTAGTGAGAGACACAAACATGGGACTGTGACCGAGCACGTTTATCATGGCATCCATGTTGGTGACATGGGGACAGTTCAACCTCAGGATCCCGATGCTTTCCATGTTTTATGAGATGCTATGGTATATCAGTGAGTACAAGATCCGTAGAGGCTATAAAAGACGTTTCACCTTCTATATGGGTGGATAGAGGTGCATATTAGTGGTATCTATGAATTTTAGAACATCGTTTCTCCTCTAGGATCGGATTTTTGCTCATCCATTCTGAATGTAGTAGGGACCTTTCAGACTCATCTGAGCTCGCTTCTAGTGCTGAACCGGGTTTGGAAGGATGACGAGTTTAACCTCCACCTATTCCCATTTCCAACAGATGTGTTCACTGATGAAGGCCACAGAATGAATTAACATTGGTCCTACCTCTTGTCCTTTTGAGGTCGAGTCTTGGTGGTGCAGGTTGACTATGAGTCTCTCTGTGAACCATACACCCCACACCATTTTGTGAGGCAGTTTTGACATATGCAGCAGTTGACCGCGTGGGTCTACTTGGGGGTGGGCCATGAGGAGCATCAGTGTGTGATGATGCTGTTGTGGCTCATGTTCATGCAGGAGGATGGGAAGATACGGAACAATATGCTTCTTCCCAAAGCCTTCTTTGGGATAGTGAAGGAGTATTCCAAGAATTGGGAGGTGGCCTACCCAGGGGAGATGCTAAAGCAGCCAACCGTTCGGGCCAGTGATGTGGTGCCTCCCCAACCCCGAGGCCGGGGTTGGAAGGCAACGGGGACATCCCATGGTGGCAGGACTACAATGACGACAATTACTCTACCGGTCGAAAGAGAGGTAGCAGTAGTGGATCCAGCAGTGGTAGAAGAACCGGTGGTCCGAAAGTAGCAGATTCATCTGCAGGGGAGGCCACCAATGGGATTTCATAGGATATCCAATTGGGCTCCGGGGAAGTGGTTGTGTCACATACAAATGTTAGAGAATTTTGTCTTCCCAGAACCTTAGGAAATCTGGGATGTCAACAGGCA
This sequence comes from Viscum album, assembly GCA_963277665.1. Classification (NCBI taxonomy): domain Eukaryota; kingdom Viridiplantae; phylum Streptophyta; class Magnoliopsida; order Santalales; family Viscaceae; genus Viscum; species Viscum album. Next base: position 1,318,479,893 of record OY728166.1, read on the forward strand.
GTTCCTAAATCCATCCGAGATATGGAGACACCATAACCAACTCAGGATGGATTTTCTGGGGATTGGTCGTATCAGGGTTGGCTTTGCAGTATCACAAGTGGAGTGGTAGTGATACATAGCTGAGATGGAGGATTTTATGCACTCCTGTGGGGCTCCACACCCAATCAGTGACTGGGTAAAAGTATTACTATATCAAACAATCCCTCTTCAATTGATGGATGATGAATTGATGGAGTGATTCCCCCTACCAGAAGAGTTAGACGAGTCATTCTGGAGAGGGGAGGCTGGTGATAGGTGTCCTCTAGAGGAGGGTGAGGTCGGTGATTCAGACCCAGAACTTGAAGAGTTTGCAGAGGCTCTCAGGGTAAAACCCTAAGACACTTTCCTGGGGTCCGCTTCCTAGTCACTTAGGACTCCTCATTGACAACTGTGCATGAGGGAATCATATACAGAAACTTCTCCCACCCAGTAGTATATGGAACTGCGTGAAAATCAGAATATATACTCATGGCTATGAAGATCATTGTATGAGAGGTTCCTTGAAACCCATGGTATTTCTTCCAGATCCTTCAGAGTTCCTAAAATATATAGAGGGACACTCTTTGGGGTTCTTATAGAAACAACCCAAGAAAAATACGAGTTGTTTGATCTCTATATGCATCCTTCATAGAATACGTAATGATCATCCATCGATCAAAATAATTTATTCTTGTTTGCCTCTTGTATATACAATTCTTAAAATGGCATGGGCTACTTTGGAAAGGATGGATGGAACTCCCAGTAGTGCCTTTCCCAGGGGGACGCCGATGGTTATAGAGGCGGATACCCAAACTGACCAAGCTATGATACTTACGATCACTGGTGGGACCGTTAGTAGGACATAACCAGAGACCATAAATGTGGGGTCTGACATTGAAGATCAACCGAACAAAAATGGTCCTAGCATACCCGACCAGACACTAGATGCAAACCCTGATAATTAGTTCTTGGGGGAATTTCTCACATATGAGCCTACCAACCCCACAAATCGAGATGTGGCAGCCTACGAAGAGGAGGATATAAAAATACCCCATCACCGGTCATGTAAGTTGATTAAGAGGTTCATCGATGACACCCTTAAAGAACAATAGATAGACTATACGGGGTGACTTTGGTCCCAGCTGCATGATCTATGCATTGGGGCAGTGGATACCTAGCATCCTCACATGCTCGTATAAGATCTCATGGTGTAGAAGATTCAGGAATATGAATATTGCCTTGGTGTGGGTTGGAAAGGGAGAAAAGCGGTGAACATCAAGAGGCTCCAGGAGGCTGAAAATGAGAATCCATGGTAGTAGGTCCAGGAATATGATAATTTCACTTTCCTCACCATGAAATCAGAGCTTATATTGCAGATGAAGGCCCCAATGATAGAGGCCGAAGAAAAGATGAAGCAAGCATCCAAGGAGATGGCTACTATCCAGAGCGATGAGAAGCGGGCCTGGACTGCGGCTGACAATCTTCACCACATTGCTGCTGAGGAGGAGCAAGAACTAAACAGGTGACTTTGAATCCTGGATGCCACAACCTAGAGAGTGGTGGTGCTCTAACGTTATTTTGATGGGGTCAACCCATCCAAGGGAGGGGTTGATCCTCGGGTATTGTGATGCATGTAACTTTTGACTTTAATTTCATGCTTTGATTATACATACTGGATGCATGCATGGGTTCAATTATTTTCTTTGGCTAACTACATGTCTGTCACATTCTTGAAAATCTCGTGATCAATCCCTAAGATCACCTGGGTCATGCCCGACTTGAGAAACAAGGGATGACCAACATGTTATTCCACCCGAATATGAGAGTTCCAACCATGTTTCAGGCATCTAGGGATTGAATAACTCTTCCAGATTTCTGGGAAGAAAAAGGGAGGTATGACTGGAGAATGAAGGTCTGAGAATAGTTGAATCTCCATTTTCCCAATGCGCTCTAGTGCATGAGTGGGGTAATTCTAGGGGTGTTAGAATCAATCTGAATTGTGGGGAATGTAAGGAGTGAATCACGATACTCAAGATTCGAAACATTGTGGGGGTTACACTACAATAAAGGATAGCTGTTGAATATATTCAAATCACAGCATCCTTAATATTTTTTATCCTAACATGGGGATAACAAATTAGCACCGACCGCTGACCATGTTCTAAACAGAGGGCCTGAATCAAAATGTTATCTATAAGTCTTCCATAACGTTATCCCATGATAGTAGGCGACCCATAGACTGAGCAACCATACTATTAGGGGGTTCCATGAGATGTGAAAGGGGATGAGGGTCCGAATAAAGTGGACACAAATTTTGGAGGTTGGAGTGATGGTTTGTTCCACTGGAATCTAACACTATTGGAATTATGCCACTATGGTGGAAACACATTAGGTGGGCACATCGATCTGATCAGGGATCAGACTTACTTCTGAACAGGACCTCTCTAGTAAAGACCTAGAATTATATGTAGTTTTAAATGATACAAAAATGGATGATATACATGTAGTTTAAATGTCATATGGCGAGGACATTGGAAGTAGTTTAAAGGTCACACTGCCTGGACCATGATCGGGGCCAAGGGGCCCGAACGGTTGATGACCCTGGGTCTGGGCCCAAGGATAATTTTCTTGGGTGTCTCTAAGTATCCCATTAATATGGGAATCTAGAAAAATTTAGTTCTTGAACATGGCATAGTCAGAAACTAATACTGATAGGGTAAATCCTCTCTGGCGAGGGATCTGGTGCATCCCATAGTTATTATGGGGCATCTTGAACTTGTTCTGGGTAGAGCTGTAGTTTAATGTCATGAATTGATGACATATATAATCGTTCAGTTTAACGTCATATGATAGGACATGAATGATGTGGAGATCCCAAAAGGGAGTACATGATGTGGTAGGTATAAGCCTGACATGAATGTGAACACAAGGAGTCTACCTCACACTGCGTATTCCCAGAGGAAGTAGGTTAAGTTAAAGGACTGAAAGTAAAAGTTAGGCTGGGCCTAAGGAAACTTTTTCAGATGTTTCTACATACCCCAGGAGAATGGGAATCAATACATACATAGTTTTGGAGGTGTAAAGGTATTTTCCTAGTGCCAGGGATGATAAGGTATTGTGGGTCTGGTCCACACACTGAAAGAAGCAGAATTTGATATATCTTGTTTGTCCTTTAGGATAGATGTGTGTTTTTTTCTGAAGCGATAAATTGAGGACAGAAAATCCTGGGGTCTCTACAAAAATATAGCCACATGTAGGCCTTGAAAAAGGGTATAATGGATGGAAAATACCAAACATGATGTCCCCCCTGAGTGAAGTCATCATAATACAGTTCTATTTTTCATCGTGTGGAAAGGATGATAATATCATAGTCTTGGGTCGTATGATAGGACCAACCATGCATTTTAACGTTTTGAAATAAAGGCATAATAGTTTATAGTCATGTGGGACCAAGAGATATAGTTTATTGTCATATGTCTTGGACACATATAGGAGAAACACGGTTTTAGGGGGAATGCACATGACGTGATAAAGCATACATGACGTAAATGAGGGTGAGGTCCACATCACACCATGCAAAAATTCACGGAAGGAACCTCAAGCCAAGGGTCTAGCAAAGGTCAGAAAATATGGGTCTAGAACTGTAGAAGAAATGTCTATGTGTTCCTATGTATCCCATGAGGATGGGAATCAAGACATATGTTGGTCTGGGAATGCAATTTAACGTCATACAGGACAAGAGGTAGGATAGACTAGCTCCTAGAAGGGGAGTATGCGGTGAGGCTACTGAAAACCCAATGTGAATGAGGGAATAATCCCACACATGCCACACCATGAAATACTATAAGATTAGGGGCCTAAAAGGTTGAACAGAAGAGAGAATTAGTGGAACCTGATCTGGACCCAAAGATAAGAGGTTTGGGCATTCCTACATATCCCATGAGCATGAGAATCAAGCTAGACATATTAATAAGGAGAGGACGTATAGGGAGATCTTATTTTATGGTCTTAGAGATCGGACCATAGAAAAGATAAACTCTTCAAATTGAGTGTATACCTCGATCTAATTCCTAAGCCCACATGAGTCAAACTCAGGGTGGGAAACAAGGGTGGAAGAGGTCTTTGCAACACATGGGAGACACGTAAAGGGGAAATTGGTGCCGAGACTTGAATAATGCATTTCTGTGGATTTGTCCTCCAAACGTGAAAATGTGCCCTGGGGGATAGTACCAAGAGTGTCTAAATTCCACTTGAACATGGTAGGGTGGAAAATGATTTGCATCGTGCAACCAACATTTTAGGTCTCGGTGGGGTTGGCGTGACGATGGAGGATAACTGTTGACCATGTTCGAAACATTGTATCTATATCATGTGAGCTGAAATGGGAACAAGAAATGAGCATCAACCACTGACGATATTTTCAACGCGGGACCTGTATCAATTTTTTGTTCGAAACCCTTGAGGACGTTGGCCCATAATGGTAGGATAGCCCTTGGGCTGAGCATCCATTCCATTTGGGGATCCCTTCTGATGTGAAAGATAATGAAATCCCAAATGAAGGGGAACATGAAGCTTAAGAAAATGGGAGAGGGCATGTCTTGGTAGAATCCAATACTCTAGGTCCTCAACCAGGGTACTCCTGGGCACATTGGTGAATTACTAAAGTGGGTCGAGGGGCCCAACTTAAGAGTAGCTGACTCGAAAAGATGATTGTAGGAAAGAGGAGAAAGGGGCTCTTAGGAGAAAGAGGTACATGAGTGGTTTTTACAATCCCAACATGAATGAGGACTTGGATTCCATACCACATTGCATACCCCTCTCTCGGAAGGACTCAGGGTAGGGGCTAGGATGATGATGATATTTCTATGAGACGAGGATGGGCCCACAGGATAAATGTCTGGGCAGTTCTACGTATCCCATGAGGATGGAAATAAATCCACATGTAGTTCTAAGGGTGCAGTTCAGCATCTTTCAGGATGATAGGTCTTAGTTTATAGTCATAGAGATCAGACTGTAGATTCATAGTTTAATGTCATGGGAATGAGATAGATGGGTAGAAAGGATGAATCACCACACCTATTATGTTGGATCCTAAAAAATGACAACAATAATCAAGGATAAATGCTGAATGTGTTCACAACATAGTATCCATATAGTATGAACAGGGATGGGGGAAAAACTTGAGCGTCAACTGTTGACCGCATTCGCAACATGGGACCTGTATGAATTTTTCAGTCGAAATCCTTGAGGACGTTGGCCTGAAATGGTAGGAGATCCCTTGGTCCAAGAATCTATGCTGTTCGGGGGTCCTTTTGGATAGAGAAGATGATGGAAACCCAACAGATGGGGCACATGAAACATGGTAGGGCCTGTGCTGACAGAAAAGATGATATGTGAAAAAGGGATATCTCAAGGGGATATGTGTGGCATGGAAAAAAAAGCCAGACATGAATGAGGGTGTGAGTCCATACCATACCACACAATCCTAGTTGAGAACATGGGATAGGGGCCAAAAGGGTCGAGGAATCTAAGGCTGGGAGTCCCGTCCAACTGTGGCCACATGACCCATCATGCGGGTATAGCCTTACCATAGATCCTAAGCCCACGTTAGCGATGCTCTATGTAACGCCCCGACCCCAGTTACCTAGAGTCAGTGCATTATTACATAACATTGGCATGATCACAAAAGATCAAGTCTCGAAAGACCAATTAGTTTAGTAGCCTTGGAATAACTAGATACATTCATAAAGTTTACATTACATCATAAAGTTAAAACTACAAAAACAACATCTTGTCTTCATATCCCCTCATACTATCCCTGTAGGTCATTCATAAATTACTTCTTCACATCCTGGGAAAAATAAAACATTGAATGGGGTGAGCTCAGATGATCAGTAAGGATAACAACATAAAAGAAACTTTCATAAATAGGTATAAACATTTAAGGCAATGTATAACTAAAACAAAAGCCTTTTAAACATGAACTTCCGCATAATATGGAAAAGATAAAATGAAATAATGCCATTTACTTATTCACATGGATATTCTACTAGTCGAATAATCATATGTAATATCAATAACCACTTTCATAATGATGGAATGCATAATGCCAGACTATTATAACCACATAGCCTAGGGCTCATGCCACGACTACAAATAAGATTTTGTCAAGGCCTTATGCCAAGACACTAGTTTGTCTCATGAGACCTACCAATGCATCGAGGATCTATAGGGGGCTCCACCCATCACTTACTAAGTCTAATGCATTCTCATATGAAAAGGTTTAAACATAACATAAACATTCATATTAAAACTAACATACGAAATGCCAATACTTTATCTATAAACCATGAGTGTTATAAAAATAACTCATCCATAGTCAAACATATCACAAAACCTTCAATACAATATGGATGTTTTTCATCATAATAAATCAACCTCAAATAATCTTAAAATCCATCAAAGGATGTTGACATAGATGAAACCAAAACTATTTGAGAGAAATATCTCTTTTTCTAAAATCATTTAAAAGTAACATAATTATAAAATAAAACATTTACTTTGAAAGTATTCTTATATGCTTATAAGGGAAGCTTAGTGGATTTTATAACAGTGGAAAATAGCTGCACCCGCCATATAAGATAAAAAAAGACATTCTTACCTTAATTTGTCGAAAATATTAAAAAGGTCCTTGTTTGGAAAATGATATAAAGATTCATTTATAAATTTCATATAAAAGTCAAACAAGGGTATAAATGACTTTAACCCATATTCTGTAAAATAGTAAGAATGTTTTGAAAAACATTTTTAAGAAACATGGATGTGGCTGATAAAGAGGTCCCAATAGATAATTACGTATAAACAACCTCGGATAATGAAGAGATTGTGAAATAAACCCTTACCTCGTACATTTCCTTGGTAGAGGGTAGGTTAACCTCATTTATAATGGTGGAATAATTCTTATTAAATTATACAAGAATCATATTCATTAATATGATATCATATATGATCTTTTAATAATGATTTTTTGATAATATTTTAGTATTTTCGTCGTTTAGGGTGTTAACTTACTTGTTTTATTTTATATGTTTTGTTACATAAGTCATGTTTGTTATGGATAGGTTTTATATTATTCATTTCCAGAATTATATAAAGTTCTTAAACATTACTTGTAATCATCAAATTAGAATTAGTCTTGAATGGATACATTGGGGAATGAATCTCATCGTGTTCGTGGAGATGGTAGTCCGTACATACGCACGAGCGACAATATCATTCTTTTGATATTAAAATAATATATAATTGGATATATATCATATATAAAGAATCATTAGCATGTTATATTTATTATTTACAGGAATTACCCATCATTATTATACCCATCCAAATAATAATTTATTTAATAACAATGACACCACGACATGGAGACGGTAAGCCGTACGTACAAACGTATGGTGACATGTCATTCAAAGGATGGATAGAATACTGAATATGGTTGTACCATATTTATAATAACATCACAGTATATAGAATATACTGGAGTTATTATTTTAGAATGGTAATTACAAAGAAATAAGAAGTTGAAGAAGAAAGGAACTTGAAAGATGGTGGTGAAAACATTACCTCTTCTTCGGGATCTTTCTTTTGATTTAATCAAAAGGGCTCCTTAAGATGGATTTCTCACTAAAAGAAGGCCTCTAGGATTAATGGAGGATATTTTAGAGGGTATTTGGGTAGAGTGTGGTCGAGTTGAAAGGCTATGAAGGTGTGAAATTGAGAGAAGGGGGAGTTCCCCTTTATAAGAGGGGTGAGGGGCACCTTTGGAAAAGCTAGAAATATTATTTTATAATAAATTCATATTATTTTTCTAATGGATTAAAAGTGGTTTATTTAAATTTTAAAGTGGGTATAGGTAGAAAACCACTCAACCAATAGGTTTTAGACAGGTTTGGGTCACTTTATTAACCTTATCTTTTAGTTTTAACTCTTAGTTAATTACTTTGACACTTACCATGTCTTTTTGTGTTTTTATATTATATAGTCTATAAACATACTATAAACTTCCAAACGACCCCCCAAGTGGTAAATTACGGATACACCTATCTTTATTTAAGTCTCTTATCCGAGCCTTAGATTTTTAGGAATAGAATATAAATTAATAATATAATATTTGTTTTAAAAACTCTTTTATGTCAATTTTGACACTATTGAGTATTTTGATTTTATAATTTCTTAACAGCATTATTACTTCCAAAAAAATTTATATAATCTAGCCTAATATGTCATATTGACTTATAAAATTAGTTGAATTCATAAAAAGTCTCAAATTACATTTATTTTGATATTTATAATATCAATTATTTTAATATTTCATTAATTAGTTAATTACTGCATCACCATTGTGTCATAAATAAATTAAATTATTTCGTGTATAAGAATTATAAATAAAAAACCATTATGCTTAAAATATTTTTAGCTTTATAATGAATATTTATAATTGAATTTATCTTATGTATAACTCTATATTAAAAATGTTTTAGTTATTAAACATTGATTTTAATTCTTCTTTGAATTAAATAATAATAAATGTCCTAATCTAATACTAGTGGACCTAAATGATAATATTTTATTACTAAGGTTGTCTTTGGTCAAGATACATTTTTCAATAGAATTAGGACATGTTTTAGGGTAAAATTAATATCATTTTACCCTCAATTACCCTATTTACTTTTAACCGTGGTAAATAAAAGTAAAAAGTAACTATTCACTAAAAATTATTTTTATCTCATTGAACCAAATTTTACTCCTTCATATTAATCGTTTCTCTTGTATTTTAAAAATTACACTCACAGAAGCGGTAAAATTAAGTTTTATGCGAATTTCCAAATTCTCATAGGAGGTGGGTAAAAGACAGTGAAAAGTTCTATAAAATTTTTATATATCTTAAATTATTCTATACTAACTCCAATGAATTACATTGAACTTATATAGGTACTATGTATCTATTTTGACCTTAATTAAATTTAAATAAGATAAATAATTATTTAAATAATAATTCGGTTTTAAACTATAACTCAGTGTTTTTTCACTATTCATCAAAAATTGAATGTTTTCAGAAAAATACAAAAAATTCACCCTATGATAATTTCGATATTCCGCATCCAAAAATAAAGTCCATTTTGAAGGATAAAATTTATAAAAGTTCAAAAAGTGGTTATTACAATTCATAATGGATAGTTTGATTGGTTGTTATGTGTGTTAGAACTCGAAGTTGCGTACAACACACGCTACTATATTATTCAAAGAGAAGCGTATTGTGGAAGCTTGGGGTGTTACATTCTCCCCTCTATCAAATAATTTCGTTTGAAAAAAAATTCGAATACTACTGCAAGAAACGACTCGGGTGGTTCTTCATCATATGTTCCTCAGGTTCCCACGTCGCATCTTCCATCTTATGGTTTCTCCACAACACTTTTATCAGACGATTCGTCTGGTTTCTCAGTACTTGTTCTCTCATATCAAGATTCCTGAAGGGCTCTTCGCAATAATACAGATCAGGTTCCAGTTCTAATTCCTCATAGGTGAGTACATGTGTTGGGTCAGGCATGTATTTCCTCAACAGTGATACGTGGAACACATCGTGAACTTTGGAGAGACTTGGTGGCATTTCCAAACAGTAAGCTACAGCCCCAATTCGTTCTAGAATTTTGAAAGGTCCGATGTACCTGGGACTCAATTTCCCTTCTTACCATAACGTATAACTCCCTTCCATGGAGTTACTTTCAAGAAAACATGATATCCTACCAGAAATTCCAAATCCTTCCTTTGGTTATCGGCATAGCTCTTCTGCCTACTTTGAGCTGCTTTGATGATGTTTTGGATTAAGTTTAACTTTTTCATTGTTTCCTCCACTAGTTCAGGGCCTACAAGTTTTCTTTCACCAATGTCATCCCAACAGGTTGGTGTACGACATCTCTTTCTGTATAACGCTTCATATAGTGCCATCTGAATACTCGAATGTAAGATATTATTATAGGAAAATTCTACCGGAGGTAAATATTGATCCCACATACCCTAAAAGTCATGTGAGCAAGATCTCAACATGTCTTCTAAGGTTTTAATAGTCCGTTCTGATTTTCCATCTGTTTGAGGGTGGTAGGCAGTGCTCAAACGAAGTTTAGTATCCAAGGAATTCTGAATACTCTTCCAGAATCTTGAAGTAAAACATGGATCATGATCAGAAACAATCTATAGGGTTACTCCATGAAGTCTCACAACTTTATTAATATATAGTATTTCTAGACGTTCTAGTGGTAGATCTTCTCTTATAGCAAGAAAATGTGCTGACTTGGTAAGATGATCAACAATAACCCATATTGCATCATTCCTTCTAGGATTCTTTTGTAGCCCCATAAAAAATACCATTGTAATATTTTCCCATTTTCACTCCGGTATGGGAATAGGTTGCATGACTCCTCCGGGTTGTTTCCTTCTAGCTTCACTTGTTGACAAACCATACATCTTGACACAAAATCAGCAATCTCCCTCTATATTTTGTCCCACCAAAAGTGTTCTTTCAAATCTCTATACATTCTGGTGCTCCCAGGGTGTATAGAGAAATTGGAGATATGGGCATTATCTAACAATTCCCTTTTCAGATCAGGTATATCATGAACAAAAATTCTCTTCCCAAATTTTAAAATTTCTTCTTCATACACAAAGTCTCTCAACCTCCCATCATTCACAGCTTTAATATTATTTTGAAATTCTTTATCATCAGTCTGAGAAATCTTAATCCTTTCTAGTAAAGATGGTTTGGAATCCATTTGGAAAAGAATTTATGTTTCACCTTCCATGGTTATTCCCATGTCCATCTTCACTAGATCCATGAAAATTAGATCCCTTTCAATTCTCATATTGTTCAAAACACCATATTCTTTTCACAAAACATTGTTGGAATGATACATCCCTTAAGAGTTTTAACTGACAACTCCCTTGTTAAATCAAATTGGAAATATCTAATTTTCTTAGCAAACTAGGAAGATATGAAACAATGCAATGATCCAGAATAAAATAATACATTTTCTAAACCTGAGGAAACCATTGAATTACCTACCACCACGTCTTTCAGAGCTTATACCTCAGCAGTATTGATAACATAATCTTGTCCTTGATCCCTTGGCCTTTTCTGAGGTAAGTTCCCCCGACGCTTAAGACATTCATTTCCATAATGTCTCATCTCCCTGCAATTGTAGCCTTGGATATCGGTAGCTTCCTTCTTCCCCTTGCAATCACAAGCTTGGTGGCCTTTTTCACCACACTTGTAACCGACTCCAATTCCTTTTAAGCAAGTACCGGGGTGTTTCTTCCCACATTTACTACAGGATGGTTATTCAACATTTCCCTTCTTCCCCTTATTTCCATTCCCAGAGTGATCAACAGGTCTCTTCTTCTCATGATTTTCTTTAAATTCATAAGACTTATAGAATTCCTCTTCTGTCTTGATAGCATAAGAGACAATATCTTCGTACAACGAGAAGGTTTGTGAGATTAATGCTCGATGGAGAAATAGTTTTAACCCATCAAATAAACGATCAATCATACTTCTTGGGTTACGTATATAATCTCCAGAATATCTTTCTAACCTTGTAATGTTAGCCTCATACTTTGTGACATTCCCATCCTCCTTTTGTCCCAGACTCAGAAATTACCTATCCATATCTGCTCGATGGTCACGAGGAAAGTATTTTTCTATGAAAAGTTCTTTGAACTCCCTCCATTCTATATCTGATACTTCCTCGTCATCCTTTGTGTTTTTAATCAAGGGCCCCTATTGATCAGCATCTCCAGTGAGGCGGTAAACTTCTATTTCACTACTCCCCAAAGCCTGAAATATTTTCTATAGGGAATTTATCCATTGCTCAGCTACTAAGAGATTTGTACTCCCATTGAATGATGGTGGTTGTTGCCTCAATAATCAATCTAACATTGATCTTCCACGCTGAAGATCAGGGTGCTCCATACGAGTAAGGTTATTATTCATAACCTGAGTGAGTTGTCCCAGTATGGTGATTAGATGATCTGCACCAGTTGCATCACCAGCTCCACTACAATTATCTTGAGCAGGAGGTATATCCCTACATGGATTGCATGCATTGATACGATTTCCATTTCTTCCACTAGGTGCCATTTCTAAACAATGGCATAAACTAGATCAGTTTGTCAATCAAAATACATAATTCTATACTTGTAAAACACTTAAAATAAATTGAACTATTTATGGATATAATCCATAATCATAAAAAAAATTCATTGAGGAAGTATTTACTCATAAACCCTTCATAATGGTTTGTATTGAAAATGAGAATTATCTTAAGCGTATCCCACGGGAGTGTCATAACCAAGAGTGAAACAAGGCCTTTTGTCGTGCACCAGTTCCCGTTCGAGTCTAGCTCACAACGGTGTTTTTGGGTTTTACCTCTAGGTACATCTGTGCAAGATCCGCCTCTACCATCTCGTATCCAGACAGGGATGTATTTCTTAGAAAACTCACAAAATCTCTACAATACTAAAATTCTAGGATGTTATTCTATACTAATCCTCAATGTCCATCTTAGGTCTATGTGCTCTAATCAGATTTTATCTAAATCTAGCTTCCAAGGTTTGTACTAAACTTACCATGATTCCAAATGTAACGCCCCAGACCAAGTTACCCAGAGTCGGTGAATTATTACATAATATTGGCATGATCACAAAAGATCAAGTCTCAAAAGACTGATTGGTTTAGTAGCCTTGGAACAACTAGATACATTCAAAAAGTTTACATTACATCATAAAGTGAAAAATACTACAATAACATCTTGTCTTCATATCCCCTCATACTATCCCTATAGGACATTCATAAATTACTTCTTCACATCCTGGGAAAAATAAAACATTGAAATGGGTGATCTCAGATGCCCAGTAAGGATAACAATATAGCAGAAACTTTTATAAATAAGCATAAACATTTAAGGCAATTTATAACTAAAACAAAAGCCTTTTAAACTTGAACTTCAATATAATATGGAAAAGATAAAATGAAATAATTCCATTTATTTAATCACATGGATATTTTTCTAGTCGAATAATCACAAGCAATATCAATAACCTCTTTCATAATGATGGAATGCATAATGACATACTATCATAACCACATAGCCTCATGCCAATACTATAAATAAGATTTTGTCAAGGCCTTGTGCCAAGACACTAGTTTGTCTCATGAGACCTACCGATGCATCGAGGAGCTACATCAGTCTCCATCCATCACTTACTAAGTCCAATGCATTCCCATATGAAAAGGTTTAAACATAACATAAAAATTCATATTAAAAAATAACATAAGAAATGTCAATACTTTATCCATAAACCATGAATGGTATAAAAATACCACTTCCACAGTCAAAAATATCACAAAACCCTAAATAAAATTTGGAAGTTTTGCATCATAATAAATGAACTTCATATAAGCTTAAAATCCATCAAAGGATGTTGACATATATGAAATCAAAACTATTTGAGAGAAATATCTCTTTTTTTAAAATCATTTAAAAGTCACATAATTATAAAATAAAACATTAACTTTGAAAATATTCTTATATTCTTGTAAGGGAAGCTTCGATGATTTTATAACGATGGAAAATAGCCTCACCCGCCGAATAAGTTAAAAAAAGGACATTCTTACCTTAATTGGTCGAAAATATTAAAAAGGTCCTTGTTTGGAAAATGATGTAAATATTCCTTTATAAACATCTTATAAAAAGTCAAACAAGGGTATAAATGACTATAACCCATATTCTGTAAAATAGTAAGAATTTTTTGAAAGACATTTTTAAGAAACATGGATGTGGATGATAAAGAGGTCCCAGTAGATTATTATGTATAAACAACCTCAGATAATGAAGAGATTGTGAAATAAATCATTACCTTGTACATTTCCTTGGTCGAGGGTAGGTTAACCTCTTGTATAATGGTGAAATAATTTTTATTAAATTATACATGAATCATATTAATTAATATGATATCATATATGATCTTTTAATAATGCTTTGTTAATAATATTTTAGTATTATCATCGTTTCGGGTGTTAACTTACGCATTTTCTTTTATATGTTTTGTTACATAAGTCATGTTTGTTATGGATCGGTTGTATCTTATTCATATCCAGAATGATATAAAGTTCTTAAACATTACTTTTAATCATCAAATAAGAATGAGTCTTGAATGTATACGATGGGGAATGAATCTCATCATGTTCGTGGAGACAGTAGTCTGTACGTACGCATGAGAAAAAATATCATTCTTTTGATATTAAAATAATATATAATTGGATGGTATATCATATTTACAGAATCATTATCATGTTATATTTATTATTTACATGAATTTCACATCATTATTATACCCATCCAAATAATAATTTATTGAATAACAATTACACCACGACGTGGAGACAGTAAGCCGTACGTACGCACGTATGATGACATGTCATTCAAAGAATGGATAGAATACTGAATATGGTTGTACCATATTTATAATAACATCACAGTATATAAAAGATACTGGAGTTATTATTTCATAATGGGAATAACAAATAAAGAAGAATTGGAAAAAGAAAAGAACTTGAAAGAGGGTGGTGAAAACATTACCTCTTCTTTGGGTTCTTCCTTTTGATTTGATCAAAAGGGCTCCTTAGGTTGGATTTATGACAAAAGGAAGGCCTCTAGGATGAAGAGATGATATTTTAGAGGGTATTTGGGAAGAGTTTTGCTGATCCCAAAGGCTATGATGGTTTTAAATTGAGAGAAGTGGGGGGGGGGTGCCCTTTTATAAGAGGGGTAAGTGGCACCATTCAAAAAGCTAGAAATATTATTTTATAATAAATTCATATTCGGCTTATAATGGCTCAAAAAGTGGATTATTTAGAGGTTAAAGTGGGTATGGGTCGAAAACCACTCAACCAATAGGTTTTAGACAGGTTTGGGTCACTTTATTTACCTTATCTTTTAGTTTTAACTCTTAGTTAATTAGTTTGACACTTACCATGTCTCTTTTGTATTTTTATAGTATATAGTCAATAAACTTACTATAAACTTCCAAAAGACCCCCAAGTGTCCATTAATGATACACCTATCATTATTTCAGTCTCATGGACGAACCATATATTTTTTAGGAATATAATTTAAATTAATAATATAATATTTTTTTTAAAAACTCTTTTATTTCAATTTTGACACTATTGGGTATTTTGTTTTTGATAATTTCATAACCGCATTATTACTTCAAAATATTTTATATAATCAGTCCTAATATGTCATATTAACCTATAAAATTATCAGAATTCATAAAAAGTATCAAATTACATTTATTATGATATTTATAATATCAATTATTTTAATATTTCACTAATTAGGTAATTACTACATCACCATTGTGTCATAAATAAATTTAATGATTTAGTTTCTAAAAATTATAAATAAAATACCATTATGTCGGAAATCTTTTTAGTTTTCTAATGAATATTTATAATCGAATTTATCTTATGTATAACCCTATATTAAAAATGTTTTAGTTATTAAACTTTGATTATAACTCTTTTAACTCTTCGTTGAATTAAATAATAATAAATGTCCTAATCTAATCCAAGTAGACCTAAATGATAATATTTTATTCCTAAGGTTGATTGTGGTAGATATAAACTTTTCCAATTGAATGAGGACATGTTTTATGGTAATATTAATATCATTTTTACCCTTAATTACCCTATTTACTTTTAACAGTGGTAAATAAAAGTAAAAAGTTAAAATTCACCAAAATTATTTTTATCTTATTGAACCACATTTCACTCCTTGATATTATCTGTGTCTCTCGGATTTTCAAAATTCTACTCACAGAAGCGGTAAAATTAAGTTTCATGAGAATTTCCATATTCTCCTAGGAGGTGGGTAAAAGACGGTGAAAAGTTCCATAAAATTTTTATATATCTAAAATTATTCTAAAGTAACTCGAATGAATTAAATTGAAATTATATAGGTATTATGTATATATTTTGACCATAATTAAATTAAATAAAATAAATAATTATTTAAATAATAATTCGGTTTTAAACTACAACTTAGTGTCTTTTCACTATTCATCAAAAATTGAATGTTTTCAGAAAAATACCAAAAATTCACCCGAAGCTAATTTCGATATTATGAATCCAAAAATGAAGTCCATTTTGAAATATAAAATTTAAAAAAGTTCAAAAAGTTGGTATTACTATTTATAACGGCTAGTTTGATTGGTTGTGGTGTGTGTTAGAGCTCGAAGTTGCGTACAACACACGCTACAGTATTATTCAAAGAGAAGAGTATCGTGGAAGCTTGGGGTGTTACACTCTGTATGGGAAACATAGATTAGGACTAGGTTCTTCCCATCATATAAGGGTATGAAAGCTGGACTCACACTCCTGCCCAAGGTAGACTGACGCTTGAAGAGACAGTGGGGCAGAATGAACCAATGCACCCAGTATTTGGGACATATGGGGGTAGTGAAAATGAAAAAGGATAGCTTTTGAAGATGTTTGAAACACAACATCAATATCATGTGACCTAAAATGGTAACCACAAATGAGCATCGACCGCTGACCATATTCACAATGAGAGACTTGTATCAAATTGTCTTTTGAGTTCCTCGAGGGTGTTGGCCTGAAAGGATATGAGTGCCCTTAGGCTAAGTATCCATACCGTTCGAGGTCCCTTTTGGGTGTGAAAGATGATAGATTCCCAATTACATGGATTGTGTGAGGCATAAATGTCCCTGTGAAATTTAACGTCAACTAGGACAATGAAAAATGTAAAGATCTACAGGGAAGGGGACATATAGTGTGATAATGATGATCCTGGCATAAAGAATGGAAAATGCTGACACCACACTATGTTTTTGACCTTAAGGGAGATTTTGAAGTTGGTTCTGGGCCCACAGATGAAATATTTGGGCGTTCCTACATATCCCATAAGGATGGAAAACAAGAAACACTTAGTTATTGAAGGCCAAGCAGTTTAACATCATGCGATGAGGGTGTGGGAGAATGTATGAGTGAGGAGGGAAGAACATGTTGCGATCATCATAATCCTGACAAGAGTGGGGTCAAAGTATCCTACACGACACCATGTGGGATCCTCCAAGAGAACTATACCCAAGGGGATTGTCAAATTGGAATCTGGGGGCTAGACTTAAGATGAGGCGTCTGAGCATTCCTACATATCCCACGAGTGTGGGAACAAAAAAATACGTAGTTCCTAAAATGTAGTTTATTGTTTTATGGGTTTAAATGTAGTTTAATGTCATGCGAGACATAATGGATTAAGGACATGTAGGACCAGATAACATTTAATGTTGTGTGGGATGACATAAAGTTTAATGTCATGTTGGACATAACAGTTTAAGGCCGTGTAAGACCGAATATAGTTTTACGTCATGTGGGACGACATACAGTTTAATGTCATGTGGGACATAACAGTTTAAGGTCATGAAGGACCCTTCCATTGCTCATGCAATGTATAGAATAAAGAAATTGGAATTGGTGGGAGGTGTTATACGTTCACCATACATGGTAACCAGAGAGTATACGCCATTGGGGTAAACCTTGTGAATTATTTAAGGTCCTTCCCATTTGGGATCCAATTTGGGTGGTTTTCATCCAGGTATAATTGGTGTTCTCGAGGCCAACACCAAGTCACATTTCAAGAAAGTACAGGGGTGAAATTTCTTGTTGAAATCTATAGCTATATTGTTCTGATGCCTCTACAGATTGTGCATGGCATGAAGCTTGATCTCTCTGAGTGCATCCAATTCCGCCATACATATTTCAGCTAATTTATCTCGTGCTTAATGATCATAGATAGGTGTGTGTAATGAAAGAAACTGAATATCGATGGGCAAGACGACCATTACTCCATCCACTAGGGAGTTTGGGGTCACCTGTGTGGAATTACGAGTCGTCGTCCGATAAGCCCAGAGGGAGTTGGGGAGCTTGTACGGACAACTCTTCCTATTCCGACCAACCATCTTCTGAAAAATGTTGGAGATGGTTTTTTGAACACCTCAATCTTCCCATTTAATTGTGCGTGATAACAGGTGGTATGGTTAGAACAGATGTTGTACTTGGCATACAATTTCTTGAGCTCAGCTACCCGAAATTTCGTGTCGTTATTGGTAAGGATGGTGTGAGATAATCCAAATCAGTAGATGATGTTTGAGCTCACAAAGTAAATTATTGAATGGGACTTGACATCCTTGAGTAGGACTTCCTATGAACATTTGGAAAAGAAATCCATAATGGTCAGAATGAACCTCCATTGGTGAGTTATAACTGGTGGATATGGTCCCACGACATCGAGTCCCTAGAATGCAAAGGGCCAAGAGTACTTAGTAGAGTGGAGAGGATCCAGTGGCCAATGCACAAAGTTTGTATGATTTTTAAGGCATGAAACCTCTTATAAAACTCAATTTAGTCACGAATCATAGAGGACCAAAAATATCCCATCCTCCGTATTTGGTGAGATAGTTTTGGCCCAATTTGATGAGCCCTGCAGGAATCGGCTTGAACCTCCAACATGACCTGAGAAATTGAAATTCCATGAATGAAATAGAAGATAACCCCATCAAAAACACACTTATAGAGGATCTTATTGAGACCAAGACCACTCTAGAGGGTAAACTACAACTCATGGAATTGGATTCACTCATGCTCGGGTAGATCTACCAAGAGATTACTGTGCTTGAGGTACTCAAAAAAGGAGGTTCTCTAGTCGGGTATCACTTTAATCAATGCATCCAGGGGACCTAGAGGTCCTGATGTGGAGGCTCTAGTGGTAAGGTGGCTAAATTGCGGGATTTCATTGTCATCTGGAGTGACAGGAGTGAAAAATATTTAGTGTGCCACATGGATAATAAAATTATCCTGTTCAGGATCTGTGAGAGATGTAGCTAGACTGGCCAAAGCATCAGATCGACCATTCTAGGATCGAGGGACATGAGTAACTTATGGCTGATATGGGAATTGGGCCATCATCTGGAGGGTTCATTCCAACAGTGGTACGAGCTATGGCTTTTTGATGACATTGTCACAGTAGATCTTCTTGACAACTAGTTCAGAGTACCCTTTCACATTCAAGTGGGGAACATCAATCTCAAGGGCCATATCGAGGCCCGTAATGAGAGCTTGGTACTCCGCCTCATTATTGGTGTCACCTTCTAACAACTTGTCTGAATAAGGCAGAATAGATTGTGCTGGGGTAATGAAGACGAAACCCAAGACTACTATGTTGAGTCTTGGGTCATTGAGCCTTCTGCCAGTGGGGCCTTGAGAAGCACTATCAAAGTAAATTTTCCAGAATGTAATGGTTTGGTTGACTGAGAGTATTATCTCATAATGAAAATCAAGTTCCAGAGACTAGTCCATGGGAGTTGGATGACAGGTGACGAAATAGGCCAATGATTTACCTTTGATAGGCTTCTGTGAGATAAACCTGATGTATAACTACTAGAGGATCACTACCCCCTGAGCAATATGGCCTGTCAACATTGGGTGGTTCCAGACGTACTTCAGTGGGTCGACCAAGGAAACCAGTTGTACCTCATGGTGCTGCAAGTAATGTGACATCTTTTATACTGCGAATACTAGTGCAAGGGAGCTTTTATTGACAGGGGACTATCTGGTCTCCATATTGAGGATAAATAGACTAATATACTAGATAATATTTTCTATTCTCTCATTGTTCTTCTGGGTAAGAAGGGTTCCAAGAGTCCATTCCAAGGCATCCACATAAAGGACCAGCGGCTTTCCGGAGACGGGTGACATAAAGACCAGAGGTTGTAACAAGTACTTCTTGATTTCCTTGAAAGCAGGATAACATTATTCATCCCTTTGGTAGATAGTGCCTTTCTTTATGAGCCGAGAAAAGGTCTTACACTTACCAGAAAAATTCACAATGAATCGGTGTATATAGGCTAAGCGGCCTTGAAAGCCTCGATGTTCTTGAATTTTGGTGAGGGGAGACATGTGGCTAATGGACTTAATCTTCACCAGATTGATCTCGATCCCTCTATATCTAACACCAAAGCTAAGAAACATTCTAGTGGTGTCACCAAAGACACAATTCATTGGGTTGATATTCAGGTGGTGAGAACGGAGAAATCCAAACACTTTTTCAAGGTCATTGAGATGGTCCTAACACTAGAGAGATTTGACTACCAGATCATCCACGTATCACTCCACCAGTGTCATGAGGATAGGATAAAATATGCAATGCATAGCCTGCTGATCGGTGGAACCTACATTTTTTTAACCGAAGGGCATGACTTGGTAATAGAAAGTACCTTGTGGTGCCCAGACGGTCGTGGAATCCTAATCCTAGGGATCCATTCAGATATGGTTATACCTGTAATACCCATCCATGAAGGATAGGTATTGGAACCTAGCTATAGCATCAATCAAAAATTACATCATAAGAAGGGGGAATTCATTCTTCAGACAATGACGGTTGAGGTCTCGGAAGTCGATGAAGACTATGATCTATCTATTCTTCTTTCTTACTGACACAATTTTGTATAGCCATTTGGGATACTAGAACTCCTTAAATAAATTGGCTCTGATGAGATTATCAACTTTGGCATTGACCATGGCACTATGAGAAGGGTGAATCTTTCTAGGAGGCTTCTTGAACCCATGATGATTTGCTGGGAGACTAAGGCAGTGGATGGATACCTAAGGATCTAGGCTCGACATCTCATTGTAACTCCAGGTGAATACATTGCGGTGTTGTATCGGGAAGTCCACATAATATTGTTTCTCCTCGAGAGGCATAACATCACTGACCAATGTGGGTTTCAGATCCATCTCACTAACGAGGTTCACCTATACCAATTCATCGACTGTGGTGGAGACACACACTTTGAATGCGGGAAAAGAATCATCTAAATACTATTCTTCACTTATGGAGGAGGGATCCTTAGTAGGAAGAGTTTCCTTTGAGTAAACAGATCCTGATGGGAGACTGGTACCAACCTTAGTGGTGGTATACACCGCATAGAAGGATTCCTATGCTACCGAAACCATGCCAATGAAAGCTATTGATCTGATCCCATATAGTATTTGTCCTATGGGGCCTCACTTTATGATATCAAAGAAATTGTGACCCGTTGTCTTGAGATGGTTTATCCTAGCCCGGTGAAACAAGAAAGTATGGCATATTCTTGCTTCCGTGGGGCCGACATCTTGATACCTTATGGCGGTAGGGAGCTGTGGGATAACTAGGTCCAAATTCGTGTAGGAGTATGAGGTGATATTCTGGCATCGGATAGACTTGAGAATGTGCTCCCCCTCATTACAGAAACAATGAATCATTGTACAATGTCTGGGGTTGTAGCCTCAAATAGGTGGATTGGAAAGATGTAGGCATCATCCAGATCTGTCCATGGGTCAGTCACAGCCGTAGCATGCTCAACCTCGTAAGGATGAACCAGCTTGTCCTTGATATTGTAATAGTCGAAATCTAGATAGCGGGTTCCAAGAGTGGAAAATGGAGATGTGTCACCTTGATTTATTCCCACTCAACCATTAAGGTAGTACTTGAGGCACTGATCATACAAAGAAAAGACCTCTGAATGCAGGTGGAGCCATGGCCTGCTTATCAACACATTGTAGGCAATGTCTTAAGAGACAACCCTGAATTAGATACTGGCTACTAGGACACCGAACTGCGTCTTTAGAAGGATAATTCCAACCGATGTCTATTCCATCTTATCATAACCTTGGATTTTTAGGTCATAAGGACTCAGGTCATCCTAAGACAACCCGATTTTTCGTAGTGTCCGAGTCGGGATTAGGTTGATTCTAGAGCATGTGTCTACAAGGAAGCGATGAACCTCTACGCCATTAAAATGGTCAATGATGTACAGTGGGAGGATGTTCCCTGGTATGGGAGAGACTTAATCTTCCCCAGGGAATAAGATGATGGCCATGCATTAAACATTCTCAACTGCCTCAGCATGGAAGGCTTCTGCGGCTGCTACCTCCATCTTGAACGGGAGGGGGATTCTTAAATCGTTGGTGAGGGATTCACACATATATGATGATAGGATAAGGTCCTCAAGGACTAAGATCCTTTCTGGAATTCTAGTAAGATGTTTTAGTACATCATACTTCTGTGTCATGCATGACCTTTGGTTTACAAGAGGTCACTCTTTGATTGGAGGTATAGTGGGCCCTGCCGACTGGACCAACGGAAGACTGGTGCTAGGAATACCCCATTTCTCACTGGCCAAATCCCGTGGAGTGACAATCGGATGAGGGACAGATGACCGAGACTGGTCCATAGAAAATCATCCTGATCACTATGAAGTTGAGGTGGCTCTGCCTGATCAAGGAAAAAAATGGTGGCAAAGGAAGATCTGATGACACTAGATGAGAAAGCTACACGTGCCGAGCTCTATGCTGGACCTACTATCTAGTTTAGTTGTCATGCACAACCTGGACAGAAGTGCTGACTGAGGAACACTGATGACCCAAATTACCATGGCACCATCAATGCTGGAAATGGTTGGGAACATTTGGATGAACCACCTGGTGCCCTCACCATCAGAAATCATATAGGGGTTTTCCATATCTACGATGTTAACCAAGGCATACCTTTGGTGGTCAGATGAAGAATCATCCACCACTTGATGTATTTGGGGAGTAATCTCCATATATGGATTTCTGAAGTCGCTAAGAGTACGAGATGATGATGACATTGGTGGGGGACTTTGTTTTCCTTTTCCCCGCCAATGCTTGCTCTTTTGGGAAGAGGACAACTGAGCTGTTGATGTAGAGGTACTGGCTGCGGGTGATGCAGATTATTTAGATGGTTTAGATTGATTCAGACATGCACAGATAATACCATGGGTACAAGTGACTACCTTACGAGACATCCAATCACTGAACATTGAGGACCCATGGTTAGAAACCCGATGCCACTCACCTTCGCTATCACTATTGCTATAGGTCTTCATGAACATCACATGCCACATGTGTTAGAGCTGGGCCTAACCTGCCCAAGTTTTTGTTGACATGGTCTTGAATCTAATCTTTAAAAACATAAATTTTTCTGATGGTGTGCCCCAAGATTTAGTGATAGGGGTTGTAGTTGGGGCGATCAGTTATATATGTCTCTTCTGGCCTCCTGCATTCAAGAAAACATACAATTCTCTGTTCCAAGGAAATATTGAAATCACCAGAGACTAGAGCCTCATTGAATGTGTAGGTCCATTTTCTCCTATCTAGGAAGGGGGGTCTAGGATCCTGGCCCTAGTGAGGGACTGTAGGAGCCTATCTAGGAGGTGGGACCTGGTTATCACACATGGGCGGTGGCATCACGTTACGCGGGGGCGCCTATCGATTCTATGGTGGGTGCTGCTGGGCCGGAGGCTACGCCTATGGCGGTGGGGCTCTGCGAGGCTACATAGGAGGATCCACCTATAATAACTATTGTTTATTGGGGCCCTTTATTTGGGCCACCATTTCATGCTCATCCTTAACAACCCTTCTTGCAGGAATCGCATGAGGCAACGGGTGTGCCTGCTTGTCCTGCTGTAAGGCTTCCTCTAGGCACTAGGCTTTATCAAAAAAGTCTCGGAATTGCTCAGTGTAATTATGGGTGATTAAAGTGGGGACCAGTTCTGTCTTGAAATTACCGACACAAATCTTCAATAGTTTATCCTGAGTCAGTGGCATGTCATGAGAGTATGTGATCCCATTCCATCGGGCGACAAAATCCACGACATGCTTATCAGGCCTATGTTTTCACTTGAAGAGGTCTGTAATAATCATCTTCCAAGTGGTGGAACTAAACTGGTAAATAAATTTCCAATGAAGATCTTACCAGTCGGCAACTGACCCTATGGGAAGCCGGTTGTACCAGACAAACGCATGTCCTTCCAATTTCTGCACAAAGCATTGGTGTTTTCCAGACTCATGCTACGTCGGAGTTCTCAACATGGGTCCACACCTTGAAATGAAGTTGGCCAGATGCTCCAGAAGTTCACTTGTCCTATTAATGGGGGAGAAGGTGGGATTTCCAAAACTCGGGGGTGATGGCATATCATCCACCCAAGCCCGATATGGATTTCCATTAGGTAGGATTTCCACCTCTCATGTTTCAAGTTCCTCAAGGCGAGAAATGAGTGCCACCATGGGATCATCTGGTTGGGGGTTCCTATCTTGATGGGGATCCCTAACCACCAGTTCATTGGTGGGTTCTTCAACAAGATAAGAAGGCCCGGTGGCTCGTGGAGCGGCTGGTGGGATGACCTGTAGAAGAGATGGGGGAATCTAATCTAGGTCCTAGGGATTTTCTCGTCGCTTCAATGGATTTGGAGACACATATCGTGTCCTCTTGCTGTACGTTCCAGCCTCAAGCTTGTATGTGTGGGAAGGATGTTCAGGGTCACCTTGAGGAAATTCTCTATGGGGAAGTTGTACTTTCCCCTGTGGCTGCAACTCAGGATCACTGTAATCTGGTCGCCAGTCCACAACATGCTCAATAAGGAGATCATCGATCATATTCATATGTCTATGAGTTTTTGATGCAACATTCCTTTTTCGGGATCATCTTACATGTTCTGTAATGATCTTGATAGGTTAGAGGGTTTGACGGCTCTGAGATGCTCCTTACCCTTGTTGGGATTCCGGCTGGGGACCAATGCTTTGGTGAGTACATGAAGACCCAATAGAATTATTTGTGGGTGAGTAACCCTTCTTGACAGATCCAAAAGTTGTGGCACTACCTCAGGGGGTAAGTTTTCCCCAAGTAGTTCTGTTTCTGTCTCTTCCTTTGATAAACTGGCCATGTTGACTGTGACTCTTCCTTGAGTCATATCCTCGATATCACCTGGTAAGTCAGGCTGGTGCCAGATGGAACTGAAGTGGAGGGAAGCATAATGCCCCTATCCATAGATCTTCATGAGGGGATAATCCTCCCTTATAATTCTTCAGAGCACTTTAAATCTCTAGACACATCGTTGTTGTAGGGTTCTATGGCATCCTGGTGACTCAGGGCATTGGGACATGGGGATGCAGCTAAATCAACATGACGTCACTGTTGACCAATGTATTCGAAGTGCACCTGACCCTTGGGGTAGGCCAATTGTTGATGATGAAGATAGAAATGCATTGTCTAGAGTGTCTGGAGAAAGAATCCAACTTCCTCTAGGGTGAGCGATTCTAGTGCACCGAAGTTTGGTGCAATGACTGGCCAAAATATCTCTGAGAAGTAGTCTACCGCAAGAATATACCACAAGCTCCTTGGCCCGGATTTGGGTTCTGGGCCTTGGTTTCCCCACTTGACTACTGGAGACGTCTAGGGAACCGGTAGCATTATTGAAGCAGACCGCTACGATGAAAGGCTAGACGATGGAGAATTCAATGAGCGGGTTGACAAACAGTTGCATCTTGGGCTATCCTCCAAAGAGTGTAGTGACTTGGAAACCACATCACGATAATATGGGATGGTGACTACAGTTTCTGGGGTAGGAACTATGCCTACTAGTGGTGGACCATGATATTGCTCATTTTCAATCAATCCCTAGAATAACTCTTTGTGATCTTTGGTCAAGGTAAAGAATTATCCAGGAGATGATGATGGAGATTGCACGAATGGACCCTGGGATATGGCAAATATTCTTCCTCTTGGTTGTATCTCTAGAGGGAGTTAGGGATCTAGTGGAGCTCTTATTCTAGAAGTACGAGGATGATTCACTTTTTTCCTACCCCAACCCTTGACATGGAGGATCTAGGTGAGGTTTCTATTGCTGAGTTGTATTCCTCTTCAGAATATGAGAAGTAGAAAAGTTAAATCTCATTATGAACCATAACGACACACTTCTTACAGTGTAGACATCGTTGCTGCCTACCCTAGGATGGCTCTTTGGGACATGGTAGATTTTTGGCTTAGGGAGGTCCTTCAGCCAAACTGGTGCTAGGATGGAGAGGGATTCCACCTAAGTGAGATGGGGTGTGATGAGCACCTGGACAGATGTCAAATGGTACACGGGGGGAGGGGGGTACCTTCGTGTCACTGGGTGATGTGCAGAGGGAATCTCTACAAGAAGTTTCGAAGTGGGTAGGAGCATGGGTAGGGCCTCCACTCTTTTCTCCCCTAGCAGCGTCAATATGAGGAGGGTCCTCGTACTGGTCAAACACAACCCAGGTAGGACCTCTTTGATGGGTTCCAATAAAGTGAGGTTGACCTTCACTCCTATGATTTCTAGGGAAATGATGACCTTATATGGATACTGTAAGGACATGGGGAAGGCCTCATGCTATAGATTAACTGGATTTGTATCATCTCCACACCGATTGCTGTGGCGGGGGGAACGACTCCATACCTGATGTCATGAGTGCGAAAGAGACTTTCTTCATGGGGAGGGGGCACATTAGAATTGAAGGTGGATCAGGGTGGACCTCCATACCGAGGCAGTGTGTTGGGAGGAACCACTTTCTCAGTGGTCGCTGTATGAGGAGGACCTCCGTACTGGGTGTCGTTGCAGGGGGTCGGTCCGTGGCTGGCACTACTTGTGCCGACAACCAAGGGAGTTGACCAAGCCTTCCCATGGGGCAGTTGGGGCCTCAATTCGGGTCGGGAATCTTCATTAACCTAATCAGAATAGACAGGGAACTGATGGTATACGTCAGTGGTGACACCATCCTTGGTAGTCGTTGACTTTTACGTCCCTTGACGAGCAACCTCGGCTTGCACCCAATGCTGGCGTTGGGTCAACCGAACTAGGGCTGGGGGTGAAGGCACATAGCTTACATATTCCTCGACCCGTGGGGCTGAGCGGTGGTGCTGGAACAACCTAGTGGGGGCCCTCTGTGGGATCCCCTATATGGGGTCCTGATTGGGTTGTCTTGGACATTCCCCACCTCATCGGCATAGGGGAGGGAGTCAATGAAGCATTCCAGGGAGAGGCTCCCGAAACGATTGTGCGTCAGAGTGGGGAGCATTGGATCCCTATGTGGCCCTTGGGGGTGGAAGTTGCGATGAGACACAGATGCCTCTAGGTCTTATCAATCCATGTTCCTAGTTGGTATGATCCCATCCTTCTCGTATCATCAGATCAGGTTTTTTATCACCCTTCACTGAATAAACTCATACGGGGAGATGGGGTGTAGGCGCCCAGAAACTATGGACACAAAGGTAGCCATGGGAGAAATTAGGCCACACTGGATTGTCGTAGGGACATTTCACATGCCCCTATGTTAGTAGGTGGGAAGATATCAGTTTCCTGATACGACATCATGGGTCCTTGAAAGCAGGGAGATTAAACCATTCGTGCTCCAAAAAGGAAATCGACGTCCAGTGCCCCAGCACTATTCCATGTTCCAGGACTAGTAATAAGTATCCACGCTGACAGCGTCATAGACAGAGATGTCCAAAGTTCAACTACTCTAACTTCGGGTGAGTTTCACATCAGCACCACTATTTTCTTGGTGGGACCCGACACCAAATACATGGATCTGGTGACACACGAGTCCAATAATGTATTGAACACTACTAATCTCCACATTGGGTAGAAGAGATTCACGCCGGGTTCACCATTTCTATTTTTGATGCTTTCACCAGGGAACAAATCCATCTATAGAGGATGCAATGATTGTTTCACTGCATTCCCACTTTCCAAAGGGAGGCCACATCCGTCACTTATTCAGGGTTGTTTTATCCTTGATCAGAATGAGATGATGTGATGTCAATTTCCCCTTCTGTGGATTCGTCCTCGAAACTCGATGCCTAGTCCGGGTCTCCCTTAAAGATTAAGACACTGCTTGTGAAACTATTCCTAGTGCCATTTCATTGTGGATGCCAGTTAATTACACTACTTCCTTCGAGACATTGCATGGGGTCTTGACATGGTAGCAACCTTCGGTTGGGGGAGTAGTCACGTTGGACATCACTGGTGTGTCTGGACGCTGGAACACTGGTGCATCTAGGTTTCTTACCCTTATGATAGGGCTTCTCAGGGGCACCGAAGCTTGAGGATTCCCATGTAGAAAGTAGGAAATAATATTCCATAGGCATGTCTCTGAGGTTTTCCTTAACTTCCATGTTTAACACATGGTATGCTATGACTTTAACAACTAGCGGAGATGGATCAGACTGATCAGAACACTAACACGAGTGGATCAGGTGGGTGCAACCCCTAGAGGGAACACTAATATTGGGACTAATGTGTGGTTTGTTACCCAGTTTCTGCTAGGAGCAGTGATAAAGTGGGTGACATGATCTCATAGGGATGTTGTGGCCTTTGTAAGAATCCAGATAGATAATGGATAATTGAATGAAGTGGTGGAGGAATGAGATGGAATAATCATGAAGGTGATGGTAGTGTTAGTATTAATCCTCGAAGAGACATCCTACGTATCCTCGTGGCAGGGAATCAAAGTCTATGTAGTTCGGTGGGGTGATGGGACACCTGAGGTGGAAACCCTTATGGATGGGATCCGGAGGAAGTGGAACCTTGGGGTTGGGATATGACTTCCCTGAAACACACAGGATCAAGGGAGAGGCCATGATGATACATGTGTGATAGGCTTGAACCACATGGAGGCTTCCTACGTATATTGAATTGGAAAGGATCAAAGTTTACGTAGTTCAGGATGGGGGCATAGAATTGGTGTGTACATATAGAACAAAAACCTGACGATATATTGGGGCTTATGCATGGTTAGCAGCCCAAGTAGCCATAATTCTCGAGGGGTGGACCAGGGACATGGGTCCCAACAAAGGGGACTACAATGGATTGCCTTTAATTGCTAACTACAATGGCTTACTGCTGGTTGAGTGCCACGAATTACCACTGACTGGGGTTCCAAGAGCTTACTGCTGATTGGGAGACACAACAACTTACCATATATTAGATGACACAACATCTTACAATCGATAGGGGACCACAATGGCTTATCATTGATTTGGGTAAAAAACAGATTACATTCGATTAGGGTTAGAACTTAGAGAGGCTTCCTACATACCTTACCATTGAGACAAGGATCCAAACCCACACAGTTCAAATGGGTACAGTTTAATGTCTTACGGGATGAAAAAGGGCATACATTTTAATGTCATGTAGGACGAGGGTGAACCATTGTGAAGTGGTCTAGATTGATGGGTGTTGCGATTGAACCCCATGAAGGATTCCTACGTACCTTGACTAGCAAACAAGGATCATAGTCCATGTAGTTCAGGATGGGGTGTTGTTGAACTGACGAGAAGGGGGTCAGATCCTACAGGTGTTGGTCTTGAACCTCAGGGAGGCTTCCTACGTACCTCACCTTGGCAAGGATCAAAGTTCCCAGAGTTCAGAATGGGTTTGGGGATTACACACTAAGGTGTCCCAGAGGGGGTTTCATGGTCAATGATTAATCTAAGCCTACGTGAGTCATGCTATAACACCCGAGACTTTTATGTTATATAAATCATCAAAGGAATATTTTTCTACACACAACACTTGCTTGGATTTCTTTACACGAAATCACGACCTTCCTTAGTATCTTGCGTCGTATGCAATACCGAGTTTCACTAAACAACGATATACTATTAAAATATTATTAAAACAAGCCGTTATGAATAGTAATAACCACTTTTTGAAATTTAATAAATTTTATTTTTCAAAATGGACTTCATTTATGGATTCGGAATATCAAAAATAGCCTAGGGTGAAATTTTGGTATTTTTCTGAAAACTTTCAATTTTTGATGAATAGTGAAACCACTAAGTGGTAGTTAAAAAACTGAATTTATCATAAAACATAATTTTACCGCTTCTGTGAGTGGAATTTCAAAAATCCGAGAGATACGGTTGATGTCAGTAAGTAAAATATGGTTCAATGAGATGAAAATAATTTTTGGTGAATAGTAACTTTTTACTTTTATTTACCACGGTTAAAAGTTAATAGGGTAATTAAGGGTAACAATGATATTATTATTACCCTAACAAATGTTATAATTCTATTTAATAAGTGTAATTCGACCAAAAAAGAACTTAGGAATAAAATATGACCATTTTGGCCCACTTGGTTTAGATTAGGACATTTATTATTAATTTATTTAAAGAAGGGTTAAAATAGTTAAAATCAAAGTTTAATAAGTAAATAATTTTTAATATAAGGTTATAAAAAAGATAAATTCGACTATAAATATTCATTATAAATCTAAAACAATGTCCTACATAATGGTATTTTATTTGTAATTTTTGGACTTTAAATAAGTTAATTTCTTTATGACACAATGATGATGTAGTAATTATCTTATTAATGAAATATTTACATAATTGATGTTATAAATACCCAAATAAATATAATTTGAGACTTTTTATGAATTACACTAATTTTATAGGTTAATATGAAATGTTATTATTGATTTAATATACTTTTTTAGAACTAATCACTCTGTTATGATTTCACAAAAATCAATTACTAAATAGTGTCAAAATTGATCAAAAATAGTTTTTAAAACAAATATTATATTATTAATTGTTACTTTATTCCAAAAAATCTACGGTTTGGGAAAAGGACATAGATAAGGTTATATATATTAATATTAAACAACTTGGGGTTTGTTTGGCTGCTTATAGTAAGTTTATTAACCTTATAGTATAAGAACACAAGAAGACACGGTAAAAGTAAAATTATTTAACTTAATGTTAAATCTAAATGATAAGGTTAAAATAGGAACCTAAACATGTCTAAATTATATTGTATGAGAGTATTTCGACCCATACACACCTTAGATTTTAAATAAATCAATTTGGAGCTATTTAAAACCGAACTTGAGCTTATAATAAAACAATATTTTTAGTTTTCCAAAGGTGCCTCTCTCCTCCCTTATAAAAGGGCACCTCCTCCCTATCCTCCTCACACCAATTTGAGCCTTAAAACTCGGCCAAAACCTGCCCATTTCACTTACCCACTTCCCTAGAATCATCCTATAGGTCCTGGTCGTCTTCAAAGACCAACCCTAGTGCCCTAAGTGGAGGTCTCAAAGAGGCGTTTCAAAGAAGAGGTAATGTCTGTTACCAATTCTTTCAACTTTATTTCTTCTTCCACTTATTCTTATTTAGTTGTTTCATTATGAAGTAATAAAATCAGTATCAATAATATACTGATATGTTATTATAAGTATGAAACAACCCTATTTCACCATCTATCCATCCTACGGAAAATGAAATCATCGCGCGTGCGTACGTATGCAATACCATCTCCACGCCGTGGTATAATCTATTTTCCACCACCACCTTACTTGGATGGGTATAATGGTGTAAATAATGACTATATATGACTATTTTAAAGTTATATTGATTATAAAATAGTATAATTACACTCCAATACAATTACATGATCATGGGAATGATATCATCACTCGTGCGTACGTACGGAATACCGTCTCCACGATGTAATGCGACTCGTTCTACATGATATTCATTGCATAATGATTATATAAATGAATTTAATGAATAAATATGATATATAGTACACTAATACCATTCTGTAAATGAGGTATCTATAACCTAAAAATAAGGATTAGAATTTATTCGACAAAACACGCATAAGAACAAAAAGTAATAAACACCCGAATAAACTAATAGTAATGAAGTATTACTAATAAGAAGCTAAGAATATGATCATATATGATATCATAAAAATAAGTATGATTCTGGAATAAGTCAATAACATTATTTAAATCATTATACAGGAGGTTTGGACACATACAAAGCATATCGGACCTAAGGTAAGGGAAAATATCACAATCTCATTTTTATCCGAGATTGTTTATACTTTGGTATTTACTGGGGTGTATTTTATCACCCACATCCATGTTTCATCATTATGTAATATTATTTACATCCACCTAAAATTGTTTAAATCCAATTTTACCCTTTGTTGAGTTTTTAGAAAAAGATATGAAAGGAATCTTTTGTCGTTTTTCATACGAGGTACTTTTTGACTATTCCGACAAAAGTACGAGAAGAATGTTTTTTTAACTTATACGGCATGAATGGATTTTTAAAACATTATTTCCAAGAAGATTCATTTACATGTTTTCAAGTTTATTTTTAATCAACTTATTTAGGATTATAATTGTATGACATGTTAAGAAAGGAAAAGTGTTTTTGAAGTAGAAAGGATATTTTCCTCAAGAATGGAGTTCAATTGTTTTATCAAAATTACTTTCCATCTAAGATAATAAAGGGTTCTGTTTTTATCTATATTATTAGATTGATTTGATCATTTTTTGATGGAATTATTTTTATTAATTCCTTTATCTTATATGAATTGTTTTATGATGTCATGATGTTTAAGGTTCCCATTTTTATTAAATGGGTTATGCTATGATGTATGGTTTATGATTTTGTGGCACACATAAAAATGGTATCATTATGAGATGGGTGGGACCTATATCTCCCTCCAATGCATTGGGTAAAGATTTTATATCTCATGAGATAGACATGCTTGGAACGGCAGTTTAAACCGGTTCAGTGAAACAGGACTAAAACGAGGAGTGAACTCGGTTCAGAAATGGACTTTGTCCACTAAGACAGTCTTGGAAATGAGTATTGAATAATAAGAAATGATTCTCTATGATTATGTGTGTATGACACAAAGTTTCATGTTTTAAGTTATGATTATTGGGATTACATTTCAATACTATGATTTATCCCATATTATGAAATCTTGATTTCTTTTGCAGGTTAAGATTTCCAAAAGTTATGTTCTTATGTATATGATGTGATTGATATTTCTTTTGTTTACCCTTACTGAGCATTTGAGCTCACCCTTTTGTATGATTTATTTCCCCAGGTCAGGTAGAAGGTTATTAAGCAGGATATGCCAAAAAGGGACTCTAGATATGATGAAATAAATGGGAGGCAAAGTAGACACTTTATGAACCAGTTGTTTATGTTTCCAAGTTTCTAAAGACACTATACATATATGGTCCTTTCCTGGTTTTGTTATATGTTGTAATAAGTGTGCTTCAATTTTGAAGTACTAACAATGTTTGTAAAGTATGGGTCGTTATAGTTGGTATCAGAGGAAAGGTATAGTCAACCATTGGAAACTAGGATGTGAAATCCTTAGTAAGAATCCTAAGGATAAGTCTAAGCATAGAACACAATCTTAGTGTTTTAGAAATGGCCATGAAAAAACAATGATAAGACCTTAAGTGTGAAATTTTATTCTTTATTATGTGGTTTTCCTATTATAATTAGTGTTTGTCACACTATTCTTCTTGGTTTTAGTCAATGGCTGGAACCCGAAAGAACCGTGTTAATGTGGAATGCGACGGGCAATGCAATGATTGTCCCCCTGAGCAACCAAACGTTATGGGAGCTGGAATGGAAAATCTTGTAGCCATGCTCACACAACATTCTCAAGCTATGAATCATGCGGGACTTCGAAACGAGCAAAGGAAGGAGAAATATTCTGTTGAATCCTTCATGAGGCAGCGTCCACCTTCATTCAGTGGGTCTACAGATCCATTAGTTGCTGAACAATGGATTAGTACTACTGAAAAGATATTTTTAGTTCTTCAATGTTCTGAATATGATAAAGTCATCCTAACAGTGTATCATTTGGAAGGAGATGCTGATCAATGGTGGAATCTTATTAAGAATACGAGGCAAAGAGATGAAATTGAGTCCATGGAATAGGACGAGTTCAAGAACTTATTTTTCAATAAGTACTTCCCTCGTATTCTTCGAACAAAGATGGAGAAAGAGTTTCTTGAACTGAAGCAAAAGGATGATGAATCTGTTCATACTTATGAAGAAAATTATACAAGACTTGCAAGGTACTCTTCTGGTATTATTATCCAACCTGAGAGTAAGATCGATTGATTATTTAGTGGCTTAAAACCAAGTCTTCGAAGGGCGTTAGCCATAAAGGACTTCAATAGCTACGAGGAAATCTTTTGATGTGCTCTCAAAGTCGAGATGGAGATTGGAGTAACCCATCAGTCATATGGGTTTGATAAGAAGAGGAAAATAGAATTTAAAGGAAAATCTAAAGAGCACACTGAAAACAAGATGAGGTTTCCCTTATGCTCAAAGTGTGGAAAGAAACATGGAGGGAGTTGTCTTAAAGGGAAAAGTAAATGTTTCAAATGTGGAAAGGAAGGTCATCGGGCATTTGAATGCCTCAATAATGGGAAGAAGATTTCTAATGATGCAAACAAAGGAAGGGATACACAGAATGAACCTACTACACTTAAATGTTTCAAGTGCAAGGGGATGGGGCATTATGCCAATCAATGCCCAAATCCAAGGGTTGATGATGATGGTCGACATCAACAAACTCTTAAGGCTAAAGAAAAAGGAAAGTCACATGAAATTTCTATCAGCGATGTGGAGTATGATAACGATGTGGTGAAAGGTACACTTACCATCAACTCTAAAGTAGCAAATGTTTTATTTGATTATGGATCCACCCAATCCTTTATTTCTGAAGAATTTTCTATGTATATCACCATATTACCTCAACAGTTTGATGTTGAGTTAGCTGTGACAACCCCTAATGGCACAACAGTCACATCAAAAGTTTATAATTCTACTCCAATTGAAGTTTGTGGGAAAGTGCTTCCTGCAAATCTTGTGATCCTTCTTATAGTGGAATTTGATGTGATTCTTGGCATGGATTGGCTTTCTCTACATGGAGCTCATATCAATTTCCAAATAAGGGAAGTCACATTTCATATTCCAGATCAATCTATGATCGTCTATCGATGAAAGGATTAACATAACCTTCCAGTGGAAATTTCTTCCATTTTATGGGTATTGATTCCACTAAATGAAGGTTATTTATCTCAAATGGTTGGTGAGAAACTCACGATTAAGAATATGCCCATTGTACGAGAGTTTGATGATGTCTTTCCGGAGGAATTACCGGGTCTTCCACCAAATCGTGAAGTTTAGTTTTCAATAGAACTTGTACCAGGTGCTTTGCCTATTTCAAAGACACCTTATAGAATGACCCCAATTGAGTTGCAGGAATTGAATAAGCAACTCCAAGAGAATCTTGATAAGGGGTTCATACGCCCTAGTGCGTCACCTTGGGGAGCACCTGTTCTGTTTGTTAAGAAGAAAGATGGATAAATGAGACTCTGCATTGATTATCGAGAACTTAACAAGATCACTATCAAGAACAAATATCCTCTCCCACACATTGATGACTTATTTTACCAATTACGCGGAGCTCAATACTTTTCCAAGATTGATCTTCATTCAGGGTATCATCAATTAAGGGTCAAAAGGGAGGATATACCAAAGACGGCTTTCTGTACAAGGTATGGAAACTATGAATTTATAGTGATGCCATTTGGTCTTACTAATGCCCCTGCTATCTTCATGGATCTGATGAATAGAGTCTTTAGAGACTATATTGATCAGTTTGTGGTAGTATTTATAGACAATATTCTTGTCTATTCAAAGACAAAGGAAGAACATGAAGATCACTTGAGAATTATATTGAAGACCCTGAGAAAAGAGAAGCTTTATGCCAAATTTACCAAGTGTGAATTTTGGCTTCAAAAAGTTTCATTTTTTGGTTACATAATCTCAAAAGAGGGGATATCTGTGGATCCAGAAAAAACAGAGGTTATCGAAAGATGGCCGAGACCAACAACAGTGACTGAGATCTGAAGTTTTCTTGGTTTGGCTGGATATTATCGTCGTTTTGTGAAATATTTTTTACGATTATCCAATCCACTCACCAAGTTGACTCGAAAAGGAGTTAAGTTTGTTTGGACAGAGGAATGTGAAGAGAATTTCAAGGAGTTGAAAAGAAGGTTATCCAGTGCACCTGTGCTCACACTGCCTTGTAGTGGAGAAAGGTTCGTGATCTACAGTGATGCATCCAAGAAGGGTTTGGGGTGTGTTATTATGAAAAATGATATGGTGACAGCTTATGCCTCACGACAATTGAAAATACATGAGCAAAATTACTCAACTCATGATTTGGATTTAGCTGTGGTAATCTTTGCATTAAATATTAGGAGGCATTATCTTTATGGAGAAAGGTGTGACATTTATACTGATCATAAAAGTTTAAAGTATATTTTCACAAAAAATGAGCTGAATATTCGCCAAAGAAGATGGTTGGAGCTGATTAAGGATTACGACTGCTCAATCCATTACCACCCTGGGAAAGAAAACAAGGTGGCAGATGCATTAAGTTGACAAGACCATGCCAATTTATCCATGCCGAGGATCCCAAAAGATCCAATATTTATGGATTTACAAAGGATGGATCTTGGAATTATAATGAAAGGGGAAAAATAGTATCTTTCTCCATTGAATGTTCAACCATCTATACATGTAAAGATTAAAGAGGCCCAGGAAGAAGATGTCAAGTTACAAAAGAAGGTGAGAAATGTTTCTTGAATTCAACCTTGATTGTGATGGGATAATAAAGTTCAGAAATCGGGTTTGTGTTCCTCCCATCCCCGAATTAAAGAAGGAGCTGTTGGATGAGGCTCATAGTTCTTCATTCTCCATTCATCATGGAAGCACGAAGATGTATAGGGACCTGAAAGAGTACTTCTGGTGAGATGGCATGAAAAGAGATGTTGTTTAATATGTCTCTCGATGCTTGGTTTGTCAGCAAGTTAAAATTGAGAGACAGAAGTCTAAGGGGATGTTACAACCATTACCCATACCCGAATGGAAATGGGAAAACATCACTATGGACTTTGTCACTGGACTTCCTAAAACATCCAAAGGCAATAATACTATCTGGGTCATAGTTGATCGTCTTATAATGTCTGCACACTTCATCGCTATTAGAGAGGATTTCTCTTTGGATCAGCTTGCCAGGATATATGTGAAGGAAGTGGTAAGATTGCATGGAGTACCACTTTCTATTATATCTGATCGGGATCCGAGGTTTACCTCAAAGTTCTGGTGAAGTCTTCAGCATACTCTGGATACAGAGTTATGTTTTAGCACTGCTTATCATCCTCAGACAGACGGTCAGTCTGAGAGAAGAATTCAAACTCTAGAAGATATGTTGAGAGCTTACCCTATGGATTTCAAAGGTGGTTGGGATCAACACCTACCTTTGGTGGAATTTTCTTATAATAATAGCTTTCACTTCAGTATTCAGATGGATGCTTATGAATCTCTCTATGGAAAGAAATGCAGGACTCCAACTTGCTGGGATGAAGTTGGGGAAAGAAAGCTATTAGGATCTGATCTCGTTGATGAAATGGCAGAAAAGTTTAGATCTATTCAATAACACATAAGAGAAGCTCAGAGTCGACAGAAAAGTTATGCCGACAACCGAAGAAAAGACCTAGAGTTTGAAGTGGGTGATAAAGTGTTCTTACGAATATCTCCCTGGAAGAGGGTCATGAGATTTGGAAAGAAGGGGAAGTTGAGCCCTAGATATATCGGTCCTTTCATAATATTAGATCATGTTGGGAAGGTAGATTACCGATTGGCGCTTCCACCGAATCTCTCTCAAGTTCACGATGTGTTCCATGTATCTCTCCCGAGAAAGTACATACCTGATCCTTCACATGTACTCAGCTAAGAAGTTGTACCGCTGGAGCAAGATCTTTCTTATGAAGAACAGCCGATAGAGATTCTGGATCGTAGTGAAAAAGTCCTATGAAACAAGACCACTCGATTGGTGAAATTTTTATGGAGGAACCACCAATTAGAAGAAGCTACATGGGAGCTTGAGGATATGATGAGGGAGAGGTATCCTCATCTGTTTATTACAAAGTGACGAATTTCGAGGGCGAAATTCATTTTAAGGGGGGTAGAATGTAACACCCAAGAATTTTATGTTATATAAATCATCAAAAGAATCTTTTTCTACACACAAAACTTGCTTGGATTTCATTACACGAAATCGTGACCTTC
Organism: Viscum album; assembly: GCA_963277665.1. Taxonomy (NCBI): domain Eukaryota; kingdom Viridiplantae; phylum Streptophyta; class Magnoliopsida; order Santalales; family Viscaceae; genus Viscum; species Viscum album. The sequence continues at coordinate 1,318,517,890 of OY728166.1, forward strand.
CTTGATATCTTGCGTCGTATGCAATACCGAGTTTCACTAAACAATGATATACTATTAAAATATTATTAAAACTAGCCGTTATGAATAGTAATAACCACTTTTTGAAATTTTATAAATTTTATTTTTCAAAATGGACTTCATTTTTGAATTCGGAATATATAAATTATCCTAGGGTGAAATTTTGGTATTTTTCTAAAAACTTTCAATTTTTGATGAATAGTGAAACCCCTAAGTGGTAGTTAAAAAAACAGAATTTTTCATAAAACTTAATTTTACCACTTCTGTGAGTGGAATTTTAAAAATACAAGAGACACGGTTGATGTCAGTAAGTAAAATGTGGTTCAATGAGATGAAAATAATTTTTGGTGAATAGTAACTCTTTACTTTTACTTACCACAGTTAAAAGTAAATAGGGTAATTAAGGGTAAAAATGATATTATTATTATCCTAACACATGTTATAATTCTATTGGATAAGTGTAATTCGACCAAAAAGAAACTTATGAATAAAATATGACCATTTAGTCACACTTGGATTAGATTAGGGCATTTATTATTAATTTATTTAAAGAAGGGTTAAAATAGTTAAAATCAATGTTTAATAAGTAAATAATTTTTAATATAAGGTTATACATAATATAAATTCGACTATAAATATTAATTAGAAATATAAAACAATTTCCTACATAATGGTATTTTATTTGTAATTTTTGGACTTTAAATAAGTTAATTTATTTATGACACAATGATGATGCATTAATTATCTTATCAATTAAATATTGACATAATTGATGTTATAAATACCCAAATAAATATAATTTGAGACTTTTTATGAATTCCACTAATTTTATCGGTTAATATGACATGTTATTATTTATTTAATTAACTTTTTTTGAAGTAATCATTCTGTTATGATTTTGACAAAAATCAATTACTAAATAATGTCAAAATTGACATAAAATAGTTTTTAAAAATAATATTATATTATTAATTGTTATTTTATTCCTAAAAATATATGGTTCTGCCAAATGACTTAGATAAGGTTATATATATTAATAATAAACAACTTGGGGTTCGTTTGGCTGCTTATAGTAAGTTTATTAACCTTATAGTATAAGAACACAAGAAGACACAATAAAAGTAAAATTATTTAACTTAATGTTAAATCTAAATGATAAAGTTAAAATAGGAACCTAAACTTGTCTAAATTATATTTGATGAGAGTCGTTCGACCCAGCCCTACCTTAGCTTTGAAATAAATCAATTTGGAGCTATTTAAAACCGATCTTGACCTTATAATAAAATAATATTTTTAGTTTTTCCAAAGGTGCCCCTCTACTCCCTTATAAAAGGGCACCTCCTCCCTCTCCTCCTCACACCAATTTAATCCTTCAAGCTCGGAAAAAACCTTCCCATTTAACTTCCCCACTTCCCTATAATCATCCTAGAGGTCCTGGTATCCTTCAAAGACCAAACCTAGTGCCCTAAGAGGATGTCTCAAAGAGGCGTTTCAAAAAAGAGGTAATGTCTGTTACCAATTATTTCAACTTTATTTCTTCTTCCACTTCTTCTTCTTTAGTTGTTTCATTATGGAGTAATAACATTAGTATCACTCATATACTGATATGTTATTATAAGTATGAAACAACCATATTTCACCTTCTATCCATCCTACAGAAAATGAAATCACCGCGCGTGCGTACGTACGGAATAGCGTCTCCACGCCGTGGTGTAATCTATTTTCCACCACCACCTTACTTGGATGGGTATAATGGTGTAAATAATGACTATATATGACTATTTTAAAGTGATATTGATTCTGAAATAGTATAAATACACTCCAATACAATTACACAATCATGGGAACGATATCATCGCTCGTGCGTACGTACGGAATACCGTCTCCACAATGTGATGCGACTCGTTCTACATGATCTTCATTGCATAATGATTATATAAATGAATTGAATGAATAAATATGATATATAGTACACTAATACCATTCTGGAAATGAGGTATATATAACCTAAAAATAAGGATAAGAATTTATTCGACAAAACATGCATAAGAACAAAAAGTAATAAACACCCGAATAAACAAGTAGTAATGAAATATTACAAATAAGAAGATAAGAATATGATCATATATGACATCATAAAAATAATTATGATTCTGGAATAACTCAATAACATTATTTAAATCATTATACAGGAGGTTCAGACATGTACAAAGCATATCAGACCTAAGGTAAGGGAAAATATCACAATCTCATTTTTATCCGAGATTGTTTATACTTTGGTATTTACTGGGGTGTATTTTATCATCCACATCCATGTTTCCTCATTATGTAATATTATTTCCATGCACCTAAAATTTTTTAAATCAAAATTTACCCTTCGGTGAGTTTTTATTAAAAGATATGAAAGGAATATTTTGTCGTTTTTCGTATGAGGTACTTTTTGACTTTTCCAACAAAAGTACGAGAAGAATGTTTTTTAAACTTATACGGTATGAATGGATTTTTAAAACATTATTTCCAAGAAGCTTCCTTTACATGTTCTCAAGTTTATTTTTAATCAACTTCTTTTGGTTTAGAATTGTATGACATGTTAAGAAAGGAAAAGTGTTTTTGAAGTAGAAAGGATATTTTCCTCAAGAATGGAGTTCAATTGTTTTATCAAAATTATTTTCTATATTAGATAATAAAGGGTTCTATTTTTATCTATATTATTAGATTGATTTGATCATGTTGTGATGGAATTATTTTTATGAATTCCTTTATCTTATATGAATTGTTTTATGATGTCATGATGTTTAAGATTCCCATTTTTATTACATGGGTTATGCTATGATGTATGGTTTATGATTTTGTGGCACACATAAGAATGGTATCATTATGAGATGGGTGGGACCTATATCTCCCTCCAATGAATTGGGTAAAGATTTTATATCTCATGAGATAGAAATGGCTGGAACTTCAGGTTAAACCGGTTCAGTGAAACAGGACTGAAACGAGGAGTGAACTCGGTTCAAAAATGGACTTTGTCCACTAAGACAATCTTGGAAATGAGTCTTGACTAATAAGAAATGATTATATATTATTATGTTTGTATGCCACAATGTTTCATGTTTTATGTTATGATTATTGGGATTACATTTCACTACTATGATTTATCCCATATTATGAAATTATGATTTCTTTTGCAGGTTAAGATTTCCAAAAGTTATGTTCTTATGTATATGATGTGATTGATATTTCTTTTGTTTACCCTTACTGAGCATTTGAGCTCACCCTTTTGTATGATTTATTTCCCCAGGTCAGGAAGATGGTTATTAAGTAGGATATGCCAAAAAGGGACTCTAGATATGATGAAATAAATGGGAGGAAAAGTAGATGCTTTATGAACCAGTTGTTTATGTTTCCAAGTTTCTAAAGACACTATACCTATACGGTCCTTTCATGGTTTTGTTATATCTTTTAATAATTGTGCTTAAATTTTGAAGTACTAACAATGTATGTAATGTATGGGTCGTTATACATGCTCTGTGTGTGAAACTAGAGTCAAAAAAGACCTGATGATAACATCGCGAAAGGTGTGTCTGTGGGAAGAGACATGGGGCTTACTCATGCTTAGCGGACCAAAAATGAAACAATGGCTTATGCATGGTTAAAAAACTAGGGAGATAGATATTGGGACTTAATTTATAGTGGAGGCTCGGTGGAGACAAAGTGTAGAGGGATTTGGAGTGAAAGAGATGAGGGTTCTGGTGCCCATCCCCCCCTCTCTGGTCTTTTTCATCAAAGAAGAGAGTAGGGGAAGCAAGGACACTACCTCCCATAAGGAATTATTGGGGCTTAAACAAAATATATTTTCCCTTACATTTGGATAGGAACCACTCCATCAGAGAGGATCTCATTCAATGTGAGAAATAGTTGACTCTCGTGGAGATGAGAGGGTGTAGAGAATGTCCAATATGGGGCACCCCACATGTGATGCATGAGGCAAGGTCACAATTTAAGGTCATGTGATGAGGACGATGTCTCTTGGTAGTATAGCTTCCTTCATATCGGATGAGGCAAGTTCACTATGTACCCCTCATACTTACATAACTAGCATGCTTTAACCATTGGTGAAGGGAAGGCACCAAACAATGTTGTTGCGAGGGGGTGTTGTTGAGTGATCCATTGAGGGGTCCACGTTAGTGTGGCTATGCAATGAAGCAATATCCGTTAGCATGGCTATGAAAAGAATAATGATGATAATCAACAAAAAGTGGATCACCACCCAAGGGACCTTGAAATCACATCATACAAACCTGGACGGTCATACGGAAAAGGAAATTCAGGAGAAAAGTGGATCACAGGAAGGGATTGTGTGATGCTCTGTTTCTCTATGTCGTGGAGGAGCTTCACAAAAGGGTTTACTTCATGAAGTAGGGCTACCTTGCCTAGTCATAGAGCATAGGTACATATAGAGGGTTCTTCACGAAGTGGACAGGCTATCACGGAGCAGGGCTTCACAAAGTGAAGGTGCCCTGCGAGGTGAAGAAATGCAATGCAATGTGCTTTGTGAAGCATAGTGACCCTACCTTAGCATTCATGTTACATGTGCATCAAATTTACTTCACGAACTTAAGTACTATGCGAAGACCCGAGTCCCCTTGGGGTTTCTATTTCTTCATGACGGCCCGTGGGCTCCACTAAGGGCATCCATCTTTGAAGAGGGGCTGTGGTTAAGCCAAGGGAAAGGTAATTCGCGATTCCAAAGTACCTTGAAGAGCTCATCTTTCAAAGATAAAAAGGTGCTTTAATATTTGGGAGCGGAGAAGGAGAGAGGTCGGAGTATCCATCCTTCTAGCTCAAGGGGATCCTGATATTTATAGGAAATATGCACCGTGAAGTAGAGGTCTCTTGGCGTGAAGCCACGTGGTGCTCCATGATAGGTCACGGGTTCTGTCAAGTTATTTGTAACCAAAGAGCTAACTTTCATCCCCTTCTCGACGTCATCTCCATTCATAGTGTTCGTGGAGGCTTCAGTAAAGTTCTTTGGGATCACGAAGGTCAATTCGGCTCCCTCTGCGGTGTGAGGATCTCTGTCAATTGCATCATAACCACAGAGCCTCTCTCCTCTTGGCTTCATGGAAGCTTCAAAAACGTCAATCAGATCACGGATACTCCCTCATCTTTACTTTGTAATGGATTCATGAACATCAATGGGATCGCAAGGCCTCCCACCTATTTGCCACACGACAGGTGCGAAAAGAAGGTAGCTTCACGCCAGCCGAAGTGTTGTAGGGATCCATGAGGCAGCCTCAAAGGCTTTGTGTTTTCTCCTCCTCTTCCCAAAATTTGGTTCCAACAATCATTAATCATCAATTAATAAATAATTTTAAATTAAAATTGTTTCTGTCCTGATACTACTTGAAGGTTCTAGATGAAAAATAAAAACTTATTATGCATGAACATCTTGAATTTTTATTGTAATCAATCTATAATATGAGATGCACGGAAGAATAACATCATGAACAAAAACATTAAACAGAACCATAACTAACTTGTTAACGATGGAATAAGAATCCAGGATCATCAAATATAAATTAAGTAATATCCCCCAATCCAAAACTATCTCACATTTTCAGATCATGTTGGTTACTGGATCTCAAGCATACCTCCCTGTATTCTAGAGGCCACCGACTAGCAGTAGGGGTGTATCTAACAATGTGGGGAGGCTATTCCCCTTGGTAGAGAGTTGCAATATAGTGTAACTGAACAAATATCATGGTAACAGAAATAGATGAAACATTACAAAATTAAACTAAAAGATAAAGGATGAACCAAGAAAACCAAATAATAATGAAACTTATAATAGTAGTTTGGAATGAAACTAAATTACATGTTGGAAGTCATATAGATAAAACAACTAGATAACACAAATAAACTCAAATGAACCCAGTCTTGAATCCCTGGTCTGTCCCATCTCCAAGATCAAACCTATCTAGAAAGCACCAATTAACAACGATGTCCCTTTTCATTGTACAAAACTATATCTATGTAGTCATCTCGGGTATAAAATTGTGTCCTGAATAAGGTGTGAGTAAAACATAGTAGGTCAACCCCATATTTTCAAAAAAAATAGTCAAATAATAAGTTAATCCAATAAATCGATAAATAGGTTAATTAATTAATAAATTAATACCATAAAAATCAACCAACATCGATACCATGTGTGAATATATCTGAATATAGTATTACCATGACAAGAATAACTACAAGTCCATGGAAAATCACATAACCAAGAAAAATACCCATATATAAACATTTTTGAATAACTGTTCTGAGCACTATAACCATTACATCATAACCAAGACTATGATCATATATAATCATTTCAATATGAAACTAGGCCAAGCCCTCTATATGAGTTTTATAGAATAATCGAATCAAGGTCTATATATATGAATTTAGTCCAGAAATGAGGCCAAGACCACTATATAATCATTGTATCATAATCAGGACAACCCATATCATCATTTCAACAAAACATAGAAATACCCTTTATATAAGGATTTCAACATGAATCGGAACACAATTTATAATGGAAATAATAGAACAACAAACATCACATAACACAAAGTTAATTTCAGTTAATTACCTTTATTATTGTCAATACCCTTTCATTCATCAAGTTATATCTTTACCCATTAACATGGCAATGTACACTACCATATCATAATAGAGTATCATCATTACTTTCGAATAAATAAATAATCTATTTTACAATGTGATCCTGTTATAAGAATTCACCTGAGGCCTCAAGTCATGCTAAAAAATATTTTCAATCCATTAGATAGTTCATTACTTTTCAAGGGTAGGCTAAGCATTGAAAGCCACGTCTTAACAATACTAGATCCAAAGGGACCCAAGGAATAGTTCAAACACATGATTATCATTATGCATTATTATTTTAGTTAATTCACATTTTGTTCTAATATTGTCACATAATATTTCACATACTTAAAAAATTATAAATAGAACAAATGGATTTTTTTTGTTTACCACCTACATTTATTTTGTAATCAATACAATGCTTTCAAAAAGTAACACCAAGAGAGAATAAAGGTGATAGTGATCACAAGGAAATCCTATATAATAGAAACATAAAGATCAAAACCCTATTCAATGTTGGTAAAGATAATCACTAATATAATAGAGGATAATGGAAGAAAGTGGAAAACCAATGTAAAGGAACTCACTGGAGGTGAAACTCTAGACTGAGATGTTTAGAAGGGAATGAATCACTCCAAATTTATTGGATTTTACCTAGGGTTCGAGAGAGGAGGCTATATGGTGGATGAGATAAATTCATAAACATAGAATGGTTTAGTACCATTTTTCCTAGGATATTTATAATGTAAACCCCCTTTATTGTTTAAATTTACCAATTTATAAGATATAATAAAAAACAAATAATCATCAATTAAAATAATATTTATTTATCATTTCATGATGTGAAATAGTTCAACATCATGTAAAGGTTTCTTGTTATGAAGAAGTACTCATCATGTTTCTATCATTATGTTCTCATCATGTAACATGTTCACAATTTCAATGTGTCCATAAGACATATTTCAACCCATATTCTGTAGAAATAACCCAAACCACATCAAAATCATTCCAAACCTAACGAGAAATCTCATGACCCATTTGAAACATTTATACCTGGAGACCATTAGTTTAAAAAAACATTCAACCTCAAAATTTAGGTCATTTCTCACCAAACAATACCTCAACCCCAAAGACATGTCTCAACCACCATGGTTTAAAGATGTTTGAGAAAACCAGGCTAAAGTGGTTCAAGAAAAAATCAGTGAGGAAATACCTAGAAAAAGAAGGAATGTTAAAACATCCACACCATATGACAAGTCATCCCCTAGATTCTGCCAGAATCATTGTGGGGTATTAGAGAAAAATTATGACCACTGTGCTCACATATTAGATCCCCTCTCGCATGTATCTTCTTGAAAATGCACATGACACCACCTCAATCAAACTAGAGGTATAATCTTTACCTAATGACAATTATCACTATGGTACATAATCTGTATGTGATGATATTAAAAGTATGAATCTATACCATGATTGATTTCATAAACATCCATCACATGATAAGGGTTAGGATGATATTTCTAAAGCTACAATACATAAAATACTCCATGAAAGACATTGTTGTCCTATGGAAGGACCTATCAGTATGCCACTGGACTAGCCAGTCCCACTATCTCAAATGGATTAATAAACCTAGGTGCTATGTTTACCTATTTGCTTATGTAGAATTTCCCCAACCTAGGTGAAATCATAAGGAAAACATGATGTCCCACCTCAAACTCTAGGAGTTGTAACCACTGGCCAATTTTAGATTTCTTTATACTTTGTGCGGCCACCAATCCCTTAACAATCTACCAGACCTACTCAGATGTCTCCTTCACTAGACTGGGTTTACTAAGAGTTGATTCACCTACCTGTATCCAACAAAGAGGTGATCGATAAAGATTTCCATACAAAACATCAGAAGGATACATATAGATTGATTCCTAAAGGATTTGGTTATATCAAAACTCTATGATTGATAAATGCTACTCCGATGAACCATCATAATCCAAAAATATATTCTCAGAACATATCCTATAGAATCTGAATAGTCTTTTTTGTTTGGAAATTAGTGTGAGGATAAAATTATTTACTCAGAAGAAACTGTGATCCCAGAACCATCTATTGAACCTTCTAGAACCAAGACATGAAATGAGTATCTTCATCAGAAAATATATTACCTATAACACTATGAATTCAAACAATCTCCCACATGTTGATACTACCCATACCATCAACAATGAAGGTTCCCCTAATAGGTAATAAGTGAGATGCCTTCATTAAAAAATCATGAATCACCCTTACTGTATTGTTCCTTCAATGTTTCCTTGGTAATATTGTCAAAAAATTAATAGTGATATCATCTCATTTCAACACAAAAATGAGGAGAAGCTGTAATATCCTTGTAGGCCTCTAATGCTCGGATTCAACATACTGAAAGGTTAAATATCCTTCCATGAATCCTGATACCTCATTCATTCATGGACACCCGTACTATCTATTGTGATTATATTACATATTTTTCCAACCTGTATGTACCATTCATCTAAAAGCATGAAACTCTCTTATAAGATCCTCACAATAGGTTTTAATAACCCTTGATAATCAGTAAAATTGAATGAAATTTCAACATCCAAGAGACCAATCTGGCGGTATCTCCATATCATATAAGTTGTCTCTCAAAGATAAGCACTCTGGATTAGATAATTTCTCTATCTAGATCTGATCAATAAGCACAGGTATAATAGATGTCAATGTCAGTCCCATTCATCCCAAAGAATAATGAACATCTATATTAATGTATACAAAGAGTACTATAATTTTCATCCCACCAAAATAAAACCATACTTCCTATATCTATATCTTATAGCTCATGGAATCAACAACAACATTTTCCTTTCCTAGTGTATAAGTTAGTTTGACATCGAAAGACTGAAGATACTCAACCCACCTCCTCTACTGAAGGTCTATGTCATAATAAGAAACTATATACCTGAGGATATTATATTATATTTACACAACCAAACTATAACCAAAAAGATATTTTCTTTTGTATCTTAGGGAATATACCACTATATATGTCTCTAGATAATGATTAAGATTATTTCTATCATGCAGTATTAGCTATTTGAAGCCCTAATAAACTACTCTGTATTCCTTCATCAAAAATATTTTGAGTCCATCTCCCAATGCTTCATGGTAGAAGGTATATTTTTTGCATGGAACTCGTAATGTGAGGGTCAGTACAGAATTCATCCTTCCATTAAGATCTTAAAAATATTTCTCATAAGAATCTAGCCAAACAAGGTACACCCATTTCTTGGTATGCTCGGATATCAGTGCTTCCAAATTAGATAATTCTTGGACAATGTGATGGTAATAACCTGATAAACACACAAAATATAAATTTCAAAGACATTGTTGGTGAACTACCAATATACAACATGTATAACATTCTCTAGCTCTATTGACACTCTAGCCTCTGAGATTATATGATGTAAAAAAGTCAACTTTATCAATCGATAAAGCTTAATGTTAATGATCATGTAATGTAATAAAGACGATTTCAAGATGTTGGGAATGATCATATATTTACTAGAGGTATAGTAAGATTTCATCCATGAGAACCACCACAAACCGATCCAAAAATGGATGAAATATCCAATTCATCAAGGCTATGAATACTGACAGTGCATTTATCATATCAAATGGCATGACCACAAAAATCATACATGAGATACATATTCCTCAAAGAATTTAAATGCATGTTTGACGGTATCAACTTCAACTAATGATAACCTTATCTCAAATAAATCTTAGATAAAATCCGAGCACCGATCAACTGATCAAAGTTACAGTCTATGAGTGGAAGGGAATATCATTTCTTGACCATAATGTGGTTCAATCTATGATAGTCCACACACAAGGTCAAAATCCCATCAAAATTCTTGGTGAAAATAACTGGAGAACACCATAAAGATACACTAGGGTATATAAAAACCTTATATTCTATATCTTTTTTATATACACTCAACATAAGAATATCTACTGGTGACATCCGATATGAGGTAATTGAAACTATCTCCACTCCTCACACGAACCCTATTTTGAAAATGATCCCTCGCTTAGGTTGTAATCCATGGAAATCGTTAATAATGAAATCATGTAAACATTCTACCACTAGAGGAAAATTATCCTATTGTATTCCACAATTATCTTGATAAAGAAAATCTATATGAGTTTTGATACAATCTAATAAACAATGAATTGTTCCTACATGAACAAACAAAATATCCAATTAACTACAGTGAAAATAACTACCTCTTTATGGATATAGAAATGTAACTCTCCTTTGAAAATAATCAATGTGAGTCTAATATAGAAATATCTAATAAATATGACGAATAAAATAGAATTATATCATTTCTAGCATGTACAATCCCCAAAAGAAATGGTAACCAACAATTTCTCAATTACGTTACTTGTAGCATTTTATATTCTGTGATAGCACTCCCAATGGTGTATCAATAGTTAAAACACCATCCATGATTTCCAAAACCAATCCCAAACCATTTTCTAAATGAGAAGATACTAAGGACTATGATTATCATATAAAAAAAGAAAGGATAAAATATATAAGAATCAAACATATGATGATATACGTTTTCACATCCAATCTAGCCAAAGTAGTCTGCATAAAGTGTGGTTAACTTTCCCCTCTACCCTAGGATGTAGTATGTCTCCTCTAGAATACTCCATCTAGGTGGAACTACTTCTTCTGAACTAGAGTAAAACAACCCCTACCTCGACCTCGACATTTAGTGGAACTCCATATACTGGTCCACTGAGGGAAATGTGAGTCTTTCTTCTACTATTGTACATATCTTATCCCCCTAAAACTAATATATTGTTATATGTCTATTCAATACCATTACAGGTGGCCCAAGCTTCCATAAACATGGAAATCCAATGTAGGTTAAGGAAACTGAGGATGATTTTGTCCAAACATTCCAAATAGATATAAATGTAAATTAAGACGGTCCAGAAATATTTCCAATACCCTAACTTCTTTATCCTTTATTTCCTTAGAGATAACTATCATAGTGGCTCTTCTTTCCACTGGAAGAAGATATCCTAGTGTTCCTTTCTAAAACATATTGACCATTTCCTAGGGCCTCTTCAAGGTTCCCTTCCATGATCAGATCATGATTCATCATATAAGAAATGATACTCAAGTGAAAAACATTCACCTATGACCTGATCTCATATCCCAATCCATCAAGGAAACACATTTACCTAGTAATCTTCTCAGTAACTAAAGATGGAAAAAATCAATGTAGGTTGGGGAAACATCCAACATTGTCCATCATTGACATTCCCTATTATGTCAGGCATGTTAACTCTCTATCCCTCTAACCCATTAATATTTATGGATAAAATTGACTCAAAAAACTCATCTTGATGTCCTTACAGGATAACTCATCTTGCTTCCTAGATTTTTCTAAAGTGTCCCACCAATACTTGTATGGTAAATGATGAATTTATGTAGAAATATTCACCCTCCTATCTACGAGTGTCTCAAAATGAATTAAGATCATCTATACTAACTCGATCAAGAACTCGACTTCTTGGGAGCCTCTCTCCCATGTGAACTAGGTGCGAGATATATCTGGAAGTCTATATTCAACTCATACATTGAAGGAATGGTTCAAATAATATACCTATACATGAATCACATTAACCATAAGAATCATTCAAAAATATGAACATCCATATGATCCTCATGAGATATATGATGATCCTGTTTAGCTGCATTAGAAGAGTGCTAATTACTTCTCTTCTAATGGTCAATTCAAATATGATGAGGATGTATTTTATCTAGAAGCTAAACACGCTCCTTAGTGAACTAGAAGAAAATAATTACAACCTCAACATGTGACAAAATAGAGAACCATTGGATTATTGTCTCTCCAAACATAGCTTAAAAACTTAATTATCATGACATAAAATTTATTTCATTTAATTTATCTGTTACAATTGGTACATCATTTGACATTTCATACATAAAAATATATAAAGTGAAATAAATATACCCATATCATAAATAATTCATGTCACATTATATTCCTATGTGCCTATCGTGATGAATGCATACTCATATCATTCCATAATTAGAAACGAGTATAAATACCATGAAACATTTGCATCACAAAACATGTGAATCACCCAATGTAAAATAATATCAACCATAACAAGTGAACATCATGAAACAACAATCCCATACCTAGGAACATGAATTTTCTTTTTTACATGGGTTAGATACTCTCATGTATCAACTCATTACCATGTCCCAAAACATCCTAGTCTCATTTCCTCCTTTCCTAAATAGTTGAACAAAAAAAACATGATTCCTTTAATAAAACCTTTTAACATACCCTGATCTGACACCCTCTTACATGAAAAAATAAGGTTAGTAATTAGACCTCATGTGTTCCTCCCCAAACACTAGAGGATTTTGAGTATTAGTGGGGGTATAAAGAATTATGTTGGGAGACAATAAACCCTGGTAAAAAGTTATAATATAGTGGAAGTAAAAACATATCAGTGTAATAGAAATAGAGGAAACAATATTTCATAAAAATGGAATATAGTGGATGAACCGGTTAAAAAATAATAATTAACTCTTTAATGTCAGACTGGAAAGTAAATAAATGACATTTTGGAAGTCATATAGATAAACGAATAAGATAACACAAATAAAATAAAAATAACCTAGTCTCAAATCCCAAATCAGTCCCATCTCCAAGATCCATCATATCCATTAAGCAAAAATCTATAACAAGATCCCTATACCTTTACCAAACCTTCATCCCTATAATATTCTTGGGTACCAAAAAATGGCCCGAATATGGTGTGAATAAAATCTAGTAGGCCGACTCCATCATGTATAAAAAAATAGTCTTATAATGAGTGCATTCTATAAAGCCATAAACATGTGTATTAATTAATCAATTAATACAATATAACAATCAACCTACTTCATCACCATACTAGAATATCTATGAGCCTGTGGCATTACCTTGCCTACCATGACCATAAGTACATGGATTAATGACACAACTTGGAAAAATTAGTCTATATAATCATTTTATCATAACCGGGCCTAGCCCTATAACATTATAAAATAACCAAGACGATACCTCTATATAAGAAATTCACTATGAAACTAGGTCAAGTCCTTTATATAAGAATTGCAACATAACTGATTCAATCCCTATATATATGCATTTTAATAATAAACTAGGTCAATCCATTGATATAAGAATTGAAAAATAACTAGTCTAAGACATATAAACATTATAGTATAACTAAGCCCCACCCTTAATATAATAATTTCAACATGAATCAAAACAAAATTCATATTGAAAATAATAACATAATATACATTACTAGACATAAAGGTAAATTCATAAAATTACCTTTATTATTTTCAACTCCCTTTCCGTCAGCATGTTATGTCTTGACCCATAAAATTACCTTTATTATTTTTAACTCCCATGTCTACACATGTTCCTCTAGGCTTGGTTTCCCCTCATTGAAGTCCCGTACCAAAATCTGACTCTGTTAATAAATCCAAGCAGTTTATTCTTCATTAAAATTAACTTTAAATAATATATCAATCATTATTTTGACAACATTCTTTAAGACCTTAATCAGGAAAGAATCCTCTAGAGTATTTTCATTATAATTCATGAGGTGATCTTATGTGTTTTCTAATTCAACACCTCTTTAACTGCTTTCCACAGAATGATGGAAGTTGGTTCCACTACTTGGGTTCCATTTATCTCATTACTGGAAGGTACTCATGGCTTTAAATAAATTTTTGGCAGCTTATATTTTATACTTGGGATGACAAAAATAGTAGTCAATATCTTTTGATGGAGTTTACCTTTTCTTGAAGACCATATAATGGTAGGACATGGTAAATAAGAGTAGCCCTTCCATTTTGTGGCCTCCGTACATTTAAAATAAATCCATCTAAATCCATATGGGTTTTACTTCATTTTATAGAGGTGGATTGGCGGTACTAATCCAAACCTTAAACATTATTAGACCCATAAGACCAATTTTCATAAGTAGAATCAATATCCACTTCATTCTCATTTGATATTCCCTGTAAAGAATGATTCCCTTTATGTTATTTTTATAAAAGTATATAACATTAATGACAAATATCAGTAGAAGAACATGTGCAAAGCCATGAAGAGAAATTGTCCAGCCAAAGCTGGTTTGTACCGAATGGGCCTGAGGACGCTAGCTTATGAGCCACATTGTTTCCATCCCTTTTGGTGAATGATAAGGTGCACAATGAGAAGCATGGGAGAAGTGAGAGAATTCTACTGATAATGGTTCCAAACGACTGGAGTCCGCTGTCGTTGTGATTAATAACATCGATTACGGAAAGACAGTCATACTCAATGATGATGTCACCACATCCACATTCAATAGAGAGCATCATACCAGCAAGGATGGCCTCGGCTTTAGCAACTACCAGTTCCCAAAATTCCTGATGTGGTTCATACATGGCAGCAAGGATTTTCCCGAGATGATATCGGGCAAGGAGGTCGAGGGCAGCAAGCCCAGCTTTTGGTAGCAATGCATCCATGTTAATTTTGAGAATCCCTTCCAATGGAGGATTCCAGTGAGAAGGATGGAATGGGGAAACACCCGGCATAGAAAATCCGTTGTGGCATTCCCAACTTTCAATCCAAGATGTATCCCGATCAAATGGTACTGGATCACCATCACCCGAGACTGAAAAAATGTTCCAAGAACCAACTCATTTAGAGGTCTTATTCAATTGGCCTTGTTATGTTTGAGTGGGTCTCGAGGGTTTTCGTTGACATGGACTATTATATGTAATTCCATCCATGAAAATTTCATCAAGAGAGGGTGGCATCATAGAATCTCCTAGAACATGATTATTGTAGTTGGTTGGATCATTCTCACTAAACTCCTGAATAATTACCTCGTAAATAGAATCACAAAAAACCCCCACATCATAATCAAAAGAAGAGGGATGTATTATGTTTCTGTTTAAGGCCCCAAGTTCCGCCTCAGTACCCCCTAAATTGACTTGAACCTATCTTAAAAAATTTCTATCATCCATACCACACTTAAAATGATAGAACACGTCCATTATCCCCTGCTTAGGAACCATGTTTTCACCACATTATGGATAACTGTAGAAAGGTCCTTCCCAATAGTACCTAGTCATTACTCCTTGAGGTTGTTTCATAGATGAACATCATTCTGGTTGCTTAATGCAACGTTCTCTGTAGATTTAATAGGATGACCATCTCCTAAGGACTCAAGTGGGAGGATCTCAATGAAATTCCAATCTTTCCATTCTACAAATTGTAACCATCATGACCAAGATATCTATTGGAGGAACAAAATGAAACCCTTGATTGGAATATTTTTTCTTCAAGTGTATCTCACCTTTGATCTTAATACTGATAACATACCTCATATTCTTGTTGAGATCAACATCGATAAATATCCTCATATAAAATAGATGGAAAACCGCACATGTGTGATAATCATATTGTAGATACCGACCCACCATGTTTCCGATCAACCAAAGGATCGCCAAATTCTAAAATAGTAGGGGAGGACTAGGAAGGTAGATCCATCTCATTGTGATGATTTTCTCTCACTTAAAATTAAAATAAAATTAACAATGAAAGATTAAAAAAAATGGAAACCTGATGTAACACATGGATCATTCACCCAAATAAAGAAAAGGTCATCATTTGTTGATAATATTATCAAGAAATGACCCAAATCAAAAATACTTATGATCATCCTGTCTTATAACTTATATGTGACAAAAAATATGTCGAAGGCATCCATTTTCAGTATTTTCTTGTAGAAGCTGGCCACCAAACAAATATCCATCATTTTCAAGGCTTAGATGAACTTCAGGAAAGAAATCAGAACCAAAGGAACTTCATCCACACATGACTAATCTTTAGGAAACAGATAGATTTATGGGAAGAGTAGGAGAATATTTGTGATGATGAAAGGGTTAAATGGTTGAGAATGGTAAAATTAGGAGAGCATAACTTTTTTCTCCTCCCTTCCCAGTCGAGAAGGGCCGAGGAGGGGAGGTAATGGTGTGGACATGCCCTAGGTCATCATTAGGAGAGGGAAAATGAGAGGAGAAACATTAGTCAAATTTTACTCTAAGTAATCCTAAAGTTAAATAATAATAATAATAATTATTATAATAATAATGTTTATTATTATTATATATTATTTTTACATACACTAAACTCATTGATTAATATATTATCTTTGTCGACACATTTAACTCAACCGGTCAATCCTCAACGTCATTTAATGAACCAAAAATAATAAAATATTTAATAAATTAATTATTATTCCTTAAAAAAATATATCATATTCACTAAACATGATTATAAATATATATTTATTATTCACATAAATAAATAAATATTTATTTTAATCTTTTATAAACCCTGAATATAGTGACACATAGCCAATGCTTACTATATTACAATGGAATAAGGCATAAGATATATCATCCCAAATTATATAATAGTTTGATATCCATTAGCGACTAAATATAGACATGATATTCAAATTACATTCAAAAACAGAAAATACAACATAAATTTATGTGAGAAATTTGTTATTTTTTCCAATATATTCCAAAATTCATTCAATGTTAAATTCTAGGCACCCCAGGGACAAGAAAAAAAATAAAAGGGTTATATTAAATGACCGGTAAATGAAAGTATACAATATAATATATCATATAATTAACATTTCTTGAATAATATGACATAAATAAATAATAATAATATATTTCATATAACTAATCTCCTTAAATAAGAATATATCCTTGAATGAAATAAAAATATAAATAATCACATGGGTAGAAATAAATATTTTCATAATTATATAATTCATAATTTCAAACATCATAATATTTCTATCAAGGCCTTGTTCAAAGACATCATACAAATATAGGTAATGAATACAATAAATACCCAAGATAATTTTCCTAATAGGGCATAACGATACATCAAAGGTCTATATAATATCAAGAACAATACATCGCTTATTATTTATTTTTTTTCATCATATTAATGGAGTGAATAAGAAATTTATCTTGTAATCAGAATCCCTTGGTAATAAACACATGTATTGAAAAAAAACACAAAATGTAAATATATTATCTAAAACCATAACTAGTACCTTAGGACCATAATCCATACATATAAATAATGTGTGTGATATAATTAGAGAATATCCCTAGTGAAGCATAATATACTTTAAACTATATTGAAATAGATGAAAAATAACTTTTATATCAACATAAGTAGTAGCATTGAAAAAATAAGAAATATATTTTTCTTTTTAGAAATTTTCTGAAAATACAAATTACCAAAAATTGTGAATAATATTTTCTTTTAAAACCATTGGATACTTTTAGTGTAATATTTATAAGTTAAAATGACCATGATAGTTGGAAATTGAAATCAGGTTGTAAATGTTAAAAATAACACTCATTTCATGAAAAGTAAAACATAACCATATAGAAAACGTTAATATTTTTTTTGAAAAAAATTGAAATGAAATTAAATTTCATAATTAAATTAATAAGGAAATAATTATATTAGACACACGATTATTCTTGAATCCTGATTATGAAAATAGACATTGAGCAGAATGATTCTAATCTGAAATGAAACATGGTGGTTTTTTCATAAACAATTTATTCAGGTTTCCTTGAGAAAAAATGAGGTGGGAATGGAAATAATACATAAAAATCAATAAATAAAACATATAGAAGAAAATATATATGTTTAATAGATAAAAATATTATAATTTCACTAATGTAAATTTAAACAAAAATCGTCCAAACTAAAAATTAGATTGGAAAATAAACCTTTACCCATACTTTTGCTTTTCCAAACACACACTAATATCCTATATAATAAATTTGTAATTATTATAAACATATATAAAAACATTATTTGGATTTATATTACAAGTATATATTTATTTATAATTTCTTTTTATCCATTTATTCATAATTCGTTTAAAAAAATGTTTTAGTGTCAATTTTTTCATTTTAAAAAACTGTTTCGTTTTGAAAGTTTAAATCCCTTCACATTAGTCTTGGTTTCATCACATATATAATATTAATCATGTAGTAAATAAAATAATTTTTTCATTATATATACTTTTAGTATCATTAATGTCAGTTAGTGATGAAAAATGGAATACATCACTTTATAGAGATGGTTGTCCATACATTCACACGAGTGATGTTTTTATTTTTCAGTATATGGAAAGAAAAGAAGGTTAATAATAATTAATAATTAAAGATTAATAATAATTATTTTATAAATATTATACATATATATCTTAATCCCATTTAGTATAACTATACATATAAGGTGGTGATGAAAAATTAGATATATCACTTCATGTAGGCGGTGGCCTGCACATATGAATGATTGACGATTTCAATTTCCATTTGATTAATATGAGATATAAAATGGTAATAAAACTAATATAAAAAACTTAAATTATATTTCATACACTTATTTATGTTGGTAATATGGTATTATAATATTTTTTGGAGGTTTAAGAAGAATGGAACGTGAAAGTGTTTGGGAAGAACATATAACGCTTCCTTAAATAATATTATTTAAAAATAACGTATGGATTATTATATTGAATTTTTTTTATGAAAATAAACCCTAGGAAGTGAATAAGGGTTTTGAAAAGTTATTTTGTTTTGATAATTTTTTATTTAATGGGTTCAACGTTTGAGGAATTGTGTATAGGTTGTTCATTTTTATAAGTGAGAGGAGTGACACATCTGTAAATCTTAAAAACATTTAAATATAATAAATGAAAATACCAAAAAAAGTAAATAAAAATTAAATTAATTTTTATGATATAAATATTTAAACTACAAATACACACAATAAATAAAATTTCAATATATGTTACAAATATTCTATGAGTTATCTATTTGTTTAACTCCCCTTTAACACTATTAACCCTTACTACGGTGACAATCATTTACAATTATAACCTTTTTTTGAACAAAAATTATCTAAACCTTATTACATTATATTTATTATTGAAATTAAAATATGTATTGCTATTTAAAGAATTTAATTTCTATATTTAGTAAAAATTAATTTTAATATAAGTGTGCAAAACACAATGAAAAGAAGTTTTTTTAAAAATATTTAGGATTAAAATATATTTTACAAAAATAAATAATGTATAATGTTGATTCCTTTGAAAATTATTTGTTTAGTAATAAAATAAATTACCTTTATATGACCTTAAAACCAATCCAAAACAAAATTTAAACTTCTAATTTCTTAATTAAAGAAAAGTGTAAAAAATTATTCATTTGTTAGAATAAAACACCAATTAGGTTCTAAAATGTCAAAAAAGGTTTCAAATTTAAAAAATATTTTATAACCATTATTTTAATACTTATAAACTAATATTACTAGAAAAAAATATTTTATAAAATTCTATGTTATTCTTATATAATTATATTATTTTTAAAGTGATTGTATTTATAAATAAATATTTATCCCTATTTTCCCCCAAAACAACATTTTTTAGAAAAATAAAAAAATTACTATAAGATAATTTTGAACATACAAACTCAAAAATGTTATCCATTATATGAAATTAAAATTCTAACATTTAGGAATTGTATTTATAAATATAGCTACAAAAAAATTATATTATAATGATAAAATAATATAATGTGTATTGAGAAATAGTATAAGGATGTAATGTTTACCTAGTATTGTAGGATCTTGGGTATTAAATTATTCCAACTTAAATAATTGTAACCTATAATGTAGATATATTTGATAGTTTTTAATTTATTTGGGTAATACTTCTATATATCTTCTTCAATACCCTATGTTTCCTCTTTTTTTTATTTCTCTAATGATCTTTCACCAAATGAGCTATCTAATTCAGAAACACTTACTATCTTATGTCATAAATTTGGAAAGGATATTTATCATATTATAATTAAGTTCCAAAATTAATTTCCTTAGAGTTGATTACATGGGATGCATCCACCATGAATTTCATCAATAGTGAATCTTCGAAGATGACTGTCACTTTAGTGACATTAGGTGGCATAAAAAATCGGTAAGCCAAAACTCCAAATATCTCTAAAGTTTCAAAATCCCCAATATAACTGGATATTAAAATTCCCTTTTTAAAGAATATTATAACTCCATTACATGGATTCACCATTAATAAGACCTTACCCCATATGAATTTCTAATTCTGTCATCTAATTAACATTATAACTATTTTTTCTTCTTTGATCTGATTCTAATTGGAACTTGTTTTTCAGATTTTCTCCTCATAATGTTCTAGGACTACTAGATTCCTTTCTACAAATTCTTCCCAAAAAGTTGGAGTATGATATCTCATTCCATAAAATGCTTCATATAATACATTTTGATGATTGAATGGAACATATTATTTTATAAAAATCCCACCATAGGTAGATAGTAATCCCTCATACCTTGAAAGTCAATAGAGAATTATATTAATATGTCTTCTAATGTAGAAATATTCCTTTCATATTTCCAATCAATGTTATTATGATAATTGGTGATCACATGTATTAAAGTGTTAATAGCTTAAAAAATATTCTTCCAAAGTTTTTATGTGAACAGAGGGTTATGGTAAGATAAAATTTATAAAGTCACACCATTATGTCTCAAAACATAATTAATATAGATCTAGTCCTGGATCTCAAGAAGTAGATATTACCTTAATATTAGGAAATGTGTAGTATTGTTAAGGCAATCAACATTGACACATATGACATCATTACTCCTAAGAGTATTTGTAAGTCAAATCATGAATTATATTGTAATGTTTTCTCACTTCCATATTGGTAGAGAAAGTGGTTAAATGACTCCGTTGGGATGTTGCATTTTAGAATTTATTAGCTGGATCACCAAGAATATAGACACATAATGTGTAATTTTCTATTTTATAATATCCCACCATAATTATTCCCTTATATACATACACAAATTTTCACTACCATGGTGTATAGATAATTTGGAGATATGTGCCTCACCTAATATATCTCTGTCTATCTACTGTATTGATAGAAAACATAACATATTTCTGAACTTCAACACTCTATCTTTATAGATGAAGTCTATAAATTTCTTATTTCTGACATCTTTTATCATATATTATAAATCATTATCATCCTATTTTTACTTCTATATATTTTCCAATAACTATGTTTTAAAAATATATTAGAAAACAAATGATGCTTCCCCTTTATTAAAAATTAACTTGTCTAACATTACTAAAACCATGGAAAGAAAATCCATATTATTATTCATCATGGTCTCAAGGTATCATCCTCCTTGTTGTCCTTCCCATAGTGGTAGTGCATTATCCAATCATGGTCCTTGAGTAATTACAACTATCACCATTTCCTCATGTTGATCACATTTTGAGGGATTATGCGCTTAAAAATTTTTCAATAAGTATATATATAGAATATTTCACTATAGAGATAGTAACCAAATATCTTTAAGGGAATTATGATAGATTACATATCAAGATCATTAGTTAGATAGTTATATTCATAGATCCTTAATTTCTTTGATTCATAAGACACCACCTCATCATTATACATAAGAAAAAATCCAAAAAATTTCTTCAATGCATTACTTTATATTAAAAATCCATACATAATCAACAGTAAAGTCAATACTAGGGAATTAAACAATATTCTCTTTATATTCTCATAAATTTCGTCACATTTTCTTGACACTGTGAATTTGACCACTTTACATGTCAATTTGTTTTATAAGTTGCACAATAAAGAAATTTTATAAAAATCCTCTAATAGTTCCTGCTAAACATAGGAAACTATTTATATCCACTATATTTATTGGTGTGGACCATTCATGACGTAAATTTGTATTTAATTTATGGCCAAATATTCCACCCCTAGAGATAATATGGCCATGAAAAGAAACACCATAGTGAAAAAATTCATCCTTTATGAATTTTTTCATATAACTCAATTTGTCTATGATTTTATAGAATAATTCATAAGTTATTCTTATTCTCCCTATATATTTTGAAGCATATAAGGATATCATCAATAAATAAAAAATTAATTCATCAATATATTCCTCAAATAATCTATTTTTTGACACATAAACATATACAGTGCATTAATTTAACTAAAAATAATTAATATAAAATCATATTTCCCCTACCTTGTATGAAATGTCATATTCAGTATATTATCATTCACTCTTAACTTATGATAACCAGGACAAGGAAAAAACTTTGAAAAATATTTATCTGCTTGTTGTTGATAAAAAAATCGTTAATGAGTGGAAAATGGTTCTTATTCTTTACATTAATGAAAATTTTCCCTTGTATTTGATGTAAAGGATCGTATACCTATCCTTATTTTTTCTAAAGATGGAATGGGCTCCCTAAGGTGAAATAATCCAGAATATAAATCCTTCATGAAAAAAATCATGTATTTGTTTCTTCAACTCTACCAATTCCACTAGGGCCATTATATTGGGAATGTTGGATATATGTTATATATAATATATTAGTTTAATAGAAAGCTCAACTATATGATCTGGCAATGGCCCAATATATAGTTTAGAAATATATTACATTATTATTTTATAAGAGAAACATCCTCTATCCAAAATATGTATTTCACATGTATAGACAGTGTTTTCTCTTAATTTTTCTCCTCAAATTATATTTAAGATATATTGTAGATGTATATCCATAAAATGTTCAGGGAATGAAGTCTCACATTGAAAGATAAGGGGTTATTTCCTCTATTTAAAAATTTTAATCTCCTACTCTTAGAAATAAATTCTTTCATTATACTTTTAAAGGCAATCCATACTATGTTTTATGTCAAAGATAATAATAATTATGAAAATCAAGTCTATAACTAGGTAATATACATTCACATAGTGCCCCATATCATAATATAAAGATCATTATACATTGGAATATTATTTATTTCCCTTTCACTTGTGATCCTTATTTGTTTTCTCTATATAATTGATGAAAACAAACATTCCATTGAATCATGTTCTAGGGTGTCTATTTCCATATGAAATTAAATGTAAAAAATTACACCCTTCCCTTTTCATCTTTAAAATTTCGTTTTACAAAGTGCTCAACAACTAACTTCTTTTCATGATTTCCATAAAAAACATAAGATTTGAAGGACTCATTATTTGTCTTTATAGAACTTGATAATATATCCACTTATACTAAAAATGTTTTAGAGAATAATTCCTTTATAAGGATATGATTTATCTTATAAAATCCTAGATCAATCTTACATCATAAATTACAATGATAATTCATAATATGAGTTTCTATCCTTGTAAAGTTAGCTTTATAACAACAATATTTTCTTCTTCCTTTTGTCTTAGGTTAAGGAATTTCCTTTCCATATTATCTCTTTAAAAATAAAGAAATTAGTTTTATCAATAAAATATTTGTAAAAGTATTCTATTCCATACACTCAATATTATCCATGTCCTTTGTGTTCGAGATTAAAGGACACCATTTATTGGTATCTCCGTTAAAATGATAAATAACCTAATTTACTAGTCTCTTTCATTAATTCTAAAAGTTATATTTAACATTTCTAAAGAGTTTACCAATTATTAAACTACTAATGTATTCTTATTAAAATTGAATAATGGAGGTTGTTTTCAAATGAATCAGTCCAAAATTGTTGAATTTGGGATCAATATTTTTCTCCATACAAGAAATGTTACTGGATAGTAATTGAGTCAATTAACATAATACATGTATAATATTATAAAATCCAACACCATTATCATTGACTTTATATAAATTTCCATATGGTAAATCCCTATATACGATATGGCTGGGAATATATTTTCAATTACTTATTCTAGGTGTCATTTCAAAACCATGGAATGCATTGGATTATCTCATGACATTATGAATTTTAAATACTAGAATTTAATTTAAAATATGGTGAAATAATTAACCCAAATTGAGAATTTACATAGAAATAATCCCAAAATAATACATTTAGTGCCATTTTTAATTTATTCAAATCATAACTATATTCTCAAATCCATTATAATAGTTCATAAAAAGAGTTCACATCATCTATGTAAATTGTTTTAGGATGTCAAGCTTGGTTTTCAGTAATTCTTACTTGTTATGACTCGAGTGGAGATTAGATAAGTACCCAAAAAACAATTTTCATGGTATTTACCCCTATGCGCATCTTTAATAGAGCCCGTATACACTTATTTGAATACATATTGGGATATTATTTCTATGATAACCCACACAATATATTTGAAAAAACAATTAAGATATTTTTCTATACTTTATCTTATCCCTAGAGTTCACCATAGGGTTATATTCTATAATCTATGTTTTCCTAAATCTATTTCCCAAGGATTCTAATAAATAATCCCTAATACAAAATGTTACAGCCCTAACTCTAGTATCCTATATATGATATTTATCATATTACAATATTAAAAGTTATAAGAGATTCCATCCCATGCGATCAAATGGTTTAGGAGTCTTGTGAGACTATATACTTATATTATAATCACAATACACTCTAAAAAATGATATAAAACGTAAATTCCATTGATAAAATTTTCATTTATTCAAGTATATGTAAAAAAATAATTCAATTATCACTTATAATTACCCATGGGAAATAAATAATGGGGTGTTCTCGGATTCTCAGTAAGGGAATGCATAAAACAGAAGCTATCACAGAATCAATAATATATGAATAATATTGTAGATATATAATCAATAATTTAATATAACTTATAAATAATAGATTTAAATAGAAATATATTCATGTATGGAAGATAAACATTAATAATTACATGAATAACAATAACTGGTTTCATAAATATATAATGTATAATGTCGGACATCATAATCCAACTATCAAAGAATTCTTCCAAGATATAATATATAAATAGGTTAGGAATACACTAAAACCCCAATCTAGTTTGTCCCGTGAGACCTTCTGATTCATCAATGGTATTACTGACACCAGGTCCCATCCATCAGTTATTAAGTCTAATGAATTCATCATATAAAGGGAGTGAATAACCAATGAAATACATAATAAAATTTCCTTAAAAACACAAGAAATTGAAAACTACAATATAAGATGAAAATATTTTTTTCGACTTAATAAATAGAACAAGTTTATCATAATACATATAGACAAATAAGGTGGATGTTATCATTACAAAATATCCCAACTGATGTATAAGAAACTTTAATTTGTTTAACATAGATGAAAAATCATCTTTATAAAGAAATATTAGTGGCTAAAATTTAGTATAATTTAACATTAAGTATAATTTAACATAAAAAAAACTTAACCTATAATTTTTATAAATTATATATATATATATATATATATCAAGACTTCTATCTTTCTTTAACCACATTTTAACCCTTTTCACTTTTAATGTGGTGAAAAACGTTTACCATGGTAACTTATTTTTATGTGCAAAAGATAAGTTGACCTTATTAATAAATATTTTAACGTTAATAAAAAATATAGAATACATTTAACATGATTAAATTAATTTTTTTTAATTTATCTTAATATAAGAATAATAAACACAATGAAAAATAATTATGTAAAAAATGTATTTTTAAGAATAAAGAAGAGTTTACAACAATGAAAATGTATAAAAGTTAATTCCATTGAAATTTATTGGTTTATGAATACACAGTGAGAGTTATATGAACTTAAAACGAATAAAAAAAGAATTTAACCTTGTAATTAGTTAATAAAAATAAAATATCAAAATATTTCTTATTGTATATATAATATCATTTATTTTCTAAAATTCCAAACACGTGTTTACTAATTCAAATTTATATATTATATACATTATTTTTTTATCTCAATCAGATATTTATCCTAGAAAAAATATTTCTAGGACTACATAGTCATTCATATATCAATATAGTGTCTTAAAAGTGATAGTATTTGTAAAAGTAATATTTTTCACCATTCACTCAAAAATTAACTTGTTTATAAAAATCTGGAAATTATACCCTAAGATAATTTTAGCCTTATAAACACAAAAATGATATCCATTTTATTAAATTAAAATTTTAAAATTAAGGAATTTTACTTTTGAATATAATCATGAACCATTTCCATTTTAATGATAAAATAATATAATTTTCATTTGGCTATACTCTAGCGATGTAGTGTTTAACTACTATAATAGGGTATATGTTATTAAAAAAATATTTACTATACTAGTGAATAAATATTTAATAATTTATTACCTTTTAAATAAAAATAATGTGATAATTAAATATAATATTCATTAAATTCTTGAATAAATATTTATTTAATATTAAACTCACATATATTCTATAATTTAATATGTCACATGGATGAATTTATATGATTAAATTATCTTAAATAACACTTATTTCACAATACGAGAATAATATTTACTTTTAATATTAAATTAAAAATAATTAAATTTAAAATTTAGTTACACTCACTCTATGACCCTCAAAACCTATTTCCTAGTGGTATTTTATTGACTTGCCTAAATTCCAGGATTAATATATGGAAAAATATAAATTTAACCATAGAGAAGGTAGTTAATTTCTCAAATACAATAAACTCCAATGAACTCCAAATGTGTAATATAATTTTTTTCATGATATTTCATAAAGAAGGTTTCATACTTTATATCATCAACCGGAATTCTTGATTTATATTTCATCAAATTGTTCAATTTTAATTAAAAGGATAATTATATATTATTCTATTGACTAATAAGGATCAAATCCTTTCCTAAAATATTCAATTTATTTTATTTGACTTATGATTCACTTGACAGGTCCTACCTCACTATGGGAATTTGACATTACTGTATTCATCAGTACATTTAAGTATGTGATTCATGATATATATTAATAGTTATCTAAAGTCTAATGAGGGATATACACATCCTAAAATAAGAATTTCAAAAAATTTGTATTACATATATAATTATTATTGGTCAGTCTGTCCTCATAACTTTGATTCTTGGATATTACCGTGTGTGACCTTTTTGAGAATAATTATCAATAACTTATGTGCCTCTAGAACCTAATAGAGATAACAAAACATTAGCGTCACACTAAAAAAATGCAATCTTAACCATTATACTTTCACTTAAGAATATTGTCATAATATATCTAGGTTCTCATTATAGAAAATAACTATTATAACATTTTGATGTTAAAAAATACTATATGGACATTAACACATTAAAATTATATAGAATGAAGATATATATTTGGTAATATATTAATTAATTTTAAAATTTTGGCAGTGGAAATTACAAATATTGTTTGTTCTAGGGAACCAACTACAATAGACTCTAACCTATACTAAATATAAATATGAAAAAGTTTTAATTGATTATATATTTTATGATATTTTTACTTATGTTGTCATATGATTATAACTATTGGTATTTCCTCATTCTCCAAGGACTATTTTACTTATCATGACTTCACTTCTATGAGAAAATCCCTCAAGAAGTGATATCCTTGAGTATTTACCTTACTAAATTCTACCATTAACTTAACTTCTTATATAATACCATAATCATAATTTTATCATTATATATATATATATTATGGTAATCCATTACTATCTTGAAAAAATTCCAAAAATAGAAAAAAATAAT
Organism: Viscum album; assembly: GCA_963277665.1. Lineage (NCBI taxonomy): Eukaryota > Viridiplantae > Streptophyta > Magnoliopsida > Santalales > Viscaceae > Viscum > Viscum album. Next base: position 1,318,546,407 of record OY728166.1, read on the forward strand.
CACTAAATTGATTCTTAAGATGCATCCGAAGCTGCAACATACTTAGTGTGTGTAGAATTAAAAACCACTATTTTAAATAAGATTCTTATTCTAATTACATTATCATGACTACGATACCAGATAAAATTGATCTAAAGGAAGAATGATTTTTATCCACTTTATAACGAGTATTTCCACTTCTCTAAGTACTAAGAACTCATCCCTTTAACTTTCTCATGTACTATGTGAAAGTTATATTTTCTACCCACGGTATATCTCATGGTTGTGTTTTTTATTCTCCAACAATTATTTTCACATACATAAAATCAATAATCAATACATATCATGTCATATACGATAAATTCCAATAATTTAATTGTAATTAATTATATCAATTATAAAAATATCCTTTTATACTTTAATATATCATCTTAGAGAGTTTTATGCCCAATCACATAGAAAATAATTTGATATTGAATAATTATATATTTTATTTTTTCAATACAATTTTAAATTTTATACTATGAATTTATCTAATAAATATCCATAGATTTATTTCCATAGATCTTGTTCCCTAGAACATCATTTACTACTTTAAGTCCTTTTTGTAGAAATATCTATCCTTAGTTTTAACAAACTACGTGAATTAATATCCGTTTTACATATGTTGTCAACATAATTACCCTAGAAAACTATAGCACTCACACTAACCTATTATAGAAACATGGATCAATTTAATTATTAACAATACCAAATTCAATTTTGGTTTCATTAAATGAATATTTTCTGACAAAAATGCATACTTGAATCCATAAATGGACTTCTACAACATATATACCTTATTGGAATTCATTGCCTACCAATGATTTTGTTTGCATCATATTGAAATATTCTAGAAGGTCTCCATTAAGGAAGGTGGTATTGACATCCAATTTTAATATGTGATGATCATAAAAGGATTCTATGAAAATATAATTATAATGGAATTAGCATAACATTTAATGTAAGTGTTCATCATACACTATTCATACACGCAACTAAAAAGAATATATAACAAGTAAAGTCTATGTAGTAACTTCTTGTGTTTGGATTTTAAAACTTTTTTCAAGCAATATATTTGTCTTACTAGAAGGAGGAACTCAAAATGTTCATCCTAGCCATATTAAGGTAGTGGAAGAAGTGTCTTCAACAAGTAGATATGCCTAGTAGAAATTGGAGAAAACCCGTTTGGATGAGTTGGATAATCCATGTTTAATGGATAAAGGTAATGAATATTCAACTTGTTATAATGGCTAAGTTGGTGATGACTCTATTTGAATAGTGAAGTTGATGGATAAATGTCCATGAATCATGAATTGTAGTGAAACCAAATCATAGGTGGAAAAAAAATTTATGGATTGATTGATCAAAGTACATGTAATGGATTTTAAGTAAAATTTATAGATATTATGTTATGATTATAATTATCCTTGATTTTTGGTTATTAAAGTTCCTTATTTTCATCCCATTGATATAGTATCAATGTTAAAACCATGTAAATATTTTTTCCTCAAATTTACATTTTTTATCTCATTTAATTCTTTATGAGTTTTCCAAAAGGTTATGTGAAAGGTGAAACATATTGGTGATAATTAGAGTTCAAAACACTACATAGTTAGGATTATATATTATGTAAGGATGTTATAGAAGTTGTTTCCATATTAAAGAACCATTAAGAGGTGAGATATTATGGATAATGGATGTTCATTCATATATTTATCATATATAGGTTTTTATCCCCAAAAATATTCATATGATATTTTGTTTGTTCATAATCAAAATATCATGTGAAATTGTCAGACTCTTTAGAGTTAAATTTATTTTTGTTGGCTATACTATCTTCATAAGATATGTTAATTAAAGAAGGTAGGGTTCTGATTAGTAATTTTGAAAAAAACAGACTATGGATTCTTACAGACTTAGATAAAAGACTTTCACATTTAAATGGATCGAAAACTTCTATATGGAGGGGTTAAGTCTAGAAATATAAATAATGGATAGTGGGAAAATATGAAAATAAATTAACGTATATTGGTGAGTATACCATTAGATTAAAACATGGATTTCAACATCTAGGAGAAGAAAAATACAACCAAGATGATGAAAACCTTCTAAGAAATGTATAAAACATTGTTGGAATTGAATAAGTTGTTTCTATTGTGAAGTATATTTAACATCAGTATATTTGACATGATATTTAGGCATCTCAAAGCAGTTAAAGTTACTTTTACATGTGATGTTTGGGTAATTATTTTACTCTCATCTCTACTGGAATCAGTGTATTATATGGTAACTATGGAAATAAATTAGTATGGAATAATAAATATACATATCATTTGAAATTTATTTGAATTCCTAAAAGTTGGAAAGTCACCTTAGAGAAGGAATCATCTCCTAGTAGAAGATAAATATAGGGTGGAGAATCATGGAATGAGGACTGGTCTAGGTATGACATATTGACATTTTGGGAATCATGTAAACCTCTATTAAAATTACATAAATAATAAATAAGGTACCAAAAGTTTATCTTAAATAATTTAAAACTCCATCAAAATATTGGAAGATAGAAGTGAGATTCTTTTAAATACCAATATATCGATATAGTAATGGGTGATTGAGTCTGGTGCATACTTCAACTGAAAGATAGATCATAGGTTCATGATTTACTATGTTTCTAGAATTTTTAGGAAATTTCATTTGATAATTATAATTATTTTAAATTGATTTTAAAGGGATATTTTATCCTCCAGATGAAGAATTAAATCTTCCTAAAACCTAAGGAAATAAGGAACATTAATGGTCTCTAAAGTAATATCATCTCTACAGAGAAGCTGGATAATATAGGATATAAAAATAAATTTACTAATATAGTTTGGAAAGTAACTAGAGGGTCTATGGATGAAGTGTGAGGTGTAAATTATAGATTTTTTTTCAGAATCGATGTTTAAAAGGAAGTGAAGTAGATGAAAGTATAAACTTGGATGATCTAGTAGTCTGTCATAATATACTTTGTTAACTTAGTGAGAAGAACCTAGATATTCTCTTTGGTGAGGTAATTATGAATCCCAATAAAACTGCACTCAGAAGATGTGAGCGTTACGTGTTGGGAAAGAAAAATAGACTTCATTCAATTTCAATGGACAAAATCCTAGAGATTTGTAGCTTGTGCTAGTTTAATATAACTTAGAGGGATTTCCCCCCCATTTGATCTCATAAAAAATCACTTTATATTTTCACATTCAATAATGAAGAAAGTTGATGGTTTGTGAGTATTAATATAATCATAAGATTAATTATTTAAATGATTTTTATACTCTAAGAACTGGATGAATTGGAGAGTGTTTAAAAGTGAAATTTCCACTATTCAGAAAATGTTGGTGAGTACATCAGAAGTAACTTCTGAAACTTCTATAAGAAGAAAGTGATCTGGATAAATTGAAAAGTACCAAGAACTTGAAAAAAAAGAGTAAAAGAGAGGATGAACCTAAATTTGACTGAGATGGAAATTTGTTTGCATTTTTACTCTAGAATGCCCGAGGCCATCTTCTGAAAGCAATCTACAAGTAAAAATAATTGGGAAATAGAAGTCAGTCTAATGATATGGGAAAACTTACACTAGAATATATATTGTATTGTAAGTCATTAAAAGTTGGACACCTAAATATCATTGTAATACTAGCTTATTCCTTGGTCAATGCAAAACATAGTGACATTATGAAGGCTAAGTCCATGAAATATTTTCTCATGGTCCATGGAAATAAAGATTTTGGATTTAGAATATTTGTTAATAATAAGAACATAGATTTTAGATGTCAAAATTTTCTCTTTAACAACAAGATCATAGGGAAGAATCAAAACTTGGTTAAATCATAATTTAATGGGAAATAATCTAACTGTTTCTGTACAAGTTGATATTGGTGAAAAAAAATATTGAAACTCTTAGTGAATTCAAATATCAACATAGGTTTATAAAAAAGAAACCAGTATAATATATTTTAGAATTAACAATATTTTTTTAATCCTTATGTAGATTTCTAGAAGATGAGTGGTCAAGAGAAATAGAACTAGAAATTGTAGTAATAGAATTATCAAAATCTGAATAATACTTGATAAGATCTTTTTAACTCTGACAACTAGTCCATAGGTATGGGGTTGATAAGAACTTATTACACTTAACTGATGCCGGGGAACTAAAACTCAAAATAGATTCAACAAAACTGAGTCACTCAAAGTAGTGGTAGTCAGTTATGATGAAATGAATCAACCCTGATTAGTTCTATAGATCTTTGGAGTTGAATGAAATTCTAGAAAGATTGGGAGAATTAGAGGACAAATGGTTTTTACATTTTAAGTAATAAAAATATATTAGTAGAAGATATATTTTGTGATTTTTCGTAAATTATTTCCAATAAAAGGAGGTAATCTATCACAAATTCACTTAGATCAACCCACTAACTATGAACCCTATCCATCTTTCAGATAAAACGAAGGGTGATTCTGATCCCTATGGGATAGAAGAAAGAAAATCGGATTCAAGAACAATGTTTTGGAATGATTTCTATACAAATTATTATATACCAGAATGATATATAAAAAGAGCATTTAGAAATTTTAATACAATTCAAAATTAAAAAATCGACAAAAAAGTGGTAAACAAAGGTTCCAATACCACAAACCAAACCAAAGTTTATATGTAAAATAAAGACCCATATCCACAAGACATATTTTCACCACTATATTCCCTCACTATAAAAATAGGAAAACCAACAATCACCCTATGGTGTCTTTCATTTACCTAAATTTGATAAAATAAGATCTACATATACCTAATGGTGTGTGTATGGTCTTGGAAAAACAAGCATAGTTTGGTCCCAGCAAGTGTTTTGTTAGAAGTCTTTATAATATAAACCAATTATGATCAAATAAATGAAAATGAGGCATGAGATAATTGAATTACCCAACTCCAGTAACCCAAATCTTTTGTATACTTTATAAATTATCATACGACACATGGGATCTCATTATAAAGGGATAACCTGTTTAATAGTATTTTAGAACCATAAACATAAATGATTTCCATATTACATTTTAAATATAAAAATCATATAATAAAAAACATTTTTTCATCATTGATATTATTCATAATGTACATATTATATACTATAGAAAGAAAATAAATAATGGGAGATCATAGATTCTCATTAAGGGTTAAAAATAGTGGATGTTATCATTAATCAATTGGGTATAATAAATATAGAAAGATAATTAACTAAAAACACATTCCATTTAATCAATAACTCGAGAAAAAATTCATCCAGAGATAATATCATTGTATTAATATCATTGGTAATAATAAATATATTCTCAATGAAAGAAATTATTAAAATTTCATTTCATGATCTTAGACATCATTATATCTATACCATCAAATCATTATTCCAATATAGTTTAATCAATGTGCGGGTATATATCAGATACCCATTTAATCGGGCTAAATGATTTGCCTCATAAGACCTATCAATGCATTGAGGGGTTATCTATAAATAATCCCCAAAAATCACTGCATTTTTAATACATTACTCAAATATTAAATGATAAATTTAATTAATAAACAAAATGTCTTACCAATAAATATTTGTATTGATTAAAGAATATTAAATATGTAGATTTCCCCATTCAATAGTACAATATTTAATGTGAATTTGGTTTTTAATTTAGGAGAAAATAAAATATATGATACAAAGAATATGGATATAAAAGAGAAATGTAATTTCTAATTAAAAATTATAACTAGATAGTGAATTTTTCAATAGAAAGTTAATGAACACCAAAATAATAATAGATCAATTCCTTAAAAATATATGTTTTGTAATAAATTCATGTATTATGGGGGATAAAAGAAAATCAAAGTGAAACATTAAAATAATTTTTGATAAAATTATTATTTTTTATATCTATTTTAATCTTTTATAAGAATATGAATATCAAAAAAATTTATGGTTGGAGTAAAATTAGTTAAAGTCATGTATGTTAAAAATGGACTTTTCTTTTGAGTTTTTTAATAGAAATTCAAAAATGAAATTTTTAGAAAAGATGAGAATTATATATTTAAAAGTTTTTAAAAACATAAATATAACATAAAATGTCCATAATAAATCTTATTAGGGAATAGATAAGTTTTTCTAAAACAATTTTTCAAAATATGGACATTGAAAAAAATACACCTGATCAAAAGATATGTAAGATAGACCTTTATTTTTAAAATTTGTTTTCTTGATTTCAGTTTGAAATAGAGTAAAATTTATAATAAAATAATTATACTCATTAAATATCAAGAGAAAAAAAAATTTATGGGTTTTATAAAGGATATATTATAATATTCCATCAATGAAAATAAGAGCAATCCTAGAAAAATGTGATTGTAAAATAAATCCTTACCACTTTTGGTAACATTTAAATTGTAACTACTTGAAAGAGTAAACATGAAATGAAATATTAATCACCATTAATAAATATATATTGTTATTTAAAAAATAATTGGGATATTTTATACACCAGAGAAAAATAAATAAGTGCCTAATAACAAATATATCTCAATGAAGTGGAAATTGGGACGAAATCCCTCACCTCAAGTACAACTAGTCTCCTAGGTTCAATAAATTACTGTATAATAAAATTCAATTTATTATAAATAAATAAAATTTTAATATTAATATCTATAGTATCTTATATGATCCATTTATAAAATTGTATCACCTATTTGACAATAATATTTTATTATTATAATTATTTCAGGTGTTAACTTCTTTGTTTTTCCTGTATGTTTTAACTTTCTAGTCTCGAATCTTGAATATTTATCATGGTTACATTATAAACATAATTTTATTCATGATATAAATATCATATATTTTTAATATTTATTTATTTATATTCATCCATAAATATAGAGATAGAAAAATTAATTAAACTGTTTAGGGAGACGTTAGGTCGTATATACACATGAATGTTATTTTTACTTTTTAAAGAATGGAAAAATAAAGGTAAATATTAATTCACCTTTATATTACCATTATTATATCATATATATATTATACATTTATTACCTATATCTTTATTACCGTATATGTAAAGTAGATATGGAAAACTGATCACATAGCTTCATGGAGTTGATTGTCCACACGTACTCACGAGAGATGTTATAGTCTTTTTTCAGATTAGAAAGTAAGAAGGTAGCTATGATATTATAATTTCAAAAGAAAAATAAACTCTTAAATATAATATATATTCATTATTTACATCTTTATAACCATCCAATTAAATTGGTGTTGAAAAATGAATTACTATGCAATGTGGAGATGATAAGTTCTACGTACACAAAAACGATATTTTCCTTTCTCAAAGGATGAAAAAAGGTGGAATATTCTTGTACCATAATATTAATATAATATTATAATATTTATTTTATTTGATATATTATGTTAGTTTTTTTACGAATTTATTGTAAGTCTAAGAAGAAATAAACATGAATGAGTCGATAAAGACGATTACCTCTTTTTCGAAAGGATTCCCTTAGACCAGTTCTTGAGGACCCTTAAAATGTTATTTTAAGATAACAAGAACCCCTAATTAAACCATATGAAAGTGAATAAGATAATTTTTTTGGGGTTGGACAATATATATGGCTCAATGTGATGTAAAGGAAAGAGAGAATGAGTGTCCTTTTATAAGTGAGATTATGGGAATCCATAAAATTTCATAAATTATTAAATCAATATAAATTATTTTCCATGCCCAAATGGAACAAAAATGATATAATTATAATATACGATGAAACTAAATTGAAAACATCCTATACAATAATATTTGGACACATTTAGGTGATTTTTTTTTTATCATTTTTTGTTTATTATAACCCTCGTTAACCCTTTTGAAAATTATCATGATAACAATGTTTTTACACTACAATAGCCAAGAAAGTTACCATAAAAAGACAATTTACCAAATAATGGAAATGGTGTAAAATTATAAACCATAAATTATTACCATTTTCCTATTTCAAGATTTTTATTATTTTTAAATAATTAATAACATATTATTTTTATAAAATATCTTTAATGTCATTTTGAAACTATTCATTTGATTTGACTTTAAAAACATCAAAAATAAAGATTCAATTCAAATATAATATTTTAACACATCAATAATATGTTATAATTATCTAAAAAATTCCTTGAATACAATAATTCATACAAATTGTTTTTATTTTTTATATGTCTAAAACCATTTATTTAATTTTTCTATTAATTGATTAAATACAATGTTTGAGTGGCATATGAATTTAAATTAATTATTCAATTAAAATAAATTAAAAATAAATTTACATGATAAAAAATAATTTAATATTTCAAAAAACTATTTATAACCTAACATAATTTTTTTATCTCTATCACAATATATATATATATATATTGAAAGGTAGAGTGAGGCATTTTTGAATTTTTCCTTGACTAAAATATTATTAAAGTAAAAATCAAAGATAAATAGAAAAAAGTTAATATTCCTTATATTTGGATTATTATGGATGAAATACACTCATACAATGAAATAAAACCATGTTTTTTTTATATTTTTAAAGACTTATAATTTTATTTTTAACCACAATTAAATGATTTACCCTTAAGAGAGGAGATAATGTTTAACAAAATTACTATTAATACTTCGAAAAAAATAAAAGGAACCTAATTTAAGAAATTTAAGAATTATTGTTAAAAATGTATAATCCATTTTATCAAAATTAATTAAAATAATTTTAATAAAATATGTTAATATAAATCCACAGAATGTGAAGAAAAACAGTTTTCTAGAATAATGTGATTTTAAGATTGAAAATTGTAAAATATCAAAATTATAAAAAATGATGATCCTAAATAAAATATATATTATTTTAAATTAATACCAAATAAAAAATAGTATTTAACTCACTTGATTTAAATAAAATAAATGATAGTTTTATTAGAATATGTATTTTTATAATTCACTGAAAAATAAATATTTTTTTAAAAATGTAAACATTCCAACAGATATAATTTTGACATGATCATTTAAAAAATGATATAATTATAACATAATAAAATAATATTTTTATTTTTTTAATCTCTTTTTCGTGTGAAAATAAAGCTATCAATGAAATTTATTTAATAATAAATATATCATAAAAAATTAAGATATTAAATTCTACTCCCTCATAATATTTTTCCCAACAAATTACATCACTATAATATGAAAATAAGAGGATAATTGTTCCTCATTATGTCCTTAGATTCTCATGTTTATTATTTAAATTTATGGTTTCACCACAAATCTTTGATCCAATTAGTGGTCTTATTTCTTTGAAATTTCTCTCAACTATCAAACATTTCTATTGGTTGTTCCTCAATAGAAAGATAATTGTCATTTGGTATGACCTCTGTGTTTAATATATATAAAGGAAAAATTATGTAATTCCTCTAGATAGATACATGGAACACAATTTTGAACTTGAGAGAGATTCAGTGGAAGTCCCAATTTATAATCTACCGTAAATATAAAATCAAAATTTTTGAAGGGACTGATATATCTGGGGAACATATTTCTCTTATTTCCAAATATCATAACCTTCATTCTAAGTAGATATTCATAGGAGTACCTTATCAGGAAGTTTTAACTCTAAATATTAGGGATGATTCTTAGTATAATTGTTTTTTCAACTCTGAGAACCCTTATATACTTTTTAGTAACACTAACATTATTTAAATTCTTTTCAGGTATATGAGGTCTCAATATCTTTTTTTCTTCAACTTCATCCCAACACATTGGAGTTATTCACTTCCTTCAATAGAGGTATACATAAGGATCTATATGAATTATCAAGTGAAAACTGTTGTTGTGTGAAAAGTTTACTAATGTAAGGTGTTGATCCCAACCACATTTGAAATCCATAGAGAAAGCTTTAGAAATGTATTATTGTCTTAAAATGTCCATATCATACTAACTATAAATTTATGGACGATAAACAATAATGAAACACAAATATTTACCCAAATCCTATTTAAGGATTTTCCAGAACATAAGGGTAAACCTTAGATCCCAATAAAATATGATTAAGAGTGGTACTCCATACAATCTCACAAATTTATTTATATTTAAAAAAGTATTCTATTAATGAGATAAATATTCCATAATAGTTATAAAATTCGTTGATTTTATAAATAATTCGACTATTAATAAAATAGAATTGAATCCTTTAGATTGTTTTGGGAGTCTAATGATAAAATCAATGGTAATGTTTCCCATTTTCTATTCAGGTATGGGTAATGGTTTTTCCACCCCCTTAGACTTCTTTATCTCATCCTTAACTTCCTGACACATTAGGCATCCGGATACATACTCCGAAATATCTATTTTCATGTTACATCACGAGAAATATTATTTTAGATCAATATAAATATTTGTACTTATATGATGACTATAGAATGATTCAATTTTAAATTCATCAAAAAACTATTGTTTTAACTCTAGTATTGATGGAACACATACTTACTTCATGAAATATAAAAATCTTTCATGATCATATTTGAACTCAAAAACAATACTCACATTATTTTCTAATTCTACATATTTTTTATATTATTTATTAAGGCTCTAATGTAAGGATAGTTGAAAATTCATTTAATCAAGATGATATTTTCCCCTTCTCATTATGATTTAAAGATATAAATTTTGAGAATACATACATATTATATCACTTTAAATCCTAATCATGTAAAAACTATCATCATCTTTCTGACTAAGAGAATGAACTACCTTGTTCTCCTTCCCCGGGTGGTAATGTATTGAGCATTCAAAATCCCTTATCAACTACCAAAATATTCTTTAGTTAATATTGAACTATTTCTACGTAAATATATCCATAAATATTTTATTATCATTATATAAATCAAAAATTTCACCATAAAGATAATTCCTCAGTATCTTTAATGCTAAAATCGCTGTTTCTAGCACCAAAGCATGAGTCGGGTAATTTTACACATGAATATTTAATTAGAAATATGAATATTATATAACTATGTCATTCTACATGAGGATGCACCCAATAACTTATTTGATTCATAATTATAGATCACAAACACCCATCAAATATTTTGTAGAGTAAGAACATGCATGCTGACCAACCTTCTCTTCGGTTCGTTGATATTCCCAAGGCATTCATTAGTCTAGATGAACATTAACACCTTGTTAGTCAATGTGGTGTGTGAATTAGTGAAATGAGATAAATATATAACAATTCATAGATAGTATACAACCAATCAAGGAAAACTAATGATCTTAGTTATTTTGGTTGTTATTGGAAATTAGTCATTAACTTCCTTCTTTGAAGGATCCACTGGTATATCCTCACATGAGGTTGTACGGCGCAAGAATGAAAATTTTTGAATCCAAAATTTATATTTGGAAAATTTATCATACAAATCATCCTTCCTAAAGGTCTATAGTACAATTATCTAATGTTATACATGCTCTTCCTTAATCTTAGAATATATAATAATATCATCAATAAAGACTACATCAAACTGATCAAGGTAATCTATAGACAATCTATTAATTAAATCCATGAGGATATGAGGGGAATTGGTTTTTCATTACTATAAATTCATCATAATCATACAATATAATGAAGGATTTTCTATGAATTTACCCCTTCATGACACTGATATGATGATATTTAGATTTAAGATCATTATTTAAAGAATATTAAACTCATAGTAATTGATAAAATAAATAATCCATATGGGGTAGAGGAAACTTGTTCCTTCTAGTGATCTTTTATATCTCTTCATAATCAAGGAAATATACATTCAAAAATATTTCTTCTTAATAAAATAAATTGGTGTATCCCAAGGTGTTACACGAATGAAAATAAATCCCTTATCTTGATTCTCATGGAATTTTTTCTTGAATTCCTACAACTAAATTTGGGCTATTCTATATCGAGTCGTTAAAATAGTTGGACTTCCAAGTATGAGTTCTACTGAAAATTAAACTTGAAAATTCATGGGAAGACTAGGAAACCCTTTGGAAATGACATAAAAAACTCGCATACAATAGGCATATCATCAAATTTGATTTTAATCCAAAATATATGAGATAAATATTCCTCTTTAATAGGTAATAAAACCTATATTATTGAATTAACTTCCATTAGGAGTCCATGTTTATCCTCAATTTTTTAGACTTTTGAGGTTTCATTCATAATATTGAATATGGATTCCAAAATATAGGAATATATTTTCAAGGGACGTAATCCATTGTTCAACTACCAATAGACCACAATGGATTAAGTCCCTTTAAAAGATATTCCTATGTTTTAGAATCCATATTTGATATTCTAAATGAAACTGGAATATTCTATCAGAGTGAGAATAAACCTATACTCCCCAAAAAATATGAGATAAATATACCTCACTCTGATACACTATTTCTGTATATGAGAAAGCTTATTTTTCATAACCTAAGTCAGTTTCCCTAATACAAACATGATCTACTCAGTTCTAACACCCACTATATTAGCTATCTAAGTAGGGTTATCTCAATATTTCATATGAGTGTTGAATCCATTTCATCAATTAGGTTTTATAAAAAAATAATTTCACAAATTGAGTTAGTTCATAATGACCATGAATAATAATTAATAAAATTGTAATCCCCATAATTGAAAAGGATCTCAAATTCATTAAGGTATTATCATAATTATCATGTTTGTTATGTTCATTTGAAATCTTGTTCCAAAGGTTTTTACTAAAATTACACTAATTCTAAATTTATCAAATCAAAATCCAATAACCATGAGCTGTTGTATACTTTATTTCATTTGTATAAGATATAAGGGATTTTATCTTGAATACTAAATTAGTTTAATAATGTTAAAGAATCAGATACATACACGTTTTTTAGATTACCTTAGAAAAAGAAAATAAATTTCCTAAAATAACACTCATATCTTAGATTTTTTTCACAATATCCTTCTTCATATCTTAGGGAAAATAAAAAAATAAAGGGTGATCTCAGATGCTTAGTAAGGATTACACATAACAAAATATATATTGAATTAATATGGAATAACTAATATGGGAAGTTAAATAACTGAAAATACATTTCCTTTAATCAATAACTTGAGCACAAAATGCATCCATAGATAATATCAATGAAATAGTCACATGAATAATAATAACACAATTCTTATTAATGGAAATGATTAATATGAGACTTCATGATCTCAGATATCATGATATTTATACGATGAAATCCTTATTCCAAGGCAGTTTAATTGATGGGTAGGTTTACACCAGGAACCCATTTAAACTGCATAACTAGTTTATCTCATGAGATGTGTAGATTCATCATATAAGTTTTCTACAACATGCCCCCACCATTCACTACACTTGTAATACATTCCTAATATATTGAATGGTCAATTTAATTTATCAAAAATATTCCTTATCAATAAAAATCCATATTTAGTAATGAATATAAAATATCACGATTTACCCAATAAATATTAAAATACCCTCTATAAAAATAGTGTATGGTTCATGAAATTATCATATCCATGGTACAAATAATATAGGTATTTTATAAAAAAAATAATTTCAAATTAAAAATGATCAGATGAATGTAAATGTTTGATGAGGAAGTTAATGACCTATAAATTAATAAGAGTTCAATTGAGTAGAAATATATGTTTTTTATAAATTAATATAATTAAGAGAATAAAATAAAATAGAATTAGAAATTTTTGTTTTCATTAAATATATATTTTTGTAAATCCATTGAAATGTTTTATAAGAATCTATATAGAGTAAGATGGTTATGGTGGATGCAAAATCATTTAACAACTTATATACTCAAAAGATATATTACAATTGAAAAGAAAAAAGTTTGTGGAATAAAATAAAAAATGTAAAGTCCTTTTAAAATATAGAAAACCCTTAAATAAACACATGAAATGAAAAATATATGGATTTTATAAATGATAGATTATAATATTATATTAATGAAAATAAGACGAATAAACAAAATGAGGTTGTAAAATAAATCCCTACCTCTTTGGTAACATTCAAATTTTAACCCCTTGAAAGTGTAAATTTTAATTGAGACATCAATAATCATTTATAAAAATATATTAAGTTTAAATAATTAAAAATGGTTTTTATATACACCACATGAAAATAAATAACCGCACAATATCAAAAATGCCTTAATGGATTGAAAACTTTGACAATATCCCTTACCTAAAGTTTGAATTTCACAATAGGTGTTCTAACATCCTGTATAATAAATTTGAATTTATTATAATTATATAAAATAACCATATTAATATTTTTAATTTCATATATGACCCAATTATATATTGTTACCACTCTTTTTTAATAATCTTTTATTATTATCATCATTTCTGATGTTAATTGATTTGTTTTCCCTGTATGTTTTGATTTTCTTTTCTAGGTCCATGAATCTTGATTATGGATCCATCAATCATAGAATTTTATTTAAGATATAAATATCATATATATATATAAATAAATTTATAAAAGATAGAGATAGAAAAATGAATTACGTGTTTATGGAGATGGTTGGTTGTATGTAAAAATGAATGTTACTTTCCCTTTTCGACAGATTAAAAATAGTAAATAATAATTAAACATTAATGGATCATTATTATATCATAAATATTAATTTAATATATCATTATTTCCATCCATGTAAATACGAAATTAAAAAATATCACATCGCTTTGTGGAGTTGGTAGTCCACACATACGCATAAGTGATGTTATTATCTTCCAATAGATTAGAGATTTAGAATATAGATATGAAATTAAAATTAAAGAAGAAATATTAAGTCATAAATATCATATAAATTAATTATTTAAATGTTTATAACTATCCATATAAAGTCATGATGAAATATGAATTACACCACTATGGGGAGACTATAAGCTGTATACACACACGAGTGATGTTTTTGCTTTTCATAGGATGGAAAAGATGTGGAAAATTGTTGTAAAATTATCATAATGACATATAATTACATATATTGTACTTTATTTATTATTTTATTATTGGTAAAATATATTTATAGGATGTATAAGAAGAAATAAACTAGAATTTTTTTGGTAAAGACGATTAAATCTTCTTCGATAGGCTTCCTTTAGATCCATTTTAGAGTACACTTGTAACTATCTTTTAAGAAGAAAAGAACATATAATTAATGTTTAGGTAAGTGGAGAAGAAAATTTGGTATGATTTTTTCAAGCTATATGTCTCAAATTATTGTAAATAATAGAGATAACGAGAGTCCTTTTATAATTCAGGGAGGGGTATTCTTGGAATTTTATAAAGCACTAAATTAATATATAATATAGTTCATATACAAATTGATTAAAATTAATATAATTATAATATTATATTATTATTAGGAAACATAATCACTTAAAATTAAATTTGGACAATTTTCGGGGATGTTTACAGCCTTTTATGTTTGTTTATACTCTATTAACCATTTTGATAATTATCATGATTACAATGTTGTTTACACTATATTAGCCAAGAAAGTTTCCATTAAAGGAAAATTGGCCCATACATGTTCAATGGATGAAATTTTAAACCATATTTTATAACCATTTTCTAGTTAAATATTTTTAATATTTTGAACTAATGTAATAAAAAATACTTTTATAAATTATCATTAACGTGATATTTGACACTATTAATTTAATTTGACTTTATAAACATCAATACAATGATGTAATTTGAATTTAATCCTTTAAAACATCAGAAATAAGTTATAATTTTCTATAATTTTTTTAATAAAATAATTCTACGAAATTGTTTTACTTTTAATAATTTAAAAATAATTTTTTTATTAATTGAATAAATATTTCTCTAACATTGCATATGCATCTAAAGAAATTATTAAATTACAAAAAAATAAAATTAAATTTTCATAATAAAAAAGTCAACATTATTTAAAATAACCATTTATAACGAAAGACATTTTTTTAATATCAATCATAAAAAATTATATATATATATATTTAAAGTAGTAGAGTGACATTCAGGACTTTATTTTTAAGTATTATAGAAGTAAAAAATCAATGTTAAATAGAAAATAGGTTATATGTTCAATGTTTTTATGATTATGGGTGAAATATACCAATCCAATGAAACAAAGGAAAGTGTTTAATATTTTTTTAATTCTCTAAAACATTATTTTTGACCAAAATTACCCGATTTATCATTAAATTATATCATAAATTTTACCATGGTTACTATTTGTAATAAATAAAATTAAAAGGAAGCTATTTTACAATTTTGAAAATCCCAATTCAAAATATGGAATCAATTTTATCAAATTCAATTTTAGTATTTCTAAAAATTAATTTTAAAATAAATCCACAAATTTTAATGGAACAACTGTCTAAAAATTATGTTTTATGACTAAAAAAGTCTTATATCAAAATTATATAAAATTATGATCCTAATGTAAATCAAAACGATATTATTCATATCAATAATAAATCCATATGTTATTTAAACATTATTAAATTATTTTATTTAAAGGAATGAAATGAATGTTTTTCACGACCTGTCCCCCGAGGCCAGCATCGTGACTACCCCAAGCCCGCCTTCCATAGGCCAGGGGCTGGTGACTACCACCAAAGGGGTAATTCCCTAGAACTGGGAAGAAATTGCCTTTATAAAAAGTAAACACACACACAACCAGAGAACAAGCGAAAGGAAACAAAAAGTATAGAAGTATAACAAGTGTACTGAAAGTACAAAGGGGCTAGAAATAGAAGACCAACAGAAAGGTACAAGTACAACTAAAAGAAAGCACAACTGAAAAGACAAACATCTGAATGGTGAAGTAGCTCCTTGATCTTCCTCCGGGTTCCTACCTGAAGGGTAGGTACAAATGTCCTCTTTAGCACTCCGCGTCTATCGGTCCGCTCCGTGTGCCGTCACACTGAGGGTCCACCTCCGGGTAGCGTCCAGTCCTGGTACACTCTGTCTCGGTCAGTGTTGTCCATCGTCTGCATCCAACACAACGAGGTACGGGAATAACCCATGCAGGGGTGAGTATAACGATACTTAGTAGGGACCCCGAGACCCTCAATGTCTCACTAAATCCAACAAGGATAAACCACAAAGAAATATCTCAACAGATAACCTTTAGTTAGGTTTATTCCCATACATATACCTGATTTATCAAGTAACCCATCTCAATCATGAGGTAAACAAAAAGGTCATTGAATCAGCTCAAACCAGGATTTTATTAATGATGTCGAAACCATGGTTGTTGGATAACTCCTCCTCTATCGAGTATAGTGGGCCTTCTGCTACAACCAAGCGCTTCCCACTAACCTTGGACTGCTGTAGTACTCCACCTGTTGAGTACTATGGGCCTGCTGCTACAACCAAGCACTTCCCACCATGGGTCTGCCGCTACAACCAAGCACACCCCCTCATAGCCTACAGAGGTATTCCTTCTGTTATGTACCGCTGGTCTGCCACTACAACCATTTTCTCTTCTGCCGTGGGACTACTGGTACAACCAACCGCTCCCCACTGGGCCATCTGAATCACTCCGAGTCGATCGATCAACAGTTGTCAAGTCTCAGCTAGCTACTAGGTCTCTTTAATCTACTCGCTTGTCACCGGGAGGGTCTACTCGAAGAGCTAGTGGTCGATACTTCCAAGTGTCATGTAATCTCATGTGTAAGTATCTCAAAGGACCTCCTCATCATAGGGGTCTCAACGCAACACACGACGCGTCAATCGGACGCCCGATCTGTGAGTTATTAGCATTTCCGTTCCAGGAGCCCGATTGGTTTCGTGTACGAACCAACCCGACCGTATCTCAACTATACCCCGAACGCCCATGGGATATACTAAATGGAACCGTTTCTCAATGAGATTACCAACACCGCCGACGGTTCGTCAAACGGACGTGCAGTCTGAGAGTTATAGGCTTTTCCGTTCCAGGGGCCCGGTTGGATTTCAGGTACAATACAACCCGGCAATACTCCAACTGCATCCAAGCCTCGAGTGGAGTGTGATAAAAGAACCGTATCATCAAAAGAAATACAACATAGTTTAAGGCACGTTAATCGGACGTCTGGTACTTAGGTTATAAGTGTTTCCACTCCGAGGGCCTGGTTGGTTTCGGGTTCGAACCAACTAGGCCATACCCAAACATCACTGAAACCTTGAGTGTAATATACTGAAATGAATATATCGATCTGAGGAATCTTACAAAACAGATGGTGCGTATATCAGAGGTACGTATCTCATGTTATAACTGTTTAATCGAAAACAGTCTGAAAAAGGGGGGTCTGGGCCCGGTCCGACCCGGTAGGGCGCAGCCCGGACCGGCTGGCACGGCCAGGCCCTGCTGGCATGGCCCGCCCCGCGGCCGGCTACGGCTCGACCATCCTGGCCGAGCGGAGGGCGTGACCTCCCTAGATGGCATGAAATTATGCCGCGCCTCCCTATTTTCGGAATGGCAAGGCCGTTTCGGTTCATTCTGCCGCCGCAGCACAGCCGTGACAGTCTGCTCCGGGGGCGCGCTGGCATGCCTCCCTGCCTTCTAAGAACCACCAGACGTGCTCTGGTGGTCCGTTTTGCCCACTGTCTGCACTAGTAGATCTCCTAGGACCCGCTCTTAACTACGATGGATTCAAATTTCTATTGCGGTCCCGTTTCATCGTCACAATGGAAACCGCACATCAAGAACAAGTTGGCAGTGGGTCCAGACTTGTTCGTTAGTCCGTACCCACCGCGTTAGTAGTTCAAAAAATCAGCCAATAGAAAAAACATCCAAGTTTGAGGGTTTAAAACTCATATATAAAATATACCAAACAACCCCCTACCTCGCGATGATGTCGCATGTTGTCAATCAGCGGAAGATGAACGTCACGGTGGTCGGACGTCGTAGAAGAACGGTGTCGATTCTGCTAACATCAGAGAAAGAGCCATCGTCGATGGTGACGTTCCCCGCGGTGGCGTCTCCTCCCCTGACGTGGAGAATGGAGAAGAGAAGGCACGTCATCAGTGAATTCACGTTATTCATCAGAGGCATTCTTATTTGAAGAGGCGTCATTCTTCGTGGAAGGATGGTGTTCTTCATCAGAGTAGAACACTTCCTTCTAAATTCTCTCAAGAGCTCTCCCACCAATATTGCCAACCCAAAATAATAAAAATGGCTCTCCCATTTTTAAGAAGTGTTATGCAAATCAAATTAATTCCATATCTTCAAATTAGTTGATTGAAATGTGTTGGCATAATTGATTTGGGAGAGAGAGAGATGAGAGGTCTCATTTATGGCGGTGGAGTTAACAATATTAATGAAAGAGGAGATTAATGAGAAGTTGAAACATTAAAAAAGGGAGTTTAAATGGGGTTTAAGGGAGGTTATGGGGAGATGAAGGGTTGGGGCTCGTGCGGGCCCCATCTCTCAAATATCCACACATGGGAAGTTGGATGGATGTGGGTCCCACCAGTAACTTTCCATGGGATGAATTAACCTCCTTAGATACATAAAATTATTCTAAGAATTTTATTTATCTTATTAATTAAACCCCAATTTATAACCTCAAACCCGCATAAAACGCAACTCCGGTAAAGGTCTCCATAAGTAATTTCCAGGGCAGTGAGTTCATCGGTGCCCTCAGATTTCAATTCCGAGCACCGGTTCAAAAGATAGAAAAACCCACTCATTCATTCACTAAACCTACCCGAGCTAAACTTTGGAAATTGATTCTGGGAACAATGGGCCTCAAAATCAAGTTCCGTCAAAAGCCACAGACTCGTAAAATTTCAATGAAATTGAGAAATAAATTTCCTTGAAATTTCATGGGTCTTTACAATGTTTTACAAAAATCATTATTTTCACTATTCGTTGGAAAATACGTGGTATTTTGTAAAATCCAAAAATATAAACCGTAAATAATTTTGAATTGATAATTTAAATTTTTTTATAATTTAGAAATAATAATATATCTTCATGGTTCATGTAAAATCAGTTCTTAATGTAAATAAATGTATCAAAAAAATTTATTCATAGAAAAATGTATCATAAACTCTCGAGCTATTAAAAGATGATATTTTCACAATTTTTAAACAAACATGTATATCCAACTATTAAAAATATTTTAAAGTATCTAAAAATAAACCGGTTTTCATATAATTTCTATTCAAAAATATTTATCAACAAATTTCAAAAAAAAAACGTTACAATGGGTAAGAATCATGAAGATTAGCCCCAGGGTAGATTAGGTATGGGGTAGCAAGGCTCCAAATATGATTTCCTTGATCACAAGTCACTTGGTGTGCACATTACCATAGAAAAATACATAGGGGGTAGGTGATTAATCCCAATAATGGATCCCCACATCATATTAGGATACTTGGTGAATGTATTTGTAATAACCAATTTTTTTTTGAAATTCTTCTTAGAATTATTTTTATCTTTTAAATGTTTTCCATTTCACACAACATTGAATATAGATTATATTATATTAAATCACAGTGTTTGAATTGAGTTATATACCACACCAATTTAATCTTGAAATAAATGCAACACTTATATTAGATTTCGTGACACACAACACTATGGTTGTCTTATGTTACACACAATACCGAGTCACTTCAATAACTTTTGTTACACCCAAGACCATGTTGTACCAAACTATAACATAAAATTGAAATTATATTTAAAATATTATTATAATTATCACTTAACTATTATAATGGAACATATTAATGATATTTACTAATTTATGACAATATTGTTCACAATTGTATTTAAAATGAATCTTTGGGTTATCAATTAATCACAAATCAATATAAGACCTATTTGAGATTAAATAAATTATTTTTCTAAGAAAAATATTTTTCTACATACAAATACCATTTTATCTCAATATATTAAACAAACCAATTTTGAGGAATTGTTTCAATTAGACATCTATATTAAATATTAAATTAATATTTTTTGACACTAATCTAATTGATTTGATAGGAATAAGATAAGAATAAATCCAATTTTATAAATAAAAATATGTATTTGTTAAAATGGTAATTTTACCACTCTTTAATGTAGAACCAATTTTATATCAATTTTTTGAAACTTTCTTCATTTTTATATGACAAAATAAAAATAAATTTTGAAAGTGTAATATAAAAAATTAATTCAGGTCATGTTATGGTATTTTTCTGATACATGTCATATAGATTTAATGTATAATTAGTAAAATTTTACATCTATTGACCCAATTTATTTCATTGAGATATTTTTTATATTGAATATTTATATAAAATTATAAAACCTTTAACAAATAAACATAAAATTATAATATAGGATTATTTTATGTGTATGAAAAAATTCAAGACTTGAGGTATGAGTTTTCTAGTATAACTTTTATTTCTATGAGATTTGTATGTATTTACAACATATTCTTGTTGTGTGGTGTATATAATACCCTATGAAATGTTATATAACTAATTTAATTTATTAAAATATATTCAATGTTTCAATATATGTTATTATTTCAGGGATCTCATGATTTAAAAGGTACTCAAGTAGTATTGGGATTTCTAGTCTCGCTTTTATTTCTACCAGAATTATTTCTTATACACCACTTGTTTCTTTTATTTAGTGTATATAATACACTTTAATTTATATAATGATAATTATAATTAAATTCATGGATATTTACATATCCCTTTGATGATCTCTGTTTCATGTTTTTATGGTTAAAAAGATACCAAACCAGTAACGTAATTTTGTGCCATTTTCTTTGTTTGAGACACATGTTTTGTTATCCACCAATATTAATTTACGATGTGTATATAATTAAATTTGACATTTTATATCATGAATATAATTAATATATTGATATTTTTATCTTCATGTAATGTTATTTTTTCTTGGGTATTAGTATTCAATGTTCCCAAGTTTATAAGAGTTTATTGCTAAAACTAATCGTTTATCGAAATTGTTTACGATTATGCTTCCATTGAGAAAATATTATGATAAATATCTCAATAAATATGATAAATTTCATCCTCATATATTCATTAATGACATATTCATGTAATGGTACGATTTTCCAAGTATTTGGTACTAAATATACATAAGAAAATTATTTTAGAAAAATATAATTTTATTTCTCTTTTCGACATTAAATTTGATTCCCCCCAAAAATATGCTTTCTAAAAATTTTGTTAAAAAACAATATATTAGTATCCAATAGGATTTAAAATAAACTTATACCCATATTTTATATTTTTATAAAAATGAATTTTAAAATTAATATTCTTGTAATTTTCTAATCAAGGCACTCTTCTAAAATATTTCTAGTTCAAAAGGATTGTTTGATATGTACCGATTGACTCAACCGCATGAAATAATATTCCATGAATATTTATTTGAATGTTTTAAAGTTAATTTTTTAATTATGGTTTTACTAATATTATGGAAATTAACTGATTTGAATTTTTTCAAATAAAAAGGTTTTCAAAATTGATTCATATGGTAAAAAGTGTTTAAAATGGTTTTAAAACTTCATTTATATGTTTTATAGGTTGGTTTTAATGAAAATTGTTTTTAAAAATGTTTAATATTTAGAATGAATTTTAAATTATTTTAAAACCATTATTTATATGTTTTTAAGAGGTTATTTGCAATGAAAATGATTTTAATTATTTCAAATCTTATATTATAAATTATCAATGAAAATGGTTTTCAAAATGTTATTTGTTTTTAAAATCATTTTTAGAAGAAAATTATATTTTTCTCATGAAAATTTGTAAAATGAAATATATATCCTTTTTTATAAGAAAATTATGTTTGAAAATGTTTTATGAAATGTATTTTCAAAGAAAATGTATTTTTATTAAGAAATATTCATATTGAACTTTTAAAATCCTTCTCAATATAAGATGACATTTCACATATGTGATTTTATTTTGATGTATTAAATTATTTAAATTTTGTTTCTTGGTTAATTTTAAATTTACCAAAGTTTTTTCAATGAAAATTTGAATATTTTGGCTTGGTAGTAGGTGGTGCACAGTTCATGCATGGTTTAGGGAAATCGGTCACCTTGCATAGGAAACTATACATCTATGTATCATTTTAGGAACTAGGGAACTGCATGGTTTTCACATGGTTTGGGTGACTATGTGGGGTAACTGTGTGGTGTGTATCTCTTGGAAAGTGAGGGGTTTATGGCTTCTACATGGTTTGGAATACAATTTTGGATAACCGTGCATCTTGTGCAGGTAATTTTTTTTTGAGAATTGCTATCATGTCCTTGGGAAATTCAACCCTAAACCACCCCCATTATGACCCATTCATGATTTTCATCCATTGGAGCTCCCTAAAAATTTCCTTGGACCACTTGGGTATCCATCCTTGGTTGGTTTTTTCCTAATAACAACAAGGATTCATCAAGTAATATGTTTCTCCCTTGATTCATCCCTCTTTCTAGGTTTTTATTTCTCCACTTTAAGAGTTATTGTTTTTCATCTTGGTGTTGAACCAATTCAGGGTTCGATCCTATGATATTAGGGAAAATATTGATGGTTGTTGGATGATAATTCCATTATAGGGTCTTGTTAAGGTGCATATGTGTTTTTACACAAATTTTAGAAATTTTCCAAGTGTTAGGTAGGTGGTTCCATGATCTAACCTTTTTTATGCTTTTGATATAATTTTTTGGATTTATAAATCTGTTCTATGAATTTCTTGTGTGGTAAGAAATATGTTTGGAAAAGAGTTTTTCATTCATATGTGATGAAAAAGGGATTCCCAAATAAAAATGATGATTATTTTTATGTGATTTGTTGTGGTTCTTCTTCGAAGTGTTGTTATGATTACGTGTAAGGTGAGAAATGTGTTTTAAAAGGAACTAGAGGGTAGAATGTGTTGAAATTGTTGTTTTAATGGGAAAAATGATTATTTTTTAATTTTTTATTTGTTGTGTGACATTAAATATAATTTTTTAATAATGTAAATGATGTGAAGGATTTTGTGAAATTAGCTTGGTTTATGTATGGATTTGGAAGGGTCATGCCTCATAGAAATGTTTGGATTAATTGTGTTTTTTATTGTGATGTTTTAAAAGGGGTTTCATGAATTTTTAAAGTGATGGAAAGTTTATTTTGAAATGGTTTTGGTGTGTGTAAAATGGAAAGTGGTTCTATTTATGGAAATGGTGGGTTTCATGTGGTTGTTTTTGAAAGCGGTGATTTCCTTATGTGT
Organism: Viscum album; assembly: GCA_963277665.1. NCBI lineage: Eukaryota > Viridiplantae > Streptophyta > Magnoliopsida > Santalales > Viscaceae > Viscum > Viscum album. Next base: position 1,318,570,791 of record OY728166.1, read on the forward strand.
ATATATGGAATGGAAAGTTTTTTTTTTGAATTTTATGGTTATGTGAATGTGAAATTGAGCACAAAGTGAATCCTAGTTACTATGTTGGGAAAATTATAACTAGTATGATAGTTGTTCAAAAGTGGAAATACAAGATTATTCTAGTGGATTGACGCTTGTTTACTCGAAAGTGGAAAATCATAGATTCACTTAGCTAGATTAACAATTACAGTAACAACTAAAATATGATTATTATTGTAGACCACTATTGTGAAACCCCAAGATTTCATTGTAAATTATTTTTAATGTAATTCAATAGCTTGCGCAATAAACAACACCGAGTTCAAGTGCACCACGACTTACCAAACTAGATGTTCAAAAGGAGGTTATGAATAGTATTAACTACATTTTAAATTTTATATACTCCATATAATTTTAATATCTATATTATGTGTTTCTTAGACATAATATAAGAACAAATTCAATTTTTGAGATAAAATAATTATTTTCCAACAAAATGAAATTTTACCATCTATTAATGGAGAACTATTTTTAAATCTTATATTTGAATATTTCATATATTATATTTTAAAAAATAAACCTTTAATTTAGAATCAGTACCTAAAAACATAGTTTGGATAAATTTTCATTGCTTTTATGATAACTTTCATATTTTGTTGAATAGTGAAAATACTAAATTTTAATTAAAAACAACATTTTTAATCAAAATAATTTATAGTGTTAAATTATACATTTGAATGGTTTTGAATTATGATTAAATTATATTTTTATTGTTTAATCTAATGTTTGTGATTTGAAGTAATTTTATATTTAAATTGGACATAAACACATATCAATATTTTGATAGTTTTTACTTCTCAAAAACCCACTTTGTGGTTTTGACAATGAGAATTTTTTAAATGAATTAAAACTATTGCTATGTTCTTAATTTGGTAAAATAGAATTCATTTATTAATTTATAATATCAAAATTATCTTTGGGTGAATTTGTGGTATTTTTATGAAAACATTCAATTTTTGATGAATAGTGAAAAACACTGTTATTGTTTAAGATTGACTTTTTATTTATATAATAATTATTATTATTTAAATTTATTTTAAAGTAATAATAGATAAATAATTCCTATATTAGTTTAATTTATTTCATTGAATTAGTTTTATAAAAAGGCTAGATATATAAAATTCTATTGAACGTTTTACCGTCTTTTACCCACCTTCTAGGAACATTAGAAAATTTGCATAAAATGAGATTTTAATGCTTCTGTGAATTGCATTTAAAAACTATGAGAGACAATGTTGATATCAGTAATATAATTTTGTTCAAAAAGAGGAAAATATATTTTTTGGTGAATAGTACCATTTGAATTTTATTTACCACGATAAAAAGTAAATCGGGTAAGTAAAGGTTAAAAATATATTCTAATTACCCCAACACATGTCCTAATTCTATTGTATAAGTGTATTTCAACCAAAATAACCTTAGGAAAAAAATATTATTTTTTTGTATCCACTTGGAGTAGATTAGGACATTTATTATATTTTATTTAAAGAAGAGTTAAAAGTGTTAAATTTAAATTTTAATAAATAATTTTTTTTAATATAGAGTTATACCTAGTATAAATTAGTATATAAATATTCATTTGAAAGATAAAACTATTTACAACATGCTCGTATTTTAGTTTTAATTTTTATACAATAAATAATTAAATTTGTTTATGACACAATAATGGTGAAATAATTACCTTATTAATGAATGATTAAAATAATTGATATTATAAATTTTAATATAAATTTAAATTGAGACATTTGATTAATTCCATGAATTTCTTGGTTAATATGACATTTTAGGGTTTATTTAATTTATTTTTTCCAAGTAATCATGTTTTTGACTTTCAAAAAACATAAAATACTAAATAGTGTCAAAGTTAATAAAAATGAGTATTTAAAACAAATACAATATTATTAAATGATATAACATTCATAAAAATACAAGTTTCATCCAGAGGACTTATATAATGATATATATTTCATTAATGAACCACTTTATGTTTTCTTGGCATTTTATAGTTAGTTTATTAATTGTTTAATATAAAAATTCAAGAAGACTTGGTAAAAGTTAAACTATTTAACTAAGTTTTAAATCTAAAAGATAAGGTCAATATGGGGACATAAACTTGTATAAAATCTATTTGTTGAGATGTTTTAGACACATCCCCACCTTATCATAGAAATAAATCCATTTTGAGGCATTATAAACCAAAAATTATATTATAATAAAATAATATTTCAATCTTTTCCTAAAGTGACCCTCACCTCTCTTATAAAAGGGTACTTTCCCTTCTCTAACATTCACACCTCCATATTCCTTTGGATGGGATAACCCTGAATCGAATCTCTTCATACCTACCCTCTATTCATCTTAGAGCCTTACTTTGATTATAAAGTCAAACTAGAGAGCCATTTTGATCAAATCAAACAGAATCCCTCAAAGAAGAGGTTAAAATTTCATCACCTATTTCAAAGTTATTTTCTTCTTCAACATCCTCTTTCATTATTTTTTCCATACAAAAATAATAAATACAGTACCTTCTACATAATTTAATGTTATTATTAATATGGTACAACCATATTTATTATTCTATCCATCATATGAATTGCAAAGTCACTATACGTGCGTATGTACGACTTATCGTCTCCCCGTTGTGGTGTAGTTTGTTATAAAACACTTCATTATTTTAATGAGTATAATAATGAGTATAACTAATTAAACTAATAAATATGACATTTTAATGATTCAGTATATATAATATACCATCAAATTACATATGATTTCACCACTAATAGAATGATATTGTCGCTCGTGCGTACATATAACCTACCTTCCCCATGACGCAATAATATTTTGTTCCCCATCGTAAACACTCAAGAATAATGTTCATTTTATGATTAAAAATAATGTTTAATAACATAATAATATTCTGGATAGTAATAAAATACATCCTATCCATAACAGACATGACTTACGTAACAAAACATATAAAGGAAAACAAAACAGTTAACACCCAAAATAATGATACTACTGAAATATCATTAACAAAGAAATATTAGAAGATAATATATGATATTATATTTATGTATGTAGTTATTGAATAATTTATTAGTTATTATTTCACTATTATACAAGATTTTAACCTACCTTCAACTAAAGAAAAGTACAAGGTAAGGGGTTTTCATCTCTCTTCTTATTCCCGTGATATTTATGCTATATTGCCACTGTTTCATTTTGGGTGGTGTATTTACTGTCCATGATTGTATTCTTTGTGTAATATAATTTAATTTATGGGTATGAATATCTTCGTTTAATGAAACTTCCTTAATTTGGTGTATTTTTCATAAGTTCGCAAATCAGTAAGGGAATTTCAAATTTTGATTTCCACTCATTGGGTTTTACGCAAAAATCATTGATTATATTACCCACAGATTATGTTTCATATCACTATTTATTTATTTATGTAGTAATTTCTTCTACCCTTTGTGTGTATATACCTTTGATACACATAATCACTCCCTTGATAAATTATCATGTCATCGATATGAACTTGATAAGATTAATATAAACTCAATTTCCATTCATTGAGTTAAACATCCAAGTCATTGGTGTTATTTTTAAATGAAAATGTGTGAATGACCAATGACTGATTTACACTGAATATCCAATAATATTCTGTGTATTTATATTTTTCACACATTATTATTTCATTTATTTATATTTAACCTGAGGATACATTCTTTATAATGGATTTCATCTAAATTTACATTCCATTGAGACTTCTTTGTTTTTATGTTCAAATTCACTTCTATATGTTGTACATACTATAATATGACATAGAATATCATGAATCTCTTTATTATCATGATATTATAATGTTTTTATTACCAAAATTATTTGTATTCAATTATCTCTCATTTTTTAGGAACTAAAACTAAAATATCATTTTAGATGTTTTAATGAATTATTCTTCAAAATATTTCTCATTAATGTTTCTATTTTAAAAATGGTGTTACATATTTATTTATATGGATATGAATGCTTTAAAATTCAAATTCCTTTTAAAAGTTTCAAAGTGGTATGGGACACTTTGATTAAAAAATCTATTTTAATAGTTTCTTGATAAATAGAGAGACTTTTAAATGTTTTCAAGAAAATGGGGATATATCTCCCAAATAGTGTTACTGATTATTTTCATCTATGTCAATAGCCTTAATTATTTCTGATTGATGTTGATTTATTATAATAAAATATTATATATTGTATTGAATGAGTTATGTTTGTCTGTGGATGTGCTATTTTTATACTATTCATGGTTTGTGGTTAAAATATTGAAATTTCGTATGCTAGTTTCAATATGAATGTCTGTATTATGTTTCAACCATTTTATAAGAGTAATGCATTGAACATAGTAAGTGAAGGGTGGAGCTCGCGATATATCTTCGATGCATTGGTAGTTCACATGGTACAAACTTGTTTCATGGCACAAGGACTTGACGAAATCATATTGGTTGTCTTGGCATGAGGCCTTGACTATGTGGTTTTGATTTCTGGAATTATGCATTCCGTCATTATGAAATTATATATTCATATTACATGTGATTATTCAAGTATTAGAATATCTATGTGAATAAGTAAATGAAAATATTTTATTTATCTTTTCCATATTATGCTGAAGTTTTTGTTTAAAAAGATTGAGTTTTAGTCTTCTACATTGCCTTAAATATTTGTGCTTAATTATGAGAGTTTCTACTATATTATTATCCATACTGAGAATATAAGCTCACCCCTTTATTATGTTTTTTTAGGATGTGATGAAGTATATTATGATGAACCTACATGGATAGTCCAAAGGATATGAGTGTGTTAAAAGGGTACACAATGTTGTTTTTCTTTATTATATGATGTAATATAAAACTTAAGTATGTATATAGTACTTACAAGGCTACTAAACTAATCTGTCTTTCAAGACTTGATCACTTGTGATCATGAAAATTTTATGTAATAATGAACCATCTCTAGGTAACTATAGTCGGGGAAATTTAGTTGGTATCAGAGGAAGTTTAGTACAAACCATGGAAGCTAGATTTATAAAAACTCGGATTAGAAAAAACTACCTTAAGATAGAAATTAAGGATTAGTATAGAAAAAAATCCAAAAAATTTTGTAATGTAAATATTATTTGGGTTTTCCATGAAATACATCCATGTATGGATATAGGAAGGTAAAGGCATCTCTAGCACAAATGTACCTAAGGGTAAAATCCAAACACACTGCTTTCTTCTAGACTCAAATGGGAATAGGTGCATGACAACGAGCCTTGTTGCACTCTTGGTTATAACACTCCCAGGGATATGCTTAAGATAATTCACATTTTCTTTACAAAATGATTTGTAGGATTTTAATATAAGATGAAAATAAATAACTTTGGTTAATCCTAAGATGTTTAAGATTGAAAATAAGGTGTCTTTATATTCTATAAATTATTTTATGACTATTGTTTCTTACACTATGGTTTATTGTTTTTGTTAATGGATGGATTTCAAGGAAGTCATAGAAACATTAAACATGATATACAAGGTGGGAACAATGGTGGAAATGAGAAATGAAATTAAAGTTGATAGGTGTAAAAGATATTGTGTTCATACCGAAGCTGGTTCCCAAAAATATGATCAAATATATATACATTAACCAACTCCCAAACTAAACAAAGAAGAGAAAGGTAAATAATTATAAGACCTCCACCAGTGGAGACCGTGGAGAAAAGAAAGATCAATTTCTATAATACTAGAAATGTGGTAGCTGACACCCACGAAAGTGTCTCAATGGAACAAATAAATAAATTATGTGTACTAAATAAGTACCTAACAAATAATTGGTGAGTAAAAATGAACATAACTATAGAAGAAAATAAAATTGATCCTAAGAATCCATTTACAATCACTTGGCGTAAATGTAGGGGAAATTGGAATTACCCGAGTCAGTTTAATTTTCCATAGGATAACCACTAGGTTAAGGAAGAACTTATGGGAAAATAAATTAATGAATAAATGTTTAAAATTATTAGTGATCTTTATTGATGGGATTACTTTGGAAGACGTTTCTCTTGTATGTGTAACCCAGTGGTTTGTTATGTGAAAATTTTATTTGAGGAAGAATTATCTTTTCTTTTTTGGATATAGTTATAAAGATCCATTTGGGTTTATATGGTCCATGAATTTGAGGCAATTATAGATAATTAATTTTTGGAATGAAAATGTGAGGTATGAGATAACATTTGTGGTTAAATTTTTTTATAGTTATTTTTTGAGGAATTTTTCTCATTTTGGGAATGTTATAAAATATTTTTTTTGAAAAAGGGGAAAATGCAGACTGTGTGACTGCCCATCATGTCGGAAAAAGCTGTGGGAATCAAACCCAAAACCAAAGTGAGACTGTGATTTATAACCTACCACTGGACTATGTGAAGTCCCTGGTTAGTTTGACTAATTAATTTTAGTTAAATTATTTTATTGATCAATAATAAGTTGATTTGGGAACTTATGTTTTATCAAATTGATATCCTTAGTATAGGAAAATGATTTGGTGATTAAGTTATAAATGTTAATTTGGAAGACGTTCGCTCTATAGGGAACAAAAAATGTTTTAAAAATAGAATACTATGGAATATAATTTGAAGAGTAATGGTGTATTTTTTATTGATTTTGGAAGAATCTATGTTTTTATAGAGATTCGGGTTATTAATGGAAATGATTAACCTATCATAGTGAATATGTGGTTTGTTTAATTACACTTCTATATTAAAAATAAAGAGTAGTTGATGTTATTTGGAGATAAATTTTTAGATTTACTATGAAAGTATATGTGATTAAATTCTTCTATGTTTTGGGTTTCAATATTAGTCTGGATTATATTGAAGGATTTTATGGACAATTGTGTATTGAATGGCCTTTATTGAACTTTGGGTATTGTTTGTTTATTTTTTAAAATAAAGTTTAGTATTTGTTTCTATAAAGGATTTTCCATTTTTGGGATCATCTGATCTTATAATAAACATTTTTGTTGTGGTTAATCTCTAAAGAAAACTGAAGTATATAGTTCATCCTTTTTAGATTATGTGATTCTCAAGAAGTTGATTCAAACGCTTCAGGTGTGACCAAGTCAATTTGAATACTCATACTTTGGAGAAAAGATGAGTTAGTGGTAGAAATTTATTAATGGATGAAAATATACTTAAAAAGTAAGTACATATCTTTATGTTCTTATTAATCCTCATAAATAAAATCCTGAAATATATGAAATGGAACTTAAAAAAAAACGTTTTCTGTTTACTTTTATTATTGGAAAACTAATAACCGTTTAAACCATAACAAGTTGGTAGTTTTCTTGTTGTTAAATTTATCAAAATCATGTTTTCTATCACTCTCCATCAGAACATGACACTTAGTTTATCTTCCTTATCCATGTTTTCCTATATGGAATTCTAGTATGGGTTATCTCAAGTGACCTTTGTACTTATTTTTCTTTCTTTTAAAGTGGTAGTTTTGTTGACTCTTTTTCGGATGTGGTAATTTCAATGAAGTTCCCAAGCCCAATTTTAAAAATTGATAGGATGAAATATCCAAAATTGGGGAAGAATGTAACACCCCAAGATTTGATAGAATGTTATTTTTTAAAGTTATTCAATATCCTTTACTACATGCAACATCGAGTTCAAGCACACCCTGACTTACAAAACCTGACATTCAAAAAGAGGTTATGAATTGTATTAACTGATTTTTTTTAAATACTCCATATAATTTTAACATCCATATAATTTTTTTCTTAGACAAAATAGAAGAATAAATTGAATTTTTCAAATAAAATAATTATTTTTCAAAAAATGAAATTTTACAACCATTTATTAGAGAACTCTTTTTAAATCCAATATTTGACACTTTTATATATTAAATATTATAAAAGAAACTTCTTCATTAGAATAAGAACATAAAAATTTAGGTTGGATAAATTTTTGGTTCTTTTCGGATAACTTTCATATTTTGATGAATAGTTAAAATTAATAAATTTTAATTGAAAACAACTTTTTAATCAAATTAATTTATAGTGTTAAATTATAAATTTGAATGATTTTGAAGTATAATTAGATTAATATTTTATCATTTAATAAATTTTTTTTCATTGGATATAATTTTATATTTAAATTAGACATAAACACATATCTATCTTTTGATAATTTTTACTTTTCAAAAACCCGCTTTTTAGTTTTAACAACGTGATTTCTTTTTAAATTAATTAATACAATTGATAAGGTTTGAAAATTTTAAAATATAAATAATTTTTTAATTTATAATATCAAAATTATCTTTAGGTTATTTTTTAGTATTTTTATGAAAACATTCATTTTTTGATGAATAGTGAAAAACTCTTCATTATTGTTTAAAACTGATCTTTTATCTAAATAAAAATTATTTTTATTTAAATTTATTTTAAATTCAAAATAGATATATTATACCTATATTAATCCAATGTAATTCATTGAATTCATTTTATAATAATGTTAAATATATAAAATTTTATTGAACTTTTTATCATCTTTTACCCTCCTTTTAGGAACATTTTCAAATTTGTATAAAGCGTAATTTTACCAAATCTGTGAATTGAATTTCAAAAATCTGAGAGACACAGTTAACATTATTAAGTAAAATATGGTTTAATAGTATGAAAATATTTTTCTTTGAATAGTTACTTTTGAATTTTATTTACCACGGTTAAAATTAAATAGGCTAATTAAAGGTAAAAATGATATTATAATTACCCCAACACATGTCCTCATTCTATTGGATAATTGTATTTCGAACAAAATAACCATAAGACAAAAATATGATTTTTATCCACTTGGATTACGTTAGGACATTTATTATATCTTATTAAAAGAATAGTTAAAAGTTTTATATTCAAATTTCAATAAATAAACCATTTTTAAAATAGGGTTATACATAAGATAAATTAGAATATAAATATTCATTTTAAATCCAAAATTATTTCCTACATAATGATATTTTATTTATTAATATTAGACATTAAATAAAAAAAATTATTTATGAATGAATGATGATGCAGTAATAACCTTATTAATGATGGATTAATATAATTGATATTATAAATATTAAAATAAATATAAATTGAGACTTTTGATGAATTCCACGAATTTTATAGGTTAATATGACATGTTAGGGTTGATTTAATGTATTTTTTCAAAGTAATCAAGTTTTTTTTTTTACTTTCAAAAAAACAAAATACAAAATATTGTCATAATTGGCATAAATGAGCATTTAAATCAAATACTATATTATTAAATGATATAATATTCTTAAAAACATAAAGCTCAGAAAAAGGACTTATATAATCATATACATGCCATTAATTAACTACTTTATGTTCTCTTGGAATTTTATAGTAAGTTTATTAACCATGTAATTTTAAAATACAAGAAGACATGGTAAATGTTAAACTATTTAACTAAAAATTAAATCTAAAAGATAAGGTTAATATGGTGACATAAAATTGTCTAAAAAATATTTGTTGAGAGTTCTTATACCAATTCCAACCTTATACAATAACTAAATCCATTTTGATCCATTATAAACACAAAAGGATTTTATAACAAAATAATATTTCATGTTATTCCTAAAGTGACCCTCACTGCTCTAATAAAAGGGTACTTCCCCTTCTCTAAAAATCACACATCCAAAGCCATTTTTCTTGGACAAACCCTCCTCAAATATCCTCTAAACTTCCCTCACATTATCCTAGTGGACATAATTTAATCATAAAACCAACATAAGGATCCCTTTTAATCAAATCAAAAGGAAGCACTCGAAGAAGAGGTAATAATTTCAACACCCCTTTCGAAGTTGTTTTCTTCTTCCACTTCCTTTTTCATTTTTGCATCTATACCAAAATAATAACTCCAGTACCTTCCAAATAATTTTATGTTATTATAAATATGTTAAAAACATATTCATTATTCTATGAATCCTTTGAATGACAAAGTCACCATATATGCGTACGTACATCTTACCGTCTCCACTTCATGGTGTAGTTTTTTATTCAACACGTAATTATTTGTATGGGTATAATAATGAGTATAAATGATGTAAATAATAAATATCACATGTAAATGACTCTTTATATATAATATACGATCAAATTACATACAATTTCACCACTAATAGAACAATATCATAGCTCGTGCATGTGTAGGCTTACCGTCTCCATGACGCGATGAAATTTCATTCCCATCCTAACCATTCAAGAATAATTTTAATTTGAATATTAGAAATAATTTTTAAGAAATTAATATCATTCTGGATATGAATCAAATACATCTTATCCATAAAAAACATGACTTACGTAACAAAACATATAAAGGAAAACGAATCAGTTAACACCCAAAATAATCATACTACTGAAATATAATTAACAAATCAATATTAGACGATAATATATGATATCATATTTATGTATGTAGTTACAGTATAATTTAATAACTGTTATTTCCCCATTATACATTAGGTTAACCTACCCTCTACTAAGTAAAAGTACAAGGTAAGTTGTTTTCATCTCAGTTCTTATTCCTGTGAGATTCATGCTACATTGCCACTATTTCCTTTTGTGTGGTGTATGTACTTCCCATAATTGTATTCTATGTGTAATATAATTTAATTTAGGGGTATTTATATTTTCATTTACTTATCCTTATTTAATGGGGTGTATGTTTCATAAGTTACCAAATTAGAAAGGGAATTTCTAATTTCGATATCCACTCATTGGGTTTGATGGAAACTTCATTGATTATTTTACTCCATGATTATGTGTGAAATCACCATTTATTTATTTATGAAGTAATTTACACTCCCCTTTGTGTGAATATATCATTTATTCACACAATCACTCCATTGGTAAATTCTCAAGTCATCGATATGAACTCGGTAAGAGTAATCTTTACTCAATTTCCATTCATTGAGTTAAACATCCAAGTCATTCTTGTTATTTTTACAAGATTATGTGTTAATGTACTATGATTGAATTACATTTAATTTCCAGTAATATTGAGTGTATTTATATTTTTCACACATAATTATTTAATTTATTTATCCTTATCCTAAGGATACAGTCTTTATAAGGGATTTCATCTCAATTTGCATTCAATTGAGGATTTTTTTTGTCATGCACCAATTCACTTTTATATGGTGTACATACTATAATTTAACATAGTATATCATCAATCCATCTATTATGATGATATTATAATGTTTTTATTACCTCAATTATTTGTATTCAAGCGACTTTCATTTGTTTAGGAACTCTAACTAAAATATCATTTTAAATGTTTTAAATATTTATTCTTCTAAATATTTCTAATTGTTGCCCATGTTTTAAATGGGTGTTAAGGATTTATTTATATGGAAATGAATGTGTTCAAATTAAAATTACTTTTAATAGATTCAAATTGGTACGAGACACTTTGAATCAAAAATCAATTTTAAAAGCTTCTTGATAAATAGTAAGAATTTTTATGTTTTCTAGAAAAATGGGATATTTCTCTCAAATGTTTTTACTGATTATTTTCATCTATGTCAATATCCTTCATTATTCATGGTTGAGGTAAATTTATTATAATTCAATTTTCAATATTGTATTTATTGAGTTTTGTTTGACTGTGGATGTGGTATTTTTATACCATTCATGGTTTGTGGTTAAAATATTGACATTTCATATGCTAGTTTTAGTAAGAATTTTAAGATAATGTTTCATCATTTTCATATGTAGAATTCATTGGACTTAGTAAGTGATTAATGGATCCCACTATATCTCTTCTATGCATCAATAAGGCTAATGGGAGAAACTATTTTCTTGGCAAAATGCCTTGACAAAATCTTTTTTTTAGTCTTGGCACAAGGCCTTGACTATGTGGTTATGATGTCTAGAATTATGCATTCCATCATTATGAAATTAGATTTTGATATAACATGTGATTATTCGACCAGTAGAATATCAATGTGAATAAATAAATAACATTACTGGATTTATCTTTTCTATATTATCTAGAAGTTTATGTTTAAAAGGCTTGTGTTCTAGTCTTATACATTAAGTTAAATGTTTATACTTATTTATGATAGTTTACACTATATTATTGTCCCAACTAAGTATCTGAGCTCACCAATTTCTTATGTTTTCTTTTTCTTAGGATGTGAAGAAGTATATTATGATTAACCAACTAGGATAGTCTAAAGGATATGAGTGTGTTCAAAGGGGACACAATGTTGTTTTTCTTTATTCCAAGATGTAATGTAAAACTTAGGTATGTATATTGTACTTCCAAGGTTACTAATCTAATCAGTCTTTTGAGACTTGATCTCTTGTGATCATTCCAATGTTATGTAATAACACACCGACTTTGGGTAACTAGGGTCAGGGTGTTACAACTATAATTTTGGATATATTCTTCTCTAGTGGCTCATGCAAGAGGAATCTATGGGTTGTAGTTTCTATAACGTGTTTCACTGAGGTTTGATATTTCTAGAATCACACTTGTGATAGTTATACTTAGGGATATACACATGGTTCTCTATTGTGAATGGATTCTTATTTGATGTGGTTTCATCTGGGGGATTATGGTAGACCTTTTATTTACATCATTTTGAATAAATTTTGTAGAGAAATAGTTTTCCTTGAATGTGTTTCCTTAAAAATGGTTTTTCTAAAATGTTTTCTTGAGTTTTTTGAATGGATTTTGTATAAATGTGCTTGTTAATTTATCTTCTAATGTTTTAGAATGGAATATTTTGTTTTGGGTGGAATCCTACTTGGCTTTGGCTCACACCCTATATACACCTTTATGTACATGAAGTCTTTGTTATTTATGACCCTTGTAAAGGCAATATGGGTTATGGCGATGATGGTGGATCATGTTTCTAGTGTCATAATTTTTATAGGTTTTGATGGTGGTGGATTGAGGGCTATGTCCCTCATTGTGTATAGAGATTTTTAGGTCTCTTTTGGTTTTACTTAAATTGTAGTATATTGGTTTTTGTTAATGTTTTAAAACCTTGATTCTGAAAATTGTTGTACATTATTTGGTTTTGTTATCATTTATGGGTTTTTGTTCTATTTTATTGATTAATTATTGTTACAATCATGGGTGATATCATTCGAAAAGTATTTTTTTGATACCCAAGAAATAGTTTCTAGCCCATGTGGATGGAGAATTCCCTTTGGGCCAGTCCATAGACTGGGCTGGGTGTCAGACTATATGGAATCATGAATTGGTTCGTGATAAAATGGTATCACAAGTTTCTTAGTCTTCTTCTAATACCATTCTTGCAGAGTGCCATATGTTATTTGGGATGTCATGGTAGATAGAGTAGGACTATCTGAGCTGGGGGTGTAGCTATGGGGGAGTGATTGGAGAACACCTTTTGGATTTAACCTTGAGTTTCCATGGGAAGTTTTGTTTTGTTGATATTCTTGCCTCTTATGTTTGTTTGGTTTTTGGAAAATTAAATGGGATTTAGGCCAGTGGTCTGAGTGAGATCATAGGTCCCGAGAAGACATGTGGGGCCTGAAATATGGTCCCAGAATACTACCCATGATAGTGGTGTGATTGGAGTATGACCGACAATCATATGAACAATTCATACTTTGACACTAGTTTCCCTTGTGAATTCTTTTTTGTTTTTTGGTTTTTGAAAATTTTATTGAGAACTCTAGTTTTGGAATTGTGAAAACTATATTTCATGTGGGAATGGATTTTTTTTTGAAGATGGTAAATTTGTTTTCAAATTTGTTTTTATTGAGGCTTTAGTAAATGTTTTTATATAATTAAAACCTACGGATTATTGGAAATGGTTGTTTGGAAAAAACAAATTTATTTTCAATAGGGTTTTGGAAATTTTGTTCCAAATAAGAAAAAATGATTCTTAATCAAATGGTTTTTGATGGAATAGGATTTTTTGTGTGGATGAAAATATTTAAAATGGGTTGAATTAGATTTTTGGATGGAATCGATGGGATTTTAATTTGATAAACTATGAAAAAGGGATGGATTTTTTGAGTCTAAAAATATTTTTTGATTTGGTGGTTCGTGAAATTTTGAAAAGTTGTAATAAATTTTAAAATTGGAATTGGATTGAGAATTTGAAGGTGTGGGTTGAATGTTTTTTATATTAATATGTAAAAGTTTGAATTGGCCTTTTTTATTTCCATGAGTGACCTCGTGCATGGATGTTTTCGATAATTAGATGAATTTCTTGTTTGTCATTAGAATATATATGTGTGAGGCTCCATGAAATACCATTAGTGAGTGTGAATCCCACGAAGCTTTTTTCTTCTTAAAAGTGATTTTAAAAAAGTATTTAATGTTTTGATAAGTAGTTGTATGGTGTGTATCCTTGTGATTTTGGAATGTTCCATGAGATGTGGTTTTTGTTTGAGAAGTCCTTGTGTTTAAATGGTGTTTCATTTTGGAGTTCTTGTCAATGAATTGATTTTGAGATACTAGTTAGTGGGTTATTTGAAAAATATTTTGGTAATTCATTAATTTGGTTCCCTTTTTTGTTTAGAGATTGTTTGTGTTATGTTTTGGTTGATGGATTAGTTTTATTGGGTTATCAGTTTCCTTATTTTCTACTGTACACCCATAGAAGATTCATTGGATATTTAAAGTGCGACCACAGGTTGTTCAACCTCGGTAGACCCTCTAGTTGATTAACCCGTAGACTATATGTTTGAGTTTCAGAATTTCAATTCACCTGTCTAATATGGTCAAGATGATCCCATCAAAGCGAAAGAGTGTATGTGAAAAAAATAAATGAAAATTTAGTTTCCTTGAGTTTCATGAGTTGTTAAAGGTGAATTTTCCCATAACTATGCCTGAAGGCCCAAAATGGAAGTGTTAAATGGAATTCTAGTAATAAAAATGGGCCTAAATCTATTAGTTCTAGCCATTTTATTAAGAATTCTTTAGATATTTCATCAGCTTCATTCAAGCCTAGGATCATGATGTGCCATTATTGTGGTAAGTTTGGTTATAGGAAGTTGTCGTGAATGAATGATATGAAAACCTTTCGTTCTTGTCGATTCCTAGGTCACTTGCAACAGTTATGTTGGGATGCTTCCAAGAAGCATTGTGGAGCTAGGTCTGCCTCATTGAAAAACACGCTAACTTGTTTGTAGGGTTAGTTAGTTGTTTGAGGCTCAATTTAATGTTTTTTTCCTTTTAAGGATTATTTGGTTATAATGGTCATGCTTGATCGTTTTTTGTGATGTTGTATTTTCTTTAAAGTGTAAAAGTGTATGTTGGTTAACATTTTGAGAACTTATGTTTTATTAGAAGAATGATTTTCCAATAGAAATTCCAAATTTTACTATTTTAAATAGAGGTGTGTTCTGTGGGAAAATTTTTTTCTCATTCGAGGTGAAATAGGATGACGTGTGTGAGTATTATAAGTCCCTTTCTTATTTAATGTCCCATGTTGAAGCAAGTTAGTATCTTCGAGGTGTTGTGTCCTTTTATTTCTGTCTGGAGTACTGTGTGGTTGTTCCTTAAACTAAAAGAAAGAGTTCTGATTGGGGATTTTTAGTTTCTGAATGCGAGGAGGGAAATGCTTAAAGACTTCAGAGATCCAGCTATAGGCCTCCGAATGAGACATTTCACACTGTTAAAAAACTACTAAGGGAGTTGGAAAGGATTTCAAAACTCTATTCTATGTCATTCATGTGTGTATTGTTTAAGGGTTCGTGGTGTAGATTTTATTATTTTTTTTCATTCCTCCTTGATGAACAATTCTTGGTGGTTTTATCTTCGTGTAATTCCTGTTGTTGTTCCCTTTTGGATACAAACATTTTTGTGGTTTTCCTTATGTGTCCAGCCTTGTGGATCAGTTTTATTTTTTTTGTTCTCATCTAATGTTGGTCTCACTTAATGGGGATGGTAAAATTATGAAGTTTATTCCTCTTGGTATGGAGTTTCTTTCTTGAGGCCCCTTATAGTGGGGGTTTTTCCAATGCTGGGGTTCTAAGAATTGGTCTATTCTAATTGGACAAAACTGTTTATTTATTTATATGGCGGGAATACCCACCCTAATTTTTGTTTTGTTTCTTCAAATGTTGGTAAGTGTTAGTTGTGTTTTCATGGTAGAGAGTATGTTCGGCCCTCCTGTTTGGCTAATACGGTTCAGTCTATGGTATAGCTTGGAATTGGGAAGTTTTATTTGGAGATGTTGGCTCTGAGTTTCCCTTCCGAGTAAATTTGGGTATTTTGGAGTGTTCCCAAGGGTCTTTTTTGAATCATTATTTTCAAAAGTTTTGGTTTGAGTTTTTAACTCTATTTGGGAAGTGGTTTGGGTTAATTTTTTAATTTTAGGTAGGAAGTATGAGTTTCATTTTATAATTTCTGAGGTGTTCTTGGATTGATAGGTTGTATTATATAATTGGGGGACTTCCGTTTCATTTGATCGATCATGTTGAGGTGTTGTGGCATTTTAGGGGAATAAGGTGCATGGTTGTGGTCCATTATGGAATGCCAAGATAAATCATGTGAATCTATATTTCTATTCATGCCATTCATTATTTATCCTCATTTTATGTTTTTCCATAATTTTAACAAGTAGTGGAGAAATATCAATTTTTTCAAATAAATCCTTGGAATGAATTTCCAAGTGTAGACAGTTTTCATGGTTTAGAGAAATATTGCATCACTGATTTTGTTTTCAAGTCCTACATTTTTTAAATTTTTTACTTTGGTTAATTTTATGTTTCCCCATGTGTTTTTATTGAAAAAATAAAAAAAAATATTTCCGCAGGTTCTATGAGGTTTGATAATATTTAGGGGAAACTATGCACCTTGCCAAGGAAACCATGCGACTAAGTGTCATTTTTGGGTAGTGGTTAACCACATGGTTTTGGAAAGGTTTAGTGTAACTATATAGGATAATTGTGCAGTGTGTTTCTCTTTGATACCTAGGGTTACATGATTTCCATATAGTTTGGAAAATCATGTGGGATAACCATGTGACTTTTCCGGGTAATTAAATATTTCAAAATTAATTTCATTACTTCTTAAGATATAACCATAAACAATCCCCATTCCACCCCGTGCACAATTTTCATCCATTAGATCTCCATCCAACATCCTTGGACCTCATGGGAATCCCTCGTGGGGTGGTATTGACCTCATAACTTCAAGGATTCATCCAGTATGTTTATTATCCATTGATTCTTCCCTCCTTCCAAGGTTTTCTTTCTAATAGTATTCAGTTATTGAATTCCATAGGGGTGTTGACATGAGTGAGGGTTTTATATTGTGATTTCGGGGGAAATATTAATGTTTTTTCTTGTTATTTCCTTTATGCGGCCTTTTATATCCGCAGTTGTGCTTTTTCCTCAATTTGTAAAATTTTCCAATTTGTGAGGTAGGTTGTTCCATACTCTAAAATGTTTAGATTATTTTTATATTATTGTATAGATTTATAAATTTCTTCTATGAATTTCTTATGTGGTATAAAATATGATTTGAAAAGAGTTTGACATGCATATGTGATGAAAATCATATTCTCAAACTAATAATATTATTATTTTTACATGCCTCAGTATGGTTTTTCTTGTATGTGTTTTTATAATTCTTCGAAATGTGAGAAAAAAAATTTCAGTGTAACTTGGGGTGGGAATGTGTTTAGATTTGTTTTTAAAAGTAAATATTGATTATTTTTTCATGTTTTGTTTTTTATGAACCATTAATTGTAATTTTTGAATTATGTAAATGATGGGAATCATGTTGTGAAATGATCATGGTTAATGTATGGATTTGAAAGGGGCTTATCCCATGAAAATTGTTTGATTAATTGTGTTATTTTATTGTGATGTTTCTAAAGTATTTTCAGGAATTTATCAAGTGGTGGAAAGTATAATTTTGAATGGATTTGGTGTGTGTAAAATGTAATCTAGTTTTATTTATTGAAAATGAAAGTTTTCATGTGGTTGTTTGTGAAAGTGGTTATTTTGTTGTGTATATATGTGGTATGGATTTTTTTTCAAAGTGATGGTTATGTGAATGTGAAATTGTGAAAAAATGGAATTCCAAGTACTTAGGTGGGAAAACTAGAACTAGAACACAAGTTATTGAGAATGGGGAAGAATGGATTCTTCTAGTGGATTGACACTAGTTGACATGGAAGTGGAAAATCCTGGATTCACTTAACCGGATTGAAAATTATGACACTAACTAAAATATGATGATGATTGGATACCACTATAATTTTGGAAATATTTTTCTCTAGTGTCTCTTTCATGATGGTGTTGTTGGATGTCGTTGCGACAAAACTTTTCACCAATGTATGAGGTTGCTAGAGTTCCACTTGTGCTAGTTACAGTTATAAATTTACTCATGGTTTTCTATTGTGACATGTTGTTTATGTGATGCATTTCCATCCATCATTATATGGTTGAACTTGTATGTAATTAATCTTGAATAATTTCTATTGAGAAATCATTTTCCTTTAAAGTGTTTTCTATAGAATGTGTTTTCAAATATTATTTCACGAAAATGTTTCAAATAATTTTTTATAGATGTGAAAGTTAATTTGGATTCTAAATTTGTGGCATGTAATACTTCCTTTTGGGTGGTATCCTTTTAGGATTTGGATCACACCTTGAAATATTCTTTGGGTGTATGTAGACTTTGTTATGTATGACTCAGATAAAGGAAAAATTCTTTATGTTGATGATGGTGGATCTAGGTGTTAGTGTTACAATTTTTAGTAGGTGTTGATGGTGGGGGCTTGGGGTGATTTACTTCATGATACAATAAAAGTTTTGTTTCATTTTTCCTTTTCCCTTCAATTGTAGTATTTTTTTGGTTTTTGTTTTGTAAAACCTTGATTTTGAAAATTGTAATATTGTGTTTGGTTATATTATGATTTGGGTTTTTTTGTTTTATTTTGTTGATGGATTATGGTTTTACTAATGGGTGAAATCATTCCCAATGTATGTTTGTTGATACTAAGGAACCAGTTGTTGGCCCATGGGGATCAATAATTCTCTTCGGGCCATGACATTTACTGAGTCGTGTTTCAGATTAGATGACATCCAAGCTTTTTTCATGACATGGAATCCTTTTATATAGTTTAGGCATTACTAGGGATATTATCTAAGGGCACCATTCTTGTTTTTTCTATATATGGTTTATGTATAAGCTGTCGAGTTGTTAATGAAACTTTTTTCTCTTCCTTGGGTTAGGCCATGATAAAATGATTATGAAACACACTTGTTTCATGGGTTATTATATGATTAAATAATTAATAAACATATCTATTTTCCATAGGATATGATATTATAAAATGTTTATGATTCCAATTTCATTTCATTGGTTGTGATATGATGAATTTTTATGATCTTGAAATTAATGTACTTGTGATTTCATTATTTATGGTTGGGATCTATATCTCCGTTAAATACATTGGGTAATGATTTATATCTCACTAAATAATAATGGGAAAAAAGTAGATGACATTGATACACAATGTGAAATAGGTGTGTCCGGATCCACAATGGGAAATAGTATTGTCTTCATCCACAATGGGAAATGGTGTGTCCTGGTCCACAATTGGAAATAGGTGTTTCCAATTCCAGAATAGAAAATAGGTGTGTCTTGATAAACAATGGGAAATAGGTTCGTCCAGATCCACTGTGAGAAATTGGTGTGTCCTGATCCACTATGTTAATGGTCTCAGTAGTTAACCTTGACAAGTGAAATGGTTTTCCATATTTATGATTGTGAAATACATATATGACATGATAATGTGGTTCATTATTGATTTATGATGGTTCATCACCCTTATTATTCATGTCATATGAACTTCCAAACATTATCCCATGTCCGATTATTATGATCTTTTATATGCATGGTATGATCATGTTCTCATACCTGTATATCTAGTTTATTCTTACTTATCTACTATATTTTACCCTTAATGATATTTGAGAATACCCACTCTTATGTTTCTTTTCACTGGGTTATAAAGAAGGTTTTTAAGAATGAGTACTAAAAAAGATGATCTTTATGAGAGATATCAAAGATCTTTTACCAAATTAAAGGATAGTGTTCCCAGTTTCAAAAGACACCAAACTATTATGGTCCTCATGTATTTAATTTTTTAATGTGCTTAATATTCATCTAAAATGATGTAATATCCATGTATGTTAATCTTGAGTATCATTAGTTGGTAAGAAAGGAATGGTTTTTTCAACCTTTGGTAACTAGGATGAGGAAACTTTAGTGAGATCTCGAGGGATATTTATAAGGATATTTCTATGGCAATCTCTAATTATACTCCTAAGGTTTTATTTATTTAAAATTATGTGTTAGGATCTAGGTACCTTATAAGTAATTTTTCACGATCTTGTGGTTTTCAACTATGATAAGTGTTTCTCACACTATACTTTTTGGTCTTAGTCAACAACATTAACTATCAGAAACTAGGTTAACATTTAATATTTTAGATGTGTATAGTACAAGAATTATAAAAATTTATATTCTAAGTGTAAATACCATCAAGATAATTAAGATGGTAGTGCAAGTATTGGTTATACTACTGAAGAGAAAGAGACGAAAAATGACATGTGAACGGCATTGAATGATTTAACAATATTTCTTACATGAAACGTATGAAGACAAATTAAATTATAGTTGAGTAACCATAATAAAAGATTAATATATCCAAATTCATGGAAAGGGGTATTATCGAATAAGATGATGAAGCCTAATTAATCATTTAAGATTAAAGTTAGATTATTGAAGTGTATATATATTATAATTCAATAATTATGTTATATGAATCCTAAGGTATATTTTTTACATTAGGTATTTTCAAAAATTTATTTAATGGTGATAATGACCAAGAGAAGTGATATAATGTAAATGAGATATTTTTATTAAGGGAAGGTTACCTATAATATGTCCCTGATATTGAAAAAATTGGGTTTAGAAAGGAGATGACTGATATGGGTAAAGTAAATTGGATAGTATTGATGACCGTAGAAATGATAAATTATTTAGTGGAGAAGTGGTTTGTGATATAATGTATGGAGATTACAGAAATTTTAAATTTAAGGAACACATCCAGTGGTCCTTAGAATAAGAAATCGTGCATGTTTTCAATATGCATTTATGGTAAGTCAGGTTATTACCATGTTTCATGATAATAAATGATGATGGTATTCATGTGATTGATACATGAAAAAAAGATAATTTATGATATATAGGGGATCAATGTTAATCTATTTTTGAGAAATTTTATGACCTTATTTATAAAGTTTTGGACTTTCATATATTCAAAAAGTTATAAGGTTAACCATTTATGGAATGGTTTTTGTTAAACTACGAATAAGGATTTATAGATTAAATTATTATCTTACCATATGAGTGTTTATGAATATTGGATAACTTTTTATACATTTTTTTGTTGTGATAATGACACATGAAATGGCCTATCATTCTATTTATGAATCTCATGATCTACTAACACTTCTGGAATGACAAATTGAACTTCATTTATTAGAATAATAGATGAACTGGATCTTTATCATGGAACAACAAAGGGTGAGATTATCCTGATATAATGTAAGTATATATTCTAATTACAATTCTTCAACTATAGTAAAAAGCGTCTTAAAATAAAAATTCATCTTGTTATCATCATTTTTAATATATCAATGATTTTAATCCTCTTTGGGTTTATGATATGTGATCATTAAATGTCTTCTAACCATGTCCTCTATCACTCTCCATCATATAATGATACCAATATTTCTCCTCAATTTGCATGTTTTTACTTGAAACCTATGTTCTCATATATGGATACTTAGTTATGAGTTAATTTCTATAACTATTATGTTTCTAGATTTCCCATTTTAAAATAGGATTTAGTAATAATTTTTATGATGTGTGTTTCCATGAAAACAAATTTCATGTATTAAACCATTGATAAAATAGATGAATTTAGAGGGAAAATTTAATTATAAGGTGGATAGAATGTACACCCCAATATTTTTGAATATTTATTGAATTAATTTATTCTTTTAAATATTTTTCACTTCACAAAACACTAAATACAAATGTAGTTATTCCAAACCATTAAGTTTGTCTTGCATTATACACAAAATCAAATTAATTTTCCACTATACAAAACAATTATATTATATTCCATTACACGAAACACTGATTCTGGTGTGTGTTTTACCAAATACCAAGTGCCTTCAATAACTTGTGTGACACACAATTCTGTGTTTTACTGAACTATAATATATTATTAATATTATTATTAAAATATTATTATAATAATCAAATAGAAATTTGAATGGGAAATATGAATGATATTGAATAAATGATGAAATTATGGATAACACATGTATATAAAATAAATCCTTTGGTTATCAATTAGTTAGAAATGAAAGTATACACTTTTTCATAATAATGAAATTATTTTTAGAGAAATATATTTTTCTTCATATAAACACTATTTAATATCAATAAATTAAACAAACAAATTTAAATGAAATTTTCTAATCAAATTTATATATTAGATATTAAATAATATTTTTTTTGACACACATCCAATATATTTTATAGGAATTAGATAAGAATAAGTCCAATTTTATGAATAAAAGATATATTTTTCAAAAGGGTAACTTCACAGCCATTTAATAGTTATCTGGTAATAAATATATTTTTCATAACTATTATATTTTTTATTTGATATAATAATATTAGTATCTTAAATAGTAAAACAAAAATTTACTTTGGGTGAATGTTTCGGGGTTTTCTGAGAAGTTTCATGTTTTTATGAATAGTGAAATCTACTAAATTTTAATTTGAAGACAGTTTTTTGTCTAATTTATTTATAAAGTCAAATTATGTTTTGAATTAGTTTTAATATATAATTAGTTAAATTTTAAATATATTAATCCAATTTAGGTCATTGTTATATTTTTTGTGTGGAATTTAAAAATTACAACTTAACAAACATTTGAACATTTTTCCATTTAAAAACATGTTTTCTCATCCCCTCTACGAGAAAAATATTAAATAAATATATTCTTCTTCTATGATGAGATTTTTGAAAAATGTATTCCATATTTCAAATAAACATAATTTATGTATTAAATGGTCAGTTTAGTTTTTTATCAAAAAAAAGTACTGAAATTAATTAAAATTATTTACAATGATGAAGGTAAAAAAACATTGCATCATGATTAACCATAGAATATAAGGTGTAAAAATAACCCAAAACATGTCTAAAAATTAATTTATAGACATATTTGGACCATTAAACCTATAAATATATATAATGGTACATTATTATACCTCAGGAGAAAACTAAAACTTGTGGTGAACTATAATATTTTCATGAATATCCAATGCGTCCTATTCCCGACTTTTAAAAGGCCTCTTCTCCTACACCTATCGTCACACTTATAAAACCTTTTGGGATCATATAATCCCTAACCTAATGAACTAACAACTTCTCTACCCTTATACTAGAGGCATAATGTGGGGTATAAATCCATTCAAGAAATCACATTGGTGAATACCAAAAGGATATACCCAAATAAAGGTAACAACTTTCAACGATCACATTTTTATATTTCATTCTCCATCACATCAATTATTCTTATTCCATGATTATATAATAACCTAAGAATTTTAAATATATTTATATTTCATTATGATAATGGTACAACATACACTAACACACACTTCTATAAAATGGAATACATAGTCATCGTTTGTGTGTATGGAAGACTACCGCTTCGTAAACCGATGTCATTCTTTCTTCCATTTCCACATTTCAAGGATGGTAATAATGTATAAATTTATATTTTTAAACATATATATGATATATATGATTTATTTATCATTCTTTAGTTACTATATATCATATAACTTCATTCTTTCCATTTTAGGGAAATATGATATCTTCATTTGTGGATGTGTGGACTACCGCCTACTCAAAGCGATGTGATTTATTTACACATTATGTGGAATGTATTAAGGATGGTTTTAGTGAGAATATATTATATATATATATATAATAATTTATGCTACTATAATGATATTATATATATACATATATATCATTTATATTCTTTCTTTCAATGAGACAAGAAAATAGAAATAACTTTCATGTATACATACTTTCTACCGTCTCCCTAAACGGTGTATTTAATTTCATATTTATATGTATTATAAATAATAACAACTATTTATATAATTAATATATATGATATTTAAATCATGTTTTACATTTTTCACATAAGTTAATCATGATCTAATTAAAAGGATCCATAATAAAAATTCTAGACATATACGAAAAAACAATGTGGTTTTTACATTAAACATAACATTAACATGGAATTGTTAATAAGTGGGTAATATTAAGTCCTAATAAAGTCATATATGGTATGATATATAATAATATATTTCATTATTATATGTATAATAAAATTATATTTACTTTAAAATTGGTTTTAATGTGTACGAATAAATTTGATACTTAAGGTACGGGTTTTCTCGTCCCACTTTTATTTCTGTGAGATATATGTTATATTCACCACTTATTATTGTTTTATGGTTTATATAATGAACTAAAAAATGTTATATAATTAATTTAGTTAATGTTATGATATTAATAGTCTAAATTTATGTTATTCTTTAATGGATCTCATGATTCAAAAGTAACTCAAGTAGTAAGGGGATTTTTAGTCTCACTTTTATTTCTGTGAGACTTATGCTTTATAAACCACTCATTTATTTTTTGTGGTGTATATAATTCCATGATTGTGTTCCATGATCCTTATACATAAATATATCGATATTTATATATCCATTTTATTATCTATATATCATGGTGTTTTACGGTTCAATAGTTAGAATACTAGTAATGTAATTCTGCCTCAATTTTCACTCTTTGAGACATATGTTGTGTTATACACCTATATTATATTATGTGGTGTATATACATCCATTTTAAATTTAATATCATGAATATAATTTATTATATTATATTTTATGCTTCATTTAATGTAAATTTTAATGTTTATTTGGATTCAATGATTCCTAGATGTTAAGATATTATTGTTACAATCTCGTCTTTTATCGGAATTGTTTATGATTTTGATGCCATTGAAGAAATATTGTGACCCATATCTCAAGATATCTCATTAAGTTTCTTAACCTATAATTATTCATGATATAATAAAATAATTTTACCATATTATAACACTTTTTTACTTAATATAATTAATAAAATGTTTTTAAGAAAATCAGACACTATTTCTCTCTTCTGTTGGAAAGCTATTTTCTCCTAAAACCATGTTTTCAAAAAATGTTTTAAAAAAATGATATATTAGTATGCAATGGTTTTCAAAATAATATTTTACCTTATGTTTCTTCAAAATTGTTTTCAAAATTAATCTTCCTCTCATTTTCTAATCAATGCGTTTTTCTTAACTTGTTTTGCTATAAAAGGAATGCTCGATATGTATAGATTTACCCTCAATCTTGACCATCATTTCCATGAAGCTTCATTTGAATGTTTTAAATGTTATTTTTAATGAAATATTTTCCTAATATTTTGGAAATTTATTTTTAAATGTTTTTAAAAAATATATTTCAATTATTTTATATTTTAGAAAGTGTTTAAAATGGTTTAAAGAACAACCTTTATAAGTTTTGAAGGTTATTTTAAAAGAAAATGGTTTTTATATTTGAAATTATTTTTGAATATTCCTTTATATGTTTCTAAAAGGTTATTTTCAATGAATATTATTGAAATTATTTTAATTATTATATTATAAGTTTTCAAATTTGTTTTCAAAGGTAATGGTTTTCAAAATATTTTATATTTTAAAATTATTTTTTAAAGTGGGAAGGATATTTTTCACAAGAAAAATTTTAAATGAAATTTCAATGCATTATTCATAATATAATTATTCTTGATAATTATTGTTGAAATTTATTCTAAATTAATGGCTATTTTACTTGTGTAATGTTTCATGTGATCTTTTATAATCCTTATCCATCAAATATGCTTCCTTGGAAATATTTTACTCTTTACTAGGGATATGATCTAAGGACCCCATTATCATTTTTCTCAAAATGGTTTATGTTTAAGATATTAAGTTTATTATGAAACCCATTTATCTTCAATGGGTTATACAATGATAAAAAAATCATAAATCCTTATTCTTTTATGCGATATTCTATAATTAAATGATTATAAAACATGTCACTTTTCTATAGGTTATAATATAATGAATTGTTTATGACACCCTTTTCATTTCATGAATTATGATTAGACGAATGTTTATGATCATGTGGAACATGTATGTATAATTTTATTATGTTACAACTGGAACTTATATCTCCCTCCAATGTCTTGAGTAATGTTTTTTATCTCATGGTATAATTATGAGAAACAAGTCGATGAGCTTGATCCATAATGGGAAACTGGGGTGTCCTGATCTGAAATGGGAAATAGGTGTGTCCTGATCCACAATGGGAAATAGGTGTTTCTTAATCCACAATTATAAATAGGTGTGTCCTGAACCACATTGGAAAATAAATGTGTGATGATCCATATTGGAAAATAGGGGCATCCAGATCCACTCTAGGAAATAGGTGTTTCCTATTCCACTATGTCGATGGCCATGGTAGTTAACCTTGACACATGAAATGGGTTTATATATTTATGATGGTAACACACATATATTACATGAAATTATGGTTCATGATTTATTTATAATGATTTTCACCATTTTGATTCATGTATTATGAACTACCAACCTTTATGACATGAATCTTGATTATGATTTTTAATATGCAGCGTATGATCTTCAAATTTAATGATCATGTTATAGGACCCTTATATTCATGTTATTTTTACATATATACATTATTTTCCCCTTACTGAGCATCTAATCTGACCCTTTATTTTTTTTGCATTCCCCAAGTTATGAAGAATTTTTTCAAGTAGGAGTACTAAATTGTAATTTCTTTACACAAAATTTGGAATATCTTTCACCAAATTAGAAGATTTTTTTCTCAGTTTGAAAAGAAACTAAACTATTTCGGTCCTCATGCATGTAATTTTCCAATTTTGTAAATGTTCATCTAAAAAGATGTAATATTCAGGCATATTAATTTTGGGTTACTGTAGCATTACCAAAGAATAATAGGCCTAGGTTTTAACTGTTCACTTTTGGCAGTGGATCAATGCCTAACATATGATCACACTTGGTTTATCATTTTTAACAACTAAACCCTTTCAAAAGGATCTTTTAAATAATGGGAACCATGAAAACATTTGAACCTTATAAAAAAGACTTTGAAAATACATTTTCATCAACAATTTAAAAGGGACATCCATTTCTATAAAAAATTGAATTATTTCATAAAAAAATTGATCATGCCTTCAATGAAATTTAGAAACTAATGTAGAAGAGAAATAAAGATAGGTTTATCAAATAAATACTTTTCCTAAAACCAACTTCCACAAAACACTCATAATTTCTAACCCTAAAAGGATATTGAATCAAGAGAGAGTAAATGTTTGAAGAAGAGAAAAAGAGAGTCCTGAAACCATAATCTTGAATTACTAAACCTACATATAATAAACTATAATGGTATCCATGGCCAATCCATAGTAATAAATAATAGGAACATAAAGAAGAAGATGGTCTAAGAATATATTAGATTTGTACTTACCAATAGAGGATCATTTCATCAATAAACACTTAGATTCACCATGGATTCATGTTGGGAGAGTAAAAAAATATCCAAAGAGGGACAATGGGTTTATACGAGTCGAGAATAGGTTGAAATAGGTGGATAGAGGAATAGAATAAGTGTTGTAATTCCAATCTCAAAACATTCCTTTCATTTTTTGGACTGATCAATGTTACTTCTTAGTCGGTGGTGACCAATCGACTAGACGGTGGTTTCCAGTAGAGTTACCACAATCCAAATTTCCACTGTCTTGTTATTGGAATTTTATAGTCTGGGTTAGCCTAGGTCAGTCTACTGGATGGCTGCTGACCCTCACCAGATATTCGATGAAACTTATGTAGATTTTATATCTATGAACACATACCCACACTAACATCGACTCTCAAGAGAAACCACTCACCATTTATAAAGATAAAAAATAAAAAACCATGAATCATCTAGAAATAATTTTACAAGAATAAGAGATTTATTATACCAATAAAAACTAGGGTGTGTGAATTATTTATACCATATTTCTTTTTCCCTAAAAAAATATGTTGAAGAAGACTGATACATAAAGAGGTGATGCCACTTCTCCCCCATAAAAACTCTCACTCCCACATCTCATGAGTATATCAACCTTCCAACTATAGAACATGGAACAATAGTCTAAAATTCACACATAGTACCTTTACTCAAGAATCAAAATATCAAAATAGTTTCTTAATCATAAACATATTTGGTTTTAAGTCACGGTATTCCCAATTCAGAACTTATGAATGACCATGTTTATAATTATTGAGTTGAGAAAAATAGGAAAAAATTGGGATCAAATACAATTGAGGTGGTAAATTCAAGTGATATACTACCATTACAAGCCACCAAAGGACCTTAAAAGGAACCACATTTCTCATATCTAGCTTCCCTTTCTTCTAAGGCTATGGGTGTCCTAACCAAGATAATACATTCAGGACTAACTAGTTATCAACTAAAAAACAGTAATGAATGGAAAATACCATCCACATAATACTCATACTAGCTTTGTTCCATCACCATACATTGAGAAATTATTTTTATTTTCACCATTGATTTCAAAACCAAGCAATGTGAAACAAATAAATCTTCATTGACCTCTGACCAACACATCATTGATTTAAAAGTTTTGAGATATAAAGATTTGAGAGGTTCTATATTCATGGATGATTGGCATATATTGTTATTGGAAAGCTCAAGAAACCTCAAATGGTTTTCCCAATCACTTCTATAGTCCAAGACATAGACACAAATCATATCTTCTAGAATTTGGATCACCTGTTTTATTTTACCACTCATCTAAGGATGATAAGATATTATGATCTTGAAATGAGATCCCATCACCACTTTAAGTACCTTCCATAACTGAGTAGTAAAACAAGGATATTTATATGAGACAATATCCTTTGGAACCCTATGAAAGCTTCACCCCATTGGGGGTGAGATAAATCCAATTTAATGCAATTTTTAAGTAACACTTCTTGAATATTTGAGAATATTCTTCCATGACATGAAGACATTAAATCTAAATGACATTTCATGGTTCCTCACATGAAAATATATTTATCACCTTCTCAATTTCAAATGAGAAAACGTTTTCCAAAATCACATGAATTAATAACATAACTTTTTATATCTATAATTGTATTTTTTATACTTTTTTATATAAGTTATAATCCATTGAGATTCCAAAATGACGTGTCATGTGATGAACGTGATCTTCTTTAGCCTTTTATTGGACCCTGATTTCATCCAAGAATATATTGAAAAAAGTTTAATGATGCTAGTGGAATATCTTGTTCATCAGTTCTATAAATACTATAGGAGTGTTAGTTAGGAAAAATAGTATCACATGGTACTTGAAATTCCCGTAATTTCTCTTGAAGTCGATCTTCGTTATTTATAACTCTTTCATTTTGAGTTGGTGTGAACCTGAAATATGTACAATCTTTAAGAGACTATTTTTACCTATAAAATAATTGAAAAAATTATAAATTTGATGAAAAGGGTACCTATTACTTATAGTTAATCAATTGACATTCTAATAATCAACACATAAGTAGAGAGTTCCATTTTTCTTCGTAGAAAAGAGTTTAGAGGCCACCTAAGGGGAAATACATATGCATATGAAGCCCTTGGATCTCAGATCATCAAACCATAATTTTCATATCTTTCATCTTAGTCGACCCTTGTGGTAAGATTGAATCAATATCAACAAAGTTATTAACACTAATACAATCAATAATTCCACTTCCCTAAATAGAGGTAGACCATAAAATTCATCTTAAAACACCTCAATAAATTCCTTAACTACCAAAAGAATATTATAATTTCAAGGTTATTTTTTACATTTGAAAAGAAATAAATATTTCATAATACCATGATCTAGAATAGAAGGCCCACCAGAATAGATATTGGTCCCCAGTCTCCTTGAGATACATGAGAGTTTCCATTGGGGGAAATAAAAGACACAAAATAATGATAACAATCAATTTGATATTTGTGAGAAATATACCAATCCATCTTGAAAATAAAATCAATGTGTCTCTAATAAAAGAACAAAAAATCCCAACCTAGCTCAACATAACCAGTAAATAGAAAACATGAGGGGGATTTGAAACGTTTATCCATATTCTTTCCTAGTGGAATTATTAACTCCATAATATATGGTATGAGTTTTGTTGGAATTTTTAAAATATCCAAAATGCATTTTGAAATGAAAGAGTGATAGGTACCTATATCAAATAAAGAAGTTTATATGGTTGAATCAATAGAAATAACACCTCTCTCTATCACATTACCCACATTAGATTCTAATAAAGAATCTTCTACTTCATGTAATAACTTTTTTTTTGAAGGCATGTGGCTGTAAACCTATTATCCATGAGGAATTTTACTATATTATAGTTCCTATATATACTAATGATCCTTTACCATAGCTTAGAAAATAAACAGCATCCCAAAATTCCATTATGTTACCACGATGTACACATGAGTTATTGGTTTTTTGAGGTACAAGAAAAAAACATCCTTTTCCCTATATGAACATAAATCTAATAAGTTAGACTACTAATTTCTATTGATGGTGAAAAGTAATAAATCAACAATTAAACACTGATATCCTCTCTCTTAAACATTCTGCGCTTCCACTTACCCTTATCAGAACTTCATAATATACCACATGAGGTAGGAGGAACTCAAGTTAGCCCTAGATTTCTATCCAAGTCTGTCTCTTCCCTCAGTGCCCTATCTACCACCTTTTTATAGGTAAAAGTATTTAGAATGAAGATTTATGACCATATATCAATTTGAATTCCCATATAAAACCTTAATTCCTTCAACTTTTCATTTTAGATAACCTCAGGTGACAAAATAGTGAGATAAATTAACTGATTTATCTAATCCCTCACTTTCTTATTACCTTGATCATGGTTAAAAAACAAAATATATTTCAATAAGGTTATAGATCTAGGGTATAATTTCTTAGGTAACATGGAATTGATAACTTTCTACCCCAATATCTGATTCTCCCTTGCCAAAACTATTGAATCCCACTACCTTCTACATAGTCCTTCAATATCAAAGACAACACACCTCACCTTGATGGAGTATATTTCCTCTAGTAATTTAAATATTCTTACAAATTTTCCCTGGAAATGTTATAATCTTGGGGATCACTCATCCATTTGAAAGATGGTGGTTATTGATAAATAAACTCCAAGGATTGATTATGATTCTCATACCTTAAAGGTTTCACCTATACATCATTACTAGGTGTTGGTTCCACACCTTTATCCATAGATCGGATTATCCACATAACTACTTCAATAAGATTCTGATCAACTACTGGGTTTCCCTACTAAGGTTCATTAGTAGAATGCTCCCACAGATGTATTGGAAGTATTTTAGGGTGGCATGGTACTACACAAAATTAAACAACTAGGAATAAGAAAATTAAATCCAAGAACCAATTCCAACTTGAAATACGAAATTTAACTCAAATAATATATAGACATAAAAAATAAGACTTAAAATTATTCATTTTTTACCTCATAAACATAATTTACGAACATCCCATAGAAAGTTAAAGCTCATCATGATGTGATAATTCCAGAAACACACACTCAACCTACACTTTGCGTCCCAACCATCTTATCTCATATCCACTAATACATCCAAGGATGTATAATGATATTGAGAATAGAAAAAAACTCATCCTATAATACTAATTTGTCATGAACCAACCCAGATCACCCAACAAACATAGAACCTGACCTAAATATGACATGGCCTGAATGATGTTACCAATCCGTACAGTCTGTAAAAAAGATCCATGGAATTAAGACTGCATATATGAATGATTTCTCCAAAATACATGACAATATAAGATGAAACAAATATAATTTCATCATCCAAATACAAGTCAGTAGTGGAATTTGGGCACAACAGTGTAGAAAGTATTATCTAAAAAAACAGACCAAACCAAAGTACATACCTACAACAATAACCCATACCCACATGACATGTAGTAACCTTCATACTACCAAACCCTGATAATGAGAAATATATCACAACCTAACATCAAACAAGACAAGATATATATGCACCCAAAGGTGTATGAAAGGTGTAGGAAAAACAAGACCAGTAGGGTCCCACTGAGTGTTTCACATTCAGTATTTGTAATATAAACAAATTATTATAAAATTAATGTAACAGTTCCACGAGATAATATTTTCACAACATTATTAGTTTCAATTAAATCCACCCTTCTCACAACATGTAATAAATTTCCAAATAGAAACATTTTCAAAGGATTTATATGGAAATCAGTTTATAAACACTTTTCAATAAAACATTCCAAAGAGAAGGAAATGTGGATATTTTCCCTTAGGTATATCAGGTATGGGGTATAAAGGATTCTCATATGATTTTTATGATCAAAGCCCACATGGTGTGTAAATTACCCTTAAACAAAAGGCTCATGGGGTAATATTTCACTACCGAGAGAGACTCCTTTCCTCATATTAAAAAACCTAGTGCATCGAGTACCATAGAAAAACATGCATATTGGGTAAGGGTTCACTCCTAAGAATGGATCCCACTCTCATATATGATCACACTTGGTTTATCAGTGTGCCCAATTAAAACCATTTAAAATTGAATTTCAAATATACGAATTATCACAACCTTTACAACCATAGAAAATATTATTTTCAAATCCATTTTCATCAACTTTGTCAAGGGGAGTTCTATTCCATATAAATATCTAAAACCATGACATTACATAAAAAATTTATCATTACATTAATGTAAATTTGAAATAAATTTATAAGATAAAAAATGAAAGGATTATCAAATAAATACTTTTCATGAAACCATCAACCTCGATATACTTATAATTTTAACAATTGGATGAGATCTATAAGATGGAGAGGTAAAAATATAGAAGAATAAAAATCGACATCCCAAGAACAAAATTTCCCAATTTTTAAACCCCACACAAATAAATTACTATGGTTTTAATGGAAGATCCATATCAAGAAATATGTGGAACAAAATGAAGAAGAGAACCCAAGACGAGATCACAGTTATAAATATCCAAAGAGGATCACATATTTGATCAACACATTGATTCTCTATGGAGTAAAGTTTTAATAGTAAAAAACATTCAAATAGGGTTACTAGGTTCATAAATGTTGATTTTAGGTTGAGTGATGACGAATTATGAATAAAATGGGGGTTCTGGTGTAAATTTTCAATAAGACCCTCAGTTTTCTTATCTATATCAGCATAACTAACTACTAATCGAATCCCATCAAATCATAAGTGGTGAGTAGATGAATAGCTGATGATTGCATCCAAAATGATTATAACGTAGATTTTCTACTATTTAGCTGGTGGTAGTTTAATGTTGATTCAATGGACTTCTTGTATCCCGAGTTAGCCTAGGTCACCCCATCAACTAGACAGTGTCCCTCACTGACCATCTGATAGAACTCATGTAGCTTTTTCATCCATGGTATTTGTTCCACACTTACATCAACTGTCAAGAGACTACCATGAACATTTAAACTGATAGAAAACAATAAAAAACCGAGAATTTGAAAGAAAAAATATAAAATTAAAAAAGTTGAAAATACCTAAAATAAACATCATATTGTGAAAGAATCAATTTCTCTAAAATATTTTCACTGAAAGATAGCCATACAACAATATTGATAGTTTTGATTACAGTTAATTTAGATCATTTACAGTTGGAGATGACGTATTTTTAGTATATATTTATTTATAGTGATTTAGAGGATGATATTAACATAAATAAAATGAAGGGATTGATGACCAATTGAATGTGGGTCTTGTTTGTATGTTAAAGTGAAGACAAAATATATTGAAGTAGAAAAATTTCTAGTAGAAATGATATTTTGAATCATTCATGAATGAAGAAGGTTTCAACCGAGAAAACTCTAATCATTGATATTATCAAAAGTTATAGAATGATAATACATACTTCTTTCTCCTACTCTATATGGATGACATATAGTTAGTTGGTCCAGAGTGTTCATGAATTCAGATGTTGAATGGTATGTTTTTTGGATGATTTAAAATAATGGATCTTGGAAATGATAAGAAAATCTTGGTGATAATGAAGATGATGGATTATAAATCTACAACCCAGGAATTATCACAAAAATAGTGCATCCAAATGATCATTGAGATATTAGTTTTAACCATATGAAATTATTCCTTGAATCCACTTTTAGACACTTTATATTATCCAAGTCACATGTTCCAATATTGAAAGGTGATGTTTAGTATACTGAGGAAGCGTTGAGTGAATAAATAGCCATAAGCATGATCTAGGTGAAGATATATACAAAGATATATATTTCAGTTGATGTTGGATTGGTAAGTAAATTTATTTAAAACACTATAATATAGAACTAGGAATCAATGTAGTGGATCATTTAATAAATAAGTGGATTTGAAGATATTGTTCTCTAAATTGATAAAGTTGATTAATTCCAAGAATATGTAGATTTGTATATTTCTAGGGAAATATATACCTAGAAGAGAATGATAGTTTTCGTGATTAGGTTTTGTGAAACAGTGGCCAACTAGATGATTCATTTGTGACCATTAGTATCATTATCTTTAATATAATAATTGTAGTAGGAGATATGGAATGTAGAAAGGATTTTGTTGGGTTAATGATCTTGAAAAATGATCTTGGATGGTCTCCAATAAGAGGAGTACTATTTTAATATTGTTACATTTGTATCCATATTTCTCAAAATATAGTGTTCCATGAAATTATAAAACACATTGACCAAATATTCCATTTTTTAGAATATGTTGGATGATAAAGTGTTAGAGATTCATAAGATGGTAGGGAATAAAAATATATGTGGAATGTCTTAGAAGGATTCAGTCTTTTAAAGTCTGAGGCAACATTGTGCCTTACTAGGACATAGATATATTGATGAGGATGGAGAAAACTACATGCATTGATAACAAGGTTTTGTTTTACCAATGTGTTGAAGGATGATTAGGGGATCCCTTGAAGCGGCCTTCAATTGAATGATTTTTGGGAATTTGAAGCTTCTTCAAGCCACCAGATTTAACTTTCCAATATTAGGAACTTTGAAAGTTCATCTCAGCTATGTCAAGACAGAGATTGTAGTATCATCATTATACATGTATAGTTTATGAAAATTGGTTAACATCCATTGTTCTTAATAGGTTGGAATATATTCACTAGACAGAGAATATTTATAGTTAACCAACTATAGTGGTTTATTTAGTGATTACTATAGTTTAATAGTGAAGTAAATAGAAAATTGAGCATTATTCTGGGATGATGGTTCAATTAGATCAACCAGTTAATCACCGCTATAAGTAGAGGTGGGTCGTGATGATGGTTGATTGATTAGTCAAAATATTTTAACATTCAATTTAGTGTAATCACTATATTAAAATCAATAGTGATCCTTATTCTTGTTTTTTAGTAATAAATTTCTACATTGTTCTCCCATGCATATAGGATGAAAATAAAACCTACATAAATCATTATGCACACACTTTAACTTTTTTTCTCTTTAAATTATTTGTGAGTTATCTGAAAGTGTGTACAAAAGGTTCAACTTACTAAGAGTGATTAGGGAGAAACATACTTTTTATTTCTAGTTCTCTAATACACCATTATGTTTCAATGTTTTTTCTATAGCTTAGAACCATCGATATGTGAAATCTTCTGGAAAATGGATGTTATTTTCTCCACCGTATGGAGGTTCATCTCTCCAATATCTTCTACCATACATGTCCAGTTTCTCTCTGAATATCCCCAATTAATTAAAAAAACTAAGAGAACTTCCTAAATATGGAACTCTATTTTCATACGTAGAATCCATCACTGAATTAATATTAACATTCCAATCATAGCTAGTTTCCATTTACTAATTTTTTATAGGAATAGTTATTCTTATAAAATAATAGATCACATATCATGGTGAAAGTAAAACCACATATTTGGTTTTATATTTCATTCATAGTATGTGTCTTTATAATTAATCCTCCAACTATGTATGGTGTTTTTTTGGTTCTTATTCTAAATAATTTTTATCCTAATCATTCACTTCAATAATGTCTAGATCATTATCGCAATCTCAAAAGATATGTGATTGACTCTTGTATAAATATAATTAATATTGACTATTACCCTTCTATTCAGTGATATGTATATCCTATGTAGAGTTAGGATAGTTGACTGAGATCTAATCAGTGTT
Organism: Viscum album; assembly: GCA_963277665.1. Classification (NCBI taxonomy): domain Eukaryota; kingdom Viridiplantae; phylum Streptophyta; class Magnoliopsida; order Santalales; family Viscaceae; genus Viscum; species Viscum album. The sequence goes on from OY728166.1 coordinate 1,318,607,478, forward strand.
TTATTTTATATTATTTTTTGGATAATATTACCATTAACGAAAGTATCACATAAAAAACTTGAAGCTATAAAATAATGAATTACCATTATATTATACATATATGACATCAATTAATAAATATAGTTGGAATATTTTAATCTTTAACACTTCTATTAGTTAAACCTTCATTGAAAGGAATTATAAAAGACTTTCATTTCACATAGGACTTTGCATTGATCCACCCTATAATACCATCACCTATTTGATGTGTATAAGGAAATGTGAGTTTAGGATTCAGTATATTCAATATTTTTATGATTGATGAATACTTGGTTAAGATATTCTTCAAAAATCCATTTTTAGATATTATATCTTTTACTTAGTTTAATCAGTACCTCCATGTTATAGTCATAAAATCTCTAAATGGAATCTCATGGATTATTTGAATTTAACTTCAACTCATTATAATAGTTCATATGTGTCTTGTTTAACAAATTATAGAATATTTGTGGATATAAAAATATCTTTAATTGTATATTTTTCATAATAATAAAGAAAATTATTTTAGAATACCTAATAATTTTATATCTTAAGAGTCTAAATAGTCTGCTTGGTATATAAATTAAAATTACCACCAGTTTTATTTGACTACGAGTTATCTTTTTATAACTAGGTGTGGGTATTTTATTTAATGTTAATCATTGATTTTTGAAATTTGGATATCTAAAATTCATGTTTTAATAATATATTATATATGAAATACTAAAATAACAATCATTTAAATTATGAAATAATTTCAAATCACGTCTTGAACTGGGCACTGAGATAAATGTTTTGGTGACACCAAAAAAAATTAGTTTTATGAGAATAAATATTCTTAGAAATTTCTTTTCATGTGCTTCTCTTTACTAGCATAGGAATCACCCTACTCAAGATACTTAGAGAATTTAACTTACTTTTTTTCATATTTTTAAACATCAATTATTACTATATTGTAATATAGACATTTGAGTAACATATTGTATTTAAAACCAATAAAAATAGATGGAAATATTACATGAAATAATGAATATACATAATTTATAGAGTTTTACATACTTATTCATCAATTCATTAAAGTTTCTCTTACAGTGAAATCTATTTCTATATGTGAAGTAGATGGATTCATGTTCTTTACCCTCAAAGAAAATTTCTTTCTAGTTTGAGGATATTATGAAGGATTCATTAATATTTATCTTTTAAGGGGGGTTTGAACTTTGTATTTATCTGTGTTCACCACAAGCTATGAAAAAACCTGTTCCCACTAATTATTTTATGTTGATAAAATCATTGTAAAATTTTTCTCATGTGACTTTTCCAAACTATAAATTCTATAATTGTTAATTAATAAAGAGAATCTTGGTGGCATGGATGATAATATGTTATTAATATATTTTTTCCAAATAGAAGCCCAAAATTTGTAAATAGTAATTTCTGTTCAACATTATAATACCCTAAATTTTTAAAATAATCAAATTTTATTTGATACCTTATATGACACATTTTACCAAGATCAATCATCTGACAGAACACATCTCTTTAAATTTAATCTCTTCGTTAGCTTGGAAAACACGTAACCACAAATCTAAATGAACTGTAATTTAATATACCATTATAGACAAACCTTTAAATTGAAATGTATGAATAGTAATAATAAAATTTTGAAAATTATTTTTATCTATTGATTAAAAATTAAATACAAATCATATAAAAGGAAAAGAATTGTATTCTAAAAAACAGTATATTTTCAAAAAGATGGTTTAGTATCCCTTTACTAACATAATTTAAAATTATATTTTAACCAATTTTAGAAAATATATTTGATAAAAATAACTTCATTATTGAAAAAATTATTTCAAAATTATATTAGGCTGAATTTTTAGGATATTTATGAAATGTTTCATTTTTTGAAAAATTGTGTAATTTATGAAATTTTAATAGAAAACTACCTTTTCATTAAAAATATTTATAAATTAAAATTATATTTTAAATAAATTTTGAAGAAAAATGATTGAATTTATATATAAATTAATCAAATTTTGGTCATTGTAAGATGTTTCATGTTGAATTTCAATATAAAAAGTTGTAAACTGTTTAACATTTTCTCTTAAAAAACTAGCTTTCAAACTGCGTCTGCTAGAATAATTTTAAATTATACTTTCTACATATGTGAATAAAGTTTTAAATAATGGATTAAACAATTTTAACCATAATAATTTATATTATATAATAATTAAAAGATTGTTTTTTCCAAAATTAGTAGTGAAAGTAATTAAAATTATTTACCACTACTATGGTAAACATAGATTTACCTAGGAGTTAAACTAAAATGATAAGGGTTAAAATGGTATATAAACTTTTATAAAATATATTTTATAGCCATATTTAGAACATATAGTTTATAAGGATCTATATTATTTTTTTTACCCTTTTGGAATGTGAAAAAATTTGTTACACCATTTTCTTTTAAAACATTACACGTGTGGCACTCACCTAAAATGCCACCCCTGTCCTCTCTTTTTAAAACCTTAAAACCATTTTGGGTTGTAAAATACCTTCCCAAATAACAATAAAAAAGTTTTAATATCACAAAATTAAAATTATTTTGTACATTTACAAAAAATGGAAGGATTTTGGTTTAAACCAAAGGAGGTTACCCAATGAAGAGGTAATGTTCTTCATCATGAGTTTTTATTTTATTCATCATACACCTAGTTAAATTATTATTAAAAAATTATGATATAATAAAATAATTATATTACAAAAAATGATATTTTTTTATGTTAAAGTTATTACCTACAAGAATACCCACATTCATCAAATGGTTTATGAAATTATTATTCCCATGTAATGTAGACTACCACCTCACGAACCGATGTCATTCATCTTTCTATTACCACCTCTAACAGTTGGATATGATGATGTCTATAAAGTATATATATGATATTTATAACATAATTATACTTATTAATTCATTATATTATATATAATATTTTTATTTTACATTATGTAAGGGATACAATAGTGTCACTCGTGCATACGAGGGAATCCGCCTCGCAAAGTGATGTTATTCATTTTTCACTAACGATTTACATGGAAGGTAATAAGGATAAATTTAATGAATATATGTCATATACATGAAATAATTTATAAATTTATAGATTATTTATCATTATTTAAAGATAATATATCATTTTTTTCTTAACTTTTCTCTTACTTAAAGATGATAGAATCATTCATGTACGTGTGGAGTACCGCCATCACAATGCAATGTTACTCTATTTCCATCACCACATAACATGGATGATATATATAAGTATATTTATATAAATAATTTGGTATTTATTATTTAATGATAATTATGGAAATATAAAATATTATTTACCTCTTTTCCGTTATGATCATTGAAAAAATGGAACCATTATCCATGCATACGTATGACATAACATCTGAATGATTTTAAAATACATAATTTCTCAGAACAATAATTAATTATCAGTGTTAAAATTATAATTGATATATAAATATTATAATTATGTTATGATTTTTTAAGATGAAGGTAACATATTATATGTGCAATAAGTAGATATTTCATGAAAAAACATTCATGAGAAAATAAGGCAATTAACACCAGAAACAATGATAAAAATAAAATATAATTAAATAATGGGAGGTACGATATTATAAACGGATCATGAATTTTGTTATAAATATTAACATGGTTTTATTTTAAAATAATAAAATTATTAATTCCATTATAAAGTTGGTTAAATTTTATTCACCCAAAAAGAAGCATGAGGTAGGAGACTTCTCGATTTTTCTTCATCAAGGAATACTGTATTGTTAGGAACTTAATTGAATTTAATTGATGTATATACTTACCCATTGACATGTTATATCATGACTAATTATTAATTCATGGTATTGCATGTTTCAATTTGAATTATTTCATCCAAGGCGATTGGAATTATTAGTTACCAAGTAGTAAACAATTTTATAGCTCAATATCTTTGCATTTAGTAATATTTATTTTTCATTATATTTGAGATTCTAAGATTACGTGTATAATGAATTTTGATTATATTTTTTTATTTAAACTTTTTTATGTGGATTTATAGTTGATACACATAATCCTTTCATTTTTAATTCCCACTTTAATGTTATTATCATTGAAAAGGTTTATTTCAAAATCTCATTCTAATCAAGATTATTTATTTGTTAATTTCAATTGAAGGAAATTATTATAAAATTTACTTATAAACCATTTAATTTTACTCTTCACTATTTATTCATGATATTTCAATTAGTAGTTTCGTATTTCTACTCTTTGATACTTAAAATAATTAAGAATATTTTTTTAACAAAATCTGGCTTTATTTCTATGTTTGGTTGGAAATTTGTTTTCTTCTAAAACCATGTTTCCAGAAATGTTTTAAATAATGTTTTTTACATTTTGGGAATAATTTTTTAAATAAAATTTTATCCATTTTAACTCTTTAAAAAATGTTTTTAATGGAATATTCATGTATTTTTCAAAACAAGTCTCATTTGATTTTTATCAAAAATGTAAAATGAATATTTTTTTAACATACTCGGCATGTGAAGAGTTTTCCACCTTAATGACCACTCAATGTTTTTAAAATTAATTTATTTCTTTAAAAGGGTATTTTCAATTAATATTATTTTAAAAATGTTTTTTAGATTTTTATTTTTAAAAAGTTATTTTCAAAATAAATGGGTTATTTTTATCAATATTGTTTTTAAAGATATTTTTAGGGTAATTATATTCATAAATGAAAACATACCATTAATTTATACATAATCCCCTTGGGATATATTTTATTTATACCATGTATTTTATTCCTCTTGATGGTTTGTGGTATTTTTCACCAAGGAGAGTATTGAAATTAATTTATTTAATTCAATCTTAAGGTTATTAATATTCCCTATAATTATTCAGTTTTATGTGACCATTGAAAATTGAATTTCACATAAATTCATAGAAATTTTTATTCATTAGAAATTATATCATTTCTATATAGATTTGTTTATATTGAAAATTATTTTTTATCTAGGTAAATATGGAAAATATTTATTCAATACTAAATGGAGGTATTTAATGATAAGAAATGTGTTTCATAAATTAAATAGATAATTTGATATATGGGGAAGGATTTGAACATTAAGTGATGGTTAGGGTCAAAAATTATATATCCCATAAGTGAATTTTTAGTCACATGTGGTGAATTAATAAGCAATCATCAAATGGTTTTCTTCATATTGTTTTACAATTTCTTATAAAAGTTCTTAATAGTAGAATTATGATTTTCCTGAGGACATGAAATTCAATAATTAAGAATTTACTTCATTGAAAATTATGTTACTATTACCCATTATATTATCATAATAATATTATATATGGATTCATTTCATTTTTAGTTATTGATTAAATGGAAGGTTGGTTTATTTATTTACCTTTTCATAATGATTATTTCTTATCATATTTTCCATGATATTTTTCAAATGATATTATCTCTAGATGCATTTCATTCTTGATTTGTTGATTAAATTTAATGTTTTTTTCTTTATTTACCATTATATGTTTATTATGTATTATCAAATTATGATAATAATATTATTTAAATGGAATTTCTGTTTTGTTATTTAATATCTCATTTCATCCATGATTATAAATTCATGATAGCTTCCGTTTTAATTAACCCTTACTAAGTATTTGAGCTTACACTTATTTTGTTTCCTTTCCTTAGAATTCATGAAGTTTAGTATGATTGATATGAATGGTTAATGTAGGGGGCTAATGTTATTATGAAAAATGTTATAATTTTTATATTCCAATTTAATGAAAGACTCATATATGTATCATGTTTACGAAGACCATTAAATTATTCAGTCTTTCGGGATATGATTCATTATATATCTTATGTTAATTTAATCATGTAGACATTAGATTTAGGATACTATAGGTGGGGTCTCTAAAAATATCTTTAATAAAATATTTGTAGCTATGTACCCATATTACATTTTACACTGATAAATTATAGTAAAAATAACATTTATATTTAGCTTATGTTTCACCTTTTAATGTTTTACGAGATGAGATATCATAGAATAATAATTCATGTCCCCATGTCACATATTTATATCTCTATTCATAGCTAATAACATGATATAATTAACATATAAAAATACTCTATATATCTCAATTAGGTAACATTTTCACCCTCATTCATTCTCCATGGTGATTGACCATGAATCTGGGTTTCTAGAATATAGTTTAATTTTTCTTTTAGTAGCCCAATATATAAATAACTCAACCATTATTGAGAATTTATAATGGTGAGCACATATTTTTTAGGAATGGTCATAGAGTACCCTAAGATTTACAATCCATTTTCTATGATTGATGAAATCAAATTTTAAAATTTCATCTTGATTACCATGTATGACATAATAAATTTATTTTATTAGTATATCACTGTTTTATCAAATCCCAAAAACCAACACCATAGGATTTAGGATATCATTCCTCTTGAATATTCTATCGTAAAGGATCCAAATTCCATTTTTAAGTAATGATGATGGAGTCCTTAAAAATATACTCAAAGGTATTTAGGTAGGTGGTCTTGAAAAATTTACTAACATAAAATTCCATGATCTATTTAATGGACTGCCCAAAACAAAAATATCAAACTAAGATTTCTTTAACAATATCATCCAATTTACATCAAGTATTTCTCGTAGAACTACTTTTGATGTTAACCTGGTTATGTCAATCCAAAAGAATCATTAAAACTCCCTAAAAAGTGAAACTATTCTGATAAGGTCTAGAATAATACATTAATTTATATTTTCATTCTAACTCAAGTAATAGAATTTGATATCTGAGTAATATTTTTCCTTAAGTTATTTTATTTAAATTATTCAAAAATGATCGTTATTTTATTAATCACATGATTGTTAATAACATGTGAAATTTATATAATTATTTAATCATGTATAATATATTAAATTATACATAATAACTTTATATTATTTCATCTTAAATGGTTATTATTTATTTTATTTTTGTGTTTTCATTTAATCAACAAATAAACATGAATCGCATAAATAAATTTCTATGAACATAAAAAATAAATAAATAAGTGATCTGATCATCATATTTCAATTAAGCATTAGCTTATTGATCTGAAGATAATGTTACCTTGACCCTAGGAGAAATAATTCCATGAGTTTATACCTGGATCGAGTTGTAAGATTTATCTGTTAACATGTGTATATATTTGGTTTGTTCGACCTTGGATCATGTCTTGAATAGTCTTCTATCACTATGAGCACCATCCTTTACAAATTCTTACTCACACACAATTGATCGGAACTAGAAGATTAGTATTTAAAAAAAATCATTAGACACACATGACCCTAAATAATAATGGAGGAATTTATGATACATAGATAAACATGTTTAGTTTTTTAATAAAGTTATTATAAAAATCTATTCAATAGTTAAATTAAATAAAATCCAAACACATACACCGCACGATCAATCTCATGATAAATCCGAACATAAAATTAAAACACATTAAATTTTCTGACATTCAATTCAATTTATTCTTTTTTTAACCAATTTATTTTTCAAATTTATGAATAAATATTATTGTAGATTAATTAATACATTGTGTTAATTATATTTCCAAATATTCATTCAGATTCCTATCACGTATAACTATAAATATACTAAATTATTTTATATTAATTTATTTTAATTTTAAATTACAAAAATACACATTGTGTACTGAGAGGGTCACATGATATTTATCCTAATGGTTAGTTCAAATCTAGTAATGGAAATGTAAAATTCATTTAATGTACTATAGGTTACCTAATGTGTTCCCTTTTTTATAAGTTTAAAAAAATTATATAATTTAACAATTACATGGTGTATATTTTCACTTGATGCAACATGAAACATTTTTTACGGTGATTGTACACAACTAACTTACACAGAATGTATTCCACATGGAATATTCGTGATATACATGGTGTGTAGTTCTGTATGTTTAGATGTGAATTCAGGATAACATGTATAATCACACAACATTCCATACATATATACATCTTATACCATTGGTATTTCATGTAAATTACATGATATATACTAGATCATTTCATAGAAATTATTTCATAATTACATAGATAATAATAATTTAATAATTTAATTCTATATGACCTTCTAAAAATTACTAAGCACGTACCTGGTGTAGAAAACCTTTTTTCAAGACATGTATAATGAGCTGTATATAGTTCTATTTAGTATTATCATTAATTAATAACATGTTGACTCATAATAAATCCATGTCTTTATATGTACATTGACTGAGTTTAAAGGAGATACATGACATATACAACTAGCTACATTTCATATAATCCATATCTTAAAACCCACACTATATTACATAATAACTAGTTCATGATTTAAATGGTAATTAATTTATTGTAAAATATTTGTAGTATTTTATACACTCTGTAATCTATTTTCGGTCATGTCACTCAGTTGGTTGTCAATATCTATCTGATAATTAGGCCTTTTAACTGACCACATAAAGTTCTATGATTTACATAGAATCAAACATGAGTGGGATTACACAGTGTCTAGTCTAGAAATACACTGTATAAACCATTTAAAGAACATTCTAATTTTTGGTCAATATGTAGCATGTAATAAAAATTCCAAATACTGAGACCCACATAGAATACCATGATTGTTGCGTAACACCCTTTTTTGGTAGACCTTGGGTACATAATGTATAATTTTCAATTACACTCTATGTTTTAGTGTTATCCAACCAGCAACATAGAAATCCCCAAATGGGATCTTCAAACGTTACTAACTATTCTTGGCATTTTCTTGGTAATATTACATTAAAAAATATATTATCTAAACCATTTATGTAATAATGAAAAAGTATAAGGCAAAACTATAAAAATTTTAAATAGATCAAATAAATAATAAATAATTATAAATTATAATGTGAACTCTCTAATACCACTTGAGGTTTTTTTGGCACAATATTAGAAATCAGGATTATTCCCAAGAGTGATTTTCATCAGTTTGAATAGATAAAACTCAATCCACTCAATGAATGAAAACCAAGATTAATCTTAGAGTGTATCTCTTCACATATAATTTATAGTTAATTTTGAACAAGAATTACCTCAATTAAATAATTAATAATGGTTTTTATGAATATAATTATTTTTCTACTTGTATCATCGTTGTCCTGAAGAACATGAACTATATTTCCTTTCACAATATTCATACATGATACATGAATTCTCTATATTTCTCTTTGTATTCTTAGTGCGAGTTGACTGGGAGGATGTTCCATGAATTTTTCACCATTGATCAAAAAAATATAGTATCTTTTTTTTCTCTCAATCTTGAAAGGAAGGAGGATGATTTTCTCTTTAGGGTATGAGAGAATATCTTGAATGTATTTTTGGTGTGTGATAAATCACCATGTCAAAATGTTATATTTAGACTATATACTTTGGGCTAAAAAATTATTAATGATGTGTAGCACCTTATAAAATTGTTAAAGATAAGTAAACCTCATGTAAAATAATAATAATATTATTATTATCGTTATATTCTCATGAAATTCACAAAAATTTTAGATTAATATATTATCTCTATCAGGCTACCTAACTCAGGTATTCAATCATGCTCAATATCTACCGAACCTTGAATAATAAAATATTTATTTAGTTAAATATCAACCATTTAATAAATAAATAATTATTATATTCACTAAACTTATTAATACATATTTATTTAATATCTAGGTAAATAATTAACTATTTATATTTATTAATTCACCAAAATGGTGAATATATAAATATTTACTAATTAAAATATTAATAAAAAAAGTATTAATAAAATTTATATTCACATAACCTGTGAATAAATATTTATTTACTATCCATCTAACATATATAATAATCTTTATTAAATATATTTACATAATTTATGTGATCCAATTAACCCGAAAAAATAATAATACCTATATTGAGAATAATTTTATTGTTAAATATAAATTCAAATAGAATTTAATCTAGATTATACATATACTTTGTATGTGATCCTCTATGACTCTTTCTCAATAGACTGAAAATGGTAGTTTTATTTGATTTTTGAAATTCTTTTTTTGGGTGAGTGGGAACTGGGACATAAACAAAAACACCAAATCACCAAAATAAAAAATTTACGAAGCTGAAATACAAACTTGATTCAAAATTCAAAATCAACATTACAACCACTCCAAAAGCCTCAGAACACATATCCTCGATCAACTTGGATTCTCAAGCCATGCCCACGATAGAGTCACACCTATCATCATCACCATCCAATCACACCATTTTCATCATCGACCATCAACACACCAATGGGTTGGATCAAAAATTACGTCACAATAAAGATAAATGAACTCACTGAGTCATCAAAACCACCATAAAAGAAGATCCATCATCATAAAAAAACCATCATTATCAAGAAGTATAAAAAAACCAAATGCCAATCGACATCATTGAAATAAAAACCATGACCAGTTCTTGTGGAAAAAATAAAACCAGAAACGCATTGCCAACCATCACTAAATATGAATAAAATCGAGCTAGAGCAGAAAATCAGAATAGAAGCATCAACCAGATCAACCAATGATAAGAAAACAAACCTTAATCGATGTAAGATATCTAAAAAACCAAACCCAATCCAGAGAAGTTTCCATAACCATAGAAGGAAAAACCTTCAGACCACTAAACTAGAGCCAACCACATGGAAGAGATTCATCAATGGATAACCACCATAGCCTAGATTAAGGCTTGGATCATTTAAGAGGAAGAGATCCAGATCATCGACATAGGATAAAATCAACTCATGTTGTGTGTAGAAAACCGCCAACCTCTAAATCCCACAACCAGAAACCCCTTAGTTACCACTGGTCCATCTTCGAGTAGGACATGAGTGGCGTATGTTGGGGTCATTGTAAGGATTTGCATGGCCGAGGGATCCAGGTTTTCTACCATAGAACCAAAAACCCAAATTCTCTTTGATACCACCTAGGGGAGGCAAGGAGGAACTGAAGGTCAGAGTTGGGTTGTAGCAGCCAGGGTCTTCTGTTGAAAAACAATAATTAGAACCATAAGAACATCCAATTGGAGATTTTAGGAAGAATAACATCACCACCAAATAAAGAGATGAAATATGTGGGATGGGTGGGGAGGATGTAGAGGGAACGATAATTGTGGAGAAGCAAGGCACAAGAAAAACTTTCCACCTCCTGCTCTCCATTAGGGGAATTCTAGTGTGAGATTGTTTCTCAGTAGCATTAGATGAACTTTTTTAAAATTAAAATATAAAAATCTAGGAACACTTCAAGGAATCCATTGATAACTATGTTAATATTACAATGAAAAAAATATTCCATTGATTATTACTATGTAATATAATCTCATTGTCTCTATGTCTCACTATTTAGATGGTATACTAACTGAGAGAATATTTTTAAATATTTCACTTTAAATTTTTATGTTTTAAATCCCACCAAATTGTTCATTTACTATTACTTTTAACATACTTGTATTTAAGGATTAATTTTTTTGAATTTTGAAAATGAATTAATTATTTATTTTTATGTTTTTTAGTCATTTTTTAAAATTTATTTGTAAATACATACTTTTTATGTGATACTTTAATTGAAATTTTTAAATAGATAATGAACATGGAAACCACATAAAAATTCTAGTTGTTTCCATTCAACCACACTATATTATTTTTTTCATAAAAAATTAGAAGGGTATAATATTAATTTTTAAAAATTTTAAAAATGTTGGGATAGAAACTTTAGTTGAATACCCTGATCAATATCTCAAATTTTTAGGGTGATGATGAGCCCTCGTATGAATGTTGAACCTAATTCATCAATTTGGACTTCGCTTTAATGACCATGCTATATATTTTTCATCCATATTCATATTATGATGACATTTTCACATGAGTTACAGTACTAAAAATTGAACATTTCATTCAAATGAACAAACCTCTTGTAAAATAGTTATAACAGTCAATTGTACTGTAAAAAGTTTGTAATTGTTTATATGAATTTTACTTATATTATTTTTTACATTAATGTTTTATAATATTTTCAACTCTAGCCTAGTTTTTAGTATATAATTTTTTTTGATTCTCCTTTGGATTTAGGATTTTATGAAGTTGTCCAATGGAATATATTTTTTCTCCAAGTTAGAGTAATTTTCATTTTTCATTTTATTATCCTCTTGTTATACAATCACATTCTTTATAGTTTTTATAATGTATTTAATTATCTATAATTTATTTATTTATCTATTTACATGATTATCCATTCATATATCTCATTATATGCAATTTAATCTTTGAAACATATCAATGGTGATGGAATAACCTGAAGAACATTACATGGGGACAAATCCAGTACGAAACTCTAGTCTCTACGCATCTATTTTTAATATTTGAAATCAACATTAGGATAGGACAAAAGTAATTTCTAGTGGGGTACCACTTCATTGATCATAGTAATATAATATTAAACTACTTTATTTTACCCCAATGAAGGAGGTCGATACGCAGTACCCTTGGTGGTTATTGAATGCACTGTATCTTCAAAACTACGGGGGAATAGGATGTTCACACCGAAGATGGGTTCTGTTCATTAAGATGTTTTCAATATACTGACTATGAGGTTATAATAATATTTATCCTTTAAATTTTCAAACCCTTTCAATTTATTAAAATTAATACTATAAAAAATATCACATTCTTCTATTTTTTATTGTAGTTTTTTAGTGAGTAGAAACTAGGTGATTATGTTTTAAGATACCACTACCAATAAGAAATGATTTATTAATCCTTTAATACCTTTATATTTTTCTATGTATTCAAGTTACATATGTAAAGATATTGTTATTATTTTTTAATAAAAATTTTGTTAGTAAAAATCTAAGTGTGGTAGAGTGATTCCAATCTATTTTGGACATTAATTTGGTTTTTTAAGTGTTTTTATTTTAAGAATTTATTTCTTAAAATTTTTCGTGTCTGATAAATATTCCCGTTCTATTTTTAATTATTTCATTGATTATAAGAAAATTGAATATATATGATTGATGATATATTTTTTCTAAAAAATTCAAGAATTTTTCTAAAATATAGAATGGTTTTGTAAATGCATAGAAATTAAGTGGAATTAAAATATAACAAAAGAAATATGAAATTTACAGGTATATCTTGAGTAATATTCCCATTGTAAAAATGAAAACCTCTAGAATATATATAAAATTAAATTAATATTAGTACATTCAAAATAGATTAATAAAGAAAAATGGGAAAGTACATGAATTTCTATTACATTACAGCACTGAAAACAAAATTATGTTCTTATTTTCCAAAATTGAATTGATTTAGGTGAGGAGAATATTGAAAAACTCATAAATAAGGGGGTGAATTATTTATAATAATTCCCTTGGGTTGTATCAAGGAAGTGGTAAATGAATATATGGTATAAGAATCTTGAGAATGATGAATTTATGAGAGTTCCACTTATTAAAATATTAATCAAAGAAAATTATGTTATATTCCAAAAATCCTAAACATAAACACTCATGTAAATTGAAGTGGTTCTTGTGGATATGACTTTTAGAAGAGGATAAATATTTTCAATTATTTATTACTCTTTGTTTCTCTATTTCTTATTTTGGTTTTGGAGTTTGAACCTAGATAAGATGATTTTTTTTGTTTGTATAATTCATTGAATTTACTAATAGTGAATTGTTTATGTTTGGGTGAATTGAATGTTCCAATGTATTTTTTACTTCACTTTGAATTCATTGTGTTAAATCTGACCAAATTGTTAATTTAATTTTACTTGTCACATATTCGAATTAAAGGAATTTTTTTTATTTAATAGAGAAAATATATAAATTATTTATTTTTAAGTTGTTTTATTTGTATTTGATCTAATTAAGTAAAGATTTATTTTTAATGTTATGATTTAAAAAGCTTTTATAATTAGATAATGAAATAAATATTTTCATGTAAATTCTAGTTTTTCCCTTTTAGTTGAATTTAATATTTTTATTATAGCATATTTTATGATTAATTTTAAACTAATTATACAAATGTTGGGGGACATAAATAATTTTAAGAGCAAGAGTCAGATTTCAATTTATCATAGAGACAATGTTCTCTGACATCAATGTTGGAATGGATTAATTAATTTAGAGACCACTTCGATGATCGGGCCACAAAATTTTAGTCCTTGATTGAAGTGGGATTAAAATTGACGATACGTTTTATGGTTATTTTTTTTCATTCAACCGGTTCAACCAATTGTTCAGTTATTCAAATTGGTCAACACGAAAAAAAATTACAGATTCAGTTTGGATTGTTTTTTTCTTTTATTTTTATAATATTTGTAACACTAAACTCCCCTTTACACTATAAATGGTTATTATTCACCATTGGATAATTAATTTTGTTTGGGAGTTCATCGGAATCCCTTTAGTACTTCATGTTAGAATAGTTTTTTTCTTTAGTTTATTATCCTTTCTCTTTGTAGTCATGAACATTAATGTTTTGATAAAAATTATTCAATCTATTTTGTTTGTTTCTTTCCCTATTTATATTGTTCTAGTAAACGTCTCTAACTTTTTTTAATATGATCTCTAAACACTAGTAATAATGAGTTTATAACCATAGTAACATCTCTAGGGATGAATCCTTTATCAAACCCAAGTCTCTATGCATTCTTATTTAATGTTTCTTATCTAATTTATTTTATTCTGAAAGTGATTTATAGTGGGATCCCACTAAAATTTTCTTATGTGTGACTTCTACAGTTTCTCAATTTTTAATCAATGAAGAAGGTAGATATAATATATAATTAGAAGTCATTGAGTGCACTATATCTTCCAAATCAGGGTGGAAGATGATATTCACCACCTTCATGGAGTTAATTCATTATGTAATTTCAATTTTTTCCACGAGACAATGATGATTCACTCAGGGTGATTCTTTTAAGGTAATTTCCTTTCTATCTAACTACATTCATTCTATATTTAATTTTGATTCCATTGTTATTTTCTAGTCTATCATTCCATAACAAAATAACATTTTTTTACTTTTATAAAGTAGTGAATACCATAAAAATAAAATAAGTAAATTAGGAATAGATAATGATTGAATGAAATGGCTACTCTAGGGAGAAAACCTTGTTCATCCACCATGCTGTATTAAGAAAATAAATAATTGATTTTTTCCACCACATGATATATGTTCCTAATACATTGTGTTATTATCCAATATTATTGATTCATATGTATTTTAATTTTTTTATATAATCTCATCAATAAACTACTATGATAATGGTTTTAATCATATTGTAACATTTCAATGAAGGGGGGATAAATATTTCCTTCCAATAACTATAAAGTTACTCAATTAATTTCATATCTCTTATGAGACATGCAATGTATCATACATAACCACAATCATATTTGATCAATGTTTTTTCAATACATCAATGTATGATGTTCCTGATATACATCCATAATAACATCAATTTCAAGGATAACTACACACATATATAAATAGGAATATACAAAGATACATATAATATGGAGAATTCCTATCTGTTGTTCTATCCTCTTGATATTTTGGAGAAGAAGTCTCATAATCACAGTAGAAGATAGTGGGTGAAAGATTTCAAAAAATCAACACCAAATTGACATAAATTCATTGTATGTGATGATCTAAACCCCGGTAAAGGTCCAATGATATCTCAAGCATTTAATTATGCACAAAAGAAATAAGAAAATTATTACCACATTTGGATGGATGGTGTGTCCAACAGATGCTGATAAAAAACATCCTTTTATAAAAGTATCTAATGTAGAATCCCTATAGATCACCAACAAACACCTCAGGAGTTGGTGATAATGACAATCATCCGAATTCAGGTGCTGTCATAGAGGTATGATGATGAATTAAACATCCAGATGACCACCATGATTCCATTCCTTTGATATGTGAAGTATATTTAAGATCAAATGCATGGAATAATTATTTATCTATCTAGGATAAAAAAAATATGTGTGGAGGTTTCAAATTCTTGGGAATTGATAGTATCTCAAAAATGAGTTCCTATTTGATTATATAGTTGGAATTAAACACCTGAAAATGGTTCGCCACCCTGAAATAAGTAACAACCAATAAATAATCCATAAATGACATGTTTTTACAAATTAATAGTTTCATAATCATTATTTATATTTTATCACCTATATTTAATATATAATAAATACATTAAGTGATAAATGTGGGTCTTCAACTTGACTCGTAATTACCAAAACAATTAAAGAAACATTGAAAATTAAAATAGTATTCCATAATATAATATTTCACCATGTATCCACATAATAAATTTTAAATACTTTCAATAAATAAATTCAATTAAAATTTTTCTATACTAGTGTAATAATGAATTTATTTATTTTTTGGAGATAATTTTTTCTCAGACATGTCTTAGACACCGTGGTGGGTACTGCCAAGACGTATAATCTTATTTATCATAATAATGAAGACTTTTCAATGATCTTTGTGTGTGAACCTCTATACCAATATCTTGATAGTACTAAATACAGTTTATATACATCAAATACAAAACATGTAATATAATCTCTTTGGATAATGATAACCCAAAAAATAATATGCACACCTTGTGTCATCAACCTTTGATGATTTATTCTTTATTGACCCATATGGACAGAATTACATTATTCTACCATGGAAATGAATATAATGAAGTTATGAACATCTTTGTCAACTTTTCTGGATATATGACTTACATTTAGAAGTCACAAATTCTCTTTTTATAGTTCAAAAAAAAATTCATACTACCTATGAAACTCCCAAAACAAGGTACGCCACTAATTCCATTGTTTTTCCTTACATAAAAGTAGAGGATCAAATCGTATACCCTGATAATAATTTCAAGTCAAGTGACCATTACATGTGTTTGTATATAGGAACTAACAAAGACACATGAAATAGGTGGTGTTCCTATTGGAAGGTCATCCCTCATGATCTCGTCCACTCGAGATCAAAAAGTGTAAATTTTTTGAGAATTATCAATGGGTTGATCCCAAAAAACCATAAATTCAAATGACTCCTATGTATATTCAGTATTATGTATATATACTACATGATATATTTTTTATATTAATTTTATAAAATCTTAGGGTTCTCAATACAGCATGGAAACTACTATAACATTTTGATACAACAAACAATTTATGAAAATTACCATGTGAATAGTATATGAATAATAATCATAAATGTATATAGATTCACCTATTTGATTAAGAGTCCTCTAGTGATTATATCCTAGTGTATATTCTATATTTTCCACTATCTGATCTTTAAAAATCTGTTAGTACCCACATTAGAATTATCATAATTTATATTATCATAAAACATTACATATTAGGAGAAATTAGAAGAACATAAACAAATCATTGTGTGTTATACACCCTTGTTATGCTACATTAGAAGCCACAACATACTCAATATTTTAATATATGGAAAACACTATCTTGAATATTATTATCTTACCCATAAACTTATCCTAACAATGATATTAGATCATATTGATCCTAAGGAAGGCTAGTTTGTGTCCCTTTATAACTGTGGTTATTTATTTTCCAATTATAGGGAAAATATATATTGTACTCTTTCAAGTATAATAGGATACTTATGACTACTTCCTGTGTAATTATCCAAGATTATACTAATATTTTCCTACATGTGAAATTTTGAACAATTCTCTATTGAATTATTCCAATTGTATTTTTTTCAATACCTTGTCAGTGTATGTACTTTTGACTTGGTTAAATAAACTGTTCGATATACCTCATTAGATATTGTTCCCTATAACATTGGTCAATACATTATGTTAATCTATAGAGAGATAATTACATTCTGGTCTTAACTAATTGTGTGACCAATAATTGTTTTCCTTATGTTATTAAATATATTTTACTTGGAAATTAGTGGCTCTCTCCTAACCTCTTATAGAAAAATGGAAAAACATAAATCCAAATGATTATTCTATAATATTCTTTCTTACTTTAATCCAAAACTCGATTTATATATATTTCACCCCTAATTGTAATTATATGTTTTCACCAACCCTTTCAGGTTGTGTTATATATTCATCTTCTAATATTACTGTTGTTAACATAGTTTAATTACAATAACGTTTTTTAATGAAAAGTATAATTCAAATAGATTTAGGAATAATGATTTGGTATTATGAATCAAGCATTATAAGTAACATGATTTTACCACCCATATATTGTCTCAGTTGATTAACCACACAAAATTTCAAAATTACAACCCCATGATCTTTGATACTTGGAATTAATTAATTATTTATTATTGATGCTTTCAATCTTAGATTATTTTCCATTTACTACTTACATGTTGGTTTTATTACACTCAATGAATGATATATCACCACCCTTAGTGAATGTAAAACCATAACTATAGTTTTATCCTTCTTATGTAGTATGTTTCTATAGAACATTCCACTTCGAGATGCTCTAATTGAAATTTTTCCAATGCCAACTATTTTTCATTAATAGTATTAACTAACTCCAAGTCAATGTTTACCTGACTATCTCAAATAGTGATGTTCTCCCTTTTATATAAATATAGTAGATTAATTACTATTTATTTTATATATCAGGGATTTATTTAATATCTTTAAGAAACATTAAGACACTTACATTATATGACATTATTCTATCTATGTCATCGCCTCCCTGAGTAATACTCTTCAATAGATGATATCCAAGAGTATATTCGTTATTTATCCACTCTCTAATATTGAAATCTTGGCTAGTACGTGTAGTAAATTTATTGTAATTTATATTATGATAAAACATTACCTACTTGGTGAGATTATAATAATTAAAAAAATTACTGTGTGTTATACACCATTATTTTTTTTTGCATCAGAAGACATAACATACTCATTATTAGTAGATATAAAAACAAATATATTGAATAATATTCACTTACTCATAGAATTATCCTAAGATGATATTAGATCACATTTACCCACATGAAGACTAGTTTTTATCCCCTTATAACTAGTGTTCCTTCTTCAATAAGTACAAATAACATATCTTTTGTACTCTCTCATGTATAATTATATACTTATAATAGATTTCCATAAATTGATTCCAGATTATAGTCATATTTTATTACAATAAAATATAATTTGAAAATACATCATTTGGTACAATACATTGAATATGTGATTGATCCATTTCATAAGGGCATGGAATTTAACTTTTCATTTTAATCTCCTCCTACGTCTCATATATAGCTTCTTGGAGAGATTTATTCTATGTGATGTTGTGAACAAATCTCTCTCAAATTATTCCAAGTTGTTTTTTTTTCAATACGTAATTAATGTATGATCTTTTGAATTGGTCTAAGAAACCATTATATCTGCCTCTATAGATCTCCCTACTTAGACATAGGTTTCTATATAAAATCAATCTATGAAGAGTTAATTTCATTATGGTCTTCTAAAATTGAATTACTAATAATGGTTTCCCATATGTTATTAAATATATTTTACTTGGAAATTGTGGCACTCCCACTAACCTCTTGTATATACATGGAATCAATTCATTAAAACAGATTGTTCTATTATCTAGTTTTACTTCAATCTAAAATTGGATTTCAGTTACTTGAACCACTTATTGGAACTATATGATGTTACTAACCCTTTCTATTTGTGTCATATATATGTCTTCCAAGATTATTGTTGTAGAAATCCAATTATCAATTCAATGATCATAAAAAGTAGTTTTGAAGAGTATAATTTTAATGTATTTAGGTATAAATATTTCGTATTACCAATTAATCCTTATTGGAACCATTATTGCACCAACCATATATAGTCTCACTTGAATACCAACCAAAATATTCAAAATAACAAGCCCCTTTTCTTAAATACTTGGAAATCATTATTAAATTATTATTGAAATTTTAAATCATATATTTTATCCATTTGATACTTATTAAATTATTTATTACAAAAAATTAATAATATATCACCACTATCAGTGAATTTAAAACTATAACCATGGTTTTATTCATCTGATTTAGTATGTGTCTCTAGAACATTTTTTCCCACCCGCTCTTTTGGACATTGTTCTTATGCCAACTATTTTTGTATTTCTTGTATTGACTAAATATAAGTTAATGTTTCCCTCATTGTCTAAAACTGTGATGTGCAACCTTTTATATAAATATGGTCTATTACTTTACTAGTTTTTTATCTAAGATATTTTTTAATATACTTTAGAATCTTTAGGACACTTAATTTCGATGCACATTGTGTTTTTTTAAAAATGTTTTTTTTATCTAAAAAACATTGCATCTAGATGCATGTTCATATGAATTAATATATTCATATCATACTATAACTCATATGATAAATATATTTAATTATAGTTGGGTTATGGTTATGGGACAACAACTCTATTTATGAATAAAATCTAAAAAATATAATGGAATTTTCTACAACGCATATGAATCTAAAAAATGATGCTCCCTTTTTATACAACATGAATTTCTTATGTATAAGGAAATGTGCATTCAATAATTACACCATTTTATATTTTATTGATCAATTTCTGTATGAAATATTCATCCTCTTGATTTCTTAGTAACATCATGATGTTTTTGTGTATAAGTAAATGTGCATTTATGATTTACTCTATGCTACATTTTAATGATTGATGAAGGCTTGTTGATGAAATTATTAAGTACATAGGCCTGAAGAAACTCATATCTTATGAAAATGTAGATTTATTTACTTCACTTTTACATTCCGTAAAAAAATAATGGAATCTCATGAATTATATAAGTTTACCTCTAGATTATCCTTGGAATAGTTTACACTCTCATGATGAACAAAGTCCGAAATCTTTGTGGATTACCATTTTTTTTAAAGTTTTATTTGTTCAAAACTAAACAATTAGAAGTATAAATAATACATAAGGTGGTTATATTAAATGATTTTTAATTCTATAATGGTTATTTCATTAACAACTAATGTTTATTTTTATATACCATGAATTATCTTGACACAACTGGGTATTAGAGTCTATTATTTTTTCATTTATTATTGCTAACGATTCAAGTATTTTTGAAATACTAGTTGAGTATTCAACACCAAAAAAATTCGTTCCAAACCATTTTAATGTATCCATATGAAAAATTAACATGTGAGACGGTTGTTTTGGTAATACTCAACATAAGTGCCACTCGAGTCATTAATCATGATAATTAGAAGTTGTGTAGTTCCCACCTCAAAATTTGGAATCATTCTTTCTTAAGTACTTAGAGAATTGACCTTACTTATTGTAACAGTAAATTGAAGTGGGGCACTGCGGCTGGTGATGAGAGGGATATGAACATGAGTAATGTAGGTGCTATGGAGGAGGCAATAGAGAATGGTGTTGTTGTGGTTCCTACATGCTCTTCTGAGGAGATGATGGGCTTCCAGGTGGCAGGCACTAGCTATGCAGTGGTGGAGGAGCACGTGGCTCTAGTCCTTTTGCAGCAGTTGAACCATGATGATTCTATTTTGGTGACCTCTAGATAATCTATGTTAGATGATGCGGGTCATATTGGCCATGAGATCAAATTGTAGGATTTGGCTTGCAACTCGGTGCGGTCAGAGCCTGTGTTTGATACAATTTT
This sequence comes from Viscum album, assembly GCA_963277665.1. NCBI lineage: Eukaryota > Viridiplantae > Streptophyta > Magnoliopsida > Santalales > Viscaceae > Viscum > Viscum album. Next base: position 1,318,629,391 of record OY728166.1, read on the forward strand.
GGACTCGTTTGTTCCTGTCTCGGGGTCTGTGGAGGATTGTGTTCCAGAAGGGTAGGATGATGATGATGGGGGAGTGGAGATCATGATCTCTACTGGAAATAGGTTTCTAGAACTAGAGAATGAAGAGGAATTTCATGACAAGGAGATTGTTGTGAGGTAGGAAAGTGGCCTCTTATAGATTGTTGTTGCTCCAATAGATGCTGCAACCGGGGAAGGAATGATGAACCTGATGGATCAATCACAAGTACTTTCTATAGTTAACGTCAAAAGTTATGTCCAACATGATTCTAGATTGGAGTTTTATTATCAGGAGGTGAAAATCTTGGGAAAGTAGGGTGACTTCTCAGATAGATACAAGGAAAAGGATAGTGTCATGGTATGACCTACCTATAGTAATGTTGTTCCGGGTAAAAGGATGAAGGTGCACGGGGATGAAGGAACTAAGACTTAACCACCAGGAAGAAGAGTGAAGAAAGAGTATTCTTATCTTCCAAGGCCAGTGTGTACTAGATATTATATTGGGAAGTAAAGTTGGCTATGGAGTCTTCGAAGGAATTTCTGGCCTTGTAAAAGATGAATCATCGAAGGAAATATGACAAGGTTCTTAAAAAATATGAAAGCTCGGAGTGGGAAACAGATATTTTAGAGGGAATAATCTCTAAATAGGGCGATGATGAGTATGATTTATACGATATGTAGTTGTTTTAGACTTGTTGTATCTGCTTAATGCATATTCTTTTATTAATAATTGGTCATAGGCTTGCCTCTGATAGAGCATTTCTAGTATTATATTTAGATACACATATGTGATAGGACTATTGTATACAATACCCAATAACTAAAATAGATTCCTTACTTATTATTAATGAATATATCAGATGACTAAGTGACTACTTTCTACTTTTATTAATTTCATAGAATGAAACATCAATAGAATTATTAAATAAAATTTGTAGAAATTAACCTTTTGTATGATGATCAACCAATTTTCATTGAAGGATTTTTTGAATGTGACAATGGCATAAAACATTCCATTGGCCTTTTCACCTTGTATTTCTACTTCGTCACCATGATAACTAATGATTAATTTTTATTTGAGTTTTTACCAACTTGGAAAACCTTACCCAAATGATGATGATTTATTTTCTATATATTGTTTATTTTTTAATCTTAAATAGAACTAGAGTGTTACGATGAAGATGAAATAATAAAGCAGTGTATTGAAAGATAATGAACCATCCTTTTACTTTCACATATTTTGTGTAATATTAATTACATATATATCTCACCTGACTTTATCCTCACATTCTTATCGATGTGATAATATATGTGAAATCATCTATATACTATTGTTTTATCCACAACTCATAGAGAATTGATGATAAAATTATTATGTTAATATCAAATTCATTATACATCATTCTTCTGTAAAAATCTTTTACACACTTCCTACTGAGGTGGCTCAATAGGTTCTGGGGACTCCAAGAATTAGAATTTATATTCATCATAGTACTATTCACAAGGGCCTATAATACTCATGTAAAATCATTCAAGTTTGGAAATTTTTTATGTAAAATAGTAATTATAGTGTATCTGTGGTATTAATTTCCATTATTCAAAACAAACACTACCATGTTCTTACTTTAATCTTGATTATTGGTTTAACAATACTGATTAATTAGATCATTAATTGTGCCACACTATTTTCATGAACCTTAGTATCCATCACTACTCGATTTGGAAAACTCATTTAATAGAGTACCCTATTAGAAAGGATCAAAAAAAATCTTCTCATAGTTTATGTTTTTTTAAAACCACTACTCATAGAGTTTCAAGGTAGGTGTTCAAATGGCCAACCACATTAACTCACAACTCCATGATCTATTGAGTGAAGTACCGTATTTTATAAATTGTAAAATTTATTTACTCAACTAATTAACTCCAAAGCTACCAAAATCTGACTATAAATAATTATTTTCTTCCATATTTAGTTAATTCAACCCATAAATTTAATAAGAAATCCCCATTTGTAGAAGAAACCTTCAACATGGGTAAACGATCAAGCCATATACCTCGTTTTTCTCAAATTCAAATGAAAGAAGACATTGAGACTTAATTTTATTGAGGTTTTTAATTTTTTCTTGATGAAATGAAATTAGTTTCTTTATTATATGTTTATACTATGTGGTTTCAATTACAACTAAATATGTATTAAATATAGAAACATTCATTGCATTTGGATTCATTTTAAACTTGGCATTAAAATTTTATTATTTTATGTGATCATTCCAAAATACATATTCAAAAAATAATAAAAAATGAATGAATTAAATAAAATACCTTATTTCATTTGAGAATTTGTTAATGGTTTATCTATTTATATTCAATGGATCAACTATGACCCTTGGAGTATATTAACTATGTCAGTCCTGACTCTTATCACAGTTCGCACGCTGGTCAAAATTTAACATGTCACATTTAGGATACCACCTCATATTTGAATGGTCTAGGTCTTATAGAGTTATCATTAAAATACATTAATATACACACAAGCGAGGTGAACTCATGAAGTGCATAATACATATAGATTTGTAATCGTGGATGTGAAGGACCTTATAAGTATTTAATAAATAACGATGATGAAAATACCATAATAATGAATAATTATTACAATAAATTCACAAAATTTAAATAATTAATAAAAAATAAACCTTGAAAAATAGTGATTGGTCAATGATCCAGATTTGTCGACATAAAAAATAAATGGGTAATAAAAAACAAAAATTTGGTAAATTAATATGTGAGAAAAATTATATAATTAAATGAATTATTTTAGTTCAAATAATTTAATTAGTTTGTTCACCAAATTAATTTAATTTTATTTGAAAATGAGCTTATATTTTGTACAAAATTTATTAATTTATTTTAATAAAATAATTTTAAAATAATTTTATTGAAAATTTTAAACATCCTCATGCTCTAGTACCCTTCCATAACCATTGCGGGTTGAGAAGAACCCCCTTAGAAAATCTAGGTTAGGGTCACTTAGATGTGGTCAACAAAATATTGTCAAATTATTAGGACATAGATGCTAGGATGGTAGGATTCAGTGGTGACTGATCATGCACAATGATAAGGCATATGTAGAGGTCCTGCTGGTGATGGGAGGCACATGATATTGGTGGAGAAGTACAACAATGAAATTGAGGTGGTGTTCATTTCTGGTCAGCATTGAAATGATTGTGAAAGAATCTACAAACATTAACATGGTTGATAGTAGGAGGCTGTGGATGGAGGTTAATTATGGATCATGGCGACAGGGGGAGATTGGGAACTTGATGGTGGACCCAGTCACCGGTCAAGTGTAGTGAGTCCCAGAGAGTCCTAAAGGTACGCATAATGATAGTATGGTAGGGGAATCAACCATATCTATGTGGTTTCTAGTAATGGGGATGTTCAGGTTAGCTCAGTGGAGACTAGTTCAGTGGGTTTTCCACCAAATTGACACCAAGCGATGATGTGGGACGGAGATGATGGCATAAAAATTGTGGGTCAAACGGGGGACCAGCAGCAGAAGTCACTATGGGGCTGTGCAGCATAGGAGGAGAAGTTGCTTCTAGGGGGACCAAACCCTTTTCACTATTCATTAAAAATGTATTTTTCTAAAACAAACACAAGCTTCTTACGGAATCCATCAACCCCCTGATTATTATTATTTTTTAATTATAAATAAAATCATCCTCCAAACCCAACTTAAAGTCCATTCCCTTGAAATGTTAAATGAAGTATAAGTTTAGTCATTTGAAAAAATCAATGGGGTTTTATTTATTTCTTCATTGAAAATTATCCCTGCATGTGGAACCAGGTCGGGATGGGTAATCTAATTTCGACCTATAAAATTCCTTTTGTAAACTTAGGGTTCAAAGGAAAAATTACTAGTAATGAATATAGGTATAATTAATATTAATATAATTATATGTTCTTAAAAATATAATATCCACAAAATCTCTTTCAATTTTAATTAAGGTTTTTGGGTTCGTAATAAATTGACTATATAAGATCAATTCAATACAAGGTCAGATCAATTGGGAATGAAACAAAATACTCTACTCAATTTAAGGAAACTTTAATTTTGTTATCTCAAAAAATTCATGCAATCTCTATGATACCAATTTTTGGTACCCGGTAAGATAAACTAATCCAGTTGGCTGATGATTTTATGTATTTATCTTCATATCTAGATGACTTCATTGTCTCATATAACATGAAAACTTGTAAAGTTATGATGATTTCACATGAATTTTATTAAGCTCAAAAATATAAATGAAAGAATAACCCATTTTCATTGATGGCATGTTCGATAGAATATCATCACCAATGAATGATTCTCAAAGGATCTAGACAATATTCATTTGCACTAATTTGAGAGCTCTTATATCCTCATTCCTACATCCCAAAGAGAGAAATCCTTATTCAATGAATTTGATCTTTATTTTCCTTCATAGATCAGAGGAATGGCGTCATAGTGATCTTTGTGGTGTTTAATCTATCATGAGACCTCCATGAAAACACCTGGATTTTGATGATTGAAATTACTATAGAATGTTGATGTGTGCATAGTATTATATTGTTAGATTTGACCTCAATTCTTATGAGCCCCAAGCACTTAATATTCAGTGCTTATTAGCCCTAAACACTTAATATTCAAACATCATATATATCCATTCAATATGATGTATCCAGATCATATTCTATATGTTTGATATCAATTCCATAGTATCTCAAGTTTCTCATTATAGCATTCTATCTGCTATAAAAAATTATTTATGAAAAATAATATGTGGAAATTACCATGTAAATCACAGAGATTGAAATATCAACACTATTATAATAAAAATATATCATGTATAGCTCACTATATACATGATATGGTAATTTAAAAGTACTATTCTAGATGGATCTTGAAAACCCACCTTGACATCAATATATACTATATTTAATATGTTTGATATTATCACCATAATATATATAGGTTCTCATTATAGTGAGAGTCTATAATAACCTTTTGATTTAATGAACAATCTTTGGAAATTATAATATAGAAAATACACAGAATAAAAAAATCATATGAAAATATATTAACTAATTTTAATATTCTAGAAACTAAATATATAATGTTAGTTATTGGGAATCAACTCCAAAACTTTACATATTGGGGACTACTATTTTTCAATAGTACACCCTTCGGGTCATTCACATATTGGGAGGTCACCGTTACATATTACATTGAATATGTGATTGGATTTTCCATTTATTTTTTTGATAGTTTTGAATAACTCTTATGAATCAAGTGATTTTGTATTTTTTATAAATATTTAGTGAAAAATATCCTCTTATGAATGGAAACAAGAAGGATTACATACTGAATTATTTTTTTATATATTCATCAAACTATAATGATAAATTTACAGAGTCATCTCTATATTCCTCAACTCAACTCAAAAACCTCAAATTTCTTTTTGAATAACATCAAATAAACTTCAACAATAACCATAATAATTTTAAACCATTATATAGAATATAAATACTCTTTAGATTATTTCAGTGACTTTATAATATCACAACCAAATTAAATTATTTCTAAAAAAATCAAGTATATTTTCATATGATATAACAAATTTTATGTTTGAGAATGTTGAGGATGAAACTTCCAAGTTAGATTTCCTGGTATCATTAAAGAGATAAATAATACACTAATGACCATACTTCATATAAATCATCTAATTAAATTAACTTAGTCAAATATAGTATATAATATTCTGTACATGATATTTGATTTAGAATCACACTTCAATGATATTTTCCAACCATTAACATTAATATAATTTTTTTTTGGAAATTTATGTTATTAATATTTTCGTAACTTTTTATATACTCTCGTTGCTTATTTTATATTAAATTAGCATATTTTTTGTGAAATATTAATGTTTAAATATTAAATATAATTTTTGAGCCCTATTGGAATCCATCTAGATTGAAGTATGTTTAATGTTTTAAAAATAAATATCACCATAATGATCCATATTGTATTGTTATTATTTTTTAGTATTCCTTATGAAATTTTCCAAATATCATTATAAGGAATTATTGGCCAATTCGGCCATTGGAAGGTTAATATTGAACACACAAAAGGCCCACAGAATTTGTGAAGAAACTGGACTATCGATAAAGATTGAATTACTGGGATCAATACAAAAGTCCAAATTTATTTATTACCATCCAATGTTTGGGGTACAATTCAATGAGTCTTTGATAAAACTTTCAGGGCCCAACTCCAAAAACAATGGGCCCAAATGAAACTTTGAAGTCTAGCCACATTTCTGTCTAGGAATTGAGATAAGCACACTAAATTTGATATTTCTCCAAATAGAGACATCCATTTGAGTTGATATTTTTCATTGGGAAATAGGATATTTAGGGGGAATAAATTTTTGAATAAATCATTTGTATTTGAAGGAATATTTCAATTAAAAAATCCATTCACATTTTCACCATCAAAAAAGAATGGATAGAAATGAACAATTTATAATTGTTTATTAAAACCACCATAACTATGGCTCCATACATCCAAATGGATCCAACTTTGAGAGCCTATTTTAACCCTTAATATATAAATATATTAAGAATAATATATCTCGATATTCAGCTATCTAGATGGCCTAATTGGAGATTCATGTGGAGGGGTAGATTTAAATGCAAACAGTCCACCTCCCCGGTCTATCAATAGAACCCCCTATTATCCTTGAATTGAGTTATACTTTAAGAAGAGAGGAGCATATATTGGCACAAAAAAGGCCTTTCCAAAGGCTTGGGAGTACCTTCCATACACTTGTTTCCAATTGAGAGACCTTTCCTACTTTATTTTTTTTCAATTACTTTTGGGTTGTTTTTCGTTTGTAATCGTGTAAGTGTTTGTTTTTTGTAATTCTATTTTAATGTAAATTTCTTATTATTTATCTATTATTATTATCCACCTTATGTTAAATAATATTAGAGGTATTAAAATAGATTAAATAAATTTAAACCCATTACCTTATTGTGTTTTCTCATTCAATCTAATGTCAGTATTTAATTCCCTTCACTGTTTGAGTGTGTGTGTGTTCGACGCACAACACTTTTCTTATCCATTTATTTTTCTTAACTTATTAGTTCATCATAATGAAATTATAAAAATACTATTAATCACCCAAATTTTTGAGTAAATATCTCATTAGGGTGAGTTATAATTTAGGTATGTTAAGTGAATATGAACTTTTTCTCAATGAATATTCTTTGAATTAACATTCTTTATGTTGGACTTAACTTATCATAGATTTATTACTTGATTTTTTAAAGTTTGGTTTCCATGGATTATTGGAACCATAAATACACTACTAGAAACAAGATATGACTAATATTAGAGCCCCAAGATATGTTAAGGCTTTTATTAAAGCCGTTACACTTGGAAATTCCAATCAACGTCAACTTGTGACATGAGTGTTAATTTAATGCAATATAAAGCAAGGCTCTAGGATATCAAAAGATTAATTACCTTATGATGAGGTCACACAAATAATTATCAGTTTGTTATAGAAAACAACATCCATAAATTATTTCCAAATCTATGCAAAAAAAACCCCCCAAATTAAAATAAACTCAACTAAAACAACAGACTATTAAAAAGCATCATCATCGAGGATTCAACCCGAGTGATGATATACACATTAACAGAGCACTGAAAATTTGAATGGTTGATAGGAAAAAAAATTCCGCATATTCAAATGGTTCCATTTTTGGGGATGTTTCAATTAAATAGTCGTTAGTTTCTGGTTGTTGTAAAAAACAAAACTAAAAGAAAAAATAAAAACAAAATAAAAAATTTAAAAATTTAAAAAAATACACAAAGAAAAAACAATCGTCAAATTTTTTTTAAAAAATCTCTCTGAAAGCTCTATAGCTTCCCAAATAATCCCTCTGATTTTTATAACCTTGAAATTGAGTGAACACTTTGTCCGCAAAGGATAAACATCAAGGATAATTAAATAATTCTAGAACCAATCCTCGTTCAACCAATTGAATTAGATATGGCCAATCCTGGGAACAAACACTTAAACGACTTGGTACCCCTAATATTAATTACCAACCCCTTGGTATTCAATATCCAAACATAGAGGCTGACTTCAAACTCAAATTGGGTTTGATTCATATTCTTCCTCATTTCCATGGGCTAGCCAATGTTGACCCACATCTCCACCTAAAAGAGTTCCAAGTGGGGTTCTTTAAAATGAATCCTCAAGGGGTTTTTGATGAAAAAATAAAAATCTGAGAATTCCCTTGCTCCGTAGATGCCTCCTCTAAGTCATTTATTTACTACCTCCCTCCTGGTTCCATAATCACATATATTGACATGAAGCGACTTTTCTTAGAAAATGTTTTTCCTGCTTCTCGAACTGCTTCCATCCAAGAGAAAATAAGTTGTATCTGTCAATTTCCAAATGAATATCTCCAAGAATACTGGGAGAGGTTCAAGAGTATTATTACAACATAACCACACAACTAAATCCCTGACCAAAACATGATCCAATACTTCTATGAGGGGTTATTGGGTATGGAGAGAACCCTCATTGATGCTGCAAGTGGTGGTTCTCTTATTGATAAAACTCATGTAGCTGTAAGAGATCTCATAAAAAACATGGCTAAAAACACACATCAATTCCATTCAAAAGAAAATTCTCATGTAAAATAAATCCAAGACCTTCAATCCAAAGATCCGAAAAAGATGACCAAGTGGGTGAGTGAACTTATAGGTCTTGAGGGACAACTAGCTATGGAATCCAAAGACCCAACCTCATCTTATCCACAATCTCTCTTCCCTGTACCTATCAAGAACTGTGGATTTTGTATCTCCCCATGTCATCCAAATGACAAATTTCCACAAATTCAAGAGGATCAATATGATTTATATGGACGAATGGAGATCAATGCAGCATATGCTCAGTGGAACCCCAACCCTCAACAGACAGGTCAGTTTGTTAGAAACATCAACCAAACCCATTCTGAGCCCTTATCTTCTACAGATAACCCTAACCTGAGATATGGGAATATCATTTCTCCCCCCCCCCCTCAATTCCCTCATCCAAACCCAAACAAGTTCCAATATGGTCAAGGTTTTGGTAACTTTCAATAACCATATCCTATTATTCCTCAACTTCAATGGATCAATCCTCCCCTTACTACTTCTAGATTCCTCTATCCTCGTGAGCCTTCCTAATTCCCAAAACAATACAATCACTTTCCCAAGAACCAAAATCAAGGTAATCCCAATCCAGGAAAACCCTCTTCTTCCATGAAACCATGGGAATGCGCAGTGGAAGATCATTCCCCGCTCACCCGTTCCACCCTCAATAACATTGAAACCCAAATTGGTTAACTTTCATCCCACCAGAGCCAGCAACAACTATCAAATTCATCCCATCTCCCAGCGCAAATATTACCCAACCCCAAGGGTAATGTAAGTGCAATTTCACGTAGATAGGGAAAGAAAATTTATATTCTACAAGATAAGTCTTACAACCCCCTTCAAATGATGACATTGAAAATGAAAAGGAAAAAAACTCAAAAAAGAATATGAATACATTCATTCACCTACTTCTATTCCACTTAAGAACCCAATTCCTTTTCCTCAAGCCATTTTTAATCCAAATAATTCATTTGTACCTAATCCTAAAATACTCGACATGTTTAGATGTGTTAAAGTCAACATTTCAATTTGAGATTACATAAAAAATCTCTATGTCTTCCATGTTTCTTAAGGAATTGTGCACCCAAAAGAGTCAACTAAGGAACTTCAAAACTGACCACACAACAGTCTATTACCATAAAGTGAAAAGATCTAGGGAAATTTATGGTTCCATGCCAAATTAAAAGTTATAACTCCAATGTTGAACTCATAGAACTAGGAACCTCAATTAATGTCATTAAGAAATCCATATTCTCCAACCATGGTCTTGGTCCCTTACATCTAATGGTTTTTTTCATTCAAATTGATAATCGAAGAACTGCTAGTCCTGAGGGAATAATTGAGGATGTCCATGTCTGAGCCGATGATCTTATCTTCTAAGCTAACTTATATGTCCTTTAAATGGTAGGAGAGACGAACTCTTCTCTATCTCCCATAATTATAGGATGAACATTCCTTATGATAGTAAGAATCAATATTGTTGTCCATTCAGGCATCTTATCCAAGGAATTTTGTGACCAACTGGTCAGGTTAAATATTTTTCAATCCATGCAATACCCATCAGAGAATGAATCTGCATTCTCTATCCATTGTTTTGTAACTCTCTCCGAGAGTGTCTTGAATCTCAATATATTTTTTTATTCCTACTCTACTAGTACATGAGTTTTAAAATATTTCATCTTCATTAACCAAGTCAAAAATGGAGAAGTTGATATTGAAATTACAAATGTAAACTCCATTAATCTAAAGGATCTGAAAAACTATTTTGAATCCCATCTCACGTATGACATCCACTTCTCCAAATTAGATGTTAATGGGGAAAACAAACAAGAATGATCATTTTTTGATTCAAATATGATTATCAAACATTCATCATTTCTTATCCATGATTGTGAATATTCTTTTATATGTGAGGTTAACATTGAACCAATGTGTTTATATTGTCGCAATGGTAGTGATATTTGTGATATTTGATCCGTATTTAATAAAGTGATAAATGGTGATGTTGAAAATGACAATTCTTTGGCGAAAACAAATGATATAAAGGATATTAGAAATTTTTTTCAGTATTATGACTCCACAGATCCTCATTACTCTACATCAGTATGTGATGAAATAAATTAGTAAAAAAAGGGATATCATTCTATGGTTTCATGTTATCTAAACCTTACATAAATGAACCCTTATAATTGGGAAATCTTCTAGAATTTACAAGAATATAAAACCAATAATTTGTGGATAAAATCATTCCTCACATTGAAAACCCAAGGAAGGATAGTGATATTATCTGTCCACCCCCATTGAATTGGAAGTTCACAATCATGGAAGGGGATAAGATATCCAATAAAAATCAGGCATCCCAAAGGAGATGTTTTTCTGGAAGCATACTAGAGTTGAGAAAATACAGTGGCCACTATCAGACTATGGGTCTTCCACTAAAATTTTCCAGCTGTAGAAAAAATAAAAGCAGCTCTTCTTGGGAGGAAACCCATGTTTCTTTTACTTTTATGAAATTTTAATTTCTTTTTAGTTTTTCATTACATGATTATGGATTTTTCTTTTCTAGGTAACATCCCAGATGAGGAACAACAATATCCACTGACCCACCATAGGATAGAGATGATGACCGACCAAATCCAAACAAGGGGAACCTTTTTCCCATTAAATCTCCCTCTATCTCTTCTTCTCTCTCCCACTTTCATATTATTCCCCTCTCTTTCAATTTTTACCACTTTCTTCAACAAACCCTTTTTTCTATTTGTTTTTTTTGAGGGTGCTTAATATATAAAAACTTAAAAAATAAAAAAAACTAAAAAATAAATTAAAAATGAAAAAAATACTAAATGAGTAATACTTACTCACAAACCAGTTTTAAATTTTTTCCAACCGTTTTGGGTAGGAAAAAAGACATTTTTTCATTTAAAATAACTTGTATTTTCATCATGACTTTGGATAAAGAATTTTTTTTCAATAATAATAAATTTTGAATGTTCAGTTTTTTATTTGGAAAGTAATTATTCCCCAACCGTGAGGAATAACCATATATTTCATGCCAAGGTCACATATGGCCATGTTTTCAAAATGTGTGTTTTTCACCCATATTTTTGAATCTTGAGTTGGTGGACCTTTATACTGAATTTCCAATTTTGGTGTGGATTAATATGATAGAGGAATTTCTGAACCTCCTGAGAATCACAATAGCCAAATATCCTCCCATTTTCTACCATTAATCCTCCTTTTAAAAGCCCCTTCGATCATATGAAAACCTTTTCTTTGATAGCCACATTACAATCCCAATACCTTATCCTGCACAATATCAACATGGATTTTCATTGCATAATCTTTTTGAAATTTAAGTGTGGGGGGAATGGATTTTATTTTGGGTACTCTTTTGTTGATTTCACCATGTTATCATATGATTGAGGGAAATCATCAATTTAAGTTTAGGGGAGAGGTTTTCCATTAGTGGGGTTTGGAAATGTAAATATTTTTATCTTGTAAAAATGATATTTAAATGTGATAAAAAATAAAAAAAAATCAAAAAAATGAAAATAAGAATGGGTTGTGCCTTGGTTGGGTCAAAAATCACTCTTCCTCAACCTTTGATTTTTTTATAACTATTAAAATTAGTGTCTTTAGAAGATCAAACATTGGTTGGGAGATGAGTGTGAGATCTATTTCAAGTTCATCTTTTAAAAAATTCAAGAAAAAATGAATAAAAGAAAACAATGAACACTTATGTCAGTGAGAGAAGTTTTGTGTTTTGTAAATATTAAATCTTCTCATTCCCAACAAAGTTTTATTAATTTTTGTGTATCGGTTTGCAAAATTGTTCCGTCATAAATATATGTTTACAATTATTTCCATGTTTTATTTAATAAATTTTTTGCATTGAATTTTCGATGTTGGAGTTTTATCCCTCTTTCCACTCATTTGAACAGTGTATTCCAATCGCCCCATAGACACAGAAAAACCATTAAAAAGACCTCTTGATTTTTGATCACTTGATGATTGGGAGTACAATATGATAGCTTTCACAAAAACTATGAGTTTCACTTTTGGTTGGTGAATGAGTGAAGCTCCCTAAATTAATTTTATCATCTTGAGAGGAGTAGTTTTGTGTGCCACCATTTTCCATTTCTAAATTCGAGCATGAAAAGTGAAATGTTTTTTTAATATTCATTATGTAAAAGTGTGGTTGAATTCAATATGGATGAGTGAAATACTCTAAACCTCACCTAATTAGTGAGAACAAAGTTTTAATATTTTTTGGTGAGTGAAAATGATTTTGTCATGTTTTTATATTTGTTGAACATGAGGACATGAACAAGACTAATTGTTTGGGAGTTTATGTTAATAAGAATTTAATAAAATTTTATATAATACCTTTTCAGATTTTATATGAAATGGGCATAATTTGTGTGAAATATTAATTTTTAAATATTAAATGTAATTTTTGAGAAGTATTTGAATTCATCCTTATTCAAGTCTGTTTAATGTTTTAATAATAAATATCACCATACTTATCAAAATTGTGTGGTTCTTTTTTTATGAATCCTTTTTCATTTTACAAAATATAATTAGATGGAAATATTGTCCCATTCTTCCATTTTAAGGGTCATATGGACCACACCAAAAGGCCCACAGAATCTGTGATGAAACTGGACCATCCATGAAGATTGAATTACTAGGATCAATACAGAAGTCAAAATTTCCTTATTATCCTACAATATTGGGGGGAAAATTCAAGGAGACATGGATAAAACTTTCATGTATGAAATCCAAAAAAACTATCCCAAATGAAGCATTGATGTCCATCCCTCATTTCTGTCCGACAATTGAGATCAGAACACCAAATTTGATATTTCTCTTGAAGGAGACATCCATTTGAGTTCATATTTTTATTGTGGAAGAGTATATATAAGAGGATGAATTTTTTGAATAAATAATTCATATTTCATGTCATATTTCTATTCAAAAATCCTTTCATATTTCCTCAATAAATAAAGCATGGATATAAATGTATAGTTTATATTGTTTTTTTGAAACCACCATAACATTGGATCCATAAGTCTAAATTGCTCTAAAATTTGATATATGACTAAAAACATTAGTATATAAAACTTTTAAGAAGAATATATCTATATATTCCACTATCTAGATAGCCAAATTTGCAAGGCAAGTGGGGGGATGATTTGGAATGAAAACAGTCCACCTTTTTGGTCTTTAAATACAACCCTCTATTATCCTTGCATTGAGTTGGAATTTTAGAAGAGAGGATCATATATTGGCATGACCAAGGCCTTTAAAAAGTCTTTGGAGGACCTTCCATACTAATGTTTCAGTTGAGAGACCTTTCCTTCTCTCTCTTTTTCATTTACTTTTGTGTTGTTCTTCATTTGTAATCGTGTAAGTGTTTTTTTGTAATTATATTTTAATGAATGTTTCTTTTTATTAATCTATTATTCACATCCATACTATATTAAATAATATTAGTGGTCTAAAAATAGTTTAAATATAGTTGAATCCCCTTCCATTATTGTTCTTTCTCATTCAATCTGAGGTCAGTATATAATTCCCTTCACTATTTGTGTGTGTGTGTGTTCGACACACAACTCTTTTCATATCTTTTTTTCTTCACTTATTAATTAATCATCAAAAATTTATAACCAGATTACTAACAACCAAAATAGATGAGTAAATTTATCATCGGGTTGAGTTATAATTTAGGTTTGTTAAGTGATTGAGTACTTTTTCCCAATTAATATTTTATTAATTAAAGTTGTGTATGTTGGACTTAACATGTCATGGATTAATGACTTGTTTTGTTTAACGAGTGTTTTCCATGGATTATTGAAACCATAAATACACTACCATAAACAAGATATAATTAATATTAGAACCATAAGTTAATTTAAGGCTAGGATTAAAGACTCAACAATTGGAGATTCCACGCAACGTCAACTTGTGACATGGGTGTGAATTTAATGAAATATAATGAAAGTCTCAAGGATTACACAAACATAACTACATAATGGGGAAATCCCCCCAATCGTTATCAATTTATTAAATAAAAAATAATCTAAAAATTATTTAATAAGATCTGCAAACAAAACCCCCCAATCAAAATAAAATAAACTAAAATAACTAACTATTAAAAAGTATCATCGCCGAGGATTCGACCTGAGTACTTCTATAGACATTTGTAGAGAATCAGAACATTGAACGGTCGATAGGTGACAAACGACAACCCGTTCAAAAATGAAAAATATGATTTCAGGTTATTATTGAATTCTAATATATGTAGAAGCTTTAGGTGTTAATATTTGGTTTGATGTAGTCAATGATGAGAGAAAATCTACTGGATAGTGGTTAGTTTGAAATTTATTAATTTTAGGTGACCATGAGTGTTGTTAGTGATTTCACTAGAACAATGATTAATGAAATTTATGGCATGCATTGGGTTTCTTTATGATGATGTATAAGAGACCTTCCTTATAATATTTTTTCGGAAAATATGTAATGTAATAGTCACCATATAGAGTTTAAGAGTAAATTTTCTTGTTCACGTGAAAATGATGGTAAAGTAAAGGGGTTTTACAGGTGATAATAGCTTACCATATTCAATGGAGGGAGTACTGAAAAGAAAAAAATTTAGAACAACCAAATGATCATTTAGGCCCCACTATAAAATTATGATTGTTCCACCGGTACATGTGGATTGGTAATTTATTTTGATTAGAGATATAATTGAAACATTTTAAAAATTTATTTTAATATTTTAAACATTCAATGAAATGAAAATGCAGTAGTTTTCTGTTATGGATGTAAGAATAAATGTCTAAACCACATAAACCTATTTTTTTTACATTTTTAATTTTGTTTTAATGTTTGTATGTGTGTGTGAATGTTTCAGCATAGTTCCATGATATAGGGATATCTTATTCTTCCTATATTATGGAAAATTGAAGTTATGGGGGTTAGTTTTAGTTTGAGATGTTAAAGAAAATTGTTTCTACCTTCCATAATTTCTTGTGGTGAATCTTATGGTAGATAAATAGTCAATGTATCCCAAAAATTGGGATCATAGATTGTTTTATGGGTTAGAATATGGCTTTAGAGGATTTATATGGATATTATATGATTCATAAGGACCACAAAATTTTGTTTAATGGAGTAAAAAAAGAAATAATGGAGAAACTGGAATGGGATTGGATGAAAAAAAAGGAATTTGGTTGATTTATATTCCATTAGAATGTGAAATCTATATTTAATATATGTGAGAAGAATAAAAAACAATTAAGATGGATTCTATAGCAGACATATATGAGAATCTAATAGCTTTGAAGAAGGTGTTCATTGTGAATAGATTTTTTAGCATGGGATTTTCAAAAGGAATACCCACATTGGATCATGTGAATGACTTTAAGACGATTTAAAGTCATCTAATATGACTTATAGTGTTGTTTTTTGATGATTTTTGGGAATTTAGGTTGTTATCATTTCTTCTAGAATCATGGGTCACGATGGTAACTACTATACGTAATTACTAAAGGAAAAACAAATTGGTGTTTTATAATATGAGATATTTTATTTTGAATGAAGAGATAATATTGAGGGAAGTCCAAAAACCCACTAAAAAAACTTTTGATATAAAAGGTAAATCATATCTATCTAATCTAATAATTTTGACAAAATCAGAAAATATATCCCGAGATTGTATTTGAGGAAAATAAACCAGACTTATACATATATATTGACACTTATAGGAGAGAGGGGAGTCTCAAAAGAATTATATGTATCAAAAGGTGAATTACAGAAATGATATTTCCTAAGTTCATGTTTTGTTAATTCAATTTATGGAAATAGTAGTCTATTTTTGTGTGTTAATGATTTTTTGAAATAATAGATCACAAATTTTAGGAATTTATTCTATTTTATGAAGGAGAGATGATGTATACTGACATATACATCTAAAATATTTGGAATGATTCAATTATTTGATGATTAAGTGCTTGTAGTATTAGGGAATGGGGATGTAAAAGTCTAGATGATGAAAAAATATACCATTATTTGAATTTTTTTCGAAAAATTCCAGGTTTTTAGAAGAAAATAATTTCTTTTTATTATTTTGAAAAAGTTGTATTCATAAATATACTAATGAATGGAGGATGTAAAATAACATCGGGTTCCCTAGTAATTTCCATAGGTTTAAGGGGAAATACATTTTATCTAATTGTATGTTTATATGGTAAAATAATTTATGGAATATTAACTTCCAAAAGTCCAAAGATATGGAATTGTGGTATTAGGAATCTCAGTGGGAATAATGTGAAAATTATAGAAGAAAATGTTATATTTAAGCTTTATTAAATAGTGTTTCTGTACTGTTAGTGTTTTTTTACTCAAAAATAGAGATATGTGATTTTTTAACTTGAATGGAAGAAATCCAATATCATAGATTTTACATCATGTTCACATAGATGTTTGGGGGAAACTATAGTTTTTCTCAGAGTTTATCAATAAACATGGTTACGTTATTAGTGAATTAATAATGAAAGTATGGTTTTAGTTATTAAAACAAAAATTGGATCTATTTAGAGAGTTTATTAAATGTAAATACATAGTGGAGATGTATACATGAAGAAACATGAAAACATTATGTTTTGATAAAGGTGGTGAATACAATAATTTGTATTTCTATAAATTTTTAAATAGGAAAAGTGTTACGACCAAGATAACTATACCCAGAAAAATATAATAGATTGGTGTGGTTGAGTAGAAGAATCAACCATTTATAGAAACCCTTAGGAGCATGATATTTTATTCAAGGATGTATATGGTGGTTTGGGAGGAAAAAATAAGTCTCATTCCACACCTTATTAATAGGAGTCCATCTACTATAATGGGTATAAATATTATAAAAAAAATATGGTCCATAACACTATCATATGTTTTCCACATAAATGTTTTCAGAATCATATCTTATGTCCATGTGGATACCAAGGACCATAAAAATATTTAATAAAAGTTCCATGCACTTTTTTTGGGGAGTGGTGATGAAAACATTAGACTTCAACTTTTCGATGATGACAATCAAAAGATTTTCAAAAGAAAGAATTTTATATTTAAATAGAATGAATTTTCAAAATAATGGAACTTGTTTGAAAATTAAGTTGAGAGAAAATAATCAACTAACCAAACCCAAGTTGATCTAAAAGAAGTTATAAAATGACACATGTTATTGAATGTTAAGGGAGAATATAATATTTTGAATTTAGTTCAGCAGATGATATACCATAACTATCTAAGGTTATGGAAGCTCATATATGTGTTTCATAAGTTGTTGTTCTGAAAGTTGAAGCTCAAGATTTAGCAGAGTCATATGTTGAATTATAGAGATATACCAAAGTAAAACAACTACCATAAAGGTATTGAATTTACATTCAAAAAATTCATTTAATGAATAGACGAGGAACCAGGATCTCAGAAGAAGTGGTCAATTTTAATAATTCTGAAAGGTGGGAGTCATCTAGAAAATATTATTTGGTTTTATTACATGAAAATGAGTCATATGAGATTAAAATGCACCAAAACGAAAGAAATCATTTGGGAAAAAATGGGTTTTCCATTTGGGAAAATATTTTGACAATAGGAAATGGTACATTGTTAGGTTTGTTGGGAAAGTTATTTATTATAAATAAAGAGTGTATTTATTCAAAATTATATCACCAGTAGTTAAAAAATCTTCCATGAAGATAGTTCTTAGTATTTTTTTCTTCCAATAGATTATATATGGATTATATTTATTTAACAAAATTCCTTCGTAATTATTTATTTAAGGAAACATATATAAAGAAGGAATAAGATTTTGAGGATAATCTGAACAAGGAATTTTTTATAAATTGAAGAGGAGTCCATATGGATTAAATGATAACCAAGATAGTGGAATAATAATCTTGACCCTTTTTTAGTTGATAAATTCTTCATATAGAGAATCATAGAACAATGTATTTATCTTATGGAAACTGAGTTTGGAATTATCATCATCTTACACTTTTATGTTAATATCATGATCCTGAAAGGATAAAAATTAAAAGGATTTATGTGGAAAAGGATAAGTTGTTTAGATGATTAAAAATTAAAAATATCATGGAGGATAAAAAACCATCAGGATAAAGAATGATTAATTTAGAAAAAATTGATTTTTGGTTTTGTCTCAAAAGTTATACATTTAGAAGGTAATCATGATACTTGAAATTTACAGATGTGTGATGTTCTCAAATATATTGACTTGAAATCTAAAACTCTCCAAAGGAAAAGCACAGAAAATAAAAGATAGTGTGAAGTACAAAGAAAAAGATATATTTTTATTAATGTTATAATTATTTACATGTTTCATTATATATATTTGAAAATAAATTTCATATTCACTATAATTCATCTTTATTTTTGTATCATCCTAGGTTTTATTTCATCAGTGGATAACTCTATGGTGTTGTTTTTAGATGGATTTAGGGGTTGGAGGATGACTAAAAGACTTGAGGTAGGTGTGGACCTAGACCTACACCATGTGAATCTATAGGTTTTCCACCAGATAGCCAGTGTGGGAACCTGGCCAAATGGTGGGATAGTCCATGACTATATCATTTTTTTGGTAACATTTAACTAGATGAGGAGGTACATCATTGTAGATGCTGAAACAAAGTCTATAACTCCTAGAGGAAGTTTCAAAGTGAAGTCATATTCAGAATCAGAGGCCCAGTCCGGAGGCCCGGGAATTGGTGCCTGAAATAAAGGAGGACTTCTGCGAAATAAAGTCGTTCGTACGAAGTATCCCCAGGATGTGTGTAATTAAGCCAGTGAGGCATGCAATTTTGCGCGCCTGGTTCCTCGTGGTGAGGTTTTGCGTGCTGAAGGTTCCCGGCGCGGAAGATTTTGCGCACCGCCTGGATTCTGTACCACTCGAGTCCTATAAATAGAAGGCGACCCCAAACGGGTTGGGGGTTGCGGAATTTGGAATGGCTCCCATGCACGTAAATCAACTCCCCCCACGTGCAATATGACTTCCAGGTAATTCCTCTTTTCGCGCAACCTTTCCCCGGGGTTCACCTTTGCATGCAACTCCACTAGCTTACGTGAATTTTCCAACTCCTCCAGGTTCCTCATTTACGCGCAATCCTTTCCCCTTGCGTGAAATTCCTTCCTATAGCAAGCAATCCCTTTCAAATTGTGCGCAATACCTCTGTTAGGGATCGGTCCATGTGCTCGCGTGCAATCCAGGACATTTGCGTGCAATCCCCTATCTGCGCGCAATTCTTTCCAATTGCGCGCCATGCCGGTGTTTTGTGTGCAACCCTTCTCTTTGCGCGCAAAACCCCGGACCCCTCACCTTGACCAGTGCCCGGTATCTTCTATGTCGGGCATGCACTTTATGCGTTGTTTTCCTGTACGGCCTTCCAGGCTCATACGAAGTAACCTCAAGGTCCATTGGGTGGTGTTTCCCGTTGAGTTGCTTTGCCTTATGCTTCTTTGTATAGGCAAGCTAATGGCTATTACTTCTTCGTATAGCCACGCTAACATGGACCCCACAATGGTTATCCCTACGGCCCCCATTCACTACGGCCTTGCCGATGCCTTCCCTCCATCAAGGGGTAGAGGGCATTGGGCATGTAAGCCCTAGAGGTGTGGAGTGAACCAACCATCATCCAAGCTGCAGGATGTTAAACTGCTAAGCACCTCGTCCTTAACACATGACGTTAAACTGTGGTCTGACCCCGCACTTCGCACGCAGGGTCCCCCGGCTCAGGCATTATTTACGCCCACTCATCTCCATGGGAATGGACTCTTCCCCACATGGAATGAGATCCTCTTTGTCAGAGTGGCATTTTTCCATGGGGGAAGGGCTGTCTCAGAGCGTAAGCCCCTAGCTTCTTGCGGAAGGTTGCACCCGTGCATCTCCATACTTCCCCCCTTCCAAGGCCAGTGTAGTCCCTTTCCCACTGCGCTTTGTCGCATAATGGGCCTCCATCTTGTAGTAAGCCCCGACACCAAGGGCCGCTAACCATGCATAAGCCCATGTTTCCTCTTTGGGCCGCTCAACGTCTATGCCCATTTCCACTTCTCACGAACGCACCCTTTGCGATGTGATCGTCTGGTCCCTATTTCCTCTTGTTTCTCACACCGAGCATGACTCACGTGGGATTAGAGTGTGCACCAACAATGAAATCCTCTATGGTCCGCCTCAGAGCATAAGCCCCATCCCAGCAAACTACGCGGACTTTGATCCGTGCTAACGCATGGTACGTAGGAAGCCTCCACGAGGTTCAAGCCCACCACATGGTCGTTCCGAACTCTCCACGTCGGTTCCTTGACCACCATGGGCCGCCTCAGAGCATAGGCCCCATACCCACTCTGGACCACCTCAGAGCGTAAGCCCCAAATGCCCTTGTCTTGCATGACGTTAAACTATATCTCGTCTCGCATGACGTTAAACTGTATCTCATCCCGCATGACGTTAAACTATATGCCCTGAAATATGTGGAATTTCATTCGTGCTAATGCATGGAATGTAGGAAGACTCCACGAGGTTCAAGCCCATCGCTCAGTTTTTCCAACCCCTTCACGTCGGTTCACCAGCACCATTATGGGCCGTCCCAGAGCGTAAGCCCTATATTCCCCCTCTTGGGCCACCTAAGAGCGTAAGCCCCATGCCTCACACCCATGTCTCATCCTAACTTCCCCCTTGAGCCCATGTGCCTTGGGAAGCTCATTCCCTAGCCCGGAGATCATAATTCCTCTAGGCTCCAATCCATGCATTCATTCTCACTGGTCGCCTCTTGAGGTGTCCCACCATACCACCGAACTACACGGACATTGATTCCCTGCCACGGGGATACGTAGGAAGCCTCCATGAGGTTTAAGCCCGTCAATCAATCATCCATCCCGATCCTTACCCGGGCCGCCACATCCCGGTGAGATCATGCCACACCATCCCACTCCATGGTATTAAGGAACCCGCCCACGTGCTGGCCCCAACATCGATGTTCCCCCTAGGGGGTCCTTCAGCCCGATCTGTCTCTGCAAGATGTTAAACTCGCGGCATGCCCTGTGTTAAACATAGGAAGCTGAGGAAAACGTCAGATGGTACACAAACTCCGCGTTCGATGTGGGATGCCTCGGGCTTCCGCGCCCTCGAGAAGCCCTGTGATAAGGGACAGAAGACATACATGCCAATCCCCAGCGTCAAGACATGCCAATGACACCCCAACGTGACCTTTCTCCTCACAGAAGGTTGCTGCCTCGACAAGACCCCTTGGAGCATCTCGACGGAAGCAGCGTAATTAACTAGCATCCATGTAGATATGGCGCCGGGAATGAGCTTCACGAACCCGTATTAAATCTATGAGGGAGACCCGGACTAGGTGACGAGCTCCGAGGAGGAATCCACAGAAGGAAGAACTGACATCCCATCATCCCAGTTTTGATCAAGGAGCAGACGTCCCTGAACAAGGAACGGATGGTGCCCGCCTTTGGAAAGTGGGAATGCGGGGCAACGAGCTGCGCGTCCTCCCAATGCGTGACAGACATGTGCGCGTAGCCCCAGCGTAAAAGCGTCGGAAATAGAAAATGGTGAACCCGACGTGAATGAGCTTCTCCTCAATATGGGGAATGGTAGCATTCGAGGTGTCAGAAGATTTGCATGTCACCAGGTCCAGGTACCTATCACTGGGACGTGAAACCTGCCAGGGGTCGAGGCCATCAGGACGTTGAGAACTCCGTTCTACGAAGTCTCCAGCGTGGATCCCTCTCACCAACCATGGAAGATGGAATGACACTGGGCTATTGGTCATCAATTTCTTTTCCTGTTAGTACTAATGAGTTCATCTACCTGCTTTCAGGAATCAAATCACTGAATGTAGAGCTCGATCGCCACCTGCCCAACGATGCAGGGGCAGGGGCAGTACCGACGCGGCTACCCCGCGCGGTCCCGCCTTTTCCACAGTCGCTCCATCTCCGACCGCCGTAGCTACCGGGTGCTCACACCCCCTCTTCCCATCAAAAATCATCCAGCGAAGGGTGATCAGCAACACTGTTCATAGGTACGATGAGGAAGGGATCATCCCCACCATGGGCATGACTCGTTTGGACCTAGAGGTGGCTGCGCCTCACCATCATCACTGCCCCCATGGGCCGCGCAGGGAGCCGTCGCTCCCCACTCTGACGTTCAACCGCTTCGGGAGCCTATCCCCGGAGTGCCTTGACACACCCGTCCCCTACGCCAATGAGGTGGGGGATGTCCAGGTCCTCCCGATCGGAGACCCGTCCCAGGGGTTAACGGAAAGAACCCCCGCCAGGCTGCGTCGACGCTGCCGCCTGACTCCCCTGGCTGAGGATCAGGAAATCATCATGCCCACACTAGCTGCTCCAACTTATATGACCCGATGCCAGCGTCAGGCGCGAGCGGAAGAGAATGTCCATCCTGGGGCACCGACGTCAGCAACCATTGTGGCCCGAGCAACTCCTGACTCCTGTTACTTAAACCCCACACACATTGAGCAGCGGCAGTCACATGCCCGACTGGGATAAAGGCCCCGACTGTCCTGTAGGAAAGTTGGGTCGACTCTCCCGGTCGCGGGTACAGGAAATGGCCACCGCGGACCAATCCACTGTAGTGCCACCCACCATGAAGGCTCAATCCATGCCAATGATCTGGAAAGCTGAAGGCTTCTTCGCGATAGCTATGCTCCGGGTATGAATCTTCCCAGCGCCCACTACACTGGGTAGGAGTTCACTCCCCCTACCACTGGTCGCGAGTATGGAGTCGTTGCATATCTAGCCGCTCACTCACATGGAGGTCCTCCCCATGCCCCTTTCGACATCTTTCCTAGTGCTTCTCACACCCTGGCACTCAGTCCCTTCTGCCTCAGCGCTATTGCGGCCAGGGGACTCCTTGATGGAAATCATCCTTACCCTGAGGAGCCACCCAGGGGTAGGAAGGCGGGGCGTCGTCGCCGTAAGAGGAATTTCAGGGAAGTCCGGACGGAAATTAGACCAATTCGTTTCTCAGACTCTGAGGGGAAATACAACTCGACGACAGAACCTCCCCCCAACCCTTTGAGTTGGGGGCAGGGATGGGGACGCGGTGCGTCAGTCTCGTACTCCCTGAATGCGAGATCTGTAAGATTCCCTCCTCCCTCCGAAGGTATATCTAGGAGGACGAGGACTTGGCGTACCCCTAGGGGTCAAACCCGCAGTTGTCACTGGCCTACCCAGAAGCACCTTCCGCCTCAGTCAGGGAGGGTGGGGAACTTTTCTGGGGACAGACGGAAGAGTCGCAAGGTGACGCACCCTCGGCATGCATCGACGCTGTGACAGGAGGCCCATTTTCCAGCCCATCTTATCGTGACGTGGAAGCCAGGGCACTACAAACCCAGCAGGACGACTCAGGGATTGGAGGCCAATCGGCATGTTCGCCGTATTCCCCGCCGGCCCGGCGGCCCGCCTCAGCGACGTTTCCAGTTCCCCGGCCATTCTTAGTTGACGAGAAGGGGCAGCAAAGTCTGGACCCCGAACCGGAGTCATGGAGCTTCTGGACCGTCCTCACAGTGGGCCACTTCCCCGAGAAGTTTTGTCCGGTCGCAGGGTCAGATTTTGATATCCCAAAGTTACTCACCGTGGGAGAGTTTGAATGGTTCCGCTAGACTCTTCGAGTGACTTACTCTCATATTCCCCATCAGCTAGTGCCATATCCCGCGAGCCAAGCACATCTAGAGGATATCGGTGAGCAATGTCGTCTGGTCGACCTAGTAGCGCTCCCTACGGTTCGGCTCTCCGAGTCACTAGGCCACCACGGGGCCCTCTAGCAACAATGCATCCAGAGTTTTCAAGTACTCTGCAAAGTTTTGAGGAAGCCAACCCCCACACGCATGTCCACAAATGGGGGTAGTACGTTGCCCTTATTTTCTGTGCGATCCGCCGACAGCCCGATTCACTGGGTGGCCCTAAGGTAACATCGCCAGAGGTAGTGGAAGTCAACATGGCTGACCGTTCAGATGAGGGGAACGGTGTGGATCTCCTTGACGGGGACTCACCCCCAAATGAAAAACTACTACTGGACCCATCTGGGAGGATTACTCGCCAACAGAGGAGCCTCCTAGGTCTCCATGTACCCACGGAGGCACTAACCTAGAGCTGAAACATTGGCAAGGGTAAAGAGAATGTCAGGTCCGTCAAGCTTACAGACCCATATGCCTCGGTGCAGGAGGAAGAGGAAGATCCCGATAAGTCCATGCTACGCCAGTAGCTTGCTAAGCAAAAGAGGCTGGTTGATGAGCTCTTGGTCGAACGCATTGCAGAGCGGCGGCCTGACTACGGTAAACCTAGACTAGGACAGCAGGGGCAGGAGCACCTACCCCTTGCCAATATTCCCCCGGGCAACCGCGACCATGTTGCGTTCACTGACAGGGGAGAGGCCGAAGCCCCTGGAAAGAGGGCGCGATATGTTTTGTCGAACCCTCCTGAGCGGCGCAATCACCTGGAGGACCCTGATCGGTTTCCTCCCGCTGCCCCAAGAGTCACTCCACCAGCCGTCCCATGAGCTGCTGAGCTTGACTACGGGATTGAATGGACCGACAATGTGCTTGTGGTTAGAGATCCCCATCAGGACAGGGATCCACGTCCGGACGATCTGATGGAAGTACTCATCGCCCGCCTAGAGGCCCTGGAAACTCGGCAGGTGGCAATCCCACCAGACGGCAAGCCATACCCAGCATGGGTGGATGATATGTCGGCCCCACCAGGATTTGGGAACCCCACTTTCGTCCTCTTTAACGGGACCAGAGACTCACCACAACACCTGGCCCACCTCAACTCGAGGTGCGAGCCTATGCTGGGGACTTCGGCGAAGCAGGAGGCTGCCAAGCTCTGTTGCTTCGTTCATACACTGGAAGGACCAGCATTCGACTGGTACAGGTAGCTCCCTGTTGGATCTGTGACTAGCTAGTAGGTCCTTCACCGGCAATTCCTATACTAGTTCAGTTCCACAACCCATAAGACAAACATTGCAGACCTCTTCAGGTGCAAACAAAGGCCCGATGAGCGGGTCGCGGACATCGTCGCCCTGTGGAAGGGGCTCACGTACTCCCTTGACATGCCACTAACTCAGGAGAAATTACTTACAATGTGTGTAGGGAACATGAAGGAAGAGCTGGTTCCTTCTCTAATCACTCAAAATTTCCCTGGAGGGTTCCGGGACTTCTCGGACAAGGCTTAGCGCCTTGAAGAAGCCCAGCAATAGGCCAGTCAGGCACGCCCGCTGCCTCCTGTAATCCCTGCAAGGAGAGCCTCCAAAGCCAAGCCCACTACTTTAGCCCAGATAGAGGCCCCCAGATAGCTCGAGTTGCTACTAGAAAGGCCAGCTCAGCAGCCCCATAGGGGTCCACCCCCAAGGGCACATCCTCCGGCCGAGCAGTGACCGCCTCAAAATTGGCAGGCGCCTCTGCATAACGCACCACCACCACCTAGGCGGGATAATCAGGCTCCACCTCCTTAGCATGATCCTCTGGCCCCTGGTCATGGTCAGCCACCAAGAGCCCCCTTCCCAGAAAGAAGGAATCAGACTTACTCATTTGGCGAGGCCCAAGTCCCCAGTTATTTCTGTAGCACCTTGGAGAAGAGGATCGTGCGGCTGCCTATGTGCCGGAAGCCAGAAGAGGCGGGTCTCACTTATCACCCTAACTACTGCCCTTATCAACGGAACCTGGGACACACCATCTAGTGATGCTATGTGTTCAAGGACTGACTCCACGACTAGATTGACAACAACATAGTCAGGTTTGGCCCAACACCGGCGTAAGTGGCAGGTGTCTTCGTGAGATCAGATGGCAGCAATGGCGATGAGGATGAGTGGGAACAGGTTTCCGACCATCGGTCCTAGAAGTATAATGACTGGATGGCCCGCAGGACGGTCTCCCATGACCATGGAATCATCTGTGCCCGCATGAGTGAGCCAGAGCCCTCAGAATCTGCGAGCGCTGCTTTGGCATCATCGTCCCAACCTACCTCCTCCCAGAAGAGAGAGCAGCGGAACAAGAAGAAAGAACGCGCCCTACCAGTGCCATCATCTTCCCGCACGCTTGGAGATTTTATGCCCACAGAAATTGGGATCCCTCCGAGACTCGATCCGGTAGTGGATGAATCCTCGAGTGAAAGCCCAGGGTATGCTTCGGTTAACACCATAGAGTTGGTAAATCACCTTTTGACTCTCAACGATGAGGAACACTAGGTGGACCTCCCTAATGTCCCCAGTCGTCGCCAACGTCGGCGGATACATGGCTACATGAATCGCCGGGGCACGGTAGTCGTCACCTCAAGTCAGGTCGTGCACGCTACTGAGACCAGGCAGCAGGCCTGATACAGAGATCAGCACACGCGGCTCCCTCACCCTTTGTCGGCAGGTTTTCCTCCACCTCCATTTGTGTTGTTGGATTGGGTGGGACCACCTTGGTCGTGCCACAATAAGCCCTTCCCTACCACCGGCCGGCTACAGCCTCCCGGTCCTAACACGGCAGCCACCTCATAGACTTCGTCTAGTGAACAGTGAGATGTGCCTAGTACCAGTTAGTCACTGGTCCCACCGGCAGGGTCCGTCATGCCTCCAATCGCAGAGTAGTCTCTTATAAGCAGAAGCTCGCATTTGGATCGAAAGTATGATGTTCTGAATCACCTGGACGGCATTCCAGCAAGGCTTTCTATCCTTGAGTCCCTTCGCCTGTCTTTTGAAATGTGTGAGGTGCTCGCCGAGGCTCTAATGAGCCCCCTACAGTTTGAAACGGAGGTAGCGGCCACAGAATCCTTCCACACTGAGGTGATTGAGGACGCCGAATGTCAAGCGGTTATCTCGTTTTCTGATGAAGATGAAGAACTTCCCATACAAGGGAACATCCGACCACTGTACATCACCGTCCAGTTCAATGGCATGGAAGTCTGCCGTTGTCTTGTTGACACAGGTTCCAGGATTAACCTTATCCCAACTCGGACACTGCAGAAGCTGGGCCTGTTTGAGGATGATTTAACTCCCTCCGACCTCATGATTCATGGGTATGACAGGACCGATCAAACTCCACTCGGCAAGATTCATCTGAAGTTCCAGTTCGACAGCCTAATTTCCAATACTGAATTCATGGTTGTCTCTCATGACACCGCCTACAACGCGTTGATGGGAAGACTGTGGCTCTATCTTCACGCAGCGGTCCCCTCATTGTATCCCCAGTGCCTCAAATACTCCCTTACGGGTCGAGTGGGCGTGCTGCAAGGAGATGCATCTCCTTTTGCCTCTTGTGAATCCCGTTATCTGGATGTTGACTATTACAAGAGCAAGGACAAGCAGATCCTGGTAGGTGAGGTCGAGCATTCCGCTGTCACAAGTGAATCCTGGGCAGGTTTGGACGACGCATATGTCTTCCCAATCCATCGGTTGGAGGCCACGACCCCCGACATGGGGCAGTGCTTTGTTGTCCCGGGTACCAGAGGAAGGCATATTTTCGGGTCCAAGTGATGGTGGGAAATCACCTCGTACTCTTACACCAAATAGGATCAAGTGATCCCTGAGCCTCCTACCCCTATACGATATCAGGACGTTGGGCTCATGGCAATGACAGTACATCATACGTGTCTATTTCGCCGGGCTGGAATTGACCGGATCAAACCAACGTGCCACTACTACTTTGATATCATAAAGAGTGTCCCCTTGGGCTGAAGGCCAGATGGGATTGGATCAACCGCCTTCGTCGCCATGGTCTCTGTGGTGCATGAGTCTCCTGACGTGACAACCTCTGCTGCCCAAGCTGGCACCACCTTCCCATCAGGGTCTGGCAGCCCCGAAATGGCTCCCCCCATGGGTGATCCCCCCACAAGTGGAGAGGAGGACATGGAAGATGCTCCCCTGCCTTAGAGGAGGGCGTCTCCACCACGTTCGACGAGTTCATGCAGGTGAACCTCAGCAGCAAGGCGGACCCAAGACCCACATTGGTCAGCGCCTCTATGCCCCCCGAGGAACGCCAATGGCAGATAGACATCCTCAGACAGCATTGTGATGTGTTTTCCTAGAGTTATGACTAGATACCGGGACTAGATCCCCAGGTAGTCGTCCACCTCCTTGGCCGCCCAACAAACCATCACAGGTTCAAGCAGCCTCCCAGAAAGATGCACCCCTATCATGGTGCCATGGTTGAGGCCAAAGTTGATAAGATCATCAAGGCCAACTTCGTTAAGGATTTCCAGTACCCCAGGTGGCTAGCCAACATTGTTCCAGTCAGGAAGAAGAATTGGCATATCAGGTTCTATATCGACTTCTGTGATCTCAATCGCCACTGTCCGAAGGATGATTTTCCCCTTCCCGTGACATAGTTGTTGATCGATGACATGGTCGGGTTCCAAACCCTCTCCTTCATGGATGGGTACTCTGGGTACAACCAAATCTGGATAGCCCCCGAGGATGAAGTGTTCACTGCCTTCAAGGCCCCCTAGGGTACTTTCTGCTACCAAGTTATGCCCTTCGGCCTAAAGAATGCAGGTTCCACCAATCAATGGGTCGTGCACCGCATATTCAAGCCGATTCTCGGGACACTGGTGGACTGTTATGTGGAAGATCTGGTGGTTAAATCTTGTCAGTTCCAACACCATCTCAAAGACCTTGAGAAAGTGTTTGGCTTCCTCCATTCACGCCACTTGAAGATGAACCCGTTGAAGTGCGCCTTCAGGGTCACCTCAGGAAAGTTTATTGGCTTCATTGTTAGGTATAGAGGCATCGAGATCGACCTAGAGAAGATCAAGGCCATCAGTCAGATGCCTCCCCCGAATAATATTCAGGAGATTCGAGGCCTCCAAGGCCACTTAGCATATATATGCCGATTGATTGAGAATCTGTCCGGCAAGTGTAATCCATTTTCTCGGCTCATGAAGAAAGGCACCGCCTATGGATGGGATGAAGAGTGTCAGATCGCTTTTGAGGAAATCAAGCTATATCTGATTCAACCTCCGGTCCTGATGCCACCTGTTTTCGGAAAGCCGCTGGTCCTTTACGTGACCTCCCTGGACCGATCCCTTAGCACACTTCTCGCCCCAAAGAACAACGAGGGAATAGAGAATAGCCTCTACTACCTCAACCACATGCTCCTCGATGCAAAAATTAGATATTCTCCCATTGAGAAGAGCTGCCTGGCGCTCGTATTGGCTGTGTAGTAATTGCGGAACTACTTGAAGCACCATGAGTTACAACTGGTCTCTCAGGTAGACCCGTTGAAATACATCCTGAACCGACCTATGTTGACCAGCCGATTGGCACGCTGGGCGGTGATCCTTCTGCAGTTTGACATTAAGTTCGTACCACAGAAGGCCATCCAAGGACAGGTGTTGGAAGACTTCTTAGCTTCCCACCCAACCTCTGCAGACCAACCACTGGATCTAGGGTTTCCTGATGAGGCAATCCTCTCATTCGATCACGCCATGCCATGCTGGTAGATGCACATTGATGGTGCCTCCCGGAGCCCCACCGGTAGAAAGTTCAACGATCCTAGGCTTAATAGAGTGGGCCTGGGTATCGTCTTCATCACCTCGGAGCAAGACGTTCTTCCATATTCATTCCTGTTGTCGGAAGGCTGCACCAACAATGAGGCAAAATATCATGCCCTCATCACTGGCCTCGAGTTGGCTCTCGAGATTGACGTACCCCATCTGTATGTAAAAGGTGAATCCGAGCTAGTAATCAAGAAGGTCAATGGTGAATATGCTGTTAGAAAGCCAAAACTCATGCCATTGATGGAGTACACGCTCCGTCTAATGTCTAAGTTTCCCTCCTGGCCAAAGGTCATTCACATTCCTCGGTCGCAGAACAGTCGAGCGGAGGCTTTGGCCAGCCTTGCCGCATCACTTGCGGAGCCCGAACAGGATGACATAATCATCCACATGGAGCACCGAAGAGTCATTGCTCTTATTATTCTGGAGGGCGATCGTGGCTCGTGATTGAACCATCTCACCTCTGGTGACCCTACGTCAGGATCCCTGGGGGCTTCAGGTGCGGTAATCGAGACAGTTCTTGACTGGAGGATGCCCTTGGTTGAGTTTCTCTATCACGACAATCATCTGTCGGACCGAGCCGAGCGAGAGTGAATCCAACGCCGCACACTGCAGTTCACCCTTCAAAGTAGTCGTAGCCTTGGGAAGCTCCTTTATAGGTGCGGATTTGATGGTGTTCTCCTCCATTGCCTTCAAGGAGTCAAGATCCCACAGGTCATGCAAGTAGTGCACGCTGGTTCCTGTGGCACCCACCAAGCCAGGTCGAAGTTGTCTCAACAGAATCGGAGGCTGGGATACATCTGTCCCTCCATGATCTATGACTGCATCAAGTATACCAAACGGTGTCATGCGTGCCGAGTTTATAATAATTTTGTTCATCGGCCACTAGAGCCTCTCCATACTACCAAGTATTCTTAGCCCTTGGCAGTCTGGGGGTTGGATGTCGTAGGACCTTACCTACCGGCGACGACCTGCCAGTGTCGGTTCATCTTGATTGCTACGGACTTCTTCTCAAAGTGGGCGGAGGCAATCTCGCTCAGGGAAGTCAATGCATGTTCTATCTCTGACTTCGTGAGCTCTAATATCATCTATCGGTTTGGAGTACCTCACGCTATCCTCACGGATAACAGAACAGACTTCCGAGCAGCTGAGCTGATGAAATTGTACGTTGAGTACAACATTCTCTCTAACCACACCTCCCACTATCATGCACAGGAGAATGGAATGATTGATATGTTTAACAAAACCCTCTCTAAAATTCTGCAAAATATGGTTGGTCAGAACAAGAAAAGTTGGATGGATAAGCTCCCCAATGCCCTATGGGATTATAGGACGACGACTCGTAACTGCACCCAGGTGACTTCGTATTCCCTAGTATATGGAGCTGAGGCCATCCTGCCTATCGAGATCTAGTTTCCCTCATTGCGCAAGGTGGTCTACGACCAGCAAGCGCCGGATAGAGTTGCTGAAATCCATCTATCCAAATTGGAAGTGGTGGACGAAAGTTGGATTTGTGCTTTACATAACATAGAAAGGCATCAAAGCAGGATGGCTCAAGCTTTCAATAAGAAGGTTCGCCTCTGCTCCTTCCTACATGGTGACCTAGTGCTGGCTCTCAGAGAGTCAATGATTCCCTACAAGAAACCACCCATGTTGGAGCCCAAATGGGAGGGGCCTTTTATTGTCCATAAGGTTTATCCCAATGGCATGTATTCCCTGGTGACTGTGGATGGTGAGCCTGTCACTCCTCCCACCAATGCCGGGTTCCTTAAGAAGTACTTTTCTTAAGGTCTCCTTTGTTCCTACATGACCTTAAACTGTGTGGTCCCACACGACCCTAAACTACACTCCTTTGGTCCTGCATGACCTTAAACTGTGTGGTCCGGCACGACCCTATACTACACTCCTTTGATCCTACATGACCTTAAATTGTGCGGTCCCGAACGACCCTAAACTACACTCATTTGGTCCTTCATGACCTTAAACTGTACGGTCCTGTATGACCCTAAACTACACCTTTTGGTCCCGCACGACCCTAAACTGCACCTTGGTTTGATTTCTAAGACCTAAAACTAAGATCCTTATTTCTTCCCGTATGACGTTAAACTATATTACGGTCCCGCATGACCCTAAAATGCACCTTGGTCCAAGTTCTAAGACCTAAAACTAAGATCCTTACATGGTCCATCATGACCTTAAACTACATTTTCCCTACATCTAGGCTCATTGGTCCGAGTTCTAAGACCTAAAACTAAGATCCTTATTTCAGCCTACATGACATGAAACTATTCTTTTAGAACTACGTGCGGCTTGATTCCCATCCTGAAGGGATATGTAGGATCGCCTGAACATCTAGATTTTAGGTCAAGCCCCATCTCTTAGGAGATCCCACGATCTCCCGGTTGCCAGGGTTTTTGGCATTACACCCCCCTTCTCCCGGGGATCCACATCTTTTGGCCGCTCTCGGACTGATCCATTCGACCCTTTCCAGTGGTCTACTAATGTGTTCAGAGTACTCTGGTCTAGGACCTGGAGTGTCAAATTCGACTTAGGCAAGTTTTCATCCACTCGTCAAGCTTCGTGTTCCCCTTCATTCAGGCCCCACCATCCTTCAAACCTGGAGAGACCCCCAAGAACAGCCTGGATACAACGCCCAAGGGCTCTCCTACTATCACGGGCCAACACCCCTGAGGTTTTCAGGCAACAAATTGATACGAATCCCGTGTTGTGAATGTGGTCAGCCGTTGATGCTCATTTGTTTTCCCCCACCTCTAGGCTAATGCTACAGGATGTTGTGTGCGAACATGGTCAGCAGTAATCCTCAGTTGTCACGCCAGCTTATTCAGGCCCTGAACATTGGTTGCATGATTCACATTATTTTCCGCCCCACCGTGTCAATGTGGAATCTCGACACTCCTTGTACTAACCCTCAGTACACCCCCACACATCAGACAGACCAAGCTACGTAATGGTGTCTCTCGGGGCTCTCGCGATCTTAGTGCTTGAGTATGTGCTTGGGTTTCTTCTTTACAGATTGCGTGTAGATTAACCCTCATCCCCATGGGAAATGAGGAGTCTCCCAGATATTGAATTCCGGGCCCAGCTCAGCTGGGAGCTAGCATCTCCTTCCCCCCCTGATTGTTGAATCCTCGTAGGCCCCTTTGGCCCGAGGCTCCTCTCTCGGAATCGCGCGTAGTGATGGTATGGGATTACGCCCTCACCCGAATCAGGTATGCTTTATCGCATCATGCGTGTTCCCCTAGGTCCAAGCCATATGACATTAAACTATGTTGTAGGTCCAACGTCATACGACCTTAAACTGTGCTGTTGGTCCAAAACCATACGTCCTTAAACTGTGCTGTTGGTCCAAACCATACGACCTTAAACTGTGATGTTGGTCCAAACCATACGACCTTAAATTGTGTTGTTGGTCCAAAACAGACGGCCTTAAACTGTGTTGTTGGTCCTACCACAGGACCTTAAACTGTGATGATGTCGTCCTGGCCGCACGACGAAAAATGGAACTGCATTGTGATGACCTCCCTATAGGGGACATCACGTCAGGTATTGGTCGATTACCATGCATCTTGTCAATGCCTGTTATGGCCTGATTATTGTGGAGACGCCAAGAATTCCTACCCTAGGCCAGTCTCCCCACAAAAGAAAACCCATTTACCTCAAAGAACAAACAAGATATATCAAATGCCGCTTCTTTTTGTGTGAGGCTAGACCCGCACGACTCCTTCATCCTTTGCACAGGCGCCACATCGCGCAATGCTGCCTTTCAAGAACTATGTATGGCTTCATTCTCATCCTTATAAGATACGTAGGAGCGCCTGGGAACTTCCCCACAGGCCCAACTTAATTTTTCACGCTTGGTCTCTCGGCCTAAAAGAATCCCTAGGAGCACATAGTAAGCAGGGCTTTGCCCCATTCACGTTGAGTTTAGCAATCGCTTTACCGTGCGTCTCCCATTACCCTTCTCCTTTGGTCCAAGTTCTAAGACCTAAAACTAATACGCTTTCTTTGGCTTTGTACGACTCACTCTCTCCTGTGAGATTGTACGGTGTGGTGCGGGATTATGTCCTTATTCACGTCAGGTTACTCGTCGTGCCGTGCCTATCCCCAAATGAGATGTGTCCCTCATACCGCATGACGTTAAACTATATTTCATCCAACACGACATTAAACTGTGCTTCTAGAACTACGTGTGGCTTGATTCACATCCTAATGAGATACGTAGGAACGCCCGGACATTCGGTTTTGGGTCCATCCCCAGGGATTACCAAACCACGTCCCTCCTTATTGTCGACCCCTCAGTCCGACTTCTTGGGAAGTGGTGTAATCGGGACATCTACCCCGAATAAGTTCGGTATTCCCCATAGTAATAATAGGAAGTGGCAGTTCTCTCGCCAAAGAGGTCATTCCTGAAAATTGGGACGACCTGTGATCAGGTCGGTGCATCCACCTAATGCGCCTCCACCACGGTGGCACAATTTCGGGAGTGTTGGACTCTGTTTGAACAGACAACCACTCCACCTTCCATGCTTTGTGTGACCCTTTATTCGGATCCTCATTCTCTTTCATGTTTGACGGGACCCCCTAACTGTATGTATGATAGACTTTGGTCCACCTGCTGCCACAATATGGATGATAGACCTTTGGTCCGCCTATTTTAGCAACATGGATGATAGACCTATGATCCGCCTACTATCTTGGGCCAACGTTCCGGAGGACTGGTCATGTTTGACGGGACCCCCTAACAGTATGGATGATAAAATTTGGTCCACCTGCTACCACAATATGGATGATAGACCTTTGGTCCGCCTATTGTAGCAATATGGATGATAGACCTATGGTCCGCCTGCTGTCCTAGACCAACGTTCTAGAAAACTGGCCGACGGTATTTGAGTTAGGCCCCATGTTGCGAACACGGTCAGCAGTCATCCCTCATTTATTTTCCCCATTCCAGGCTAACACGATATGGATGCCGTGTTTCCACCACGGTTAACAGTTATCCTCCATCGTCACACCCCATAGTGTTCTGAATTCGGGTAGCGTGATTCACCTTTCCTCTCCATCTCCCTATGTTCGGATGGATTTCAATGCCCACGGCATTGCCCCCTCGTGTGTCAGAGGACATTGAGAAGGTAATTTATCGATCGGTCTAAGGTTTCCTCCTCAGAAATCCAGGCACAATTTCAGATTCCTGAAGCTTGGTCAATGCCCCACAGTTAGACGAAATGATAGCATGAGTATCCATTGCTTCTCGCATTGGGTGTGACCCACACGAGTTTATGGATGAGTTGTTATTCGTTTCGGAATTATGGTTGATCATGTTAATCCAAGGGTACAAATGAATGGATTTGGCCATGTATTGGATTTAGATGATGAGGAGTACAAGAAAGAAGTTCATGAGATGGAAAAAACAAAGTCCTTAGGGATCAGCGTGATGAATTGATCTTTCCAGCACTGCTACCCTTTGGCTGGTAGCCTCCAGGACTGATTCTCCCTCCTTGAAGACTCTCTCCTCATCAGCCGCCGTAGAGCACAGCTCGCCAACCCTAGCTTGTGCCTGCGCCAGCTCGGTTCAAAGTACAGTCATCTGGTGACTCGCCTCCATCAGTTATTCATGTGCGTCAGCCAGCTGGGCCGTCAGTTGCTCCACAAGCTCAGAGCATGTTGCAATGAAGGACTCCTTATTTTCCGCCTACCCTTCGAGGTGCCGAACCTCCCACTCCGCCCTCAGCAATGCTCGGATGCTCCATGATCTTTCCCGACACTGGGCAACGTCGGTGCACCAGCTGCTCTCGCGTATCTTCTCGGCCATGTAATCACGGACCATCAGATGAAGGCACTGAGCGTCATCCCCTCTGGCGCACAGGAAGCACAACCAAGTCTGGAGTGATCCCATCCACCTTTTCCAATCCGACTGAGGCTGTCTGAGAAAGTGCTGGATACACTTCCACCCTTTGCGCCGTGTCATCCGGCTATCCTCGGCTACCTCTGAGTCTGAGTCATCTATCTCCTCAGGGTCAGTGGGTCGGTACATAGGGAAGGCAGCTAGAAGATCGGCAGCAGGATCTGTCCCAGGGATGTCTTCTTGAATAATAGGATCCTCAACGTCCGGGAAAACTTCCTCTCTCGCCCCAGCAGCGACGGTGTCCCCGTATGCTTCCCACCACTCCTCAAGAACAGCGCCGCTGATGTCCGTTGGCCCCTGCTCACCAATCATCGGGGCCCACTCAGTGTAGGGAGCATGTTCTGAATGAGGTGGTATGTCCGCCACTGGTCCGCTAATGGACGGCCTGGGCTCCGCAGCCTGGCAATCCTCCAATGTTGAGATCACTGCGCGAGGCCTACACTGATTAGTTGGGATCTTTTAATAACAAGTGCCAGTAGTGAAGCGGGATAAATACAAGAGTCCAAAGCATCGGTCTCCAGTGTTCCGGCCACTCTAGGAGCCACCATGATGGGAGACCCCTCTGCGCTTGTTAGTTTAATGATGGGTGTCGTATCCCCATCCTGTCCCACCAATTCCTCTCCTCCTTCCTCTAGTGGGGATGCCCATCCAACACTCAGTCGCTCCTGAGTGCGTCAGAGAGATGGTTGGGAAATTAAAAAGGAGAATGGGTGAAGAAGGAAAATGAATAAAGATAGAGACAAACCTCGAGTATCTCGATTATGTCAAGATCAGAGCCGACAATATCACCGCACTCTTGGAGACTCTTTTGTTAGGTCTCCCCCTACGACCCCTCACCCTCAGGTTCTACTTCTTCTTCATCTTCTCCTTCACCTTTTCCTTCTTCGGTTTCCTCCTCCCCCTCCGACTCCTCGTCATTGTCACCTTCTCCCGGCGGAATCACTTCCGGATCATGCTTCTAGCCGAGCATCACTTTCACTAGGAAAGGTGGCTCCGCAAGCTAACCCCTTTGGCGTGCGTATGTGTCCATTCCATCAGATAAGCATGCCACCGATGGAAGTTTACCCGGTTGGTAATTCAAACGAGCTCAACCTATGGCAGTTGAATCCCGTTTTTCATTATCTTCTACCAGATGACTTCAACGCTCAACGATTGCCACAGGGTCATCCAGGCTAACCACAATTCCGGGAAAATTGCATCTTGGGGAGGTTCGAGAAGGTATCTTATCTGCTTCCTGGGTAGTTCCTTGGCCGCCTCATGAGACCCCCCTATGGGCAACGAAGTCGCGGAAGCGCTGTGTGATGTTCCCGCTGCTGAAGTCTCGGACTGCGCAGGCCTCGCTGCCTGACGCACCCCTGGTTCCCCCCATCCAGTATCACCTTTCCTTCTTTCCCGTCACCCAGTCTCCGCGTGAGTAACCTCGAGTTGCAAGAATCGCTTGCGTAAAATCCCCTCGGGGTATGCGATGGTCCAGTGTTTGGCATACTCGGTTGCTAGGCTAGCATCAACCCCAGTGGGAGGAGGTGAAATGATGTTGCTAGAGCCGATAGTGGTAAACATCAACCACATCTGGCACAGAACACAAGGATTCCTCTCCTTCCAGACAGCCGTGAACACCTTCTTTGGCATTCGTTCGAGGCGCCCGAATTTCCTGGAGAATCGGGATGGCACGTAAGGCTTGCAGATCACCTACCCTTCGATCCGAGCCACGAGCACCCGACCCCGAATGATCTGGAAATATTCATGTTGTTCCAGAGATCCTCGCCCATTGTCCACCATCTGGCCGACCGGGGTGGGGAACGGGCTGAAGTGGAAGTTTTTGTGGTTAGCAATGGGGATTATCACGCCCTCTTCATTGAGCGTCACCAGCGCCACCCCAGTGATGTTCAGTAGGGAAGGTCACAGGCCATTTTCTAGAGGACGGATGACGTTTGGGAAAGTGTACCCACCGAGATGAGCCGCCACCCAGCTATGGAAGATCAGGAAGGGGCCACATACTCTCTGAGGCAACCCCCCTCTTAAGATGTGTCCCAGGATGGCATACAGCTTGGACAGTACGAGGACGCCCAAGTTGAACCGTTTTTTGGCGGCCATGGTACCCACCATCACCAGTGTTGCTAGATGGATGCCCATCCTCGCTTCCCGCACCGGTAGGAGCCACCCACTCAAGAAGGCAGCAAGGAAACCGGCATAACGGATGTTCAGTTCCTGGGCCTCAATAACGCGATAACCCCATGATTGGTATTGCCCCACCTCTAGGGTCCTCCAGTATGACCCATCCCTGCTCTTCTGAGCCGCGGTTGGGAACCGTTTACCTCATCCCGGCATCTTGATGGATGGATCCTTCTCAAGGAAAAGGCTGAACCAGCCATTGTAGGCAATGTACTTCAGGAATTCCTTGACACCCAGCCTCTCTTTGTCCATCTCCAACAGGTGCCACGTTTTCATAGGCATCTGCGACCTGTCTTCCCAGGTGTTCTTTGGAGGAAGAAATTCGTCGTATTGGTAGCCCTCCAGTGGGATACCTCCGATGCAGTGAACGTCCTAGAGACTGATGCTAACTTCCCCATAATGAAGGTGAAATGTATTGGTATCAGGAGACCTCCAGGTGGATAGCTCCAGCCCGAGGTCAGGTTGACGGTGGAAGTGGAACTGCGATGTCCATACCGCCTCGAGAAGGCCAATATGCCGCAGTTCATCCCCAAACTGGTCGCAAGTATGGCGAACCCAGAACGCCCAGGCCCACTGACTGGTGAATTTTCCCCTGGACCGCAGGTCCCAATCCTTCATCCAGCCCTTCGTGTGATCCGTGATGCTCTGACAGAACGTGTTCGCGTAGAGAGCCGGAGAATTCTCTGCGACATGCTCGTCCCCTGTAATGGTCCTTGTCCTCAGGTTCAGGACATATACGTCTATATGTCCTGTTTCCCAGACAGGATGGGCGTTGTTGGTGATGTTGTAGTGAGGAAGATCGTCCTACCGGGTCATTGATGACTGCTGTGTGTCTACCTCAAAGCCGATCAGGGGAACCTCCTCCAGGATGCCAATGTTCCAGAGCAGGAGGATTTCAGATAGGGGATACATCTTCTGGGCCGGAGTCAGCAGATTGAATAAGGTCAGGTTGTTGGAGACGATCAACATGGTGCCATAGAACTCATCGTTCGCCGCCATTTATGTTCTACGAGCGGCGGCTTCCCCCGCATCAACTCGGTTTGCAGCCATCTCGAATATCTCGGGAGTTGCCTGAAACCAGGATGTTGGGCGCGGAATCGGAGAGTACTGCGCGAAATCTGAAGCGGCAGCTTGAAATCTAGGAGATGGGCATGCAATCGGCTTGCTAAGCGCGGAATATCCCAAGTAGGCATGCAAAGACAGCCAAAATTCGGAAGGAATTCCGCGCTTCCAGAGCGTTTTTACGCACAACAGCGGAAGAAATTTTGCGCACAAGAGCAATAAGACTATCATGTGGAAATTATGAAGTACGAATTTGGGACCCAACTCCCCTTTTTATAGGCGAGGCCAGAGTTCCGCGCTGTATGGAAAGAGAATTCCGCGTGGCCCCGTCGTTTTGCGCGCCCCATTAGAATTTTGCGAGAAAAGTGCCCAGGAGACCCAGCACTTCGGCGTTTCGCTCTGAATCCGATCGTTGTGAACTCTCTTTGATCCAATTCTGAGGGGGGAATTTATAGATTCCGAAAAAAAGTCCATAACTCCTAGAGGAAGTTTTGAAATGGAAAAAAGAAGTCATATTCAGAATCAGAGGCTCGGTCCGGAGGCCCGGGAAGTGGTGCACGAAATAAAAGAGGACTTGCGCAAAATAAAGTTGTTCACGAGAAGTATCCCCGGGGTGTACGTAATGGAGCTGGTGAGGCGTGCAATTTTGCGCGCCCCGGTTCCTCGTGTTGAGGTTTTGCACACCGACGGTTCCCGGCACAGAAGATTTCACGCGCTGCCTAGATTCTGCGCCGCTCGAGGCCTATAAATAGAAGGCGAACCCAAACGGTTTGGGGGTTGCGGAATTCGGAATGGCTCCCATGCACGCAATTTGACTCCCCCCGCGCACAATATGACTTTTAGGTAATTCCTTTTTTCGCGCAACCTTTCCCCAAGGTTCACCTTTGCGCACAACTCCACCAGCTTACGTGAATTTGCCAACTCCTCCAGGTTCCTCCTTTGCGCGCAATCCTTGCCTGTTGTGCACAATTCCTTCCTATAGCGCGCAATCCCTTTCAAATTGTGTGAAATCCCTCTGTTAGGGATTGACCCGTGTGCTCGCGTACGATCCAAGACATTTGCGCGCAATCCCCATGGGCCGCC
This sequence comes from Viscum album, assembly GCA_963277665.1. Classification (NCBI taxonomy): domain Eukaryota; kingdom Viridiplantae; phylum Streptophyta; class Magnoliopsida; order Santalales; family Viscaceae; genus Viscum; species Viscum album. The sequence continues at coordinate 1,318,669,986 of OY728166.1, forward strand.
TCAGAGCGTAAGACCCATACCCACTCTGGGCCGCCTCATACCGTAATCCCCAAATTCCCTCATCCTGCATGACGTTAAACTGTATCTCGTCCTGCATGACGTTAAACTGTATCTTGTCCCGTATGACGTTAAATTGTCTGCCCTGAACTATGTGGACTTTGATCTGTGCTAACGCATGGTACGTAGTAAGCCTCCACAAGGTTCAAGCCCATCTCTCAGTTGTTCCGACCCCTTCACGTTGGTTCACCAGCCCCATTATGGGCTGTCTTAGAGAGTAAGCCCCGTATTCCCCCTCTTGGGCCGCCTCAGAGCGTAAGCCCCATGCCTCACACCCACGTCTCATCCCGACTTCCCCCTTGAGCCCACGTGCCTTGGGAAGCACATTCCCTAGCCCGGAGATTTTACTTTTTCTAGGCTCCAATCCATGCGTTCATTCTCATGGGTCGCCTCTTCAGGTGTCCCACCGTGCCACCAAACTACGAGAACTTTGATTCCCTTCCATGGGGATATGTAGGAAGCCTCCACGAGGTTCAAGCCTGTCACTCCATAATTCATCTTGATTCTTACCTGGGCTGCCACATCCCGGTGAGATCATGCCACACCATCCCACTCCATGGTATCTGGGAAGCCGCCCACGTGCTGGCCCCAACACCGGTGTTCCCCCTAGGGGGTCCTTCAGCCCGATCTGTCTCTGCAAGACGTTAAACTCGTGGAATACCCCATGTTAAACATGGAAAGATGAGGGAAACCTCAGATGGTACACAATACCCACATTCGATGTGGGATGCCTCGGGCTTCTGCGCCCTCGAGAAGCCCTGTGATAAGGGACATAAGACAGACATGACAATACCCAGCGTCGAGACATGCCAACGACACCCCAACGTGACCTTTCTCCGCACCGAAAGTTGCTGCCCCGACAAGACCCCTTGGATCGTCTCGATAGAAGCAGCATAATTAACTGGCATCCATGTAGATATGGCGCCAGGAATGAGCTTCACGAACCCGTCTTAAATCTATGAGGGAGACCCGGACTAGGTGATGAGCTCCGAGGAGGAATACACGAAAGGAAGAGTCGGCATCCCATCAACTCGATTTCGATCAAGGAGCAGACGTCCCTGAACAAGGAACGGATTCCACCCGCCTTTGGAAAGCGGGAATGCGGGGCAACATGCCGCGTGTCCTCCCAATGTGTGACGGACATGCACGCGCAACCCCGACGTAAAATCGTCGGAAATAGTAATCAAGTCAGTCATTTCACTAGATATGATATGTGGTCCTGGTAGAATGGTAATTACACTCCAGAACCCCCAATATATTCATCTTATTTTCTTCCTCATACCTAACTCTACCCACTTCAACCCTGGGTTTCTCTTGGGAGATTTCAGCTCTCCCAACCTCATCACTTGGCATGTCAACGTTCCATTCAAAGGTGTGATCCTCTTTTGGTCCATAAAAATCTCTTTTTATATTGATTCATTATTACTAGGGGATATAGAATAGATATGGTTTATTGGAACTAGATTGGATAGTGTTGGATTTTGGTTCTTGGATATCTTCTTGTTTCTCTAAGGAATCATCTTTCTTTTCTCTTGGGAGATTTCAGCTCTCCGAACCTCATCACTTGGCATGTCAACGTTCCATTCAAAGGTGTGATCCTCTTTTGGTCCATAAAAATCTCTTTTTATATTGATTCATTATTATTAGGGGATATAGAATAGATAGGGTTTATTCAAACTGGATTGGATAGTGTTGGATTTTGGTTCTTGGATATCTTCTTGTTTCTCTAAGGAATAAAATTTCTTGATTTGGTGATCTCCATCAGAGGAGAATCATCTCAGATTCATTATAGTTTGATCCCAAATATATAAATTATGTCTTTATTTTCCAATTATTTTTTAGTCATGTGTTTATTTAATTCTTGTTTGTTCTATTTGAAATTATTTAATCGTGATTTAATCATTTTGAAGCTTATATTGGCCAATTTTTGGTGAAAATGGAAGTTTCCTAAATAGTTTTGTATTAACAAATATCCTTTATTTAAAATGAAATTGAATTTTTTTTAACATTATAGATTTGGTTTAGAAAATTGGAACCCTCATTTTGATGAAAATATGTTGATTCATTATGATTATTTCAACTAGAATAAATATGTATTTTCCTTAAAATGAATTTGGAATGATTTAAAGAATAAAATGGGATTATTTTTTTTGAAAAGGTTGTTTGAAATGAATTTAAAAACATTATAAGGGATTGGTTGTATTTTTTTGTTCATCGCGTAAAGGTATATTTGCAACTTTAATGTTATTTTTAAAAGAAGAGAGTATATAAATACCTTTTCAAGTGTTGATTCAAAGTGACTTTTTATTTAAATGATAAAGGTTAAGTTTATCAATTTTTAATACATTAAAGTTATGTTTGAAAAATTGTGAGTAAAGGGTTGGTGTCATAAAAATTCTTGATGAATCCCTTATGTACATTATACCTTGGGGAATGAAACTCATAGCACATGATGAAGAGTATTCAAATTGGGTTTGTAATCATTGATGGAGTTTCTAGGTGAGGGTGGGTGTGAACCTTATATGGTATGAAATTTATATTATGTATACTGATTGAATTGTGGATCCCAACAGTGATTCTTATTACGTGATATCTCACTAAACTCTTTTACCAGTAATGGAAAACCTATCTAATTTGATCAAAGAAACTATATTTATGCTACACTTTTGAGGAATCACATCCCAGCTGTCATCTCCCTATAGAATGTGAATTATAACTAGGGATGTTATTTGAGGATATGGGTGTGTGCTAAGTCTATAAGCTTATTTTATTGATTGATTCAACATTTTTATGTAATCCTTCAAGGTTTGTTTTCTTATCATTCGTGAACTCACTAATGTATCAATGACATTCTAATGGATTATAACTGAGACAACTAACATTGAAACATTATATATGAATTTTATCATTCAATCATTAGTTGGAACTAGAGTTTCTTGTTTATATTCCTTTATTAAATCCAATTTATTTCTTTGAGGTAATAATTTATCCATGTATTCTCTCTATATGTTTCTATTAACTATAATACATGATATAATCTCATATTCTCTTTATGTATTTTTATCCTTACCATAAAAATATGATTTCAAGGCATTAATTGAAAGGGTGTTTCAATTTATGAAAATTGGTATATTTTGTTTAAATAGATTTGACATGGTTTCCTCATGTGGTTCCTAAAATAATTTTAATTGGGTAAAGTATTTTTTATGACTCTATATTTTTCATTAAGTTATTTATGGATTTGTTTCCAATTTAAAATATGAGCATGTTTTACAATAATATTTTGTAATTAACAAACATTTGTTTTGTTATTTTTTTTAAACTATATTATATGAATTTCTTATAATTGTAATTCAATATATTCTTGGGTGGAATCATACCGGGATCTATATATCACATCCTACCTCCTCGATTATCATTTTCGACCTTCATATTGGTATTGTAGGTTCTCATTTTATCTTTATCATAATATTTTGGGTTTCATCATAGTTGGATGAGCGCATGTGGATTTGGTCATCATTTTTGGTCGTGGACCACTTGGATATGGGTTGGGGAAGTTTTTCTTCTTCTTTCTATTCTGTTTTTTTTTTCAAAGTCTCCATGTAACCAAGCGTGGTCCTACTGTTCTTTTTTCATCTAATTCAATTTACACACTACATATTTCGTTATGTTTGAATTTTCTTAGGCTAAATAAAAACCAAATGCTATTTTTGGATTACCTATGTGTTTCACCAAACCCCGAGGATTGGGAATTACCTTTGGGAATGTGGGGAAATAGTTCAAAAGATATTTCATATGGTATTATGGGTTGTTTTATTATACTTTTTATCAAATTAAGAATGTTCTTAACATAAAGAACATTAGTTGAAATCCATTATTCTATTTTGGGTGATTCAAGATATAAAAGATATTAGTAACATGTCATGACTTAATAGGAATTTTATAAATGGCTTCTTTATCACTACCCATTGCGATGAAACATGAGTAATCTAGGAATTTTAGAACTTAAGTATTTTGTGTCTTAATTTTTTATTAATGTTTATGATAATTATATTATATGTGAGACTATATTTGATTTTGGGAAAATTTTATGAGTTATTGGTTAGAACAGAGAGATGATATAAATAACACAATTCTATTATAGACTGGTTAACCATGATGAATCAGTGTGGTTGATCAAGAAGATAATGTTGGAATCATTGTGATGTTGGTGCATGGTTTACCATCCCATTATATAAATCCATCCATATTTATATTCAAACCTAGGAATGCAAACCTTATCCATATGCATCTAAAATGGATTCATTTATGTGAGTTTAGTTTCGATGGTTTTGATTTTGATTGGAAAATTATGGGTTTGGATTGTTCATGCCCTTGTATGGTTATTTTATTTCAATTACTTTTGTTATGTTTTTGAATCATTTTAAAGAAAATTTTATGATTTAAAAAATATATTGTTTGATCTCTTTGAAAAAAATATTAATTACTAGCATGTTGTATTTTGTAAAAATTATGTTCTGTAAAGTTGATTTTCAAAATATTTTAAAATGAATGTTTTAAGAAAAAATTATGGGGTTGTTAGGGATTTAAAATGGGAATAACTTTAAAATTGTAATTTTTGAATAATGTTTTGACACCATAGATTAAGTTAAATTATATAATAATGTATTCTAAATTATGATAGATTAAAAATTGGTTTAATATTTTTAAATTAAAGTGATATGTTTTATAAATGTGGGATTCTTGTTTGTTTTTGGATATAGTAGAAATGATTTTATAAAATTGGTTTTGGATTCATTTGTAATGTATTTTTGTTTTATGTTTTGAATTTTTATTTGTTCTTGGGCTGAAGAACCTATGTTTCAAGATTTATATAAATTTTTTGAAATCAATTTCCCATGAAAGATATAATGTTTGTTTATTGATCTTGTTTTGAAGTATCCTATAATATTTTGAAGACGTTGTATATAAAGTAGAAGACTCTATGTAAAACATTAAACATATTGTAGAGTTTGATCCTTTCTATCATTTTGTCCCCATACAGGTATTTGTGGATCCTTGTCCACCTTATTATGATGGTGAGTAGGGTTATGCTGAAGTAATGAGGTGGCTTGAAGAAGTTGTGGAATCATTGATTTTATCAAGACTCCAGATGCTCTGAAGGTTAAGTATATAAATATATTGTTTGATGTACCTAGAAGAGAGTGCATAGAAGTCATGATTTCTTCCATCCTTCATGAAATAATGTCTAGGAAATTCTTCATGTCAGTATTCATTTATGGTAAATATCCTAAAGAATAAATGAAGTAGAATGTTTCTTTCTTCATGGATCTCAATCAAGGAGAGTGATTAATTTTGGATTATTCTAAGAAAATTTGGAGTTTGGTGCCTTCCACCCTTACATTGTTGGTGATATCTCCATAAAGGATATCTGTTTCAAATGAGGTATTCAACCAAACCATGGAATGACCATATCAGTAGTATATCTAATTAGATATTCATAGGTTCATGAAACCAACCCGTTTGTCGAAGATGAGGTAGATAATTGAAATGAAGTGGTCAATGCCTAATTTTTTGTTGTCTTAGGAAAATATGTCCCCTTTGTTTAATCATAGGGGTTCATTGAGTAGGAAAAATAATCTTGAGGGAGGGAGATGCATCTCATTTTCTCCCACTAAGGGACACAATATCATTATAATATTCCATTTCTAAAAGCTCCAAGAGTTTTTGATTGGTGTGGTAGTTTTGGGTACCTTAATAGTTTCTGTTAGCTAGGTTATAAAATGTTGAAGTTGCAGTTAGGTTTCTTAACCTCATAACTAGGGTTCATCAAAATATTTAAGATAAAATGGATCCCATCATTGTCCTCAGTGTCAAAAAATTTTACATAGTGGATGGGTTTTCGGTATGAGGTGATTATGGATCATATTAGTAGTCCTAGGGTTTGAGTAATGAACTTTTTCTTTTAAAAATTTTCAAGTCATTATTTGTTGGTGACGTTCCTGTTTCTTGGAATCGTTTTGGATTATTTTTAGGTAACTATGGTTTCTCTGTTATGGATCATGGACATTTTTTCTTGAGATATCCTGAGTTGTTATTTATGGATATACCCTCTTCAATTGTTTTAATCCCTTGATGCTTTTTTTCAGTATTGGATATAGTTTGGTATCTTGCGATGGAAACCACTAAATATTTTGGGTTTCCATTTTTGAAATCTATTATATTCCCTTCCGTGTGTGTATTTATATGGTTGATGTTTGATATCATTTGGGTTGGTTTTTATTCCTCAATTTTATCTTGTTTATTCATTTTGGTTAGATCTCATTATATATGTATTTGGTGAATCAAATTTTAAAATCATGCTATGCCTTGTTGCGTACTGACCTAGTAGTTTTGAGTTCTTTTTATTTGGACTATGATAGGCTTGGGGGATGTATTTAGGTAACTAAGATTGTGTGTTTTCATAATGGTCCATGAATATGGTAGTGATGGTGTGCATTTTATTATTTTCATCTAGATGAGGTTTTATATTGGAAATCCAAGGATACCATTGAGTACGTTACCTATGAGTAAATCCTTATCCATTATATGTATTTCTTATGGGTAGTTAGATCATTGATGGATATTTGAGAGAGTTTTTAATTTTTAATCATTGATATGTATTTGGGAATGAATTTCCATTGAGGTTATAGTTTTTTTACTTTGATATTTATTTATGGAAAGTGACGTAAGTATCTTCTTTGGGATAAATGGACATGTTCTTGGAATATATCACTATCATGTTCCACCATTTTGGGGAAACATTAATAGTTTCATGGAACATGTCATGTCTCTAGATATTTTTTATTTTACAATCCTCTCTATGATGTTAGTGTGTTATTTTGTGTTGTTTTAGGACCATGGAAGATCAGATTAAAAGTTTATTTATAATGGTTATTTTCATTTTAACAGTAGTTTCACTGAGTGTATTTTTTAGGGTTAATCTTCTATTGTTTCTTTGATAGTCCACCTCATGAGTTTTATGTGGGTTTGATTTTTGTACCATTGGTTTTATATCGATTATAAAACAATATTTATAAGTATTGAAAGATTTTTGGTGGGGATAATTGTAACATTATGGTTTTCCATTCATCATTGGACCACGCTATGGTGTTTTTTAGTTAGATTTAGGGGATAAAGGACAACCAAAATCCTTGAGTCAGGTGTGGACCATAACCTAAAGATTATGATGATGTATGTGGTCCATTAAATAGATGTCAAGGTGATAATTATATCCACTAGTATGGATAATGGTTGCATCATTTCTATTATAAGCACATGCTAATTGATGAGAGCTATTGGAAAGTCGGTGGTATTTCTATATGTGAGAAGTGGTTGGATTGACATGGTAGTTGAAACCTAAAACCTCCTTTATACTTACTTTCTATTCTCCATCAAAACTAGCTTAATGAAGTCAAACCATGGGATACTCTTACATAATTTTATCTCCCATAACCTCATCTCTTTGTAGATTTTAGTGTCATTTGAAGTTATGATACTCTTAGGGTATGTATTTGTGTTCATGGCCTTATATATATCATCTTAACTTGATCCATTTTTCCTAGGACCAATGGAATACTTGGGATTTATTGGACATATAATATATGATGTGAAATTTTGGTTCTAGGATTTCTTCTTGTTTTTTCTGAGATTAGTCTTCCTTGATTCAGTTATCAACATCAGAGGAAATTCATCCCCTATTATTTGGTTTTTAATACCAAATATTCGAAGTACATATTTATATTTTGTTTATTATTTTTTTAATTCATGTGTTTCTAGACTTTATATTTGCTTGATTTTAAATTTTTTAATCCTGATTTAATGTTTTTGAAGTAGAAATTATCACTTTTATGTGAGAAATATATTTGGAATGAATGGTTTCATTTTAAGAATTAATAATTTGTTTGAAATGAAATTGGATTTTTCTGAATCATCACGATTTCATTTTATTAAATTTGAAGCCACATTATTAATGATAATATTATGATTCTTTAATATTGTTCTAATTGAAAATAGTCTTTTATTTTTCATTGAAATAAAGTTGGAATGATTCAATGAATAACATAGGAGAATTAAATTTTAAAAGGTTTCATAAATGGTTATTTCAAAACCTAAGAAGATATTGATTGAAATTTATTGTTATTTTCTTGAAAGTCCAATTGGATAGTTTAAAATGGTTTCTAATGGAATCAGGTATGTAAATACCTTTTGAATGGTTGATTTAATGTGGTGATTTATTTAATTTATAAAGGTTATATTTATCAATTGGTATAATATAAATGACCTATGGATCTATGTGAAGTAATTTATCTTATCATATAAATCCATGATGATACCCATTTATATGTTCTTCTTTGAGGAATCATGAAAATATAACCCGATGTAAGGAGTTAAAACAAGGGTTTTAATTTTTTATGGATATTGGTTTAGAGAATGACATGTGGACTATAAATTGTATGTAATGTTAATTGTGCATAATAATCTTATGGAGGATCCATATTATTATCCTTGTTACATTTTATCATTCTCACCACTCTTACCTGTCATGTAAATCCTAGGTAACTAAATTAGAGCCCATAGATTGATTCTATTCTTTCTTTTACTCACGCCCTAACTAGTATATCACTAGAGAGTGTGGATTCTAATGGGGTATGTGCTATAAAGAGGTGTGTGTGAAACATATCATTAAAGTTGTGTTCATGATATTTTTAGCATCTTTATGTAGTTATTCATGCCTTTTTAAATATCTTGGTTGAATAAATAGTTCATCTAGGAATTTTACCCGACACATGAATTCAACACATAACATAAATATTTGATATATGAATCTGATCATCTGATCATTACTTGTAACTAGGGTTTCCATGGTTGAACTCTTATATATCTATTTTATAAATTTGACGTACTCCATTTATCTATTTATTTGCATTGATATATTTATTTTTTATATGATACATGGTAATAATTCATGGAATTTTTATGTACTTTTAACTATTTCAAGTGAAATAATTTTCAATGTCGTAATTAAAATGGTTTTCATTTTTTGAGAATGGTTTATTTGGTTAAAAATGGATTTTTACTTGGTTTCCATGTATGGTTACTAAAATAATTTTAAATGGGAGAAGTTTTGATGATGACTACTTTCTTATCATAAAATGATTAATAGATTGTTTCTATTTTTAATTATGAAATTATTTTACCATATTTCTTTATAAAGTAAATACCTCCTTTCCCTATTTTTTTTTCAAACAAGCTTATCATAATTTATTGTTAGAGATATTACATAGACTCATTGGTAGACTTCAATAGGTCTCTGTAGAGAATACCTTACTTTTACCAATTGGGGTTTGCAACCTTTGTATTTTTATACCTGGTTCTCATGTTATCATCATCTTAATTTGTGGTAATGTGGTTTAGGACATAGTTGCTTGTCATGGACCAATAGGACATGGGTTTTATTATTTTTGTTTCTTCTTTAAATTAATTTTTATTTTTATATCATATTATTATAAATAGTTATGGAAGCCTTTCTTTTTTATATGTTGAATTTTTCTAGTGAATATTTTGTTTATTTTGTCTTTTTTTATGAAATCATTCTAGAAAGATATTTTTAGATGTTCAAGTGCTTGTTGTCATACCATAGGGATCATGAATTATCTTTTAGATAGTGAAAAAATGGTTTGGATACCGGTTCAGACGGTATTATAAGATAGCTCATTAGACCATTCGTGTAAAATCAAGGTAAATAACCTTATAAAGATATTATGAGGATTCTTCTATATCTCATAGGATTTGAATGCATATCTCTATGATTCATAAATGAATATCCATTGTTGGGTTATATAGATGTATACATTTTAGGATATTTAAATACCAGAAAGACTATAATTGGTTTTGTGTTCACATTTATAGGAATGATAATTAGCTTAATGCTAGGGTTGTTTTCAATGGTAGTAATTTCTAAAATTAATGATGAATAATTATTTTTCATGAAAGTAGGTAAATATCTACTATTATTGATTCACATATTAGATTACCTTATAAGGGTCCATGAAGGAATACTTTTATTATGTTATGTTCAAATTTCTATTTTTTGGCTTGGAATCCATTATTTCACTCATATATAAAACAAATCCACCTAAAATTTCATTTCCTTTATATAATGCTGTAGGATGAAGAGTTAGATCTATAGAAGATATTTGGAAGAAAAAAATCCATCTGACATGTTTACCCATGTTTTAGTACAGGTAATTATTGGTAATCGTTGTGCCTTAGTGGAAATAGGGTAACCAAAAAGTTGTAGAGATACTATTCTTTCTTATGAAGTGGAATTATTTGTTTCCTAACTTTTAGAGGTTTGTATGGTTTTCTGGAATAAAATCATAAATCGGGAGATTTTGGGGAAATATGAAGTCTGATTTCATGTTTAAAAAAAATGTAAAGACATTATGGATGTTAGTGATTTATGTTAACATAGAGTATGGGTGGTCAGTTCACCAGAATATGGATGAACCGAAGTACAACATGTGTTAGGGTTTCTAGTAAGGATACAAAAATTCCATTGGTCATGGTGTGTTATAGAAACTCTTGGAACATAATATCCATTATATATTACATAAGATTAACATTCATTATTCACTAGAATTTTGTGGTCAAGGAAGAGGTTTCTATAGGTGATATGAGATTACCATGTTAAATAGAGGGACTACCATAGAGATCAGATGTCAGTGAATTTGGATGACTGGATAGGCTACACTATAAAAGAATTTTAGGACAACTTGTACACATGGATAAATGATTATTTATGACTCATGATATAATTTAATAATTTTCCAAATTTATTTTAATATTTGTATATTTCAAATAAATGAAAATTAAAGAGTGATATACAAAAGATATAGGACCCGAAATCTTGAAGCAGATAAACACAATTGTAATCATATTTTCTTTTATTTCCACTTGAATGTTTTTATGCTTGTTTGTGTGAGCTTCGAAACAGTGTATAGAATTAGGTTGAGGTATATTTATGTAATGGGGTTCATTCTCGTTACAAATGATTCAAAACTATGTTTTTACCTTTCAAAAGTTCCACTGGTTCATATTTTATTAGGTTGATGGTCAATGATTAACAATATAATATTCATTCAATATTAGTATAACCTCAATCATTTATTCAGAAACTTTCACATGTGAATGAATTTCCAAAAATATCTTCAATTACTCAATTTTAATAACATTATCTACCATATAAATAGTAGAAAAAAATCACTTCCATTCGCTATTGGGTTTATTTAATTATCATCCATATTTCAAAATTCTACATATGATTTCCCCTTTATTTGAAAATTTAACCTTGTTCTCATTAAAATTATTTGTGACTCTAAACGCTTTCCAATCCATTATTATTTAATATGTCTTATTTATTGGCTACATGATTATTGAAAACAAATACAACTCAACTGATTGAGGTTTCAACAATCCACCCCTTTTTATTTTTTATCAATACTAGTATTTAAAATACTTGTCAATGTATTTTTCATCCATTTTCATATTTTTACCCATTATCGACAATAAATAAAAAGTCATTTGAAAGTGCATGGTATCAATTAACAAAAATCTATGTGAAATAAATTATTCCACTCTAAGTATACATGATCTATGAGCAGTGTTGCAAATAAGTTAGTATAATTTAGACAACAAAGTAGTCCATAAAAAATATGATACCATCTCAAAAAACCTTTCTCAAAAGATGATAAAATATTCTCATGCTGATATCAATTGTTGAATATATTCTCATGTATCTTTTATCCTGAATTGATATAGTCATATCAATAGTAGATTAAAACATTTATATAATATAATAAAAAATTCTTCGTAAATCAGCCATTTAACTTTTCAAATCTTCTTTATCTTTAATTCATTGATAAATTTACCCTCCCACCAATAAGCTAAATACTCATTCCGATAAATCAAGTACAATTTCATATTCAAAAAAACATTTTAAATTAAATATTTTTATACATTATTCATAATTTTAGATTTTCGTGAAATGATTATTTTGGAAGCTTCTCATATTTATCTACCAATAGCGATACATTCCACTGTCAAATAATAAAAGAATATCTCTTTATAAAATATTATTAAAAACAAAAAAGTTAGATGACTCTATGATTATGGCCTCGATCAAGTAGAGAATAGTTACTCTATAATTCTCATTTTCTTGGTTTCCCCCCAATAATGAATCACCTTAAATTTCCTACTTAAAATGAAAAAAATAAAATATATATGTTTTTAATTATGAACTCTATATCTTACTAGTGAGAGAAACAAGGTTGAGAGTTTATTATCAACTGGTATACAAATTACTTTCTAGCTCAATATTTTGTTGAAATATTCAGGATTTTTCTCATTCGATTTTAAGATAGTGGACTCCATAAATAGTTTGATCATCCTAAATTCTTAAATTACATCATTATTTTACCTTTTCTCCTTTATATTAACTAGAAAAGCTTAAAAAAATTTGGGTTTTTGAATCATCATTTTTAATATATCTTATTGACCTAAAAATATGATCATAAAATATTTTGGGGCATTCATAGTTTTCTTCCACCTCCTACATGGTTCCTCAAAAATTATTTGGTAATTATATCTTTACAGATAGTCTTGGAATTCATGTTCTTATTCATATAGAATTTAATTATTCACTTTAACAGTTACATTAAACATTCAATTTTATATTTCACTATATATTTCCAATTTTCCTAGAAAAATAATCATACAGTCTTTGGGAATATTCTCATATTGTATAAATTTTCCACGTTGTTTCTCATGTAACATTAAGTTACATTATTTTGGAATCTTCCAATGAATTTCAACTACTTCTTCATTCATATATTCCATGAGACCCATACCTTTATTTGATTCTTTTATTTTATTCTTTTATTAATATGAATTACTCCAATAATTTCAACTTCCAGGAATTTTTTTCAATAATCTATGTCATTACCACTTCTAATAAAATAGATGAGGATTCTTTTTTATTTTTGTGAGGTATTATTATTATCCTTCTTTGGTATGGTTTTATAAACAGTTTTTTATATAATCTAATGTAATATCAGCATTCCCATATACATTATTTTTCTTTAGCCTTTGGGGTATTTCCTCACCAATTTCTTTTGTCCCGTGATAGGTTGACATTGAAATGAATTCACATTCATAATACAAATCCTATTCTAATTTTAGTAGATCTTTTTAATGCTTCAAAATCTAATAGATATAAATATATATTTATTCTTCTTATATGTACTTTGTATCATATCATCTTTTTTCTCCATTTATTTAAGCGTTCATTTATTTCCATTGGTTGACATATTATACCAACCATTAAGTGACTTGTTCTCAAAACTTCAACACCACCAATAATGAAAAACTAATATCAATATCCTACTATTCTACATAATCATTCCTTCATGAATAACATTATATTTTTGTGATATTTTAAACTTTAATTTGGTTTATTTTTAGGGAAAAAATATTAAATTATTTCTCAAATACAATATAGTTTTAGTAGTAAGATAATTACTATTTTTAATCATCAATATTTTTATATATTTTGATTCAGAACATTCACTTTGAAAGAATCCATAATTGGGAAAACAACTTTCTATAGTGGATTTTACGTTATTATTTATGATTTCAATATATTTATAATAATATTTCATCATGATTTTCTTTCAAATTGATTTATTTATTTTTAAATAAAGAAACTCAATGAGTTTTTAATGGGATCACTCTTCTATGCTTTATGTGACATCTAAAACGTTTTCATTTCTAGGTTTTTCAATTTTACATCAAAAAATAAAATCATAAAATTAAGTATGTTCTTCTAAACTTCTATGGCAATTATACTTTCTTTTATTTTTTTTATTTTTTCAACATTATCCTTCAACATATTATTTCTCTCTTCCAATATATTTTCATGTTATTTTACCCTACAAACATTGATTTCATGTAGATAATTTCAAATACTAATGAAATCCTTTCTATTTTCTTCGTATGTATAGAAATTTTATTCAATACCTTCTACTACATTATATTTTTCTATGAGTAATTCAAACCAACCTTTCCAAACATACTAGAAATTTTTTAATGATTCATATTTCCATCACCCATGGTATTTCACTATTTTTTGAGATTTATACTAAAAAGTAAATTTTGTGCTAGTGATTTCACCATCTTATTAGATTCTATTATAAGTCCTTTGGGCCACCTTAAGGCCTTTGGGCCACCACCACCTTTTTGGTCCACATCAAAGACATAGGGCCGCATGAAATGTAGATGTTCTAGAATGAATTATAAGGAACAAGGTCGTAGATGATGATTCAGATCATGCGTTCACTATATCAGATCTAGTCAGAGTTCAAAGAATGAGAGGGTGTAACTTTCCTATAATTCCAAAACCTGGTCATACTTGAATAGGATAACTAACCATCCATCCTAATTAAGGTGGAGTTTTGATCACAATGCAGATGCTAGGGAGGGTCAGTTTCACATAGTCATTGTCTGAGATGATTTCCTTTATGAACTTCGGGTTCTGTAATGTCAAAAAGCCTATGATCCATGTACGAGTTCCCCTTAAACCCATAAAAGGGGATTATAAAAAATTAAAAAAAATTAGGGCCGTAGGGAAATTCAAAAAGGGATAAAGAGGGATATATTTTTTCATCTATTTCTTTTTTATACTCTTAAAAGTCTTGGAGGAGATAAAGTTATTATCAACAATAGACATTATTTTTCCATGTATACACATAAAAATAGTATAGAAAGAGAAAATAAAAAAATAAAATCAATAAATATATATATTATCGATAATCTAATCGTACATAAAACGTATTTATTTGAACTAATTGATTTTCTACCAAGATCAGTAAACCACACCAGGTTTGTGTGGGGGGGGGGGGGAATCCATGTGGGTTTAAAATCTCTTTGTTATATAGATATTTCTTGAATGGTTCTATCAGTATTTTACCTCTTTAAATTTTCATGCATGTAATAATAAATAGTAAATCAAAGAAAAAAGCACAATGATATTTTATCTTGAGGTTCACCTCCAATATGAATGACATTGTTCTTGATGTATAGTCATCATTTTCACACTCATACACACCTCTATTATTATTAATAAGAATATAACGAAAAAAATTACATGGAATCATTCTCCTAGAACAAAACAGGTATAATTGAAAACCCAAATTATTTTTTAGTCTCTTACACGAATGAAACATACATTTAAAAATATTCATGTTTTGATGACTCCTCAAACATTGATCATTAGAAAATAATGTGTAACTTCTTGACATAACAATATTTGATATTTTTTGTTTTAATGAAATTATATCAAGGTGTGGCTCAAAATTATCTTTACATTTTGATAAGAAAATTATGGCCCTACCTACTCAATTGTAAATTATTATATAAGGAATAATAGGATTCATTATATAAAATATAGAGATATCAAAGGTTGGGATGCCCAGTGTTTCAATTATTTGTCCCAAATGATTATCAAAATAATATATCTATTTATGTTCTGCTTCTTCTTCCTATTATTTTTCAACATTAAAGGATAATCATCTAACACCCGGCATTGGATTTCCAAATTCTTTAACACAAAAATGCACGTAATAATCAATGTGTAAATTTTCATTCCTTGATAACTTTAGTGATAGATAAAATATCAAAATATCTCAATAATGGGATATCTCTCAGTCCACCACTCTTCAGGATCTATCTACCATTATTTATCAACCCAATATTTCTTATAAATATTAGTTTCATGCATAGAATATGAAAACCATTATTCTAATCTATAAAATTCACTATTATTACCGACCTTCATAACTAATTTAAAACAATCTAATATATTATCTTTTAACTATCTTGAATACTTGTTATTTTTCCTTCATGAGATATATATAAATATCGTGGCTTTCTATTTCTACAATACCTAAATTATCTTATTCACAGGTGCAAGGACACATGAAAAAAGTTGTTTTAGTGTGAGGATTATTTGTACGTCATAATATTCTATTATTCATGTGCATATAATTATTACACCATGATATGGGATCTCCTGTTGTAGTGTGACACAATCTATAACCTCATCATGGTGCAGTGCATAACATTTTTGAAAAAACTCCACAATTTGAATACCTCCTATAACATTAGATTCATCACGAAACCTATATAATCCTTTTCCTCACAATTTTATTATCTTATATATGTAAAATCCACATCTCTTCTTAAATCATGACTAATCACTATTATAATCATGACACGTAAGTCCCTAAATATTAGTACAGCATTGTCACAATTTATTCTTTTATTGAAACAAAATTTTAACCATAATAATGATATTTAAATAAATCATAAATATAAAGAGTGATTATAATTAATATTAATTTATATTATTTTATTCCCAAAATATTAGTTTTTTGGAAAAGGAATTACCATTACAAATTATGTTTTCAAAACATACATATTCCTAAAAAGGCCCTTATATATCAAATGAAACTCCATCATTTTTCAAATTCTCAACCTGAGTTACTCTCATGTATTGGATATTGATCTTTATGTATCATAGGGTAGCTCCATACTTTTCCAAATTTCGAATTTCTATTTAGGGTGGCCATTAAATATATAAAAAATCAACCTTCATATATTTAGATAGCGATCATTACATATTTTGGACTACTATTTTTCAATGGTTTACTCTTGGAAAAACTTACATATTTGGATGTTAATTTTCTGTATTATAGTGGAATTCAGAGGGAATTTTACAAATATTGAGTGAAATTTGAAAATAACTATTGTACATAATATAATTTTCTTTTTTATTAGAAATATATTGAATAACAATCCTCTTACATATTGACCAATATACTTTTATGTGTTGAGTAATTTTTGAAAACTCCAATAACTTACAACCCAAAATTTTGTAACTTATATCAATTTTCCTAAAGTAATCTCAAACACCTCAAACTAATTTTAAATAAATTCAAACCATCTTCAATTATTTATGAAATAATTTCAAATATTTATATAACATATAAATAATCCTATGAGTATTTAAATGGAAGTACACTTCCTCAACCAACCTTAATTATTCATCTAATGTAAACCATTTATTTTTCCCAATTATATAAAAATATTCATGGTTAAAAATAAAAAGATAGAACTTCATAGATAGCTTACCCAACATCTTTATAGAGATAAAATATCTAGCAGTAACCATAATCTATGGAACACTTCTCAGTATAATTCCATCAAATCATATTTAAATAATTTTTCACATGAACTGTATAGAATATCCACACTTCAATGATTATTTACAATCTAAAAAATCATTATAATATTCATAAAATATTTTAAAAATTCAATCACTTCATTAACTATTCCATATGAAAATAGATTTCTAATAATGTATTCAATGGAATCATCTTAATCATTTTCTTTTCCACATGAATAGTGGTAGTAACTCACTTCTTATGTTTACAGTGTTTCTTCAATCCTTATTTATACTTCACTACTCAACATAAGATTACACCTTGATTGGGAACTTAAACATTATTATTATCAATAGGTTTAGGGTGGTTCAACCTCATTTTGTTTTTTTTCTCCTTCAGCACATCATTCTTATTACCATTATTCTTAGTAATGAAAAAAACTCAACACCATATGGGTTCAAAACCGAGTCTATCAGTAGCATCATGTAGAGACCCTAAGCTTGACGTACATGGACATTACATTACTTTTGCGGAATACTTAGTATATAAGAAAAACACACACACAAGGACCGTAATAGTTTAGTGTCTTTGGAAACTTGGAATATAATCTTCTAATCGTGGTGAAAGATCTTCAACATCTCCCATAAAGATCTTCTTTTTTTAAACCTAAATCCTTTATTTATGTCCTGGGGAAAAGAAAACATAAAAGGGTGAGCTCAAATGCTCAGTAAGGGTAATCAAAAGAAATATCAATCACGTCATATTCATAAGAACATATCTTTTGGAAATCTTAACCTGCAAAAGAGATCATAATTTCATAACATGGGATAAATCATAGTAGTGAAATGTATTCCCAATAATAATAACTTAAAACATGAAACTTTGTGGCATACACACATAATCATAGAGAAACATTTCTTATTAGTCAAGACTCATTGCCAAGACTATCTTAGTGGACAAAGTCCCTTTCTGAACCGATTTCACTCCTCGTTTCAGTCCTGTTTCACTAAACCAGTATAAACTACCGTTCCAGCCATGTCTATCTCATGAGATATAAAATATTTACCCAATGCATTAGAGGGAGATATAGGTCCCACCCATCTCATAATGATACCATTCTAATGTGTGCCACAAAATCATAAACCATACATCATAGCATAACCCATGTAATAAAAATTGGAATCTTAAACATCATGACATCATAAAACAATTCATATAAGATAAAGGAATTCATAAAAATAATTCCATCACAACATAATAAAATCAATTTCATAATAGGGATAAAAACATAACCCTTTATTATCTTAGATGGAAAATAATTTTGATAAAACACTTGAACTCCATTCTGGAGGAAAATATCCTTTCTACTTCAAAAACACCTTTACTTTCTTAATATGTAATACAATTCTAAACTAAAAGAAGTTGATCAAAATTAAACATGAAATCTTTTAAAGGAAGCTTCTAGGAAATAATCTTTTAAAAATCCATTCATGCTGTATAAGTTAAAAAAACATTCTTCTCGTACTTTTGTCGGAAAAGTAAAAAAAGTACCTCGTAACGTAAAAAAAAGATTCCTTAAATACCATGTAGTTAAAGTAAAAAGTGGGTAAAAAGGACATTAAACATACATGAAACCATTTTTAGGAAACATGGACATGGATGATAACAATAACCCCAGTAAATAAATATTAATAAGCAATCTCGGATAAAAATGAGATTTGCAAAATTATCCCTTACCTTAGGTATGATTTGATTCATATGTGTCCAAACCTCCTGTATAATGATTTAAATAATGTCATTTACTCATTCCAGAATCATACTCATTGTTATGATATCATATATGGTTCACTTATGGCTTTATATTCCCTGTTCTTTTGTAAATTCCATGTTAAAGAGCGTTTTGGGTAAAATCGTTTCATTTGTCGTCCGTGTTTTGACTTTTAATTATTCATATGATTACATAGATCATGATTAATTAATTAAAGAATATAAAACATGAATTTTATATAATATATATTCAGAATATACATATATATAATGGATCAATAAATGGAATGAAATACACCGTTCATGGAGATGGTAGGTCGTACGTACGCATGAACGCTGTTTTCGTTTCCTTATTGAGTTGAATGTAATTAAGTAGATGACATACATATATATACCCATAAATCCAGTATCATTATTATGTCATATATTTCATGATTACTTATTATATATACTTTATAATCATTCATGAATGGTTAAAGTGGAGAATGAATCTCATCACGTCGTGGAGACGGTAGTCTGTACGTACGCACGAGCGATGATATCGTTCTCATGATCATGGGACTGTATTGGAGTGTATTTATACTATTTCAGAATCAATATCACTTTAAAATAATCATATATAGTTATTATTTACACCATTATACCCATCCATGTAAGGTGGTGGTGGAAAATAGATTACACCACGGCGTGGAGACGGTATTCCGTACGTACGCACGCGCGGTGATTTAATTTTCCGTAGGATGGATAGATAGTGAAATAGGGTTTTTTCATACGTATAATAACATATCCGTATATGAGTGATACTGATGTTATTACTTCATGATGAAAAAACTAAAGAAGAAGAAGTGGAAGAAGAAATAAATATGAAAGAATCGGTAACAGACATTACCTCTTCTTTAAAGTGCTTCTTTGAGACCTCCTTTTAGGGCACTAAAATTGGTCTTTGAGGAAGCCCAAAACCTATAGGATGTTTCTAGTGAAGTGAATAAGGGAATTTGGCAGGGGTTGGCCGAGCTTGAGGACTCAATGTGGTGTGAGGAAGAGAGGGAGGAGGTGCCCTTTTATAAGGGAGGAGAGGGGCACCTTTGGAATAACTAAAACTATTATTTTATTATAAAGTCTAATTTGGTTTTAAATAGCTCCAAATTGATTAATTTCGAATATAAGGTGGGTATGGGTCTAAATCCTCTCATCCAATAGAATTTAGACAAGTTTAGGTTCCTATTTTTAACTTATCATTTAGATTTAACATTAAGTAAAATAATTTTACTTTTACCGTGTCTTCTTGTGTTCTTATACTATAAGGTTAATAAACTTACTATAAGAAGCCAAAAAAAACCCAAGTTTTTTATTATTAATATATATAACCTTATCTAAGTAATTTTTCTGAACCTTAGATTTTTAGGAATAAACTAACAATTACTAATATAATATTTGTTTTATAAACTATTTTAAATCAATTTTGACACTATTTAGTAATTTATTTTTGTGAAAATCATAACATAATGATAAGTTCAAAAAAAAGTTAATTAAATCAATAATAACATGTCATATTAACCTATAAAATTATTGGAATTCATAAAAAGTCTCAAATTACATTTATTTGGGTATTTATAACATCAATTATGTCAATATTTCATTAATAAGATAATTACTGTATCATCATTGTGTCATAAATAAATTAAATTATTTAATGTCTAAAAATTACAAATAAAATATAATTATGTAGGAAATCGTTTTAGATTTCTAATGAATATTTATAGTCGAATTGATCTTACGTATAACCCATTATTAAAAATTATTTAGTTTTTAAACATTGATTTTAACTATTTTAACCCTTCTTTAAATAAATTAATAGTAAATGTCCTAATCTAATCCAAGTGGGCCTAAATGGTCATATTTTATTCCTATGGTTATTTTTGTTCGAATTACACTTTTCCAATAGAATTAGGACATGTGTTAGGGTAATAATAATATCATTTTTACCCTTAATTACCCTATTTACTTTTAACCATGGTAACAAAAAGTAAAAAGTTACTATTCACCAAAAAATATTTTCATCTTTTTGAACAACATTTTAGTCCTTGATATTAACCGTGTCTCTCGGATTTTCAAAATTCCACTCACGGAAGAGGTAAAATTATGTTTTATGAAAAATTCAGTTTTTTTAACTACCACTTAGTGGTTTTACTATTCATAAAAAATTGAAAGTTTTCAGAAAAATACAAAAAATTAGGCCTTAACTATATTTGATATTATGAATTCAAAAATGATGTCTATTTTACCAAATTCAAAACATATCAGTTGCATTAATTAATTTAAAAATTAATTCCCGTCGTCAAAACAAATAGCGTGTTCTTAAGAGATAATAACTATCAAAAGATTGACAGTTGTTTATGTCTGGTTTAAATGTGAAATTACATCCAATAACCAACATTGTATTAAATTGTAAAACTATATTCTAAATATACTTTAAAACCAATCAAATTAATAATTTATCACTATTAATTATTTCTATTAAAAAGGTTGTTTTTAATTAAAATTTAGTAATTTTCACTATTCATCAGAAAATGAAAGTTATCTGAAAAGTACCAAAATTTCACCCTAAGCTAATTTCTATATTCCGAATCTAGAAATGAAGTCCATTTTGAAAAATAAAAATTAAAAAATTTCAAAAAGTGGTTATTATAATTCATAACGGCTAGTTTTAATAATATTTTAATAGCATATTGTTGTTTAGTGAAACTCGTTATTGCGTACTACACACACTATAGAGGAAGGTCGCGATTGCGTGTAATGCAAGGGAAGTCAAGGATGCGTGTTTTGCAAGCTCCTTTTTGTGTAGCATACAACACAAGACATTAATGAAATTAAAAAGAATATTTTTCATAAAATCTCGGGGTGTTACACATCATATGAAAGAAATATTTTTCTTTTTTTTCTTTGTGTAAGGAATCAATTGACCTCGATACACAAAATATTTCAATCTCATACAGCCTCTTCATATGTTAACAACTCTTCAAATATCGAAGAAATAAGTCATCAAATACATTACAGTTCATTTATCTAGTGGATGAATACATCACATGCCCCTTATCCAAGTAGACAGACACATTATATATACCATCTTGGTGTGTCCATACATTTCCTCAGTCCATCTCAATAAAGGTCCTAGATTCTTTATATTTCATATAAGAGGAAAAATCCCATATTTTTTAAGCTCTAACCAGTAACATTACGAACGACATAGAGAAACATTCCCTAAATTGCTATGCCTCAAGGTTTGCGTAATAAAGGTATCAATGTATAAATGTTATCGTTATTGATATCTCAGTAATATCATGTAGTGGGGACACCAAATGAGAATAATTCAGCCCCATCATACCAAATTCATAGTGTATAACACTCTTTGTCATGTACTTCATGGTTAATCTGGTGCAGAAAACCTTGTTTTCACCTTATGATCATATTCTATATCCTAATATAAGAAACATCCTCATGGTAACCTTAACATTTCACAAAGAACTATAATACTCCATGGAAAAAATATTTTAGGGATACCTCAATGTTATTCTTTGAGAGGTAAATTATAATTACACTTCATTATCTGTCTGTCAAAGTATTCATATATGAATCCAACAAGAAAGAATGATAAAGTGGTGATTTCCTCTTATATTTCATGATACAATTTATATTCTTAAATTCATTATGTATAATTTAATAAAATTATACATAATAACATTTATAGCTTATCATATGTTTTATACGTACATATCCAACTTATGTTTGATCCTCTTTTTAGTATTTAGTTAAATTAAATATATATTTATATATTTTTTTTTCAAATCACTTGAGGAACACCTATTAAAACAAACCCAATAAACTATTTAGTGAGTAACATGTAATAATTATTCTTGTTTGACAAATAGTGAAACTCTAGAATATTTTTCCTAACACTCAACTAATACTCTATAACCTCCCATGTTACAATATTAATAACAAGTTTGTAAAATTATAATTCATTCATAGTTCATAATCATTATTCTAGAAACAGATTATATTAATATTTTTCCTTGATATCATCAGGTAATTAGTATATAATTTAGGATAACTAAAATAACATTTAAATAATATATTCACTAACACTTCTCAACCTATTTTAGGATATTAAAGAAAATTTACCATGTTACATAAAATACAATGAAATTTTATATCACTTTTTTAATTTCATTTCCAAAAACTCATTTAGTATATTTTATGAAAAACATTGTCGAATTTTACTGGAATAATATTATATTAGTTTACTTTGAACTACTCTAAGTTGAAACACACTCCCAATAGTGTATCATCCCATTACATTGATCAGGTATTTTTTTTATCTTTATTATGTATCCCCATTGGTTCAATGTTTTAATAGGTTCTTTTTGGGGTTCACTGTAGGCTATAGATTAGGCACATGTCATGTACATGAGGTACATGTCATGTACTGGTTTCTTCATACATGTCGTGAACGGGGGGATCAAATTGTGAACAGATACACATTGTGAATGGTGGGTACACATCGTGTAGGGTGAAAATATCAGTTTTTAACCCAAGGAAAAAAGGCTTTCTTGACATAACATATCCAGCATGGACTATACGTTGTGACCCTTGGGTACACGTCATGGCCGACCTACATCTAATTTTAAAATAAACATGAAGCTTTTTGTCTTCATTCTTTCTATCATCTATTCATTTATCTCAACCCCAAAACACTTCCTAAGTGTTTTTATAGGCATCCCTCCTTCCAGATCATTTTGATCAGCTTTGGATAATCATTTTCCATGCATTGTGTTTCCTGGATAGGCGTTATCACTCATTATTCAAGTATCTATCTTTCTATCTTCTTTGGTTTTCGATGTATCATCTTAGGATTGATAAATCAATTCCTTGTGTTGTCAGATCTTGCTTCTATATTAAGTTTCAAGATATTTTTAGAGACTTGAAGCTTGACATACATTGACATTACATTACATTTGCAGAATACTTAGTACATAACAAAAACACACACATGGATCTTAATAGTTTAGTGTCTTTGGAAACTCGGAAAATAATCTTCTAATCCTGGTGAAAGATCTTCAACATCTCCCATAAAGATCTTCCTTTTTTTATACCTAAAATCTTTCTTTATATCCTGGGGAAAAGAAAACATAAAAGGGTGAGATCAAATGCTCAGTAAGGGTAAACAAAAGAAATGTCAATCACATCATATACATAAGCACATAACTTTTGGAAATCTTAACCTGTAAAAGAGATCATAATTTCATAACCTAGGATAACTCATGGTAGTGAAATGTAATCACAATAATCATAACATAAAACATTAAACTTTGTGGCATACACACATAATCATAGAGAATCATTTCTTATTAGTCAAGACTCATTGCCAAGACTATCTTGGTGGAAAAAGTCCCTTTCTGAACCGAGTCACCCTTGTTTCAGTCCTGTTTCACTGAACCGGTATAACCTACCATTCCAGCCATGTCTATCTCATGAGATATAAAATCTTTACCCAATTCATTAGAGGGAGATATAGGTCCCACCCATCTCATAATGATACCATTCTTATGTGTACCACAAAATCATAAATCATACATAATTACATAACCCATGTAATAAAAATGGGAATCTTAAACATCGTGGCATCATAAAACAATTCATATAAGATAAATAAATTCATAAAAATATTTCCATCACAATATAATCAAATCCATGTAATAATAGGGATAGAAACAGAACCCTATATTGTCTTAGATGGAAAATAATTTTGACAAAACTCTTGAACTCCATTCTTGAGGAAAATATCCTTTCTACTTCAAAAACATTTATCCTTTCATAACATGTCATACAATTTTAAACTAAAAAAAGTTGATTAAAAATAAACTTGAAAACTTGTAAAGGAATGTTCTTGTAAATAATGTTTAAAAAATCCATTCATACCGTATAAGTTAAAAAAACATTCTTCTTGTACTTTTGTCGGAAAAGTCAAAAAAGTACCTCGTACGAAAAATGACAAAAGATTCCTTTCATATCTTTTACTAAAAACTCACCTAAGGGTAAAATAGGATTTAAAAAATTGTAGGTGAATGGAAATAATATTACATATTGAGGAAACATGGACGTGGATGATAAAATAAACCCCAGTAAATATCAAAGTATAAACAATCTCGGATAAAAATGAGATTGTGATATTTCTCTTACCTTAGGTCCGATTTGCTTCGTAAGTGTCTGAACCTCCTGAATAATGATTTAAATAATATCATTGACTTATTACAGAATCATATTCATTGTTATGATATCATATATGGTTCACTTATGACTTTATATTACCCGTTCTTTTGTAAATTCCATGTTAAAGAGTGTTTTGGGTAAAATTGTTTCATTTGTTGTCCGTGTTTTGACTTGTAATTATTCATATGATTACTTAGATCATGATTACTTAATTCCAGAATATAAAACATGATTTATATATATATATATATTCAGAATATACATATATATAATAAATCAGTAAATGGAAAGAAATACACCGTTCATGGACACGGTAGGCCGTACATACGCATGAACGCTGTTTTCGTTTCCTTATTGAGTTGAACGGAATTAAGTAGATGACATACATATATATACACATAAATCCAGAATCATTATTATGTCATATATTTCATTATTACTTATTAAATATACTTTATAATCATTCATGAATGGTTAAAGTGGAGAATGAATCTCATCGCGTCGTGGAGACGGTAGTTCGTACGTACGCACGAGCGATGATATCGTTCTTATGATCGTGGGACTGTATTGGAGTGTATGTATACTATTTAAGAATCAATATCACTTTAAAATAATAATATATAGTTATTATTTACACCATTATACCCATCCAAGTAAGGTGGTGGTGGAAAATAGATTTCACCACGGCGTGGAGACGGTATTCCGTACGTACGCACGCGCGGTGATTTCATTTTCCGTAGGATGGATAGATAGTGAAATAGGATTGTTTCATACTTATAATAACATATCAGTATATGAGTGATACTGATGTTATTACTTCATAATGAAACAACCTAATAAGAAGAAGTGGAAGAAGAAATAAAGGTGAAAGAATCGGTAACGGAAATTACTTCTTCTTTGAAGCGCCTCTTTGAGACCTCCTCTTAGGGCACTAAAATTGGTCTTTGAGGAAGACCAGAACCTCTAGGTTGTTTCTAGGGAAGTGGAGAAAAGAATTTGGCAGGGGTTGGCCAAGATTGAAGGCTCAAAGTTGTGTGAGGAAGAGAGGGAGGAGGTTCCCTTTTATAAGGGAGGAGAGGGGCACCTTTGGAATAACTAAAAATATTATTTTATTATAAAGTCAAGTTCGGTTTTAAATAGCTCCAAATTGATTTATTTCGAGGCTAAGGTGGGGATGGGTCTAAATCCTCTCATTCAATAGAATTTAGACAGGTGTAGGTTCCTATTTTAACCTTATAATTTAGATTTAACATTAAGTTAAATAATTTTACATTTACTGTGTCTTCTTGTGTTCTTATACTATAAGGTTAATAAACTTACTATATCAAGGCAAACTAACCCCAAGTTGTTTATTATTAATATATATAACCGTATCTAAGTCATTTGGCCGAACATTAGATTTTTAGGAATAAAATAACAATTAATAATACAATATTTGTTTTAAAAACTATTTTATGTCAATTTTGTCACTATTTAGTAATTGATTTTTGTGAAAATCATAACAGAATGATAAGTTCAAAACAAGTTAATTAACGCAATACTCACATGTCATATTAACCTAAAAAATTAGTGTAATTCATAAAAAGTCTCAAATTATATTTATTTGGGTATTTATAACATCAATTATGTCAATATTTCATTAATAAGATAATTACTGCATCATCGTTGTGTCATAAATAAAGTAAATTATTTAATGTGTAAAAATTACAAATAAAATACCATTATGTAGGAAATATTTTTAAATTTATAATGAATATTTATAGTCGAATTTGTCTTATGTATAACCCCATATTAAAAATGTTTTAGTAAATAAACTTTGATTTTAACTCTTTTAACCCTTCTTTAAATAAATTAATAATAAATGTCCTAATCTAATCCAAGTGGGCATAAATGGTCATATTTTATTCCTAAGTTTGTTTGTGGTCTAATTACACTTGTCCAATAGAATTAGTACATGTGTTAGGGTAATAATAATATCATTTCTACCCTTAATTACCCTATTTACTTTTAACTGTGGTAAAAAAAAGTAAAAAGTTACTATTCACCAAAAAATTATTTTTAACTCATTGAACCACATTTTACTTACTGACATAAACCGTGTCTCTCGGATTTTTGAAATTACACTCACAGAAGTGGTAAAATTAAGTTTTATGACCAATTCAGTTTTTTTAACTACCACTTAGTGGTTTCACTATTCAACAAAAATTGAAAGTTTTCAGAAAAATACCAAAAATTAGGCCTAAGCTATATTTGATATTATGAAATCAAAAATTATGTCTATTTTACGAAATTCAAAACATATCAGTTGCATTAACTAAATTAATTCACGTCGTCAAAACAAATAGCGTTTTTTAAGATATAATAACTATCAAAATATTGAAACTTGTTTATAACTAGTTTAATTGTGAAATTACATCCAATGACCATCATTGTATTAAATTGTAAAAATATATTCTAAATATACTTTAAAACCACTAAAATTAATAATTTATCACTATTAATTATTTCGATTGAAAAAGTTGTTTTTAATTAAAATTTAGTAATTTCTACTATTCATCAAAATATGAATGTTATCCGAAAATTACCAAAATTTCACCCTAAGCTAATTTCGATATTCCGAATCCAAAAATGAAGTCCATTTTGAAAAATAATATTTACAAAATTTCAAAAAGTGGTTATTACTATTCATAACGGCTAGTTTTAATAATATATTAATAGCATATCGTTGTTTAGTGAAACTCGGTGTTGTGTACAACACACACTATCAAGGAAGGTCGTGATTGCGTGTAATGAAAGGAAAGTCAAGGATGCATGTTGTGAAAGCTCCTTTTGTTGTAGCCTACAACACAAGACATTAATGAAATTAAAAATAATATTTTTCATAAAATCTCGGAGTGTTACAATATTTTTCATGTTTTTTATAATTTATAGGTGCTATTTTGAGTGTCATTCTGTAGGAAATAAGTAGGTGGTTATGTCTTGATTTGGAAAAATTGATTATCATTGTATTACATGATTAATTTGAACTACCAATTTACATTCATTTTCATAATTTTTTTTCAATTTTCCTGATAAAACCTAATTCTAGTGAATTGGATATTAGAAATGATTTTGGCATGAAAATTTTGAAAACCCCTAATTCCATTGAATTGGGGTGGGTTTATTGAAACATACTAATTTATACTGTTGAATTTAAATTTCAAATTTTATGGAAAAATTTTCAATTAAATTATTAAATTAAATTGTGAAAATGAATTTTTAAAGATGATGGATTTTTTTTGAATGGATTTAAAAATCATGAAAATAGCATAAAATTATTTGATTAAACCCAATGGTTTTATCTTGTGAAAACACATGTTTTTGAATGAAAACTATTTTAGTTTTAAATAAAATGAAATTAGAATTTTTTAAATGGAATAATGTGATTTACTGTATTTTAATAGGTCTAAAAATAAATATCCTACCATGTAATAGAACATTAAAGTCTTAGGTAGTAGGTGAGTTATTTGGATACACTCTTCGCTATAAAAACATTCTAAAAAATTTTGGAGGGTCACATCCCTGATGGGAGGATGATGATTCACCTCTATCCAGTGTTAGGGGAACGTGAGTATATGTATTTTACTATGTTCACTTATAGAGTACATAATCATAC
The DNA here is from genome assembly GCA_963277665.1 of Viscum album. Classification (NCBI taxonomy): domain Eukaryota; kingdom Viridiplantae; phylum Streptophyta; class Magnoliopsida; order Santalales; family Viscaceae; genus Viscum; species Viscum album. The sequence goes on from OY728166.1 coordinate 1,318,699,056, forward strand.
AGCTGGTTAATACTATCAGACCGTTTGGTAGATGACCATGTATCTTTCTTTTTTATTTATATTTGAGATATAAATGTAAACCAATATTGATTGAACTCATATAAATTCATATTTAATTTATATAAACTATTTTATATAAATATTTTACTTAAGAAACTATTTTAGAAGTATTTCATCTCTTGTAACGTATATCCCCTGATTTAAAATTATTTTCCATCATTTGAAAATGTATAGCATGTTTTGTTTAAATGTGCTTTTGAAAAGACAAATCAGTTTTACCTTGAAAATTGTAATCATTCCATTTGGTTTATATATATTTTGAATATGTTATGTAATTATTCATGGAATCTTACTAGGCTTAGGCTCACACACTAATTTTTACATTGTGTGTTTGTAGACCTTCTACTTAAATGTTTGAGAAAGCGGAAAGGGTCACTAGGAGGTGGATCCATCAGCTAAACCATGGTATGAGTGAGTTGTGTCCTTAGAGACTTGGGTTTTGTTTCCCATATATAGTAATTTGGGTTGTTGTACTTTGGGCTTTTATGCCTTATTGTTTTCTGGTACTTTACTACCATTTGAGTTTTCTTTTGATATGCGTGCTTTTTTGTTACCTTTTTCATTCACTTTATTGTGGAAAAATCATTCCCACTTGTATTTTGTATGAGGCCAGGTGATAGTCTTCAACACATGGGGATCAGAAACACCCTTCTATTGTTGTTAGGGCTAGCAGGGTACCTGGGATGGTTCGTGAAAAAGTGGTATTAGAGGCATGTTATTTAAATTTTGTCTTGAAATTAGTATTCATTTTTTAAATCTTGGCAGGACATAATCGGTAATTGTGGTTGAGTGTATGGCTATCTATCACCACAATAAACCTTAAGATTAAAGGGATGGTTCGGGAAATACTTCATGTGAGTAAATTCTATTCTATTACCTAAAGAGTTTTGGATAGATTGATATCCAAATCTTTTTGTTCCTTATATAGAGAATAATTTATCTTGTTACTCAGTTTGAGAGTAAGTTTAATGTCTTTATTTTATATACTGATGTTGTCTAGCATCATGAATTTGAGAATACCTATGAATAATATTCAATAATAGGCTGCTTCTCAACCTTAATAATCTAATATTTTTGTTGATACGAATCTAGTTGAGGTGACTGAGTGCACTATCCACGCTCTGGGATAGGAACCACCTCAGGTTCCCACTCAGGCTCTATCTGTGGATCCTTAGGTGGGATGTTCTTCAGAATCTTTCATGAAAGATCCTTTTTTATAAGCCACATGTCTATATGGGTTTCACTAACCCTCAACATGCTGAAGAATGTTTGGAAAAAATAGAATGTCTCTTTGAGTTTTTGAAGACACCAGAAGTGATCAGGATGAAATGTGTCATCTTCTTGTTAGATCGACTGAGAAAGAGATTGTGGGATATGATGGTGATAGATAAGAAGAATGAGGGCTTAGAGTGGAATAAATTTATTGTTTTTTCACCAACTAGGTCTATCCAGATTCAATGGTGTTGGCTTCAGTTGTTGAATTTTTCAAGTTTTAGTAGGCTGACAAAACAATGAAAGATTATTCAAATAAAATTAATGAGAAGGTGTAGTTTTATCCTATGATTTTATCTACTGAGAGGATGGAGTCTTGACGGTTTGAGTTGGGACTTCGATCTGATATCGGTTCTCAGTTCTTCTTGCTGATTTTTCCCACTTATTCCAATGTACTGGATATGGCGATGATGGTTGAGATGGAACTGGTTGGGGATTCTAGGTTTACGGTAGTTCCTTTTTCTCCTAATGTAATCATTGGTGCCTTTAAAGGAATACCGAAGTATGATGATTCTCATGGATGTTCATAATTTCAACGTCATTCAAGACCTCCTACAGCTCTGTGAGGGAGTTCTTTTGTCTACTATCAATGTGGAAATCCAGGACATTCTAGAACAAAGTAAAATGGTTCTAGAAATAGAAATTATACTATCATCTCCTCCTAAAATTTCGAGGCAATAAAATTATTCTCGTTCAAAAAGGTTCCAACTATAGACATCTCAAACATAGCTTCTTTATTCAGTGGAAGAGCCTCTAGAGGAAGAAGAAACGAGCCCCGCAACTGTGAGATATACCATTACCATTTCTTCATTATTAGTGAATGATCTATATGATACTGGTGTATCTCACTCTTTTATTTCAACTCATATTGAAAATATTTTTATTATTCTAATGGAGAAACTATCCTATACAATGGATATTATTGCACCCCTTGCTATGAAGAGAGATATGGGTCTTCGTAGTCCTACTTGTGCATTCTCTCTATCAAATATCAAGCTAGCTTGGAGTTTTTTGGTTCTTGATAAGAAATTTGTTGACATCATATTCACGATGGACTGGATCATTGCCAACAAATCCCAAATTTATTGTTATCTTTGATGGGTATACATTACTACAACTAGTGGTGTGATACTTGTGTTTCCATGAGAATGAGACCCAATGTCATGTAGAGAAGGAATTTCTTATCGAGATTTGGGGAAAGTGATATCAGTATTTTTTTTATCTGGGGAAGGATTCAATGTTTGGTTATCTCCCTCTAGTCGTTGATGAGTTTTCCAACATTTTTACTATGGAATTCTTTGGTCTACCACTGATGAGAGAGGTGAAGTTTTCTATTGACATAATTTCTGGAAATCAACTAGTATCCATTATCGCATACCGAATAGATCTAGCTAAACTGAAATAGCTAAACCCCAAACTGGACGATCTTCTTGAGAAAGGCTTTACCCACCTAAGTGTGTTAACTTAGGCAGCTCCGGTTCTCTTCGCATAGAAGGATGATAGATCTCTTCTCCTTTGTGTTTATTATCAATATCTTAATTCAGTTATGGTAAATAAAAAATATCCATCACCACGGATTGATGATCTATTTGATCAACTAAAAAGGGGGAAGTAGTTTTCGAAGACCGACCATCGATTGGGGTTACAATCAGTTGAAGATAAAAGAATCTAACATTTAAAAAACCACATTTCTGAGTAGGTATATACTATATGAGTACCTTGTTACGCCCTTTGGTATGACCAATGCTCCTCTAGTTTTCATGGGCTTAATGAACATGATTTTTCATGAGTATCCTGATACCTATGTTGTAGTCTTCCAGGATGATATTATTGTCTACTCCAGGTCTAAGGATGATCTTGTTCAACATCCAAGAATAGTTTTGAGTCTTCTGAGAAATCACCTCCCTTATTCCAAGCTTTGATCGTATGATTTCTTCATTTTGGTTATCAAATATTTGGGACATGTGGTGTATGAAAAAGGTGTATCAGTTGGTCTTGATAAGGTGAAGTCTATTATGAATTGGTATCAACCACAAAATGTCATAGAGATCTGGAGCTTTTTGGGCTTAGCCAGATATTACTACTGGTTGATGAATGACTTCTCGAATCTGGCTTCTTTGATGATTTCTCTGACTCGAAAGGGGGTGATTTTTGCATGAGATGATAAATTTTAGAGTTATTTTCTTGAGATGAAATTTATTTTGACTACTAAGTCAGTGTTGAATCTTCTAGAAGGTGGGTAGGGCTATGTGGTTTTATTGATACATCAAGTTCAGGCTCAGGGTGCTCACTTATACAAGATGATAATGTAGTATCTTTTGGATCTCGTTATGTTAGGCCACTTGAGAAGAATTATCCAACCCATGACCTAAAACTTCCCATAGTGATGAACATGCTTAATGGTTGAGGGAAATACCTTTTTGGAAAAGGTTTATGGTATATTTAGACCACAAAATCTTGAGTTATATCTTCTCTCAAAAATATTTGAATCATCAACCAAGGAATTGGGTGGAATACCTATAGGCTTTCAACATTGACATTTCCTATACCCCAGGGAAAGGGAATGTCATTAATGATGAATTATGCCAGAAACATCCAAGTAAGGTAGTTTATGATTCCTCAAAAGAGTGTAATTTCATGGATCTCTTTACATAGTATCATATTGGATTTTAGGTGGAAAGGGTTGTGGTTCCCTTATACAATGTTATGTTGACATCTACTCTTCTCGAGATGATTATTCAAGATGAAGAGCTTGATGATGAGTTTCGGGGAATTATAGATTCTCTTTATGGCATGGAGAGATTTTCCCAATGGTCATTCTCCAAAGAAGGTGTTCAATGGTATCTGAAACACTTTTTTGTGCCATTATCATCAGGGAAGGCAGCGAGGGGAGATTTCTATAACTCCTAATTGGTTGTGTACCCAGTAAACAATAAGATTTTCTATGACATGAGGTGGTAGTTCTGGTGGCTGGGTATGAGGTAGTACATTTCTAAATTTGTCTCTCATTTCTATGTGTGCTAACAAGTGAAAGACGAGTTCCAAAAAGCTTTGGGTTTTCTTCATCCATATCCAGTACCTACTTTGAAGTGGGATGATATCTCTCTGGACTTTTTGGTTGGGTTTCTGTGTACCCCCAGAATGAATAAGGCAATATGGGTTTTGATCGATATGCTAACCATGTTGGGTCAATTTATACCCATTCTAGATATGAACGAAATTGAGAAGTTGGGAAACAATTATGTGACACAGATTGTTCAATTGCATAGAGTTCCATCAGCTATAGTTTCATATTGGGATCCGTGGTTTACTTCTCACTTTTGGATAGGATTTCAAGAGGCACTGGGATCTAAATTCTATTTCATCATGGACTATCATCCATAGATGAATGTCTAGAAATAAAGAGCTATATAGATTATTGAGGATACGCTTTGTGCCTAGGTTCTTGACTTACTTGGGTCTTGGGATGATGATATAGTGTAGGTTGAGTTTTATTACAACAATAGTTACCAGTTTTCAATTAGAATGGAACCTTTCAGAGCCTTGTATGATCGGCCTTGTAAATATATGTTGTGTTTGTTGGAGGGTGGTGAAAGTTCCTTGGTTGGACCCCTCTTGGTGAAGGAGACAAAAAATAATATTCAGATGATTTTTTAGAGGATGATGATAGCATAAACATGATATAAGTCTTATGATGATTGCCACAATAGTCCTTTGGAGCTTTCTGTTGGTGATCATGTTTTCTTGAAGGTTTCACGCCGGTTGGGTCATCGACGGCTTTGGTGACATGTGAAGCTTGATCCTCACATTATGAGACCTTTTGAGGGTTTTGAGAAGGTGAAAAAGGTTTTGTACTATTTAGAATTTCCATCATAGATGATGTTGATACATAACATGTTCCATGTATCACATCTAAGAATTTATCTCTCTAATCCAACTCAAATTTTGAGCTAGAGTGATATTGGTATTGAGCCTGATTTATCGTTGTCTTACTGGCCTATTGGGATAGTTGATTCTGAGGCCAAGGTACTTTATGGGAGGATGATATGCTTGGTTTGTGTACTATGGAAGTATGAATCTAATAGTCTCGAGACATGGGAATGTGAGGCATGATGATAGTGTAGTGGCCTAGCTCTTTGGCATGGAAGCTTATTCATAGGCTTTCTAAGGGCAGAATGTTTTTATGGTGATGATGTTGTAACATCCCATTATGTTGATCAGGTATGTTTTTACCTTTATTTAGGTTTCCCCCAAGGTTAAAAGTTGTTATAGTTATTTTTATGTGCTTACTACAAGTTGAAGAGTAGATACATGTCATATACCTGAGGCACACAACGTATTCTAGTTGCTGGATACAAGTCATGAAGGGTAAGATCACGCTATGAACCATTACGCATCGTAAATGGTGGGTACACATCATGTAGGGTGAAAATATCAGTTTTTAACACTAGGCGATGGTATTTTCATCGTAACGTATCTAGTGTGGACTACACGTTGTGACCCTTGGGTAGACATCATGACCTAGAACACTTCCAATTTTAAATCATGCATGTATTTATTTTTATCCATTCTGTTCATCAGATCATTATTTCTCTCAACCCCAAAACCCTTCTTAGGTGATTTTTAGAGGTTCTCATCCTTCCGAATCGATCCCATCAACTTTGGATCATCTTTTTCCTTACAATGTGATTCTCGGGTAATCATTATCCCTTGTTCTTCATGTTTATATGTTTCTCTCCTCTTGGAGATTCAATGGATCATATTGGGATTTATAGATCCATTCCCTATAGTGTCAGATCATGCTTCTAGGTTGGATTTCAAGATCTCTTTCACCTTCATTCTCATTGATAGGTTCTGTTGTGAGTGCTGTTCTTAGAGAAAGAGGTAGGTGGTACTGTCCTGATTTGGGTAAATTGATTGCCATTGTATTGCTTGATTTATTTCAGCTACTGATTTAATTTAAATTGATTCATCTTGTTTTCAATTTCTTTGATAAAACCCAATACAAGTAAATTGGGAGTTTTGAAATGTTTTTTTCATGAAAATTTGGAAATCCCCCAATTCCATTGAATTTAAATTATTAAATTTAAATAGTGGACTTGATGGAAAAGTGTTCAAGTAAAATGTTGAATTTAACTTTCCAAATGAAATTTGAAAAAGGAGATATTTTTTTGAACGGATTTCAAACACAATAAAATGGATTTAAATGATTTGATAGAAACCCATTGGTTTTATCTTTTTAAAATGAATGTTTTTAATAAGACCTATTTTCATTTTAAAGGGAAGGAAATTGAAATTTTTGAAATGGAATAAAGGGATTTATTATATTTTATGTTGTATTATAATAAATATACCATCATGTAAGTGCACATGAAAGCCTTAGGTAGTTGGTAAGTTATTTGGATACACTCTACACTATAACAATGTTCTAAAACAAACCTGCAGGGGGTTACATCCTCTATGGGAGGGTGACGAGTTGCCTCTAGGCAGTGTCAAGGGGACGCGAGTGTAATATTTTTTTCCGTGTTCACATAGATAGTGTCAAATCCTATAGCTGGTTAATACCCTCAAACCTTTTGTAAGATGACCATGTTACTCACTTGTTGGTTTTTATTTGAGACATGACACTAAAAAAATGTCATATACCAACAGATATATGTTGATAGATAATATATTTGTTGGTAAAAAATGATCAATTCCAACATATGTTATGTTCTATTGGTATTGGTTTTATGTACCAACACCTGTTTTTACAAATAGTTGTGTCTGTTGACATTGATAATTTAACACCAACAAATCTTTTACCAACAATTAAATCTATTACTTTATCTTATCAATACTAACATTTTGATATATGTATATTATATTTATTAAATGATATAAATTATTAGTATTTTAATAAAATAATAAAATAATATGTTTTTATTGTCAAATTATAAGTCTTTCATATATAATATACGTATATCTTATATAAAAATGGTGATAAATGATTATAATTCTTGGTAACTCGAATAAGATTGATTGTACACTAAAAAACTAAAAAAAATAAAGTTACATATATATAATTTCAATATATGTATCAAAAAAAACTTTTTTATTTAGAATGTATATAAATTTAAAACCTATTTATTTATATATAAATGCATTATATATCCTTATATTTTTTTAAATTATACCAATAATATGATTCTTAAATTAAAATTATCAAAAAAAAGATCACATCATTGTTAGCATTTTTATTATCACACTTTAATACTGTTAATTTATTTTTCTACCACTAAATGGTGTGTGGGGATTATAATAAATGTTTTATTATTATTATTTTTTATTTTTATTTTTTTAATTTCCTCCCCTGAAATCACCCCACCCCATCCCCTTCCGGTTCGCATCGTGCACCCCATCTAGGAGGATCCTTGACCTTGCGCCACCTTCCTCCTCCGTCCATGTAATGGGGTCATCCCTCCTTCCAATTTTTCCCATGATCTCCCCTAGTTAGCATTCCTTCTCCTTCGATGTCTTTTTTTTTCATTGTAATTTTCATTCTATTCATTGTTGTGCATGTGATCCATCCAAACCCTAACCAGATTTTGTGTATTTTAGATTTTTTATTCTCGATGGTTAGTGTTTTTGAGACTTGATTGATGTTCTTTTTATCCATTATTGTTGAATTCATTTTATTTTAGTATATAATATGGTCATTTTACCCACATTTTTTGAAGGTATTTTTGGTGTTGGGAGTGCATAATATATTTTATCCATGTTTCTTTATTCTTGCTCAATGCTAAATTTCTCTACCAGGGAAGTGTCGCCATCCATGTCTTGTACCATTGTGTAAATGACACTCCCATCATCCATGATTACATCAAACTGCCTCCTACCAAACCATCGCCCTCTATTAACTTATGTATCATTCCTTTCCTTTAACATCACAAGGACAATACTCTGTGGACGATTCTCACAAACCTTGATGGAGTCAACTGGACCAAGCTTAACCCATTCCACTTCAGTGGCTGCTTCAAATTCTAAATGCAGTTTCACATAAGATATCATTTCAGCTATAGTAAGCATACGGAAAATGATTAGATTGGCAGGAATCGAAATATGTGAATCATCATTGCCACCTCATGTTCATATATTTAATTTGTTGAAATATGTATACCAGTTGACATATATATATATATATATATATATTTAATTTTTTTATTATATTGAACACCACCATGATATCAATGTGTGATTAAGTAGTAGTTGTGTTTCATGTTAACACCAAAGATTATTTTAGTATTTAAAATTAATTATTGTACATGTTATTTCAAAGGTCGTTTCATTGTAACTTTTATATGATTTTTTTTTGTTAAAGAATGTTACACAAAATAAATTTTATTCCCATATTAATGAATGACTTTATTGATATTATTCGTTAAAATTAAAATTAATTTCATACTTCGCATTGTGGCGTGCATAAACCACATATATAGTTTTAACTCATGGACATGTTTTTTCCACTTCAAAAGAGTTATGGTTTTGAGAAAAATATAATAATAGAAGAAATCAACATAAATAAGTGGCATTATAGAGAAGTAATTATTATTTTTTTTAAAATTGTTCATTAAATGTTATAAAATGGATCCAAATTGTGATAAACACTTTATGGTAGTGTATTTATATCATTAGGTGTTCTCCCAATCTTGTTGATGTAATGGACATGTAGTGATTTCCAAGATTCACTTGAGGTTGCTTCTTCAATTTTGTTTTCTATTTTTGTGAGAAATTTCTATATGATTTATATTAGTTGAGATTCCTATAGTCCATGCATGGGATTTTATAGATGTTAAATCTACGTATAATTGAATTGGATGGCATTAGTAAAATTATTGAAGAAAATTAAGGCAATTGAATAGTTCTAGGTTTCCAGATATTGGTCCTTCAATAGTAAGGATTTATTATTCCTTTTTTATCTTTTCATAATTGGATGCTAATAAATTTTTTTTCAAGTTATATATTTTATTTGAATTTTTGTTCAAATTCTATTATTATATTATTGTTTAATTTTATAATTTACTAGGGCAAGAGTTTTGTGTTTTTTTAATCTTATTATTATTCTTATATTGACAATGGAATTGAAATTTATATGTTTCTTCATGTAAGGTGAAGTAAATATTATGTAGCATCATTGATTTATCTTCTAAGAGAGAATCCAAACATTTGAAAAGGGGTGGCTTTGTCATCACCTATGTGTGTAGCACTTAGACAGTTCTAAAGTATAGTATGGGAAGATGGATTCATGGTTACACAATATACCCTATGTGAATTTATATGTTACCACTTTTCAAGAATTTTTAATGTGAATAATTTTCCCCCGTTACCCCATACCATTTTTTATCATTTACATAATATTTTGAATCACTTAGACTATAGAAACAATATAATGATGATATAGTTTTACTAAATTAGGAAACTCTACAATGATGGTGATATAATTATCTCGAATTAGTAAACTAACTGAATGGCCTGAAGGCCTTTTTATTATTTTTTGACTATCCACATTTTAATGGGTGAGGTGGAACTCTTACAAGGACCGAAGGCTTAGAGAAAATTACATGACCCACAGTTCTTAGTAGAAATCACCCAAACAAGGCAACATATGTAAAGAACCATAAATTTCAAGGAAATTTATTTTCTTAAATTCTTTTGTATTTTATGAGTACGCAGTTTCTGACAACACCTAATTCTAAGGCCCGGTGTGCCCGAAATCAATTTCCGATGTTTATATCGGGTATGTTCAGCGAACAAACGAGCGGGTTTTCTATCATTTGAAACGGTGCTTGGAATCAAAATCTGAGGGCACAGATGAAACTATAGTGGCGGTAATTTCTTAAGAGGACCTTTACCAAAGGTGCGTTTTCTCGGGAAGAGTTGTTAAATTTTGGGGATTAATAAAGAATTGAATAAAATTTGTGGTACAAATTTTATTCCTAACTTAAGTGGTTTTTTCCTAGGAGTGGGAGTTGGGGTGGGACCCACAAGTTAGTAACTACCCATGAGAGGATGAAGGTGGGGTGGGGCCCACACGAGCCCAACCCTTCACATTCCCTAACTCCTCTAAACCCCCCTCTTAGGTTGTGTAACTCATCTTAACTTGGTTTAACTTCCCCATTAATTGGGTGACTTCTCCTCTCATCACATTAATTTAATACCAACACACACCAATTTAATTAATTGAATGATGAGTTTTAATTTTGGAAATTTCAAATGCATGGAAAAATAATAAAATACGTGTAGGCCTTAGTTTATTTTTTTGGTTGGTTGTGTGATGATTTTGGGGAGAGAACTCTAAGTCCCTTGAAGAACATCACCACATTTTTTGAAGAACACCAACACTCCGACGAAGAACGTTGACTTGGTAGTCCTGATATTCTTCATCCTCTTCCTCCTCCATGACAAGGGAGGAGATACCGATGACGATGGGAACGATGCCATCATCCGCGATGCTTGACAACCATGAACTTCCTTCGAGGTATGGGTTACCTTCGATCTAGTTTTATTTATCAATCATTGTGGATTTAAATATGACCGCTTGTTATTGTCATAACGGGAGGAGATCGGACCGCACAAACACAGCCGATCCTCCTCCACTTTTTATTGTTGATATTCATTGATGATTTTGGCGAAGGTGGCACGGTGTTGTTGCACCGCGCGGGAACAAACAAGATGGCGGCCGGAGCGGGCTGCGGCACCATCGCGCCGCGCCGGTCGGACGGGAGCCCCGGCCTAAGGCCACGATGGTCAGCAGCATGGGCGGATGGGCTCGGTCGACTTCTGAAACTCTAGTAGGCGGGACACCCGCGGATCCCATAGCCGTTTAACCGGCTGACCATAATGGTTGGTCGTTTTCCAGAAAAATTGGTGGGTTGAAACCCCTGGCCAGCACATAGGGGGGACCCCTTAGGGTCCGCCGTTTTGGAACCAGGTGGCGACACCCCCCCTTCGCACCCCGCTCGACCGTGAGCCGATCCGCGGCCAGCTTCCAAGTCGGGCCGCCCCCTGGCGGACTGGGTCATGCCCACCCAGGTTGGGCCTCTCCCAGCCGGGCTAGGCCGCCCCAGACGCGGGCCGCGCCACGCCAGCTGCTGGCTGGGCCGCGCCAGCCACGGGCTACGCCGAAATGGGCTAGACCAGGACCCGAGTCAGGTCGACCCAGTTCGGGCCGACCCAGGGTGTATTGGGCCGGGTCGGACCGGGCCCAAACCCCCTATTTTCGGACAGATTCATTTAAACGTCCATATCTTGGGATACAGACCTCTGATCGATGCACCATCAGTTTTGTTGGGATCCTTGGATCGAGAAGGTCATTTTTTTATATTTCATTCAATATTTTGGTAAGGTTTGGGTATGGCCGGGTTGGTTTGAACCTGAAACCAACCGGGCCCTTAGAGTGGAGACGCTTATAACTTAACGATCGGACGTCCGAATGATGTGCCATCAGTAACGTTGAATTAATCTTAGTGAGAGATTTATTTTGGATTACTCCACTTGAGGTTTGGACAGAGCTGGATTATGGTCAGGTTGGTTTTAGCTTAAAAACCAACTGGGCCCCTAGGACGGAAAAACCAATATCTCTCAGACTGGGCATCTGTTTGACGCTCCGTCTATCGCGTTGAGTTCTTATTGATGAAACAGAACATTTTGATACATCAACTATAGACATCATGACATTTTCTGTATCCAACCCCTTGGATCGTGGAGCGGACCCTCCTAGAATCGAGCGTGCTATGTGCGGGAACCCTAGAGCTGGATGCGACTACGGTGACGATGGCGACTGTACTTGGATCCTACGTGGGTTCGGCAGTGAGGAAGACTGTACTTGGATCCTACGTGGGTTCGGCAATGATGATGACTATACTTGGGTCCTATGTGGGTTCGGTAGCGATGGTTACTGTAGTTGGATCCTATGTGGGTTCGGTAGCAAAGACTTCTGTACTTGGATCCTATGTGGGTTCGACAGAGGAGATGATTCAGAGGCTACATATAATCATCTCCACCAATCTTTGTGAGTAGTATACCCATGTGAGCTGAGTCTTGAATTTAAATCATTATCATCAACATGACTGACTTGCTTTTCTGTGTTGATTGGGTTGTGATTTCCTATGTGGACTGGGTTGTACTGGGCTTGTGAGTTGGAGCCTAACTGGAAATGATGACTTAGGTATATGTATGGGCATATACCTAAGTAGAGTTGGTTGATACTTCGTGTTTGTATACTTCCTTTGTGGTTTATCCTTTGTGGATTCTGGGAGACCTTCGGGGCTCTCGGGGTCTGTATTGGGTATCGTATACTCACCCCAGCACGGGCTATGCCCGCACTACGTTGTGTTGGTTGTAGATGATGGATAGTGCTGATCGTGGTTGAGGCTTGTGGAGCGAGACGGTACCCGGAGGTGGACTATCAAGTGGGACGTACATGGAGCAGACGGATGGACCCATGGAGCTGAAAAGAATATCTGTACCCACCCTTCAGGTGGGAATTCCGGAGGACGACTTGGTGGTTGCTGCTTTACTTTTCAGCTGTTGTACTTTCTTTTCAGTTGTACTGTACTTTCAGTTGGGTTTGTATTCTGGCACATTTACTTTTCCGTACTTACTTTTGTAATTAGTTTACTTAGTTTTACTTCATCTTGCGTACTCTGTGGTCTTTTTCTTCTTATATAAAGGCAAGGGCTTCCCTTTTATTGGGAATTATGCCTTTGGTGCTAGTCATCAGCCCCTGGCCTATGGAAGGCAGGCTTGGGGTAGTCACAACACAGGCCCCGAGGACGGGTCACAACAACTTAGAACTGCCTCTCCCCAGCACATGTCATGATATTAGGGCTCCCCCTTAAAAAGGCTGGTCATCTAGTTTTCATGTCTATAGACGCACATGCCAGGTTCTGATAGAAAAGACATACCCTCTCATTCATCCAATTCTAGTTAGCTCTGCTCTGGTGAATGTGCCTGCTCTGGTCCTCATCTAGAGCCTTGTCCCTTGTAGTCTAACTGGCACATCTACATATTCATGTGGCCCGAAGGCTTTTGGGTGGGACGAATGCCTTAAGGTGTCCTAAATTCCTTGAAAGACAACTGGCCTGAAGGCCTTGGGTGAACTGAAATCCTTGCAAGAAACATGAAATTTTGAAGTAGCTATAAAAAGAAACATGAAATTTTGAAGTAAGTGAAATTATGGGAAACATTACATTATTAAGTAAGTGAGTTGATTTTAATTTCAATAGAAATAAATAAAAATAAAAATTATAATAAATAATCTATCGTAGTAAAGTGATATTCTTAACCATGGTCATAGCATTGTAGGGGAGATGCCAGAAGAGATGTGGAATATTTCATTCAAGCTGTTTGAAATCCATTAAACATCTTAGTGTGTATGATATTAACACTTAATTGACCCTTGATTTCTTTCATTCTCTATAGAAGTATCCACAACACTTGATGGGTAAGTTCATCTTATTAATGTTATTATATTATATTTATTTTTAATGCATTAGCTGTTTTTTTCTCCTTGTCAATCACATGAAAAAGTAAGGCTACCTATTATAGTGAAGTATAAAAATCCCATGGGGTGGGATTGGGAACAAAGAATAGGGAACTCACCTTCTTCTAATCCTTAATAATATAGACTTATGAAAAGTTACTAGAGGTAGGATGAAAATATGTCATCATTAACCTCTGCAATGTTTGGGAATGTCCACATCTACATCATAATGGAGAAGCTATTCTATCATTGTCTTATGTCCTAGTTAAGATTTTTTTTGAAGTGTTTCCATTATCTGGGAACAATTTTAGAATTATTTATGTAAAATATAATTCATAATAATAGTAGGGTTATTATGATATAGTCCATATAAATAGATGGCTTCATTATCAATCAAAATAAGAAATTGGATTATCTTAATTGATAGGAATATAGTGTTCAGTTTTGGAATGTTTTGAAATAAAATCCCATTTTTATATAACATATAGATCTCTTATAATTAATTTACCTTATTTTATGCTTTATTTACCAAAAAATAACGATATTTAACACTTATGTTACATATAAACTATTTAATGATATGGATTCTACAAAAAATGGAATAAATGGTAAATATTTATATAAAATGTTTCATCTTTTATTTCGTAATGATTTTTCATAACTCAAGCATGATTTTTTTGTGGGTATGAGTCCCGATTATGAAATATTATGAAATTATTTAAATACATGTTAATCCACACTACATAATTATGAGAGGTGGAGTGATTAAGATTTATTTGTTTCATGTGTATCTAGTAGGACTTGATGTTAGATATTGACCAAATGCCATAACCATAGGCGATTTCGGTTTTATGGGATTCTCTTGAATTAATTATCATAGCTGTGCATATTGATCCCAATTCCACACATGTAAAGGAAATGATTCCATACATGTAAACAAACTAGATGGCATGGACTTGTCACATACACAAAGATGGATCCTCTCATGAGTCTCTTTGAAAAAAAATAAAGTAGTTTCTTGCTTCCATGTTTCATTTGTCATCACTTTCTAAAAACACAATTTTGAGATGTGACTATACCATTAAACTTGATTGGACTAATCAACACTATTATTTTGATCCTGTTAAAATTAATGTGACTCGTAATTGGACCTATGGTAATTTTATAGAACCTATTTTAAATTTCAATATTAATTCTCTTTGAAATGTATTCTAGTTACACTATTTGATGATTTATAATCTTTTTTTGTTTCCATTTCCAGATAAGGAAAGAGATGATTTCATTGAATTGTATGAAAGTTGAATTTCCTACATTAGTGGTGAATCATGAATATGGAAACGTTTTATAGAAGTATACTTTAATCTGTAAGCACAATTACGAGAACAGGAACCTACTGCAAACATAATGGGGCCTCCTTGGTTAACCCCAACATTGAAAATCTCTCCCAGATTTCTACTTCAACCCATAAGTACATTGGTACAAAAAAGGCATGGAATAAATAGGACATTATTACATGCCTAGATTTTGTAACAAGCATGGGGATGGATCCTATTTGGGGGATCCTGTTTAGGGTGATCTAGATTGGGAGGGTGTGTTGGGATTCCATTAAGGGGATATAATTTTTTTTATAAATTTGTTTTGGGATGAATTTAATTATTCATATAATTATTTTTTTCAACGATTGAACATGTGTTAAAATCATCATTGGTTTAATAATTTAAATCGATGTATTATATATGTTAAATTAATAAATATAACATGAAAATTTATTAAGAAAAAAATTATACTTTTTATTCAAATATAATTCATAAATAAATATTATATGTTGGTAATATTATTACCAATAGGAAAATTTGTCACTGTATATACTGGTAAACACTTTAACCAACCTATATATTATCAAATGGTATTATTATAATTAAAATAGAACTATTTTTTCTATCGAAAAACATGTAGCGATAGATTATTTACCAAATATTTAGTGATAGAGACTGATATATTGGTAAAACGTTTTACCAACTGAATTTTTTTTACCAATAGATATTCCCCCATTGGAAAAAGTGAAATATGTTTTAGTGTAAATGTATGATAATGTTGTTTGAACTTCTTTACATACATACTGAATTTATATAAATTGTTTTATATAATTTTCTTACTTAATTCATTATTTAATAAGTATTCCATTTCTTGTAAATTATATCCTGTGTTTTAAAAGTATTTTACATTATTAGAAAATATATAGCATGTTTTGTTTAAATGTGATTTTGAAATAAAAAACCTATTTTAACTTAAAAATTGTAAGAATTCCCTTTGGTTAAAATATATTTTCGAATCTATTATGGAATATTTAGTTGTATCCTACTGGGCATTGGCTCACACCATACCTTTGCCTTTGGGTGTTTGTAGACCTTGTTCTTAGAGGTTTGAGCAAGAGGAAAGGATCACTAAGAGGTTGATCAACCTGCTGAACCATGGTATTTATGAGTTGTGTCCTTAGAGACTTCGGTTTTGTTTCCCCTATTTGGTACTTTAGGTTATAGTACTCTGGGATTTTATGCCTTGTTGTTTTCTTGTAATTTACTCCCAGTAGAGTTTTCTTTTTATATTCATACTGTTTTGGATACCTTTATATTACTTTTTCTTATGGAAACATCATTACCACTTGTATGTTTTATGTTTCCATGTGCTAGTCACCAACCCTAGGGGATCAAGAACTCCCTTCATGTGATGTTAGGGCCAGACCAGTTATCAAGTTATCAGGGTACCCGGGTCGGATAGTCACAACCATCCTCTTAGAAACTATATTTCATTTGGTATATCACTCTATAAAACACAAACCCAATTATGTTTCGAAATAATTATTATTTCTATTTTTCGAATAATTAAATAATAAATTATTATTTCTATTTTGTTTATTGTATTATATGAATTTATATTATTCATTAAGAAGAAGCCTTTATCAAATATTTCTATATTGGAGGTGTAATCATATTTCTTTGTATACATGAAATATTCATTTATCTAGGATAATAATTCTTTTATCCTAGCCTCATTTTCAAAAATATCATCGTGCTGCATGAATCATAAACCATGTGTATCAAAAAAATTAAACCCATTCATTTTACATTGATTTATTACAATCTCATATCAATAGATATTAAAATCAGATTAAAAAATAATCCTCTTGTATACAATCTTGATGTACTTCTTGTATTCAATTCACCATTGTAAAAAACATTACTCAATTACATGAAAGAAAAATTAAATCTCCCATCATTATATATTTATTAGATATGAAATCTTGTATATTTATGACATTTTCAAAACATATATATGGTATCATATATATTTTAGAATAAAATAATTTAATTTTCTGTGGACTCTACACATGGTTTTTAAAAACACTTCAAGTATTATGGGTAGCTTATTCTCCAAAGGGTATCTTTACATAATTATATCACTATATATCCTTCATTTCCTTTGGTTTGGTTGGTTTTGTTGACTCTCCATGACCTCATTTGTTATTTCCTTATTTGAAACACTTATTCTTTAGATTTTCCACCATTATAATTATGATTTATCCTGGACCACCTATGTTATTATTATCTATACTCAACATATTGAGGATATCAAGTAAACTTTTATAGAACTCATTAGTTTTATAATAATAAATAATCCTTCAGAACTAGTTAAGTAGTGATTTTTAAATGAATTCCTATGTTATATCATGTTTAAGAGGTAAACCTAATCTCTTTGATTCATTAACCTCTCCAATCATATTGAGATCATAAATTGATACTGATATTCCTTCCACCATTTTCCACGGAAATCATTCCTTAGAAATCATAACTCTTTCATGCCTAGCTTTACCCCAAATATATAATTTCAAGGATGTCTGCCACATTATAAACATCCATAATATTATGTTTATTTGGAAACATGCTCTCGATTGTCACAAGCATATGAGTAGATAATTATAGATAATTATATATATTCTTATCATTGATATTTATTTGTATTTATTTTACTCATTAACCAGTAAATTTCATAAGAAGGGTTTTCTCCAACTCATAGAAGTTTTCATCACGATTCGTTATTATTCTCAATTTATAGTACCAGGGAAGGATGTTACTAAAATTTTGTTTTTAGTTATCCAATATTGATCTCAAGGTTGATATTAAAGATTATGATTCCATTGTATTCACCACAATATTTTATTAGTTGAGTATCATGTCTTATATTCTATTCATAACATTTTTTATTAAAAGTAATACCACTAAGATATTTCACCAAATACATCATATCCATTTGGTAAACCAAGATCCTAATTTCTTCATGAATTACAATACTTTGAGAATGTTAACTTTTCATTAATATATCTAGAATAGAAAAACTATTAGTAATATCATATATTATTCTCAGATAGATGAGTGGATAACTGTTTATCTATGTCCATCACACGAAATGAAATAACCTATATTTCTCTAGTATCTAATATTTTAGGGTTTCCTAGCTATGTGTTGTCCAAATTAAACACTATGAATATCGAACCTATCTATCAGGGTTACCTTACTAATGAATTTACTTAGAAAAGATAATCAATTGGAACATAACTATTAGGTTCACCCATATTGAACGATTGAGGTATCCAATAGTTCCTCCTTTGAAGGAATCTCATAATTTATATTTGATGGGTTTTTTGAAGTATCCCAAGTTAAATATACATCATATGAGTATAAAATTTATAATTATTTCATAAAATGAAATCATTATTATCTCATATTTTATTAATTTATTTATGTATGAATCTAATGGAAAAAATGTCATATAAAAGTAGGTGAGTGTACAAAAGAACTATTTTAGGTGGAATATGGTGACGACCATGAAAGGAAGGAAATAGAAAATAATGACCATGTATCCTTAATGGAATTTCTTTTGAACACCCTAGAAGAGATAGGGGAATATGTAGTTATTGAAGATCTAAAATAATATGTTTATATTATGTATAAAAGAATACTTAATTTTCATACCAATAAAATACAAATGGATTGGTTTAGCACCCAAGAGTTTATTTTAGTATATAGTTTTAATTAAATGAAGATAAACATTAAGGTGTAATTCAAGACATGAGATAATATGGCATCTTTCTTCGGGTAACCCTTACATGAGAAGCTAGATTGTGAGAAATTTCTTTAAGATTAGCATCTTGAAGTGGATAAAGGTACCAACATAATAAGGATTTTTCAGAATGGTTTGAAAGTTTATTTTTTTGTTTAATATATTTATTGTGCATGATGGATTGAATTGGGGATTTATTTTTCTTAGTTCCCACTCAACCATAATGTTGAAATTTTAAAATACCAAAAAAAGGATTTGAGGTATGCATGCATGTGATGATTTATTTTTAGAATCCCAATTTCATCCCCTAAATTAAAATAGTCACACCATATTAATGATTAATTCATTATACAACCCCCAACCTTTGTTACTTTCCCAAAAATAAAAGCCAGACATATGAAAACATATACAAATTATTCTTATGTATAAGGTTTATGAATATTTTACGTAATAATTTACAATTTTCTATCATTAATAATGACTACATGAGCAAGCCTAGGGAATAGATATATAACTCTCATATTTTTAGAATAAAAAACAGACCTCCAAGTCAATGGTAAGTGTGACCTAGGGTACCTATACTATAGGAAACATTACTCAATATAGAATAAAAATCACGAAAACTCTAATATATAATATATAAAAATTAAATTAAATAAATAATTTCAAGATAATAAATTTAACTATGCACTAAGGTCAGGGTAGATGAAAACTAAAACTTATGTTTTTGTACGTAACATGAAATTAATTCCATAAATATATATTAGAATAAATATTTCTCTCAAATATAATAATAAAAAATATTCAATTTTCATAAAATATTTATAAACATGAATATTCAAAAAGAATTAAAAATAAATAAATAAAATTTTAATTTATTTTCCATAAATGAGATAAAAGTTATTGAACATTAATAAATAAATAATTATAAACATTTTATAATTAATTATAGAAAATACCTAATTGTATTAATGTAAACACTTTATATTTATTTCCAATATAAACTCCTTCATATTATTCATTATATGGATGTATATTTTAAAATAATATATTTCCTGATATATTAAAATTTTATATTCCACTTTCTATTTTTTATAAATTTTTTATAATTGAATTGAAACCTATTTTTTTATGTCATAAGAAAAATAAAATTTATGGGGTTATGTGAGAACCTTCAAAAAGAATGTTCCTAGAAATATACAACCCAAATTTAAATTTTCTAAAAATATAATCCAATGTTCATAATGGGAACCTTATAAAAACCGATTACCTATAAAAGAATCGTAATACAGATTTAAAATTCAAATAAAATCTGATTTCATCACTCACTTGTCATCTCCTTCAAGCTAAAATTTCAAAATCATCACAACCCACTTTCTTGACCCACACACATTGATGTCGATTTCCCTATCATCATAGAAAACATTACTATCATGACCCCTACCAAATTCAAGAACGAAGATACTGTTTAAACAAACAAACACAAAGCCACCAATCTACCACACCAGGCACACCTTCACTATAGGAATGAAACTCCACATGTTCCACCAACATGAGAGTTACATAAACTATAGAAACTAGTCAATGAGACATCAAGCCTCGAAGCATAACAAAACATTATAGACACCACCATTTATAACAATCATCCTCATTTACCAGTGCCAAAACCTAAAACATCCACTGCCAAATGTTTCCCCTAACATGATTCCAAGACACCGCAAATACCATCATGTGAGACCAAATATTGGGTATCACATGATAGTTTGGGTAGAAAGAGTAGAGTGGAAACATGAATGACCATAACGAAGACAATTCGGGAACCGGTTGATAGCTAGTGATATCATAGATTCTTGAAAGAATCATAACCACTGGAGGAAAGAACAAAACCACAAGAGTAGAACAACAACAAGAAATGAAAATAAAATACCCCAAATATACACTCACCATAAGAAATGTGATGATTCATAAATTAATATTATTTAAATATTTGATGATATCATTTACCAAAACACTTTTGATGCGGTATAAATAATTTTCAAATTAAGCCCTATTAATTTGAACAATTGAAATTAAACATCATGAATAATTCATTATTATTAAATATTAACACTATATTTTTATTATATTTTATAATTTAAAAACCCTTAATAAATTACACTTAAAACATCCTTATTAACATTTTATGTAAAAATTAGAAGTTATGCTATATAATGTTGAAACAAATATATTTTAATATTAACAGTTAATATTATGGAGTATTTATTAAAAAGTATTTTATAAACATTCTAACAAATTATTATAAATTAATTAAAATAAATTAATATATAAACACCTTAATAAATTAAAATATATTTCAAAATACCTTTTATTATAATTTATAAATAATTTATATATCATATAATCCAATTCCAAATTGAATTTAAGAAAAACAATTTTTATCCACTAAACATATTTAAAGATATAGGTTGAATCCTTAAATATTATAGTCATGTTATAATACTTAAACCATTAAGGAATTATTATTATTATTTTACAATTTATATTCCTATCATCTCCTTTGATAAGAATCATATGTTAACGTTTCCCACTCTAAAGGAAAAGGTAAAATATTATATATCAAGTTACCTTTATGTATCATTATACATACCTTAACATAAAAATAGAAATTAATATTAAATATCATATCATATTTTAAGATTCACATTGATATCATTGAAGTGATATGATACTCTATTGTAGAACTGTCAACATAAAATTTTCATTAACTATGATATTCTGATGTTGTATGTAACAACTTATACCAAAATTAAGGTTTTGTATTGAGTTTCTAGTAATGATAACCCAATATCATTAGTATTGACTCAATTGAGTAGAATAATATTCTATATTATAATTTATGATTAGATAAATTCATAAGTAATATTATTTCAAATACATTAATTTTCAGAATTATTCCATGAATCAATGAGAATTGAATAAATCAGATATGCCTATGAGAAAGATTGATTAACAAATATTCAGAGAATAAAACATGATAAGTATCCTAAAAACCTAATAAAACCATTACATTGAAGTTAAAATCATACAAATAATAAAAATAAAGAATGTGTAACTTTCACTATAGTATCTCACTATTTTTTCCTTCGATTTTTGTTTGATAATGAACACTAAGTAACAAATTAATGGTTCATCCCTTTGAGGTGTATCTAAGAGGTGCACTAAATTACCCAAATTCTTTGGGTATAATCCTTTATCCTTAGTAATATGATAGTATATTAAATTAAATAAAGAAAGTAATATGTGAGGTTCTAGAAATAAGAGTTTTATAAATATTTTAATTAAGTATACTACACACACAAGACTCATGTCCTTGTGATCAAGCTAAAATATTGAATTTTTGTTTTAGTAGTTTACCGAACATTCATTTAAAATTCCATTTATATATAAATAAATTGATTCACACTTTTGTTTTTATTAAATATGTAATTAATAAAAAATAGGATTGATATAGTTTATTTTAAATCATTCTTATTTTTTTGAAACTAATTTTGACCAATACCACACTAAATTCATGTTTTCCATGATTTTCGTATGACATCTAAAATCATGGTAATTCCAATATTGGAAGAAAACATAGTTTATAAGTTATCTTTTGTAAGTGATATACTAAATAAAAATGGAAATGGACTAGCTTCAGAGGTAATTTAATAAGAATTAGATAAGGATGGAAATGATTAATACATTTGTTAAATATATAAGATATTTGATGAGGATGTCCAAGAAAATAGAAAAGTTTATAAGTTGGGTAATATTATGTTTTTTTCTACTGATTTAATTAATTTTAGTCATAAGTAATATTTTATCTACAAGAAAATAATATATGAAACATATTATTCTTGAGAATATTGAAAAATAAACAAAGGGATGCATGTGTAAGATAATTTTCACTTAATAATTTGAAAAATAATATTTTTTTGAAGATTATATATGATAATGAATATAATTTCACTAGATTAAGTTGATACATAATATTTTAGAGTTTTGAAAATCCATAGAAGCTGTTTATGAATGATTTTTTCTCCCAATAAATATATTGTGTATGGTTATTTAGGGGATTT
Source organism: Viscum album (assembly GCA_963277665.1). Lineage (NCBI taxonomy): Eukaryota > Viridiplantae > Streptophyta > Magnoliopsida > Santalales > Viscaceae > Viscum > Viscum album. The sequence goes on from OY728166.1 coordinate 1,318,722,147, forward strand.
ACATAACATTTCCCTTCTAAAACATTTATATGAACTACAACGTAGTATAATTTTCTTAGTGTAAAAGTAATATATAATATTCTACTACTGATTCATAATAAATATATCTTTTTTGATTTTTTGAAGTCAATGTTATCAGACGATGAAGGGATGTATTGAACCATGGAAGAAGAAGTTTTACCATAATGGTTCATTGTCTACATTCTGAGGAGAAAGAAATGAAAAATTTCTTGTTCTACATATATCAATTGTTCCATAAAGAATTTCAGGAAGGAATCAGTTCCAAAACTAATATCAATATTCTTACACCGTAGAAATTTTAGTCTTCATACATGGGAATGAAAATGAAAAACAAAAATCCATGTACTCAAGATAATTTTTTCTTAGATTTAGTGGGAAAACCTTTAAAGAATATTTATCTTATAAATCTTTACAAGTATATGTGGATCCTATTTGAGGCACAAGGAAATTAAAAAGTTATTCTCATTTTTGATTGTGTAAAAAATTGAGAAAAATGGATTTCAAACTAATATAAGTGCACCATCAAAGGGAAAAATATGAAATCTACTTTCACTATAAAACCACTAAATCTGATCATACATGGGGGGGAAATTACATGCCATCCTCATTTAGGATATCATGCATTCTATAATTATGTGGTGAAAATTCCACCTTTTGGAGAGTTCTACAAAAATTATACTACCTTATAAAAGGTTTCTTGGATCACTTTAAAATTATATTTTCTATTTAAATTTTTATTTAGTTTTCTTTATTGTTTTGAACTTATTTAGTGATATCACACTTTATAGACATTGGGTAATGTAAGGATACTTATCTTATGATTTTCATATACTTTTCATGCATTGGTCCCCCAAAATGATTTTGTTTCCCATATAGTGGTGGGATGTGAGGTTTTTTTGGAGTGATTAAAGGTTCTGTTTTACTTTTCTAATCAAGAGTAGTGAGTGTAATGACTATTTCATTTCTATAATTAAGCTAAATTTACTACATGAGTTTAATTTATTGATGTTTTAACTAATTAGTGAGAAAGATAAGGATAGTATAATTGTATAATTCATGTTATAACAAGTTAGGTGATGGAATATCCAAAGGGATACCACTATTTTAGAGATTTATTTCAAACACCCATTTACTTTTATAAAACTAGACAGACAATAGTTCTTTATTTCACAATAAAATATGAACCCAAAAACAATTATATCATACTAAAAATTCATCCAATTCAAATACAAACCAAGTCACATAATACTACATTATTTATTTGTTCCGAAACTTCCTTGTTCCACCACATCAATCTAGAACGTTTTTCGAGAAGGAAGGTTTCGTTTTTGTCTTATTGTTCTATTTGTCTTATGTTTTTAATGTTTGAAAATCATGACCAGATCTAATTCTGATCATCAATTTGGGTTTGACCCAGGAGTCAAAATAAAATTAATAGGTATTGTCTGAAATCATAAGATCACTGAAAATTGGATATGGATATTATCACCATTATCTTGGTGGATTCTTTATCCCCATTTACTTCTAAAAGTGAAACTTGAGGAAGTGGAAACATGGAATGAATGTTTCCTAATTTAATGAAATACTTTTTGAATTATTTGCACCTAATTTCTATAAGTAAATTAATAATCCATTTCAACCAAATAATGAATTTGACTTTAAACGTAATTATGGTTTAATCCCACTTCTTAGCATGTTGTTTGGATCGATAGGTGAATACCCAAACAAGAATCATAAAGTGTGTAGGACTATGTAAAATACATTAAAACCAATAATAATCTCATAATTTTATATATTTTGTGAGTTGATATAGCCCATTTTTACACCCTTTTCCATTTCGTTTAGAATATATTATTGATGATTTTATTTCCAAATGTTTTGTTTTTTTGAGTATTTTATTATTTTTCTATCTACTATTTTATTTGGAATTAATTAAATATTTTAATGAAATCTGTGATTTATTTTGCTTAAGAAAACTAAGGATCTTGGAAACAAATTATATATGTTCTAAGAACCTATATTTATATTAGTTTTAATAAACTATTAAGTATAATATATCTTTGAAGTAATTTTTATATTGGATACATCTTGATTTTTTTCATTATTCAATTATTTAATTTCAAAAAAAAAATTTTTTGATTAATTTCTAAAATTAACAAAAAATGAAATTTCACATTTTATGACCCTTATTTCATTTTTTGGAGACTTTCATTGTTATAATTTTATTATTTTATTCTCAGTTCATTGATTTTCATGGATTAAAAACCTAAAATTTAATATGTAAAATAAAATAATATAGAAATTCAGAGGTAAAGTATTAGGTCATGCTTACTTTAAAAGCTTCTAGATTTGGTATGAAGAGATGAAAATATTTAAAAAGGCTATATAGATGGGAAAAAATAAATATTTAGCATTACTATTTCATGAGTCATAGAAGGAGGGTAATGAAAATGGGGAGGTTAAGCACATGAAAATTTTGGAGAAGAGTGTGGAGCTAATGACTATGATCCAAGTATAAGAATTTCTATTTGAATTGTTCTTTTTTAGAGACACAATCTGATGAATTAGGTACTAACAGATCATACCTTTAGATACTATAGGAATATAACTAATAAACCCAGTTGATTGTGACTATGTATATGATTCTTTTAGAGGATGATGTCTAACATGATAGTAAGGATTTAACTTATTTCCAAGAACATCATCCTATTTCAATTTTTTTAACACATGATTTTCGTTCATCCCCAATGAATTCATGGTTAAAAATTGTTTTTTACAAAATTATTTTTAGTTAAACCATTCCTTTGGAAATATACTATAATTTTCCACTTGATGATCTGAGATCATGTCATTACTTATTGATTTATATCATGTTTCTTATTGATATTCTTCTAGTTAGTAACATCATTCAATGTTCAAGTATCAAATATTGTTGTTATTTTCCACTAATTTCAAAACTACTAACAACACATCAACTTTAAAATCTTCTGACAAGAAATTTTGAAATCAAAATATGGATGGAAATCCATGGTTGTTAGAAAAGTTTATCTGGGATATCATACACTCATTTCATGTGGTAGTATTTATTTTCATTTTGACTTGATGTGAAGGCTAACCAAAACTTGTCTCCTCTATGAAAAAATAAAGTAGTAAATATTTATGTGGATGCTAGTTAAGTAATTATAATATGTTCGAAGATATTTAAGTGTTAAAAATAAATTGAAATTATCATTGTTTATACCATTGACCACATCTCACTTCTTTGATCTACTGATTTTTGAACTGTTTCCTTCTATATGAAACATTACATGCTCACTTACATGATTTTAATCAATACTAACCCATCAAACATTCCTATAATATTTTTATTTTCATTTTATTATTTTATATCTTTTTCTCTTATATAATATCTCACCAAATATATGACATATCTTTCAGGTAATGAACACATAATCAAAGGAAAAAAATAAATTAAATATAAAAACTTGTTTACAAAATATTTTGTAGAAACTATTGTGTGTATGAAAAAATAAAATAATTTCAAAAAATATAACTACTTATTTCTGAAATATTAAAATTGTTGAGTTTTATAAAAAATAAATTCAAAAAGTAAGATAATAGGGTGGTGGTGGACAATCCAAATTAAAATTAAATTACACCTCAACCTAAAGAACAAGTAATTTATAGGAAAAATCATATCAACTTCTAGTTTTCCATTGTTTCATGCAATCATTAATGCATTATGTAGACACCTTAGTATAGATACTATGGTACTAAATTATCCCTACTATCTATACTACCATATTTCATTGGATTTTTTAATGAATAGTTTTAAGAATTCAGGGGGTACCCATACAATGTGGTGTAACAACCAGTACATTGATGGATGAGTGGTGAATATATTAAAAGGATATTATTTCCGTTATGCCTTTTTCGTAATGGTAAAACATAGTTTTAGAATATATACGTGTATATATTTGATAGTTTGGAGGCGATATTTAATACCTTTGTGTTTCAATTATACCCTAGAAGAATGAAATATGAAATTAGATCAAATATCATGTGTTTTATGAAATATGGGTCGATTTATTCAACAAAACAAGGGAAATATTAAGGGGTCTTCTCAGAAACTTTTAGAACCATAAATACTCTAAACATTACCTCATGGTCACTTTTTTTAAGGGACTCACCCATTCTAATAAAACAATTATTGATCAATTTTAAGGAATAATTTTTTCTCATATGTTTTCGGTAGATCTCAATTGCATTTTCAAGACAATTTATAAAAAAACAAAAAAAATATTCTATAAGATATATTACATATCAATGATAAACAAATATACCAAGAAAACCGTCCATAATCTACTGTGATTTATAATGAAAACTAACTTAGGGACCAATGCCTCCACTATGTAATGTTTTCCCATTCTGATAGTTGTTTTCAAAAAATTTATAGCACTTCCAAAGTTTATAAGGAAGACAATTTTATTGGGTAAAGACCTAAAATGAATACTAGGGATTATATCTTCTCAAAACCTTATATATAGGCTATAATAATTAACAAAACTATCTTCGTGAGGGAATAGTGTGTTTAGACAAGATCATCCCTTATATTTTCAGTAATAGTATAATAAATAAATCTAAAACAAAAATCGGGCTAATCACTATAAATACCAAACCAATTTAGAAGATCTATAAATATTTAGAATGGATGGATTCTATAGATCCAAGACAAAAATATGTTATAGAATCTCTAATAACTACTTTAAAAAATGTCATAAAGAAGAAAACCTAAATAAATCATGCAGATAGAGAATTAGGGGTAGAGAAAAAATAATGATGTTGAGCACAACTAAATTTTACCCAAGGAAAAATATCATGGAAGTAAAAACTAGTAGTGGTATAAAAGCTCAGAGGAAGCCAAGAATATACTATAAAAAAATTTTAAATGAAATTAGAGAAGAAAATGAGAACCAAAAATATCAATTTCCAGATTCTAAAATTATAGACAAAATCTCTAAAGATAAAATAAATCCAGCTATTCCACTTGAAACATAAGAGAAGAAAGATTCTAAAATGATAAATATATATTAAAGGAAATTATTTAAGAATAAATCAAGGAAATATCCTATAAAATTATGCCTTAACAATCCATTTCTCTAAAAAACTTAACAAAAAATACAAAGATATTAACTTATCATGTTATTTAGTCTTTTAAAAACGCTCCAAAGAAACAATCCATTCATTCTAAATTTAATATATATCCCACTGAATCTAAAATATTAGGAAACAATTATTTCAATATATTAAGATCATTAGGATATTGATACATATAGCCTCACTTAATATTGTAGTGTGATCATTAAAAATATATTCCAACTACAACTCAAGGATCTAAGTTTATTTTTAAATACTTTAACATTAAGGATTAATGGTAAACTTAATTTCCTATGTTACCATTATGAATGTATCAATTTTATTCCTTAATCACTATTTCAAAATTTTGTTTTGCATAACTATAGGATATAATTTCATTTCTATAACAAGCATAACATTCCATCACACACCCTATTGGTAGGCTTGATGATATTTTTGTATGTGTCAGATAGTTTTTTACCCGTTTATTTTCATATCCAAGACATGTAATGTGACAATGAATTCCCTATAATTATGTGTTAGATATTCCTTTCCATAAGTGGTGTTTTAATAAATGTATTTAAAGAGGTGGGACCTTTTATGAAATTGCAGGTGAATATTTTATTCATATATATATTATATCCATGTAATGCATCTTTTAATAAAACTTTAATTTTGATTTATTTGAGCTATACACCATGGATATTAAAGAGGAACAATTGTTATCTAAGAATCATATAGTAATTAAAGGGAACATTTAATTACATTGGAAATATGGGCTTAAGAGTCTACCTTCTTGTAAAGAAGAACCATATGTTAATCTTAGACCACTTCCATATCATTTGAAATATTTATTTTTAGTTGAACTTTGCAAACTAAAAGTCACAATTTTAGGTGAAAATAATGATATCCAATATAAAATACCATTAATAATATTGTGTCCAAATAGTTCAAAAATGTTATAGGCCTGACCATTTATGATATGAAAGGGTTCATCCCTTTATATTTAATATTTAATATATTTATGGAGCTAGATAATAACCCATGTATTTATTGGAAAATAAGGTTAAATCAAAATAATAATTAGGTTTTGAGAGAGGATGTTAATAATTTATTAGAAAATGGGACAATATTTCCTATTTTTTGATAGACCTTGGTTAATCCATGTTCAGTTTTTTTCTAGGAAGGGAGGTTTCAAAAACATTACCAACGATAAAAATAAACACTTTTTAACTAGAACATTGAGAAAATAGATGGTCTATATAAACTACATGAAACATAATTATTATTAGATAAAGGATAATTTTCCAATGACATTAATAGATCAAATAATTGAGAGGCTAGTTGAAAATGATTTTATTTTTCTTGTTGATTGGTATTCTGGTTACAAAATAATTCTAGTATGACATGATGGCTTTGAAAATAGCACTTTCACTTATCCATTTAGGAAATTTTACTACTGGAAATTCCCTTGGGATTTTGTTGTACAATAACCACCTTTTAAAGTTCCACAATGTAAATTTTCTATGATACGGTTGAGAGGATCATAAAGGTATTGAAGAATGATTTATTTATAGATAGATACAATTTTGAGAGATGTTTACATAATGTGGAATTATTTTTGTTATAATTTCAAGAATCAAACTTGATGATTAATTGGGAAAACATTCAATTTATGGCCACTAATGGATATTTCTTGGCCCTGATGTCATTAAGAGGGGCATTGTTGTGAATAATTACATTATTATTGTTATTCAAAGACTACTCCATTTAAAAATTGTGAATGAAATTAAAATATTCTTTAGGGGATGTTGGTTTCTACTAGAGGTTTTTAATTTTTTTTTCAAAACTCAAATTTCCCCTTTGTTCACTACTAATAAAAGATAACCCATTTTCTTTTAATGATAAATGTATAAGATTATTAGTATTTTTAAATAGTAAATCACTTAATTACCCATAATCATTTCCCCTTATTTGAATCATCCATGTGAAATATAGTTTGATGGCAGTGATACTCCTCTAGATGAATTCATTATAAAAAAACAAAAAGAAAAGGTTACATGTGGTTTATTATTATTATATAATATTAGATGATTCTTAACGAATTTTCATCCCAATTATAATGGAGTCACTACCTATTGTGTTTTATCTAAGTAATTTTATGTAGTACCTAATTGGTTGATAGTATATTTTTTTTACTGGTTATTCAACCTTGAATTATTTTCTCTATAAGAAATAGGATATGTTAAAACTGATCTGATTGATACTTAATGTTCAATAATTTGATTTTGAAAAGAAAGACAAAATGTGGGATGAAAATTTTATGGATAATGAATTATCCAAGACTAGTAGTATACAAAATATGGATCTATGAGATAATAAATATTCCTTCCCAGATGAAAACCATATGATTGTGAACTCCATTAAGGAATATTGGTTTATGGATTTTACAAATTTTCTGTAATAATGAATATTTCTTAAGGATACTATAAAAAATTATAGGAATGAATTTATGTCAAAGAAGAAATACAAATTTTTGGACGATTCACTAATGTTTAGGAGATGTGTTTATGGTATTTTGAGTAGGTGTGTGGTTGAGTAATAAATTGTACCTTTCCTTGAGAGTTTTCACTCTTCACCATACGGTGGAAACCACGGGGAGAAATGAATTTACAAATTGGGATCCATGATTTCTTCTATTTTATAATATTATTTATAGATATTTGGAGTTTAGTGTTTTTTTATGATATGTTATAGTGGTCATAAAATGATGGTAGGAAGTATGATCTACCACAAATAGGAATTTTGGGGGTTTAAATTTTCGATGTTAACAACTTCAATTTTAGGGTACCACTTCCATCTTCTCTTGTAAATTTGAAAATTATATTATTTTTAGACTTTGTGTAAAAACTATTCATTGTAATAAATCTACCTAATAATAAAGCTGTTATTTTTTCCAAATTCATCATAAAGAATATATTTTCAATATTTATAGTGCCTTGATAATTCTTTACTAATAACAAAACCCATTTCCTAAAACATGATTTCAATGATTTAACTGAAAAAAATATTTTTGTTCATAAAAAAGAGAAATATTACCATCCTTAGTGAGGATGACGATATATTGTTTCAAATAGATAGTATAAAAACATTATAATGAAAAATATTTATAATACAATGAGATATTGTTCTTTAATGCTAAATTAGGATATGTTGTCTTATAGAACATAAATAAAAACTCATTTATGAATGTATACTTATATAATTTATTTTAAGAAAACATTTAATTTACCTTTGGATCTTCAACCTAAATCCATTTGAGCTATTAAAGATTTTAATTATGATTATAAAAAAATTAGGGATAAAAACTATTTTATTTGAGTGAACTAAATGTTATAATAAAGGATTATAATAAAAATTAACGAATCTAGAATGAAATAAAATAAGTTTTTCCATGATTTTACTAGTTAGAATAAGGACATTATGTCAAGACAAAATAACCATTCTTTCTAACTATCTATATAATATTTTCATCAGGAAGACGATTTCCAAGTAGAAAATTCCATTTACTATCTAAATAATTATGGTAAATGTATATTTTAAGTTGGTGGGTTAAGATAATAGACTCTTATTTGTTAATGAAAAAATAAGTAAACATTAGATTTATAGTTAGCTAAAATTATTGGATGAAAATTGTTTCCCTATTCCTTAGCTTTCTTTGAGTCTATCTGAAGAGTATATACTATGTGATTTATGAGAACTTAGACTTTCTTATTCTTCTTTTTTGGTTTCTATTGTGTTTAATTATAATTTATCCCTATTATTTCCTCTACCTATATTCAATTTCCTCTCACGTTCAATTTCCCTCACATGGATGATCAATCCCTTGGTCGAATTTTTAAAGTCCAGTTTATTAGTTCCACTTATGATAGACTAATTAACTCACAATTGATATCTTCTCCTCATTACGTTCACTCTATTCCTTTGTTTATTTTTAATGAGCATGGATGGTAGGTTAGGTATGGTCACTTTTTCGAATTATGGTCGATCCATTTTTTTATTTCCATAACATGAGTATTCTTATGGTCTGTTTGATCGATGGATGATTTTCAACATGTAGTCAGTTGACCAACCACATGACCCTCATTGTTAGTCTATTTTGATGGTTGGTCAGATACATGATAGAATATTTTTAGTTTAGTTCTTTATAATTCTCATTACTTTCAATTGATAGGGTTTTTATGTTCTCATTTTCATCTTACAGTTGATTAAACTACTACTCGAGTTCATGATCGATCAAATTTTATTCATGCTGCTGATTTACTTCTTATATTAATTTTCTATTTATTCTTATATCCAGTCCAAGATTTTTTTAATATTTAGGTCTTGTTAGTGGATTCAACATGAGTTCAATTTTTAACTTATGTCTATCCATTTATTATGGATGATTATAATTTCCTTCTTATAGTCTTTGGAAAGATCAAGGTCAATTGACCTACCACAAGGGCATCATGATTAGTTGTTTTCATGGATATCTAGAGCTTTTAGTTGATCACTACGACAGGGGTTATACATGTTTTTTTATATGGTAAAATTAGATGCATTACTTGAGAAAAATTGAGTCACTCACCTCTCAACATATCATTTGTTCATTATTTACTCTTGATCTTTTATATTTCATTTATTATGTAAATTATCTTGTTATTATTTGGGCATAGTTTTTTTATAATGAAATAAAAGGGTAGTGTTGTGGATGAATTTAAATGATAAACTATCTAAATATGATCAGGGAAGTGCTCATATTTTTCATGTTTATATATGATATGTTTTTATGTTTCTACATATATTAGAAATTAAGTGGGGGTGGGGGTCCTTATATGCTTAAAATGAATTAAGATTAATATTATTTTCCTTATTAGGTGTTTATTTTATTGATATGTTGGATGTTGAAAGTCAAATTTAACAAAATATAAAACCATTCTCTCACCCTTAAAAAAAATTTGATTAAAAAATGTTTAGTAGTGTAATTAATTTATCAACATGACTTCTTTTTAGTTAATTTAAAAATCCCTCTTTTCTATTTAAAATGTTAATAAATGGAAAAGTTTAATTTTTTTGAATTTACTTTTCTGGTGTTGAAAGTGTGTCGTTGTAAACATTCCTTTGGCCTCATCAGACACTATTTGAAAAATATAATTACAAATTAATTTGACCCGGACAATCTTAATTATTTATTCCACTATTAATTCCACATTGGGGATAATATTTAGTGTAATTGTGATAAATTGGGCACTTTCATTATGAACATTTTGTCTTTAATGTTTCTATAAATAATAAACCCCCAATTTTCTGTTAGACTTACTATTCGTTGAATATTTAAATGATAATGAGTTATTTATCATAATTAATCAAACTAAAGAACATAGTAGTAAAAATTATATGTTATAATAATATTTGTTTTGATTTTAATAAAAATTTACATATAATATATTTTGGAATTAATTTTATAATTAGTTAAATCATGAAAATAAAATATCCATTATTCCATTATTAAATTCCGAAAAGATTTTATAATATTTAATTTTCAAAATTTCATAAAAATAAAAAATTCCCATTTTGTGAAATGGGTTTCATTTTTTGGGTGCTATCTTATATTATTGTCTTTTATTTTTTTCTCAATTCACTGAATTTTTGAGCTGTGAGACCTCAAATTGGAAATGGAAAATCAAATTAGTTAGAAATTTATAGGAAAAAGGGTGTCATGTAGATACATTGGAAAATTTTTGTGTTTTTTGGAGGAACTGAGAAGATTAATGTGATAGACACACTATATGGCAATTCAAGAAAAGTTCCTTTAGTAGCTATCTATATTATGAGAATGAGAGTTCTCATGTAAATTATGATTAATTATAGAAAAACTGTGAGGAATCCCATATCAAAATATCATACCACCAGAGATTATAGGATAATGATTCACAGGCTAGGAAGAACATAGTTATGATGAGGGATCTGGGGATAATGACAATCAACTTATTGGAGGGAATTTATCTTATTTCTTAAAGCATATTCCTATTTCAATTTATTTATCAGCTATATGTACTTATTAAAAAAATGAATTTATTATTGAAAATTATTGTTTCTAAAATTATTTTTCTATAAAATATGATTGATTTATTATGTTTTTATATTTATTTTTTTAATATATGCTAGTGTCGTGACATCATAAGATGGATTCCCTTTCTTCTTTCCATCCTTTATGGTAGTAATATATTCAAAAGTACAAGTATTAATTATTGTTTCCATTTTCAATATTTTTCAAAGTCCTAAGAACATATTTATTTTAAATTTATCTAACAAGAAATTTTGAAATCAAAAGAAGAAATGAACACTGAGGTGGATCAACTGTTCAAACTATGTGATTTAATCAACTCATTTCTTGTGTTTTAATTTTTCTACATAGCTGACAAGAAGTTGATCCTATCATGTACTTTTATTCTTTAATAAAAGGCAAGTTTTTAATAATTAATTGGATGTTGGTTCAATACTTATCATAATAGTGAGGTGTTTTAATAGTTAATAGTCCATGAAAATTCCCCTTTCTTTTCCACTGTAGATCAAAAATAACTTCTTTAGCCTACCCATTAGTGAAATATTTCTTATTATTTTCATTATAAATTTTACACACACCTATTTGGGTTTTGGGAGAGGTTCCATAAGATGACTACATCTTCCCCACTTCAACCCTTTGAGGATCACCACTACTTTGTGTTTTCATGTTTATTAATTTTGGAAAATAACATGAAATTAATGGATTATTCATCCAGATGATACCTAATAGAATAATATCATATTTAGTCTAGGGATTTGATGGATATGATATCATATAACTGTAAAAAAAATTAGCAGAAGATCCACTACTATTGGTTTACAAGATGTAAATGTTTTTACGAATTCATTAATTGAATCTAAAATTTAAGTTCAAGACTCTCTTTTGAAACAATTATCCTTGAATAAATCTAGAAGAGTATCATTACCTACACCCCAACATGTATTGTAATTGTTCCCTTTAGTGGATAATTTCATAGACTTTTTCCTAATGTTTAAAAAACTGAGAGCTATGTTTCCATATAATAATGTTTGAATTAAAAAAACTGAGAAAACATGGATTCAAAGTGTAATAAACAATCCAATAAAAATTTAGAAGAAAAAATCCTTAGAAACCACTATTATAGTATAATTTACAATTATTATATAAACCCAAACATTTAAGAGTAATAAATCTCAATATTCTACATGATATTAACAAGAAGGATAGATTCAATATCCTTCAATGATGGATCTTTTATTATAGTTAGTAGATCCATTAGTAAATTAACAATCCACATTAAAAACCCATTTATATTAACTTAATGATTTTAAAATATAGTATTGGTAGATCATCTCCCCCTAAAATACTTAAGTAAGTCAAGTTAATGTATCGGGGTTTGATGAAATACAATTTGAAGCTATATCATGAAATGAACATCCCAAGAAAATAAAATGATAATATATTAAATAAGTAGTGTATGGACCCTTAGAAGCAAAACTAGTGAAGAAGGACATGATAAAATCTAATATAGTGGATAAAACTCCACCATTAAAAGCCTTTAGTTTAATAAGTATTCCATGAAATAATATTAGTGAACATTATCTATAGTAAGAAGTTTTGAAAACCTTCAAAAAGGTGGAAATCTATACTGATATAGTGAATTCCATAAATCATATTTCAAAGTACGTAAGATTCCACTATTAAATGTGTTTGAATAATAGAAATATGTATGTAGATAAAAGGGTAAATATTTTTAGGGGTGTTCCTTCCATAATATACCACCATTTTCCTAGAAAATGTTAGGATATTTTACTATAATAATCCATTTTAGTATATAAATATCACTTTTAATAATTCCATATATGATTTAGGAGATCCAATAAATATAATTACTCACATATGTTTTTCTTCGTTACAAGAGGTGGAGTTGATGAAATCTAGAATGGTTTCATAATTAACCAACTGAGATATATATTACCCTACTACAACTTTATAGGATGTACTGGTAAGGTTAATAATTCTATTGTTCCTTACAAAATTTTACATCATTAAATGTTTAGAAGAGATAGGTATTACTCATTCCCCTATAATCTAAGCGATAAAATTTGTGAAAACATTAAATAAATTTTTATGAGGGAACCCTTAATATAGATTCTGGTGAAGATACTACTAATTTCAAAATCTTAGGCTCTATGAAATTCCCCAAAAATTTTTTACACTTTATCATCAGGAAACCCCATACCTCATAGATGAATAAATATAAATTCTGGATGAAATAATTAATTTATGAAGAAACAATGAATTCATTAAACCCTTCTAAAAATTATGTTTTTTAAGATAAATTGAATATAGAACCTAACATGTGAAAAAAATGTTTTAAAGAAGTATTTGATTATAATTTTTTATTGTATTCATGAATCATCTACTAATATTTCTACTCTTCACATAAAGGTAACCTATGTGAGTAGAAAACTGTTTTCTCCATCATTAAAAAAACCACTCGAACAAGAACTAAATTTTTTTCCATCAAACCTAAAATATGACTCTTTTATAGAATAGGAATAATTACCTATAATAATTTTAATAAATATAGATCATAATTAATAAATAAAATTGTTAACTACTTTGGAAAAAATGTTATTTTTGTAAGATAGATTTTACAGGATATTCCTAAGGCTAATCTATTTATTTATGTGCATTGGATTATTCTTTAAGATACTATAAAATTGTGAGTTGTCCATAAATAAGGATAATCCTAACCCTATGTTAAGTAGGTAAAAAAGAGGTTCAATGTATTTTATTAGTTGGAATAATATATCCAACAACATACTCCAAGTTGGTGATTCTCATCTAGATGGTATTTAGAAAAACAGTATTTACCATTATTCAAAAAGAAAGCAATGAATTTTTTTACCACTATGATTAAAAATAGTTAGATGTTATGTATTGACTATAGAAAATTGAACCATGGGACCTGGACATACCATTTCCCTCTTCCTTTTATTTATTGTATTAAAGGGGTATTAAATGGGGTGGTTCATTATTGTTTCTTTAATGGATTTTCTGGTTATTTTTACATCCCAATAGAACCATAAGATTAGTAAAACCCCATATTTTTCTATACATATTGAATTTTTTGACACCAAAGAATTCCTTTTGGTTTGGGAAATGCCTCAGGTTCTTTCAAAAATTCATGGTAAGTATCTTCTCAGATCATATTTAAAGATGAATTTATATAAATACATATAGTGTATTGAATTACTTTTTTAATGAAATCATAAGGATAATAAAAATGTTTTAAAGTGGATAATTGAACATAAAATGTTTGTAAACAATAAAAAATGAAAAATTATATTAGAAAATGGTAATGTTCTAGAAAATATCATTTCCATAGAAGAGAATGAAGTATATAATGCAAAGGTTGATATCATCTGCACATTATTATGTCCCACCACTTTGAATCATTTTTTGTTATTTTTTTGGACATGAAATATTTTATATGAAGTTTATTAGAGATTTTATAAAAAATTAATTACCTTTAAATAATATTCTTATAATTATTACTGATTTTGTGATTAATAATCCATATAGAAAATATTTGGAAAAATTCATGGAGAGACTAACGATAACCCTTACAATCAGACCCCAAGTCGTTGTAGAACCCTTAGAATTTTTTTTGATGCCTCTATGAAATAATTAGGAATGTTTTTTTCCTATAATATTAATGTATTCTCACATGTTATATATTATAATTTATATACTCACGATAAATTTAAGATTAATTATAAAAAACTAAGAATGAGTTTTTGTCTTTAGTTGTTTCAGTAGAATTTTTTTATATCAACAAAGAAGTAAAAAATAATTTATTCTCATCATACTACTCTCATGTAATTAACAAAGAAAGATAATCCAAATCCATGGCTCATGAAATGAATTATAATCCTATATTAATTCAACACAAAATGAATAGAAAAGAAGGGTTGTGTGAACCTTGTTTTAGACAACATGAGCAGTCGTCTACCCTACATTTAAGTAGAATGTCCCACATAAACATACAATAATGATACAATCCATGGTGAAAAGATTTATTAAATCAATGTTAGGGTTCCATGGTATGATAAAATGGTAAAATTCTTAGTCACCATAATGAAATATTCCTTATTTTTTAAGATTATGTTCATTAAGATGATATCTAAGTCAAAGTACTTTTTCTGGGAGGGTCTATACTGGTGTCAAATATCTGGTGATCATGTGATTGGGAGATGTATATGAAATGATGAGATGAGTTCTATAATTAAATTTTTTCACACACATATAGTTAGAGACAAATTTATACCTCAAATAATAACAGGAATTGTTTTAGATGCTTTTTTATTCTAGGATATATATTTTATGGATTCCCATTGGTTTTATAAGGCATATAAAAATGGCTAGTTCACTAGAGGGATTTGTAAAAGTAACGAAATCCCCTAAAACTGTTAATTTTTTTATAAAATATTTACTATATAGGGTATATAATTAATGGTCCCATTTTCCATTAATTTTTTATTTAAAAATATTCTATTAGAGTGAGATGATGTTTGTAAATGGATTAAATCTTAAGAAACTATAACGGGTGAATCAAGAGTTGTTATTTAATTTTTATTATAACAAATTCTTTTTATATTTGAAATAAATTGACCCATCTTTAGTGATATGGGAACCCACTTATGATAATTATATATTGAAGTACTTCTGTAAAAGTTTTCAATCCATTACAAAACCTATACTTCTTACCACCCATTAAAAATGAGGAATTTAAGGAATCCAATAGGTAAGTTAAGAGGATCATAGAAAAATTTGTATATTCTAATAGGAAGGGCTAGAGAAAAAATGGAGGGGACATATTATGTATATATAGTTCCCTTCAAAACCCCCTTGATATCAATCCTTATAAAATATTTTATTTTAAATTATG
Organism: Viscum album; assembly: GCA_963277665.1. NCBI lineage: Eukaryota > Viridiplantae > Streptophyta > Magnoliopsida > Santalales > Viscaceae > Viscum > Viscum album. The sequence continues at coordinate 1,318,738,349 of OY728166.1, forward strand.
TTAAATTTATATTGGGTTTCATTAAAAATATTATTGGGATATTAAACATGTAAACCTTGAATTGAGTAAATATATAGAGAAAAGAAAGTTCCAAATGATGGAAATAGAGAAACTAAAATGAGAATCTTATGAGAACTCTTCGATGTATATAGAAAAAACAAGTTTTTTCTTTGAAAGACTCTTTTTGGGGAAGGTTCATAGGTAATTAAGTGATACTATTATCCTTTTGTATAAAACTTGTACCTAATAATATTCGTTTCAAGAGGATTGAAATATTTATAGATGGGCAGTAACTATAGATATTTCTAGATGATTTTTGGAATAAACCCAAAGGGGGTTCCACACACATACCTATTATATTTGAATGAGTAATATGAAATTGCCTATTTTCTATCACCTTTATAGACACTAACATATTAATTCATGTTTTCATTGAAAATTTCTTGCCTAAATTTATTAAAAGTAGTGTGTGAGATAAGTTTGGGGTATATAAAAAATTATATTATATTGTACATATTTTTCTTTGATATATTTTATTTCAGTGGGTTTTTTTCCTTGAAAATAAAATTGAAATTATTTTTAAAATTTCACATTACCATCACATAAAATAAAAAATACATTACGGGAACCAAAATTAATTTTATTTTAGAATTGGTGAAAAATATTATTAATTAACATGAATTATGTCGAAATATAATTTTCACATGAGGAAATATGAATTTTGAACTATTCCTTAGGCAACCTTACCACTATGAATAATTAACACCTCAGTGTTTTCCTTATATGACACAAGGATTTACTATATATACTTGAGTAAAATAAGAAAATTGGAACTGATCTAGGAGTCTTTATAGGATAAAAAAGAACATGTGCATGTGTATATTACATTAAATATCTATAATTAAGACCCAATATTTTCCTTCACACTATTTTCTTTTAGGTATTGACTATTAATATTAGTTATAGGGCATAACTTTTGTATTTAGGAGGTCTAGTTCAGGGTGTATTGGCACTCATTTAAAAGTTTATTTGAAAAAATATGGATGATAGAAATATAATATGTGCTAATTGAAATAGGGAATGGAAAAATTTGTGGAAGTTTGAACATAGATGAAGAAAGGGTAGATGATGTATCTAAATATCATATAGGAAGTATCAAGGATGCATGAAATGGATTTTTGAAGAAGATTTCTTAAGAGAGAGTGATTTTTTAAATTCTCCCTATTAGAATATTAATTACAATAAAATTTATTTTGATTAAAATCATAGAACAAGGATACTCTATTGAGAAGAAGAGATACCATTGTGAACATGATGAAACATTCATTTTTATGTGTGGCGGAGTGATCAAGACACAAATTTTTAATTTTTATTAATAATTTTATAGATTTTTTTGAAGTTCCTATTAAATATAAATACATACAATCAAACATGTATTGTCACTAAATATATAATAAATTATAAAATTTCTTGATATATTTTATTTTAAATTATTCTAATCATTTTGGAAATAATTTGAACCCAGCGTATTCTCACTACATATGTTCAATGATTTTTAAGTAACTTCTTAAATCATAGATGTTTATAAGTAGGAATCTATAGTAGTTCTAATTTTATCTGAAAGAAGATATTGATCATTAGAATATGGAAAAGAACCATCTCCAAGGGAATTTCATAAGTTTCATCTGATTTTTCCCATATGTAGTTATTTGGTAAATATTAATGATACTTATTAAGTCAAAAATATAGTAATGGGTGAAAATGTATAATATTTTACATATTTTTTGTATTTGATGAGGTGGATGGGATGTGTAATATTCTCTCCACTGAATAAGGGAATACATAATATTTTGTGCTTGTGAAGACTAATAAATAAATGGAAACATATGCATGATAATGTTTCATGAGTTTAATGAAAAATAATATTTTTTTAATGTTTAGAGTGGATATATATTATAATTCTTTTCAGAGGAAGTTGATATGTAATATTTTATCATAATATTTTTGGTAAGAAATTGTTGACCTCGCCTGTTTTGATAATCCCAATTACGATTTAATATGTTTTGATAATCCCAAATGATGTTTATCTATATATTAATTCTTTCAGTCTATGATATTCTATTATTAAGTTTATAAAAATTTCAAAATAATCATTGGAATATGTTAATCAATGATTATATATGTGTATACATACTTTGAAATAGTTCTAACTCAATCTGGACATATTTTTCATTGAACAGATAAGTGTTAAGTCCACTAATATGCATAAGTTCACTGGTACACACATAATTACTGATACAGACAAATAGAGAAAACTATTTTTATATCAAGAGATACTGATATAAAGATCTCTGATACAAGTAGATACCCATCTACCGATATAAGGCTATTTACACAGGGACAAAATCCTACTGAATCACAAATTTCACCGATAGAAAATGCCTACTGAAAGACAAAAGGTCACTCATATAAAATACATACCGATAGACAAAGGTCACCGATAGACAATGCCTATCGATAGATAAAGGTCACTTATAGACAATGCCTACCGATAGACAAAGGTCATCGATAGAAAATACCTACTGATACAGACAGAGCCACCAATATAAGTAGTTACCGGTACAAGCAAGTGACCGATAGACCAAAGCTACCGATTGAAGGAGTTACCGATACCTAGAGATACTATTACACAGAGTAATAGATGTCGATAAAAGGAATCCAATGATACAAAGTCCACCATTACAAGTCTACCAACAGAGAGCTACTGATGGAAGATGACTGTTCACCAGTCACTGATACTCAAACTCTATACTTTGAAAATATTATTAATATAAAGCTAACGGTTATATTTGGTTTATTTAATGTAACTGCTATTAATTAATTTGGATTGTTGGCATGTCAGGGAACCGTACCTCGTACCTATGAAAAGGTAATAATTCCTAATGTCGGTGCTTAAGGTATAAAAGGAAGATCAAGCTGTAGAGAAGAGTGTGGTGGTGCATATACACAATAAATAAAGGCAACATCCATACACCTGTATACTTTAAGAACACTAGATATATACGAGGCCATTCATACAAGAAGAGAACAAAAAGATGAAATTTAATCAAGGAGTAAAGAACTACAATGAGCTCTTCATGCACTGATGCTGATCAAGATGAACCTGAATGTCAAGGAAGCAAACAACACTCTGTTTGTTAGACAAAAACCAGAGAAGGACACAGAAGCATTCCTGTTAATCAAAATGAGTCTAGAGGTGCACTTCAAATCAATAGAGCACTTTAAACTCATATCTATTCTCTCTCAATGATTCTTTAATTTTATTTTGAGCTATGTGTGTACTCTGTATTTTTAGACACACACTGTCTCCTATGCTAAACTGGAGGATTTATAAATCCTCACATAAAACTTCTATAAATCTATTGTATCCGACTATGGAAAGTGGTAGAGGTCAAGTGTGACCTGGATAGCATGTGTGCTATTGTTTATATATTTTCCCATGAAGAACTGTGGTAGAGGTCTTAGTACCTGGATAGTCTCTGTACTGTTTTTTAACTCGATCCAGGGTGTGGATAAAAATTTATATAAATTGTTTGAAAGTAATAAGTCTTAGCTTGAGACTGAACCTCTTGTTTTAAACTATTGTGCTTATTCTATTTTGTTTTAAACTATATTTATTATTCGGTTTATATGTACTTTGAAATATAAATCTATTTTAGAGTTACTCTGACAATTAAACTTTCAAGTGTTTATTAATTTTAGTAGTCAGTAAGCTAGTTCCACAAGTTAACTAATTTACAGATTGAGTTAACCGAGAAATAATCAATCTCTTTAAAAACTAATTGAAAACATACAATCTATATAAATTCACTAAAGTTTAATTTTAATTCAATGTGGGGTTTTTAATCATAAAGTTGTTAATAGAAATTTTAATTGGAACTCAATTCACCCCCCTCTTGAGTATCCTCTCCCACCAAAATTTGGTATAATATGATTGTTTTTGTTTATAAAGTATTTCCAAATACTCTATTTTTCAACTGTGATTTTAGTTGTATCCTAAAGATATTTTATTTATATTAGTTCTAAATTTTATCTCTTTATATATTTTTTCCAAAATCATGTTATGGATAATAGACTAGAAGGTGTTTCTACAAACATGCCACCTTCCTTTAATGGTGTTAATTATGCCCAATGGAAACTTAAAAAAAATTCATTTTGAAAGTATGGGATTTGACATCTGGACTGCTATAGAGACTAAATATATGATTCCGAAAACTGAAATAACTACTTGGGATGAATCTACTAAAATAAATTACAATAATAATTTTGAAGCTATGAATGCCCTGTATTGTGCTTTGGGAGATAAGGAATTTAATCGTGTATCTGCTTGTAAAACTGCTTATGAAATTTGGGACACCTTGGCTATTTCCCATGAGAGAAAAACCAATGTTAATGAAATGAGATTGAATACATATAATATTAAGTATGATAATTTTAAAATGAATTCTAATAAACCTATTTCTGATATGTATCTTAGGTTCAATGAAATTGTCAACACTATGAGCTCACTTGGAAGAGTTGTTCCTATGAAGGAGCAGATTATGAGAATACTAAGTTTTTTGATAGAAAGATAGAGAGGCACATCAGTCTCAATAAGAGAATCATGTGACATAAGTTCACTACCTGTTAAATATTTAATTGGTATGTTGATGATGTATGAATATGAACAAAAATAAAACAAGGAAGAAGATGACGAACCAAAAAGTATGTCTGTAGCATTCAAGTCTACTGCCTCAAAGAGAAAGGACAAGGCACATGCCTACTAAAATATCAACAAGTGAAGGTTCAGATTCTGACAGTGATGAAGAGATAGCTTAGATAGCCAGACGGTTCAAGAAGTTCTATAAGAAGAAGAAATTTTTCAGAAAACCAAATTATAAAGAAAAATATGACAAAAAATGTCATTGGAAGAAGGATTTGAAAATGTATGATAAGAGTGATGAAATTTTCTGTTATGAACAAAAGAGGAAAGGACATGTCAAAGCAGATTTTCCGAAGTTAATGTTCAAAAAGAAAAATGATTGTAAGGAAAATGAGTATAAGATATCCATGAAAGCACCTTAGAGTGCTTCAGAAGATATTTAATGTGATTCTGATTCTTCCCAGGATGAAAAATATCAAAAAGCTAATATGTGTTTCATGACAAAAACATTTGAGGTAACTTTGGATACTCTTGCTTTAAAATCATATTATTCATGAGTTGATTCTGATTCGGAATCTGAAAACATGAATAGTGAAGAGTTTTTTAATACTATAATATGCTAGAAGAAACCTGTAATGAATTGAAGGACAAGTATAATACCTTGAATAAATCACATGCTTTGACCAGCTCTGTTAAATCTGCACTTGATATAGAAAAGGTAAAGAATACTCAATTACTTAAGGAAAATACTGAACTGAAATTTGCCAATGAGAAATTAAGGAAGGACTTAGAGAAATTAAAAAATGGAAAGAATACTCTAACTCAAATGATAGGAAAACAAGTGGCACCAAAATATACCACTGGAACTGGCTATCAGCCAGAATAGAGACAGTTTACTAAAAATAGATTTATTCCTAAATATGGACAAAATGATGCTAATTGTAGTTCTGGATATTCATATGCTTTAACTTTTTATTCACTTGGCTATAGATCAAATAATTTTTATCTTTCAAAATATTTTGAATCTATTGATTTTATGAGACCTATTAGACAAATTTTGGTACCAAAAGTGTATCTTTCTAACCTGTCTGGACCCAAGAAGATCTGGGTACAAAAATAATTTTCTATTTTAACATTTTTTATAGGAAACTTTCTTGAAGTACTCTCATAGGAAGGTATGGTACTTGGACGGTGGATGTTCAAGGCATATGACTGGAGATTACTCATTCATCAAGAGTTTAATAAATGTTCATGGAGTCCATGTCACCTTTGGTGATCATTCAAAAGGAAAAATCATCGGTTTAGGCTAGATTGGTAACACTGATTCAGTTTTAATTTCCAAAGATTTTTTTGTTGATGGACCTAAATATAACTTGTTGAGTATTTCTAAGTTATGTGATTATGGTTTCAATGTTAAATTTGAAAAGGTTTCATGTAATTTTTTTAATTCTAAAAATATTTTAGTATTTTCTACTTTGGGAAATGAAAATGTTTATGCAGTTGATTTGAACTCTTTAGCCAAAAAAAATGTTACTTGTTTAAATTATTTTCATAAAGAGTCTTGGATATGGAACAGAAGATTAGAACACTGCAACATTAATTAACTTAGAAAGCTGACTATGAAAAACTTAGTTAGATACCTACCTAAAATTGAATTCCCAGCTGATAAATTTTGTAATCCCTGTCAAAAGGGAAAGAAACATTAAATTTCCTTTTAAATCAAAGAAAGAAGTTTCAAATTCTCAACATCTCGAGTTGGTTCAAATGGATTGTATTGGACCTTCTATAGTTTCTAGTTTAAATAGGAAGCATTGTGTCTATGTCTTAGTAGATGACTATTCTAGGTACACTTGGGTATAATTTCTTGCTCACAAAAGTGAAGCTTGTTCTTACTTTATTAAATACTCCATGTTTGTAGAAATCATTACTGGGCTTAATATTAAGACCTTGAGAAATGATCGTGGTCGTGAGTTTGAAAATCATGAATTTTAATCTTATTGCTCACATAATGGATATAGTCACAAATTTTCTGCCCCTAGGACACCTCAACAGAATGGTGTAGTAAAAAGAAGAAACAGAACCCTTTAAGAAATTGAAATAACTATGCTCAATTAATATGACCTACCTATTTATTTCTGGGATGAAGCTTTGAATACAGATTGTTATATTATTAAGAGTCCTAATTATACCTGCTCTCAAAAAGACCCTTTATGAGTTGTGGAACCAAAGGAAACCTATGGTTAATTACTTTAAAGTTTTTGGTTGTAAAGTCTGTATTCTCAATATAAAAGATAATCTTGACAAGTTTGATTCTAAAAGTGATGAGGGAATATTTCTAGGATATTCAATAACTAGAAAAGCCTATATAATCTATAATAAAGGAACCAAATGTGTTGAAGAATCTATTCACATCATGTTTGATGAAACAGATCCACATGAACCCAAGCCTTCTCCTGAAAATCTTGAAGACAATTTTTCTGTTTTGAACATTAATAATAAAATCAATGAACCTGTTGTAAAGACATCCAGTTGTGGAAACTTTCCAGAACCTGTTTTTATTGAACCAGAACCTATAGAAGAACCTACAATTTCTACTCCTACCTTTTTTAGATCAATTATGATTCTAAAGAATCATCCTTTATATTCTATTGTTGGTAATCTTGATATAGGGACACAGACCAGAGATTCTATTAGAAATACGGTTGAACATCAAGATTTTATTTCATAGTTAGAACCTAAAAATATCAATGATGCAATCAATGATGAATTTTGGGTAATTTCTATGTAGGAAGAATTAAATCAATTTGAAAGAAAAAATGTCTGGGAATTAGTTGACATACCTAAGGACACATTGACCATAGACAATAAATAGATTTTTAGAAATAAAGTTGATGAATCTGGAAATATAGTTAGGAACAAAGCAAGGCTAGTTGCACAAGGTTATATACAAGAGAAAGGAATAGACTATGAAGAAACATTTTCTCCTGTATCTAGATTATAAGCTATTAGGATTCTACTTTCCTATGTTTCTCATTTTAATTTCATGTTATATCAAATGGATGTTAAAAATGCTTTTCTAAATGGTTTTATAATTGAAGATGTTTTTGTTGAACAACCACCAGGATTACTAATACTCATTTTTGAAATCATGTTTTTAAGCTCTCTAAAGCTTTATATGGTGTGAAAAAAGCTCGATGATCTTGGTATGATAGACTTAGTAATTTTCTTATTTCAAAAGGTTTTTCTAAAGGGATTGCTGATCCAACACTCTTTATTAAAAGAATTTCTAAAGATATTTTGATAGTACAAATCTATGTTGATGATATTATTTTTGGATCTTCTAAAATGCTTTGTGTATTGATTTTTCAATGAGTATGCAAAATGAATTTGAAATGAGTTTAATGGGAGAACTCAAATATTTTCTTGGATTTCAAGTATTTCCAAATGAAAATGGTATTATTTTAAATGAAAGTAAATATAGAAAAGATATTTTAAAACATTATGGTTTAGATATTATTATGGAATGTGACACACCAATGAGTACCACCTTTATGTTGGACATTGATGAATCTGGAAAACCAGTTGATCAAACAAATTACTGAGGTATGATGGGAAGTCTACTTTACCTAACTATTAGTTGAACATATATTTTGTTTAGTGTGTTGTTTCCTCTGTAATTTGGGTTGATCTCATTGATATAAGATTCAAACATGCCAAGAGGTTTCTAATGGGTTTGTTCGCAGAACCAGTCACATCCAATGATTCCATATCCGTTTGGACCTACTTTCCAAAGGTAGGCAATCATTAGTTGTGGACTGATGAGGCTTATGAGTTTGAATTGGTCAATAAGATGGGAGGTCGGACTCATCACAACATTTTTAGGGGAATTATTGTCTACTCCAAGACTCTATTTATATATTTAAGTTATGTTCATGAATCCTTATTACATTACCAAGTATACAATGAGCTTTCTTTAGATCTGACAATCAATGATTGATATGTAAGAAATTTAGAGAATATTTTATATGTATTAGAGGTTCTCCATTGATAGAGAATCATCTGTATTTGTTATAGATTTTTATTCAATGGTATCCTTCAATACATAAAAGTATCTTGGTCATTATGATGACCATACTGGTTTTAAAGCCACTCAGTAGGGCACTTGAAGTTTATTGTCATTCATAAGGACATTGATTATTTCAGTGCTGGGATCGTACCCACATATGGGCTACCTACGTATCCTTTTTTTAGAAAAGGAATTAGAACCCACATAGTTTGAGTAAGGGAGTATGATGTTTATGCATGATTTATGGCTCAAATAAAGATGTCATGATTACTTTTACACTCTTAGCTCACGTGAGTCATGCTTGGTGTGAGAAACAAGAGGTATTGTTGAGACCAGACAATTGTTCCATGAAAGACGCAATGATGTAGGGATTATGTATGTATGACTAACCAAAATAAATAAAGATTAATATTTACTTTATTGAATAAATCCAGGAACAAGGTACATAAAGGTATATGTAATTCACAGATATTTGGATACTCTAATCTTGTGGTTACTCCTAAGGAAGATTCCCAAGTTGGGAGGGGACTTATTATGGGGTTTTACTCCTGAGAAGGAAGCCCATATCAAAAGAATTATGATTGGTCAAGAGAAATTAAGACAGGGGATTACTCCAGAAAAAGAGGCCCAGGTTAGAGGGATTTGAATATTAAAGGGACTTGGGGCTTACTCTTAAAGAGGAGGCCCATATTTGAGACTACAGGCATACTCCTGAGAAGGAAGCCCAGGTTAAGAGAATTATGGTTGGTGCTTACTCTTAAAGAGGAGGACCATATATGATATTGGGGAATACTCTTGAGAAGGAAACCCAGGTTAAGAGAATTATGGTTGGGGCTTACTCCTAAGGAGGATGCCCATATTTGGGAATTTTAAGACTAGGGCTTACTCCTAAGGAGGATGACCAGATTAGGGGACTTGGGGCTTACTCCTGAAAAGAAGACCCAAATTAATGGGGACTTGGGGCTTACTCCTAAGGTGGATTCCAAAAATTAAAGGGAATTATGACTAGGGATTACTTCTGAAAAGGAGGCCCAGGTTAAGGGGTTCTCTCATCTTAAAGGATGTGGTTGAATGAATGACATCTCAATCTTTAGTGACATAAAGATATGTAAATCACTAGGTTTTGAGATATGTTCCCCGAAATTCCTCTCAGATAAGGATTTAAATCAAGAAAACATGTCGTAAATGACTATAAAGAGTGCCTTAAAGATTGAATCTTGAATAAGAGAGGTGGAATGAAATAATAAAGGTGAAATGGGTAGGAAGGGCACCCAAAAAGATAGGGGCGTGCAAGTCCTGGAAGGCGTGCAAGTATTGCATGGGCGTGCAGGTATACCTGTGCGGAACATGGGTACTTGTGCGATTGTTAAAAGGCAGGGTAATACTTGGGCGATCCTTGACCAAAGCCTTTAGAATTATCCTAAGGTACTTCCAGAAGAGTGGCACGTAAGTTTTAAGGAATAGGTAAGGAGTCGCGCAAGTTTGTTCATTTCCCTTAAGGTCAAAACACTTAGGCGTGAAAGTGTTAGTGATTTCTAACACTTAGACCTTATTACTCTTGTATATACCTTCCATTCTAGGTAAATAATTACCTTAGAAGTGTTTGGAAGACTTGAAGAAGAGACTTGGGTGTTTAGAGCTCTGTATCTGAATTCTGGAAAAATTCCCCCCGAAATTGGGGGCCCACAGGGTCTATTTATAGGTTGCCAAAGACCCTGGGTGACAATCACTTAGGGTACGCAAGTGACTTGCACGACCAAAAATTCGGCGCACAGGTGTACTTGTGCGACCATTGTAGAATTTTCACGATACTTGTGCAATGTTCTTCTTATTCATTCCTTTGTCAATTTTTGATATTTTTTCAAAGGATGAATCATTTTGGGCTAGGATATCCCCCCCTTCTAGTATTTAGACTCTATAATGAAAGGAGCATCAACAAAAGTCCCCCCTCATAGTTGGATCGAAAAAGAAATGAGGATTGGACTCTGAGGAAATCAAGAATCAAAAGGAAATTAGGGCGCACAGGGTATGGCGTGAAAATGGGCTTCGGGCACGCAGGGTCCGGTGTGCAGGGTCCGGCCTCATCTATAAATAGATGTCCTCCCTTTGCGCAATGCACCCAGCTCTTGCTCGTCTTTTTTTTCTCCCAGAGCACAGGTGGACTTCCGGCTCTCACTCGTCCGCGCTTCTTGTTTCTTTCGTCGCGCTTCTATTAAGGTATTTGGACTTGGGTACTGATAACTACGCGCCCAATACTTGCATGACCGAAGGAGACTTGCGCGCCTACTATGGGACTTGCGTGCCTTAATGCCTTAGCAAATTTTTCAAATTCCTTCAAAAATTTTATGAAAAATGAACTTACTTTAAGAGTTAATTTTGCAACTTTTGTGTAGATCGAATGGCTCCCAAGCGAATCAGAACGACTGATGAATTGGCAAGAAAATTTCTTGATGATATAATGAACATCATTGGCCATGATTACTATTCCATCTGTGATATCACTCATCCGGATATAGCAATGTATCTGAAGAAATATTACTTTGATTTCCCACACATCATCTGTCTACCTCTGTATTTCCATGGTCATCTGCATGATGTCAATATTCCAGATGCAAAGAACTATCTCCCGCATTCCTGGTTTCAGCAGTATACTAATTTTTCTTCAGAAAATGTCTCAATCACATGAACATTTTCTAATGATGGAATAGCAAATAAAGCCTATATAATGCATCATAGATCATGTGAACGAGATCTGAAACCTCACAAACCTGAGCTGCAACCACATTGTTATCCCTCAATCTTTCAAAATTCTCAGATGGATCAATCTAAAGGATGGAAGGAGAAATGGGAATTCTGTTCTGGAGGAGGGGTGAATCCAACTTGGATGAGGGCTTATTGGGTGCATCAAACTTGTGAAGAGTTTTTCAAGGATCTGAAGGGAGCTACAATTTATGAATCCATCTAGGCTGGGCAGACGTATGTTTATAGGAATGATAATTTTGCACCGGAGTTGCTTAGCTGATGGAGCCCAGAAACTAATTATTTCCATCTGACCCATGGAGAAGTAGGCATTAGTTTGTGGGATGTCTAGCAGATCTCATGGGTTCCAATTCTGGGTGATATGTATGGCAAATTCATCCCTTTAAAGGATCCTTTAATGATCCGGAGAAGACTATGAATTTGGTTTGAGAGTTATTGAAGATTTACCATAATCTCAAAATCTCAAAGACTTCAAAGACTCATTCTAGAAGGGATATTCATTGAGAGGAATGGATGGATGTGTTTCTTAAGAAGAAGAGGGAAAAGGGTCCCACATATACTCGTCCTACTAGTTTCCCTAGAGAGGATAAGAGAGGTGCTCCTGGAACATTCTGGCCGACTCTGGAAGCCAGAGAGTTTGAGAAATGGGGGTATGAAGTGAATCATAAAATGCCAGAGAACACCCATATTAAAGGCTTTTTATCCTAATTGCTTAGTGTATATCTCTTTCCAGTCAGAGATTCGAAGGGAGGCGTCAGGCCAGGGACCTTTGTTTTCATAGCCAAGTTGGCTGAGAGGAAGATGGTGGGGTTGGATACCCCAGTTTTGGCAATGATTCATAGGATATTACTCCATGTCTATATTGGTAAGTCTCATTTGAGATTAGTGGGACCATTCCATGTTTATTGGGATGGATCGCTACTCATTTCCGGACATATGCTGTTTAGAATGGAATACAGATTCTCGGATGTTCTTTCAGGCCGTCTGTTCAGGCCTTCTCTTGAGTTTGTCCTTTGTCCCTCAATTCTTATGATATTAGGCCAAGGCTGGGTACGCATAAAGAATTCCACTTCTTTCCCTATGAAAATCCGCCAATATGGCGATTTGTTGACGATGGATCAGCCAGCTTGGAACAGAGGTCTTACATGTTGGACTGCAGAGATGGTGTACTGGCCACCAGAATTGATGGGGAAATTATATATGAGGCCTATTCTCCATTTCGATTTGAACGCCAATTCAAGTGTCTATAGACAACTGTTGTATCTCCTCTAGTGCACGTCAGATCAGAGCAGCATCCAATGGTTTCTCAACAACTATGGATGCTAATGGCTATGGAAAGGACCGGGGAAGTCTTTGACTTACCAGATGCTGAAGCGGTAAGCAATTTGACCATATGGTATGTTGAAAACTGGATAGCGTCATATCCTGACGCCATATTGAATAAACATGTTCATCGGGTTGGGAAAATAAAGAGAACCATTGAGAAAGAAACAATTCAGGTGGCAGGTGATTCTTCCACTCTTGAAGTCGATTCACCGAGTTCTTCAACCGAGGCTGATTCATCATATTCTCAGGAGATACAACATGTGTCAAAGCGGCCACGTGCCATATATAATCCTCCTTTTATAATCAAGATATCCACTCCGTCAACTCCTGGTTAGTTACTTTATTGAGGCAATTTAATTTCCCGTAACTTTATAAACTGAAAAGTTTTCATTCTATTTTTACAGTTTCAGGAGCTAGAAAGAAATTAAGATCCAAGGTTGTAGGACCCTCTTCACAGCCTTCTTGTACACCTACATATCTACAACCATAGGCCATCGAGACATGGCAGGATGTATACTGTGATACTGAAACTATCTAGCTAGAGCTATGTGAAGGGATACATCTTCCTGGAATAGGGAATCTTCAGGCTCCTACAAATATTCATTTCAAGGATAATCCTAATGAAGTAAGATCCTATGTCAAAGATTTGAGGACCTATATACATGCCACTGAGGATTCTATCCCTATCACCAAGTGGGTGAAGGAAATGATGGATCACGACGCCATTGATGAGGTATGACATGAGTACGTGGCTCCTAAAGATGTAAGTTTTCATTATTCATTTACATTGCAACTCAATTTAAATCGAAGAATTGTTACTCAATGAAATTACTTTCTTTATCTTATAGCTTGCAAGGAAAGGAACTACTGAATTTCCTTCACCACAATATATCCCTGGTGGTACTGCCATCGGGGATGCTGATGAATCTGCTTGCGAGTCGGGGGAGATATCGCCAGGATAGTAGGACATGGATGAGGAGTTAGACATGGCTTTCAACTATCCCATTCAGGTTCCCATAATGAAGACTACTGAAACTCCCAAAAAACAAAAGGGAAAAAACTGTCAGAGGATGAAGTCCACAACTAAACGCTTCATTAGTAGTGGTAAGCCATTCGGTTAATTATGAGTCTTAAACCATGAAAATATTACTCATTTTCTGTGGGATTATACGGGCTTCTTCAATTTCCCCTATGAGGTAAAAGACTGATCCTCCTTTGAGGACCATAGAGGGTGCTGTGGAACAAACGCAAATTCAGGCTGACTTGGATGCTTCAGAAAAAGAGCCAACATCTATTCCTAGTACTGCTCCTACTGCTACTACATGTAGAGAAGAACCTGCACCAGAATCATTGGTGGCTGCAGAAAATAAATCTTCAATCCTTCCTGAAGAAGTTGTCCAGGGTCAGGGGCCGCAGAATGAGGGTTTCCAAGAGGACACATCAAATTATCCCACTGGTGAGACTAACCAGGATTCTGAAATATCATTGGATGAAATGATGAATCTTGGCATGTATTTCGAAGAATTTTATGATCATGCTAAGTTATCATGTGATTTTGAAGACCTTGGGTGTGAGTGTTATCCTTCGTCCAGTAAATTTTCTTATAATTTACACTTCTAATCATGACTGAAAATAATATGCAGTTCCATCCCAAGAAGCTATTGAACTTCCTATGCCTAAAGAGGGTGTGGACATTGATGTCAACCCTACCATTGTAGAAACATTAGCTCAAGTGGAGTTAAACCCAATAGACCCTCATGAGACCCATCCTGAAGATCCTTTTGAAACTAGGAAAGATGGTGAGGAGTCTTCTCAAGTAGTTGATCTACTGTTAGGTAATGATTGTACTGAGTTTTCAAGATAGACAACCAACTTTCATTGTTCTATTAAACTAACCATAATTTTAATTGATCAAATAGGGATATCAAATTCAATGGATAGATCTAGAGGTGACGTCTCAACTTCCGCCCAAACAGTAGTAGAAGGAGAAGTAACCCAGGTTAGGGGGGAAGGAGCAGAACATGGAACTTCCTTAAGTGCATTAATCCCAGATTACATGCCCCCTGTGATGATAATATTGAATCAGACCTAGAGGTGATTTTGGCGCTCAGCTTTTCACGACGCAAGGCATGGAACAACATATGAAAAATCATATCTGAGGTGCCTTTAGAAAAGCTATCATCGAAGATCCCTCGATTTCCGTCCCTGTTCGTCATGCTAGGACTTGGCGGTTTTGGATATCAAAAAGATGCATGTCACGGTGAAAAATGTCATTTTTAGGAGGGAGAAAGAGAAAAAGTGTCACGAATATATGAACAGGGTGAAACTGTCAGCCAATATTGGTGAATTTGAGGCTGCAGTATCCCGATCTGAGGCTGACTATACTGCCCAGATGAAAGAGATGAAGCATAAGATCAAAGACAAAGTCATCCAATAGATGCACCACCAGCAACAGTTTGATTATGTTACTGGGGAACTTTCCCAATTCAATAATTCACTGGAGGGAGATCAAACGAATGGTATGAAATCCATTGTGGATGCCAAGAAATAACTCTATCAGGCTGAAAAGAGTGAAGTTGGTCGGGTGCATGAGCTTCAAGTTGCTGTTGATGAAGCTTGGGATGATGTTCATCAAGTGAAGACTTATATTGACAACCTCTTTTAATTTCTTAGAAAAGAGAGGAGACTTCAGTCTATGGATTCCCTTCTAATTATTGCGCATCAAATGGAAAGAATGCTTCATCTTCAATCACTTGTGCACATATTTTCCTGCTACCAGCTTTAAATTTTAACTAATCCAATGGGCCTAGTAAGAATTGTTTGATTTTTACTAGGATTATTATAAATAACCCTACAAACTATGAATATTTTAATTTCTCAATATTACCTAAATCATACAAAATGTATATTTAGTGAGCTAGAACTTGACTTTTATTCAGAGTTCCCTTGTCTTTTATGGACAGTTTAAAGTCATGCACGTTGGACATAAAGAGGCTAATGTTTAAGGTAGAAATAGCTTTGACTGAATGAATTATAATTGACTCAATTCCTTGACAATTTATCTGAAAACATATTATCATACTCAAGTGTGAGGGAAAATATGTAAACTATGACTTAAGAAAATTTGAATATGAGGGATGATATGAAAAAGAGCTTAAAGGAATTAGAAGAAGTAGTTACCAAGAATGAAGTTACCATTATTTAAAAAACTCGTTAGGGGGTTGAATTATGCAGGGCCACCTAAGGGAATTGGCTGCATAGTCAAATAAATAGAATCTTTTGGATGACAGGTCTGTTTTGTAGTCTACATATGCAAGGCTGCCTAAGGTCATGTGCTGCATAGTTAGGCAAAAGAATTCTCAGAAATATACTTTGCTACTGCTAAGAAGCCAGTGAAATTTTATGGGGATTCAACTTTTCCAAAGTATAGAGTTTGCTCTATGGAAAGAGGTACTTGAATATGGAGAAAATATTTCCAAACAAGATTATCCAAGAACTGGATGAATGTCACTCCTATGAAGGTCTGACCCAAATGTAGGGAAGAGAAACATAAACCCTAGAATTGAATAATTTCAGATCATGAGAAAGAACATGAAATAAATATGTTAAGGATGTCTATTTTTTTACGGATCCTTACATATTTTTGATAAGACCAATAAGGACAAAAGAGGATTTGTTCCCGAGAATTAAGATACCAGTATCTGAAAAACCCGTTAGGGGGTTTAATTATGTAGGTCCACCTAAGGGCATTGGCTGGATAGTCAAATAATAGTATCTTTTGGCTAAACAATCTGTTAAGGAGACTGTTTATGCAAGGCTAGCTAAGGGCACGTTCTGCATAGTCCGGAAATAGAACTCTCAGAAATTTGACATTTTTTGTGACTAGAAGTCAAGAAAAATGTTCTCAAGATATGAAAATATTTAAGGTTAGGATTATTACACACAAAGATGGGTGTTTTCCAATGTGTGCCGAAATTCACATATTAACGCTAACCATAATTATGTTGTGGCTGGGTCCTGAATTGAAATGTTGGACTTCACTACGTATCCCATAATGATGGGAATCAATCCATACGTAGTTCTTAAACTACAGTTTAACGTCATGCAGAACAAAAGGATAGGAGATATTAGTTTAGGGTCATAGAGCTCAGACCTTTATAAGAAATACACAATGTTTGATTTCATGGGGACTTTTCAGCCAAGGTACTGAAAGTGGAATTTGGGGTTGGGCCCAAAGACTTGGGGCTGGATTCGAGGGACACTCGAATGTTCCTATGTATCCCATAAGGATGGGAATCAAGCCCACGTAGTTGTATAAATACCCTCTGTAAAATTTGGTTCGTACATGTGAAGGTTGAAAGGAGAATTTAGTGCGATGATGGTGTAACACAAGATAAAAGGTTCAGGCATTGCCATGTATGCACATAGTCTTTGGAAAATAACATGATTGAAAATCAATGTAAATAATGATTCCCTCTCGGGTGAGGGTATCAAAGAATATTATAGTTTATTGTCACACTGGACAAAAGTGTTGTATAGTTTAACGTCATATAGAAAGGACTAAAGTGAACCAATGTAAAGATATTGATTATGGGGGCAGTTTCACGAATCAACATCGTACGAAATGTAGGTGAACCAATGTGAAGAGATTGTTTTTGGGATTGAACCTAATGAGGTTACCTACGTACCTAGCCTAGAAGGCAAGGATCAATGTCTGCATAGTTTTATTAAAGAATGAATTGGTGATCAAGTTGTTCTTGGGGACAACGACAAAAAAAATAGTGTTGGGACATACACATGGTTAGTATCCCAGATAGAGTGTTAAGGTTGAAGTTTTTTCTATTCTCACGTGAGTCATACTCGGTGTGAGAAACAAGAGGTAAAAAAACCTTAATGATGCACAGTTTAATGTCATGTAGGACATATGAAGGGACTATGTAGTTTAAAGTCTTGCAGTTGAGACTATTGGTGCTGCACAGTTTAATGTCATGTAGTAGGGACAAAAGTACAGTTTAATGTCATGTAGGACGTATTAAAGGACATTCTATAGAGTTTAGTGTCATGTAGTTAAAACGGTGGGGAAAATACAGTTTAATGTCATATTGGACAAAAAGAGGGTTGTGCAGTTTAATGTCATACAGTAAGGACAAAAGCTGACACATTTTAACATCATGTTGGACATATTAAAGACTTTTTCATTGTTTAGTGTCATGTAGGATGAAAAAAAGGACGATACAGTTTACCGTCATGTTGGACGAAAGTGCGAATAGTTTAAGGTCGTATTCATGGAACTCAAGTGATGCAGTTTAACATCTTGCTGGACGTAAGGGACTTCTATATAGTTTAGCATCATGTAGATAGGATGTTACATTTTAACGTCATGTTGGACAAAAGAAATGAAAATAGTTTAAAGTCATATGCATGGACTCTGGATGATTCAGTTTAATGTCTTGCTGGACATAAGGGACTTGAAAATAGTTTAGGGTCATATGCATGGACTGGTGATGGTGTATTTTTTATTTAAAAAAAATACTTCTTCAAGAATCTGGCATTGGTTGGAGTAGTGATGAGTTCTCCATCCATTGATATTAAAGAACAAGCTCCATTAGAGTAGACCTTATGTATTGAATAAGGTCCTTCCCTTTTTGGTTCAAGCGTGGGAGGTTTCTTTCCTGGTATCAATTGGAGTTATGAGAACTAATACCAATTCCCCATGAATGAATGAACGAAGATGAACTTTTTTGTTGAAAGCTTCTGATATTCGATTCTAATAGACTTCCAAGTGGTGCAAGATGCACAATCTTTTCTCATCTAACCATTCAAATTCATTCAACCGCTTTTGAGATTGCTCATCTATTGATGACTGATCACAAATGGCTACTCTGAGCTAAGGCAATTGAATTTCAATTGGCAAGACTGCTTCTATTCTATATACCAATGAATATGGAGTTGACCGCGTTGTAGTGTGGGTGGTGGTCCGATAATCCCATAAAGAATGAAAGATTTTATCAGGCCATGACTTCTTATCTATATCCACCATATTTTTCCAGTATATTTGACAGAGTCTTGTTAAAGGCTTCTATCTGGCCATTGGCCACTGCATGATACCGAGATGAATGGTTGGATTTGATGTTGTATTCTTGATACAATTTCTTCACCTCAGATGAACAGAAGTTGGTGCCATTTTCTGTCAATATGGTATGAGGGACAACAAATCTGGTAATGATGTTAGGCTTGATGAAGCTAACAATGCATTTAGAACTGACTTCCTTAAGAGGTATTTCCTCTGCCCATTTGGAAAATAAATTAGTAGCAGTAAGAATATACTAAAACTGCTTGGTCGTAGCTGAAGGGTAAGGTCCCCCCACATCTATTCCCCATGTGGAAAATGGACACAAGAATTTAGCTGTATGAAGAAATACTAGAGGTTCATGAATGAAGTTGGCATGTACATGGAATGAATGCCACTTCTTTGTGAAATCAACACAGTCTTGTATCATTGAAGGCCAAAAGTACCCAATCCTTCAAATCTGATCTAACAGCATATGTCCAGACTAGTGGGCACCACAGACTTATTCATGCACTTATTTCATGACAACCATTGTCTCTTCCCCATCAATGATTCTGAAGAGAACTCCATCAAAAACACGCTTGTAGAGAATTTTCTCTAGAAGATCTGGGATATCATAAAGAGTAAAATTGACCACACATTGCTAGAGTTGTTCTTTCATAGCTCTATCAGGTAGAAGTGTTCCATTTTGAATGTATTCCCGGATAGGTGTCATACATCCTATAGTATGACCATATGGTTCAGGAATCAGACTAATTTCATTGATCTCCTCTGTTCTAGTTCGAACATAAGGTGAAATTGCATGACGGTGGGCAATATTGATGGTTGTCTCATCCCGATTTGGATCTTCCAGAGCTATGGCTATATTAGTCAATGAATCAGCTTGGGCATTTTGTGATCTTGGGACATAAGAAAATGTTGGTTCCGAAGGGAATTCCTCCATTAACTCTCTGACATAATTAGACAAAGGGATTAATTTTTCTTTTCTGATGGCATAATCCCCATTGACTTGTTTGATTACTAAGTCTGAATCACCTTTTACCTTTAAGTGATTCACTTGTGCTTGAAGCACCAACTCCAAGCCTGCGATGAGAGCTTGGTATTCTACTTCTTTATTGGTATCACCTTCCCATAATTAAAATGAATAGGGTAACACTACCTTTTCTGGAGAAATGAGCACAACTCCTAAGCTATCTTTGTTGAATTTAGGATTTTCCATTTTCCTCCCTGTTGGACTTCTGGATGAACCATAAATGGACATTTCCCATGTATAAGGACTATCCTGAATAGAGAAGACTTCCTCATCAGGAAGTTCAATATCTGAAGATGTGTCTTCCACTGAAGGGTGTTCATCTAGGAAATCAGCCAGAGCTTGGCCCTTTATTAACTTTTGAGACACATGCTGAATATCAAATTGCTGCAAGATAACTGCCCACCTTTTCAGAGGTCCTGTAAGCATCAGACGACTAAGAATGAATTTCAGTGGATTATTGCGAGATACCAATTGGACCTCAGGATGTTGCAGGTAGTGTCTCAACTTCTGAATTGCAAATATTAATGCTAGGAAACACTTCTCAATACTTGAATATTGGGTTTCTGCTTCAAGAATAGTCTGACTGAGATAGTAGAGGCTGTTTTCATTCCCAGCATCATTCTTCTGAGCAAGAAAGGCACCCAATGATCGCTCTAGAGTTGTCACGTAAAGGATAAGTGGTCTTCCTTAAACAGGTGGCATATGTACCGGTGGACTCAAGAATTATTTCTTGAGAATATCGAATGCTTCTTGATATTATTCATTCCACTGGTAAGTGACTCCCTTCTTTATCAATTTGGTGAAGGGTAAACGTTTTCCAGCCAAATTAGCGATGAAACACCAAATATAGGCTAAGTGTCCTTGAAGTACTCAATATTCTTTCAAATTTTGAGGAGGTGACATACCAAGTATTGACTTGATCTTCTCAGGATCGACTTCGATACCATGATGGCGTACAACAGAGCCAAGAAATTTCCCCGAGGTTACCCCAAAAGCACATTTTAAGGGGTTCATCTTCAAATTATGTTGCCGAAGTTTGTGTAATATGACTTCCAAATTAGCAAAGTGATTAGAACATTGTTTGTATTTAACCACCTAATCATCCACATAACATTCAACAAACTTCCCTAAAAAGGGTTTGAAGATATGATGCATGGCACACTGATATGTTGCGCCTGCATTCTTTAGGCCAAAGGGCATTACCCGATAGCAAAACACACCCTGAGGGGATCTGAAAGATGTATATTCCTCATCTTCTAGAGCCATTCGGATTTGATTATATCCGGAATATCCATCCATGAAGGAAAGTGCGTCATAACCAGCTGTTGCATCGATTAAAAGTTCTGTAATCGGAACTGGAAAATAATCCTTAGGACAATGCTGATTAACATCTCTAAAATCAATAAAAACTCTAATTTTCCCATTCTTCTTTTTCACTGGGACAATATTAACCAACCACTTGGGATATGGAACTTCTCTAATGATGTTATCTTTGATAAGCTTATCCACTTCAGCCTCAATTTTGGAATCATAGGTTGGGTGTGTTCTTCTCGCGGCTTGCCTAAATCCTCGATGTTTTTCTAGTAAACCCAAATGATGAGTAGCAACATCAGGATCAAGCCTAGGCATCCCTATATAGTTCCCAGAAAATATGTCTCAATTTTGATTTAAAAAGGAAATATACATCTCTTGTTCTTCAAGAGTCATGGCCGCACTGATTAAAGTGGGGCATGGATCTTCTTTTGTACCCAGATTTATTTCTCTGAGTTCATCCACACTGGTAGAGATACACTCTTCATATTCTAGATGAGAATATCTGATATATTCCTTTTATTCTACAACATGCGTTACTTCTTCTGTTTCTACTAGTATAGTAGATGATGAAGCAGAATTTCCATGATCAGAAGAGATGTTAAAATTGGAACATCTTGAAGAAGAAGGTTCCATTTATGACCCAATTGATGATGATGGATCTTCCTTGGGAAATAAAGAGGAGATAATGGATTGAGAATCAACATCATTTTTCTACTATGATGTTGCTATAACCTCTTCTAGACTGATTGGTGAAGTATAGACTTGTTGGAATTTAGCAGATGAAATGAAGACATCTCCATTTGAGCTTTCAAAATTGCCTGGTGGATCATCAATTTCTCCCATGTTGTCTGGCTCTATTTCCGTAATTGACATTATGGATCTTTCCATAAGAGTATTTGGATTTGGGTCTATCATGTCAATTTTACTGATAAGAAACACATAATCTGTACTCGTATGCGCAAATGGATTTACTGGAATCTTTTCCAAACCATATGGAGCATTAAATTTTTTAATCTCCTTTGTTGTGGATTTCTCCCTTCCCTTCATGTGATAGAATTCCACCTCAATGTATTGAGATTCACATGTCTTGAATGGGGCCTTATCAGTATACAATGTCTCAACCTGACCATCAAAACAATATTTGATACATTGATGGTATGATGAAGGGATAGCCGCATATTGATGTAGCCAGGGTCTTCCAAGAAAGATGTTGAAGCCTGAGTCTTGATCAATAACCATGAAATTTGAATTGGATACAAGATCTCAAAACTAAGTTTTGAGTGTAACTTCACCCAATGGTTCTTGTTCATTTTTATCATATCCTTGTAACATCATAGTCGAAGGAGATAAATCAGATTCTGTGAGGCCTAATTGATGAAGTGTATGAATGGGCATGAGGTTGAATCCTGAACCATTATCAATGAAATCTCTTCAGAAATATACACCACCGAACTTTCCAGCTAAGTATAAAGGTCTAATACTCCCATGTATGACATCATCTTCATCTACATCTGTGAAAGATATCACTTCATGGCATTCCGCATGATTATTCTCTATGTGATACACTTTAGCTGCAGCAATTGTAGTTGAAAACTCATGAGGACTTGACAAAGCCTCGATGAGTGCCTCCCGAAGATCCTTTGACAGATTCAAAGCACCTAGAATTGATAACTTGGCCAGTACTTGGGCCAGGTGTTTCAATACATCATAATTTTGATCCAGAGGTCTGCGTTTCCCAACAGGAACATGTGGTTTAGCAAGTGCCTTGGAAGTTGATGCCTTTGAATTTGATGCATCTTGTATCGGGATAGGAGTTGGCAATATTCCTGGTTTTGGAATATTAGACCGATTAGATCCATTTACTTTTTAAGAGGATGAAGGTGGAACCCCCAACCGATCCTCTCGAATAACTATACCAGGACTGAATTTTCTATTGGTGGAAGAACTTTCTTGCTCTTGATGAGCTCGCTAAAGGGCTCTACCATGAGTTTATGCGGCATACACAGTTCTAATAGGGGTGGAATTAGAATAATGGCTTTTGGGATATCCACATCTTCTTTTGTATCCCATACCACTGTAACTTCCTCTAATTACATTGTTTGATACAGGGAATTCAGGCTCATCAAAATCCAAACTGTGATTGGTATAAGGATCTGTTAAGTGAATCATATTAACAGAACCAAAGATTAACTCTTCATCCGATGAAGATTCTTCCTGACTAGCCAATTTAGGCTATACCATTTGGTGGGGTGGTGCCCATTGCATTGAAGTAGATGTCATGAAATCTTCCAGAGTCAAAGACAGCTTAGGCTTTGACACATACTCATCTTCTTCTGATTGTTCCTCTTTCTTGGAATTATGCCGTTTATTTGAGGATTTCACCTCTGATAAAGAGGGTTTTGCTGTGGAATTTATTGCAGAAGGCACAATTGGTTTCTTCAATTGTGTTCGGAAAATAGCATGAGTTTAGTTGATCATCTTTCTAACCATCCAATCATCATATATTTGTTCATTTTTTTTCTTAAATTCTTTCCATTCGCATTCCTCTGCTGGAACTGTAGCAGTAACACATGCTACCTGAGCTGAAGAACCTTTCAGTTTAACTTGTCCCAAATTGACCATTTTTTCCAGTAGGTCTTTGAAGAAAAAACAATCCTGAATGGGATGAACCAACATTTGATGAAACAGGCAATATTTGGGACAGTTTTCATCTCCTTCTTTGTTTAGCCTCTTGGGCATTGGCAATTAAACCAAATTATTTTCCAAACCTCAAATTAAATAACCAGGAACTTGTTCATTTCAGAAAGAGTAAACATTGCTTTTCAAATAATCAAATTGTTTTCATCTTTTATCTATTTTATTATCTTGATGAAACGGCCTCTTTTTTTGGAACTTTGGAGGTAGAGCCCTTCGAGAATATGAAGGTTTTGAAGTAGAATCAGGTGAAGGTGCTTGTTTAAGCATAACTATAGCAGTTTCTGCTTTACCCATTAACCTTCCTGGAGCTAATGGAATTACATAAGATTTATCCTTAGTCTGTATAAGATAATCTTCAATCTGTTGAGCAATTGAAGTAAGGTCTCGAAAACCTCCTATATAATTCATAGGGATCAGCGGTGTGCGAAACTCATCATGCAAATTTTCCACACAGATTGGCAACAATTCTTCTTGAGGGAGTGCTAAACTTAGGGAATATGTTAATCCCTTACAGCAAGCAATGAAATCTAAGACCCTTTCATTATCCCTTTGCTTACAGTTTTTAAGATAAAAAACTATTGTCTTTGGCAATGTTGAGCTGAATTGGAGAAGAAATTGTTGACAGAGATCTTTCCATCCAGTAATTGATCGGGATTGCAAGCTTTTATACCAAACAAAAGCTGGTCCTTGAAATTTTCGCACGTAGAATTTGAGTTTCACTGCTTCTTGCTGTTCCAGAGTTCCCATCATAGGATCTCAACAAGACACGTAATGCGTCAAATGCTATTCAGGGTCACTTGATCCATTGAAAATAGGGAATAAAGGGTTCCAAAACATGATGGGGTAGAGATTGAATCTACCCATTTAGGGTAAGCTCTCTTTTCTAGTTGAACCTGTGCACGCTTCCCTTCCATAGTATCTAACTGAGCTGTAAATGACTCAATGGTAGTTATTAACTTTTGAGAAACATCCATTTGAACTTGGAATTGGGCAGGTGCAATGACTGGAGCTTGGATAGGTATGGCAGCTGATACTACAACTGATGGAA
Source organism: Viscum album (assembly GCA_963277665.1). NCBI lineage: Eukaryota > Viridiplantae > Streptophyta > Magnoliopsida > Santalales > Viscaceae > Viscum > Viscum album. The sequence goes on from OY728166.1 coordinate 1,318,763,365, forward strand.
GCACTGCCAATTGTTGTTGCACTTGACCCGTAGGATTAGACCTGTGAGGGTGTACTGATAAAGGAGGATATTCTTGATCCATCTCAGTAGCCACAATAAATTCCATTGACTGACTAACTCCAGCACATTTCGGAGAATGACTACCCTGAAGTAGTTCTGCATTCATCCTCTTCAATTCCTTCATTTCTTCTTCCTACTGTGTGTATTGATAAATGAGGATATTCTTGATCCATCTCAGTAGCCACAATAAATTCCATTGACTGACTAACTCCAGCACATTTCGGAGAATGACTACCCTGAAGTAGTTCTGCATTCATCCTCTTTAATTCCTTTATTTCGTCTTCCTGCTGTGAAAATCTTTGCTCTAGTGAGAATGATTGGCCTTCTCTAGAGGATGGATATGTAACCTGATTCTTTCCCTTCCCCTTGTTTGATCCCTTTCAGAGAGGGGGAAGTGAGTTATTTGAAGGAACACCCAGATTTTTGGTAAGCCATTGATTTCGTGTACGCACACCTTATTCATTTGTGTCTGTGCGTACAACTTCTTGAGCAAGAACCTATTAATCTAATCCCTTTGAGTGAGCCTCATCTGGTGGATCAGAAACAATGACATTGATGAATTTAATTGATGCATAATGCATTACATCCCTTCTATCAACATTTATGTGATATTTTCTTCTTCCATTCCTCTAACGAGACATTGCCTTTTGTTGATTTGATCCCTCAGGAACATCTTCGAAAACTATAATTTGGAGAGAATCTTGTGATAATTTGGCTCTTCGTTCTTCTTGAGTCTTCTTCCCCAATCGAGAGAAGACTGACTTTTTCTGAGGGAGGGATTGGGATTTGAAAAATTCCCCAGTCCAGTGGACTGGGGCTGTTCTTGCTGTCTTTGATCAACTCCTTGAATCCTATTTATTGATTCTGAGGGTTGGTTTAAAAGAATCCCCAATCTAGCAAGATGGGGTGTCTCTTGACATGCTATGTTTGAGACTTTTTTAAAAGCTCTCCTGATCTTGAAGATCTTGGTCCAGAAATTATCTGGATGCATCAATCGGCATCCACTTTTATCACCCAGTTCAAAAGACCATTGGATGATTTCTGACACTTCTGTCACTTGATGATGTGATTGCTCTATACGAGAGGCCTATTCAATATTCTCGTTTTCTTGATGCATGAAAAATTCAACAACTTGTTCTCTGTATTCTTGATTTTGAGAGGAACTAGTTGAAGCCTATTCTTGGTCAAGACTTTGATTACAAAAAAAACCCATTAACTGTGGCCGGCCATCAGAAATAACATTGCATGAAACCATTTTCGGCTGGTTTTGCTGACTGGAGAGCACAGTGAAATGTAGTGCTCCATGAACACCCCATCCTCTAACATGAATACCATATAGGGAATTGGCAATAAACTGGCACAATCTTCATAGTGTTCCAAGTCATGAACACTGAAGGTCTCTCTGCTCCTTTTTAGCCTTCGGATATCGAGAGAATGATAGGGATGTCAAATAAATCTGACGTTGTAACCCATCTATTATCTTAGCATGATTTTCATATTCATCATAACATAATACATTTTTTTCAACAGACAAATATTTTTCCATATGTTGAGATGAATGTCATGAATTCCATCTTCCGTCAACATCTCTAGAATGTCATACTAAGAGTCAGCCAGAGGCCAAAACATGACTTCCACATCACCTTTCACTAATTGTTTTCTCATGTTCAACATTTCCTTTTTATCATTCAATGAAGATCGTTCTACCTGATTTGACCAGATCTGGTGCTTCTTTGTTGCTTCATTGGATTCAACATGATTGGTAGAGAATTCATTAAATAACTAGAAGATTCATGACTTAGGGGTGGTTCATAGAATGACCTACACCCTGATCTATCTTCTGATTGAGAAAGTATTTCACCTGGTAGCGATGAAGAATCAGACAAGACTGGTTTCTCATTTGAAAGTGCCTCAAGATAAGAGGGATTTCTCAGCACTACATTGTCCACTGGAGCATTTTTCGGGCAATGTGCATCACTACGGCAGAGAGGACTTTCACAGTGAATTTCATCATCATGGGGAGCACCACCATGGTTGGTTACAACAAAAGATGAGATCTCTTGATCCTCGGTCTTCTGACCACACAGAGGGTTCTTGTGGCTCTTATCTGAAGATGAAACTTCGAGATCGACCGAACTGTATGGAAGAAATCCTTCATGAGGAGGTGTATGTTGAAGACCTTCGGAATTAATGTTCCCACTATTGGGGAATGAGGGATTAGAATCTTGGATTCCAACATATAACTGTCTGAGGGCTTCAAGAACTCCAGCATCAAGCAAGGCCTTGTTACAGATTGTCTCTTGATCTCTTAACTGTGTTGGGCGGGTCTTCTTCTTAGACACCTTCTTACTCGCCTTGGAAACCACTTGTTGATGAAACTGGATACTATGAGTTTTTTTATGTGCCTGATCAGGAGATATGGCCAGGTTAGGCTGATGATATCCACTTAAATCAGTTGTATGTGACTGACCTGGTTGTCCGTATGATATGGGGGAGTACGCTCCACAGCCTTCTTGGACTGGAAGAGATGTGTGTGTCTGTTCCTGAGTGAAATGTTGATGTGTCACTCCACTGGTAGGGATAGATTTATGTGTATTTCCCTGTGATGCTGCTGAAGCTGTTATAATATCCTGGAAAGCATCCAGAATATGAGCAGGGATTTGCTTCTTCTCTTTCACCATTTATAGAATATTCTTCGTGACTTCAGCTGCCGGAATAGGGATATACATCCATTCTGTGCCTGGAGTAGGTGTGTGTGCCTGCTCTTGTCCTCCTTTTCCTGTGATTTAATCCTGACATTACTCAAGTGTGAGGGCAGAGAGTTGAGTCTACCTCCTATTTGTTGCCAGAGCTTTTTGATTGAATTCTCCGAGTGCTACCAAGCAAGACTATTGGTAGGCTTGATCAATAATAGCAGGTGTATGTGCCTGCTGATTGTATTTCTCCGAACTTGGTTGATGAGCTCCATCATATGTAATCAGATGATCCTGCTGACTAGCTGATGATTTATAAACAGGTGTATGTTCCTGCCTATAGTACTCCGCTGGAATTTCCTGGCAGGATTGGCATGATGCTACCAGACGAGTCTTCTAGACAGCAGAATTAAAACGGGCAGGTGTGTGTGTCGGCTCATTTCTTTCCACCAAGTTAGGTTGGTGGACTTCTCCAGAGATGGCAGAGATGATAACATGCTCACTGCTAACCAGATTTCACCTCTGGTGATTCGTCTTTCCTGCTCGGGTTCGAGTAACCTTAGCCGAACACCTGGCATCGATAACCTCATCATGTTGAGGGCGTACAGCCGCACGAGTCTGGTAGTGAATTTTGATGGGAGCCCTCAGAAAGGAATATTGTATCCTTGAATTAAGGTTCGGTGGGACCTGCTTATTAACCTCCTCAGAATATAAGAGTGAATGGTGATTTCGTTCTAGGGATAACAATCTGAAACAGTTGGAGACGGTGGTTAGCACTGCCTGCTTCTTGATCACTAGTTGTCGCTGTCCGGATGACCAGTGTGAGTTGTTCACATGGAGGGCTTGTCGATCAGCCTCCAGAGTTAGAATAGTACCTTTTTTACAGTACTCTCTAACCAGGGAATTTGATACCCAACATTGATGATGCTGAGTAGGTGATGGCATCCTCAGAGTGGATGACAATCTAGTTGGAGTAGCAGGAGTGGCATTTGCAGTAGAGGTTTTCATAGTAGAGGTTTTCACAGATGTAAACTTAAGAGAAACCATTCTGGAAATGTAGAAGATCTTGGAAAAGAGTGTGTGTTTGATATAATAGAGATAATCAAGATAAGTACGACCACTACATCTTTTGGATGAGAAAATATGTTATTGATTGTTTTGTTGGACCTCTCATTGGGTTTTAAATAGGGACCTAACAAATAAGAAAAACATCAATTTAACTTGGTTAAGGATTCACGTCGGGTTCACCATTTTTTTGTTTCCTCTGGAATTGGGGATGATCTCGTTGATTTAAGATTCAAACATTCCAAGTGGTTTCTAACGGGTTTGTTCACAGAACCAGAAAAATCCAATGATTCCATATCCATTTTCACCTACTTTCCAAAGGTAGGCACTCATTAGTTGTGGACTAATGAGGCTTAGGAATTTTCATTGGTTGAGAGGATGGGAGGTCGGACTCATCACACCTTTTTTATGGGAATTATTGGCTACTATGGGACTCTCTTTATATATTTATTTTATGTTCATGAATCCTTATTACATTACCAATTATAAAATGAACTTTCGTTTAGATCTGAAAATCAATGATTGATATGTAGGAAATTTAGAGAATCTTTTATATGTATTCGAGGTTCTCCATCGATAGAGAATCATATGTATTTGATAGAGATTCTTAGTCAATGGTATCCTTCAATACATAAAAGTCTCTTGGTCATTATGATGACCATATTGGTTTTAAAGCCGCTCAGTGGGGAACTTGAATTTTATTGTCATTTAGAAGGACATTGATTATTTCAGAGTTGGGATCGTACCCACAGATGGGCTACCTATGTATCCATTGTTTATAAAAGGAATCAGAACCCACATAGTTTGAGTAAGGGAGTATGATGTTTATGCATGATTTATGGATCAAAAAAAGATGTCATGATTACTTTTACACTCTAAGCTCATGTGAGTCATGCTCAGTGTGAGAAACAAAAGGTATTTGTGAAACCAGAAAATTGTTCCGTGAAAGATGCAATGATGTGGCACTTATTTATGTATGAATTACTAAAATAGATAAGGATTATGATTTACTTTAGGGAATTAATCCAGTAACAAGGTCCATAAAGGTATATGTACTTCATGGAGATTTGGATACTCTAATCTCGAAGCTTACTCCTAAAGAAGATGCCTATGTTAGGAGGGGACTTTTGACTGGGTTTTACTCCTGAGAAGGAATCCCAGATCAAAAGAATTATGACTGGTCAAGAGAAATTAAGACTAGGGATTACTCTTAAAAAGGAGGCCTAGGTTAAAGGGATTTTAAAATTAAAGGGACTTGGGGCTTACTCTTAAGGAGGAGGCCCATATTTGAGACTAGGCCATACTCCTGAGAAGGAAGCCCAAGTTAATAGAATTATGGTTGGGGATTACTCTGAAGGAGGAGGCCCATATTTGAGACTGGGGTATACTCTTGAGAAGGAAGCCCAGGTTAAGAAAATTATGGTTGGGGCTTACTCCAAAGGAGGATTCCCATATTTGGGAATTTTATGACTGGGGCTTACTCCTAAGGAGGATGCCCAGATTAGGGGACTTGGGGCTTACTTCGGAAAAGAAGGCCCAAATTAATGAGGACTTGGGGCTTACTCATAAGGAGGATTCCCAAAATTAAAAGGAATTATGATTGGGGATTACTCCTGAAAAGGAGTCCCAGGTTAAGGGGTTCTCTCATCTTAAAGGATGAGGTTGAATGAATGACATCTCAATATTTAGTGACATAAATATATTTAAATAACTAGGTTTTGAGATTTTGTCCACAGAATTCCTTTCAAATAAGGAAGTCAATCAAGAAAACATGCCATAAATGACTTTTAAGAGTGTCTTGAAGATTGAATCTTGAATAGGAGAGGTGGAATGAAATAAGAAATGTTAAATGGGTAGGAAGGGAACCCAAAAGGATAGGGGCACGCAAGTCCTGGCAGGCACACAAGTACTGTGTGGGCGTGCAAGTCATGGTCATGTAGGTATACCGGCGCGACACATGGGTACTTGCAAAATTGTTAAAAAGAAGGGTAATACTTGGGTGATCCTTGACCAAAGCCTTTAGAATTCTCCCGAGGTACTTCTAGAAGAGTGGTGTGCAAGATTAAACGAATAGGTAAGGAGGCGCGGAAGTGTGTTCATTTACCTTGAGGGAAAAACACTTAGGCGCGCAAGTGTTAGTGATTTCTAACACTTAGACCTTATTCCACTTGTATAGACCTTCCATTCTAGGTAAAGAATTACCATAGAAGTGTTTAGAAGACTTGAAGAAGAGGCTTGGGAGTTTAGAGCTTTGTATATGAATTCTAGAAAACTTCCTCCCGAAATGGGGTCCCACATGGTCAATTTATAGGCTGTTGAAGACCCTGGGCGACAATAACATAGGGCGCGCAAGTGACTTGTGCGACCAACAATTCGGCGCGCAAGTGTACTTGCACGACCATGGTAGAACTTGCGCGATCCTTGTGCAATGTTCTTCTTATTCATTCCTTTGTCAATTTTTTATGATATTTTAAAGGATGAATCACTTTGGGCTTAGATATTCCCTTTTTCCAGTCTTTAGACTCTAGGACGAAAGGAGTGTCAGCATGTGTGTATGTGTGCAAGATTTCAAGATAATCCTGATGAATAACATTTGCTTACTATTAAAAGGATTTTCAAATATCTTAAGCATACTGCAAATTTAGGTTTGTTTTATCCAAAAGGAAAATCATTGGATTTAATAATTTATTCAGATTCTGACTTTGTTGGTTGCAAGTTATATAGAAAGAGCACTTCTGGAACATGCCATATTCTAGGTAATTCCCAAATATCATGGTGTATTAAAAAGCAGAATTTTGTTGCATTGTCTACTGCTGAAGTAGAGTATATAGATGCTAGTAGTTTTTGTGCACAAATTATGTGGATGAAACATACTTTACTGGACTATAGATATGATTTTAAACATATATCAATAAATTGTGATAACAATAGTGCAGTTAACATCTCTAAGAACCTTGTGTCTCACTCTAGGACCAAACACATTGATGTAAGGCACCATTTTTTGAGATATCATTACCAAAAAGGATATATTACTATTTAATTTATAGGTACTGAACCCCAATTAGCTGATATTTTCACCAATCCTTTAAGTTTAGATAGGTTAAGATTCATTAGACATGAATTAGGAATGATTGACTCTGCCCGTTAGAAACCTCACCGCTATAAACCTCACCGTTAGAAACTTCACTGTTAGAAACCTCATTGTTAGAAACCTCACCGTTAGAAAACTCACCATTAGAAACCTCACCATTAGAAACCTCACCATTAGAATCCTCACCCTTAGAAACATCACTGTTAGAAACCACACCATTATAAACCTCTCCGTTAGAAACCTCACCATTAGAAACCTCACCGTTAGTAACCTCACCGTTATAAACCTCACAGTTAGAAACCTCACCATTAGAAACCTCGGCCTTATAAACCTCACCATTAGAAACCTCACTGGTATGAACCTCACTGTTATAACTCACTGTTAGTGGACCTCACTGATAAGAATACCTCACCGTTACGTATTCTCACCAGTATACCCTACTGATTAGTTTGCGCTGATTTTAAACTTCTGTATTTTTAGCTGGAAGAATCTGTATCATTTATACTTTACTTATTAGGTTTTCTTTATTTATGTTTTGATTCCTAAATGATAAAAACTATGTTACTTATCAATCCTCCAAACTCTCCTCTCTCAACCCCAATTCCTTGAATCCCCGAATCTCATGAAAACCCTACGTTCTTCGATCCAGAGATGGAAAAAACCAATATTCTGACTGTCAGAGATGAGTTTGATGAGCCAAATGAAAAGAAGCAAAAGACAGGACCTGAAGCATGTAGAAGTGTTAATAGAACAAGGTCTGGGAGGAGTTTGATGAACCCGCATTTGAAAAATAGAGAAATTGTAATTGAGCAGGAGTTGTGTGCATAATGGATTTTTCCAAGAAAATCACTGAACATAAGAATAATGGAGGAGAAGATATGGCTTGAATGTTTCATAAACAACAACGGTCATTATTATATGAAGATGATAAAATAGTTTTAGGCTTTTTTGCACTTTGAGAAATCTGATAAGGAGACTAGAATGCTTTCATTGGTAAATCGAAAGGAAATAGATTTTTCATCCATTGAATGGGATAAATGTATGAAGGTACCACATGAAGAAGTATTTGGGTATTCATAGAAGACAAAACCTCATATCAGTGACATATTTGTTTATGATACTATCTTAGAGGATCTCACTAATGGTGGAAAGAAGAGAAAGGTGGTGGCTGCTGAGATGGATGGGGAAAATAGATTGTTGTTCAAATTCAATCAATATGTGCTAAGTCCATGGAGAGGGGACTTTGCAAATCTAAAGATTCAAGATATTTATTTGTTTCATATATTAAGGCATGGTGTGAAGGTGAATCTGTGTAGGTTGTTAATGATTAAAATAGAGGATATGACTAGACCCAAATCAAAAACCAATGCATTATTCTTTTCCAAATTGATTTCGATTATGAATAAAGTAAATGGGGCTGCTGAGTCCTAGGATGAGATAGTGGTGGTAATGAACACTTTTTGTATCACAATCACAGTATGTATGTACATCTAGATTAGCTGGAACCCATGGAGAAGGTAGTGGGTTACTGATGATGAGAAGATATATGAAAAGTTCAATCTAGTAGACCATCCAAATAGACCAAATGATAAGAGAGATCTAGGTTTAGGACCTGATGAGGAGGAGCCACATTATAGAGATGATTCAGATGAGGAGGATTCATCTGCAGCAGATGGAGGAGATCTAGACATTCCCCCTAGCCCAACTCCTGAAATTGTATCACAAGAAAAGGAAAATGTTTCTTTGAACCTACATGGTACATAAACTGTTTTGGGAGTAAGTAGTGGAGAGGCACATGTGGATGAGGAAGACCAGCAGAGATGAGATCAGGAAGAGACTGCCCCAGAGAATGAGGAAGAAGAAAGAGAATCTGAAACTGATGAATCTTCTTCTACCACCTTAAGTTTGAGTCAATTTATTTGAAGTTCTAGTGTTCCTTTAGAGGCTATTCTTGTTGAAGTAGACAGACCCACTCCTATTCCGGAGGACCCTCTTGCTGCTATAGAAATGTAGATGGTTGTGGAAAATTATTTTGAGGAAGACCGAGCTGATGAGGGTGTTTTTTCTATACAATAGAATGCACCAGTTGACGGGGAGCATCCAACTAGACTTGGCAGTGCCTCAGTAGCTGATGGAATTGAAGACTGGGCAGCAGACCTTGGTTTTGTGGTTTGTGGATTGGATTATCCAGATTCTGATAATAAGCCATACCTCATTAGACCTAAAGTCAATTATGATATTATCTCTGAGTTATTACCTGAGGATGTAGTCATAAAACCTAATATGGATCAGTTAATGTCTGAGCTAATGGCCATCTTTGTGGAAGAAGTAAGGATAATGGAAACTTCACTGATTTTAGCCATCCAATCTATTATTAATGCCTCTGTGGCTAGTATTGTGTCATAAATAGCATCTGTTGTTGTGCCTACTATTAAGGTAAACAGGGATGACGTTGAGTCTTTCAATGCTGAGATGAAAGAGTCTTTGAATACATCAATTTCCGAGTTAAAAAATTGTTTTGTTGAGGAGCTGAGCAACATGGAAAAATATTTTGAATGCTCTCTTGGATGTACTGTGTCGACTTCTGTGGCAGAGATGGTGGATGAAGTCACAGTTTTCCAGAATCAAGTGTTTAGTATGGCAGAGGATGTTGAATTTCTAAAGAAATCACTTGTCCCTCTAGAATCCTATATGAGTTCCAAATCTTTAGCAGACAAGGATTTGGATTTTTTGAAGAGTGTAGTTACCCAGATGGTATTAGTTTTTGAGGAATTTAAGCCTTCCATACAGAATCATGTTAGCAACTAGGATTGGGAAGTGAAAAATATTATCAGTGGGATAACTAAAAGTTTCAAGGAAACTGTGACTTTTTATATTAGTTCTCTTACTTCCTAACCTTCAGTATAGTTGGATCAGATTAGATCTTTGATGAAAGAGGAGCTTGGTTCAGTATCAACTAGTGGCTCTGTCGACTCATATGCCCTGACCTAGGTGGTAAATACCACTAGAGATATCATGAAAATTGTTCAAGATTATATGAGAGAAGCTTCTTCCTCTCAGAAATAAGTAAAGGATAAAGTTGATTCTTATTTCCAGAAAGTGTATACCAAGCATCAGTTGACCAACCATTTGAAAATTCTTATTGAAAATCTGAAATTAACTCCTATCAGTCAAGCCTTCAGAGAACAAGTAAGAAAGCTTATGGAACTGACTCTAGATTTGAAAAAATTTGTGGAAAAAAAGGATCATTTAATTTATGCTATGGATAAGGGAGGAGGGATCATTATGGACTTTAGGAATCTGTTGCTACCATTCTTGCATGTAGATAGTACCCCTATCATTATACCTCCAGCCCTGCCTCCCTCTTCTTAGTCTACCTCAATTCCTCAGATGACTCCAACCCAAGCCATTCGTAGCATAACTCCTATGATTTCCCAGAGAGCTACATAGTATAGGCCCGACACTATCTCAGTAGCTCAGCCTCATCTGATTATCTCTGGTATTTCTAAGCCTACACCTGCATCCGCCACACCCGAATTATCTTCTGATCCCACGGGAAAATATCATGCTGAGGAGGTGGATTGATTAGTGATAGGATCTTTGATAGGCATCAGTTGTTTTCTTTTTTGTTCAATTTTTCTTTTATAAGGACTTTTTTCTTCAAGGAACATATCAATGCTTTCATTCTTGTTATTTATTCCCTTTTTTTCTAATCACAAAGGGGGAGAAATCATAAACACAGGGGAGAACTGATATGGAGCAATATCAAGAAATATGAGGAGTATGAGATTAATATTTATGAGTATAATACATTTGTGTTATACGTTTACCTCCTATTCATCTGTTTTACCTCTAGTACATTGTTTTTATCAGTACCTCTGAAACAATTGCTTTTAATACTATATCCTCAGATATTCTTTTAAAATCTCACATTTGAAAATGTCATTACTCACACTGAGAAAAAAAACATTGTATTTTATACTAATACATGAATGAGTATTTTGTATTACAATACCATAAGTTGTGATTATAAAAAATGGGGATATTTTTGACCTCACCTATTTTGATAATCCCAATTATGCTTTAATATGTTTTGATAATCCCAAATGATGTTTATCTATATATTAATTCTTTCAATCTTTGATATTATATTATTAAGTTGATAAAAATATCAAAATAATCATTGGAATATGTCAATCAATGTTTATCTATGTGTATACATACATTGAAATAGTTCTAACTCAATATGGACACATTTTGCATAGAACAGATAAGTGTTAAGTTCACTAATATGCATAAGTTAACTGGTATGCACATAGCTTCTGATACAGACAAACAGATAGAACTACTGTGATAACAAGATCTATCAATATAAAGATCACTGATACAAGCAGATACACAGCTACAGATATAAGGCTAAGTACATTGGGATAGAAGCCTACCAATAGACAAAGGTCACCGATAGACAATGCCTACCGATAGAAAAAGGTCACCAATCGACAATTCCTACCGATAGACAATGTACACTAATAGACAATACCTACCAATAGAAAAAGGTCACCGATAGACAATAACTACTAATACAGACAGAGCAAGTGATATAAGTAGTTACAGGTACAAGCATGTTACCGATAGACCAAAGCTACCTATAGAAGGAGTTACCGGTACATAGAGCTATTGTTACATAGAGTAACAACTACCGATACAAGGAATCTACTGATACAAAGTCCACCATTATAAGTCTACCGACAGAGAGCTACTTATGGAAGATGACTGTTAACGATTCACTAATACTCAAACTCTATACTTTGAAAATATTATTAATATAATGCTAAGGGTCATATTTGGTTTATTTAATGTAACTACTATTAATTAATGTTGGTTGTTGGCATGTCCATGAACCGTACCTCATACCTATGAAAAGGTAATCATTCCTAATGTCGGAGCCGAAGTTATAAAAGGAAGATCAAGCTGTAGAGAAGAGTGTGGTGGTGCATATACACAATAAAGAAAGGCGACATACATACACCTGTATACTTGAAGAACACTAGATATATACGAGGCCATTCATACAAGAAGAGATCACAAGTTGAACTTTAATCAAGGAGATAAGAACTAAAAAGAGCTCTTCATGCAATCAAGATGATCAAGCTGAACCTGAAATTCAAGGAAGAAAACGACACTCGGTTTTTTAGACAAAAACTTGAGAAGGACTCAGAAGCATTTCTTTTTAATCAAAATGAGTCTAGAGCTGCACTTAAAATCACTAGAGCATTCTAAACTCATATCTAATCTCTCTCAACGATTCTTTATTTTTATTTTGAGCAGTGTGTGTGCTCTATATTTTTAGACACACACTGTCTCATGTGCTAAACTGGAGGATTTCTAAATCCTCAGAAAAAACTTTTATAACTCTCTTGTATCCCACTGTGGAATGTGGTAGAGGTCAAGTGTGACCTGTATATCCAGTGTGAAATTGTTTATATATTTTCCCATGAAGAACTGTGGTATAGGTCTTAGTACCTGGACAGTCTCTGTAATGTTGTTTACCTCGATCCAAGGTGTGGATAAAAATTTATATAAATTGTTTGAGAGGACTAAGTCTCAGCTTGAGACTGAATCTCTTGTTTTAAACTGCTGTGCTTATTGTATTTTGTTTTAAACTATATTGATTATTCCACAACTAAGTACTTTGAAATATAAATCCATTTTGGAGTTACTCTGACAATTAAACATTCTTGTGTTTATAGCATGTGTTAGTCTGTAAGTAAGTTTCAAAAGTTAACTAATCTTTAGATTTAGTTAACTGGGAAATAATAAATTTATTGAGAAACTAATTGAAAACTTACAATCTTAGTAAATTCACTACAGTTTAATTTTTATTCAATTTGTGGTTTTTAATAATAATTTTTTTAACAGAAATTTTAATTGGAACACAATTTACACCCCTCTTGAGTATCCACTCCGACCAATAGAAATAATACCACTTTCACTATAGATAATCCTTTTTTCAAATTGAATTAATTCATGCTAAAATATAAAACAACTTCAAAAAATAAAATCCCACTAATTAGGAGAATTTTTCATCAACTATTGTTGAAACAATTCAAAGAATAATGTATTTAGAGACCATCTATCATATACGTGGACATTATTCAATGCATAAAGAGATAAAATAAAAATATTCACTTCCTACTATGTAGTCAAACTAGGTAAAAAGGGTTTTCAAACTCCTTGAATCACACAATATATTAGAAGAGGAGTAAATATTTTGGAATCAAGGATACATTTCTTTCAATCATGTCTGAATAATAAATCCCACTTTATCCACATGTGGGTGATCAATTATTCAAAAATTTCTATGGGATCATATTATATTAGAGAGAGTTCCCTAACATTCATCACAAATATTAAAAGGGGGTGTTATTTAGTATAAAAGGACTACTATTTCATGGAGTTTTATTATATTTTATTTACTAATTTTCATCTTATTTAATAGTGCAAAACTATTCCCAAATTGTTTTTTCCAAGGAGACATCATCCCCCCTATTAATGAATTCTATGTTTAATTGGAAATTATACATTACTAAATCTTAATATATGTTTTTTACTACATTAGAAAATTTGATATTTCAATTGTTCATCCTATTAAAACTCTTCTTCCATTCCTTCTTCTTGATTATATGCTCATGCCCCCTATAATTCACATCCCATAATGTGAAGGGAATTGATATTTAATTTACGAGTGATCCCAAATATTTTTTCAGTTGGATAAGAAAAAGATGTTATTTAATTGATTATTTTATCAATCCATTAAATTTTAATTTTCTAGGTGACGACAATTGGTTGAGGTTAGAGTTGATTCCTGAAAGTGAATAAGAGAATTTAATTTCCCGAATCATGATTTGACAAGTGAGGTGATAGAATATATGAGGGGATACCACTATTTTAATATTTTATTTCAAACAATTTTATAATATTCTAAAAATAAACATGTAATAATATTTTTACTTAAAAATTGAGACTAACACTACATAAATATAACATTGATAGTTTTTTCTTCCCTGGAGACAACTTGAGTCAAACTATAACATATTATATATTTGGTTCATTTTTTTCTACAAGGCCCAAAATGGCCAGGACATCACCTGTTGTAATTAATATAGTCTTTTTGAATGTTATTCATGTTATAAAATTGTAGCGCGTGTCATAAGTATATCATTAGAGACCATGGGCACATCCAATGAAACCCTTTATCATTAACCCTCAAATATGTTTCGTATTATGAAATTTCTAGTTAATGATAGTCTAACATGTAACAAATTCAATCCATTTCAATGAATCATAGTACCACCAAATTAATTTCACTTTATTATTTATGGGACTATAACTCACAATTTTAATAAATTACATCATGACTATTCCACCTCAATGTGGTATCTCTATATCATAAAAAATGATTTTACAAAAGTCATTGATATAATCCTTTTTACTTAAGTATGTCACACTCTATTACATACCATATTTTTAAATTTTATATCGTATGATTTAAGGAAAATTCCATTTAATATAATTTAAATAACTATATCCTTTTAATACATTATTTTTTTATATTATCTATCGATTATGGGTTTCTTATATTTTATTTATTACTCCATATTTTGGAATAAAAATTGTTTATCGATTCTTTTTCTTTTGACTAGAATTATTTTTGGTTTTGGATTCTCCAAGTTAACTAATGTTTTTATAGTCCATTAAGTTTAGATATTTTATCAAGACTGATAACATTAAAAAAACAATTCTAATTAGAGTGATTTTAATTATCATTAAAAAATTCAAATAAATAAACACACAGAAATTAAATTGAGAGAATTAATTCATCCTATGATATATTATGTTATTTTTTGTCTAATATGGACAATTTGATTCTTTGGGCTGTCTGAAATAATTTATTTTCTCTATGTCTACTGGTAGACAAAATGTTACCTCTTATATTGATTCACCCTCTTATTTGATAGAAAATGTTCATATCTTACTCTATCAATCTCTAGTAGACAATGTCTTGTAGATTTTTTTGTAAAAATTCACTATTTCTACTATTAGGTTAATTTTAGAATGGTTGATTCTGAAAAAGTTTCTACTCAATGAACTTTATAAGAAAAGGAGAATATATACTTTTCAAAGGAATGATAGAACATCAACTTGGTCACATATAGATGGTTTTTATCAAATATTATTGTACTTTTATGATAATGATATTAAAGATGAAGATGAGGACCAAGATATTGTAAAATATTCACCTTGGTGTTTAGATATTTCTACTATTTAATTTTGAACACCTCCATATGTATTTAGATTTATTTTAAAGATAGTGGGAGTTGAAGATGAAGTGTGAAAAAGGAAGGTGGAAGTGGGGTTGGACAATGTTGAAATTTAACATGTTGTTCCATTAGGTAATTAGTTGTCGTGTAATGGGTTTTCTCTAGAAGTTACTAGAGGGGTAGGTTCACTAGACTAGCCACCAGGTGGCCAATTGACCAGTATTTAGTGGCCAGGGAACTGTTTGGTGGATGGTTGGTCATGGATCTGTACAAGTGTGTTATCGATCTTTCACGACCCGTCCTAGTGGGGCCCAAGCCGTAACTCCCCAAGGACACCTCTTATAGGTCAGGGGAAGGTGACTAGAATCGAGTAGGCATGCTACTAACATGGGAGGCATTGCCTAAAAACCTGTACACATGCACACACATTTCCAAGCCCTCAAATCTAAAAAGTAAAAACTAATAAAATGGAAAAATGCAAGCATACACTAAAAACCCAACCAATAGAGTACGACAGGATGGTAAGGTACAGTAATGTAAAACCCTAGGCCAATAGTACAAGCCCACAAAAAGAGTTTCTGTAACTAAGTCCAACCTGTAATGAAAGGTGTTGGGACTGCAATCTGTGGTGGTAGGAACACACCACGGCCTGTCTGATCTCATTCAGTATTGTCCTATCCTGGTCTACCAAGAATCCTATCAAAGGATCGCTCGTCTGCTCAAGACACGACACGTGCGGGCAAAGCCCATGTAGGGGTGAGTATAACAATACCCAGTAGGACACCCCGAAACCACAAAGGAATATAACAATGGAAAATACCATAAAGGAAAGATACAGTCAGCTCTACAAAGTATTTGTCTACAGAAAATATAACAAGAATATCCAGATATACTCATACACGATCAACTACCGTGAAACCACTACTAATATCCAGCTCGAAGATTCCACTAAGCATGCAACCGGGAGAACAAACTCCTAGTTCCAGAGAGAGAGATATGAAGTACTCATTCCAAGTGAACACACTACACAAGTACTTGAGAACATGATGCTCAGATGCGGATCACAACCAATAGCCATGGGGTGATTCCAACAACTCAGTCTGATCTAATCTGCTAAGAAGAGGATCTGCGCCCGGGTAATGTTGGTCAGGTCGATACTAAGAACTCTACCTAGGGTTCCAGGAATGAATAGAGGATCCGAATCTAAGTCTCACAGAGGGGATTCCAAAAACTCTATTTAGGAAGTCCTGCTGAAGGGATCATACTCTTGCATGTGGGAAATGATACCGGAAACCTTCAGAAGAATGACCAAGGGGACGGACCCTAAGGAAACTAGCCCAAGTCACAGAAGGAAACTGGTTCAAGCCATGAAGAATTGGTTACACAGCATGTAGTATGGTTACACACTGTGTTCATTGACTTTGGGCACTGCCCATGTAAACGGCCCGTGTCATCCGTTCAAGCTATGCAAAACTCAACTACACGACATGTAGAAGAATCACACGCCATGTTCCTTGACTCTGGGTAATTCCCATGTAAACATCCTATGTCATTTGGCCTATCAGATAGAAAGTAACTACACGACGTGTAGAAGAATCACATGTCGTGTTTGAGCACCTGGGGCCCGCTCCATGTACATTGTCCATGTGCCCGTACATGGTCTATGTCCATGTCCCCTGCCCGTGTACCCGCACACGGGGAATCCTGTGTATCTGGCTGGGTCTGGTCGGGGAGGTTTATACACCCCATGTCCTTGGACATGTACCCATCCCGTGTTCGTGTACTCCCGTAGTACATTCCAGGTGGTCCGACGACGAACACACATCGTGTATCCTATACTACACGCTGTGTAGTCGGGATTTTTCCAGAAACTCCTTCTTCCTCCTCACGCCGCGGCTGATCCTCCGGATCCACGGTTTCTCGTCCGATCATCCCGATACACTAGGGGTTTGTTCATTTCATCATACTAACACCAAAACGGGTGTTTTCGTTCCTTAAATCAGATCATAAACCTCGAACGATCCATCTGAAGTAAAACGCCCGAAAACTTATATCTCTCGATCGACTCTGAATCGTTCACTAAAACCATCGTCACACCTCTGTGACCTCTCTCTGGGGTTGGATCTACAATCTCGGATTGTTTCACCAAAAAACGAATGCGCAATGATCGATTTCCTCTAAGAACGCGTAGAACACAACAAGGAACGTGAGGGAGAAAAATACAAAGAATCGAACAAGAGGGACGAACCTCGATCATTGTTTGTGACAATCCGGGTTCATCACCATTAGATAAAAACCACAACAATCAACATATTATAAATCTTGATTATTTGATATCCTGATAAAAACCCCAAATCACACCCGCCCGCAAAACGATCGATCCGTGGGCTAATCGGTTCGCAGATTAGTCTGCGTTCGTCATAGGAATAAATAACGGGGAAAGGTAAATCCAAAAAAAACATCCCACCTAGATCCGAGACATTCTTTGATTAATATCTGGTAGTCTCATCATAATCACCGGAAAAAATCATCAAGAATGTCGTTGCAGCATTGGGAGGTTTTCCGAAGAGGCTTCAGAGCCGCCAAGCGTTTCAGGGTTATTAGGTTTGCAACCCTAGACCCCTGCACAAGTCTTTATTTAAAAAGGATAAGATATATCTGTTGCAACATATTTAAAAATATTTTGCTGCAAAATAAAATATTTTTATTAAATATTTTATTACTCTAACGTCCAAAAACTAGATTTCATCACCGACCTGTGTCAGCCGATGTTAGGCCTCGCCAAAGGTAAAATCATTATTATAAATGCAACAGTGACTTCAGATTATTGATCCGAGAAACCATTCGGGAGTTATCATACTTTTTTAGGAAAACCTCATGCGCGCCTAATTTAATTATTTAATTAAATTAAAACATTTGTTCCAGGCTCACCGGGCCTCGAAACTACACACCATCTTGAAGACTAGCCTTGAAATAATTCCCACATATTATTAATAATAATGTATAGAAAAATCCGAGACATTACATCACACCCACCTTAGGGCTTTTACATCCCTGAAAACCTAAAACAAAGGCTACTAAAAAAGATGCAGGTACTGCACACGAATCTTTGCCTCCCACTCCCACGTGCTCTCCTGGAGATTCCTGTGCTGCCACCAGACACGCACCAAGGGAATAGCTCACCCACAAAGGATCTTCTCCTACCGATCCTCAATCTCCACTGTGTACTCAGCAATGGTCACTCCATCATAGATGTCCAGCTCGCGCCAATTGATGACATGCAATGGATCATGCACGTACCTCCGTATCTGCGACACATGGAAGATGTTGTGTAATTGGTCCATCTGAGGATGTAGAGCCAAGTGATACTCCACCTCACCCACTCTACTCAGAATCTGGAAAGGGCCGATGAACCTCAGAGACAGTTTGCCTCCTCAGCCAAACCTCCGCAATCCCCGTCAAGGTGAGACCACAAGGAACACATGGTCTCCCTCCTCGAACTCTAAGCGCCTCCGCCTCCTATCGGCATAAGTCTTTTTCCGTCTCTGTGCAGTCTTCATCCGCTCATGGATGACCTGCACCTTCTCAATAGTAGCTCCCACCATCTCTGGGCCCATGAGTGCGGACTCTCCTGGGTCAGTCCAGCAATGTGGTGACCTGCAAGGTCACTCGTACAGAGCCTCGTATAGTGACATACCAATAGTGGAATGGTAACTGTTGTTATAATAAAATTCCACCAGTGGTAGGTGATCCTTTCAGTTTTTACTGAATTCAAGTATGCAAGATCAAAGCATATCCTCCAGAACCTGGATGGTCTGCTCTGTCTGACCATCAGTCTAGGGATGAAACGTTGTTCTCAAGCGTAACTGAGTCCCAAAAGCTTCCTGTAATCCTTTCCACAACTGGGATGTGAAATGAACATAATGATCTGAGATGATTGTGGATGAAACTTCATGAAGTAGAACTATCTCCTGCACATAAAGGCATCCCAATCTCTCTACTGAACTCTGCTCCCGTATGGG
The DNA here is from genome assembly GCA_963277665.1 of Viscum album. Lineage (NCBI taxonomy): Eukaryota > Viridiplantae > Streptophyta > Magnoliopsida > Santalales > Viscaceae > Viscum > Viscum album. The sequence continues at coordinate 1,318,782,617 of OY728166.1, forward strand.
TAAGATGTGGGCCAACATGGTGAGTCAATCAATGATCACCCAGAAGGCATCGTGTCCCCTTGATGTACATTGTATACCTATCACGAATTCCATGGAGATCCCATCCCACTTCCACTCTAGCACCTCAAGGGGATGAGTCAAACATGCTGGCACCTAGTGCTCAAGCTTTACTTGCTGACAAGTAAGGCACCGAGAAACAAACTTTTCCACACTCTTCTTCATTCCTGGCCTCCAGAACTGGCGTCGGAGGTCCTAGTACATCTTTGCCACGCCTGGATGCACTGCCAAAGGATATGTATTGAACTCCCTCAAAACATCCTCCTGCTACGTCTCTGGTACTGTTGTATGCCCTCTGAAAAGAACAACGTTCTCCCCACCTGTTGAATATCCATCAGCAGCATCACCCGGACATATCTCAGCATGTAGAGTCTCACAGCTAGTGTGCTCGAGTTGTGCTTCCCTGACTCACTACAAGTGTGGAGGGGTAACAACCAACAACTGGAGGTAATCTCCTTCATCTCTATCCACTAAGGATAACTTTAAGGAGTCCAACTGTGTCGTTACCTCATCCAACAACTACGAACTGGATTTCTGCATGAGAGAATCTGCCACAACATTCCCCTTCCCAGGTGTGTAAACAATATCAAAGTCGTAATCCTGGAGGAACTCAAGCCATCATCATTGCCTCAAATTCAGATTCTTCTGAGAAAAGATATATCTGATAATATTTTGATCAGAGTAGATGATAAACCACTCGCCCATGAGGTAGTGCCGCCATATCTTTAATGCGAAGACTACCGCTGCCAACTAAATATCATGGGTCACGTAGTTCTGCTCGTGGGGCCTCAACTAGCGTGAGCCATAGGAAATCACCTCTTTCCTCTACATCAAGACACAACCATGTCTGGTTCCTGATGTGTCATAGAGCACAACGTACTCAACTCCCTCCTCCTATAATATCATGATCCAAGCACTCGTCAAACTCTGTTTGAACTACTAGAAAGCCTGCTAGAATCCTCTAGAAATATATCCTTGTACTCATCCACTACTATTGGAAACTGGAAACTCGTAACATCTACTGCACCAAGGGCTAGGCTAGCCAACAGATAGGATATCGGTTTCACCTTTCTACACATGAGTCCATCCTATGCTACCTCGGTCTCTCTTTCACTGACAAAAGAGAACCCCGTTCCTTCACTGCAGACACACCGCATCCTTCTCTTAAAACAGTTAATCTGGAAATGAACTGTGGATAGCCAATCCATACCAAGAATGATATCGTAAGGCCTCAACGCTACCACCAAGAGGTTCCAACCGAAAATCTATCCTCCAAGGGTCAGGTCACACCATCTAAAAAGGTGTGTGATCTATGAATCTTCTCCAGTCGGTGTTTCTAAGCATAATGGTCGAGTCAACAGCTCTACTGGAATCTCAGTGTCTCGAACAAGATAAGAAGCCAGAAAGGATGACTTGTACCTGTTTCTATCAGTACATAAGCCAAAGTATAAAAGGCACATATTGTACCTCTAATCATTCCAGGAGTACCTGGGTCATATGCCTCTACCGCCTGCAGTTGTCCCTGCCTTTTTCCACCAGTTCCCTGAGCCTGGGGTGGACCTCTTGGGTTTGGTGGTGGTAAAGGGTCAAAATGCCGACCACCTCCAGCTACTCTCCCAGCTCCTCTACCGCGTCCGCCGCCCTTCGGATCTATCTGCTCCACACATTTTCTCTTCCTTGTTGGTCCATCCACTGCTCCCATGTCAGTAGTACGATGGGTCGGAAAATCTCAAGCGAGATGTCCCCTGCCATCACAGGAGTAGCATCGCCTCTCTCGAGGCTGGCTGGATGCACCTTGCGAACCCTGTACGGTAGATCCCCTATCCTAGGATCTGATCTGAAAACATCTTCCATGCCTGGGTCCCTGGCGTCGACTCCCTACTGTCGAGGTCTCTGCTCTAGCTCACTCACTAATGACAACTGTTGGCTGTCTCTGCTCTTCCAAGAAGCTATCAACCACAAATGCCCGCTTGAGAACCCTAGAATAAGTGGGAATTCTCATAGGGACGATGCTAGCTCAGATATCTCTATGCACGACCCACTCAAAAGTCTGAGATCTAAAGTACTGATCTCTGACCATATCCATCGAGTTTCGCATGAAGTCGGTAAGCCTCGATGAATATTCAGCCACCATCATGGTTCTCTGCTGAAGCTGAAGAAGCTCTTGTATACGCACTTCTCTCAGGGTAACTGGTGAAAACTCCTCTCTGAAGAGATGCTCAAACTCCGACCATGAAAGAGTCGCCTCGTCGTGAGTCTGAATAACCATACTCCACCATCACCCTGTCGATCCCTATAGAAGGCTCACTACCAGGATCACCATCTGGTCTGCTGGTGCCCAGACCAAACGGAAGACTCTGGTCACTGCCTCAAGCCAGTCCTCTACTGCCTGACGGTCCGGCTTGCCTCGAAACCTGAGGGGTCTCTCTCTCTGAAACTCATAGAGTGCGCTCATATTGCACTCCTCCTCTACTGGTACATGAGGCACTAAACACTTCTCCATAGGTGGTAGAATAAATGGCACACCACTCAATGGTAAAACTGGGGATTTGGTCCCTGTATCGAAGATTCATCACTGAGGGGGTCATCCTCATGATCGAGCTGCTGGATCCTAGCGGGTACTCGTCGTGGAGGCATCCCATAATGAAACAAATCTCAGTCAGTTAGTATATCTAGAGAGAAGACTCAAGAAGGAAATGGAAACCACAACTCATTCCAATATGATACATGTACCATTATTTTCACCTAAAACTAGTGTTCTCATGCTCTGAGTCGAAAAGCATGTTATCCGAGTCCTGGTGTATGGATAAGTCGGCCGCCCGCACCAACATTGGGGTCACTGGCCTGAATGCCAAAATTGAAACACTTAACACTGTTTCCCCAAACCAACTCACAGACTCTCAGTCCTAAGGTAGAACCGACCTCCTCAGATACAACTCTATCACGACCTGTCCCAGTGGGGCCCGAGCTGCAACTTCCCAAGGCCGCCTCCAATAGGCCAGGGGTTGGTGACCAGCACCATGTATGCATGCTACTAACATGGGAGGCATTGCCTAAAAACCTGTACACACACACACACACATTTCCGAGACCACAAAGCTGAAAAGTAAAAACTACTAAAAAGGGAAAATGCATGCATACACTAAAAAACTAACCAAGAGAGTATGACAGGAAGGTAAAGTACAATAATTTAAAACCATAGGCCAAAAGTAAAAGCCCACCAAAAGGGAGTGTGTAACAAATTCCAACCTATAAAGAAATGTGCTGGGACTGAAATCTGTAGCCATAGGAACACACCTCGGCCTGTCTGATCTCACTGAGTACCATTCGGTCCTAGTCCGCCTAGTATCCTGTCAATGGCTCACTTGTCTTCACAAGACATGACACGTGTGGGAAAAGCCCGTGCATGGGTGAGTATAAAAATACATAGTAGGACACCCCGAAACCACAAAAGAATACAAAAAGGAATAACACCATAAAGGAATGATACAGTCAGATCTACAAAGTATAAATCTTGAGAACATATTACAAGAATATCCAGATATACTCATATACGATCAACTACAGCGAAACCACTACTAAGATCTAGATTGAATATTCCACTAAGAATGAAACTGGGAGAACACACTCCTATGTCCGAAGAGAGAGATACAAAGTACGTGTTCCGGGATAACACACTCCACAAGTACTTTATAAAATAATGCTCAGATGAGGATCACAACCAATAGCCATGGGGTGATTCCAATAACTTAGTCTGAACTAATCCGCTAAGCAGAGGATCAGCTCCTGGGTAAAGTTAGTCATGTCAATACCATGAACTCTACATAGGGTTCCAGGAATGAATAGAATATCCAGCTCTAAGTCTCTTAGAGGAGATTCAAACAACTCTATTCAGGAATTCCTACTGAAGGGATTATACTCGTGTATGTAGAAATGATACTGGAAACCATCAGGAGAAAAACCAAGGGGACGAACCCTAAAGAAACTGGCCCAAGTCATAGAAGGAAACTGGCTCAAGCCATGATGAATTGGTTACATGATGTGTAGTATGGTTACACGCCATGTTCATTGACTCTGGGTACAACCCATGTAAATATCCTGTGTCATCTGTTCAAGCTGTGTAAAACTCAACTACACGGCGTGTAGAAGAATCACATGTCGTGCTCCTTGACTCCGGGTACTGCCCGTGTAAATGGCCCATGTCATTCAGCCTATCGAATGGAAAGTAACTACACAACATGTAGAAGAATCACATTCTGTGTCCGAGCACCTGGGGCTCGCTCTGTATACGTTGGCCATGTGCTCGTAATGGTGTATGTCCGTGTCGCCTGCCCGTGTACCATCACACGGGATATCCTGTGTATCCAGCCATGTCTGGCCGGGGAGGGGTATACACGTCATTTCCTTGATCCATGAATATGTTTCATTATAAATTACCTATGTTTGGTCAAGATATTGGATATTTCATTTTTTGGAATTGTTCAAATTAATAAGTAGTTTATGTGATATGCCATGATGTGGAACAAATGGACTTGAGTGCTTGGATATGGGACATTAACTGATATAACATGTTTTTCCATGATATGTTTGACATATATTATTTTCTAGGATGATATTTCCCCAAGGTATAAATGTCATGGTGTAATATACATGATTTTCCTTGGTTGAGTACAATATACCATGGGGTTCTATGACATTTGTAAGGTTTAATTTTTTACCAAACCATTCCTTTTCCATTCCTAGGTATTAGGGTGGCATGGTGTGTTCTAAAGTCATTCATGTATTCCTATAAGATATTTTTCTTATTTTAAAAAAAAAATTGAATTGGGAATTTTTAGAATAATCTATAATTTTTGGGAATAATAATAATTTTTTTAATGAAAATCCAATAATATGGTCTTTAATGAAATATTTTAGTTATGTTTTTAATTACCTTTATATTTTATAGCAAGAATTATTTTAAAATATTTTTGACATGTGATAGAATTAATTTTAAATTATTAGAAATGGTTTTATTTTAAAATACTTTTTCATTACCCTCACATAAACACCCTTTTCAGTTTTAAGGTTGAAAAGTATTACATTATTCTATATAATGGAATGTCTATTTTTTAAGTTGTGTATAACTCATACCCTTTTTCCTTAGTCAACATAAAAATAGATTTTAATGCTCATGTGTATTCCATCTTCCACTATCATGTGAAGGTATGTTTGGGGCACTGTGTGTAGGAGAATTTCTCCCCTCCTCAGGGTATATAGTATCACATGAATTTGGGCACTATGTCACATAAAGGTAATCATGATTCTCATGCTAGGGTATTTATCTTGTATTTAACACTATGTAAAGTTTCTATTATTCTCATATAAGGGAGGGCTATGAGTTCATCATCATGTAAGGGTCATAAGTAGAACTCATATGAGTCATTATTTTGAAGCTACATAATGGTAATTTCATATTACCCATACAAAACACATGAATATTGCATGAAGGTAATATAAATTATATTAAAAATAAATTTTTATTTCTTTTTTATGTTTGATATCAGACTAAAAATTATTTATATGTTGAAATAATGAGTTAAAATTGAAGGTTTGAATTACCGTTTAATGTTTTTAAAATATTTCTAACATTTTGGAAGATTTTAATGATTTATCATCATGGTTTAAATTCAAATTGAATTCAAACTTAATGAAAATAGAATATTTGACTAGTATATTTGAAATTTTCAGAGAGAATGACTTCTATCTTCCAATATCAAAGAGTCCTTTTATTTTTAAATTTGTCAGTTATTATTTGAGGCTGGATGACCAATATTCCTGAAATATAAGAAAACCTTCATCAAAAAGTTTATGTTTATGCTTCATATTTCCGAGATTTTTTTATCTTGTCTTCTCTCTCCTCTATATTATTCTATAGGTGTTAAGAATTGAAGGGTTAGGGGATTCATAAATCTATATTTTATTTTTAAAAGGTGTGTAAACTCATGCTTTAGAATCTTTTGATTAAATAGATGAGATCGACTTGAAGAAGATAAAAATCCAGAATACTTAATTGATGAAAAAAATGTATATTCACTTTCTCTAGATAATATTTTTTTACTGATAATAAATGTATGTGGTGTATTAAATTTAAAATTTAAAATTTTAAAGAATTTTTTGTTGGTTACTATTATCATATTATGAAAATATAAGAAGATTATCACATGCATTTTGGATAATATTCATATTCTATATAAATCATGATCTCTATGTAATATTATCTTATTATTTTGGTACCATAATTGAAGAACAAGATTAATACTGTTATAATTGAATTGAATTTTTTTTCAAGAATACAAAATTAAGTAATATCACATGTTATATTATTGAATATTTATCTTGAAAATATGGAAGGAAATAGGAATATTTTGTAATGTTATTCCTTAAAATAATTATTTCATGATGTCTTAATATTATTATAGTTTTATGAAATTGAAATAAAATTAATTTATTGAGTAATGATATCACATGTTTTTTATCAACAATATTTCATAGTTTTGAAATTATCAAATACATTGAAAAAGGAATGTCATGTTTTTTAGAATATATATTGATATTATAGGGATAAAAGTGGGAGAGAATATATTCTTTTATAGTATATTATTAATTATTCCATGGATAATAAATAAATGGTTTGGATATTGTGATATCAATCATTTCATGGCACGTTTATTTCGACAATTAATTTACTAGATAGTGTTTGTGATTATTATTAATATAAGTATACTTTAATTTTATAAAATTGATAAATTATGAAAATATAGAATGATGAAATTGATTATTGGAAGCATAGCATAAATTATTTACCATTTTTCTAAAATTTAATTAAATATTATAGTTATTCGTGTAGAAACGTTGGGGTTTTTTATTAACTACGATTTGTTATTAATTAATAGTTTATTTATTCTAAAATCATATCAATAATAAACTAGTTATGTAAGTATGGTAATAAAAATGGTTTTTTCTGAATAAAAATAGTTTGCGCCTCAAAAATCACATCTTTTTTGTGGGAGGATTGATTCCTAAGTGATTTAGTCTAGGTTTACATTGAATTTTGTGCTTGAAATAATATTTTCATTTATGATTTCTCATGACTATTACATCTTTGATGTATTTTTAGTTGACCTGGAATGATTGGGATGTTTCATGAGAAAATGGATAGAATAATATGGATATATTTATGGTTAGTTACTTTTTAATAAATGTAATGTGAGTATGAGGATATAGTTATGGTTGATGTTGTGGATGAGAGGATGGATTTTCTATACTCAATGGTGTGATAATAACATTGGAAAATTAGCATGAGTTTAGAGATGGACTTTATTTATGATTCTTAATCTTGTTATATTCTTGTTTAAAAGTCAAATATTATTTATATGATTAGTTTCCCACTACATGAATCAATTTGAAACTTTTCAATACAAATAAATCTTTATTGTTGTATCCTAGGGTGTGACTAGAAGTTCTTAGTAAATTATGAAATGATAAATGAATTAATAAATGAAGATACATGGTTCATGATTATTATAAATTAGTATGAAATACCAAAGAACATAAAAAGAAGAGTTAGAGTGATTACGGTACAATAATAAAGGATTTAAGAATTAATATTGAAAATTTAAATGGAGTAATTTTAATTAATATATTAATAATTAATGTGAAGTTTTGATGTTTATAAGAGTGATTTATCTATAGACCATTGTTGTGGCTGTTGGGGGTCCAATTTGATGGAATAACATATGAGTCTAAGACAAGGTAGTTTCCCTTTGTGATTTTGTCAATGATAATATTTATATTTTTTGATTTCATATTCAGCCACACATGTGTTGGTAAGAGAACTAAAACCTTAATTTTTTATTGGATGTTTTATCGAAAATCCAAGATAGTGAGGGAAACGATGGTCGACTTCTCCCTCCCTAATCTATCTCTTCATCAATAGTTGGTGTATGTGTAACTAAATATATAATGGATTATGGTATATTATGCATTCATATCATAGGGTGTGTTAATGGAAATATTATACATTCCCTACTACAACACAGTGACTGACTAGGGTCATCCCACTATAGGAGATTCTTGGTTCGGTTATCCACTTATTCTAAATCACTTGCACAACATCTTTTTGTTTTTTAAGTATTTAAGAAACAAAATTGAAACCATTCAGGATTTCTTATTATGTTTCTGATGAAAATAAAAATGAGAATTTAATCTATCCTGATGTCTTGAAAAAAATGAGTTAAGGAAATAAATCATATGGTTTTGGGGATTGATTTAAGGTTCAAACATTACTCTCCTTTATGTGAATGATTTGGGTTTGATAATGAAACATAAGATATAAATTTTTAATAAGTATTATTTATTTAGATAATGCGGGATATCATCCAATGCCTAAGCACACTCAATTATACCTCCTACATTAATCAAGGATGGTGAACCTCCTAGGTCTTGGAGGTACTGTCTTCCAGGACCCATATCTATTGATTAGGTTTCATCCATTTATTAGATGAACTCCAACATGTGAAGAACTAACCAATTGAGGGTAGGAAAAGTTATTAAATAAAATAATAGAGATATATTGAGTTGTAGTCATTGGGAGCAGTCCACACATTGGGGACATTCTCTTTACCCATACATGCTACTAAATTATTTCTAAAAACATAAAATTAAACATTATAGAAAATTCATTAACACATTGACCTCCCCTTGGGCCAAGCCTTAGGGATAGCCTCTCATTTTGGAGAGTAAGAGATAACTTGGTGGAGTGGGTGGAAGAGAAGAAGAAGAAATATATTAAAATAAAAGAAATAAAATTTAAAAAGAGTAGTGATGTGAAAATAAATGATTGAAGTAAAATATAATCATGATGAGAGAGAGAGAAGAGAAAATAAAAAAGAAATAATGAAAATAACCAAAAATTAAAATTATATAATTTCTAAATAATAATAATATATTAATAATAATCTATTATCATTATTAAGAGAATAAGAGATTAAAAAATATAAGAAAATAAAATAAAAATGTTAAAAGAGTAATAATAAAAATAATTGTTATATTAATAATAATAATAATAAATATAATAATAATAATATTTATATTAAGTGGAATAATAAGTGAGGATAGATAATGGGTGGAAATAAAAACTAAATAATTCATACAATAATAAATTAAATTTAAAATATAATTTAAAATAAAATTTAAAATAAAAATGTACAGTAAAAAATAAATAAAAAAAATAAGAATTAGAAGTGGGTATAAGGTTGATTTAGTTGGCCTATTTTGGTTGAGGTCTCCTCCGTGGTGCCTAAGAAGATTTTTAATGGAGGGGTTCACCTCATTTAATAGGTGACGAAGGATATTTTGGGTTCTAGAATCTATCCTCCAAATGTTTACACATGGTTGACCCATTAGATTATTGAATTTGGAAAATGTGTCTTCTTTAATATTATTCATAAATATATTTTCCCTTTACCATCTAAATTTCACCTTCATCCTCCATATATAGAGATAGTTATTTTTATTTTTATTTAACACTGTTATTATATTCTAATGTATTTGGAATCATCCTTCAATGCAGAGCGTGAAATAAATCCTTTCATTAGTGTGTAAATCCTTTAACATTAATGGTTTAATTTATTTATGAGTTATATTTCAGTTCCATATATAATCACCTCAATTAGAGGTGTGCCGAATGATTTATGTCTAATTTCTAGAGGTGGGGTCCACCCTGTCAGCCCGAACAACTTTTCAAATTGAATGATTATTTCAGGCCTCTTGTTTTTTATTTCATCTCTCAGTATAAAATAAAATTTTGGGTAAAACAAATAAATGAATCGTACCAAAAATAACTCAAAATGGAATTTTTTTTAAAATTTATGCTCAAAACACTAAATTGATTAATTTTAGACACAATTCTAAAAATAATCATTTTTCAAATTTTAGACAATTTTAATTCTATAATTAAAATTATCCATTATTTTAGTAAAACACTAAAATCCATGGGTTTTATCATTTATGATCATGAATAAATCATTAAAATTTGAATAAAATATTTACTTAATTTTGATTATATCAAATACCCCATAATTAAACCATGTTTTTCCATAAGTATAAAATCTAAACAAGGAGTTAAATACAGAACAAATGTTATCAATATTAAAATTTAAACACATTAAAAAAATCAATGTAAACTTAAATATTCAACTTCCATATAAAATAACAATTCAATTTTTCATTTTCTTAAGAAACAACCAATTCATGCATTTTCCTTTCCACTTTTAAAAATGATGGAGCCTCACCTTTCATTCATTCAAGCTCCTCGATTCATTGTTATCAAAAATGACAAGTCCATATTTACCTCACTTTTTATTCATTATCTATCATATCTCAATATATAATTAAAGTATATTTATGCTCATATCATGAGAACATTCTCTTTATCCATAGTCTTGTAAAGGAACTAATTTATCCACAATGTAAATACAAAAAAAATATATAAAATCATGAGGGATTATAATCATGATTTAAATATATATGAGGCTGATGGTTTTGAGGACCTGATATTAAAAACGAAAGATCAAGGAGGATGTTTATTTCTTTAAGCATAAAGTGTGATATTTAATGTAAAAGTTTAATGATATTTCCCCCTTATATTTATATCAACTCCCAAATTCCCCTAAAATATAAAGTAAATATTATGATTAGTTTAAGAATAATGAATGCCTTTTCCCTCTCTTGAACACATTTTTATTTTATTTTTATACTTTTTTTCATTTTGCAAAGAAGATTTCCATTTTTTTCTTTTTTTACAAAGTTATTATTATAATAGAACTCGCATACACCACCTAACTATATAGGATAAAAATCATAGGTCTAGTAATGGTGATTTTTGGTTTACCCAAATCATAACCCATTTACGAATTTTGGTCGTTTTTTTCATTTTCAAACAAGTTATATTCAAGAGGGTTAAAAAAATAGAGTACAATAAATGATTCCAAAACCATTTAAAATTTATATAATAATCACCCCCACACGTCTTCCTGACAATTAAAATTATCCCATTTACCCTGATTCCATTCACCCCCACCCTTTAACTTTAAAAAATAATTTAAATACTAAAAGGAGTGTGATGATGGATAAAAATAGCTTAAAATATGGATCATTACACTAATGTTCATCCACGGTCTCAATTGGAAAAAATAAGGCTGATTTAAAGGTGGTCTCCTTAGTATAAGTGGTTATCGAAATATGCCTCAATAATATTAAATGATTTTTTTCATTTTTATTGATTTGAAATGTTCAACATCATGTTCTTGTAGGTGGTATGTCCCAATATCACTCAGTAAATATGATCAAGATAATGTAGAAAGTACTTAGTATAGAAATTCTCTCGATAATAGACATATGCTATTGAGAAATCACTCAAATCGTGGCTAATAAAAAAAATCAATTCACTTGAATTTTGGACATTCAAAAAATGAAAATGGTTTGGAAATTTCATTTACCAGAACCATTAAATTCCATTAAATTATGATTCTTCATTTTAATATCCATGAATTAGTTTAATCATCTATTTTCACATTTTTCTCATTAAATTTCACTAAAATTTGAAATATAAAACACGGAATTATGAAATTTTTAAAGAAACTCATGTCTCCTAAAGAATTAAAGTAATGTATAATTCATGTGTGGGAATGAAATTTAATCTTTAAATATATAAAACATGCTCTTCAACAAAAATATAGGGAGTTTATAAGATAATAAAAATTGAACTCCATTTCCCTTAAATCTTGGTTCGTTTCCTTCAATTTCTCAAGAACCTATAAAAGATAACTACCAAATTAAGAACAATTATCATGTCATCAATTCTCAAAATGATAATATTGAGAGGTATTCATGTTGAAATACTTTATAAGAAATGAAATTGAAATCTATGTGCCATGACTAAGTTGGAAATCCCCCTACTGCAGCTCCTAAGCCCACTTGATCTATGGTCAGTGTGAGAAACATGGGATGAAGAAGGGTTATTTCTGCTACGTATAGACAATGTTACTAAAGTTTATGGAATTTGACTTCTAGTATTTTTTTTGTGGATGGTCCCAAATTTGGAGATCTGAAAGCCACTACGCCTCTCTTTGGGATGAGAATCAGATGTAGTGCCTAGAAATTTCATATACTAAGTCCAAACTAAATGTTGGGAAGGGGATTTTGTTATGAATGGTGGTTGGTCCATGATGTGAAATTTGGGAATCACTTCATATCCAATGAGGGTAGGAATCAAGACACATGTAGTTATAGAAATTGGTCACCCTACAGAGGCTTGGTCCATTCATAGAGAGAGGGTGCATTTTTATTGAATGGAAGATAGACTAGGATATGGAATTGTGTATTCACTATGTATAATGTTTAGGAAGCAATCAAGAGACACATAGATCTTAATAGAACTCTATACATGGTTATAATACATACATAATTAGGGGGACATTTTTCTTTATTCTATTGCAGTTATGGGTGTATTTTGTACCATTACTCTCCATTAGTGTAGGAGGGGCAGCCCTTAGAACCATTATTAAGATCATGTCATCTATTATCTGTGTGTGAAATAATAAATAGTAATGGTTTCTCTCACAATGAAAAGACAATATAGAATAATTTTGTATCATTTTGTGGTTGGGCCAAGATTTATTACCATGGAATTTCTACATATCCCATTGATGGATTCGAATCAAGCCATATGTTTTTATTTGAGGATATCATCCTGTATTCAATTAGTCTATACACCATGAGGTAGGAACATTCTATTTGATTGTGAATGGAACCAATACATAAAGTAAATTCTTCAATAAAAATATCTTCAATATGAGAATCAATGCACACATAGTTCTATAGAAAGAGAGTTCCAATATGGATCTGGCTCAAATATAAGAAATGGGTCATTTTTTCTTTCTTCCACATAGATATAACTCATGTAAAACGAATCATTGGTTGGGAAAAAATTATCCCCATATAGTTTTACATCATGTATGTAGGAAGATGGGTGCCATGAATTTTAATGTGATGGGTATGGATGAAGATCACCCAATGTGAATGTAAAGGCACATTGTATCCTAAAGTTTAATTTCATGCGATTTAAGCCTTTTTCCATGTAGTTTAATTTCATGCAGTTTAGAAAAATTTTCTATGGAATTTAATGTCATACAGTAAGTATGTTTTTCCATTAATTTTATCATTATGAGATCCATACAATAGATTCCATGCAATTTAACATCATGATGTAAGGACAACAGATGCCATGTAGTTTAACGACATGTGGTAATGACATTTCATCTTGTAGTTTTACATCATACGATTAGAAAGAAAGAATCCATGTAGTTTAACATCATTTACTAAGAAAGACATATTCCATGCAATTTAGCATCAAGTGATAAAGACATTTCATCATCCAGTTTTACATCAAGCGATTAGGACTAAAAAATTTTGGTCACACTAATCAGAGTGGGCCATATGTCCTCTTCCATTTCCTAGTTGATTTCATTTATATCATAAATGGTGTTAGATACACAATCTTCAAATGATGGAGGGGAATCCCTAAGGTCTTCTTATACATCCTATTCATCTTCACTATCCTCTTCTCCACATTATAATGGGAAAATAATCAATGAAATGAGCTTCCTAGAGTCTTGTGAAGGGTCAAGGTCTTTACCCCTTGGGGATGAAGTAACTCTTCCTAACATGGATGATGGTGGGTAGTGGTCTGGATGGGATGTAGTGATGGATGGACGGGTTCTTTCTTACCCTTCTGCATTGGTGGGGGAAGCATGTATTTTCTAGAGCTCTGAGGATAGTTCAAGGGAATGTTTTTCTTTTCACTCACCATTATATTGGAATCTATTTGGTATTTTGACACTATTGGGATGATTGGTCCTGATTTAAATCATAAATACTACTTAATTAATGTCTATGAACTCTATTTGATTGAAGGAAATCACATATTCTTCCCTGAGTAGCTTGAAGGGGTCTGTGGGAACCATTTCCAAACAGTTTGGGGCATCGACTCAATTAATTCCATCAGCTAAAGGTTGTTTCCATTTCTGGTCATAGAATCTCCTGTTAATATAGTGTGACTCATAGGACTTTAATGTGTCCTTATTAGCATAAGACTTCCCACTCATCCCATTAATGAAATATTTGATGCAATGGTGGTACGATGAGGGAATCAGTGCATGTTGATGTAGCCAGGTCTTCCTCACTGTACATTCAAGGTTGTGTGTTTCTGAACCACTAGAAAAACTGAATTAAATATGAGATCACAACACTAGGTATCAATATTAATCAATCCTAATGTATTTTTCTTAATTTAATCATATCCCAAGGGGGTTGTGCTGAAGGGAATTAGATCATTTTCACTATATCCTAACTAATGAAGTGTTTGCACCGAGAGGATATTAACTCCAGATATTTTGTAAATGAAGAATTTTTAGACATCAACACCATTTCTTATGTTATAAACATATAAGGGGGTTTTGTTCCCTTTATTTATGTAATATTCATCTTGATCCATGAAGGAGATAATTTTATGGCATTCTAAAAGAATAGTCATTGTTTGGTATTCGTCAGCTGCAGACACTTCATCTTTAAACTCCTAGGGAATTAGTAAATATTCTATATTCACTTCCCTATGATCTGTTTCCTGATTCAGCACATCTTTGATTGATGGTGTGGTTGGTAATTAACCCAAATGCATCAAGATATCATATTTCTTATCTAAAGGTTGGCACATCCAAACATGGGGATAATATTTTCCAGGCGCTTTAGGAGCTTGAGAATTTGATGATCATGGGTTGGCCCTTATGACCGGAGATGGAAGAGATTTTGTCCTATGTGGATTGAGTTGGATAGGCCTACCCACACACCGAGGAAAATTAGTCACCTATTCTTTTTCTGATTCATATTCAAGAAATATTAGACAAGAGTGAATTATTGTAGGTTCTAGGGAGTTTCAATTTTCATGTTAGGTCCACTGGGGAACTCTTCCATGGTTTTCAATAGCATTGACAGTTTGAGCTAAGGTGCGGACATAAGCTTGACTTCTACCATTATGGTGTATCCCTTAATATCCTCTGCTTATGTGGCCTCTTCCTTCGTTCCTTTATTAGGTTAAGGGAATTCAAGTTCATAACTATACTCATCATTAGAAAGGGGATCCATTAAATGGATGGAATTAATAGAGCTAATTATAAACTCTTTTTTCTGAGGATGACTCCGACTCATTATCGGCTTCGGTTGGTGTCTTATGATGGGGGTGGTGCCCATATATTTAGATATGATGGCATAAAATCTGAGAGGGTAAATTCCTACTTTGGCCTTTGTGAAGGCTCAACTTCTTGCACTCTCTATTCACCTTTTTGGCCAAACTTATTTTTGGATGGTAAATCCTTATAGTATTGTGGGGATTAGGATGTCTTTTGTGTTTCATTGGGAGTTTTTGGGGTCACATTTAATTGTTTGAACTATTCCTAGAGTATTCCATAGGCTCGGTTGACCATTTTTCATGTCATCCAACTATTAAACTTATACTCTTTTTTCAAAAAACTTTTTTCACCCCCCTCATCTAGGTCAGTGGTGGAAATATATTCCACATATGCTGGTGGTGTTCCTATCATGACGGGTGTGGAATAGACTATTCATTGGAGGATTTCCTTGAAGAAAAAAAACTACAGAATGTTGTTTCCCAATATCTAGTAGAAGGGACACTAATCTGGTTGATAATCAAAACCAACATCATCAGAACTTTTCTACTCTAGAAGCTAGAGAAAGTTTCAATTAATGGTGGCAACAATGTAGCTACTGACATGCTCATTAGTGAATGAGTAACATTTATTCTTCTATTCCTCTATATGAATTCTCCTAACTCCACTTTTCTCTTTTTCACAAGGAGAGGGATTTGATTTATGGTCAGGGGGCCCTTCACGATTTAGTGAGGTTCTGGGAGTTGGTGTTCGTTTATGACAGGGTTAAGCATAACAGAGGCCCCTTCAACTATTCACACTCTTTTTTGGGCTGATGGGTCTGCCCGAGACATGAGATTAGACAATTGTAAGTAGTTATCTATTCTATGGGAAATGGAAGAGAAATCTAGAAATCCACTTATATATTTCACTATAATGACTGTCATTAATAGCTCATCATGTAGGTTGTTGCTGCACATAGACATCATATCATCTTGTGGGAGAGGTCGATTCAAAGATTAAGTTAGATCTTTCTATCTGTAAATGAAGGCTGAGACTGTTTCATTTTCTCAGTTCTTGTAGTTCATGTCACCACTGACTGTTGAATTTGGAAATGTAGAGTTGAACTAGAACAAAACATTCCATTGGAGATCCTCCCATAATGTGATCGAATGAGTTTAAAAACTATTATACCATACAATGGATAAACCTTGTAGCTTTCATAAGATGAATCTGAGTTTCACTAATTCTTTTTTTTTCTATGGTTATTATCATGTTATTAAAATAGGATGGGTAGTGGATCAGTAATTTTTCCAAGTCCCCTGAGTAATTGAATACATGTAATATAGGGTTCCAAAAATTTAGTGACGGCTACATATCGCTCAACTAGTCAGGGTAATGTTTATATGCTAGTTTTATAAGAGCGCTCCACCATTTTATGGCTTCTAATGGATCTTCTAATGACTCAATGCTATTAATGAACCCTTGATGCAAGTCTTGCTGGACCAAATCATGGGTTAGCACAGTTGGGTATTTTTTTTGGACGTGTCAGTTCTACTTGTATTTGAGACAAATACTCGATTGAGGGTATCCTTTGTGGATATAACTAAACCTACTCTAGTTGTTTCTACAATGATGGGAAATCTTGGTATCCTTCCAAAATTGGTTTTGTGTAGACTGATGGTACCATCGCTACCTTGGATGAACATTTTTTCCTTGATTCATTTGTCGAGGTGAGCCTTTGGAGAAAAGGAACACTTGCTGAGAGTTTATATTAAAGTTATACCTTGGGAACATATCTAGTTGGATGACTCCCTTCGTTACTCTAAACATTGATTGACCTCAACTCTTACATTTCTTCCTCCTGTCATGTTAATCATCCTTGAGTTTCAAGGACTTTCTCTCATTTGGAGGAGTGGGTGGGTTGTATATAACCTTTTTTATTATTCTATCTATTAAGAATCCATGGGGGAGGAAATATAGGGTTTGTTGGGGGAGCACCCAAGTTTATGGCTGGCCTCTGATTCCAGATATGCACACCGCCAGGCTCTGTGTAGAGCAGGTTCTAGGGGGAACCATCCTCCCCTTTCTCTTCAACAATTACAAAATCTTTTGTTTGGTCTATAATGTTGAAGTTCACGATATTTACTGATTCATAACGCATTATGGGTGATGTAATAGTGACGTAATGGTAGGAGGGATCTTTGAATCCTTTATTGGACTTTCTCCTCCTATTCTGGGATCCTCATCTAGTTTTTTCATGGAGGATAACTCAAAGGTATCCTCGGTATGTGCTTGTTGTACCCCTCCCTCATGGGGGAAATTAATCACGAAAAATAATGGAACTAGTGAACTCTCTATCTAATTTTCCCACAGGTGGGAAAATACTGACGTCCATTGGGTTGGTGGTTAAGGTAAAACATCCCCCAACGCTATGGGCTTGGTAGATCATGTTCTCTTGTTTTAATTATTTGGACTGGATTTAGTTTCCTTATAGGGTAATTTGGTGATAAAAATTCCCCTTACCTACAGGATGGGGTCGGTCCCATACTTCTGATGCCACTACTATTATTTCCACTTTCATTATTTTGTGCATTCCCATTCAAGGGTGAGCCAGTTATAATGTCATGTCTACATGTGAATTGTTTGATTCTATGTACATAATACATGATTTTTATTGGATTCCCTTAGGGTTGAATCCTACTAGATGTTATCATTTTCCTATTTTAGAAATTATTCAATGAGTCGCTCTCATCCATCCTAATGCTTTTAGGACTTACTCAAGGCCATTTCTCATTGAAATTTCTAGTTTTCATGGGCATGAATTTATTTTGATTTTCGAATTGGGATAATGATGTTACATGGCATCATTTATAGTGGGTTCTGCTCAGAGGGATGTGGGGTGAAGTGAAATAATCTATGCTATCCCCATCACCAGATATGAACTCTAGACGTGGAATTACTGATAAGGAAAAAAAACTTGAACAGTACATAGAGGCATGTTAATTAATCATCTCTATTTTTCCAAATATATCCTAGAAAACATGAATAAGGAAGAGGCTATAGGTTTATTTGATAGTGGATTTCCTCCAATATACTAAAATGGTATCCATACATATCATAGAGAATTTTTTTCCCTTATTTTTTAGAGATTTTTCCCTGATATTGAGGTCAATGTTATGCTTGAATTCTTATAAAAAATCCCTTGGTATGTTGAACAGAGAAGTGGATTCTAGCCAGAACATAATTGGTATGTAAATCTTGGATAATCATCTTCTCTCAAGAAACATATGAAATATTTCTTTCTCCAAGGATTCCTCCAGTTATTCTACCTAATTTGGACACTTCTTGTCAGTTTCATCACAAGAATTGGGGCATGTAGGGATCTCATTATCATGTGAATGGTACATGGGTGGCTCTAAGAATTCGTGTACCCCAAAACCATATTCTGGTTGATAAATAATATCACGTTTTATTGACAGGGTATCTATGATATCTGACTCTATCATTCCCAGTGCCTCAAAATATGAGAGCTTTCAGGAATTTGACCTAGTGAGGGGAGGACCTTCTTAACAATGTTGTGGTGGGGAGGACTACCATCATGTCTTACTGTCCACCCTTGAGATAACTTCCATGTATTATGCCCTATGTAGTACATTTTGGATATTCCTCAACAAGAGGAGTACCTTCTTATTTATTGTTGTCATTGTGTGGGGGGCCTTTGCAATGACTGCTATCATAGAGAGAACTACCATCATAGCTATATATCTGAATTTAGGTGGAATATCTATAGCATACATATAGGGTAGGACCTTTAGGATGTACTAAAATAAGAAAAGAGACTTGATGTTTCTTTTTATCACTATAGAGAAGACCTTCGTAGTGTCTTCCATCATGGTGAGGACAACCATCTTGTCTTGATGTTAGACTGTAGGGATAAATTCTGCAGTGTATATCCTAGGGAGGACCACTAGGGAGGATGAAAATAAGGACATTACCTTCTTTATATTCAATGTTCTAGTCAATGGAATGGTTAAAATACAAATAATCAATAGATATGATCTCTTGATCGATTGTTTATTTCCCACGAAGTATTCCCCCATAGGTTCTTTGGGGAGAACTGGCAGAGCAGCTGGTAAGAACATTGCAAGGAGTTCCTTCACAACTTCTACTGCTACTTCCATAATTTGGTAATTGATAGACATGATCCTAAGACTCTATTGATAATTTTTTTATGGAATCAACAACTCCATCTTTAATAAGATATGTATTATGAATGCACTCTTTATTTTCCACCTACCTTTGGTAAATTTCATTGTTTATTTCTCTTTTATGGGAAACTAGGGACACATTTTGATGGTAATGACCTTTATATATTGGTCTATATTTTATTGGTTCCAATGATGCTGCCGAGATACACCAGTGTGCATCTTGGGTTCTAATAAGGGTATATGCCTACCCTAGATCATCCACCTTGGTGGATCAATGTTTCTTTGTTGGAATGGGTATTTTTTTTCCTATCCAGTTATCCTTATATCACAAAACATTTTCAAAGTATATCCAATATTATAGAAGGTATGAATGTATATTTTGGGTCAACCACCTTATTTTTTTGGATGGGTCACCACACTTGTGGAGATGGGATTGTGGTCCCGAATCCTTGCTATTTCTACGGACGCAATTACATTTTGGCAGGTTTGGAGGATATAATCAGGAATTGATGTCTAATCCTCAATCACATCTTGGATGTGTTGATATATTTCTTTTCCGAACAAGTATGTATGCCCATTCTGATGTCGGTGTAAGAATTTGTGCCTCCTCTATTCCTCCATGTGTTTCCAATGGGTACCAAAATTTCTCCATTATCGGAATAGAGTAATTAATCCTCCCCTAACTTATAAATTGGATATGCCTATTGTTTTATCAAGTTGCCACAATATTTGACTAATGGAATTTATATTTTCAAATAAGAACCTTATCTTCTTGTTCTACACTATATTTGTCTGCCAGGATTGGTATGCATCCATTGTAATTTCACTCTACATATTTTTTATTTCCACCGTATTTGACTGGTGTGATTCATTATGGTAGGCATGAATATTCATCTTCCTGTTGATTACCACTATATTTTACTAGTGAGCTTCATATACGTTGACAGTATTGTATGACTACTCATGGTTTTTAACCATATATAGACGGTGGTCTTGGTGTTAGTCAACATGAATTTGTGCCTTCTTGTTGGTGGTTTCAAACCTATTTGGATGGTGGTTTTCTTGTGCATCGATAGATATTTTCATCTACTAATAATTTTTCACCTTGATTGCGTAGTGGGTCTAGGGAGAAAGAGAAATAATTTTCATCTTCTCAAAATGTGCCACTGTATTTCTATGGTGGGCTTCATAAGAATGAGTGGGGATATAAATGTTTTTCCCAGTCTCCACCCTCTTTCCATGTTTTTCTTCTTCAGTAAAAACTAGGGTAATTACATATTCCAAGTGGTTTAATTATTTCCCTTGGTGGGCTGCTCGGGGGACCTAGGTTTGTTGAACATTATAAGGGGTATTTTGAGTGGTATCCTCTTCCACATGATGATGTTGGGATGCATGACATTGGTAGAGACTTTTTCCAATATGTCCCATTGAGCAGGCCCCCTATTAAGCATGGATGAAGTCATCGATGATGACTCCATCTGCCTCCCTAATATAAGGTAGGTACCTATTGTCACATTCTTGGGACATGCTCCCAAAATGATTGGAGATGCCTAGATGAGATACCCATTTCCGGGCCGCTGACCGATGATGAGTGGGTGATTGGTGGGGCTTCATGGCCTGATGGGAAGTACTTGCTGCCTCCAGGGTGGGAAGAGTACCATTTTGATGATAGTCCTTGATCAACGTATTTGAAACACCGTGCTAAAGATATTGAGTGGGAAATGGGATCATGTTCTTCACTGAGGACCCAACTGCTTGTGCAGTCAATGACAGAGGTGTCTGTGAAAACTCTCTGTATCCTATTGGATTTAAGGGATATCAGTGAATTACCATAAATATGTGTAACAATTGTATATGAAAAAACACCTTTATAGTATCATCTCATCATCATTTTCATAATTGATGATTTTTCATGACCCACTTTTTTTTAAAGTGAATGGGGATTCAGTGGGGTAATACCACCACCGTGGTTAAGTATTCACATCAAGTTAGCCATTTTTGTTTTTAACCAAGACACATCATGCCCATGATTCATATTTTATCTTTATGTTGGGTACCGTGTCCTCATATGGTCACCATCAGTTTTTTTCACGGATCTAGAAACACCCAAAAACTATCATATCCATGATTTAGGGACCTAATTTCCAAAGGTAGATTTTTGTTGGATGATTTTTCCAATGACACTTTGAGAACATACATTGGCTGAGTGGATGAGAAATCAGGCCAATATAACCATTTTGGTGGGAAAAAATTCCTATTCCAGGTCTCCCTTATAGATTCAATCTATGTTCATATGTTCAAGAATACTTTGTTCAATGCAAAGCTTCTGTCCACGGATTACTCCTCGGTCGCAAGAGCAGTCAGAGGTATGTATGGTTCTGGAATCCTCTATATGTATCCAGGATTCTCCATCAATAAAAATATGTGTATTTATCCAATGTTCCTTATATATTTCATCTTTTTATGGATAGATCTAAGATGATTTCTTCATTGTTTAAGAAAATGTGGGTTTCAAGACAAATGGGATGGCACTCTAGAGTTTATCATCTTCTAGGGAGGATGAGAGTAGCTTGACGTTAGTATTAAACTCAAAAGATATGATTCATACATATCCTCATGAGAGGTATCATAACCCATACAGTTCATTGTTTCTTTACTAGAAACATCACCTTTTAAGGTCATTTGAAAAGGACCCATCCTTTCATTTTAATCTCATGTGGGAAGGACACATATGCGAAATATTACCTAGACAAGGATGGTGTGGTAATTATGCCAAAGAACCCTGAGGTACCCAAAAGAAATATGGTCTCCTAGGTTGATATGACCCTACACGGGATGTTTCCCGGAGAGCATTATGGTGATTTGTGTGTTAGGTTTGGACAACTGGAAGGCTTCATAAGTATCCTAATTAGTTGGGAATCGAAGAACTCATAGTTCGGTTTGAGTTGGGACTTACACCTTAGAGGAGGCCTGTTAAGGGGGAAGGATCATGGTTTATTCATGGGATCCACCCATTAGAGAATATATTAGTGTGGATTACACTATTTAGGATTCCCACCCTTTGGGATTGAAAATGGGTCTTATATCTTTAAAGAATTCCTATTAAGGGGAACATGATTTGATTGGGGTAAACACCTTCTAGGATGCCCATTTGAGCTCAAAACTTGTACCAGCATCATATATATCTTGGTTGTTTCAAGAATCAGAGCTCATGTAGTTCATTGAATCATGATGATTTCTTGATTTACACTTTTCTTTAAGACCATGTGAGTTGTGATTGGTGTGAGAAAGAATAGAAAGCGGTACATCCACTGAATTACACACTTTCCTTTCTAGGATGGTAAAACAAGAGGAGGATGGCATCGGAAGAGGCTGAGGTTATGAAAATTCCCTTAAGATAAGATACGGTCTTACCTCCAGTAGATTTACCTTTTCCATATTTGGTATACTATAGTTTAAAGTCATATATATTGGATGATGGAATTACAGTTTATTTTCATGTGTTTGGGATTAATACCATACAGTTTAACATGATGTGGAAATGTCGATTTGGGGTCTTGTAGTTTAAGTTCATATGATAAGGACCAATTTTTATTGAAAGAATGATTAAGTATAGTATAATCGGGTTAGAATTTTCTGATGTGCCTCAAATATGAGAGGGAATGGATGTGTAAACCATGATACTAGGGATTTTTGGATCAGGAGAAATGATATGGGGCATGAAAGTCATTAGGGAATATGAAAATAGGAAAGGCCTCTCTTGAGGCTGAATTTGTCTCTGGTTTAAAGGAATTTTTGGTTGGAAATGTATGTAGATCCTCTCAGGAATTATGTGCATAGTCAGGAAAAGGTGTCATCAATAAATTGAATGTCCATTTGTGATGGTCGGGAGGTTTATGATGGTTTGATATTTCCTAGGAAAAATATTTTTATTGATGGGGAAGGGTGCATCCAAGAATGTAAAAAAAATAATGCCATGATTGTCCAAATTGTTTTGGATAAACATTGAATAGGACGAAGGTGATGGGTTTTTAGGGGAATCCGCATAGGAGAATCTGTATAACAGGTATCAGTAGAGGACATCTCCATGTAGGATCATCCTCATAGAAGCCTTCCCTATATTGTCTCCCATATAGCGTCATCCATGGACTATTTCCTAGAAAGGGTCATCCGCAAATTGTTTTATACAAAAGGTCATCCATGAACTGCTTTCCACAAAGGGTCTCCCATGAAATAAGTTCTACAAAGGTTCATCCTCTAACATTTTTTATTCTTTTACGGGGGGTTTCTTATACATTCACAGTGTCATAAAATGATTCATTAATTCTATGAATGATACTACCTCGACATATTATATATTGAGGATGGTCTTCCACATATGGTTCATGGGTTGGAGTTACATGAAGGTACACCTACATATGGTTCATGGTATGGAGTTTAAAAATTATTCAGGTGTGGGATGGATTTCTCCTTATCCCTCTCTTAATCATTCTCTCTATTTTTCATCATTGAACACTCCTTTGATCCCCATTTTCCGATCAACCTCGGGGATTATTTATAAAGGAGTGAAGTGTGTTGTGTTCCTTTTTTGGTGAAAGACCACAGAGGATTCAAAGCATGAAGATGACTCGGTCAATTGGGGGATTCATTTTCGGGTGTCAGTGATGCCACATTATCTGATGAAATACTATGTTCATGGGGGAATAAATCACCACCTTCATCTCGGGAATGACGTTGTTTCATTCATGGGCGCCAGTGGTACTTCCTCTTTCATTGAACCATTAATTGCACAGACACTTCATGAAATGGTGGAAGGCCATGTAGAGTGGCGGTCCATGATAGGATTTTATATTTATGAAAACATCCTTTTGAACCAATATTTAGTGTAATTCTTGGTTTTCTTTCTAATATTTTCTAATTTTGATGGAATTCTCCTCATCTCAAATGTGTAATTTTCAAGACCCCACAACATTGGGGAACCCCATTTGATAATCTCTACTAATTACATCATGAACCTATTCTTGGTATATCATTTAAAACCCTTTATAATGAGTATAAATTTTTATTCATCCTATCGTTAATAAATCATCACAGCTCATAATACTCTTTGATGGTCTTTAATTTGGGACAACTCCTTATCATAATTAAAAAGGATTGTATCATTCCACTATTCATGTAAAAATTATAATACACATGAATTAATGTTAAACCAATATTTCATATATTTTAAAATCTTGATATATCATATATTCTTAAAATCTTTAAGGATATTTAATAAAAACCATAAAAAGTACTTTTTTTACCATATCATACATGATAAACAATCATTTTTTCTTCATATTTGTTATAATTTTCTAGATTTCTATTTTCTCTCTACCTTTATATGTAATTCATAAAATATATTTATGTGAACCCATGATAATACCCTACAATTAAACAATTTATTAATTAAAATATATGATAAAATAAATGTTGAATAATGGTTTGACTTAGGAATAATATTCCAAATGTTCAACTATGTAAACTTATTCAAACTCATTAACTTCAAAACATCACATTTTATGATGTTAACATATGTTTTCTATTTATAACTATTTTGAAGATTAATTTCATCATAATTGAAAAAATATTATATAATAAAATATCCTAGGAGTCAATGTAACTTTTTAACATTCTTAATATCCACCATATCATAAACCTCTTAGGATGAATTGATGTTCACAACGACAAGATTATTAAATGTAAATCTTTACATTTTTATTTAATGTCATAGTTCCTTAACCTGTTAGGATGTCACTTCAGTTTTTTACTCATATAATATTTTATTTGATAACATTGATCTTTTTTATGATTAAACAAACTCCCACTGGCCTCTTAGATGTGATATCCTTCTGAAAATAACTTAATAACATTCAACACAAACTTCTCTCTATTAGTTTATAAAAATAATTTTATTTGGTAGGAATATTTAAAAAATGGTGTAAAATTTTCATATCATATATGGTATTTTATTTGTTTAGATAAATTTGTTTAAAATAATATTATTCCTTAAAATATATCATTATTGGGTGATATGAACAACTTTCCTTATATTTCAGAAAATAACACGATAATCATTTTATCCTAAAAAAACAACCTATATCCTTTTATCCATTACAAAAATATTAAGATATAAAATGAATAAAAAATCATGTCTACTAAATTAATCATATCAAGTCATTTATAAAAACTATTTTTTAAAAGGAACATGTCTGATCATATAATAGAGTTTAAATTAAAATACCAATATTTTACTTGGTATAATTTAAACTTGTTATATTCCATTACATTTACATCAATAATATAGTAACTATTTCATTCACCACATGAATATAAAATTGAAGATCAGTTAATTCATCAATTGATTGAGAACTCATGTATATTTATAAAACTTTTAAAGTATAAATTTGGTATCATGTACCCTTAAAAACCTATGAACTGATTTTTATAAAACTGATTCCTAATATAAAAATTCAATTGAGTTTCCAAAACACTTTTAATAATTTGGTAAATTCCATATTATATAATATAAAATCATTATTCCTGATAAAATATCACATTTAATGACCCGAAGTAGGTACTTGGAAAACTCTTTTAGAACTTCCATCTATCTTTTCATCTTCCAGTTAGAATTATACTTGTATTTTCTATGCTGTTCAGCAACCTAATTATACAAAGTCCAATTCATTATTTCTCATCACATGAGGGTTCTTTTTAAAATTTACTTGAATTCATTAATAATTTTTTAAAATTTACCTAGATGAAAAAATAATAAATTTCTTAAATATAATTAGTCATAAAAAAATTATGATCTTGATGTCTTCGACATATCGAATAATATTGAGTATCAATCATACAATCAATCATATTGATTATAAGAAACTAAAAGTCCTTTATCCATTTTTCATTCAATGAATTTGTAAACATAAATAAATAAATTTTATTCTTCTTACAAGAATAGATAGTCAAATGTTAATCAACTTCAATAGTTCTCAAATTTATGAAGGTTTTTCTTTAACATAAATAATACCATTTACTTTGGATTTTTTTAAGTTACCAATATTAGGAGGTGCCTAAATTATGTTTCTCCTAATAAAAGGTTAATCAAAATATTTAGTTTGGCGATGATGATGTTATTTATCTAAAACTATATATTTTACTAGATAATTATCATGTTTTATATTTTTCATAAAGAAATTTTAATGAATGTCCTCCCACTAAAAAGTATAGACCAGTATATCATATCCATTTGGTGTTCCAAATTCCATATTTTTTTACGAATTACAAGGATTTGATTATGTAAATTAGACTTGATTATATGAGGTACACAATTATTTTATATCATATAAAATTTATGAATCTTGCATAGTTAAGAATATAAAACTTTTTCCAATCCATCATATAGGTAAACACAACTCTGTTTTTTGGGTATCCTAACTGCTAGGGTTTCCTTACTACAGTAACCTGAATAAAAAGATAACAATATGCTAAAAAATGATAATTGGTGGGTATTCTACTAATATAAACATACATAAAAAATTAATATAGAGTCACTTATAGTTTTATTTCTTTACAAAAAAAAATCATATGGTAATCGGCTATGTTTGACATACCTAGTTGGATGATCGAGGTCATGAAAATTGTTTCTTTAGATGGGATATCAGGCCTAGAATTTATTGGGTTTCTTAGTCTCACCAATTTAATTACATAATATGACAATAAAATCTATAACTATTTCATGACATGGAATCATTTTATTATCATTTTTTATTCCTTTATGAATGTATGATTATAATGATTTAGTTTTTGAATCCTAATTCCATCTCAATATATTAACATATAACCATTTACACCACCAATTGTTTGTCTTACTCATCCAAAAATTGAAGACATGATTATTTTTACATTTCAAAGTTCATCTAATACATAATGTATATGAATTATTCATGTAATAACATACAGCTATATAGGAATAAAAATCTTCAAATGATTCATCTCAGTATAACAAATTTCCAACCCCTCACATTTCATTTGTAATTCTTAATCAAATAGGTCGGTGGGTAGTCTGACCCGAGGTTCCTATTCCCAAGGATACCTTACTCAAGTGAGAGTATAATTCATTATATCTCTAACAAAATATATGCACCAACTATATTTAATAACTATTCTCAAGA
Organism: Viscum album; assembly: GCA_963277665.1. Taxonomy (NCBI): domain Eukaryota; kingdom Viridiplantae; phylum Streptophyta; class Magnoliopsida; order Santalales; family Viscaceae; genus Viscum; species Viscum album. Next base: position 1,318,810,361 of record OY728166.1, read on the forward strand.
TTATTACTCCCATAAAAGACTGAGGTCAATGTATATAAAAAAATAAATTTAATGGTGTCGCACCAAGCACGTAATTGAAGGATTTATCATTTAGTAGTAATTATTCACATTAATAAAGAATAAAATTGATTCATAATCTATTAAAAAATTATAAAAATTAATAATAGAAAATAATAAATACTTAAATAATCATTTTAGTTAACTTCAAAAATACATGAATTTTTATATATAACATAAAAATTATTCACATTATATAAAAAATTTTATAAATAAAAACTATATAAAAAATAAAAAAATAAATAAAATTTTCTTTAATAATGGGAAACAAATATTAAATTATAAATTTGACTTATGCTTATAAAATCTATTTTATAAATCCCATCACTTACCATTCAAAACATATTTATAATCTACAAGGATAATTATTAAAATAAAAAAATATAGTTACAGATAAATTTAACTTTTACAATTTAATTTTCTCTTATAAATAATATTTTTATTATTCATACCTTTTTTTAAATAAGAAAATATTGAGGCTACTATATAAAATTCCATAATGAACACTTTCATATTATTCATCATAGTTCATTTCTATTTAAATATATATGTTATGAATATGATTATGAATTATGAACGGTATATAATGAAACTTCTATTATGTAAAAAATTTACATAATCTAAATATCAAGTAAATAAATAATATTTAATACCTCAAGAATCAATCTTAAATAAAATTTGGATGTGTTCTAAATAATATCTTAAATAAAGTCCATTTTTATTTGAACAAACCAAATTTAATGATTATGAGTAATTCATTGTTTTAAAAATAAACTCCCATATATTTTGGCATTATTTATATGATTTATGAATTCTTAATAAATTACCATCATAATTTTTAATTAATCTATTTTCATATTACAAGGCATGAAATATAATTTGGTAATAGTTAAAATACATTTTTACTATGATTTATAAACATTTTAAAAATAATATAATTTTGCAAAAAAATATTATTAATTAAAATCTATAATAATAATGAAATATGTATAATAATTATTTCAATAAACATTTAAGCTATTAACCATAATATTTTCAAAGTTAATTAATTTATAAATTTATATTTATAAATTCTATAAATGTTCCAAAATATTTGATTCCATTATTTATAAACAATATATAAATGAACTAAAACATTGATGATATGTTTTCCCACATCAGTGATGCAGAGTATGTTTATTCCTTATCATAAATCAAGGCTTACATCCTTCATTACATTAAAAATTTAAAAAATCTTATGTGGTTATTTTGAAAATATATTACCATATAAAAAAATTCAAGAGGGGCAAAACTAGTTATGATTTCATAAAATATTTTCTTTATAGAACATAAAAAAAAAACAAAATAATTCATTTGGGAAAAGGGATTTAATAACACCAATGAGATTCAATTGTACATTATACGAGAAAATATAGTATAATGAAACTATTTTATTTTATTAACATATCCTTGATAGTATCATCATGTAATGTAAATGAAGAACATAAACAATGAATGCCTGATATGGAGTATAATCCATACCTTACTCTTCATTATATGCTTTATAAGGAACACATTAATAAAATATGAAATCATTCTTCCTCTAAGAGAATTAAACCAACCAAAGTATCCCATAATGTTTCTTAAGGATATGAAAATAGGGGGGTGCTAGCACCATCACATAGTTATGGACAACATCTTAGTATAAAGAGAGTATTAAGAGGCTTTCATTCAATAATTCATACTGAACTGGAGGGATCATATTACATTATATATATATCATCCATGTTTTTTATTTAATAAAACACATCTGTGGTATTCAATTTATTGATGTACATTTATTCCCATAATAATTATTCATTGAATTAATTCAACGAATTAAATCAATTTAATCTATTAATAATGGATTTTAACTGATGAAACCGCATTGAAAGACAAGTGACCTTATTTTCATGCATAGGTGGAAGAGGTATCCAATGGAACTAGAATATTGTGTGGAATATATTATTTCTTATTTATGGTATTAAAATATATTTATTGAATAACCAATAGTTTACCCTCAATTTCATTTAGTGTGTCATTTATATGTTCTCGAGTTCTATTTTTTCCATATCTATGAGATTCCACAGATGTACACATTATAAAAATAAATCATTCCATATTTAATTAGTTTAAACAAAAATTATCCAAAAAATATGTATGTCAATTGAAAAAAGAGATATTTAGATGCAACTATTACGCTCTTATTATTTCAAGGTATTTCTATGCTTTTCTATAAAATATTTCAAATGAATTTCTAAGAAGCCATCGACTCTTGAAATTTGAATATTTTTTTTGAAAGAGGATGTCAGTATTTAATTTTTCTTTAAATGATAAAGGGTATTAATTTAATAAATAATTTTTAAAAATAGAACTTGTTGAATTACTTATAAAAGGATTCACATGAAAAAAAACTTGGTTGGGTATTTTATTATATTTTTCATTATTTTAAATCCTATATATATATTATTTATTAATGATCTTTTTTTAGTTCTCAGATTTTAAATTGGTCTTTTCATATAACATAATAATTTTTTTGTGATTAATGTGAGATAGATATTTATTTTCGTTACACCTTACTTGGTTTCTATTGTATTAAAAACTTCTTATTGGATTTTTTTCCTGGAAATCCAATTGTGGGAGCACCATGATATATTTTCAGTAACAATAATCTAACAATTTATCAATTATTAACAAGGGTGAAGTTTTTCATACTTGATCATTATTTATACCCTTGGTGATTTTGTCCAACCTATGAAAAAAAATAACATGCTATTAACTGCATCATGCTATGGGTTGAGATACTTCATTGGTTGAATCTGGTTGGTTCATTAAACAAAATGTGTTAAATATATTTTAATATTTTTGGTGTAATGGTATATTATAGTTTGGAATAATAAAACATGATTGGTTGGTTTGGGGAGTGTCTTTTAACTCTTTCTCATTCAGATCTTTAAGTAACTATGGTTACTTGTGTTGTGAATCATGAATTTTACAATAACATTTTCATTTATATTTTCATATTTTTATCTATATTGATTTTGTTTTGAATGTTTAAATTTTATCTGGGTTATTTAGAGATTCTCCTTGTCTTTGGGGAAAAATTAGAGATGAATGGTTAGTTTACACGGCCATAAAAACTATGTTTAACCCATGAACATGGTTTAAAAATATCTCCTAGTGATAGTTTCATAGTTGATAGATTGATTTACATTGTGTAAAAACTATGTATAATCATAAAACAAATTAAATTTTTTTGTTCAACCCCCATTTTTTGGTTTCTTTTGGTTATTCTTATCTTCTCTTTGGGTTGAATTAAAGAGTGTATTCATGATTCACTAGTGTTATTTGGTCAAATGTTATCCCAAATTTTATTTGATAAACATGGTTTAAGTATTAAAAAATGATTTAATATAAATAAATTAATATTTACAAAGTTAAATGAAATTAATATTAGGTTTTTGGATGTTAAGATGATTTTAGAGAATAAATTTTGAAATTATAAATGATTTTTATGTGGAGTTTTTTTGTTATTGGGAACCCTTTTATAATTATGTTTTAAATAAGTGGTTGTTTTAATCTATAATTTCATGTTAATAAAAGTATTATGTGTTATGGATATTATTTATCATATTTTTTTTTCTTTTAACCTATGACATATTCTGATTGATGTTATTTGACTATCAAGTATTTCTTGTTGAGTATCGTTTTATTTTTTACATTTAATATTCCAACCATAAATATATTGATGAATAATGGGAGGTCTAAATCAAGGGATGATTATTGTATTAGAATTAATATTTATTTAGATTTATTATATTTGGTTGTAGACCAACCCAATCTCTGGATAGAGATTTAGCGGCGAACACTTTTCTCATATTAGAACTTGATTGCGATTTCATAACCCAAATTTTGGTATTTTTCATAGAGATCAAGTTCCTAAAGAGGATATAAAGTTTCTAGATTAAATTTAAAGAATATTCAATTAACTAGAAAATTATGAATTCATGAATGTAAAATGCACAATGGTTTATTCGAAAGACTCATTCTGGAATGAATAAATTTCTTCATTCTACTTTGGATAAAGAATTATATATCATGGGAATTATTTATGCCTAGGTTTATTCTATAGAAGTATCTTGAGATACTGAAAGTGTATAATACCGTTGATATTTAGGTCTTCTATGTGTATAATAAAAGTGGAATGAATGTGATAACTCTTACATTGATCTTGTTCCATTCTCTATTAAGTTAGTGATTTTAGAATCGATGAAAAAATGAATGTTGTTTCATCTGGATGTGTGTTGCGTGAGGTTGTAATCAATAATTTCATAATATTGGAATTTAACTCTATATGGTATCATGAGATGAGAGGTTCCTCTTAAACATTTTATAACCGAGAAGGCTCACTATCAAATGAGAAATAAAATATGAGAAAACCATAACCTATAAAGGTATGATGATATTAGTAAAACCTATTATTCTATCTTCTTTCCCCCAATAGATAGGTGAACTGTTTTATACTCATATTTGAGTTGTAATGGGAATTATAATCCCTCTTATTTGATAGTTTGGAAGGATTTTCATCATTTTGGTCAATTGGGGTGTCTTCAAAAACTTTATAAACTTTAGTATCGTCAAAGGAATAAATTGTTATAATATAGTAGATATTGACAGTAGTCTTTAGGAATCTATTTTATATTCCATTTATTACACATATTATAACATTAATGTTTTTAATAAATTAGTATACACCCACAACTTTTTTTATGTTTTACTTCCTTTTCTCTTATCAATTAATATGATTTTCATTTCCATATGGATTTAGATTAACAACTTAAATAGATACACCATCTTGGTCTATTTAGTAATAGATATTGGAATGTACCATTTGGTAACTTCTCTAGGATATCCTAGTTTCATTTGATCCACCATGTTAGTGAAGATATAAATGGTCGGAAGACTTATAATAGGTATGAACATTATAATCATTCCCTATTAAATTTATATGCCTGAGTTTTTGGTTTTATATTTATTGGGATTACTAGGTTTCATTTGTGGATTAGAAATGGTGTATTGATACGATACTCTTCCCAATTCCAAAATGGTCTGATAATTGTATCATTTAGTGTTTCTCTTTTATTATCAAATTCTATCAAGATTCATTATCTGTAAATTTTGGTAACTTCTTGGGTAAGAAACTGATATGGTTGGGATACATGCAACAAATTGATGAAACTATGAATTTCATCTTCACTAATTGTTGGATTTATCAGAAATTGTGAATCCTTGGTTTAGAATTTTTTAAATTTTGAGTGTTTTTATCAGTTGTTTGGTTATATAATTTTTAGAGTATGGTTAGTAGTAATCATGTGTCCTTATCTTATGTGTGATTTACCCTTCACAGCATGTCCGGAGTTGAGGGAAGACTATATGGTGTGACCTTACATAGAGCTTCATTATATGTTTTTTTTATATATTTTTTATGGAATAGTAGTAATCATATTTTTTATATTATGTTAAATATTTTTAATTCAATGGAGGCTCAAAATTATTGCATATTTAGAAGAAATCATGTAGTGTAATATTATATAGAGTCATAACCATTATAGTACTTGGATCTAAATTCCTTATCATGTACATGGGTTGTGCATAGTTTGGTAAACCATATGAAACAATTTTTAGCAATTCCCTTGTGAATTTTTATTATCGAATGGTTGGGTCATGGTTTGGTAAACCATATATTCGAATTGTGTCCTCTACCCAGATTTTTTAATTTTAGAATTTCCTATTTCTACCCCCAGTATAATCAATTCCTCATTTTAATCACTCATTCCTCCTTCTCAAGAATATCAAGTTAGAGAGCCTTTATGGAGTATCTCATATCATATTACTTCAAATTTTTTCCTCCGACTATAAATTAATTTGAAATTAATAAAGGTTTCACCTCTATTTCTCACAATTGCCTCTACTTTCATCTTCTATAATTTTATTTATTTATCTTTTTCATTCCACAAGGCCATGATTTCTTAACCATCAGTTAATATTTGTCTAATCTATGGAATTTAAGAAACTATACTGGTGAATATTTGTTTCATTTGGATTATTTCTTCACTTATTGAAAGATTTCATATCATCCACACTTTTTTGGTATTTTTATGCGATTCAGTTTATTTTAAATTCTATAGGAGCTTTAATTTATTAAACCTATTATATTTATTGAAATAATACTTATTTATTCTATCCTTACTAAATATATTTATGTTTTTATTTCCATGGTTTTAATGGTTCCTTTGTTTTCTAACACTATGAAGATTCCAAATTCATCCTAGGTGAATTCTATATATAGAATTTCTTCATAAATTAATATTTTAAATTAATATTAAATCCTCTAAAATACTCTAATACTTTTTCGAATTAAAATAGATCATGAAATGTAGATTTTAATCCTAATTAAATATATGTATTTAAAAGGTATTACATTATTATTGATCTTTCATGTCATTTTTTAATATCCTAGGATTCATACCTATTAATTTGATTTTATAAATTTCTAATGATATCTAAATGATGCATGAACCCCATATTACGTATTATAGATTTCATTCTTGGATTTTAATTTAATTTTGGTTTTAATGGGTTGTCTACTATGTATTGATCCACAATAGGTATTCAATAAGGCTTTTTTGGTCAGAGTGAGTATCTCATTAGGGAGGTGAACTGAGTACCCAAAAACAATTTATGACCAAAATAGGTTCAATAAAAATACCCCAACTAAATAAAACACTCTAGTTAATCTAAACAATAGATCGATATATGTTCTAATATTTTTAAATATTTATAAAAGATTTATTATGTATTAGATAAAATAATATATTAATATTAATTTAAATTTTGAAATCATTTTACTTAATAAAAAACTTATATAAATAGAAATTAAGACTAAATATCAAAGTAGTGGTTTTTTATAGGTCAAAACAGATCAAGTCTAAAGATTTGAAAAAAACAGAACACATAAAGGAATAAATACATGAGGTTCTATCAAAATCCAAGACCTAATCCTCTTCACATGGAAATAACCTACTGCCAATAAGATTATATAAAATAATCTTTGATCCACAACCAGAATCGGGTATACAACTGTAAAGTTGTCTAGGTTATGCAGGGACCTATTCTACAACACCCATGGGAATAAAACAAACATAGGAAACATAGGAAAACTTCTACAACTTGTGGGAAAACAAATTAAAATAGAATTTGGAAGATATCAAGCATCATCCAGTTGAGGTATTAGAGAGAGAGAGTGCATGTTTAAAATACAAAGTAAACACAAACTGCTCATAATTTAAAGATAATAAAATAGAGTGAGGAAAAAACATTAATATAATATAGTTTCTTGGTCTAATATGTTATAAATATTGTGACTCCACTGATTTATCTTGAAATGAAGCTTGATTCATTTTTCTAAAAATCATACCAGAATAGAGTGTCATAAACTCTTTTATTCTGATTACTAGAAAAGTGTGGATATTGGTTGTGCCCCACTTTCTCACTTTCATATGTAGACAAGATGAAATGTGTAATCTCTCATTTCAAGTACGCGTATCTCAATATCTATATAATATTATCTATGTTTTTCTATGAATATCCTTGTTTATGCATGATAGAGGATGCTAGTTCTTTTAACAAAAATATGCATAAAGATTCATCTGTAACCTCTCCTCCTCATAGTAGAATTATAAAGAATAATTTAACGAATCTCTAAAATAGTGTAAGAACAATATATAATATAACTCTTAGACTTAAATTCAATAATATATCTTTTAGAAATATTTAATTCCATGTAAACAGAAACATTGCTGGTGGCACTTTTGAACAATGACACAACACCATTGGTGATGTAGGAAATCAGTGAGTCATGCCAATGGTGACTCATATTAGTTGTATGTAATTCTCAATATTTTCCATAATTTTAATTCAAATTGTGAGTCAACCTTTGGTGGTAAGTCATCTCAATTCGTAGCCTGTTTTCATCCTAGAGGTGACTCATCCCTAGCAGTAAATGTTTCCATACGTAGAAGAATTTTTTTCCAGGTGCTAAGTCATTCCCATACTTTTCAAAATTTCCATGGATCATCATCGACTGTTGTTTTTTCATCACTTATCCAAAATTCATATTTAGCTACGTGTCACCCATGGGGGTGGGTTTTCACACACTATCAAATTTACATGGATCCCATCTGATGATAGGTGATTTCCATAATTTTATAAATTTCTATTCCAGCGGTGATTCTACCATAGAAGTTACTCATCTTAAATTTTGAGATATGTCTGGAAGTGAGTTATCTCAACACTTAGATAAAAAAAATTCGATCTTCCATATATTTTTAAATGAAGCCATAAAACATAAAACTCACTAATAACATAACAAACATGAATATGTGATAATTAAAACCATGGTTTCATCTTTATTTTCCTTGTTTATGATTACAAATAATGGAATTTTATAAACACCTATATCAAAGGTAATGTAGATACATAGGGTATCAAATGAAATTATATTGAAAGTATAATCAAAGGAAACATTTTATCACGAATGAATAAAAAAGACATATGACATCATAAGGATTATTAATAATAATTGAATAAAATAAATACTACTATATAAATAAAAAATTTTATACAACCTTCTCCCCCTTTTGGGATTATCAAAAATGAAAAACAAAATGGGTAACAAAAGTGAAGAAAATATAAACAAGAGAAGTCCCATTAAAAAATTAATGGATTTATTTCAGAAAATATTCAAAAAAAATACAAACAAACATCCACAGAAAAGAAAAATAATCTAATCATCAATCACATTTAGGCTGGGTTGAAGGAACCAAATTTTATTTTCCCTTCCCTTGGTCTAAAGTATAAGGCTCAATAGCAGAGCCTGATATTACTGAAGGTAAAGATGTTGGGATGGAAGGAATATGAGGAGTCTTCATAATAATGATTGGCCTAAGGGGTTGAACTATTTCTCTCTGTGTCAAAATAAAAGGTTGTAAATAAGCTGTAAAATGAGTTTTAGGATCTCTGATTACTCAAAGCTTGAGGAACACATCAACATAAAATTTAAGGGTGAGATGAGCTATATCGATTATAACATCTTGAGCCACCACTATAGTTCCATAAACATGTAAATAGGGTTTCACAAGATGTCTGAAATCCATAATGATATTTTCACCTCTCTACATAGCATTGAATAAAACCTTATTCTCTTCCTTGAAAAGCTTAAGCACTAGAGCCACAAACTTCAATTGGTTCACTTTCTCTATAAAATATTGAGTTACCAGAGGAATCGTCAGATTCTCAATAAGAAACATAAAATTAGAATTCATCTCTTTATTAGTTTATTTCATTAAAAGATTATAAATTATATTTTTTTTATTATATACCTATTAGATTTTATATATTTTATTTACTCCCTACTCATCAAGTGGAAATCTTCATAGTTAATCCGTATTTTTCTTAGACTTTCCTAAAGTAGGTCTGGAACATAACTTGAAGAAAAAATAGAACAAATCTAATCTATACAAATAGATTTGATCAAATCATTATCAAAGGGATGAGGATAATTTGACGAGGAATCCATGTAATAATGATTTTTATCCTTTCTAGCAAATCATTCATAGAGTCTACAAAATAATTCTTCATCTCATCCAACATAGATTTCAAATCATCCATTTTATTTTCAAATCTCCTTTTATACTTCCACTTTTCTAATATAAAGGATCATCTTGGGCTCAATTTTCTAAATCACAATCCCTAAAAAATTCATTACATCCTTATCACTATGTCAGGTAACAAAAATAGGTTGTTCTTTTAATAAAAATCAAAATTCATAGAGAAGATTATCTCTAAAAGAATATTAGTCACATCTTATGAAAACATCCACTAGAAATAATGGAATAGAAGGGGTAGGTAATGGTGTCATAGACTCAGACCCAGTAGGAACATTAGGAGAAAATATCTTCAACAGAACTGTAACATCAATCTGATTTACTAAGGATCCCTTAGGCATCATTTATTCTTTAAAATCATATCTACCATGATTTAGTGGAATTCCAAGAAACATACCCCATTCCTTAAAAATTGGATCCATCCAACTGACAAAAGAATTACTAAGAGATTTTAATCCTTGAGAACCGACAACATTAGATGCAACCATTGAATCTATAACACTCATCTACATAATAGATATCTGCACATCGAATATTTTTTCAATAAAATGATCAACATCCAAATTCTTATCAGTAAATTGATCCAAAATAGTCTACTTGAATCCTTCTTTACATCAACAGTAAGAACAAAAAGATCACAAACAATAGGTTTACTATCTAGACAAGGTGATTTATCCCCCTCAACAGATACTTCGGTCTATTTTCTAGCTAACCTATCTATATCATCAACATGGCTGGGTCTCTCTTTAGATCTAGAAATGGATAAATGTGTAGAAGATATAAGTTCATAAGTAATATCAACATCCTCAGATCTTGTGTGTCTACTAGGACCATCAAAACCTCTATCACTATGATTAAAATTTCAATCTCTATATTCTTCATATTCTCCCCCATCATCAACATCATCACCATCCTCTTCTTTTACCCAATTCTCAACATTTTCTTCAAAAGACATATAGTTGATTTTAAAATATCTTCACTGGAAACTTATATTTATTCTTCCACAATAAATTATTTCAATAGATTCTATATGGAAATGAGATACCTAGGATGATATGGAGCACCAAAATATATAGTAGAGAAGAAATGAGGTAAATCTAGATCATTTCCTTTATCCAATAAGAATTATATTTCCTGGTAACTAAAATTTGTATCATCCTCATCCTCTTCATTAGAACACTTAGAAACTTTATCTGACTCTGAGCCATGATCTAAAACAATTTTCGGTCCAGAAAGATGATCAACTGGATTCAATTCATCAAAAATTCATTCACTATAATCCACCAATTTTTTCATCCAAGTATTCTAACTAATATTTATCCTTTTTCAAATTACCCTAGAAATGAATAATCCTCTATAGTTAACGATGAATTATTTACCTACATTTACTAATCCTTTCACCTCCTATAAGGAAAAAATAAACATTGGAAAGATTAAGGATTTGACCTCAAAAACGTGTTGTGCATCTCCATCTTGTGAGTCTATAGATATATACACAAGTTAATATTCTCTCCTTTTTTGATAATATAAATAAGATAAAAATCTTGATACATCATTGTGGATAATTCACCTTTCTTTAGAAAAATCATATACTGGATAAACATGAATAATAATGAATATTCTTCATCAAGTTCAGTAGCAACTAGACTTCTATCTATCACATCACTAGTTAAATCAGATAAATCATATTCATACCCAAAATCTTCACTATCATAGGGAATGGTTCTTTGATAGTCATTTTAGAATCCTTAATGAGGAACTCTCAAATAACTAGCCTGCTAACTTGAAGAGATAACTACTTTACATCCATTGATTATGGTTCTTATGTACTCATCATTTTCCAAAAAACCAAAATCAATAAACTGTTAAAACCGATATATTAACCTATGATAACATGTCCTCTAGTTAGACAAAAACCATTCTACCCATCCCTTGTATTGAATAACGTTGAGAACCAAATACTATATTAAATGCATCTCATTATCCAAAATTAAATTTTCCCAAACTAATCAACCTTTATATAGCTCAGTGTTTACATGCTTAATAGAAATTGTATATCTTAACTCACCTTTATATTTATTTGAATGATGTGGGTCATCTAGAGAACATACATCATATCTCTTCATTCTTACAATGAATATTTTCTCATAAATATTGGGTGAAGTTTAAGTAAGGTTGATGATCAAGGGAGAAAGGGTCACAACATGGTTTGAGAGAAAAGGCACAAGGAGGTATGTGTTGGAATTAGAGAAATATATTATTTATATAAATTATTGATTTTTCGGAATCAGGAAAAGAAAATTGAAATAAAATTTTAATTGAAATAAAAACCGAGTTATTAAATAACCCATAATGATAAAATATAAAAGTTGATAAAAACATCAGTAAAATGATAAAGGAAAATTGATTAAAAAGAAAGTAACTATAAGGGTGAGTAAAATTTAACCAAGGAAAAAACTCAATAGTGGATAAAACACAACAGTGGGTAAAACTCAATAGTGGGTAAAACTAAATAGTGTGTAAAACTCAATGATGAGTCCCAAAAAAATAACATTAACCAAATTAATAATGGTCAATTCATGTTTAATTTAGTTCATTATCTTAGAATTCAAAAACATAGTGAAAATATAAGAAAGATAATGTCTTGTGCTAGTATATTCAAGTGTTATAACACCCGTTTGAAATAATATCTCAAAAAGTGATGTATCATAACAATATGTTTTTTATCGAGTGATATAATGGGTTCCTATAAATGTTTATTGAAATTTTATTATCACAATTTATTTGGACATGTGTGAATTTATGTCCATAATATAGTAATGTGTGTTTCATTCACAAAATTTGGGAAGAAAAACTACCAGAATCTATGTATTCATTTTTAATAGTAGGTAACAAAACAAATTATAATTCGTACCACACCATAAAATTAGTGTCTTTCCCAAAATATTTCACATTCTATAGGTGATTTTTCTATATAAATTGCAACCACCAAAATCCGTATCTGAATAACTGACTTGGTCAAATGTCTATCCTCTTAGATAAAACAATAATAAATTGGTTATATAATTTAGGTGTTTAAAAAGAGTTTTTTATAGAAAAAATGTGGGAAGATTTTGGGTTTTCTTGAAAATGGTCACACATAGACACACACTAAACATAATGTTAGGCTGGCTACCAGTTACGTAGAGATGTCTTCTAATCAAACATTTATAACTAGTATTTTCCACTGATTTAGAGGATTCATCATGATCTAACATATAGGTGGTATGCATAAGAGTATCACTACTTTTAGTTTTCTCTAAATTAAAACTTTTTTAAATGATATATATTATATTTTATTTAATTTAAGATAATTTTATCTTTATTTTGAAAAAATAGGAAAACCGCAAAAGATGTTTTTACCCATTAAATTCATTTCAAACTCATTTAGACTCTTTTTTGAAAATTAATTACATAAATAATTTTTTTATGATCCCAAAATAATATCATCTATGTAAATTCTAACAACTAAAATTTATTTTGAAATTATTTTAAAAAATAAGGCATGATCATCTATATCTTTTTTAAAATCCTTTTGAAATATGAAAAGTGTTGAGCATGTCATACCAATATCTAAGAGGGTTTTTAAACCATATAATCCATTGGTTATATAGAAAATATTACTTTAAAATTTTGGATTTTTAAATCCAAGTGATTGTTCAGCAAAAACATCATTAACTATATTCCCAATAAAGAATTTTTTTTTACATTTTTTAATGTAGTTTGAAAACAAGATGTATTTCTTTGGAAAATAGTATTGTAATGGATTCATGTATGGATGGAGGTTAAAAGGTATCTTCATATTCTATACCTTTTTCTTGACTATACCCTTCTGTAATTAGGCTATCCATATTCCTTAAAATTTTTCCAGATTCATCAACCTTGTTTCTAAACACCAATTTTTTGCCTATAGTGAATGTGTATTTGGGTTAATCAATGAGTTCCAATGCATTATTTCTTTCAAATTAATTAAGTTATTCTTCCATATTAATTACCCAAAATCTGTCATTAATGTCATTATTGATGTTCAAAGGTTTATGTTGCGATAAAAATGCTTGATGATCAACTTGGTTTTTTAGAGAAGCTATTGTTTGTGTACCACTATATAATTATCAAAAAACGTCATCTAATGGAAAACATTTAAGAGTCATAACATCTCTAGGAAAAGAATATATGGTAAACCCATGGTCCTCTACAGGGTTAGGTTTAGAATGTTCCTCAGAATCAGATGATTTTTCTATAAGTTTTATTGTAGAATCAAAAGGTTTAAGAGTTGATGTTCAAAAAATACAAATCATACTCAAGGTCTTAAAAAGGGGTTTTAGGTTCATGTGGATATAAACCATAAAACACAACATGAACAGATTTTCCTAAGATATTGATTCTTTTATTAGAAATTTCATAAGATTTATTTTTGAGTGAATAAAAAATAAAAAGTCCTTAATAACTTTGGGAGGAAAACTTATCATGATTATCCTTGGTATTAAGAATAATGACTTTTAGGACAAAAACTATAATGTAATTAACATCATGATTCTTATTATTCCAAATTTCATGAGGGGTTTCCTTTAATATAGGGCTAATTAAAAATCTATTAATTATATAGATGGATGTATTCACAAAATCTTCCAAAAAATAGACAGGTAAGTAATATTTATTAAGCATAGTATGTCCTATCTCTTGAGGTGTTATATTTCTTATTTCTACAACTCCATTACACTAAGGGGTCCTAGGAGTAGAGAAGTTAAATCTATAGACATTTTTTGATAAAAATGATTCAAAATATTGATTCTCAAAATCTAGACCATTTTCCTTATTAAGTTCTTAATCTTAAATCTACATAGGTTATCTTTAGATTTTTCATACATGGTAAAATAAGAGAAAGAATCAATTTTATGAGCTAATAATAATACCTAATTATACCTTGAAAAATCTTCAACAATGCATAGACATTGTGATTCCCATTTAATCTTGAAACACTTGATGTTCAAAATAATTTCATATGAACCAAATCATGATGTTTAGATATTGAAAATTATTTATTTACGTTAAAATATATCTTCTGATGTTTCACTTTTTGACAAGGGTTATATACTTTTTCATTAGAGAAATTTATGTTTAGGTAGAGCCCTGACAAACCCATTCCTACTATGATTTCTATGTTTTTAGTTTCCTTGTATCATACTTTTAATCTAATATTCACTATGAAATGAACATAAGTAAGAATCACTTTTAGAAATTAATGAATCAATATTAAATACATTCTCACTTCTAAAAGAATAAAATAATACATCATTTTTTGAATTGAAAAATGTACAATAATGTTTCTAAATTTCATATGAAAACAACCATCAAATTATTATGAGATTATAAGAAAATTATATTTTAGACCATCAAGAAAATTTACTTTTGAAATTAAATCTAAGTAGGTTTTACCATTTTGGCTAAGGAAAATTATTATTCCATTATCATTATCACTAAAGGTGACATGAAAAACACCAACATTTATGAGGTTCATGAAGCTTGAGTAACCTCCTTTCATATGTTAGGAACAAACCTTGTCCAAGTAAAATACATTTATACTAGATATCTTTATGTAGATTTCCTAAAACAATTATTATACAAAAAATTATTTTGGTACCCATATTTTCTTGGGTCAAGATATGTTTGCAATTAGGTATTTAAGAACCCATATTTTCTTAATAGTTTTCTTATAATAAGATTATAAACTCATTGAAATAAAAACATTATCTGGTCCTTTAAAAAAATAACTACTATTATAATATTTATATTTATACTTAGGACCAAATAAAATTCTAACCACTCCTATCTGTTTTTGTTGATAACCTAACCTAATAATGTACCTAGGATTAATTGTTTTCTAATATTTGAGGTGGAGTTTTTCTCCCATTTTAAATCTCTTCATTTATTTATTTATTTATTTATTTCAAAATTTAAATTATTTATTTTCTTTCAATAATCGAGAATTATTCTATTTATCTTTATTAAGATTAAATTTTACATTACCATATAAAACATTATATTTCATCATAATTTTGTATTTGTATTTAAGGTCATTAAATTATTCTTCAATCATGTAACAATACTCAAACATTTCCTTTTTTAGGTATCATAATCATATTAAATTTTAGAGTGATGAAAATTATGTATGGGGTATACAACATGTACCTTAGATATATTTGTCGTGAACCACATATTGGCTCTGTCATGATTTTCCCCATGAGCTGAGTCAGAGTCACCAGATTTGTACTCGGAGGCACTCCATGTGGCTTTCAGGGATTTCATATACTTTATATCCTTTTACTCATACTTATTCATTTATTTCCACTTAGTATATCCAACCTTAACATGATCTTTTATCTTAAATTCATTAAAAGTAAAATCATTTGAGTTTTTATCCCTTTTTAAGTACATTTTCTAATTTCCTATTATTTCATGTTTTCTTTTGTAGTTCAGATTTCACAAGATTTTATTATTATTATATAAATTAATAAAAATTATAGATATAGGGGCCATTTACTCATAACTCTTATCTAGGGATTCTACGTCATTGGATCTTTCATCTTGTACCTAATCCTTTTCTTTATGTTATGATTATGTATTCCAAAAAACAACATATTTTCTCTTAGTTTCATCATCTTCTTCTTGATTGACCATAATCTCTTATTTATACATCGTCAATGTCCTAGTAAATTTTATGAAAATTAGTTTAATGATGTCATAATATTCTTTTATTGAAATAGGTGCCCCTCTTCATCCCTTGGGAAGAGATTTTAGTAGCTTAACAATTTGGTCAATGTCTGACACTAGATTCCCCAGGGAAATCATTGTATTGTTTGTTTCGCTATTCCTGAGAAACACATAGAAAATATATAATCCTATTTATTTTTAAATATATCAAATTTAATTTTGTAAGTTTTAAATCTAATTTCTTTAACATTAGTAGTTCCTTCATGGAAAATAGGTAATTTATCCCAAATTTTTTAAGTAGTTTTAATAGAAAATATCTTATTGAATTCCTTATACTCTAAAGAAAAGTAAAGGGAATTAATAGATTTTTAATTATTATTATAATAATTATTCGTAACATCATACCATGTATACCTATCCATCTTTGGTAACTCATATTTATCTTCTATAGAAGACCAAATTTTAATATCCATGCTTTTAAAATGAATTATCATCATTACCTTCCATTGATCATAGTTGTTTCAATTAAAAAAAGGAGGAATGTCGGAATTAGAACCTTATTGTCTATTATCCATTTAAATATCTAAATTTATAAATAATAAAAATTTAAGACCTTTAAAAAACAACTAAAATCCCATTTGAAAATATTTTTAGTAACCTATGATACCAGATGTTTTTCAGAATGAGTATCTAAAGAAGGTGGTGAATTGAGTTCGAAATAAAGAATTCTTTCCGAATTTTTTTAAATAAACTACCCCAAATAATTAAGAAAACCCAATTGATCAAAATAACTGATCAATAAATGTTTTTATCCTTTTAAATATTTCTAAAGTATTGATAAATTCTCATTTGAAATTATATATGAATATTATTTTATTTTTTGAAGTAAATTTACTTTATCAACACCATATATAAACACTAATTAATATTAACTATAAATTTAGTGGTTTTGTTCACAATTAAATGTTGACTCATTTTGAAGCTTATAAAAACAAAATAAAAATAAAACATGATGTGGAATAAATAAAATATGTTCAGTTTCATGTTAGTACCTAATACTCTTAAATTATGAATCACCCAATTACATGAATAATGTATAAAATAATATTTGATTGAAAACATTGATTGGGTATACAATAATAAACATGTCAAGGCCTCATAGGGACCTCTTCCACAACACCTGCTGTAGTAAAACAACCATAGGCCACATAGGGATCTATTCCACAACCAAAGGGAAAATGGATGAAAATAGAGTGGAGAAGATATCTAGTATATTCTATTTGAGTAATTTGATAAAATTTTCATCTTTCAAAAATAGAGTAAACATGCACTTCTTTTCATATAAAGAAAATAAAATTGATAGAGAAAATAAAAGATGTAAAGTTGATATAGTTTTTCAGTTAATGTACTCTGAATCTTGTGACTCCATAGATGTACCATAAAATGTATCTCAGGTTGTGTTTTTGAAAATACCAAAAGAATAGAGTTTCATAAACTTCATTTTTCTAAATTTTTAAAGATATTGGATGTTTTATGTGCTCCAAATTCTCACGGTCATGTGTAGAAGAGATGAAACATGAAATATCTCTTTTATAGATACATGTATATCTCTCTCTAGGAGTATACCTCTATATATGTGAATTTACTTTTTCACGCATGAGAGAGTATGATAATTCTATCAAAATAAGTATGAAATAAGAATCATTTGGTTCATATGGTCCTTATACTAGAAGTTTGAAAAATAATTTAACGAATCTGTACAACATTGTAAGAACAATAATAAAAATAACTATCAACCTTAAATTGGATAACATATACATTATAATTATTTAATTAATATAAATAGAAATAGTGGGGCTGACACATTTTGATAGTGACACAAAACTAACAGTGACATAGTCTGGCATTGATCCATGCCAATATTGACTCATGTCGATAGTAGTTTATTCGAAAAGATTGTAAACTTTTACACTATGATGGTGAGTAAACCTCTGGATGTTGGTCATCTCAATAGTAAACCAATTTTAAATCATGGTGGTGACTCATCCCCGATAGTAGGTATTTTTCATAATTAGTTGAATTATCATTCTGGTTGTGAGTCATTCCCATAAATTTCCAAATATCCATGGATAATCTCCAATGGTCGGTGTATTCAATAATTATCAAAAAAATTTGGTTCATCGACATGTTATCATATATGATTGGTTCATTACAAAAATTTCAAATTTACATGTATCACCTCTGATGGTATTTGTTTCTATAATTTTCAAAATTTCCATTCCAACAGTAAGTCTTTCTTAGATGTGACTCATCTTCAATGATGAGACATGATTGGTAGTGAGTGTTCTCAACACTTTTAATATTTTCTCTGGTATTCCATATATTGTAAAATTATAACATAAAAAATAAAACACTTTAATAACATAATAATCATGATTTAATAATCATTAAAACAATGATACTAATAAAATTTTCTATCTGTAAACATTGGGAGAAATATTTACAAAATATTTGGGAAAATATTTAAAAGAATGTTATGTTTTGGTTTTCAATGAAATATCAATTGAGTTATTTGAATTTTATGAAATAGATTTCATAACCTAAATATAATCCGAAGATTTTATCCCATTATGTTAAATTTTAGGTTGATCTAAATGGTTATTAGAAGTAAGTTCAATTTCACTAATATATGATAAACCTGGAAAATTGGTTTCTTTAATTATGGTTTCTTATAGGTGAGAAAATATATGTATTTATATTTAATTTATAATTTCTAATAATGATTTCATGATTATTTTTTATCACCACTATATGTTTTATCATGGGAACCACAGGTACATAGGTGAGAACCTAGGACAAGTACAATGCTGGGTATTGATACTAATCATTCTGGACTATCATACACTTCATCACTCATTATCATTCCACACTAACTAGTATTTCTATGTGGTAACAACTAGTGAAATATTTCATTATATTTAATCAATTATAACCTATAGTATAGAATTCAACTATGTTTATCCGTTTATGCATTCTTTAATGTGATTTTATTTGGACATGAGTTTGTAAGAGGATCCTAATGAGCCTTGACTGTAGTTCCCATGGGAATGTCCCATGATTATGGGAAGTTGTTTCATCACCATAGTGGTTGTTATTTTTATAAAAAATTGAAGGACCCCATAATACACTGAGAGGGTATGGGTGAATCAGGGTTTTAACTTTTTTCTTTTTTTAAGTTGTGGATCTTGTTCCCACATTGATAGTAACTTGTTATATTTGTCAGTCAAGTGAAACCAAAGAGATAACACAACATATTTACTTGGTTCACTACAAAGTGCTATGTCCAAGGATCCTAAGTGATGTTATTAATATTTTTATAACTTTTTATATACTCCCTTTACTAATTTTATATGAAATGTGCATAATTTGTGTGAAATGTTAATGTTTTAATACTAAATATTGTTTTTGAGCATTTTTATAAGTAGTCCAATTGAGTTAGTTTACTATTTTATTTATAATTTTCACCCTAATGATCCATGATTTGTGATTCTTGTTTTTTAGGATTCCTAATCCAATATCCAACATTTAATTAGATGGAATATTTGGCTAATTATGCTATTAAAAGGGTCATATGGATCACAAAGAAGGCCCACAGGATCCGTGAAGAAACTGGATAGTCAATGATGATTGAATTAATGGGCTCAATCTAGAAGTGAAAATTAATTAATTATCCTCAAACAATTTTTGGCCACTTTTAGGGGTCTTGGATTAAAATTTCAAGGCCCAACTCCATAGAAAAAGGGCCCAACAGATTCATTTAATCTCAGCCCACTATTCTGGATGGGAATTAAAATCATTACCGCACTCATGAAATGTCTCTTGATCTAGTCATTAATTCAAGATGATATTTTTTTCGTTTTAAATATGATATATATTAGGATGAATGTTTTGTAAAACAAATTCGGATTTGAAAGAATCTTCTTATTCGAAAATCCATTAACATTTTGTCCATGGAGAAAGCATGGATAGAAATGGAAAGATTAACGTTGTTTATGAAAACCACCATAATGTTAGCTCCATAAGTCCAAATGCCTCCAAATTTTTATATTAGTTGGCCAAAATTATTTTATAAAACTATTAAGAAGAATAAATCTCGATATTCATCTATATGGATGTCCAAATAGTCGAGCAAAGAGGGGGCGTAGTTTTGGAATGAAAACTATCCACCTCTTTAGAGAATAAATACAAACCCCTAATCTCGTTGCATGGGTTTAGTATTTCAGAGCAAAGGAGGATAGTTTGGAACAAAAGAGGCTCTGACAAAGTCATGGGAGGATCTTCCATACTCATGTTCTTTCTTGATAAACCTTTCCTCCTTGCTTCCTTTTATTTATTTTGTGTTGTTCTTTGTTTGTAATCGCGTATGTGTTTGTTTTTTGTAATTTTTTTAATGAAGGTTTCTTCTTCAATATCTATTATTCTCGTCCATCTTCTGTAACTTTAATATTAATGTTCTTAAATGATTTGAAATCATGTTAAAACCTCTCACCTTATTTTTCTTCCATATTTAATCGAATGTTCTTTTTAATTCTCATTATTGTTTGTGTGTGTGTTCGACACACCACTCTTTTCATATCCCTTTGTTCCTATTCTCTTATTAATTTAACATCATAATCATTATAACCAGATTATTAATCATTTCAATGGATGAGTTAATCTCCCATTGGGTTGAGTAATAATTTAGGGATGTTAGGTGATTGAGATCTTTTTCGTGATAAGTATTCATTGAATTAACATTATATATTTTGGACTTAACTTGTCATGGATTAATGACTTGTTTTTTAAAGAGTGGTTTCCTTGGATTATTGAAACCTTAAATACACTACTATAAACAAGAAATTATTATGATTAGATCCTTAAGTTATGATAAGTCTTGGATTAAATCCTTAATACTTGGGAATTCCAATCAACATCAACTTGTGACATGGGTGTTAATTAAATGTAATAAACAGAAAGGCTCAAGGATAACACAAGCTTAACAACAAAATGATGAAGTCACCAAAATCTTTATTAATTTATTAAATCAATATTAATCAATCAATTATTTCATAAACTCTGCAAAAAACCCTCCAATAAGAATACAATCAACCAAAAACAATAGACTATTAAAAATTATTATTGTCGAGGATTCAACCCGAGTGCTTCTATACACATTAGCAGAGCACCAGAACCTTGAACCGTCGATAGAGAATAATCAGAAACACTTACAAATGGAATTGTTATCGGAAAAGTTGCTTTATGTAGTCATTATTTTTTGGTTATTGTAAAAAACCCAAAAAAATACAAAAAATGAAAAAAAAAACACAAAGAAAGACCCTTCTTCTCATTAAAATCACAAACTAAAAGACACAAAGAAAAACTCATCTCCCTCTTTCTTCCAACATCCCTCTCAATTCTGTATAGCCTCCCAAATAATACTATGGATTTTTTTGACCCTAAAATTGAGATAACTCTTCACCAACATAGGAGAAAAAATATGGACAAAAAAATAATTCAATAACCAATCCTTGTCCAACCAGTTGAATTAGAAATGGCCAATCCTGCAGAAAAAACACTTAAAAAACTTGCTTCCCCTGATATGAATTACCAACCCCATGGTATTCAATATTCAAACATAGAGGCTAACTTCAAACTCAAATCTGGTTTGTTTCATCTTCTCCCTCATTTCCATTGGATAGCTGGTGAGGATCCACATCTCCACCTTAAAGAGTTCCATGTTGTATACTATACCTTGAATCCTCTAGGGGTTTCTGAGGAACAAATCAAACTATAAGCATTCCCATTCTCCCTAGCTGAATCCTCTAATTCATGGATCTAATACCTCTCTATTTGTTCCATAACCACATGGAATGACATAGAAGCAATTATTCTTAGAGAAATTATTTCATGCTTCTCGTACTGCTTCAATCCGAAAGGAAATATTTGGTATTCGTCAATTCCCTAATGAATAACTCCATGACTATTGGGAGAGGTTCAAAATTATTATTGCAACCAGCCAACATAACTAAATACCTAACCAAATCTTGATCCAATACTTCTAAGAGGGGTTATTTGATATAAAGAAAACTCTTATTAATGCTGCAAGTGGTGGTGCTCTTGTTAATAAAATGCCTATAGATGCAAGAGATCTCTTAAAAAACATGGATAAAAATAGACAACAATTCCATACTCAAGCACATTCTCAAGTAAATAAATCCCAAGATAGTCAATCAATGGAGCTCAACAGGATGACCAAGTGGATGAGTGGACTTACAGGTCCTGTGAGACAACTAGCTATGGCAGCAAAATCCCCAACCTCATCTTCCCCAGAATCTCTATTCCTTGGACCTATCAAGAACTTTGGAATCTGCATCTCCCCATCTCATCCAACTGACACATTTTCACAACTTCAAGAGGATCAATCCGATTCATCTGGACCAATGCAGCTCAATGCAGCATATTCTGATTGGAACCCCAACCCTCAAAAATTAGGTCAATTTGTTAGAAACTTCATCCAAACCCACTCTAATCCCTTCACTTCTACCTATAACCCTAACTTGAGATATGTGAATCCCATTTCTAATCCTCCTCAATACCCTCATCAAAATTCAAACGAATTTAAATATGTAAAAGGTAGTGGTAACTACCATCAACCTTATCCTTTTGATCCTCAAACTTGAAGAAACAATCCTCCACCTGGATTCCAGTATCCAAGTGAGCCTTCCCAATTCCCAAACCAATACAATCACTTTCCCATGAACCAAAATTAAGGTAACTCCAATCTGGGACATGCCTTTTCATCCAAGAAACTATGGGAATGTGCAGTGGAAGATCTTGCCTCCTTCACCTGTTCCAGCTTCAAAATATTGAAACACAAATTGTTCAACATACAACCCAATTAATCCAAAAACAACAATAAAATTATTCCCAAATACCAGATAAACCATTACCCAACCCTAAGGGTAATATTACTTCCATTTCTCTTAGATCAGGGAAGAAAATTTATATGCCTCAAGATAAGTCCTCCAACCCTCCTTTGAATGTTGACCTAGAAAATGAAAAAAAAGGAAATTGAAATGGAATCTGAAGCCATTACCTCACCTCCTTCTATTCCACATAAGAACCCAATTCCTTTTCAACAAGTCATTTCTATGAAAAATATATCCTTTGAACCTGATTTTAAAATGCTCTAAATGTTTAGACCTATTGAAGTCAATATTCCCCTCTTAGATGCCATATAACAAATCCCTAAGTATGTCAATTTTCTTAAGGAGTTGTGTACCTATAAGAGGCATCTTAGGGCCTTAAAAATGTTTCCACCCAATAGTCTATTCCCATAATGTTCAAAGATCTTGGGACCTTAACAGTTCCATGCCAAATTGGAAGTTACAACTTCGATGATGAACTCATTGACCTAGGAGCCTCAATTAATTCCAATCCCAAAAGCATCTTCTCAAAACATAGTATTGGTCCCATACATCCAACGAGTGTTGTCATTCAGTTATCCAATCTAAGTAACTCTATTCTTGAGGGTATAATCAAGGATGTCCTTGTTCGTGTGAATGATCTCATCTTCCCTGCTGATTTCTATGTCCTTGACATGGAAGGTGAGACAAACACTTCTAGATCTCCCCTAATTCTAGGAAAACCACACCTAATGACATAGATTAACAACATTGATGTCCATTTAGGAATCCTTTCCATGGAATTTGGTGACAAACTGGTCAAGTTCAACATTTTCCAACCCATGCGATACCCATATGACGATCAATCTGCATTCTCAATCCATGCTTCCGAGGAAACTTGTAGGAGTCAATTTAACCCCATTCCATCATGTTCATCATGTTCTAATGATAATGGATCTTGTGAAATATGCACCATGATTAACCAAGTTATGAGTGGTGACATTGATATGGACTTCTCAATAATAGACTCTATTAATATAGTGAAACATGACAACTCTCTTGAATACCACATCACCTATGATATCTACTGCTCCACCTTGGAAAATATTATGGAAAATGAATCTAAAGAAACTGAAATCCCTTCCTCCATTCCTGAGTTGTCTAGCCCAAAAATCATAGATGATAATAATCTGAAACTGCTCCCTGAACACCTGAAATATGCATTCCTTTTCCATCACCACTCTTATCCTATCATTATCTCTTCTTCACTTACTGAAACCAAGGATTCCAAACATGTTCAACTGTTAGATGAAAAAAGCCTTAGGTTGGACCCTAGATGACTTAACATGAATCAAACCTTCACTTTGAATCCATCACAACCATATTGAGAAATAATCCAAACCAATTAGACAAACACAAATAAGACTCAATCCACTCATACTTGAGTTAGTTAAGGAAGAGATCACCAAGCCTCTCCAAGATGGTATTATCTACCCAATTTCTGATATCGAATGGGTTAGTCCAATTCAATTTTTACATAAGAAATGTGGGATAACTATTTTCACAAATGAACATGGAGAGGTAATTACAACTCGTGTGAAGAACAAATGGCATGTGTGCATTGATTATCGAAAATTGAATGTTTAAAAACGAAAAGATCACTACCCTCTTCTATTACTTGATCAAATTCTAGAACGATTTGTCGGAAAGTCACAATATTTTTTTCTTGATGGATACACCAAATACTTTCAAATCACAATCACACCTATGGAAAAAATACTACTTTCACATGCCCCTTTGGAGCATATGCATACAGAAGAATTCTTTTTCACCTTTGCAATGCTTCTGCAACATTCCAGAGGTGTATGATGAGAATCTTTTCTGAATTCATTGAACACTGAATGGAAGTCTTCATAGATGACTTTAACATTTATTGTGATTCATTTGAATCATGATTTCATTCACTCTCTCTAGTCCTTCAAAAGTGTGTCATGTGTAACCTTTTGTTAAATTTTGAAAAATGTAACTTCATGGTTGCAAATGGGATTGTTCTAGAGAACATATTTTCAAAAGATGGTATTGAAGATGATCCTACCAAAATTAAAGTGATATAATCACTTCTATAACCCATATATATTCAAGACATTCATTCCTTCCTTGGTCAAGCCAGTTTCTATTGACGATTCATCCATAAAGTCAGTAGGATTTACCTCCCACTCACTCAGTGGCTCCAAAATGATGTCACATTCCATTTAAATGTTGTTTTCAAGAAAGAATTTATTGAACTCAAAACTTCTCTTACATCTTCCCTGATAATCCAACCCCCATATTAGTCCTTACCCTTTGGGTTGATGTGTGATGCTTTTAATAGAGATATTGGGGCTATTCTTGGTGAAAGAAGATAACAAATTCCCCATGTCATCTATTGTGCCTCAAAAACATAGGATGAAACTCAATATCACTACACTGTCACTCAAAAGAATCTTTTAGCAGTGGTTTTCTCTCTAGATAAATTCTGGCACTATCTCTTAGGTTCCAAAATCATCATCTTCATAGACTATTCTACTATAATGTTCATACCCATGAAAAGTGATTCCAAACCAAGGCTAATAATAAGGATCCTAATGCTCTATGATTTTGACCATGAAATAAAATATAGACTAGGAAGACAAAACCCTGTGGCTGATCACTTGAGTCGAATTTTTAATTCTTCTCATTCTAAAATAATTGATCTAGAATTTCCAACTGATCACCTTTCATCTCTCTCTCCAAAAATACCATGTTATGCCCCAATTTTAAATTACTTTGTTTCTAGTGTGTTTCCTGAAAATTTTTCAAATGAAAAAAAATGAATTTGAAAAGTGACTAAAAATACTATTTTTGGAAGAAAATAAACATTTGAAAATTGAGGCAGACATGGTAATTAAAAGATGTGTTGATGAAAATTAACATTAATCAATCTTAGAATTCTGTCACTCCATGTCTCGTGGTGGCCATTTTGGACCACAAAGGCCCTCCTGAAAGGTCCTAGAATCTAGACTATTATAGCCTTAACTCTTAAAGGACTCACATGAGTTCTGTAAATCATGTCCCACTTTCTAAAAGTTTGGAAGAATTTCAAAGAGAACTGAAATGCCCCAAAAGCCTTTAATTTTTTGTGAGATCTTCGATATTTGGGGCATCGATTTCATGGTACCATTCTCCCCTTCGAATGGATTTTCATAAATTCTTATTTCGATTGATTATGTTTCTAGGTGGGTCAATGAAAAACCCACTAGAAAGGATGATTCCCATACAATTTGTGAGTTCTTAAAAACACACATCTTCTACCGATTTGGCACACCATGTGCCTTGATAAGTGTCTTGGGAACCCATTTTTGTAATAAAACTATGGAATCTCTTTTGAGAAATAATGGTGTTGTATATAAAACTTCAACTGCATATCACCCCCCAAAAAATGGCATGGATGAACATTCTAATAGAGAAGTTAAAAGAGTCCATTAGTGATTTGTAAAACCCACCAGAAAAGACTGACCTAAAATACTTGGTGAAGCACTTTGTACTTATCGAACTACCTATAAAACACCCATTTGGATGTCTCCTTTTAGTCTAGTTTTTGGTAAATGATGTCATTTTCTAGTTTAAATCTATCATAAGTCATTTTGGGCTATGAAAACCTGTAATTTTGATTGTGAAAAATCTGGTGATGAATGATTATTACAATTGGCTGAACTGGAGGATCTTCGACTTGAATCCTATGAGAATAGTAATATGTACAGAGAAAAGGCTAAGGTACTCCATAAAAACACATCCTGAGAAAGGTATTCCATAAATGTGAAAAGGTATTTCTTTTAAACTCTCAATTTTGGCTTCACACAGGTATGCTTATTTCTTACAGGGATGGTAGTTTTATTGTTTCTCATGTTTACCCATTTGGTGTAGTGCATGTCCAAGAACCATATTCCAAGAGGACATTTACGGTTAACGAACATCAGTTAAAGCATCACCATGAGAGGACGCACTATATTGTAACAACATCGACTTCCACTGGATCCCAGACTTCTGTATTTGACCCACCACTGGATGGAAATGGAAACCCACCAAATCCAAACTAGGGGGAACCTCTTTCCCTTTAACATCTCTCTATCTCTCTCCCTCTCTATTTCTCCTTCTTCCTCACTCATTCTCATTATGTTTATTAAAACTTTCCTCATCAAGATTTTTTATTTACTCTTCCCTTTTTTGTGGTTTTGTCTGTACAAAAAAATAAAAATCCCTAGAAAACTAGAAAAACAAAAAATTAAAAAAAAGAGTCATACTTACTCACCATCTTGTTTTGAAATTTTTTCCAACCATTTTGTGGGGTAAAAAGACGTTTTCCCATCTCAAATATTTTGTATTTTCATCTGGACTTTGGATAAATAATCTTATGTCAAAACCAACAAATTGTGAATGCTAAATTTTGGATTTAGAAAATGATTTTCTCCAACTATGAGGAACAACATTAGCGTTCATGCCAAGGTCAACTATGGACATCTTTTTCAAAATGTTTGTTTTCACCCCCATTTGTTAATCTTGAGTTTATAGACCTTCTAGATGAATTTTCTACTTTAGTGTTCATTAATATGATGGAGGCATTTTATTAACCACATGATAATCACAATATCCCCATAGCCTCTCATTTCCCATACATTGATCGTCTTGTTGAAAGCCCCTTCGAGCCTATGAAAACATTTTCTTTGATAGCCACATTACAATACCAATCCATTATTCCACCCAGCATCAACATGGAATTTCATTTCTTAATTTTTTTAAATTTAAGTATGGGGTCAATTTATTTCATTTTGGGTACCCTTTTGTTGATTTTCACCATGTTATCATATGATTTTGGAGAAACATCAATTTATGTGTGGGGAGATGTTTTCCTTTAGTGGGGTTTGGGAATGTATATATGTTTATATTGTAAAAATTATATTCAAAAGTTTTCAAGAATAATATAAAAATAAAAAATATAAAATATAAAAAAAATGAAAATAAGAATGGGTTGTATCATGGGTGGGTCAAAAACCACACTTCCTCGACCTTTTATCTTGTTATAACTATTAAAATTAGTGTCCTGAGAGATAAATCATGGGGTTGGAGATGGGTGTGAGATCAATTTCAAGTTCAACATTTGAAAAATTCAAAAAACAAATGACCACTTATTTCATTGGGAGAAGTTTTACGGTTTATAAATATTTTATCTTCTCATCCACTTCAAATTTCCTTCATATTTTGTGTATTATTTCATGTTTTTATTCCCTCATAAATATGTGACTCCTTTTCCTTTTATTTCTCATTTCAAAAAAAATGTGCACTGCTTTTTCCAAGTTAGTTTTTACCCCCTTTTTTCTATCTTTTGTATATCATCATCCTATCGTCCCATAGCCACAGAAAACCCCCTAAAAAGTCCAATTGATTTTTTTATCACTTTAGGATAGCAAATTGAAGTTGAGATATCTTTAAAACTCTAATATTTTGACTTTGGGTTAGTGAATGAGTGAACCTCCAGAAATAAATTTTTATAATCTTGAGAGGAGTGAGTTTTGAGTGCCCTCATTTTCCATTTCTAAATTTGAGCATGAAAAAATAAATAGATTTTGGAACATTATCTCTATAACAACATGTGGTCGAATTCAATATGGATGAGTGAAATTGTCTAAACCTCCTATGATTGGGGAAACAAAATTTTAATATTTGTTAGTGAGTGAAAGTGATTTTGTTGTGGTTTTATATTTATTGTACATGAGGACATTCGCAAGACTATGTGTGGAGGAATTGATGTTATTAATATTTTCATAACATTTTATATACTCCTTTTACTTATTTTATATGAAATTTGCATAATTTTTGTGAAATATTAATGTTTTAATACTATATATACTTTTTGAGCATTTTTAGAAGTAGTCTAATTGAGTCATTTTACTATTTTATTTATAATTATCACCCTACCCATCCCAATTGTGTGATTTATGTTTTGTAGGATTCCTAATTCAATAAAAAACATTTTATTATAAGTAATCATGTGCAATTATACCATTCTAAGGGCTTTGTGGATCACACAAGAAGGCCCATAGAATCGTTAAAGAAACTGGACCATCCATGAAGATTGAGTTACTAGGGTCAATCTAGAAGTATAAATTCATTAATTATCCACAAAAATTAGAGGGACAATGTAATGAGTCTTAGATAAAATTTTAAAGGCCCAAATCGAAAGACAAGGGGGCCCAACTGATTCATTTAAACTCAGCCCACCATTCTAGATAGGAATTAAAACCAGTACAGTATTTTTAAAATGTCTCCTAATATAATCATCCTATCAAGATGATATTTTTCAGTGTCAAAGTGGATATATAGACGGCCTACTTTTATGTAGAATGAATTTGGATTTGAAGGCATATTCCTTTTCAAAAATCCATTCACACTGTGTCCATCGAAAATGTATGGATATAAATGGACAGTTTGACATTGTTTGTGAATAATGCCATAACATTGGCTCCATGAGTCCAAATTCCTTCAAATTTTGAGAGTATACATCCAACATTATTATCTAAAACATTAAAGAAGGAGATATCTCGAGATGAAGCTATCTGAATGTCCAAATCCTCAATCCAAATTGAGGTGTTGTTTTTGAAAGCAAACTTTCCACCTCCTTGGCTATAAATACAACACCCTCTTCTCCTTGCATGGGGTTTGAATTTCAGGGAAAATTATGATAGGTTGGAATGACCCAGGCTCTTAAAAAGTCTTGTTTGCATCTTCCATACTCATTTTTTTACTTGAGAAAACTTTCTTCCTTGCTTCCTTTCATTTACTTCTGTGTTCTTTGTTTGTAATCTTGTAAGTGTTTATTTTTTGTAATTCTATTTTAATGAATGTTTCTTCTTTAATATCTCTTATTATCATCCACCTTCTGTATGTTTAATTTTAATTTTCTTAAAATATTTGTAATCAAGTTAAAACCCTTTCCTTTATGTTTCTTCATCATTGAATTGAAAGTCTATTTTTTATTCTCATTATTGTTTGTGTGTTTGTTTGATGCACCACTCTTTTATTATACCTTTATTTTTATTATATTATTAATTTATCATCATAATCATTATAACGAGATTATTAATAATTTCAATGGCTGAGTAAATATCTCATTGGGTTGAGTTATAATTTATGGATGTTAAGATATTGGGAGATTTTTCTCGATGAGTATTCTTTGAATTAACATTGTGCATGTTGGGCTTAACATTTTATGGATTAATGACTTGTTTTGTTTAACAAGTTGTTTCCATGGATTATTGGAACCATATGTACACTACCATAAACAAGACATGATTATTATTAGAATCTTAAGTGATATAAAGGCTTGGATTAAATACTGAACACTTGGGAATTCCAATCAATGTCAACATGTGACATGGGTGTTAATTAAATGAAATATAAAGCAAGGCTCAATGATATCAGAAGCTTAACTACCTAATGATGATATCATGCCAATATTAATCAATTTTCTTAGTCAATCTTAATCAATAAATCATTTCATAAGATATACAAACAAACCTCCCCAATCAGAATACAATCATCTAAAAACAATCGACTATTAAAAAGTATCATCGCTGAGGATTCGACTCGAGTGATGCTATACACATTAGCAGAACATTGGAACCTTGACTAGCTGATAGGAAAAAATTGGTCATGATTTAAATACGCTGATAGTGTGTTCTTCATACCAAAATCCACTAATCTTAACAAGTTATTGAGTACAAGAGTTTGGACATAGTCACTCTCTACCAGGAACATTTCCTTTACTATAATTAGGGGATATCTCACTATGTCCCTCAAAAAACTTTTGTCGACTCCCCCATGATAACTTCCATAAGAGTAGTGTTACTTAGTTTATTGAATTGGGGGTCTATTCAAAAGATTTTAATTGAATTCTTTGCCTCTGTCCAACATGAGACACCACTTTCATCGACGTCCTGAAATGATGCACTTTAATGAACTAATCACACAAACCATATATTCAAAAGCTTGTTAGAAGAATAACACTACAATTGAATGAAATACCTCAACATGCGCGCAATATTTGGGAATTTTCATGAAATATGACTTTCACGCAACTCGTACATTTCGCATAACCCTTATCTTTCACACAACAACTCTGAAGGGTTCTCTTGGTCTTTTCAGACTAAAGGAACCCCTTGTGTGAAAGATTAACTATTTGTAATTATTTCGTGTGACAATCTTTCGCATAATAGATAAACTGGATATTTTTTAAAATTTTATTAAGTATTCTTTAGGGGTATCAACCTCTTTATTGGACATGATGACCTTGCACACATGTTTCTGATGTGTCTTTATCAGTGCACAAAATATTCTTCCTGAGTGCACAAAAACGTTGTTGACATTGAATTGGGTGCGTAAGTTGCTTTAGTGCAACACCATCTTTTACGGGCATTTAATTATTACACACACTTTTTATTTTTCTATATTTTGATGCACTGATCCAAAAACAAGCCTTGTACACCTAGTTCTAAATTGTATGATCCATTTCATGGAAAACTTCATAAAAATTTAATGAGGATTGACAACAAACACAAACCACACTCCATTTTTAGAATAGAACGGTCATGGTTCCAAAAATACCCCACTTTGGTTTTGTTGGAAATATCAATATATATTCAATAGAGCCATGGACACTACCAAAACATAATACACAAGAATCAACTCAGCCAACACTCTATTCCTATGTGACGAATTATGGGTTAAGAAAAAAAGAGGGGGAAGATTTTTTTAGGTTCCCGTGTTTTGGAATTCTTAAAGACGTCCAAGTTATTCTCTTTCTGTGTCACTCTCTTACTATGTCACTAAAGAATTAAATGTTCTAAATTTATTCCTTCTCCTCCTAACACTGAATTATCATCGTGTCACAGAATAATTACATGTCATGAATTTATTCTTTCTCCCCAATTAGAAATAAATCCAAAGAATAGTATTTATTCATTGTTCATGTCAAAACACACTCCCCTGGATAGTATCTCCACCATAATCATACATCACATCCAAAAACAGATTAAAAACACTTTAAATAACTAGGGAGAGGGGAAAAAGAACCCTTCTTATTCACTAGGATGTGGCTGAACACTGAGATTCAACCAATATTTCTTGAACACAACCATTGATAAAGGCATATTCATAATTACAGCCACTTGCACATTCGTTCAAACATGTTCTATGTTGATCACACTATGTTAAACATTTTCTTTGATAAAGTGATATATGATTTCAATATGTTCCATACGATATTTCTGAATAGGATTCTTTCTAAGATAAATTTCACTCTTGTTATCATAGTAAATCACCATTGGTTGTTTCAACTCATCTCCTATGTCAGTCAGATTCTGCTTCATCTAAAGTAACTGAGTGCACAACCTGGTAGTGGGGATATATTCTACTTCAGCATATATAAGAGATGTACTTTCCTATTTATTAATCAACCAGACTACACATTTTTTGTCAATAATGAATGATCCACCACTTGTGGACTTTTTATCCACCACATATCTAGCCCAATTAGTATAAAAAATGCAAATAATTTGTTATCTTTTACTGTAGCAAAGTATCATATAGAATTGTGAATACCTTGAATGTAACTCGTGATTTATTAAACTGATTCCATATGTTCTTCCTTCATATTACTTTGAAATTGGTCCACTAAAGATGTTGTAAGGACAATATATGGAAGTGTCACTATCAGGTACAATAATAATCTAATGATTGTTTTATACGTTGTGGGATCCACAAACATCTTCTCCTCTTTCCTTTAATGTTTTTTCCAACTGCAATAGGAGTCTCCATTGGTTTGGAATCATGCATATTAAATTTACTCAGCATCACTATTGCATAATTTTCATGAGAAATTAAAGTGAAATCCTTCTTCTGAATCACCTACAACATTAAAAAGTATGTTATTTCACCAATCATGGACATTTAAAATTATGATTTCAAGTGATTATAAAATTCAACCACTGATCCTTGCATGCTTCCACCGAAAATAACATTGTCCATGTATAAAAATACCATGAACTGATCCTTTTGGGTATTCTTCACATAGATATTGTGATCCACTCCTCCTCTTTTAAACTCAAGCTTTCTCAGATAAGAGTACAACCGAGATTACCATGCCTGTGGTGCCTATTTAAGGACATATAGAGATTTCATTAATTTGGAAACTGTAATGACCAGAAATTTTTAATTATATTTGTTTCCTAATTTTTTATGTTATTTTATTTTATAATGAAAAAAAATATTTCCATTAATTAATGAAGTGGGTATACTTAAAATGAGACCACCGGGTTTCGACTGTTATATGACCATTGGTCAATATGACCATTGGAAACTATAATATTAACATTGTGTTTTTATAAATATGGTTATCTTGGTTAATTAATAAAGAAATAAGATTGAATGGCCTCATCCAGTTGACTCGAGCCATATGAAGCCCATCGGTCGGAGCTTTGGAAGGAGGCAGAATCACTGGGATTTGCTCTGGACCAAACCCAAGATGAACATCAACGTATGAAACTTGAATGGAATCACCTAAGGGAGGAGTTCAAGCTGATAGAAATCACCACTCAG
The DNA here is from genome assembly GCA_963277665.1 of Viscum album. Taxonomy (NCBI): domain Eukaryota; kingdom Viridiplantae; phylum Streptophyta; class Magnoliopsida; order Santalales; family Viscaceae; genus Viscum; species Viscum album. The sequence goes on from OY728166.1 coordinate 1,318,844,523, forward strand.
ACAATGTTTTCCGAGCCACCCCATGATTCTATCACTATAGTACACTTAACACTTAGGTCATATGTTGGTGTAATAAGGGGCTATGTAACGAGACCTTAGCTTCTTTGTATAATCCTTTTATAAATAATTTTTTTATTTCTTCTTATGGAAAAGTTTGTGAATTTAAAATATTTGAATAAATATAGGATGCATATTATTGATTAATTTAGGAAAAAATGGTGTTTTAAAATATTTCTGTGTTCATTAAATAATTAATAATGTGAAATGATTTTCCAAAAATGGACTTCTACAGTTATATGCAGTGTGAAATTTAGAGTCTAATAAGATCAACTTGGTTTTTAGTGAATAGTGAAGTGGGAATAGTAACATACCCATATGCATAGTAAAGAATAGTAATGAATAGTAATTTGACAAAAAAATATAAACTTCACCCATGAATGTGTAAATACATTTTGGACATCTTAAAAGTTAAAAAACGATCATAGTTTATGTTTTGGTATTTTTGTACGCCATAAATATTTTATTTACAATTTTATAATTAATTTAATAATTTAAAATGGAAATGCATTTTCATAAAATTTAATCATAAATTGTTACTTTATTGTCTTATGGGTATAAGATATTTTTATGGGACCTTGAATACCTTTTTAAGGTGTTACAAAATGAGTTATAGTATTAAAGTTATATTTTTTGAATAAATAATGATTTTATTTAAAAAATTAAATTAAAATTATTTAGAAAATTATTTTCATAAAATGGACTTCATTTTTTAATTCAGATCATCTATATTAGGCTGGTATTAATTTTTGTGTTTTTTCTGAAATAATTGAATTTTCGGTGAATAGTAAAAATGCATTTTTGAGTTTCAGGTGTTTAATAACATCATTAATGATGTAATAAGGATGTATGATTTCTGGTAGAATTATGAATAGTGAGATATGATATGAGGTGTACCAAGTGGCCAATACCATGGGAAAATACCATGGGCAGGCCCATGGTTTTTCAAATACCACCGATGAGGTGTCCCTTGGAAATTAATAATTTATTCACTCACTTTCCCTATAAATACCAAGCCATTTCCCTCATTAATTTCACTCCAAAATCATCCTAGACGAATTTCATGTATCCTTACCTCCCAAGGATTCCTCCCAATGTTCCCTCAATCCTTCCAAGTTATCGACCTTCATTCTTTCGAATTTACTCTTCAAGGTAAGGGATTCTTTCATATTCCTCTTTTAAGTCATGAATTCCTTTATATTGTGTCTTCTAGTTTCCATCTCTTTGTGTTGAGGTTATGTTCTTATATGTTCTCATTACTGTCCATTTCATGTATAATTTTTGAGGGACCATTTCTACTATCATCAATTTGTTTTCTGAATTTTTAAGTGATGCTGTTAGCCTACCGAATTTCTCGTAAAAGAAATCACATATTCTCTTTCCTTTCATGTTTCCTTTTCTTGTGGTATGTCATTAAAATATCAATACCATGTTCTTATCTCCTTGTTTTATATATATATATACTATAATATGAGTTATTTATAATTGGGTTACCCTTGTACCCTCTCTTTTAATAATTTTCTAAAACCATGTTATATAGCCATTATGCTGCAGAAATTTCATCTCAAAATTTATATCTCTTCCTCTCAAGAAATTATCTTGTTTATTTATGTGAATACCTAGACCAATTTCGTTTTTATGGATTCTCATAAATATATAAAAAAGATATATTTTATTCTGAAATGTACATACATATAACCCTCACTCCCTTTCAATGGGTTATAAATTATATAATGATCTTATTTTTAGGAACTTTTAAAACGTCACGATTTTGAAATGAAACCAATTTCTTTTATTCTCTATGGGTTATTTATAAAAAGTTTGATTATGATATATGTGGATAAAATGAAATTAAAGATGTATTAAGGGTGTGACCTGATAGGGCTCTAATGCAATGGGTAAAAAATTAATCTCTATAGATGACAAGTTTCACGATACCTTGGTGAATAACCTTAGTGATTTTTATGAAACCTCGGGGATAAACCTTGGTGATATGTTCATAAATGTAGAAATGAAATGTAGTAGCCACATATTCATGTTATGTTTCAGTTATTTTCATTATGATTTTACTATACTTCCACTTCTCATGTCCTTATGTTTTTATTCAAGTTCTTATTGATGTCACAAGTAAACTGATTCCCTTGTTTACCCTTACTGGGCCTTCTACTCACCCTTTCCTTTGAATTTATGTCTCTAGGTTATGAGATACAGTAAATTTACCAAGGATGAACTTATGATGAAGTTTTAAAAGTGTATTAGAAGAATGTTTTTTATTGTACATGTTTTTCATGTTTCATGTTCCTGATTTCCAAGACACTAGACTTTAGAGATCCTCTATTTTTAAAATGTATTGAAAAGTTATGTAATAAAAATGTGAGAAGCCATAGTTGGTATCAAAGGATAGTTTAGTAACTTATGGAAATTAGGCTATGAAATATTTAGGAATAATCCTATAGAAAATTTTAAATATAAGAAAACTTCCTGGTATTTTGGTGAATATTAAGTAAGTGTTTTATCAGACAAATATAACCTTGTCTGCATACGAGCAGGTAGGTGCGGCTCTGGCCCATATGTACATAGGTGTAAAACCCGAAAACACCGCTTTGAGATATACTCGAATGGGAAATGGTGCACAACAAAAGGCCTTGCTGCACTATTGGTTATGACACTCCTGGGGGATATTTCTGGTTAATTACAAGATTTTTATAAATCATTATGAATTAATTATAGTGAAATGTAATTGTTTAAGAATAAAGTTTTAAGACATAAAATCCTTTATATTTAAAAGATTTGTAAATGAAATAAGTTTCTCACTAAGGTTTTATTCGTTTAGATAATGGTGGGAAATAGGAGTAACCTTGCAAATGGTGGCCTCAATGGACCATGCACTGATGGCCCTCCAAAAGAATCCAGAATGAAAACATTCATGCGAATGATGAACCAACTGACTCAAGTAATGGGAAATAACATGAATCAAGCTGATAGACTGATCTCACTGTGAAGGGAAAAACATTTTTTTGAGTCCTTTATGCATAATTGACAACCAACCTTTAGTGGATCGACTGAACCATTGATTGTTGAGTAGTGGATTAACTCCATAGAAAAGATCTTTTATGTGCTCCACTGTTTAGAGTAAGAGACGGTCACCCTCACCATCTATCGCTTAGAATGGGAAGCTGATCAGTGGTGGGAACTGATTATAAACACAAGGACAAGAGTGGAAGTTGAATCTTTGGAGTAGGAAGAGTTCAAAGGGATCTTTTTCAGAAAGTATTTCCCTCGTTCCATGAGATAAATAATGGAGAAGGAGTTTCTCAAGCTAATGTAGAAGGAGAACGAATCTGTCGGAAGCTATGAGATGAACTTCACCCGAATTTCATGATATACCTCTAGCTTTGTCATGGATCCAAATGGTAATATTGATAGATTCTTCTGTGGACTGAGACCTCATCTGCTGACGAATCTGGCCAACCGAGACTATGAAAGCTATGAGGAGATCATGCGAAGTGCGATGAAGGTTGAACTAAAGTTTGGGGAGATGCAATGGTCTCATAAATCACGTGACAAAAAGAGATCGATGGAGGCCAACTTAGGGAGGACCTTTGATTAAGGAATAGGAGGCAAGAAAGTAAAACATCCCACATATAATAAATGTGGGAAGAAGAATTCAGGGAACATCTCGCTCGGGAGAGAAAAATGCTACATGTGTGGAAGAGATGGCCGTATTGCAAGGAATTTTCGTAGTGATGTGAAACCTCATCTTCCAAACACTAATGAAAAGGGGAATATGTTGCAGGCCCTACCAGATGTCCAGTGCAATAAGTGTGGAAAACTTGGGAACATTTTCAATCACTTTTCAAATCAGAGGGCAGTGGAGGGGAACCACCATCAGCCTCAGAAATGGGAAAGGGAGCAAGGTCATGTTTTTTCTATCATGACAACTGATATTTAATCTCCAAACGATGTGGTAGTAAGTACTCTTTTTGTTCTATCAAAGATATTAAGTACTTTGTTTGATTCTGGTTCTACACATTCCTTGAATTCCTCCATGTTTGCAAAGAATTTAGAATAAAACCTTGACTTTCTAAAATTAGAGTTACCAGTCAACACTCCTGGTGGGATTATCCAAGCATCATCCATATTTAGAAACTCTAGTATTTACTTTGGTGAGACCAATATTATCGCAAATCTAGTAGTCATTTCCATGAGGGAATTTGACATTATACTATGGTTGGACTGGATGTCAACGTATAAATCTAAGATCAAATGCAGAAGTAATGAAATCTCAGTAGTCTTGAATGGAAAACCTACAGTTATCTACTAAGGAGAGATATCTCAACCTGATCTTTATCTCGAAGAACCTCCTATATCCTTCTTTATGGAATTGATCAGTGAAGAAGGAGAAGGAAATGAGATTTTGAGGATTGAAAATGTACCCATCATCCAGGAATACATTGATATATTTCCTGAGGAGTTTCCTGGACCTCCCCCAGAAAGAGAGGTAGAGTTCTCCATTGAACTCATACCTAGATCTCATCCAATATCAAAGACTCCATATAGGATGGAAAATGTGGAGCTGGAGGAATTAAAGAAACAACTCCAAGATCATTTGGAGAAGGGGTTTATCTGACCAAGTGTGTCTCCTTGGGGAGAACCTATTCTCTTTTTGAAGAAGAAAGATGGATTGATGCGGCTATGCATTGATTATAGAGAACTGAACGGAATCACAGTAAAGAACAAATTCCCTCTTCCAATAATTGATTACTTATTTGACCAACTTTGTGTGTCTCAATTCTTCTCTAAGATTTATCTTCGATCTGGTTATCATAAATTGAGGGTGAATAAAGGAGATATTCCAAAAACTCCCTTCCGATCAAGATATGGGCATTATGAGTTTTTTGTTATGCCTTTTGGATTGACTAATGCACCTGATATTTTTATGGATTTGATGAATAGAGTCTTTAAATACCACCTTGAAAACTTTTTGGTAGTTTTGATTGATGATATTCTGATATATTCCAAAAGTCGTGAGGAGCATGAGGATCATCTGAGGGTTATTTTGCAAACACTATGGAAGGAAAGACTTTTTGGAAAGTTCAGTAAATATGAATTCGAGTTAAAACAAGCTGCTTTCTTGGGGCACATTGTTACCAATGAAGGAATCACAGTGGACCCTGCAAAGAAAAAAGTTGTAGAGGAGTGGCCTTATCTGACAATAATAACTCATATTTTTAGTTTCCTTGGATTAGCAGGATATTATAGGAGTTTTGTGAAAACAAATTCACGAAATTATAATCCATTAAAAACCACAACTAAAAAAGGGGTCAAGTTTATCTGGAAAAAGGAGTGTTTGGAATGTTTCCAAGAGCTAAATAAGAGATTGGTTACTGAAGTTGTGTTAACTCTACCCTCAAGTGGAGAAGGATTTGTTATTTTTAGTGATGAATCTTTGAAAGGGCTTGGGTGCGTCCTCATGAAAAATGAAAAGGTCATTGCATATGAATCTTGAAAATTGAAGATTCATGATCAGAATTATCCTACGCATGATCTGGAGATTGTTGTGGTCATTTTTTTCTCTGAAGATATATAATAACTATCATTATGGGGAGAAATTTGATATATAAACATACCATAAAAGTTTCAAGTATATTTTGACACAAAAGGAATTGAACATGAGACAATGGAGATGGTTGGAACTTCATAAGGATTATGATTGTTCAATTCATTTTCATCTCATAAGAGAAAACAAAGTTGCATATGCATTAAGCAGAAAAGACCCAGTTGTTCTTTCTATGATGAGGATTCAAAAAGATCCTTTGATCAATGATATAGTAAATCCAGACATGGTAATTATAATGGAAGGTACATCATCAACCCTAACCCAAATTATTTCACAACTGTCATTACTAGGGAAGATCAAGAAATCTTAGAAAGAAGATCCTTTCTTACAGAAGAAGTTTGAGGCTGTGAAAGATGGGAAGTTCCCTGAGTTATATACTAATAAAGAAGGTGTACTGAAATTTCGTACAATACTATGTGTTCCATATATTCCATAAATAAAGAAGGATCTTATGGATGAAGCTTATACCTCTACTTTCTCTATACATCTGGGAAGCACAAAAATATATAAAGACCTTCATGATCATTATTGGTGGGATAATATGAAAAGGGAGATTGTTGACTACACTTCAATGTTCCTGGTATGTTAGTAAGTGAAGGAAGAGTGAAAAATTCCTAAAGGGGTATTGCAACCAATACCCATACCAACATGGAAGTGGGACAATATCACTCTGGAATTCGTCATTGGTCTCACGAGAACTTCAAAAGGAAATAATCCGATATGGATTATTGTGGACCGTCTCACCAAGACTGTCCATTTTATCTCCATTAGGAAAGATTTCTCTCTTGATAAACTTTCCAGGATTTACGTGAAGGAAGTGATAAGGCTCCATGGAGTTCCACTTTCTATCGTATCTGATCGTGATCCAAGGTTCACATGAAAATTCTGGAGAAGTCTTCAACAAGATATGAGCACTGAATTGAATTTCAGTACATCCTATCACCCCCAAACTGATGGACAATCTGAAATGACTAGTCAAACACTCGAGGACATGCTGAGAACTTGCTCAATGGAATTTAAAGGTGGATGGGATCAATATCTCTCTTTAGTTGAGTTCTCATACAACAACAGCTTCCACTCGAGCATTCAAATGTCACCCTATGAATCTCTATATGGGAAGTAATTTAGAACTCCTACTTATTGAGATGAAACTGGTGAGAGATTGCTTCTTGGGCCTGATTTTGTGTAAGAGATGACAGAAAAGGTACATGCCATCCAACAACACATTAAGGCTACTCAGAGTCAGCAAAAGTGATATGCCGAAAACCATCGAAGGTACATGGATTTTGATGTTGGTGACAAAGTCTTTCTTCGGATTTCACCTTGGAAGAGAGTCATGAGGTTTGGGAAGAAAGTGAAGTTCATCCCTAGGTACATTGGCCCCTATGAAATCCTTGATCGTGTGGGCGCAGTGGCCTATCAGCTTGTACTTCCTCAAAATCTAGCCCATGTTCATGATGTCTTCCACATATCACTCTTGAGGAAGTACATACCTGACCCTTCACATGTACTAAATCTAGAGGTGTTACAGCTGGAACGAGACCTCTCATATGAGGAGCAGTCGGTGGAGATCTTGGATCATAGAGACAAGGTTCTACGCTACAAGACTACCCACATTTTTAAGGTGTTGTGGAGGAACCAAAAATGTGAAGAAGCCACATGGGAACCAGTGGAGTCCATGAGATAGAAGTACCCACACCTTTTCCCATCAGAGGGTACGAGATAAAATTTCGGGGACAAAATTTATTAAGGGGGGAAGAATGTAACGACCTGAACATTTTAATTATATTTGTTACCTAATTTTTTGTGTTATTTTATTTTATAATGAACAAAACTATTTCCAATAATTAATTAAGTGGGTATAATTAAAATGAGACCGTTGGGATTCAACTTTTATATGACTGTTAGTCTATATGACCGTTTGAAAATAAAATCATAAAGTTGTATTTTTATAAATATGGTTATCTTGTTTAGTTAATACCAAAAGAAGATTGAATGACCTCATATAGTAGACTCGAGCCGTATGAATCCCATCTATCAGAGCTTGGGAAGTACGTAGCATCACTGGGCTATTCTCTAGACCAAGATCAAGCCGAACTTCAACATATGAATCTTGAACAGAATCTCTTAAGTGAGAAGTTCAATTTGATAGAAATCCCTACTCGGGAAATGTTGTCTCATCCACCCCAATATTCTATCACCATAGCACACCTAACACTTAGGTCCCATGTTGGTGTAATAAGGGGATATGTAACAAGACCTTAGAAACTAATTGTAATCCTTTTTAAATAATTTTTTTTTCTTCTTATGGAAAAGTTTGTGAATTTCCAATATCCAAATAAATATAGGATGTGTATTATTGATGAATTTTGGAAAAAAGGGTGTTTTAAAATATTTTTGTATTCATTAAATAATTAATAATGTGAAATGATTTTCAAAAAATGGTCTTTTACAGTTGTGTGCAGTGAGAAATTTAGAGTCTAATAAGATCAACTTGGTTTTTGGTGAATAGTGAAGTAAGAATAATAACATACCCATATGAATAGTAAATAATAGTAATGAATAGTAATTTGACCAAAAAATAAAAACTTCACCCATGAATGTATAAATACATTTTAGACATCTTAAAATTAAAAAAAATGATCATAGATTATGTTTTATTATTTTTATACGCCATAAATATTTTATTTACAATTTTATAAATAATTTGATAATTTAAAATGGAAATGTATTTACATAAAGTTTAATCATAAATTGTTACTTTATTTTCTTATCAGTACACGATATTTTTATGGGACCCTGATTACTTTATTAAGGTGTTACAAAATAAGTTCTAGTTTTAAAGTTGTATTTTGGGAATAAATAATGATTTTATTTAAAAAATTAAATTAAATTATTTTGAAAATTATTTTCATAAAATGGAATTTATTTTTTAATTCAGAGCATCTATATTAGGTTAATGTGAATTTTTGGGTTTTTTTCTGAAATATTTGAATTTTCGGTGTATAGTAAAAATGCAGTTTTGAGTTTCGGGTGTTTAATGAAATCATTAATGATGTAGTAATAGTTTATGATTTATGGTCGACTTATGAATAGTGATATATTCTATGAGGTGTCCCATGTGGTCAATACTATGGGCAAATACCATGGGAAATCCCATGGTTTTTCTAATACCACTGATGTGGTGTCCTTTGGAAATTAATAATTTATTCACTCACTTTCCCTATAAATACCAAGCCATTTCTCTAATTCATTTCATTTTAAAATCATCTTCAACAATGTTATGGTCTCCTTACCTCCCATAGAGTCGTCCCAAGGGCCCCTCGAGCCTTCCAAGGTCCCAAACATCATGATTTCTATGATACTCTTCATGGTAAGGGATCCTTTCACCCTCCTCCTTTAAGTCATGAATTCATTTATGTTGTGTCTTCTAGTTTCCATCTCTTTGGGTTGAGGGTATGTTATTATATGTTCTCATTGCTTCCCATTTCATGTCTAATTGTTGAGGGACCCTTTCTTCTATCATAAATTTGTTTTTCAAATTTTTAAGTGTCGTCGTTAGGTTGCCGAATTTCTCGTAAAATAAATCGCATCTTCTCTTTCCTTTCATATTTCCTTTTCATATGGTATGTCCTTCAAATATACATACCATGTTCTTATCTCCATGTTATTCTATATTTTTATTTTAATATGAGTTATTTATGAGTGGTTTTCCCTTTTAACCTCTCTTTTTATTATTTTCTAAATCCATGTTATATAGCCGCTTTGCTGTAGAAATTTTGCCTCAAAATTTCTATCTCTTCCTCTAAAGAAATTATCTTGTTTATTTATATGAATACCCAGACCTATTTCTTTTCTATTGGTGCTCATAAATATATAAAAAGGATATGTTATTCTATAATGTACATACATATATCCCTCACTCCCTTTCCATAGGTTACAAATGATATAATGGTCTTATTTTTAAGAACATTTAAAACATCATGATTTTGAAATGAAAACCATTTCTTTTATTCTCTATGGGTTATTTATGAATTTTTTGATTATGATCTATGTTTGTCACATGAAATTAAAGTCATATTAATGGTTTTCCCGGATAGCGCTCCAATGCATTTGGAAAAGTATTAATCTCTATAGATGACATGTTTCATGATACCTTGGTGAATAACCTTGGCAATTTTTATGAAACCTCGGGGATAAACTTTGGTGATATGTTCATTATTGTCTAAATAAAATGTTATAGCCACATATTCAAGTTAGGTTAGAATATCTTTTCATTATGATATGCCTATACTTCCATTTCTCATGTCCTTATGTTTTTATTCAAGTTCTTACTTATGTCACAATTAAACTGATTCCCTTGGTTACCCTTACTGGGCTTTCTGCTCACCCTTTCCTTTGAAAGTATGTTTCCAGGTTATGAGATGCACTAATTGTACCTAAGATGAACTAGTTATGAAGCCTTAAAAGTTGATTAGAATAATTTTTTTGTTGTTTTTCATGTTTTATGTTCCTGGTTTCGAAGACACTAGACATTAAAGATCCTCTATTTGTAAATTGTAATGAAAAGTTATGTAATAAAAAGGCGGGACTCCATAGAAACCATTAGTTTATCATTATGAAGAGTGAACCCAATGGGTTTTTTGATGTATAATTATTCTTCTAAAACACCATTTATGAATGTTGTCTTAACATCCATTTGATAAAATTTTTATCCTATTTGGATTCCATGGAAATAAATAACCAGATTGACTCCAGTCTTACTACTGGTGCAAGTGTCTCTTCAACGTCGGTGACTTTAATATGTGAGTATAATTTAGAAATAAGGAATGACTTGTTTCTAACCAAATTTTCATGCTCATAAAACTTGTTCTTGAATATTCACTTCATACCCATCACATTGTGACCTTCGTGTCTCTTGACTAGGTCCCATGTTTGATTCTTGTTAATCTAATTTAACTCTTCATTCATGGATTTCACCCATGAATAAAACTTTTCAGGTTCTTTAAAAATGAACATTTTTTATTATTTAACATTATCCTCATCTATGTGGGTGACGTCCAATCCCTAATAATGTTGGATCGATCGATTTTTGCTCTTCGATTCCCCCTTTCAGATTAAACCGAATTCTCTCTAGACTTGTTTTACTCTTTATATTCTTCTTCTGATTCAAAATCATGATACGACACCTAAGAATTTTTTATACCTTATTCTATTTTTTTATTTCCATTTTCTACATGTTCACTTTCATCCTCTTCTTCTATCACATCAAAATATGAATTTCTTGAAGCATTTGCAGTTTTCTCTACAGAGATCATAACATCACTGATTTCCACAATCCTTTCCAGGTGCTTATTGAAACACTTTTCAGATTTTCTGTTCATTGAGTATCCAAGAAAAATTCCTTCATCTGCATTTGGACCATACTTCCCTATATTTCCTTATTTCTTTTTATGAAACAATACATCCAAAAAAAGAATGTATTTCTAGGAGGGCTTCCTTCCTTGCCACAATTTATACGGTGTCTTTGCCTCACCCATATAAATCACTATTCAATTTTTAATATACATTGTAGCTTGAACAAACTCATTCCAGTAATGTCAAGGAATACAACTTTAAACTAGCATAGATCTTTCCAGGTTGTTCACCTGCCAATTCCTATGCTCAAAAACTTTATTTTTCTATGGAGTTATCACAGAGGCTGACTCATTTTGTACCCCACGCTTCTCCAAGTAATTTTAAAATACTATGGACATGTTTTCCCCTCCATTGTTAGTTCACAACACATTCATCCAGTATCATTCTCGATTATTAGAAGATATTTTTTCATGTTTTAATGTGCTTGTAGTTTCCATTGTATAACCATTAGACATGCCATTCTACTTTAATCATCTTTAAAAAGGACTAAGTACCATTATCCATGAGTTCAAAATACATTTATCAGGCCACATATGTATATGTGAATGAGATCAAAATGATGAGATTGCCTTTTATTCTTTAGAAAATATGAACTGAAGACCTTCTTCCACTGAATTCATGCATCACATGACTTTTCACATTCATGATTCAGGGTGGAAATATCTATGAAAATATTCAGTTTTGATATATTATCCACGTGTTGTTGATTGAACATCCCCAGCCTCTGATGCCACAAGTTATATTCTTCTTCAACAGTAATGTAGAAAATGTTTTCTTCACTATCAACCTGATACATGTTTCCTTCTATTCTACATCCTTTCATAATTTAATTTTCTGTCTTTCCCTTGATTGTTCAACCTTTCTAATTTAAAGTAACTATTATTCCTGAGTAACAGAGTTGACACACACTCAGATGATTATGATGTGTACCATCAACATAGAAGAATTTAGTTTTCTTTAGATCTCCATTAGCTAGATCAGTACTTACAGTACATTTTAACATCAAAGCACCATCATTATCGAACCTCACTATTCCATCGGCCGTTTTCTTGACATCTATTAATAGGTTATCATTACCCATCATCTGTGACGAGCATCCGCTATCAATAATCCATGTGTTGTTATTATTTTCATCCTTAATAAATAGTTATGTAAGATTGGATTTCTCAATTTTACTCTTTTGTTTCCATGAGTTATTATGTTGAGTGTAGAACACTGACGTTCATGCAAATATCACTTACATGTACATGGGTTCTTCATATTCAAGCTCTTCTTCTGGAGGGGAATGCTTGTCAGAAAGAGAAACATGATCTTATTGATGAATTGTTTCTCCTTTTTTGAAATATCATCTCTTCTCCATTCAAATATCTCATTTACTCTTCGTAATAATATTTTGTATGACCCATATATCCATATAAGTAACACTTCATGTGATGAAATTCCTTCTCACTTCTATTTATGCTCATTCGTTCTTTCGTGGGATAATAGTTTGACTGTCTGTTATTTGTGGAGGAACAAGGATAGTCTTCTGTTCTTATTTAAGATGTAATTGGGAGTTTCTTTTTTAGAACTTTAGGATCATTTTCCACGTGAACCACATTCATCTTGCCTTTATTTTGGTCACCTTTATTTGAAGAATTTGAGGATTCGTCCTCACAACTGATTCCAGTGTTTCCCATGTAAGCGGGTCTTTGATCATTAAAAATATTTTCAACTCCATTAGAACCAATTTTTTTCCTCTCTAATAGCTCAACATTTGATAACCTTCCAAATGTAATTTCTTCCATTATTCTTTTGAAATTGATTCTGTCTCAAGTTTACTCTTGAGATTAATGACTTCCACTTCAAGACCCTCATAAGTTTAGAATTCTCTTCTAGTCTGGAGGTCAGGTCTTTGATTAAGTTTTCATGATCTTCACTTCTTAGCTTATAATACACTACATAATATGTCCTTTAAAGTATTGATGATTTTACTGTATCCATTTCTTACAATCGTTGAATTTTACCTTCAAGATGACCAACATATTCCGTTGATTCTTCCACCATTTCTTTCAACTTATTGCATCTTTTACACATATTCTCATGATTAAAAAAATATTACTTCCATTGTCACTTTGAATAAACATTAGTTTTAAAATATTTTTCTCTAAATTTATCTATTTATGGTTCTTAATTTTCAGTAGTTTCCATCATGGAAGTATCTTTTGTAGTTTTAAATTCTGGTTATTCTTTTTCAAAGAATTCATTATCGTTATCTTCCTCCACAGAGACAAAACTCTTGTTCTATACTTTATTTCATGATTTAAAGTCTCCATTTTTGAAAATCCTTTTCTGAGGCTTCTCAATGTGTTTAACTTCTCTTTCTTCATCTTTGAACTTTATTGTTCACCGAGAGGTAATGTGCCCAACTTTTCCACATGGAAAGAAAATAAGAGGTAACTTCCCTTTAAATTTCCCTTCTCCCTTCTAGAAGTTCTCGGTAATGAGAGAAATAATTTTTTTCCACATCATCTTCACCACTACTATCTTTGTAAATTTTTTTTATTTAAATGGATTTGAATCCATTTCCTTGCTCACTTGAGTCATAGCATCTTCTGGCTTGACACTAATTTCATATGCCATCAGGATGCTCAACAGATCATCTAGATAAAGTTTGGAATGATCTCTTTCCTCAAGGGATGACACCTTTTCATTGTACAGGGGTGGAAGTCTTATCAATATTTTATTTACAATATTAACATCTTTCATTTCTTCTCCTATACCTGAAATTGCTCCAACCACTTCAGTAATTCAATTGAAGGAGTCTTCATTCTCATCAGGATGGATCATCAGATCGTCAATCCTACTATGAAGGACTTGTAGTTTTGCCTCCTTCAATTTTATATCTCATTAATAAATATTTTCATGTTTATCCCACATGGACATTACTAAGGTGCAACTCATAGTGTTTAGATAGATCATATCCGAAAGGGATGAGGTGAGAGCATTCTACTCTTTAGTATCAGTATCAATAATTTTTCTGTATACATCAGTCATATCTAGCCCTTTTGGATCAGTGACTTTTATTCCATGCAAAGAATATACTAGGACTTTATATCCAAGAGATCTTAAATGAAATCATGTTCTGTTCGTCGAGATCTAAAAATTAATTCCCTTGAAGAAGGTGACTCCCCTAGCATTGGTTAAACTCTCTATGATAGTATAAGACAGATCAAACACCAGTAACATCCCTCTGATACCACTTAATGGACACTAGAACACCATGAGAGGGGAGGGGTGAATCAAGGTGTCAAACTTTTTATTTTTAATGTAGTGGATCTTATTCCCACATTATTAGGAACTTTTTATATTTTTCATTCAAGTAAAATCAAGGAGATAACACAAAAGTTTTACATGGTTCACTGAACAAGGGCTATACCCAAGGATTATACTTTGGATGTTTGTTGGTAATACCAAAATCCACTAATCATCACTTGATTTAGAGTAAAATAGTTCGAACATAATAAATCATTTCCATGAAAACTAACTTTACAATAATTCATGGATAACTAACTACATCCATAAAAACGCTTCTGTCAAATCCCCCTTGATCACTTCCATAAGAGAAGTCTTACTCAGTTTGTTGACATGAGGGTCTCTTCAACAGATTTTCATTGAAGTATATGTCTCATTCCATCATGAGACAATTATTTCATCAATGTCCTGAAATTATTACCTTGAATGCAATGATCGTAGAAACTAGATATTCAAAAACCTATCAGAAGTATTTCACTACACTTGCATGAAATACCTTAACTTTCATGTAAGATTTGGGAATTGTCGCAAAAGATGACTTTCATGCAACCCCTAATTTTTTCACACCCCTTATCTTTCATGCAACAAATCCAAAGGTTTAACATGGTCTTTTAGAAAAAAAATAACTCCTTGAATGAATGATTAAATCTTTTAATTCTTTCACATGAAAATATTTCATGTAATATAGAAAATGGTGTTTCGTTGAAAATTTCTGAAGTCTTTTTTGGGGGTAGCCATGTATTTTTAGGCCTCGATGATCATGCATGTATGTTTCTGATGCATCTTTTTCGGTGTGCAAAAGATTTTTCCTGAGTGTCCAAAAACCCTTTTGATATCTCATTCGGCATGTAAGACTATTCCACGTAACACCATCTTTCGCAAAAGTTTATGTCATGTATGCACTTTTGTCCTTTACCATATTTTGATGCACTGATCCCAAAAAAATACTTGCATGAAAGTTTCTAAAAACCCTTCAACCTTTTATGCAAATCTATTTTCCAAAAACCCTTTTCGCCATATTCAAATTTTTGGACCAAACAATTTGGCAAACAATGGGAAATGACACCACATTCAATGTTGTTGCTCGCTTGAAATGTATGATCACATTCATAGAAAAATTCATGAACATATAATAGGGATTGAAACCAAACACAAACCATACTCCATTCCCATCAAAGAATGACCTTGGTTCCAACAACAATTACATATTACAGTTCATTCCCATATTATGTGGTCCTATATTTTTACTATCTATATGATTCTATGTATATGTGAAGGTTATATTTTAGAAATCATTCAATAGTTAATTACATTTATCCAAAATTATCATATTATTTTGGGTATGAATTTGTAAATAGAGTTATTTAAACTGAACACACATTCTATTATTATTTAAAGGATTTTTTCACTTTCCAGGAAAAGGTTTTCAATGAATTTAAAAGAATGAATTTAATCTTTTCTAAAAAACTTGTTTATTTTTTGAAAAATAGAGATATGGATTTATATATGTTGTGTGGTTTCCTTGAATATTGAAGGGGTATTATTTTCATAAATTTTATTTCAAATTGGAATTTCATGAATGTGTTATAAATTTAATTGGATAGAAATTTTTATTGGTAGTTTCCAACTATGAAATTTATCAGACCATACATATACCACTATGTTTTGGTAGGCTTAGTGGTCTTTTTAGGAAAATTTTTAAGTTCTTGAGTATATCCACCTTTTGGATTACAACTATCTAGTCTCTTGTCTGGTCGGTCATTTTATAATGTTAGTGGGTGACCATAGGTCAAAAGGAAATTTTCAGTTTGGTATTTTTCATTCATTCATTTTATATTGAAACATGTTTCTATCAAATATTTTTAAAATTACATTTGTTTTTAGATTTTAAATATTTCCTCTAATATACATTAATTATTTGTGTTGTGATAAATGTGAGTTGTATATTTATTTTTTTATTTTATTTTTTTCTTTGTATCTAAAACTATTTATTAGATTGTTTTCAGGGGAATTCATATTATGGGTACACCATTTCAGATTCTCTATAAGAAAGTAATGGTTGTTTACTATTTAGTATATAGTGTGAAATGTTTCCCCCTTAGACATTTAGGCACGCTTGTTTCCTTTTCCATGACCGCAGTAATCTTTATTACACATCATCCCATGTTGTTGGTTAACTCAGGTATGGTGTTGGTATAACCTGAGCTCGTTAATGAAAAAGTTAGTCAAAATTAAAAACATTTCTAAAATTTTTCAATTACAAAATAATTTTACATATAATAAATAATATTCTAACATATGTTTAGACCATTACTTATTAGTATAAAGGTGACTTGGTAGTGCCTATATCCTTAAAAAGTCATGTAATTTATGGTGTTCATGGGATATCTTAATGTTGTTTAGTAGAAGAATACTACCCAAGACCCATTCAAAGATAAAATATGAGAATATTCAATAAGAATAATTGAGAAATATTATAAAATAATATACCCTTTTATCTAAGATTTTAATTTTAATTGATAGAAATTTTAGTAAAGATCCATCATAAAAAACCAGAAGGTTCATTAATAATATGGGATCAACAATCCCCTAGAATTTCTGAATTCTTCGGTTGGACCAATTTTCCAAAATATCATTCAAGTATATCTACCTTGAAGGAAAATAGAGAGAAGAGAAAATAAAATAGTTTTTCATCTAAATATGAATTATCTCTAAAGAATCAATGAACTTTTTGAATTACCTTTATATAGAGCTCCATCAAAGGAAGATAAAGTGCATTGGAATTCAAACATTTTAAATGCGTTGAAATGTTTAATCAAATTTTTAATTCTCATAACATTAAAATTGTTATATAATATGACTGTTAAAATCCTTCAATAATAATTGATATGTTTACACATCAACCCATGTTGTGTTAATGGGTGATGAAATATGAAAATCACCATGTGATTTGATTTTAATAATAGTAGATATCATTCAAAAAGAACATATTGATACGTTATATGATACTACAATAAGACACTAACTAGAATGTGTTGACTTTCCCCAAGACATGGTCTATACATTATTGTATAAATTTCAACAATATCCCACTTTCACTAAAGCCTAAAACATTATTCAAAACGTCAAAAATATTTTTTCATCATTAATAACCCTTTTGGACATTATTATCAATATCATGGTAAAAGTTTGGACAATCACATCGTATAAAAAGTAATCCTCTTTCTAGAACATTATTTGTGACCCTATTGTCCATTATATCATTAAAAATTACAAACCCACCAAATCATAGTTATAAGAAAAGTGATACCTCTAGATAAATGTTTTTTTATAGTCAAACAACAAAGGTTCTAGAGTGATCATTATTAGAAAAATATATATCACTATTTGAACAATACTAACATAATAACTATATAAAATTATATATATAAGGATGATTTGTTAAGTGTCATTATAGAAACAAAAACTAAAAGTTTATTTATTTATTATTTTATCATTTTCAATGTTTTTTTTAGTACTTCCACTAAATGTTATATTAAATGATTATTTTAAAAAAAATATAATAAAACATTTCTAAAAAAATCATAAACCTTCCCCCATAGCGCACTCTCTACTTGATCCCCCATAGCAAGACTCCCTCTCCATCACCTATTTCCATACTCCCTACCCTTTACTTATTGATGCATACTCTCCCCATCATCACACTAAATTACTATAGTATTCTCTCTCCCCAGTACCTTCATTAATCATACCCATTATCAACCATCCCCTCTCCCCCTACTTTCATCACCCCCTATGGTTTATTTCATCGATTTATTTATTTTCACATTATTTTTTCATCAGTTTGGTATTGAAAATTTAGTTCACAGTTTTGTATTTTATTTTCAATGATTCCATATATTTTTCACCAATACTCAATATAAATTATAGCCAACATATTGATTGAATTACAATCGTGATGTAATGAATATTGAGGAAATGTTTTTTGATAATTATTTTATATATTGATAGGAACATTAGATAAGATGAAAGATACTATAAAGGAATAGTAAGATAATTGAATAATTTCTAGGTGTATAAATATTATATATTTAATAGGACATAAAATTGATAATTTGTGATAGGTATGCTTCAAATTTATGATGTTTTTAGCAATAGTTGAATCATTTGGTTAAAAAATTATTAATTTCTTATTATCACATGGTTATTGATAACTATATTACTTGTAGGTTTTTACATTAATATATTTTGGATTCTTTAAGAAAAATGTAATTTTTATTTTTTTCAGATCATTGCTAAAAGATCAATTTAGGATTTTATAAATATTTATTAGAATATGGTTTTATGACTTTATTTAAATTAGAGGAAACAATTCATAAGCCTTATTTAATTCATTGAAAAATTTGAAACAAAATTTCCTTTATTAGGAAAAAAGAGTATGGATTGTGAAATATCAATAGAGATACTAATTAATGAGTTTTATATCAAAATTAAAGTGGAATATATATAATAAGGAAATTATTAAATGATTAATTACAAAATCATGTGTATTGAAGAATATTTAAGAGAAAATATTGTCCAATCATCAATTGAATTATGTATCAAAACATAAAAATATGTTTCCTGATAAGGACATTGTTAATGTTGGCTGATGAAATTGACAATGAGAATAGATTTTCATTTAGTTCTCCATTTTGAAATTATTTTTTTTCATTTATTCTCTTTTAAAATTATAATACTATAATTTTATTTTTAGTTTTTCAATATTAATTGAATTTTTAATCCACACATTATATAAATTATACCAAGAATATTTAATGTATTAAAAATTAAAAGAATATTTTTTTGTAAATAAGTGTACAAATATGGTGATGATATGAGAATTTAAATAATTAGATGTTATTTGTTTCATATCCAAACTAGTAAAATAAAAAATTTGAGTATAGTTTTGGATGAAAACATATCATATCCATAGTAATTATGAATGACAATTACTATAGAGGGGATATTTATTCATGTAAAAAATCATGTTATTTGGTGTAGTGATTGTAATTTGAATGAACTACCAGCTACTTTTTGGAAATACAAATAGAGCATGATTTGTAATTAAACTCCACCATAATGTTGTATATGAGGTGAAATAAAAAAATTATTTATAATTGTTGATAAAATTTAATTATAAATTTTTTAACGATGTTCTATTTATTATCTATATTATAAAATATATTTATTTTTTTTTCATGTTTTTATTTTTTATATGCTTTAGGATTTAAAATTTTATGAGTTATATAATAATAATGAAGTGTGTATTAGGTGAAATATATTTGTTTTTTATAATATAATTAAATAAATTTTTTATTTAAATGCAAAAGAATTCAATTAGTTATAGATATAAGTTGGATTATATTACCAAAGAGCATTCCTCAATATTTTAATGATTTCGAGATGTTTTTGGATTTTTAAATTTCAAATCGATCTGTCAATGGAAGAATAAAAAGTGTATGGAATGAATGTAAATGTTTTAATTGGTTGTAGAGAGATGATGTTTTTGGGCCTTTGATATTGAAATAATTTTATCCCCAATATGTTAGAAGTAATTTTAATTTAGAATTATATGTTATAGAACGTTTGAACAGTGATGTCCCCTATTAAAATGAACACATTTCTACCTCCAGAGTGGATAATTAATTTCAATGATTGATAAAGTACTCTTTTAATGTATCATGGAAACTAAAAAACATATTAACATATCTGTTGATACATGTATTGATGATCCAAATTGTAATTTCACCTGCAGAAGTAGAGGAGAAACATGTCAAGTTGAAAACATATTAATAGATAGTGTTGTAAAAACTAATGCGTGTTAATACATAAATAATTAGTTAATTTCATAATATAAATTATTCAATGATGGAAATAAATAACTATGAGATGCATATACTAATTTTAAAAATATATTTTTTTCTATTTATGTTATACCACATCATTTGCCTTTATGCTATTAAAAATAATGAAATGTCCATGAGATAGGAATTTTTATATAACACATTATCTAAATATAATATCGCTGAGTGTTTTTATTAAATTAGAAGTTTATAATCAATATTGGATTTGAATATAAAAAGGAACTTTCTTGTATTAATTTTTGTGTGCTATAATATTGAGAAGATTGACAAAAAATTTATTGAAAATGACTTAGTACATCTAGATAGAAGCAAAAAAATATTGGTGCCTGTTTGAATCAATATATTATCATAGATAAACATAGGAATGAAAACTATTATTGAGGATTTTCATTTTTTCTTTAAAACGATTATTTATTGACACTTTTTTCATCTAATATGGATGGGCATATAATGTGGAATTTTATTGATAATAATAATGATGTTTTCATGTGGAATCCATGGGATTCAAAATCAGGGAAGGAATTTGATTCATCATATCTAGATTTCTCATATAATAATATAAATGTTTTCTTGTGATTGAAAAGTGATGGATTCCACCCTCTGGGTATTTAGGTAGGTGTCACATTATATAGAATTGTTTTATCCCTTAAAGTCTACTCATTTGATGAATATGTAAAAAAGTTAGTTCATTATATTAAAAATTATTCAGGGAATAAAGATGCCTAAAATTAAAATAAAGTCAGCTTGCGACCTCCCATATTAGGGTTGTAGGAGTTATGGAATTATAGTGTAGAAACATATGATGTTGATTTTGTTGTGCTTACAACCCTAAAGGTGTCTTTTGTCTGTCACAGTCATTCTTTTCAAAGGTAAGAGACGGCTGAGACATACTAGTGACACTATAAAATGTGTTTTGTTTGATTGGATGGTTGGTTGGGATCATATCACCCATTTGGGTGGTATAATTTCCCACTTTATGATTCTCTTATAGGTTTGTGATATACTCTTGACTCCCACCCAAATCCACTTGTGATTTAGGTTTCCTCTATTCTAATGATTTAATCGAATCCATGTGTCAATGAAAACAATTATATATATTAATGGTTCCCTATAAATATGATCATTTCTATGAATTATTGGTTCTTTATCATTATTTTACATGGTGATTACGCTCTGTTTAAAGCTTAAAAACTTGGAACTCTAGTGTTTATTATCGTATAGGGAGGTTGTAGGTATTTTTCCATTAGGATCAATCTCATGATATGGGCTTCCTATATATCTTTAGTAAGGGAGTTAGAACCTATGTAGTTTTCTTCCACTTAATTAAACAATTTGGACCTTTTTATGTCATCTGACATGGACCAATATAGTTTATTTTGTGTTATTACCTCCATATAAAAGAGGTTTCTTCTTTAAACCTCATAGTGGAATCCCTCACATCGTTAATAGATATAATCAACTTCCATATAGTTTTTGTTTCATAGTTTAATACCATATGACGAGAAAAATACTAGGAAGCCTGAAATCTTGTGTTAAGTACATATTATTTATGATTTTTTTTGAAAAAAAGGACTGAGTTTGGATTATCTATGAGATACATATATATATGGACATCTTTTCTTCCTTTTTTGAAAACTCAATGAGTAATAATTGGAATATTCATGGGATATATGGCCTCAGGAAAATAATTTTGGGCATATACATGGTTTACCCAAACTATAATTGGGAGAAAAATGAATATTATATTACCATAGATTATTAACCAAATAGGTAACCGTGTTAAAGATGGTACTTCAGGGTTTAAACTAGGTAGGTATCCCTATATATCTTCTAAGCTTATTGAGTGAAACTGATGAGACTACTGGTTTCTTAGTCTGACTAAGTGGTCGTTATGGGACAACCAAGTAGTGCTTCCAGATCCAAGTGGGGTTTCACTAATATCCTCAAGATATTGACCCTTGTTATGAAGGGAATACATCATTTCTATCACCATGTAGTTCATATCAGTACGAGGGGAAAACAAGGGTGGTTCATTTTATCAAAATAATACATCATTGATGGGGTACACATTGATGTTCACAACCATGTAATGTATCTCAGGATGTCATGGAGGACTCCAAGAGGGGTTCCACCTAGTAGTGTGTTAGAATAGAATGATTACAATGTGAAAGTTCTATTGGGTAACCATATTATCCCATTAATGAGGACCAATAAAACATATTGATTGAGATGGTTTCATATGTTATTATCATATAAAACATGGTGAATTGAAGTTTATTAGGGATATACTAGAAAATAGGAACCCTAGTGTTGGTTAGGGAACATTTGTTACCATAATATGAGGTTAGGTATCACCGGTTACCCTAATATAAAAATATGGAAAATTGTCACCCTTTTACGATGGTTATAGTTATGTGTCTATAAACTGAAAATGAATTGAAAAAATATGTCACTCTACATATAGGGTAGGTAAAAGAGTGTCCCTATTAAAAAGGTAGGGAGAACATGGATCCCTATAAGGAGGAGTGGGAGATTCTATTATAGAACAATGGGACTGGGTTCACAATAGAGATAAGGGGTAAAGAGAATATGGAACCCTGTTAAGGGTGGGGTGAAGTGGTCACCCCAGTAGTTAGATTTTGAAATCGTTCAATCTAGTATATAGGCCTCTAGGGGGGAAATTGTAGAATTACTAACTATTGTATCATCTATTATAGTTTCCTCCATACTAGTCTTATAGATATATCAATGAACTGGTCTATTTTGATTTTTTTCATTTATTGAACCATTGAGTATATGAATTTCCACAACTTATGGTTAATTCACCTTGGTTTTTAGATTAATTAATATTCCTGATGGGGGTTGAAACAAGATCATTTAGATCTCCTTAGAACTATCCCCATATTCTAATAGTCTTATTTATGAAAAAATGGGAACTTGGGGGGGATCTATTTAGATGAAACTTTTGGGACAAAGACACATGAAGGATGGACAAATAAGGTTTTATGTTTAAGACATAGGTAATAAGATATGGCTGTACTGGTGTGGTCATACAAGTGCACTCATTAAAGAAGGTTTTACTAATGAGATGAATTTTTTAGTGTTTTGTGAAAGTGGGTTAAGGCACACCAGTGAGAATACCCCTATATTAACTCCCAAGGATCTAGGAGAAGTGACTTGGGTGTATGTCCATGATCATAGGAAAAGTGATTTTCTGACTCTCGGGGCCTTTTACCTTCTAATTTTTTTATTAAATTAGAATATAAAGAATGTATTTCAGAGAAAAATTTGATAAGATCTCACATATTGGTTCATAAAGAGATCTTTTCAAACCACATCAGACTTGAGCATTAATTTAGTGGCATAAGCCATACCAACATGTTTTGCATTATAGTAGTTAGGTGATGCACACTAGTTGAAAATTACTGAACATTGAATCAATGATTCACTCTATCACATAGAAAAAACAAGGAATATACACCAATAAATATTACCCATCTCACTTCCACACACTCATTTAACTTTAGATACCCTAAATTTTATCACTCTCTATTATCCCATGACCATTATGCTATCTAAGGTAAGTTTAATTTACATTTTATTTCTCTCTTCACTTATCAGGATGGTGATGGGTGCGCATGAGATCCTCACTACTCCTTAACATGGGTGATGTGACCTAAGTTAATTATCAATATAAATCTATAAATGAAAAGGATATTGACTGGGGATTTCATGGGTGGGGTTACCTAGGTGATGTGAGTTGATAAAAGTTACATGGGTGGTAATTTTACATTGACTAAATTTTCTTTCATCCTCTCAACAAATATTTTTTAATTATAGATTTTAGAAAAAAATAATAATCTTTTGAAAATATTTTTAGATGATGAATCTGTTGATCCTGTAGACTTGGTGGTAAAGTACATATAGATCAAATCACAGAATGTTATCACACATTCTCATTTAGGACCTATAATCTCCCCTTGAACCAAATATAATTAAATATGAATTATAAAATAGATTTAACTATATGGATTCAATATTCATATAAATTTTGAAATTAATGGGACGTCATTTCTATGGGTAATGATAATGGAATACATTTCTAAATTTATTCTGTTTCTTTAATTAAGTATGATCCATGAGTATACTCTAACATAAAACATCCTTCTCAATAAAAATGTTAGTGGGGATGATGTTTTCAATTCAATCGACAAACTAAATAGGAATATATATGAGGAGTGTTCATTTCATTTTTCGGTGAACCAGAGATGTGTCCTACTGGAGGACCACCTAAAGCATATAAATATTATGAAGACCTCTAATATTCATAGTTTTCAGTCTACCACCACCATGATTTTAAACTTGATTTGATCAGGTAGTGGTGTTCTAATACAAAATCCTTTCATTTTCAATAATGGGAAGTTAAAATCAATCTTTGGGAAAAAATAACATCATGTCGATCCCCATACTAGGTGACATTTATAATTAGTTCCTCCCCATACACAGTGTCTGAGATGATTCTTAGAGAAATCATATTGTGATGGGAAATATTCTTGTTTTATTTGATTCCATGGAACTAAATAAGGTGTAATTTCGATCACCTATATTTTCATAGTCTTTAATATTAATAAATATTTTCTCACATGATGATTTTTCTTCTGTATAACATTAGTGTGATAATGTACTTCTAGATATCATCTCCTCTAAATGTCATAATGGTTCCCCACTATGATGAGATCATTTAAGTGATATGATTATATTATTAAATATATATTCTATGGTCGGATGAAATCATCTTATTGGGCACAAATGATATTGAAAATTAGCAGTAGGAGGCTCATAATACATGTGGAAATATTCTTAATAAATTCATCATTGGTAATCCTTAAGATAGGTGGTTAGGGGAATAGACCCAACCATAGAAATTTCACTTGTTGTTTATGTCATTGGATATTCCCATTTTTTAATTTATGTATGGGTCTTTAGTCATGAGATTATTATTAATGTGTATCATGCTTCAAAAAATATGATATATTTTTAATTTTTTTAATGTATGGCTATGATGAGGGATAGTATGATGAGAGCATCACAAGTTATATGAAATCAATTAATAATCCACGAAAGGATTTATCTCTTTCGACTTAATGGAGGTTGATATCTTAGACCCTTTAATGGGAATGGAGCTATCAAAATAAGTCCATGTCCATGGATGTTTTATCTATGAGTTCATTTCCATAAAATAAATTAATATACATATATATATAAATATATATATATTTATATGTATCAAGCATATAGCTTGATGATAAAATTATTTATCCTACTTGAAGATGTGTTGAGAAAAAGAAATTATATTACACAATTAATGATCTTAGGAGGTTGTTTTAATTGAGACAATTGATTTCACTCTCTATAGATTCCTAAACATCTTGTTAGACCCTAATTTACGAATTTAGGTGGGGAATCCTTATACCACTGAGAGAGAGGCCTTAGGGTCACACAATAACTATGTCTAAAACCTTAGTTATGTTTGATATGAATTTAATATTAAAATAAATATTATTATCTAATTAAAATAAATAATAATTATTCAGGTTATGTTGATCCAATATAATCAATCACTAGTTATTATAGAAAATATATATGTTAATTGGGAATAAAATAAATATTTATTCTCTAGTTTGGTGAATATAATATTTAATTATTTGTTAAAAATATGTAGTGATATTTTTATTTAAATAAATAGTGTTTATTCATGTCTTGATAATTACCAAGGAGAAAAGTCAAACCCAGTTAAGGTACTAGTGGGAATGATTTATTAAATTTCATTTAAATACATATTAATTTATTTATTTAAGAAAGTTTATTTATATTATCTATGAGACACGAATTCATCCAAGAAATAATAATAATATTTTTATTGTAATTCTACATGGGGTTTGCTAAGGATCATGAGACTGAAAAAGGTTCATTATTCAATTTTCAATTCTATAAACTAGTTATATAAACCCATCTGTATCCTTTCAAGGGTTAGATGATGTGCCCAAAAAATCCTTTTTATACAATTATCCCAAACCCATAGAGAACATCCTCTAGAATATAGTTCTGAATAAATATCTATGATCCTCCTCTACCCCTCATGTCCCTGAGAGAACTAGAATAAATTCATTATTCCTTGAAGAAATTCTTTTAGCAGTCAATAATTAATGAAAAAATCAATGAAAATCACTCATTCTAGTACATGGTAATTCTATGTCAATGTTATGAGGTTAATAGATAATGTATGGATTCATATAACAGAATTTTATACTTGAATCCTTAGAAAAAATTGTGATAATACAAGAAGAGGGAAATCAATACGACAAAAAAATAATTACATGTCATGGAAATTCTTTTTTATATAAATTTATTATAAATTATATATGATATGATCAAATATTTTAATCTTTTGGGGTTGTTATCATCAATTTATGAGTATTTTTTATGTAACCGACAATATACATTGGTGGGAATGGGGCCAGCCACTAGTTATTCACCCTGGAGCCTTGATATGGCATAAGAATAGTCACATGTCAATTTATAAAATATTTATTAATCCTTGATCAAATTACAAAATTTTTTTATATATTCATTTATAGTTTTTGGTTCATTAATTTGAAAATAAATATATTATGTTAATTCACCTTTATGTGACCAAGAACAATCCATGAATAGATAATTAACATTCAAAGATCTCTTATATAGGTACTATATATTTTTGATAGATAACATTGAACAGCATGGTGTCTTGAAGAAAAGTATGTGTCATCTACCAAAATTCACTAAACCTAGATGATCCATGAAAATCACAGGATGTATTGTGGGTGGAGTACATGATTCCATGACACATCGCATGTTTACCGACCATATAGAGGATTGTTTGAGGGGTAACATGTAATTTTGTTGGAAAATATGTTGTATAAACTAACACGGTTCAGACTCATCGGATATACACAATATGGGTTCTCAATGTATGCAATTTGTATTATTTACATGATTTTAATTTATTAAAGCTGACTAACCTGGCCAACTATGAAAAAAGTGAAATGTAGAATCTATACATGTAATGTATCAAATAAATGTTTTAAAGGTATGCACACTAAATCCTTAGGATTGTATCAAAGACATCCAAAAAATGAATTACATGGCATGTAACTAGATGAACACCCAATGTTACAAGTACCTATTCACATGTGGTCCTAAAAATTTTATGTTTTCCACATGTGAATGAATTACCAATAATAAAATTAATCCCGAAACTAATCCAAACTATTGTAGGTGTGGAATGAATACACGTTTTTGTGATTAGGTTTTCAAAATATGTAAATTCCTAATTGGTTTATATATTAAATTCAGAACTATAATTTTGTTATGGTCATTGTACACACTATATAATATAGTACCCTTAAAAGTGGTATGAACTGTGAATAATAACACAGGATGTGTTCCATAAATGAAAAGTAGAATACATTTATTGACACAAAAAACTAAACATGATGTAAAATATTTAATCCCATGCATTGCACATTCCATGTGAGTACACAACACATGATAAGGACTATTCAAGTCGTCATGTAGTTTTGAGGGTTACACACCATGTTTCCTCAAAGTACAATCTATATACGTAAATTAAATTGAATTAAATTAAATTATTTAGTATATTTAAAATTACATATGACGGTAAGAAATAAGACTATTTAGATGAAACACTCAGATAAATTAATTAATCGATCAATATAATAATTAATTTAGTTACTCATGCATTTTATCATAATAAAAAAATTATTTTAATGAATGATATCTTGTTTTCTAAATGCATATTCTTTTCAAGAATGTATGATCGTGATTTTGACTAACCAATGTATTTTTTGGATTTATTTTAATTTAATTATCATTTAATGACTGTTTCAATAAGTATAATTATATTAAAATTCTCATTTATATATCAACATCTCTAATTTATTTTTTATGATATTTTTTGTATAATGTTTCTTCTATGTAACCCCATACCCCTAGTTCCCCTCAAATAAATATGAGTAAGAATATGCAATTATTGAGATCCCTGGAGAATAGTGGAGGTTCATGCTTGGAGTTGAGGTGAATCCAACCCTGGAGATACATAGATTCTTGGGTGGAATGTCAACACTCAAACCAAACATTATTCATGGAGTTACTCCCAAATGGTTAAGGGTATGTTTATCATCTCCTTGATAACCCGACCATTCGAAAATATCATGATCATGACACATGTACTTAATTGTTTTATATCTAGTGCATGGTTAATTATTAAGTTATTTTTAATTCTTTATTGTTTTCATATAAAATAAATGAATTAGCAAGCCTACAATACAAAAAATTGTATTATGCTTAAAATTATTTTATTATGTCAGAGTTAATAACTTATGTAAAATCTATATTATATTAATAATCCTATAAATGATAAAATATATAATTTTAGGAATAAAATATAAAAAACCTTCAAAGGAATATTATGTCAATATCACCTTCCATTAATCGATTTAGGTGGATGCCACATATCAAAGTGTTAGTATGATCCTTATTAGGAATCTTCCATTTATCAAGGAGTTATAATGAATATTTTGGGTTAGCTTAACCACTTTTAAATTAAATGGACTATCCCATGACATACTTTATGTAACTTGGGTGGATGTTATGAGGAAATATGGGTCTCGAATTTCAGGATTTTAGTGTCTACTCAACTGACCACGGAGTTGCAAGTTGATTCATGCGGGAAGACCCTCTTACCTATATACTGATGATTAATTGGTTAGAAACTTTTATATGTTAGGAGAGGAGGAATATAGATACTTTATACAAGAATAACTATATTATAGGATATTATAAATCTAATGGTGAGGGAAATTGGGATTTAGATAAAATAGTTACAAATTAATAAATAAAATTGTTTACATTATACATTTTGGTAATAAAGATAATATACTAAAATTTAAATCTTTTTTTATAGGAAATCAAAATCAATAAAACCATGAAATTATCACCATGATCTACTCGAGATAAATTTAATATCCTCACTTGTTTTATTTTTTTGGATTGTTATAGGAACTGGTGCATCATAATATTTAACGAGTTTCAATTATATGTTTTAGAGTCCCTTCTTCCAAGTAAAGATTCATATAAAGAGGATTATTATGAAGAGGATTTTCTGTTATATAATCGTGTAGATGATGCAATGGATGTTAAATGACATTTATTTATTCGATGTTTTTGATCTGCAGACGTGGCACAAGAACATGGATCCATGAAGCATCAGTTCTGATCATGGTGATATATTTTAGGATAAGGATTGATGATAGTGTGGTGAGATAGACGGGGTGATTTTTTATAAAATAATAGAGAAGTTTCTAAAGATAATTATATTCTAGGTAATATTTTTGGATATATTTATCATTTTTACATCTTGGGTATAAATCTACTCGATGAGTTGCACATAAATATTATGATTTATTCAATAAATCATAACTTCTCTAAATTTATTATAAAATTTAAAAATAATAATATTGAGAAGTCTCTTGTAGAAATCCACACTTATCTTTTCCATGAAAATAAGGACATGATGTGTTAATTTTCAAGAGTTTTTATGGTAAATAATTGGAAGGGGAAGAAGAAAATTCATAAGACTTCTTACAAGTGAAAGGATTCATGTCACCACCATTACAAGAAGAGGATGGTCCATAGGTGGAATGGAAACTAGATACCAATTGTTTTCATGAGGAAATAAAGTCCACTATAAGAATAACTAAACCATTTTAAGGAATGAAGGGGAAGTCTCATAGGTATTTTTTGGTGAATCAAACTTATCCATGACTAGTATAAGGGTAGTAGATATAGCCTCTAGTGCTCCCATTTTTAACCTAAAATAGAAACCAAATGTACTCTAAAAATTTTCATGAGGATAGAAATATAATCAAGATACCAATAGAGTAATACTAAATAGACTATATATAATACACTATAATCTTACTTTGCTAATGAGAATGGTTTGGTTTTAAAAATTGTAATTACGTGGCTAGTGTTTCTAAAAAAACTTATATCCATATCAATTTTTGATGTGGATGGATTTTTATTAATCATTAAATATAAAATTTACCAATTTTACAATTTTATCATTTTTTATGAAATGTATAACCTTAATAATGGTATTTATGTAGTAGAATATGTAAACAATGTTTTGGAAGATGATAATGAATTAAGATCACATGACTCATTTTACACCCACTTGCGTGGTCAACAAATTGATCATATAAATGAGAAAGTCTTGAAAAAGATCTATCAATACTTCTATTTATATTATTTTAAACAGAAACTACAAGTCAAGGATCATGCTCATTTTTAGGGAAATATTATAGAACATCCTTTTGATGGAAAATTTGAATGGGTTACAGATCTTCTTGAACTAGTTCACATTGATGTATATATACCATTTATAATTGAATATAGTGGTGTATAATCGGATTTTCATAAATTTAATGATGAATTGATTAGATATGATTATTTCTAATAAATAATGTATAAGTATGAATCATTTTATAAATTTATGGAGTTTAGGAATGAATGTTGATATACCATAATAATTTTTGAGATATGAATTAGAGACTGAATCACACAAACTAAACTAAGTTTTAAATACATTTTAAAAGGATGTTCTATATGAATTATTGTATGGAATTAAATATATATTGTCAAAATAAAGTTCATGAGGTTGTGATGTGTTTGTTAAGGACACTTATAGAAGTAAACTACCACCTGAAGAATCATGTGTATCATTATAGGATATCCTAGTAAAATAAAGAGATTTTATCTATATGGGACCTCATAAAATAAATAGTGTGATTATTTTATACACTGATGATATTTATAATCAAGATACACAAGTGATGTTATAGAAAAATGTTCCATTAGGTACCAAGGATGAGTTTTTTCTTGATACACAAGTATTATCTTAGAGCACCAATGAGGTTAGTGAACCAATAAGATCTCATTCTATATTAAAAATGTATAATGACTAATTATTTGTTATTAATGATGAAACTATATCCTATTAATAGGTATTAAGTACCTCGTAAGATTCAAGATTGAAATAATACATAAATTCATATATATATTCAATCTATTAGATTAATTTTTGGGTTCTGGTCAATATAATAGTAGATATAAATCTTTCTAGATGTAATTGGGTATTAAAGAATAAAATAAGCGAGGAAGATAAATTTATTAAGTAAAATGATTTGGTAAGGGATAAAGTTTTTAAGAACCATAAATTTATTGACTATAATTAAACCATTTCAAAAATCTTCATGACAAATCTATCAAAAGTAAAGTTTCTATAATAGATTATTATGATTATGAGACTTTTTATATGGATATCAAAACCAAATTTATTAATGGAAAACTCATAGATAATATTTATATGAAACAAATCGAGGGGATTGTCAATCCATGAATTTCCAAAATGTTATAAAAGTTTTAGAGGTCTTGTAGCACCATAATATTATAAAATATATTTCTACATAAATAATTTAATTTCTTTGATACCATGCATTACAAAAAACAACATGTTTAAACCAATCACAACATACTATTAATATATTATTATTTGTGATAGCTATAAAATAGTTTTGAAACTGGTAGGCATGAATAGGATTAACTTATTTTTTAAATATAAATATTTATTAATCAATATTAATATATTTTAAAAGTATTATATAATAATCACTCAATTATTTGTAATGTCATTTTATCTTCAAAAACACGTTTTCTTGAAAAAATAATTTTTATTTTGTTTTTCTGAGAAAATATCATGATCAACTTATAGAAATTTGATAAATTTTCTTTTTTATATTACCATCATTTTAAAATAATCATGTTAAATTTATATTGGAAATAATTTTTGAGAAATATCTAAAAACATTTATTTTCTAGTGAATAATAAATAAATTAGGATGTTATTGAAAACATTATGAACGATTTATCATTTTATAAAATGATTAAAAAGAGAAATTTTTTATTTTATATTCTAAATAATCCAATTAATTCCATTGGAATAAATTTTATGATTTAATTTTGTATAAAAACAATATTTATGTACGAAATCATTTCCTTAAAAACTATTTTTTTCATACGATGTGTTTTTATATTAATATATCAAATTGATCAAAAAATGTGAATGATTTTAAAAAATATATATTTTAAAATATAAATAAAATCATTTAAATTCATCTGATATTTTTCTAGGTATGAGATAATAACATATCTAATATTATTCTTAAAACATTATTTTTTCTAAAATGGGAGATCTAACGCATTTTGTGCACTTATTATAATTTTTTTTAAATTATATTTACTGAATTTTATAAAATGGAATTGACTTTTTTAATCATTTATTTTTAATTTTATGAATATGAAACATATATTTTTTGTCAATATGAATAGTAACCATGGTAAAATGCATCGCCTTGGTAAAGAAAAAACTAGGTTCATCTTGATTAAAATAATGTGATAGGACCATACATTTTCATCCAATTTTTTGATGAATTTAATTTAACCCTTATCATGTTAGGCTCGAAATTGGGTTATTTAACTAACATGTTTCCATGAAAATGAAATACAAATTTTTTAAATCCTATCAAGTTACAAAAACTTCAATCATATAGTTTTAAATATCTCATATGGGTCTAGATCCAGATAAAATCATAATGTGAATGAATATATGTGTCTAATATGACATTAATTAAATAATTTCCACTGTACAAATTTATTTATAATTTATATAATCACCATAAATTCTTGTGAAATTATAATAAATTATTTATTCAATTAACAAAAAAGAATATAAATTATTCTAAAAATAGTAAAAGTGATAGAATTTGAATATGTTAATATGTAAAATAAATTATATATATCTATCTGATATATTAGTGATTTATTAATTCATTATATTCAATATTCTTCTTTTTTGTGATGTATTTAAAGTGAAATTCAATAAATATTGTTAAATTGAAATTAATGATATTTGATAATAAATAATTTTTTTATTAAATGATATCACATTCATAAAAAATATTAAATTCATCCAAATTAGTGTTATATGGTTTTAAACGGCAACCATGATCCATTTATAGTGAGTTGTTCGTTTTACAGTAACATTGTTAACATTTAAATTGTAGAAAACTTTTATATTACAGTAATTTTATAATGGGTTAATGGAGAGTTAAAATATGACAAGGGAAGAAATTTTATACAAACTTTTTCAAATTTATTTAATGAGTTTAATTATAATAAAACTCATATTATATTTTAAAATTACGAATTTTGAGCCATTTGGGAATAAAAATTAATTTATATTAATTTAATGTTGTAAGAAATTCTAAAAAGTTCCCAACCTTCAATTAAAAAAGGGAACCCCACATTTTTATTCTTCACACCAACTTGACCCATATAGATTGACCATACCCTACTAAAATCCAATATAAATTTACTTATTCACATTATATATGGGAGTTTATTCCCAAAATACAAACATTATATCCCTTAATAGGAGATCTAAATGAGTAATTTCCAAGGAGTTGAAATTGCATTAACTGATCACTTTTTTAATCATTATATTAACTCCTATAAACATTTTATATTTTTAAGAATATTATAAAATAATTTTCAATAATATAATTAAATTATATT
This sequence comes from Viscum album, assembly GCA_963277665.1. NCBI lineage: Eukaryota > Viridiplantae > Streptophyta > Magnoliopsida > Santalales > Viscaceae > Viscum > Viscum album. Next base: position 1,318,878,573 of record OY728166.1, read on the forward strand.
ATTATTTAACAACCATTATCTACCCTCTTTCTGTCAAATGGTAATTGAATGTATCACTCTTGTGTGCATAAAATATACCATCTCCACATAACGACACAATTAATTCTCAATCACCATATTTCATGGATGGTTATTATTATAGATTTAATTTATATATATATATATATGATATTTATGGAATAAATATTATTTTGAAATTATAATGTCATATCTACCTTATTATCTTCCAAGCGGTTCAAAAAATTAGTGTCGTCTGTGGGTATGTGTTGACTGCCACCTCTACGAAGCGATGAGATTTTTTTCATTTTAATTTTACTTGGATGGTAATAAGTTTAGATTTAGTGAATAAATATGATATATATTCAGTAATAATTATTATATAAAGGTGATTTTGTATTTACCTTTCTCTCGAACTAGCTGTCAAAAAATGAAAACAATGTTCATGTGTTCGTATGACCTAAAATCTCCATAAAAGTTGTAATTATTTTTTCTATATATAGATTTTATAAATGTATGAAAATTTGTTTATAATTTTTATATATGATATTATATGTATTTAAATGATTTTTAAAGATAAATTTAAAATTTTTAAATTTATTTTGTAGGGGGTTAGAGTTCCTTCGAATCATGTGGAACAGAAGGTTAAACATTTTTGTCTCACTTGTATTTCTGTGAGACACAAAATATATTCCCCAATTTTTTATTTTTGGTGTAATAAATATAGTACATGAATTAATTTAATGATTACTATAATCAAAATTATTTGGATTTAAATATCCATTTTTTGTTTTCTGATTCATATGGTTTACAATTTTACAGATACCAACGTTGTAAGGGTTTTATGTTACAATCACATTATTTATCATTATTATTTATGATTTGGTTATAGATCATGAAAAATATTATTATTTAATATTCATGAAACCCATTAATTTTATACTCCTATTTTTATTTATTTGAAATTCGTGTTTTCTAATCATTTTCCCCACCTTAAGAACTCAATAGACCAAAAATACTTTTTTTTATGGAAAACCTACATCAATTCTATCTACTATTGAAAAAAAATTTATTACATATCCATGTTTTCTAAATATACTTTAAAGATGAATTATATTATTATCATTTTATTTTTTAAAATAAGTTTCACCATTTTTTAAATTTTTACAATTTAATTTAAAATAATCCTTCCTGTAGTTTTACGAATGAAGTAATTTTGGAATTTTAACCAAAAATGTGAAATAAATGATTTCATTTAACTTATACTACACGAATGTAATTTTCAAACTTCATGAATGCTCAATTAATGAATAGTGCATTAAATTTTTAAAATTTTATTTAAATATAATTTTTTTCCATAATATTTTTAATATTTTTAATTTTAAAAGTTATTATGAATATGGAAGGTTTATTTTCCTCAGGAAATATTTTTGTGACATTTTAATGAAATATTATTATTTGATAACATACTTTATCTCAATGAATAATTAATATTTATATGATCCAACAGAGTCATCCTTATTTTTTCTCTAGGTTAATAATGTTTATTTTGATGAGAGTTTTTTGAAACCCATTCAATTTATAGGTTATGCTATGATGAATAGAAAACATCTTTATGAAACCCATTTTTGTTACATGGGTTGTGATTTTATCATATGATAAATGATTTATGATCTTTTTGTAACACATATTTATGGATTTAATTATGTCAAAGTGGTTTTGTTATAAATAAAGACAATGGTTATGTTATAATCAACAATATTTATTACATTATAAGTAAGGGTGGTGGTTACTTTATATCCAAATATTTTTGTAACATTATGACCATCGATAGATGGGACCTATATCTCCCTCCAATTTATTGGGTAATGATTGATAAATTACGAGATAACGATAAATGGAATTGGGAGTGAACCGTGATCAATAAGGTACTTTATCCACTATAATAGTCTTTGGAGTGAACCTTTACCACTATGATGGTTTGAGGAGTGAAATCATTCCACTCTGAAAGTCTCGAAAATGATTCTTGATTAATATGGTAATTATTTACAATGATTATTTTTTTGCCAAAAAATTATGTATTATAGCAATGATATTTTCACATAGAGCCTGTAATTTGATTCCAATATGATTTATGTCTTATGAACTACCATGTTTTATGCTATGAGTCATGATTGTGATTTATGATATGTAGGGTACGATTTTCAAATGTTTTGTTAAAACCTTTGTGTTTATGTTGTTCTCAAGTGATCATTGGTGTCTTCAATATTTACCCACACTAAGAATATGATCTAACCATTTATTATGTTTTATTTATGCAGGTTATGAAGAAAGTTATCAATTGTGATATGTCTAAGAAGGGTGCTTGTTATGAAGGACTTAGAGGGAGACGATGTAGATATTTTATGAACTAGTTGTTTATATGTCAACATTTACAAAGGTTCCAGGCCTATAAAATTATAACATGGATGATTTTCTTATGTAATGAATATTCATCAAATCAAATGTGATATCTATGTATGAAACACCTATGTCGTTATGTTTTGTATTAGTGTAAGTTTTATTTAACCTTTAGAAAATTAAATGTAAAAACATTAGTAAAAACCCTTGGGATATGTCTAATTATAGGGTAAAATAATTATGTTTTGGTAATGATCATGATTTAACTATGTTAATCCTATGGTTTCATAAAATAAGACATCCCGATTTAAGCCTGATTTTAAATATTTTTCATGATTTAGTGGTTTCCCGCTATGATTATTGTTGCTGATACTATACTTTTTGGTTTTATTCAATGGATAAAACCTAAAGGAAACATGTTAATGTTTAATGTGATAGTCAATGGAATGACTATCATCAAAAGAAACTAATATAAATAATATATGGAATGAGAAAACATGTTTTAATTCCTAATACTCTCTCTCGTTATATGATTAGGAATCTCAAATTTGGAGAGCTTCCTAAGACACTTAATCATAGAAATATTGAGTTTCAAGAATACCATATAGGACAAAAGATTCAGCATAAAACAGGTCAATAATGTGAGAATAATCAATCCGATTAATGTATTAGAGGAATGAAAAGATATTTTTAGTGTGGAATAGACGGATTAAATTGATGTAATTTCCTAGAAAAAATTATAATTTTAGTTAATGAAGTTAAATATAATAATGGGCTCTATAAGGTATCCTCTATGGGTGATTGTTTTAAATCTGGAAATTATTGAAGTTATGAAAATCGATGTCCTAGGGTTAAATATCTGGTTGAGAATCATAAAGGTTGATTTATTATTGGTTTTACCAATGATGATGAAGAGACCGTGAATGACGTATGACAAGTATGGGTTTTTTTAATAGTATTGATTATTTTAAAAGTAAGAATCTTGATTAAATTGTGGTTAAATAATATTAATGCATGAATCATATTTCATATATTAGGAAATATGTACTGGGGAATAAGTTGATGAATCCTGCTTAATGGTTTAATTTGTAAGTGGGATGATTGAAGTGTTTATAATATTTATATTAATTATATTCTCATTATTAAAATCATAAATAAATTTTGGATTTTTCTATAGTAGTTTTATTTAAGTATTTGAAAACATGTTTTTAATGGTACTAAAAAAGAAGTAACATTATTTAGTGGTAAAGAGGTATTCTTGGAAAACACAAGATTGAGAGAAAATATAATACTTTATATGTGTATGATGTTGAGTTAATAATGATTAGTTTGGATAAATATATGATTGGCATTGATAGTATTGTAAGACTTGAAATTGGGTTTTTATTCGATAAAAAGTGATTTAGGACGTCTTAGATGACTTTTATTTCATTATTATATGTATATAAAATATTCCCTTATTTTGAGAATATTTATGGAATAAAAATTGTGTTAAATTTTGAATCATATATGTTTTAATGTGAGGATAACTTAAATGTTATGGATACAATCATGTATTAATAAGTTTAAGGTTTATTATATTTTTAAAGAAATAAAAACCCTATTTCAATATAAGTGATGGGATTTCTATACTCTATTAAGATTTAAATACTATTTGGGGTTGATATATGATTTGATGATAAATTAATTATTTTACTACTGGTTGTTGTGATATGTATAATATTGATGGATTAAAACTTATTTATTGAAAAGGTGATACGTAGAATCTTCTTACCCACTTTCATGAATTTTTGATCTCATTACTTATTTTCCTCTTTGTCTGGGTGTGTATTGAGACTCTCGATGATGAAGAACATTTGTTGATAAATATTTCTATGTTCAAAGATTTATGTTTTTTTGAATTAATGGGGTCTGAGTAAAAATGTGTTAAAGGGTTTTTGGGGATATCCCCATATTTTGATAATTCCTAAGGTACTCTATCCAATAGTTTAAGAATATTGACTTTTTATTATTTTCCAGAGAAATACATGCCATGTAATGGGGGTATATGATGTTTAAAATCTGTAAGGTACATTTTGTTTATCTAGTACACAATGTGAATGGATTATATTTCATGTAAAGGTCGCATGTCGTGTAATGTTAAAAATTTGGTTTTAATTAAAAATGAAGTGTGTTTTTTACTATATGTGATCCCTATAGATTACAAATTGTGTAAATATATTACACACACTATAACTCTCATGAATATGGTTTTTAAGACACTACATTGGTTGATTCGTATTTTATTCTTTTGTATCCCTTCATTCTCGTGGCATAGGGATCAAATCATGTGATTTTGGGAGCTTTTGTTCATTCTAGATCGCTTTGTCCAGTGATTGATAACCATTGTGGTTCAGTGAATTCACTCTAGTAATGTAATCCTTATGGATCTTCTTTGGATTGGTTACATATGTGGTTTTGGATACGTTTTTGTTCATATATTCGAATAGATGGTTTTTTCTATTTATTATTTTCAGTTTCTTAACGTTTCTGGTATTGTGAAGGTCATTATCTTGGATTTCAGTCACCGTTGTTGAATACAAGAGGGTTTCTACCATATTGAGGTAATTATTTCTATAGAATAGACTAATTTTATAAATTTAATTTTATTCTAGTTTAATTTATTTGGTTTCATCATTTATTATAAATGATATGGTTTTTAAAGGATTTCATGGAAAGATGTTTTTTCTAAAAAATTTGTTTTTATTTGAAATGATATTTACTTGATTTGGAAATGGTTTTTTAAACTCCAAAGCAGATTGTCTTGGATTAGAAAATGTTTTATAAAATTTTGATCATGGTTTAGAAATTAATTTAGAAAATTGTACGTTGGGAACCTTGGATGCATCAGGAAATAGAAATAGGTAGACTTTGTATATGTATGGCACCACTAGGAGGTAGATTTTTTATGATATCAATGGGAATGACTCGATATCAGTTGGATCCAATGTTGTGCATGTTTAGGTAATTTTAGTGTCAGTAAAATGTGTTCCATATTCTAGAGCCCAAATTATATTTTCCTTTACAATTATGGTTATTTATCACATAGTTTTTTTAATCAGGGCTTGTTAGTCACATGTTGTTATATGAGGTTGTATCACATAGATTGTTCTGATAGGTTGTTTCAAGGATATGTGTTTACCTGTGTACCTGTTAATGCATGGATTTTATTTCCTCACTATATCACATCTACTTTTCAAATTTGTGGTGTGACAACATGAAATACATTTCTAAAAACCAAAGGCTAAATGATATAAAACTGGATTTAATTTATGAAAAATTCTTTATAAAACTAATTTATTTTAAAAGATAGAATTGTTGAATTCTTGATGTTTTCATTTTTATAGAAATTTTTTTGTAAGAATATAGGGTTGTGGAACACACCCTACTTGTTTCTTCATGATTTTTTATATGTTTAATTGCAGGATTCAAGTAAGGGAAGAGAATCTCGTAGAATGGTGACTTCTCTTGTTACTACAGCTTTTTTATTCGGGTTGGTCTAGATGTGACTATTGGTGTGGTGAAGGATTTTACACTCTCCATTTTTTCTCTATTTGTGAGATAATTGTATGTCCTTATGTTACCTTGTTTGTTTTAGAATTTTACTTTGGTTTTATGTATTTTTTTATTATATTGATTTCTAGATTATTGTATACTATTTTACTTATATTATGTGAAATCCTGGTTTCATTGGATTGTCTAGTTGACCGAGGTAGGTTTTTACATTTTGGTTCCATAGTTATGGTTTAACTAAAGTGTGTTGACACTGTCCGACACTAGTGCAGAAAACGTTTTTTACGTCGGTTATTTTTAATTTTTTACGTCGGTTTCTAGCCGACGTTAATACGTGCGACGTTATAAATAAGGTTTTTCACGTCGGTTATTTAAAAACCGACGTCAAAAACATAAAATTGCGATGTTTATAACATCGGTTATTTTAGAACCGATGTGATAAAGGGGACTGTAGAATGGTTTATCACGTCAGTTATTTTAGAACCGACGTGATAAAGGGCCTGGAGAATGGTTTATCACGTCGGTTATCGAAGAACCGACGTGATAAACTGCATGTACAATGGTTTATCACGTCCGTTCTTAAACAACTGACGTGATAAATCGGGCTGAGCGTGGTTTATCACGTCGGTTCATAAATAACCAACGTGAAAAATTGGGGGAGGGGGGTTTATCACGTCGGTTATTGTATAACCGTCGTGATAAACCGGAGGGGGGGGGGGGTTTATCACGTCGGTTAGTCAATAACCGACGTGCTAAACCATTCTCCAGGCCCTTTATCACGTCGGTTATTAAATAACCGACGTGATAAACCATTCTCCAGGCCTTTTATCACGTCGGTTATTAAATAACCGATGTGATAAACCCAATTTTTTTTTAAGCAGAATGCAGTGATCTTCTCTCCACCAGAATCAACCAGAAAATAAATCAAGAAATCGTACCACAAAAACAGAAGTACATAAAAATTAAGCATGTACATAGATAACATATAAAACTTACCCACTAGACAGCATCCACCCTCATTTATACCCCATGGACAGCCCTCCCCCACCCCGTTGGAGCCCTCACCCTCATGTATACCCCCTGGACAGCCCTCTCCCACCCCTTTGGAGCTCCCACCCTCATGAATACCCCTTGGACAACCCTCCCCCACCCCATTGGAGCCCCCACCACACTCCCGGACTGCCCCCCGACCCCCGGACACCCCCAAACACCCCTCGACAACCCCCCACCCGCCTGAACAGCACCTCCTCACCCCCTCACCCCACTTGACAGCCCCCACCACACCCCTGGACAACCCCCCCACCCCTGTAAAGCACTCCCACACCCCTGGACCGGCTTCTCACACCCCTGAACATCCCTGCCACCCCCCAGGACTGCCCCCACCCCATCGGACAGCCCTCCCAGACCGCTGGACACCCCCAACCCCACTGAACACACCCCCACACCCTTGGAACCCCTCCCCCACAGACCCAAATCCATATCAGAAGAACCATCAAAAGTAGACCAAAACAAGAAGTATAGCAAAATTAAACATTCACTTATATAACATTCAATACTTACACTGTCAACTTCAAAAAAAAACTAAATCAAACCTAAACAACTACCAAATACACAATTAAAATGACAATATTCAAAATTACATTTTACATTACAAACAACTAAAATTCAATCAAACCTGTAAAATAATTTGACCACTCCACTTGTACGTGTTTGATGTCTTCAGCAGTATAGGGTTGAGGGTCATCAAAAAGCTACAAATGAAAAAGAAGATAGTTAACGTGTATAATGAATAAATCAAATTGAAATATGATGGCAAAGTTTAAGAGGAAATCGTACCAGGTCAAAATTCACAACTGTCCCAGTTGTTATTATTTCATACATAAATCTTAACATATAATATCCACATTCGATGAGGCCTTCTTGTTCATGACATTTCTGTTTTTAATGAGTGTAAATTAAATATATTATTTTTATGTAATAAATCAAAAAGGACAAATTATAAATGGAAATTTACCTTCGTATTTACATATTTGATCTTTGCATTTCTTTTCTTTGTGTTTTTTCGAAAGTAGACCCATGCACTGTTAGAAAATAATACGAATGGGGTAAATTTAAAATTCATTATAATATATAAAACTATTGAGAAATTGAAACTTACTTTTCCAATATATTCTTAAAACTTGCCCGCGCATCACCATGAACAGAGCATATCCAATAAAGAGATTTCTCCCTTGGGCAAAAAATCCCTAACATCCAATGATTACTGATAAAAGGAAATTTAATGTTAGTGGTTTTTTATGTTAAAAGATAATTAACTCTTTGAGAGAAATGTGTTTCATACCTCTCACAAAAAGGCATCATCCAACATTGTTGGATTATATTCTTTTCAAATCTTTCAGCAATATAAACCATTATTTGTTCCTCAGTCAATGCACATGCTTCAGGGGAAATCAATTGCGGGTCCATGAATCCATATACTTCTGTCAGTTCATTCCTCTCACAAATTTTATAAATATACCTAATACAAAACATATATAAGTACCCATTTTTAATAAATATAACACAGGGAAAAGGTGTTAAGACTTACATGGAAAAAAATTTCACCACGTTGATGCCTAACTTATCTCCAGTAACAAGCTCCATGATATCAGATTTTGTAATCCCCACACTTATTTCACGTCCACAAACATGAGATTCCATTGGAAACTCATAAAAACCCAACAACAAATGTGAATATCTTGACAATCTGTCAAGACCACTGGAATCTGTATCTGATGTCATAGCCTGTTGTCTTTGTTGTTGTCTATACAGTATTTCTTTACCTTTGAAGTATTCCTGTGAAAAAAAATTGAGAATTATAGTAGTTTTCAAATGATAAAACAACTTTAATAAAATAATAAAATAAAAGATATAACATTCATACCTCTATGGTAATGAGTCGAAGAAGTCTGGATGGCCAAACTAAAAAATGGTCGATACTTTGTCCAACTATCGCCACCTCATCTATAGGTATTGGTACCCTAGCTGATCTATCTATAATATCCTGTATAGTGACCCTCTGATTCTCTACCTCTAATTGTTGATGATGAACTATATCTCCTATACAATATACCAACCTGTATGCTACTATATGATGTTGAGAATCATCAACATACAACTCGCAATATGTAGGAAGCTGCGGCGGAGGCATAGGATAAAAAATGGGGTCCGCAGGCTGAGGTGGGGGAGTGGGAGCTACTAGCGGAGGTGGAGGATAAATAATGGGGTCTGTAGGGGGAGGTGGAGGAGTGGGAGCTGTAGTCTGAAATTGTCTTTTCATTTCTGCAAACATAGAATGCACCGAATCTCTAATCTTGTCTTCCATCGTCGCATTAATATTTTGAACTTCAGCCCCCAAGGATTCTATTTTTTTTATAAACCCCCTCAATGTTAGAAGTTGAAGAACGTGGAAACACTTTTCTTACCGATACACCTGTCAGATATCCTCTTACACGACCAGGATGTTCGGGCCTTCCCAATGCTGCAAATAAAATATCTTCCCTCCTAGTAGCTGTAAATGTCCCCTCTTAACTATTCTCCTCAAGAGAGTCCTGTATTAATTAATTGAACATTTCTGTAATGATTGAAACTTATATGAAGAAAAAAGTTAACTTAAATAAATTAAATAGATATCTTACAATCCTCTCAGCTACGATTCTCGATTCTTCCGAAAGATATTTCCCTTTTTTCCCTTCCGAGATCTCTTCCATTTTTCATGTCTAGATGGAGGGGATGAAGGGGCCACCTCTCCAGAGCTTGAAGACTCAGCTCTTAGTTGTTGAAATTTTTCCGCTATCATTTTTTCTTCCAATAATGTATACCCTAACCGAGATAAACTATGAAGGTATACATTTTTAGATTGGATCTCCTGATGAGCTTTCCTTGTTTGCTGTAATTTAATAATAAGAAATCATTAACAAAACAATAATAAAATTATTTATATAAGAAAGTTTATAAAAGTTTACATTGCCCTTACTAGAAATGACTCTTTTTTCTACTTTCAAAAAACGGTCTCCATGTGTCTTCATATATAAAAGGATATATACGACATTGATTATCATGACTCCTATGACCATAAATGAAATCAGATGAGAGGGTTGATATGAAATCCCTCCATCTCCTGGCAGCCAACGATAAGCATTTCTTCCGGACTCCTCCAGTGTCAGGAATATCAAATGTCATCTGATAAAGAAGAGGTTAAACATATTATATATACTAGAAACATTAAAATAATAGTCAAACAATGACAAAAGATCTTACCAAAATCGTCTCACACAACTGAGAGATAATCTCTTTATCCACACCTATCCAATCATCATACAGAATGCTTACTTTGGTCTTAGCTTGAGTTGCAACAAAACTCTTAATATCTTTGGCATTTGGACCTCTAGGAATATCATCATCATCAAACTCAACTACTATCCGCTGATCCTGCGTACGGGCAAGTGATAATTTTGGTAAATGTGTGCACCCACGTTTACCAACCATTGAACTCTTTGTCGTAATAGGAGCATGTGAATGTTCATCCCCAGAGGTATGACCATCAATATTCTCCTCTCCAGAATAATGTGGTTGATCATCTGAATGATCTGTCATTATCCTTCAAATAAAAAAAACAAACGTCAGTTCACAAATATACAAATGCAAATATTTTAATACTACTGTAATCAGAAAATAGAAAAGTGTACTAGGTTACATAATAGTAAACATTGGTAATATGGTAAACATGTTAAACAATGGTAAAGATGGAAAAGATGTTCAAGATGGTCAACATGGTCAACATGGTAAAAAATGGAAAAAATGGTAAACCTGGTAAACATTGTAAACATGGTAAAGTAATTGTCAGTGAACAAATATACGAATTCAAATATTTTAGTACTACTGTAATAAGAAAATAGAAAAGAGTACTAAGTTACATAATAGTAAACATTGGTAATATGGTAAGCATGTTAAACAATGGTAAAGATGGAAAAGATGGTCAAGATGGCCAAGATGGTAAAAATGGTAAAAATGGTAAACCTGGTAAACATTGTAAACATGGTAAAGTAATTGTCAGTGAACAAAAATAAGAATTTTAAAATTCATGTAATGGTTATAAACATGATAAAGTAAACTAAACAAACTTAAAACAAACAAAAACATATACTTATTTTATTTTAAAACATGTTTTAATAAATAAAAAACTTACAATATCTAACATTTATGGAAAAAATAAATGTAAATAAGAAATAAACATATGTTACCTGTAATTTTAGGAATGTACAGATGGATTGTATTCCCAAATTCCTTCGTCGTGATCGTTCCTTATAGCACAAACTATGTCTTCAACATGATCGTCATTATGTTCTGTTAATATTTCCATTGAAGTAGGGATCTCACATAAATCAGCATATTCATCAAGTTCATCCTCACCAACATATTGTTTTTTACCTTGTAAAACAACATCCCACTGCATATCTGATTGATCTACTACATAAAAAATTTGTTTTGCATGTGTTTCCATTATAAAAGAATCAGTTGTGTCTTCCAATCTATTCAGATTAACAAGTGTCATTCCAAATTCATCGTGTCTGACACTGTTGTTACCGTTAAACCATTTACAGTTAAAAACAGGAACTTTAATTTTAAAGTAATCAACCTCCCATATGTCTTCAATCCCTCCATAATATGCATTTGATGCAGAAATTGGGTTTTTGTCCTTAGCACTCGAAAAATGCATTGCTTCTGCAAACACCAATACACCACTATTCTGAACTACACTTTTGTTGTGCTGAGATTTTGTACGAAGTGTATAACCATTAATGTCATAACCAGACCATGTTATCACATTTAAACATGGACCACCCATTATCCATTTTAATGTCTCTGATACATCTGATCTACCAAGCAAAGTCTTTTTAATCCATGACAAAAAAGTTTTGTTGTGCTCATTCAAAATCCACATTTCTTTCTTCTTTGGATGAAGTTGTTTCAACTCATTAATATGCAATGTGATATATGGTTGAGCATCATCTATGTTATTCAAGATGTATGATTCTAACTTCTTCATCTGTTCAGCTGACAATGATTTTACTTTCAAGCTGCGAATACCCTTTCCCTCATTATTAACTTGTTCATGGCGAGATGGAGGCAAACCTATGTGTTGCGCCGTAGCCATGTAGCTCGTACAAAACTCTGCTACCTCCTCAGAAATATACTTTTCAATAATGGAGGCTTCAGGTCGATATAGATTTTTAACATACCCCTTTAATATTTTCATATACCTTTCAAAAGGATATATCTAACGAAGATATACAGGTCCACAAAGCTTTATTTCTCGAACCAGATGAATCATTAAATGCACCATTATATCAAAAAACAGTTGGAGGAAAATACATTTCCAATTGACAAAGTATAAAAATTGCATCCTTTTCCAAAATGTTCAAAGCATTCACATCAATCGCCTTGTTACAAATTGAATTGAAAAAATAACACAACTTCATTATAGTATTTCTGACACGAATGGGCAATATTCCACGCAATGCAACTGGTAGAATTTGTTGCATCATGACGTGACAATCATGTGATTTCATACCTATCAACTTCAAGTCCTTCAATGAGACAAAATTTTTTACATTAGAAGAATAACCTTGAGGCACTTTGGTATCATGAAGACCCTGAAAGAAGCTAATTTTTTCCCTCTTCGATAATGTATGATAAGTCGGGGGAAGAAATGTTCGTCTTCCTTTAGGAGTGGGAGCTAACTCCAAACGTATTCCCATTGATAGTATGTCTAATCTTGCATTCAACCCATCTTTAGTATTTCCTTTAATATCTAACAATGTTCCAATCAAAGAATCACATATATTCTTCTCCACGTGCATGACATCAATATTATGTTTAACTTCATGATACCACCAATATGGTAGCTCAAAAAAATTGACCTTTTCTTCCAAATATGTCTATCATTACCAGATTTCTGTGTCTTTCCCAATGTCACGTCAAGGTTTTTCACCCTCTCAAAATACAGATCTGGGGATAAAGGTTTTGGAGTAGTATCAAATTCTTGTGAGCCATTAAATGAATTTTTTAGTCTTCTATAAGGGTGTTCCATAGGCAAAAACTTTTGATGACCCATGTACATTGTTTTCCTCCCATGATGAAATCGACAATAGGACGTCTATTGTTCGCAAATTGGACATGCTTTATGCCCTTTAACATTGTATCCAGACAAATTTCCATACGCTGGGAAGTCATTTATAGTGAACAGAATCACTGCATGCAGTTGAAAATATTCCATTTTATAAGAATCATACACCCTAATACCATCAGCCCATAACAGTTTCAAATCATCAATCAACGGTGACAAGTAAACATCAATATCATTACCGGGTTTCTTTGGACCAGAGATCATTGTACTCAACATGACATATTTGCACTTCATACAAACTTCAGGAGAGAGGTTGTAAATTACCAATAAAACAGGCCATGAACTATGTGTGCTACTGAGTGTTCGGTATGGATTCATTCCATCTGTGCACAACCCTAGTCTGAGATTTCTTATTTCATTTCCAAATGTAGAATACTGCGCATCAATTTTATTCCATTGTGGACAATCAGCTGGATGACGTATTTTTCCATCACATACCCGCTCTTCATCATGCCATCTTAACTTTTTTTCATCATGTGAATTAGCAAATAAACGTTTTAAACGATTAATTATAGGAAGATACCAAAATACCTTTGAAGGGATATTTGTAATCTCTACATCACCCTGTGATTTTTCTTTCACCTTATACCGTGATGTCCCGCATTTTGGACACTCTGACAGAAATTCATATTCCTTCCTATATAATATGCAGTCATTCGAACAGGCATGTATTTTCTTGTTTCCCAATCCCATCGGGCATAATATTTTCTTGGCTTTGTAATGTGAATCTGGAAGATCGTTATCTTTTGGAAGAATGTCTTTCATTAATTGTAGCAGCTCTGTAAAACTTCTATCACTCCATCCATGCTTCGCCTTCAGGTTAATCAATCTTAACACCGCCAACAGAACCGTAAAATCTGTACAACCGGGATATAATGGTTTTTTAGCATCACCATATAGACATGCAACTGTCGGTTCTATCTCAATTTGTTCTGCTATAATATCGCGAATCATTTCTTCAATTCCATCGGAGTTACCATCTTGCGAATCATCATCATCAGTGACATTCCGTCCAGTTTCACCATGCCAAATCCAAGGGCTATAACTCGGATTAAAACCATGACATATCAGATGATCTTTTATCTCTCTACTTTTCAACTTCTTCATATTCAAACATTTCAGGCATGGACAGAAAAAAATGTCACTACTTGGAACATTTCATTTTGCAAATTCCAAAAAGGCATCAACACCTTCCTCAAATTCATTGCTCATTCGATGTGCCGTAATCCAACTTCGAATCATTGTTACATATAACAAATATCAACAAAAAATATATATTTTTAAGATAAGACAAATACATGTTTATATGAAAAAAATCATAATTTGAATGTAAAACAATTTAAAATATAAAACAAATCTATAGGTATTTAAAAAAATATGCTTGAATATTATTTTTAAAACAAAATATAGTTAGATGTAATAGTTTAAAATTTCATTGAATCAAAGAAAACCATGACACCTAATGATTCTCCAAATAAAATATACATCAATAAAACATAAACAAAATGATTTTTATCTGGAATAAGTGAATATGATCAGATTATACACATTTATAATAATCTCATGCCAATATACTAATAAACATGTTAAAATATAGGAATACCTAATGGAGCATATAACATGTGTTATTCATGCTTGTTGTTCAATCATTATGATCTAAAGTACTCAACACTTTCAAGTGCCAAAATCTTGAAAGTAGTAGTAGTGTTCATAAGTACCCAACACCAAATAGCTATACATCGTAAGTGTCATGTTAGAAATATGAATATAGACCATTTGTTTTATGTTTAATAATATTGTCATATTATCTGATCATTCTGATTATATATTAGAATTATTATATCCTTTTGATCCGATATATAATCTAAGGATTAATATTTCTTTAGAAAAAGTAATGTTAATATCATGGTAATGTAAAAAAAATTATATGTCAAACTATATATATGTAATACCAATAAAAAAATACATATGTGTTTGGCCTGGGTTTCACACATAAAACAACTCATCTAACAGATTAAATTTTTGAATCATCCTACATAATACTTATTTTTATAACTTAGGGAATGAAAATAATAAAAGTTTTGATTTACGATACTCATTATGGGTAAACATGATATATATAAATATAATATCTAATCTCATAGAAAGATATCCATGGGGGTATAAGAGCATACACAAAGCACATGATCAAAAAGATAAGTGAAATAGTTCTATATAATCATAGATCATAAAACCTGAGTCCAAGTATAACAATTTTAGCATAACATAAGACATGATTTATATGATAGTGGGAACATGATTTAAAAAACCTTATTCACAAGATCACAACATTGGTATGTGGAATAACATAAGAGTGTGGCACAAACATAATCATATAAGTCATAACATATGCCAAGAGAAAACATAGTTTCATTCACCTCATATTGGGATATGTTAATCACCTTTCCTATAATTTATTATAATATTTCTTACGAGACACATCACATAACACATTGGACATTGTATAACCATCTGTATCCCATATTGATCTATGATATATAATGCATTGTCGAATGCATTAGAAGGATATTATGGACCCAAATGTCACATAATGACTAACCATATATATGGTTGAATCGTGATCATCAAATCATTTATAACACTTTCGTAGATCAATTAACTAACAAAAATGAAATGGGGTTCATAATTGTTTTTAAAAAACATAATAATTATTAATACATAAAAATGTGTTTGGATGGTAAGATAAGATAATATACCTAATTCAATCTAATTATCATTAAATTATTTCTACCTAGATAGAAAAGACCTTTATAAAAAATATAATTTAACTTGGGAATGAAAAGAAAGCACCCTTTACCTTTTTTATAATGAAAAATCTGAAAAGGATGATAATAATATTTAGGTATTATAATTTTTTTATGAATTATTAATAATAAAAGAAATCACCTCACTTGGTTTTGTTGAAAATCAGACATACCATCGTATTCAAGAAATCAGATACACTTTGCATGAAAAGGTCCATCATTTTTAGGAGATGACTGAAAGAAGAAATGTATTATCAGACTCACCATGAGTCCAGAATGAAATATTTGATTGTAATAGGTATGAATTGATATTTTTATGAATGCAGATGAAAACAGATGATGGTTTTCTGATCTAGGAGTTCTAAAAATCATAATTTTTTGAAAAAATATTATGATGTAAGAATGTTGAATGAAATTTTAAGGATAGGTATTACCGATTGTACCTGGTCCAATTTCATTCATGAAAATCATTTTCTGGACAATAATATTGAAAATTTGATTTTAAGAAAATAAGTACTACCAATATTCATCCAGAAAGACACATTCCAGCTAAGTAGGAAATAATAATGTTGCTGGAAGAATGGAACGTTACAGTACCACCCATTATTTTTCAGATTTTGCTGAAGCTAATCCACAATGTTTTAAAATTAATTATTCTTTCTAAATGATTGAATAATTTGAATGGTTGTGAAGTCAAATATCTATTTTCTCATGGTCATAGTAATATTTTTGTCAGATATTGATTTATTTAGATACTTAAGAGGTTTCTCGTAAGCGTATATCAGAATGAAAATCTAGAATAAGAGTTAAAAATAGTCTTATCCAAAATACACCTGCTTGAATGTTGCGAGTTGAATGTTGCGAGTTGAATGTGGCGAGTTGAATTTTGCGAGTTTAATGTTGCGAGTTGAATGTACATAATAACCATTTGAAATGACTAAAAATTCCACGAGATTCAAAAACGAACGAAAAGCACATCAAGAATCGAAACAAAAACGAACGAAATAAATTCGTGGAAGCCTTACTTGAATGTCGCGAGTTGAGATGATAGATCCGAGAGGAGTGAAGAAGATAAACAATGAAGCCAAAATGAGTTTAATGCAGGCGATCGACGAGCCGATTATGGTTTACCGCGCGAGAGAGAGACGAGTCGGCGACTGTCAATCGAAAAATCGTAAATGACAGAACACGGGGTTTAATTTTTTTAAATGTTTTATAATGTCGGTTATTATATAACCGACGTTATAAACTATTTTTTAGCTGTTTTATTTCGGTTATCTTAAAACCGACGTAAAAAAGCTCCCGCGCTTTGGTTTGTTACGTCGGTTATTTTATAACCGACGTAAAAAACGACATATCTACGGGTTTTTTACGTCGGTTATTTCATAACCGACGTAAAAAACCCCCCGAGGCTTTGGTTTTTTACGTCCGTTATAAGATAACCGACGTAAAAAAACCCGATATCTACGCGTTTTTTACGTCGTTTATTTGGTAACCGACGTAAAAAACCCGATATCGACGCGTTTTTTACGTCGGTTATCAAATAACCGACGTAAAAAACCAAAGCCCCAGGGTTTTTTACGTCGGTTATTTTATAACCAACGTAAAAAAGACATCAATATCGGGTTTTTTACGTCGGTTACCAAATAACCGACGTAAAAAACCCCCATGCATTGGTTTTTTACGTCCGTTTTAAGATAACCGACGTAAAACCCAACAGGCGAGATTTGTAACGTCGGTTATTAAAATAACCGACGTGAAAAATCTACTCGCCGCATTTTTATGTCGGTTATAAATAACCGATGTAAAAAATGGTGACGTAAAAAATGACTTCTTCACTAGTGTGAGTTTGGTTATGTGTCTTGGGTATGTAAGAGTTGAGACCATCAGAATGTAGATAGTAAGTGTGGAAAAAGGTTTTGGCTAGGTCAATTCCAAGACTAAACCCATATGTCAGGTGATGATAGTTGACTTTGAGGTGGAGTGGAAATTTTATTTTCCAGAATTAAAATCATGAAATTTATTACTAACATTGATTGGATGACCAAAGTTAAGGTTTGATAAACTATTACCACCATCGAGTTCAGTTCTTATCTTCTGATGGGGTCACATGTGTTTTTCATATTGAGGACCTAAATTCTAAATGACTTATTCATCCTAGTGTGTCATCATGGGATTAAACTATACTATATTCTAAGATTTATGTTAAGAGACTCGTGCATTGTATTGATTATCGAAAGTTGAATTGGGTGACCATTAAGAAAAAATGTCCTTTTCCAAGGATTGATGATATCTTTGATCAACTAAGAGGGTATTTTTGGTTTTAAAAGATTAAAATTGTGTTAGGTTACGACTAGATGAGATTTGAAGAAGAGGATATACCTAGGTCAAAATTTAGGAGTAGATACTGGAATTTCATGACTATGGTTATTCGATTTGGTCTCACTAATTATCCAAGGGTGTTTATGGATTTGATGAACCAAATCACTCATCAGTTCTTGGGATGTTTTTTTATTGTTTTGATGAATGGTATTTTAGTGTAATCTAATTCAGAGGGGGAGCACATTATAATGACCCTAAAATTTATCAATGGAACTTCCTCTTGAACTAATTAAATGTCTTATTATCAAAAATGGTTATATAAAATATGCAGTTTCTTGGTTTTATATTTTTTTTTGTATTTCAAAATACCATTAATAATGGTTACAGTTTCTAATATTTCCGTTGAACAGTGATCACAAGATTAGTACAAATATAGGGATTTAACAAATCCAATTTACTCAGACAAAGGATGCGATGGCCTTATCCAGTAAACTTGCTTTGTATGAAGCCCATTTGTTGGAGCTTAGAAAGGAGGTTGTGTCAATGGGCTTCACTCTTGTCCAAGCCCAATCCTGGATTGAATATGTTAATCTCTAACATAACCTCCTATGTGAGAAGTGGAAGTTTCTAGAGATTACCAACCGAGCGTTGTTACTCGAGACACCCTAAGAGTCTATCACCATCATACAACTTACACTAAATTCTTAGGTGGTTGTTTTAACTGGTTAGGTAATAATACCCTATAACTATGATTATGAGCATTTTTTGTATAGAATAAAGAATATACATTCATTTACTATTGTTACTTTGTAAATAGATTTTAATGCACAAATAGTATTTTAGTTAATATTCAACAAAGAATATATATTTTGAGGAATTAATGGATTTTTGAATTAAATAACATTTTAATAAAATATTATTAATATTAAATTACTTTTTATTAAATATAAATTATCATATAATTTCTTTGAATACAATCGTAATTTTTATTAAGGATTGACTGCTATTTTTTGTCAAAACCCATGAATTTTTTATAAATGTTGGTTATTGTAGTAAAATTGAAAATTCACATATTTATAAAATTATTTCGTTAAAATGAATATTATTTTTGAAATCAGGATGTCAAAATTATCCAACAATGATTTTTTCATAATTTTCTAGGACAGTCGATCTGTTGGGTAAAATGAAATAATGTTTAAATATATAATGTTTTTTTGACATCATAATGACCATGAAGTGATTTAATAAAATACTATAAAATTTTGGTTTGGCCAATTTATTTTTTACCATTAAAATAATGTGATTTTAGGTTTGTTTGATTTATTTTAAAAAGCTTTAATGGACCATCCAAGACTTATAAAACATTGTAGCTTTTTAAATTGATTTCCTTAAGAGTGAGATTCACCTTAGCATATTAAGCCATATTATTATAAGAAGTTGGGACATTTTACTTATAAAATATTTTTTTCCAACCCATTTTGAATAAACCATGGAAAAAAACCATCATCTGGTTTGTGGTTTTAATTTGTTTAATTTTGGGTGTCCCATACCTAAATAATAAAGAATTCTCTATCATTTCTTATATAAAACTAGCCAAGATCCCACTTCTCCTCACTCAAATCCTTTAGAGTCCATCCAACATCTTCCCTTATTACTCTATAAATCTCCATAATCTCCCCAATATCCCAATAATCCTCTCTCAAAACTCTCCCAATCATTTTGGATCACACTTCCATGTAAGGTATTCCTTAATTTCTCATTTTATCTGAGTTTCTTAATATTATTATGCCCTTTTATTTTTCATTATAAAAGCTGGGGTATGACTTATCACCTCCCACATACTACCCTACTTGTGTTTGAATGATTATAGACCCCTTTCTTCCTCATTAATGTCGCAAATGTACACCTGTTACCATACCGAAATTCTGTAAGGAATTTCTCACTCCTCATTTACATTCAAGAAATTAATTATCATTCTGAATCTAAATTACATTACATATGTTGGAAAATGTATCTATATAACCCCATTACTTTATATTTCTTGTAATTTTTATGAGGCAACCATTTCTCAATCATCAACCATTTTTATGAATTCTTAAGTCACACTGTTACGCTGTAGAAATTGGATCGCGATTTTCTAAGCCAATGTCATTGTGTAGTGAATACCATGCCCATTTCTCTATCAAGGGTATTCAACTTTATGCATATTTTCTTATTTATTATAAAGATTCATGTATGTATTCTACATTCATTTATCATGGAATAATGATGACGAACGATTCCATGTTGTATGATCCACATGGCACACTTACGCATGAAATGAAATGTTTATGAAGGTTTCGCACTGATAGTGCTCCAATGCATTGGGTAAATATTAGTATCATGATACATCAAGTACGATGAATATTTACTCATTCTAATTAAAGTGAAATGATGATTTACTCATTATAATTAATGTTCAATGAGGGTTTACTCTTGCTCAATGTGAAATGAGCCTTGGCTCATGCTAATTTTATTTTAGGTGTTGTTGTCACATTTCCTAGTTAGGATAATCATGTTATATCATGACTTTATGTTCATATATCTTTTATGCTCCATTGATATTCATATTTTATGACATGTACTGTATTCTTCATGTTATGAATTGATTACTCCCTTACTGGGCTTTATGGCTCACCCTTTTCACATTAATTTCCTCTGGTTATCCCATGAAATACTTAGTATTAGGTAATATCGTGGTTCTGTAAAAGATGTTTTCAATAATTATGTTGTGGGTTTTATATTTCAAGTTGTTACGTAATGTTCTTATCCCCAAATACACTAGACCACTTGATCTTCCTTGTTGTATCAAGTGAATAAATTATGTAATATGTCATGATTAAGGTTGTAATTAAATGATGGGTTATTATAGTTGGTATTAGAGGGTAGGTATAGTTATTTTTGGGATTAGGATTAGAAAACCCTATTAAAAGACTTAGGGATAAGACTAAGTATAATAAAAACAGCCCTAAATTTTGGTTAGTATTGAGTAAGAGGTTTATCAAGAATTTACATCCTTGTCTTTATATGAGCGTGTAGAGGCGGCTCTAGCAAAGATATACCTAGGAGTGAAAACTCCAACAAGGAGTTTCAATATTGACCGAGGGTGTCCTAGTAAAAAACAATGAGACTTTATGCACTCATGGTTACAAAACTCTTGGGGGATATTATTTGGTAAATTCCCTAGATAGGTATGAACAATTATTAAGGGAATTAATAAAAAATTGCCCCAAAGAATATATGTTAGAAATCAGATCATGGAAAACATAGATTAAAGACTATATATTCATAAGTTAAGTAAATAATATTAATTTAAAATTCATCAATTTTTCCCTTAGTTCACCCTTTATGTGATACCCCAAACGTTCCTTTTATTCCATCCAATTTCCAATAATAGGAGGACTCAGGCTGACAACAGATGTGAAGACCAATGTGATGATTGTTCTAATGAGATGCCCAATCTGATAGGAGTAGGAATTATAATCTTTTTCATGATACTCTCTCAGTTAACTCAAGATTTGAATAAAAAATGGATCAAGAAGAATGTTCAACCACCACTAAGAAAGAACAAGACTCTATTGAGAGCTTGATGAGACAAATGCCTCCTACATTTAATGGGTTTTCTGATCACTCAATTGCCAAAAAATGGATCAAATCCATTGAAATGATCTCTTCCATCCTTCAATTTAATAAACAAGGCAAGGTTCTTCTGGTTGCATATCGTATGGAGGGTGAATCCGATAATTGGTGGACATTGATTAGAAATATGAATCCTAAGGAGGAGATCTAGGAATTTGAATGGAAGAATTTCAAGAAAATGTTTTTTGATAAATATTTTCCTCGCTCCCTCTGGCGTAAGATGGAATGGGACTTCCTTTCCATCATGAAAAATGAAGAAGAATACATTAGAGAATTCTAGGAAAACTTCACAAGGATTGCATGATAAACCTACGGCTTTGTGGTTAGCCCTAATTCCAAGGTTGACTGATTCTTTAGTGGGCTAAAACCTAGCCTACAAAAATCCCTGGCGATCTGTGACTTTGACAGCTATGAGGAAATTGTTCGATGTGCCCTCAAGGTCAAAATCATGATAGAATAATCTCTAAGGTATCATGGGGATAAGAAGCATAAGGTGGACTTCAATTCCAGAAGTATAATGAATAAATCCAATGGTGATAAGAAAATATATCACCCCACTTGATAAAGGAGTGGAAATAAGCACACCTGAAATTCTTTTAAGGGGACGAAGAAATGATTTAGGTGTGGAAGAGAAGGGAACCTAGACATTAACTACCGAAAAAGGAAAACTCTTGGCTATGACAGAGGAGAGGAATTATCTTTTAAAACCTCAATGCATTGTTTATTGCTTCAAATTCAACGAACCAAGGCATCTTGCAAATCAGTTCAATAATCGAAGGTGTTTCAGAGTAAACCAACAACCTGAAAGGCAATAAGGGTGACATTTCTCCATTTCTACCATTGATGTGTACCCCAAAAACAAAGTGGTTAAAGGTACACTAGTTATTCATTCAAGAATAAAGAACATTCCTTTTTATTCGAGTTATAAAAACTCTTTTGTATCCCAAATGTTTAGATGAACAATCCCAACACCACCAAAAATCATGGAAGTAAATATATTGGTGAGTAATAAAAATGGGGAAATCATTGTATACAATGAATATAACTCCTCCATTTTCAGGATTTTTGGATTGAACATCCCAGACAACCTAATCATACTCCCTCTAGTGGAATTGGATGCAATTCTTAGCATGTATTTCCCTTCCCTATATAGAGCCAAAATTAATTTCCATGAGAGGGAAATCACTCTTCATATGGAGAATTGACCCCCCATTATATAAAAGTGCAAGGAGGAAGATGAATATTCTTTAAGACCATCATCTCAATTGTGGATATTACTTCCCTATGAGAACACATATCTGGTTTAGATGATTGAGTCAGAGGGGGAAACCATCCATGAAGGCATGCCTATTTTGAGGGAATTTGCTAAAGTGTTTCCCCAGGAATTGACCGGTCTTCCTCCTAGAAAATATGTTGAATTCTAAATTGACCATATACCTGGAGAATTTCCAATATCCAAGAATTATTATAGAATAGATGTTTTGGATCTTCAGGATCTCAAGAAACTACTGCAAGAGAATCTGGATAAAGGGATTATACACCCAATTGCTTCACTATGGGGTGCACCAGTCCTCTTCGTCAAGAAAATGGATGGGTCATTGCGCCTTTGCATTTATTATCGTGATCTAAAGAAAATCACGACAAAAATCAAGTATCCTCTGTCATGAATTGATGACTAGTTCGATCAGCTTCATATAGCATAATAGTTTAGCAAGGTGGATTTGCGCTCGGGATATTATCAAGTAACGTTGAAGAAAGAAGATATCCCCAATACTACTTTTCGTACAAGATACAAGCACTGTGAATTTATAGTAACTTCTTTCGGGCTCACTAATGCTCTAGAAATATTTATGGACTTGATGAATATAGTATTTATAGATTAACTCTACAAATTTGGGGTAGTATTTATAGACAATATTCTAATATACTCCAAAAAAATGAGGATCATGAAGAGCATCCAAGAACTGTACTAGAGACATTGCAAAAGGAGAAGATCTATGAAAAGTACAAAAAGCGTGAGTTCTGGTTGAAGGAAGTCTCATTTTTCGGCCATATCATCAGAAGAAATGGGATATATGGGGATCCCTCCAAGACAACTGTAATTGAGGGATAGTTGATGCCAACACCAGTAATGGATATCTGTAGCTTCTTGGGGCTAGGAGGATATTATCTCCGATTTTTGAGAAATTTGTCACAATTTTCAAACCCTCTAACCAAGCTAACTTAGAAGAGGGTAAGGTTTTTATTGAGTGAGGAATACGGAGAGGACTTCAAGGAGTTTAAAAATGAGGCTTATCAATGCGCTCTTTCTCACATTACCCACAAGAGGAGAACTTTTTGTGGTATTCAGTGATACTTCAAAGATGGGCTTGGGTTGTGTGTTGATGAAAATGATAAATTGATAGTATATGCCTCAAGGAAGCTAAAACTCCCTGACAAAAACTAACCCACACATAATTTGGAGTTGGTGAATGTGATCTCCATGTTAAAAATCTAGCTGCCTTATCCCTATGAGAAGAAGTGTGAGATATATACTGATCACAAGAGCCTCAAATATATACTCACACAAAAAGAGCTTAATATGCACCAATGACGATGGATGGAACTCATCAAGGATTATGACTACTCGATTCATTACCACCCTAGAAAAGTGAACAAGGTGGTGGATACTCTAAGTAGAAAGGATCCGGAATCATTTTCAATGATGAGAATTGAAAAGCATTGGATCTTGTTATTTTTGTAGTGAATGGACATGGGAGTCATTAAAGGGTGAACATCATCCATGCTTTCTCAAATTATTTCTCAACCATCCCTCATGGAGAAAATAAAGGATTCTCAAAGAAAGAATGTGGAAATTCTAAAAAATGTGGAAGCTATCAAAAATGGGAATCCTCAGAGTTTGTGGTTCAAAAGGATGGAATTGTGTGATTTGGGTCACGATTATGTGTACCATCCGATCCAGAGATAAAGAAAGATCTTCTGGGTCACGTGCATAGCTCAACCTTCTCTATTCACCCGAGGATCACCATGATGTATCGAGATCTCTGAGAAAACTTTTGGTGGGACAATATGAAAAGGGGGATTTCTGAATATACGTCAAAGTGCCTAGTATAATAGCATGTGAAGGATGAGAGGAAAAGGTCTAAGGGGATGATGAAACTACTACCCATACCAACATGGAAGTGGGAAGACATTACCATGGACTTTGTCACTAGAATTCCAAGTAAATGTAGAGGTAACAAAGCTCTATGGGTATTTGTAAACTATTTTACGAAGACAACTCACATTATCATGATTTAAGAGGATTTCTAATCGGATAAACAAGCACTGATTTACATCAAGGAAGTGGTAAGGATACATGGAGTACCTATTTCTCTTGTATCTGATCATGATCCTAGCTTCCCCTCGATGTTATATAAAACTCTCCAACATGATCTAAAAACTGAATTGAACTTTAGTAAGGCCTATCATCCTCAAACTGATGGAAAAATTGAGTGAACTATTCATACACTGAAAGATATGTTAATATCATGTTCTATGGAAATCAAAGGAGGATGGGACAAACATCTTCCACTAGTTGAATTCTCCTACAATAACAATTACCACTCGAGAATCTGAATGGAACCATATGAATCCCATTATGAGAAAAGTTGCAGAATAATGGTGTGTTGGGATGATGCCAGTGAGTGTAAGCTTCTAGGACCTGAAATTGTTTAAGAAATGGGGTAGAAGGTGAAAACCATTTAGTAGTATATCAAGGAAGCCCAAAGTCAGCAGAAGGGTTATGAATATAACCATCGATGAGACCTTGAGTTCAATGTTGCAGACATGGTATTTCTATACATATCTCCAAGGAATAAGATCATGAGGTTTGGATAGGAAGGGAAGTTATGTGCTAGATAAATCAGACCCTTTGAGATTCCTGATCATTTCGGGATTGTGGCCTTTCAACTATAACTTCCACCAACTATGGACAAAGTACATGATGTCTTTCATGTATCTCTCTTAAGGAAGTACATACTAAACACTTCACATGTACTCTCTTCAGAGGTAGTATAGTTAGAGGATGATATTTCTTTTGAGGATAAAGCAGTGAAAATTGTAGATTGTAGAAAAAACGTTCTACAAAATAAAACAATACCCCTCGTCAAGGTGTTGTAGAGAAACCATAAGTTTGAAGAAGAGATATGGGAATACAAGGAAGTGATGTAGCAGAGTTATGAACATGTGTTTTAGTGGAGGGAATGGAAGTTTGTAGGGAAACATTTTTTAAGTTGGAAGATTGTAATGACACAAGATTTTATCAAGGAAATTATTCTTGATCTAATTAAATGTATTATTATGAGAAATGGTTATATAAAATATGCACTTCTTTAGTTTTATATTTTTAATATATATATAAATACCATTATGAATAGTTACCATTGCTAATATAGCTATTTAATAGAGATCACAATATTAGTATAAATATTGGGATTTAAAAAATTCAATTTACTCAGAAAAAGGAAGTGACGACCTCATCTAGTAGACTTTCCCCATACAAAGCCCATTTGTTGGAGCTCACAAAGGAGGTGGATTTATTTGGATTTTCTCTTGACCAATCCCATTCCGAGATTGAATACATTAAGCTTATGAGGAACTGCCTATAGGAGAAGTGGATGTTGATAAAGATTACCACTCGGGCGATGTGATCCGAGCCACCCCAAGAGTCTGTCACCATTGCGCTCCATACCCTAAGGTCATATGTAGGTGTTTTAAGGGGTTACATAACAAGACCCCAAAACTATGATTATGAGAATATTTTTTGTATAGAATAATGAATATATATTCATTTTAATACTGTAACTTTGTAATTTATTTTCAATGAATAAATAGTATATTAGTTAATATTAACTAATAAAATATATTTTGGTGAATTTATGGATTTTTGAATTAAATAATATTTTAATAAAATATTTTTTTGATTAAATTATTTTTTATTAAATATAAATGATCTTATAATTTTTATTAATAAAATTGTACTTTTTATTATGGTTTGAAAACTATCTTTGTCCAAACCCATGAATTTTCAATAAATGTCAGTTTCTATTTTAAAAGTAAAAATTCACATATTTCTAAAATTATTTAGATAAAATGAATATTATTTTTGTAATCAATATGTCAAAATTATCCAATGGTGAATTTTTCATAATTTTCTGAGACAGTTGAATTGTTGGTTAAAAATTAAATACCATTTAAATATATAATGTGTTTTATGGCATGATAAAGACCCAATAGTGATGTAATAAAATATTATAAACTTTATTTTAGGCCAATATATGTTTTAATATTAAAATAATGTGATTTTAGGTTTGTTTTATTTATTTTACAAAGCTTTAGTGGACCCTCCAAGACTTATAAAACATTTTTTTTAAATGGATTTCCTTGAGAGTGTGACTCACCTCCATAAAAGGATCCTATTATTTTAAGAATTTAGGTAATTGGCCTTATAAAATTTTGTTTTCTACTCCCCTTTGGAAAAATCCATGTGAAAAAACCATGGTCCGGTTAGTGGTTTTGATTACATTAATGTGTGGTGTCCCCAACCTAAATAATAAATAATATCATCTCATTTCCTATATAAACCCACCCAAGCTCCCAGTTCCTCTTCACTCAAAGCCTTTGGTGTTCATCCATACACTTACCTCATTTCTCTAGAATCATCCCAAAGAACCCCAAGCTCCCAATATTCCTCTCTCAATCCAATCCCATGCTTTTGGGATCATACATCCAAGTAAGGGAGTTCTTCCTTTCTCATTTTATCCGAGTATCATAAAATTCATATTCCCTTTTATTTTAGATTATCTATTTTGGGGTAAGACATAGAATCTCCCCCATACTGCCCTAATTATGATTGAATTATGAGAGACCCATTTCTCTCTCATTAATGGCTCCCATGTACACCCGTTACTAAGCTGAAATTATGTAAGGAATTTCCCTCTCCTCATTTACATTCAAGAAATTCTTTTGTATTATGTATATAAATTCCATTACATATATTGGGATAGGTATCAATATGACCTAATAATGTTCCATTTCACGTACATATGATGATACACCCCTTTCTCTCTCATCAACTATTTTCATGAATTCTTATGTCACGCCATTACACTGCCGAAATTGCATCCGATTTTCCAAACCAATGTCATTGTGTAGTGAATACCGTAACCATTTCTCTATCAAGGGTATTAACCTTTATGAACAATTACTTGTTGATTATAAATATTCATGTATGTATCCCACATCCCTTTATCATGGAATAAATTATGATGAATGATTCTATGTTGTATGCTCCACTTGGCACCGTTATGCATGAAATGAAATGTTTATGAAGGGTGTTCCCTGATAGCACTCCAATGCACTGGGTAAAGATTAGTATCATGATAAATCAAGTGAAATGAGGATTTACTCATGATAATTCAAGTGAAATAAGGATTTAATCATTCTAATTCATGTTCAATTATGGTTTACTCATGCTCCATGTGCAATGAGACTTTGATCATGCTAATTTCATGTTAAGTGTTGTTGCCACATTTTCATGTCATGATAATCATGCTATATTATGCCTTTATTTTCATGTTTATTTTCGGATATATTGATAGACCCATTTTCTAAAACGTATTGTATTCTTCATGTTATGCCTTGTTTACTCCTTTACTAGGATTTAAAGCTCACCATTTTCACAAGTATGTCATCAGGTTATCCCATGCAATGCTAAGTACAAGGGAATGTCGTGGTTATATAAAGAATGTTTTCAATAAATATTTTGTGTGTTTTATGTTTTATTTTGTTATGTAATGTTCCTAAGCCCCAAAGACACTATATCGCTTAATCATCCTAGTTGTATCAAGTGATGAGATTATGTAATAAATCATTTATATGTTTGTAACAAAAATAAAGGTTGTTATACACATGGACTCGGTGTATATCATTCTTCAAACCATAACAGAACATAATCTATATGGTATGATTTCAAAATGCATGTTTTTTATCTATGAAGTGATGTTTCTATGGAATGTGATATCTATTATGGGTGTCTTAGTAGGTCCTGAAAAGGTACCTATAGTAATATCCTATGAGAAACCACTAAATCTGTTTGAGATCTGAATATCATGGGATTCACTGGTTACTATAGGAAGTCTATTCAGGAATTCCCCAATCTTGCATCTTCAATAACATATTTAAACTATAATGGTGTAAAATTTAAATGGAATTAAAAGTTTTAGAGATATTTTAGGGAGATGAAAGTGAGGTGGAATTCTGACCCAGTTTTTATTCTTCTAGAACTAGGATTGAGTTATACTGTTTTCTAGGATTATTATTGTATGGTTTTAGGATTTGTCTTGATGCAAGGGAAATAATTTTTAGCCTGTAACGATCACCATTTTTTTCCTCATGAGAACAACAACCGTACCCATGATCTTATGTTTGAAATGATTATGCATGCACTCAAAACACGACATCACTATCTCTTTGCAAAGCAGTTTATAATATATTATTATTATAATCACCTGAAAATTAATTTATTCGTAGGGATATAAACTTGTGATAGATAGAATGGGTAGAATACCCTTAGACTTGTGAATTTGATATTACTTATTCTCATGGGAAAGGGAATATTGTTTTTGATACATTTAGAAGGAAATTAATAACACAAGATGTGTAGGAATAAGTTGAGGAGAGACCTATAATTAATTCAGTTGATGAGATGAGATTAGGAGTGAAAGAGTTTTATGGATATATGTTATTGCATTTTAGTAAAGATGATTCATGTTTTGATGAGTGATATTGGTTTAATCAGGTGACTAACACCAAGTTCCAATGCTTGGGTAAAATCATTATGGCGGGGAGACCTCTGGTGAGTGGTGATGGTCTCCTAGTGGATCTTTGTGCTTCTTTGGTATTTTGATGGTTCTAATTTTCCTAAGGCATGATTTGTTGGATAGTGGACACCATTGTTGTCGGTCCACCAACCTAGATACAACCATGATGTATAATGATATAAGATGTTGATTATGGTGGATGGCTATGAGATGGTTGGTAAAGAATTATATATTATGATTCCTTACTCGTAAGATAATTATGGTGAAACACTAGAGACATATATGGTTTCTGCAACCATTACCCACTCTAGTATGTAAGTATGTTGATATTTCTATATATCACATCATTAGTTTTAAAAAAACCATTTCTAGGAATGGTGAATATTTTTTGATCATTGATCGAATCAAAATATCAGTTCATTTTCAACCTATTAGTGAGATAATGAAAGTAAAATATCTTGGGAGATGTCTATGATATTGTGAAACTTCATGGGGTCCCTTCATCAGTTGTTTTTTATAGGGACTTGAGGTCCACTTACAAGTTTTATAAAGGTTTACAAGAAGTGGTGGTTTCCCAGATTAAATTAATAACAGGTTATGATCTGTAGATGGATGGACAGACAGAGAGGGAAATATGAGTTCTTGAAAAACTTATTTGAGAATGTGTTCTTGATTAATGTGTATCTGGAGAAAATCCTTTTCCTTTGGTTGAATTTTCCTATTAAAATAGGTATTAGGCCTCACTAAAATGAGTCACTTTGAGTCTTTATATTGGAATCCATGTAGATATACCCTATTTTGGTACATTAGGGAGAGTGGTCCTTGGTTGGTTTGAGTCTTTTTTAGGAGATGACAAATATAGTACTGTTGATCAAGAGAAGAATAATGACAGAATATATTCATTATAAATATTATGCAGATTATTTCATATACTACTAGAATTTGGGTTTGGTTATATGTTATTTTGTAATTTTTCACCTCGCATTGGGACGTCTTGGGTATGATATGACGCATATGTTGTAACCATGGTTTGTGGGGCCCTTTGAGTCCATTGGATTGCTATGGAATGAGGCCTATGAAATTCAATTTCCATTTAGTTTGATATATATCAACAACATGGTTCATGTCTCCCAGATGAAGAGGTATATTCCATATCCTTCTTATGTGATCAGTTGGGAGGATGTTTATATTGTGATCAACACCACTTTTTTGGAGAATCCAGTTTAGGTTATGGACACTAGGATAAGGTATAATGTTTTAAAATGTTTCATTTGGTCTGGGTTATATGGTTGTCTGGAAGGTATAGCCACAAGATGTGGGAGTGTGAATTGCTGATTAGGTTGTAGTGGAATTCTCTTTTTTTTTGGATCTATCATCTTTATTTATTTATTGTGTAGAAAGTTTTTGTGGTGGGGATATTTTAACACCATGTTACCATCTTTTAGGTACTTAGAATATATTTACGTGTTCTCTTATTTATTTGGGTGAATATTCTGACTCTTGAGGATGGAGAAAATTTGATGAGAAAGATCACCTAATGTTTAGTGATGTAATTATGTTTGAATTTATGGAGTTTACATATAATTGTTTAAATGGAATTGCAAGGTACTCCTTCAGTTTGGAGAAAACCCGAGGTTGTTTGGCCATTTGTGTATGAAAATGAACATTTTGTTGTCTTTAGGAAAAATACTCATCATCAAATGGGTGTACACATTGTGTAAATTGTATAGGGAAGATTCCATGAAACCTTTATACAGTGTGAAGGGATTACACTCAATATAAAGGTTACGCACCATTTAATGTTAAGCATCTATTTTTAAAAAAAGGTAAGGTGTATTTTTGGCGTATGTGATCCCCATGCATTACACAACATGTAAATGAAAGAGTTGTGGTTTTTAGGGCACTAAATCAATTGACTCATATTTTATTTTTCCAGAGACCCCATTACTCTCAGACAATGGCTCTTCTTCAATGATTTTTGGATCCTATGTTCATTCTAGATTTCTTGATTCTACGATTAGACACCATTATTTATAGGTTTCTTCTCTTCGGGTATGTTATCCTTGTGGTTAATCTCTGGCTTTAGTTATGACTATTATTTGGGTTATGTTTGTGTTTATATTTGTGATCAGATAGTTGTTTCTATCGATTAATTTCATTTTCTTGGATTCCTTTTATTTTGAAATCCATTCTCTTGGTTTCCAATCATCATTGTTGGAGGCCGCAAGGTTTATACCATGTCCATGTAGGTTTTTCTATAAAATGGGTTAATTTAACGAATTTCATGTCATTCATGAAAAATTCAATTTTTTTTTCATTTATTAGATGTTATATTTTTTTAAATGATTTTTGGAAAAGAACTTATTTTTTTAAAAAAAATGGGGTTTCTAAGAAAATTGATTTTCATGATTTTGAAAAGGGGTTTCAGACATATAAGTATATCACATTTTAAATGAAAATGTTTCATAAAATTTTGACAATGGTTTGGAAAATAATTTTGAAAATTCGACATCGGAGACATGGGGTTTGTTTGTAAATAGTAACATGTATCCTTAATGTGTGTATGTATCCACTAGGAGGTAAACTTTTATGACATTGATTTGTAGGACTCAATAGTGTTTGGATCCAATTTTATGCATGTATAGGATTTTTTAGTGTCTAGTACACAGTGTCCCATTTTCTAGAATCCATATTCCACGTTCTTTCTCATTTATGGTTATTTACCACATGATTTTTAATAGATTATTTCTCACAAGTTTTTATGTGAGCTTGTTTCATATAACTTTTCATGATTGGTTTTTAATAGATATGTGCTTTCTTATTTAAATCATGATGTGTGGATGTGATTTACACATTATATAACTTTTACTTAACATAATTCTAATTTAATAATATGAAATTAATTTTATGAAAACCAAATGGAAAATTATTTACAATTGGATTTAATTTATAGAAATGATTTTTAAAATTATTTTTTTTTTAATCTTGATTTGTTACATTATTGATGTTATAGCTGGTATAGAAAATGTGGTTATATCAGACTGAGTTTTTTTATCACACCCTACTTGTGGCTTTTTGAATTGGTAATTGTGGTGTTGTGGGATTATAGTAAAGGGATGACCATCTTGTAGAAGTTTTTTCTCTTATTGCTTCGACTTTTGGTTCAAGATGGTATAGAGTTGACTGTTAGTCACATAGAGGATTTGAAATACTCTTTAGTTTAGCCTATTTTTTCTTGAATTTAATGTATTTCTGGTAACTCAAATTGTTTCCTCTTTTTACTCAGATTGAATATATTGTTTTTATTATATTTAAGACTGGTTTTTATTATCTTAGTTATCCAATATTATGTGACGAGATGGTTTGTGTGGATTGTCTAGTTGAAACAGGTTGGTTTGTTACATGATATTTTTATATATATTTATGGCCATTATAAGGACTACTATTCACATAAGTATCTAAATTTTCTTCAAGATATTTTTTGTTTACTATATTTCATGTTTATATAGTAATTTATCATGATGATTAATGATATTTAAGAGTTGTTTAATTGGTTTATTGTATACCTAACAGTTTGGTTTAAATAATTATTTAACATGAAATTATATTTTATTAAAATGAAATTAATTTTTTTAAAATTTAATATGATGGGTTTTATAAAGCCTTTTAGATTAAAACAATATTTATTGTTGAGGTTATTGAGGTAGTTAATGTTTTGGAGATTAATATTTATTTTATTTATTATGTGGTTTATTCCTTTTTTTAATTATCATTTGCTAATAATTTTTTGTTTTGTCCAATACCTAAATATTATAGGAATATCATGATATATTTATTTGACATGTTGGAAGTAGATTTTAGTCCTTCAGGCATAAATAATGCATCTCGAATACTCATCATATGAATAAATGGATTATATTATGGTGATAATTTATTGAAGGATAAAATTATAATTTTCAAGTATGTATATTTAATTATGTTCTTATTTTAGATGAATATGATTTCCTAAAATATAATAAAAGGATCTTGTTAAAAAAATATTTTCCTACAACCTTCAATTCTGATGAATTGGTTGTCTTTCAACTCCTAAATAATTCATGGTTTCGTGGTGATTAACATTATGATGAAACTTTTCTCTATTTCTCACTATTAGCTCTTGGGTGTTTTTCACTTCTATGTCCATATATTCACTTTCCACTAATGTTATCCTATTTTTAAATGTAGTTTTGTGGTGGTATTCATACTTCCCCTTCTATCATTTTGAAGGGAAGATCCATTATCCATTTTTACGATGTGATTTTTATAATAAAGGACATTTCTAATATCAAACCATTATTTAGTGAGAATATGTTAAAATTATGAGGACACAATATATTTTTGGGTAAAAGTAACACCTTGATATTTTAAAAAACACTTCTCTTTAAATTATTTAATTTCTTCGATAGTTTTTCTTACACACAACACCATGTTTAAAAAAATAGTTATATACTATTAAATTCTTATTAATTTTTTATAGTTATAACCTAGACATTTAATTAGAGGGTTTGAATCGTATTAACTAAATTATTATATATATATTATACTCATTAAAAATTTATTTAAAAATTACTAAAAATCAATCAATTTTTAGTAAAGTCATTTTATTCTTCAAAAATGTGTTTTTTATAAAAAAACGTTTTTTATTTATTTCTGTGAGAAAATAATATGACTATCTATATAAAATATAGATATTTTATTTTATAAAATTAATATCATTTTTTAAATAATCATATTTAAATTATCTTATGATTTATCAAAAATTCATTTTTTGCACGTAGTCTGTTTTTATATTAATATAATAAGTCAGTCATCATTGGCGAATTATTTTCATAATATATATATATATATTATATACTCAATAAAATTTATGACATTAATATAAATGTTTTGTATGCATGGAATAACCATAAATCTGGTTTTGAGATTAAAAAAATATTATTTATAAAAATATTTTTCATCAAATTTTTCTCGCTTATTTTAAAAAAAATCAACCACATTTATGTTTTTGATTTTATGAACTGAAAACATTGATTTTTTTCAATATAAAATGTATCTTTGGTAAAATCTATAACTTTTCAAAAGGGAAATGCAGGTTAATCTATGTTAAACCTATGTGATACGATCATATGGTTTCATCCAAATTCTTATTCGGTGAAGGTACTTAGACCCTAATCAAATTTGACATAAAATTGAGAGGTTTAGTGGACACTTTCCTATGATGATGTCCCATATAATATTTAAATCAATAAAAGTTAAAAAAATTCACTCTTGTAGTTTTCAATATCTATTACGTGTTCAAATTGTGAAAAAATAATGTTATGAATGAATATAAGACTCTATTATGATATTAGTAAAATAATCATGATCAAAATTTATTTATAATTTTCAAAAATAATATAATTACATGAAATGATTTTTGAATTCTTAAACAATATTTAATCAATTAACAAAATTGATTTTAAACTATTAAAATTTATATCATTTGAATGAGTGGAAATGTTCGAAGAATTTTATAGATCTATATGAAATATTTGGGATATTTTATAGAATTATATTCAAAATACTAATTTTTCTTGGTATATTTATATTCCAATTAAATTCATACTATTAAAAATGAAACTATTGATATTTTATAGTAAATAATATTTTAATAAATGATATAAAATTTATAAGAATCATTTATTCATAAAAATGAATTATATATGGTTTTAAACTAAAACCATGGTAGATTTATAGGTCATTTATCATTTTATAGTAACATTATTAACCCTTAAATAGTATAAAAATTTAATATAATTGTAATTATGAAAAGTCTAAACAAATGGTTAAAAACATTAGGGTAAAAATTTGATCGATCAATTATCCAAATTTTATTAGATGATAGGTTTTAAACTAATAGTCATATTATATTTTAATATTATCAATTTATGTTCATTTGGACACCAAAATTAATTTCTATTAATTTAATATTTTAATACATTTGAAGAGTTCCCCTCCGCTCAAATATAAAAGGCACCCTCATTTACCTTTTTCACACCTCTTTAAGCCTTCTAGGATTAACATAACCTGATAAAATCATTCTTAAAATCATTATTCAAATTATTGAGGTTATGGTATTTGAAAAATACCAACCCTATATCCTTTAAGAGGTGATCTAAAAGAGGTATTTCAAAGAAGATATAATTTTCATAACTGATCAGTTTCTTTTTAATTAGTCATTTACCCATTATAAATAATTTATATTATTTATAAAATAATAAATACAGTATCCTAAATATATATTAATGTAATTTTTATTATGAAACTACATTTATTGACCCTATTTCCTTCAGATAGGTAGTGAAAGTATTGCATGTGTGTACATATGAAATGTCGTCTCCACGTTACGATACAATTCATTTTCTATCACAATATTTCACAGATGGTTATTATGATGGGTTTATATTTATATATGATACCTAAATATTAATTATGAATTTTTAATTAAAATATAATATCTACCTTCTTACCTTCCAAACTGTTGGAAAACAATAATGTCCTTCTTGCGTATATGTGGACTACCACCTCCACGAAGTGACACAATTTGTTTTTTGTTTCCATTTTACTTGGAAGGTAATGATGTTGAATATAATTAATATATATATATATATGATATATATTATATAATCATGAATCTGAGAAGGTTCATTATTATTTAACTTTCTTTTCGACCATCTTTTAAAATTGAAAAGTAGTTTATGTGCGTGTATGGATTACCATCTCCATGAAAAGTTTAATTTAGTTTTCTATCTCTACCTTTAATGAATGATTCAAAATATGTAAATAATGGATATATATGATATTATAAGTATTTAAATTATTATTATATAAAATTATAATAAATTTAAATTTATTATATAGGAGGTTTGAGTGCCTTCATATCAAGTGGGAGTCAAGGCAAGACATTTTTTTCTAATTGTTATTTTTATAAGACACATTCCACATTCACCACATATATAATTTATGTGGTTTATATACTAAACATGGAAAAAATTACTGATTATTATCATTAAAATTATGTTTATTTAAATATACATTTGAAATTATCTATTTAATGGGGCCTATGATTTTTAATATACCAAAATGGTAAGGGTTTTAGGGTACAATCTCATTGTTTATCATATTTATTTGTAATTAAGTTTCTGATGATGACCTATTATGATTTTACTCTATATAAACTCATTTTATTTTATATCCAGTAGTTATTTATATTAAATAAATGTTTTCCATTCATTTTTCGCACCTTTTTTACTCATGAGACCAAAAGTATGTTTTACAGGTAAATCGACATTATTTCTCTCTTATGTGGAAAGACCCTTTTCTTCAATATACATGTATTTTAAAAATATTTTAAATAAGGTTTTAACTATTATAAAATTGTTGTTTAAATTAATTTTTACCTTTTTTTACTTTTTTTTAAAAAATTAATGGAATCTTCTTATCATTTTATGAATGAAATGTTTTTTATGACTTTTTACAAAATTTTGGAAAGACATTTTCTCATTTAACTTTTACCGCGTGAACAGAATTTCTTAAATTCAAGTCTACTAAATGTTTTAATATTCCTTTAAAATATACCATGTTTCATTTAAAACATCATGTTCTCCATAATATTTTTTATTTTTTTATATTTAAATTGGTTTTTAAAAAGGAATGATTATTTTCATCAAGATATTTTCAAGTGATTTTCATTAAAATTATCATATATGATAACGTACCATGATGTTAGTTATGATTTATTGGGGATATGATCCAATGGAATAATAATTATTTTTTATATGGGTCATTAGTTTTTATATTGATGATATATTTATAAAATCTATTTATTTTTTATGTTTTATGCTATGATGGATGAATGAAATATTTAAGAAATCTGTTTTTATGGGTTATGATTTGGTGATATGATGAATGTTTTTTGATCTTACGAAATATATATATATATATAGTTTTATTATTTGAGGGTGGTTATCTTATAACTAATTAAAGTGTTTATTTTATGACCAATAATGATGGTTATGTTATAAGAATGGATGGTGGTTACGTTATTACAAAGGACACTAGTCATGTTTCGACCAATACCAGGTGGACCTATATCTCTCTCTAATGAATTGGATATATATTGATATCTCATTAGATAAATAGGGCTTCAATATGTGTTAAAACTTTTTTAGTAAGGTAATTTTTCTACTAGGATTTTATTGAGAGTGTTCATTGGCATCTATGATTGTTTGGGGAGTGAACCTATTCCACTATGAGAGTCTTGGAAATGATTCTTGACTACTAAGGAAGTAATTTTCTATGATTATATGCATGCTACACAATTATGTCTTATGACAATTTTATGATTTCATTGATCATTTAATTTGATTCTTTTATAAATCATGTCTTATTAACTTCCATGTTTTATTCCATGACTCATAAATATGATATATGATTCATAGGTTATGATTTTCAAAAGAAATTCTTATACCATTAAGTTTATGTTATGCTCATGTGACCATTGATTTCTTCCTTGTTAAACATTACATAGAATCAATGATACCCCATTAATAAATTTCATTTACCTAGGTTTTGAAGATATGTACTAATTATTATGTGTATAAGAAGGGTGAAAGTTTTCAAGAACTTAGTGGGAGATAATGTAGATCTCTTATGAACAAGTTATTTATGTATACATGATTCCAATGACTCTAAAACTATATGATACTAGAGTGGATATTTGTTTGATGAATATTCATATATTCATATGTGAAATCTATGAATGATAATTCTTGGTTCGTTGTAGATCCATTTATAAATTGAAGAAAGAATATGGATCATGGATAATTAATATTCAGGAATAGATAAGGTAATTTGGTTTCATAATGAATGAATATGTTCGCTCTGTCTATAAGTGGATTAATGGGAGTGTGTTTGTTTTATTAGTTGTATATTTTTATGACATATTACTTATTGTAAATTAGATAACAATCTTATAGTTAGTTATTCTTTTTGTGATAACATTTTTTTTGGTGATGGAATTAGTTTAAGTTACCTAAATTCTGGAGATCAAGATCATTTTTAATAGCTCTAAGAGGCTATTAGACATAGGTAGGTTATATTGATTGAAAAGAAACATAATAGATTTAATATAGAACAACACATATGAAGATTTTTTAAACTATCACATGGTATACATATCTATGAGAAAATATATCATTCAACAAAAGATGATAGAAAGTGTACAACTGATATTCTTTATTCTTCATCTATTGCATCAATCATGTATTTTATGTTATGTTTTGGGTTTGATATTTCCTACAACTTGATCATGATGGTATGATATCAAGAAAAACTAGGAGACCTCTATTGGATGTAAATCAACTATATCACAATGTATTTATGATATTCTAGGTACCTGTACTTAGTTTATACAAGATATAAGTAGCTATTCATTATGGTATATTAAAAATACAGTTTCCAGACAGATCCAGGTGATCTAAAATTGAATTTAGGATATGTATTCACCCTCAATGTTGGATCTTATAGTTGGACTATTTTTAATCAAGCAGTGGTAGTTGAATCTACAGTGGAGGAAAAGAATATTGCAACTTCTAAAGCAACTGTAGAAGAAATAGGGATTTCGTACATTATCCAAGGGGTTGATATGGTTCCTCACAATAATGAACCTATAACGTTGTATTGAAATAAAATTGAAGGATTAGTATACTCCAACGATACATGGTCATAGAAATAGATGAATATTATACTTTATAAGTATTTCCTCTTGAGATATTTTTCTCACTAGGGGGATGTTATATTAAACCGAGTTTTTATAAAGGATAATTTGGAATAACCATTTATTAAATACTTATAATTCTCTAAAAAATGAATATAATGTGAGGAAAAGTAGACTAAAATTCATTAGTAGTTGTCTCTTGTGAAACTGGAAGTTGATCAAGTTGGTTCCCTAAAACCAACTAACCATACATTTAATTTTTAGTATATTTATGTTCTTAAGTATTAATAAAAATTTGATCACAATAGAGTTATTATCTTATATAACATTTAATTAATAGTGTCCTTTGATCATTCATCCCATTGAATGGTTATGGAATTTCCCCACTATGATGAGAATAATGAAGTACTATGACGATATTGTTAAATATATATTCTACTCCCAGATTACATCATCTCACTAGAAATTGATTTTCAGGGGAAGGTGTCAAAATAGTAATTAAGATTTATCTTGATGTTCCCCATTAGTGTTCAATTAGAGGTTTGGTTTTGAGAAAAATAATTCATATTGGAATCCCATAAGTTTTATATTTCACTGGATATTCCAATAAGGGAATTTGTGGAATTCTCTTTATAATTTAGATTATTATAAATTAAAATCATGTATCCTGAAATATTTCCTATTTTTGATGTCATAATGAAATATTCTCTTGGTTTTAAAGGATATATTGAGTGCATCAAAAGTGTTTTGGAATTTTTGAATATTTAATGAAAGTTTATTTCTTAACCAATTCAATGGAATTAGACATCTAATGATCCTTGATTATAATTGGACTATCATATAATTTCCATGGCTATTGTAGTTAAATCGAAGAGTTATTTTTTTATAAAATCACAGTGTATATATTTATATCAATCATATTAGGTGATTATAAATGTATGAATAATGCTCCACGAGATATCGAGATAAAGTTATTATATTACACTGTCAATGTTCATCTGTTGGTTTTGTCTTTGTGATGTTTTAATTCTTTCTCTATGGATGCTAAAGTTCCATTTGGATTGTATTTTATTTTTTTATCAATTTTATTATCAATATATTTCTAGGAGATAATATTTTTAGATTTAATAACTACCCATTACATGAAGATGGTGAATCCCTTTAACCATGGGAAAATAATATTAGATTTAGATTCTATTAGGGTTTCCCGATCTATTCATATATTGGAAATGATTAAGAAAAAACTTGTTGTATCTTAATGATCTGAGTAGAAAACATTGAGTAGTATCATATAAAATCAAATGAATGAAAGGATTGATCTTGGTTGACAAATCAATACTTGTGCTGAAGTATTGATTTCATCCTTTTATACCCTAGTGTAGAGGAGAGTACCAGGTGGGTACTATCTGAAGCTATAGTGGATATTATTATATAGTATATATGGAATGATGAAAATATTTTTTAAGGCCTAATTAAATCTTTGGAATACATACATGTGTGTTAGGGATGTGTGATGCTGAAATTCGTGTTACCATAACATGGATGAAGGTTTTCAGAGACTGGAATAAAGGTGGAGTTTAAAATATTTAGTAATTATATTGATAATAAATGTTGGATATATAATCAATGAGTTTTTCTGAATAATATTAATTAGTTTTAGATAGTACAATATATTCAAAAATATGTTTCAAAAGGAATGTATGTATTTTAAAGAAAATTAATTCTAATTAAATAGGTTGCAGACATGGAATAAAGCATGTAGAATTTAGATAATAATTTATGATTACAATCAATCCACTAATAGTGTGATTACATTTTTATTCATTTGATATAATAAGTAATTTGGTTGATCAAAAAACTCACAATAAGTTGAGGTTTCAACCTGATG
Source organism: Viscum album (assembly GCA_963277665.1). Taxonomy (NCBI): domain Eukaryota; kingdom Viridiplantae; phylum Streptophyta; class Magnoliopsida; order Santalales; family Viscaceae; genus Viscum; species Viscum album. Next base: position 1,318,920,100 of record OY728166.1, read on the forward strand.
TTAAGCCACAAACCACATAGTTGAATAGTTTATGGTCGAATCAGTAACTCATGTGGTTGATGTACAACCCAATAGTATATTTTCATTGTAAGTACATCGTATGTGAGGTTAATAAATAGACACAATCAATTGTTATCCTCAACCACATGTTTAGTATAATGGCTATGCATTTGGTCCTCATAGCCTGATGGTTTATCTGGGTTATTTATGTGGTTGATGAAATAGTCATCTATAAGATCCATACAAAGTCACTTACTTTCCATAACTCATGGTTTATTTCATACATAGAGAAAAATTAAAAAAAAATTATTGATAAAAAATTTGTGAGAATTAAAGATTGTATATTTGAATATCAAACTAAATGAGAAGATATAGAAGCAGTTATTCCATTATAAAAACATCAAAAAATGAATGTGATAAAATATTTTATTTGGTATATTTTAATCTTTAATTTCAATTGTAGAAGATAATATTTTTAAAGGAATTACTTAAATTATATGAACTTATTCAATTGAGTTATTCCAAAAGTAAAAAAAATCCATATTTTTTTATGCTGATGTAGTTTATAATAAATTTGAAGTCCATTATACTACTTTGATAAATGATCTAGGCCTTGGATAAATGAATATTAGTGAAGATAAGTATAAGGATATCACATCTTGTGTTTATTGAATATTTTCATAGGTAATATTTAAAAATTATTATTTAGTGATTAAAGGTGAAGATAAACATGAAAATGATTGTTTTTATTTTTAATATTCTAAATATGATAAGGATTTGTGTCTCATGATTGAGATGAATATGAAAAATGAAGTTGAGCTTCCAATTGAACATGAATATGTCCTTATAGTCTGATATATTATTAATCAAATATCTCAAGCTAGAATTAAATGATTTAGGCCACTTTTTAAGTATTCTATATTATAGCGATTTGTTGTTAATATTTTTATGGGTATTCAACACCATAATTTTAAATAGGAAAGATAATATCGATCATACTGTTGAAAATTATGGAATATCATTGATGTTTTGAAGAGATAGATATTTATGAAGGTTGGAGAAGATGTTCTTGAGCTAGTTTAATGAGAAATAATAGAATTCATTGTAGGGAAAGAACTATTATGTTTTACTGGTATTGAAAATAAATCATATCCCATTTTTGATTTCATTAAAATTTAACTACAACCATGATTAATGATTGAATTTAAAAATTTCATATGATTATTTTAAATGTTTAATAAGAGAAGATGAGGAAATATCAAGGCTGATGGAATAATCTAGGATATTTTTTTTGTACGATGAAAAATTAGAAATAAAAGGAATATAAAATCTAAGGTCACTCTTGTAATTTCTTATGAGACAACTAATTTATTGGAAAAAGGAAAAATGATTTCATGGGGGTACCCAGATACAAAGGGTGATCAATTAAAGAAGATCATTGGAATGAAATTACTGGGGAATATATTATATTAAAAACTGGATATTTTAATTTCCTTTTGTCCTACAGATAAAATAAAAAATGATATATAGAGGATAATAATTAATAAAATATTAGAACTAAGTGTTATAGTGTTGGGTTTCATGATATTTTGAATAACTACCCTACAAAAGAAAAATAAGAACTATATGATCTTGTGTTGATAAGTTAGATCATATAAGAATCAAACATAAACAAGAGAAAGATATTCAGGTATTTAATATAGTTGTAAAATATTAAGAAGAAGATACATAGAGTAAGGATGACTTGTTGATTATTGTTTTCACTATTGGAATTTAAGGACTTTAAGAATGATGATGAGATTCTGTGTTTGATGATCATATTATCTCATTCACTAAAAAAATAGGTGATAATATTCAATAAGGGTAATTTGAATCCTACTTGTTATTAATAAACAAGTTGCAGAGTATTTTTTAAGATATTATGGAATTTAAAGAAGCCTCTTTTTTTAAGAAAGATAACTATTATATTGGTGAAAAATAATCCTGTATAGAATTATAGATATAATATCATGAAAAAAATCAAATCCCCAAGAAAATATACACGGTGGGACTCCATTGATACAATGTGACTCATTGTATGAAATGAGATGAAGTTGCGACTCTATGAATATTGTGGTAAGATGTTGAAGGATGTCCTATATAAAACATGCTTATATAATTTCAGTGAGACTCAGGCAGTGAAGTTGTGAGACGAATTACCCCTTATTATCAACATGATATTGCATAGAATCCTTAATTTGGGAAAATAACCAATCAAGAAAGGGATTAGGTATTTATACAAAACATTGTAAAAAATAGTGCATTCCTATTTATTGGTTTACTTGAATGAAAATATTTGATTATATCTATGTAAAATATAAAAAAATATAATTGAAAAAATTAAAAAAAGTTAAATTTCAATTGGGTTTTAGGATAATTTAGAAATTGGAGAAAAATTTGAAACACCTGATTCACCCCCAGGTGTTTTCATAAGTCTTATTTAGACTATCAAGTGGTTTAAAAGCCAGGTTTTCCTCTTATTGGATTGATATTAAAGATACACTAAATTTTATTTGGTTTAATGATGTTAATATTTTATATTATTTAATAACAACCTCAAATGGATATTATAAATTATATTAATTCCATTATTCATGATGAAGTCACTTCGAAGTCTCTAAAAATTTGGATGAAGAAGAAGGATAAAAAAGTGATGAACTCAAAATAGATATATGTTCATCCAAATTTTAAAATTACTATGAGTGGTCTATGTTTCATCAAATATAATGGGAGAGATTCATCAAAAAAATATAATTTAAGTTGTGAAGATCATGAAGATGTCAAAATGGTGGAGAACGTTTACTCTCATGTCAATACTTATTTGAAGGATGTTCTTGATGATGTTATTATATATATAATTGGCTTTAAAAAGGGGATATTTAATAAAAATACATATCTATAAGAATACTCTAATTCCATGAAGAATGAGTTGGCCAAGAAGGTTGAAAGATGAAACACTCTCTCAAAATTGGTGAAATAAAAGGGAGGGAAAACATCAATTTGTAAAAAAACATGTAATTTATTGATGGAAAGTTTTAAAGAATATTTATTGAGAAGTTAGTTCTTAAGGGTAATATGAGTGAGGTATTTCATTCATTAGATATGATACACTAGGTAACTATGAATGTCAGGGATACAGTGTAGAATGTGAAATAAAAATGAATTCAAGATATTGATAGTTTAGTTCTTAAGATAACAAAGACACATGATGAACAAGTTGAGAAGATAACCATTGACTGGGATGGTAGATTTAGATCAGTGGAAGATGACATGATCACCCTCAAGAAAAAGTGTCTTCAGAAAGAGATTAAAATTAAGAATCTGGAGTTAGTTAACGATTGACCATCACAAAGATCTAAAAAAGAGTGTTTCCACAAGGGTTTTAGAGAATAAAGTTTCTTTAAAAGGGACTTTGTTTTCATAAATAATGCTTGACAAAAAATAAATTATGTATATATTTGGTTTTTTAATAATTAGAAAACACCTACCACGTCATTAGGGGTAGTTATAACACCCAATAATTCTAATGTATGTTTACTTATGAATATGTTAATATGGTTAATAGATTTCTCCACACACAACACCAAACGTAAAGGAAACCATTTGATATTTAGATAAAATATAAATATTTATGTACAACCATTAAAAGTAAGGTTGTTTAATTGGAGGGAATGAATATGGGTAAGTAGTTTTTTATTTGTGTTTGTATATAAAATAATTTATACGAATGCCAATCAATTTATTTACATAAAATTATTAATAAGATCATTTAATATTTATAAATATATTTATTTCTAAAAATTACCTTTTATATGATATGACTTTATATTTAATGAAATACAAGATATTTGATAATAAATTATATATGATTTTAATAATTTTTAACACAAATTTAGTTGGTAAAATATATGAAATAATAATAATGATGATAGTTAATATTCAAAAATGTCATTATCGAAAAAAATGTTTTTCGTTATATTTTATGATTTTATTCCAAAATTGAATTCATAAATTTTTTAATTTTAAATTATAAAAATGAACATCATTTATTAATTTATATCATCAAAACTAATTGGATATAAATTTTTTATTTTCTCTAAAATGGTCAATTTATAGTTAAAAAATATAGTTTTTTAGAAAATGTGAAATTTGTTTGATTTTATTATTATATTAGAATATACTCAAACATTATAAAACATTTTCTATAATTAAATATTAATTTTAGAATTAAATTATTCAATTTAAAATATTCATTATGTTATAAAACCACTGACAAATATTTTTAAACCATTTTAAAATAGTAATATGCTATAATGACCGTTTTTGCTATTTTTTTGAATCTTGTATTTTTCATGGGAGATTAATTTTTATATTTCCTTATAAGACTCATATGATTTATTTGTTTTATATTAATAAATTTTATGTAATTATAATCTATATCGAAGATAATTTGGCATTATGTATAAATTTTAATCTAAAAAATTCTATTTCTCTAAAAACTTTTTTAATCATTTATGTTTTTATATATTAAAATTAAATTTCCTTACATATAGAAATTTTATTTTAAAAAATTGTTTTAAAATTTGAAATATTATGTTTCAAATTATGTAATCAGGCCAATTTTAATTTTTTCCATTAAAATTAGTTACCAAGGATAAAAATTATTTACCCAAGTAAAAAAGATAAAATTGTAAAAGTACTTTTACTAATGTAGAAAGACCATAACATGTCAAAAAAATTAGAATTAGATTTCTGAGTTTATTCTTGATCCACCCTTACACCTTTCCTTATTTTCCATTTTTTAATCCCTTTAGCCCTTAATTGTGAAATTAAATTACGAAACATGATGGGTATCAACCAAACTACCATTCTCTTAACTTGTAAAATTTTTCCATATTAACTAATTCAAGAATAAAATTTCTTTAGGATTTAACCTTACTAATAATTTTTTTATCCTCCTAAAATAGTCTCCCACTTTTAAAATCCTTTTTTCTATTATATAGCACATGGCCTTCATTTCCAAGGATACATTCAAGGAAAATTCATGCCCCCCAACATGTGTACTATTAATTACCTAAAATCTTTATTAATTTTAATTTTTTAAATATATTACAAACACAATAATATAATGATATTGATATCATTTTTATACAGTAACTTTTTTTATATAACTGTTATTTTAAATTTTTATTAATATACCCCATCCATTAAGTAAAGAAAAAGTATTTTTCATGTGTCGTGCAGACTATCACATCCACAATGTATTGTGTTTAATTTTCTTATACCACAATATAAAAATGGATATATAGATGATATTAATGAATAAAAATGATTTTTATGATATCATTAAGGTTATAGAATGAAAAATTATAGATCATATTTTGGATATGAATGAAGAAGGATCATCATTAATGTAATCCTTTAATATAATCATACTAAGAGGAGCATATTTTATTCTAATTTTGTGATGTCCTGAAATACATTACTTCTTATTTTATATCCTTCAAATTATACTATATCACATTAATAAAACACTATCTAAAATTAGTTTTCATCTTTTATAATTATTTTATTAAAAAAGTTCCTAATAATCATTTGTTAAATCAGGGTATGTTCATGTTTGGGTCAGTTTAACCACAGAATTGAAAGATACTATGAATTTATACCATAAATTAATATGTGAAAACATTTATTGGTATAAAATTATATAAATATGTAAATAATAATTTTTATTTTTAAATATATTTTATATCCAAAATTTATTTATCAATTAATTAAACACCCTTAGATTACCAAGAATAATCGAAACAAGCTTATTATCAATTCCATATGAAAGGATCAAGACTAAAAAACTCATGAATAATATTTAAAACATTTAGAATAATTATAAGTAATCCCAAACATTAAATATAATTATCTATTAATAATGATCTTTGAAATAACAATAAACATAGACTAAACGATGATGAAACTATTACAACACTCAAAAGTATAAAGAGAGGTGTAGAAAAGAATATGAATTCATGTAGATGAGTAGTATTTAATTAGAATATAAATGAAAATATAGTTCATTAAGGTTATGATTTAACTTATTCAGATATCTATGTTTGTGATATTGGAGGTTATGGTGTGTTCTTGGAAGCCCAGACAAGAGGTAAGTGTTTTCATCCCATGTTCCACTATTTAAGACACAAATGATATTAAGAACATAATTTATGTTATGAGGTGTGTATAATTAATTTGTGAGATTTAAGATCATGAATTATGTTTTAATAATGGTATTTACTGTTCAATTACAATACCACACTTTCAAGGGTTTTTATTAATGTGTTACTCAAGATGAAATAATTTTTGGTCTCATATATGATTCTTTGTGACAAGTTACATGTAAAGAACCATGTTTCCTTTGTATTTTGTATCACTACCCAGGGTTATGTTTACATAAATAATAATTTTTCTTCATGGTATTGACTAGAAAAAATATTTTTCTTTATTCAAGTGGGCATTGATATAGAAGTCTTCATAGTAGTAATTTTTTTTGTAACTCATGTCCACTTCTTTGAGTTAAAATGTTTCATTTTAAAAATTTTAATTCCCATCATGGGTTCTCTAACATTAATATTGTTAATATGGTATTTTATATTCCTAGTTGAGAATATTTTTTAAATAAAAATATTTTTTATTACACTTTTTATTTTATATTTTATCAAAGGTAATTTCATGTATTAAAAATATCCTTTCATAATCAAATGTTTTGGATTCACATTTACTATAGAAAACATAATTTTTTTTAAAGTATTTATCTTGGGATATTATTTTAAAAGTAAAATTTTTTGAATGTGTTTTCACTTCAGCATTTTAATAATTTATTTTGAAGTGACATGTAACTTATTCTTTTATGTTAACGATTAAATTTTTTCCAAATGCTTTTTATGGTTTTCCATTCTATTTAACTTTCCATTTCAAAAGGGTTATCCTAAATAGGGTTTATGTATCAAGATTTATCCTCTAATATATTATTTTATAATTTGGGTTAAATTAACTCATGATACCAAAAAATATAATTCATGATCCCTTCATGGGAGGTATAACTAATGAAATAATTTGTGTGGTTTTTTAAAAATATGTCAAAGTCCATTCAGTTTCCCTTTACTACACAGTGTATGTGTTATTTGGGAGCCATCCAACCCCTTCCAATAGATGGGTTATGATTATATTTTTAATGTATTATATTAGTAATATACTCATTCTATTATATTCTGTGAACTTCAAATTTTATATAAGGATGTTTTTTACCCAAAATGAATGTTATTATATTGACATTGGGAAATAATTGGCATTCTATATATTATACTTTCAATAAATATTATTATCATAAATCTGGTTGTGCAATATTTTTTCCATCAAACATTTTTCTCTGGATGATTTATGATCATGTTTTCACTTTTAATAATATGGGGTGAAGTATTGGAATTATTAATGATTATTGAAATCTAACACAGGTTGTTTATATGTATGATTTTTATAATTATCATTATACATATTACTATTTTTTATTATTTAAGGTGTTCTTAAAGGAATGGTTTAAAAGGTCTGCATGACTCTTATTATGAATTTATTACATATAATCAGGTTATAGTAATGTACCATAATGATATATCCCCTAAATGCATTGAAAAGTATCATGAGACAAAATAGGTTTCAGTGATTAGTGTATAACTTCCCAATTCATCCAGATGTCATGAATTCGGTCTCAATAACAAGTCAATTTTCTTGGAATAAGGCCATAGAAGTAGGTTTTAATTTCGACCATTATTTATTCCATCAGTATGGTATCATTATTATTGATATCCATGTTTTTATTTATTTTCATATGTATAGAATGCTCCTCGTTTTACGTTTATTATAGTTCCTTGTTGTTTACCTTTTTCTTACCATAATATTTATGCCATGTTTATGACATTATTTTTTTAATTTTTATGTTTTCCCTTACTATTTTTTTATCTCTAAACTTATTAGGTTTCTAAAAAACCATTTTATGAAGAAAAGTAATACCTGATACTTATTTATAATTATATCATGAGTGAAATAATATTTGGGAGATTTCTAAGACATATCTTGAAATAAGTTTCTTATATCATTGGAAACATGTCTGTTACTATAGAAATTCATGATATTTATTAGTTTATGTTATTTCCAAATTATCTGAATATTTAAGCCTAAATATATCATTTTGATGCATGTAATTTATGAATCATTATTGACTTCTTAATTATGAATGGTAATATCTTGGATTTTATAGTTAGTATCAAATCATGTATGTAATGTATAAGTTTGTGAATATCAATATAGGAGTGTGTATCTACTATGTCACACTAGGTGTAATAAAGTGTAAGAAGATATATTCCAAAAATATAACCCAAAAGAGATTTGAAAAAAATAAAAAATAGTATATATTGAAATCTTGAATGATTTTCATAAAATAGAGGAAATTGATTTTTTTTCTATATTATTGGTGTTGCAATAAGTTCAGATATATGGATGTATATTTTTTTGAATAGCATCGAGATATATTCAAGTAAAATATTGACTATAAAAAATTGGTTTAAATTTTGACAATTTACTAAAATATTTTGAACAATATGAACAAGTTTCAAAAAATAAGAATAATTTTTCACTGAATAAAAAATATGAAAATATGGAAAAATTATAAGAATATAGAGACAAATATGTCCACACATATGGTTTTTATATGTTTTTCCCATCAAGATATAATTTTTTTTCAATTATGAATAAGAGTCCACAATAGCATATGAATATAAACAATAATAATTAAGGAAAGATTTCACTGAGGAGTAATCAGGTAAAGAAAGAAACTAGGAGTGATACTTCCACGAATATATCAAAAATTGATGACTATGTTTTTATACATATATGAAGAAGGTTTTTATACTTTGGTAAGAGATTCCACGCCATAATATATTGTAAAAATTTAAAATAATACAAATTTAGAAGAAGAAATTTAGAAACTAAAATGAGGCCAGTCAAGGATATATATATATATATAAGAATATTGTAATAGTGGAGGACATCACTAATGATGTGATTCAAAGGATTCTAAAGATAGAAAAGTCTAAATCTACTAAGAAAATCTAAATAAGGTTAAAATTTCTTATATGCATGCCTAAAAAGTGTACTATAGTCATACCTAGTCAAAAGAAGTTAACAAGTGATAAAGTTAAATCATTTTTGACTTAAAATTAATAAAAAAAATTATAAAAAGAATAATTCTACACCAATGAATAATTATTTGTGTGTGAATAATTTCATATTAATTATATGAACAAAACCACTGGAATAAGTGAGGTTGTTAGAGTAGGAATAAAAAAATATAAATCACTATACTAGCTTAAAAAAATAATTCCATTCCATATAAGATGAAAAATGATAACAAGAATCCATCATAAAAACAAACATGTGTTCAATTATAGAAACCTAATGTAGGTTCAAGCATGAAAGGAAGTATAAATTTTAGATATTCAAAGAAAAATGAAAATGTTTTTAGAAATCAGTATCACCCTCAGTCCAATAACGAGGAGGTGTTGATATCCCCCTCAATACCTTATTCTGATGATTATTCCTTAAATATGGATTTTATAGTGAAGCTATAAAAAATTCAAACCATCATGGACTAAAATTTCAGTTGGCATTCATTTTCAATTGGTATCATGATTTCAACTAGTATCATAACATCGTATAGATTTTTTCTTGAATAAAACTCTAGTTATGATGACATGGGTAGTGAATCCCATGAGGGGGATAAACTGAATAAGTGAAGGCCACCATATTATTCTTATATTCTACAAATATATAAACTATACACTACCAACAAATGTTGATATTTGAGGTATTATTATCACTCTCCTAATATTTTTTTGATATATATTTATTATAATCATCAAAGGGGGTATTGTTCTAAAAAAAGGGAGGTAATTTACTTGAATTTGAACACTTTGATATTTTTTTTTATAGAGGGTGTATTTTCATATACATTTTTAGAATATGGTTTATACATCTGATGACAATTGTTATTATGAGTTAACACTAAATATATAAACACAATGTAAAAGGTTTGTGTCTACGTTATCGACTTTCCTTCCACATTATGTTTTTCAAGTATATTAAGAGTGATTCATTGATGTATCATTTCTATGGTTTTTGAGGTATTCCTTCTCAAAATATGGTGGATGGTTATAGTGAACAAGGCTTAATGTACATGGATATTACATAATGTTATATAAATATTCATCACATTACAAAAGTACATGCGCGATGACCACAATAGTTTAGTGTACTTTGAATCTTCTTATAAAATATTATTACTTTGTGAAATATCTACAATAATTCCCACAATGATCTTCCCTTTAATAATTATACGTATTCCATTTCTTCATAAATTGGTGATGGGAAACATAAGAAAGGGGTGACCTCAGATGCTCGATAAGGCTAAAAAAGGGATATAAATATGTATATAAAGTTAAACATTATGTGATCCTAACATTACATGAACATTCCATGCATATCAAAGATCATAAACATGAATCATAGACTAAATATTGGTAGTTCTTAAGACCTTAATTATAAGTTAATCGAGAGGATAATCCATTAATGTATAACATAGGGATAAAACATGGAATTTGTGGAACACGCATAATTATAGAAAATCTTATGTCAAGGCTACCTACCAAGATGTTCATAATATGTTAAGATTAGGATAATAACATATTAACTTTATTCAGGCTTGGGATTCCCTCCCATGTACCCTATTATTTGAGACCTGAGTTTCACTCCCATGTACCCTCTTGTTTTGGGTCTGGGATTCCCTCTTGTGTACCCTCTTGATTTGGAATTGTGATTCCCTCCCCTATACCATCTTGTTTTGGGATTGATATTCCATCTCGTGAACCCTCTTATTTCAGTCTTGTGATGCCCTCCTATGTACTATCTTCATTCGGGTTTGGGATTCCCTCCTGTGTAGCATCTTGTTTAGGATTCGGATTCCCACTTGTTTTGGTCATGGGGTGGCCTCACATGCACACTCTAGTTTTGGGAATAGGATAATCTATTGTTTTGGGATTGCGATTCCCTCCCATATACCCTTTGATCATAGAAAACATCTATCATTACCCAATTCATTAAATGGGGATATAGGCCCCACCTATCAAATAATTAAATTATAAAATCATGTCCCACAAGATAACCAAACATTCATTATATCATGACCCATGAAAAGAGACTGGTTTTATAAACCTCAAATCATAACCCATGAATTGAAAAGGGTTTTATTAAAATTTTATCACATCATAAAATATTGAATATATATATTATTCCTAATCATTTCATTGAATAATAAACCATTAAAGAAACTAGGTTCCAAAATCATATAACCTTTGGAAGAAAAATGGGTGTTAGAAAATCATGTCATAAAAACCTAAAATATTCAAGAAATAATATGAATGGTATTCTAGGATCATGTCCGAAATAAATATTAATCTATATAAATTAATTATATCTTAGATGGATAATGATTTTTAATGATCATTAAGAGAATTTCATAAAGAAGAAAAAAATTCTTTGAAATTTACTTTTTGAAACATAGAACATATTCATATTTATTTTCTTAAAAAAACTTTGAAAAAATATAATGTAACCATTAATTTTTTTTATAAATTTTATGGTGGGAAATATATTTTCCACATTTAATGGTCTCCTTAAAAAATAAATTATTTTGAAATCCTTTATATTTGAAAATATCATTGGAAACTTATAAAGTTTTCTTGTAAACATTTAGAATTTATTTAACATTGAAAAAACATTGTAAACTTATAAGGGAATATTTAAAAAAATATTAAAAAAATTACTTTAAAACATATAAAATTGGTTTAATAACATCAAAAACGAATTTTAAACTTAATTTATTTTAAAACAATATTTGAGGAAACATGGTTCGGAATGAAAATAGATTTCTTAGGAAAAGACAAAATGAATTTAGATTTTCATAAATATATTCCCAATTATCATAAGTACAAAAGAGTGGAAAAGGGTACTAATACATCAATACATCATATATAGCCATAGGATAAGAAACCTCATGATGTTTCTTGTGTGATTTATGATATTATTTTATCAATGGAAGCATAATTGCAAATAATACCGATAAATGATGAGATTGTAGGAAAAAACTACAACATGTTTTCTGAAATTAACTCACAGTCTACATGAGATATTAGCATTAAACGGAGATGAAAATATAATTGAATAATGATATTAATGATATTATGTTTAAAATATAAGTATATACTCTTAGAAAGAAATATAGGTGCATAACATATCTTGTATCTCAAAGATGGAAACATGATAAAAAAAACTTAGTTTAACGATTTAGAATTTTGAAACGATAAAAATATGAAATAAATATAATCAAATGTATATTTAAATACCAATAAATTTAATTATAATAATAAAACAGTATATTAAACATCAGTACATACACCACATAGAAGGAATTAGTGGATAATAAGTCTTGTATCCCACTGATATAAAAAGTGAGATAAAAACCCTTACCTTAAGTATTGACTTTATTCATACATGTTCAAACCTCCTGTATAATAAATTCAATTTCATTATTCATCTACAAAAAAATAATATTATTATATGTATTACCATATATTATGTTTATGAATTTATATTTCCTATTCATTAACAACTCCATGTTAATGTTACGTTTCAGGTAATATCTGCATTATATATATGTTTATGGTTGTTTTTCTCGATCCTCAAATTTTATCATGATTTAATTATTTCCATAAAGTTAATCATGATATTAATATCCTATATATTCATTATATTCATATTTAAACTAATCTATCAAATATATAAATATGATATTGTATACACCAATCATGGAGACAGTAGGTCATACATACGCACGAAATCTATTCCAATTTTATTATCATTTCAAAAAAAACTAAGTAAAATAAAAATCTGAGTATATATATAATAACATTCATGTTGAATTATTATTTCATATATACCATAAAATTTCATTAAATTTATCTTTAATAAATACAAGGTAAACTTTGAGCGAATCACATCACATTGAGGATGTGGAAGTACACATATCCAAAAATTATGTTATAATGTTTACAAAAAAAAATGAAAATCATGATTGAATGTGTTTTTTTAACAACCCATTTTAATAAAGTTAGGAAAACAGATTATGAAGAGTATTTTGGGTATTTTAATTGTCAAGGATTCTCAAAGAAAGTCTAAGAGATCTATCCAAATAAAGAAACACAATATATTTCTATTGTACACCTACGATGGGGACCTACACATGTATATTTTTGCTTCTCCCCTACATAAAATAGTTGAGACTTGGACCTACATGATGGACATACAGTGACAACTCCTTTCAAACAGGTCCCCCATTCTCTATAAAAAGTCCCCTTTTCTCCTCATTTAACAACTAAAAATTTTGAAGAAACCCCTGGATCACTCATTGTGTAGTACCTACGCCCTTGTCCCTTGATTTTCTCTGGTATCTCTCTAAAAGAAAAGAGAAGAGAGAATCAAAAGGGATCAACAATATCAAAGTCCCTTTAGGGTTCAAATACATTAAAAGTTTCATGAGAACTGTCATCTCTTAAGGTTTATCCACCAACACAAAGTCCATATCCCTAATCAGAGACGTTTGTGAGACTCTTACAAGGACATTAGAAGGGATCCATGGTTTTGGGATAAAACCTCACCCAAGTGTTGTACCCGGGTAGTTCATTTCAAAAGTCATATTCATATCGTGCAACCCTTGTTCCCTATGTGGGGCCTTTTTAGTTCCTCCCTGGCTCTGCATGGGAAATCTGCATGGTACACCTATGTGGTACACCTATGCATCATATATATGTCTAGGACCTATGCTCAAGATCTATATGATCCTCTCATGAAGCCTCATTCAAATCCACTCATGGAATAAATTCTCCCTCATTGGATCCCTTGTGTTAAAGTTCCTGTTTTGAAACCTCAATATAGACCTCCTAATTTATAAAACCATAGGGAAAGATACATCAGGCTATCTCCCATTTTGTTCTGTATTTCTAAGATTAGAGGTTTCCAACACTTTTCATACTAGACTGTCGGGATCCTACAGATTTAGGTAAGTTTTTATATCTACGGTCAGGTGAACCTTACCCCAATGAACGTTTTGAGGAGTTCTTGATATTTAATTCATGGGATATGACTCTATGCACCCCTTATCATCTCTAAAAACAGGAGCGTTAGGTTCCTAGTAGAGAGGGTAATGATCACACACATGATTTTCCCTTTAACAAAGGAAAAATATCCCTCCTCTCACGGGACCAATCAAATAGAAACTATCCTGGTGTAATCCCCTAACCTTCATGTAGGAGGTTGAGGTCTTGATCCTCTTTACCAAAACTAAATCCTTTACTTTCATTACATCCTTACATTGGACTCATTTTCAATGATAACTAAAGAGAGGGATGGATTTTTTATTTGGCCTCTATCACCGTAGGCCCTCCCCTCTTCCACCAATAGTAGATAAAGAATTTCTGGTTTGTTGAATCATTCACATCTTCATATTTCTGAAACTGAGGATGAATCACATGCTCTTAAGTGTTTGTGATGATTACAACAACCACAAAATCAGCCAGATATAATAAACTATGATAAATGTAACTTGTACCACAACTGGGAAACATAGGAAGCCTTCTTAGGGTCTTATCTCAAGGGGAATCCACCTCAAGATTAAACCCCAACCTTAATTCCCTTAATATGGGAATCTTATTTCAGATTATTCATTGGGTTAAACCCCCAAAACATCATTATTTAATACTTCATTCATGAATGTTTTAAAGGGAATCCTCTTCAAGTGTAAGCCCCAATTTATCTCTCTCAAAGGACCATAATCTCATATAAGACTTAATGAATGATGTGGGCTTTGATTCCCATCCAAATAGGATACATAGGAAGTCTCCCTAAGGTTCAAACCCAACACCCCAAATCACCATGTTATCTCTAGGTTATATCCCTAGAATGGTTTAATTCAACATGGAATCTCATATCCTTTCCAAGATCTGTGGGCTACATTGGTATAAGTCCTACACCAAACATTGACTAGGAATTTTCGGCCTAGATGTCCTTTTCGCAACACGTTAAACTATATAGTTAGGCCCTCATCACATGAAATTAAAATTTATGTTATGTCCCATTAAGTGGGACAAAACTACATGGTTTTTGATTCCTCTAACAAGGACACGTAGGTAGCACATCTATGGGTTCAATCCAAAAATCAAAACAAATTATATTTCCTTGGGTGATGCATATTCAAGAGTAACATTTTTTTAACTAGATGAAAATAAATTCTAGAGTGCCCTAATGAGTGGCGTAAAAACTAAAATCATCATAATAATTACTAATGAATATCTACGTAGTATATTAGAGGATATTATGTATGGAGAACCGAAAATATATAAAAATACCTCCATTTATGAAGAACATCGAATACATACATATGATTCTAAATTTCTATACATGATAATAATAGATTACCAATTTTACTATGATCGATCTCATACTTGGGAATTAATTAAGGATTCATGAACATATCTTAAATCTATAAGAGAGACCCATAGTAGGTGATATTTCCCCCCAAAAGGGTTTTATGATCTCAACCGCCAATCCTCTAGACCAATGAGAGTTCTTAATAGTGGTAGGTCAAAACAATACCTAAAGAACACCAGCCTTTGTAAAGAAATTATTGTTGGACATTGAACCATTGGGTATTTCTGATTCCATAAACAAATCCATTGGAAACTATTTAGAAATAGATATTCTTAACAAGAACACACATTCACAGGGAAACAGAAAAATTGTGAACCCGATATAAATCCACAACCAAGATGATAGCATTACCCACATGTCAGGCCTCTATAAATTGATAAAAGAGGTCCAAACAAGGAAATAGATCACTCATGTGTTCATCCAAAAAATATGCTGCATCTACAGGTTTTTTTATTCTTGTCTATCGTATATACATGAACTTATTTTGTCAGAACTCCCTTTAATCTGAATGAATTCCATAAATTTTTTACCTGTGAACGCCCTAGATACTTCTCAAGTAGGATCCTCATTGACTTGAAGGACATTGTCCCAAAATTAGAATATCCAATGCTGGATATCTAATGAACTGGTCCAAGAGTACCATCAACATGTTCTCATCCCAACCCTAGAGGCTTCTCAATAGACCCTCCAGATCAACAATATCCCCCCGGTCATCTAGTCAGCAATGACCAGTGGTCCAGAAGCAGATGGTGCCAACCACCATCTTTAACCACTTCAATTGCTTATCCTCTAAATTCAACCATCAATGCCTCCATTATTCTAGGATGATCAACCCAGAGGCCACCAATGACCTCATCCAAAAAAACATAGGGATAATTTTAAAGGGATCCTCCCAACAATATCCATTGCCAATGCCGCACGACAGTAAAACCTCCACATGATGAGGGTTTCGCCTTTGAATTTCCATCCTAGGTTCCTAAAACTCAGGAATGAAAGACATTCCATCAGGGATGAAAAATGGCTAATAGGGTGAATGTTCATAGATTTTCCCCTCCAAAGAATCCCACCAGCCCATTGGTAGAAAATAAAAATCTTGCATATACACCTATTCTCCATCAATCATCCAACCAATATTATCATCATGTATCATCTAATGAAGCCCACCATTCAAACTCAGTGGAGTACCATATGTAAGAAAATTCACCTTCCTCTATACAGCAATCCAGCAAATAGACTCATCTGGAGGATCCCAACCAATCCTGTCTTTAAAAACCGATGGAGTTCCACAAGAAGAAATATACACCTAATTAAAGTCATCATGCTTTCCATCAGGATCGTTTGGAAGAATTAATTTATCCCGTTCAACCAAATGAGGCAGGACCTCGCAACCAAAAATGAACACCTTTCTGCAACCACCAAGACTACCAAAAACCTCATTTGGAATTACCTGGAGAAGTTAATGTTAAATCTCAAATGAAAAGAAGAGGGTAAACATGACTCCATGCCCCTGCAGACGAGTACAGTTAGTATGCATTGGAAATAAAGGGAGGACAAAAGTAGGTACATTAACCTTATCTATATACAGAATGGATCTATATTCTTGTTTCAAACAAAGAATTCACCAATCAAAACATGGAAATGGTAAAAGGGAAGACACAAATTCCTTCCCCTATCTTATTGAATTTCTAAGATATCATCATGGAGAAAAAAATAGTACCTGAAGAACATAAGAATAAATTTATCCCCACAAGCTTGGGGGAATATCAACATCTAACCTCATAACAGATACATATCAATGATTTCTTCCTAGAGGGTAATAGGGAAAATTTCCAAATATTATTCAAACAACCTGATTGGGAATATACACATGTTCCAATTGGAGACAATGGGCCTTTCCTGATGCCCCCTCCATTGAAGAAAAATACACCTTCTCATGAAAACCACTTCTCATAACAAGGGTCCACAACTACTTGTAATATGGCATCTAAGAATATGTCTTATCAAGAACATTTGGAGAATCAAGAGACAATCTATGATATTGATCCACTCAATGTTGGAGTTATTCAAGTCCACGGACATTTTTTTGTTACAGCTTAAGATCATATCCTCCCATTACCAAATTATAGGAGTAGTAGTAGTAACTCTGAAGGTCCTCATTGGACATTTCATCTTGAAGGATATGATCCTGATAATCCATTCAATTTTGAGGCCTTATCTCTTTGTGAGAGACCCAATAATTGTCAGTTTGGATAGAAGATCATGGATCAAGGGGTCTCATTTATGATGAGTAGTCATTGGATGGTAAAATAATTTCTCAACCAGAATATAGCCCAAGGCGACGGTCATTATCTATATCATCCTTGGGTTATCTCCCTTCTAATTCTATAGAGGATCTCTATATCGATCTTTATAATGCTAATAAAATGTTAGATAAACACCAACTTTGGTCTGATTTTGTAGAATAACCTCCAGAAAATAACAATGTTGATTTCTTAAACAAGAGGAAACAACTAGATAATAATGAAATACCAGTCATGTTTTAGCATTTGGATACTCCTCAATAAAACATTCTAGAGATGCTGGAAGAATATTTTATGCATGAAATTTGTCTCAACATGTGAAAAAATCTTCATCACCTGAAATAAAAGGTATTACCTTATGAAAAATATACACATCATGCAATGGTAATAGAAGGGTTACAATTCCAAATTGTCTTGGCATCTATTCAACATTCTCAAAACCCAAATATCAAGAATAAATAGGGTTCCCTTCAAAATACATGCCTACATTCCTTAATGAGGTTGCAATGTTTGATTGAAGATACCCCATAAGGTGTTCATATCAGAATACAGGGTGTACACGATTCATTTCATTTCTCTAAACTCCAAATCCATCAAAGCCCACCAGAATTTGTCTCGTGCATTTTAATTTACCCATTTGCACTATAAAAAAATGAATTCTAATAAATACATAAGAGATTCATAGAACGAACAACGCTTGACTAGATTTTATTAAATTTACTTCGTAAGATATAATTCTATTGAGATAAATTTGCATCAAGAATATGAGAATATCGAGCTATCCATCCTCTAATAGAATTCCATTCATCAAATTGTCCAAATGTCTAAAATTGGATAATGTTCTTCCAAAATGTGTTATTTAAGTGAGTTCTAGATAATGAACCCAACAAAAATTTGGATAATAATTCATAAAAATATAAGAGAAGATGAACTAATATCAGACATAACATTTCAGGAGCCACTATATCCCTCAAGGATGGGTATTTTTAACATTAAAAATCCCCTCCCCATCAAAAGTCAGTTTTCTCCCAAATAGGGATGAATCAAAAAAAATGAACGCATAATTGAATCATCAACAGATACCCTTCATGTTACTATCCACCAAATAGTTTCAAAAGAACCATGTGATAGGAGGAAAGTCTCTTTGAGAACCGGGAAGAAGTAGATCTCACTGAAATACCTACAAAATGCCAAAAATTCAATATGTGTCATTAAATGTCGTCAATAACATCTTTTAAAATCCTAAATAAGCCTAATCTAGTTCAATGGAGTTATAGGATGATGTTCTTGTCGATAATGTGGTCTACACCGATGCAAAAGAAGGAGATGTGCATACCCAAAATCAGAGGCTTACCCAAAATATATGTATCCCCTCGAATAATCAACTTCCACCTCTTAAAAAGAACCTAATAAAGGAAAAGGTAAAGTTCATACCATGTCTCACCTTTCCCATGGAGAATTTCAATCTTTTTTTCTTGATGAATGATTTTCTCGGCAAGAGGATGACATAAATGAGTTTATAAGACTCAATGTAGAGTTACTCTGAGGAAATATTCCTATAAGATATGATCCACAAGAAGATCCTATGCTTGAACGTCTAGTAGTTACTCCTCATCAAAGAAGATTTTTTGGAAACTACTAGTGTAGATAATGAATTACATCCATTTCAAGTACAACTATAGAAGGTTCATGCACATCATTACAAGCCTGTCCCCATAGGTTGTCAAAGGAAAATACTGATAGTACCACCACCAGTGGTCCTACCAGTCACCACACCAATTCAGGCACTAGCCACTGCACCTATTTAGGTAATGGCTTAACTAGATGTTTCCAGAATTGTTATGAACACCATTGTGTCATTGATGAATTTATTAGAAGCTATAGAAGGGATACATTCACCAGTTCAACTGGAAAAGAAGTATTAACCTGAGTGGGTATATTGAAATCCCACCCCACCAAACATTGGGAATCCCATATTTAAAATTTTCAATGACCTAAGATATCCAAAGCAGTAGTTGATGAATTGTATCTATTGTTGTGATCCCATTATGGGGAACCATAAGCAATAAGATGCAGTGAAACTTAGATGCTTTGTAAAATAATTACAAGGGCTTCCCTTTGTATGGTACACAATTTTTTAGTCTAGATGAATCACAGGATGGGAAGATCTCTTTCAGATGTTATTTTTCCAGTTTTACTAAATTCTCTAGAAAACAACAGTTTTTGATATCACAAAATGTAATAAAAGGGAGAATGAAAGAGTCTCATATTTCATTTTTTGGTGGAAAGAATTAACATACTCTTTGAATCTACCTTTTCCTCAAGAAGAGTTACATCCCATTTCTGTATAAAATCTCTGTGTTGAGTTGTGAAAACCCTTAATCACTATGAAAAACACATCAAGGTTTCATGATCTAGCCTTGATTTCTAAATAGGTGGAGAATTCTATTGTAGAAGCTAAATCCATGTCCCAAGTAATTCCATCACCTTCGGGAAGAAGAGAAGGAAAAGGAGAGGCTGCTATAGTTACACATAAGTAGGCCCCTGTACCCAATCCTACCTAAAAGCCTAAATCATACTGTAGAGATCCACCTTCTGATTGTTAGAATAAATGACCAACTCATCAAGATGATCAAATATATCAAAGGTGAAGATAGTTTGAGGAGTTTAAAAACAAGGTCTATTATTTTCAAAATGACCAATTCCCTGACTACATAATCTTACATTTGGAAAACATATTAGTTATGTTTCCAAGGCCAAATAATCCTAACAAATAAGAAGATGAGGACCTCCAAAACAATTTCTCCTTTAACCAAATGTTGGGGAACCCCATCTAGGAGTTATTTTTAAGTACCTCCCACAAAAGATGGTAGACACTAGTCAACTAAAGCCGAATAATTCACCGGCCTAGGTAGAATGTGTTACTACTAATTATCCAGAGAAGAAAGGTGAGTGGAATGAATTCAGAAGTAATAATGTTCAGAAATTTGATGATTGGATAGTTAGAATAATAATCAACCAAACTCATGCCATTCTATGAACATAGTTGAAATAGCAGACTGTGTCTCCTACCACATCCACTATAAAAAAACAATTATCATTAAAATTCAAATCCTATGAAGGCCAATCCTCAAAGAATCAACATGGACATAAAGATAAAGAAAAAACATAAGAATGAGGGATTTTTTCAATGGAAATATTTCCATAACATTATAGGACCTCATGCCAACCATCTACAATACATGGGCACTACCCCACCAAATGGAACAATAAGAATCGACTTATGGGAGAAAATATTCATTATATGAAGATTTGATATTTTTCTCCATTAATTTTATTAACTTAACAGATCCCTATGCACATGATGTTTCTGATTATGAACCTTATTTCCCTAAACATGATTGCGGAACTGAAATACATGGTCATCATGATCGAGGATATAGAGGAATAAATGGTCATGCTAGATATCACTACTCTAACAACACCTCTGCTTGAACTGTTTATGTAGAATAATTATAGGGGAGACACCTCTAGTGGGATCAATAGGAATAAGGTAACTCCCCCACACATGATAGGGTATGCCCTGACATGATCATCATGGAGGACCAGTTAGAGGTTATGCCACCACCTTCTCACCGAGTGGCAAGTCCTAGTCGACTTAATCCACTAAGAGCATAAGAACATAAAATTTCTTATGCAAAAAGGGTACATTAACATTTAGAACATCAGATCCTAAGGTACCTATAAAATATAATGTTCATGTTGTAAAATGCCTAACTATGGATCAATAGTAAGATGTGTTGAAACAATTGGCCTAATTAATAGCCAAGTTATGAATCCTGGATGCCCAGAGTATGTCTAAGGATTTTTGGGAAGCACTTATTGAGGCTATGTCAATACCTGAATAGTTAGAAGTCAAGGTTGATACTGTAGATGTTAATCATATAGTGAATGGAAAAATATAATTCCAGGCGATCATATCTTTCATAGAACAAGATTAGGATGCTATTGTGCAGGGATACATCAGGCTATTATACCTATCCTGTAAGATCAAAAACACTAAAATCCTATGATACGTCACTGATAATGGCTCAAGATTCAACCTCATTCCCATTTGGACGCTTCGCCAACTAGGTCTTACATAATCCCACTTGTCAACCTCTACTATGATGTTACAAGGGTATGATAGGAAACGGAAAGAACCACTTAGATAAATTACACTCTGAACCAAGTTTGGAGATCTTATGTCTGGTTCAAAGTTCATGGATATCTGGCAGGGAAAAAATTTCATCATTATGTTGGTAAGACCATGGCTACATCATCATGAAACCATTTCTTCATCATACCACCAATTTCTTAAGTATTAATTCAATAGTAAAATTGGAGCATTTTATGGTGATAAGGCTCTATTAAAAAATTGTGAATCTCAGCATATTAATGCGAAGTTCTATCACACAAGGAGAAAAATGTCCATGTAAATGATGTTATAAGAATAAATGATCTGAATGGTCTAGAGAGGATCCCATCTAACTCATTAAATAATCTTTGTGCTGATTACAAGTTACACATTAATAAAATTGAAACGGTGGGAACAAATACAAGCACTCATCTAGTGGATTCCATAATTTCAGTTGTGGAAATCAAACCTGATGGTATAGGAGAACTCATTAACTCTCCAAATTCTGATGAAAACCAATACAGAGATGTATTTGTTTCATCTATCAAGATTCATAAAGTCTCTTCTTTATCATCTAGGATGAAAAAAGTTGTCATAATAATGGAATAATATTGAGATGTTGATTCTTAGTCCATCATCTTCCCTTTATAGATTCATGAAGACACTTCCTAATCAGTTAAGCCCAAAATGGTTTCCTCCACTTCTGGATTTCTAAATGTCAACTCCACCCCTAGCTCTGAAAATCTCTCTTCCTCACCTTATATCCAAGAAGAGTAAGAATAAGTGACACATGAGAAAAATGAAGAAGAGTAATATCTCAGGGAATCCCCTCCATTATTTGATAATGGAGTCTCCACCCTTGTGGATGAACTTATAGAAATAAATATGGGTATAGAGGACGGTCCACACCCCACTTTGATTAATGCGCATACAACTCCAGAAGAATAATAGGTGTATACATCCCTTATAAAGACACACTGAGAAGTGTTTTCTTGTAATTAGACATAAATTCTAGGCCTTGAACCTAAAGATGAGACCCATCATTTGGGTTTGTAGAAGGTACATCAGGGATATTAGTAGGAAGCAACAAGAACACACCCGACTCATGCTTCAAAAATTGAAGGTGAAGTTAACAAGATTATAAATGTTGACATCATCTGAGAGGTGAAATATTCAAACTTTTTTGACCAATATTGTCCCAGTGAAATAGATGAATGGGAAAAGCAAGGTTTTAAATAATTTTAGAGATCTCAATTGAATTTTCCAATAGATGACTTCCCAGTTCTAATCATATTAATCTTGGTTTACGGAAAAATTGTCCAGGAATATCTCACCATTATAGATAGAAACTTTAGGTAAAACCAAATCTGGATGGCCCTAGAAGATGATGAATCTATAGCATTCATATCCCTTCAAGACAAATTTTCCTATAGGGTGATGCACTTTGGCTTCAATAATGTTAGTGCATCATACCAACGTGCTATGCATAATATCTTCAAACCATTTTTTGGAAAATTTATTAAATGATATCCTCATGATCTAGTGTTCAAATCCAGACAATGTTCTGGTCACCTGTCTAGCTTGGAGACCATATTTATCATTTTTTGATAGTGTAATATGACGATGAACTCTTTGAAATGTGTTGTTAGGGTTACCTCAGAAACATTTCCCAGTTTTTTGTACAGCATCATAGCATCAGAGATGATTATGTGAAGACTAAATATATCTCGAGTTTGTAACCTCTTTGAAATAAAAAAGAGTTTAGGGGAATTTGAGGACACATGACCTATATCCGACACTTCATAGATAATCTGGAAGGAAAGTGATTTCCCTTCACAAAATTGCCCTTCCCTCAAGAAATACCCCTTGAGTTTACTGGTATTAATTCCACATGTTTATGAACATTTCTCATTCTTTATGTTACACCCTTATAGATATCACTTGGTGCCTTCCTTGTGAAAAAAAGTGATGGTGGGAATGAAAAAACCCTTTATTATCTCTGTCAAAGAATGCTTGAGGCTGAGTCTCGATATTCATATATTGATAAATGCTACCTAGAATTAATCATTGAAATTTAGAAGCTGAGGAACTATCTGTAGCATCACAAGTTCCACTTGGTCTCTCATAATAACCCAGTTAAATTTATCCTTAGTTGTTCAATGCGGAAAGAATGTGTGGAAAGGTGGGAAATTATTCTACAGTAGTTTGACATACATTTAATTCCATTGAATGAAATACAAGATGTTGATTTGGAAAACTTCATTGTTGAACACCCATCTATACAAGGGACAACATTGAATAATGAGGTACCTAATGAAGAAATATTATGTATTCATAATTTTCCCAAATATGGGAAATGTATTTTGACGGTGCTTCTAGGATTCCAATTTGAAAGAGAATGTATGATGCTAAGATCAATAAATATTGGCTAGAAATTCTACTTATCTCCCTAGAAAAAAAATTATTACCATATTCCTTCCTATCATCAAAAGGTGGTACTAAAATGAGATAGGATATTAGTCTCTCATTATAGGTTTTAAATTTTCAATCCAAATACCAATGAATAATATAGAAGTGGAGGGTGACTTAGGATTGGTAGTAAAAAATATCTATGGGATTACTTAATCATTAAATAGAGTTGAAACCCCATTGTGATGATGTTAGAGGGTTAATGTTATAATTTTCCTTAGTGATGACATTTTCATGAAACCCATGGTCACAAAATTCACAATATGATGCATTGGAAAACGTAGAAACACCCCTGGATGATCCATACAAGGAAAAAACTATCAAATGGATCACTCATTATTGTATGGTTTCATCTTTTTCTCAAATCATAGAAAGGGGAATTAATGTAATTAGTCATATACCCGATCCAAATAGTCATACCATTGAATGGATAACACCTATCATCGAATATCTATATGATGGATTACTTCCACTGAATAGAGTTGGAAGAGAGATGATCTGGAAATGATTGGTAAATTTCACTCTTTTTGATGGCCTAAATCATCAAAAGATACTCTATAGATGTGGCTCTGATGAAATTAAACTCAAATGCATTGATGGGGAAGAAAATGTGGTTGTCCTGAACGAATTAAATGAAAGAGACTATGGTTCCCACCAGTCTGGGTAGATTATTATTAGTTAAATCTGAAGGTTTGGATACTATTGGCCTTCAATGATGGAGGATGGAATAGATTTCACTAAGAACTATCATCACTAACAAGTGTATACCAATTTCAACCATTAACACACAGAGTTTCTACCAACATCCAAATACTCCTAGCCATTTTCTATATTCAGAATGGATGTAGTGGGGCATTATCCCTGAGCTATAGCTAACCAGTTCAAGTATATAAATACTGCTACAAAATTCTTCTCCAAATGGGCTAAGGCAATACCCCGCCAATAAGTCAGGGCCAAAAGCATTGTTATTTTCATCAAAGATAATATCATTAGTGAATTTGGTGTCCCTTATAACATATTGATCTAAAATGGCACAAATTTATGTTCTAATAATGTTGGAAGCTTTATCAGTAGTACAATACTAGGTCTAACCATTTATACCGCTATCATACAACGGATAAGGGAAAAATATAGTTTTTTAACAAGACCCTATCAAATATACTCTATAATATGGTGGACAAAAATAATAAATAATTGTCTGATATGCACTTTCATGCTTTATGTTCTTACACATCTATGACATGTATGACCACACAGTCAACCGTGTATTCTTTAGTATATGGGATAGAAGCAGTTCTTCCCATTGAACTTCAATTTCCATCATTCATAGTTTCTATCTATGATCATATATCAATAGATGATAAATACAAGAAAATGGATGATGAGTTGGAGAGATTGGATGAAAAAATATTGAATATATTGCATGACATGGATTTCTATCAAAACATAATAGCTTTAAATCTAAACAAGAATGTCCACCTTTATTAATTCCTCCAAAGAGAAATGGTTTTGGTCATTAGGGATCCATTAACAGTAGGGAAATGATACTCCAATTCTTAATAAAAATGGGAAGGACCTTATTTCATACATAAGGTATATTCTTATGTATCTTATTCTTTAATCTCAATGGATGGAGAACTCATTAAAACTCCAAAAAATTTAAGGTTCCTGAGAAGTACTTTGTGCAAACATGAAAAGTTCTTTCTAATTGTATGAGGATAAACTGTGTTAAAAAAATATAAGTCCTAGTTTCATGACGTAAAGTGATGTAACAATCATCAAACATGTTGTGCAATGTTAATCTTTATAGCATCATCATCCATGTAACATGATGATAAACTGGATGACATGAAGTCCTAGTCACATGAAATAAAACTAAAAAACACCGTTTTTACTCACCATGTGACGTTAAACTATAAGGTTGACATCCCCTTGTTTGATGTTAAAGAATCCCCCGTGGTATCAAGAGTTGAAATTTCGGTGGTCCTTTATAAGGTGAATGGATTCAATGCATAAGAACTATTCATATCATTTCCACTCCAAAGTGGAACTTGCGCCCCATTTCATCTATATGATTGAATCAAAAACAATATGGAGAGTAATATTTAAAGAACTAACTATGGATTTATTATAATTCCAATGATAAATATAGTGACACCCAGATATCCAATCATGGGTCTAGTCATGATAAAAAAGAAGAAGAATCCCTTTCTGTCATGACCCGTCCTTAGTGCCCGTGCCGTGACTACCCCAAACCCACCTTCCATAGGCCAGGGGCTGGCGACTAGCACCAAGGTGTAATTCCCGATGAAAAGGGAAGGCATTGCCTTTGCAAAGTAAACAAACACCACAGAGGAAGCAAGCAGAAGTAAACACTAAGTAAAAACTTGGTACAACAGTAAGTGCGGAAAAGTAAGTGGACCAGAATACAAACTCAAACTGAAAGTAAAGTACAACTGGAAGGGAAAACAGCAACTGAAAGTAAAGCCGTAGCCTCGAGCTATCAACTGGAAGTCCCACCTGAAGGATGGGTACAGATAGCCTCCACAGCTCCTCGGGTCCAGCCGTCCGCTCTGAGTACTCCCCACCCAGTGATCCACCTTTGGGTACCGGCCTGCTCCTCGTGCCTCAAACACGATCAGCGTTGTCCTTCATCTGTAACCAACACAACGTAGTGCGGGCATAGCCCATGCAGGGGTGAGTATAAGCTACTCAGTAGAGACCCCGAGACCCCCGAAGGTCTCCCAGAATCCACAAAGGATAATCCACAAAGAAAAGATACAAACACGAAGTAACATCTGACTCTACTTAGGTATCTGCTCATACATATACCTTAGTCATCAATTACAGTTCTCTCCAACCTCCGAGCCCAAGTACAATCACATCCACACAGGAAAAATCACAAGCTGATCCACAGAGGAAAGCATAACGTAATCCACAAAAGAAAGCAAGTCAAGATTCAGCTCACACAGGTATAATTCTTCGTATGATGATAGTGATGATCAGATATAGCCACTTTTTCATCTAAGACATCGGACCCACAAAGGATCGATAGGTACTAACCCCCGCAATGACCCACAAATGGATCTGACCCACACAGGATCGATAGGTAATAACCCCTGCAATGACCCACATAGGATCAGACCCACACAGGATCTGTAGGCACTGGCCCACACAGGACCAATGAGCGCTGACCCACACAGGATCTGACCCACACAGGATCGGTAGCTCTGATCCACTTAAGATCTCTGAGTGCTGTAGTCGTCACCAACGAATCCACGGAGGATTTCTGCACAATCCTCATAGTCGTCGCAGTCACAGCCAGCTCTACGGTTCCCGCACACAGCAAGCTCGTTCAGGAGGGACCGCTCCACAAGCCGAGGGGCTGGTACATCAACTGACACATAGTCCGGAGTTGATGTATCCAAAAGTTCTGTATCGTCAACAAGAACTCAATGTCATAGACGGCGCGTCAATCGGATGCCTGGTCTTAGAGTTATTGGCTTTTTCGTCCCAGGGGCCCAGTTAGTTTTTAAGTCAAAACCAACCCGACCATACTCCAATTACGTCCAAACCTGGAGCAGAGTAAGCCAAAAGGTTTTTCTCACTAAGAGGAATCCAACAAAGTCGATGGCACATCAATCAGACATCCGGAGCTCAAGTTATAAGTGTTTCTACTCCGAGGGCCTGGTTGGTTTCGTGTACGAACCAACCCGGCCAAACCCCAAGTACTCTGAAACCATGAGTATAATATATCGAAATCACTGTCTCGGTCCAAGGCTCGCATTCCTGCTGACGGTTCATCTATCGGAGGTCTGCATCCCATGTTATGGGCAAAATACCGTGAGAGGTCCGGAAGTGGGGGTTTCGGGCCCGGACCGACCTGGCCCAAGACCCCCCCTGGGTTGGCCCGAACCGGGTCGACCCGACCCAGGTCCGGGTTCGGCCTGCTTGGGAAATGCCCATCTCGGCTTGGGCAGATGGCCCAGTGCACTGGCCAGGGCCAAGTGGCTCGGCCGTTTCGGCCGAGCGGATGGGGAGTGCGGGGTGGCATGCCGCCCCCCGCCAGCTTGCAACCGCGGCCCCCATGGGGGGCCGGTCCTTGTCAACGGACGTGGCCGAGCGCCGCGTCCCACCTCCCTCGGTCTTGCGCGGTCATGGGACCAGCGGCTTGCCGCCACCGCCTCATGGCGGTCGGCCGGTGCCGGCCACCCCCTCCGACCGCCGGCGCCGCTGTGCCGGCTAGGCGTGCTGGCGGAGTGTTCCACGGACCACCAGAAGAGCTCCGGTGGTCGGTTTTGTCTTCCATCTTTTCCAACAGCCCTCCCAGGACCGGTTCTTCACTACGAAGACCTCACAACGCCCGTGCGGCCTGCTTCATGGTCGCCTGCCGATCTGCACACCAAGAACGAAGAGACTGTGGGTTCCGACTTGTTCGTTGGTCTGCACCCACCGCGTTAGCGGTTTAAAAAGGCTTCCGACAAATGTAAAACACATTCCGATGATATAAATCACATTGATTTAATTGAACCAAAACCCTTACCTCAAGCATTGTCGAGTGAGGGTTCGTCGCAGAAAAGCACGTCGCGGAAGTAGGCATCGTGGAAGGGGGATCGTCGCATCGTGGAGAAGGAACGTCACGAAAGAAGCGTCGCGGAAGAATCGTCGCGGAAGAAGGGTCTATGGCGTCGCGGTACAAGGCGTCGCATAGTCGATCTCTGAGTATTCAGCGTTCTTCGTCGGAGATCGGTGCGTTCTTCGCGTTCTTCGCGTTCTTCGCGTTCTTCGACAAAGAAGATGAAGATCTTCAAGCCTCCCCTCTTTCTCCCAATCCCCTCTCAACACAACTAGAATAATTAAATAAGAGTTCTCTTATTTTATTTCTCAAGACATGCGTTTTAAAAATTCATAAACGAATCAAACAATTAATTGAATTAATTGCAACATTTAAACTACCCAAATTAAATGAGGCGTTTCATAATAGAAAAACGCAAGGGTTGACTTCCAATTAGTAGGGGGTGCGGGTGCGTTACCTTAATAAAGGAGGGAGGTTTAGGAAGAAAAGAAACGGTGGGGCTCGTGTGGGCCACACCTCACAAATATCCTACCAAGTGGGTAGGATATTGTGGGTCCCACATCATCCACTTAACATAAGTTAAGAAAAATAAAATAAAAATCGATTGCACCACTTTTATTTTATTCCTTAACTTAACCCCAAAAATTAAATACCACACCCGAGAAAACGCAACTCTGGAAGAGGTGTTTCTAAGAAAATATTGGCACTGTGATTCCATCGGTGCCCTCAGAATTTGATTCTGAGCACCGGTTCAAAAGTTAGAAAACCCCGCTTATTCGTTCACTGAACGTACCCGAGCTAAACTTTGAAAAAAGATTCTCGGCACACCGGACCTCAGAATTAGATGCCGTCAGAAACCGCATTCTTGTAAAATTCCCATGAAAATTAAGAAAACAAATTCATTGAATTTTTCAGGTCTTTACACTTTCATCCTTGTGTGTATGAATCAAATATGAATAGGTAATGGTTCTTAAAGAACTATATATGGCTTGATTCATACCCCAGTAAGATATGTAGTGTATCTTCAGTCCCACACCCTCGTCGAGCCACAATGTTTCTTTCATGTCAGGTGACCCACATCCTCACTACATCATGATAAATTTCACAGTTCTGTGTGCTTTGATTCTCATTCCAATTAAATACCTAGTGACTCCCAGATCTCCTATCATGGCCCTAAATACAACCATAAAAGAATCAATTTCCCCATTCCATGTATAGGTTCCAATTATTTACTAGAAAATCTTCCTAAACACATGGATTGATTCTCATGACATTTTGGATATTGGTCCCAACAATTATTTTTGAAACTATTAAAGCCATTTTTTCTCACATCAACATTCAATGCATGTGGGGAACCATATTCATGAACAACATGTTACTTGATTCTATCCTCATCAAGATATAGTGACACCATAGTCCAATTCCCTAGCACAACATCATTATATTTCCTTCTTCTTATGTCGGTTCACCCACATCCTCGCTGAATGACATTAAACTCCATGGAAGTTCAAGAATAATGTGTGGCTTGATTCTCACCATCATGAGATACATAGTGACACCAAGATATCCTCTCTCGGGTCCAAATGCATTTTTTTAAAAAATAATAATAAACCCCCTCTTTATCCCTGTGTGTCTGATTCCAATATCCATAAGTGATATTTCATGAACTACATGTGGATTCATTCTCATTATATCGAGACATTTAGTGATTCATGTATTTCCAATCATAGGTCCATCAACAATTTTGGAAAAGAGTCCCCCCTCTTTTTCCTTGTGCATGAATCAAATCATCATAGGAAACATTTCTTGGACTTATGGACTGGTTGTAATTGAAATGGGATACATGGTGATTCTTAGGCATCATACTTTAGGTCCAACCATTAGTTTGGAAATTATAAAAATCCCTTTTCCACATGCCAAAGCCAAATTGGTGGGAAGAACATTTCTTTAGAACTACATGTGGATTGATTCTTTTCCCAGTAATGTACATAGTGAATCCTTGATCTTACACCATGTTTCAACCACAACATAAACATAATTTCTATATCATTCATCAGTCAAAACTCTGTATTATAAATGAATATTTTACCACTCCATGTTTCTAAGTCCAAGCACATATCACATGGGATTAGGAATTTAGTAAAGGAATTTTCTACCTAAACAAGGTGTCGTAATCCCTATTAGTGTTCTCAGTGGTCCTGGTTGTAAATCCAAAAAAGAAATAACAAATTTCCTCATCTCATTACAATAAACATCATGTTATTC
Organism: Viscum album; assembly: GCA_963277665.1. Lineage (NCBI taxonomy): Eukaryota > Viridiplantae > Streptophyta > Magnoliopsida > Santalales > Viscaceae > Viscum > Viscum album. The sequence goes on from OY728166.1 coordinate 1,318,951,565, forward strand.
TTAATAACTATGTGTGGTTTTATTTTCATTTCCAGGAAATAAGTTGTGAGGCCCATAATTTACTCCTGGGCTCAATTTCAATGTTTTCATCACTTCACATCAGTTCACCAATGTCCTTACCGTATGATGTTGAACTACCTAGAATTGTAAGAACTATGTATTGATTGATTTTATTTTCATTAATATACATAGTGAAACTTAGATCTTATATCTCGGGTCTAGGTGCAATTTAAAAATATCCCTCTCCCTGTGTATGATCCAGGCCTATATAGGGAGACCAATTTATAGAAATATGTGCTTCTAGATTACTACCCATACAGGATATAAAGTAACACATAGATTTTAGATCCTTTTCCATCTTCCATTTAAAATAACATTCCCCTTTCCCTGCATATCAGCTAGACTTATGAAGAAACCTTCTTAAAGAACTATATAAATCTTGATTCTCTCTCTAGAAAGATACCTAATGACACCTGGGTCATATCCCCTAGTCCAAGAACAATATAAATCATTATGTCAGAATCGTTCATTTCCACACCGTATAACAATAAACTTATTGGGTTATTTAAGAACAACATGTGGATTGATTTTTCCTTATACAAGATATTTAGTGACATCCAGACTTTTATTTTTGGGCTTAGTCACAACATGATGAAAATAAAAAATCATTCCTCCCATTTATGAGTCATATATATGTGAGGATATTTAATTAAAGTTCGTATCTTATGTATTAACTGATATTTCGAGAACCCCCATTATTCTCCAATAATGAATTTAGTGTGGGTGGGGGACCTTTATTTAAGAACTACATGTGGTTTTGTTCTCATCCGTATGAGATACATAGTGACATTGAGATTCTATATCCTGGGCCTAACCACAACATGATATAAAATTGAATCTATTATACTATGTACAAATCAGATATACATGAGAAGGTTCAATACAAGTTCTCAGCTAACACATTATTTTGTATCAAATAGAACTACATATGGATTCCTTTTTCTCTAAAAATATATGTACTGACACTTGGGCCATATACCATATTCTTGACAAAATATTCAATTTAACTTCATGTAAAAACCCATTATATCCTTTCCACCTAAATTCAAACTATAGGTACCTTAAGAACTGAATATGGATTGATTCCCATCTCATTGAGATATCTATTGAAAACTAGGACATAAATCTTAGTCTTTTTATTGTGTCAAAAGAATATTCCCCCTCTCTCACATATAATTAAAAATTTATACATGAGTATTTATTTTGGGTCCCCTTTTTAGAGACCACCAATAAAAAAAGAAATGTACACATTCTACATATTATCCAGATCTATGTAAGGGACTCCAAAATCATGGAAAATAATGGTCTGAACACTTCCCTTATGCATTTTAAATTACCCATTTTTCATTTCATTCTCTTAATTTTGATCACATTCATGTTTTCATAATCTATATTCAGTTTCTAGTGTCCGAATATCTTATAACTGAGAGCTCTGTTTCCTGGAAATGCAGTACATTCCCCCAGTTTTCCTTGCATCAGTTTCTCTCATAACATGCATATAATCCAAAGAATTATATTGTTTATCTGTACATCACATTCGTTAGTTTTTTCTATATAATACAACCCCTATAACATGTTTTTAAAATAGAAGTAACTTCACTATTGTGAGAATCCTCTTCTGACCCTCTAATCTTTGATGAAAGTATGCAGTAACTCGTTATTTAAATCGGCCATCCTTTAAATATTTTCCCCGTAGCTGTTATTTTGACCAGAATGTCTTAGGGATCGTGGTTTACACTTTTCCCTATCACATGATCAAATAATAATGGAATAACCTTTGGTCATTTTACCACATATAATTCAATGTTTCCATAAAATTATTGTCCTAGTGGTACAACCTAAAACTAAAATAACCATAGTACCTATTTTTGGGTTAGTCCTTCATAGAGATTATATTCCCCCAATTCTATGGAAATTATGACATGAAATACCCCTTATGTATTTGGTACATTTTATCCATAAACCAAACTATGTTCTTGGGAATATCCGAATGTCCATGAAAATTTATTGGATTTTAGTAATAGATTGTAAGAATTATTGAGAGATCCTTTATCTGAATATGCAGTATACGCCGCTAGGTGATCTTGCATAAGTCACCCACATAACGGCTCTATCAGTCAAATGATTCCACTATTTTAAAATGTAGAATATGACCACGATGGTCCTGTATAATACATCCCCAAAACATGTTTTTCGAATATCTATAACTTCATTATTGGAAGAGACCTCCTCTAATGTCATTTTTTCATTTTTCTAGTATCATTATATGGATTTGGGAGTCCACAAATCACATATTACAAATTTCTCCTTCTATAACTGAGTATATTGTCATTTTTTCTAGATAGATTACTGATAACTAGAAAATTATCAAACCTTCATTAAAAGCTGAAGATATTAAATCAAAGCTCGTAATATCCTTGTTGAATGACATAAAAATACACTATATAATATCCTTGCTGCATGGCTAGAAACTAAACTACATAATGTCCTTTCTTCATGAATTGAAACAGCACAACAAAATTTCCATGCAACAAGACTTTAATCTACATAGAATAATATTATAAATCCCCATTCTAACAAAAAACGTACCCTCCATCACACATAAAATTTGTGTGGGATTGTCTTCCCATTCATCGCATAAGTCATGCAGATGATTCAATTTTTACTAAATGTCATTCCTTTGCAAAGAAACACACTATAGTCTTGAGACATCCAAATCTTAATCATTATTAATTCATTAGTAAAATAATGTTATAATTATTGAATTCTATTTTACATGACATCGTAGTACGTGCCCCAAGTTGGCCTTGCATATCCACCTACATAACAGGCCTGTCAGCCTAAAGATGCCACTAATTGACTATGTAGTACATTCCCCAACTGTTCTTGCATAAAACAACCCTTATAATGGGGCTTCCTCTAGTGGTAACTATGTTCTCAAGAGAGAAATTATCTATTCTAGAATACCATATTTTATATTTGTAAATCACAAAATTGTCTTATTATTTAACATTAAAGTATCTAATGAATATAGGAACATAACAATCCATCAATCCTTGTTTCGGTCATAATATCAAAACTCATGGTCAAAGCTATTGGACCTAAAAACCTATATTTATTAGTCTAAAATTCCTGATTTTAAAAAGCAATCCAAAAGAGACATAACCTTCACCAGGTTGAAAACCTGCAAAGGGCACCTTGGACAAAAGTCGAGTCTCAACTCGCTAGTCATATACTATATTCAGTTTAGACAATATCAAGCAATAAAAGTTAAAAAGAAAAACTTGTTTGACTGAAAACCCAAAATGGGAATCCTAATAAAAAATAACATCTCACCCACTAATTCCCCTCTATATTTATCTTATAAAATAATTATAGTGATAACAAAAAAGATACAATGTTCTTAGGGTTTCCCATTTGACCCTAGCAGCAATAAAACTGCCCTAACTATGCCCATTGGCTTAAGTAAAAAAATCAACCACACATACATTCCTATTATTATAATTATGATTATCTAGAATAAATCTATAATTTTATGAAACTACACCTTAACGTTATGATTATAGGTAAAAATAAAGGATATATTTATATATTTAGAAAATATAATTTTCATTTATTTTGAAAAATCCTAGGAACATACACAGAATGGGGTCTCAGTATCTTATGTTACAAGAGGCTTTCAACATGACTTAACATTTGTTGAATAGCCTCCTAGGCTCTATCTATCTCTTGTTGAAGTTCAGTCAACTAGCCAGCTTCAGTCTCCTCATATTTTTGAAGTGCTTCCATGGAATCCCGAATGGTAGTTACCCCTTCTAGTTGAACCTATCTTAATGATTTATGGTGTTGTACAAGTACCTATTGAGGAGTATCTAGATATTTCGTATGATGCAACACCTCTTGCTAAAGGTGTGACACCTCTGATGTATGTTGTTAATTTTTCCAGCTGAACTCTCCAAACATTGTGTTGTTGTTGGCCTCAGCCTGGGATACTGTATCCTAAAAACCCTCATCATTAGAAAGCGGTTTAGCCATTTTAAGTTCATGCTGATATTTCTTCTCTTCATCCCACTGATGAATAGTCTCTTTCACCCCATTATAAATTAGGCAATAATCAAACCCATCAAATCCCAGTTTGATCAAAGTGTTATATGTTAGAAAAAATGTGGGGGAACCTCTTCCAAAGGCATCTCATAGATCATTTTACAAATGATTCAGCATGTATTTCCATGCATGATACCAAGGAAAACATGTAGCTCTAATTATGAATGAGATTCACTTCCATGAGTTGGGATGTATTCTGGAATCAAATAAATCAAGGAAGTTCCTTCCTCTACTCCCTCTGAACCAGTGGATGCCTCACCTTCCATTGTTGGTCAAGCCAATGAAGAAGTTTCACCTTCACACCTAGCTGTAGAAGATGATAATGAATAATGATGATTTCAAATCATTATTAGCTTTAAAATAGTAGAAATAATGTACCATGATCAAGATAATTTCTGACATTTACCAAAAAATAATCTGGAATCTTGTATAAATTCTTCCTAATACTTATAACTTCAGACATTAAAACAATGACTTCTTGGGGAGGGGCACACATCTGATATTGTTTAGCAACCATGATCACATTCTTTAGAGCATCTTCAAATTCTGGATTCTCAGTCAGTATTTCAATAACATCATTAGAGGTAGTATGGAGTGGAATCCCCCATTCGTTAAGGGCCTTTCCAACATTATCTATAGAAAAATTGGTATAAGTTGATTTTTGTTTTGTGAAATATCATATAAAATAAAAAATATTTATGAAAAATGAAATAATGAAAAAACTCACACCCTTTATGCTCCTCAAGAATGTTCCAAAACAACTTGATAGATCTTGGAATATCAATATCTACATTAAGAGAATCCATAATTTTAGTGTATACATCTTTGTATATAACACCATCCTCACCATGTAAGGTATCCAAAAAATATTGATCACGACCATCATTGGCTCCACTAACATTTCTCTACACAATCTCTTAAAATATCATGATGTTGTAGGACTTGATGAGTTCGGACCAACACTGAAATATTCCTTGATGACTTGATGTTGTAGGACTTGATGACTTCACATGATCCTCGTTTCTCCTTTATGGAGCAATAAGGGTATCAACATTGATCACCACAGGGTCATCTGGTGAGGGAAAAAGGTTTAAGATATTATGAGTATAGGAATTTTAGAGGCATGATATGATACTAAAAAAAGTACATCTAACATTACCATTAACCTATTAACATCCTGTAGAAGTGGGAGTAGGCACAGGCACAACCTTTGAGACTTAATATATGAAGGTGTAAGATTTATCATCACAAATCATTACTTCCCCCGGGGTGTCCTTCACAATATTGAAGGACCAATACCCGATCCTTTATGGGAATAAAGCAATAAGGATCCATCCAAAAGATGAACATAGTTGAAAAATGTGTCAAGAAAGTATTAATATCATATAGAAGTAAAAATAATCACATTGATGTACTCATCAAACCAAATTTAATGCCCACGTTTTCTTCATATCATTTGATATTGGAGAGATTGTTCTACGCTCTTATTAGAGGATAATTGAGGTAACATCGAATGAATTTTCGTCACCATCACCTCCATCATTGTCCTACCTCGAGAGAGAGACATGGAGACCTGAGGGTATATTTCACCATCTCAATAGGGGTACCGTAGGCCCTTATTTTTGTGTCTCAATATACTTTTATGCTGATTCTCCTTATCTTATTTCAAACTAAAAAATGAGATACCATTAAAATTAATAATTGTGGGAGAATGATTAGAAAATAAAAAGAAGAAAAGGTAAATACATCATCATTATTAACATAAAGGTCCCATTCCTCTTTAGGGTGAACAATTATCCCTTCAAGTATTCCTTGATCCAGCATGCTCAATACTCGTTTCATGGCTTGAACATGGTCATTGGTTTCATAAATGAAAGAATCTAGCTCGTTGATATACTAATTTACTTCAACTAAATTATTTTATAGATGAAAATCATTGGGTTCTTTGATATCACTGAATTCTAGAATTTGACGGTCAGACTAGAGAAAATCCCATGCATCATTGAGATTACAGGTCCTGCTTTCCCAATAATTGATTGTTAAGGGTCACACATAATTTTATTTTGATGTTGATGGCTATGGAAAAAACTCAATGCCCTCATATTTGAGATCCTATTTAGGCCTTTTTTATTCTTCATAAGAACGAGGGGACGGGACGAAAACCTCTTCCACATGATGGCGGCTAGATCACCTTGGCACTAGGGCTGCTACCTCATTAACCTTAGCTTACTTGGTGGATTTTATATGAGAACATTTTTAAGGCATGGAATCCTCTATATCCTCTACATCATATTTTGTTTTGGACTTATTTTCCCACACGCCATGATTAGCAGTTGTCATGGCTTCTACCTGATATATTCTTTTGGTCAAAGCCCCCTGGGTGTATAAAGAAACCCAATCCTAGCATATCTTGAATCTAGTTCAATTCATGCCTCTGATAGAGGTATTGTGATTGACATTTTGGATGCCTCTAGAGCCATAAGGATCCATAATTGTTTTTCTATAATTGGGATCTTCTCATGAATAACATGTGTGTGGGAGGTTCTTGATTATTGAAGACCTTTGGACTAGTGAAAAAACTGACAAGGGATTTAAGACTCATATATAATATCACTATCAATGCGGGATACCAATACACTATCCCTGAATTCCATCATATATGCCCTAAACACATTATTCTTTTCCTTACCATCATAAAAAAATGTTACAGTTGGTGGATTACCATATGAAAAGAAGGTGAAGTTTCCAGACACATTCAATGCCTTTAGCACCTCATGAGGCTTCAGAGTCAAAGGCTGAATCCTTGATACTTTTGAAAAAAAATGTGGTAAATCCATTATTTGTATCCTATCTAAATTCATCGCCAAATATAAACTAAAAGTTTATCAAATCTATCCCCATATCACCTATAATGGTCCTATAAGTCTAAACATTGCCTTCCCATTGTATAAATGCAATAAACAAAGATATATTATTTCTAAAACAGGATCGGAGAACCCCTTATGCATCCTCTCTACAAACTTGGAGGCAATAAAAAAAGTCCCTAGCCTCACACTTCCACTGGACCCAAGGACTGGGATTCGGTAATTTCTTTTCCAAATGGATTGAAAGCCATCTAGGTGTAATTTTTCTTCAATCTCGGGCCTAACTCTATAACCACAATTTGTGTACCTTCCTTTCTCCAATGTGGGAGAAAACATGCCTGAAGCACCCTGATTATCTGTAGTTGGGAAAATGATAGTGCATTTTTAAGTAGGACCCTTCTCTTTTTCTGGTTCTAAACAGGTTCACATCCACACTTCCATATAGACATTATCCCTAGGATGAGGATACCCTTTTTCTTTATGAAAATTCATTGTTATTATTAATGGCACATGGACCAATTGTGGAATACTCTCATCATCATCTAATGTTGTATTTTTTTTTATAAATTCATCATATATTTACTCAAGAATTTAATCCTTAGAGGTTTGGTAGACATCCCACAAACTGATGTTGACCTCTCCATGCATTAAATGAAAAGAACTTGCATACATATTCCATCGGCTCAGTAATTCAGGAATGTTGTGTACATTCTTGTAAATATTAGTATGTCCTAACTAGATGGACTTATAAATATGAACATATTAAACCTGTATTTTGACCCCTATATATATTTGGCATACCCAAAATTTCCACATCCATTTAGGCCTCACTTTCACTCTAGATCAGAGTTCCCAATCTTCTTCCCAACCATGAGATTGATCTATCTTTGAAGCATGAAAATCATAGTCATATAATGGAGGGATTAGATATACGACATGATCCTTTATTTTAGGACTAAAACCAATATGATTTAAGATGCATCTAATAGGTATTTGTTCCCATTAATGGGGATACCCTTCATAGATATGTTGAAACTAGGAGCACTGATGTGTTTCACAAACCAAGTCTTCATGAACAATTTATTATATGCTAGAATATGGGAATCACATAGAATAACAGGATCTTACAATGTATAGTAATCTCTTTGTGGATAATTTTGTTGAAATGGAATAAAACACTTCTCAAATTTGGAGTGGGTAGTCTCACAAACCCCATAGTAATCTAGTTTGATGACGTTCATCATTTCAGTATGATTCATAGGAGCTTCCTCATTTGTGTTCATGAATGAATCCATTTGATAACCTGCAAGAAGGTGAAAATTTCTCTTATTAAGTTGGTATTTATAATTTATAAAGAAAAAATTTCAATTTAGAGTATGTAGGGAATTTGGAAAATTAAAATCCTCACACAGGTCATTCGGAAAGGTACCCCACGCAGGTCTTTCAACAAGATGTCCCGTTCAGCTCGCTCAATGAAATCCTCCTGCACAACCTCTATTACTAGGATGAGTCCACACAACCATGTTTCTCAGGTCTCAATACCTTAATAACACTTTGGGAGGACATTCGTGGTTTCCCAACATGACATAGTTGGTTGAAGGATCTACACAACGATAGAAAAATTTGAATACAAGGGTGAATAAAGAAACAAAGGAGAGGGGGTATTTAAAGGAACCATCGACCTACACCACTCACCTGCACCCAACATCCTATGCTAATGACCTATATGGAGAAGTGGCATGGTGAAGATATGCAGATTAGCTAGATGGAGTAGCTGGGTGATCCCTCATTGATCCTTCACAATGTTTCCCCAGGACTTTTACCTAAGGATTTGACATTACTCATTATTTTTCGGATCAAATCATAAGGGGAGGGGATTTTGTTCACACTCCCTTTAAATAAAGTAATGAAAATTATTATAAATAGCGCTTTGGGTATTTTAAGTATCACATATTTTCAAAGTAAAGACAAGATATTTTTCCAAATAGATATTTGTGGTATATCTTCATGGTACACCTACACCGGGGACCAACATGACTGTATTATTCCTACACCACTACACAAATGATTTGTACGTTAGAATTGCATGGTGGAACCATTTTGAAACTATATTTCAACCAAGTACCCTCCTTGCCTATAAATAGGACTCTTGTATTCCTCAGTTCATAGCTAAAAATTGGAAGAAACTCCTAGGGCTCTCATTAGGTAGCACCTTCTCCCAGGTACACCTATTTTTTCGGGTAGCTCTATAAAACATTTGAGAATATATAACTAAAAGGGATAAACAAAATCAAAGTCCCCTCAGGGTAAAAATACATAAAACAACTACTTGTGAACTATCATTTCATAAGGAGAAACCAGCGTGAAGTACACATCCCTAATTAAATACATGAACAAGACTCTTCCAAGGACATCAGAAGGGACCCAGGGTGTTTCGGTTAAAACCTAACCTAATTGTTGTAACCTAGTATTACATTTTTAAAGGAATATTAAGATCACACATCCCTTGTTCCCTGACACAAATCCTTTTTAGTTCCTCCTAGGCCCTGCATGGCATATCTACATGATACACATGTGCAGTCCACCTATTCAGCACATATGCATCGAGAACCTGCACTCTGGACCTACATGATCCCCTCATGATTCCTACTTCAAAGACATTTGTGGGATAACTTCTCCCTAATTTTATCCCTTATCTGAAAGGTACCATTTTCATACTTCCACCTAGGCCTCCTGATTTACAAAACCTTGGGGAATGTCACATATGTGTGTCTCTCATTTGGGTTTGTATTTCTACAGTCAAAGGATTCCAATATTTACATTACTAGAGGTTAAGGATCCTTGTGATGTTTTTAGGTAATTATAATTATGCTCACATGGAACCTTACCCAATGTACATTGTTTAGAAGTTCTCGATCCCAAATTATAAGGATAAGAATCTATTCACCCCTTTTTATCTCTGAGATCTGGAGCCTCTTGTCCCTAAAAGGGAGGGTAATGATCACACATTTTTTCCCTTGAAAAAAAAAATTACCCCTCATCTCTCAGGACTAATCAAATGGAAACCATCTGGGTGTAAGCCTGTAGCCTTTAATGTAAGAGGATTCGGTATGGAATCTTTCTACCACCATTGAATCCTTGGATTTCATTATTTCCTTACTTTGGAATCATTTCTATTGTAAAATGAAGATATGGAAGGTTTGTTGCTTTGGCCTATTCCGCCATAGGCCAACCATCTTCCACCAGCGAAAGAGAAAGTATATATGGTTTGTTGTATATTTCACATACTATTATTTCCCACACTGAGAATGAATCACATTGGATTAGTGGTTTGGGATGATCACAACATCCAAACAATCCAACAGATCTAATTAACTATGAGAAATTTGATACATTCCATAATTGGGATATATAAGAAACCTACTTATGGCCAGAGATAAAGGGGAATCACCCTCAGGATTCAACCCTAACATTCATTCCATTAATTAATGAATCATCCATGGGAGTAAGCCCCTGTTTAACCCAAAAACAATTATTAGTTAATACATCAATCATGGTTCCTTTTATAGGGACTCCTATTCAATATTAATCCCCGATTTATCTATCTCAAAGACCATACTCTCCTATGAGTCTTACCGAACTATGTGGGATTTGATTACCCTCCAAATGGGATACGTAGGAAGCCTCCCTGAGGTTCAAAAACAACACCCCGATTCATCCATGTTTTCTCTAGGTTATATACCTAGAAAGGTCTAATTCAACTTGTAAGATCATATCCCTTTCCAGTTCCTTGGACTACTTTAGTATAAGTATCACACCAAACTTTGACTTGGTATATTCTGCCTAGTTTTCATTCCCACATAAAATTAAACATTAATGTTTGGTCCTCATCACATGACTTTAAAAGGTATGATGTGTCCCATTATGTGTAACCAAACTACATGGTTCATGATTACTTTCATAGGGATATATAATTATCCCATCTATGGGTTTGATCCCATCTTCAAAACAACTTCTCTCTCCATGGATGAAAATAAATTTTAGAGTAACATTTTTCTTCCTCGATGACAATAAATTCCAAAGGACCGCACTGAGTGGATTGAACAGAATCATTATAATAAATACTAAAGAATATCTAAGTATTATATTTGAGGATACCACTGATGTAGAACCTAAAATACATACAGATATCTTCATTGATGGATACCCTAGAATACATATAGACGATTCTAAATTTTAATACATGCAAATAATTGATTACCAATTTTGGGATGGCTGACCACATACATTAGAATTAATGAGTGATTCACAGACATATATTAAATATATAAGAGAGTAACTTAGTATGCAATTATCCCCCCCCCCCCACCAATAGTTGGGTGTTTTCGGTTCCATAAACAAACCCGTTGGAAACCGTTCAGAAATAGTGATTCATAATAAGAACTCACATTTCAAGGGAAATAGTGATATATAATAATTATAGAATCATAATACTTCATAAATATCATATATAAATATATATATATAAGATGTTTTATCAAAATTCTCAACCACGATAGGTGGTAAAGGAAAAAAACAACATTGTTTCGTGAGGTGGTAGTTCGACATACATAGAAATGATAAGTTCATTATATGATATATGGAAGTGTGTATGATTTTTGGTTGAGAAATTAGAAAATAACAACTTAGTATATTTTGGTTACTAATTTTATTATATAACCATGGAATAAGAGGAGTCTATGGGGTGGTGAATGAAAAAAAAAAGATCTTGAGGAAGGATGTTACCTCTTCTTTGGGTAACACCTTTTTGTTATCACAAAGGGGTTTCTTTGTATGATTTGTTATAAAATTTAGGATTATAGTATGCAGGGAGGGATTTTGGTAGCTTATTTTATTAGATTATTGGTGATAAGGTGTGAATAAGTGGGAGGAGTGGGTTCATTTTTAAGGTGGAGGAGGAGTGGCATTCTTGTAAATATTTGAAAATGTAATTCCACCCACGTTTTACCCTTTTCAGGTGGCTCCGATAATGGTAAAAAATAGGTAAAAGGGAGAATATGATCAAAATTTTAGCATTCAATAGATTTTGGACATTTTATTGTTCATTTTGGGACATGTTTTAGTCTTAGACCTTTGTTAAGCTAATATTTCTCATAAACGTTGTAAATAATTTTAATAACTTTCACTAATATTTTGTGTCAAAATCTATGTTTAAATTATTATTCAATATAAATTATTAGAATTAAAAATATTTAATCCATTTTTTCAAATTATAATCATAGAAGTGGTAGGAATTAATTTATAATTTATCCAGTAATAAAATTTGAAACTTCTCAAAAAAATGAAAATTCTCAATAAAATACCAAAACTTCACCCTAAGTAAAATTTGATATTCTAATATCAGGAATGTAGTTTATTTTATCAAATAAAAATTATAATAATGTCAAAAATAATATTTTAAATAGGTTCTCTATTAAAATTTAATAAAATTACCTCTTTGAAAAATACATTTTTTCTTCATAAAATTTGATTTATTCTTATCTTTTACATATCTAATATATTGGATGAGTGTAAAAAATATTGATTGAATATATAATATATAAATTTTATTGATAAAATTAATCAAAAGGTGTCTAGTTTAAATTATTGACATAAAATTGTTTTAGTACATTAAGAAACTTTTCTCTTAGAAAATTAATTTCTTTATTTTCATATAGTTCTTTCTTTCACTTCTACTAATTGATAACCAAAGGATTCATTTGATATACATATATAAATTATATTTTCCCAATTTAATTAAACTTATTCTTAACATCCATTACAACAACTATGTGGTATCTATAAAAATATTTTAATAATCATATAAACAATATATTGATGTTCGATAAAAACTTGGCCCTGTGTATAATGAAAGCTATTGAAGGGACTCGATATTGTGTGTAGTACAAGCACATCATAGTTCCAAATATACCAAAATATAATCTATTTCTTATGTGTGATGCAATGTTATCGTAGGGGTTGAATAAAACTTAGCCCAAAAATAGTTCTTTTTTATAAAAACACTATATTTATTGTTGCATGAAATGAGAAATATCAAAAATAATAAATTAATTAGAAAATCAATTTTACAAAATCATGGGGTGTAACATTATATCCCCTTAAATGAATTTTAGAATCCAATCAAATCTTGGTTTTTAAAGTTCTAATACTTTAATTTTCATTTCATAGAAACCCACATTGTAAAAATGAATACGAAGACTTCTATTAAGAGGGGAATGTTGCAAAAACGATGGTTAGCCAAAGTAACTCATAACTGGGTTTCCATATGGGAGAAAATATGTGAAAAGTGAAAACATGGATGTGTTAGAGAAATATATCTAATATGTTTTGATGAAGAGTGATACAGAACATAGTTAGGAGCAATTTAACAATCACAAACCCATAACCCAAAGTGGATTGAAAAAGGACATTGATATTATTAAAATTATGATAATGGGACCACATTTTATTTCAAGATCCTTTTCCTAATGTTGAATAATTTTCATGGGAAGATATAATTACTTGATTTTAGTAAAATCTCATCCTTTTATGCCCTGAAAAATTTCCACTTCATTTGTTATTCCAAAAAAGAAGGTGAATTTTTTATTCTTGAATCAATAATTGATCATAGTATCCATAAGTATAATGGTATGTCATTCGATCTGTATTTAGTTATGAACATAGTATAATGGTTATCATAGTTTATTCAATATGAAAAAATCTTCATATATTGAGATAATACATTAATCTTTAATTCTTTACCCAATGTTTATCTTTAATTATTCCAGAAATGGTTATCCTTGTAACCTTTCCAAAATATAATTCACTATTTATTCCTTAAATAATCTCTTATCATATACGAAAATATTTTCATCAGAAATTTGGGTCCATAATTATTATGATAGAATAACATATTTGATTTTATTATTCCAAAATCCATGTATTGGGATATAATCACATGAAACATCCCTAAATAATGAACACTAATATGTTCATTGGGATTAATCATAAAAAATTAAAACATCAAATTACCAACTATGGAGGGGAGGATATCTTTGCCCCAATTATCATGACCCACTTCATTCATTGTGATAGAATAAGTTTCCCCTTTATCCTTGGTCCATAAAAGTTTTTGCAGCTTATCATCCACATTAGTCCTTATATTTGGGAACCTATTAGCATAATGCCCAACTTCTATGCAATTTAAACACATATGTTTGGGTGGTTCGTTATCCGGGGATTTTATATCATTCATATCATTAGCTAACTGCTTCCCATTACATGGACATTCATCTCCATGATGACCATACCATTCACACACAAAACATTTAGTAGTCCCCTTAATCAAATTTCCACTATTTTTCTTCCACACATTATTTATAATGAATGTATCATTTTCTTTTCTCTATGGTTGTCATAGTTTCCATTTATATACATCTTCCTTTTTCTTGTCAACTACATGAAAATGATACACAATTCCTACCTTCATTTATACCTTTATAATAAATTAAAAAAAATTATTCATTAGTTATTAAATCTCTTTTATCCAAGGAATTTCGAAAACTATATTTCATACCACCATGGAATCGATCCATTTTCCATTCCGATTGAATTATAAGACCCAAAGTGTACCTCACAAGCCTTGTAAAAATTTCTTAACGGAAAACCATTGATATATCTTACTTCTGATTAATCTCAATGAATTATTTTTCCATCATAATATGAAGAATACAAGGAACATACTAATTGAAAAATATATTCTTGGAATCATCTCAATATATATATTCAATTTCTTCTTGTCACCTCATATTCTTAATAAGATTCTAACATTGATCAACCACACCTTCTAGAGAGTAGAACACTGTAGTGATATTTTTATGCTCTGAACATTGTAGAATAGAAACATTATGTTTGATGGTACAGATCCATTTCTCAGTAAGTAACTGGCCATCAGATTCCTTTAAATAATGTGGAATTTTCACCATGAAGGACTCAACATGTTGTTGTTCTATAGTTTTCTCGTTTGGATGTTCACCATGATTACTGGTTTTTTATTTTGTTTTATAATGGTAATGAGGTTTTTAAATCAATCACCCTAAACATTTGGTTTATCAAGAGGAAAATCACTATATTTTCTATTGTATTACTCCTTAACATGGTTCCTTCCGATTCCATCCATTGACTAAAACCATACATCATAGGTTGGAAAACACCTTTCATAGTGGAAACCCACATAATCCGGAAAAATAACTTATAAGATTCCTAAATCCAAACACATACATTCTATTGATTAAACCTCAGGTATATCATTGGTTATTAATAGTATTATTAAATTTAAACCTTTCATGATGATGTGTAAAGATTTTTTTTAAATTCCAAATCATATCTCATAGAGTGTCAAACCATGTGTTCCATAAGGTCAGTTGTGGTGCACTAGTTATGGAATGAGTCTAGATCAATACAGTGTATTTGAGTTACCCCTATGTATATTTGTGCCAGATACACATCCACATGTAGTATTAATAGAGATATGTACTTCTATAAAACCACTCACTCTATCCTTTACTAAAATTTTAGTACATTTTCCATAACATTAACTCATCATTATAATTATATTTGATACATCAATAAATATATCCATAAAAATATAACAAGGGATATCACTAATGTTTTATCATCCTAGTTTCTAAAGGATGAATAAAACATTAATTTGATACAAACTATAGAGACCTAAACTTAACACACTCGGATATTACATCATTTTAGATGAATATTTATAACATTACAATAATACATTCCTGAGGACTGTAATTGTTTAGTTTCTTTGGAAGCCTGGAACAAAATCATCTAACATGGTGAAATGTTCTCAATGTTTCCAAAAAAGATAACACCCTTTAGTAATTCCACTTAAAACATTTATTCATAGCATGGGGAAAGGTAACATAACAAAGGGGTGAGATCAGATGCTAAGTAAGGGTATAAAAGGGAGGGAAACATGATCATAAGTCTATGAGAATGTTATCATAATATTAGACGATCATACCCTACATATAAATGATCATTAACATGAATAATGAAATAAATATTGTCATTTAATATGACTTAAATCATAAGGGTATTAGGATAATAACCCATGAAAGTATAACATTTGAATATGACATGGAATTTGTGTGATACACATAAGAATAGAAAATTATATACCATGGATACCTACCAAGACCATGATAACATGTTAGGATTGGGATAATAGTTCATGTACTTAATTTGTGATTGGGATGAACTCATGTGTACCCTCTGGTTTCGAGCTTTGGATTCCCTCTCATTCACCCTCTTGTTTTAATCTCGGGATTCCCTTCCATGTACCCTATTGATTTGGTCTTGGGATTCCCTACCTTATACCTTGTTATTTAGATCTTGTGATTCCCATATGTGTACCCTATTTTTTGGTATTGGGATTACCTCTATTATACCATATTGAATCAGGTTTGGGATAACCTCTCGTGGACCCTCTTGTTTTGTGCATAGTATGCCGACTTGTTTTAGGATTCAGAAAAACTCTTGTGTACCCTCATGTTTCAGGACTAGTATTCCCTCTTGTTTCTGGCTAGGGATCCCCCATGTACCCTTTTAGATTAAAAAAAATTAATTGTTTCCCAATACATTGGGGGGAGATATAGGTCTCATACTTATCATAATGAAATCATACATGCATGTTCCATAAGATAACAAAACATTTAGCATATAATGATCCATGAAAAGATATGGGTTTTATAAACATAAAATAATAACCCATAAAATCAAATGAGGATCATTAAAATTTCCTCACAACATAACCTTTGAAAAAAAATATAGTTTTTCAAATCATTTCATTAAATAATAACTATGAAAAGAAGTTTCTTCTAAAATCATGTAACTTGTGGAAGAGAAAGGGGTGTCATAAACATCATGCCACCAAAACATAATCCATCAAAAAAGAATATGAATGGTATTTTTTGATCATGTCTCCAATAAAAATTAAACTATA
This sequence comes from Viscum album, assembly GCA_963277665.1. NCBI lineage: Eukaryota > Viridiplantae > Streptophyta > Magnoliopsida > Santalales > Viscaceae > Viscum > Viscum album. Next base: position 1,318,968,656 of record OY728166.1, read on the forward strand.
TCATAGTAATCCATATTATATGGGAAAATACTTTTAATTATCCCATGGAAAAAAAATTAAGTAAAAAAACTTTTTTGAAATTCACTTTTTAAAAGATAGAACATATTGAAAATCCTTTTCATAAAAAACACATTGGAAAAAGATAAAGTGAGATTTAAAATCATTTAAAACATTCATTAAGGAAAATTTATTTTCAACTTAAAAAAATCTTAATAACATAAACCATTATGAAAACATTTTTTTAATATAGATTTGAAAACTTATAAAGGAATCTTGAAAACAATTAGAATTTATTTTAATTTGAAAACAATTTATAAAATTATAAAGAAAGATTGAAAATATATTTAATATTATTTTCCATGAAAACATATAAAATGTATTTAAACCTTTTAAACATTTAATAAAGATATGATATTCTTTATAACCATTTTTTAATAGACGATTATGAAAGAATATAGAGTTTTGACTGAATGGATAAATAATGTCATATTTTGATAAATGCATTTTTGTAGTTATCATAAGTTACAAAGAGTGGAAAATGGTAATAATACTAGAAAAAATCATGGATAACCAGAGTAGAAGAAAATTGATGTGTATTCTTGAGATATGGATCATAATATTTTCTTAATTGAAGCATAATCATAAATAGACCTAATAAATAATGTGATTGTAAGAATACAATATTACCACATTTGTAACCTTGAATCATACTCTACATGAGAGATTAAAAATAAATGAATCTAAAAGCATCATCAAAGAATTATATTTATCATCTAAACTTTCAAAGGTAATTATTTATAACACATAAGAAAATTATAGGTTCATATCATGGGATATATCTCAAAGTAGGTAACTTGAGAAGGAAACTTATTTTACCAATATGATAGCTTTAGAAATAGAGACCCCATGAAAAAATATCATAAAATAGATATTTAAATAAATATAAATTTTTGTATAATAATAATATAATAAATTCAGAGATAATTCATACAACACACAAAATAAATGATTGTTGAATAAGGTATGTATCTCACAGATACAAAATCTGAGATGAGAAAACCCTTTCATTAATTCTTAACTTTCTTCATACAAGTCCAAAACTCTTATATAATAAATATAAGTTTATTATACATATAAAATACAATGATATTATATATAAAAAAATATTATTTTTTTATAAGTATATATTATTTTTTTATTACCCACACCATATTAATGTTACTTTTTGAGTAATATCAACTTTGTTTTTCGTATATTTTTTGGCTTATTATTATTGATTATCATAAATAGATCAAAATTTTCATATTTTAAGAATAAAAAACATGATATATATATATATCATATATATTATGTATATATTTATTTATAAACATATATAAAATATATAAATATGAAATGGAATACACCATTCATGGAGATGGTAGGCCATACATATGCATGAATGATGTTTGGATTTTATTATCATTTTTGAATGAAAGAATTAAATAAAAATGCTTATATATACGTATATATATAAAAACCTTTTAGAATAATTATTATGTACATACATCACATAATTTCCTTAAATTAATCCCCAATACATTCCTTGGGAAATGTGAACGAATCACATCAGTTTGAGGAGCCATTATTCCACACATCCACAAACGAAGTTATCGTATTTACACAAAATAGAAAGAATGAATGTTTGTGTTATATAATAACTATATAATCATAGATAAATCATAAATATTATAATATAAAACAAAAACAGACTTTACATTATAATTCTCGACCATGAGTTGTGGTAAAGAAAAAATGAACAACATCATTTTGTGAGATGGTCGTTAACCGAACACAAGAACAGTGTGATTGTTACCCATTGAATGGAAGTGTGTGTAAGTTTATTTATACACCTAAAAATAAAAATTTCTCAATATATTGATGATAATGACTTTATTATATAATATTGTAACAATAATATTTTTGGGGATGGTGAATGAAAATAAAACAAAAGATCTTGGGAAAATGTTACATATTCTTTCGGTAACTCATTTGTGTTTTCACCAAAGGGGTACTTTTGTTCACATTAATCCTAATGAGAGTCTTATATAATGAAGGGAGGGATTTTTGGATCTTATAAGAGAAGATTTTTTAGGGAAAAAATGGCTTGATATGAGTTAATAATTGGGAGTAGTGAGTCCCTTTTTATAATAGGGGAGTGGCATTCGTGTAAATTATTGAAAATAGAATTCCACCCATATTATTACAATGTACGTTTTCTCTAATAATGGTAAAAATTTGAAAAGGTGATTATTGGGTCGAACTATTTAAAAAATAATTAATTTTGGATAACATTATAGGTCATTTTGGGCCATATGTTTAAGTCTTAGTCCTTTGTTATGCTAATGTTTGTCTTAATAACTTCAATTAATTTCAATCAAATTCATATATGATTCGGGTAAAAAACTAAGTTGACATTATTATAAATTATAAATTATGATTATTCAAAATATTTAATACATTTTTCCAAATTCTAGGTATAAATTAATTTAATATTTATTCTGCATATGGGATGACATTCTGGGGTTTTAAATCGAAAAGGTCCAAAAGCTGGAAATGTTTTCATATCCGATTTCATTGTGAAACTGATTAAAATGGCCTAATTTTTATTAAATCCTGAATAATTGATATAATTATACTTTAAATCCAAATTGAATCATAATTTATTTATATAAATAAATTAGATTAAAAATTATTTGTGAATTAATACTTAATGTTTTATTCACGATTCATTAAAATTAATCGTCTTAGAAATATATAAAAAATTCACCCAAAGTAAATTTTTATATTTATATTTGTAAAATGAAGTTTATTTTGTATAATATAAATTATAAATTTTTCAAAATAAGTTTTAAAATGGGTTCTCCATTAAAAGGTTGTAAAATTACATTTTAGACTAATACATCATTTTATTAATAAAATTTAATTTATTCTTATTTTATAATTATAAAATATATTTGATGTGTATAAATAATATTTTTTATATATATATAATACAACTTTTATTGAAAACATTAAATAAAATGTAGTATGATTAATTTATTGAGAAAAAAATATATTTGTACATAGAATAATAGTTTTCATAGAAAATTAATTTCATTATTTTCAAATATTTCTTTCATATAATTTTACAAATTAATAACCAAATAATTAATTTTATATAAGTATATTAATTTTTTTTAAATTAAATTATACTTATTTGTAACTTCCATTTCAATAGATAGGTGGTAGATATAAAAATATTTTTATAATCATATTAGTATATTATAGTTTAGTAAAAACATGGCCTTTCATGTAATTAAAGATATCGAAGGGACTTAGTTTTGTGTGTAATACATGCCAAACATATTGTTGTATGTATCACAAGATAATCTATTTATCACATATACTGAAACATTAACTTCGTATTTCATATAATGAATTCCAAACATAGTGATTTTATATAAAATATATATATTCAATGTTGCATGAAATGTAAAATTTTAAAAACATTAAATAAATTAAAAAATAATTATTTCACAAAATATCGTGTCATTCCTTTGATTTGCCTTAGATATGTTGATGGATGGCTTTGATCCGGCTTGGGATCATGCTTATCCCACTGCCACTGTCTCCACAGATCATGAATCTAAGAAAATCAAAGTCGGAAACTCTAAAATCCCTCTTCGCGTTTTACTTATCTCCTTTCGCAATGCTTTGAAAGGAGTTGATCTGAGTGAAGCAAAGGTATGTAAACAACCTCTTTTCAGAAAGCTTGAAGATGGAGGTTTCTTGGTCGATGCAGATCCGGAAGCCCTTGTTCAAAGGGAACAGCTGTGCAAATTCTCGAGTATTGGCCGAATCTCATACAATACAGGAGATCGGCCCTGGTCTCTGCTTGAACTAAAAAACCGGATTGCGCATTGCTGGGGCTTTTATAAATGGAAGATGGTTCCTATTGGTAAAGGGTATTATCACATCCTATTCATCACACAAGCTGAGCTTGATCAGGTATGGAAACTTGGTAATTTTTATCTTAAGCCAGGCTTTCTTAGGATTTCGGATTGGGATGCTGATTTTAATCCTTTTACTCACAAAACTTCTATGGCACATGTTTGGGTAAGGATTCATGGACTTAATTGGTTTTATTGGCATCTAAAGATATTGAATGATATAGATTCCTGCATAGGTTCCCCTATCAAAATAGACCACAGAACTCTGAATGGTGACCTTGGTTCATATGCTAGATTAATGGTTGAGGTCAAACTGGCCAGTGATTTACCAACCTCCATTGGTTTTAATACTCCTACCAATAGAATTGAAATCACCATTGAGTATGAAAATAAACCTCCTTTCTGTGATGTGTGCAAAATCAGTGGACATAATTTTTCTACATGTAGGGTGGCTAGAAAACAAATGGATCCCCCTATTAATAATGATTGGAAAGAGGTTAATTATGGTAAAAGGGAAAAATTTATACTGATAAGTCTAAGCATTCTAAAAAAGCAAGACGTTTGGGTTAAAAAGCTCAATGATCCTTCTTCCCTAGAATGTAAATCTTGGGGTGTCATAGTTGATGAATATGAAGCCTCTCATAAGATTGTAAATACTGCTTTGGGTTTAGAGGCCATAGTGGTCGGGGAAGGTGGAAATAGAATTGATAACAATCCTCTCACTGTCCCCAACACAAATTTTACTACTTCTGCTTCTGAAGCTGTATTTTTACATGAAAATGTTAATAAGGACTTGGAGTTCTCACCTCCTTCGGCTCAGGAAGGAACTTCTGATGTTTTCTTCAAAGCACATGGTGAGAAGGGGAAAATTCCAGACTCAGGTAATTCTGTATTAGAGTCTTCTGTTGCAAATTATGTTATCTCTAATACTGAAATGCCTAGTTTAGAGCATCACTTTATTATTGCTAATACTGGTTCTCCAATCTTTGTTCATAACAGTACATGTGCTTCTGACTCTATTACACTGCATGTTACTGTTTCTGCTAATATAGAAGTCCCCAAGCCTTCGGTTGTCTCACATACTGCCACACTGTTGAATCTGCATGCTGGAAAATACAATCCTGTAGCTACTGTAAAAAATAGACCACTCCCTTTAGCTATTTCACTTCCTGCTCACAACTTATCTCTCCCAATTTCTGATGTTTTTGTTCCTGTGCTTGAATCTACCCATGATGCTACCTCTTGTTTGGGTAGCAGGGTGGAATCCAATCCTCCTATTGGAAAACAGAAACCTGCTTCTAATATCATTCACACTTCTGATCCTCAGAATCCTAAGGGTTTAAGTTCTGTTTTGCATGTAAACAACACTAAACCTTTATCATATTCTGACTCTACCTTGGTAGAGGCTATGACACATTCCTATTCTGAACATTCCTCTGCTCATGTTGTTGTTACCATGTCCCGACCTTCTTCCACTTCTAACATGGCCACTGCAGATCATGTTGCTCTGGATGTGACACAGTCTCTATATGATTATTTACATATCCATGGATCTATGGGAGAGCACCCACTGGACATGTATGAAATTAAGGATCCTCTGGTCTCTATCATAAATCCTTACTCTAATCTGAAAGCAAATGATTTGAAAAACTCTGAAAACCAGGAGACTAAAAAGGATACCAAACAAAATCCCTCATCCTCCACAATGGTCACGAGATCTCAAGGGATGAAAGGTGCTAGGAAATCAAAAAATAAGAAGGTTTCTCACCCAAAACCCAATTAATAATGAATTTACTATATTGGAACTGTCAAGGTGTGCCTAATCATGACACCTCCATCACTCTTAGGAGGTTCTTAAACACTCACAAACCTCTTCTTTTTTCTATTTCTGAACCTAAAGTCACTTTCAAAATTAATTTCTTGAGATTTCATTCTCTCAGTTATAATTTCCTAGGCTCCTGTAAAAGATATTCTCACTCTGATTATATGTGAATTTTTTTTCCATACCTCTTTGAAAAATTTCAACATTTTTAGAACCTCTGATCAACATTTTACCTGTTATTTTTTGTGGAATGATATTCATACTTTTTGTACTTTGGTTTATTCCAAGAATAGATATCAAGATAGAAGAGACCTATGGAATGATCTTATTGATTTGGATAAATGTATTCAATCTCCTTTGGTGGTAATGAGTGACTTCAATGCCATCCTCAGCCCCTGTGAAAAAATTGGACCCTCTCACCTTTCTATATCCTCTAGGGAATTCAGAGCCGCTATTGAAGACTGCAATATTTTTGAAATCACTCTTTCTCGGGATAAATTTACTTGGTACAGAAACCACCATAATAATAAGGTTTCTAGTAAGCATGATAGGTCTTTCGTTAACATGAAGATCCTTGATAACTGGGATAATATTTCTAGTGTCACTCTCCCTAGACTCAACCCTGATCATCATCCTATTCTGGTTAGCCATCTCACAAATGACAAGAAATATTTCCTTCCTTTTAAATTTAATAATTCTTGGTCTTCGAATCCTAATTGTGTTGCTTTCATTCATAACATCTGGAATTCTATGAAACATCAACAAGATTCTTTTTTCTATTTACATAAATTGAAAACTCTCAAACAGGCCCTCAAAGGCTGGTGAAAATCATCAAACTCTCAAATTGATTTGGATATCTCCTTACTTGAGAAAGAGCTTAGTTGTTTTCAAACTCAAAACACCAACTCTGATTTCATCTTAGATCCTCAATTGGAAGTGAATATCTCCATCAAACTTAACTCCATGCTTACTTTCAAAGATAACATTTGCAAACACATGATCAGGACCAAATGGATTACTGATGGAGATCGTAATACCAAATTCTACAATTGCCTTCAACGAATTAGAAAGACTAATCCTCCTCTTTCCAAACTTACTATTGATGGTGTGAGCACTGGCTATGAAGAGGCCATCACAGATCATGTTACCTCTTACTATTATAATCTTATTAATGGCCCAGGTTTAAACATTGATCTTAAACCTGATATTATTCCTCTATTGGTGGATGATAGGGACAATGACTTACTATTGAGCACTCCTCCTGATCATGAAATTAAAGACACTATCTTTGACCTCAATCCTGACAGCTCTTGTGGTCCATATGGGTTTAACAATGGTTTTTTCCAAAATCATTGGGACATAATCCACAAGGATGTTTGTAACCTAGTTAAGAGTTTTTTCACTCGTGGTTTACTCCCGTACGGAATCAATGCTCAATTCTTAACCTTAATTCCTAAGGTTGAGAATGCTTCTGAGATCCACCAATTCAGACTGATTTCTCTTATTAACACGATTTTCAAAATCATAACCAAAATCATTTCAAATAGACTTGCTCCTATTTGCAATAAAATTGTTTCTTGGAACCAGTTTTGATTTATCAAAGGATGATCCATTCAAGATTGTATTTGTCTTGCCTCTGAATGATTTAACAGTTTAAATAAAAATTATAGAGGAGGATGTGTGGCTATCAAATTGGATATTAAAAAAGATTTTGACACTATTGATTGTAATTTTATCTTTAATGTTCTAAAAATCTTTGGATTCCAAGATCTTTTCATTGGAAGAATTAGGACCTTATTTCTTTCAGTTTACATCTCTATCCTTATTATTGGCACTCCTAGAGGATTATTTAATTGTTCTAAAGGTTTTAGACAGGGTGACCCTCTTTCTGTTATCCTTTTTGTAATTGCTGAGGATTATCTTAGTAGACTCCTCAGTAATTTGGTTGATCAAACTAAGCTTAAACCTATACAGGTTGCTATAAATGTTAATGCTCCCACTCACCTTCTATATGCTAATGACATTATCCTATTTCTAAAAGGGGATCAAAAGAATATTCATATTCTTAAGAAATCCATTGCTCATTATGAGGAGTTCTCTGGTCAAGTGATCTCTTGGAATAAATCTTTCATTTTCTTTGGTAAGAATTTTCCTATTAGTAGGAAAAATAGTATTACCACTTATTTGGGTATTAAAGAGGGTCTAATTCCTTTCACTTATTTAGGAGTTCCTATTTTTTGGGGGATACCAAAATCCAGTTATTTCTCTAATGTCATCGATCATATTATAAAACAAATTTCAATTGGAAAGGGAAATATCTCTCCATGGTTGGGAGAATTTTCTTGGTCAAGTCAACCATTGTTTCTAAAATGGTCTACTCCCTAATGATTTATAAATGGCCTTATGGAATTTTCAACAAAATTAATACTTATATTAAAATTTTCATCTGGACTGGAAGTATTCTTGAAAGGAGGCTTGTCGCTATTCCTTGTAATTCTTGTTGTAGACCTGTTGACAAAGGTGGGATTGGCATAAACAATTTAATGCTTTTCAATGACGCTCTCCAGGCTCATCTCACTTGGCATATTATTAATCCCTCTTCTAAAGTCTCCAATTTTTTGTATCACAGATTTCTTTCTAAGCTCTTAAAAGGGAATCACAATTTCATTAACTCTTCCATCTGGCCATCTATCAGGGACTCTTATCATAAGATCATGGAGAAATCTAGATGGATGGTTAGTGTTAACTCTTCTATTAACTTTTGTTGCGGTAAATGGTATGATAACCCCTTCATAACTTTTTTACCTTCTAGTCACATTCTTTGGGACGCTAATCAATCTATAAAATATGTTCTTAAATTTCATCATCATGATCTCCCTGATAATATTACGCAGATAGTTGACAATCATTCCTTTTCCCCTGATGGTGACTTCTTGGTTTGGGAACCTGCCCCTAATGGTATTCTAGACTCCAAAAACTTTTATAATCACAATTTTTCTCACATTGAATCAAATTATATATGGGTGATCTAGCGTAATAAACCTTGGATTAAACCTTCCAGGATCACTCTCATTTGGCGTATTTCCCATAATAAATTTCCTACTGATACTATTCTCCAAAATTTTGGTATCCAACTTTGTTCTAAATGTCACCTAGGTAACCAACACAGGGAGGATGCGGATCATCTTTTCCTGTCTTGTGCGACTACCTCTACCTTATAGAATTTTGTTTTTGATCTATTCAATTACAGATGGTCTTTTACTTATTCTATATCTGTGTTTCTTAAAAACTACACTAGACCAGAACTTTCTTTGCAGATCATCAACATCTGGCTGGCGGCAGTGGCAGATCTCATTCACGAGATCTGGTACATTAGAAATGACCTTATTCATAATAATCATTTTTTCAATCTTAATGCAGGAAAATCTCGGATCCTTGTTGCGATCCAGGAATCTGCATTTATTCAAAAAGAGTGCTACAATAACTCAGTTGGGGACTTTGAGATCCTTCACCGTCTCCATGTTCCTAGTAATTATCCAAAGCCAAAATGCACCATCGAGGTTTTCTGGCAGGCGCCAATGCCGGTATGGATTAAAGTTAATGTTGATGGTGCTTCCAAAGGAAGTCCAGGTCTTGCCAGTTGCAGTGCTATTTTCAGAGATTCTACTGGTCAGTGTCAGGGTTGTTTCTTCGTTGGATGTGGACACTCATCATCGCTGGAGGCGGAACTGTTGGGTGTCATCCATGCTGTTTATTTTTCTCTTCAAAAAGGTTTGAGGAAGCTATGGATTGAGAGCGATTCATACACCATCATTCATGCCATCTGGAATGGCAGCATTCGTCTAGCCTGGAAGCATACTTCTCGTTGTATGAACTGCCTTAACTCACTCCATAGGATTGATTTCATCACCACCCATACCTACCGTGAAGTGAAATCCATCGCTGATGCTCTTGCCAACAAATGAGTTCACCAGCGCATGACTTGGATGGACTCCCTGCCGGATGATTTATTTGAGCTTTTTCATAGAGATTGTAAAAAAATACCCTATTTCAGACTCTTGTAACTTTCTTGCTTTTTTATTAATAATTTTTGCTTTGGTCTTTGACCAAAGCATTACCTTTAAAAAACATTTACATTAAATAATGGGGGAATAATTTCCCTCTCATTGAATTTATTATCATTAACGGGGATATAAAAATAGAACTTATATTGAAGATTTAAATACTCCTTATGAGTATCGAAGTTAAATGTATTGATTAGAAATCCAAATGGGGATATTGAAATTTCATTTGTATAGTGTGTTTATTTATTTACAATGATCATTTAAATAAGTGTCGATAAGAAAAGTATGATAGATTGAGTATCAACCAATTACACGGAGAAGGTTATACCTAAGAACAATGGTTAAAGAATTTTGGGATTTTATATCTTAGGAATTTAAAATTTTATTCATATGTTGGAAATGGAATATAGAAAGACTTTATACTACATAAATTCATGAAAGTATAGCATTGAGTAGTAGCCTATAAATCAGACGACTGAAAGGACATATATTCATAGATAAATCAATTCCTGTAGAGAAGGAGTTATTACATCATTATCTACAATAGTGTGGAGGAGAGGACCAGCTGGCTACCATATAAAAAATGATTAATTATAATATATGGTATATGGCCAGATTATTAGAGGTTTTAAGCCCAAAGGGATTTGGTGGAATTCCTTAATGTGTACTAGTGATGATCATAATTAAATTAATGTCTCCATCACAAGGAAGAAGGTTTAATGATATTCGAAGAATAATGAAGATTTAAGAGTATTGGATTTATGTTGATACTCAATGTTTGATATATATGATGAGAATTATTGAGAGTAACAAAATATGATTAATAAAGTTCCATATAGTCTAATGGATGATTAAAATTGATTGGAGGTAGTTTGAGGAATACCTAAACCTAATTTTTGAAATTGTATATTTAGATTACAAAGTGAAGAATTTTGATAAGTTTAGATGTTTATAGTTAATCCACATAACATGTGGTTACTTTTTCATACAGTCAGTCTATAAATACCAATGGTCAATCTATAGACTTGTGGTCAGTTTATGATTCCAATTTTTGTCAATTCACTTACAGGAAATTATAATAGTCATACACTCTATTTTTCAAACTTATAAGATTGTTCCATAATCTCACTATTGAAAAATATGGAATGTACATTGTATGTGTGGACGATTTTACACTTTATCCTTATAGTTACTAGAATGGATATTTGGTTAATTCCCAAAGCAATTAATTCTATCCAAGTACTTCACGTGGATTATTTTTTTCAATGGTTAAAACATAAAAAAGTGTATGTAATAAAATATTTGATTTGGTAAGTGAAGACCTTTACGGCCGATTGAAAAAAAGAAAAGTTTGATAGGAATTAATAGAATTATATGAACTGCTTCAACTGATTTATTTCTGAATTAATTAAAAATCGTATTTGTTGATATTAAATGTATTCCTAATCAATATATACATTCTTATTCTATTTTAAACCATAATATAAGGATTGATTTGTTGAATATTAGTGAAGAACATTATATGGATATCACTACACGAGTTGTTTGAAAAATGTCCAACATAATAATTGAAAATAATAATTTTGTGATTAAAGATGAAGAGAAACACAAATAAACCTATTTTGGTCTATAATTTTTTAATCATCATAAGGGTTTATCACTAAAGAATCATATGAATATGGTAAATTAATCTAATCTTCTATCTGAATTTTTATATGAATTTAACATTTTCATTAGTTTTAACCGAAGCTATCATGCTATAATAAAATAATTAAAAGTTTATCTGAAGTGATGCATACATTAATCAGTTATGGGTAATGTTTTATGAAGATTTATAGTAAAAAATTTAATAATGAAAGTAATTCATGATCCTAATGTTCCTAAATATAAAATATATTTAATTATGGGAACATATGTGTATTTATACAAGTATAATAAAATGGTCCCAACCTATTATAGTGAGAAAGAATAGTGTGAGTTTTAAGGATAAACCGCGATGTGTTAAAACAATTAAAATAATGAAATGGAATATCTAGTATTATTTGATGATTTATCTATAGCCAAGATAAATGATTCATGTTAGGGAATTCATTTGTGTGTTTTAAATTTTTGAGAGGATAGGATGAGTAAATCTAATGTATGATGTAATAATCTAGAATAAATTATTTTAGATGAGTGAAAAATGAAAAAGAAAAGGAAAAAAAGTATGTGAAATCTTTGAATTTCCTGAGAGATAATCATTTTCAAGGGAAAAGGGAAAATTGGTTCATGGGGGAAACTACATATGAATTTATAATTTTTTGTGACCCATGTATAAAAGATATAAAATTTTTAGTGAACAAGTAGGAAGATAATTTGATAATAATTTTTTTGTGTTTTGTAGTGAAACATTTTAATGAAATATCTATCAAAGAAAAAAATATGAATACATGGTTGTGGTGAATGTTTATGTAATATGGGTATCTAAGGTAAATAATTGGAAGATTTTGTTATGAAATACATTATTATAGAATCTTGTGAATGAGATAAATAGAGAAATTTCAACTTCGTTTTTATATTTCGATATATTGGTGTTGAAGTGATTGAAGAATGATGAGGAATTATTGGGTTTTAATAAAATAAGTTATTATTGAGTGCTACAACTTGGTGGGTATATTTTATATAATTTTTGGGATTCTGATATATGAGTAGTTACCATGTTATAGAGTATTATTGGAGACATTATCGAATTTAAATATTTCTTTGATATGAAAAAGGTGGCCTATTATATTAATGAAGATATTTATTTCTGATAAAAAATAAACACATTCACATATATGGACGGACACCATATAATATATGGGACTTAGGTATGAAATGAAATCAGAGTGTGAATCTATGAATATAGTGAAATGTTTTTCAAGGATGTCTTGTGTGAAATAGGCATCTGAATTTCTAGCATGACCCTAATAGTGAAGGCTTGAAAAAAACCACGCATAGTAGTCACTGTGATTATATTGGAATAACCATGATTGGGGAGGAACAAATCTAGGAAATGAGTAGGTTTTTGTACTAAACCTTGTAAAAATACTATATTTCTCTATATTACATTACATGCATGGATATAATTTGTTATTACTAGGTAAAACAATATCAGATCCTTTTGAACTAATTAGAAATAGTGGTTAAATTTCTAATGAGATTGAGGATAGTTATGAATTTGGTATGAAAAATTAGAAACCCCTAATAAAACCCTCTTCCCCCACATAGGTGTCTACACTAATCATGTTGGGAATCATAGATGCCTAGATGTATTTGCATATAAAATTATATGACTTCATCTAAGATAGCCTAACTACACTAAGAAGGAGGCCTATTGGGTCATAAGTTAAGTTTATCCAGAATCATAGTTAAATTCTATATTAATGTATTGTTTAAATTAATATTATTCTCAATTTCTAATGAAAAATAATTATTTGGGTTATATTTATTACAAATATTATATCCCTGATTATTCATGAGAATATATCTATATGTTTGTCGAATATAAAATACATATATATTCACAAGGTTAGTAAATATTATATTTATTTATATATTTAATGATTAATGTAATGATATTAATTTAATTTAATAAATATTAATTATTAAATTTTAAAGAAAAAATGAGGTGGAATGTTAGACCGATTTTAGGGTCTAGTGGGAATAATATATTTAATATTATTTAAATAAATATTAATTTATTAATTTATGAAATAACCTTTATATTATCTATGAGACATATCAACATTAAGGAGAAAATAATAATAATAATAATATAATTATTTGATGAAGAGTTATCTAAATAATATGACATTCGTTAAGGGCCTATGTACAATTATCAATACCAAGTTATATAAACCCACCTATATCATTTAAAGCTTTATCCATTTTGTGAACAAAAAATCCACTTAGATAATTCTCTCAAAACTAAAGAAAAATTCCTCTAGAATGCTATTATGAATAGTGATCTTTGATCGTCCTCCCCCTCTTAAATCCCAAAGACAAATATAATAAATACTTTAAGGGTCCAAGGAATTTGTAGTACACGAAATTATTATAGTCGCTTATTTTAATATTATTATATATTATTCTATGTTATTTATGTTATTTTATGTTATTTTGAGTTTTGGATATTTTTAAGTTCTAAATTTTAATAATTTAAATGGGTCACACAGTTAGATAGTAGGGCTTGGAAAGCCACACAAAGACCATTTATTTGGTTATGTACATGGATGGTTCCATTTTTCACCATTATATCTTGGTTAGATTAGCCATGTGGTCTCTTATGAGTAATTGTGCATATTATTTTTGCGGATATTTTGTGAGACGCATGGTTTCCCCATGGGTTTTTTTAACCAGTTGGGAAAACTATAAACCAAATCTAGTTATTAGGTATTTAGATATTTATGAAAATGACATTATTATTTTTAAAATACATTCATCCCCTTATTCTCGCTTACTTTGTGTCCAACCTCCCCTTGATGAAGCCCCTTTATTGTGAGACCTCCCCTCCTCTAGACTACTCTCATGCTGAGTATTTATTATGGTTTCTAAGAAATTAATGGCATAATACCCTGAGTAAGATCTCCTTTTCAATCTACTTCCCATTTCCCCAGGGGTTCCTTCCCTCTCTTCACAACATTGCATTTGGTCAAATCCAAGGGTATCATAATTAGACTATTTTTGCGATCCTTTTATGGATAAGGTCTAAAATCCTATTTTTGGGTCTCCATCATCCCATTTATTATGTTTTAGACCTTGTACTATTTATTCAAGGTTATATTTTTCATGAAATTAGATTTTACTTTTTAGAAAAATTTATTTCCTGGGTTTTATTTTATGTTTTAGGTTTTGAATGATTTTATTTATTGTGTTTCAGAATAACATGAAATAAAAATCATTTTATGTTCTCATTTTTTACATTTTAGATATCGGTATGAGATTGTGTATTTAATAAAGTTAGAGCATTGATTAATAATGGAATTCATAAGCTAGATTTATTTTATCACATCGACTAGTGTGCCTTATAAATGAGTTAATTACTTCATCAAATTATGGATATTGGCATATTTTACTTTTTATATGGCTGACTTATGATAGATGAGGATGTTTTTTCTATAGAGGGAGTTTTTAGTGGATCTTGGGACTACAATATTATATTTTTTAACACTTTAAATTTTTATACATTTCTATTGGTTTATCTATTTCTACTAATCTGATTTTATCAAGAATAACTCACTTAGGGATGGGGTTTTCCATATTTTCTTGAGAAATTCTATGATGATTTAAAAAATATTTAAGCGAAAATATTTTCCGTTATTTTAACAAATTCCCTAGTTCTTTTTACTAGATCATGATTATTGATATTTCCACTCATGTTAGTGGAAGATCGATACAGGTACCAGTTACGGTTGCAGACCAGACTTGTTTATTATAATTTTTCATATCAAATGTTTTTGTAGTAGATTCTTAGGTTAATGAGTATCCTTTTTATATTTAATGTTTAAAGGTAATATTAAGTTAGAAATTATAATTGGGACTTTCTTGGTATGTTTGGGGAGAGTCAACCTGGCTATTTTATTCCCTGATCAATAGGTATGCGGGAAATGTACGATATGAATACTGAGTTCAATATTTTTTTTATTATTTTCAAGGATGTATCGGTCCTCATTGTAATTAATATGTTTCCCTTGTGGTTTCCATTGGATTTTAGAATAGAATGGAAATATGGGTCGACTATGTGAGGTACTCTTGCATGATTTGATAAACTAGGTATTGATAAAACACACCATTTTATGGCTTATTAAGAATTATTATGTAGTTATTCCTCAGTCCCTAAGACCACATGTTTTGGTTATGCATGGTTCCACGTCACATTTGGTTTCAATAATTATACTCAAGGGATAATAACCTGGATATACGGTGTGTTCATATAATTCTTGTGATATATTGATGACGTGGTTTGTATTCTAGAATGCTTTGGTTTATTATTAGTTTGTATAAGTTGGTTGTTAGTGAAAATGAAGAATTTATAAAATTTTGGTTTTCAAAATTGTTTTTTGGAGGTTGTTTAAAAAGGAGGTTTTTTTCTTCATCAAATGTCTAGTCAAATAAATATATTTTAAAATAGGTTTTGAGAAAATGTTTTTAAAATAAATGTTGGGTTCCTAATTTAATAGAATTATAAAAAAATTTGAATGAAAATAATTTTTTATGAAAATTCAGTTTTTTTTCTAAGGAAAGGGTTTTGAATTTTTTATGAGTATTAATTTTATGAAAAAATAGATTGTGATGTGTGATTGATCTAGTTTGTTTTTATGAACATATTATTTAGGTTGTATCCCTTATTTTTATGGGACATTTTAGTTTAGTTCATGAGATAAGTAGTAATTGAGTTTATGCATCATATTATTTGACATCTTCCTCTATACAAATTCACGACAAAGGATGGATTTATTCTAGGGTTGAACATCTAGGTGATTATCTTTATCTTTTTGGTGTAGTTCCCCTATTTAGTGACCCTAACCTGACTTGGAATCGAGTAAAAGGCCATGATATTTCTTTCACTTGTATTGGGTTCATTTCATGAATTTATAAACATTATATTTTTATGTAGTTGTATATGTTAATAATAAATGTCTTAGAAAAACCTAGTTGAGGTATTTGGGGGCTTATATAATTTATTTATAGGATAAATCTCAGATTTGGGCAGCTTTCTTTTTATTGTTTTTCAATCAATGATATTTATGTGGTTCCATTATCCTATTTTGATTTGGGAGATCTAAGTTAGTTCTTATGGAATGTTTTTTATTCAAACGGTACACCTGACTTGTTGAAGGTTAGTTTCTTGGTGGTTTGAACGTGTGAGACCTAGGGATATGTTCTTGGGTGGTTCGGATAAATGTTGTTTTTTGTGAGTAGCTGAGAGTGTTGACTTGATTGACAGTTTTTATGATATGGTGCCAAGGAGGTTGAGGTGCTAGTTGTTATTATAGAGCATGCTGACTCAAATCTAGGACCCATATTGGTTTTGGTATGTGTTCCTCGCGATTTA
Source organism: Viscum album (assembly GCA_963277665.1). NCBI lineage: Eukaryota > Viridiplantae > Streptophyta > Magnoliopsida > Santalales > Viscaceae > Viscum > Viscum album. The sequence goes on from OY728166.1 coordinate 1,318,985,588, forward strand.
CATTTCTTCTGATATAATATAATGTGATAGTTTTTTTCAAAGAGTTTCAATTTTGGTTCTCTAATATACATTGATTTTTGGGGTTTGATTTGTCTCCTTGGATGTTTTATGTATTTTATCCGGGAAATATGGTTTCTTTGGGTGTTTGGGGAACTGTGTCTTTCTCATTGTTGTGTCTCTTGGATAGTGTGTGTTGTTGACCTACCATTTTAAACAAGGTCCAAATTGTGGGGGACACTAATGGGTTTCATTTTTAGTGAAATATTTTTTCCCATATTAGTTGGGTGGGATACTATTAGAGATGTTGGACATTGCATGAGGATGTGCTATGTTCATCTTGAGGAATAGTTTTGGTTGGTGTTTTCTAACATTTTGGACTCATTTCAGTTTTATGTACCCTGTTTTCTGCCATCCTTCATCAATGGATTTCCAGGGTTAGAAAATATTATGGTGAGGAGGTTCCCACACCCTATTTTATAGCACTCATTTTTTTTAAAATTATTTTATTTTTTTTGTAATATTTTGTCTCAAAAAAAATTAGGGTGGATGGTTTAGATTTTTAAAATTGTAAAGGGGATGCATGGTTTTTCAACGCTGTTTGGAAAACCAAGCATAGACCAAGTGTTAAGGTCTATTCTTAGATAGTTTCATTTGTCATGGATAACACATAGTTAGTTCAGTCATACTAGTTCAAAAAAGTAATCGTGCATAGTTTTTTATCCACCACAGGATGCATGGTTTCTACATTTTTTTTAAAATATGTAGGTAAATCATGGACTAATCCCAGTTCCATGACAAAAAGATGCATAATATACTATGTTTCCTTTATCAGTGTTAGCAAAAAGTGCTAATAAAAGTTTCTTTTTTAGTGCTAAAAAGCGTTGATAAAGGGTACAATTATTATCATTTTATTTAGTGTTGAAAAATGGTAATATTTGTCAACACATATTCAAGTACTAATAAAGGTCCTGATCACGTGTGTGGGTCACACGTCGATGTATCAGATGTTTGACCACTTCCTTTTATACGATTCTACCACATTCCTACCTCAAAAGCATGTTGTGGGGAAGATATCCTACATAAAATCTCTTTACATGATCATATGGGCCTTGGTGTACCCGCATAGGCTTGTGTTGGCCTACTCCCACCCTGTGATTTCTATTGGTTCCCAATCGCATACACACAATCTGGTACTAGACGACTCAGGACACCTTCCCCCCCCCCCCACTAATCTGATGCGCAGCCCGACCCACCTTCTCATGCAGGCCATAACCCATATTTTTTATATACTAATAAATATATTATACTAAAAAATACAAGTTTTAGAAATACTTAAAAATTGTAACAATTAAAAAATTAAAAACTAAAAAGGATGAAATTAAAAAATATTAAAAAGTATTTATTTGAATAATTATCAATAAATTTAATATATATATTATAAATATTAACAAAATATATATATTAATAAAGTATATATATTAATTATAAATATAAAAAAATTAATAAATTGAAATAATTAAAGAAAAAAATTAAAAATGAGTAAATTAAAAAATATATTTGAATTTTTATTAAATAAATAATTATTAATAAAAATTAATAAAATTAATAAAAATCAACATATATTATATATATTAACAAATATAATATATTAAAAATAGATATATAAAATGAATAAATTAATATAATTAATCAAATAAAAATTACAAATGAGTAAATTAAATTAAATATAATAAAACAATTATTTAGGAAATTATTTAAAAAATGAAAAGCATTAACATAAATATATATATTATAAAAATTAATAAATATTATAAATTAAATATAGATATATAAAACAAAAAATTTTAATAATTACTCAAAAAAATGAATAAATTACAAACATATTAAAAACTTATTAGTGAAACAAATGTTCCTAAAAATGAATAAATTTAAAATATATATCTTAATTATTAATTATAATAAGTAATATATATTTAATATTAATACATTAAATAAAAACATGTAATACTAAAAAACATATTAATGACTTATTTGTTTTTTCTTGTTTTTATAAATAATTATTAATTAATATTTTTCATATTTTAGTATAGAAATATACTCATATATGTATATATATATATATAACAATAAACATAATAATTCATCTAATATTACATATATCGTACAAAATATTTATGCTTAAAATAAACAAGTCATATTTTTACTATAAAATGTGGTATAATTAAAAATTAATAATAATTTAGAATATAGACTAATTTTATAGAGTAAGGGACCTTTAATTTATGTCATTTGATTATTAAATTTAACATATATCAAATGTGTGTTACATTGATTTCACACATACATATGTGTAATTAATTCATTTTTTAGATACAACACACATGCATATAATATTTCATTAATTTATTCTATTTTTAAAATTCATTTTATAATTATATTTATTAAAATAATATATTTAATATATATTATGATTATAATCCGTAAATTTTATCATTTTTATATTTATATTCAGTATATACTATTTATTACTTTTTCATATTTTTTTAATTTATTCTATTTTAATATTAGTTATTAACTAATAATGTTAATTTTCTTTTACTTTTTGAAATTTGTTCATTTTACCATTTTAATTTTTTAATATGATTGTAATAGTATACATTTTCAATATGTATTCATCTTCATTTCAATATATATTCAAATTTTATTTTCTTTTAATGTTGGTATAATTATTAAAACATATCCATTTTATCTAGAGTTTTAAAGTATTCTCATTTTAATTATTCAATTGCAATCAATTTTTTACATTTATGCATCTAAGATTATATATCCATTAACAATATTAAAAATATTTGTAAATAAATATTAATAAAAAAATTTCTAAATGTCTACTTACTATATTTATCTAATTATATATTTATAATTGTTAATAAATAAATATATTATGTTAAAAAATAATTATATAATTATAAATACACAATTATATATTTTAATAATTGTTAAATTATAATAAATATATTTACTATATTTATATATTTATATATTTTCATTAAATATATACATATATAATTATATAAGTATATATATTGTTATAAATATATTTTTAATTATAAAATTATAACAAATATATTTATGTAATGAATATATTTACTATGTTTATATTTATGTTATATTATATATATATATATATAATTACATAAATATATATAGTGATGTAAATATATTTGTCATTCTATGTAATTAATTATAAAAATATTTAAAATGGAATTTATTTAAAGATATATATATATAAATGTATATTAATTATATTTTTAAAATAATATATTTTTAATTATAAATAAATAATTTTTTTAAAAAAATTATTTATATGATTATAAATTAATAATTATATACTTAGATAATTATAAAATTATAATAAATATATTGAAATAATTAATATATTTAATATTTATATTTATTAATATATATATATATATAATTAGATAAACATATTTATATTTATATAGAAATATTTATAAATATACTTACAAATAATTTTTTTAATACTTATAATTATAAATCTTTATTAGCGTTAAAAATCACTAATAAAACCCTGCACAATCATATAAGAAGAACCATAACCCAATGATTTTTGTCATTTTGTTCAAGTTATCACAAAACATCATCTCTTATAGCACTCCCCTTGATCTTCTCTTGGATGAATAAGCTATCAAATCTAAGGTATTTTATTTTTTTCTCCTCCTCTCTTTTTTCTTTCATGTTCAGGTTGAGTGATGTATAATAGTGAGGATTTTTCTTGCCATGTTGGTCTCATAGATCCACATTTAAGAGAATTATGATGACGTAACACCTATTTTTCATCCTTCTATAATGGTTCCTTGTTTTTGGGTCTCTACATTCCAAATTTTACCCTACTATATCAGGCATGGGTCCTGCTCAGTTCAAGATGTGTTATTTTGATTTTTATGTTTCTAACACACTCCACAACCATTGGATTCCTACATGTCTTAGTGTGACACCATTCTAGACATCTCGAGCACTACCATGTACTGTTTTCCATCCACTTCTCCACTACCTAGGCTTTCTACGATAGAGTGTGTCCACTACTTCATGGTGGAAGAGCATATCTTCTATGTAATTACTATGACTGGAATATATTTTGATACATACTTCATATATTCTATCTTATATCACATTTCCATAAATTTTTTATTGTTATCTACATACATTCATAGAATTGATAATATATTTTTATGTTATACCCATTTATTATTATTTTTATTTTTCACCAAATATCAACTGAAACGTAGAATATTTTGAATAGAATTTAAGGCATCATCAATCAAGTCAAGTTCTTCATTTTTATGTCTTTTTTAACACATGTTTTTCAGTCACCATGAGAGTTATTAAGAGAGTGAATTTCATTAGACATTATATTCAAAAATTTGTTTGGAAATGGAAAAGAAATGATCAATTTGCAGTATAGGGTAAGAGAAATTTTTTTTATTGGTGTCTCATTTCAAAATTATAATTTTATTTATATTATATTCAGATTTTAAAATAATTATTTTATGTAAGATAATTTTTCACAAAGTGTAAATTCTAAATTTTCATAACTCTCTTGTAGGGAGATTTAGTTTTAATGATATTTTTATTACGAAATTGAGTTTGAGAAGATTAAAAAATTTCATTTTATGTGAAAAGGGAAAAGTATATCAATTTTTCATTTCATGTGAATATTTTCATTAATGTATTCAAAATATGAGTCACTTTTAATGGATTATGTTTTTATAATATTCTATGTCAAAAGTGATTCATGAAATATTAAGTGATTCTTATATTTTTATTTATTTAAATGTTTGTACATTTTTTGTTAATCTTGATTTATTTTTTTCATGTACATATCTTAATTTTTTGATTTCCATGTATATTAATTTTAAAAGCTATATATTTTTATCATAAAGTACACTTAAATTAATTATTAAATTTTCATTATTATGTAATGAAATGTTTTAAATGAATAGTTTAAGTGGGTTGTTTCTTGAGATAAATTATAAATTATAATTTTAAAGTGAGGTAAAGTAAGTAATATTGAATAAATTCGGATTTCCACATATCAAAGTTATTATCATTATTGATATATACATAAATTTATTTAATGATATATTTTAATGGGTTTTGAAGTGTTTATAAATTAAATTTTCGGTTGTATTTCATGTTTGGGGTGTTTTTCATAGAATAAAATGCATTTAAGTATTTTTTATGTTGAAAATTACAATGTTTATTTTTTTCAAAGTTTTTCTTGAAAATAAATGAGTTATATTATATTTGTATAAGTTTTAATTTTCACTAATTATGTTTTCTTGAAATTATATTGATATATTAAAATTACGGCATGTGATCATTTGTGATCTATTTGTCCCTCTCGAACATATTTGTTTGCTTTTAATTTTCCCAAATGGGTTCTACAACACGTGCGGAAGCGATCTTATTTTCCAATGATCGACATCTATGATTATCCACCCTATATATATTACCTTAATCTGTTGTTGTTTCACCCTATCCCTCACTTTCATGTTCATTTAAAACAATTTATTTTTATTTATCTCTCATATTACAAGGAACTACTAGCTATACAATGCAAAAACACAACCCACACATCATGTAATGTGGTTAATACAAATTATTAGTAGGTAGTGTTTTTGTGGTTCACATATGTTAATTGGATCCAAGTTTTAAGTATCCTTACTTCTTACATTGATTTAAATGAAAAAAATTGGATCATTTTATTTCCAGTATCCCACATACTCCCAAGGATTAAAATAATAATGAATTTTGAAAATATGTTATTACCTTTTGTACTTTATTTTTATGGGATAATAGAGTATCATATTTCAATATTTTTTTACTTTCAGGAGACCAATATATAATGAAATATGGTTTCATTATGGACTCAACTTACATTTTATATGCTACGGAAATTTTATTTCAGGATTCATAAATAAAGGGTATCTTCTTATTTATTTTTCAGTTATTTTATTAATTTTAAAATATCATTATAAATATTATATAAATTAGTTTTATATTAATATTTTTTGAATTATTATGTTTTATAGAATTATATATTTTTAATTCACATTCAATTAATTTTAACCAAAATTCTATATGAATGTTTTTTATATAAAATATAATTATTTTAAACATAAATTCCATGTACACAATATTATTTTTATTTCGATCTATTGTGTATCATTGGGAAAGTTAAGAGTGTCACCTATAAAATGTTATAATTTAAAACCACTTTATCATATAAATATTAAATATTAGACTGATGTGGAAGAATTTTAGAAGTTTCATTATAATATCCCATATCTATACATGTGGAATTGATTTTATAATGTATGAGTAAAATCTTTTGGATACACCTATGAAGGTTTATACTAATAGATGTGGGAGATAGCTTATAGTGATCTACGACACTTTTTAAGGTGGAATCATAATTTTTTGGATATCAATGATATGAAATCCAGGAAAATTGATGTTTTGGGAATTTTTATTAATGGAATGTATTTGTAGTGTTTTTAAGAATATTGAATACAGATTTTAGATATTTCAAGATATGTGAAATATACCAATGATTTATAACTCTATTATTTTTGAAATAAGTGTTCCTTAGTGGGTAATAGGAGAAAAATATGTGTTGGTATTTCTATAATACATGATAGAGAACAATGTAACGAAATATGGAGTAATATTGAATCCAACTTTACATCTATCATTAATAAAAATATTTCCATCCATTTCATGATATTTGAATATCCTTGAACCTATTTTTAAATTTAGTGACTACATGACATTGCATGTTCTGAGAAAATATATTTTTTTAAAAACTTCTGAAATCCAGGTCACAATTAAATGAACTAAAAGAACCATAATTTCTAAGGGAATACTTCTATTCAATAATAAACTAATTTTGTTTACCTATATATTGAATACCATGTTTCTATAAAACACAACATAAAATAATGAACCAGATGAACAAACACATCTGTAACCTTCATTGTTTCATTTCATGTCACCCTTGTGTAAAACGATAACATGTCGGGAATCATAACTGATAACATTCAAATGTTGGGTTCCCCTCATTAGATTATCCATAACTTTCCAATATGATTATTAATATATTATGTGTTTTTATTTATTTTTTATTCAAAATTTATATTTTATGAACTTAATAAGATGATAATGAATCTAAAATTAATGCACTACAATCGTATAAAAAAAAGTATGAAGATGGAGTGAAGGAGTTCATCATGTTTTTAATAGATCATGCATAATATCCTTATCAAATCCATTATTCATGTTTACATTATTCTTATTCAAGAAAATTAGTCTAAAAGAGTTATAAAAAACATTTTATTTTTCATAGAATAAATCAGATATGTAAAAGTTGGATTAACCATAGGGAAAAATCAAACTTGGACAAACATTTAGATGACACTCCGGTTTATTGATCATTTGATATAGATACTACATAAAATGATAATGGAGATCGTATAAATTAAACCAAAATATACATTGAAGATAAAATTAATTATTCTAAAAATTTGTCTTAGAAGTTAAATAGTTGTGAAAAGATACCATTATATACCAGTTCTACTAAATAAATAGTATTGTCTGCTTTTTTCATGTTATATAATTTGAAAGTTTGGAATTGATAGATTGGCACAAAAATTATTGAACTAATTGGTGTCATAAATGAAATTCTATGATAAAAATTGAAATTCATTGTTAAGCATATAATGATAAATAATTTTTACTTTCAATGGGAATAATCTCTAAAAATACAAGATTTTCCAAATGATTGCATTTTGTTTCAAAAGGAACATGAATCACTCACCAGATTCCCTATGTGTGGTGTGAATCACTAAAAGAAATATTATTTATGTAATTAAAAATATTTATTCTACTTTCCTATTATTCCATGATTTAGTAGACTATATAGATTTATAGAAACTAAGAGACAATTGTCAAGGCATGCAGATACATAAATTAATGATTGGAAACTACTTTATCCATCAAACTCGACTAAGTGAAATAAATTTTATTATGATTATCCAAAATATATAAATCTGTTGAGAAAATTCGATCTTTAATTTATACAGATAGAATATATCCTTTTGGTGTACATAGTATTTTACATAGTACATCTTCATTTATATTGGTAAATTATAACATTACATCGTTGTTATACATGAAGGGAAAAACAATATGTTCTCTCTACTTATATCCGGACCAAAACAACATGGTAATTACATTTATGTCCATTTATCTACATTTATTGAATATCTAAAATGGATATATGATACAAGCATTAAAAAGTATGATACTCATATAAGTTGATAACTCACATTGAGTGTCCACATTGTAGGAAGATAATTTGATAATATTTTTTTTGTTTTGTAGTGAAACATTTTAATGAAATATCGCTCAAAGAAAAAAATATGAATACATGGTTGTGGTTAATGTTTATGTGATATGGGTATCTAAGGTAAATAATTGGAATATTTTGTTATGAAATACACTATTATAGAATCTTGTTAATAAGATAAATAGATCAATTTCAACTTCAATTTTATATTTTTATATATTGGGGTTGAAGTGATCGAAGAATGATGAGGAATTATTGGGTTTTAATAAAATAAGATATTATTGAGTAGTACAACTAGGTGAGTATATTTTATATAATTTTTGGGATTCTGATATATGAGTAGTTACCAAGTTATAGAGTATTATTAGAGACTTTTTTGAATTTAAATATTTTTCTTGTATGAAAAAGTTGGCCTATTATATTAATGAAGATATTTATTTCTGATAAAAAATAAACACATTCACATATATGGCGGGACTCCATATAATCTATGGGACTTAGGTATGAAATGAAATCATAGTGTGAATATATGAATATAGTGAATTTTTTTTCAAGGATGTCTTGTGTGAAATAGGCATTTGAATTTCTAGTGCGACCCTAATAGTGAAGGCATGAAAACAACCACACATAGTAGTCACCATGATTATATTGGAGTAACCTTGATTGGGGAGGAAAAAATCTAGGAAATGAGTAGGTTCTTGTACTAAACCTTGTAAAAATACTATGTTTCTCTTTATTACATTACATGCATGGATATAATTTATTATTACTAGGTAAAACAATATCATGTCCATTTGAACTAATCAGAAATAGAGGTTAAATTACAAATGGGATAGAGGATAGTTTTCAATTTGGTCTAAAAAATTAGAAACACCTAATTAAACCCCCTTCTCCCACAGAGGTGTCTACACTAATCGTGTTGGTAATCATAGATGCCTAGATGTATTTGCATATGAAATTATAGGACTTCATCTAAGATAGCCTAACTCTACTAAGAAGGAGGCATATAGGGTCGTAAGTTAAGTTTTTCCAGAATCATAGTTATATTCTATATAAATGTAATGTTTATATAAATATTATTCTCATGTTATAATGAAAAATAATTATTTGGGTTATATTTATTTCAAATATTATATCCATGATTTTTCAGGAGAATATATATGTGTGTTTCAAGAATAAAAAATACATATATATTTACAAGGTCATTAAATATAATATTTATTTATATATTTAACGATTAATGTAGTGATATTAATTAACTTTAAAAAATATTAATTATTCAATTTTAATGAAAAAAATGAGGTGGAATGTTGGACCGAGTTTAGGGTCTAGTGGGAATAATATGTTAAATATTATTTAAATAAATATTAATTTATTTATTTATGAAATGACCTTTATATAATCTGCGAGACATATCAAAATTAAGGAGAAACTAATAATAATAATAATATAATAATAATTTGATGAAGAGTTATCTAATGAATATGACATTCGCTAAGGGGCTATGTACAATTATCAATACCAAGTCATATAAACCCTCCTATATCATTTAAAGGTTTATCCATTTGTGAACAAAAAATACACCTTGATAATTCTCTCAAAACAAAATATAACTTCCTCTAGAATGCTATTATGAATAGTGATCTTTGATCCTCCTCCCCCTCTTAAATCCCGAAGAGAAATATAATAAATCCTTTAAGGCTTCAACGAATTTATAGTACATGAAATTATTATAGACACTTATTTTAATATTATTTTATATTATTTTATGTTATTTTATGTTATTTTATGTTATTTTATGTTATTTTATGTTATTTTATGTGATTTTGAGTTTTTGATATTTTTAGGATCTAAATTTTAAAATATTAATAATTTAAATGGGTCACACAGTTAGAGAGTAGGGCTTGGGAAGCCACACAAAGACCATTCATTTGGTTATGTACTTGGATGGTTCCATTTTTCACCATTATATCATGGTTAGATTAGCCATGGGGTCTCTTATGAGTAATTGTGCATATTATGTTTGCAGATATTTTGTGAGACGCATGGTTCCCCATGGGTTTTGTTAACCAATTGGGAAAAATATAAACCAAATATAGTTATTAAGTATTTATATTTTTATGAAAATGACATTATTATTTTTAAAATACATTCATCCCCTTATTCTCCCTTACGTTGTGTCCCACCTCCCCTCGATGATGCCCCTTTAATGTGAGACCTCTCCTCCTCTAGACTCCTCTCGTGCTGATTATTTATTATGGTTTCTAAGAAATTAATGGCACAATACCCTTAGTAAGAACTGCTTTTCAATCTACTTCCCATTTCCCCAGGGGTTCCTTCTTTCTCTTCACAACATTGCATTTGGTCAAATCCTATGGTATCATAATTAAACTATTTCTGGGATCCTTTTATGGATAAGGTCTAAAATCGTATTTTTGGGTCTCCATCATCCCATTAATTATGTTGTAGACCTTGTACCATTTATTCAAGGTTTTATTTTTCATGTCATAAGATTTTAATTTTTAGAAACATTTATTTCCTGGGTTTTATTTTATGTTTTTGGTTTTGAATGATTGTATTTATTGTGTTTCATAATGAATTTAACTGAAAATAATATTATGTTTTCATTTTTTACATTTTAGTTATTGTTATGAGATTATGTACTTACTAAACTTAGAGCATTGATTAATAATGGGATTTAGAAGGTATATTTAGTTTATCACGTCGACTAGTGCGCCTTATAAATGAGTTCATAACTTCATCAAATTATGGATATTGGTAGATTTTACTTTTTAAATGTCTAGCTTATGATATAAGAGGATGTTTTTTCTATGGAGGGAATTTTTAGTGGCTGTTGGGGCTATAATATTATATTTTTTTATACTTTAAATTCTTATACATTTCTGTTTGTTTATCTATTTCTACTTATCTGATTGTTTCAAGAATATCTCACTTATGGATTGGATTTTCCATATTTTCTAGAGAAATTATATAGTGATTTTAAAAATATTTAAGAGAAAATATTTCCCATTATTTTAACAAATTTTCTAGTTCTTTTTACTAGATCATGAATATTGATATTTCCACTCATGTCAGTGGAAGATCGATACCGGTACCAGTTCTGGTTGTAGAACAGACATGTTTATTATAATTGGTCATATCGCTTGGTTTTGAGGTGGATTCCTAGGTTAATGAGTATTCTTTTTTTATATTTAATGTTTAAAGGTAAGATCAAGTTAGAAATTATTATTGGTAATTGCTTGGTATGTTCGGGGAGAGTCAACCTGGCTATTTTATTCCCTGATCAATAGGTATACAGGAAACGTAGGATACGAATACCGAGTTCAATATTTTATTATTATTATTTTCATGGATGTATCAGTCCTCATTGTAATGAATATGTTTCCCTTGTGGTTTCCATTGGATTTTATAATATAAAGGAAATATGGGTTTACCATGTGAGCTTCTCTTGCATGAGTTGAGAAACCAGGTATTGATAAAACACACGATTTTATGGCTTATTAAGAATTATTATGTAGTTATTCCTCAGGCCCTAATACCACGTGTTCTGGTTATGCATGGTTCCACATCACATTTGGTTTCAATAATTATACTTCAAGGGATAATAACCAAGATATATGGTGTGTTCATATAATTCTTGTGATATATTTATGACGTGGTTTGTATTCTAGAATTATTTGGTTTATTATTAGTTTGTATATGTTTGTTGTTAGTGAAAGTGATAAATTTATAAAAATTTTGTTTTCAAAATAGTTTTTTAGAGGTTTTTTAAAAAGGTGTTTTTTTATTCATCAAATGTCTAGTAAAATAAATATATTTTAAAATAGGTTTTGATAAAATGTTCTTAAAATAAATGTTGGGTTTCTAATTTAATAGAGTTATAAGAAATTTTGAAATCAGATAATTTTTTAAGGAAAATTCATTTTTTTTGTTCTAAGGAAAGGGTTTTGAATTTTTTATGAGTATTAATTTTATGAAAAAAATGGATTGTGATGTTTGATTGATCCAGTTTGTTTTTTTGAACATATTATTTAGGCTTTATCCCTTAGTTTTATGGGGAATTTTAGTTTAGTTCATGAGATAAGTAGTAATTGAGTTTATACTTCATATTATTTGACATCTTCCTCCATAAAAATTCCCGACAAAGGATTGATTTATTCTAGGGATGAAAATCTAGGTGATTCTTTCCATATTTTTGGTGTAGTTCCTCTATTTGGTGGCCCTACCCCGACTTGGAATCAAGTAAAAGGCCATGATATTTCTTTCACTTTGATCTGGTTCATTTCATGAATTTTTATACATTATATTTTTGTGTAGTTGTATATGTTCATCTTAAATGTCTTAGAAAAACCTAGTTGAGGTATTTGGGGGATTATATAATTTATTTATGGGATAAATCTTAGATTTAGGCAGCTTTATTTTTATTGATTTTCAATCGATGATATTTATTTGGTTTACATGATCTTATTTTGATTTGGGACATCTATGTTGGTTCTTATGGAATGTTTTTTATTCAAATGGTACTCCTAACATGTTGAAGGTTAGTTTCTTGGTGGGTTGAACGTGTGAGACTTAGGGATATGTGCTTGGGTGGTTTGGATAAATGTTGTTTTTTGTGAGTAGCTGAGAGTGTTGACTTGATGGAAAATTTTTATTATACGGTGCCAAGGTGGTTGGGGTGCTAGTTATAATTATAGAGCATGCCGACTCAAATCTAGGACCGATATTTGTTTTGGTATGTCTTCCTCACGATTTAATTTTCTTTTGATATAATATTATGTGATAAGTTTTCTCAGAGATTTTCAATTTTGGTTCTCTAATATACATTGATTTTTGGGGTTTGATATGTCTCCTTGGATGATTGGTGTATTTTATCAAGGAAATACGGTTTCTTTGGGTGTTTGGGGAACTGTGACTTTCTCATTTTTGTGTCTCTTGGATAGTGTGTGTTGTTGACCTACCATTTTAAACAATATCCAAATTGTGGGGGACACTAATGGGTTTCATTGTTAGTAAAAATATTTTTCCCTTTTTATTTGGGTGGGATACTATTAGAGATGTTGGACATTGTGTGAGAATGTGCTCTGTTCATCTTGAGGAATAGTTTTGGTTGGTGTTTTCAACCATTTTGGACTCATTCCAGTTTTATGTACCCTGGTTTCTTCCATCCTTCATCAATGGATTTCCAGGGTCAGAAAACATTATGGTTGGGAGGTTCCCACACACTATTTTATAACACTCGTTTTTTTAAAATAATTTTATTTTTTAAGTAATATTTTGTTTCAAAAAAATTACGGTGGAAGTTTTAGATTTTTAAAATTGTAAAGGGGATGCACGATTTTTCAATGCAGTTTGGAAAACCAAGCATAGACCAAGTGTTAAGGTCTATTCGTAGATAGTTTCATTTGTCATGGATAACACATAGTTAGTTCAATCATGCTAGTTCAAATGAGTAATCATGCATAGTTTTTTATCCACCACGGGATGCATGGTTTATAATGGTTTTGTAAAATATTCAGGTAAAGAATGGACTAAACCCAGTTCCACGACAATAAAATGCATAATATACTGTGTTTCCTTTATTAGTTTTAGAAAAAATTGCTAATAACAGTTTCCTTTTTAGTGCTAAAAAGCGCTGATAAAGGGTACATTTATTATCATTTTATTTATAGTGTTGAAAAATGGTAATATTTATCAGCACATATTCAAGTACTAATAAAGGTTATGATCACGCATGTGGGTCCCATGTCGACGTATCATATGTTTGACCACTTCTTTTTATACGATTCTGCCGCATTCATACCTCAAAAGCATGCTGTGGGGAAGAGATCCTACATAAAATCTCTTTACATGCCCATATAGGCCTTGGTGTACCCTCATAGGCTTGTGTTAGCCTACACCCACCCTGTGCTTTTTATTGGTTCCCAATCGCATACACAAAATCTGGTACTAGACGACTCGGGCCACCTTCCCCCCACCAATCTGATACGCGGCCCGACCCACCTTCCCATGCAGGCCATAACCCATATTTTTTATATACCAATAAAAATATTATACTAAAAAACTACAAATTTTAGAAATACTTATAAATTGTAACAATTAAAAAATTAAAAATTAAAAAGGATGAAATTAAAAAATATTAAAAAGTATTTATTTGAATAATTATCAATAAATTTAATATATATATTATAAATATTAATAAAATATATATATTAATAAATTATATATATTAAATATTAATTTAAAAAAATAATTATATTGAAATAATTAAAGAAAAAAATTAAAAACGAGTAAATTAAAAAATATATTGGAATTTTTATTAAATAAATAATTATTAATAAAAATTAATAAATTTAATATAAATCAACATAGATTATATATATTAACAAATATAATATATTAAAAATAGATATATAAAATGAATAAATTAAAATAATTAATCAAATAAAAATTACTAATGAGTAAATTAAATTAAATATAAAAATACGATTATTTAAAAAATTATTTAAAAAATGAAAAACTTTAACATAAATATATATATTATAAATTTAAAAAATATTATAAATTAAATATAGATATATAAAACTAAAAATTGAAATAATTACTCAAAAAAATGAATAAATTAAAAACATATTAAAAACTTATTAATGAAAACATTTAATACTAAATAACATATTAATGACTTATTCGTTTTTTTTTCTAGTTTTTATAGATAATTATTAATTAACATTTTTCATATTTTAGTATAGAAATATACTCTTATATGTATATATATATATAACAATAAACATAATAATTCATCTAATATTACTTATATCGTAAAAAATATTTATTCCTACAATAAACAAGTCATATTTTTAGTGGAAAATGGGGTATAATTAAAAATTATAAATAATTTAGAATATAGACTAATTTTATAGAGTAAAGGACATTTAATATATTTTATTTGATTATTAAATTTAACATATATCAAATGTGTGTTATATTGATTTCACACATACATATGTGTGATTATTACATTTTTTAGATATAACACACACACATATAATATTTCATTAATTTATTCCATTTTTAAAATTCATTTTAGAGTTATATTTATTAAAATAATATATTCAATATATATTATTATTATAATCAGTAAATTTTATCATTTTTTTATTTTTATTCAGTATATATAATTTATTAATTTTTAATATTTTTTCTAATTTATTCTATTTTAATATTAGTTATTAATTAATAATGTTAAATTTTTTACATTTTTGTAATTTATTCATTTTACCATTTTCATTGTTTAATATGATTGTAATAGTATCCATTTTCAATATATATTCATCTTTATTTCAATATATATTCATATTTTATTTTCTTTTACTGTGGTATAATTATTAAAACATATACATTTTATCAAGAGTTTTATAGTATTCTCATTTTAATTATTCAATTGCAATCATTTATTTACATTTATGCATCTAAGATTATATATTAATTAACAATATTAAAAATATGTGTAAATAAATATTAATAAAACAATTTTCTAAATGTTTATTTACTATATTTATCAAATTATATATTTATAATTATTAATAAATAAATATATTATTTTAAAAGACTAATTAAATAATTATAAATACACAATTATATATTTACATAATTGTTACATTATAATAAATATTTACAATATTTATATATTTATATATTTTCATTAAATATATACATATATAATTATATAAGTATATATATTGTTAGAAATATATTTTTAATTATAAAATTATAACAAATATATTTATATAATGAATATATTTACTATGATTATATTTATATTATATTATATATATATAATTAGATAAATATATATCATGATATAAATATATTTTTAATTCTAAGTAAATAATTATAAAAATATTTAAAATGTTATTTATTTATAAATATATTTATAAATGTATCTTTACTATATTTTTAAAATAATATATTTTTAATTATAAATAAATAATTTTTTTAAATATTTATTTATATGATTATAAATTAATAATTATATAATTAGATAATTATAAAATTATAATAAATATATTGAAATAATTAATATAATTAATATTTATATTTATTAATATATATATATAATTAGATAAAATATTGATATTTATATAGAAATATTTATAAATATACTTACAAATAATGTTTTTTATACTTATAATTATAAATCCTTATTAGCATTAAACATGCACTAATAAAACCCTGCAGAGTCATTTATAAAGAACTATAACCCAAGGATTTTTGTCATTTTGTTCAAGTTATCACAAAACATCATCTCTTATAGCGCTCCCCTCGATATTCTCTTAGATGAATAAACTATCAAATCTAAGGTATTTTATTTTTTTCTCCTCCTCTCTTTTTTCTTGCTTGTTCAGGTTTGGTGATGTATAATAGTGAGGATTTATCTTGCCTTGTTGCTATCATAGTTCCACATTTAAGATAATTTTGATGATGTCCCACCTTTTTTCATCCTTCTATAATGGTTCCTTGTTTTTGGGTCTCTAAATTCAGAATTTTACCCTATTATGGGAAGCATGGGTCCTACTCAATTAAAGATGTAGTATTTTGGTTTTTGTGTTTCTAACACACTCCGCAACCATTGGATTCCTACTTGTCTTAGTGTGACACCATTTTAGGAGATCTCGAGCACTACCATGTACTGGTTTCCATCCACTTCTCCACTACCTAGTCTTTCTACGATAGAGCGTGTCCACTACTTCATGGTGGAAGAGCATATCTTCTTTGTAATTACTATGTTTGGAATATATTTTGATAAATACTTCATATATTCAATCTTATAGCACATTTACATAAATTGTTTATTGTTATCTACATACACTCATAAAATAGATACTATATTTTTATGCTTTACCCATTAATTATTATTTTTATTTTTCACCAAATATCAACTCAAATGTAGAATATGTTGAATAGAATTTAATTCATCATCAATCAAGTCAAGTCGTGCATTGTTATGTCTTGTTTAAAACATTTTTTCAATCACCAAGAGAGTTATTAAGAGAGTGAGTTTCATGGGACACTACACTCAAAAAGTTGTTTGGAAATGGAAAATAAATGATCAAGTTGCAGTATAGAGTAAGAGAAAATTATTTTTTATTGGTGTCTCATTTCAAAATTAGAATTTTATTTAAATTATATTCAGATTTTGAAATAATTATTTTATGTAAGATAATTTTTCACAAAGTGTAAATTCTAAATTTTCATAACACTCTTGTATGGAGATTTAGTTTTAATGATATTTTGATTACGAAAATGAGTTTGAGAAGTTTAAAAAATTTCATTTTATGTATAAAGGGAAAAAGTATATCAATTTATCATTTCATGTGAATATTTTCATTTATGTATTCAAAATATGAGTCACTTTTAATGGATTCTGTTTTTAGAATATTCTATGTCAAAAGTGATTCATGAAACTTTAAGTGATTCTTATATTTTTATTTATTTAAATGTTTGTACATTTTTGGTTAATCTTGATTTATAGTTTTCATGTATATATCTTAATTTTTTAATTTCCATGTATATTAATTTCAAAAACTATATATTTTTAGCATAAAGTATACTTAAATTATTTATTAATTTTTCCTTATTTTGTATTGAAATGTTTTAAATGAATAGTCGAAGTGGGTTGTTTCTTGAGATAAATTATAAATTAGAATTTTAAAGTGATTTAATGTAATTAATATTGAATAAATTCAGGTTTTCACATAT
Source organism: Viscum album (assembly GCA_963277665.1). Classification (NCBI taxonomy): domain Eukaryota; kingdom Viridiplantae; phylum Streptophyta; class Magnoliopsida; order Santalales; family Viscaceae; genus Viscum; species Viscum album. Next base: position 1,319,003,796 of record OY728166.1, read on the forward strand.
TAAACTTATTATTATTATTTATATATAAAGAAATTTTTTTCTAATGGGATATTTTAATGGGTTTTGAAGTGTTTATAAATTATATTTATGGGTTTACTTCATGTTTGGGGTGTTTTACATAGAATAAAAAGGATTTAAGTATTTTTATGTTGAAAATTACATTGTTTATTTTTTTCAAAGTTTTTCTTGAAAATAAATGAGTTCTATTATATTTGTATTAGATTTAATTTTAACTAATTATGTTTTCTTGAAATTATATTGATATATTAAAATTCATTCATGTGATCATTTGTGATCTATTTCTTCCCCTTGAACATATTTGTTTGCTTTTAATTTTCCCAAATGGTTTCTACAATGTGCGCGAAATCGATCTTATTTTATAATGATCGGCATCTATGATTATCCACCCTATATCTATTACCTTAATCCATTGTTGTTTTACCCTATCCCTCACTTTCATGTTCATTTACAACAATTCATTTTTATTTATCTCTCATATTACAGGGAAATACTAGCTATACAATGCAAAAACACAACCCACACATCATTTAAGGTGGTTAATACAAATTATTAGTTGGTAGTGTTTTTGTGGTGCATGTATAGTAATTGGATGCATGATTTAAGTATCCCTACTTCTTACATTGATTTAAATAAAAAACTGGATCTTTTTTTTCTAGTATCCCACATACTCCCAAGGATTAAATGAATAATGCATTATGAAAATATGTTATTACCTTTTGTAATTTATTTTTATGCGCTATTAGAGTTTCAAATTTCAATATTTTTTTACATTCAGGAGACCAATATATAATGAAATATGGTTTCATTATGGACTCAATGTACATTTGATTTGCTGTGGAAATTTTATTTCAAGATTCATAAAAAAAGGGTATCTTCTTATTTATTTTTTATATATTTAATTAATTTTTAAATATCATTATAAATATTATATAAATTAATTTTATATTAATAGGTTATGAATTATTATGTTTTATGGAATTATATTTTTTTTCACATTCCATTAATTTTAACCAAAATTGTGTATGCATGTTTTTTATATAAAATATAATTATTTTAAACATAAATTCCATGTACACAAAATTATTTTTATTTTTATCTATTGTGTATCATTGGGAAAGGTAAGAGTGTCACCCATAAAATGTTATAATTTAAAACAACTTTATCATATAAATATACAATATTAGACTGATGTGGAAGAATTTTAGAAGTTCCATTATAATATCCCATATCTAGACATGTGGAATTGATTTTAAAATGTGTGAGTAAAATCTTTTGGATACACCTATGAAGGTTTATACTACTAGATGTGGGAGATAGCTTATAGTGATCTACGACACTTTTAGATGTGGAATCATAATTTTTGGGATCTCAATGATATGAAATCCAGGAAAATAGATGTTTTGGGAATGTTTATTAATATTATTTATTTGTAGTGTTTTTAGGAATATTGAATAGAGATTTTGGATATTTCAAGATATATGAAATATACTAAAGATTTATAACACTACTATTTTTGAAATAGGTGTTCCTTAGTGTGTAATAGTAGAAACATATGAGTTGGTATTTCTATAATACATGGTAGAGAACAATGTAAATAAATATGGAGTAATATTGTATCCAACTTTACATCTACCATTAACAAAAATATTTCCATCTGTTTCATGAAATTTGAATATCCTTTAACCTGTTTTAAAATTTGGTGACTACACAACATTGCGTGTTCTGAGAAAATATATATTTAAAAAAACTTCTGAAATCTAGGTCATGATTAAATGAAGTAAAAGAAACATAATTTCTAAGGGAAACCTTCTATTCAATAATAAAATAATTTTATTTACCTAAATATTTATTACCACATTTCTATAAAACACAACATAAAACCATGAACCAGATGAAAAAACACATCTTTACCCTTGTTTGTTTCATTTCATGTCACCCTTGTGTAGAACAATAACTTGTCGGGAATCATAACTCATAACATTCAAATGTTGGGTTCCCCTCATTATAATTATATAAACTTTCCAATATATTTATTAATATCTTAAGGGTTTTAATTTATTTTTTATACAAAATTTATATTTTATGAATTTAATAAGATGATAATGAATCTAAAATTGATGCATGACAATCGTATAACACAAGAGTATGAAGATGGAGTGAAGGAGTTCATCATTTTTTTAGTAGATCATGCATACGACCCTTCTCAAATCCATTATTCATGTTTACATTAGTCTTATTCAAGAAAAATAAATCCAGAAGAGTTATAAAAACATTTTATTTTTTATAGAATAAATCAGATATGTAAAAATTGGATTAACCATAAGGAAAAATCGAACTTGGAAAAAACTTTACATGACAAGGCGGTTTATTGATCATTTGATATAGATACTACATAAAATGATAATGGAGATCATATAAATTAAACGAAAATATACATTGAAGATAAAATTAATGATTCTAAAAATTTGTCTTAGAAGTTAAATAGTTGTGAAAAGAGACCATTATATACCAATTCTACTAAATAAACAGTATTGTCAGCTCTATTCATGTTATATAATTTAAAAGTTTGAAATTTATAGAGTAGCCCTAAAATTATTGAACTAATTAGTGTCATCAATTAAATTATACGATAAGAAATTGACATTCGTTGATAAGAATATGATAATAAATAATTGTTACTTTCGATGGGAATAATCTCTAAAAATTACATGATTTTCCATATGATTGCATTTTGTTTCAAAAGGACCATGAATCACTCACAAAATTCCCTATGTGTGGTGTGAATAAATAAAAGAAATATAATTTATGTAATTAAAAATTTATATTGTACTTTCATATAATTCCATGATTTAGTAGACTATATAGATTTATAGAAACTGTGAGACAATTGGCAAGGCGTGCAGATACATAAATTAATGATTGGAAACTACTTTATCCATCAAACTCGACTGAGCGAAATAAATTTGATTGTGATTATACAAAATGTAATGACCCGAAATTTTTTTTAAATAAATTTTGTTCCCTAATTTTATGTGTTATTGTTATACTCAACAAAAATGTTTTATTTGATAAACATGATTATAATTAAAATGAAATCAGTGGGTTTTGACTATTATATAACCATCGGTCAACATGACCGCTGTGAACAAAATGTTTTGATTATTGTCTCTAAATATAAGTAATCTTGGTTAATTATTATAGAAAGAAGATTCGATGGCCTCACCTAGTAGTCTTGGACCGATCGAAGCCCATCTAACAGAGCTTGGGAAGGAGATAGCACCATTGGGCTTTGCTCTGGATCAAATCCAAGCCGAACTTCATCATGTGAAGCTGGAACGAAATCGCCTTCATGAGAAGTTCAAACTGATAGAAATTACTACTCGGGCAATGTTGACTGAGCCGCCCCAAGCTTCTATCACCCTAGCACACCTTACTCTTAGGTCCTATGCTGGTATTATAAGGGGTTATGTAACAAGACCGTAACTACCTTGTGTAATCCTTGTTTTAAATAAAAATTGGGATTTCTTCTTATGATGAAGTTTATGAATTTTGAAATGACCGGATAAATATAGTATGCATATTTTTGATGAATTTTAGAAAAAGGATATTTTAAATATGTTTATGTAAACCCTAAATAATTAAAAATGTGTAATGATTTTCAAAAAATGGTCTTCTACAATTATGTTCAGTACTAAATTTAGAGTCTAATAAGATCAACTTGATTTTTTGATGAATAGTAAATTATGAATAGTGATTTTATGATTAGGATTAGTAATATGACCAAATGGAATAGTAATCTCACTTAAAGAAAGTTTTAAAATAATCTAGGCACCTTGATTAAGTAATGTGATTCAATAAAATAGTTAAATAACGGTTTCATTAATTATTATTCAAGTATTAGTTTTTTCAGGTGAATAGTGTTTTTTAATTAAAAATTTAATTAAAAATAATTAGAAAATTATTTTTATAAAAATGACTTTATTTTTGAACTCAGAGCATCGATATTATGTTATGGTAATTTTTGGGGTTTTTTCTGAAAAAAATGAATTTTCGATGAATAGTTTTTTTATTTAAAAATTAAATTAAAAATCTTTAGAAAATTATTTTTATAAAATGGATTTCATTTTTGAAATCAGAGCATTGATATTTGGTTAATGTGAAATTTTGGGATTTTTCTGAGAAAGTTGAATTTTCAGTGAATAGTAAAAATACAGTTTTAGGGTTTCGGTATGTTTAATGACATCATAACGGTGTCATGATGATGTCATGAGATCTTTTGAGGGTTGGCCGGCCAAGGGTGATGAATTATTGTTTTGGGGGGCCCATGTGGCCTAACTCCATGATAAATGACAAGGGAGAGCACATGGGTTTGAGAAAAGCTCATGTGAGGTGTCCCTTGGCCATTAATGCCTTGTCCCCTCACTTTCCCTATAAATACCAAGCCCTCCTCTCATCCATTCGACTCCCCACTCATTCCCAACGAATTTCTGGTCTCATTACCTCCCAAGGAGTCCTCCGAAGGTGCCCCCAAGTCCTCATGGTCCCAAACTTTGATGTTTAAGAGTTACATTTTAAGGTAAGGGATCCGACCTCTCTCTTTCTTTTCAAGTAATCTCTTTTATGTATTTTCTTTTATACTCCATGTTCTTATGTTAGGGGATGTTCTTTTATATTCATCCTACTGCCTATATCATGTTCATATGATGAGAGACCCCCCCTTTCTCTCATCAATTCGTTTTAAGAATGTTTAAGTGGCGCTGTTAGGCTGCCGAATTTTTAAGGGATTCTTTCACCTTCCTCGTTTTCAAGTTCTATTTTCATTCAAGTCTTTCATGTTTCTTTGTATTATGTTGGGGTATGATCTCTAAATTTATCATACTGATCTTTTATGATCATATGATGAGAGACCCCATTTTATCTCTTCAATTCAATTTTTTTGACGTTTTATGTGGCGTCGTTAGGCTGCCGAATTTTTTAAGGGATTCTCTCACCCTTCTCTTTTTCAAAGTTCTACTTTCATGTCAAGTCTTTCAAGTTAATTTCTATTATGTTGGGGTATGATATCTATATATATCATACTGGACTCTTATGTTCATATGATGAGAGACCCCATTTGATCTCTTCAATTCAGTATTTTGATGTTTTAAGTGGCGCTGTTAGGCTGCCGAATTTTTAAGTGGTTCTTCACCCTTCTCGTTTTGAAGATCTACTTTCATGTCAATTCTTTCAAGTTCATTTTTGTTATGTTGGGGAATTATCTCTATATCTATCATACTGAACTCTTATGTTCACATGATTAGAGACCCTATTTGATCTTTTCAAATCGTTTTTGTTGAAGTTTATGTAACGCCGTTAGGCTGTAGAACTTTCATAAGAGAAATCTAATTTTTATCTTCCTTCCATGTTTTTCATTTCAAATGGTATATCCTTGAAATTTCATTACCATGATCATGTATCCTTCTTATTCTGTCCATATACTGTTTTATGGGTCATTTATGAATGTTTGACTCATTTTCCCTCTCTTTTTAATGTCTTCTAAAACCTCATAACATAGCCGTTATGCTGCAGAATTTCCATCTCAAAATGTCTCTCTCTTTTTCTAAAGTTCTTTTATATTATTAAGTGAATACTCAAAGCTCTTTCTTCTAAAGGGGTATTCACATATATACCAAAATGTTCTATTTTAAATTCTGGGATTTACATACATGAGACCCACCTTCCTTTTCTGTGGGTTTTAAAGTGACGTAAAGATCATGTCTTTAAAGCAGTTTTTTAAAACGTTATGATTATGAAATGAAACCCATTTATTTTATGCTATGTGGGTTATTTATGAAATGTTTGATGATGATATATGTGGCTCACATGATAATAAAGGCAAATTTAAGGGTGCGCCCTGATAGCGCTCCAATGCATTGGGTAATGATGTAACCACTAGAGATTACAATTTTAACGATGCCTTGGTGAAAAACCTTGGTAAATTTTAACGACACCTTGGGGATGGACCTTGGTGAAACGAAACGATTGTCAATATTAAATGTTGCAGCCACATCTTCAAGTTATGAAAAAGTTTTATTTTTATTATGATATGCCTCATGATTTCATTTTCATGCATTAAAGTTCTTTTCATGACTTTATTGATGTATCTGAAGTTCATATGTAAAATGTTTCACTTGTTTCCCTTGCTGGGCCTTCTTCTCACCCTTCCTTTTGATGTATGTCCCCAGGTTATGAGATGTAGTAATGATCCTAGGGTGAACATGAGGAGAAGCCTTTCAAGTGTTTAAGAAGAATGTTTTTTTTTTGTTTCATGTTTTATGTTCCTTGTTTCCAAGACACTAAACCTTAAAGATCCTCAGTTCCGTGTAATGGAATGAAAAGTTATGTTATAAAAAGAAGGGATGCTATAGTTTGTATCAAAGGATGGTTTAGTTATTTGTGGAAATTAGGATATGAAAACTCTAGGAGGAACCCTATAGAAAAGTTTAATATAGGAAATCTTCCTGGTATTTTGGTGAGTATTGAGTAAGGGGTTGCCAAGAAAATACATCCCTGTCTGGATACGAGCAGGTAGAGGTGGCTCTGGCACAGATGTACATAGGGGTAAAACCCGAAAACACCGCTTTGAGCTAGACTCGAACGGGAACTGGTACACGACAACGGGCCTTGCTGCACTCTTGGTTACGACACTCCCGGGGGATATGCTTTGGTAAATTCATAAGCTTGGTATGAACCATTGTTAAAGGAACAAAGATAAAATAAAATAAAGGTTCACATAAGAATATATGATCATTCATAACCTAGATGGAAACCTAGGAGATCACAAGTTAGGGTATACCTTTCATATACAAGTTATCCTTATATGCTTTCAGTTCCTTTTCATGATTATTAGCTAAGTACTTAAGCCCCTAATTATGCTTTCTCTTCTTAGTTAATGGTGGGAAATGGAAGAACATGTTCCGACAACCAATGTGATAGGAAATGCGACGATTTTCGTATTAATATGACAGGGATGATTAGGGGATTAAAATATGATTATTATTTTGGAAGACGTTCATTATTTTGGGAACCATATTTGATCGAGGTAAATAGATTACTACGGTATTTTCATTGAGGAGTAAGGTTGACTTATATTTTGAAGAATCGATGAATTTAAGGTGAACTTATAGTAATTTAGGTTACTTATGGGAATGACTAACCTATCTTGGGTAAAATATGTTTAGGTTAGCTACTTTTTATAAGATGTTAGGAGTGGTTGATGTTGTCTGTAGATGAACAATAAAGTTGTTTTGGAAGACTATGTTATCAAATCCTTATTGTATTTGGGTTTCATTCTTAGTTTGGTTTGTTTTGAGGAATTTTAAGGACCGTTATTTATAGAATGGTCTATGATGAACTTTGGGTAGTACCATGGAACTTTGATGATTTAAAAGTAGTTTCCATTCCTATGTGATTCTTTCTTTTTGAAGAGTTGTTTTACCTTAACCTTTCTATTTTTGGGATAATGTTTAAAGATAGAAGAAATAGATAGTTAATCTTTTGTAGATTATGTGATTCTATAGAAGATGATTCTTGTGCTTTTATGAGACCAAGTGTTTTTGAATTCTCATCATTTGAAGAAAAGATTAGTGTTGGTAGGGACTTGTTAAAGGATGAAACTCTACTTGAAGGTAGGTATATTTTCTTATGTTTTTGTTCTATGTAGTAAATGAAATCCTCAAAATTATGAAAAGAAACGTAAAACAAAAATGTTGTTGGTTTACGTTTCCTACTAGGTAATCAAAGACCGTTTACACACATCATAAGTTTGGGATTTTCTCATGGTTAACTTTCTCCTAATCATGTTCTCTATCACTCTCCCTCAGAAATTGACCCTTTGTTTTTTCCTCCATGTCTATGTTTTCCTACATGGAACCCTAGTGTGGGTTAACTCAGGTGACCATTGTACTTCCCTTTCTTTATTTTAAAGTAATAGTTTTACTGACTCCTTTTCCGATGTGGGACATTCAATGAAATTTCAAAACCCAATTTTAAAATTGTGAGGACGCAATTTCTTAAGGGGGGAAGATTGTAACGACCCGAAATTTTTTTTAAATAAATTTTGTTCCCTAATTTTATGTGTTATTGTTATACTCAACAAAAATGTTTTATTTGATAAACATGATTATAATTAAAATGAAATCAGTGGGTTTTGACTATTATATAACCATCGGTCAACATGACCGCTGTGAACAAAATGTTTTGATTATTGTCTCTAAATATAAGTAATCTTGGTTAATTATTATAGAAAGAAGATTCGATGGCCTCACCTAGTAGTCTTGGACCGATCGAAGCCCATCTAACAGAGCTTGGGAAGGAGATAGCACCACTGGGCTTTGCTCTGGATCAAATCCAAGCCGAACTTCATCATGTGAAGCTGGAACAAAATCGCCTTCGTGAGAAGTTCAAACTGATAGAAATTACTACTCGGGCAATGTTGACTGAGCCGCCCCAAGCTTCTATCACCCTAGCACACCTTACTCTTAGGTCCTATGCTGGTAATATAAGGGGTTATGTAATGAGACCATAACTACCTTGTGTAATCCTTGTTTTAAATAAAAATTGGGATTTCTTCTTATGATGAAGTTTATGAATTTTGAAATGACCGGATAAATATAGTATGCATATTTTTGATGAATTTTAGAAAAAGGATATTTTAAATATGTTTATGTAAACCCTAAATAATTAAAAATGTGTAATGATTTTCAAAAAATTGACTTCTACAATTATGTTCAGTACTAAATTTAGAGTCTAATAAGATCAACTTGATTTTTTGATGAATAGTAAATTTTGAATAGTGATTTTATGATTAGGATTAGTAATATGACCAAATGGATTAGTAATCTCACTTAAAGAAAGTTTTAAAATAATCTAGTCACCTTGATTAAGTAATGTGATTCAATAAAATAGTTAAATAACGGTTTCATTAATTATTATTCAAGTATTAGTTTTTTCGGGTGAATAGTGTTTTTTAATTAAAAATTTAATTAAAAATAATTAGAAAAATATTTTTATAAAAATGACTTTATTTTTGAACTCAGAGCATCGATATTATGTTATGGTAATTTTTGGGGTTTTTTCTGAAAAAAAGGAATTTTCGATGAATAGTTTTTTTTATTTAAAAATTAAATTAAAAATATTTAGAAAATTATTTTTATAAAATGGATTTCATTTTTGAAATCAGAGCATTGATATTTGGTTAATGTGAAATTTTGGGATTTTTCTGAGAAAGTTGAATTTTCAGTGAATAGTAAAAATACAGTTTTAGGGTTTCGGTATGTTTAATGACATCATAACGGTGTCATGATGATGTCATTAGATCTTTTGAGGGTTGGCCGGCCAAGGGTGATGAATTATTGTTTTGGGGGCCCCATGTGGCCTAACTCCATGATAAATGACAAGGGAGAGCACATGGGTTTGAGAAAAGCTCATGTGAGGTGTCCCTTGGCCATTAATGCCTTGTCCCCTCACTTTCCCTATAAATACCAAGCCCTCCTCTCATCCATTCGACTCTCCACTCATTCCCAACGAATTTCTGGTCTCATTACCTCCCAAGGAGTCCTCCCAAGGTGCCCCCAAGTCCTCATGGTCCCATCCTTTGAGGTTTAAGAGTTACATTTTATGGTAAGGGATCCGACCTCTCTCTTTCTTTTCAAGTAATCTCTTTTATGTATTTTCTTTTATACTCCATGTTATTATGTTGGGGGATGTTCTTTTATATTCATCCTACTGCCTATATCATGTTCATATGATGAGAGACCCCCCCTTTCTCTCATCAATTCGTTTTAAGAATGTTTAAGTGGCGCCGTTAGGCTGCCGAATTTTTAAGGGATTCTTTCACCTTCCTCGTTTTCAAGTTCTATTTTCATTCAAGTCTTTCATGTTTCTTTGTATTATGTTGGGGCATGATCTCTAAATTTATCATACTGATCTTTTATGATCATATGATGAGAGACCCCATTTTATCTCTTCAATTCAATTTTTTTGAAGTTTTATGTGGCGCCGTTAGGCTGCCGAATTTTTTAAGGGATTCTCTCACCCTTCTCTTTTTCAAAGTTCTACTTTCATGTCAAGTCTTTCAAGTTAATTTCTATTATGTTGGGGTATGATCTCTATATCTATCATACTGTACTCTTATGTTCATATGATGAGAGACCCCATTTGATCTCTTCAATTCAGTATTTTGATGTTTTAAGTGGCGCTGTTAGGCTGCCGAATTTTTAAGTGGTTCTTCACCCTTCTCGTTTTGAAGATCTACTTTCATGTCAATTCTTTCAAGTTCATTTTTGTTATGTTGGGTAATTATCTCTATATCTATCATACTGAACTCTTATGTTCACATGATGAGAGACCCTATTTGATCTTTTCAAATCGTTTTTTTTTTTTGAAGTTTATGTAACGCCGTTAGGCTGTAGAACTTTCATAAGAGAAATCTAATTTTTATCTTCCTTCCATGTTTTTCATTTCAAATGGTATGTCCTTGAAATTTCATTACCATGATCATGTATCCTTCTTATTCTGTCCATATACTGTTTTATGGGTCATTTATGAATGTTTGACTCATTTTCCCTCTCTTTTTAATGTCTTCTAAAACCTCATAACATAGCCGTTATGCTGCAGAATTTCCATCTCAAAATGTCTCTCTCTTTTTCTAAAGTTCTTTTATATTATTAAGTGAATACTCAAAGCTCTTTCTTCTAAAGGGGTATTCACATATATACCAAAATGTTCTATTTTAAATTCTGGGATTTACATACATGAGACCCACCTTCCTTTTCTGTGGGTTTTAAAGTGACGTAAAGATCATGTCTTTAAAGCAGTTTTTTAAAACATTATGATTATGAAATGAAACCCATTTATTTTATGCTATGTGGGTTATTTATGAAATGTTTGATGATGATATATGTGGCTCACATGATAATAAAGGCAAATTTAAGGGTGCGCCCTGATAGCGCTCCAATGCATTGGGTAATGATGTAACCACTAGAGATTACAATTTTAACGATGCCTTGGTGAAAAACCTTGGTAAATTTTAACGACACCTTGGGGATGGACCTTGGTGAAACGAAACGATTGTCAATATTAAATGTTGCAGCCACATCTTCAAGTTATGAAAAAGTTTTATTTTTATTATGATATGCCTCATGATTTCATTTTCATGCATTAAAGTTCTTTTCATGACTTTATTGATGTATCTGAAGTTCATATGTAAAATGTTTCACTTGTTTCCCTTGCTGGGCCTTCTGCTCACCCTTCCTTTTGATGTATGTCCCCAGGTTATGAGATGCAGTAATGATCCTAGGGTGAACATGAGGAGAAGCCTTTCAAGTGTTTAAGAAGAATGTTTTTTTTGTTTCATGTTTTATGTTCCTTGTTTCCAAGACACTAAACCTTAAAGATCCTCAGTTCTGTGTAATGGAATGAAAAGTTATGTTATAAAAAGACGGGATGCTATAAAAAATATATAAATCAATTGAGAAAATTCAATCTTTAATTTATACAGATAGAATATATCCTTTTGGTGTTCATAGTATTTTACACAGTACATCTCCATTTATGTTGGTAAATTATAACATTCCATCATTATTATACATGAAGAGAAAAACAATATGTTCTCTCTGCTTATATCTGGACCAAAACAACATGGTAATTACATTTATGTCCATTTATCTCTATTTCTTGAATATCTAAAATGGATATATGATACAGGTATTAAAAAGTATGATACTAATATAAGTGAAGAACTCACATTGAGTTCCATGTTGTGTGGGATGATAAATGACTTTCCTTCTTATGGAAAATTTTTAGGCTATAGAATTAAAGGAATGTTGGGGTGTCCCATTTTTGAAGAATGTGCACACTTAGTTCCATTGAAACTTCCCCAGAGTAATGTGTTATTAGGTTACTGTAAAATTTTACCTCAACATCATAAATATAAATTCTATATGACGACTTTTTATTGTATTGTTAGACAAGGTACAACATCATCTTCCCTAATGGGAGATCACCAATTTAATAAAGTTAAATATAATAACATTGATTTAATTAAGTCATTTTCAAAAACCCTTATAAAATTCGGTTGGAAGAAAGAGATCCATTTTATTTGAATTACTATACTGGAATTTTATATATATCAGACACTATATTGATGACATGCATGTAGAAAATAAATATATTTCATAGTGTTATTAGAACATTAAAAAATATTCCTGGAAAAAAAATTATGTAATTACGGATAGGTTGGATATGATTAACATGGGGATAAGGGAATATTTCTCTAGGGAATGGTAAAAGATACACTTTTCTTCCTCCAACATCTGACACTATATCCTGACAACAGAAATTCCAATTTTTCATTTGTATTAATGGTGTAAGAGTCCCATAGGGGTATTCATAAAATACAAATAATGTAATTTCAATGACCAATTTGATGTTATATAGATTAAAATTAGGCATCTATCATGTTTTTATATAATATTTGATTCCCATCAATTTACATTTTCTTCTTCCACAAAATATATGACCTATATTTTCCAGACTCTTATTCTTTTTCAAAATACATATATTGTAATTTTATAGAACCAATGAGTATTCTAATCATTCGTAAGGAAGTTAAAATAATATTATATGAATTAGAGGTGTTCTTCCCACTATCATTCACTAATATAATAGTCCACCTAATGGTTCACATGGTTTTAGTGGTTCAGTTGTGTAGTCATATCCATTATAGATTGATATACCTCATTGAATGGCATATCAATATTTTTAAAGGGTATGTCATTAATAAAAGTAATATATAAGGCTTTATATCTAAATTATATACTTTTTAAGAAGATATTTGATTCTATAGTGATAAACTTTTTGATTTTGATAACATTGGACTCCCAAACACTCATCAAAAGAAATGCCTTATAGCAGAAATGAATTTTGGAAGAGATGTTATTACAACTACCATCACAATGATAGAGAAATCTCACCAGTAAATTTTATATAATAGTGAAGATGTTGAACCATACATTGAATTCATGAAAACAATTCATGGATATTTGAATCCATCAAGGGCTCGTGGATTGATATCAAATACACATAATGAATAGTTTATAGTATTTTTATGAGATCATAGTTGAAAAGATTTATATAAAAATATGAATTCAATTAGAAAATGAAATTAATTTATAGTTAGGGGACCAATATAAATGTTATATATTACAATAATTTTGTAATTTATGGTAATATGTTATATACAAAATAAAAAGATGAACACAATGTGATAAAAAATAGTGGAGTAATTATTGTGCCAAAGTTAATGCTCAAATCTAATTCTAACAATAGAAATTCAATTTATATGAATATATCATATTTATTCATCATAAAAAAATATTGAAGAGTTATATTATACGATATTTCTAGTGTTGATCATCACCTGCAAATGGGATGAAGACATAAGTGTAGTGAATATTGATGAAATGGGATTCATGAAGGTGAAATTTAGTGTGGAAGGTAAAAAGGACGATCTACTCTTAATGGAATCACAAGCAGTGAATGTATTTTATGTCTGAGATAGAGAAAACATGAATAGGTTAATTGTCTTGCTCGAGACTAAAACAACTATAGTGTTAGATGGAAATTAAATCGAGGTTGTCCTTTTAATTTGGAGATCACAATAATTTCATGGTAGTGAAAAAGTATATAATTTATTGAAAATTATAGGGGATCAACAAGAGGGAATCAAATTATAGATCGAATATCCAAATCACATTAATATTTAATGAAAATAAAAGAGTTCAATAATAATGTTTATACATTTTATTTATATTCTATTCATTCTCCTTATAATATTATGTGTTATCTACTTTATTTATAGAATATAAATTAAATTTTTGACCACTAGGATAGACAACAACTTTTCACATGATGATGTTACAAATCATAGGGAATAAAAAGTGATTGATAATGAAACTAAAGAATTATTAGGGTATAAACACAATTTTAAAGAAACCAAATAACACCAAATAATATAATTGACGGAAATTATCAATACAATATATAAGGGTATAAAATTTGAAGTTAGATGGAATCAACAAAGAAAACCTATTGACCCTCAGAATTCAATGTTCATTAGTTATGTTGGGGTCACAATAAGGATGGATGTGTCGATTGATATAGATTCATAGCATAATGTATTAACTATAATGAAGGAAACCCTTTGGCAATATATTAAATAAAATACTATGAAACACTTTATTTATTTTATAAATAAATATATAATGAAATTTTGGATTAATATTAATTAACCCTTGATGGTTTTATTATTCCAATTGATTTCCATAATAAATATGACCTAGTAGATTCTAGAAAATTCCATCGAAGCTTCTAGACACATCTTACCTAGTTTTATCTCAGTGATTCAGAGGGGAAACTAAATCCCCAACCACCAATTTACATTAAACACAATATAGAGTCAGAAATATGGAATTCTTTCACCTTTCTTCATGTAGATAATTCATTTTGTATTAATTTTTTTCAATAAAAAATAATTTTAAATTACTTATTTTATCCAATTTAATTCAAAATTGTTAATTTATGAAATAGAAAACGAGTGATGGTAATAATCAAAATGTATAAAAACTAATCTAACTCTATCAGAAAAAATTGATGTTTGATTCAGTGGAAAAGAAAATAGTTTGTATTTTAAATCAATATTAAATGATATTTTTAATATGAAACAATATTTTTCTCTTTTTAATGTATATATTTATGAATCAAAATAAGAATTCACTTTCATCCAACATCATCTAGCATGAAAGGAGGACCGCATAAATAAGGATGGAAAACTATTTGAATGAAAGAAAAAAATAATCATAGGAAACATGTGTAAGTATAAAATAAGATTAATATTATTTATTACATTATTACATTAAATATATATTTATGTTCTTATTTTTTTATAAAGTTTAGACATAAGAATTGGTAGCAACCATATCAGAAGAAAAACTACATTCAATAGCCTTAATGTGACCCGGACAATATAGTTGTATTATAGGTGTTAAATTTGTAGTGTCTCATTGATTTTTTTGATTAAAAAATCACAATAATATACTTATTATATATTTAAAAGATTGCAAATGAATATAGATTATTTTCAACACATTATTATCCTGTCTAGTTTAGAAGACCAAAATATTATAAAGGATCAAAATGAATCGGTAGTGGAATAATGAATAACACAAGAATAAAAAAATGATCCCATTATATTTGAGGCTACTAATTCCCCTAACCTATATACTTTACATGAGGAAATCAATTTTTTCATGACTCTTTCTCCGAAATGTGAATGAAAAAAATTATGATAAATTTATATTTTCTAAAATCATACAGGGTAAATTTGTATGTGATTTATATTTAGAAACTACCATGAACCACCTTGTTGTGAGTGATATGGTGTATAATATCCCAGGAGACAAGATAAAAAACACAAAACTCCCAAAAGATCAAATTACAATGGAAAATGGAATATATCAAGATTAGAGAGATGAGTTTCCTATTCTACATGGTGATCAGGATATTAAAATGATCAATGATGATATTGCAACTTTCAGTACATGTAAATATAATCTTATTAAGATACATGATGTATGAACATAAAATAATATCAATTAAAAAACTTTTAATATTTAATAAAAAAATGTCTGAAGTGTGGTTTGGTATTGCAGATAGATATAATGACTAGGAAATAGTAGGTCAGATCAAACAATCTAGTGAATCAACCAGGAAAACAAAATGAAATCCCAGGATTACCTTCTCCCCACAAGTTCACTACAATATATATTATCTTTACAACTTCATGAAAACACCACATTTAATGAGGGATATGTGTCCTTCATTCTATATGAAGAAGAAATATTTAGAACCATCATTATAACCATAGTTGTTCTCAAGATAATAAATGATATTCCTATGTTTAATTAGATGGGAGTCTCAACTGTGAATACAAACATAAGGTACGTTATCATAATACTTCTTTCCAAAAAATGTTCTAATATGATAATTAAAGTTAATAACTATTCATATTTTCTGAATTCATTTATATTACTATTATATAAAGGGAAAAACATTTCATGCATTTTTTGGATTCATTAATCCATGTATCGTTTATATGGATGAAATTTCATTATATTTGTAATAAATTGATAAGAAAAATGATGAGTTAAATGTGAAATTTTAGAAGAAAAAAATATGAAAAACACTTATTAATGCCTATATTTTATAGGGAAAACACTCCAATATAATTAAATAAAATATTTTTTTAATTTTTTTCATTTCTTATTTTATTTTTTATAAAGAGAACATGTTTCTAATCATAGTCAATCATGATACCCTAAGTCTTTATTTCTGGGAAATAATTCATGGATTTTCAAAAGAATAATAAGACATGATGTGTGTTTTGGATTTATAATGAACAAAGTTCAATATTTCAAATAAAAAATTTATTTATATGTTTCTTTTTTTGTTATAACATGAATTTTATAAAGATAGGGTGATCTATAAATATAGGCTAAATCATGTTATGAGGACGGTGAGTAGAAATAATAAGCATTCAAAATACACCAAATTGAATTAAGTTTTTATATGTACAAAAATATTTAAATATCAGTACATATTTTGGAAACAATTTAATTATTTTATTCAATGTTTTTATAGTTCTCAATGTATTATAACAATAATGATTATAGATATTAAGTTTGAAAAATTATAAAAGATATCATATATCATCAAAACACTAGTATGATCAAACAAGTAATTGATGATGGTAATTAATATATTGTAAAAAATATATCTTACCCATTTTTTTATATATATTCTTAGTACTACCTAGATTTCAAAAAATTTATGCTCTCAAATGAAGAATTAAATTAGTATAGCTAGGACTGGCCATCGTACATTGTGTTAGAATGTTTTCCAACATCATATTATTGTTATTTCATACTATTTTTTTGATCTATTGTGGGATAAGTATTTAGAAATATATTTTGGGTGTGTAGAATTTGTATAAAAATAAATATATATTATATTTCATCTAATTTTCAAGGAGAAGAATATTGGAGGAAATAAATTTTTTTAGAAACAAATGATAAAAATACCTGGTGTCTGGATGTATAAATACATCATGAACATGTTACTTACTACTACTTATTTAGTTAATTTTTTCTTCATTTTACCTATTTTTTAGTTAGTCTCCTTGTCATTTTAATTTGATAATTATTTTTTAAAATTTATAGATTATTTCAAAATAATCATCAGATGCTCAAATGTAAAAAAAATAAATTTAGATTATCATGATACTCTGTGACCGTGATCCATAAGTCATTTTTGACATATAGGAATTAACCGTACATCAGTCTGACACACTATATTGTTAGGATTACTCAGCATGGATTGTTTTAATATAAAAGTGTCATTTTAGTTTGAAACATATTTTAGAAAACCAAAACTAAGAAAAAAATCTCAAGTAGTATTCAAACATTAGAAAAATTATCCATAAATCATTTTTCAAGTGTAAGAATTGACCACACATCAATCTGACAAACAACATGGTTGGTATCACTTGAACTATATACCTTAAATATAAAATTGAAATTTTAATTTATGATTCACATAAAATAAGAAAAAATGTGAAAATTACCTTTCAGTGTGTTCTAAAATTTTGAAAATTATCCATTATTATTTATTCATATATAGGAATCAACCATATGAAAATTCTATACCTAATGTGGTTAGAATTAATTGAATTTTGTTTTTTTTAATACAAAAGTTTCATTTTATTTTAAAAATGATTAAAATAACCAAAACAAATAAAATAATATTTAGTTTTTTTGTACTTTATGAAAACGATCAATAATTCATATGTGACATGTATGAATAGATGAAACCTGAATCAGAGTCACGATTGGGTCAGTATATCATTATGTTCCTATATTTAATAGAAACGAGTCATTTTAGTTTATAATGTGTGTTAAATCTCAAAAAACTATAAAAAATTACATATTATTTTAAATATTTTGTAAAAAAAATACTAACTCTATTTTCCCAGTGTAGGAATTTACCGCACATCAATCTAAAAAATGATGTGCTCGGTATGGCTTGAAGGTCATGTTTTTAATATAATATTTCATTTAGTTTATAAAGATATATAAAATATCCAAAACTAAGAAAATAATCCTCAATTGTTTTCAAACATTATGAAAAAAATCCATAATTTATTTTTGATGTGTATTAATCGACCACATGTCAATATATCACACGATGTGGTCAGTATGACTCAAAGTGCTTGATGACAGTATAACAGTGTCATTTATGTATAAAACACACATCACATAACCAAAAACAAAAAAATTATCATCTATTTTTTTAAACTATAGGATATAAATCATTTAATCATTTTTAATGTGTTAGAATCAACAAAATATCATTTGGATAGATGACGTGGTATATTTGACTCTATGTGTGTTTTTTCAATATAGAATTATTATTCTAGTTTAAAATAAGTATCACATATCCAAAATTTACCAAATGAGTTTGGATTAGTTTAAATCCTAAGGATAATGATCTATATTTTTTTCATGTAGGTATTTACCACACATCAATCTGACACATGATGTGGTCAAAATCACTCGAATTGAGTGTTTTAAATAATAATTTTTCATTTTATTTTAAAACTCATCACATATCAAATAAAATGATAAAACGTGTTCATATTTATTTAAACATTATGAAAATGGTCTATAATTTATTTATGAACTATATGAATCGATAATATGTCAATATAACACCTGATGTGATTGGTATGACTTAAAATTTGTGTTTTTAATACAAAAGTTTCATTTTAGTTTAAAATATACATAAAATGGCCAAATCCATGAAAATGATCTCGTGGTATTTTTAAGAATAAGAAAACAATCCGTAATATATATTTTATGTCAAATAATCAAATACACGTCCATTTGACACCTGATGTGGTCAGTATGACTATAAGTACATGTGTTCAAAATAAAAGTCCTATTTTAGTTTAAAACACATGTCACATTCTAAAAACCAATAAAACATGATGAAGTAACATTCAAACTCTATGAGAAAAATAAATAATTCATTAATGATGTGAGTGAGTTTACTACATGGAAATAAGACTCATGATGTAGCTGATATGGCTTGATGTGTTTGTTTTTACTATAAAAATGTTATTTTATTTTAATTATCATCAGAAATCACAAATCAGGAATATTATTTTTAAACATTAGGAAAATGGTCCATAATTCATTTTATACCTTTAATAATTGACTAAACCACAATCCAACATCCTATTTGTTCTATATGACATAGAATGAATGTTTTTAATAAATAATGTTAGGTCCACTAGGTTAGATATCCTGAGAGGGGGTGAATCAAGGTATGACAGATTAAAATAACTGCCCCTATTGATCCTGTTTCCCTGTTAAGAAAAACTATTTTCTCTCTCTTTACCATCTCAAAGTATAGACATAAATTAAATCATGCACGGGAAACAATGATTTTTACTTGGTTCACCCACACTAGGATACGTCCAAAGAGCATACACTGGCAATGTGATGATGTACAAAATCCACTATAATTGCACTAATATTTTAAAGTTCGAAGCAGAATCACTGTCCCTCCTGGTTTAAAACCACTCACAATATGAAAGATCACTGCCCTCTCAACTGTAGTCTGCTCATTGCTTCTTTATAAGATCCACTCACAGTTTATAGACCTGTAGGTCTCTTCGTTATCGCTAATTAAATCTGCAACTTTAACTGTTGGTAGATGCTCTGTTGACGTTCAACTTTCACATGAAGATGAATATTAATTTACACTGGATGTACCAAGAAACACTAATTTTTACGCACAGCCCTTATGGAACCTTGCACATAATTCCCTTGCCTTGCGAAAAATACAATTTTCACGCAACTCCTCTTTTACTCGCCACCACCAAATTATACGTGCTTCCTCTACACTGCCTTGCGCCTAATTTTATTCTTTTACGCGAAATCACCTTTTCCCACAACACCCATTTTATGCGCAAGGAATTATTTTACATGAAATAGTTTTTACGTGAAAACTTGTTGTTTTCGCGCAACTCCCTTGTGCACTCCAATTTCATATGCCAGAGCTCGGATACTCTCTTTGTCTTGAGCTTCACTAATATGGTGGGTGTCACTTAATATTTATAAGAAAAATTTACCATGCGAGAAAAACCCTCCTCGAGCGCGTAATCCACTTGGAGCGCAAAAAACAAATGTTCCACACAACACCATATTTCACGCACTACACCAATATTGCGCGTACCACATGCCTTTTCCAACTTTCGAGCTTCAGACCTTGAAATACCTCTTTCGCGAAAAACATCGTCCCACTATTTCGTGCATCACTTTCCTTTTTCAAGCACAGTGCTGATATTTTGTGCACCATGCTGATTTTTCCCGTGCCACTATATTTTTCGTAAACCACACTGATTTTTTGGGCAACACGTTATTTTTTCGCACACCACTCTGATTTTGTGCGCTCCTCCCTTTACCAAAAATACATCTACTATTTTTTTACCACCTCCAAATCGTCAATTCCATTGTCCAGGTTCTTCAATCAATCATGGATTGTTGAAAGCATCCCTTGAACCTGAAAAATCACCATTTAATCCCCCTTTTTCAACACACTCATACACCATGGTGTGCTTTTTTAACAAACAAAATAACCTAAAAAATGTTTCAATGAAGCCTTGAGGGATTGTTTCCTAACAAAAAAGTATCATTTTAGTTTAAAACACTCTTAAAATTGCCGAAATATAAAAAATTATCACATAATGTTTTAAAAAATGTGTAAAATATTCCATAATTAATTTTCCACATTTAGGAATTTACCTCACATAAATCAGACACACCATGTGGTTGACCAGAATTGAAGCCCGTGTTTTCAATATAAAAGATCCATTTTTGTTTAAAAAACCATAAATAGACAAAATTTAGAAAACAACTTTGATTGTTTTCATACATTAGCAGAAAGATCCATAATTGAGATGTCACTTGTAGGTTTTTATTGTACATAAATCCAAAAGACGATGTTTTTGGTATAACTCAATGTTTATGTTATTAGTAAAAAGTTTTATTTTAGTTTAAAACATAAACTAAATAGAAAAAAATAATAAAATGAGATCGTACTATTTTTAAAAATTAATAAAATGGTCCATATTTCATTTTTGCAGTGTAGGAATTGACGTATTAGAAATATGACACTTTATGTGATTAGTATGACTCTAAGTATATGATTACAATATAAAAGTTTCATTTCAGTTTAAAATATATATCAGATAATGAAAACTCATCAAAAAATCCTATATTTTTTGCCTATGTTATGATGGGGATCCATAATTCATTTTTATTTGTAGGAATTGACCACATGTTACTTCGACCTATGATGTGGTCAGTATGACCTAATGTAATTTTATTATTATAGAAGTTTAATTATAGTTTAAAACACATATCACATATCCAAAACAAATAAAATGAGCTTGAACCATTTTAAAACATTATGAAAATGATCAATAATATATTTCATACATGCTGAAATTGACCGTACGTCAATCAGATACACAATCTGGTATAATGACTGAAAGTGTGTGTATTCAAAATAAGTTTCATTTTAGTTTAAAACGTGCCTCACAAATAAAAAACCAGAAAAATGATAATTTATTTTTTTAATCTTTACAAAAATTATCCATAAATTATTTTTGACATATTGGAATTGGTTTTTTGAAAATCTAACACCTGATGTAGTCATTATGGCATGAAGTGTGTGTTTTCAATATAAAAGTTTCATTTTTGTTTAAAACATGTGTTATATAGAAAAAATAATTAAAATGAGCACATATTGTTTTCAATATTTAGGAAGAAATCCATAATATCTTTTTTATGTGTATGAATAAACATCATGTCAATAAAACACCCGATGTGGTTGATGTGACCCTAAGTACGAGTTTTCAATATAATTGTCTTATTTTATTTTAAAATGTGTTTCACATGATATAAACCAAGAATGTATACTCAGATTATTTTTAAAATACATGGAAATGATCCATGATTCGTTTATTATGTTTAATAATTGACCACACACTAATCTTACACAAATTTTAGTTGATATGGCACGAAGTGGGTGTTTTTAATATTAAACATTTACTTTAGTTTAAATGCATCACATAGGAAACAAATGATAAAATGCATTTAGTTTGTTTTCAAACGTTACAAAAATGGTACATTATTCATTTGTAACCTATAATAATTGACCATACAAAAAACTGAAACCCGATGTGGTAGTTGTGTCTCAAAATTCATGTTTTCAATACAAATGTTTCATTGTAGTTTAAAACACATATAAAATAGCCTCAATTGAGAAAAAAATAATGGATTGTTTTCAAACATTAGGATAACACTACATAATAAATTTTTCTCATGAAAAAATTTAACTCACATCAATATAACACATGATGCAATCTATATTACTCTAGGTGTGTGTGTTCAATTCAAAAGTTCTATTTTAGTTGGAAACATGCATCAAATCACCCAATCTAAGAAAACAAGCTCAAATAATTTTCAAATAGTTGGAAAGTAATCCATAATTCATTTATCATGTGTATTAGTTTACCTGATATCAATCGAACACCTGATGTTTTTTATTTAACTTGAAGTGTATACTTTTAATAAAAAAGTGAATTATTAGTTTAAAACACACGTCCAATAGAAAAAACAAAGAAAATGAGACCAGATAATTTTAAAAAACTAGGAAAGTGATCCATATGTTATTTTTTACATGTTAGAATTGATTTTAAACAAATCAAACACATGATTTGGTTGATATGACTTGAATTTCACATTGTTAATAAAAAAGTTCCATTTTATATTAAAACACACAACAAATAGGCAAAAACAAAAAACCCAGTTCGATTCTTTTAAAAAATTATTCCAATGATTTATAATTTTTTTGATGTATAATAATCAAACATGAATTAATTTGGTACATGATTTGACCAATATGACTCAAAGTGTGTGTTTTCAATATAAAAGGTGTCATTTTAGTTTGAAATTCATGTCACCAGAGGAACCCAATAAAACAAGCATGGAATGTTCTAAAAAACATTAAAAATGGTCCATAATTAATTTGTGACATATATAAATTGAATTCACATCAATCCAACATATATTGTGGTTATTATGAATCAATGTGTGTGTTTTAAATATTTATAAGTTATGTTTCAGTTTAAAACATGCATCACATTCCTAAAACTAAGAAAATTATCTTACATTGTTTTATGATATTTTTATCAATTATTATTTAATTAATTTTGTTATCATTTTAATCTTATACTTATTTTGAAAATTTTTCAAATGATAATGCTTTGAGACAAAAATGATGGGTTTTGAAAATTTAGGGCTTATTCTAAAAAAATGTCCTATTTTATTATAAAGAGATAAAATATTCATAGTTTTTATATGTTTTTTAATAATTGAAACCTTTCCAAATTACAACTTTGACTGTATTTTCATGAAATTTTAATTTTTAGTCTATTTTTGGATAAAATGAAAAATTTCTTAATTCTAGAATTTTAAGATATTTTAATAACAATGGTATTTTGGGAATAACATTTACATTAATCTTCAAATTTGAGTTATTATTTTATGATTCCTTAATATATGGTCTTCAAAATTATCTTTTGGACAAAGATATGATTTGAACATATCAAGGCCCAAAAAAATTAATCAAATTGAAAAAATTTATCAGGTGGAGAGAGTGGACCCAACTCTAGAAATGAGGCTGAAATTGGGATAAACACCTTCAATTCAGGTAATTATAGAAAGAATTGAATGTGGAATAAAAAAACATTTAGAAAACAATTTCTATGGAGTTATACACTCATTAAGGAGGCTATTTGATGCTAAACATTAAAGAAGGATTTCTAAAATTCTCTTCTAGAAAAATTCATATTCATTAATATTATATAACTTCTTTAATACAAGTGTAATTAATGTAAAATTTATATTTATACATGAAATTATATTTTTTAAAACCTATAATAAGGTCCCTCTAGGTGATTTTAATACACGTTTTTCCAAACAAGAGTAAAATTTTGAAGGATAGATTCTGGAGGAAAACTTTATTTCATTCTTTTATCTCTTTTCTTTTTCATAGTTTTATATTTCCTTTTTTTAAAAAAATTTCTTAATTACCCAAACAATGGTGTGTTAAAAAATTTATTGATTTCGGAAGTGTAGTATTTTTATATTTTAATTCTTTATTTCTTGGAATTAATTGAATGAAATATCTTTCTATTTTTAGGGATGATGTTTTCAATTTCATAGGGATGTTTGTATTATCATGTTAGATCATATTTGGTTCTCAATTCTGTCATCGATTTTTTATTTGGTCAGTTATTCTTATCTAAACCACTAGGTTTTGGTTTATATATTATTGAAAAGGGTAGGTATTAGTGGATAAGTACTTGATAGTGATTAGTACATGTGAAATGGGTAGTGGATTTTCCTGATTGATTGGGATAAACATGTCCCAGTCAGGTATTACCTAAGTCATTTGAGGATATTCAGTGAAACTCTCTTATAAAAGGAATGAGATTCGACCAAACTATGTTCTTGGTATTTTTTACTCACACCATCACCATTAGACTAAGGGTGTAAGAGGAAATAATCACGAAATCTCACTTTAATCAACTTAGAGGAAGATGATTGAATTAAATAGAAAAAAGATAGAATTGAAATTGAAAACCATAACCCAATAGGATCACCCATACCATATAATAGTTTTTAAATCACTTGAATTTCCAAATTCATTTGAATGATCATCTTAATTTATTACATATATTTCATTTCATTAAAAACCAAACAATTCAAAAAACAAAAAATTGTTACACTAACTAAAAAGTGAGAAACGGTTTTGTGTGCACTCCAATTTGGGAGGCTACCTAGGTTTAATCACTAGACTAAATTTATATAATATAATAAAAAACATTTTCCATTCCCAATGACATGTGAGTGACAAACATTGCACTATTCACGGGGAGGCAGTGAAATTTGACCATAGGAAAACATATTTTCTTAAAATTGAATGTCTTGTTGTTCAACTGACCATTTAAAACATTTGATAATGAAATTGAAAAAAACACTAACCAAACTAAAATAAAAAAAAATTTATAAATTTATTTTTATGAAATAAACCTCTTTCATTCAAGTGAAACTCTTAATGTTTACATTAAACCCGATATCATAGCTGGAAAACCCAACCAAAACATGCACAATCTATGGGATCCATAATTTTCTATTCAAAATAACAAAATCATTCTACCTATTACCCTTAATGATTTTTAATTTTCATTTATATATGAACCTATGCTTCCAAAATTTTATGGTCTTGCGGGAGAAGACCAAAATTAGTACATTCAAGAATTCAACTTCACTTGCTCAAGATTCAAGCAAAGAGGAGCACCTGAAGACCAATTTTAGATGATGGTGTCACATGAAGGTGGAGATAAATAATGGTTGAAAATTATACACCAAAGTGAGATTAGTTATTGGGAGGATTTAAAATGATGGTACAATAATATATTCATTCCCATATCCGTGAAATCTTTCATCCAAAATGAGATTTATGTCATTTGACAATCAAATGGAGATACCCTCTAGAAGTAAGGTATGAATTTCATGAAGATCTACTCTATCTTACCACATCATGAAATAGAGGAACACCAATTCCTTTTATTATTATACCAAGGAATTCCTTTCAATGATCGAAATCTTTTAGACACCTCATCAAGAAGAAACCTGATAGACAAGTCACTAGCAGTTGTTAGATGGCTGATTGAGAAGATTTCACAAAACTCGCAACAATTTGGAATGATATATACTGGAACCTGGTTGATAAATCAGGAATAAATATGTTATTCATATGAATTGATTAAAACTAAAGTTTATGACCTCAAAAGGTTAGTCTATTAATTATCTATAACCCAACAAAATGGACAACAAGATTCATCATAGGCATGTGATTTATGTTCATCTTTTAATCATTATCTAGACTAGTGACTTGAGATACATGTAACATAATAATATGTTTCGGCCATTCATCCAATTCAATTACAAAAACATATACTTTGTCAAACTAAATCTCAGTAAGTATATGGAAACCATAAAAACAAAGTGAGGTCATTCAATCCAAATGTGTACCGTAATAAACCTCCTTCACTATATCAATAATACAAGAACACCCCAGCATTCCAAAAACCCTACAAAGATTCATTCCTATAACATAACATTCAACCACCATCATTCTAGAGATCCTATGAACAATCACCCACTAGTTTTCAAACATCAATCGTGAACCAACAACTACATTCATATTTTGAGTGGATTAATGAAAACTTTAAAGACCTATCCAACCAATTAAAACCGATTCGGGATATTCTTACCAAGATTTTGGGGAATCTTCAATCCTATACATTTAAAAATACATAAGATAATTTAATTTCAATTACATAATGAAGTGGAAAATAACTCTCACATCCATCCAACTATGATCTGAAACAATACCACATGTTCTAATGGATAATGAAATATAAAATTTGGAAATTTATTTGAAAAATCACAAAGAACAAGAAAATAAAAAGGTAGAGGAGAGGGATAGTATAAATAGAAAGGAAAAAACAATAAAACTAAATCAAAGGGATATGAAATATATTCACCAAATATTTTTAATCAATAATGATTGAATCAAGGATATTTCTTGAGGTAACAATTAAAATAATTCTGTAAACCTTTCAGAAATTGGAAATCAATATCTCCCAACTTGAAGAAGTCAATGAAATTCTATGGTATAATTTTTTTTGAAATATTGTTTCCCAAAAAAGTGATGAATTTTTGGGAATGAGAGGATTGACTTAACAATAAGTGTCTTGGACCTTGTCAGACCTTAATTTCTAGCTAAATTTGAGATCTAGGGATATTTTCCATTCCATGCGCCATTAGAAAATTAAATTTCTCTAACGATTTATGTTATCTTGTTTCTTCAGTTAATGGTTTCCCACCCTGAGTATACACTTCTTTGTATATGTGAGACTTGATTCCCATGGGGGTGGTGGTCCATCTTACAAATATATCCATTGTGTTCCTAGTAGGAGTTCTAAAATATGTCCTTGTGAAATTCAAATATCTTTTATTCCCAATTGATTTCTACGTGATGAATATGGATAAAGTTAGGATCCCATTAAATTCACCCATAATTTTGGGTAGGCCATTCTTAAAAACATCCAAAACCATAATTGATCTCCATAAAGGGAAACCCACCATGAAGTTTGGAGACTGAACTTCCCACTTAAATATTTTTGAATCCATGAGGCACCCATCAGATGACCACTAACTATTTTCAATCTCCCAAGAAGTTAGTACTATACTAATTGAAGAATCAGGTATATGTAATGAATTCACAAGCATATTAGAGACTTTTTCGTTTGAAAATATCACTAAACAAGTGAATAATTAAAACTCTAGAAATTTAGATTTCATATAACAAAAAGAGGTAAAATATGATTTCTTTATTGAATTGTTGAATCATGAAAATGCTAATTTGATTTCTTATGTGCAGGAGGTCCATAATTTGGAAATGGGGAACCATAATTTAATTTCATCCGTTGATAATCCCCCAGATCTAGAATTAAAACCACTCCACACTAATTCAAAATATGTGAACATCATGTAGTGGGATAAATTACCCACGATAATCTCAAATAATCTATCTGAAAGATTATAAGAGTCACTAATTCATCTTTTCAGATAGAGTGTACAAGTAATATGATGTATTTTATGTGAAATCCCTGGGATAAACCTAAAAGTATGCTCGCATAGAATTCATCTTGATTTGTATTTCAAACTTGTCAAACATCTCCAAAGCAGATTGAATCCCACCTTGATGGATTTTGAGAAGAAGAATAATGAAACGATCTTTGAAGATTAGATCATATATCCCATTTTAAAATCACAGTGGGTTATCGCCATTCATGTAGTTCTAAAAAATGGACTTACAACTATGAGGAATGAAAAAATGAATTAATCCCTATGAGAATTCAGAATAGCTGTAGAGTGTGCATATATTTTTGGAAGCTTAATCATGTCACTTAGAAATATCATTTCCCCCAACCCATTAATTGAAAATATATTAGGGATATCATCATAGAGAAATCATTATTGCTTTCCAGATAGATTTTCATGTTATTTCTAGGTACCCATTTCTCCTATGGATCAAGACAAGGCTACCATTACATGATCACTTTGAAATTTTTCATATAGAATGATTGCATTTGGATTATGTAATTCTCTAGTTACATTTCATAGGTGAATTATATGAATATTTTCTAATCACATTAAATATTTATTGGACATTTTCATAGATGTTTTATCATTTCTGGTAGATTATTTCTACAATTTTTTGATGAATTTGGATAATGTTTTCAAAACCTGTATCGAAAATAATATTGTTTCAAATTTTGAAAAGTTTTATTTCTTTTTTGAGAGTGTAATTTTTCTTGGGCGTGTCATTTCCTAAACATTCATTGAAGTAGATAAATCAAAAATTGATATGATAAAGTCACTTCCTTATCCAACTTGTGTAAATCATGTCAGATCATTTTTAGGACATTCAAAATTGAATAGGAGGCTTATAAAATATTTCAGTAAGATTTATTCCCCTATCTCAAGATTACATTTTAAAGATGCTAATTTGGATTTAAATGTTCCATTTAGGGAATAATTTGATGATTTGAAGAGGATATTTATTTCACCACTCATGATGTGACCGCCTAATTGGGAAGAACCATTCGAGCTACTTTGTTATTCTTCCAACAAAGAAGTGTGAGCAGCCATTTCTCAGAAAATTGATGGTACGGAAAAAGTCATTTTATATTCCTAGTGAACCATTGATGTGTCCAAATTCAATTAATTGACCACTGAAAACTGTTTTTATTATTTATTTTTTCTTTATAAATATTTATATCATATCTACATGGAACTAAAATCATGGTATTTTTTATCATACATATCTTAGGAACATGATGAAGAAGGTTGATGCTAAATTGAGGATAGTGAGATGGGTGATACTACTGTAGGAGTTAAATATTAAAATCAAAGACAAAGAAAAAAGCTAAGAACCAAGTGTTTGATCACTTAAGTAGACTGCTAATCACTTCTAAAATTGAAATTCTATAAAATGACCCACTAAATAATCAAATTCCTCGAGAGAATTTGTACGTGATTGCGGGAGAATTTCCTTGGTATGATGAAAATTTTATTTATATAGAAACATATATAGTTCATCTTATTTAAATTGAAACCAAATTAAAACACCAAAATCCAAATCAAGATATTAATTTTGGGAAGGTCCATTTATTTAGAATATTTAAATTGATCATGTGATAAGATGATGTTTTCATGAATGTAAATTGAATATATTTTTGAGTTTTTTTCACCCTTGCCATGTGGGTGACACATTGGACCTCACATAAAATTAATTAAGGTTTTATAATATAGAATTTATTAGAAAACCCATTTTAAATATTCTCATAAATTTTAAAATTGGTTTAAAAAAATGCCAGTTTTCTATAAATATTTCAAAGAGAAAAGAAATACCTCAAAAGAAACTTTTTTTTTTGATATTTTTTATGTATGGGTGATATATATTATATAACCATTCCCAATGTCATTTTGAAATTTTTATTTCATTCTTTCAGTCTATTAGGTTTCATAATGGTTGGAGGAAAAATCCACCAAGGCTGATGACACTATAATTGTGTTTTTTTTATGGCTAACATATTTTATAGGTTTAGAGTGCCGAGAGCTATCATTAGTGATCCAAGGAATAAATTTTAAAATATGTTAATAGAGGATTTTCTGAAATAATATGGGGTGTATCATAAAATATCAACCCCTTATCATCCACAGACTATCAGATAATCCAAATTGTATAATAGGAAAATTAATGGAATTTTGGAATAGACTGTTAATCCTAAATGGAAGGATTTAATCCAAAAGTTGTAGGATATATTACAGGATTACATGATTGCCTACAAAATTGCAATAGGATTGGGTTCATATATTTTCATTTAGGGGAATGTTTTTCACCATCCAATAGAATTGGAACATAAAGCATATTGGGTTTTGATAAAGATGAATTTGGATCTTTAAGGGGCATGGAAACATATAATATTTAAGTAGTAGGAGTTAGAGGAAATTAGAATGGAAGATTTTGAAAATTATAGGATTTATAATGAGGGAACAAGAGCATATCATGATCATAGGATTCAACCAAAATAGTTCCATCCAAGAGATAAATGTGTTTTTATTAAACTCAAGACTCAAGTTGATGCCAGATAAACAATGTTCTAAATGGGAAGGTCCATTTATAGTTACTCATGTATATCCTTTTCATGTTATGTAGATTTTAAATGATAGTGTTTAATATCCCATCATGGTTAAAGGACATAGGATAAAGAAATGTAATGTGAACATGCCATCAAATCTAGTGGAGGATTTTACACTCCTCAAACGAGTAAATCAATAAAATCCATCCGGTCATACCCCTCTATAACAGTTTTATTTTTTCTATGATCCAATTTAAAACACATATACATGTCAAAATCTACTTTAATTAATTGTGTACAATATATAATTTATGTGTGGGAGATGGAAACTTTTTTTAGGATTTTCAATTTTCTTTTTTATTATCTATTTATTTAAAAATAATGTTTTAAAATTTTTGTGTGTTTCTTTTTAAATTTTTATGTGTTTTTGAATCATTAATGTGAAATTATTATATATTTAAATTCAATTCATGAAACTTAGCATAAATGAATACTGAAAATGACTATGTTTCAATTTCAAATATATCGGTAATTTCATGAAAAAACATCTGATATTGGAATCCCATGATATAGCTCACTGTATTTATATTTTAAATCTCATTATTATGAAGATTCTGAACCATTTTATTATATTCTTTACATTCTCCTCAGTGATTATGAGATCCAAACCATGTTTTTTACTAGTATTTAATTTATTATTATCAATACTTGAGGGTTTGAGGTATGGGTTGTTTAAATTATTGAGGCATTTATTTTGATTTAAAGCCCCATTTTCAAGAAAAACATTTTTATTCTAGCCTACCATTTATATTTTATTATTTTATCCCTTAGAATCCATAAAAATTCTATTATTTTATCCACATTAATGGAAAATTTCCCTTATCCAACCTACTATTGAAGTGAAATTGCATTATCCAGTTGAACATTATTGTTGGGGAAATAAATCTTATTTTGTGGTAACTCATTTAATGATACCTTGGGTGAAAAATAAAATATTTAAGAGACGATTTTATTACCAAAAAATCATTCTATTTAATGATTTTCCTTTTTTTAGCATTCATTATAAAATAAGTTATTCCTTTTTGGAGCTTCCAAAGGAGAAAAAAGTGGTTTCTATCTAGATTTTTATAGAAGGTTATTGTGATAGAACTAAAAAATTGGAGAATGTATGGGATTCTTATATTTTTTTGATATTATATTTGAGCTTATTTTCTATTATGGGAGAGAAGATTAGATCACACTTTGTTGAAAATTAGAATCATGCAATTTTTCTTCAAAATATCTCAAGCCCCCCTCATTCGTCATTAGAAATTTGGATAAAAAATTCCTACAAACTGAAATCTACTGAATAAACCTACAGTGTCCTCATGATAATAACATGTTGTTTACTCACATAGTGTGGAGATTTATTAATTTAGAAATCATATGGTGACACTTGATTGGTTTGGAAGATAAAAACATTTCTAAAAAATGGAATTTGTGAGATGGGAGAAATTTCATGTGAGGTAAGTGTTTTGTGTGCATGGGATGAAAGATGAAGTGGAAATATATTGAATTATTAGAAAATATAATATGAAATGATTGTTTTTTTAGGAATTATATCTTTTGTTTCTTGTTGAAATATTCATGGATCTCATGTGTATGTGATTTAAATTTTCATTTATTTAATGACTACTTGTCAAGGAGTCCAAGTGCAAAGTGTAGGGGAATTGATAGAGATAATTATCTAATTAATTTTATTTGTTTTTAAATGACTTAATCCCAACCAATTTACCAATTTGAGTGTATTTTCAAGAATTTTGTATATTTGGAGTGGTTTTGGCTAAAATGTGAAAAAATCTTAATTCTCTAATTTTAACATATTTTAATCACCTGGGTATTTTGGGAATAAAATTTACAATATTACTTTAATGTGATTCATTTATTTAGGATTAATTTATTTTTGGGATCCATATTTTTCTTCTGAACCAAGAGCTAATTAAAACATCTAGAGGTCTAAAAAATGAATCATGTTGAAAAATTGTTTTTGGATGACAGAGTGGACCCCAACTCAGAAAATGATATATAACTAGTGATAAACACATATAATTGTGGTTCATCAATATTCAATTGAAAGAGGACTAAAAATAACATTTCACAAATAAATTACATGGAGTTATTTACTCATTTATGTGGCAATTGGTTTCTTAACATAGAATGATGATTTCTGGAATTCTTTTCTAGAAAATGTCATACACATTAATATTCCATAACATCCTAAATATATATCCATTTAATTTGAAATTTAAAGGGGAGGAAGGATCTTCAAATTTTAAAAACCTATAATAAGGTACCTTGGGTTGATTTCAAGACATAGTGTCCCAAATAAGAGAAAAAATTTAGATGAATGATTTTAGAGGAAAAATTTTCTTCGTTTATTTTCTCTCTTTAATTTTTCTTTGTTTTATAAGGTATTATTCTTCCCCATTTATCTCAATTACCCATAGCATGGTGGGGTAAATATTTGAGTGATTGGGAAAGGATTGGTTTTCAATTTTTTAATTCTCGACTTCTTAGACTTAATTTAATGATATCTATTTCTCTCTTCTGTGACTTTGTTTTCATTTTTATATAACATATTTTATTATAAAGTATGATCATATTTGGTTTTGAATTCTATTATTGATTTTTTCTTTGTACAATGGTCATTATCTCTCTTAACAAGGTTATGGTTTATATATGATGGAATAGAACATGGCTTAGTGTTTATATACTCAACAATATTCAGTACGTGTGAAATGGGTAAGGGATGTTCTTGAATGTTTGTGATAAATAAGACTTATCCAGGTATTGACTAAGACATTTGAGGATATTAACTATAAAATTATTCTTCGATGAAAGGAAAGTAGACCAAACTAAGATCTTAGAATGGTTTTCTCTCACAATAACCAGTTGATGGATTAAGAGGAAACTAACATGGAATATCCCCATTATCAACTTAGTAGAAGTGGATTGAATTAAATAGAACAAAGATAGCACTGCAATTAGAAGACTGACCCAAATCAGATCAGCCTTATCCTATAATAGTATTAAATAAAATTAATTTAAAATTTAATTTCAATCATTTTCATAATCTATTATATTTATTTCGTTTTATTCCAAATCAATAAATTCCAAAAAACAACATTTTTCCTTTAATTATAATGTGAAAAACTATTCTGTGTGAACTCCTCTTCGAAAGAATACCTAGGGTTAACCACTAGAAAACACTTGTGTAATATTATACTTTTTTTACATGAACCATGATAGAGATGAGTCAATTTCCACTAATCTGTAGGGATTTTTTTCTCCACATATGATTTATATTTCAATATTACCTTCTTTTGAGAACAATAATAAATGATGTGATGTATAAGAATCAGAAAAAAACTATTTCTAATACCTGATGTTCTTGGTAATAATTCTAGTATATTTTTATAGTTTAAAATTTTCTCTTGGTATTTATTTTATTTTTTATACTATTAAAAATAGAATAATTACTTTTTTATAGAGTTGTATTATTTTTCTTGAGCTGGGTGGATTGTTTAGTGATATCATGACCGGTGGTTGAGGGACAAATAAAAAGTAATATTGATGTATTTTAATGTCTATGATAATTTTTACTTACTCTTGTAATAGTACAACTAGTGTTTAAAATGTCTATAATATATCATTTCATCCTTGTAATTGTGTTATAAATTTTATTTCAATTAAATTCATTATTAGGGATATGTTTCAGTTGTTGTTTTTACTACTGTAGTGTGCTATTATTTTAACAGCATATTAAAATAGTATGCCCCTTTGACAATGCTAAAAAATCATTGATAAATGGATCCTCTATTAGTACTACAAAACAAATTGTCAAAGGGATCCTGAATCAGTGATATTAAAAGTGATGCTAAATGGATTATTTATCATTACTTTTTTAGCGCTAATAAAGGCTCCCTTTATTGCCTCTTTTTCTAGTGCTGATAAAAATTTTATTTCTTAGAACTAAATAATAGAAGTCATAATGAAGTTCCTTTATCATCACCTAATGATGTGTCGATAAAGGTTTCCTTTAATGGAGGTTTTCTAGATTTGAAAAAATCTTATAGATTTTAATCACACTATGGTTTTCATCACTATTTTTCACCAAAAATGACCTATTTTAGAAATATTAAATATTTTATTTGTAGTAGTGTTCCTAAATGTTTTGGATATTTATAAAATTATATATTATTATTATTTTAAACCCTTTAGTCCCATTATTCTCTCCCTTCATCGCATCGCACCTCCTCTGTCTAAGCTCCCTTTGGCTAGTAATCTTCTCACCTCTAACCTCTTATCCCACATAACATTTATTTTAATTTTCTTGTGATTCAAGGCCGAATCCCCCACATAAGAACTCGATTTCACTTTCCTGCTTATTTACTAGTGGTTTCTTCCTCACCCCTCACTTATCCACCTTTGTAAAAACCCTAAGGTATCAAAATGGACAAATTTTTTCATTCTTCTGGTGTTTATGGTTTGTGATAATTTTTTTAGGTCTCCTTTAGCCCATTATCAACATCTTGAAAATTGTAATATTGATTTCAGCTAGGATTTACCTTACCTATGCTTTTAATTTTTGGAACCATTTATATCATTGGTTTTAATTTATGTTTTTATATTCAAATGATGGTATTTAATATGATTGATTATGAATTTAAAGTAAAAGAATGTTATATATGATTCCTATTCAAGATAGATAATTTTATTGATTTTTAAGAATGTTAAAATCCTATTTTAATTAATTTAATGCTCTAGTTTTTAATCAAATTTCATGAATTCACTTTTAAAAATTAAATCATAGCTATGGAAAATATTTTGGGGATCCAAATTAAATATTTAAATTTTTTACATCGAATTTCAAGGGGATCTTGTAATACCAAATATTTTTAAGATGTTTTAAGAGTTATTTTAAATAAACTATGTGGTTTTAAAATGGTTTAACGTCATTTGCACCATGGGTGAAATAAAAAAATGGTGTTTGAAGATTTATGGAGTTTAATAAAAGAGAGATTGATTTATTGATTTATTTTAATAGAGATTTCAATTTTAGTGATTTTGGGGAATTATTTTATAAATGGTTTAAATTTATTATCAAATGGACATGGAAATCATAGTGTAGTTTGATGGAAGTCCCATGTGATACTTTTTTTTGTTTTTTCAAACATAGAGTGTATGAGATCCTCTTGAGCCTTGTGTATCATGACCCCCAAGGGGTGATGTTGTTTATTGATTTGACATTAATGTTGTCATGATGAAATGATTGATATGTAATTCTTAGGATATAGTAATATAGGATGGGGTTGTTTCTTACAAGTTCATGGGAGGTCATATGAGGTTCTCTAGTTTCATATTAATGATTACCTATTTTATGTATCACCTTATATTTATTAGAGTGTATGGGTATGCTAGGCGTATTATTGAGGGATAAGAGATAATTACTACCTACTATCGATTTCAAGGACTATATCCCTAATGGGGATGGATATACCTTGGCCACAGAAGGACTATCACTGTTGGGGACACTTTTTAATGGCCAATTAGTTATAGTTATAGGAACACATCAATAGGTACGTAAATTATTCCTAACTAAGTACATCTTGAGTCACCTAATATGATGTTGTTGAATTTCCCATGCATACATTACTATTCCCATTAGGGAATGTCTTTCATTTTTGTTCCTTCATTCGATTGGTACTTAGGGCATCACACTTCATTTCTCACTTCCTTACGTGTTTCATGGGAGGTTATTTATTGTTTTTTATTAATTAATCTTAATTATATTAAAACAAGTTTTTAAAGTTTATTTATGAATAATATTTTAAAAGGGAATTCAGGATGGGTGTTTTATTCAAAAAGACTTCAAGGCTTGATAAATGGATTTTAAGTGACAGTATTCATTTAAAATAAAAATAAAATGAATTTTTTAATGATAATATATGTGATTATTGATTTCATTCATATATGTAAGAAAATGATATATTATATTTTTATTTAAAAATCCCTTAAAATGTATTTTTTATTTAAAATTTTGAATGTGTCACTATAGGTGGTGTCTTACTGATTATTTGTATGACCTCTCAAAATTTTCTTTTCAGTTGCATACATGGTTTTATCTCTTGAATTATATTTGGGTATTGATTGCTGTTGGGATATATAGGGTGGTTTTATTTATCGTTTCAGTGAGTGTCTCATTTAAATGATTTAGTATGATGTTTTCACCTTTTCATTTCACAAAATTCTTCGCTGAATGTTTACTTTATATGTGTTTTTACTGCTTTCAATTCTATATATTGGTGGATTATACAATGTATATAGGAAATAGGGGAGATTGGAAGTGGGTATCTCTATGAAGGGAGTTATGGATGATCTCTGTAACTTCTTTGTTTATATTTCATTTACGTTAAATTATATAAATTGTTATATCTTCCTTTTTTCTTATCTATTTCTTCTTATCTTAATTTGGCACGGATGCCTGACGTGTAGATGATCCATAAAAAAGTATTAGGAGAATGTATATTGTGATTTTGATCTAATTTAAGGGGTAACTTAATTTATTTTTTTATTTGATGATCTAAACTGTCTCCTTAACCCATGGGGATCGGGAAAGCCCTTGGTTCAGCATAAGATCAAGTAGGGTGCTAGTTCTGGTGGCTCCTTGGGCTAGTTCATTGTAGAATTCTAACTATAGTCAGAGAAAAAAATATAAGTGCAAAGAATAATTTTGGCCATATCATGGTGATTATAGGATGATATTTTATATTTCTTGGATTATTTACAAATACCTCAAAAGTGATTATATACTTGGATCCATATATGTAACGATGGTGCGATAAGAAGAGGTCAACTGATTCCACAATTAATAATGAATTAAAAGATAAGGTATTTTATATTTATATATATTAATTATATATTATATGTGGAACTACCCAATATTATAATCATTCAATGTTTCTATGAACATATACAGAGAATCTAATCAATGAATCCAATGAATTCCATTATTATGCCAGAGCCCAATTTCATTCTTTGTGACCTAAAACATTCCCTGGTACTATTTGTTGAGGGGGTTTAAACAAGGATTTTTTTGATCCCTCAACATTCAATTTAGAACTTGTATAAAAAAATTTCTACTTACTCATGGATTGAGACCCAATGTATGGAGACAAATTATGTTCCTTAACTAATATAATTCTGGGAAAAGAGACACTTATTAGTTCATACAAAATAGTAGTCAATATATGACATGAGGATATAAAACCAAACTGGATGTATGTTTGGATCTTTAGTTGGAGGGTATCTTGGTAATGTTTATCAGTGAGTGTATTTTATTAAAATTATATTCCTACAATTATGAGGGATATATAGTTTTCATAATTTTTATGATCATGACAATATGAGTTAAAATAAACCTTATTGTAAAAACCTTGGGAATAATTTACCTTTTTTATACTAATCCTTTCATGGTGAAACACAACATAACACCTATATAGCTCATTAGTTCCTGAAATATTTGATTTCAATAAATCTAGGAATCTATTCCCCCTAGGATATTGTCATGAACACCCAAAGTTATAATTCAATGCTTCTAGTCATCATGGGTGTATGGAAAATAAATTTGAACACCCAAACATTTGACTCCACTATAAAATTCCATTCCCATAATTTGTTTACCCTTGATGAAGAGCCTAATGGATTAATGGTGATCGAAATATGTATCTTGGTAAAGGAAAATTCATACGCACTCACCCTATAGGGAGAGTCAGTTATAATGAGAATTTATTTTTTCTTCATCCACAATGAAAATATTCTAAAAATGTTTGGAGTTAAAATTTTATTTTTACATTACATGAGTTCTTCTGGATACTTCAATGTGCATAAGGACTAACATATGTTGTTTCAATGACATTTTTGGTTATGTACACCATGTTTAGACAATATATGAGTCAATATTTCATTATATAATTCACTGATTGGTTTGAATCTAAAGAATTATCTCCCATGGGATGATTGTTACCCCAAAAAATTATTGAGGTAACTACATCAATGATTCCAAAAACCACCTTTTCTTATTAAAAAGGAATACCAAGAATATTTTGAGTGACAGAATGATGTAAAAAAGTTATAATCCTTGACTGATAAAGAAGAGATTATAGAAATTGTCCAAAGAAAAGTTGTATTTTCATAAGATATTCACCTAATATTACCAAATAATTTTTCTAACTCAAATTCTCATGGTGATCCTATTGATAAAACAACATTAAAATAATCCCCTTCTAACATAGAAGACCAAAATTTTACTCTTCTTGCTTCCCCATTAACTGTACTAGATTTTTATAGAGAAATATGATCCTAAAGTATATGATGATCCTTAAAGACATGAAAATATAAAATATTATAGTTTATAATATAATCTGAAGGAAACCCAAAATGGAATATAAAAATAGCCCTTCATTGATTACCCATACTTCAATTACTATGATAAGAGGAAGGGAAATTAATTTTGTAAGTTATTAATCACTAGTACAGGAACATGGTTCATCAACCCTTGTGGATTATATGACATTATTAATTGCATTTTATCCTCTCAAGAACAACTGGACCTCCATGAGAGGAATTTCTACTCCATCCAGAGCACGATCCATCATGTGGAATATGTTGAACGAACTGCTATAGTGTTGAGGTGAAAATATTTTGAATATTTATTCATTCAATACTTAGTGACCATTATAACATGAAATATAAATAAACATGTGTCTATCATAGAAAAAATGACACCACAGTTGTTTGAATTGAAAATTAGTGTTGGGGACTCCCACAAAAAAACAAGAACTGACTATGCGGGTTGAGAAGGTACGTCTATTAGCTGAAGTTTAAGTATTCATGTTGGTAGACCTCCAGTGATGAATCAGTGCCTCTGACTAGGAACTAGAGTTATTGAATTCCGAGCAAGTAAAATAATTATATTATCGTTACTCCACTATTATCCTTTTTGTTTTGATAAAAAATGGACATTCCAGTTTCATTTTTTTCTCTTTTTTTAAATATCATTAAATAGGAATGAACCAAAATATTTCCAATATTTTATGCCATATCAATCATAATCCCATAAAAACCCATTAAACTCAGGTAGAATAATATTATGATAAATGATTATAATTCAAAAAAATTGGAGGATATATAGTATAAATCCCAATCCTCAATTGCATGAGCCAGTGGATGAATTATGAATAAACAAATCATCTCTTAAAAAAATTCCATCTAGAGAATATATAATGGCCATTTATGGTGGAATTTTTATCATCACTATAAATCATGATGTTTTTTATGAGATAAAGAATAAAAAACATTTCTATAATGTTATGTGTGTGAACATAGATAGATATTGGAAGGCCCAATATGGTAACATATGTACATTAAATATAGGTAACGATTAGATTGAATCGATATGAGATACAATTTACTCTAGGATGATCACTTTAAAACAAGTGTATGTTGTCCAAATATAGTTTCATATGTACAATAGATATTCACTAGTGTTATTCAATTAATATATGAAAGGGTTGAATGACTTAGCATGATGAGAATCTTTAGTGGGAATTTTTTAATGTGATTTCTAACATTATTGAGATCACATCTCCATGCATCATTCATAGGATTTCTAGACCAATGTATGTGAGGAACACAAGGTTAATATAAATATTTCATGGGTTGAGTGACCCCTAATGCATGAATTTACATATTATAGGGTTATTTGGTGGACCATGAAATCATTTAGATTATTTATTTATCCCCAAGATTAGCTCAATCCTCAAATTAGTGGGGCCTAGTAGAAATGAACCCACTTTTGATTAGGATTATCATTGTGGGTTTTCAACTAGTCATGTTTTATACCATTTTCACTTTATATATTTTTATTATTGTTTAGGTCATGTGTGGTGCATTCCTATAAAGTGGATACTCAACTTTTTTTGAGGATACACTTTGTTTCTTTTTTACCTGTAGTGTACCACAACTCATACCTTTGGATGTTTAATGTCATGAAAGGTGAACATATGAGGTTAAAATTTAATATCTAATATATTAAACTAAAATTTGAGGTGTTCTGATAAAAAAATAAGAATATAAAGGCCAATGTGAATAGAGAACCCTTTTTCACAACCAAAAAATTCCTCGAGGGGTTGTGAACAAAGTTTAAGGTCATAGTCCTTGAACAAAAGGTTGTTGATGTTTATGTTTTGATAGTTTTGAAGAAAAGGAGAGTTGATCAATCTATTAACAAGGATGATGAAAAATTTATGTGAATTGGGATCCAAATTCAATTACATACCATCTCATGGGTGGATATATGCAGTTTTTGGTGATCTTGTTGGAATGAGTGTGTCATACAGTTTTGGGTCAAGTGACGATGACCAAAGGAGACTAAAAATTATGATGATAAATTGTTTCCTTGAAACCAAGTGTAATGAAAAAATGTTTGACATAATGGGTATATAAATCTACTAGAATATTTATTTTATGGGATGTATATATCATAATATAATACACTTTAATCCATAAATGGTTAAATGAGATATGTATGTTGAGAATTACTATCGGCCAAATTAAAATAACAGTCTCCAATGAAATATTTTTAGGGGTATATAAATATTAAAGGAGATTATTCGTGGATTGAAATTTAAATTTGGAAGGATGATCTGAATGTGGTGGAACTGAAAATAATTACCTACAAAAGGATTCACTTAGATCTAAATACACTTGTTTTTGATAAGTATGAAAGGTTTTTGAATAGTAAACCACTTAAAGAATGCAATAGGAGTTTGGATAAACAGATACTCAAGAAGGGTGATTATACCATAAATGATACACAACTATGTATCAAACATATTCTCAAGGTGAAATGATATAAAATAAAAAGTTTCAATCCCATGTGTGCGTAAGAGAAAATATTGGGTGTTTTCTGTATTATTTTGAACTATTGGGTCTACCAAGAATGCTTGTATTTTTATAGGTTTATATGGTGGGTCTTAAAATATTCATGAATTTTCTTATTTTTTCTCAAATATTTTTTTAATTCATTGATTATATTTACTTCATGAGTGAGGAAATGAATGTTTCAGATGACTCCCTTTCAGGGATTTCCATTAGAAACATTTTTTTCTCCTTCATTCATTGTAAAAGGCCTTATAATTTTTTCTTCCATAAATGGATGGAGTTTAAATTTATATATAATTAAATTAATGGAGATATAATTTATATTTTACAGGTAAGGTGATATTCAAATGTGAATAAATATCCCATTCTCAGTGAGGGGTACATGTGGTTTATGTTTTGTCATGCTCAGACTAGTGGTAACGTGTGTGAAATAATAACTGCGGTATGGATCTAGGGCTAAGAGAATCCCAACACCTTTGAATGGGGAATAAAAATGATGTAAATATTAAAATAAGGTATTTTAACTAGGAAGATGAGAAAAATCTAGTTTTTCAAGGATAACCATTTACTAATATACAATTGATGGGTTCTACAAAAATGTTTCTAGAGGAATAAGTAGATTATTTGAACTTCCCCTTAAAAATAATTTTCCCTCTAGTTGGAAGGGATAAATATCATAGAAATAAACATAATTAATAGAAAAACATGTTCATTATAGCCAAGTATTCTTGTTATTTATAGTTTTGTAAGGTTTATAACAATTCAAAACACCTGAGGTACAATGTGTTGGAATTAGGAATGGAATATCCAAGAGCTAGCTAGAACATTCTAGTCCTGAATTAACCATGGTTACAAAATTTTGGGATGATTAAGGGGAATGGATATGGATGTTTATTCATAAATGGGTCTAAAATATATGGTTTAGCTATCATTTTGTTCACTAAATAATAATTAACAATCATGGTATATGTATGGTAAAATATGTCATATACATAGATCAAACATTGATGTGTGGTAGGGGGATTTCTATATATTTTTTATCTGCTTATATGAATAGTTACATAGTGAATTTATTTGGTATAAGTCCACATAAGGACCATCCAGGAAATGTATGACCACTAAGTAGGGGTGAATCAATTTTCAGTTATTATTATGTTTTCATAAACTAAATTAACTTTGGCATCAGTTCAAGAGAAATAGATATTCTAAAACTGAACACAACAGTACACCAACATGAACATAATAATTTACAACGTTAACTGCACAATAAGATTAGACAATCCTTATAATGATGAGGAAATAACCTGAGATCTCTTTGTCCACTAGAGAACAATCTTTACTATTTATAAAAATCAAGGTATATTAATCATTTGTGTTGCACTACAATCCGTTGAAAGTTCTTGTTCATCTTACATAGATGATATGATAATATAGATTTGTTTTCAGACCATGTTGGATGGAGGTGTTGTTTGAAAGGAGTTTTTGGGATGTTTTTATCTTTTTTGGTATTTATGAAAAATAAAAGAACTTTTATTTCTAGTGATCGGATGAAGTAGTATTGGATGTAAATGACAAGAAATTTATTTAATAGTAAAGTAAATCAATTGATGAATTCTATTCTATAAGTTGTTTAGTGAGTTTTCTTATTATCAGTCTAATATTTACAAAATGGAGATTTTCAGAATGGACTAGAAAGAAGTGAGATCTTTTGAATTTCATAAGATATGTTCAATATACAAAATATGATGATTCTATGCCAATATTAATTTACTAAACATAAAATGAGTATTTTTTGTATAATAATAGTGAAATGGGAATTTATTGTGTTTATAGAAATTTTATTTATTCTGTAAATAAATGATTTTTGAATCCTAGAAGTGTGAATTTACTAAAGTCATAAAATTTTAAAATGTGTCAATCAACTGTTCCATCAAACAGACTAATTGATCAGATAAACCAATCTATTGAGATAAATATTATTTGATGAGTTATATAAATAAAAAATTAATTTTTATACAAATAAATCAGATGATATATAGATATTGATTCATCATACAAGTTTAAAACATTAATCAATCATTGGGACTGATAATACATCAGTTACAGATTGCTATTGAAAAAACATATTGGACTTTTAAAATCGTATTGCATGAACCAAAGATATTGATTGATAAAGAGAAGATATTTTGACATAGATTCACATGAAGAGTTGTTGAAAATGATCTATATGAAGGTTTTTTGACACTTATCAATCAAAAAACAAGTTTACACAGATTCATCAAATGAGCTACAGACACAGATCCATCTAACAAGATGAATGATACTAATTCATCAAATGATCTGTTTGACACCAATATATTATCAAATGGTAAATTTCATCAGATTTAGTTTCATCATTTGGATGAGAAGATGATCAAATGAGAAAACTATATGAAAAAGAGAGAATTAATGATGTTTCCAATGGATAGTTTTAGTAGTGTTCTAAATACTATAGAAGTTTTAGTGATATCTTCAAACAGGTTTGGTTTGTTTGCAGAATCGGAGTAGGAAACATTTTTTTTTACATTTCTATAAATGGGAGAAGAGAACAATAATGAAAATTATAGTTTTAGACATACATTATACAAAAAAATATATTTTATAGGATGATAAAATGTAATTTTTTTATTCAAATCACGTTGAGAATTTAGATGCTCTGGTAAATTCAATAATATTGACAAAGATACACGAAATGTTGAAAATATTTTATATGTAGTCAAATAGAGTGGAAATGAATTTTAAATTTAAAGATGTAAAATTTTATTGACCTGGAAAATTATTTCAATTTCCCGCTATTGATGTTTTGGGTGAACCTAGATAAAGGGGTATGTGTACATAGTACACTAACATTGTTCAAGTTTCAAATAGAATATCTCTAGAGTTTTGGTTTAAAACTGATTACCAAAATTCTTCTAGAGAAAGGTTTGCAGATTGATTGATTGATCCGAGAAGTTATGATGATGATTCATCGAATAAAAATGACAAATAAGACTGAATGTTTTTGAAAGAAAGGGAATAATTAAAGAGAATGGTTCTGATTTCTAATGTGAAAATGAATTCTATTTATTTTTGAATAGATAAATCACGCTAAATAATTTGTCTATAGAATCAGACTGAGTATTGTATGAAATCAATAGAAGAAGTTCTTTTCATCTACTAGGTAGGAAAGTG
Organism: Viscum album; assembly: GCA_963277665.1. NCBI lineage: Eukaryota > Viridiplantae > Streptophyta > Magnoliopsida > Santalales > Viscaceae > Viscum > Viscum album. The sequence goes on from OY728166.1 coordinate 1,319,048,518, forward strand.
AAGAATTGTTTTGGAATAATTAAAAAACAAATTTTGATGTAATAGTAGAATAAAATGTTTCTGAACCTATTTTTGACGGTTTCTTAACTTGTTACAAAAAAACATATTTACATATTTCATACTAGAAGAAGAATATGCACTATTTTATCGATCAAAGTGGTATAAAAGTTTAAGTGAATTTTATTTTTAATAAATGACCCAAAAATGATTTTTTATAGTATATATTTTTTATTGATTTATTTTTAAACCATGATAATGACAAGATACTATAATTGGTTAGTGTTCCTTGTAAATACTAGTGTTCATATTTGTGTTTTTAAATGTTTATTTAATGAAAATTTATTTCTCATTAATATGAGGGAAATCTTGTAAATAATTTTAAAATAAAAATAAAAATATATCACTAATTGAAACCCTTATCCTCTCAGTTACTATATTGATCATGTTTGTGCCTTTTCAATTCTTATTGTAAGGATGTTACCTTTTCCTACTCTTTGAAATTGTTTGAATAGAAGTAGCATTGGATATTCTGCATTGGGTAAATAGAATGGGGTTAAAAAAATTATGGAACAACTATCATATCTAGAAGGTCATAATGCATCCATATATTGTGTATCTTCCTTATGATGTTATAGAGGATGTTATTGATTAATTTCCACCTCCTGCTTAAAGTTTTCATCTGACGAATTTTGGTAATAAAAATATAGAGAATGATAAAAGGGATTAAAATTATTTACATTCATCACTCTATGAAAGTGAATTTATTAGGGTGATGAAAGATAGAATGGAAAAGGTATTTTGGAAATGGTCAAAAATATATATTATGGAAACATGAAGGTGAATATGGAAAGGTTACAAATCTAGAGGCTTAACTACAATGATCTCAAAAGGGTAGAGTAACATTTTATTGGTGACTTGTTTACAATCGTGAATGATATTATAAGAATTATTAGATGTGTTGGAGAGTATCTACAAGATTTAACCATTTTTGAATAGAACATATGAATTCTTCCTAAAAGGAATTATTTAATTTTTTAATCATTAGATTATAGAGATCTTAGAACTCTATCTTTCTATGAATTGTATAGTACTCTCAGTACATATGAAATGAGAAGTTATAATGTTATGTATAGAAAAGAAAATTTTCATTGGGAAATATAAGTTAAATGTTCCATTCAAGGATAATATGAGAAGATTCTTGAAGGGGAATAAGTTGGTGACTTTAAAAATATAGAAGAGGTTAGTAACATTTTTGATTAATTCATATCATTTCTTTTAAAAAAATGTTAAAATAACCACATGGATGTAAAAAAAGGGAGGTTGAAAATGAAATTATTTTTCCATAAAGCTATTGGGAATTTTTCTAAAAAACATCATCAAATAAAGGATGCTTAAGATTAGGATGAAGATGATAAAAAGTAAAGAAAACCATTTACATAATATTTTGGGAAATAAAAATCTTATTCCAATGGAAATGATACAAAATTATACAAATCTGAATGGATTTTTTTTATAAGGGGGATTTTGATGATGATAATCAAGATGGAAATTAAAAAATCCTTGATGTTACTACATAAAACACATATATTAAAAAAAATTAAATGATTGAGAGTTTATTGGTTAAAATATTAGTAGTTATGAAGAAGAGACTCAGTTAGAATATCCTCTGAAAATAGTGTAGAAAGAATTTCATAGCATGATTTTAATACTTGAAAAAGATATCAATAAGTTTAAAAGGTAATGTTCTACATCAAACAATCAAGAATAGTTTAAAGAATAAAAAACTATTTTGTTTGAAGAGATTGATCATTTAAATAAATATCTAAAAATATAAATGATTTGGAATGAATATCATGATTAAAATAAATAATTTAAAGAGTTTTAGGAATAAATGTTTTAAAAATATTTCTCTAAAACTGATAATAGAGTTAAAAGTTTCAAAAAATATACTTATGAAAATGGTGAATGTTGTGAGAATTGAGATCTGGTGAATGTTTAAAAACTATTTTCTTTCAAAAATTAGAAAATAAAAATGAATATGTTCATAACAGAAATAAAGTTAGGAATATCATGTATGAATCCAAAAACAATATAGTTGAAAATTAAAAATTTTCTAAATTTTCAAATTATATATCAAATGTTGCTAACTACTATAGATTCTGTTGAATATAATAAGAGATCCATGTTAAATAATTTGATTTAATTTCATAAAATAAACTATAGGGATCAAAAATTCCCTAAAGTGGAAAGGTACAATGTTATTGAAATATAATTTTAAAACTCTAGTATGTGTGTAAGTTATAAAGTAAAGTTCTCCTTATATGGATATTATAGGTATTATGGTTGATTTAGCCATATATAAAATATGTTTAAGCTCAATCCACAACATTATAATTATCCTATGAGTAACTGGATGGAAGTTATTTGTGTGTGTGGGGGGGGGGGAATGACATCAACAGAGGTTATCTGAGAGATATTTTATGAAAGATGGAAATATATTTAAACCATTGGAAACTATTTGAAAATATTGTAAATAACATGAACATATTGAAAATGGAAATCATATTTTGTTACCAACACAACAAAAATTGTACAAAACCCCCCAAAAGCTAGATGTGAATAAAGATAATGGAAAAGAAAAATCTATTTTTGTAGAAAATTATCTCAAAGATAAAAGAGGATAATGACCTTGGTTTTTTATAGCAATTTATCTTCACATATGAGAGGAGATCTAAATATTTTGAATAATTTGAATTATTTCAAATAAGGAACAATGAATTTTATATACGATAAATTTATCAAAATAAAAGGTGTTGGGTCTTATATTATTCTGGAAGAGAAACTAAAATTTGAAAAGTAAATCTTTTTTAATGTGATGAGACAAAACTTGTTAAGTGTTTCAAAACATTTTGATAAAGGACATAATTTTCTTTAAGGAAACATTTTTTGTGAAAATAATTAGAGATGAAATTTTTTTATGATAAGAAAACGTATGATGGAAAACTTGTTTCAAGTTGTTGATGTTAAGAATTCTTGTTATCTAAGAATGATTGATTAAAATAAATAATGGAATAAAAGTTATTTGATATATTTCATAAGAATATGAGAATTATTGAAAAGAGATAATATTTTCATGATATTCTTGATATGACAAGAAAAGAGATTGGCATTGTTTAGTTTTTTGAAAAGGGAAAACTACAATCTCTATGAAAAAAGATAAAATTCATTCAACTCAACCCTTGAAGATGATTTATTCTGATATGTGTGGTGCAATGGGAATACAATCATCTTTTGGATATAAGTAGTTTATTTAATTAATTGATCATTTTACTCCCATTAAATATGTTAATAATTTGAAACATAAATCAAAATCTCTAAATATGGTTATGAGTTTCAAGAGAAGAGAAGAAAATGAATGTGGATATTATTTGAAGAGTTTTCTAAATAATAATAGTGGTGGAAATAAGAAATGTATAATTCAAAAATATTTTTTAAAAACATTGTATTCTTCATCAGTTCAGGGTACCTTACATGCCACAGCTAAATGTTGTTTTTGAAATAAATAATAGAACATTGGTAGAGATGGGATGAACTATGTTAATCGGACATTGTCTTTATCACTATTTATGGACGTAGGTGATAAGTACCTATATTTTAATTCAGAATCTGTTTTTCTATAAACCAGCTTTTGATATGAGTCCTTATGAAGTTTTCTACAATTAAATTCCATGTTGGAAACATTTTTGGGTTTTTTGGGAGTCCCTACATAACAAAAAAAATATAGAAGTGGAAATCATGGGAAAATTGATCAAAGGGGTGAAGATGGATTTTTTCTTGGATATTCTGTTAATAGTAGAGGATATATATGTTTCAAAAAATAAATAAGGAATTTATTTTATTTTTAGGATGTAAAATTTCTGAAAAATTATGAATCAGTTGATTAAAAAATAAAATAAAATAAGGAATATGGGGGTGATGAGATAGTTGGGAAACATGAAGAGAATTCAAAAAATGGTTAACACACACAAATAGAATATTTGGAATATGTTATTTCTAGTCATGACTAAAAACTGAATATATATCATCTTAAGTTGAGGAAATAGGTGGAAGTAAGAAACATCATTGTTGATCGACAAAACAATGGTCAAATAATAAGAACATCAAATTTTGTTGTAAAAACTTCAATCTATTAAAAACATGAGCTAAAATATGTTAATGATGATTTCGAGCATCAAGAGTGGATTTATTCTATGAATAAAGGGTATATTATATTTAGAAAAAATATAATTAGGAACCTGTACCCAAACTAAATAATAAAAATTTTATTGGTGAAAGGTGGGTGTTGCGAAAAAAATTAAATAAATATAGTGAAGTTAAAACCAACAAAGATTTATTGGTTTTCTAGTGGTACTCAAAAATTGATGGTATTTATATTTATGAGACTATTTTCTTAAATAATGTTAGTAATAATCATTATATTTCTATAAATTGGAGAAAAATGAGGTTATAAATTTTTATAATGGATGCTAGGTCTTATTTTCTCAACGGAGAACTTGATTAATACTTTTATTTTGAAAAAAACATGTGGATTCATAATTGTAAAATGAATGTTATTTTTTAAAGTTAAAGATTGAATTGTATGGGTTAAATAAAGCTCCCAGACCATGGTATTCCAAATTTTATTTCTAGATAAAGATGTTAATCTTTAAGAAATGAAGAGTTCACAGTAATTTCTACATCAAATAAAATTATAAGATCTCTATCCAATTAATTTTTCTATTGATGATATTATCATTGTTGAGAATGATAAAATTACTTGTGAAAATTTTTCGAAAGAGATGAGGAAGTTTTATGATATGTCCATTATTGGTGATGTGAAATATCTTTTCAGCTTGCAAATAATACAAGAGGAATAATGAGATTTTATATCTCAATAGAAGTATCCTATAGATCTTTTTAAAAATATTGGAATGGAAAAGTCAAAACATATTTTAATACCCATTTTAGTGGGAAAAAAGTTGTCTAAATATGGAGAAGGAATGGAAGTGATTTCTAAGGAATTTATAAAGCTAATTGAGCATTTTTTATATCTTACTTCTTCAAGACAATATATTTTATATGTTGTTACATTTTATGAACAATTAAAAAGTTCTCCAAAATAATATCATCACTTAGAAGGAAAAATAATTTTTAAATATATCAGAGACCCAGAATATTTTGTTATCAAATATGATAGATCAATAAGGATTGATTTGTTTTGGCATAAAAAAGATACTTGGGGGGATAGTGTTGATGATATAAGATCTACAAATGGTGAATTTATATTTATGGGGAAATTTTTGTGAGTTATAACATTTAAATGAAAAATTATGTAACTCTTAACATGGATAAATCTAAATATGATTCCTCCACTAAATCTATAACCGAATTTATATTGATGGAAACTTAGATGGAATATTTTCTTTTTGAAGGAAAGTTATCCCTTCTCTTTGGTTGTGACAATAAAATTTATATACATCACATGAAATTAAGTAATTCATTCACATTTATAGAATATTGATATCTATATCTCTTCGTAAAAGTTCTCCTAGAAAATGATGAACACAAGTTTAATATGTTCCTACAACAAAAGAGTTGAGGACATAATCGAAAACCTTTACCAGATGAATAATTTAACAACTAAGGTTGAACATGGGAATCCAACCTCTTTCTCATCAAGTTAGTCATATATTTTCTTGTCCCAATCCTCATCTTTTCATTGGATAGTGTTTTTAAGAATATAACAATTATGTTTTATAAGTTTATCAAATGATATGTGCTAAACAATTTATGAAAATCTTGTATTTTGGTGGAGTTTTTTTGAGGGGTTAGTTGTGATCTTAGCATGTGAATGTTTGAAATGTTCTAACAATTTTTCAAATTACTTTTTGGAAACTTGTTTACTGGATAGTTTAATAGATTTTAAGATAAGTTATGTTGACATGATTTGAACAGAATAAGGTTTACAAAAACATTTAAATGTTTTGAAGATAAGATAATCTAAAAAGATGTAAAAGGATTATAGTATATCTGAATTTCAATTAGTTGTTTCCCAAGTCAATTCTAATGGAAATAATGTTTTATATATTCAATGATAGTTGTTTCTTAGAACGAGTTTTATCATATAGGCATAGGATTTTTTATTATTGATCCATTTATTTAGTTATGAAGTTTGATTGATTTATGTGTCTTGGTTGACAAAAATATCCAAACAGAAATTTTTTTAGGGAAAAATTGTGTAGAGGGAGTATTATATCTATATTATAAGAAACATATTTCATGATAAATTCAATAAATTACGTTTTTTATTCTCTAGGTTGTTTTCTGAATGTTCTTGTTATCAGTATGGTCGTTCTGAAATGGTTCTTTTTGGAAAGGACCAGGAAGAAGTACTGGCTTTATAATTTCATAGGATATGTTAAACATAAAAAATAATATGGTGATATTCCAATATAAATGTTCTAAAAATAATAAAGAAGTTATGATTCTAGTTCTTGTTTGTACATGATAATAGAAATGTAAAATTTTTATGTTTCTATAAAGTTTTACTTTTCTAGACACATAACTTATTGAAAACTGGATGTGAGAATTTACTAAATCTAGAAGATTTGAAAAAGTGTCGATCAGTAGATCCATTGGATGGGATAATGATAGAACAGGGTGTGCAACAGAATCCCCAAACAAGTGTGATTTTAAGATTTTCCACCGAAGATCGATGTAAATTTATTGACATCAGTGAATAGCAGTCCAGTTTTAGTCGAGGACTACACATGAAAAGTTTTAATCACAAAAATAAAAAGTAAAATTCCTGATTTAAATCATAACTAACCCACGACCTTCACTCGTCTTTGAAAATCGTTGCATGAAGAATCTAAAACCAAACTCTTCTATATCATCCACATGTACTTCATGAAATCTGTAGGGGCACCATTCATCATAATTCGGATGATAGCACTGAATTCGTACGACGCCTTCAACACTCCAACAATCACTGCATCACATCGCTAGCGATTCCTGAGAGAGATATTGATTCGAGCTCTTGTATCAAGATCATCTCTCTCTAAATAATGGGAAATAGGAGAGCAGGGATAAGCCCCATGAATATTCCTTAGAAAATCACATCCTATTCAATTTATACTGTTTTATTAAAATACCTGGTATCGGATCGTCATCCTGGAATACTTAACACACTACAAAAAATATTTTATGGTTACAAAACTGATTCATAAATATTATTATCAATTTTCTTGTAATATATTAAATATATTATAAGACAATAATTGAGTCCAAAACATGACTCATCGTTTCTATAAATACTAATTGAGCCCTGGATATATTTCATATTCATCAATTAATATTTTTCATTTAATTACTTAAAATTATTAATAACATTTAATATATAAATTCAATTCTCATTATTCTAAACATTAATAATATGAATTTATTTATTACATAGGATATTGTTTATCCTTTTAAAAATCCCGGATCCCAGTTATGGGGCGTAACATGTCCAAATGTAATATTCAACTGAATTGAGTAGATTTTGAATATATTATTGTATGTGACCCTCTAGGCCCTTATCCTGATAGTAGGGAATAGTACTCACAGATCCAGAGTGGGATCTAGAAACCCATCAATGCTCCTTAAGAGATAAGGATCTTCACCGTAGTGACAACCAAACTACGAACATACACTATGTAATATAATCTATTTGTCATTAATATTTCATTAATAAGGACACACTCACATGTCATCTCCATTTTCTTGCATTACTATTTGTTGATTTAACTAGATAGATTTACCCTTGACTGCCATGGACATTGTCTTATAAAGGTACTTCAATCATAAACAACATGTCTTATGATATATTACTTGAATAACCCGGAAGCGACAAATCCTTTCTTGACCATTTAACCAATACCATGCCACCAATGAATCACCCAACACAACCTACCTCTCCATAACTTCATTATCATGTATTTCATATTTCATCAAAGTATGTTGTCAAATGATATAAATTGGTAATGGTATCAAGTTAGGAGACCATTACACATGATCATAGATAGTGAAATCCAATAACACCCGAAAAATGTGATGTTCCTTTTGTCGGGTCACTCCTCATGATCTTACTACTAGAGATCAAAAAGTGTGAGAATTAGGAGAAGAAGTCTCAATCCATTTGAGCCCCCAGCACCTCATTGTCAAACTGTTATTTTATCTAATCATTGAGATGTATCTAGAACATAGATCATATATTTGAGATTAATTTCATAGTATTTCGAAGTTCTCATTATAGCCTGGGATCAGCTATAACCACTTTATACGATAATTAATCTTTAGAAATTAATATTTATATAGTGGATGCTGAAAAATCTACACTTTAATTGTAATATGACCTCATGTATAGCTAATTGTATACACAATATGGTAATCAAAAGCATTGAATAGTTGGGTCTAGGGCACCCACTATTTCAACAAATAATTCATCAGATCAAACTATCAATCATATGAACCCTTCATTATTTGAGTTATAGAAATAAATAAGTAACTTTTTATTCGGATCTATCAGATAATATATAGGTATTGATCCATTAGACAAGTTTCATACATCGATCCATTTTTTAAACTATTATGGAATAGGTTTCAAAGCTGAATTAGATGTATGACATTGGAATATCCAAATCTCATTGGATAGACCAATGTTATTGATTTAGAATTATAAGTGTTTTTTACCCTGATCCATATAATGATTTGTTAACACCAATCCATGTGAATTATTTTGGACACTGATCAATCAGAAGAGCTATTTAGACTGATCCATGAGGCAAGATGCTGAAACTAATCCATCAGACAAGATAAATCATACCAATTAGTTGGATAATCAATGTGATATTGATATACCCTTGGTAGAAATGTAACATCAAATCCAGTTTCATCAGTCTGAGGAGCAGATAAGAAGATGAAGAAATTGGATGAAAAGTTGAGACGTAAATACATCTCCAAAAAATATTTTTTCTAGGGTTTTGAAGTGTTTTGAAGTTTTAGTGGTTCTGCAAAATAGTTTTAGTTGGTTTGGATAATCAAATTTGGAACCCCTTTTTACTTGATTGTAAATGGGAAAATATAACTAGAATGAAAAAAAGTGTTTAGACTGAGATGTTCCATATTTTTTTCAGACCAGGAACTTGTAATTTAAGTATTAAAGTCAGTTTTAAGAATAAGTATGTTCTAGTAAATATTATATGGTTTGAGAAGATACTAGAATAGTTCATATGAATTCATATTTAGTCATATGGAGTTTGAATGAACATATAATTTAAAGATCAAAAATTTCATTGACAGGGAAAATGATTTTGATTTCCACTATTTTTTTTTTGGCACACATATAAAAATGGGTGAAAGTAAGAATTACTCTGACACTATTCACATGTAAGAAGGCAGAAGATTGGAGTTTTGGTTTTGAAATTTTTACGGGATAGAACATCCGTATAAACATATTTTCATAGAGTAAATGATCAAAGAAGAGGTGGTTTGGATTCATCAGATTGGACAATGAAATGTTAAAGATAAGGAAGAATAAAAGTGTGGGGTTATGATTTCATATGGGAAAACAAATCAGCCTTCTTTTTAGATAGTTGAAACTGACAGATTAATCAGGTAAAGGAATGAGACTAAGATTTGTATAAATCCCAAATAAAGTTTTCGTTCTTTATTCTAGGTAAATAATAAAGAATTATTTTTGAATAATTACAGAAGTGATATTTTTTATGTATCATAGGGACAATTGTTTATCCTATTGGTGAAGGTTACATAAATTATAAAAGAAAAATTATTTAAATATTTTGTGCTTGAAGAAGAACCTACATTGTTGTATTTATTATCATTATATAAAAGTTTTGGGGGTATTTCCAACCTTCTATGTCAACATAAAAATATCATTTCTTTATTGTATTATGTGGTATTAGTTTATTTCCAAACCAATAAAATCAAAAGATACTCTTATTTAATAGTGAATCTTATAAATATTTATGTACTTGTGGATGTGCTTGATAATTATTTTCTTCAAAAAGTTGTATCTATTTAACAAGGTGAAATGGTTGTTAATAAATTAATATAAAAACGACAAATATATCATTGATTCAACCCTTCCCACTTATTAATTACAATGATCACATTTATGATATTCAAATTTTGAAATAATAGAATGTACCTTCACCAATAGGATTTAAAACCTTATCACAGCGTTTCAGGGATTCTTCAAACTTGTTCTTTTGTAAGTTAATTATTCACATTCTATTATTTCTATTATTGTCGGGAGAAATAAATTATTCTCCCTTCTTTCCCTAATTTATTCTTCCTATAAAAACTGTCTCTCAAAACCACCTAGAGGAACTTATCCATTATCATTAAAAATGGTAAATTTATAACATGTATCATGATTATTTTATTTACTTTTTTATATATTATAATATTTAAGATACGATGTAAAAAAAATTAATTAAAATCTCTAGAATTATTACTTCTCATGCTGACAATAACATACATAAGATACATTTTCCATAATTGACTGATACTGCTTGTAAACATACATAAATATAACAAACTCTTCATCATTTTTTGAATATATTATTATTCAACATTAAAAATAAAAAATCAATATAAAATTTAAATCACCATGTTATGAATCAATACATTCATGAAATTTTAGAAATTCCAGTCTTTTTATTATTCCTCATAAATTACATCAATCTTATGGATATATCAAATTATTCAACTATTGAAGGATTATGTAGATGTCATATTCTTATTTAATGTATTACTATCATTAATTTATCAATTTTCATCCCTAGATAAGTCATACTCTCAGGAAGTATCATGATCATGAATAATTACACACAATATAAGAGTTAAATAATTTTCTTCAAAATCGATTGATCCTATTCATCTATAGAAATATCTAAATCAACATCACAACATCATATTTAATTTGATTTTATTAACTCAGCATCCATTTTTCTCCTATATCATTTCATAAAATATAATTTCAATGTGATTATTAATCAATGAAGATCATTATTAGTGAATCAAGACATATGTTGATTTTGTAAATCCACGGTTCAATGTACTCTATGCATTCCTTATTACTTCTTCTAGTTTTCACTAAGAATCACAATGAGAATTATCATGATGTTTGGTACTCTCAATCTCAACATACCTAACCTCAAATTAATTATTTATCTATTATTCCTATCATTATCAATAAAATTTTTCATATATTATAGTAGAAATTTTATTTCACTATCATCATATAATGATTTAAGATAAATAAAAAATTCCACTACCTAATATTCCATGTGGTTGATCATGAATTTGATCAAGCATCCAGGATAGACTTGGTCACTCAACCTACGAGGAATGTTTTTGGTCACTTGACCTACTATAAATCTCCATGATCACTTGACCTAATATGCATGTCCATGGTCAGTTAACCTACCATTCATGTTATAAGAAATCCATCATTTGATAGGACATCCTTTCTATATGCGACAAGTTCACATTACTTCATTTGGTGTCTTCTCTTTCCAACATGTGGTATTATTCTAATGGAATCTGCTACTAAAATGTGAACATCATATTAAGTCATCTCTTTCATAGGTTTGGTACATCAATCATGACCTATTACTTCACATTGTCTCTCTGGAGACCGTGATATCTTCTTCATTATTGTGAAAAATGTGCACTCTCCACTACTACTACATGTTTGGAACCTTAAAATTTTAAAATTATTAAATATGAGAAATAATCCATCCATTACAGACTTATTTCTATATTAACAAAAGAATAAAACACCATAAACAGTCCATTTTCTGGTTCACCACCTATTATTAATGGCCTATAATAACTCAAAACCTCTAGGCCTTAAGAATATTCCCCTTTGGATTCTATTGTCAACAAATGAAATGATGCTTTGAAATTAATGATATAGATAAATATCCAACAATTATGTTCATACATATACTAGATCATTGTGGGAAAGAAAATTAAATGAACAATAATACAATTCTATCAAAAAACTAGTGATTAAAAAAATTACTTTTTACAAAACTACAACAAAATATTTTGAAACTAAAATAGATTTCAACTTATAATAAATAGCACTCACAACTACATAAAAAATAATTAAAATAGTTACCACAAATCACACATGTAGACATCAAATAATACCCCTTCTATGAACTCTGACAAAATATATAATGTCCCTAAATAAGTTAATCACATAACAATGGATAGATTTATGTTATCATATTTCTTCCACATTAACAATTATATCCAAATAAATTATGAGATATTTAATTAAAATAACATACCTTATCCTTTAATAGAGTGAGGAAAGGAACCCACATTCAACCTCAACTTCTAAAAATAATCGGTTTATAAAGGTATAGTAAAAATAGCATCTGCCAACTACTCAGTTGGTACTAACTCAAGATATAAACCATTTCCTTCCACGATATCCTTGATGAAGCGATAGTTAATATCAATATGATTTTATCTTGAATGTTGTACCATATTCTATGTGATATTGGTATCACTTTTATTATCACAACCTAATAGAAGGGAAAGCATCACATCAACTAAAATGGATTAAAATTGTGTCTTCATCCATATTAATGTCATTTTATCTTGCGTTTTATACACATAATCATATTTTCAACACTAAGATTAACTAAAAAACCTTGTATGCCAACTCAGATATATTTCTATAAGAATGAAGATATTACCAGATGTGGATCTCCTATCACCAAATAAACATTCCAACTCTTCATCTTTATATCTAAAAAACAACATTCCCTTTCTATAAAACATTATCCCATTTAATTATTTTTATTAAATTGATGTGATATTTTTCGTGCACATTGAAATCTAGCCCAAAGGGAATGATTATAAAATAAGTCTCGTCTAGAGGATACTAATATATCTAGATTTCAATCAATTTTCTAAATTATTTAAAATAAACATCCCATCCAATTTATTCCTTCAAAATATTTGTTCCCACTGAGGTATGTGGGAAAATAGTTTTTGAATCATCCCTGCAAAATCATTTAGATGGTTCCTTGGTATGTATTTCTTGTGTTAAGAAAACATGATCCTTAATTTTAGATATTTTCAAGACAAGAAAGTACCTTATTTTTCTGACATATAAGGTTCACATTATAGATTCATCTCTTAGAAAACCAATTCATAGTATTATTTATGTTTTCAATCTAATATATTATCATCAACATAAACAATCACAATGATAGATTCCTATTTTTTAATGTAGAAGTTATAATCCACTATAAATTTCTTTAACTAAATCAAAATTAAATAATAATATATGAATTACATGATCTGGTTCTTGATTCAATCCTTGTGATTCCCTATTAAACATACTCACATATTTTTCATCTTTTCTTAGAAATAACCCACTTGATTGATCAATATAGAATTCATCTTCCCGGTTTCCATTGAAAAATGAAGACTTGAAAATACATTTTGAAAATATTTTATTTCCATTTTGTAGCAATATAAAAAATCATTCTGATGGTTTCATTCCATGAAACATGTGAGAAAGTCTCATTAAAAATAGTTACTTATTATGTGAGTAGACCTTACAAACGAGGCATTCATTATTTCTTTATAATTCTCCTTTTTTGTTCAACTTGTTTTGGAAAACCAACATTTTCCAATCATATTTTTATCTAAAAGTTTGGGTACCTACTCCCATGTCACATTTTTATCAATCTGATCAAATTTCTTATTCATTGAATCAATCCAATATTGATACTAAAGGATTCTTCAACATCCCTTGTCTCATCATGTCAAAACAATGAGGTATGTGAAGCTATCCTCATTTTTCATCTAGTTAAAAGTTTTTGTCCTTGATCACTAATGATATTTTTAACATATACATACTTCCTCAACCTTGAATGAGATAAACATTATTTTCCCTCAATAACGGAAACAGACAAATCAATATCGTTATTATTTATAGTTAATACATCCTCACTTACATTAAATACTTCAACATGTTGTTTAACAATAACCACTTTATCTTTATTTTCTATTATATCTACTAATAATTATGATACCTCTATTTCTGAATGTTCTAGGACCTTCACATCAGTAGAATCAATAAGATTTCTGAAATCCTTATTATATAATTAGTATCATCTATAGTTTGGAGGGTATCCGTGTAAGATACCATCAATAAATCTTTGATCAAACATAAAAAAAAAATTAACCTTTTAATTTTAATATATAGGGGCTTCTGAATACCATTATGTAAATCAAAAATGGTGTTTATTAATAATAAATCTCATATTGATGCCTTTAAAAATTTGGTCTATAGAAGTGGTGATTTTGAATTTGGACCCCTATACTAATAGATTTTCTCAACAAGAACCTAGTTGTATATTGAAAAATTATTATTGATTGATCCATCTCAACCAAGATTATATTATTTCTTTCAGACATGCTAGGTTTTTTGGTTTTTATGGTTCACTAAGAGAATAATTAACACTATGATTATCATGATAACATTAAATATTTATAATTATGCATTCAACACCTTTTATGATCATATAATCTATATAAAGTAGCCACATTCCTTCCATAACTTCTCCTCAATCTTTTGAACATCTTAAGTGCATCTGATTTATGTTTTTAAAGCATGATACATGTAACATGAGTGAAATTATAAATAAATTAATTAAAATACTTATCTTAATTTGGTTTTTTATTTTTCATGGGACCACATATGTAATAATTAATAAGCTCCAACTAATCAGATTCATGTATCCAAATATTCCTATGTATAGACTTTAAAAATTTATATTTCCAGAATATAGAAAAATCTCAATCTCGAATTCTTATCAGATTAAGGATATCATGAAAAATTATGTTATGTGTTAAAATATTCATATTATTCAATCATATGTGTCTAAAACATCTATTTCATAATTTTTTTACTTCTGTCACTCTCATATAACCTGAATTCCATGAATCTTTAACCTAGAATGGGTTTCAAATAATTTGATGTCCCCTTGTAACAAATTTACCATATTAAATAATTTTAACCATAAAAACACATATTCTGAATATTACTTAATGTAGTTTATAAAAAAAGTGAAACACTCCACTAATTTCATTTTAGTCCATCAACGAAGAATGAAGCTCTAGATTCTAGCTTTTCTTTTCTAGTGATAGTATCTCCAATTACTTTGATTCTGAGAAAAAAACATTTCAAAATTATTTTTCTTCATTATTTTTAGTATTTTAAATTAATTAATATCTTTAAATATCAAATAAATAGTGAAAGGCTCCCACTTTCAAAAATCCATGGTTGTTCACCATTTTATAACCTTGAGTGCAGTTTCAACAATAAGACCCTTCTATATACCATTTTTTCCATCTCATTATGCTAGTATGTTTTTTCGTAAAAACATTTCTGGGATGAAATTATAGTAATAAAAACTTTTTCAAGGTTTACAGGATGATCACACATCACATAAAGAGTTTAATAAGTCAGAATCTACTGCAAATCAATAATGTAGTTTTCATATTGCTTTTGAGTCTTTCTACATTGAGTGGGATGAATCCCCTTAACACTCTTCCTCAAATTACTTATGGAACCATTATATTGCTGATTATTGAGATAGAACATCAATATTTTATACCCAAATCCACCAAATAACAAAAAAATATGTATAAAACATATTTCCATTGAAACATGTATGTTTTCCAAAGTTGTGTATCTAATTTCTAACATCTCTATAACCATTAATCATAGATCCTTTTGGGGAATTTTTTTTGTTAGAGTCCAAATATATTATTATACATTTTACCATTCTCATATACCATATTAGATTATCCATATGAATGGGTTTTTCTTCAATGATTAATTTAATAAAAATTGAAGAATTTTAGAAATTGCATGTTTCAGAAACATAAAAACGATCCTCCTGACATAATTATTCTTCTAAGACTCTTTACCAACATATTCAGTATTGTCATTAACCTTTTAGAATGATCTTTTCTTATATTTCTAAGATTCACATGCATTGATCATTAGAAGACTTATGAAATTTAATATTGATAATTGGTTTTTATTTGTTCAGCTTCGAACTGTTTCTATTATATTCGGTCAAATTCATTCTCCACATCCCTAGTCATTTTGTCAGTTTTAATGTTGACTAATTTTTTTCATTAATAAAATTATTAAATTTATCATTATATTTTAACCATCTATATTTTTCTTCTTCATTCATTTTTTCTTGTTTGTTAATATGTTAACCATGTTTCTTTTAACTTATTTTAGACATTCTCTATCTATTTAATTTTCGAGAGATATTAATTATATTCTAATTTTATCATGAAATGCATATTATTTTCCTCTTATTCATGGTTAGAGTTAATTTTTTCAAAACTGTTAAAACTCTCATCATTAACCATTATATTAAGCAACTTCTCAATTCCATCATAACTAGAAGTCTCATCTTCCACTTATTTTTCATTGTCTTCATCTTCCTCACATATGACCAAAAATTTATCTTTTTATATTTACAAATCTTATTATTCCTTCGTTTTGAATATAACACTAATTATTATAACTTCCACTTTAGTGGCCTTCTTCTACTTCCATATTCATAAGGACTATCTTTATCTTCCATTAGTCTTAGAAAGTTATCTAAAAAATGTCATGTGGCTCCATAGTTAATATACATCGATGGAAAAATTCTTTTATAATTATTAGTTCCCCTTTTCTTATTTTTATTAAAATATATACTTGAATTCATCAAAATTATTACTCAATTAATCTCTTGAATAAAAATAACTGATGTGATTCCAAATTATAATATTTTTTATATTTTATTCTATGTGGATTTGAAGTAGATTTCAGGAATAGAATTTCCCCTCAATTTTATTGTTTTCTCTATTCTATTTTGATATGTAATGATGATACTATGAAAGGCATGTTAACTTATTTTTTTACAGTTAAATATCTTTTAATTATGATTATTTTTCATGAAATCTCTTCAGAATAATTCTAAATATCATCTCCACAACATTAGAGTCGTTTCCCTCATCTCTAAATCATTTTATTAAACATAAAATATCATTTAGCCTTATAAATAACTCACCAAAACAATTTATCATCTAACATTTTTAGATCTTTATTTGTAAATATTTAATTGTTTTCTTTGATTTATTCACATTTATGTTCAATTTATAAATATTCTTTTTATTTTATAATAATTCTTCATCTATTCATATTCATTTAACCTGTGATAATTCAATTTATGAGAGGGAGGTAGATATGATAGAATAGAGTTTATGGACCATCTATCACTATCTAGATTCCTTTTGTCTATATTTATTAGTAGATAAGTACCATTAATAGGAGTGAAACCATATCTAATAATTTCTATAATTTTATATCGAATACATATTATATAGGGTAACTTTATACTATTATAGATATGATAGTTCTTATAATTGAAGATAAGAATACCCTTACCATTAACAAAGTTCTATATATAGAAGGTAGTATTATTATCCTTAAAACATAAAGAATCTTGATATTAATTATGGTCCCTCCCTCAAATATCAATTTTGAGGACTATTCATGATTTATATGACCACTGAGAGGGAGATGGGTGAAATCAGTGGTAATTTAATTGTACGTTTTATTCCTTTAAAACAACATTGACCTTCGATTAGAGATAAATGACTCAATTGAATAAAATCACACCAACACACCAATATTTAAATATGAAGAATTAAAAATCTAATCTACTCGGCTAGAGTATATAGTCCTTGGAATGATTTGGAAATAATCCAAGATCAGACCATCCACTTGAAAATAATCCTTATGATTTACATAAAATAGGGTATATCCATCACTTGTGTTTCACTGTATTCCTCTGAAAGTATCTGTGATTTTCACCCAAAATATATGATAATAGAGATATTTCAACAATAAAATATAACTTTATAAATATGTTTCAGCACTTAATTACTGAACTACTTTGATTTTTCATACATAATCTTACATAAGTAAGTTATTATTATTATTCAATTACATACATATTAGGGAGCATGAACCTATACAATCTTATTTTTATACTTTATTATTCATTTGAAAACCCCCTCTTACCACAACCCACAAACAATTCTCCACCACATGAAAAAACTATAATTGTATAACATGAAACTTCATTTTCCACTAATATTATTTTATTATTCATATATTCAAAAAAACATTGACAATAATTAAAATTCAAATTTACATAATTCATATATATAGTCTCCGTAATAACATCCATTAAAAATTATTTCCATTACAGAATGTAACTTATTGTTAACATGTAGATATATTGTAGCCTCTTCATCATCTTTTTAGTATATATTTATTCAATAGTAAAACTCATGAAACAATCTTCAAATTTAAATCATGATGTTATAAATAAATAAATACATGAGATTATGAAATCTCCCATCTTGGAATTATTTCTAATAAATACCATAAACCCTGGAGATATCTTAAATTTGATAAGTCTTCAAGGGTTAAATAAATTCATTGGCCTATCCTACAGTCTATACTAATATAATTATCAGCACTTCATCCCTAGTGAAGTCATATAATCATGAATTATATCAATCAGGAATACTTATATGCAACATCAGAGTCGTACGGTTATATTCAATGTCCTATGATCCTACTCAACTATTGAAACATCTTGATATTATTCAAAAATTAATAATTGATATATTGTTATTCCCTATAAATATATATTTTTTAACATCTTTAATTTAATCAAAATCATTCTTTATTTTTAATTGATTAATATCATCAAAATATTCTCTCCTTTCATATATAGATTTTGATAATCCCTATAGAAAATAACTTTAGGAGTTTCATTTTTATTCTTCTTTTTTTGAGAAAAAATAATGATGACTATTATTTAGACATTTGGTACACCAAATATTTGTATACATATAATAAGCTAAATTAAATATATATTTTCCATATGATCTTCCAAAAATTGATTCATATAATACCATAAAAATTTAATATCATTACATTTATATTATTATTTGAGATTGTCTCTGATTCTATTCATTAGGGTTCTCTGGCCTCACCCACGCATTGTTTGCTCGCGTATTTGTGGAACATCTGCATCATTTTTCGATGGTGGGAACATTGTGCCCCTCACTCCTGCATTCCCAAGGGAGGTGAAATTCAATTCTTTCTCATTGATTTATTCTCCATGATCGAAACATTATGGTGGGTTGTTGCTTCCTCCTTCTATGGATTACTCTAAATTTGTCACCTAGTCTGGGTCTCCCTTGTTTATTTGAGTCATAGTTCATGAAACTCATTCTAAATTCTATATCTTTTCAGAGGTTGTTTAATTATGCCTCTTTTATCTAGATATTATAAGGGGATTAGTTAGGGAAGAAACTTTCATTTAAAAGAGTAGTCACATTGAGTATTTATAACATGTATTTGCACTGGAACACCTGTATTCATCTTCATAAGAGGGACTCTCAAGGGGTGAAAATGAAGCCATCTTCTGGAGATCACACGATATATTATGTTGTAGGAATGTCTTCTGAGGGTTTCCGTAGGCATCCCACTTTTAACACGTGGTAGGTGGCGAGTTTAACATCTTGCAGGGATGATTATTCCAAATTCATGTGTTACAAGTTTTTCCTTAGGAATCTCATGTTTAACATGAATTAGGTTTTAGGTTTAAGTCATGTGGGGAAAATTATTCCAAAATCATGTATTCCTATGTTTTCCTTAGGCTTCTCATGTTTAACACGAGGTCGGTCGCGAGTTAAATGTTTCTAAAAGATGATTATTCCAAAGGAATATCTTCCAAGGTTTCCCATATTCATCTCATGTTTAACATGAGGTAGGCTGATAGTTTAATGTCTTACAAATAAGATTATTTCATATTCATGCATTATGAGGTCCTCCTTAAGAATATCATGTTTAATATGAGGTAGGACCTATGTTTTATGTCTTACAGATATTATATGAGTTTGATCAGAAGATAAAATTAAGAGGGATCAGAGCGGTGGGACCCTATGATGGAGACACTAGAAAGTTTACTGGATGGATAGATCAAAATTACTAATGAGAGTGGACTTGGGATAGTGAATCTCATAAAACTAAGGGTTCACATCATAAAGGATTATGTGAATAACACTTAGGGAAGACTAGGGATGTTCACCCAAAATGGGGGACACCAAGGTTTTCCATTGGCATGGATTGCACCTAAAAGAGGTTTCCTAAAAACCCTCTATAGAAGACAGAGACAAAAACCCATGTAGCTCAAAGGGATGATATGGGTCTTACACATGGACAGTTGCTCGTCGTAGGAAGATTTATCTATCTTGGATGATATGGATTATGTGGGGATTACACATGGTTTGTTGCTCAAGTGATACTGAGAAAAAAATGAGTTTAATGGGGATTACACAACAAGATAATCCCTATGGATGGGATGATCTCACTGATATGTGGTGGCTTAGGTAGGAATCACGACTTACATGGTTTAATTATAAATGTAATGGATGGAATGGATGGAGTGTGAGGGGTTATGTATTGAACCTCTGTGAGGATTCCTACGTAACCTATGTAGAAGATAGGGATCAAATTATACATAGTTTCGATCACACTATAAGATGCATAAGAAGGAGGACCGTGAGAATGGACCATATATATGGGGATTTGAAGGAAGTTGAACCTATGGGTTAGGGAATAATCTTCTTGAGACATGGAGAGTCAAGTGAATGAATAGGATGGGAATAGATGATAGGATTAAAACTCATGGAGGATTCCTACAAAACCTAGGTAAAAGACTGGGATCAAAGTCCATGTAGTTCAAATTGGGCATTGAATCAGGGCTTACACATGGCTAACTACGTGGATACATGCCTGGTCTTACTCATGGTTTGCGAACCAACTAGAAATGAAGCATGTGGTCTAGGATTATGCACTGAGGAAACCCAGATAGATGGTGGTAGATAAAGTGATCTCACCAAGATAAGGGTGAGGTGATGGATAATGTGAAGGTGGATCGATCAAAAGACCACTTGGAGATGGCTCTAAGGGATGTGTCCCATAAGGGGAATATGTCACATCATGGGGGTATATCTCTATAAGGTATAAATTGAGTTTACCTATGGTTTGGATGGACCCTCAAGGAGGCTTACAATATACCATGTTTAGAAGGAAGGGATGAAAACTTGTGTAGTTTAGATATGAGGGGAACATGGCTAACTCCATGAGGGATTCCTAGAAAAAGGGTGTCATGGTCACTACATACCTCTAATTCCACATGAGTCATGCTCAGCGTGAGAAACAAGAAGAATCCATAGACCAGATCATCACATCATGAAATATGTTTCAGCAAATGATGGTGTGGGGCTTATGCATAGAATATGCCTGAGGTGGATCTAATTCCATCGGAGGAGGATCTAATTTAATGAATCCCATAGAGACGAGTGGGTATGAAAAAATCCCAAGGTTTTCAAATCCATGTGGATTGCACGAGGTGAGACTGTAGTTTACCGTCTTGTGTTATAGATGATGGGGTTTAGATTTTTAAAGACATGCAGATTGAAAGGGGATAAATCACTCCTCACCCATTGAACATACATAACTGATACCCACCCACTCATGAGTTAAGGAAGGCATCAGCAATTCATAAAGGGAGTGGTGGGGAGGAGTGTTTGATCATGGGGTCATAGTTAATACAGCTATGCAAAAATAAAATAATCAATAGTTTAACTATGTGAAAAAGATATAGGTTGGCCAACACAACATGGGAAACCAAATGAGGGCATAAGAAATCCAAACATGCGATCTTGGAGGGGAACATAGAAGAGGGTCTTGTGATGCATGTGGATTCGATGAGAAGCATTTTCGAAGTTCTGCTGCATCGCAAAGAGAATGGTCTTTGTGAAGGAAAGATCATCATAAATTAGGATTACCCTACCTCAACATGGGGTCCTAGATCAGTGGAAGGGAGATTAATGAAGGATTTATTCTTTATGAAGCCCTGAGTATCCCAAAGGGTCCCCTTCCTCCATGAATGGAATGGAACTTCTCAAAAGGCATACCTACCATAGGCAGTGGCATAGAGAAATAAAGGAAATAGGGTATCACGAGGATTTGACACCTTTGGTGATTCATTTTTATCTCAATATTAAGGTACTCAAGTGATTCAAAAAATGGGGGATTGGAAGTTGAAAGGTCTAGGTAACCATCCCCTTGAGTGGGAGGAGTTGGATATTTATAAGCGAAGGGTCTTCACGATGGTTTGAGGGGAACCGTAGAGAAATGTTTGCTTCAAAATCCTCCATGGATATATAGGACTCAAGGAGTCGTCCATAAAAATCCCTATTGTAGTGTTAGAGTGCGTCGGACTCCTGGGATTACCATCACATTACTTCATGTAGTCATGATGCTCTTTTCCTCGAATACGGGATTTGTGAAACAGTCTCATTTGATGGATTTTGGGGCCGTTAGAACCCAGAATTAAACCTGAATATATTTTCTTCTTCTCCACTTATCTCGAGGCATGAATTTATGCATTCAAAAATGCCCCCCCCCCCCCTGAATGGGAGTGGATGGAAAAAATAGGTCCAAATTCTGAGGGTAGGTCACTGAAAACTGGGAAATTGTGAGGCTTCGTCCACAAGGAGTCCACACGATGCGTAAATGGATAGGGTCACCCTAAATATTATGGGAACCAATACCACCACAAAGTTTTTTTAGCTCCATGCCAATAAATATTGCGTGAGGGGGCCTTTAACCATACGGGATCTCGACAAACCCTTTACCTGACATCTCTTTGCATGAATTTCTTTTTCTCCCGTGAACAAATCTTTCAGAACCAGGTTCCTTATGCTGTTGATCTGTGAACTCTTCTTGGTGAACTGGAGCATCTCTCTCCACAAAAACTTTGTGAACCATGCTAATCACTCAACATATTTGTGTTCTAGTTCTCCATGATTGAGCTTCATGAGCAATTTCCAAGAACCGAACCATAAAATAAGGTACACCCTAAATAAAATATTTGAAGATTTATATACCTAAGAGTTCCTTATGGATACAACCTAGAGAAAAATAACTGCCAACAATATCATGTATAGGGAGTACGTCTATATAACAACCCAGCTTTTTATTACAAACATAAACATGATTTATTACATAAAACATTCACTTGATACAATATATAATTTCGAGAGTTATAATGTCTTTGGGGCATAAGGCCATTACATAACAACTTAAAACATGAAATGAACATCTTTATTATAAAAATTCCATTAAATTTCCCAAACATTCCGTTGTACTTAACATTACATGGGATAACCTGGGGACATACATAAGAAAGGGGTGAGCTATAAAGACCAGTAAAATAATAAACAAGGAGTAACATGAGGAATACAATAAATTTTATAAAATAGGCATATCAATGGATAATATGAGAAAAATGAACATAAAGGCATGATAAATCATGATAATCATAACATGGAGATGTGGAAACAACACTAAACATGGAATTATCATGAGCCCATGCTTATTGCACATAGAGCATGCGTAAACCATCATTGCACATGAATCATGATTTAACCCTAATTTCACTTTAATTAGAATTTTTCAACACCCATTTCATATGACATATCATGATACTATATTTTACCCAATGCATTTGATCGCTATTAGGGTTCACCCTTCATAATCATGTCATTTCATAAAAAAGTTTGACACATAGATCATTAAACATGGATTCACAAACATTATAATTCATTAAATGAATAAGAGATTTGGAATACATATATTTACATCCTCATTAAACAAGTACATGTTCATAAATGTGAATAACCTTGATAAAGGAGTCGGTATGGTATTCCCTACATAATTATTTTGGCATGGAAATTTGGGTGTAATTTAAATAGCATAACGACGTCAAATAAAAATTCATAAAATGTGTTGAGGAGAGTGAAATGGGTCCTCATAATTTTTACATTAAATGGACAGTATAGGAATCATGGTACATAATATACCAACATATGGAATGGAATTTAGATGCAAAATATAAAATAATTGCTTGAATGTAAATGAGGAGAGAGAAATTCATTGTGGAATTTCAACATGGTAACGGGTGTAAATGGGAGTCATTAATGAGAAAAGGGGGCTATCTCATCATTAAAACATAAATAAGTCAGTATGGGTGAGGTTGTTAATCATACCCCCACATCTTTAATTGAAAATATAAGGGCATAACAACTTAATGAAAATTGGAAACAAATGAGAAAGGAAGAAATCCGTTACTTGGAAGTGTGATCCCAAAAACATGGGAGGGGCTGGAGAGTGTCTTATTAAGTGCTTTAAGAACCTTGGGAGGATTCTAGAGAGATAAGATCAGTTGTTGGTCGATCTCCAAAGGATTTTAGTGAAAAGGAAGAGGGATCTTGGGTGGGTTTATATAGGAAAGGATAGAAAATTCTTTATTATTTAGGTTTCAGTCACCACACATTAAACTAATCCAAACCACAAATCAACCCATAGTTTTTGCCTAGGTTTTTTTTCAAAGGAGAGTTTAAAACAATATTTTATATGGCCAATGGTATAAATTCTTAAAATAATATGGTTTTTTATTTTTAGGTGAGTCACACTCTCAATGAAATCAATTTAAAAAGATAAACTGATTTATAAGCCTTGAAGGGTCCACTAAAGCTTTGTAAAATAAATCAAATAAATATAAAATCATATTATTTTAAGGATAAAACATATATTGGAAAATATATCATTTATAGTATTTTATTACATCACTTTTAGGACAGTATGATGTCATTAAACACATTATATATTTTAACGGTATTTAATTTTTTACCCAAAAAATCAACTATTTCAAAAAATTATGAAAACATCACCATTGGATAATTTTTAAGTCCTAATTCCAAAAATAATATTAATTTTATCTAAATGATTTTCAAAATATGTGAATTTTTAATTTTAATATTAAAACCAACATTTATCGAAAATTCATGGGTTATGAAAAAAACAACTTTCAAACCATAATTAAAATTAGAATTGTATTAATAAAAATTATACGATCATTTATACTAAATAAAAAGTAATTTATTAGTAATAATATATTATTAAAATATAATTTAATTCAAAAATCCATTAATATATCAAAATATATTCCTTATTAGAATATTAACTAAAAATAATATTTTTACTTAAAAACTATTTAGAAAGTAACAATAATAAAATGAATGTATATTGTTTATTATATACAAAAAAAATGCGCATAATAATAGTACTAAGGCCTTGTTACATAAACCCTTATAACACCCACATAATACCGAAGGGTAAGGTGTGCGATGGTGATAGACTCCTGGGGTGGCTTAGATAACATCGCTCGGGTGGTAATTTCTATCAACATCCACTTATCTTGTAGGAAATCTATTCGAGATTAACATGTTGAATCTCAGGTTGGGCTTGGTCAAGATCAAATCCCTATGATGCCACCTCTTTTCCGAGATTCAAAAAATGGGCTTCATACGGGGCAAGTCAACTGGATGAGGTCATCGCTTACTTTTTCTAATTAAATTTTATTTGTAAAAGCCATATATTTATATTAATCATGTGATCATTGTTCAATGGCTATATTAGAAATGGTAATAATTATTAATAGTATTTTTAAATCCAAAAACATAAAACCGAAGAAGTGCATATTTTATATAACCATTTTACATAATAAAACATTTAATCAGATCAAGAAGAATTTTCATTAATAAATTTTTGGGTTGTTACAATTTTCCCCCCTTATGAAATTTCACCCTCATAATTTTCCTTTTCGCACACTAAAACAGATGTGGTTAACTCTGGTTCATCACTTTTCTCTAATTCCCATGTTGCTTCTTCAAACATGTGGTTTCACCACAACACCTTGACGAGGGGCAATATCTTATTTCATAGAACTTTTTCTCTATGATCTAAGATCTTCTTTGGTTGCTCCTTGTATGAAATATGATCATCTAAATATAATACCTCTTACGAGATAATGTGGGAAAGGTATGGTATATAATTATTTAAGAGGGATAAATTAAAGAAATTAGGTAATTTGGCTATAGTAGGTTGAAGTGATAGTCGAGAGTCCACAACCCCGACATGATCAAGAATCTAGAAGGGGCCGATGTACCTCGGACATAACATCCCTTTCTTTCCAAACCTGATGAACTTCTTCCACAAAGATATGCGTAGAAATACTATTTCTCTAACTTTTTACTCATGGTCTTGTCGATGGTTATCTGCATAACGTTTTTGTCGACATTGGGTTGCCTTCATTTGTTGCTGAATTATTTTCACCTTCTCCACCATTTCATCGACCATTTCAAGTCCTAGCAGCTTATGCACATCAAATTTATCTTAAAACTCCATTATTATTCACCTTTTCCCATAAAGGGATTCATATGGGGCCATTCGGATGCTCGAGTGGAATCAATTATAAGAGAATTCAACCTGCGGAAGATGTTTGTCTTATCCTCCTTTTATGTACATTAAACATGATCCTAACATATCTTCTACTGTCTGAATAGTTCGCTCAGATTGGACATTAGTTTGAGGATGATATGTCGTACTAAAGTTCAGTTCAGTATTTAGAGCATGCTGGAGACTTTTCCAGAACTTCGAGATGAATCTTAGATCACGATTGAATACAATAGATAGTGGTACTCCATACAACATTACAACTTCTTTGATGTAAATCTGTGCAACTTGATCCAATGAGAAGTCCTCTCGAATCACGATAAACTGAGATGTCTTCGTAAGATGATATACAATGACCCATATAGCATTTTGTAATCTGGATGTCCTAGGATATCTAGTGACAAATTCCATGGTAATGTTATCCCACTTCCAAGTTGGTATGGGTAGTGGTTTCATCATCTCCTTAGACTTTTGCCTCTCGGCCTTCACTTGCGAACATACTAGGAACATTGATGTATATTCAGCAATATCCCTTTTCATATTTTCCCACCAAATGTTTTCTCATATTTCTCGATACATCTTAGTGCTCCCTGGTTGAATAGATAAGGTTGATCTATGTGAATCTTTCAGAATATCCTTCTTTATCTATATATTAGATGGTACACATAATCATGACCCAAAACTCACAATTTCATCCCTTTCAACCATGAAATTAGAGGAGTTCACATTTTTTATATCCTCCACCCTTTTCATAATTTCCACATCCTCTCATTGAACATCCTTTATTTTTTCCATGAGGGACGGTTGAGCAATCATTTGTTAAAGTATTGATGATATTCCTTACTTTATGATTCCCATGTCCATCTTCATCAAATCTAAGAAGATTGGATCCTTCTCAATTCTCATAAATGAAAAAATCGATGGATCCTTTATAATTATAAAATCATCCTCCTTGTTCACATTACTTGTGTGGTAATGGATTGAGCATTCATAAACATTAATCATCTCTAACCATATTCGTTGGTGAATATTCAACTCTATCTATTTGAATAAATACTTGAGGATTTTGTGATCCATGTATATATCAAACATCTCCCCAAAGAGGTAATTCTGCCAAATTTTTAAAGTGAAGATCTCTGCAGCCAAATCTAGATCATGTGTTTGATAATTATGCTCATGAAATTTCAATTTACATGAATCATAGGAAATGACTTTTTCATTCTACATCAACACACAACCAAGAACCTTCTTCGAAGAATTGCTGAATATTTCAGAAAGATCTCCACTTGTGGGTAATGTGAGCATGTGCATAGTGATAAGACTCCTTTTCAACTCCATGAATCATTCTTTACATTAATCCCTCCCTGAAAACTTTACTCACTTCCGAGTTATCTTGGTAAGGGTTTTTTACAATCGTGAGAATTTTCTCACAAATCGTCAATAATATTCAGCTAACCCCAAGAAGCTATGGAGTTCTATTACTGATTTCAGCCTCAACCATCCATCAATTAAAATTTTATTGGAGGGATCCCAAAATATCCCATTGATTCTGATGATATGAACCAAGAATGAGACCACCTTCAACCAGAACTCGCACTTTTTGTACTATGCATAGGGATTCTTATTCTGCAAGGTCTCTAGTACAGTTCTTAGATGATCGTCATGATATTCTTTAGTTTTTTAGTACATTAGAATATCATCTATAAATACTAACACCAATTGTTCAAGTTTATTTCTAGAGACTCTATTCATCATGTCCATAAAGATTGCTGGAGAATTAGTGAGTCCAAAAGGCATTACTATGAATTGATAGTGCATGTATCTTGTACGAAAAGTAGTTTTGGGGATATCTTCCTTCTGCTCCCTTACTTGATAATATCATGACCAAAAGTCCACCTTGGAGAAGTATTGATATCCACATAGATAATTGAAAAAGTCATCAATTCGGGGCAGAGGATACTTGTTATTTATCGTCATTTTTGCTAAGATCACAATACTTGTTGCAAAGGAGCATTGACCCATCATTCTTCTTGACGAAGAGGACTCATGAACCCCATGGTGACGCACTTGGGCATATAAACCATTCATCCAGATTCTAATAAAGTTGTCTCTTCATTTCTTCAAGACCCACAACATCCATTCTATATGAAGTCTTGGATATTGGAAATTCCCAAGGAATAAGGTCAATTGATAATTCAACATCTCTTCTCAGGGAAAGACTAAGCAATTCCTTAGGAAACACTTCATTGAATTACCTCACAACAGGCATGTCTTGAAATATGGTTGCCTCATTAGACTCAATCATCTGAGCCAGATATGCATGCTCATAGGGTTGTTTAATCCATGGTTGAGATGATGGTTCTAAAGAAGATTCACCTTCCTCCTTGCACTTGTATATAATTAGGGGTTGATTCTCCATATGGAGATTTATTTCCCTCTCAATTGAAATTTATGTTGGATCTATATAAGAAAACTAATCCATGTCAATAATTGTATCAAATTTCACCATAAAAAGTATTAAAAGGTTCCCCAGGAAGTTCAATACACCAATTATGACAGGGGAGGAGTTAAATTCTTGGGTTTCAATTATTTCCCAATTTTTAGCACTCATCACCATCTTTACTTCCATGATTTGTGGTGGTGTTCAGATTGTTCTACTAAAAATTCATGATATAAAAGCATGCGTAGAACTATAATTAAAACATATGTTCGATATTCTTGAATAAATAACTAGCATACCTGTCACCACTTTTGTGTCGGGGTTTAATTCGGCGGTAGTGATGGAAAATGTTCGTCCTTGCTGCTTTGGAGGTTGTTGGTTGCCGCCAAAAAACATTGTCTTAGGGAACTGATTTGCATGGTTCCCTGATTCTTTGTGGTTGAAGTAATGAACAATGTTTTGAGAGTTGAAAAGATCGTTCC
The DNA here is from genome assembly GCA_963277665.1 of Viscum album. Taxonomy (NCBI): domain Eukaryota; kingdom Viridiplantae; phylum Streptophyta; class Magnoliopsida; order Santalales; family Viscaceae; genus Viscum; species Viscum album. The sequence continues at coordinate 1,319,078,042 of OY728166.1, forward strand.
TCTCCACTATCACATCAGCATGTTTTTATTGTCTGCATTTAATGGCTAAGTGACCTTCTCTTCCACACTGAAATCATTTCCTCATCCCTTTCAGGCAATTTCTGGGATTCTTCATTCCATGCCATTGGAAAGTGGGGTGTTGTATTTTCATAGCACCATTGTATTTATCCATCAGACTGCCATAATTGAAGCCCACATTACACTTCTTATCCCCATGATACCTCTGAGATTCACCAATCACCATTTCAACCTTGAGGTCACTTAAGACAATTTCATCATAGCTGTTGAAGTCACGGACCACCAGGGATTTCCATAGGCTAGGTTTCAACACACCAAAGAAGAGGTAAACCCTGCATTCGATGGTGATGACAATACTAGAGGAGTATAATTAAATCCTTTTGATTTTTTCCTTGTACGCTGCTATGGATTCGTCGTATTTTTCCTTGGGGGCAAGGAAGTCTCTTTCCATCTTAAGCCATAGGGTGCGAGGAAAACATTTATCAAAAAACATTTTCTAGAAATCCTTCCATTCCAAAGATTGTATCTCCTCCTTAGGTTTCATATGTTTTATCAATGTCCACCATTGATCGGATTCACCCTCCATACGATAAGAATCCAGAAGAACATTTTCTTATTCGGAACATTGAAATATAGAGAAGATCTTTTCAATGGAGTTTATCCATTGTTCAGCAATTGAGGGATTAGAAAATCTATTAAAAGTAGGCGGCCTTTGTCTCGTGAAGCTTTTGATATTGACTTGTTCTTTATTATGGGGGGGGGGTTGACTGTTTCTACTGAATGATGTTTATATTCAAATATTGAGTTAACAGAGAGTGTATCGTGAAAAAGTTTGTGATTCCTGCTCCCATGGGATTGGGAATCTTATTATAATAGTCAACACGGTGGTCATCGCATTGGTTGTTAGTATGGGTCCTCCTATTACAGGCCATTGGAAAGAAAAAAAGGAAATTTAGGGGTAACACATAAATATTAATCCAAGGACAAAATATATGACATATAAATATCTTTTATCTCCTTAACATATAAATATATAGGATTCTGTCTATGTTATCTATGATCTACTATCTAACATGTATTCCTAGGGGCATTTTTTATTCCTTCAATAATGGTTCAAACTATGCTTCTGAATTTACCTAATCATGTCACCCAAAAGTTTCATAACCAAGAGTGTTGCAAGGACTGTTTTTATGCCCCAGGATACCCCGAGTCAAGCCCAAAACTCCTGGTTGGAGTTTTCACCCCTAGATATATCTATGCCAAATCTGCCTCTACCTACTCATATCAAGATATGGATGTATTTTCATGATAAACCAATTTCTCTATACTCACCAAAACATCGGGAGGTTTTTATTAAACCTATTCTTATCAATAAGGCTATTAATAGGGTGTTTTAATCCTAATCCCCAAAATAACTAAACCTATCTTCTGATACGAATTATAACAACCCTACTTTTTATTACACACCTATACATGATTTATTGCATAAAAAATCCACTTGATATAAAAAAAGGAGATTGTGAGGTATAGTGTATTTGGGACTTAGGACCACTAAATAACAACTTAAAAAATGAAATAAAACATCTTTCTTGAAAAAATTCTTTTACATGACCACAACATTCCATTTTACTTAACATTATATGGGATAACCTGAGGACATACATAAGGAATTGGTGAGCTATAAATCCCAGTAAGGGAATAAACATCGAATAACATGAGAAAAAAAATACATGTTAGATAATAGGAATATAAATGGATCACAAGAGAAACATGAACATAAATCCATGATAAAACATGATAATCATAACATGGAGATGTAGCAACAACACTTAACATGAAATTAGCATGAGCCCATGCTCATTGCACATGGAGCATGAGTAAACCCTCATAGCACATGAAGCATGAGTAAAAACTAATTTTACTTGAATAATCATGAGTCAACACCCATTTCACATGAAATATCATGACACTATACTTTACCCAACACAATGGAGCACTATTAGGGTGCACCCTTCTTAATCCATTCATTTCATGCATAATTGTTCTACAGAGATTATACAATATGGATTAATTAACATAATAATTTTTTTACATGAATAAGAGATGTGGAATACATAAATTTATGTCCTAAAAAAACATGTACATGTACATAATGTTGAATAATGTTGATAGAGGGGTGGGTATGGTATTCACTACACAATGGTTTTAATGGAAATTTTGGTGTTTTTTCGGCAGCATAACGACGTCAAATAGAAATTCATAAAATGGTTTGATGAGAGTGAAAGGTGTCTATAATCATTTATAGATTAATTGGAAAGTAAAGGACTACTGTAATATAATATACCAACATATATAGTGGAATTTAGATGCATAATATAAAAATTTTCTTGAATGTAAATGAGGAGAGAGAAATTCCTTACGGAATTTCGGCATGGTAACTGGTGTACATGAAAGGAATTAATGAGAGAGAAAAAGGGTTTATTATCATTCAAACATAAATAGGGAAGTATGGGGGAGGTGAGAAATCCTACACAAAAATTTTCAATTGATGAAAAATGGCATAACAACTTAAAGAAAATTGGACAAAATGAGAAACGAAGAAATCCCTTAATTGGAAGTATGATCCCAAATGCTTGAGAAGAGCTTCAGAGAGGCTTATTGAGAGCTTGAGGTGACTTGGGAGGATTCTATAGAGATTACGACAGGGGTTGGTCTAGCTAAAATGTCTTTGAGTGAAGAGGTAGTTGGAGATTGTGTGGGTTTATATAGGAAAGGAGAGGGAATTATTTATTATTTAGGTTTGGGTCATCCCACATTAATCTAATATAAAATACAAACCAAACCATAATATTTACCAATGTATTTTTCCAAAGGGGCGTGTAAAACAATGTTATATAGGGAAAATGGAAAAATGTATTAAAATAATAGCATTGTATATGTGGAGGTGATTCACAGTCTCAAGGAAATCAATTTAAAAAGATAAAAAGGTTTATAAGTCATCATGGGTCCACTAAAGGTTTGTAAAATAAATCAAATATATATAAAATCACATTAATTTAAGGATAAAACAAATATTATACGAAAATATTATTTATAGTATTTTATTATATCACTGTTGGGTCACTATGATGCTATAAAACAAATTATATATTTAAACGGTATTTAATTGTTTACCCAAAAATTCAGCTGTCTCAGAAAATTTTGAAACATTCAACATTGGATAATTTCAAATTCCTAATTCCAAAAATAATATTAATTTTATCTTAATAGTTTTTAAATATGTGAATTTTTAATTTTAAAAATAAAATTGACATTTATTGAAAATTCATGGGTTTTGACAAAAACAGCTTTCAAACCAAAATTAAAATTAAAATTTTATTAATAAAAATTATATGATCATTTATAGTTAATAAAAATTAATTTAAAAATAATAATACAAATTTAAAATATTATTTAATAAAAAAATCCATTAATTTATAATGATATATTCTGTTGATGAATATTGACTAAAAATACTATTTGTACTTAAAAACCTATTTTCAAAGTAACAAAAATAAAATGAATGAATATTCATTATTATAAAAAAAATGAACAAAATCATAGTTATAAGGTCTTGTTACATAACCACTTATAACACTTGTATAAGACAAAAGGGTAAAGTGTGCCATGGTGACAAACTCCTGGGGTGGCTCGGATAACATCGCTTGAGTGGTAATCTCAAACAACTTCCACTTCCCCTATAGGTGATTCTGCTCGAGCTTAACATGTTGAAGCTCAGCTTGGTATTGGTCATCATTGAATACCAATGATAGCACCTCCATTCCAAGCTCTGAAAAAATGTATTCATATGGGGAAAGTCTATTGGATGAGGTCATCGTTTCCTTTGTCTGATTAAATTGGATTTGTTAAAGCCCTATATTTATACTAATCATGTAATCATTGTTCAACAACTTTATTAACCATGGTAAAAATTATTAAAGTTATTTAGTGTAAGAACCTGGATCTTCATTTCAGGTACGCCTTTCCTTTTTATGGGGTTTTTGAGAAAAATAATGTTTCTGGAAATTTTTGAAGTACACACCGTGTACTTTCTGAGTACACGCTGTGTACTTTCTGAGTACACGTCGTGTACTCTTTTTCTTCTAGAAGTCGTGTACTGGTCATGTCCGGGCCACACACACGGTGTGTATGGGTGACATGGAGGCTGATTTTGGAGGAGTACGGAAAGACCTAGTACATGCTGTGTACATTATTTGTTTTTACTAAATGGAACGGGGTCGCGCTTGACACACAGAAACGTCTTCTTCTAGGTTTTATTCGTCTGAGAGCACCAAGGATCCACGAATCTTAGACGAGCTCCCACCTCTACATCCATTCTCAGATTAGAGCATGGTCAATTGCTTTGTAATCACAGTGGTGAGTTCTTCCTTCTGCTTGAGCCTTGTTTTCCAATTCCTCCTCCTTCTCAAGATATCGTGGTTTATGTGTTTCAGACGTTTTCTCAGATCTACGACGTTCTAAGAAGAATCTGTCATCATTTTTCACATATATTGATCTCCTAGGATCGAGGTAGGTGGTTTTTGTCTTTCCGTAGAAATCCTTTGAGTATCTATGTGAAAATTCCACCAATACACTTAAACGGGGTATTGCGTGTTTCTTGTTTTGCCATGTTATTTACCTGCTTTGCTTGATTTCTTATGTTGAGGTAATTGCTGGGGATTTTTGGTAACTTATACGGTGTTCATGTGCTTTGCCTTGCATGTTTTTCTTATCAGGCCTTCTTCTAGTATCCATGCCTATTTGGAAGATAGTGGAACTATTATACTGTTATGCTACGATGTTTTAGAATGATATCCAAGTAGTTCTTGAGGTTTAATTGGGTGATACACATGCTCTGAGCATGTTATTTTCACATAGGATTGTGAGAACCTAGTATAGTAGACCAAAGGGAGAATGGACGTAAGGGCTTCTCCAGAGTGTCTTTAAGACAATGCGAGACCACAGGGGGAATTGATAATGAGTTCTTCCTCAGAGATTATGTAGTTCCTCGACGCGGGATATAGGGGGAATGAGACTTTGAGTGCTTCCCCAGAGAGCCTTTAGTATGATATGAGACTATAGGGGGAATTGATGGTGAGTGATTCCTCAAAAATTCCACTCTTAGCTGAAACAAAGTGGTGAGACAGTTTGTGCCTCCTATATGGTTGCTGGTACTTGTAGGTTGAACCATAGCGATTAGGCTGCGAGAGCTACCCAGAGAGTTATCGGTTTTCTACTTGTTGTTGGTTGTTACTTATGTACTTTATATGATAGAACTGTGGATTGTAGCTGTTGTGTGCTTTCTGTTTACTGCTTTCTGCTCTCTTACCTGCCTTTTGTTCATTGACTGTTAGGCACAAATCTTTTGGTGATTGCCTATTGGGATTGTATCTCACACCCTGTGTGGTCCATGCTTTTGGCCCCAAGCAGACTATGTTGTTGCAGGTATAGATAAGGGCAAAATCCCTTCTAATTCAGGTGTTTGACTTTCTTTGGAGATGGAGAGCATGGGACCAAGCTACGGCTTGTGATGCTGCTGGAGTTTTTGTTTCTTTAGTACTTTGTGTTCAGTTGTATTTCAACACGTTTTTGTGTTTTCTGCTTTCCTTAGATACTTGTACCTACTGCATTATTATCATCATTGCTATATATTTATTCTTCTGTTGTTTGGTTACAAATTTGTATATTGTTACTACTTCTGCTTTTGACTGTTGTTTTCCTTACCTTGTCTACCTTACCAAATGAGGGAAAAGTTTCCCCAATAACTTACCAAGGACCTCGCTGCTAGTCGGTAGCCTCTGGTGTTTGGGGAAATGCACTTGAGGTCATGTGGCGAACCGGGTACAGGGCACCAGTTGAGGGGATCCGGATTCGGGTCATTACAAAGTGGTATCAAAGGTGTTTCTTTTCTCTTGAATTACTATTTGGGGCCTTTATCCATGGATTGGATGGATTCAGTACTTGGTATTAAGATGTAATCGAGAGTATCTAACCCGTGTATAGGGAAAACCATCCTACCTCGTTTATTGCAGTTTTCTGGTTTTGAGATTTACGGTTGATATGATTACACCTAGAGTGATTCAGATGTCCTGTGTTGTTGTTGTTTTGCTATCGTGGTTCTATTTATGTCTCAACCTTATGAGATGAGGTTATTCCATCTCATGTATCATATATACACTTGTTAGAAATCACATTCCATGCATTTTTACCATGTCATCTAGGGTGCATTAGCGATTGCATGTGGTTGTGATAGACCATTTGTAGATTATGCATGTTGTTGTAATAAATTCTTGATAGAATCTATGCTGCCTTGTTAGAGGATTTTTTGTATTCTACCTTGCTTAAATGAATGCCATGTTTTGATTCGTGAGGAGTATGGGCCCTCACGAATCAGAATTTGGAACCTCTTTGACTTTCTTTCTGTGTTTTTTGGGCTTCTATGCATTTTCTGAGCTACTGCCCAGAAAAACCCAGAATACACGACGTGTACTTTTGACTACATGCTGTGTAGTTTTTAGACCATGTCACTGACCATGTGAGCAGTCACACGCTTTTGTGGAAGTAGCTTCATGAAACACGCCTTATACGGTTGGTACACGCCGTGTAGTTCAGAGCCATGTACCCGGCTGTGTCACTAACAACACGGGTCGGGGAAGCTCGAGTAGAACACACCGTGTTGCAAAAGACTACACCGTGTAGTCTTGTCTAGGTACCTAGCCATGTCACGAACAACACAGGTCAAAATTACCTTCTCTTAGACATGCCGTATTGTTTTTGGAACACGCCGTGTAGTCTAGTTCAGGTACCCTACCGTGTCACGAACAACACGTGACGGTTTCACCTTCACCTATACATGTCATGTTTGTTCAGAACAAACCATGTGAGGTTCCGCCTTGTAGACGGCCTTTTATTTAACAAACACGGGCCGCCGAAGCCTTGTCTACTATACGCCGCGTTTTCTCCGAACACGCCGTGTGGTCTCGGGTTATGTCGGACCGTGTGGGTTAGTCGTGTAAAGGGACTCGGGCAGAGGAATAGTTTGCAAGCACATGCCCTGTGTTGGGTCAAAAGGTTGTTTAGTTTGAGGTGTTACACGAATTGTAGGGAAGGGGTACACGCCCATGTCAATGGCTTAAGAAGACATGCCGTGTAGTTTTTATACACGTCGTGAAGTCGTGTTTTTTCTTTAAACTTCTGTGTTTTCCTTCATCTGTTCTCGTTTTATACTCTTGTGTTCTCTGTCTTTGTTAATTCTGATCTAAGGTGCGCTTTTGATCTTTTAATGCTATGCCTCTGAGACGTCCTCCAGTTTTACGTCGTCATCAGGAAGTGATCAGACGCCAGATATGGCTGATCAGGGAATTCCTACCAGTCCTCTAGTCGGGCCAGCCTTGGCACCGGCTGTCATACCAGTTGTACTTGCTGATGCGCAGTTCAGGGAAGCTTTTATGAGGAGGATGCAGACCTTTCAGGGAGCACCACATCCTGTGTAGAGACCCGAAGCTTAACGTACATAGACATTACATTACTTTTGTGGAATACTTAGTACATAACAAAAACACACACACAAGGACCGTAATAGTTTAGTGTCTTTGGAAACTCGGAATATAATCTTCTAATCGTGGCGAAAGATCTTCAACATCTCCCATAAAGATCTTCCTTTTTTTTACCTAAAACCTTTCTTTATATCCTGGGGAAAATAAAACATAAAAACGGTGAGCTCAAATGCTCAGTAAGGGTAAACAAAAGAAATATCAATCACATCATATTCATAAGAACATATCTTTTTGGAAATCTTAACCTGCAAAAGAGATCATAATTTCATAACATGGGATAAATCATAGTAGTGAAATGTAATCCCAATAATCATAACTTAAAACTTGAAACTTTGTGTCATACACACATAATCATATAGAATCATTTTTTATTAGTCAAGGCTCATTTCCAAGACTATCTTAGTGGACAAAGTCCCTTTCTGAACCGAGTTCACTCCTCGTTTCAGTCCTGTTTCACTGAACCGGTATAACCTACCTTTCCAGCCATTTCTATCTCATGAGATATAAAATCATTACCCAATGCATTGGAGGGAGATATAGGTCCCACCCATCTCATAATTATACTATTCTTATGTGTGCCACAAAATCTTAAAACATACATCATTGCATAACCCATGTAATAAAAATGGGAATCTTAAACATCGTGACATCATAAAACAATTCATATAAGATAAAGGAATTCATAAAAAATATTTCCATAACAACATAATCAAATCCATGTAATAATAGGGATAGAAACAGAACCCTTTATTATCTTAGATGGAAAATAATTTTGATAAAACAATTGAACTCCATTCTTGAGGAAAATATCCTTTCTACTTCAAAAACACTTTTCATTTCTTAACATGTCAAAAAATTATAACTAAAAGAAGTTGATTAAAAATAAACTTGAAAACTTGTAAAGGAAGCTTCTTGGAAATAATGTTTTAAAAATTCATTCATGCTGTATAAGTTAAAAAAACATTCTTCTCGTACTTTTTTCGGAAAAGTCAAAAAGTACCTCGTATGAAAAACGACAAAAGATTCCTTTCATATCTTTTACTAAAAACTCACCAAAGGGTAAAATTGGATTTAAACTATTTTAAATGGTTATAAATATTACATATTGAGGAAACATTGATTTGGATGATAAAATACACCCCAGTAAATGCCAAAGTATAAACAATCTCGGATACAAATGAGATTGTGATATTTCCCTTACCTTAGGTCCGATTTGATTCGTAAGTGTCAGAAACTCCTGTATAATGATTTAAATAATGTCATTGACTTATTACAGAATCATATTCATTGTTATGATATCATATATGGTACACTTATGACTTTATATTACCTGTTCTTTTGTAAATTCCATGTTAAAGAAGCGTTTTGGGTAAAATCGTTTCATTTATCGTTGGTGTTTGGACTTGTTGTTCTTGACATTATTATTACTTATATCATGATTTACTTACTTCCAGAATATAAAACATGATTTATATATCATATATATTCAGTATATATATATATATATAATATATAGATAAATGAAATGAAACACACCGTTCATGGAGACGGTAGTCTGTACGTACGCATCAACGTTGTTTTCCTCTCCTTATTGTCTTGAATGGAAGTAAGTAGATGACATACATACATATATATACATAAATCCAGTAGATTTAACATGTCATATATTTCATTATTATTCATTATATATACTTTATAATCATTCATGAATGGTTAATGTGGAGAATGAATCTCATCGCGTCGTGGAAACGGTATTCCGTACGTACGCACGAGTGATGATATTGTTCTCATGATCGTGAACTTGTGTTGAAGTGTATGTATACTATTTAAGTATCAATATCACTTTATAATAATCATATATAGTTACTCATTACACCATTATACCCATCCAATTAAGGTGGTGGCGGAAAATAGATTACACCACGGTATGGAGACAGTATTATGTACATACGCACGCGCAGTGATTTCCTTTTTCCGTAGGATGGATAGAAGGTTAATTAGAGTTGTTTAATATTTATAATAACATATAAATATATATCAAATACTGATGTTATTACTTTATTATTAAACAACTAAATAAGAAGAAGTTGAAGAAGAAATAAATTCAAAAAGATCGGTAATGGATATTACCTCTTTTTGACGCGCCTTTTCTTAACCTCCACTTAAAGATCTAAGGATAGTCTTTGAAGAATACCAGTACCTCTAGGATGATACTAGGGAAGTGGAGAAGAGATTTTGGCAGGGTTTGGCTGAGCTTGAATGCTCAAATTGGTGTGAGGAGGAGAGGGAGGAGGTTCCCTTTTATAAGGGAGGAAAGGGCCACCTTAGGAAAATCTCAAAATATTATTTTATATTAAGGTCAAATTCGGTTTATAATGGTTCCAAATGGTCTTATTTCGAATCTAAAGTGGTTATGGGTCTAAATCCGCTCATCCAATAGGATTTAGACAACTTTAGGTTATTATTTTAACCTTATCAATTAGATTTAACTCTAAGTTAAATAATTTAACTTTTACCGTGTCTTTTTGTTTTCTTACACTATATGGTTAATAAACTTACTATATCAAGCCAAACGAATCCCAAGTTGTTTATTATTAATATATATAATCTTATATAATTCATTTGGCCGAACCTTATATTTTTAGAAATTAAATAATAATTAATAATATAATATTTGTTTTAAAAACTAATTTATGTCAATTTTGACACTATTTGGTACATGATTTTTATGAAATTCATAACAGAATGATAAGTTCTAAACAAGTTACTTAAATCAACAATACCATTTCATATTAACCTATAAAATTAGTTTAAGTCATAAAAAGTCTCAAATTACATTTATTTGGGCATTTATAACATCAATTATGTCAATATTTCATTAATAAGACAATTACTGCATCATCTTTGTGTCATAATAAATGATAATTATTTAATCCCTAAAAATTATAAATAAATTCCTATGATGTCGATAATTGTATTAGATTTCTAGAGGCTATTCATGTTCGACATTTCATGAAGTTTATCAATAGATTAAAATTATTATACCTATAAGATTTAAGAAAGTGACATGTTGTCACATTCTTTGGTTTTAATAATAATTAAATTATTTTCATGGAAAAAAGTCCATAAAATGAATCTAATCTGACCCTTATGTTATATGGGTCTACTTTTAGCCATCCAATAGGATTGTTCCAAGTGTTAGGGTAATTTCGTAATCTTATATTTACCCTTAATTACCCGATTTACCTTTAACTAGAGTAAATAAAATTTACCGTAGTAACTATTCACAATGCCCAAAAAAATAAAAAAGTACCTTATTAACATAATTTGGTCCCACTGATTCCAAATATGGAATCCATTTTTCCAAATTCAATACACAAAAGATGCAGAAATTAAATTAAAATTAATCTCGTTGTCGAAAGAAAACGGGTTTTTCTTTAAAACATTGCAAAAGATTGAATTGATTTAACCTACGAATTCAAGGTAAAATCAATGCTAATGACATAAATTATATTAAATGGTAAAAATATATTCTATTTATACTTTAAAACCATTAAATATTATAATTTAACCACATAAGATATTACGATGAAAATAGTTGTTTTTAATTAAAATATAGTGTGTTTTTACTATTCATTAAACTATGAAAGTTATCGGAAAAATATAAAAACTTTATCTAATGTAAATTTTTATATCCTGATTCAAAAGAATAATTTTATTTTGTCAAATTGAACTTATAAACATGTCAAAAACTAGATTTAAAGTGGGTGTGTCATCAAAAGGCGGCAAAACTGCATTTTTTGAAAAATACTTATTTTACCCGAAAAATTTATTTTTTTCTTATACCATGTTCTAGAAATGTGTAAGATGAATGATAATGTTTTAAAATTCAAAATTTAGTTAACACTATTCATAACTTCTAGTTCATAACAATATTATAATAATATATCGTTATTTAGTAAAACCCGGTATTGTGTACAACACACGCTATCGAGGAAGGTCGCGATTGCATGTAATGCAAGCCAAGTCAGGGTTGCGTGTAGTGCAAAACTCCTTTGTTGTTGCGTATAACAGAATCCAACCATATTTTATTTATATATTGAATATATATATATATATACACTCAATGTTGCGTAGAATAACTTCTATCAAACGAACTTGAAATTGTGTGTAACAAGAGCCAAGAAAAGTGTTGCGTATACTGAAAGCTAATACAGTGTTGCGTATAGTGAAAGATAATCTTGGTGTGTCGTAAAATAGAAGATATGAATGGAATTAAAAAGAATATTTTTTATAAAATCTCAGGGTGTTACATTCTACCCCCCTTAAAATGAATTTTTCCCTCGAAATTCGTAGGGGTTATAAATGGTTTACTACTCGAAAGTTTGCTTAATAGAAACCCACATCGTAAAAAGGAATACGAAAACCTGGCTTTTTAAAAACTAAAGTATGAAATGTAACGGTTACCCAAATTAACTCATCACGGGGTTTCCACGTCGGAGAACATAGGTGAAAATATGGATATGGAAGAAAAATCTAACCATCAAGTTCTGATGGAGAGTGGTAGAGAACATGGCTATGAAAAAGCCAAAAATCACAAATTTATTGATTTGTGATGATCTAAGGTACCATCTGATTAATCAGATATAAGGGAACTAGGACAACATTTTTGGTTTTCAAGATCATTTCCCTAAAGTTGATGAATTAAAAGAAATACTTGCATGATTTTGGTACAATCTCACTATTGTTCATGAATTGAACAATTTCCACTTCATAACTTAAAGAAATGAAGTTGAATTTGTTATTCATAATGTGTTAGCAGATCATGTGATAGAATGATGGGTCATTCCATCTCTTTCAAACAAAAGGTTAGCAAAAGTTATAAGTCCATCTTATGGTTAGATTAATCGTATATGGTTCCAAAAATGAACTTATACTTCATATATCATACCGCTTAATAAAATAAAACTAGTTTATACTAACCAAGGACTTCTTGTAGGCCAGTGGTAGGAGATAAAGGCTAGTCGCACTTCGGTTGTGGGTTCGATTCCCACGGCCTTGTCCGACGCGATGGGTTGTCGCCCGTCCTGCAGGTTTTCCTTTTTCTAAAACTATATTACTATAACATCCCATCAATAATACTAACTTATGTCCAACATAATCCATTCCAATATTTAGGCTTATCCATAATACTGCAGTCCACTCTCAGAGATTTAATACCATCGTTGATCCCCATATATCATAAGATATATCTTGTTGGTCACATTCCAAACATTCAAGGGCCTTAATCTTGTACTCTCTTGAATACCCATTGAACCTTATTGAAAACATGAGTGCTGTTAAAAGTTAACTCTTTCCACATACCAAAATCCTCAAAATTATATATACTCAAACCATGATATCACTTAGTTCTTATATCAATCATGAGCTCATGAATACTATCAAACATTTCATTTTCTCCTTATCCCTTCATTATGCGCATATCATCTACTTTCCAAAATATTTGAATCACTTTTCATGGTTACTAGTACCTTAAAATTATTGAAAACCACAATAGACCAATACATAAATATTTCAATACACCATAAAAGTACCTCAACAACATTATTCTTGAATACCAATACATAAACACTTTAGTCCATCCACTTCAATGATTGTCCTGTAATAAGTCCTTCCTTGATTTAGAAGTAACTTTTTAGGTCAGGGCATTGAGTTGGGTAATACCCATGTTCTCCGCAAATAAGACATTGAACTCCATAACAGTCTGTCACTCTATGACCCTTTTCTCCACACAGATAACATCAGTCCCTCCATTTGAGGTATTCCTCAAGGTTCTTCTTCCCTTCTTTAGAAATCTCAATCTTCCTTTCTTTATGCTCTTCAACATGCGAACATGAATAATAGTTTATCTTCCTCTTCTTTGATGAATTAATCATACCACTAAATTTCACCTTGTTAATCATATATCGCGATGACTGATTCGGCATAATCACAATATATTTCTCTCTAGGAATTACACAATTTTGTTGCTCATAGTCACCAATTTTTCCATTGGATTCAATGTTAACCGAATTCCTTCTGGTTCCCTCCATTAACTAAAACACAAAACGAATCTTGTGAGAGGTAAAAATCATGCTAGAGAAACCAACATAGTAAAGGGGGAGTACCCTCAATATCTAACATCTTAGGTTAAATTCTAAGATCGTTAATGTAGTTCTAGGACTATATCCTATACGTATACTTATCCTTAGGGACATCCCTAGACATACCTTAGAAATATCTCTAGGGATCTCACTAACGTTCTCACATCCTAGTTTCCAAAGGTTGACTAAACCTTTCCTCTAATACCAACTGTAGAGACCCAAATCTTAACGTACATAGACATTACATTACTTTTGCGGAATACTTAGTACATAACAAAAACACAAACACAAGGACCGTAATAGTTTAGTGTCTTTGGAAACTCAGAATATAATCTTCTAATCGTGGAGAAAGATCTTCAACATCTCCCATAAAGATCTTCCTTTTTTTTACCTAAAACCTTTCTTTATATCCTGGGGAAAATAAAACATAAAAAGGGTGAGCTCAAATTCTCAGTAATGGTAAACAAAAGAAATATCAATCACATCACATTCATAAGAACATATCTTTTTGGAAATCTTAACCTGCAAAAGAGATCATAATTTCATAACATGGGATAAATCATAGTAGTGAAATGTAATCCCAATAATCATAACATAAAACATGAAACTTTTTTTCATACACACATAATAATATAGAATCATTTCTTATTAGTCAAGGCTCATTGCCAAGACTATCTTAGTGGACAAAGTCCCTTTCTGAACCGAGTTCACTCCTCGTTTCAGTCCTGTTTCACTGAACCGGTATAACCTACCGTTCCAGCCATGTCTATCTCATGAGATATAAAATATTTACCCAATGCATTGGAGGGAGATATAGGTCCCACCCATCTCATAATGATACCATTCTTATGTGTGCCACAAAATCTTAAAACATACATCATTGCATAACCCATGTAATAAAAATGGGAATCTTAAACATTGTGACATCATAAAACAATTCATATAAGATAAAGGAATTCATAAAAAATATTTCCATCACAACATAATCAAATCCATGTAATAATAGGGATAGAAACAGAACCCTTTATTATCTTAGATGGAAAATAATTTTGATAACACTTGAACTCCATTCTTGAGGAAAATATCCATCCTACTTCAAAAACACTTTTCATTTCTTAACATGTCATAAAATCATAAGTAAAAGACGTTGATTGAAAATAAACTTGACAACTTGTAAAGGAAGCTTCTTGGAAATAATTTTTTAAGAATTCATTCATTCCGTATAAGTTAAAAAAACATTCTTCTCGTACTTTTGTCGGAAAAGTCAAAAAGTACCTCATATGAAAAACAACAAAAGATTCCTTTCATATCTTTTACTAAAAACTCACCGAAGGGTAAAATTGGATTTAAACTATTGTAGAAGGATATAAATATTATATATTGAGGAAACATTGATGTGGATGATAAAATACACCCCAGTAAATGCCAAAGTATAAACAATCTCGGATACAAATGAGATTGTGATATTTCCCTTACCTTAGGTCTGATTTGCTTTGTAAGTGTCTGAAACTCCTGTATAATGATTTAAATAATGTCATTGACTTATTAAAGAATCATATTAAATGTTATTATATCATATATGGTTCACTTATGACTTTATATTACCCATTCTTTTGTAAATTCCATGTTAAAGAAGCGTTTTGGGTAAAATCGTTTCATTTATCGTTGGTGTTTGGACTTGTTGTTCTTGACATTATTATTACTTATATCATGATTTACTTACTTCCAGAATATAAAAAATGATTTATATATCATATATATTCAGTATATCTATATATATATAATAGATAGATAAATGAAATGAAACACACCGTTCATGGAGACGGTAGTCCGTACGTACGCATCAACGTTGTTTTCCTCTCCTTATTGTCTTGAATGGAAGTAAGTAGATGACATAAATATATATATATACATAAATCCAGTAGATTTAACATGTCATATATTTCATTATTATTCATTATATATACTTTATAATCATTCATGAATGGTTAATGTGGAGAATGAATCTCATCGCGTCGTGGAGACGGTAGTCCGTACGTACGCACGAGCGATGATATTGTTCTCATGATCGTGAAATTGTGTTGAAGTGTATGTATACTATTTTAGTATCAATATCAATTTATAATAATCATATATAGTTACTCATTACACCATTATACCCATCCAATTAAGGTGGTGGCAGAAAATAGATTACACCACGGTGTGGAGACGGTATTCCGTACGTACGCACGCGCAGTGATTTCCTTTTTCCGTATGATGGATAGAAGGTTAATTAGAGTTGTTTCATATTTATAATAAAATATAAATATATAATAAATACTGATGTTATTACTTTATCATGAAACAACTAAAGAAGAAGAAGTTGAAGAAGAAAGAAATTCAAAAAGATCGGTAATGGATATTACCTCTTTTTGACACGCCTTTTCTTAACCTCCACTTAAAGAACTAAGGATGGTTTTTGAAGAAGACCAGGACCTCTAGGATGATACTAGGGAAGTGGAGAAGAGATTTTGGCAGGGTTTGGCTGAGCTTGAATTCTCAAATTTGTGTGAGGAGGAGAGGGAGGAGGTTCCATTTTATAAGGGAGGAAAGGGGCACCATAGGAAAATCTCAAAATATTATTTTATATTAAGGTCAAATTCGGTTTATAATGGTTCCAAAGGGTCTTATTTCGAAGATAAAGTGGGTATGGGTCAAAAGCCTCTCATACAATAGGATTTAGACAAGTTTAGGTTATTATTTTAACCTTATCAATTAGATTTAACTCTAAGTTAAATAATTTAACTTTTACCGTGTCTTTTTGTTTTCTTACACTATATGGTTAATAAACTTACTATATCAAGCCAAAAGAACCCCAAGTTGTTTATTATTAATATATATAATCTTATCTAAGTCATTTGGCCTAAACTTAGATTTTTAGAAATAAAATAATAATTAATAATATAATATTTGTTTTAACAACTAATTTATGTCAATTTTGACACTATTTGGTACATGATTTTTATGAAATTCATAACAGAATGATAAGTTCAAACCAAGTTACTTAAATCAACAATAACATTTCAGATTAACCTAGATAATTAGTGTAAGTCATAAAAAGTCTCAAATTACATTTATTTGGGCATTTATAACATCAATTATGTCAATATTTCATTAATAAGACAATTACTGCATCATCTTTGTGTCATAATAAATGATAATTATTCAATCCCTAAAAATTATAACTAAATTCTAATGATGTAGATAATTGTATTAGATTTCTGGATACTATTCATGTTAGAAGTTTCATTAAGTTTATCAATAGATTAAAATCATTATACCTATAAGATTTAAGAAAGTGACATGTTGTCACATTCTTTGGTTTTAATAATAATTAAATTATTTTCATGGAAAAAAGTCCATAAAATGAATCTAATCCGACCCTTATGTTATATGGGTCTACTTTTAGCCATCTAATAGGATTTTTCCAAGTGTTAGGGTAATTTTATAATCTTATATTTACCCTTAATTACCCGATTTACCTTTAACTATAGTAAATAAAATTTACCGTAGTTACTATTCACAATGCCCAAAAAAATAAAAAGTAGCTTATTAACATAATTTGGACCCAATGATTCCAAATATGGAATCCATTTTTCCAAATTCAATACAAAAAAGATGCATAAATTAAATTAAAATTAATCTCATTGTCGAAAGAAAATGGGTTTTTCTTTAAAACATTGCAAAAGATTGAATTGATTTAACCTACGAATTCAAGGTAAAATCAATGCTAATGACATACATTATATTAAATGGTAAAAATATATTCTATTTGTACTTTAAAAACATTAAATATTATAATTTAACCACATAAGATATTACGATGAAAAAAGTTGTTTTTAATTAAAATATAGCGTGTTTTTACTATTCATTAAACTATGAAAGTTATCGGAAAAATATCAAAACTTTATCTAATGTAAATTTTTATATACTGATTCAAAAGAAGAATTTTATTTTGTCAAATTGAACTTATAAACATGTCAAAACTAGATTTAAAGTGGGTGCGCCATCAAAAAGCGGAAAAACTGCATTTTTTAAAAAATACTTATTTTACCCGAAAAATTTATTTTGTTCTTATATCATGTTCTAGAAATGTGTAAGATGAATAATAATGTTATAAAATTAAAAATTTAGTTAACACTATTCATAATGTCTAGTTCATAACAATATTATAATAATATATCGTTATTTAGTAAAACTCAGTATTGCGTACAACACACGCTATCGAGGAAGGTCGCGATTGCGTGTAATGCAAGCCAAGTCAGGGTTGCGTGTAGTGAAAAACTCCTTTGTTGTTGCGTATAACAGAATCCAACCATATTTTATTTATAAATTTAATATATATATATATATACACTCAATGTTGCGTAGAATAACTTCTATCAAACGAACTTGAAATTGTGTGTAACAAGAGCCAAGAAAAGTGTTGCGTATACTGAAAGCTAATACAGTGTTGCGTATAGTGCAAGATAATCTTGGTGTGTCGTACAGTAGAAGATATGAATGAAATTAAAAAGAATATTTTTCATAAAATATCGGGGTGTTACATCCTGCCTTGACTATGACAGACTTGACGAGGGTTTTTCAGCAGCATCATCCTCCCACGTTCTCGGGGGAAGGAGGACCTCAGGCTACAGAGTAATGGCTGGAAGCCATGCTGACTATCTTGGAGCATTTGGAGACACCTCCAGAGAGGCGGGTCAAGCTCACTACCTACATGCTCTGAGACACCTCCAAGAGGTGGTGGGACGTGATCTCACAGGCGGGTCATTAATAGGTCATGTCTTGGGAGGAGTTCGAGTGTGTGTTCTACGACTACTTCTACCCGAAGACCCTGAGGGCCGACCGAGCATGGGATTTCATGATCTTAGAGCAGGGTACTCTTTATGTCTTGGAGTATTACTCTCGTTTCACCGAGCTGCAGCATTTCACACCCCTCCGGGATGGGATTGGGGTGTTCTTGGCAAAAAAATTTGAGGATGGTCTTAGGAGGGAGATCTGCTCGTAGGTGAATCTCTTCCAGTTAATTTCCATCACTTCCATCATCCACCAGGCACTGATTATGGAGCATTATCTGAGAGACTCTGAAGCTACGAGATAGGGAGGTTCTGCTTCCAGAGATAGTTTTCATCTAGATGACAGCAAGAAGCATTGTAGGGAGTCTACACGTGGTGATCCGTGGAAGCGAGATGCATAGTCAGGCAGCCAGGTGATATGCTACCAGTGTGGCCAGTTATGGAACATGAGGCCGCAGTGCCAGAGATACCCCATGGAGTGCCGATCATGCGTCAAGATGGGTCACCATCAGCGTTTCTTCCAGGTTTTCTCACCAGTAGCTGGTGATCTGGGTTCTTCCATGACTCCTTGTTCAAGAGAATCACCACCAGTTTCTCACCAGACGGGGAACTCGAGTTCTTCCGGCCGTTCGGGCCAAGGTGGAGGTCGAGGCTGTGGCGGTCAGCCACAAGTCCCTCAGCACCAGCAAGGTGGATCAGCTCATAGTGGTCAGCCATGGGCACAGGCCTGCGGTGCAGGCCAGTCGTTCACTATGGAGAAGACCTATCAGGAGCAGGACCCCGACCCTTCTACAGTTTGAGGTATGATTTTAGTAGCCTCAATTTTATCTTCAACTCTTTTCGATATTGGTACGATGCATATCTTTATCTATATTGCTGTCATGGAGAGCCTTGGGCTCTGCATCTTTTCTTCTTCTGACTCGTTGACACTAGACACACCTTTGGGGACGAGGAAATCTAGTGTACGTCAGTGTAGAGAGTGCCCTCTAGAGGTTTCAGGGTATAGTTTCTTATGGGATCTCTATGTCATAGAGATGACATGCTATGATGTCATTCTCTGGATGGACTGGTTGGTTCCCTTCCAGGAAGTCGTTGACTGTTATCACCACAGAGTGAGTTTCATTTCACCAGAGGGTGAATCTTTTCTTCATAGAGGAGAATGGGATGTACAGGCGAGTCGAGCAGGACTCGAGCATCATGGGCTAGGAAGGGTGAGAGCCCAGATTGCTAGTCTTTATCTGGATGATCAGGGGACTTCACAAATGGACTATCCTCCAGTGGTGGATCATTTCAGGGACGTCTTTCCAAAGGACTTTTCAGGTTTTTCTTTAGAGCGTGAGGTAGATTTTTCTATTGAGCTCGTTCCAGGAGAAGCATCGGTGTCCATTCCTCCTTATAGGATGGCTACACCTGAGTTGCAGGAGCTCAAGAAGTAGTTGGAGGAGTTGTAGGAAAAGGGTTTCATCCAACCCAATACTTCTCCTTGGGGTTCGCCTGTCCTGTTTGCGAAGAAGGTAGAGAGTACCCTTCAGCTTTATGTGGATTATCGGAAGCTGAACCAGTTGACAGTCAAGAACCGATATCCCTTGCTAAGGATTGATGACCTCTTTGATCATATTTGAGGAGACCGGGTGTTCTCAAAGATCGACTTGAGGTCCGGTTATCATCAGTTTCACGTTAGACCATCAGATATACCTTTGAAAGCCTTCGGGAGCAGGTACGGTCTATACGAGAATACTGTCATTTCGTTCGGTCTCACGAATGCGCCTGTAGTTTTCATGGAACTGATGAACCAAGTGTTCCATCCTTACTTGGATTTCTTTGTCGTGGTCTTCGTGGATGATATCTTAGTGTACTCTCGCACTCGACACGACCATGCTACCCATCTTGAGATTGTTTTGAGTACACTGAGAGAGCATTGGCTTTATGCTAAACTCTCAAAGTGACACTTTTGGATGGATCAGATTCACTTCTTGGGTCATGTCATCTCAGAGGTAGGAGTATCTGTAGACCCAAAGTATGTGAGAGCTATAGTTTCCTGGGAGTAGCCGAAGAACATTTTTTAGGTATGGAGTTTCCTAGGGCTGGATGGATACTACAGACGCTTCATTCAGGACTTTTCATGCCTAGTAGCACCATTGATAGGTCTGACCAAGAAGGGAGAAAAGTTCTTATGGTCATATTCTTGTGAGTCAGCCATTTAGGATCTAAAAGGATGATTGGTGTCGGTACTGATACTAGTCTTTCCAGAGTTAGGAAAGAGCTATACTGTCTATTGTGATGCTTCATGTATCGGACTAGGCATTGTGCTTATGCAAGGAGATTTAGTCATTGCGTACGGGTCTCGATAGTTGAGGCCACAAGAGAGGAACTACCCTACGCACGATCTGGAGTTGGCAGTTTTTGTTCAAGCCTTACACTGTTGGAGACACTATCTTCCAGGAGAGAACTTTGTGGTCTTCACTCACCACAAGAGCCTCACGTATATCTTTACTCAGTATGATCTGAATCTAAGGCAGCGCAGGTGGGTCGAATATCTTCAGTCTTTTGATTTCGATCTTGCCTACACACTAGGAAAGGGAAACACCGTGGCAGATGCGTTGAGCAGGAGAACTCAGGTCTAGGCAGTTCAGGCAGCCAGTAGTGAGTGGCAGCTGATGGCTCTATTCTCTGAAATGCATCTGGAGGTGCATGACAGATAGGGACAGACTTACCTATCTTCTGTAGCTATTACCTCTGCAATTCTTGATCAGGTATGGATGAGGTACCTATTAGACTCAGAAGGCTTAGTCCTGCGGGAGAGTGTGTCAGGAGAGGACCCTCTTCCTAGATAGACAGTGGGCGAGGATGATATCTTGCATTTCCAAGGATGGGTATGGGTGCCATCAGACACACGCGAGGAGCTGATGTAGGATTTTCATTCCTCAGTTTGGGATGTTCATCTTGGAATCACCAAGATGTATCAGGATATTCATCGCCAGTACTGGTGTCCAGGTATGAAGAAAGATGTTTCTGGTTTTGTCATGAGATGCTCTACATGTCACCGGGTGAAGGCGGATCATCAGTGACCA
Organism: Viscum album; assembly: GCA_963277665.1. NCBI lineage: Eukaryota > Viridiplantae > Streptophyta > Magnoliopsida > Santalales > Viscaceae > Viscum > Viscum album. The sequence continues at coordinate 1,319,099,704 of OY728166.1, forward strand.
GCAGGCCTTTTACAGCAGTTACCCATTACGGAGTGGAAGTGGAATGATGTTGCAATGGACATCGTGACCGGGTTGCTGAGGTCACCTCAGGGGAACAATGTTTTTTGGGTTGTCGTCAACAGGCTCACGAAGGTTGCTCACTTCTTTTCGATCAAGGAGACCTTCAGTGTCGATGATCTGGGACGACTTTACCTCAGAGAGATTGTACGTCTGCATGGAGTTCCACACTCCATTGTTTTAGACAGAGATGCGCGCTTTACCTCTCAGTTCTGGTAGGGACATCAAGAGGCCTTGGGTACACTGGTACTTTTGAGTACAGCATACCATCCCTAGACAGATGGCCAGTACGAGCATACGATCCAGGTGCTTGAGGATATGCTCCGAGCTTTCATTCTAGACTTTGGTGGTTATTGGGAAAAGCATATCCCTCTATTGGAGTTCTCCTACAAAAATAGTTTTCAGGCAACTATTCATATGGCACCTTACAAGGCTTTGTACGGTAGGCCATGTTGATCACCCTTAAGCTGGCTAGAGGCAGGGCAGGAGAGGTAGATTTTCTGGGACCTCATCTTGTTCAGGAGACCTCAGAGCAGATAGAGATGATTTGGAAGAGGATGGCTACATCACAGTCTCAGCAGAATTCTTATGCTGATCAACGGAGGCGACCTCTGGAGTTTGAGGTCGGGGATCAGGTTTTCCTGCGTGTCGCACCGAGGTTGGGACACAAGAGGATTCAGAGACAAGGTAAGCTTTCACCGCGGTATGTCGGGCCATTTGAGGTGTTTGAGGGAGTTGGGCCGGTTCTTATAGGCTATAGTTAACCCATAGGTATCGGACCATGCACGACGTCTTCCACATATCTTAGCTCCGAAGTTACTTTTCAGAACCATCTCATGTCTTTGAGCCTGGGGAGGTTGAGCTCGAAGGGGATGCATTGTTTAAGGAGCATCCCATCCGGATTGTTGATCACAGTACAAAGTTTCTCCGTGGGTGGTCTGTCCCTCTTGTACTGGTTCTATGGTAGCATGGGTGAGTATCATATGAGACCTGGGAGGGGGAGGCTGATGTATGATCGCAGTGGCTGGAGATGTTCGGGATTTCTTCTTCTATGCCTCGCTAGGGAAATTCGAGGATGAATTTCTTTAAGGGAGGAAGTTTGTAAAACCCTAAATCTTCGTTTTAGGTACACCTTTCCTTTTTATAAGGTTTTTTAGAAAAATAATGTTTCTATAAATTTTTGATGTACACGCCTTGTACTTTCTGAGTACACACCGTGTACTCTTTTTCCGCTCGAAGCCGTGAACTGGTCATGTTAGGGACACACACACGGTCTATAGGGGTGACATGGAGGCCGAATTTGGAGTAGTACGGAATGACCTAGTACACGCCATGTAATCTAAAAGTACATGCCGTGTACTTTCTTTTTTCACTAAATGGTCTGGGGTCGCGCCTGACGCACAGAAACGTCTTCTTCTAGGTTTCGTTCATCCGAGAGCACCGAGGATCCACGAATCGTCGACAAGCTCCCGCCTCTCCTTCCATTATCTGATTTGAGCATGGTAAATTGCGTTGGAATCTCAGCAGTGATTTCTTCCTTCTTCTTGAGCCTTGCTTTCTAATTCATCCTCTTTCTTATGATATCATGTATTATGTGTTTCAGACTTTTTCTCAGATCTACGACGTTCTAAGGGTAATCTGTCATCATTGTTCATGTATATCGATCTCCTAGGATCGAGGTAGGTGGTTTGTTCCTTTCTGTAGAAAGTATTTGAGTATCTATGTGAAATTTCCACCAATACCATTAAACGGGGTATTGCGTGTTTTCTGTTTTGCCCTGTTATTTGCTTGCTTTTCTTGATTTCTTAAGTTGAGGTAATTTCTTGTGAATTTGGGTAACCTATACAGTGTTCATGTGATTTGCCTTGCATATTTTTCTTATCAGGTTTTATTCCAGTTATCTTTCCTAGTTGTAGGATAGTGGAACTATTATAATGTTATGTTGTTGTGCCTTGGAATGATAGCCAAGTATGTCTTGAGGTTTGCTTGGGTGATATATGCGCGCTGAGCATGTTATTTTCACAAAAGACTGTGAGACCTAATGTAGTATACCATAGGGAGAATGGACGTAAGTGCTTCTCTAGAGTGTCTTTAATATGATGCGAGACCATGGGGGGAATTGATGATGAGTGGTTCCTCAGAGAGTCTATAGTTCCTCGACGCGGGCCGCAAGGGGAATGAGACGTTGAGTGCTTCCCCAGAGAGACTTTAGCATGATACGAGACTATAGGGGGAATTTATAGTGAGTGATTCCTAAGAAAGTCTACTCTTAGCTAAAACAGAGGGGTGAGACTGTGTGTGCCTCCTAGAGGGTTTCTAGTACTTGTAGGTTGAACCATAGGGGTTAGGTTGTGAGAGATACCCGGAGAGTTACCTATTTTCTACTTGTTGTTGGTTGTTACTTGTGTACTTTATATGCTAGAACTATGGATTGTAGCTGTTGTGTGTTTCTATTTACCACTTCCTGCACTTTTACTTGCCTTGTGTTCATTGACTGTTAGGCACAAATCTTTGGGTGATTTCCTACTGGGATTGTATCTCACACCCTGTTTGGGCCATGCTTTTGGGCCCAAATAGACTATGTTGTTGCAGGTATAGATAAGGGCAAGTGCCCTCCTACTTTAGGTGTTTGACTTGCTATCGTGCTGGAGAGCATGGGACCAAGCTATGGCTAGCGGTGCTGCTAGAGTTGTTATTGCTTTAGTACTTTGTGTTCAGTTGTATTTCAGCACGTTGTTGTGTTTGCTGCTTTCCTTAGATACTTGTACCTATTGCATCGTTATCATCATTTCTATATATTTTTTCTTTCAATGTTTGGTTACAGATATGTATGTTTTTACTGCTTCTGCTTTTGACTGTTGTTTTCCTTACCTTGTCTACCTTACCAAATGAGGGCATAGTTTCCCCAATAACATACCAAGGCCCTCGCTGCTAGTCGGCAACCTCTGGCATTTGGGGAAATTCTCTTGAGGTCATGTGGCGAACTGGGTACAGGGCACCAGTGGAGGGGCTCCAGATTCGGGTCGTCACATTTAGAAATCCAAAAACATAAAACCAAAGAAGTGCATATTATATAAAATTATTTTACATAATAAGACATTTAATCAAATCAAGAGGAATTTTAATTAATAAAATTTTGGGTCATTATAGTTTAGAGTCTCTCTGATCAAAAATCACTAATAGGACTACTATCTAAGGATCATAATGAATATCCATTATGAAAGAGATTTCTATTTAATGGATTTGGTCTAAGGTATGGATTATTCATCCCACAAGAATGTATAGATGAACTATCCAATTGGTTCAATGTTACATAGAAGTTGTACCAGGAGTATAGGGCTCTCGACGGTCATATCTGTAAGGATCAATCCCCAATCACAACCAACTATATTTATATCCACGCCAATTATATTGATGTAAAGGCACTGGTGGAAGAGTAATTCCATCCTCAATACAATAAAATCATCAAAGTGGGCCTAATAAACCTAGAGAATGGGTGGACCGATGATTGAGATCTTCACTAGGGTGGCAACTTCACAAAGGAATGTGCTTGGGACTAGTAGGTATGTACATCTTATATAGAGTTTAGAGTATATCTACGTTTAGTGGGACTCTATGAAGTGAGAGCGGGCCTCCCAATTCCACATCTACCATCTAAAGGATACCATGTTGTAATTACTGAGTAGATGGTCATTTGAGACCAAAACATTCCCTCTCCATCACAGGGAGTTTTACATTATCCTCTGAGATAACCCCCACATGTTTTGGATCCCCATACTAAGGAAATTGTATGATGAATTCCCCTTAATGGGTAATTCATGGGAGGATCAAGAGAAAATTGCACATCTGGAATGAGTGCCATTGGGTCTGGTACTGGGCACTGATAATGAAAAGAATGCGATGAAAGACGTTCAATTCATGCAGTGGTTCGGTGAATTTATGAACTTCATGGAAGAGGATCCTGTTGAGTGGAAAGAGTCACCCAAGAAAATGCTGAAAAGTCCTCGCACCTACCCAAGGGGATCCCAACGGGGCATGGATGTTTCCTACTATTAGATCTTGGTGGATAACCAATAGAAAATTGGGGGTATATTCTCAAGACTAAGACTCATATGATATTCAGATTTCTTAGTTTCATATTAGCACTTATCTATGGGTTGATGCTTCCTATAAGAGACTTGCACATGTGGTTGTGGCCGAGAATGTTTATCATGTTGGCAATGTTGGAAATTGGGAACTATGTCAATATGGGGATCCCTATACTGTTAATGTTGTAAAAGGTGTTTTTGGCATAACAATGATGGGAAGAATTCGTTTCTCGTGTACAGACCACTTCACTTTATGAATAGCTAGGTGGGCGCGTACATGGAAGGCTATGAGTATCAAGAACCCCATTTTCCCTAGAGAAGAATGATCAGTTGAAAAATATGACTATTTAAGTAATTTTATCATTCAATAAAGGCTCAACAAACTTGTTGAGAAGGGTTCTACTAGATGATAGATTTACCTTTCAACCTATCCTTCTATTGAGCATGGTGATAACTGATGATGTAGAAATGACTATATAGAAATGGTCATATCATCATGACATCTGATGCAGAGTATTGGTTTCGAGGGTTTAATTTGATATAACATATGAACCATAAAACCCACACTAATTCAAGAGGCAGTTCATGTATTGAAGACACTAAATTTGAAGTTATACTTGGGATTATTCCAGGAAGATCACTTGTGTGTGATGAGGTTGCCCTGGCTCATGTTTATGCAAGAAGATGGAAGGATATGGAGTTTTTTTCCTTCATCAACTATTTCATTTGTGTTGGTACATATCTATGAAAAAATTTGGTAGGCTGCATTCACATAAGTTATAGTGAGGTGGAGGACTATTTGCACCATTGAGGGAGTGGGTACTCTACCTCAGGGTTGAGGTTAGATAGTGGAAAGGGAGCATCACAGTTTCATGGATGAAGGAAGAGGAATACTAACTTAAGCTCCATGTCCTGTGCTTCTAGTCAGTAAAACTCATGATTAAAGGGAAGCACTAAGAGTAATTTACTAGAGGCCTACTCAAGGTTGTAGGAAGCAATTGTGCAACGTAGACATTCCTGATCATGTTGTCTACCCTGAATCATGGGAAACAATTATGTTTATAGGAAGTTCCTCTAGACTTACAGGATGTGGGACTACCTCAATAATTTCAGGATAGAACTGGTGGGGATTTGTAATGCTAAAACCGGCTTCCTTGTATCCCAGTTAAATGGGGAACAATGTGTAGAAGAGATGGATGATCTAGTGCTCTCTAGAGGAACTTAACTTTCAAGGATGAACTGATTGAAATTATTACTGGATCAGACTTCTCTGCCACTACTATTGGATTCTAAGCTAGAGGTGTGCCCCAATTTTCTTGAAGAGATATATGGATCTTGGGGGAAAGAGGAAAATATGGGCAGCCCGTAGAAGACATTGGGGTCATAGCTTCGGAGAAATACTCTCTGGAAGAAGGTGAGGTCGCGACATCAAGATAACTTACTTGGGGGTATTCACTGAATCTCCAAAATTAATCTTTAACTCCTCCCCCTATGCTATTACATTCTATTTTATTCTTGATTCGCTATCTTAAATTTGTTACATGTAGGAAGAACTTGTGCAACAGACCCCTACTGATGGCGATAGAGGTGAACCCAGGAGTGTTGAGGAGCATGCTTCAGAGCTTGTGTCTATGGCAGAAGTGGTCATAGTTTCAACTAGAGATGAACTAGTCTATGTAGCCACAATAGAATCTTCGGATCCCTCAAAAATATATGGGGGGACATGTCCTGAAATCCTGATGGTTAAAAACTAAGATTATGATCAAACATTGTTATAACTCTGTAAGTATCCAAAATCACAAATACAGAATTTCTATTTATCTGACTAGTTTGACTGATTTGACCCTTGTCTGAATAGTCCTTGTATTAGAATGTTCTCTAACAGTGAGGATTGATGGAGGACTTGAGGCTCCTTTTTTGAAATGGTTTTTGGTCCTTACAGATCCAAGTGTATGAGCTGACTAGGATACATCCTCAGGCGATCAGTCAGTTATGACTACTGGTAATACTGCTAGTAGGACGATCCAAGGGCTGATAGGGACAACATTATTGAGGTGGGGTCAAGTGAAGAAGACCAATCAAACGACATGGATCTTATCCCTTCCAATATGATTCTAAATATGGATCCTACTTCAATACTTTTAAATGCATTCCCGGAGTACAGACTTGTAGATCCCGACGAATTTGATGAATCTGATTCCGATGCAGCCAATGGAAGCCAAATGACCCGACACAGGGCGTGGAAATTCATCACACATTTCATTGAGACCCCAGAGACACAATGGGTGAGTAGGATGGGGTCACTATTCCATTGGATGCATAGTCTATGTGCTGGAGGGGTATACTCTCATGATATTCAAGCACTAATCTGTGATTATATTATTGAGAAGATGTGGGAATGTAGTCAACACTTGGATGATGCATGGTGGTAGAAGAAGTCTGACAGAATTTGAAAGCTTCCTGAGGCTAAATAAGAATTCTAAAACCTAGAAGAATAGATGAATGAGAATTCCTTTTTGTTACCACCCAATTGGAAGATGTCATATAATTGATGGTCTAGCTAGAATATTACCAAGTGTATCTGAGATAGGGGTTACATAAAGTTGTTTATATCCATGCCAAACTAATATGGGAATAAGTCAGGGTGGATGAGATCTGACCTAAAATTGATGATGAGGAGAGAGAGCTCAAGTAGAAACATTTGAATTTGGAGGCCACATGCCAGAATGGGGAGGCGCTGAAGCATTCCATTGAATGGGAGGATCCATATGGTGATCTTGCCAAGACTCAAGAGATGATTCAATTACGAATTTCCATGATTCTATGACAATGATGGATATATTCGAAACTTTTTTTTCAAGGACACACCTTTTCATTATTTAATTACTATATCTCAATCATATATGTGATACAACTAATGGTAAACCTCTAAGATCACATGGGTTATGTCCTGTGTGAGAAATAAGGGAAGAATGCATAATTGTTCACTTTGTATATGGGTGTCAAGTAATTATTGATCACTCAGTGTCTACAATTTTTGACAGGCTACTATGATCATTTGGGTTGAAAGGGGCTTTGGGTGTGGAATAGGGCTCTAGGAACAACAAATTTTCATATCCTAGTGTTTTCTAGTGAATGGATGGGATAACTCCAGGAGTTTGGAATCAATTCGAACAAAGGGGGATTAAAAAGTGTGAATCCAAATTCACAAAATTCGGAATGCAGGGAAGATGGAATACTAGTACAGTACAACATTTTCCATATTCAAAACATAGTATCCATACTGCTATCCTAAAATGGGGATAAACAAATGAGGGTCAACTACTTACCATATTCAAAGCATGAGACCTATCTTGAAATGTTGTCTGATTTCAACTACAATATTGGCCAGAATGGTAAGAGATATAAAATAGAAGAGGAATCCAATCATGGGGTCCCTTCAAACATAAAATTGGATAAGGATCCAAATGAGGGTCACACGAATCATGGGGTGGAGCGATGGAATTTTTGAATGGATTCAAAAACTCTTGAAATTATGCAACCATGACTTAGAGTACATTGGTGTAGGTTTATTAGTATGAACAAAGATCTAACCAATATTTTATGGGAGATTCAAATAGGATGTTGAACAATAATAGAATATGTGAACAATGTGATAGGTGATTATAATTAAAAGATAAAGACTCTCAGGTGATCCCTGAGGATCTATATAGGATTATATCAAGAAAGTGAAGATAATGAAAACATTGTATAACATCATATGGAGAGGATGAAGCATGGTACCATTTAACATTGTGTGATCAAGATTACGCACATTTTAACATCATGTGATTTGGATATTGTCCACATTTTAAAGTTATTCTTTTGAGACCCTTCCCATTAGTATAATGTCAGGTCACATGGACTATGAAATATTATAAAGTATTTGTGTGTCATAGAGGGAAGAAACATGTCGTGAATGGGGGATAAAGGGGGCCCAGAAACCACCCAAATATAATGATACAGGTGGGAATATGGAATATTATATGTGGATAGTGACAAACTTGTCAGGAATGAGGTATAAAAGATCCCAACACCACAAGAGATATCTTAGTGAGGCTCCAGGTTTTATGGTCATAGAATTTGGAAAGATAATTCCTCATATGGATCAACCTCCTCGTTAGCCACCCTAAACGAACTCCTAAGCCCATACTATCCATTATATGTGTAGGATACAAGGAATTGTACAGGGGGTTTACCTGATACGTGGGAGAACACATTAGAGGTGGCACTAGGGATGCATTCCCACCATGATACAAGAACATGGGATGGAGGAAAATCGTGTCTCTCAAGGTTTGGATGAAATGGAGACGAGTTTTTATGGTGGATAGTTGACCATATTGGAATCACAAGGGACATAACTACACCCATCAAGAATGGGTTGAGAAAATATGGGATAAACAATTGACCATATCTAAAATAGAATGTTCATCATTTACTTCGATAGATCCATTCGAGTACTAGACTAGTATAAGAGGTGAGCCAAAGTGGTATATGACCACCACCATTAGGGGGTCCATCTAGATGTTAAAGATGATGGAAAAACCATAACATGGAGGTCCTAAAGTATGGATTGATAAACTTAGAGAGTGGTATTCATACCCAAGGGTGAAATGTTTTTGAGGTCATATTCCATGGACAGTGGAAAAGAGTTTAAAGTCAGGTTTCCTAGATAAAGGTAAATAGTTTAGAGTCTTACTACCTGGAATACGACAACATTGGTAGTCTAACAGTATGTATACAATATGTGGGAGGTAAAACCTAATGTGAATAAAGACAAAGAGATTCAAGTGTTTCATACATGCCTTAGTAAGAACAATGGAAAAATGGAGGAAATGGGATAATGATCATGTGGTTGGGACCAATGAAAAAATTTCTAACCTTCTATACATATCCCATAAAGATGTGACTCATTCCATACGTAGTTCTGGTAGAAAATATCCCTATGTATGTTTATCCCTAACCTAGAGAATAAGGTCATAATATATATTATTGTATTTTATTCTATTCTTTACTCTTTTTTTGAGTGGATGGACCATGTTTGATAGTCTGGGAGTCTCTACATATCCCATAAGGATTGGAATCAAGAAGCACATTGTTCTGAAATGATTCATGGTGAAAGAATAGTTCCAAGGTTTATTTTCTCTTAGGTTGGAAAAACACAATTTTTTGTTATTTATCATCATGTAGACTGGAAAATGATGTCACACTTTAATTTTTTATGACATGATTGATCCATTCATTTTACGGTCAAGCAGAGAAGAAGACGATTGGTAGAGAGGTACCCTAAAGGGGATGTGTGTGGAGCAGCAAAACAACTCATTGTGATTGAGGACCATAGAGGCACACACCACACAACTCATTCACAAGATAAAAATTGAGAATCTCTTAGTTTATGATCATAGATTTTGGACAATAAGGGATCCTAGTTTGTGGTCATATAGTTCAGACCGTATGGGATCCCAGTTTATGGTCATGGAGTTCGGTGCATAGGCTGTGAAACTCCTCTAGGATGGTAAAAATCCTACCAAAATATCCTAATCTTGTATGATCCATGGTTGGTTTAGGAAACATTGAGTAGCGTTAGATTTTATATATCTCACATATAAATGCACAATAAGTGTGAGAAAATTTCAGGTTAATAATTCTCCGACAACAGCAACATCACCACTCAGCGTGCACAGATGCAGAAGAGGAAACACCAAGGATGTTGAATTCCACTAGAACAAATGGAAGTGTGCATCATGAAAATAAAAACTTTCAAAGACCAATTCATGGAAGGGACGACTGATGGGAAAGACCACTATTGACTATAGTTTTCAACATATGGTGAAAAACATCACTTGTAAAAGGTGGGGAAAAATGTATTATAAAATATTGACTAGATTAAAAAAACATGATATAATATTTTTTTAAAATATCCATGATGGAATTGTCCTAGGATATAAGGTGAGCCGATGATGCATAACTGTCACCATTAGGGTGTCCATCTGAATGTGAAAGATGGTGGAAATATGAACACAGAATGTCTTGAAGCATGAAGATGGGAAGGGGGAAATGTATGTGTGGAACTCTACACTTAAGGTCTTGCGCCCCAACACATCTGATCATGCCATTGATATGACCCAAATAATTTCAGGGTAAAAGTCCCTGGTGTGATATTTTTTTACCATCATATTTCTTAAACCAAATTCTCTTAGTTTATGTTCTTATAGTTTGGACCATAGTTTCCTAGATTAACGTCATGTGCCTTGGATAAAGATTATTACACAGTTTAACATAATGATATAGAGGAATTACAGTATATTTTGACATTATGTTGTAGGGATGTGAATAAATTTTGTTTTAAGGTCATGGAGAAGAGACCATAAATGCTTTGAATTTTTGTATCATACATCTATGATGCAGAATGTTACACAGTTTAATATCATGAAACAAGGACATTGGGGAAAGGGATGTATCCTATAGGAGAAGTTTTTGTAATGGAAAATAACACAATGTGAACGAGGACCCAAGAGATACATGTTGTGCCATGTACTTTGAAATGGAAATCTAGGCCAAGATACCAAAATTATGTGTTCTGGAAGCGGGACCAAAGACAAAATGTTTAGTCATCAGTACGTATTCCACGAGGATGGGAATAAATCCACAAATTTTTTTTGAATATTTCATTCTGGATGATCGATAACAGGGGGTGAAATCCTCTCTAATGAAAATATTTTGGTAGATATTAAATTTATTATTGTTTGACAAGGACATTAAGTATCTTAGTTTAAGATCATTGATCTTAGAAAATAGTAGAAATCTAGAGATTTGTAGTGCTAAGAAATGAAGAAAACCGATGTGAAGGAGTATCTAGGAGGCCATCACACACAACATGTGAATTCCTATGGAATCTTGCATATGGTTTAAATTTTTTTACCTTGGACTATTCTAAGGATGGAGGGTCCAAAGAGGAAGAATAATTCCAAGGATACACATGTGACACACAAGAAAACAACCCAACATGAATGTGGTCCAAAAGATCCCATAATCACATGGAAACCTTAAGATGAATTTCATACAGTTTACATTCATGGATCGTGGACTATGATCATGGATTAGTCCAATAAAAGGATAAAATCAGATGGGAAGTCAACATCCATAGGCATTTCTTCAGGGACTGGATGAGTATTTAGAAATTCTGTGAGTGCTTGACCCATGACGTCCTTTTGTGGAACAAATTTGATGTCAAAGTGATGAAGAATCACAACCCAACGTGCTATTAAACCTATCATCATATGGTGGTTAAAAATATACTTTAGTGGATACAAATAAGAAACCATATATATCTCAAACGTATGTCTGTATTTCTGAAACATCTTCGCTATAAAATCCATTATGAGGAATCTCTTCACGATAGGATAAAATCTGCATTCTCATCGAAGTGCATGCAACAAATATAGTAAAAATTGTTTTTTTCTTCATCATTATTTTTAGTAATCAAGGCATTAGTGGATCATTCTAGATTGGTCACATCGAGTACCAATATATTTCTATGGACATGTGGCATCATTACTGGATACTTTATCAGATACATCTCAATCACATAAAACACAATATGGCACTCTTCATAGCACTGACATGTAGAACCTTTCTTCATGATCCTAGAAAAGGGATTAAACTTATCTGCCAGATTTATGATGAATAGACATATGCAGTATGATTGGCCTTAAAGTGATTATATCTCTCGAAGGTTTATTGGAAGGAGAATATGGCTTACATCCTTGATCTTCTGTGGGTATATCTCGGTTACTCTTTATTAGATAATGAAACTAAGGAACTTTCCCATTGTTATGAAAAAATAACAATTCTAGGGGTTCATCATAATTTTCTAGGAGATAATGAAGGTGAACACCTTCTCAAGATCTATGGGATGGTCCTAAAACTGGTATTATTTAACCATGAAATCATCTACATAGCATTCCACTAGTGTCCAAATAGTTTTATCGAATATGCAGTGCATGCTACGTTGATCGGTGGATTCTACATTCTTTAGGACAAAATACATTACCTGATAGCATAATGACCCTTTTAAAACCATGAAGGAAGTAAAATTACCATCTTTAGGGGCCATGAAAATTGTGTTGTACCTAGAATTCCCATCCATAAAATAAGAAAGCTTGTAATCCAGCGGTTGCATCAATAAGTTACTTAATCACCAGATGGGGAAAATCATCCTTTTGGTAGTGGTGGTTGAGATCTTGAAAGTTGGTATAGACACTGATCTATCTATTATTTTTCCTGGATAGGAAAATATTGGCTAGGCACTTGGGGTACTTAACTTCCTTTATGATGTTTTCTTTGATGAGATTATCAACTTCAGCCTCAGCCATAGCACCGTGAGTGGGGTGCATCCTTCTAGGAGGTTATTTGAACCCACTATGAGTAATTGGGAGGCCTAGGCACTGGATAATATCCTAAGGATCAATCCCTAGTATCTCATCATAGCTATATGAAACCACATCATGAGGCCACTTTATGAGATTGACATATTGTTTTTGTTCCTCTACATACATGGATTTATTGATCAGTGTTGGACTCAGACTTGTCTCAGTACCAAGATTCACCAGTACCAACTAATCAACAATGGTGGAGACACCATCATAAATATTGGGAAGATCGTATTCAAAACTGTATCCATCATCTATGATAAGATAATCTATTAGAGGATATGGTTTACCCTGGCTGACTAAATCTCAAGGAACATTGGAGTGAAATTGAGGGATGATGGAATATTCATTTGGAGACTCTTGAACTATGTAAATCATGAAGAAAGTATATTTCAGGCTGATTTCATTATCCCTTAGAACAATTAGTCCATGATTGATGTCAAAAAAATGGTGATGGGTATGTTTTTTATGGCTCAACCTGGCTCAACCTGACAGATAACTATATCGCTGGGGTGAACATCTCAATACCTAATAGGAGTTGGGGGATCTGGGATGACCAAAGATTGACCCATTTAGGAATAAGAGGTAATCTTCTGGTGTTTCAGGATCTAGGGGGCTTGGAGACCCATACTCTTAGAAACAACAAATCAATTTTTCAATTATGGTATCATGGGATCCAACTGATGAATCAAGAGGAAAAATGATTCATCCATGTATATCCATGTGTAGGCTACAATGGAAGGTTTATCATCCTCATTGGTATAAGCATGATTTTAATTTTTCTAATGGTAATACACATCTATATCATGAGAACCATAAGAGGAAAAGGGAGTATCATCATCTTGAAGAATGCTTACTCGACCATTTTGGGAGTACTTGAGGCACAGGTGATAGGAGGAATGGACTCTTGCATGCATATAGAGCCAAGGCCTACACATAAATTTATTTTAAATGGTGTCATATGAGATAAAAATAAACTCGGTTTCTTTAATTAGACTATGGAACATGGTGTTTAAATGGATTTGGCCACATTGTGTCTATTCGGTCCTGTCATACCCCTGAATCTTCATGTCATGGGGGCTCAAACTTGTTTCAGAGAGTCCTAATTTTTGGAGCATCCAGGTCAGAATAATATTGATCACAGAACCCGTGTCACCATGATATTGATGAACTACCATGCCCTTGAATTGGACATTGATTTACTATGAGTGGATATTACCTTTCATGAGAGAACTCCCATCTTCTCTGGAAAAAGATATAATGGTCTGTATTTCTAACTGCTCAACATACACTACATGGAAATTCAATTATTATGTAACCTCTATTTCAAACAACTGGGGGGTGCTAGGATTATGAAAGGAATACACACATATCTTCCAATATATGGATATCCTCGAGAATTGAGAGTTTTGAAAGAATGCTGGGGAGATGATTCAACACATTGTACTTCTGTGCTAGGTGTACATTCCTTCCCATAAGAGGTCATTATTTGGAGGGAATCACAATAAGAATTTCAGGAGGAACCATAGGGTTCTAGATGGTGCTTGAAACATTCTATTGATAATATGAGCTTTCAAGAATCACTACTGGGTGACTAAGACCCTAATGAACATGGAAAATCTTGATACTATCATTGTAGTTATAATAGGACAACGAGCACAGTTAATGAGGCTGATAGATATAGTTAAGCATGTTGGTAGGACTTTACCTAAATATATCAAGGTGATGGATTCTATTTGGTCTCAGTCGAATGCATGTTCATTCTTGGAGCATTGGGATGAGCTTGTTGGTGGCTTGGTTTTCCACGATTATTCTTTGATGGTATTGGCCTGGGACATTTAGAGGGTTTTCCTAATATTCCTCACCATTAAGGACTATATATGGACCCACTAGTTTGATGGTATTCACCAACAAATGATCATGATCATCGTCAGATAATTTTCCCAGTATGGGGTGAACTCTAGGTGTGATTTCCATTTTCAGGGGACATAATGTCGGTGAGTGTAAGGGATAGGCTCGACACCAGTGGGGGATATTTCTTTCCCTTTCATCGTCAATGCCTACTCTTTTAAGATATCAAGGGTTCATATAAGGATGCATAAGTATATTTTGAATATGGAAGAACAAATTTTAGAGGTTCAAGTTATCCCTGGTAGGAATGAATAATATCATGGTCATGAGAAACTATACTAAGATCCCACCGGCCATCTTACTTTTGAGCCCCATGGCTAGAGACTTGCTTCCATTCATTGAAACCTTCACTGTCACTACCAGCCCTTTATGATATGTGTGCTACCGATGTTCGGAGTTATCCAAATGTGATCAAACCATTTTCACTCTGTTCATGGATCCAATCATTGAAGAAATTTCACATATTTATGGCATACCAAAGGAATCTATTTCATGAACAGTGGTCAGGGTGATCCATGAGTCCAACCTTTTAAGGATTCCAACATTTGGGGAGATTTATGGACCATTGATCCAGTGAAAAATGTAAATAATACTAAACCTTTATCTCTTTAAAGGAATAGGTCTGGTTCCTCCAATTTAGAGGGGGGGAGGGGTTCTGGGAGTTATATTTGGAAAGGTGGTGTTGGAAGATGTGGATCTGAAACCACATTCTCTCACCTTGGTGGTGTTTCATGCCGTTGAGGTGCCTAAAGATTATGAGGGTGATGAGGTTTAGCCTTCTGAGGTTTTTCCTCAATGGGGTGGGGATTTCAAAAGTTCTATGGTAAACAACTCTAGTAGTTATGAATCCCACACCTACACTTTATTGATAGTCTATGTATTGGAAGCTATTCTTGTAAGGGATTGAGGTAGAAAGGGATGTTCCTTTATGGCATGGTGAAAGTATTACTCTAGGTGCTGATCCTTATTAGGGAAATCCTAGAACCCAAATGGGGAATTATGAGTAATTTGGGTAGGGACCAATTTAGTCTTGACATTCCTGAGGCACATCTTCAAAAACTTCTCTTGATTTAGAGGCATTTAAAGTAGGTAAATAAGGCCTTTCTTCCTGGAAATGATGTTTGTGACATGTTCATATGGACATTTTTTACAGTTGAAGATTTCAGAAAGACTCAAGTTGCAAGTGGTAGGGATGGACTGATAGAGAATCTCACTGCGAAGTTCTTCCCAACTGGTGATGGAGCCAATGGGTATCTAGTTACACCAAAAAACTGTAGGCCCTTCCTACATCATGAAAAAAACATCAGATATTGGTGGCCTCCTACAGCTCTAGAGTTTGTAACATGGTCCCTAACCCATAGATGAAGTGGTTCATATGATTAAGAGTGTCACCCATCCCATTTAAGTGGGTGAAGGTTGTATTTCCAAAATCTAAAGGTTCTCACATGTTTGCCATCGATGCTGGATAAGCCTTTCCATCTAGTGGGATTTCCACCAATTGCATGTTAATGGCTTATTAGCTAGCAGTGTGAGTAACTATAACATTTTCCTAACCGAGGTTCCTATCCTGGTGAGGATTCCTAGCCACTAGTGTGTTGATAGGATCATCAACATGGTAGGTGGACACAACATCTCATTGAGCATCCCATAGAGCAACTCATGGAACTATTGTTGGATTAGATGGTGGTTTAGTAGGATCAGGATTCTGGATGAGGATATCACACTGCTCTGTTGGATTCAGAGAAACATTTCAGGCTCACTTGATATTGAATCTATCTTTTTCTCTTTTGGAAGCATCAGATCACCTAGATCAAATGGGGGAAACTAGAAACAAAGGATTGGTGGCTGTCTCGACTGAGCTGGTGGAGTTGGAGCATGATCCTATCAGGGATCATCATAATCTAGATATCACTCGGTGATAATCTCAATAATTTTATATGCAGATCTACAATCTCCTATCATAAAGCAGCAATTATAGGATCATTATTTGACTTCTGCGTGAAATCTGGTAGAGCCAAGGGCTTGAGCGCTCCCTTACCTTTGTCCAAATTCCAACCAATAGGTAATGATGTAGAGGGTTATTCTAGGCCGAGATTCTTCCTATGAAGGCATGTGATAATTCCTCGATGGTCAATAAAATGATGATACAACACATTAGTATGATTCTCGTAATCTTCCCTCATCCTAATCTCAAATTCCATAGGTAGTGTAACATTAGTTATATTTACAATTAAAACACCAAAAATTTCCCGGACATCGCAAAGTATATATGGATTCCTCTTAATGGGAAATAAGTGTAGGGTGGAATAATTCTCCAACCATTGACTTGCATGTGTGGGAGAAGTTTTATAGTGATCCTAGGGAGCACTGTAAAGATTTGAACACACTGGTCTTTAAGGATCTAGTGGTAACTGAGTGACAAGGGATACTAAGCCACTAGATGTGATTCTAACTCAACCATGAGTCATTGTTGGCTGATATCATAAAAGTGTTCTTGACTCATTGGATAGGATACTCAAGGATTGAGGTGGTGGAAACGCATCACCCAGATGGTTTAGAAAAATCACATAACCTCTTCCTTAGTAATAAACTATGTAATGTTGAATTTGGGAGTTGTATTTTTCCAAATAAATTATGACAGATGGTTGGTTGTGGGACTATCCCACAAACATCCATTCTCATAAGAGGGTACTAACTTTTTTCTGACTCAATATTTTAGTAGAACTGGTTGAAAACATGACAGTGGCACAAATGTGGTCCATTGGGGTGGTGGACTTGATGAAGGAGGTATTGTTTCATTAACTGACCGATCAATGATCACTGAGTTGTCTTTGAGAGGTAGTGCTGACTGGATCATCACATCACTGTAGGACATGGTACTGATCACTACTTCATGTGAGATGGAAATGGAGGTTATTTATGATTCCACCAGGTTTTGGAATTCCATCATATTCCTGAAACACCCACTGTGATATCAGGTAGAGGTAGATCATGAATCTGATGATGATAAAGACATATTTATAGTGAGACATTGTAAGGGAGCCAATGGGATTCATGTATCTGGTGCACCTCACCTTCCAGGATGACGAGATTCACCTGTTGGGCACATACCCCAAATTTTTATGTAGTGTGATGGGGATAATTCTCTATCATTCAGTCCCATTTGACTTTATAATCTAAGATTCAGAGTATATTTGTTGCATCTTTTCACTTTCGGGAGTTATTCCATCATCTGAAATGATTTTCCCTTCTACCCATGGATAGTTCATCAAGGTTGGGATATTTTTTCACATGAAGAGAAATTCCATGCTGCTATTTGATTGTGTGGGGAACACCTCTTATTTGGTGAGATGATGTGCAAGGGGAATCTGTGAATATATCAAACAAGATATAGGTAGGACCTTTTTATTGGTTGTTTCTAAAGAGGGGCGGACCACAACTATGAATGTGGGCAGTATGAGGATGACATTTATATGGATGTTTTTTGGCATGGATGGGAGGATCTCTACTATAGATGTTTGATACATGGAGAAGACCTCCATTTAAGTTCTTTGTGATGTGGGGAGGGACTCCACTTTGGTGAGTTAACATGACAGAAGGACCTTCAAACTGATCAAACAAAACATGACCTTTGTATTGACTGGTGATATCATGAGGTAAGACTCTTTAATGATTAAGGATGGAGTGGGTTGGACCTCCAGTTTGGGTGTGGATAGAGGGGGGAGGAACTCTACTTTGGTTATTGCTGGATCGCGGAGGACCTCCACTACATCAGTGGGAGATATGGGGATGAACTCCATGTCTATAGTTGTTGGTGTGGGGAGGGCCTCAACATTTGTGAGTCGAGATGCGAGGATAACCTTCGCACTGATTGATCTGAACACGGGGAGGACTTATGAATTGACTGGTGATAGCACAAGGAGGCCCTATATAATAATCATTGATGGAGGGTGTAGGACCGCTTCTTTGGTTATTTTTGGAGTAAGGAGGACCTCTACTTTTGTTATTCCTAGAGTGGGGAGGACCTCCGTTGAAGCTATTAGAGATAAAGGTAGGACCACCAAGTCAGTTGTCGGTGGAGCAGGGATGGTCTCCTCATTGTTGAGTTGAGGTACATAGATGACCTTCATAATGATCAAAATGAACATATAGAGGACTTTCATATTGATAGATGATAGCATTGGGAGGTCCTCCATACTGATCATGGATGGAGCAGGTATAACCTCTGCTATGTTTGTTACTTTAGCGGGGAGGACCTCTACTTGAGACAGGGATGACATGGCGAGGTCCTTGACCTCCCTGATCAAAGACATGAGGTGTACCTTCATATCTTTAACTAAAATCATGGGGATAACCTTCATATTGAATGCTGACAATGTTGGGAGGACCTCTACTTAGGTTGACACTAAGAACATAGGGGGGACATCCACTATGGCTGGAGACTGCATGAGGGGTGAATTCATGCTGAGTATCATTGTCATGGATTCGACATTAATGGCTATTGGGGATGTCAATGACTGAGATAGTTAATAAATCATGAAGTCCAATGGATCAATCCCAATGAGTTATCAAGGATTCATTACTCTATAGAATCAGGGACTTTGCGGAGTGTGATGGGGGTGGCAGGGGCTACGAGAACTCCTGAAGATGATGACCCATAATGGGAATCCTATAGAGATTGGGCCTGATATTTTCATTTTGTAAGTCATATTGGGGATGAATTGGAATGGTAATAGTAAACATGTTCCTCATCCTGGAGAACCGGTTGCGGGATGAATTGATGCAACCTAGTGGGATCCATCCTTATTAGCTCTCAGGTGATGGCAGTTGTCGAGGTCACTTGGGCATCCCATACCTCCTGGTCATTGGGGAGTGAGTTGATGGAGTTCCCCAGGGTCATTCTCCTAAAGTGGTTAATTATCAGAGTGGGTAGAAATGGCTCTATGTGAATCCATTGTTGGGTAGTAGTGATGGAGAAGCAGAAAGGCCCCTAGGTCTTGGGGAGCCATGTTCGTTGTGGGAATGACTTCCTCCTGCTTGTACCATCGCACAAGATTTTCCATCACCCTCCACTGTATGATCTCATAGGGTGATACGGTGTGTGGGATTATGGTAGTTGATGAATTCAAGGATTTTATTATGGATTCAAGGTCACATGAGATTACTACATTGAAACATCCCATGACCCTACGTCTGTGGGCACTCGTTGAGCGGTATCCTACAGCTTGGGTCCTGTAAAGCCAGAAGATTTATCCATCAATATGGATACAAGTAATGTAATTTATAGTTCCCTAGCATCATCCAATATTTTGTGACTAGAAGTGAAAATATAATTTCTGAAAATATGACAAACGAGATTCTCAACTTTCAACTACCCCAACTTTTGGTGAGTTCCCCACTGGTCCGACTATTTTCTTAACTGCCCTGGTGCTGGATATCCATATTTGGAAACATGATAATCTGTTGAAATAATGACTCAAACTCTAATTGTCACCTATTTTGGTGAAGATATTCATATCAGGTTCACCATTTTTGTTTCTAATTCATTCTACATGGGTGTGTCTGACTCGCTCATGCATTCTTCGCTCGTGTGTTTATGGCACGTGGTCACAGCTATTCAATGATGGCTTTATTGTTCGCAACTTTACTTCTTTCAAAATTTATGTTTCATTCTTCCCTTTATTAGAGATGTTTTCCCCTAGATCAAAATTGGATGATGGGATGTCTGTTCCTCCTTCCATGGATTCTTTCTAGGAATTTGTCTCTTAATCCCGGTCTCCCACAAACATTTGAGTGATCATTCATGAACTCATTCCCAGTGCCATATCTTAGTGGATTTCAGTTATTTACACTTCTTTTTTCTAGGAATTAAAAGGGTTTTAATTCAGGGAAGAAACATTATTTTAAGATAGTAGTCATGTTGAGAATCAGCAGCATGTCTTGGTGCTGGAACACTATAACACCTATATTCTTCCTCGTAAGATGGATTCTCAAGGGCGTAGAACCCAAGGCATCTTGTGGTGATCATAAGGTATCTTATGCCGGAGGCATATCTTCTAAGGGTTTCCTCATCAATCCCATGATAAACATAGGGTAGGACATGATTTCATCATCTTTCATTGATGATTATGCTAGAGGCATGTCTTCTGAGGTTTTACTCAGGGATCTCATGTTTAGTATGAGGTAGGCCATGGGTTTAACATATTACAGGGATGATTATCCAAAAGGGATGTCTTACGGGATTCCTGAGTCACTTCATGTTTAATACGAGGAAGGCCATGAGTTTAACATCTTGCAGAGAGGATTATTCCAAAGGCATGTATTATGAGGTTTTCATCAGGCATCTCAGGTTTAACATGAGGTAGGCTGCGATTTTAACATCATGCATAGATTATTATTCCAAAGGAATGTCTTTAGAGGTTTTCCATAGGCATCTCATGTTATCACAAGGTAGGACATGAGTTTAAAATCCCATGGAGACTATATGAGGTTTATCAAATGTTCCTATGGAGATAGATCACAGATTTGGGTCACTAGGAGGGAGAACCCAAAAAATTTACTGGGTGGATGGATCCAAACAACTAATGAGAGCAGTCCTGGGACAATTCATCTCATAAAGAGAGGATTTTACATAGTGAAGGCCAATTTGAACACCACTGATAGAGGACTATGGAAGTGAATCCCAAAGATGGGGGAACCAAGGTTTACTAGTGGATAGAGTTGAACCTCAGTGAGGCTTCATACATACCGTTTGAGGATTCTATGGATCAAAACCCACGTAGTTAAAAAGGGTGATATGGGGACTACACATGGATAGTTTCCCTTAGCAAGAGGATTGATCATAGTTAGACTATGTTGATTGTGTGAAGCTTATAGATGGTTAGATTCCAATTTAATATTGAGAGGATAAATGAGGTGAAAAAAATTACACACTATTACAACCTAGATATATGTAGTGATCACACTGAGATGTGGAAGATAAGGTAAGAATATGGATCGTATGGATGAATTAGTAATTGAATAGATGTAATGGATGGAGTGTGAGGGGTGATGGTCTTTATTCTCTGAGAGGCATCAATCTTACCCTATGTAAAATATGGGGATCAAAGTACACATAGTATAGATAGGGTGATGAGATTCCTAAGAAGGAAGCCATTAGGAATGGATTGTTTAGATGGCGACCAGAAGGAAGTGGAACCTCTTGGCAGGGGAATGATCTTCTTGATACATGGATACTTATGGTAAATACCAGGATGGGAATGGATGATGGGATTGATCCTCGTGGAGGCTTAATATGTACCCTTTATATAAGTCAGAGAGCCAAGTCCATGTAGTTCTGATGTGGTATGTAACTGGGACTACACAGTGCTAGAGGCCCAGGGGCATGCTGGGGCTTACACATGGATTACTATATTGATATATTTGTGTCATGTTGTTGGGGATTACACCCTGAGACAACAATGATGGATAGAATATGATAACATGATCTCACGGGAATAAGGGTGAGGTGGTGGATTATGTGATGGTAGATGGATCGAAACACCTCATAGAGATGGATCCAAGGGATGTGTCCCATAATGGAAAGATATCACATCATGGGGGTATATCACTAGGAGGGAGCACCAGTATTTACCATTGGTTGGGATTAAACCTCAAGGAGGAATCCTATGTACCCTATTCATAAGACAAGGATTAAATCCTATGTAGTTTATATATGAGGGGCACAGGGCTTACTCTAGGTTGGATGCTGGAAATAATGTTGTCAAATTCACTAAATACTTCTAATACCACATTAGTCATTCTCGGTTTAAGAGACAAGAATAATAAATAGACCAAAGAGTAGCATCATGAAAGATGCGTCTTCAAGTGATGGTGTGGGGATTATGTATAGAAGATGCATGAGTTGGATCACATTCTATGTGATGAGTATCTAATTCTCTAAATCCCCATGGAGAATATAGGGTGTCGAAAATGATTGAGGCATGGAATCCCATGTTCATTACATCGAGTGATACTACATATTAACGTCATGTGATGAGGATGATGTGTCATGTCATTTTAACATCCTACAACTCGGATGGGGAGGACTCACTCCTTACCCCTTGGACTTACATTTCTAATACCCACCCACGCATGGAAAAGGGAAGGCATCAACAATTTCCGAAGGGATTAGTGTAGAGGATTGGTCGATCATAAGGTCTATGTTATCATTACTATAAGAAAAAGAAATATCCATTAACGTATGAATGAAAAAAATGAAATAGGTTGGGAAAAACTATAAGGTAACCTAATGAGAGACAAAGAAATAACAACATGAAATGATAGAGGGATCCACAGAAGAGGGTTTTGTGATTAAAGGGGCTTCACTGAGTAGGGATTCACAAAGGTCGGGTGCTTTTTTGAGGAGTAAGGGGTTCCAGAAGGAAATTGATTCATGTAGTAGGGTTTTTGTGCCTTGACATGGGTTCCAAGATTAGTAGAAGAGGGATTCACAAATGAGGAATGCTCCTCAAGAATTGAGTAACCCAAAGGATCTCCTTCTATCATAATGGTCTTGGAACATGACAAAAGGAATCCCTTCCATAGGTAGGGGCTTAGAGGAACCGAGGAAAGAGGGTGTCATGATCCTCTAAAACCTTGTGTGATTATTTTTTCTTCATGTTTTAGTACTCAAGTTCTTTGTAGAATGGGATATTAGAATTCAAAAGGTAAGGGTAACCATCCCTTTGATGTGAGGTAGCATAATATTTATAGGTGAAGGGTTGTTGTGATTCTTGTAGGAGAGTCATGGAGCAATGTGTGATCAACAATCTGTTGTGTCTCTATTAGACTCATGGAGCTGTCTGTCAAATTTCATTTCATGGTCGTGGAGGATGTTAGACTGAAAGGAGTACCATCACATTCCTTCATACATTTGGGATGCACCTATAATCCATGAAGGGGATTCATGAAACAGTCTGATTTGAAGGATTTTGGGGTCATTGGAGCTCAGAATAAATCCAGAACAACCATTGTGATTCTCCACCTATCCTTTGGAAATATTTTTGATGGAAATAGAGATAAATAAGATCTTCCATTACCTGATCATCCATTTTATTGATCATCTAGTCGATAAACCTAGAGTGTGATCTCCTACTACAAAACATACCTTGTGGGTCCAATGTCACTTAACCAACCATGTTTGTCCATGGTCATTAAACCAACTATGTATGTACTTGGTCACTTTAACTTCCATGTGTTTGATAATCAATCCTTTATGTAGTAGGTCCTATTTTCTTTATGCTTCTGGTTTTAATTCCTTTGAATGGTAGGTTATATTTTATTTATGAGTTAGGTTTATCATGGGACCTCCTCCTACCGTAGAAAAAATATAGTAATTCGTCCCCTTAATGTTTTTGGTACATCATCCATTACATAAAAATACATGAAGTTCCTCCAGTGACCATGTTGGATTATTCATTGTTGTAAACAATGTGCACTTTTTTTTGGAAAAAATACCCCAAGGTAACATTGAATAATTTTTTAGGTGTTTGTGTTTGTTGACAAAGAGGGTTTTATTATTGACAAAGAGGGATTTCATGGTCAATTTTGGTGTTATAAGGATATTGTTAACAACTTATCTTGACAGTGTATCCTGACAAAGTAATGGATGATCTGGAGGTGGTACAAAAACAATAGATACAAGGTGGCATTGTTTTTGAAAAAAATTTGGCCTCTAAATCGGAAAATGGAGAAACATGTTTTTGGAAAAGGAGGTTGTGAACAAGATTGAAGGTGATTTGAAAACTTGTGTGCTATGAATGTTTCAAGATCAGAACATTTAAAAATAGAAATGGCATGATCTAAATGAATGTTTCGGAAATGTGACCTAAATATGAGGTTTCACAAAATAATATTACGCGCCCAACGTAATGTCTAATTGGGTTTCGCATGAATAGTGGGAATCTTGCGTGACATGGTGAATCTTCTGCACAAGGGTCAGAGATGCCTATAAATAAGTGGTAACCCACTGATTCGAGAGAAATAAACACTTAGCAAGAATTCAAGCTATGGATCACATAATAATTTTAAGAAAAGTGATTTGCATGAAATATTTTGAGTTGCATACATGCTAAGAAAGTTGTACATAAGATTTGAGTTGTGCATAATATTGAAGGTTCCTGAAATGGGTTTTTATTGTCAAAAGCGGAATCATTCATACAAGGAATTAATGTTTCATGAGATATGTAGTACCTATTGTGTGGATGATTTTTGGTTTCCTGATAATATTGTGGTAAAATTGTGTTCATTAGTGGGTGAAAGTGGGACATCAATAGAGAATCTACATACAATAGTGGATGCATTCATTAATGATAATGAAGGGACATACAAGTCTATAAACCATGAGTGGATATTCTGAAGATGTAGTGAGCACACATCAGTTGAGAGATCATTTATCTTTCAAATTGTGGTTGGTTGTAAAAAAGGAGGGAGAATGAGTTCACTCAAATATTTTTAAAAAATAGTTCACTTATAGTGGAATTAGTACATCGGCACAACATCGGTGTATGATCCTTGGATGATCTAGTGAGGGAGAAACATGTGAAATTGATGTGTTATGTTCATACTTTATGATTTGTTCACACTCTGCAAGAGGAAAGAGAGAGAAGAGAGTTTTTTTCAATAATAATACAAGATCAAAAGGAGCAATATTTTTAATCTCTCATACCCTGACTGACCCCCCCCCCCCCCCTCTCAAGGTAACTAGACTAGTATACCATAAAAATCTCTTATAGTAGAACATTTTTTAAAAATTAGGAACAGAACACAGATCATGAAATATGATAAATATTCCTACCTTTTCATACTGATTTTTACAGTGAAAACAAATGAAAACATCATAAACAATCCCAATTATTTTTCACCAGCTTATCTACCAAACCAACAACAACTTGAAACCACTTGGTCTCAATATTCATGAAGAAAATATTGGATTCCCAAGCACTAATACATAGTTTTTATAAATGGGAGAATGTTTTTCCCATTATGAGATAATATATAGATTTCACAAACTATGTATAATTATATGAGCCTATGGTAGATCATCTAGGAAACATAATATATATTGAATTAGTTGAATTTAATCCACCCATAGTTGTTATATATATCTTGGTATTATTATGGTCACAGTTTTGGTTAACCCTGACACTCAGTTGGGAAAATGAAATTATATCCATAACTTCCCACAGGAACTAGGGTTCCTGGTTGGGGAGATCTATTTCTCATGGGCACCATCCCCTTACGTTGATTGAGATATCACATAGGGGATGTGAATTATTGAACAAGTACATATGGAAAAAACCATCCTAATTAGTTTAATTTAATTATGTGGGGAAGTACATCGTGTAGTTTAGCATCACACAGTAAGGACCAGGGTCTCTCCATGAAAATAAATGGAAATCAGGTAAACCAATATTAATGAGAGGGCCCAAATACTAAAATGGATCTCTTGAAATTGGGGAAACTATTTATATTAGCATAATTTTATGGAAGAATAAATATATTCTTTGAATTCAAACATAGATCTATCTCATATATAATGTGACATATAAATCACTATATGGAAAAATCAATGAAGTTTCAATTATTATTTGATAAACCATGTGTAATATAGTTTAACATCATTAGAAAATGATTTTGATATTTTTTAGTTTATAGTCATGGTAAAAGGTTGTCTATATAGGTTGTTTGATATCAATTTGGATCATGTGAAAAGTTATAAAATCTTATTTTATTGTAAGAGATGACAGAAAACGGATCACAAATGAATGAGGGCTCATTCCAAATGTAAAGGATATCTAATATTAAACTCATGGTTGGCTCTATTGTCCGAGAAACCACTACATATATTGTAATTATAAGAAATAAGATATACATTGTTCTTTTAAAGAGAGATCATTTTATCTTAGTACATAATAATAAATGGATGATGAAATATGTACTAGTAACTTTTACATGGATCTGAATAAACTAAAAGGAGAATGGGTCTCACAAACTAACCATTACAATCAGTTTCATATGTCATATATTGTGGACCTTATGTTTTGGTGTTTTATATAATGTTAGTAAGACTCAGGTATTCTATATTTTAAGTTCATATGATGAGAATTTTTCCCTTGAAATTTAATATCATACAAAATAGACATGGATTACACAATTTAACATATTCTTGTAGTGAGATAGTGCTCTATGTTTAAAGTCAAATAACAAGGACACAAAAAATATAGTCTATTTTCATGTAGTGAGGATGTAATGTTACATAGTTTAATTTCATGTACATAGGACATGGAATATGTAGTTGAATTTTTTTTATTTTAGATGTGACACTCCTCTATTTAAATTCATGTAGTTCGGACTTTTAGGAGAACCTAACATGATGATTTGTGGAAAACTTCTTGAGAATAATTTCATTAGTGTTTGGAATTGTAAAATCATTATAAATTTTGATCAATGAATAAATTAAG
This sequence comes from Viscum album, assembly GCA_963277665.1. Lineage (NCBI taxonomy): Eukaryota > Viridiplantae > Streptophyta > Magnoliopsida > Santalales > Viscaceae > Viscum > Viscum album. The sequence goes on from OY728166.1 coordinate 1,319,126,734, forward strand.
TTGGGTTGGACCTTATTTATGGTTTAATGTCCCTCCCATTTTTGTTTAGTATTTTTTGGATTCATCACAAATATAATTTGTATTCTAATATCTAGTACTAGTTATCTATTTTGGAATGAACATAGGAAAAATATCTTATTAGAATCTTGTGAGACTATGTTATGATGGATTTAAATGTTATTAAATCTGTGTAAACTTTTCTGGCCAATTTATTTTCATCTATTCAATAATATAAAATAAAATTAATCCCCATGAGACTTGTTTAATATAAAAATATAGAGTGGGTGAATTTGTTCCTTAATGTGAAAGACTTCCTCTTTCCCATATACAAGTGAATATGGAGTCAGATGTGTAGTATTGTGGGTTTTGGTCCATAAATCCCATAGAGAATACAAGATTTTATTAATTCAATACATCTTATCCTTATACACCATTATCGAAAGGATAGTAGACAAATTAGTTTTGAAAGACTCTATATACCATTTCATTACTGTATTATAGGGAGATTAGTGGTTGTAATTGATATTATATAATATTGATACAATCATTTACATTCAAAAAGACAGAAATTGCTTCTATTTTCCTGTGATATTATGTGAGGGAAACCAAATTTGGTAATAATATTAGGCTTCATGAAGTTAGTGACAAACTAGTATTTAACATACATGAGTGATATATACGGGATCAAATTGAATAATAATTTAATTTATGTAAGTATTTACATGAACTCCCAATCTATAGACCGAGGATATATCCAATGAAAGCATTCCGATTACTGAAATGACCAAGATTATTTGGTGGTGAAAACAGTTCATGTGGATGATGAATGTAGTTAGCATGTATTTGGAAATAATGAAATTTACTTATGAACTTTATGGAATCTCGTATCATTGATGGCTAGTAGTATTTGATCTTAGTGATTTGATGGATCATTTTGGATCTTGACTATTGGGAACCACTACTGTTAGGTAGACTTCATAAATAATAGAGAGGTTATATCCTCCTTCAATGGATCAAAGTAGTATTCCCTCAAAGACACATTTTTAGTGGAATTTCATAGAATTAATGTTATCATAGTAGAAAAAATTTACTTCCTACCACTATATTTTTTCGTTCTTAGCACAGTCATATGGGGGAATTTTTTTTAAAGTAGTATACTATAAGAGACATCCATATGATTGTGGTATATATCTGAGAGGAAATTGGGTCACCTTCATTATGGGGAGTGTTAATTTCATTTATTTCCCCAATATATATGTTGATAAATAGAGAAAATTCCCTATGGTGCGTGAGGTGAGTGATGATTTCAACTTGGTATGATCTTAGAGGTCCATGTATTCATTATTTAATTCATCATAGAATGAGTTATATAAAAATTATATGTGTGATAGTGTAATATTAGAGGATAATTAAACCATAAATTTTTATTTATAATCAATAAAGTATAATAATTCACCCTTTTTTATCAGATATTGACAATTTATTTTCTCTATTATCAACTTCGAGTCACCCTTGATTAAAAAAATGTTAACTTCTATATGTATGTCAAACTCCAAACTAGAAATTTGGGATTAGTAATATTCTTAATTGTTGGTGAATCCTTTTGATAAATGAAAAGAGCAAGGTTACACTTATTTTTTCAAATATACAATAATATTTCATTATCTAAATTTTTTATCTTTATATTTTTCATCCTTATTCATATTTGGATCCTAGAGGAGCTATAAAACTATATCCCCCTTACAAGGGTTAATTTTGGAAATAGAATAACTCCTTATCAGGGAGATATATGTTTATAAGAAACATTTTTTGGGTAGGTTGTTCTGGAATAAATTCATTAAATCATATGTTTTTGGTAGCATTCTATGAAACAAAATGGAAATCAAATTATGTTATGATGACCTCCAACCATGCTCGATGCCCAATGATAATCAAACTACTTATAATATAATTGATTGGATCTACCTGAGATATGATATGGGACTTGTACTTCTATAGGTAGTTTCTTAGCTTTTTTACTATGCAGATCTGTGTTACATAGTTTTTCATGATGTTCAAGTATCAATTATATACATACAACCTTGTTCTATAAAGATAATAGTGGTATGTAACCATACACACAACATTCTTCTCAGTAAGGGGTCATAATACATCATTCTAGGGTTTCTAGGATGATAGGTTTTCCATATATGGAAATCATTAGCAGTGGTTATTATATAAATTATTTCTTGAGATTTTTGACAGCATATTGAAAATATCCATCCCATCTATAGGTTTCCCTATTATTCAATAACATCATGAAGGTAAGCGTTTTCCTGCAAGGTTGCCTATAAATAACCTAATATTGTCCATATATAATGGGATACCTTTAAATTCATTATGGTTTTAAGGTGGTTTCATATCATGGACCATATTATTCCTATTAAGGTCTACTTCTATATCATGGTCATGCAACCTGAAGAAAATAATTTTCCTTGATTTTACCACAAAGAAAAAAAATTCATGGGGTTCATCAATATGTTGTGCTGGTGAAGTTTGTTTAAACATTATCAAGATCTGAAAAATGATCACAAGAATGTTAATATTTGACTACTAGATCCTAAAAATAGTATTTTCCAATTATTCTTGGGATAGAAAAGAAGATGAAGTCTATAGTGCATTGATATGTAGAAAAATATTTTTAAGCTAAAATTAATTACATGATATCAATATAACCCTTTGGGTGCCATGAAGATAATTTCCTCCTCACTATTAGGGCCCATCCAAATTAGGTTATTTCTTAAATACCCATCCATAATGCAGAGGTCCTAAAAACCCACTATCACATCAATTAGATGTCACTGACTAAGACCGTGAAATAATCTAGGGCAGTGTCAGTTGAGATCCATGAAGCAAATGGAATCATATATTTTTCCATTTATCTTTGTGAATGAGAAAATATTGTTGAACCATCATTGGTATTTAGTTTCCTGAAAGAATTATTATTTGATAATACTATCAACTTCAGCTTATACCTTGGTAGAAAGGTTTATATACATTTTACTTTCCACATGATTAAATCAATGATGGTTATCTGAAAAACCCAAATGTTGGGTATCCATATTAACATATATCCCAAATATTTTTTTATAGTTCCAAGAGAATAAATATTCATTCAATTAATGAAATGTTATATATATATATATCCTATAATATAGAGGTCAAAGTTATACTAGTCAATATAGTTATCTTATCTTTATATGAAACGAAATTCACTTTTTGAAGTTAGTTGATGGTGGTAGATATACCTTCCTTGAATATTGGAGCAGCTTCTATATGATCTCCCTATACCTCTACATTCACCTTTATGTTATCGAAAGAAATAATGTGGATGATCTTTTGATATTTTTTAGATAACAAGGGGAATTAATAGATCATGGATATGAGGGGTGGGTATGAAAAACCCCACTCTAGTAAAATATATCCATTGTTTATATTTTTATATTGTAATAAGATACAAGGTATTACATCATTAAAGATCAACCAATTTATAATTATTGGTAAAAAAGAGACAAAAATTATTCCCATATAATATATAAAATATAAAAAAATGATAGGATTAATTCTTTCATCTTCGATATCATTCGTGATATCATTATTCATATCTCAGGGAAATGAAAACAAATAAATGGATAACTCATATGCTCATTAAGGGTTATGTATAGTCAACGTTATCATGAGTAAATAAAGTATAATCCATATGGTAATGTAAGTAACTAAGAACACATTCCATTTAATAAATAACTTTTTAAATAAATAATTCCATGAATAATATAAATGTAATAATATTATGGATAATAATAACTAAATTATCAGTGTAAGAAATGAATAATGTGGGGGTCATGATCTTAGATTTCATGATATCTTTATGGTCATTGCCTTATGAGAATATACCTTAAAAAATTGGTAAGTTTATAAGAAAACCCCATTTAACAATTCTGGCTAAGTAATTTGTCTTACGAAACCTATCGATGCATCGAGGGGATATATAATTGTTGTACCCACCCATCCATAAATATCCAATGACTCTCTAATATATTTAATGATAAATTTAATTCAAAAATAATATGAACTATCAATAAATATCTATATTGATTAAAGAATATAGAATGTAAATATTTCCCTCATCAATCAAATTTCCCTCATAGTAAAACAACTTTCGTAGAAATGGTATACAATTTACGATTTAATCATATACATGATACAAAAAAATATGGATATTCCTAATGAGAAATGATCATAATAAAGTGATTAATTCCAAAGAAATTTAATTGAAAAAAATAAACCATGAGATGAGATATGACCATCAATTCATCCGAGAAGTATATTTTTTAGTAAAATAATGTCACATGTATAATAGAAGAAAATCTAAGTAAAAAATTTTTAATAAATTTTCATTAAATTATTTTATTTATAAAATGATTCAAATATTTTAAAGAATCAAAATATCATAAAATAGTTATAGAAGCTGGAAAATCTATTAATGTCGCATGTGTAGAAAAGAACCATTGCTTTAGACTTATTATAAAGAAATTCAATAATGATCCCTTCAAAAAAATTATAAATATTCCTTTAATACCTTTTAAAAAGTAAATTATAAATATCTTTTTTTAATAATAATTGGTGTAAATATATTGTTTTTTTTAGAAAAATAAAACAATGGACATGGATGAAAGATACACCTGTTTAAAAAGAGAAATAAGATTGAGTATTATTTTAAAAATTAATTTTCTTTATTTGAGTGAAAAATATGGGAAATGTTAGAATAAAACATAGAGACTACATAAATATATATGTGATAGTAAAATAGATGGAATTTTCAGAAGAATAAATGATAATATTCTTTCAACAAAATATATAATAAATCCAAAAATTGAGATTTTAAAATAAATTATTTCCTATTTAGTAAAATTTAAATTGTAAACCCTTGAAAGATTAAAATTGAATTGATACATTAATAAACATTAAACAATATATAATAGTTTTAAATATATAAAATGAGATTTTTATACACCACATAAAAGAAAATATATGCATAACACCAAATTTGTCTCAATTGAGTCAAAATGGAGATGAAATCCCTTATATTGATATGATTCTAAATATGATAGTTAGTAACTGAAGTGATAATGTATAGATAATTTAAATACATATAAAACAATGGAAATAAGGAATTAAGTAATCCCATTACCTTATACAAAATATATTTTCCAAATATAGACAATAACAATGTAATATATCCCAATAAAAAGAAATTGAGTTTAAAACCCCCTTAATGAATGCTTACACATAGTTGAACGTCTTTTAACAACATATATAAAAAATTAATATATATTATAATTACATAAAAAACCATAAAAATATCTATAATATCTAATTTTTTCCACTTATAACATTTTATCACCGAATTGTTAAAAATATTTCACTATGATCACTATTTCTGATGACAACAACTCTTTTTTTCATATATATTTTGATTTGGTAGTTATGATCAATGTTTCTTGATCATTTTATGATCTCTATAATTTTAACGTTGATATAAAAATAAATCATATTAATTTTTTATATGTATTTATAATCATCTGAGAAAATCGGAACTGAAAAATAAATCACACCACTTTATGGACTTAATAGTGCACATTTACACATAAGGGATGCTATCATTTTTTTTAAAGGTAGAATTGTAAGGAAGTATATTATATCATAAATTTAAATAAATGATTTTTTTCATAAATATCATATATATATATATATATATATTCATGAGTTCTATATTTATATCCATCTATGTAAAACAGTGACGAAAAACAATTACACTTCTATGTAGAGATGGTAGGCCATATTCACTCACGAGTGCAACATTAGTTTTCTATAGAATAAAAAAGAGATAGAAAATGGTTGTAACATAATCATAATAATGTATTAGTATATTAAAAAACTAGATTAACTATTTTATAATTGATAAAATAGGCTCAATTTAATTATAAGAAGAAACAAATTTGAAAGTGTGGGTAAAAATGATTTCTTCTTATTTATGGAACCTCCTTTAGATCTCCACATAAGGACCCTAGAGTTTGTATTTTAGGAATGATAAAACAATATAACATGGATAATGATGTTGTAGAGATATTTTAATTGGGTTTTGGTCGATCTTAGTGGATTAAGTTTGTTTAAATAAGAGAGATCATGGGTTTCCTTTGAAAAGGGAGGTAAGGGTCACCCTTATAATTATTCAAAAAATAAAAATATTATAAAGTAACATTCATGGAGAATTGGTTTAAAATTTTATTGATTTAAAATTATATATGAGATATTATCGTCATAAACATAGACAATATGAGTATAAATGTTTTATGGAATTGAAACCAATATCTGTTTATTTTATCCACATATTAATCTTTTTATCCTTAATAACAGTAACACATTTTTGAATCATTAAGGGTCATAAATTTACTTCCAAGGGAAAAATTAGAACAAAAATGGCCACGAGATGAATGTTTTGACTATATCTCATCATCTTATACCTATTTTAAATTTATATTATTTTTAAACATTTCATATTATATTATAAAGATAATATACGATTGAAGTAAATTTAAAATGATTAAAATATTCTAACATTAAATATATCAAGAGATTGATAAATTGTATTCATAATTTTCATGAAATGATATAAATGTCATTATAAATTTTAAATTGAGACAATATGTCATATATTTGAATATAGGATAAATATTTTCCATCATATCTCATCATATAAGAATAAATTTTTCAACTGATAAATTTTCAACGTCATATCACATTATTTTTAACCATTATTAGCTAATTTACCCTTACAATAGTGATAAAATTTTCAATGATTTCTAATCATAATTCCTAAAAATAAGAATTCCCTATTTAGAAAATTTTAAACCTACTAATTTCAAATGTGTAATACATTTTATAAAAATTAATTCATTTATGTTGTAAAAATAATTTTTAAAATAAATCCACAAAATTTGATGAAAAACTGTGTTCCAGAAAAATATATTTTCCAAGAATAAGATGATATTAAAAAATACATGACTAGTAATCATCTCAATATGAGTTTCAATTCATATATTTAGATCTATAATATGTAAAATTCATTTAACTCATTCATCATTAGGTATTATTTTAATTAATTAAAAAGGAAAAACATTATTCACTTAGAAGTAGTTTTCTGAAAAATGGATTGCTAAGAATAAAAATAAACATATACCGAAATAAAATAAAATTTTGATTACAATGGAAATATTTATATTATGATTAGAAAAATTTATCTTATATTACTTAAAAATTAAATCCAACGCATAATTGGCCTTTTATGTAACACGATTTAATGAAAAAATGGTGGTTTTACAAAACATTACATTTTTCACTATTCAGTGAACAATACATATTTATTACAAAATATAAAAAATTTATCCACCTATAATTTGGATATAGTGATTTAAAAATTATTTTCATTTTTCCAATTACTATTTATAAAATGGATATAAATTAATTATAACATTTTCTAAAAAAATCAGTAAAAAATAATTTTTAAAGAGAAGTAACTTTAAAGAATAAATGTAATTTATTCCTATTTTGTTTCAAGAAAAAAAAATTAGATGAATATAATATTTATTTATTTAATTAATTAATTGTTTTATATAAATCCTTTGTAGAAACATTTCATAATTCAGTTATTCTTATTCAAACAAGACATCTCAAAGACTATTTTTTAAGAGTTATATTTAATTAATATTATTTTATGGTTTATTTAAGATTGAGGTTGCATGTGGTGTACCCTGTTGAAAATAGTTTTATTTCCAAAAAATATATATATAATAAAATCTCAGTGTATTATAGAGGTTATATTTGATATTTCTCATACCTCCTCACTATCATCAGGGGTATATGTTATTTCGATAAACCTAGATTCAGACGATGATGCGATGATGTTATTATTAGGGGAATTTTTATTGTTGACAAGATTAAATTTATCCTATGAATGGTTAGATATGATTGATACTACTAATATCATGATTATGGGGGGGTGTAACGAGGACACATTCTTTTCCTCTCCCTTGATGGTTGAGGTCTATTTGATCTATGTGCCACAGTTGACTCTCATAAATATCAATCGATCCATCCCTTGAATAGAGGTTCTCAAAATCAAAGTCGAAGTGAACAGGTGGTATAATAGTATATCATACAGTTATTGATGGCCACTTGGTTTGGTAAACTTATAGAAAGCCTAGCCTTTTTTCATATAACATTTCATGATTTTTAGCATAATTATACATTAGTGTACAAGCCAAGGATCGTGAAGTCTAATGTCTTTGAAAAATAGGTACATAAAACATAAAACATAGGTCTAAAAACTTCATTATTTAATCCCCATAATGTGGTATTAACATCCATTTTGCTCATAGATCTGAATAAGAAATCTTGGGGAACACATGAACCAAGGGATGAGCTAAGAATCCCAGTAAGGGAATGAACAAAAAAATAAAACATTAGCACATGAGTTAAGAGGTGTGTCATAATGATATCAAAAGCATGGAACATATGGAATAATAACATATAAACATGAGATAATATAAACATGGAATCATATAAATGTGGAAGAAACATGATGCATGAATTTAGTAAGAATCAAGGCTAACCGCCAAGATCGTTTCCCTTAGTAGCACAAGCCAAGGCTAACCTCCAAGACCGTTGCACATAACATCTCATGAGACATAACTTTACCCAATTCATTGGAGTGCTATCTGGGCACACCCATCCTAAAATTTTCATGAATATTCTTGCAACATAGATAACCATACATAATAAACCACACATAAACATAAGGGTACCCATGTAAATAAGTAGGTATCACAACCATGTCAAAAAGAATAATAAATGGGTGTATCATAAAAGTGTCTGTGAAAGAAAGGAACTAAAATATACATGGAAATTGATCAGTTAAATTGGACATGTATCATGGTGAGTGATTTCAACCATAATTTACAGCATTTAAGAGATGTATTTATGAAGCTCTAGAATTAAGACATTTTTGAGGCCTTTTAAGGAAAATACTATAGATCCTTTAAAAATAGGAAAGGGAACAATTATTTCTACAAATCTAGAAGTTAACCAAGAAGTTTTTCACAATAAAATAAATTATTTTATAAATAAAATTGTCTATTAAAATAGAATATTGAGTGTACTTGAAATTGAGTAAGAATTTGGGATGTTCCATTTAAATAGGTTTTCTTATCGGAAAAAATTAAGGATTGAATCATTTAAATACATGTGTTTCCCCAAAGGTGAATGAGAGATGGATATTGATACATGAGTTTTGAGCATATAAAAATAATTTATAAGTTATTCATAAAAATGAAAGATGACTTATTTTGGATAAAAAGAAAGATAGAGAAACCCAAAAGAATAAAGGCGGTTTGGGTAGAATTCCTTACGGAATAAAGGTATGGTATCATGTGTACTTAAAAGGTCATAATGAGAGATAAAGGGATTTATCATATTTTATAAATCATGAGGAAATTATAGGGAAGGTGGGAAATCATACCCCAAACATTAGGAATTATCTGTAAAACAGAATAACATAGAGTACATTCTTGAATAAAAGTGAAACAAAGAGGATCCATTACCTTAAGTCTGATGGTATTATTCACTTGATATTAAAGACCTGAATAATAAAATTAGGTTAATTAATTTATAATTCAATAACCTCGTATATATTGAAAATATTTATTATAACCTTTTTAAGTTCATTAAAAAACTTTTAGATATGTTATAAGGTTCAATTTCATTGTTCGGGTCCATTTACTTCATTGGTTTATATGGTCGGTTCACTTGTATTAATGTTTGAAGAATCTTGTAAAATTAATATGATTGTACAAAACTTGAGTTATATGTTATTAGTGAAAATAAAGGAGGTTACATGATTGTAAATTCCATTTTCTTACTTGGCATGAAGATGAATCATTATATAAATTATTTAATGATAAATGTTTGAGTTAATTGGTGGTTTTTGACCACAAGGAACATGTTTTATTTTATAAATAAAAGTCTTTTGTAAAAATAGGATTCAATGACCATATATGAGACATAATACATATATTATTGTCTGGTTCAACCATTAAAATGGTTACATGACTATAATATAAGACAATAACAAAAATTGAAAACCAGACTTTCTTGAATGCGGTAAATTAGCACATCTCAGATGGCATTTTCAATTAAGTATATATAGAAAATGAGAGAAGATGAAGAATTATTTCTTTATGATAAAAAAATATAGTAAATTTAACATACTTTAGTCATCACAACATTTATATAAAAGAATATTAGGAAAATAAGTAAAGAGATGAACTTGGAAATTAATGAAAAGTTTAGAGATCCCTTATGACAATTAGGCAGCCTAATGGTGTCTCTTAGAATTTCATAAAATGAATTGATGAGAGAAAAGAGAGTATCTCATCATATTTAAAACAAAAGGACAGTAATATTCATCCATAAAATCATTCCCCAACATGTGAAAAAGGAAATTCAAAGAGATATCATTAAAGAAGTGTTGACGAAAGAGGAGGTTGAAAGGTTCCATTGCCTTGTAGATTTACTCCTCAAACATGAATCTTGGGATCTTAGGGGCTTGAGGACACCTTTGAAGGAATACGTGTGAGGTAAAAACACTAGTTTTTCAAGGAGTATGGATTTGTAATGAAATAAAATGAATGGATTTTTGGGTATTTATAGTAAAAGAGATAATTTTTTATTAATTTAAAACAACACCTCATTAGTGGGTTTTGTAAAACCATGGGTCTGGCCATGGTATTTTCCCATGGTATAAGCCACATTGGACACCTAATATATTATTTTACTAAACAAAATTCAACCATATTTTTTTATTAATTATTATATCAGTATGATGTAATCAAATATACCGAAACTCAAAACTGTATTTTTACTATTCATAGAAAATTCAAGTATTTTTGAAAAATCAGAGAAATTTACCCTAATAATTTGAGAACATGTAGAATTGAAAAGTGAACTCCATTTTTGTAAAATAATTTTCTAATATTTTAATTTAATTTTTAAATTAAAACATAATTTATTCAACCAAAACAACAATAAAACTATAACTCTTTTATTACACCTCGAAAAATTAATCAAGGTTCCATAAAATTATCTTATAACCACAAGAAAATAAAGTAAAAATTTATGATTGAATTTTATGAAAATAAATTTCCATTTTAAATTATTTAATTACACATAAAATTATAGATAAAATATTTTTTACATACAAAAATACAAATTATTATACCTTGATTGTTTTTTTAATTTTAAGATATCAAAAATTGTATATGTACATTCATGGGTGAAGTTTCTATTTTTTACCGATTTTTTATTCCTTACTATTCATAAAGGTATGATACTATTCATAATGGTATGTTACTATTCATAAAAAATTATTTCTGTCTTATTAGATTCCAAATCACTTACTGATCACAATTTTAGATGATCGTTTTTCAAAATTAAAATAACACAAGTGACAAACTTATGTTTAAAGGTCACATAGTACTTAGTAGTTCATTATGTTTTGACTCCATGTTATTATACGACATAATTATAAGAATAGATTCCATTTAAAACTTTGGTTCATTATATTCTTACCCCCTTATGAAATTACTCCCTCAAATTTGCAGTTTACATTCTAGACCAAAAAAAGGTGTGGGTACTTTTCATTCATGCATCCTCTAGTTCCCATGATTCCTCTTCATACTTATAGTTCGGCCAGAGTACCTTGAATAGGTGATTAGTCTTTTTATGCAGAACTTTATCTCTAATATCCAAGATCATCATTGTCTTCTCCTCGTAAGAAATATCATATTCCAACTGTACCACCTCTGAAGAGACGACATGTGAAGAGTCGAGTATGTACTTCCTTAAGAGGGATACCAGAAATATATCATTTACATTGGATATGGTAGCTGGATGTGTGAGTCGATAGGCCACAACTCTGACTCGATCAAGGATCTCTAAGAGGCCTATGTACCTGGGACTGGGCTTCCATTTCTTTCCAAACATCATGACCTTCTTCCACGAAGATATTCTTATAAATACCATGTCTACCATGTTGAACTCAAGGTCTTGTTGATGATTGTCTGCATAATTCTTTTGTCAAATTTGGTCTACCTTGGTGTGTTGCTGAATGGTTTTCACCTTTTACACTATTTCTTTGACCATTTCAAGTCTAGGTAGCTTACGCTCACACACATCATCCTAACACGCCAGTGGTATGAACTTTTTCCCATAAAGGACTTCATATGGTGCCATTTAGATGCTCGAGTGGAAACTGTTGTTGGAGGATAATTCAAACAATGGAAGATGTTGGTCCCATCATCCTTTGAAGTTCATAGAACATGATCTCAACACATCTTCTAGTTTCTGAATGGTTTTCTCATATTGGCCATCAGTTTGAGGATGATATGTTGTACTGAAGTTTAGTTCAGTGCTTAGAGCATGCTGGAGACTTTTCCAGAACTTCATGGAGAATTTTGGATCAAGATAGGATAAAATAGATAGTGGTAATATATGAATCCTTTCCACTTCCATGATATAAATCCTTGAAATTTGATCCAATGATAAGTTCTCTCGAATCAGGAAAAAGTGAGTTGTCTTCGTATGATGAATCACAATGAACCATATAGCATTGCTTCCTCAAGATGTCCTTGGAAGTCCGGTGACAAAGTCCAAATTTATGTTCTCCCACTTCCATGATGGTATGGGAAGTGGTTTCATTATCCCCTTAGACGTCTGTTTTTCATCCTTCACTTGTCGATATATTAGGAACTTTGATGTATATTCAGAAATCTCCCTTTCATATTGACCCACTAGTAGTTCCCTCGGAGATCTCGATACATCTTTGTGCATCATGGGTGGATAGAGAAGGTTGAGCTATGTGAGTCATTCAGAAGCTCCTTCTTTATATATTGATCTAATGGTGCACATAATTGTGAAACCAAATCTTACTAATCCTTCCTCATCAATTATCTAATCAGAGGATTTTCCACTTCTGATAGCTTTCACCCTTTTTAGAAGTTCCACATTTTTCATTGAGCATCATTTATTTTATCCATTAGGGATGGTTGAGAAATAATTTTATAATGGATTGATGTTGTTCCTCTAATAATTATTTACATGTCTATCCTTTGAAAATATAAGAATATCATATCCTTTTCAATTCTCATTATTGATAAAGATGCATGATCCTTTCAACTTTGAGCATCTGACACCTTATTTGCCTTACCATGAGAGTATTTGATTGAGAAAACATAATCTATGATAAGCTATATCCATCTTCACTGGTGCATATTAATATCATTTTGTGTGACTATATATTTTAGACTCTTTTGATCAGTATATATCTCACATATCTCCCCATAGAGATACTGCCACCAAATTTTCAACTCAAATATCACAACCATGAACTTCAAATCATGTATGGGATAGTTTCACTAATGGAATTTTAGATACCATGAGGAATAGTCTATCACTTTATCATTTTGATTCATCACACATCCTAATCCCTTCTTAGAAGCATCACTATACACCAAAAAATTTCTCCACTTTATGGGAGTTTGAGTTCCAGTGCTGTGATTATCCTATTTTTTCTACTCCTTAAAACAGTCTTCACATTCCTGAGTCCAGAAAAACATTATTCCCTTCACTGTCAGCAAGGTCATTGGGTTTGAAAATCGTGAAATGTTCTTCACAAATCATGGATAATACCAAACTAGACCCATAAATCTCTGGATCTCCGTTATAAAAGTTTTCCTGCCCCACTCTTCAATCGCCTTTGTCTTGGAAGGGTCCATAGATATCAATTTTCTGGTGAAAAAATTCCCCAATAATGATACATCCCACATCCAAAACTCACCTTTACTATACTTTCCATACAACTTCTCACTTTTCAATGTCTTTAACATAGTATTCAAATGCTCCTCATGTTCCTCCTTTCTCTTAGAGTATATCAAAATATCATCAATAAATAATACCACAAAATTTTCAAGGTAATCTATAAATAATATATTCATTAAATCCATGAAAATGTATAGATAATTATTGAGTGGGAAGGAAGTCACAATGAATTCATGGTGTCTATACCTTATTCAAAATGAATTCTTGGGAATATCTTGCTTCCTTACCTTTAGTTGGCGATATTCTGACTGAAGGTCCACCTTAGAGAAATAACATGCCCCAAAAAGTTGATCAAACAAGTCATCTATCTATGGAAGGGGATACTTGTTCTTTATCATTAATTTTTTGAGTTCACGATAATAAATTTAGAGGATCATTAATCTATCCTTATTCATGACAAAGAGGACTGGTGCACCCCACTTTGAAGCACTCGTATAAAACCCTTCTCCAGATTATCCTATAACAGCTTCTTCCACTTCTCAAGCTCTACGGTGGCAATTCGGTAAGTTGTCTTTGAGATAGACATAGATCCATGGATATGTTCAATTGAGAACTAAACCTCTTTATCAGGAGAAAGACCATGCAACTCTTAAGGAATACATATGTGTAACCCCTCACGATGGGCTTGTTTTCAAGCATGATTTTCTCTTTGTCTCAAATATTTGAGCTAGATATGCTTGTTGATAAGGGAAAAGTATCCACACATGATACAGTGATTCTAAATAACATTAATCTTTCTTCTTACCCTTGTAAATAATTAGAGGATTCTTTGGGATGTGAAGAGTGATCTTACTTTCTGAACAGTTGATGTTTGCTTTGTATAATGATATAGAATATATGCCCATGATAGTGTCGAACTCCACCAAAGGAAGTATGCCAATATTTTTTGGGAGGTTCATTCCACAAACATTAACCAGGGAGGAGTTAAAAACCATGGACATAATAATTACACCATTAAATATCCTCACATATAGATTTTCCTCCAAATTTTGAGGTGGTGGTTGAATAGTTCTACAAAACTTGATATATATGAAAGAATGCATAGAAATAGAATCAAATAGCACGTTATCTACTCTTGAATGAATAACTATCATACCTATCCCCACATAATTTTCTAGATCCACCACAACTGTAGGGATAGCTTAAGACCTTCCTTATTGCCTTGATGGTTTTTTTGATTTCCTCTGACAACCCTTGGCATAGGGAAATTGTTTGTTTAATTCCCATGCTACTTGTAGATGTAACACTGCACCACTGGCTGAGCATTAATCTGAACCTTAACTTTTTCTTCCACATTAGTGGGATTTTTCATATCCCTTTGGTAGTTTTTATAAATATGACCAAACATTCTACATTTGAAGCAATTCTTGCTTCCCTTTAGATAGTTCCCAGGATTCTTCTTCCCACAACTTTTACTAGTGCGATATTCAGGCTTCTTTCCATCATGGGATTTGTTTGTTGAACCACCCATGTTGTTATATAATTTTTCCTTCTTTTAATTGGGCCCATGAGACCACTGAGAGTCTTCAAACTCCATTTCATCCTTGAGGGAACAATAAGAAATCTCCTCATAACTGTCAATGTCTAAAATTGCAAGCGCTTTTTGTAGACTCGGCTTTACTCTACTAAAGAAGTGATCTACATTGATTTCAGTGTTCATCTCAAATCCAGTGGAGAACCTTGAAATACTTGTAAATTTTTCTTCATACTCCCTGATGGACTCATCTTTATTCTTCTTGAGTCTAAGGAACTCTCTTTCTATCATGATATTGAGGGTTCAAGGAAAATATTTATTTAAAAACAACTTCTTTCATTCCTCCCAATCCATGGAATCAATTTCCTATTGGGACTTTGTATTCGTTATCAGTGTCCACCACTGATCAAATTTTTCATCAAAATAATAGACCGCCAGTACAACTTTCTCTTCTTCTGTGCACTGGAGGACAAAGAATATCTTTTCCATGGAGTTAATCCACTTTTACGTGAGGAGGGGATTAGAAGATCTGCTTAACATGGGAAGCCATTTCCATATAAAATATTATATGGAAACTTTCTCTTTATTTATCGGAAGAGGAAATTCTACATGATTAATGTTATTATTAATAACTTGATCCAACTAATCAATTACTATCATGATGTTTTGATAACTCGTTACCAACATATCAGGAATATCATCTAGACATTCATCACATTACCTTTCAAATTGATTGTTGGAATTTGTTCTTCTATTTTTGTCCATTAACTAAGAAAAAGAACGTAAAAATAAAGGGATTGAATACTCAGTTATTGAACATAAAAGAGGAAACTTTTGAACATAAAAGGATAAACTTTTAAAGGATAAGTATGTCCTAAAGTTTGATTCCCTATGTTTCAATCTAGGTTATCCTTGATCAATTTATTATCTTATATTATTATAGGTTTTCCCCTTAATAAAGGATTTTACCAAGCTCATGAATTACCAAGGAATATCCCCCAGAAGTGTCAATACCAAGAGTTCATTACGTCCCATTTTCATGTACCAGGATACCCCAGGTAAAGCCCAAAACATTTGTCACAGTTTTCACTCCTAGTTGCATCTGTTACAGATCTGCCTCTACCTGTTTGTATCTAGACCAGGAAATATTTTATTTATAAACCAATTAATCTATACCTACAAAACTTTAGGGATGTTTTCTCATACTTTGTTTCATCATTTATTTTCTTAATAATGTTCTCCATTACTTATCTCCAAAAATATCTATACCATCCTCTGATACCAACTATAGAGACCCTATCCTTTTTCATATAACATTTCATGATTTTAAGCACAATTAGACATCATAGTATAAGCCAATGATCGTGAAGTCTAGTGTATTTGAAAACGAGGTATATAAAACAAAACATAAAACACGGGGATAAAAAATCTTATTTATTTAATCTCCATAATGAGCTATTAACTTCCATTGTGCTCAAACATCTACATAGGATATCCTAGGGAACAAATGAATGAAGTGATGAGCTAAAAATCCCAGTAAGGGAATGAACATAACAATAAAGATTAAGCACATGAGTTAGGAGGCATGGAATAATGATATGGAATGAATTGAACAAATGAAATCATAATATATAAACATGAGATCATATAAACATGGAATCATATAAACGTGTACTAAACATAACACATGACTGTAATAAGATTCATGGGTAACTGCCAAGATCATTTCCCATTACAGCACAATCCAAGAGTAATTTCCAAGACCATTGCACATAACATCTCATGAGACTTAACATTACCTAATGCATTGGAGCGCAATCTAAGCACACCCATCATAACATTTTCCTAAATATGTTTTATACATAAATAATCCCACATAATAAACCACACATTAATATAAGGGTACCCATGAAAGGAATTGGGTATCACAATCTTATCATAAAGCATAAAAAATGGGTGTATCATTAAAGTGTCCATGAAAGAAAGGAACTAAATTATACAAGGATATTAATAATGTAATGTATCTATGTATCATGGTGATTGATGTGAAGTATAAATGAAAACATGTAATAGATTTATTTTTGAAACTCAATCCTTAAAATGTTTTTGTGGAGTTTTGAGAAAAATACTATAGTGCCTTTAAAAATAGAAAAGTGAACGATCCTTTATCAAAAACCATAAGGGAACCATGAATTTTTTCACAAAAAAAATGAATTATTGTATTAATAAAACTTTTTCTTAAAGTAGAAGATAGAGTGTACATGAAATCGGGTAAGAATTCGGAATGTTCCCATAAAATAGGTTTTCTTATCCGAAAGAATTAAGGAGGGAATCACTTAAAAACATGTATATCCCTGAAGGTGTATGAGGGATGGATCTTAAAACATGAGTTTATAGAATATAAAAATAATGCATAATTGGTTCATAAAAAGAAAAGAAAACATTTTGGGGTAAAAAGAAAGAGAGATCAACCCAAAGGAATAAAGGCGGTTCGAGTAGAATTCCTTACGAAATATTGGTATGGAATCAGGTGCACACAATAGGTCATAATGAGAGTGAGAGGGATTTCTCATCTTTTATAAATAATAAGGGATGTATAGAGGATGTGATATTTCATAACCCCAATATTATGAATTATATTTAAAAGTTCATAACATAGGGTATATTCTTGAAGAAAAGTGAATAGAGAGGATCCCTTACTTTAAGTCTGATGGTACTCTCCACTTGATATTAAGGAATTGAATAATAAAATTATGTTCATTAATTAATAGGAAAATAACCCCTTATGTGTGTAAAATATTTATTATAAACTTTTTTAGTTCATTCAATACCTTTTGGATTGGTTATAAGGCTCAATTTCATTGTTCGGGTTTGTTTTCTTCCTTGGTTTATATGGTCGGTTCACATCTATTCATGTTCGTAGAATCTTTTAAAATGGGGATAATGGTCAATAATTTGAGTTATATTTTATTAGTGAAAATACAAGAGGTTAAATTATTTAAAATTTCATTTGGTTACTTGGTATGAAGATGAATCATTATATAAATTATTTAATGATAACGGTTTGGGTTAATTGGAGGTTTTTGACCATAAAGAACATGTTTTGTTTTATAAATAAAAATATTCTATAAAAAAGGATTATAGAACTATATATGAGACATAATAAATATATTATGGTCTGGTGAAACCATAAAAATGGTTTCATTAAAATAATTGAAGACAATAACATAAATTGAAAACTCATTGTCCTTGATGCGGAAAATTAGCACATCTCGGAGGGTATTTTCATTTTAGTATATATAAACAAGGAAAGGAGACATGATGAAGAATTATTAATTTTTCTTGAATACAATAAATTACATATAAGGTACTGTATTCATCACAAAATTTTGATAAATGGATATGAGGAATGAAAAAAAAGAGATGAACTTGAAAATGAAAAAATGTTTAGAGATCCCTTAGGAAAATTTGGCAGCCTAACGACGTTGCATAAAATTTTATAAAATGAATTGATGAGGGATAATAAGGTATCTAATGATATATAAAAAAATTATATTAATAGGGATACATAAAATCAATCCCCAACAAATGAAAAATGAAATTCAAAGAGCTAACATAAAAGAAGTGTTGGCGAAAGAGGAGGATGAAATGTTTTTACCTTGTAGAGTTACTACTCACACTTGAAGTTTGGGATCATGGGGGATTGAGGTTCATAGAAAGAAATAATAGGGATGTAGAAACACTAGATCTTTTAGGAGGAGGTATTTTTAATGAAATAAAACGAAAGGATGTGTGGGTATTTATAGTAAAAGAGAGAGAATTGTTTAAAATTTTAAAAAGATAACTCAATAGTGGTTTTTGTAAAACCATGAGATTTCCTATGGTATTTTCCCACGGTATAATCAACTTTGGACACCTAATATCTTATTTATGTGTAAAAACGTCTAATAGAATTTTAACTAATTATCACAACATTATGATTTCATCAAATATACTGAAAACTCAAAACTGTATTTTTTCTATTCACAGAAAATTCAAGTATTCTAGAAAAATTTGAAAATTTCACCCTAACTATTTTCTGACATGTAGAATTAAAAAATGAACTCCATTTTTTCAAAATATTTTTCTAAATATTTTTAATTTAATTCTTAAATAAAAACATAATTTTTGTAACAAAATTAACCTTAAAACTATAAATTTTTTTATTACACCTTGAAAAATTAATCAAGGTCCCATAAAATTATATTATGACATTAAAACAATAATGTAAAATTTATAATGAAATTTTATGAAAATGATTTTATATTTTATATTATTAATTTAAACATAATATTTTAAATAAAATATTTTTTACATACAAAATACAAATTCTTGTACTATGATTGTTTTTTTCACTTTTAAGATACCAAAATTGTATTCGTACATTCATGGGTGAAGTTTCTATTTTTTTGTGCCAATTTTATATTCATTATTATTCATTAATTTTCATAATGGTATGAAAATATTCATAAGTGTATGTAAATATTCATCAAAAAAATTTGTCTTATAAGACTCTAAATCACTTACTGATCACAATTGGAGATGATCATTTTTCAAAAATAAAAACCCACAAGTGACAAACTTATGTTTAAAGGTCACATAGTACATAGTAGTTCATTATGTTGTGAATCCATGTTATTATATGAAACGTTCTTAAAAAGGCATTCCATTGATAACATTGGGTCATTACATTCTTCCCCCCTTATGAAATTTCTCCCTCAAAATTTCAGTTTATATTCTAGCATAAAAATAGGTGCGATAACTTTTCCTTCATTGCATCCTCTAGTTCCCATGTTTCCTCTTCATACTTATGGTTATGCCAAAGCACCTTGACCAGGTGAGTATTATTGATACGTAGAACATTATCTCTACAATCCATGATCCTCAATGAATTCTCCCTATAAGACCGATCATCCTCCAACTGTACCACCTCTAAGGAGAGGACATTTGAAGAGTCTAGTATGTACTTCCTTAAAAGGGATACATGAAATACATCATGTACTTTAGACATTGTAGGTGGAAGTACTATTCAATAGGCTATAGCTCCAACTTGATCATGGATCTCAAAGGGGACGATGTACCTAGGACTAAGCATCCCTTTCTTTCCAAACATTATGACCTTCTTCCATGGTGATATGCATAAAAATACCAACTCTCCTGATTTTAAACTAAAGGTATCATCGATGATTGTCTGTATAACTCTTCTGTCGACTTTTGGCTACCTTGATGTGTTGCTGAATGGTTTCCACCTTCTCTGCTATTTATTCGACCATTTCAGGTCCATGTAGCTTACGATCACTAAATTCATCCCAACACCCCGGTGTTATGCACCATTTCCCATAAATGTCTTTATATGATTCCATTAAGATGCTGGAGTGTAAATTGTTGTTGTAGGAGAATTCATCTAGTGGAAGATGTTGGTACCAACCGCCTTTAAAGTCCATAGAACATTATCTCAACATATCTTCTAGTGTATGAATGGTTTACTCAGATTAGCCATCATTTTGAGGATGATAGGCCATACTGATGCTCAGTTCTGTGCTTAGAGCATGCTGGAGACTTTTCTAGAACTTTGAGGTGAATCTCATATCACGATCGGATACAATAGATAGTGGTACTCCATGAATCATTTCCACATCATTGATATATATCTGTGTAAGTCTATCCAATGAGAAGTCCTCTCAAATCACGATAAAGTGAGTTGTCTTCGTTAGATGATCCAAAATTACCCATATAGCATTATTTCCTTTGGAAGTTCTTAGATGTCCATTGACAATGTCCATGGTGATGTTATCCCACTTCCATTTTGGTATGGGAAGATGTCGTATCATCCACTTATACTTCTGTATGTCAGCCCTCACTTATAGATATACCATGCACTTTTATATATATTCAATAATCTCCCTTTACATTTTGTCCTGCCAGAATTTTTCTCAGAGATCATGATACATCTCTATGTTCCCTTGGTGGATAGAGAAGGTTGACCTATGTACGTCATTCAAAAATTTCATCTTTTTCTCCGGATCTGATGGTACACATAATTGTGACCCAAATATTATGAATCCTTCCTTGTCAATTTTGAAATCAGAGGATTTTCCACTTCTGATAGCTTCCACCCTTTTCAGAAGTTCCACATCTTTTCTTTGAGCATCCTCTATTTTCTCCATGAGGGATGGTTGAGAAATAATTTGATAAAATAGTGAATATGTTCCTACCATAATGATTCACATGTGAATCCTCAGCCAATATAAGAATATTGGATCCATTTCAATTCTCATCATTGATAAAGATGCAAGATACTTTATACTTAAAGCATCTTCCACGTTATTTTCCATACCAGGATGGAAGTGGATTGAGAAGTCATAATCCTTGATGAGCTCTATCCTTTTTTGTTGGTGCATATTATGATCTTTTTGTGTGAATATATATTTTAGACTCTTCTGATCAGTATATATCTCTCACTTCTTCCCATAGATATAATGCCTCCAGATTCTCAACGCAAAGATCACATCTGCCAACGCCAAATCATGTGTGGGGTAGATTTTCTCATGAATTTTCAGCTGCCTTGAGCCGTAGGCTATCACCATATCATTTTTCATCATCACACAGCCTAATCCATTCTTATAAGAATCACTATACACCACAAAAAGTTATCCACTTGCTGGGAGTATGAGTACTGACATAGTGATTAGCCTCTTTTTCAACTCCATAAAACAGTCTTTACATTCCTGAGTCCAGAAACACTTTACTCCATTTCATGTCAGCTTGGTCATTGGGTTTGAAACTCATGAATAGTTCTTCACAAATCATTTATAATACCCATATAGACCCAAAAAGAAGTGGATCTCCATTAAAAATGTTGGTCTGGTCCACTCTTCAATTTCCATTGTCTTGGAAGGGTCCACAAATATCCCTTTTCTGGTGATAACATGCCCCAAGAATGATACTTCCTCCATATAGAACTCACATTTACTATAATTTTCATAAAACTTATCCATTATCAAAGTATTTAACATTGTATTCAAATTCTCATCATCTTCCTCCTTACTCTTGGAGTATATCCGAATATCATTAATAAAGACTACCACAAATGTTTTGAGGTAATCTCTAAAGACTATATTCATTAAATCCATGAAAATTGTTGGAGAATTAGTGAATCCGAAGGGCATCACTATGAAATCATGGTGTCCATACCTCATTATAAAGGTATACTTGGGAATACCTTTCTTATTCACCTTTAATTAGTGATATCCCGACTGAAGGTCCACCTCATAGAAATAACAGGCACCGAAAAGCTGATTGAGCTAGTCATCTATACATTGAAGGGGATACTTGTTTTTTATCTGGATTTTATTTATATAATGATAATCAATGCATAGGCACATTGATCAATCCTTATTCTTGACGAATAGGACCAGTTCTCCCCACAGTGAAGCACTCAGGTGTATAAACCCCTTCTCCAGATTCTCATGTAACTGATTATTCATCACTTCCATCTCTACGGTGGACATTCTCTATGGTGTCTTTTAGATAGGTAGAGATCCATGGAAAATTTCAATTGAGAACCTAACCTCTTGATTAGGATGAAGTCTAGTAAACTTTTCAGGGAATACATCAGTGTAATCCCTCCCTCATGATGGGCATGTTATCAAGCATGATTCTCTCCTTTGTCTCAATCATTTAAGCTAGATATTTTTCCCATAAGGAAAAAATATCAAAACTTGAGAAAATTATTCTAAAATAGATTCATCTTCCTTCTTAAACTTGTATGGAATCAGAGGATGCTTTGGGATGTGAAGAGTGATCTCTCTTTCCCGACAGTTGATGTTGGCTTTGATTAAAGATATCCAATCCATTCCTAAGAGAGTGTCGAACTCCACTAAAGAAAGTATGATAAGATTTTTTGGGACATAAATTCCACAAACATTAATTGGGAAGGAGTTATAAACCATAGATGCCATAATTTCCCCATTTTTTCCTCACTAATAACATTTACTCTAAATCTTGATGTGGTGGTTTAATTGTTCTACTAAACATGCATGATTTGAAAAAATGCATAGAACCAGAATCAAATAGTACATTCTCTATCCTTGAATGAATAACTAGTGTACTAGTCACCACATAATTTTCTAGCTCCACCTCAGCAGTAGCGATGGCATAATCCCTTCCTTGTTTCATTGGAGTTTTTGTTGATTTCCTCTGACAACCCTTTCCTTAGGGAAAGTTTTTGCATAATTCCCATTCTCCTTGTAGTTTTAACACAGCAACATTGGCTGAGTGTTGATCAGAACCTTCTTTTGTTTTCTTCCATGTTAGTGGGATTCTTCAAATCCCTTTGGAATTTTTTAGCTAGATGAACAAAATTTATACATTTGATGCAATTCTTGGTTCCCTTTTGATAGTTCCTAGGATGCTTCTTCCTACAAATTTTACATGTGGGATATTCTGGATTCTTTCCATCATGGGATTTTTTTGTTTAACCACTGATATTGTTCTCCATTTTATGCATCGTTTCACTGGGCCCATGAGACCACTGAGAGTCTCCAATATCTATTTCAACCCTGAGGGAACAATGAACAATCTCCTCATAACTATCAAAGTCTCGAATCGATAGTTCTTTTCATAGACTCGACTTTAGTCCTCTTGGGAAGCGATCCACCTTTCTTTCGGTGTTCATGAAAAATCCAGAAGAAGACCTTTCAAGCCTTGTAATGTTTTATTCATACTCCTCGATCGACTCATCTTCCTTGTTCTTGAGTCCAAGGAACACTATTTCCATCTTGAGATAGAGGGTTCGGGGAAAATATTTATTTAAAAACATTCTCTTGAATTCCTCCCAATCCATGGAATAAATTTCCCTTTGCGATTTTTTATTTTTGATCAGTCTCCACCACTTATCAGCTTCTCCATCAAAATGATAGACCACTAATACAAATTTCATGTCTTATGAGCATGGGATGACAGATAATATCTTTTCAATGTAGTTAATCCATTGTTCCATGAGGAGGGGATCAAATGATCCACTAAAAATGGGAGGCCTTTTCCACATGAATGATTCTATGTAAACTTGATCTTTCTATGGAGGATTATGTAATTCCATATGATTGATGTTATTATTCATAACTTGAGCCAGCTAAGAAAGTTCCGCCATGATGTTTTGAGCACCCATTCCCATAATATTAGGTATATCATTTGGGCATTCTTCACACTCCCTTTCATATTTATCATTGAAATGTGTTCTTATATTTCCCTCCACTAACTATGAAAATGAAAATAAAATTAGAGGTCTTGAATACATAGTTATTGAACTTTAAAAAAACTTTTGAACATAAAAGGATAAAATATTAAAGGATAAGTATATCCTAACTTTTGATTCCCTATGTTTCAATCTAGGTTAACCTTGATCTACTTGTTATCTAATACTCTTATGGGTTTTTTCACCTTAATAACAGTTTGTACCAACCTCATGAATACCCAAGGCATACCCCCCCCCCCAAAGAGTTTCAATACCAATGATGCAGTAGGGCCCATTGTTGTGTACCAATATACCATGGGTCAAGACCAAAACTCCTTGTCAGAGTTTTCACCCCTAGGTACATCTCTTTTAGAAATGACTCTACCTGATTGTATCCAGACAGGGATAAATTTCCTTAATAAACCACTTACTCTGTACTTACCAAAATTTAGGGATGTTTTCCTATAATTTTGTCTCATCCTTAAGGTTCTATATTCCTAATATCTAAAAATAACTTTACCATCTTATAATACCATCTATAGTGACCCTATCCTTTTTCATATAACATTTCATTATTTTATTCATAATTATACATCAAAGTACAAGCCAAGGATCATGAAGTTTAGTTTCTTTGAAAACCAGGTACATAAAACATAAAATATGGGGCTAAAAAATCATTATTTATTCTCCATAATGAGCTCCTAACTTCTTTTTTGATCACACATATACATAGGATATCCTAGGGAACACATGAACGAAGGGATGAGCTAAAAATTCCAATAAGGGAATGTACATAAGAATAAAGCTTTAGCACATGAGTTAGGAGGCATGAAATAATGATATCAAAATAGTGGATCATATGGAATAATAACATATAAACATGAGATTATATAAACAAGGAATCATATAAATTTAGAAGAAACATAACACATGACCTTAGTATGAGCAAGTATAAATGCCAATATTGTTTCTCATAGTATCAAAAGATAATGCTATCTTCCAAAATCGTTGAACATAACATCTCATGAGACATAACTTTACCCAATTCATTGGCGCGCTATCTGGGCACACCAATATTAACATTTTCATGAATATTCTCTCAACTTAAATAATCATACATAATAAACCACACATAAACATAAGGGTACACATGGAAGGAAATGGGTATCACAATCATGTCATAAAGCATAATAAATGGGCATTTCGTAAAAGTTTCCATGAAAGAAAGGAACTAAAATATACATGGAAATTAGTAAGGTATATTAGCCATATATCAAGGTGAGTGATGTCAAGAATATTTTAAAACATGTAAGAGATTTATTTATGAAACTCTAGCATTAAAAAAAATTTGAGGAGTTTGAAGGAAAATACTATAGAGCCTTTAAAAATAGAAAAGGTAAAATACTTTATACAAAACCAGAACTGAACCAGGATTTGTTTCAAAAAAAATGACAGATTTTATAAATTCAATAGTGGATTCAAATATAACATAGAGTGTACCTGAAATTGGGTATGAATTTGGGTTGTTCTTTTAAAATAAGTATGCTTATTGAAATGAATTAAGGAGGGAATCACTTAAAAACATGTATATACTTGAAGGTGAATGAGGTATGGATCTATAAAATGATTTTAGAGAATTTAATAAGAATCCATAAGTTTCTCATAAAAAAACACAACTTATTTTGGGTAAAAAGAAAGATAGATCAACCCAAAGGAATAAAGGCGGTACGAATAGAATTACTTACAAAATATAGGTATAGTATCACGTGTACTTAACAGGTCATAATGAGAGAAAAATAGATTTATCATATTTTATAAATAATGAGGGAAGTATAGGGAAGGTGATAAATAAAACCACAATATTATAAATTATATGTGAAAGGTCATAACATAGAGTACATTCTTGAATAAAAGTGAAATAGAGAAATTCCCTTACCATAAGTCTGATGGTATTTTCAACTTGAAATTAATGACATGAATAATAAAATTAGGTTAATTAATTAATAATTCTAGAACCTATTATATATGTAAAATATTTATTATATCCTTTTTATGTTCACTCAATAACTTTTGGATTTGTTATAATGTTCAATTTCATTGTTTGGGTCTGTTAGCTTCCTTGGTGTATATGGTCAGTTCATTGTATTCATGTTCATAGAATCATGTAAAATGGGGTTGATTGTAAAGAATTATATTTATATGTTATTAGTTCAAATATATGAGGTTACATGATTGTAAATTCCATTTGGTTACTTTTCATGAAGATGAATCATTATATAAATTATTTAATAATAACTCTTTGGGTTAATTGGCAGATTTTGAGTACAAGGAACATGTTTTGTTTTATAAATCAAAAACTTTTGTAAAAAAGGATTCTAGAACCATGAATGAGACATAATACATATATTATGGTCTAGTTCGATAATGAAAATGGTTTAATGACTATAATTGAAGACAATAACATAAATTGAAAACCCATCGTCCTTGAATGTAGTAAATTAGCACATCAGGGATGATATTTTCATTTTAGTATATATAAAAAAGGAAAGAAG
Organism: Viscum album; assembly: GCA_963277665.1. Classification (NCBI taxonomy): domain Eukaryota; kingdom Viridiplantae; phylum Streptophyta; class Magnoliopsida; order Santalales; family Viscaceae; genus Viscum; species Viscum album. Next base: position 1,319,154,065 of record OY728166.1, read on the forward strand.
GGATGATAATGAATTATAACTTTATCATGAAAAAAATCCATTACATGTATAGTACTAGAGTCTTTAAATTATTTGTATAAAAGGATATTATTAAATAAAAATAAAGGAGATGAACTTGAACTTGAAAGAAAAGTTTAAAGATCCCTTATGAAAATTCTACTACTAACAGTGTCACTTAAAATTCCATAAAATGAATTTATGAGATTGAAGAGGTTATATCATCATATGGAAAACAAAAGGAAATTAAGAGGGATACATAAAATAAATCCCCAACATATGAAAAAGTAAATTCAAAAATATAACATAAACGAAGTGTTGATGAAAGAGGAGGTTGAAAGGTTTATTTACCATGTGGAGTTACTCATTAAACATCAAGGTTGAGATCTTGGGGGCTTGAGGAAACCATGGGAGGAATAATAGGGAGGTAAAAACACCATATTTTATAGGAAGAGGGATTTGTAATGAAATAATAAGAATGGATGTTTCGGTATTTATAGTAAAATAGAGAGAATGTTTTATTAATTTAAAAAGACACCTCATTAGTGGTTTTGGTAAAAACATGGGCTTGACCATGGTATTTTCCAATGGAATAAGCCACTTGGGATACCTAATATCTTATTTTACTATAAAAATGTCAGCCAAAATTTTTATTAATTATTACATCATTATGATGTCATCAAATAAACCGAAAGCTCAAAACTGTATTTTTACTATTCAAGGAAAATTCAAGTATTTTAGAAAAATCCAAAAAATTCACCCTAAACATTTTTCAGTGTGTCGAATTCAAAAATGAACTCCATTTTTTGAAAATAATTTTCTAAATATTTTTACATCATTTTCTAAATAAAAACATAATTTATTAAACAAAATCAGCATTAAATTTATCACTTGTTTTATAACACCATGAAAAATTAATCAAGGTCCCCTAAAAATATCTTAACACCATAAGAAAATAAATTAAAATATTATGGTGAAATTTTATGAAAATGAATTTTCATTTTAAATAATTAAATTAAACAAAAAATAGTAAATAAAATATGTTTGACCTTCAAAAATACCAATTCTTATAATATGATTTTTTTTACTTTTAAGACGTCTAAATTGTATTTTTACATTCATGGGAGAAGTTTCTATTTTTTGATGATTTTCAATTAATTACTATTCAGTACTATTTATAATGGTATGTTACTATTCATCAAAAATTGTTTTTTTCTTAGCAGACTCCAAATCACTTACTGATCACAATAACAGATGACCACCTTTTGAAATTTAAAACACACAAGTGGTAAGCTTATGTTCAAAGATATCACAGTACATAGTAGTTCATTATTTTGTGAGTCTATGTTATTATATGACCTAACAATAAGAATGGATTCCATAGAAAACTTTAGATCATTGCCAATCTTCTATACATTAATACGACATTATGGTGATAATATGTTTTGTATAGTTCCTCATACAAACAATCTAAGATCAAGTTAAAAAAACATACATTACACATGAAATTTAATATCATGTGATATTTCCCTAACTAAAAAATTGTTTATTTACAATAGTACCATAAGATTAACAATACATCCCATAATAATCATTCAATAAAAAAAAATGTTCTGTTGTCTTTGAAATTATATATTTATGAAATTTATTTTTGAACACCTGTGATTATATTTCTACAATTGAGCCACACTCGACTCTAATTTATACTTACCATGATGTTTAATTATCTTCCCACCCTAAGTAACTTACAAATAATTATGGTTTGAACTTGAATGCACAAATAATGTAAATCCCATCAACAATCCATCATGGGTTATATCATAAGAATGAGAGAAAACACGAGATGCGGATAAATATTATATTAAAATAATATGGAATAAAATAGTTGTCTATAAGCCTTGATAGAGGGGAATGAAATATCATGAGGGAAAAAATATATCATAGAACAAAACTGCAGAATAACGAGACAATAAACACTATCATTGGAGCATAATCATAGTCAAACATATATTTCATTGTATGGAAATAATGGATAACATTAAAATAATTGAACTAAAATATGTGTAGAAATCATAAAATAGTAGAGAAGGAATCGCTTCCCATTTACCATAACATGATAGAGCATGAATACTCATATGATTCCTATAGTTGTATTTGAATTACAACACAAAGCCCATAATCTAGTAATGTTGGAATCACTGTTGTATTCCTATAACCATAGTATAGTAGGAATCATTTACTAATTTCCATTTTTATCTCATGACATATAAATCATTGACCAATATTTATTTATTTATATAAGACCCCACCCATGATATATATATATATATATATTTGTTTGGGTTTGTGTGAGAGTGTGTGAAATTATAACATAAAAATATTAATACATCAAACTTCACTTAATTAAACCATAGAAAAAATGTGTTTTTCATGAAAAAACATCATGAAAATCCCATAAACCATCCATAAGAAGAAGATATATGGTGGTATAAAATCATATACCCAATATAATCTATGTATGGTCAAAGGATGCTAACATAAGTGAAAAATCCCCTTTTAATATTATTGGACAAATCACTTTATAAAATATGAAAAAATACCCTGTATTGAAACTATTTATAAATCGTTAAAATTTATCTTTCATATGAAATACTTTTTATTTGATAAAACATTTTCTAATTTTACCTTTAAAAACAAAAAAGTTTTTCAGAAAATAAATTTATAAATGAAATATTCTTTTAACAAACTTCATTTTATAAGACATAAAAACACATGATTTATTCTTGATTAAAAACACAATACATTAGAATTCATTTTAAAATCATGAATTGTAATTTAAAAACAGTATTTTACTTTTTAAAGTTATAAAAATACTTCATTTTTATTTCACAATCATTAAGAAATAAAATCATTTGGAAAAATATTTTCAAATTTTTAATGATGCTTCATACATAATAATTTTCATAATAGTAAGAGAAACAAAAAATATTTTTTAGAAAATGTTTTTACCAAACTCATAAAAAAAGATATTTTGTGGTACATTAAAAATCATTTTAAAAAACTATAATTGAAAATTTTTGAAAAATATTACATTTAAAAAAGAATCTTCCATAATAGATCCTTGAAAACTATAAAAAATTTAGAGGATATTCAATATTGTAGATAAGAAATAAAATCATGGAAGAAAAACTATTAAAATATATTAAAATAATTTATTTGAAAACTCACATAATAGGAATGGAAAATAAGACTTACATTAAGAATGTGAAAATGGGAACTATAAAGATGACATTAGATTACCACGAAATTTGTTTCCAAATACAAAGGAGAAAATTTTGGGGTATATTGAATATGGACATGGAAGATAAACTTTTGTTAAAGGGGATGGTAATTATTTCTAATTACGATTAACTTTTTGAGAACTAAATTATTCTTGGTAAATAATTTAGTCAAAATGTCACTTTCCATAAATATGGAAATAAATATTATATAATCATAGAATAGAATAAATCCATCTTGTAAAACAATATTCAATATGGAATAACTATGACTCAATAACAAAAAAGTTGAGTAAAAAATACCCCTTACATCATTATTATCATTCAAATTAAAAACCCATGAAGGGTTGAACATGATATTGATTTTTAAATACCTTATATTTCCTGAAGAATTACAATTACGGTAATAAGTGAATAATATATACACAAAAAAGAAGAAATGTTTTGTTAATACACAACACATATCATTGAATAAAAATTGCGATTAAAATTATTTAACATGTGTTATTGATTTTTTTATTATTTCTCTAACCTCCTTGAGATCTTGATATTTATCTTGTAAATATCCATATAAATTGAGGAATTAAGATAAATAATTGGGAAAAATGGTTTGTGAACATGGTATGGGGTTCTAGGACAAGAAAAATGGCATAGTTATAAGAGAAAATTCTATGAAATATATATAGCATGAAGTGGTGAAAGTGATTTACTTTTATAAATGATGAGAAGGGTAATTTTGAATGTATCTGTTATATTTAAATAATAGATTAACACTATTCAGGGTTTAGTGGATCCAAAAATTCGAAATAATGATCTTATGGGAGATTATGGACTGAGGAATCCTCAATTATGAATTTTCATATATGTTTTAATCATGTTTTAGTGATTTACCATTAGATTTTTATACTTTACTATTTTGGTAATTACCTTGTTAACTTGTTTTTAAGTATAGAATTTTCATTTCACTAAAAATATAAGATAACCCAACTTAACAAAATTTATCTTTCTGTACCCGCATTTAGGTTCCATATAATCTAATTAAATTTCAATAAAAGTGAGTACTATTTTTAAATTAAAATAATAAATATAATCAAAACATTTTTTTAAAAGAAATGTTGCATCAATTATTAAGTGTACTTGATATTATTTTGTATTGATTACTAGTTTAATGAGTGTAAATATTTCAACATATAGATTTAAAAATTATATTAAATACATTTGTTAGCAGATATTAATTTATTTTATTATATAAAAGTAACATAATGTTAATATACAAATTCTTTAACATAACCGTTTTACTATTATCACTACAATTATCTTTATTCCTAGTAATTTTATTACTATACATAAAAACAAACTTTATCTTATTAAATAATTTTTATATATCAATATAATATATTAAATCAATTTTCAATATTTTAATTCTATAAATGATGAAGAATTATTTTTAATGTAACTGAATAAAAATATTTTTTAGGTTAAATGGTTACTTATGTTTCCCAAACATAAAACATGGTTTTTAAAAATTGAATGTAGTTTTATTAAATGATTTAATTTTATTTATAAACATTTAGTTTTTTATCTAAAATTGGCTTCAAAAAAATTTATTTCATTCATGTAATATGATAATGTCATAAAAATGGTGGTATTAATGAAATCAGTATTTTTTCACTATTCACCAAAAAATAAATTATTTTACAAATATATAAAAAATTAATAGAAATATAATTTTAAAATTATTAATTAATAAGGGTGTTAGTTTAATTAAATTTAAATTATAAAATATATATATTTATATTTTAAATGAAAGAAATTATATAAAGAAAAAATATTTTTTTTCAGAAAATTCCATTTTAAATAAATAATTGTTCTTATATCTATTTTCCAATTTCTAATTGATTAAAATAATTTTATATACTAGAAGTTTTATTAGTACTAAATTTTCTTAATAATATTCATCTAATATATTTTGGCTCATTTTTGTGCGATTTTACGCATTAAAGAATCTATGAACAGAATTCTTATTTAAATATATATTATATTGTAAAATCTCATGTTGTTATATTCTCCCCCTAATAAATCGTATTCTTGGTATTTTTTTTTGTAATCACTAATTAGAAAAATAAGGGTGTTAATAAGACACACATGGATGAGGGTATAACTTCAAGAGCGATATCAACATTACAGACATAGGAAACATATCCTTTCCCCTAAAAATAGGAAAATACTAATATTGAGTTTTTCTATAAGAATTTCATCCAATAATATATCTTTATTTGGTATCAAGACCCTCATTATATAATTTTCTTCAAAGGGTGTTTATAATCATCCTTTCATTGATAGAATATAATGGGTTGATATGAAATGTGATCTTGATATTCCAATATATTTTATTTCTCTCAAATTAGATATAACCAATCCATTTCTAAAATTTCAATAAATTCATTTAAATGAAGGATAATAAGATTTTCGTGGAGAAAAATTCTATAAAATTCAGAATTAAAAACAATAATAAAAAAACTACATGTTTTTTTGATATCGAAATCATCAAGTTGGTGATTTAAAAATCTTTTAAAGTGTTTTAGATAAACTAGGGTTCATGGAATAGACAAATAATCACACGTTCATAACGTTGGAGTGTAAGATAATTGTGCCTTAATTATTAGAATCTTCTCCAATGGGAGTGACAACCTAGGAAATCTATTTTACCTTATTTTATAAGGTTTTTTAAGCCAATTATCTTTAATATCCCTTGGATTGGGGATTCAATTTTAAAATTCACCAAATCCTTGTAATTGATGCACTGGAGCATTGATGTAGTGTATATTGGTACGTTCTCTTCCTCAATTGTGTTAATTGGTCTTTTTTTATTTCTTTAGAATGTATGTTCCATATTAAATAATCTACAAAAAATAAAAAAAACATTCTTATTTCACTCAAAAAATCACCTAGGTAGTTTTACCACATTTTGACATAAAAGTAATTATAATTTTCTTCCTAAATGAGATTAATCTTCTATGTTCGACAATGTATAATTTTCCTTTTAATTTCTCTATAATAATAACATTCATCATCTTCTGTATCCTCCTTATGAGAACATCAAAAAAATTCTTTATAGATACTAAAATAATGTATTGCTAATTTCCTTTTAAAAACAATAATTATGATCCTACAATATCATTTTATCTAACCTTTTGGGTAAGTAACAAAAATAGAGGGTTACCTTTTATGTTTTGTGATGTTTTCTTCATAGCTTTCAATGGATGAATTATTTTTCTATTTCATCTCTATAAAGTCTCTCTATATTTATGTGAAGTATCTGGGGTATATATTGGATCGAAAATGTAGATGTATATGTATATTAGATGGAACAATACAAGAGGGAGGGGGTGAATTGTAGGATTAAAATATTTTTGTTTAATTACACAAGAAATTAGTTAAAATGATCTTAAACTAATACAGTTCACATAAAAAACAACCACAATTGTATTGAATATAAAGGTATGATATGATGTAATACTATATGAAAAGTAAAGCAATTGTATTCAAGATGAATACAATAATCAGAGTAATAAAATAGTGAAGGATTCTACTATAAATCTTATAGAATCAATCGATACACTATGTAACAGTATAATTGTAATTGAAAAAATTACAAATGAATATGGAATGAAGAAAGGATAACAATACAATTCTCTTTCTTAAAACAAATAGTAGCGGAAATGAAAAAGTATTACAATTCATTTGACCCAAAGAGAAGGGTTATCCTTTCACCTAGGATAACAGGTCTGTCTTACCACCACTATGGTAAGCCCTTGATATGACGATCGGTATGTCTGTCTTGCTATCCCCGCAAGCCCTTGATACGATGATCGGTACGTTTGTCTTGCTATCCCCGCAAGCCCTCGATTTTGCAGGTAATTAGCACCTCAATCTTTCAAACACTTGAAAGCCCTCGATATGAGGATCGTTAGCACTGTCAGCCTATCCCTGGTAGCCCTCGATCGTTATCACCTGATCGGTCACACAAAGCAAAACAAAGCATTTATTGAAATACAAAAACTAAGAACGGGACGTTCACATTTTGTAGTTTCAAGTCTTTCACACAAAGCAGGAGAGAAGTCACAACATCTCTCTCTAGAACTTGATAGAAGCATAGAATGATCAAAGTCTCTCAGTTGTACTTCTCAACATCAAATGACATCCTATTTATAGGCCTCAGGTTCCAAAATTCATATTTCTCCCAACGGTCATATTTCTCCAAAAAACTTGGAGGGACTTGAACACCTGGCATTATAATGGTCATATTGAAACAGAAAACATGACATCATTTTGATTAGTTTATAACTAACTCCAAGAAATCATTTTGGTTTAAAACAAAAGATATATAAAGATGATAGACATGAGTACGAATGACATGTAAAGATAAATAATAAAAACAAGCATGCGATAGAAGTAAAATATGAGTTCTATAAGTATTACTTAGTGTAATATATTAAAATGATATAAAGTGAGTATAATGTACAAAAGACAGTATGATTGATAGAGTCAGTACGATTGACAAAGTCAATACAATTGATAGTGTCAGTATGATTGACTAAGTCAGTACAATTGACAGAGTCAGTACGATTGACAGAGTTAGTACGATTGACAGAGTCAGTACGATAAGCATAGTCAGTATGATAAGTATAGTCAGTACGATAAGCATAGTCAGTACGATCATCATAGTCATTTGTGATTTCAAAAACAAGATATAAAATTCAAAAGAGATCTTTTGACTCAACAATCTCCCCCTTTTTGGAAAGCACAAAACATAAAGTAAAAACAAAAATAAAATCTTATCTTCCCTTGAGTTATTGGAATCTATTCTGAATAAGAAATTGAATACAACTAACTCCCCCTTGGGTATGTACTTTTCCTAAGGATTGTATTCGTAGATTTTCTAGGATTTAGAATTATTTTATTAAAACATTCTCCCTTTGTAAATCATTCTCCCCCTTTATAAAACATTCTCCCCCTTTGTGATTTACAAAACGAATGGGGTAATCTTGAGTTTCCGGAAAGAGTTAGAGAAAATAAATGCAAGACAATGGGAAGGGTAACATAAATCTAATTACAATTACAAAGGTTTATAGAGTTCATGAAATGAGTATGGAAAAATACAACACACATTTGTTTTCTATTTCCTTTTCTTTCTTTATAAGCTCATGAAGAACGACTTTCATCTTTTTTATTTCCTTCTTGTATTCAGATATATAATCACCCTGGGATCTAAGAATCTCTTGTTGGTTGGCAAAAAGCTAATCCTGATTCTTGATAGTCTACTCATAGACTTTGATTATGTAACAACCCAATCTTGTTGAGTAGTATATTAACTTACTCTTAATGATTTAATAGAGATGTTATTGGTTAATGCAGAAAGAGGATTCGATGGCTTCATCTAGTAGACTCGAACCATATGAAGCCCACTTATCAGAGATTGGGAAGGAGGTGGCATCTTTGGGCTTCGCTTTGGACCAAGCCCAAGCCAAACTCCAGCGTGTCAAGCTTGAACGGAAACGCCTTCGGGAGAAGTTCAAGTTAATATAGATTACTACTAGGGAAATGTTATCTGAGCCTCCCTCAGATTCTCTCACCATAGCACACCTTACACTTAGGTCATATGCCAGTGTTATAAGGGGATATGTGACGAGACCCTAGTTTCCTTGTGTGATCCTTTGGGATGAATAAATTGAGATTTCTTCCTTTAGTGATGTTTGTGAAATTTCAATTGTTCATATAATTTTAGGATATATTTTATTGATGAATTTTGAAAAAGGGATATTTTAAAATATTTATGTAAACCCTAAATAATTAATGATGTGTAACAATTTTCAAAAAATAGTCTTCTACAAAAGTGTTCAGTAAGGAATTTGGAGTCTAATAAGATCAACTTAATTTTTGATGAATAGTAAATTATGAATAGTGATTTTACGCTTAGGATTAGTAATGTGACCAAATGGATTAGTAATTTCACTCAAAGAAAGTTTTAATATAATTTAGACACCTAGATTAAGTAATGTGATTCAATAAAATGGGTAACCAACGGTTTCATAAATTATTAGTCAAGTATTAGTTTCTGGGGGTGAATAGTGTTTTTTAATTAAAAATTAAATTAAAAATATTTAGAAAAATATTTTTATAAAATGGACTTTATTTTTGAACTCAGAGCACCGATATTATGTTATGGTAATTTTTGGGGTTTCTTCTAAAAAATGAATTTTAGGTGAATAGTATTTTTATTTAAAAATTAAATTAAAAATATTTAGAGAATTATTTTTATAAAATGGATTTCATATTTGTAATCAGAGCATCGATATTTGGTTAAGGTGAAATATTGGGTTTTTTCTGAGAAAGATGAATTTTCAGTGAATAGTAAAAAACAGTTTTAGGGTTTCGGTATGTTTAATGACATCATTGTTGTGTCATAGTGATGTCATGAGATATTTTAAGGGTTGGCTGACCTAAGGTGATGAATTATTGTTTTGGGGGCCCCATGTGGCCTAACTTCATGGGAAATATCATGAGAGAGCACATGGTTTTGAGAAAATCACTTGTGAGGTGTCCTTTGGCCATTAATGCGTTGTCCCCTCACTTTCCCTATAAATACCAAGACCTCCTCTCATAATTTCGACTCAAAAACCATACTAAATGAATTTATGGTCTCCTTAACTCCCAAGGAGTCCTCCCAAGGTTCCCCCAAGCCCTCAAGGTCCAAACCATTGAGTTTTAAGAGTTACATTTTAAGGTAAGTGATCCGACCTCTCTCTTCTTTTCAAGTAATCTCTTTTATGTCATTTATTTTATACTCCATGTTCTTATGTTGGAGGATGTTTTTATATATTCATATTACTTCCCTTTCCATGTTCATATGATGAGAGACCCCATCTTTCTCTCATCAATTCGTTTTAAGAATGTTTAAGTGGCGTCGTTAGGCTGCCGAAATTTTAAGGGGATTCTTTCACCCTTCTCATTCTTTTCAAAGATCTACTTTCATGTCAAGTCTTTCAAGTTCCGTTTTAATTATTTTGGGATATGATCTCTATATCTATCATACTAAACTCTTATTTTCATATGATGAGGGACCCTATTTGATCTTTTCAATTCATTTTTGATGAAGTTTAAGTGACGCCGTTAGGCTGCCGAATTTTGATAAAAGAAATCTAATTTTTGTCTTCCTTCCATGTTTTTCATTTCAAATGGAATGTCCTTAAAATTTCATTACCATGTTCATATATCCTTATTATTATGTCCCTCTACTGTTTTATGGGTCATTTATGAATGTTTTACCCATGTACCCTCTCTTTTCAATGTTTTCTAAAACCCCGAAACATAGCCGTTATGCTGCTGAATTTTTGTCTCAAAATGCCTCTCTCTTTTCTCAAAATTATTTTATGTTATAAATTGAATACTAAAATCTATTATTTCTATAGGGGTATTCACATATATATCAAAATGTTCAATTTTAAATTCTGGGATTTACATATATGAAACCCGCTTTCCCTTTTTCCGTGGGTATAAAGTGACATAAAGATCACGTCTTTAAAGCAGTTTTTAAAACGTTATGATTATGAAATGAAACCCATTTATTTTATGCTATATGGGTTATTTATGAAATTTTAGATGATGATATATTTGTATCACATGATTATAAAGAAAAATTTAAGGGTGCGCCCTGATAGCGCTCCAATGCATTGGGTAATGATGTAACCACTAGAGATTACAATTTTCACGATACCTTGGTGAATAACCTTTGTAATTTTCAAATGACACCTTGGGGTGGAACTTGGTGATATGTTCATTATTTTCTATGTTAAATGATGTATCCACATCTTCAAGTTATGAAAAATGTTATTTTTATTATGATATATCTCATGATTTCTGTCTCATGCCATAAAGTTCTTTTCATGACCTTATTGAAGTATCTCAAGTTCACATGTAAATTGTTTCTCCTGTTTTCCTTACTGGGCCTTCTGCTCACCCTTTCTTTGATGTATGCCCCTAGGTTATGAGATTCAGTAATGAACCTTGGATTAACTTAAAGATAATCCTTTCAAGTGTTTAAGAAGAATGATTTATGTTGTTTTCATTTATTATCTTCCTGGTTTCCAAGACACTAAACCTTAAAGATCCTCAGTTTTGTGTAATTTAATGAATGTCTATGTTATAAAAATACGGGATGCTATAGTTGGTATCAGAGGATGGTTTAGTTATTTGTGGAAATTAGGATATAAAAACTTTAGGAAGAACCCTATAGAAAAGTTTAAATATCTGAAAACTTCCTGGTATTTTGGTAAGTATTGAGTAAGTGGTTTATCAAACAAATACATCCCTATCTGGATACGAGCAGGTAGAGGCGGCTCTGGCACAGATGTACATAGGGGTAAAACCCAAAAACACCGCTTTGAGTTAGACTCAAATGAGAACTGGTGCATGATAACGGGCCTTGCTGCACTCTTGGTTATGACACTCCCAGGGGATATGTTTGGTTAATCACAAGATTTTTATGAATCATTATGAAGGAATTATAGAGAAGTGTAATTGTTTAAGCATGAAGTCTTAGTTAAAAGATTCATAAATGAAATAAGTTTCTCACTAAGGTTTTATTCTTTTAGAAAATGGCGGGCAATAGGAGGAACCGTGCAGATGGTGACCGCAATGCACCATGTGCTGACAACCCTCCGATGGAAGCCAGAATGGAAACATTCATGCGAATGATGAACCAACTGACACAAGTTATGAGTAATAACTTGAATCAAGCTGAGATCCTGATCTCACCACGAAGGGAACAACATTCTGTTGAGTCCTTTATGCCTCAACAACCACCATCATTCAGTGGATCTACTAACCCTTTGGTTTCGGAACAATGGATAAGCTCCATTGAAAAGATCTTTTCTGTACTTCATTGTTCGGAACAAGAAAAATTCACCCTTGCTGTTTACCACCTAGAGGGAGAAGCTGATCAGTGGTGGTCACTGATCAAAAACACAAAGCCACAAGGAGAGATGGAAGCTATGGAGTGGGAAGAGTTCTGGGGAATATTATTTAATAAGTATTTCCCTCATTCCATGAGAATGAGAATGGAGAAAGAGTTTCTCGAGATGAAACAAAAGGAGAACGAATCTGTCGGAAGCGATGAGATGAACTTCACCCGACTTTCACGATATACCTCAAGCTTTGTCATGGACCTTAATGGGAAGGTTGATAGATTCTTTGGTGGACTGCGACCTCATCTACGGAAGAATCTTGCCAACAGGGACTATAATAGCTATGAATAAATAGTTCGAAGTGCTATGAAAGTCGAGCTAGAGTTTGGTGAGACACAGTGGTCTCATAAATCAAATGAACAGAAGAGGTCTTTAGAGCCCAATTTAGGGAAGATTTTTGATCATGGAAGAGGTGGAAAGCAAATGAAACTTACCACATGTAATAAATGTGGGAAGAAGCATCTGGGGAACTACTTGATCGGAAGTGGCAAGTGCTACAAGTGTGGAAGAGAAGGCCATATTTCTCGGAATTGTCTTAGTGATGTGAAACCTCAACTTCCCAACACTAACGACCGAGGAAAGATGGTTCTAGCCCTACCCGAAGACACATGATTCAAGTGTGGACAGCTTGGGATCTTTTCTAATCAATGTCCAAATCTAAGGGCGGTGGAGGGGAATCACCATCAACCTCAGCAGATGCCAAGGGAGCAAGGCCGTGCTTTCGCTATCAAAACAACTGAAGTTGAAGTTCCGAACGATGTGGTAGCAGGTTCTCTTGTAGTCCTCTCAAAACTAGCAAGTAATTTATTTGATTTTGGTTCTATGCATTCCTTTATTTCCTCCAAGTTTGCAAGGAATATAGAATCAATCCCCGAACTGCTAGAGGTAGAGTTGTCAGTCAGGACTCCAAGTGGGATTATCCTTGCATCAACAGTATTTAGAGACTCTAGTGTTTACTTTGGTGAGAACAATCTTATCGCAAATCTAGTAGTCATTCCCATGATGGAATTCGACATTATACTAGGGACGGACTGGCTCTCAAAGTATAATGCTAAGATCAAATGCAGAAGTAAGGAAACATCAGTAGTCTTGAATCAACGACCTACAGTTATCTTCCAAGGAGAGATATCCCGAACTGATCCCTATCTAGAAGCACCTCATATAGCTTTCTTTATGGAGTTAATCGGTGATGATGAAGAAGTAAAAGAGAGCATAAAAATAGAAGATGTTCTGATTGTTCAGGAATACATGGATGTATTTCTGGAGGAGTTACCTGGACCTCCCCCAGAAAGAGATGTAGAGTTCTCTATTGAACTAGTACCTGGATCACAACCGATATCAAAAACCCCGTATAGAATGGAAAATGTGGACCTAGAAGAGTTAAAGAAACAACTCCAAGACTTGATGGAGAAGGGGTTTATCCGACCGAGTGTGTCTCCTTGGGGAGCACCAGTTCTCTTTGTGAAGAAGAAGGATGGATCAATGCGGCTATGAATTGATTATAGAGAAATAAATGGGATCACAGTGAAGAACAGATAACCTCTTCCAAGAATTGATGATTTATTTGACCAACTTCATGGGGCTCAATTCTTCTCTAAGATTGACCTTTGATCTAGTTATCATCAACTGAGGGTGAAGAAGGAAGATATTCCAAAGTCCGCCTTCCGATCAAGATATGGGCATTATGAGTTTACTGTTATTCCCTTCGTCTTGACTAATGATCCTGCTATTTTCATGGATTTGATGAATAGAGTCTTTAAGGACTACCTTGATAACTTTGTGGTAGTTTTTATTGATGATATTTTGATATATTCAAAAATTCGTGAGGAGCATGAAGATCAACTAAGGGTTATTTTGAAAACTCTGCGGAAGGAGAGGCTCTTTGTAAAGTTTAGCAAGTGTGAGTTTTGGTTATAACAAGTGGCTTTCTTGGGGCACATTGTAACCAATGAAGGAATCTCGGTAGACCCTGCAAAGACAATGGTTGTGGAGGAGTGGCCTCAACCCACAACAGTAACTGAGATTTGTAGTTTCCTTGGTTTAGCGGGATATTATAGGAGTTTTGTGAAAAACTTTTCATGGCTTTCTAATCCACTAACCAAGTTGACTCGAAAATGGGTTAAGTTCATCTGGACAAAGGAGTGAGAGGAAAGTTTCCAAGATCTGAAGATGATATTGGTTACTACACCTGTGTTAACACTACCCTCTATCGGAGAAGGATTCGTTATTTTTAGCAATGCATCTCTGAAAGGGCTTGTGTGCGTCCTCATGCAAAATGACAAGGTAATTTCTTATGCATCTCGACAGTTGAAGATTCATGAGAAGAATTATCCTACACATGATCTAGAGATAGCGGCAGTTTTTTTTCTCTAAAGATATGGAGGCACTATCTCTATGGGGAGAAATGTCATATACACACTGACCACCAAAGTCTAAAGTATATTTTCACACAGAATGAATTGAACAAGAGACAAAGGAGATGGTTGGAGCTTATTAAAGACTATGATTGTTCAATTCATTATCACCCTGGAAGAGCAAACAAAGTTGTGACTGCGTTAAGCAGGAAAGACCCTGTTGTTCTGGAAACAATGACGATCCTAGAAGATCCCTTGATTAACGATCTAGTAAAACTGGACATGGGAATTATAAGGAAAGGGACATCATCAACCCTATCCCAAATGATTTCTCAACCTTCATTACTAGAGAAGATCAAGAAGGCTCAAAAATAAGATCCTTTGCTACAGGAGAGGTTGGAGGCTGTAAAAGATGGGAAGTTCCCTAATTTCAATATTGATCAAGAAGGTGTATTGAAATTTCATACAAGACTGTGTGTTCCATCTATTCCGGAGATAATGAAAGAACTGATGGATGAAGCTCATAGCTCTATTTTCTCTATAAATCCAGTAATCACAAAAATGTATAGAGACCTTCGTGATCATTATTGGTGGGATAACATGAAGAGGGAGATTGCTGATTACACTACAAGGTTCTTGGGGTGTCAGCAAGTAAAGGCAGAACGAAAACTTCCTAAGGGGGTATTACAACTGCTACCCATACCTGTATGGAAGTGGGATAATATCACTATGGACTTTGTAACTGGTCTCCCAAAAACGTCCAAAGGAAACAATGAGATATGGGTTATTGTGGACCATCTCACCAAGAATTCCCATTTTATCTCTATTCAAGAAGATTTCTCTCTCAATCAACTTTCCAAGATATACGTAAAGGAAGTGGTAAGGCTGTATGGGGTACCACTATCCATCGTGTCTGATCGTGATCCATGATTCACATCAAAATTTTGGAGAAGTCTTCAGCATGCTCTGAATACTGAATTGAATTTTAGTATGGCCTATCATCCTCAAACTGATGGCCAATATGAAAGGACTATTCAGACATTTGAAGACATGCTGAGATTATTCTCAATGGAATTTAAAGGTGGATGGGATCAACACCTACCATTAGTGGAGTTCTCCTATAACAACAGCTTCCATTCGAGTATTCAGATGGCACCCTATGAAGATCTGTATGGAAAGCGATGTAGAACTCCTACTTGTTGGGATGAAACTGGTGAGAGAAAGCTTCTTGGGCCTGATCTTGTGCAAGAGATGACATAACAGGTCCATTCCATCCAACAACACATAAAGGCTGCTCAGAGTTGGCAGAAGATCTATGCTGACAATCATCGAAGGGACTTGGAGTTTGGTGTTGGCGACAAATTCTTCCTTCGAATTTCTCCATGGAAGAGAGTCATGCGGTTTGGGAATAAAGGGAAGGTCAGCCCTAGGTACATTGGCCCTTATGAAATCCTTGATCTCATAGGAGCAGTGGCCTATCGTCTAGCACTTCCACCAAACCTAGCTCAAGTTCACAATGTCTTCCATGTATCTCTCTTGAGGAAGTACATACCCGACCCTTCGCATGTACTGAACCAAGAGGTGGTACAACTGGAACATGACCTCTCTTATGAGGAGCGGCCAGTGGAGATCTTAGACCGTAGAGACAAGGTTCTACAAAACAAGACTACCCACCTTGTGAAAGTGTTGTGGAGGAATCATAAATATGAAGAAGCGACTTGGGAGCCTGAGGAAACGATGAAGCAAAAGTACCCTCACCTTTTCGACTAGGCCTTAAGTATAAATTTCAGGGACGAAATTTCTTAAGGGGGGAAGAATATAATGACCCAATCTTTTTGAGTAGTATATTAACTTACTCTTAATTATTTAATAGAGAAGTTATTGGTTAATGCAGAAAGAGGAGTCGATGGCTTCATCTAGTAGACTCGAACATTATGAAGCCCACTTATCAGAGCTTGGGAAGGTGGTGGCATCTTTGGGCTTCGCTTTGGACCAAGCCCAAGCCAAACTCCAGCATGTCAAGCTTGAACGGAAACGCCTACGAGAGAAGTTCAAGTTAGTAGAGATTACTACTAGGGTAATGTTATCTGAGCCTCCCTCATATTCTCTCATCATAGCACACCTTACACTTAGGTCATATGCCGGTGTTATAAGGGGATATGTGACAAAACCTTAGCTTCCTTGTGTGATCCTTTGGGATGAATAAATTGAGATTTATTCCTTTAGTAATGTTTGTGAAATTTCAATTGTTCGGATAATTTTAGGATATATTTTATTGATGAATTTTGAAAAAGGAATATTTTAAAATACTTATGTAAACCCTAAATAATTAATGATGTGTAATGATTTTCAAAAAATGGTCTTCTACAAAAGTGTTCAGTAAGGAATTTGGAGTCTAATACGATCAACTTAATTTTTGATGAATAGTAAATTATGAATAGTGATTTTACGCTTAGGATTAGTAATGTGACCAAATGGATTAGTAATTTCACTCAAAGAAAGTTTTAATATAATTTAGACACCTAGGCTAAGTAATGTGATTCAATAAAATGGGTAAAAAATGGTTTCATAAATTATTAGTCAAGTATTAGTTTTTGGGGGTGAATAGTGTTTTTAATTAAAAATTAAATTAAAAATATTTAGAAAAATATTTTTATAAAATGGACTTTATTTTTGAACTCATAGCACTGATATTATGTTATGGTAATTTTTGGGGTTTTTTCTAAAAAATGAATTTTCGGTGAATAGTATTTTTATTTAAAAATAAAAATAAAAATATTGAGAATTTTTTTTTATAAAATGAAGTTCATATTTTTAATCAGAGTGTCGATATTTGGTTAAGGTGAAATTTTGGGTTTTTTCTGAGAAAGATGAATTTTCAGTGAATAGTAAAAAAAAAGTAGTTTTAGGGTTTCGGTATGTTTAATGACATCATAACTGTGTCATGGTGATGTCATGAGATATTTTAAGGGTTGGCCGACCTAAGGTGATGAATTATTGTTTTGGGGGGCCCATGTGTCCTAACTTCCTGGGAAATATCATGAGAGAGCACATGGTTTTGAGAAAAGCACTTGTGAGGTGTCCCTTGGCCATTTATGCCTTGTCCCCTCACTTTCCCTATAAATACCAAGCTCTCCTCTCATCCTTTCGACTCAAAAACCATCCTCAACGAAGTTCTGGTTCCTTAACTCCCAAGGAGTCCTCCCAAGGTTCCCCCAAGCCCTCAAGGTCCAAACCTTTCAGTTTTAAGAGTTACGTTTTAAGGTAAGGGATCTGACCTCTCTCTTCTTTTCAAGTAATCTCTTTTATGTCATTTCTTTTATACTCCATGTTCTTGTGTTGGAGGATGTTCTTATATATTCATATTAATTCCCTTTTCATGTTCATATTATGAGAGACCCCATCTTTCTCTCATCAATTCCTTTTAAGAATGTTTAAGTGGCGCCATTAGGCTGCCGAAATTTTAAAGGGATTCTTTCATCCTTCTCATTCTTTTCAAAGTTCTACTTTATTGTCAAGTCTTTCAAGTTCCTTTTTAATTATGTTGGGGTGTGATCTCAATATCTATCATACTGAACTCTTATATTCATAAGATTAGGGACCCTATTTTATCTTTTCAATTCATTTTTTTTTTGAAGTTTAAGTGACGCTGTTAGGCTGCCGAATTTTCATAAGAGAAATCTAATTTTTGTCTTCCTTCCATGCTTTTCATTTCAAATGGTATGTCCTTAAAATTTCATTACCATGATTATATATCCTTATTATTCTGTCCCTATACTGTTTTATGGGTCATTTATGAATGTTTGACCCATGTAACCTCTCTTTTCAATGTTTTCTAAAACCCCGAAACATAGCCGTTATGCTGCAGAATTTTCGTCTCAAAATGCCTCTCTATTTTCTCAAAATTATTTTATGTTATAAAGTTAATACTCAAAGATCTTATTTCTATAGGGGTATTCACATATATATCAAAATGTTCTATTTTAAATTCTGGGATTTACATACATGAAACCCGCTTTTCCTTTTTCCGTGGGTTTAAAGTGACATAAAGATCATGTCTTTAAAGCAGTTTTTAAAACGTTATGATTATGAAATGAAACCCATTTATTTTATGATATATGGGATATTTATAAAATTTTAGATGATGATATATGTGGTTCACATGATGATAAATAAAAATTTAAGGGTGTGCCCTGATAGCGCTCCAAAGCATTGGGTAATTATGTAACCACTAGAGATTACAATTTTCACGATACCTTGGTGAATAACCTTGGTAATTTTCAAATGACACCTTGGGGACGGACCTTGGTGATATGTTCATGATTGTATATGTTAAATGATGTAGCCACATCTTTATGTTATGAATAATGTTATTTTTATTATGATATATCTCATGATTTCTGTCTCATGCCATAAAGTTCTATTCATGACCTTATTGAAGTATCTCAAGTTCACATGTAAAATGTTTCTCTTTTTTTCCATACTGGGCCTTATACTCAACCTTTCTTTGATGTATGTCCCCAGGTTATGAGATGCAGTAATGAACCTAGTATTAACTTAAGGATAATCCTTTCAAGTGTTTAAGAAGAATGCTTTATGTTGTTTTCATGTATTATGTTCCTGGTTTCTAAGATACTAAACCTTAAAGATCCTCAGTTTTGTATAATGTAATGAATGTTTATGTTATAAAAAGACGGGATGCTATAGATTAGTACTTAAAGAGTATTAATTTTGTCTTGTAAATTTTTGTTTTATTTAGATAGCACATAATTTTTCTTCTTCATCAAGACTATTTCATCTTTGAGAGATGAAACCTTTGAAAACTCAAACTGAAAAGAATTTATTCTCTCTTGAAACTCTTTTACTGAAGGAATATCAGCTCCATGGATATTTGACAATTGATTCATCCTATAAACATTTTCTTTGTCAAGATTATTGAAAGCAATTACGAGATCATTTGAAAGCCTCCTTAAGTATTCAATTGATACTTTATGATCATTCACTGAGATCTCTGTTTTGTATGACCACTTAGTCATTCTGTTGCAAGCCTTCTTATGAGCAGCACAACTTTCAGACAGAACTTTCAAATCGGCTTCAACTATTGAAACCCTCTTTCTCAATTCTCTTACAGAACCAAACTTCTTCCTTTGATTATCTGTAATAAAATCAATTTTCCCTTCTAGTCTGGGAAAATAAGGAATGGTCTTCTCAATTATCCTCAATACATGAACAATGTAATCAATCTTCTTGAGAGAAATTTTCGGTTTTAAATCAGTATCCTCATCGTACGAATCAAGGTCATTTGATCGGATTGAGTCCTCAACTGGTAGTTTTCCTTTTTCTTTCTCCTTTCTTTCTTCTTCCACTTTGTCACTGATAATTATTGTTTTTTCAGTATGATAATTTTGAGTTCCTTGCTTTAATTGGTAAGGAATTCTTTCTGGAGTTTCAAAAGATTTAGATTTAGCTTGATCGGCATGAGGAGTTTGTTGAAAACCTTCACTTTGTTTTTGAAACGATTCTTCTTTACTTTTCTTTGAACTCTAAAGGAATTCCAAAATAAAATCTCCTTCCTCTTCCTAAACTTCATGTATTTATTCCAATATTTGTTTTCCTTTATATAGCTCTAGAAGACTCTATACGATAGGTTCTTGATATACCTCTTCTGTTAGTTCAGCACTGGCCTCCTCAACCACTTTCAAGACTTTAGAAACATCAAAGTATTCAAATTTTCTTTTCAAAAGAGTCTTCTATATCTTTTCAACATGAAGAGTATCCTCAACCCATATCCTCTCAACAAAGTCTTCTACTGGATCTAGACCGAACTTCGGATCACCTTCTTTTCTTTGTTCTATTTTTTTCCTACACTTGGCCAAAACCTCCTTGCTATACTTAGGTTTCTTCTTTGGCTTAGAACTGGTTTGCGGATCTGACTGTTGAGGGACAACAGTAGATGGATTCTCTTTGATTGTCATAGGTGCAAATTGATTTGGTGCCGATAGATTTTGTGCCAATTCCTCTTCTATATCTCAGATAAAAAGATTTGAATTTTGATCAAAACAAATATACAGCTTCTTCAACGTACTCTTACTTATCCACAAAGGTTTTAAGTCTATTAATTTACCTTTTAGAGGAATATTAAAAAAGTTCATGCTCTCAAGAATGAACTTCGTATGAATAGAAAGATACATAATAAAATGAAATTTTATTGCTCCTGACTTGACATTCTTGACTGTTTCAAAAATGTATCCCATGAGATTTACCTTTCTCATATTGAAAAGATAGTCAAACATGAAGATATCAGAAACATTCAGAGTTTCTCTATCCCCTTTCTTTGGGATAATAAAACCATGCATCCAGAGTGCCACGAATCTGTCATATGGAGATAAATGAGCCACTTTCCCCTTGTCTTCATTTATTAGAAACAACGACTTTTCATCACTTTCTTTATTAAACATACCAACCTCCTCTGGTAGTTTATGAGATGGACAAAAAGAATCACCTTCTATAGAGACATTTAGAAAGTGGGCTGCTTGTTTCACAGATATTGATATCTTTCTATCGTATATAGCAAAGTTGATAGTCATGTTTTTGTAAAAAGACACGGTTTTGTAGAACTAACTAACTTCTTCAATAAGAACAGATCGTGAGATACTGGTTTTTCAACACACAGATGCTCCCATCCTTGAAACAAAATAATTATTTTAATTTTAGAATTGTATGAATCAAAGAAGTCCTGAGAAAATAACCTTTCTCTGTGGAAGGATTTCTCTGAAAAAGTCTTTGAATTCATTTTGATAGGAGTGTTGGCAGAGGACTGAGACATATAGGTGAAGATGATGGACGATCGCACGGAATCTTAAAACAGGGGAAAAGTTTTGTCAACAAATCTGAAAAAACCAGTGTGGGTTTAGGAAGGGGAGGGGTCTATTTATAGGTGAAAAAAATGACCATTGATCTTCTATGGTTGAGATTAAAATAAAAATAAATCAATGGATAGGATTAGAAAAGGTGCTTTTTTAAAAATGAAAAATAATAAAAAGTGAAAAAACAAAACAAGGTAAGGAAAGTATGTACCTACCGAAGATTGTAAGGTAATTATTGGTTTAATTATTATTAACATAGAAAAAGAAAACACAAGCGTACAAAGAGAAATAATATGATCGGTTGTCATACCGATGAAAAACAAAGTCATTACCATAGGGTGATGTGCCGATGGAAAACAAAGTCATTACCATAGGGTGACATGCCGATGGAAAACAAACATGTTACCATAGGGTGAAGTGCCAATGGAAAACACAGTTATTAACATAGGGTGACGTGCTGATGAAAAAAAAGTCATTACCATAGGTTGACATGTCGATGGAAAACAAAGTCATTACCGTAGGGTGACGCGCCGATGAAAAACAAACTTGTTACCATAGGGTGATGTGCTGATGAAAAAAAAACATCAATATAGTAATCAGGCAAACAAGATGAAAAACAAAAGATAAAAACTATAACTAAATAGTCAATATGATATAGAGAATAACAAACCAAGAGAATAAACAAATAAATATGATAAAAAATAAGAAACACATTAAGTAAAATGTTCTCCCCCTTTCAAAGAGGTTTTTTTAATTTAAGGAGAAGTGTAAAACATAAAATAGATATGAATGATTATTTTAATGTAATCATTCCTACCTTCTATTTTATAAACTCAAATCTATCGGAAGTTAATGATTTTGTAAAAATTTCAGCAAGTTGTTCTTGCGTTCCAATGAATTGTAAAATAATATCTCTTTTTTTGTGATCCCTAAGAAAGTGATTCCTAATATCTATGTGTTTTGCACGAGCATTATGTGTTGGGATTTTACTAAGAGCTCTGGGACAAGTATTATCACAAATAATTTGAGTTTTAGAAAAACTCAATCCAAAGTTAATGAGTGTTTGTTGCATCCACAACACTTGAGCACAACAACTTCTAGCTGCTACATATTCAACTTCAGCAGTGGAAAGTGCTACTGATTGTTGTTTCTTGCAGGACCAAGAAACCAAGGTATCTCCTAAGAAATGACATGTTCCAGATGTACACTTTCTACCCATTCTACAACCACCGAATTCCCCATATGAAAAACTTTTTAAAACAAAATCATTTCTAGAAGAATAAAAAATACCTAGATCCATAGTTCCTTTTAAATACCGAATGTTTCTCTTCACGGCTTTTAAATGAGACTCTTTTGGATTAGATTGGTATCTTGCACATAAGTAGACAGAAAACATTAAGTTTGGTCGACTAGCTGTCAAGTATAATAAGCTTCCTATCATAACTCTAAAAAAACTTTTATCTACTGGTTTCCCAGTTTCATAAAGATAAAGTGTATTTGATGTACCAATTGAAGTTCTAATACTTTTATTATTGTTGTATCCATACTTTTTGAGTAAATGTTTAATATACTTATGTTGAGATATAAATGTTCCTTTTGGTTTTTGACAATTTTGAAAAAATAAAAATAATTTAAACTCACCCATTATACTCATTTAAAACTAAAACTTCATTAATTTCCCAAAAGAATCGGTTAAAGATAGCTGAGTTGATCCAAATATGATATAATCAGCATAAATTTGAACAATCAAAACATTTTTATTTGCCTTTTTTATAAAAAGGGTTGGATCTACTGTTCCTTTTGCATAATTGTTTTGTAAAAGAAATCTTGTAAGTCTGTCATACTATGCTCTAGCAGCTTGTTTAAGGCCATATAGAGCTTTGGTAAGTTTCAAAACAAGATTAGGATGTTTTGAGTCTCGAAAACTAGGGGGTTGTTGTAAAAATACTTCTTCTTGAAAAAACCCATTTAGAAAAGCACATTTAACATCCATTTGAAATAATTTTAAATTAAAGTATGTTGCAAAGGCTAATAGAATATGAATAGATTCAATTATAGTACCGGAGCATATGTTTCCTCATAGTCTATTCCATCTTGCTGATTATATCCCTTAGAAAAATGTATTGCTTTATTTCGTACAGTGATTCCATTTTCATCACATTTATTTATGAAAACCCATTTTACTCCAATTATAGTTGTTTCTTTAGGTCTTTCAACCAAACTCCATACTTGATTCCTTTCAAATTCATTTAGTTCATCTTGAATTTATTTAATCCAATCTTCATCACCTAAGGCCTCACTTGAACTTTTAGGTTCGAATTGAGAAATAAAGGCAAGATGTTCTATTTCATTTCTTAAGGAATTTATGGTCCTTAAAGGTTGATTTATATCACCAATGATGTTATCACTGGGATGATTCCTAAGAAGCAATTGATTTGGGTTTTGTAAAACCTGTTCATCAACATATGGTAGAAAATATTCTGGGGTAAAAGTTTCAGGAACACTTTCTTGTACATTTTCATTATCAGAAGAATCCCTTAATAGAGGTTGATAAACATTTTTAGAAAACACATCCGAAGATGTAGGTTGGGGTTGGTTGAAAACAAAAATATTAGTTTCATCAAATTTAACATGTATTGTTTCTTCAATAGTACATGTGTTATTAGTGAAAACGTTATATGCCTTAGAAGTTCTAGAATATCCCAAAAGATTCCTTCATCAAATTTTGTTGTGAATTTGTGAAGATTATCTTTATATTTCAAAATGAATACTTTGCTCCCAAAAACATTCAAGTATGAAACTTTAGGTTTTCGGCTAGTCCACAATTCATAAGGTTTTTTTAAGAAAAGGTCTAGTTAAAACACATTTTATAGTATAACAAGCAGTACTCACAGCTTCATCCCAAAAGTGATTAGCAATTGAGTATTCACTTAACATAGTTCTTGTCATTTCATGAAGAATACAATTTCTTCTCTCAACAAAACCATTTTTCTGAGGAGTTCTTGGAGTTGAGAAATTGTGAGTAATACCTTTCTTACTAGAAAAAGTTTCAAAATATGAATTTTGAAATTCACCATATTAACTCTATGAATAGTTATCAATGGTGGGTTTTTATCATTTTTAACATGGGATATAAAAGTTTTAAAATATAAAAAGGCTTCAGATTTTGTTGTTAGAAAATAAACCCATGTAAATCTGGTAAAGTCATCAACTAAGACAAATACATAGTATTTGCCTCTAATTCTTCCAGTTTTTGATGGTCCAAAAAGAGCCATGTGAACTAGCTGTAATGAATTAGAAGTTGAAACTTATATAATTGATTTAAAACTAGTTTTATGTTGCTTGCTAAATTGACAAGGATCACAGACTTTTGAAGAATCATATCTAAGATCCAATAATCCCTTTGCAAGACTTTTCATTGAAATTTTACCAAGGTTTCTTAGGTTGCAGTGTCCTAGTCTTATATGCCATAGCCATGATTGGTCTTATATTGGGCTTAAGAAAGGTAGATTTTTGGCTACTAAGGTATTCTATGTTAATAGTGTATACATTCTCTTGCCTATGGGTAGAAAGAATGAATTCATCCTTGGAATTGTGAACTAATCATTTATCATTTCTAAAATTAAAAAGGTATCCTTCAACACAAAATTTACTTATTCTAATGAGATTTTGCTTAAGACCTTTAGCAAAAAAAACATTTGAAATAATAACTTTACCAAGAAAGAAAATATTACCTATTCCAACAATTTTTCCTTGAGCATTATATCCGAAGGTAACCTTTCCACCCTTTGCTTAGATGATATTTTCAAAGAAATATTTGTTTCTGGTCATGTGTTGAGAACAACCACTATCCATGTACTAAATGTTCTTGTTGGTACACTTCTTATTTTCATGAAAATGAAACAATTAGTATTTCGGAATCCAAACAAGTTTGGATCCAGAAAGGTTAGATAAAAGAATTTTAGGAATCCACATTTGTTTTGAAAAATAAGCTTTATGAAATCCGAAAGACAGAGTTCTATTAAGAGATAATTCTCTTTTCCAATGCCCACCACATTGACACTTAGTACAAAAAGGGGTACTTTGTGGAACAAAATATTTATTACTAAAATTGAGTTTAGAATGAGTATAACCAATACCATAATGATTTCTTAAAGGTCGAATTTGAGAATACATTTCGTCAAAGTTTTCCTTGCATTGAGTAAAGTTTGAAAAACATTTTTTGAAGGAAAAAATTTATGAATTTAGTTTTAAAATTCTGTTTTTATCCTCCAAAACATTTGATTTTGAACTAGAGTTGGGCTCGAAAAAAATTATCTTAGAAATTACATTTTCTAGATCCTTATAAAGTTTATCCTTAATAGATTTTACTTTCTCAAGGGTTTTTAAAATACTTTCAAAACTAGAAGTTTTCATATCAAGATCATTAGAAAGATCTGATACTTCTTTAGTTAAAATTGAAATTCTAGAATTTTCTTTATCAAGCTTTTTCTTGAGTTTAGAATTTTTATTCTCAAGTAATTTAGCAAACCTAGATACTTCTTCAAATGATGGTAATGTATTATCTTCTGATGATAAATACTCATACGAAGATTCATAATACGTATTATCAGTATAATTCTCATTCGAAGAAACATTTGTAATAGCTTTAGCATTGTGTACCTTTTCCAGGAGACAGTGATCTTCTATTGGAAGTCTAGCTATAAGTCCAATATTCCTTTGTCTTGAGGACTCTTATTATGAATAATTATCTGATGAATCTCCACCACTTTCACTCCAAGTATCATTTTCCTTCAAGAATTTCTTTGTCTTTGTCTTGTAATACTTTTTCTTATTTCTTTGAGAATGTTTCTCCTTTCTATCTTTTCTCTTCAGTAAAGGACCATCAGGTCTGATATGTCCTACTTTATTACACTCATAACAAGTTACCTCTGAATATTTCTTGTTATTTCTATCTTTCTTTTTGAATCTATCTTGGAAGTATTTCTTTCCTACAATCATGTTCATACTTCGAGCAAAATTGAATAACTCATTATACGAGTGATCACTATTACTTGATTCTGACATGATAACTTTCTTAGCTTTGGACCTTGTTATCCTTTCAGGTGTTCTAGCTTTATATGTAGTAGTAAAATCTACACTTCCATTTCCATTTTTCTTCTTATTGAAATCATCATCTCTCTTCATTCTTATCTCATGCTGTTGAAGAGTTCCAAAGTGTTCATCTAGTGTAATCTGGGAAACTTTTCTGTTTTCATCAACGGTTGTCCTTTTAGACTCCCATTCGTTTGGAATAATGTCAATAATATTATCTACAAGGGATTCATCATCAATACATTTTTCTCCCATAGATTTTAAACTGTTTACAATTGTCATAAATCATTGTCGCACTTTACATACTGGCTCTCTATAAGGAAAAAAGAAAACCATGATACTCTGCTCGAAGCATTGCTCTTCTTGTTTCTATAACCTTCGATGTACCAAAATGGGTGACTTCTAATTTCGTCCAAATACAGTTGGCTGCTTCACAAGATGATATTTGGATGTATATATTCTTGGTCATAGAACATAGTAAAGTATTACGTACCTTGTAATTCAGTTGGTACTCTTGCTTCTCTTGATTAGTGAAAGTACTGACTTCTTTGTCGGGAATTTTGTAACCTCCAGTAAGCAAAATAAAATTTTCTACACCAGTATTGATAACAAATGTTTCTATTCGATCACTCGAGTACTCATAATCATTCCCATCAAATATTGGTGGTCTAATTGGATTTAGATTTTCAATTGACCGAATATTCATTCCTACCATCAAATAAAAAAAATCTTTTCCACTCTACACGTTAGTGTAGTAAATAGTTGAAACAGAAATTTAGAAGAAATAGAGATAGTAATAAAAATCAGTGGCAACCTCATTTGATACCAATTTTTGGATCGAAAATGTAGATTTATATGTATATTAGATGGAACAATACAAGAGGGGGGTGAATTCTAGGTTTAAAAACATTGTGTTTAATCACTTAAGAAATTAGTTATAATGATCTTAAACTAATACAATTCAAAAAAAAACAACCACAATTTTATTGAATATAAATGTATGATATGATGTAATACTATAAGAAAAGTAAAGAAATTGTATTCAAGATGAATACAATAATCAGAGTAATACAATAGTGAAGGATTCTACCATAAAGCGAATAGAATCAATCGATACAATATTTAATAGTATGATTGTAATTTAAACAATTACAAATGAATATGGAATGAAGAAAGGAAAACAATACAATTCCATTTCTTAAAACAAATAGCAGTGGAAATGTCAAATTATTAAAATTCTTTTGACAGAAAGAGAAGGGTTATCCTTTCACCTAGGATAACAGGCCTATCTTATCACAACCTTGGTTAGCCGTCGATACGATGATCGGTACATCTATCTTGCTATCCCTACAATCCCTCGATAAGATGATCAGTACATCTGTCTTGCTATCCCCGCAAGCCCATGATTTTTCATGTAATCGTCACCTTTGTCTTTCAAACACTTGAAATCCCTCGATACGATGATCGGTATCACCGTCTACCTATCCCCAGCAGCCCTCGATCTTTATCACCTGATCGGTCGTACAAAGAAAAACAAAACACTTGTTGAAATATAAAAACTAAGAATGATCCGTTCACGTTTTGTAGTTTCAAGTCTTTTGCACGAAGCAGGAAAGAAGTCACAACGTCTCACTCTAGAACTTGATAGAAGCATAGAATGATCAGAGTCTCTCAGTGGTACTTCTCATCTTCAAATGACCTACTATTTATAGGCCTCAGAATCTGACTATCAAATTTCCTCCAACAATCATATTTTTTCAAAAAACTCAGAGGGACATGGACACCTGGCATTATAACGGTCATATTGAAAAAAAACCCGACATCGTTTTGATTAGTTTATAACTAACTCCACCACATCATATTGTTTTAAAACAAAAGATATATAAAGATGATAATCATGAGTATGATTGACATGTGTTGATAAAGAATAAAAACAATCATGTGATATATGTAAAATATGATTTCTATAAGTATTACTTAGTGTAATGTATTGAAATGATATAAAGTGAGTATGATGCACAAAAGTCAGTACGATTGACAGAGTTAGTACGATTGACAGAGTCAGTACGATTGACAGAGTTAGTATGATTGACAGAGTCAGTACAATTGATAGAGTCAGTAAGATTGACAGATTCAGTACGATAAGCATAGTCAGTATGATAAGCATAGTCAGTATGATAAGCATAGTCAGTACCATAAGCATAGTCAGTACGATCATTATAGTCATTTGTGATTTCCAAAACAAGGCATAAATGTCAAAAGAGAACTTTTGACTCAACAGTTTATTTCGTGAAGAATATTTTCTTGAATTCCTCACATTTCATAATGTATAATTCCTCATTATATGTTATATTCTAAATTACAGTCCAAAACTGTTTATGATTAGAAACATAAATCATTAATGACGAAGATTAGTAGAAGTACATGTGCAAAGCCATGAAGGAAAATTGCCCAGCCAGAGGTGGTTGGTATTGAATGGTCATGTGGCCGCAAGCTGATGGGCCGCACTGTTTCCTTCCATTTTAGTAAAGTAGATGGTGCATAATGAGAAGCATTGGAAAAGTGAGATAATTCTCTTGATGATGATACCAAATGACTGAAGCCCGCCATCATTGTGGTTAATAGCATTTATTATGATAAGGTAGTTAGACTCAATAATGATATCACTCCATCCACATTTTAAGGCGAGCTTCATACCGGCAAGGATGGATGTGGCCTCAGCAACTGTAGGTTCCCAGAATGCCTGATGTGGTTTATATTTTGCAGCAAAGATTTTCCCCATATGATTTTGGGCTAGGAGGCTGAGGGCAACAAGCCCATCCTTTGGAAGAGAAGCGTCCATGTTAATCTTAATAATCCCTTCTATTGGGGGATTCCAATGAGACTGATAGGAGGAGGTAACACCTAGCATATAATTTCCATTGTGTTCTTTACAGCCTTCAATCCAAGAAGTGGCCCATTGAATCCAGAATCTTAGGGTTTTGTGAGCTTGATGAAAGACAAAATCGTTATGCCGGGCCCAAATAATCCAGGCCAAATTGCAAAGTGAACCTAAACAATCCAAGGATAGAGAGGAGCACCAATGTGTCAGAAGATCGGTAAGGTCAGAGGCCAAAGCCAGTGAAGCAGCAGAAACCTGGCCCCATTTATTCTAAATTTATTTAGCTCCCGGGCAGTGAATGATGGCGTGAAAATGAGATTCTGGAATGTTCAGGCATAACGGGAAAAAATGAGTACTGGCCATATGTCGATAAGTGAGAAGGATCTTGGTTGGGGAGAGTACCTGTGCAAGCCTTCCACTAAAATTGACATATTTTTGTGGAAGAATTGAGCATCCAAATCAATTTCCATGGTCCCTCATCCCTGCCGACTGAGTGGTTGCAAAGAGCAAGTCTGTAGCCGGATCTCACCATGTATTCACCAGAGATGTCATTGATCAAGAAAATATGGTCGGGGCCTGCGTCAGGGACCCATGGAATGCTTAGGATAATTCATTAATCCCGTTTGTTAAACCTTTCAAGGATCTTTTCCAAACACCACCCCATTCCCTGGTCGGAAAGGAGGCAGCTGACAATGGCGTCTTCAAGACCTGGTTGGTTGGGGGATGTTTCCTGCATACCTTCCTTATTGATCAGTAAGGGATTATTCCAGATATTAAAAGATAAT
Source organism: Viscum album (assembly GCA_963277665.1). Classification (NCBI taxonomy): domain Eukaryota; kingdom Viridiplantae; phylum Streptophyta; class Magnoliopsida; order Santalales; family Viscaceae; genus Viscum; species Viscum album. Next base: position 1,319,184,346 of record OY728166.1, read on the forward strand.
CCAAACCTAATCCTCCAGCCCAGTCTTTTTTCGAGGAGCTTTTAAGCCCCACAAATGCTTCTCCAGAGGAAACTAGGATGGGGACCAAGAGAGGATGCCTGGAAGTCTGTGTGGGGAAAGTACTTAGCTCGGAGAACCAGTGCACATAGAGATGATGGAAGGTTAATAAGGTGCCATCCTTGCTTGGCCAAAAGTGCATCATTTAAGAGATGAAGATTCTTGAATCCCATCTGTCCCTCTAATTTGGGTTTTCATAGTTTCTCCCAGGCCATCCAGTGGGGTCAATTCCTTCCATCATTCTTCCCCCACCATAAATTGGTAGTGCATGTGTGGATCTGGTCAACGATTATTGTCGGGGTGCTTAAACAGGGACATAAAGTAGCTGGGGATAGACTGGATGATAGCTTTCATAAGGGTCTCTTTTCCAACTTTAGAAATTATTTTTGGGGACCAGCCTAGAATTTTTTTCTCGATCCTTTCCACTATAGATGAGAATATTTCTTTTCTGGATCGGCCAATCACCGTGGGTAGCCCAAGATACTTCTAATGTTTTACAACCATATGGATGCCAGCTGATGCACCGAGTTTATCTCTCTTAGAAAGAGGCACCCCTGCACTGAATGATATTTCATATTTTCCATGATTCACTGCTTGGCTAGACACCCTCTCATACTGATGGATCACTTGGCTGATTACCTAGTATTCATTAATTTTTTCTCTGGAAAAAAGGAGGCATTCTTCGGTGAAGAAAAGATGTGACACTAGTGGGCTAGCACGACAGAACTTTGCCCCATAAATATATTTAGAGGATGCAACCCTAGAAATGAGATTAGAAAACATGCCGTCCACCGGTATAAAGAGAAAAGGGGATATAGTATCTTCCTAGAGAAGGCCTCGGGATGGGGAGAATCCTCTAGTGAGCTCCCCATTAACCTTGATTTTGAAGGTTACGGTCGAGATGCAGTCCATGACCATATATGTCAATTTAGCGCAAAAACCCATTTTCAGCATAACGACTCTAAGGAAGTGTCATTACATACTATAGTAGGCCTTGGTAATATCCAATTTCCAGGCCACGGTTCCTCTTTTCACAGTGGAGTGTGATTTCATAGAATGGAACACTTCCTAGGCCATAATCGCATTATCAGTGATCAGTCTCTTGGCCATGAAAGTGCTCTGATTTTCAGAGATACTGTCAGGTAGCCAAGGTCGCAGTGAATTGACAAGGATCTTTGAGAAGATCTTGTAAGAGACATTACAAAGTTTGATAGGTCTAAAATCAGGGATCTCTAGAGGTTTCTTAATATTGGGGATGGGTACGAGGATAGTTTCATTGATGGCAGTAATGCTAGTATTCCTAGACCAGATATTTTTTATCATGTTGCAGATGTTGGGACCGATTATGTGCCAGTATTGTTTAAAAAATAGGGTGTGGAACCCATCTAGTCTCGGGGCCTTGGTGGGATGAAGTTGGTTCAAAGCTAGGCGTATCTCATCATCTATCACATCTTTGGTGAGATGCCTATTGATATTGTTGGTGATCACAGGTCTGATACAATCTTCCACCTTGGCGGACACGAAAGGGGTTCCTTCTTACAATATGTTCTGGATATAGTATTTCAAGGCGTCATGGATACCATTGGTGTCAGAAACATTGCTTCCATCAGGTTTTGAGATGAATGTTATAGGGTTTTTTCAACGCCTGGCTGATGCTTTCTAGTGAAAAAACTGGGTATTAGCGTCCCCTTCATTAATGTGGTTATCCCACGCCCGCATATCCCAGAAACATTCTGTGACATACAGGGCCATGTCCAGCTCTCTTTGTGTGGCTATAATCTTCGACAGATTGAAATTGGATGTGGGTTGTTTGAGGAGGTTGTTCAGTCTCTTTTCGAGGACACCACAATGCCAGTCGGGGTGGCATAATTTCTTATTTCTCCAAGACCTCAGATCGGATGTGACCTGTTGGAGATTGAGGCTAACATCCACATGAGTGCTTTTCCAGATTGATCGGATCACCTCATTTCATTCCTAGTCTTTTGACCAGAAGCTCTCAATCTGAAGGGTCTGCAGAGTTGTCAATTTCGTTCGTCTTGCGTGCAATCAATGAGAATTGTACAATGGTCTGAATAGTTAAGGGCCATGTGGCCAATATGAAACGTGCTTAATAGATTATTCCAATCAGTAGAACCTAGAAATCTATCAAGATTCTCAGTGATGCGGGATCCTTTTGTATTGTAGTGGAACCATGTAAATGGATTACCAGTGTACCCCAGATTGACCAAGTCCGCCATAGACACCACGTCCTTATAGTTTGACATCGAAGCTGAGGGTTGGATGATTCCGCCCCTTTTTCATATGGAACATAATCTCATTAAAATCTCCTCTGAAGAGAATAGGTCTTGGTAATTCATGTCTTATCTTGCATAGAAGATCCCATGACTTCACCTTATCATTATGGGATGGTCAGGCATAGAATCCCACAAAAGTCCAGGGTGGGTGAAAGTCTGTTTGAATAGTCACTGCCACATGGTGCGAGGAGAAGGAAAAACTTTTGATGTTGATATTGTCCTTCCAAAGGAGAAAGAGGCCCGCAGAATGGCCTTCTCTAGACACCAGGAAGCATCCTTGGAAGCCGAACTTCAATGCAATGTCATTTGTGTCCTTGTTTTCTAGTATGGTTTCGAACAGGAAAACCACATTGGGGCGACTTTGAGCGCAATTGCACTGTATCATGCGAACCGTTCATGGGTTTCCAAGCCCATGATAGTTCCAGCATAAAACAATCATTTCTCTAGGTGGGGTTGGGTCTCGCCCACCACCGCCTTTGCTTTCTCGGGACTTGTTTCTCCGCTTGTTTTTTTCCGTCTTTTGTTGGGATTCTTCCCTGATTGGCATGTTTCATTTTGTCGTTTCCTGACCCCGAGTTTAGGGTCTTCCGTGTGACCATCAGTTTCTCCTCGTTGCACCCTCTTCCACGTTCGATGGGTAATTGGGCCTAGTAATGGTGTTCCTGTGGTTCCATGGGCCTCCATTGTTAGAATGCCTACTGCGGTCGATTGTGGGTCAGGGTCCAGATCAGGTGGTTCAATTTGCATCGGCATTGGCTTTGAGAAATGTCTTGGTGGTTCTTTTTTCTTCGTCGCCAACCTTGTGGATGTCAGAGTATTGTCCTTTAGGGGGTTATTATGAACTCCAGCTTCTCTCTGAGTTGGAAAACCAGCATTAGGGAAATCCTATGGTCCAAGCATTAGGGCTTTTTCAGGTATGGGTTCTGCCTGACTGGTATGTGCCAACATTAGACGGTCACAGTCCTTTTGTTTTTCCATCTCAGGGATGAAAGCATATTTATTCGTTTTGGCAAGGAGCCAAGGTCCATATTGGAGGATGATGTTACCTGATCCACTCTTATGTTTTGTGGTGCACGTTCTTTCCAGATAGCCAAGGTGACCACCAAAAAAGTAGAAGATTGAGAGTTTCGCAAACTCAAATGATATCCAAGTGTTGGCGTCTTCAATTTTCAGGAACATTCCCCTCATCAGGGGATCGTACACTTCAATTTCTTCTTTCATCCGAACCTCGGGGCCCCATTGTATTGGGTCTGAGAAATCCCAGTCAAGAAAGTGACCTAAACTATTCCCAATTTCTCTCATGATTCGTTCCGTTCGTGCATGGAAGGGGCTTCCTTTAATTCATATCCAAAAGGGGGAGCAGGTTAAATTCACTCACTAGATATCGTCCCCCCATTTGTATTCTTTCATGAGGAGGTGTTGATTATCGAAGGACCATGGTCTGCCACACAAGATTTTGTCTCTATCTCTGTCGTTAAAGAACTCAAAGACAAAGTGATTGATCCCCGCTTCCCGGATAGCCACTCCTGCATTAATTTTCCAGATGTTCTGTAGAGAGTTTTTGAGAGCCCCCTGATTTACAAATATGTTTTCCATGAACTTTCCAACAATGAGCAGAGACATGCATTTTTTCAAGAGTGTGTCTTCGTTTCTCCATGCCTCAATCGCCGTTTTTTCCTGCATCCATAGAGAAAATCCAAAAGTTGAATTTGCTATCCACCTTAAAGACCAGCGCCCTAGCAATCCCCACGGCCCTGGAACACCTTACTAAGGAACTGGGTTAATGCTCCAGAAATTCCTTGTGCATTAGGCCAACCCAGTCTAACCTCACTTGATTCAAGGCCCAGTCGAACAAGGAAGTCCCTGGACAAGATACCCCTTCACGGCCCCCTTACGGAGTCAACTCAATTGGGACAGGAACCGCGGCCTTCGTGATCTTTATTGCCCCTTAAGTGGTCGCGCCCAAGAAACCCGCATCGCGGCACACACCAGTCTTCATAAAGAAACTCCCCACGATAGTACCTTCGTGGCTTCACAACACAATTGAAACATCATGAAGGCACATCACGAATCAGACATGTCGTGACGACCACATCGCGATCTCTCAACGCGTCAAATATGCAGGGAAGGTTCTTCGCAAATCAAAACACTTCGTGGCAGAAACATCGCAAAATTGTGGATACGGCTTATCGCCCACAGGTCACCGACGGTTTTCACAGCGCACACCGAGTCTTCGTGGAGCGACACCCCATGGCAGAAACTTCGCATCCAAACAACACGGCTGAGGCTTCGCGAAGGCACTTCTTGAATATGACACGTTGCGGCGGCCACTTTGCAATCTCTCAACACGGTGAATCTTTGTGGAAGGTGCTTCGCGAATCAAACCTCTTCGAGGTAGAAACTTCGCAAAAACGTGGAATCGGCATACAGGTCACCGCCTGTCTTCACAGAGTAGGTAAGAAAGGCGATTAGGGTAAAGATTTCCTCAAACTCAGTTGTTTGACTCGAGACTATGAATGCTCAGATCTATATGCTGAATGTGGATTTACGATTTGGGTTATGCTTTCCTCAAAAACTGGTGAATGTCTCGAGACTAAGAATGCTCGGATCTGTATTGCTTATGGAGTATGAGATTTTTGAGATCTAGAACTACACTCCCTATCACAGATCTGGCATTGACGTAGGATGATGGCGACGAAAAGGACTTCAAGGCCCCGAGGGAGGCGGGAACTATACGCTTGAAGGAAAATTCAAGCAGAAGATGAAGCCCGACTCCCTCCGAAACACAAAAAACAGGGTCCGAGAATAGGCAGAGAATTAATGAAAACAATTACATGGAGATCTCAACATTTTGATGGTTTACTCTTCAAAACCATCATATAAACTTTCAATTAAAATCAAGTCCCTCGTAATTTAATATATTTAAATTTAATTTTGGTTCTCTCATAATCTTGATCCATATTCAAAACATAATAAATCCTTTATAATGGCTTGTTATGTGAATGTGATTAAACTAATAATACCACTAACAAAGAGTGTGTGTGTAGGGGTACAGTTTATGGTCCAATACTCATGCACTAAGTGAAGATAAAGTTAATTAAAAACACTTATTTTTATTAGTGATTACCTCTAGGTGAATATGATTTGAATATGAATCAGATTTTTAGTATCTAGATAGTTATTTATTTCATAGGAAAACTAAATAATAAAATGTACTGAAATTTTAGGAAAATATTTTAGAATTAAATTAATCAATAAAGGTTATCACAAATAAATTTCAATTCCAATCCCTAAAAATAACATAACAATCCTAAAAAATAAATAAACCCTTCTTCAATTACAACTATAGTTCCCTAGACATACACTCTTACATCAATTTCTAAAAACACATACTTTACGTATAATATTTAATTCAAAGTACAATTAACCTAACTAACCGTATATTTGTTTAACATAACTTATATATATTAAACATCTCATTTCACAATAATCTCACAATACCATGAAAAAAGGTTTAATGACTTGGAGAACTAGAAAAATAATAAAACAATTTTACAACACTTGTGAACATTTCTCCATAATTAAGACACACTAAGTTCCATTTTAGACATCCTATAATTTACACTCATCATTATAACCTAGGGAAGGAAATCATAATAAATGGGTGAGCATGAAGGGTCGGTAAAGAGAATCTCATCAACATGTCATAAAGGGTTAGATCATATACATGACAGAAAACATGAGTTTGTGAGAAATATCCAATTAAAAAAACATAGAATAATAATATATTTATGTAACCCATGATTGAAAGGCTTATAATATTAATAGAGAAAATATATACCAAATCATTAGTCATTAGGAACACAGTATAATAATAGTTGTCGACGGGGAATAATCATATACATAAAGATATGGTATTTCATTAAAATAAAGTATAATAGTAAACTATGGAACAAACATAGGCTTACAAATCATAAAATAGTGGAGAGTTAATCACTACCCATTTTCTATAACATGGCAGAGAAAAAATTACTTCTTGATTCTCATATTAGAGTAGGCATAATTACCAAGTTACAAAACACATAGTGGATCAAGAATAACTACCCAATTTTAATAATTATAGTGGAGCTATCATTAATTTTTAATTCCCACATTCATATCATAATATATAAATCTTCAAAAAAGTCACCATAAGAATATATAAGAACATACCCATCATCATCTATGAATATGTCTTCCATTAAAACATTAAAAAATTCATACATCAAACACTGCATAATTAACTGATGGAAAAGTGGTTGGTTTTCTAAAAAATATTTTTAAAACATTCCATAAGTCATTGGAAGAATGAATATGGATATCAGCATAAAAACAAATCCACAATGTAAAATAGTTATTGTCAAATGATGTTCACGTATATGAAAAATACCCTTTTGATATTATTAAATAAATTACTTTTAAAAAGAAGAATAAATACAAATTTTTAAATTTATTTATAACTCTATACAATGTTCTCTAAAGGAAATACTTTGATATTGATAAATCATTTTAAAAATTACTCTTTAAGACCAAAAATGTATTTTTATAAAAGAATTAAAATCAGTATTATTTTTTTAGAATACATAAAAAAACATGAAAACATCATTTCAAAAAAAAACCTATAAAATCCCTTTTACAATCATGAATTCCTTTTTAAAATCAAAATTTTAATTTTGAAATTGATAACAACTTTTTCTTTTATTTTCCAAATAGTTTTGAATTATAATCATTTAAAATTACAATTTAATACTTAGAATGTTTTATTTACAAATAAGAGTGCCTATAACAATGAAGGAATCCAAAAAAAAATGTTTTTTTGAAAATAAAAATTCCATACACATAAAATAAGAAGTTATGGGTCACATTCAAAAGAAATTTTCAAAAAGGTAATATGAAAACATTTAACAAAATCAATTTTATAAAATAACATGAATAATGGATCCTTGAAATGTATATAAAATGTTTTAGAGAATATTTTGAGGGTATGAAAAACCATTTGATCATGAAAGGATAACTTTTTGAACATATTAATATACTTTTTTGGAAACCCACATCGTAAGAAGGGATAATAAAACATCCTTTTAAAAAGTGAAAAATGGAACTAGAAAGATTAAAATTTTCTATTTACTTAAAGAGATATGGAATTATAATATCATATTAGAATAGAAAGGTTCATCTTGTAAAACCACAATCAAATAGTAATAATTATTATTAAAAAAACAAGTTGTGTCAAGAACAAACCCTTACATTAACACTATCTTTCAAATTAAAATTACATGATATACAGAACATGATATAAATTTTTATATCTCATAGATTTCATGAATGATTATGATAAAATATGTTCATGACCAATATATACCTAAAAAATGGAAAATGTGCTGAATACTAATCATACCTCAATTGAACAAAATTGAGGCACAAAAACTCATTTATTATATTTCCACTTATTTGGTGAATGCTCTAACCTCATTGATATCCTGCTATTTTTCATGTATGTATCCTTAAAAATAGAGTACTTATGATAACTAATGGATACCATAAGATTATATAAAGGGGAGGGTGGTTTATGAGGAAAAAATGGAATGATATTTAGGAGGAAAATAAATGGAATAGTTGTATCATAATGTTTTTGAATTAATCCCCTTTTATAAGTAATCTCATTTCCCACCAAATTTTCATCGATGATACCATCATATTTGTTAATGGACTTAGTTGATAAATCCAAGGGATCAATGGTGTTCTAGAGGAATATTATAAATTAAGTGGAAATTGGTGAAGAGAGAGAAGAGTAGCTTTTCTATTGTGAGAAATTTTTGGGACAGGAGGGTCATGACTTTGAAAATAATTCCTGACATGAAAAGAGGGACCTTCCTGATAGATTATTTGGGATCCTTAGATTCCCCAAAAATTATCAATTTCACAACATTTACAATGTAGTAAACAGAATCATGGGATGCATCATGAATTGGAAGAACAAGACCTTGTCATTTGAAGGAACAATTTCTCTGGTGAACATTGTTCATTCATCAATTTCCATTATTGTAATCCTCATGTTCTAATCATGTTATACTGATCAAAATATCCTATAAATCCTATAAATATTGTTAATCCTATTTAATCTATGTCAAATCATGTGTAGAGATTATTGGTTTCATTATGCTTTAATTAAACATCCATTAAAAGTTTATTAATCATAAATCATGTTTTATTATTGTCAAATATATTTAATTTGGTCTATAATGATTTATTTTATAAATGATTAAGTATAACTCATTCTATGAATATTACTTCTTAACACTATTTATAGATACTGGGCTATGTTTGGGAAACCATGAGTGTGCCACCGGTTTTGGTTTTATGGAAAATGACCCACACACTGTGACCCAAACACTATGACCCAGACCCCGTAACCAGTATTAAATCTCAGGAAGTCTATGACACTGGATCCTTGTATTCATCACTAATACATCATCTGATGTTTTTCAAAGAACCATACACTGTGATTCTAACACCACATATGTGCTATCGGTTCCTGATATTAACACAATTGTGCCATCATAACTGTCTCACTGCTCAAAGGAAAAGAAAAAGAAATTTTTTCATGGTTACACCATTTCAATGCGACACCATTTTTAGATAGACTATGACATCGTTATTTAATCTTTTTTTCTTTTTCAATTTAATATCTAACGGTCATATTTGAGTCATTTAAATGAACTGATATAATTAATGTTTCTGTGTAGACATGTCACCTGACAATACAAGGTATGAGGTGTAGAATACATGAATCCTCTCAACTCTAACACATGCACTCTAAAATAAAAAGAAAAGTGTGAAAATAGAACAAAGAGATTAGAATTTGTGTATAGTAGATGCAGGAGCTTTTGAAAATTGAATAGATACATGTAAAAAACAACTAATGAACACACGAAGCAATCTTGATTCCAAAGGGTGGACTATCGTAGAACAGAGCAAAATAAATCTTCCCAATACTATATTCAAGATAAATATGAGCTAGATAGCCTATACAATCTAGCTTGAAACTAGAGTACATGACCTACGATGTGCTTTTTTCACAACAGGACTCGATACTTGCATATGCTTCATCCAACAAGTCCAGAGTTGCATAAAATAACACTCAGAGCACTTCTAACATTTTATCATAATATTTTCTCTATTTTTTACTAGTTTTATTTTTCTAGTAGTGTGTGTATGTATGTATTAAAACATACACTGTCATCTATACTAAACTGAAGGATACAATATATCCTTCCCCCTATATATTTTTACATTTTTTACTCTCACAAATAAGAGTGGAAGAGGTCCTTGTGTGACCTGGTAGGTTATACCTAAAAAGATCAGTAGAGGAGGTCGTGTGACTTGGAAAGTCCTGTGCACTATTTTTTACCCTCATCTAGGGTGTGGATCATGTTTATCAATATAAACTACTTGGTGGTAGGTGATAACCATGTGGAGTGGATTACTTCTTAGCTTGAGACTCAAACATTTGTTTTATCTGCTGTGTAATTTAATTTATTTTTTATATACATTATTATATATTTCTAAAAACACTAGATTTTACATTGATAGTTAGTCTTGGATAGAAATTAAATTTTTTTTCTTTATTAGAATAGCTTCAAAAGTAGTACCAATAACTCATATTGATATTACTAAGAATTAATCAATCTTATGATAGGTTATTTGAATACTCAAAATTTTATAACCATATTACCTTGATTAAATGTGATGTATTCATTTTTATTTGGGATGATTTTTTAAGAAAAAAATTTAACAGAAAATTTGAATAGATAGTCAATTAACCCCCCCCCCCCTCCCTCGAGTACTCTACTCTGACCGACATTTGGTATCAGAGGTTTTTTTTAGATTCTATTTTTAAAATCTATTAATTTGTGATTTTAGTTGTACAATAAAGATCTATAAAGATCTATTAATTCTAAATTTATATATCTTTAAAAGTATTTATTTGTTATGGATAATATATTAGAAGGTTCTACACAAAACAGACCAACAATCATCAATCGAACTAATTATTCCCAATGGAAATTTAAAATGAAAATGCATTTAGATTGTATGGGATTTGAAATTTGGTCTCTAGTTATATATGAGTATAGGATAACTACTACTAATAGAATTACTTGGGATGACCCAATAAAGATTTCTTACAATAACAATTTCAAAGCCATGAATTCTTTATATTTCTCTTTAGGAGATGAGAAATTCAATAGAATATCTACATGTCAAACTATCCATGAAATTTGGGATACTTTGTCTGTTTCACATGAAGGAACTTATAGTGTCAAAGAAATGAGAAGTAATACTTATACCATTAAATATAATAACTTTAAAATGAAGCATTATGAGCCTATTTCTGATATGTATATCTGGTTCAATGAAATTGACAAAAAAATGATTTCTCTTGGAAGATAAGTTACTACTAAAGAAAAAATCATGACAATTCTTAAATTCCTACCTAATAGATGGAAAATAAAATATATCTATAATAGAGAGTCATGTGATATCAGCACGTAACCGGTAAAATAACTCATTTGGTAACTAATGTTGTACGAATAAGAGATTAAAGTCAAAAAGAATGAAGAGGATGAACCCAGAAGAAAATTAGTGGCCTTCCCAACCATAACATATAAACACAACAAGAAGGAGAAAAAATATGTATTTATAGAACGTTTATGTAGTGAAAAATCATCACCTGATAGTGATGAGGAGATGACTCAATTATCAAGAAGGTTTAAGAAATTTTACAAAAGGATGAGATTTTTCAGAAATCCTTACTTCAAAGGAAGATATGATCAAAAGGGGATCTGGAAGAAATATTGGAAAATAAATGACATTTCGGATGAGATGGTATGTTATGAATGAAAGAGAAAGGGATATGTAAAGGCTGACTGTCCCACGATCAACTATGAAAATAAATGTGAGGAAAATGAAAGAATGTATAAAAAGAAAATAAAAGCCACTTGGAGTGATTCTGAGGATACTTCAAGTGACTCAGAGTCTTCACAGGATGAACAAGGTAACAAATCGAATATGTGTTTGCTGAAGAACACATATGAGGTAACACTAGATTCATCTATACAAAATTTCTATTATTCCGGAGATGAAATTGATTCTGAAAATATTTCTAATGAAGAAATGTTTGAGTATTGAAATATGCTTGAAGAGACATGTAATTAACTAAAAGATAAATACAAGACTTTAAAGAAACATTATGCTCATACCACAACTATTAAATCTTAACATACTGTAGAATGAGAAAAAAATGTTCTATTACTCAAAGAAAATAATGAACTAAATATATCTAATGAATAATTGAAAAAGTACCTCGAAAGGATTACTAATGGTAAAGATACCTTTGTATAAATTCTAGGTAAATAGATTGCCCCTAAATCACTAATGGTACTGGATATCAACCTGGTAAAAGAAAATATGTAAAAACCAATTCTGTTTCTAAATCTAGAACATAAAGCTTTACTCAATGTTCTGGAAAACATTTTTCTAGTTCAAATCATGATACAATCTCTATTGTTTCATGTTTTTGGGGACAAATAGAGTTTATTTATCAAATACATTACATAATTATTATAGGAAACCAATGAGGAAGATGTGGGTTCCTAAAGCACTTGTTACTAACATTACAGGACCCAAAAAAATATTGGTACCAAAGTCTGTTTTTATTTGACTATTTTGTAGGAAAATTCTTTAAAGATCTCATGTAAAAGATTATTGTACTTAGATAGAGGGTGTTCAAGACACATGACCGGCGAATATTCATGCTTCAAGAAATTAATAAATATTTATGATGGACATGTCACCTTGGTTGACAATTCCAAATAAAAATTCATTGGCCTTTTCCAAGTCTATAAATCTACCTCATTCTTATTGTCCAAAGTACTATTTTTGGATGGATTGAAATATAATCTGCTTAGTATTTCAAAACTATGTGATAATGGATTTTAAGTTAAATTTAAAAATGATGTTTGTAATTTTTTTAATTCTAAAAGTGAATTAGTATTTTCTCTAGTGAGAAATGAAAATGTATAATCTGTTAAAGTAAATTCTTTAGTATCTTAAAATGAATCATGTTTAATTTTATTTCACAAATATTATTGAATTTTTCATAGAATACTTGGACATTGAAATATTCACTTCATTAGAAAGCTAACTAGAAAAAGTTTAGTCAAAGTCCTACCCAAACGTGAGTTTCCAAATGATAATGTGTGTAATTCTTGTCAAAAGGGAAAGAAACACAATATTTCCTTCAAACCAACGAAATAAGTGTCAACTTATCAAATCTCTCAATTTGGTTCTCATGGATTTGTTGGGACCATCTAGAGTTTCTTCTTTAAATGTAAAGAAATGTTTTTATCCTTTTTTATATGACTATTCTACATATAACGGGACCTTCTTTTAGGCTCAAAAAAGTGAATCCTACTCTCATTTTACCAAACATGCTAAAAATGTAGAAATTTTTATTGGAATTAGAATTTAATATTTGAGAAGTGATCAAGGTTGTGAGTTTATAAATCAAGAGTTGAATCCTTTTTTTACAAAATGGGTATAGTAAGAATTTTTCTTCCCCAAGAACACCTCAACAAAATGGATTTGTATAAATAAAGAAATAATACCTTCAAATATATTTCTAAAACCATGTATAGTGAATATGACATACCTATTTTTTTGGGATGAAGCTATAAATACAGCATGCTATATCATTAATAGAGTGTTTATTAGACCTATTCTTAAATAAAATGCATATGAGTTAAAAAAAATAGAAAACCCAAAGTAAACTACATGATTTTTTTTGGTTGTAATGTCCATATCATTAATTATAAGGAAAATATGGACATGTTTTCATCCAAGAGTGATGAAGGAATTTTTCTGGGATAGTAAATCTCTAGTAAATCCTATATAGAGTTTAACAGAAGAAATAAATATGTGGAGGAATATGTCCATGTCATGTTTGATGAGACAAATCCACATGATCCTAAAACCTATCTAGAGAACCTGAAGGATGATATATCAAATCTGGACATCAATTATAAATCCTATAACCATCCTCTAAAGGAATCTTTGAAAACACCTAGTTCTATAAATTTTCCAGATTCATGTCATCATGAACCTGAAACTGTTGAAGAAAGTGAAATCACTGGCACCTCTTTTTCTAGAGCTATTATAACCCTTAAAACCCATCCTTAAGATGATTTTGTAGGATATTTAGATAAAGGAACTCAAACTAGAGATTCTATTAGAAATCAGGTTGAACATCAAGTTTTCTTATCACAACATAAACTTAAAAACATTAATGATCCTACGAATAAAGAATTTTGGGCGATGGCTATGAAATAATAACTTAATCAGTTAGAATGGAACAAAGTCAGAAACATTTTGACTTACCCAAAGACATTTTTCCCATTAGCACTAAGTGGGTGTTTATAAATAAAGTAAATAATGATAGTAATAGAGTTAGAAACATGGCTATATTAGTTTCCCAATGATATAGTTAGGAGTAAGGAATTGACTATGAAGAGACTTTTCACCTTTTTCTAGACTTGAGGCCATCATAATTCTGCTTGTTTATGCTTCCCATTTGAATTTCAAACTATATCAAATGGATTTCAAGAGTGTATTCTTAAATGGGTATATAGTTGGAGATGTCTTTGTTGAAAAACCCCCTAGTTTCACAAATCCTCACTTTCTAAATCATTTTTTCAAATTATCAAAAGCTTTATATGGTATAACGTAAGATCCAAGAGCTTGGTATGATAAATTAAGTACATTTCCTATTTCCAATGTTTTAAAAAATGGTATATCTGGTCCTACTCTTTTTATAAAACGAATTTCCAATGATGTTATAGTAGTTCAAATTTATGTAGATTATTCTATTTTTGGATCTTCAAAAAATTCTTTAGGTATTGAATTTTTTAAAATGATGAAAAAAGAATTTGAAATGAGTTTAATGGATGAACTAAAATTCTTTCTTGGATCTCAAATAATTCAAAATAAAGATGATTTTTTTAAAATCAAAGAAAAAAATATGAAATATCATCTGACACGTTTTGGATTTGATATCACTAAATGTTTTGATACTCTAATGAGTACAACATGTAAGTTGGATCTTGATGAAGATGTAAAATCTGTTGATCAAACCACATACAGAGGAATGATTAGAAGTTTACTCTACTTAACTACAAGCTGACCTGATATTATGTTTAGTGTGTGTATATGTGCTCGTTTTCAAGAAAACCCTAAGTAATCTCATTTAAATACTATTAAAAGTATTTTCAAACACCTCAAACATACACCCAATCTAAGACTATTCTATCCCATAGGGAAATCATTTGACTTAGTTAGTTATTATGATGATGATTTTGGTGGTTCTATGTTAGATAGAAAAACCACCTATGGAACATGTATCTTTTTAAGAAAGTCTCTAGTATCATGGTGTAGTTTGAAACAAAAATATTTTTCATTATCTACTACCAATGATGAATAAATAACTGCTGGTAGTTTTGTGGAAATTTATTTGGATGAAACACTCATTAATATATTATGGATATCAATTCGGGAATGTACCCATAAATTGTGATGATACAAGTTCTATAAAAATTTCAAATAATCCTATTTCACACTCCAAGAAAAAACATATTGATGTTATACATCACTATTTGAGATACCATTATCAAAAATTTGATATCACTTTGGGATTCTTTGGAAATGAATATCATATTGTGGATATATTCACCAAACCATTAAATTATGAAAGGATAGATTACGTCATACATGAATTGGGAATGATAAATCTTAAGTAGAAAATATACAATTTTCAAAAACTTACTAACTCACATATTACTATTTCACAGTTTACGGTTCCACGAGTCTTTGTCAAAGAATTATTTTCTCACTCTCATAGTTATGCAAGTTATGCTATTGAAGTTGTTGTTTCATGTTTAAAATCTCACAATTATTGTCTCTTGATTAATATTTTTCAATTATTTTTTCAAAAAATACAGTCTCACTATTGTGGAGAGACATTGTAAAGATGATTTTGTGAAAACCTGTTCTGGTCTCACTGTGAAAACATATTCCGGTCTCATTGTGACAACCAGTTCTAGTCTCACTTTAATGAAACATTTCATTTTATTTGTATTTTATTACCCGTATATTTGTGTTTATTATTTTATTATATTAATCCAATGATTTTGAATTTGTGATGCTTGAAATCCCTAAATGATTAAAACCAAATTTATTTCACTATTTTCTTTATTCGAGCTCTCTTCTCTTAAACCGTAAGTCCTATTTCATCCTTTCATATATCTCTCTCCTGAACCCATCATTAAATTCCTAGAATGAAGGGATTGTCTTAATAAAATCTCAAGAAGTGAAGTTCTAAGAATAAAGTGAAAAGAGCACCGAAGATAGTGCCCAAGTGATCATTGATACCAACTCATGTTGATAGAACAGTGGTTCCAGAAAAATTAATATTCCCTTACTGGTTTCTATCAATTATGCCTTTAATTTTGAAAGTACTAAAAGAGTGGGGATGGTTAGATTTGTTCAAAAATGAGAAAAGGATGATTTATCCAAAGTTTTTTTCTCATTTATATGAGTTTTTTCAGTTTTCATTCAATGTTGAAGATGGTTTTGTTGTGAGGATCTAGATTAATAGCCAAAGATGCACCTTTTTCATGAGGTTATGGGCTGCCTGCTTAGGGATAACTCATGATCGGATTTTTTTAGGACTAACAAAGAGGTACTCCTCCTCCTAGTGATATTTTTGTTTTAAAAGAGGCCTTGGGAAGTATTACTAGAAATAAAAAGAAGAGAAGAGTTATTTTTTCTGAATTGGATGGTGAATCGAGGGTGCTGTTTAAGATTATTCATAATCTTATTAGTCCAATAAAATGATATTTTTCTATCCTCAAATATCAAGATGTATTCTTGATACATCATATATATAATGGATGCAATATTAACCTATGAAAGTATGTTATACTTCATATGTGTGAGTGGATTAAGAAAACCTCAAACTCTACCTCCTTGTTCTGCTCAAGGTTAGTCGATGTTATGTTATATGCTAAAGGAATGGTTGGACCAAATAAAGAATTCATCAAGGACTGTGAATTGTGTATCTCAAATGATACAGTCAAAAGGATTAAAATTAGTTGGAATCTATGGAAAAAGGCTTGGGTAGAGTATAATGAAATGTTATAAGAAAAATTTAATCCATTTGGACATCCTTTAGGACATAAGAATATATCTGATCCTATTTTGTAACTTGATGAAATTGTTCACTATCCTGTTAAAGAGGAAGAATAGGTTGTTGTTTCACCTCTAGAAGAAATTTTATTGGATAAAGAAGATAGTGGAAATGTTCTACAAGAAAAAATTGATATGGAATCACTTGTTACTAAAATATTTAATTATTTAGAAGAAGAACCTACTTCTATAAAAGTATCTGATGTTAATGTAACAGAAACAGTTGTTCTTGGGGTACATAAAGAAGTAGAAATTTCTCTTGAGAAAGATGCTCCGGTTGAATAACATTTTTATGAACACGTTAATCCTAATATTATCCTATCCACTGAGGAAATACTGAAACAATCATTCTATCTGGATAGAAAAGAAATGTGTGAAAATATTAGAGATGATCTTTAGAACCAGTTCAAGGAACTGAATCTCTTAGTCCTCTGAGAGATAAACTTTTTGAGGTGGAGAAACACCCTAGTATAGAAATTGTTGAAGTTCTTAATGCCATTTATCAAAGAACTGTGGATACCTGGTATATGTTCCTAGCTACATGGATTTCAATGATTCCCAATAAGCTTCAGATAACGGCATAGACCTCTCTACTCTGTTTTAATTGAAACAAGATTCTGCTCTAGAGGTAATCTCTACTAAGGAACCTGAACATGTTTTAGTTCCAGTTCTTGAACCTTCACAAGAACCTCTTGCTTTCATGAGTCAATGTTATTTGAAATCCTTTTGATCTACTTCATTAGATAGAGTTGAAAATCTCATGTACATACAAACTACTCCTTTAACAAGTCTGATTGAAAGATACAATACCTTTTTGATAGAGAAAATCATATGGAAGATTGTGCCAAAAATTCTTCATGAAATATAAGACGTTTTAATTAAAAAAATGTTATGTGATGAAGTGAATTATCTCAGAGCTATAGATGAAGATATAAAAAAAGTGATAAAATCATGACAAAATCCTATTGCTCGTCTTGTTGAGGATGTTAGTGGTTAGATTCCATAGGAAGATGCCTCTCTAATTCAAACAAACTTGACTTTATTATCAGAAAAAGTGGATGAGAGAAACAAGAAGATAGCCTAAGAGATGTGTGAGCCTATTGTTGATCTCAAAAAACTAACTGATGAGTACAAGGTTTGTCTACAAGAAGTTCTCAATCAGATTAAGTCCCTCACTTCATTTTTTATAGCCTCTAGTTCCTTTGGCCAGTCATCTCAACCCTCTGACAGTGATCTACTCAGAACTGTGGTTAAGAAAGAACTTCATTCAGTGCTAAGTGGTTTTGATAAATACAGTTTATCTACAATTATCAAGAATAGTGACATAGTACTTGATTTAGTGAGGATTAATTCAAATATTGCAAATTAAGCTTAGGAATAAATTACTAAGAAAGTGGATTTCTACTTTAATAGGATCTTCTCTAAGTATCATATGACCAATAATTTAAAGTATCTTGTAGACAATTTGAAAATTCCTCCTGTCACCCTAGAATTTAAGACTGAAGTTCAAATGATGAAATATTTCACTCCTTTATTAGAAAAAATCGTGGTGAAAAAAATATTATTTTGAGAAATAAATGCATTATAGTAGTGATATTACTACTGACTTCATTCAATTATTCACGCCTTATCTTCATGTGCAGAGCACTGCTATTGTGCTCCTACAGCTACACCCTTGCGGTCTAGTTTACCTCCTTCCTTATCCACTACATTTTCATCCACCTCAATGTCTGTATCTCATCCTCTAATCTAGATCTGACTGGATATCCTTGACCAACACATGCATTGGTCTTCCACCAAACCTACTTTGGGACCTTCTATTTCGGAAGGACTCCCTCTTCCTTATCTGATAGTTGGATCACTCCCTTATTAAACTTCTACTTCTGCTCCTATGGATCCTTATAATGCTACTACCAAGGGAAAAGAGAAGAAAACCAGTGTTAAAGAAAAGTGAAACCTATATTTTGATAGGGATGTCTTGTATTTTGGATGCATACTGCTTGTAATGAAACATCTTTTTTGATGTAATGAAATATGATCTATTTTAGTCTATTCTCTTCTTTAAATTCATTATTTATTTTTCTTGTAATCTTTTGGATAATCCCAAAAGGGCGAGAACGACGCACTAAGTCCCTAAGGGGGATAAAGCGCACTAAGAAGAGATATCTAATTAATATGATTTGTGATCATAAAAAGGGGGTCATTTTTGGACACCTCATGTTCTAATCATGTTTTAATGATCAAAAATCCTGTAAATCCATTAAATATTAATCATATTCAATCTATATCAAATCATGGGTTGAGATGATTGATTTTGTTATGATTTAAATAAACTTCCACTAAAATCTGGTTAATCCGAACTCATGTTTTATTATTGTAAACAATATTTAATTTGTTCTATAATGATTTATTTTATGAATGATTAAGTCTAATACATTATATGCATACTGCTTCTTAAGACTTTTTACAGATATTATCCATTTTTTAGAAATTGTGAGTCTTCCACCTATTCTGGATTTCTTGCAAAGGACCCAGACACCATGACCCAGACACTGTGACACAGACACTATGACCCGTACACAGTAACCCAGACACCGTGACCCGGACCCCATGACCCAAACACTATTACCCAAACACCATAACTATTTTTAGATCTGATAATGTATATGACACTGGTTCCTTGATACCACCACTAAGACATCATTCGAGGTATGGAAAATCACCAAACACCAGGATTATATCACGGAATATGTGCTACCGGTTCTTAATCATGACTCAATTATTCCATCATGATTGTCTAACTACTCAAAAGAAAAGAAGAAGACATTGTTTTTTCGTGACAAAATTTCTATGTGACGCCATTTTTAGAAATATTGTTACACAATTCTTTAATATATTTTTTCATTTCATATTTAATTTATAATGGTTATATTTGATTCATTCAATGGAACTGACATTATTGATATTTATTTGTAGATATTTCACCTAACAGTACGAGGTATGAGGTTTGGAATACATGCATCATGTAATCTCTACCCATGAACTTTAAAATAAAAAGAAAATCAAGGCACTGTAACTAAGAGACGAGTAGTAGTGTGTAGCAGATGTGCGATCACTTGAATAGTGAACTGATACCTGTAACAAAAAACAACTAAAGAACACACAAAGAAATCTCGATTCCAAATTCTAGAATAATATAGACCATATCAGAATACCTCTCCCCAGTATCATCTTCAAGAAGAATACGAGCTAGACAGCATGCACCATCGAGCTGGAAATCAGAGCACCAGAATTGTGATACTCTGTTTTTCACAAGAGTATTCGATAGTTTCATCTACTTCATCATACAAGTCCAAAGCTGCATTGAATAAAACTCAGAGCACTTATAACCATTTCTCATCATCTTTTCTTGGTTGTGTACTATTTTTATCTTTTGATTTGTGTGTGTATGTCTGTATTAAAATATTCATTGTTTCCTATACTAAACTGAAGGATACAAGATATCCTTCCTCTCATATCTTTTTACATGTCTTTACTTTCATGGATAAAATTGGAATAGGTCCTTGTGTTCCCTAATAGGCTATACCCATGAAGGGCGATAGAAGAGGTCATGTAACCTGGATAGTCTTGTGCACTGTTGTTTACCCCGATCCAGGTTTTGGATCAAGTTTATTAATATAATATTCTTTGGTGTAAGGTGATCACCAAGTGGAGTGGATTGAGTATCAGCTTGAGGCTAAAACACTTGTTTTATCTCTTGTGTTATTTAATTTCTCTCTCCTTTATTGTATATTTTAGAAAACACTAGGTTTTACTTTGATAGTTTGTCTTGGATTTAAGATATATTTTATTTTCCTTATTAGAATACCTTCAAAAGTAGCACCAATAGATCATATTGATATTATAAATAATTAATCAATCTTATTAGATGTTATTTGAACTATCAAATGTTTATAACCGCATTACCTTGGTTAACTGGGGAGTATTAATTTTTATTGGGGAATCTTTTTAGGAAAAAATTTTAATAGGAAATTTGAATTGATACTAAATTCACCCCCCCCCCTCTTGAGTAATCTACTCTGACCAACACCCATGATCACCCTCTCTACACTGAATGTTTAAAAAGGTCATCACTAACATGGAAATCATGATGGTTTCTTTATTATGGGAAGGCCAGTTGGATGGAAAACACCACTGAGTATTGTGGAATAGGATGTAAAGACCCCTATCCAAGGGGTTATCAATATCCAAATTGTTTTTGAAACTACGAGGGATCTTCATTATATGTTTTCATGGGAGGATAATGAGGGGATGAAACATTAGTGTAAAAATATATAGAAAAATTATAGGACCGATATGAATAAAAATAGAGAATGTCTTACGGCTATTAGGATTTTTATCTGACCTTATCTATTATATTACAATAGTATACTTGTTGGATTGTTGGAAGGGGTGACATTAATTTCTGGTATCAGAATTGGGTAGGATCTAAACTAGGATTCCCTATATGTCATACTCTAGACATAACCTTCGTAGAATCAAGTAACCACCCCAGCTTCATTAAATATATCTTTTATGATAATCATCGGTCCACTTGGAGAGCATTATGTAAAATCCTGATCTTGAAAAGTGAGAACTTCATGTGATCTTGTTGAGGAGTCTACTCATTAAAATAGTTTCTCCTATTGCATATGGATCCCAATGAAATGAATGTTTTGGGTGAGGCAATGTGGTGAAAGGATAATCTAATGTAATTCAATTTTTGGTATAGAGTATTAGGGACAAGTCACTTCCCACTATGGATAATATTTAATGTTTCGGGAATAGTATATCCTCATGATGTCAATGTTGGAGGGAACTTATGATTGAAATGATTTTACAAATATTTTTTTGAGAGATGTTGAGAGTGTTCAGTATGGAAGGCCTTCAGAGAGGTCAATAAGATTTCTTTCCAGTAGTTATCAAGCTAGACCATTCTCCATATGTGTTTCCAGGGTGTGGGAAAACTTGGCTCAAAGAAAACATATTGAACTATCATTCATATTGTGGGTAATTGGGGAATACATAAAATGGGGAATGAATCATAACCCAAAGCTATTACTGATAACAGAACAATCATTATTTTTTAAACCACTAATTCTTCATTGAATTTAATAGGGTATGACAGGACTGGGATACATCCCCCCTTTTAAGACACCTTATGGACTATAGGTCCTCCCCTAATATGTCTATTTTTCCGGGGCTAGGGGTGGGTCCGGTGGAAGCCAAGTCACCTAGACTTTAAACTTAATACTGATGGTTCTTGATAAATGGGTTTCGTGAAATATCGAGGAGTGATCCAAGATAAGTGGGGCTCATACTTTATGGCATTTTCTACTTTATTTTGAAGTGGATACTCTCTTAAAGTAAAATACCAGAAAATGTTCATTGGCCTATGAGTAAGAAACCAGAGAAATATTACTCTTATAGTAGTCGAGACAGATTCTTTAACTATTTACAATTCACTATAATTCATCAGAACCATCACTTGGTCTATATTGTATATGATACGAAGCTTCAATGGGGTCATAAAAAATCAAATGGAAAGATTACATACGTTTAATGAAGGTAATGAATTTGTAGACATTCTAGTATCCAATGAAACACAAAGTGAGTGGATTTAATACTTTTTATAGTCCTTAATTCTTTCCTCCTAAGGGGGTCAACCTTGTTATAGTAGATGCCCTTAGAATTCACTATTTCAGACCTCAGTGATATGGGATGAACTTTTTCATCCTCTTTTTATTTCATTATACATATCCTTGATAATAAAACAAAATATTTCATTAGTGAGGTGATATTGGAAGTGTAAATAATAAACCATGAATTTTCACACATGTTGTGAACTTGTTCTAAGTCATTTACAATTAGATTTTTATACTTTTCCATTTTAGTTTCTACCCTGGGAACTAGTTTTCAATTAAATTATTTATATTTTACAAAATGTATAAGATAAAAAATCTTAAATATATTAAGTGTTTGGAACCTAAATTTAATCTCTATATAGTCTAATTAAATTTCTAAATAAGTGAAAAATAATTTTCAAATTATAATGATTAATATCTAGAAAAATGGTTTTGTAAAAAAAATTATTTTCAGAATTATGTGTTCTTACTCTTATTTAATATTGATTAAAAATTGAATTAGTGATAATATATTTATATATATATGTTTAAAAATTATATTTACGTATTTTTTGAGATGGTATTTATTTATTTTACTACTAAAAAATTAAAAAACATTAATAAAAAATCCTTTGAAAATAATAGTTTTATTAATTATCTCAATAATTAACATTAATCCTATTAATATTATTTTCATTTATAAAAATGTAATTGGCCTTATTGAATAATTTAAATTTGTTTATATTAAATATTAAATCAATTTTTTATATTTAATTTCTATAAGTGATTAAAACATATTTTTCATATAAATGAATAAAAATAATTTTTAAAGTAAAATTTTACTTATGGTTCAGAACTGTTAAACATGGGTTTTATAAAATTTAAATAGTGTTTTAAATGATTTATTTTTATTTATAAATATATAATGTTTATTTATAATAGGTTTCGTATAATTTTAATTCATTCTTGTAATATGATCATGTCATAAAACTAACAATATATGAAAATTTTTAATTTTTTTCATTATTTATGTAGAAGTCAATTAGTTTAGGAAATAATCAAAATTTCACCCTAATATATTTTTTATATATTTAATTAAAAATTTTAGTTCATTTTAAAATAATAAAATTATATAAATTATAACTTTTTCGTTAAAATGAAAATATAACATAAAGAGAAAATGTATCTTATTGAATAAAATCCAATTTAAATATCTAAATATTCTTAATCCAAATTATTTTGCATTTATAAATCATTAAAATCATTTTATTTACTATATATTTTAATTTTATAGTTATTTAATAATATTCATATAATTTTTTTAGTCATCTTTGTTCATTATTGCGTGTGAAATATGCTATCAGTATAATGTTTATTTAAAGGAAAGTTATACAGTAAAATCTTATGGCATTACGTTTTAACCTCTCCGATGGAACTCACATGACTTGATGCCTACCTAGATAAGAAGTAATTAATTTAATATAGTTTATCAGAACCACATAATTTTTATTAAGTTTACTCCATAGAATAATGATGGTTATTTTAGGAACATTGGGGGAAATGACCTGGAAGAAGTTATTTACAATAAAATAATTTCCCTCCCTTTTATAAAATCCATTATCTATATATTCAGAGTTATATAAATCAAAAGGGGAATTATCAGCATTCAGTATGTTGAATTTTCCAACAACTGAGTGTTTGAGGAACTGATGGTATAATGATGGTATTTTAGTGTGCATATGGAGCTACAAACATCCGAAATCGAATTTGATGGTTGTGTCGTGAAAAAAGACAACGAATTTAGAGTTACAAATAAGATCACTAAATTGGTATCTAACATTAATGAAACCAACTGTCTTATTATCACTATTTTTATACCCTTGTATCATCATGTTAGAGACATATATTCCAACCTTTATTGTAGTCCAAGTGTTGATCATGGATCTATTATCAATCAATTACCTATTTATATTAATGTAACCATATTTTATAGACAAAATAATGAACCAAATGTTACCCGGTTTGGAAACATATTCATCTAATTATATGAAGGAAATGACCATTTGAAATTCAACAAAATTAGTGTCAACATAACATGCCTCAGTTGTAGTGACTTCAAAATATAAGTCAATAGAGAATAAAAGGGCCTCTATAAGTGCTTCCTGGAGTTCTAGGTATTGGTGAAGGGTATTCATGATAGAGAGTTTAGCCAGAATGATGACTAGTTTTATTAGTGATAGATTATGTGGCCTAAAACCTATGAATTTTTATTTTAAATTTCATTTTTATTAAAATAATACAATATAATAAATATATTATCTCTTTATGATTGTTTTATTTGCATAGCATTTAATGTGATAATTTACTTAAGATATTTTTTCACAAAAATGAAAAAATTCCCATCTATGATGTGATATTTAATGTATCATCTAAATATTTTAAGATATATATTCCTATGTTGGATGATATTTAAATTATAAAACCTATATGATGTATGATATTAGGTGTAGGGGCTCATAAGACTTCCTATCATTAATAGCATAATTAGAAATCTCTTAGAGATGAGACTATAAGAATAGACCCACCTATAGGAATTCCACATGTTTTATTTTTCAATGGATATTCCTATTATGAATGTGAATATTAGACATTATAATATAGATTATTATTAATGTATATCTTTTGTTGAATACATTTATATATTTATTAATACTATGATGACATATTCTCAAGGTGAGGTAGAATGTGTTGGCTGTCTCATGGATGATATGAAATTAATGATTAATCCCTGAAAGGATTTAACCCTTATAAATTAATATATTTAGATATCATAAGCCCATGGATTTAAATATAACTATATTATTATGACTATTTTTAACACCCCAAGCTTCCACGGTACGCTTCTCTTTGAATAATACAGTAGTGTGTGTTGTACGCAACTTCGAGTTCTAAAAAACACCACAACCAATCAAACTAGCCGTTATGAATAGTAATACCCACTTTTTGAACTTTTATAAATTTTATCTTTTAAAATGGACTTCATTTTTGGATTCATAATATCAAAATTAGCATATAGTGAATTTTTTGTATTTTTCTGAAAACATTCAATTTTTGATGAATAGTGAAAAAACAATGAGTTATAGTTTAAAACTGAATTTTTATTTAAATAATTATTTATTTTATTTAAATTTAATTAAGGTTAAAATAGATACATAATAACTATATAAGTTCAATGTAATTCATTGGAGTTAGTTTAGAATAATTTTAGATATATAAAAATTTTATGAAACTTTTCACCGTCTTTTACCCACCTCCTAAAAGAATTTGGAAATTCACACAAAACATAATTTTACTGCTTCTGTGAGTGGAATTTCGAAAATCCAAGAGACATGGTTAATATCAAGTACGAAAATGTGGTTCCATAAGATAAAAATAATTTTTTGGTGAATAGTAACTTTTTAACTTTTCTTTACCACAGTTAAAAGTAAATATGGAAATTAAGGGTAAAAATGATATTAATATTACCCTAACACATGTCCCAATTCTATTGGAAAAGTGTATCTCGACCAAAAACAACCTTAGGATTAAATTATTATCATTTAGGTCCACTTGGATTAGATTATGACATTTATTATTATTTAATTCAAAGAAGAGTTAAAAGAGTTAAAATCAAGGTTTAATTACTAAAACATTTTCAATACAGGGTTATACATAAGATAAATTCGATTGTAAATATTCATTAGAAAGCTAAAAATATTTCCTACATAATGGTAGTTTATATTTAATTTTTATAAATTAAATAATTTAATTTATTTATGACACAATAGTGATGCAGTAATTACCGAATTAATAAAATATTAAACTAATTGATATTATAAATATGAAGATAAATGTTATTTGAGACTTTATATGAATTACACTAATATTATAGGTTAACATGACATATTAGGATTGTTTATATAAATTTTTTTCGAAGTAATAATGCTTTTATAAAATATCAAAAACAAAATACTCAATAGTGTCAAAATTGACATATAAGGGTTTTTAAAACAAATATTATATTATTAATTGATATTATATTCCAAAAAATAAAATCTTTGGCCAAAAGCCTTATATAATGATAGGTTTATTATCAATGGAAAACTTGGGGGTCTCTTGGATGTATATATGAGGTTTATTAATTATATAATATAAAAATACAAAGGGACATGGTATATGTCAAACTAATTAACTAAGAGTTAAAACTAAAGGATAAAGTTAATATAATGACCAAAACCTATATAATATCTAGTGGTTGAAAGGGTTTAGACCCATACCCACCTTATCCTTTGAATAATCCACTTTGGATCCATTATAAACCGAATACGAATTTATTATAAAATAATACTTTAAGTTTTTTCTAAAGAGCCCCTCCTCCCCCTTATAAAAGGACACCACTTCTATCCAATTATTCAAACCTACAAATACTTTTGGTTCGGCCATCCTATGCCCAAATATCCTCTCAAATATCCTCCCTTCATCCTAGAGGCCTTCATTTAGTCATAAATCCAACCTACAGAGCCCGTTTGATCAAATCAAAAGGAAGAACTCGAAGAATAGGTAACGTTTTCACCACCCTCTTCCAAGTTCCTTTCTTCTTCAGCTTCTTCTTTATTGTTATTCCCATTATAAAATAATAAATACAGTATCTTCTAAATACTGTGATTTTATTATAAATATGTTACAACAATATTTAGTATTCTATCCATCCTTTGAATGACATGTCACCATACGTGTGTACGTACGACTTACCGTATCCACGTCGTGATGTAATTGTTATTCAATATATTATTATTTGGATGGGTATAATAATGATGTGTAATTCATGTAAATAATAAATATAACATGATAATTATTATATATATATGATATATCATCCAATTATATATTATTTTAAAATCAAAAGAATGATATTGTTGCTCGTGCGTACGTACGGACTACCGTCTTCACGAACATGATGAGATTCATTCCCCATCGTATCCATTCAAGACTAATTCTCATTTGATGGTTAAAATTAATTTTTAAGAACTTTATATCATTCTGAATATTAATAAGATACAAACTATCCATAACACACATGACTTATGTAACAAAACATATAAAAGAAAACGAGTAAGTTAACACCTGAAACGACAATAATACTAAAATATTATTAACAAAGCATTATTAAAAGATCATATATGATATCATAATTATGTATATAGTTCATGTATAATTTAATAACAATTTTTAACTATTATATAGTAGGTTAACATACCATCGACTAAGGAAAAGTACAAGGTAAGTGTTTATTTCACAATCTCTTCATTATTTGAGGTTGTTTATACGTAATTATCTACTGGGTCCTCTTTATCATCCACATCCATGTTTCTAAAAAATATATTTCAAATCATTCTTACTATTTTACAAACTATGGGTTAAAGTCATTTATACCCTTGTAGACTTTTTATAAGATGTTTATAAAGTAATATTTATGTCGTTTTCCAAACAAGGTCCTTTTTAACCTTTTCGACATAATTAATGTAAGAATGTATTTTTTAATTTATACGGCGGGTGCAGATATTTTATGCCATTATAAAATCGTCAAATCTTCCCTTACAAGTTTATACGAATATTTTCAAAGGAAGTGTTTTCTATTATAATTATTTGACTTTTAAATGATTTTAAAAAAAGAGATATTTTTCTCAAATACTTTTGATTTCATCTATGTCAACATCCTTTGATGGATTTTAAGCTTATTTGAAGTTTATTAATTATGATACAAAACTTCCATATTGTATTGATGGTTTTGTGATATTTTTGACTGTGGGTGTGTTATTTTTATACCATTCATGTTTTATGGAAAGATTATTGACATTTCGTACGCTAGTTTTAATATGAATGTTTATGTTATGTTAAACCTGTTCATATGAGGAATGCATTGGACTTAATAAGTGATGGGTGGAGCCCGCTATAGCTTCTCGACACATCGGTGGGTCTCATGAGACAAACTAGTGTCTTGGCACAAGGCCTTGACAGAATCTTATTTGTAGTCTTGGCATGAGGCCTTGACTATGTGGTTATGATAGTCTGGCATTATGAATTCCATCATTATGAAAGTGGTTATTGATATTCCATGTGTTTATTCGACTATTAGAATATCCATGTGAATAAGTAATGGATTTATTTCAATTTATTTTTTCCATGTTATGCTGACATTCAAGTTTAAAAGGCTTCTGTTTTAGGTATGCATTGCCTTAAATGTTTATGTTTATTTAAGAAAGTTTCCACAATATTTTTGTCCTTACTGAGCATCTGAGCTCACCCCTTTCAATGTTTTATTTTTCCCAGGATGTGAAGAAGTAATTTATGAATGACCTTCAGGGGTAGTATGAGGGAATATGAAGACAAGATGTTGTTGTAGTAGTTCTCACTTTATGATTTATTGTAAACTTTATGAATGTATCTAGTTATTCCAAGTCTACTAAATTAATCGGTCTTTCGAGACATAATCATTTGTGATCATGCCAATATTATGTAATAATGCAATTACTCTGGGTAAATGGGGTTGGGGCATTACAGTTGGTATCATAGGAAGTTTAATAAAAAACTTGGTAGTTAGATTTTGATAAACTCTGATTAGAGCACATCGATATAAGATGGACTTGGAATATTAGTATAGAATAAATTCCTAGAATTTTGGTATTGTAGAAATTTTGTGAGTTTTCTGAGCAATAAATCCCTGTCTGGATACGAGCAGGTAGAAGTGGCTCTGGTAGAGATGTACCTAGGGGTAAAACCTGAAAACACCGCTTTGAGCTATACTTGAACGAGAACTGGTGCATGACAACGGGCCTTATTGCACTCTTGGTTACGACACTCCTGGGGGATATGCTTAGGATAATTCTCATTTTATTTACAAACCATTATGAAGGGTTTATGAGTATATACATCCTCAGAGAATTTTTTTTTATGGATTATATCCATAAATAGTTCAATTTATGTTAAGTGTTTTACAGGTATAGAATTATGTATTTTGATTCATAAACTGATCTAGTTTATGTCATTGTTTATAAATGGAGCCTAGTGGAAGAAATGGAAACTGTATCAATACATGCACTCCATGTAGGGATTCGCCTCCTGCTCAAGATAATTATAGTGGAGCTGGGGATGCAACTGGTGCTGATCGGCTAATCATCAAACTGGGACAACTCACTCAGGTTATGAATAATAACCTTACCCGTATGGAGCACCTTGATCCACAACGTGGAGGATCAATGTTAGATCGCTTCATGGGGAAACAACCACCAACATTCAATTGGAGTACAAATACATTGGTATCTGAGCAATGAATAAGTTCCCTAGAAAAAATATTTCAGGCTTTGGGAGTAGTGAAAGGGAGAAAGTTATCATAGAAGTTTATCGCCTCACTTTAGATGCTGATCAATGGTGTCCATTGATACAAAACACAAAGGAAGATGATGAAGTATCAAATATGGAATGGATAGAGTTCAAAGAGCTTATCTTAGAAAAATACTTTCCTCGTAAACATTGAGAAGATATGGCAAGGAAATTTCTGAGTCTGAGACAAATGGAGGATGAGAATGTCACAAATTATGAGGCTATATATACAAGGTTAGCAAGGTATGCTAGAGATTATATATGTAACTAAAGAAGTAAGATTGATTGTTCCTTTTATGGGTTAAAACCGTTTCTCCATCGAGAATTAGTCTCACAAACCTTCTCATTGTACGAAGATATTGTCACATGTGCTATCAAGACAGAAAAGGAATTCTCTAAGCCTTATGACTTTAAAGAAAAACAGGAGAAGAAGTGATCTGCTGATCACTCTTGGAATAGAAATAAGGGGAAGAAGGGAAAAGTTGAATATACATCCTGTAGTACATGTGGGAACCCCCCGGTATTTTCTTAAATGGAATGGGAGTCTGTTACAAGTGTGGCGAAAAAGGCCACCAAGCTTATGATTGCAAGGGGAAGATGGAAGCTACCGATGCCCAATGCTACAATTTCAGGGAGATGGGACATTATGAAAATGAATTTCTTATTTTTCATGAGAACTTACCTCAGAAAAGGCCAAGGGATCAAGGACAAGCTTATGATATCACTACTACTGAGGTAGAAGGTCTGAAAGATGCGGTGGCAGGTAATTTAATGGTTTCCTCAAGATTAGAAAATGCATTATTTGATTCTGAATCATCACATTGTTTCATATCTTCCTAGTTTCCAATGAAAATTAGATAATTCCAATTTGATTTAACAAGGGAGTTGTTAGTTAAAAATCCTAAGGGATGTATCATTGCAACAAAGTTTTGTTAATCAGTCCCCATTAGAGCACATAAATGTTCTTTATCCACTGATCTCATCATCATACCTATGATTAAATTTAATATAATCCATGGTATGGATTGGATTTTGAACCATGATGCAAAAATCTATTGTAAGAAGAAGGAGGTTACTATTTTTGAGGATGATGATAAGGAACACCTTATCTTTAGAGCGGAATCATCACCACCTAATTCTTACCTAGATCCACCCCTAGTAGCTCAAAAAATTAAATTATTGGGGTGGAAGAGAATGAAATGACTGTGGATGAGGAAAGGAATGTACAAATAGTGGATATACCTATTGTGAAATAAAATTTAGATGTGTTTCTAGAAGATTTACCTAGACCTCTTCCAGAACGAGAAATTGAGTTTTTTATTGATTTAATTCCTGGATCAAGCCCTATATCGAAGACCCCTTATAGAATGGCCACTGTGGAATTAGTTGAACTAAAGAAACAACGAGAGGAATTGAGTAATAAGGGATTTATTCACCCTAGTAATTCTCCATGGGGAACCCCTGTTCTTTTTGATAAAAAGAAAGATGGATCTATGAGGTTATGTATCGACTACAGGGAGATCAATGCTATAACAATAAAGAAAAAGTATCCCCTACCTCGCATTGATGATTTATTTGACCAACTGCATGTAGCTCAATACATTTCAAATATTGACCTTCGATCTGGATATCATCAGTTGTGTGTGAAGATGGAAGACATTCTAAAGAAAGCATTTCAAACCCGGTATGAGAATTACGACTTTACAGTAATGCCTTTTGGATTGACTAATAAACCCTCTATATTCATGGATCTAATGAATAGAGTTTTCAAGGAATATCTTGATGGATTTATGGTCGTATTTATTGATGATATCTTGGTATACTCCAAAATCTACTAGGATCATGAAAATCACTTGCGCATTATCCTAAAGACTCTAAGAAGACATGAATTATATGGGAAGTTTAGCAAGTGTGAATTCTGGCTTCAGGATATTTATTTTCTTGGCCACATTATCTATAAATATGGAATATCTGTTGATCCTTCTATGACCAGGGCAATCCAAGAAAGGCCTGCACCGACGAGTATAATGGAGGTACACCGTTTTATTGGTTTAGCAGGTTATTATCAGCGTTTTTTTCAGAATGTTCCCGGTTGGCTAACCCATTAACAAAGCTCACACGTAAAGGGGTTAATTTTTTTTTGAAAAAAGAGTGTGAAGAATGTTTCTAACAACTGAAGAGAATATTAGTCAATGCTCTTATATTGAATCTACCACCAGGAAATGATGGGTTCTTTATTTATAGTGATGCATCGAAGAAAGGACTTGGTTGTTTCCTTATGCAGAATGATAGGGTTATTGCCTATACATCATGACAGCTAAAAAATTCACAAGACAAACTATCATAATCATGATCATGAGTTAGCTGCTGTAATCGTTTCTTTGAAGATATGGAGACATTATCTCTATGGTAAAAAATGTGAGATTTATACTGATCTCAAGAGTTTGAAGTATATTTTCTCACAAAAAGAACTCAAAATGAGGCAATGGATATGGATTGAATTACTCAAGGATTATGATTACACGATACACTTCCACCTAGGGAAGGAAAATAAGGTGGCAGATGTTTTGATCAAAAACGATCATGGAGTTTTGAACAATATGAGAATTGAAAGGGATCCAATTTTTATGGATCTAGTAAAGATGGACATGGGAATTACCATGGAAGGTTAAACATCGATACTTTTTCAAATGGTTTCCAAAACATCTTTGCTAGAAAGGATTAAGAGTTCTCAGACCGATGATGAAGAATTTCAAAAGAAGATTAAAGCTATGAATGATGGGAGATTGAGAGAATTTGTGTATGAAGAAGAAATTTTAAATTTTGGGAAGAGAATTTCCGTTCCCAATATTCCTGATCTGAAAATGGAATTGTTAGATGATTCTCATAGATCCAATTTCTCTATACTCCCTTGCAGAACCAAAATGAATAGATATTTAAAGGAACACTTTTGGCGGGACAACATGAAGAGGGATATTGCTGATTTTGTATCATGATGCATGGTTTTTCAACAAGTGAAAGCCGTAAGGCAACAACCTGGAGGAGTGATGCAACCCCTTCCCATACCAGAGTGTAAATAGGACAATATTATGATCGACTTTGTCATGGGGATACCAAAGACTCCAAGAAGGAACGATACAATATTCGTTATTGTTGATCGTCTTACCAATTCAGCACATTTTCTCGCTATAAGAGAAGATCTACTACTGGAATGTCTAGAAAGACTATATATTAATGATGTCTTGAGACTTCATGGAGTACCCCTATAGATTGTTTCTGATCGTGATCCCCATTTTACTTCAAGATTTTGGAAGAGTCTTTAGAAGGCCTTGGATACTGAACTTCGTTTGAGCACTCCCTACCACCCTCAAATAGATGGACAATCAGAATGAACTATTCAAACCTTAGAAGACATGTTGAGATCTTTCTCACTTGACTTTTAGGGTATGTGGGATCAATATTTACCTATGGTATAATTTTCCTATAACAATAGAATCCATTCGAGTATTCTGATGGCACCACATGAAGCGTTATATGGAAACAGATGTCGCACAACAACCTGTTGGGATGAAATTAGTGAAAGAAAACTTGTAGGCCCAGAACTGGTGGAGGAAACAATGAAAAAGTTAAAGGTAATCCAAAACCACATCAAAGCATCTCAATGTAGGCAGAAGAGCTATGCCGATAACTGAAGGAAGGATTTTGAATTTTAGGTAGGAGATCATGTTTTCTTGAAGGTATCTCCATGGAAGAGTGTTATAAATTTTGGTAAGAAGGGTAAATTGAGTCCCAGGTACATCAGACCTTTCAAAATTCTAGAACAAATTGGGGTTGTAGCGAACCGTTTGGCAATGCCGCCAAATCTCTCCAAAGTTCACGATGTGTTCCACGTATCACTGTTGAGAAAATACATGCCTGACCCAATGCATGTACTCATTTATGAAGAATTAGAACTGGAACCTGATCTGTCTTATTTCGAAGAGCCCATCAGGATTCTTGATACAAGAGAACAAGTGCTGAGAAACCGGACGACTCGTCTGGTAAAAGTTCTATAGAGAAACCATAAGATGGAAGAGGCAATATGGGAACCCGACGAACTTATGATGAAGAATCACCTGAGTCTTTTCATGCGGTAGTATTCTAGAAATTTTGAGGACTAAATTATTTTAAGGAGGGGAGAATGTAACACCCCAAGCTTCCACGGTACGCTTCTCTTTGAATAATACAATATCATGTGTTGTACGCAACTTCGAGTTCTAACACACACAACAACCAATCAAACTAGCCATTATGAGTAGTAATACCCACTTTTTAACGTTTATAAATTGTATCTTTCAAAATGGACTTCATTTTTGGATTCTTTATATCTAAATTAGCTTAGGGTGAATTTTTGGTATTTTTCTGAAAACATTCAATTTTTGATGAATAGTGAAAAAACACTGAGTTATAGTTCAAACCATAATTTTTATTTAAATAATTATTTATTTTATTTAAATTTAATTAAGGTCAAAATAGATACATAATACCTATATAAGTTCTCTTTAATTATTTGGAGTTAGTTTAGAATAATTTTAGATATATAAAACTTTTATGAAAATTTTCACCATCTTTTACCCACCTCCTAAAAGAATTTGGAAATTCCCATAAAACTTAATTTTACCGCTTCTGTGAGTGGAATTTTGAAAATCCGAGAGACAAGGTTAATATCAAGGACAAAAATGTGGTTCAATAAGATAAAAATAATATTTGGTGAATAGTAACTTTTTACTTTTATTTACCACAGTTAAATTTAAATAGGGTAATTAAGGGTAAAAATGATATTAATATTACCCTAAAACATATCCTAATTCTATTGGACAAGTGTATCTTGACCAAAAACAACCTTAGGAATAAAATATTATCATTTAGGTCCACTTGGATTAGATTAGGACATTTATTATTATTTAATTCAAAGAAGAGTTAAAAGAGTTAAAATCAAGGTTTAATTAATAAAACATTTTTAATACAGAGTTATACATAAGATAAATTTGATTTTCAATATTCATTAGAAAGCTAAAAATATTTCCTAAATAATTTTATTTTATTTATAATTTTTATACATTAAATAATTTAATTTATTTATGACACAATGGTGATGCAGTAATTACCTAATGAATAAAATATTAAAATAATTGATATTTTAAATATCAAAATAAATGTAATTTGAGACTTTATATGAATTAAACTAATTTTATAGGTTAATATAACATAATATTATTGTTTATATAAATTTTTCTCGAAGTAATAATGATGTTATAAAATTATCAAAAACAAAATACTCAATAGTGTCAAAATTGATATAAAAGAGTTTTTAAAACAAATGTTATATTATTAATTTATATTATATTCCTAAAAATCGAAGGTTCGACCAAAGAACTTATATCATGATATTTGTATTGTCAATGGACCACTTGGGGGTCGCTTGGATGTATATAGTATGTTTATTAACTATATAATATAAAAATACATAGTGACATGGTAAATTTCAAACTAATTAACTAATAGTTATAACTAAACGATAAGGTTTCTATAATGACCCAAAACTTTCTAAAATATATTAGTTGAAAGGATTTATACCCATACCCACCATAGACTTTGAATAATCCTCTTTGGAGCCATTAGAAACCGAATTTGAATTTATTATAAAATAATACTTTAAGTTTTTCCTAAAGAGCGCCTCATCCCCCTTATAAAAGGACACCACTTATAACCAATTCTTCACACCTTAAAAGCCTTTTGGTTCGGCCAAACTCTACCCAAATACCCTCTCAAATATCCTACCTTCATTCTAGAGGCCTTCCTTTAGTCATAAATCCATCTTAAGGATCCCTTTTGATCAAATCAAAAGGAAGAACCCGAAGAAGAGATAATGTTTTCACCACCCTCTTTCAAGTTTCCTTCTTCTTTAACTTATTCATTCTTCGTATTCCCATTATAAAATAATAAATCCAGTATCTTATATATACTGTGATGTTATTATAAATATGTTACAACCATATTCAATATTCTATCCATCCTTTGAATGACATGTCACCATCCGTGCGTACGTACGGCTTACCGTCTCCACATCGTGGTGTAATTGTTATTCAATATATTATTATTTGGATGGGTATAATAATGATGTGTAATTCTTGTAAATAATAAATATAACATTATAATTATCTTTTATATATGATATATCATCCAAATATATATTATTTTAATATCAAAAGAATGATATTGTCGCTCATGCGTACGTACGGACTACCGTGTCCACGAATGCGATGAGATTCATTCCCCATCATATCCATTCAAGAATAATTCTCATTTAATGATTAAAAGTAATGTCTAAGAACTTTATATAATTTTGGATATGAATAAGACACAACCTATCCATAAAAACACAACTTATGTAACAAAACATATAAAATAAAATGAGTAAGTTAACACCTGAAATGACGATAATACTAAAATATTATTAACAAAGCATTATTAGAAGATCATATATGATATAATAATTTTGTATATGGTTCATGTATAGTTTAATAACAATGTTTTAACTATTATACAGGAGGTTAACATACCATCGACAAAGGAAAAGTACAAGGTAAGGGTTTATTTCACAATCTCTTCATTATCCGAGGTTGTTTATACATAATTATCTACTCGGACCTCTTTATCATCCACATCCATGTTTCTTAAAAATGTATTTCAAATCATTCTTATGGTTTTAAAGACTATGGGTTAAATTCATTTATAACCTTGTTGACTTTTTATAAGAAGTTTATAAAGGAATATTTCTGTCGTTTTCCAAACAAGGTCCTTTTTAACCTTTTCGACAGAATTTAGGTTGGAATGTCTTTTTTAACTTATACGACGGGTGCAGATATTTTCCGCCATTATAAAATAATCGAAGATTCCCTTACAAGATTATATAAATATTTTCAAAGTAATTGTTTTCTTTTATAATTATGTTACTTTTAAATGATTTCAAAAAATGAGATGTTTCTCTCAAATAGTTTTGATTTCATCTATGTCAACATCGTTTGATGGATTTTAAGCTTATTTGAAGTTTATTTATTATGATACAAAAAATACATATGGAATTGAAGGTTTTCTGATATGTTTAACTGTGGATGTGTTATTTTTAAACCATTCATGGTTTATGGAGAAATTATTGACATTTCTTATGCTAGTTTTAAAACAAATGTTTATGTTTTCTTACACCTGTTCATAGGAGGAATGTGTTGGACTTAATAAGTGACGGGTGGAGCCCACTATAACTCCTCGATGCATCGTTAGGTCTCATGAGAAAAACTAGTGTCTTGGCACAAGGCCTGGAAAAAATCTTATTTTTAGTCTAGGCACAAGGCCTTGACTATGTGGTTATGATAGTCTGGCATTATGCATTCCATCATTATGAAAGTGGTTATTGATATTGCATGTGATTATTCGACTAGTAGAATATCCATGTGAATAAGTAAATGGATTTATTTCAATTTATTTTTTCCATTTTATGCTAACGTTCAAGTTTGAAAGGATTTTTTTAGTTATGCATTTCCTTAAATGTTTATGTTTATTTAAGAATGTTTTCACTATATTTTTATCCTTACTGAGCATCTAAGATCACCCTTTTCAATATTTTATTTTTCCCTAGATGGGAAGAAGTAATTTATGAATGACCAGCAGGGGTAGTATGAGGGGATATGAAGAAAAGATGTTGTTGTAGTAGTTTTAACTTTATTATGTAATGTAAACTATATGAATGTATCTAGTTATTCCAAGGCTACAAAACTAATCGGCCTTTGGATACATGAACTTTTGTGATCATTCAAATATTATGTAATAATGCACCGACTCTGGGTAACTGGGGTCGGGGCATTACACTATTTCTATAAAAGTTTAATTGATGAGTTAATTTTATAAGTGTAGATCCTAGATAGATCATACAAAGACACTGATAGGGGTGAATTAATGTACCCAAATTTTACTGAGTTTTTTATTCCTTTTAATTATCCCCTGTTAACCTTGACCATAATCCACTTTAAAGAGGAATGTATGTAATATTATCTCTCAATAATAAAATACACATGTAATAAAGATACTAAAAGAAAGATATATATACAAGTATTATACAGGGTTTGGCCTCAATGAGAAAACCACTCCTTATCATGATCAACATATGTTTGTTTGATGTATATTATTATCACTACAATTTTTAGTGATTACAAGTGATCTTCAACCTTCATACAAGTTTCATAGGTAATATCCACATCCTTTCAAGGATAGAAACCATTATTTATACTAGAACCACCTGTTCACCAATGGTTTTTTAATCTAACATAACATGTTCCTTAAATATTGTTCTAAAAATATTCTAAAAAATATCTATTAGTCATCTCATGGCTATCACTACATCAAATTGATAAAGATATTCTTTCCCAATAAAAAAATCTTTGATATCCAAAGTAATAACAAATTTATTTCATGTATTTCGATCCTTCTATGTCAACACTCTATCAGAATAATTAGAACTTATCAAATGTTGATTAAATAATAATTTATTCTTCCATAATTTTAAAATGATCAGGAAAATACACATTTTATCAATTAATTTCTTGGCCTCAATCATATGTGTTAATGTAATGTATAGAATTTATTCGGTATTATTTTACGTATTATTAAACTTTCAAAACTCAATTTTAATATATTCTTAAATTCTCAACTTGAATACCCCAATTCCAAGAGCTGGATATATATTTTTTTATTATTTATTTACTATCTCATATATGTCTTAGTTCATGATTCCCTAAATAAAATTCACATTAGTTTTATGTAATGTGTTGGGTTATCAATACATGTGCATATGATTAGTGATCACAAAAAATAATTTCTTCAAGAATGTGTTTGTATTTTATCTTTGTTATGTATGTAGTATTCTATTGAGTAAATAAGAACACCCGAATTAGCATCCTAATCTTGCTTCATAGAATAAATATGATTTCTGGAACATTTTTTTTCATACAAGAATGTACATGAGGTATTGTCAAATTTTTTGAAAATATTCATTTATGCGGGTTATTATTCTTCTTGATAGCTAATATTATTCATAGAAACTCAAATATGTTTGCTTAACACATTGGGTATGCGAGGCCTTATTCTCTTTTCTAAATTTTGTAGAACAATGATGTTATATATACTAGTTAGAAAAATCAATCAAACATCATGAAATAATGATGGATTTGGAAATTAAAACTTGAGAGCATGGAATTATCTTTATGAAAGTAGGAAGCTTCAGGGAAACTTCTTCCCTCTACATAGAGAAAGGTAACCAATATTCTCTATTTCAATCATAAAATGAGATCTTTTAACACTACATGAATTAATTCCTTTATCGATTTCCAATAGAGGTATTTAAAGGTATTTAGATACCACCATGTAACCTTTTTGGCAGCCATAGTTGCTCTATCAATAATTAACAATATCAACCACTTATATATGTATCTAATGGTATCCACAAAAAGACCTAATTTTGGGTTTGAAACATAGATGATAACAAGAGAGGGTGTTGGGGGAGATGTCATAGGATTTCGAGAGATTCATTCGATGGCCATGGTAGATGTAGAGTGTCTAAAGAGAGGCAGGGTACATTGGGGGAACTTGAGGCATTGTGGGTAGATGTTGGGATTTAACCAGAGATCCACTCGTATTTTTGAGGGAAGACCGAGGGTGATCAACACATGTTTGGAGTCAACACATGGTTGTGTTTCAACAATGTGTTGCAATGGGAAAATACGAAGAAGATGACTCTAGGTGATAAAATCCCACTAGATTTATTTTCAGTATTGGTGAATGCTATAAGTGGTCACAAATACTCCCTTTAGAAACACATTTTGGAAGTCGCTAATATCCCTAGTGAATAAAGTCAAATTTCTAGAAGTGAAAATGGATAATGGTAGAAACAAGAAAAGGATCATCAGAGCCTAATATTTATAGGTTATTTCTCCACCACTTTAGATTTAATCCTTTACTACCTTAGCCTACAGAACCTAAGCCACATCATGTATTGTTTTAATATCCCATAAAATATTACCCATCATTCATGTTACTTAAAAAAATGAAAAAAATCCATTTTTCTTAAATTTATAAAGTTGGGCTTCCATATATTTCCTTTTCATGATGGGAAGCCAAAAAAATGTGGTGTCTTAACTTCATGAAATAATCATTTTTATATCATGACAAAGACTCTCATGTTTGTGTTAAAATATCACATGCATTTAAAGTGAAGTCTCTTTACTATACTCTATATAAAGAATCACATTATTTGATTTAATATATGCATACAAGATGTAGATTGTATTCATGGGTTTAGGATGCTCAAGCATGCCTCGTACTATTAGTTTCATCACTAGAGATGGTGAGACGGATGATCGCTGAACATTGGTATTTCATCGAGGAGTACTTGACATAAATAGTGTAGAAAACATATTTGGTAGGTAAGGGAGGAATTTTTTAGATTGTCGTATAGCTTGGATTCATTTCATCGAATGAATATTGTTATTTTTTTATCTTTTTAGGTGGATGAATAGTGTGTTTTATACAGTGTGTGTCACAAAAAATATGTTGGTTTCCTTCCAATATATAAACATATTTTTCCCTTTTGAGCCTTCATTTGGAATCCTCAAAATTCATTAAGATGAATCATCTTCATTCATCATTCATCATTTAATTATGAGAATGCGCTTTAAAAAAACAATTATCACCAGTCCTAGAGATTTTAAAATGTATCACTAACGATCAAAGTTAAACATGTATAATTGTCTAAATAATTGACATCCAATGAATCCATAACAGTTATAAAAGAAAAAAAAATCAGTATTATTTAATATTTATCAAATTATATCGTTATTTGTCCTTCCATGATTAATTACTAATCATTATTGACTCAATAATACATTTAATTTTGTTCCATAATATATATTGGCACTAAATACAACCATACTCATCAGACATACATATAGGTTTTTCAATATCCCCTTTGGATTTTTTTCAATACCATTTCTTTAAAAAAATTCAATATCTCTTATTCCCCTTATTGAAACTAAATTCAAAGGATTCATTTTGTAAACTTGTAATGATAAGGATGATACCACATGTTTCGATATAAATGAGTCTTTAAATACTCAACTCTTAGTCTACATGGGCGAACCCATCATATAAAAGAAGATTTGTTTGACCAAGACATTAATATTTACTATTAATGGATTCAATATGTGATAAAATTTCAATATATTTTATCCATAGGGATGTAGAAAAAAAATCCAGGAATAATATTTCATGCACTTCACTCTACAAATAAATCATAAATTTCTAGTTAAATTTTTCCCCCTTTATATGATCTTAGTCATCAACCTACTCTCTCCCTTTATACAAATATTTGATATTAAAAATACATGGATATGAAGTGTAATTGGGTTAACACATTTCAATTTTAATTATCAATGAATTTAAATTCTAGAAATTCCTGAAAAAGAACATTTATAAATTCTCCTTAATGTTTTGTCTCCCACAAGAGTTTGACTCCCTTTATTTTACCTAGTGGAAAGTTTCATCAGGTAGTCTTTAAGATGTTCAAATTAATGATCCACCCCTATTCAAATAATTATATTTTTATCAAATCTTGAATAGTCCTTCCAAATTTTCTTATTCCTCTTTGTTCATCCATTTATCCTATAGATAGTGATCTTCACATTCAGATCCCAACAATTTAATCAAAGAAAAACTGCATATAAATAAAGGGAATAAAGTGGAACACTTATGAGATTTTTAATAACTGAAATATGGTTGAGTGTTTTATCTTAACCCACAGACTCTTTTCATTTTATTTTTGAAGTCTATGGTACTTATAAAGATATTATCTCCTCTAAATTTCACATTCTAAGATTTATTTCATAGAATGAAATATTTTCTATCATTTCACTTCATCTTCTGTGGATTATTTATCTTCGCATCTACTAGTAGTGAAATAGCAACCACTGGTTCTTGTTTATCTATATTCATCACATCTCTTTAGAAGGTAAAACGTCAATAAAATTTATTGAATTATGTCTAGTCCTTTCACACTATAACCATATTTTTTTTGAAACAATTATCTTGTCATTTGTTTACAACCTCTCTGGAAATTTGATATTTTCATGTGGAGAAACCCATTTTTCTTTTAACTTTTTTCAAGATAGTGAATTCTATTTACATTTTTTTCATTTTCCTTGTATCATACACTTTATCAAAAAAAATATGAGGCATTCCTTTTTAAAATTTTATACTTCAAATATTCAACGTGGCTTATTTAGTGTTATTGATTTACTTTTATAGTATAACATCTCAAGGTTTTATTTATGGATTTATTCAATCAAACATATCATTTTGTTTCTATATTGGATTGAGTCTATTGATGATTTTAACTTTAATCTATCCATTTTAATTTTCGTGACCTATTTTAGTGGTCCATGTTAAGATCACACTGTTCATAATAGGATAATGTTTTCTTTATTGACATGACATTAATGGAATCCATATTATCATTCTTATTATGAATATTATTTTTAGTTATTTCCATATGTTGAAAACCTATATTTACATATTTATATCCCAATAATTATCGTTATCATTTATTTTTATAATTATTATATCTGGTTGTGGTATTCTATTCACATTGGAATATGAGTTGTACCTGGATTGTGTATAATCACAAAAACATTAATGGAATTTGAAAATTTTTCTATTGAAAACATATATTTTCTTATTATAAATATTATTTTGTTTAGCTGTTAATTAATCTATTCACTTATACTCCCCTGGAATGTAGGCCTTATGTAGTCATTTTATAAAATTATATTGTGTAACACACTACAACTGAATGTTAATACTTATAGTTGCACAAATAATAGACAATGGATATTATTCTTTCACTTATAATACTAGTCTGACAAGAAAAAATAACTTATTGTTTCTAGATATGAAATTATTTATTTAGAGAGTCATTTTGGGTCTTCATGGAAATTGGATTTTAACCCAAAGTAGCATATGAGATTGAATTTGTAGCAAGAGTCTTAACAAGGATATGGGTTACTTCTTCTTTTAGATTTTATAAGTTTGGTCATGTGAAGATTTTAAGATATTATTTTCACCAATATGAGTCTCATGAATCTTGTCAGTAGTTTTTATGGAAACATCCCTTTTTATGTCTTCAATCACTTAATATTTTTAAGTGGAAGTCTAATTCTTTTCAAGATCATGAGAACTTCCAGCATGTGTATCTTTTAGATTTCACAATTTAAACTCTAGTTCAAGACATTTTTTCCTGAGGGAAAACTTATAATTTTGAATTTATTTCATCATACCATCTCATTAAACACTAATATTTTTAATTTTCTCTTCATGTTATCTAGAACATTAACTCAATGTGTTTTGAAGGTCTTTGGTTATTTGCCCAATAACTTCCGATTATACTTCCATAAAACTAATAGTATCTTTATGAGATTCTTCTATATCCTGGATATTTTAAATATAATCTTCATGAACCGTGTTATTATTTTCCTCTAATATCTATATCTCTTTGATTTTAAAATGGTTTTTCATCATGTTGAAAATATATGATATTCATGGAAACATTGAATAATGTTTCCAGTTCATAGATTACTTCACCAAAACATGTTTACTCATGATTCTAACATAAAAATGACTTTGATATTATTCTTTAATTAATGAATTTTTTTTATTGAAATGATTCAAAAATTATCATTCTGGTCTAATGAGTTCTATGGGAGAAATTCAAGTTTTCAATTTAGTACAATGTGAATCCTCCTATTTATTAATTTATTATTCAAGATATGATTTTTCATCAGGAAACTCCATGAAAAATGTATTTATGAAACTAATTATTCAAGAATATTATTTATATAACATTGATGTTGAGAGTAGAAGTATTTGAATGTTTTTATTTACCCATATTCCTCATGATATCTATATATTAATCTATGTTCTTCAAGAGGATCATTAACAAATGATTTGATAAAAGGTAACAAATCCTTTACTTCTGTCTTTGATATTTTCTGAAATATATTTACTTCCATCTTCATCCTTTTTTCAAAGTCTTGGAAGAGACCTTCATATATTATTCTACATGAGTATAGACTATGTATTCTACATAATTTATATCAGAATCAAATTCAAATATGAACTTCATATCATCCTTTTAAAAAAAATAGGGATAAAAAATTTGATCCAATCAGAGGAATCCCTTCACTCAGATACCACATATAGATCGTAGATGGATCTTATAGGTACAATAAGAGGGGGTAAATTAATGATCCCAAAATTTTCCAAATTTTAA
Source organism: Viscum album (assembly GCA_963277665.1). Lineage (NCBI taxonomy): Eukaryota > Viridiplantae > Streptophyta > Magnoliopsida > Santalales > Viscaceae > Viscum > Viscum album. The sequence continues at coordinate 1,319,228,526 of OY728166.1, forward strand.
TTTATTTTTAATTATCTTCTCTTACATGCAAACCTGTATCGTAGTTAATTGTAATAAATCTGATATACTCTCCTGAAAATTACTCACACATGTAATGGAGATACAAAAATAAAGAAAAAAATATATTTTATAACTTTCATCCTTAATAAGAAATAATACTCTTTTCCATGATCAACCTAAGATTGTTTCACAAATTGTCATGTTAGTATAATTTGTAGTGATTACATGTTCAGTTCAATTCACTCAAATGTATGATTTTTGAAATTCTATTCATGTAAATTATAGATGATTTTATTTATATTGGCACCACCAGTTCTTCATTGGAATTATTTCTAATAGCAAAACAAGCCCCTTAATGATTATTCAAAAAACTTTATAAACAATATCTCTCATTTATCTTAAGGATTTCATAGAATAAAATTGAATAAAATATTATTCAATAATAAATATATTTTTTACATAAAAAGTAATATAAATGATATTGCATGCTTCTCATTAATGCTATATCTACTCACTGTCCAAATAATTAGTTCTTGTTGAATACAGATCAATCCACACAATCTTATTCATTAATTTTAAAAATATCGGGCAAATAATCCTTCTATAAATGAAATTTATATCCTCAATAACATGTGTATAATTAATTCACAAAATTTATATGATATAATTTCTTGAAATATTAAATATTCACAACTCAATTTCAATCACTTCTTTAATTCTCAACTCGATTCCACTAAACACTAGAGCATGAAATATTTCATTTATTATTTTATGTGATATCTCAAACATGTTTCAATTTATGATACCATGAATCAAATTAAAAATATTTTTATATAAGTACTTGGGTTATCAATGTATGTGCACTTGATTGCTGATCACATGCACACACTACATTAGGTGCATGTCTGTAAATTATCCTCACTATTCACATATTTCCTTGTTGTGTAGAAAAAAAATCTGAGTTCTATTCCTAATTCTTATTCATAGAAGAGTTATTATTTTGGGTTCTCCTATATATTTTGACCACTCAAAGTACATAGGGTCTTCTAAACCTTTGATAAAGTGTTCAAGCATACATGTTATTATTCTTTGTGAGAGCCAGTATACTTCATGGAAACATGAAAGAGGTTCACATAACTTTTAGTAAATATGGGATATTATTCTATTTTATCCTTCAAAACACATTGTGAGGTTATATAAACTGGTTCATGTAATCAATCAAACATTATGTGATCATAAATTCTTTCATCCGCACAACGCAAGAGTATAAAATTTTCTTTTTAAAAGAAATAAGATTCAAGGAATTTTCTTCCCTTTCTACACTGTAATGAAACATAGATATTCTATTTCACTTTGAAAATTGGAACTCCCAAAATTGCGAGTACTGTTAGAAACTAAAGTATCACCCCCACTAAGTATTTTAAGGTGAGGTATCCACTACATTAACTTTTTTCTATCACTACCTTAGGCTCTGAAACACATGTCACGTCAGGGATTTATTTAAGATCCCATAAAAAATATTTTGTCATTATTTTTATTTAAAACACTAAAGATCTTAATATATCTTAAATTCCTGAATATTGGTTTCATTTTTATTCTATTACATCATGCGATGCCAAAATATACAGTTTATCAACTCTGTGATTTCATCTTATTCTATCATGATGATGTCTCACATGCATGTGTCTTAGTATCACATGCATTCAAAATGTTGTTTCATAACTATAATCTATATAAAATGGATAATTCTTCAATTTTACTTGTGAATACAAGGTAAATATTATATTAATGTGTTTTTAATGCTTTAGCATGACTCATGTGCGTATTTCAATCACTAGATATGGTAGGTGGAATGGTATTCAAATGATGTTATGCATTCGAGGAATACTAGATATGAATAATGGAGAAACCATAGTTGAGATGTTAGGGATGGAATGTTGATAAGATCAAATAACATGAATTCAACATATCATATGGAAACTTTTCTCTATGAATCATTTGTAACATACAAACAGTGTTCCATAAATTCCATTTCCCCCATTGAAATACAAGGTGGTTTCCCTTTTCAATATAAACATTTCCATTCCCGAAGAGTATTTATTTTACTTGGTCTGATTCCATCAAAATAGAAAAACTATTAGATGGATCATCTTTAAAATTCATTGAAATGGAAATTTTTCTTACACTAAACACTATTATCCCAAGTCCTTGAGAATTAATAATGGTTCAAAAATAATTAGAGTCAAATATGGATAATTTTCTTACCAAATGACATCCAATGAATCCATAACAATTCTCCAATCATCGTCATCAGTATTCTTAAATATTTGAAAAATTATTTCCATCATTACCTTTATATTATTAATCAATAATCATAGATTAATTTATCATAAATTGATTTTGATTCATTGTTATATACAGAAATTAAATATAATCATACTCCTAAACTATCCATATAGAATTTTCCAAAAAAATCTGTTAATGATATATAAATAATATAGGTTGATGACACATCTACTACAACCTTGTAGATGATATTTCAAGGCTAGGGTTATTATATTTCATATTGATAATCAATATGGTGTTGTAGTTGTTGAGACATTAATGAATTTCTCTATGGATTTCATGACATGTTGCAAGATTCTGATCATGGAATTCATTCTATTTAGACTAGTATTATTATGGGAGAGAGGCCTAAGGGGTGGACATAGTGTATCCATGACATCTATTAAATTATACTAGAAGATAATATGAGAATATATATATTATTATTTAATTATAAGGAATAATAATTATTCCAATTACGTTTATTGTATATATTAACTCACTAGTTATCTAAAGAATATATATATGAGTTTAATATTAAATTAATATTTATTCATGAATTTAGGGGATAAAATAGTAATTTATTTATTAAATGAATAACGATGGGATATTTATTTACTTAAATAAATATTTATTATTCAATTTAAGATAAATGAGGATGAGGATTGATAGGTCTAGTTAAGGGTTCTCAAAAAATTATATATTTAATATAATTTTAATAAAATTAATTTATTTAATAAAAGATATTGAAATATCTGTGAGTTTATCACAAACAAATAAAATAATTTTAACAATATTTTTTCTTGATGTGGGGTTAACTTAGAATTATAAGATTTGTTAAGGTACTTTGTGAAATTATTTATTCTTTGGAATAAGTATATAAAATTTTTTATATCATTTCTAGGGTAATCAATTTTTTGTGCATTGAAAATTCCTCGAGATAATTATCTCAATCATAGTTATAAATTTCTCAAAAACCCTATTAGCAATAGAGATAATTGATCCCCCTCTTCCTCCATATCCTTTCCCGTAGAGATCTTGATATAATCTTAAATGCTCAAAATATATTTTTGTTGTAACCAATGGTAAGAAATACAAGTGGCTAGGATCTTCAGTTTTTTGCACCTGAAGATTCTAAGATGGATTTACAAGTGCCATGGAGAGAATGTCAAAAAATCTAGAAGGATTATACAATAGAACCCTTCATCAAAATAATGATATGAAAATGATGGTAAACCAATTTGATAATGAAAAAAATACTAGAATTGGTAACTATTATTTATACAAAATTATTTATAAATTATATGTGAAAAGAAACTATCTCAAATCCTCTAGGGGTTATTTTGTTGAGTTTTAGGGATTTATCAAAAGTAATCAATGGATATCAATTATTTATCTTTGGCCTAGTCACTTCTGTTTTACCTAAGGATCACAAAATGGGTTATAGTGATCAAATATAAATATATAATTATTTATCATTCATCGATCAAATTAATCAATTTGTGTTTGTTCTTCATTTACAATTTATTTTTTCCTAATTATAAATCAATATAACGTGTTCATTAACCTTTATAAAACCTTGAACATGAAAATAAATGATGATAAAAATTAGTGATACCATCAAAAGGTTTCATATATTCTATATTGATGACATAATTACAGTACGTCTAACTAAAAAGGTACATTTCGTGTATTCCTGTCAACCACAAAAGGACTCTGTATGTGAATTAAAACACATCATGTGATTTCCATTACACAAAGTTTATAATTAAATTCCACATAAAGATATATATATATATATATGTAACACAATTCCTAAGATTTAACTATGTGTAGTGTTGGGAAAAAATCCCTTAAGGTAACATTGTAGTATTTTTGGGTTGATTGTGTTTGTTGACAAAGCAGGTTTCCATGGAGAATTGTCGAGTTCCTGAATTTTTTTTGACAATCCTTGTTGACAAAGAACGATGACAATGTAAAGGATGATCTGGAGGCGGTACAAAAGAGAAATACAAGGTGGCGTCGTTTCCCAGTGTTTGCCAAATTTTTGGGGTCCAAAATTTGGAGTTTGGTGAGCATCGCGAAAAGTGGATTTCCATGAAGAGCATAATTTAATATAGAAAAGGCATGAGTTTTGCGAAGATGGTATGTGTGGATTGGATTTCGCGAAGGCCAGAAAAATGGGGGTGGTGATGCTTCACGATTACATCAAGCTTCGCGAATGGAAGAGGCTGAAGCGCATCGCGGCGGTGAAGGGATTTTCAAGGGAGCTTCGTGGCGAAGGCGCGAAGGAATGTTGACGGTAATGATTCATGATTACGACGAGCACCGTGAACAAAAAATTTCCGTGGTGCTTCGCGATTTGGATAGAATTCCGGCGGAAACTTCATAGATTCACGATTTGAGATGACGTGGCGTTGAGTTCACGTGGAAAGTTCGAGGGTCGGTGGAATCGCCTATAAATAGAGGCCAACCCCCTCGAGAGATGTAGGGAGAATTTTCAGAGAAAATCCATTGCTCTCGATTGGCAAAGGTGATTCGCGAAGGCAGTGTGCTTTGCGAAAGGGGAGCTTCGCGGCGGCTATTCTAACTCTGCAAAAGGCGTGTGCCCTGCGTTGGCTCAGTGAGCTTCGCGGAGAGGCAAGAGCTCCGCGACGGACTAAGCATTGCGAAGGTCTGTGCATCACGAGAGTGCTTCGCGATAGAGCTTTGCGAAAAGGCATGAGCTTCGTGAAATCTTGTTTGAGCTTCGCGAAATTGGGAGCCTAACGAAGTAGGGTGCTTTGCGAAGGCATTTCCAAATTAAATTGCCCAGTGGTTAAGAGGAAAAGTGGTATTCATCAGTGGATGAAAGTTGGACTATAACAGAGCATCCATCAGCAGTTAAGGATGCATGTATTCATGCAAATGAAGAGACCTAGAGGTCTATAAACTGTGAGTGATTCCCTTCACAGAACAGTGATCTTAGGAAGAGGAAGTAGGTGATCCTCACCACCGGTAGTGAGCCAGAGAGAGAGAAACAGGGAGTGACCCTTGGGAAAGAAGTGAGCTGACCCTAAACTTTGTAAAGGCAGTGAGCCTGGGCATAAAAGTGATCTAGCCCAAACATTGTAATCCACAGCTAGTGAAGTTTAGTGGAATTGGTACGACCGACAACTTTTCGGCGTATGCTCCTTGGACGCAGCCCTTTGCGGTGAACCAAGTAAAATTGGTGTGTCCTGTGCATGCTTTACCTTCTATTTACTTTGTGTTACAAGAAAGAGAGAGAAGAGTGTTTTGCTTAACATTGAAACAAGATCAGAACGGGCATGAATTTTAAATTAGTCATACCCTGATTCACCCCCTCCCAGGGTATTCAGCCTTGTGGACCTAACAATTAGTATCAGAGGAAAGGTTGACAGTTGTTCTTCTCTCAAATGGAGGTCACTAATCATAGAGGGATTCCGATCTATGACGGATGTAATTTTTAGATATGGAAGAATCGAATGCAACACTATTTCTAATATTTGGGAATGGATGGGTTTTCAGCAGCTATGCATGGTATCACAGCTGATATTACTAGTGGTGCATTATCAGAAGCAGAGCATAAAGAGTTGGATGCTGATTCCAAAGCAATCAATGCCTTAGGGGGAGCCCTTTCTAATCCCATATATACAAAGGTGATGTCATGCAAAACGTCACATGCCATGTGAGAAAAGCTTTTGAATATTTATGAAGGGGATACAAAAGTCCGAGAGGCAAAGCTGCAAGTGTTGTGGAACAAGTATGAAGATTTGAGAATGAACCCGAATGAGTCTGTTGATGAATTCTTTGACAGGTTAAATGTTGTGGTAGAAGACATGTGGGGTCTTGGAGAAATTATCGAAGATATAAAAATTGTGAAGTGCATATTGAGAAAACTTCCACCTCAGGTCAATCCAAAAATTTATGTTTTGGAAGATAAAGACCCAAAATAACTGACATTGGATAACCTGGACAGCACTCTTGTTGCATATGAAATGAGAAACGAGGATAATGAGACTGTGGAAAAGGGGAAATCCAAAGAGGTGGCATTCAAGGCCATGAAGAAACTCACCATTGAAGATTATAATGAAGAAGAAGAGACAGATGAGGTGATGTCATTCCTTTCTTCAAATCTGCAAAGAGGAAGAGGAAAGTTTAAAGGTAAACTTCCACTAGCATTCTTTCGATGTGGAAAGGTTGGTCATCTTGTGGAAAGATGACACAAGAAATTTCAAGATAACGATGATAATGATGATGAAGTTGAAATTCCCAAGAAGAAATATTCAGCCTATGTGAAAGGGAAGAAGCAGTTCAAGATAAATTTCTTCAAGAGGAAGAATCTTCTTTCACAAGAAATAGACAGTTTAGATGAGTCTGAGGATGAAGAGGTTGAGGAGTTTGAAAATTGTAAAGATCATAGACAAAATGCTATGGTAGCGGTCGTCGGTAGTTCTCAGGAAAAGGAAGAAACTGACATTGGAGAAGAGGAAGAAGAAGTTTATGGAAGAGTTGATATGGAAGCCGAATTGGAAGCAGCTCTTGAAGAGATAGATGTTTGGAGATCCAAAATGAAGAAATCCAATAAAGTGGTTCGTGATGACAAACTCTATATACAATAACATGATGAAGAAAAGTCAGAACTGTTAGAATAAATTGAAAGACTAAAATCCTCAGCACCAGAGAGCTCTGAAAATATTGTTGAGCATAAGCTTAAAATCAAGGAACAAAAGAAGGAAATTGATTGTTTGACTAACACAGGAAAGGAGAAGGTCAGATGTATCAAAGAGCATGAAGAAGAAGTGGTCAGTCTGTGACGAAAAATGAAGGATCAAGAAAAACTCTTGACCCCCAATGTGATATCATAAAAGCAGGCCATTCAGAAGACAGATAAGATGAAAGAGGAGGCTCGAAATTCAGCAGGAGTGAAGTAGCAAGAAAGCTCAAATGCTAAGGTTGATTTAGGGCTTGATAAGAAACAAAAATCGGTGGCAGTTAATGTCAGACCGCAAGAACCCGTCCCGACATTGAAGGTTGATTTGGGCACAAAACAGAATCAGAATATTCATAGATCCCAAAGGGAAAATCGTAGTGCTAAAGTATTACGAAGGAATGTATCCTATATCAGGTGTTATTTCTGTGGGAAAATGAGACATTCACAGTATGTTTGTTCTATAGCCAAGATATATATAAAGGAACAGGAACAGAGATGGCAGCCAAACAGAGAATGGTTTTCCAGAACATATTTTTAAGGACACTATTTTTGGTGCGGAGGATTTGGGCACATGGCTAGGTACTGTACTTCAACCATTCAGAGAAATGTGCCAAAGCAGAATCAAAACGTTCTCAAGCAGTAGGTCAATAAACCAACAGGTGAGTTAAAAACGCAGAATAGATTTGCGTCTTTGCAAGATGAGGCTGGTTTATCATACTCTGAGAAAGAATAGAAGTCTCAATCCATGCCGAGTGTGAAAGAAAAATTATGGACCAAAAAGAAGAAAAATGAGAAGGCCGTGGTGGCAGAGATTTCCCTTAAAGCATCAGATCGATTTGGTGTTTGGATCCTTGACAATGGTTGCACATCCCATATGACGGGTAATAAGGATCTTGTTACAGGCATCAAATATGACAATGAAGGATTTGTGAAATTTGGAAATGATGGAGGTCTGAAGATTGTTGGCTCAGGGAAAGCCAAGTTTGGGGCCAAATAGATGAGATGTGCTGATGTCATGGTAGTAGAGGGTCTCAGTCATAACTTACTCAGGGTCAGTCAACTATGTGACTCTGGGCGCTCTATCCGATTTACCGAGACGAAGTTTGTTGTGAAAGGAAATGATGGAGCAACTATTCTGCAGGGAAAAAGGTCAAAGGAAATCTCTACCTTGTAGGTGGGGAAGAAGATACATGTATTTTATCCAGAGACGACGAAAACCAGCTGTGGCATAAGCGACTTGGTCATCTATGACAACCATCTATGGAGGATCTCGTAAAGTGTGGTGCTACTAGAGACCTTCCCAAGCTATCACGTGATCACACTCATACGTGTGATGCTTTCCAACAAGGGAAGATCATCAGAAAGACATACAGGCCAAAGGAACAGAAATCAACTAGAGTTCTTGAACTGGTTCATACTGATGTATGTGGACCTATCTCACCACGAGCTACAAATGGGAAATGGTACTATGTACTCTTCATTAATCACTATAGCAGAATGGCCTGGGTATTCATCATTACCCATAAGACAGAGGTGTACATTTGCATAAAGCAGTATAGGAGGGAATCAGAAAAGATGCTTGCGCAGAAAATTCTGAAGTTTCGTACTGATAACAGTATAGAATTCACAAACAGTCAAGTTGAAAACTATCTCGAGAAACATGGGATAAGGCATCAAGTTTCATCAGTAAGAACTCCCCAACAGAATGGAGTGGTCGAAAGGAGAAATTGGATCATCAACAAGATGGCCATAACGATGCTTATTGGTAAAGACCTACCAGAGAAATTTTGGAAGGAAGCAGTTTTGACATCGGTCTATGTTTCGAACAGGTCTTTGTTGTGTCCAAAGCAAGGGAAGACTCTGTATGAACTGTGGTACAGAAAAAATCCAATGTTGAAATACTTTAGAATCTTTGGAAGAAAGTGTTTTATTCTCAACAAAGAAAATCACAGGAAGTTTGAGGCACGAGAAGATGAGGGGATATTCCTTGGATACTCCATGAAAAGCAAAGCGTATAAATGTTTCAACAAAAGGCTGGGAAAGATCATTGAGAGAAATGATGTCACTATAGTTGAAAATGAACAGAATACTCAACGATCTGGTGATCAGTTCCTGGATAAAAGTGATGATGAGGTAAGCAACCCAGGGGGAGCAGAAGTGGCAGAATCTGACTCAGAAGAAGATACTGATGATGAAGAAGAAAGTGTCAAGTCTGTGTCTGCAAGGAAGCCAAAGAGTCGAGCTGAAATTGATAGGCAGAATATCATTGGTGATCAAACAGCTCCAGTTCATACTTGAAGAATGAAATCATTACATCAAATATAGTTTTTGTCTCAAGTGGTGCTGAAATGTTTTTCCGAAGCAGCTGAAGATGAAAACTGGGTTCAGGCTATGAACAAAGAGCTTGATCAGATTGAGAAGAACCATATATGGGAGATTGTTTTGAGGCAAGAAGACAAGAATGTCATCGGGGCTAAATGGGTCTATCGCAACAAGATGAATGAAGATGACATAGTGATTCGGAACAAAGCATGACTAGTGTGAAAGGGGTACTCACAGATCGAGGGAATAGATGTAGACGAGACATTTGCACCAGTTGCAAGGCTGGGGACAATCAGATTATTTTTGGCCATAGCAGTGCAACGAAAGGTCAAAGTGTTCCAGATGGATTTCAAATCTGCATTCTTGAATGGGGTTCTAGAATAAGAAGAGTACATTGAGCAGCCATATGATTTTCTCATTCATGAGGATGAGAACAAAGTTTGGAGGCTAAAGAAGGCATTGTATGGGCTGAAACAAGCACCAAGAGCATGGTACTCAAGGCTTGATCAGTACTTGAAAGAGCTTGGATTTCAGCATGGAAGAGTTGATTATAATCTCTATTTCAGTAATGACAGTAATCAAAGGATGATGGTGTTGGTTTATGTCGATGACATAATATTTGGCGAATCAGATGAAGCTCAGTGCAGACAGTTTTCCGAATTCATGAAAAATGAGTTTGAAATGTCAATGATTGGAGAGCTAACATTTTTCCTTGGTCTACAGGTGACACAAGAAATCAATAGAACATTCATTTCTCAATCTAAATATGCCAAGGAGGTCCTGAGATGGTTTGGAATGGAAAATTACAAGGAGATGAAGACTCTGGTTGCCACCCGAATGAAATTATCGAAAGATGAAGATGGCAAGGAAGTTAATATCACAGAATACTGGCAAATTATTGGCAGTTTGTTGTACTTGACTGCAAAAAGGCCTGATATTGTTTTCGCCACATGCCAAGAAGCGAGATATCAGAGTAATCCCAAGGAAAGCACATGCTCGTAGTGAAAAGAATACTTCGGTATATCAAGGACACGGTGGACTTCGGCTTGACATACAACGACAAATCTCAGACAGAGTTATTGGGATATACTGATGCAGACTGGTCCGGTTAAGCGGATGATAGAAAATCAACGTCAGGTGGTGCTTTCTATCTTGGTGGATTGTGTATTTCATGGCTAAGCAAGAAGCAATATTTCATTTCATTGAGCACCGTAGAAGCTGAGTATATTGTGGCCACTCAAGCATGCACACAGTTATTGTGGATGAAGCAGCAGCTTGAAGATATGGGAGTTGAAGTGAAGTCTTTGATCAGAATCCAGTGCGACAACTCAAGTGCTATAAATCTTAGCAAAAATCTCGTCCATCACTCAAGGACAAAGCACATTGAGATCAGATATCATTTTATCAAGGAGATGGTGGACCAAGGGATTGTGAAGTTGGAGTATGTGCCTACAGAGTTACAGGTTGCAGATATTCTGATAAAGGCCTTACCTAAGGAAGCATTTGAGAGACATCGACTGGATCTGGGAGTTTAATCGATTCCCCTCACTTGAAAAAGTGTGGATGTGACCCCCCCTCTCCCCGAGGTATGATGTGTTTTTCCCTAATGTGCTGATATGTGTACTCTACTCTGTTACAGACTGGAAAGGAGTGACCTTTGGGTTCGTCAACAAAGGGGGAGAAAATAGTGATTGTTCAAGGGGGAGACAGTGTGGAGATTTAATAAATCATGAATGATACGAAGAGAAGCTGACCAGTGTAGCAGCCAGATAGGGGGAGAGTATTAAATCTGACGATGCTAGAAGTGATCGATCAAAGAATAGATATCACGACAGCTGAGGATCGTGATAAAAGCAGAACAGTGGTGTTGGAATGGTGAGAGAAGGTTTCCGGCTATCATCAATTTGGATCAGTGTGGTTTTACATTTGGTATCAATTTATGAATTGGTATCATGTTGGAATTGACAATTGGTGTTTGACATGAAGTGATTCATTGATGAACTTTTCATACTACTCTTGTTTCTCACACCGAGAATTGCTCATGTGGGCTTAGAGTACGTGTTAAGTGAATCCTTGAACGCTATAATAATCACAAGAGGCGAATGGTGGTAGCGGCTAGAAGAAGACTCAGTGAGGTATCAAAGTGCAGAAAATCATTCTGAGCAGAGTTGTGAAGAGTTGTCAACAAACCCAAAGGGGGATATTTTTGGGCAAAAATCCCTCAAGGTAACATTGCAGTATTTTTGGGTTGATTGTGTTTGTTGAAAAAGCAGGTTTCCATGGAGAATTGTCGAGTTCCTGAGAATTTTTTGACAATCCTTGTTGACAAAGAACGATGACAAAGTAAAGGACGATCTGGAGGCGGTACAAAAGAGCAGTACAAGGTGGCGTCGTTTCCCAGTGTTTGCCAAATTTTTGGGGTCCAAAATTTGGAGTTTGGTGAGCATCGTGAAAAGTGGATTTCCATGAAGAGCATAATTTAACATAGCAAAGGCATGAGTTTTGCGAAGATGGTATGTATGGATTGTATTTCGTGAAGGCCAAAAAAATGGAGGCGGTGATGCTTCATGATTACATCAAGCTTCGCGAATGGAAGAGGCTGAAGCGCATCGCAGAGGTGAAGGGATTTTCAAGGGAGCTTCGTGGCGAAGGCACGAAGGAATGTTGACGGTAATGCTTTGTGATTACGATGAGCACCGCGAACAGAAAATTTCCGTGGTGCTTCGCGATTTGGACAGAATTCTGGTGGAAACTTCGTAGATTCGCGATTTGAGATGACGTGGCGTTGACATCACATGGAAAGTTCGAGGGTCGATGGAATCTCCTATAAATAGAGGCCGACCCCCTCGAGAGATGTAGAGAGAATTTTCAGAGAAAATACATTGCTCTCGATTGGGAAAGGTGATTCGCGAAGGCAGTGTGCTTCGTGAAAGGGGAACTTCGCGACGGCTATTCTAGCTCCGCAAAATGTGTGTGCCCCGCGTTGGATCAGTGAGCTTCGCGGAGAGGCAGGAGCTCCGTGATGGCCTAAGAATTGAAAAGGTCTGTGCATCATGAGAGTGCTTCACGATAGAGCTTTGCGAAAAGGCAGGAGCTTTGTGAAAGCTTGTTTGAGCTTCGCGAAATTGGGAGCCTAATGAAGTAGGGTGCTTTTCGAAGGCATTTCCAAAGTGAATTTCCCAGTGGTTAAGAGGAAAAGTGGTATTCATCAGTGGATGCAAGTTGGACTATAACAAAGCATCCATCAGTAGTTAAGGATGCATGTATTCATGCAAATGAAGAGACCTATAGGTCTATAAACTATGAGTGATTCCCTTCACAGAACAGTGAGCTTAGGAAGAGGAAGTAGGTGATCCTCTCCACCGGCAGTGAGCCAGAGAGAGAGAAACAGGGAGTGACCCTTGGGAAAGCAGTGAGCTGACCCTAAACTTTGTAAAGGCAGTGAGCCTGGGCATAGAAGTGATCTAGCCCGATCATTGTAATCTACAGCTAGTGAAGTTTAGTGGAATTGGTACGACCGGCAACTTGTCGGCGTATGCTCCTTGGACATAGCCCTTTGCGGTGAACCAAGTAAAATTGGTGTATCGTGTGGATGCTTTACCTTCTGTTTACTTTGTGCAACAGTAAAGAGAGAGAAGACTGTTTTTCTTAACAGCGAAACAAGATCAGAACAGGAGTGAATTTTAAATTAGTCATACCCTGATTCACCCCCCCCCCTCTCAGGGTATTCAGCCTTGTGGACCTAACATGTATATAGTGTATAGGTTGTGTTACCCCACATGATGTGGTCATTGTGTGGTTAGTACAAGTGGAATGTGATGAATAAACCTGATGTTTATATACTTTTAGTAGAGAAGAAATGACATTTTTGACTACAAGACATCTAGTTAGTGTACACATTGGGTAAAACTTAACTTTCTATGTAGAGTTATTGTTGAGTCCCTAGGTGTGTAATGATTGTAGATAGATAATAAAGTACTCAATTTTTATTTTTCTTGACACATTAGGTTACTCAAACTCCTTCACACGGATTATATATACGGATTATATATATACCATGTGAATTTATTAAATGAAATAAAAAATAATTATTGAATTAAAACCAAACTATATGGTGTGTAACTGGTGTACCCATTGTGTGACAGAGTTTTCGCATGAGTTAAATAATTTAATTAAATATTTTAACCTTTGTTTTAAAACTACATGAAATGTATGATCATTATACACATCTTGGACCTCATAGTAATTATTAGTGGTATACACCATATAAATTAATAGTGTGGCATGGAATCAAAAATATTGTTCTAACTATAATTCTCAACTCATAGAACTACAAGACATGCATTTTCACAACAGTCCATGTATGATATATGTTTTATAAGACACAATACATAACCAAGACAATACTGAGAATTTTCACACACCATGCACGCGATAACACCTTTTTATGGAAGTGTACACACAGTTCTTCCTTTAGTGCAAGTTTTGTGAAATATTTGATTGAATTTTTGACATGTCAGAATAGTATTTATCATTTCTTTATCATCACATGTTGTCTATAAATTAATTTTAAAGTAAATTAAATTGTTTAATTTATTTAAAAGTAAAATTAATTGGAATCTAAAATACTATTAGAATAGGAAATTAAGATAAATAAATTAATTAAATAATGACATAATTTTTTTTAATTTGAGTTATTTATCATAAAAAGAACATAAAAAGTTTAATATTATCCAGTTTTATTAAATTCATTATTCTTTCATGCTTTAATGATAATGAGATTGAATAAACAATATATGGGTCCAGTTTCTATTTAATTTAATATTTATTTAATGGGTTTTGTATGCTATCAATTTTCTATTTGATTAAATATTATATTGACAGAGTAAACCCTCCCAACATTATTACATTTGGGTCTACTTGTCCATGTTTCATTTATGCAACCCCATAACCATGGTTCCCTTCACACGTGTGTGGGTAAATAATTGTAAAGTATAGATCTTCATGTAATATAGGATGTTATGGATTAGAGTCAAGGTGAAAAAAACCAAGTAGATACATTAGATTAAGTTTTAATAGTAAAACATGTGCCTAGAACTATTTTGGGAGTTATTACCCTTGGTGTATGGGATATTTTATCATCTTCCAAAGAAACTAACCAATAATAAATCTCCTAATCAAGGAAAATTTTAATTTTATTTATATCTATATCTTGATTACTTATCTATTTATTGTATTAATGTTTATTATATTCTCTACATTATCAAAACAATTATACAAATTAACAATCGTGAAAGGTGGAATTTGATAAATGGAATATGTATAAATTATTTTATCCAGGCATGGATAATAAATTATATAAAATAAATCTAATATTAACAATAATATAAATGATAAAATAATGTACATTCCATGTTATATAATTTCCCAAAAGTTAATGTTAAATGACTAATATCTTCTATTAATTCATTTAAAATGTAATCATACAATAAAGTACGATCGTGTCCCATGTTAGAGTGATTTCAATTATCTTGTATTTCTGTCTATTGTTTTTCCCAACATAGGTAAATTATTATCAAGGGTTGATTTTATAAGTAGTATTTGGTAAAATTTAGATGTAATTGTTTTGGAATTTTGATTCAAGGATTTCAGTATTAGGGAGTCCACACAATGGATGAATGAGCTATGTGTTATGCTAGTTAGATAGACTACCTACGTAAATACCTCAAAATAATTTATCTAGTCCATTCCTTGACTATAATATCCCTTCTACTATAATATCCTTGTGAAAATATATTTTTAGTCCAATGTTGATGGATATTGGGACTCTATAAAAAAAGGGAGACTAATAAGATGAAATTTACTATGTCTCATATATTTTTTGTAATCAAGACATTATACTAAAAACCTATTTTTATTTAATTGACATAAAATATATGGTAATATGATATTGAAATTATCATTAATTCCTATATTATAGAATTAAAATATCATCACTTGAATGAGTTTCTAGGATTTGTAAAGATGATTATATATTGTTCTATGATAAATTATAAATTCATCATTATGATGTCCCAGGTTCTAGGGGAATATTAATCTAAGGAGGCCAGTAAAGAAGATAATGATATCATCTAGAATAATATATATGATGCATGGGATGTATAGTTCCTCATGTTATCATCCATTTATAGTTATCCATAAAGGATACACAAGGATATGAATTAATATACATTATTGTCCCATATATGTTATATTTATAAGGAAAAATCTAGGTAGAAGTGATGTGAGATATTCAAGTCACTTTTAAGATGAAAACGTGTTGAAGGAGTGACAATTGAACAATATTTTTGTCAAGATTATTAGCTAAACTTAGTGTTTGGTTATCTTGGGTTTTATTCTACCTATTGAGTTGAGCACGAATGTCATAATTTCAAAAAAATTTCAAATCTTATCAACATTTTTTCAGAATTATTATATAAAAAATATAGTGAAGTTTCACCTATAACTACTTAATTTCACTCAATAGGTATATAAGGAAATGATGCATGAACACCCTATAGTCATTACAGTGAAAAAGGGTAAGGTAAAGTAGAAGGACCTTAAGACTAATTCCATGTCTGTGGCTTTCATACACCACCTGAGAAAGATATGGAGTATCCAATGATAGGATAAGGAACATGATGTATAATTTTTTTCCATTTAGAAATAATGTCCACTAGAAAAAGAACCACTGCTATGTGAAAAAGCACATGGAAGCTTCATCTATTTTTTTTATCGAATGTATCCAATCGATATCTACGATTTATGTATTGGATATAGATTTTTAAGATCATATTTCTATCCAAATATATTAACCATGTAAATTCATGAAGGTTTACATATGTGTGGAGGATATATAAGCCTATACTATAAAAATACTGGTTTCATTTGATATTATAGATTTCCCCCTTTTTATAGTGACCTAACACTAGTAATCTTAGAGCTGTTTTCTTACTACATTTAAAATGGCATAATGTATACGAAAATAAAATCACAAAGGACCAAACAATTTATTAGTCTTAATAAACTAGATAAATACATGATTCCAATATTAAAATATAATAAATGAATCACAACATAATTTTTATTGATAATAAATATATTCCCCCCTTGGATTTTCTTATATATCATTCATAGAAAACATCCTGGGTTCCTCGAAAATGGAAATAAAATAAGGGTGAGTTCAAATTCTTCGTAAGGTTTATGTATAGAGGTATAAATAATGAATCAATGATATAATAAAAATGGAATGTTAAATAATTGATCATACGTTCCATATAATAAATAATGTGAGATGGTAGCGCACAGATAATAAGGCAAGGAAAATAACTAGAAACAGATGGCATTTAAATAACTGGATAAGGCATAATAATATGGAAAGGTAAATAAATTAATAAAAATGTCTTGTAATAAATAAATGGATAATGAAATTCATCCATTGATTTCTTGATAGTGAATATCCTATGAATAATAATAATTGAATACTTAATGAAGGAAATTCTCAAATATTGGACATCATATATCTAGAACATGAACTACTATACCATCATGATCGATTCTCAAGACAATTTAAACTACTCCGATGATTCTTGGAAGAAACATGATGGGTTTATCACCAAATGATTTTGAATAATAAGACTACCGATGCATTCATGTTCTTTCCTTAATTGGTCTCCAATGTTTTTCAGATATGTCTAAATAATTATTCATATATAGAATAATAAATCTAATTAATAAACAATGTTTCTTATCAAATATCTATATTATGTAAAATATACAGATTTGTCAATATTTCAACCTTTGATAAAATAAATTAAAATATAAAAACTATAAGTAAAAATTGAATACACTTTAAACAATAAACAAATCCATGATAAATTATATAAATAGCTTTGAGAAATTAAATGTAAAATTATAAAAAAAAGTTAATATTTCAAGGGGACTACAAAAATGAATCCAAGAAATGAATGTCAATACTATCTTTATCTAAATAAATCTAAAACTATCCAAATTAGGTATAAGTAAGGTATCAATACAAATTATCTCAAATTGAGTAAAATTAAGGGGTGGTTTCCATTGATGAATAGAAATACTATTTTAAAGATCTTTTGAATTGATTTATGATGAAAATATACTTTTCTTTTTAAAAACAACTTTAAATTCATTTTAATTAAAAATATTTTTTTAAAAAAATTCATTAAAAAGAAAACATTTAAACTTAAAAAGGAATATTCAAATAAATGACGGTGGTTAAATATTTACACGCCGTACACGGTAAAAAGGACATTCCTTTTGCAATGTAAAAAGGTTCGAAATGATCCTCATTTAGAAGAATAGAATAATATTAATTTGATTTTTTTAAAGAGTAATATAGTAGTATGTTATTTTTAAAAAAATTATGAATTTTGTTTTTGAAAAAATGGTTTTAAAATAAAATTTATCTTTAAGAGAAAATATATTTCCGACTGAAGATAGAAATGAAGTCATGTTTTCTTAAAAAATTTCTAAAACATTTGAAGTAAAAAAGAGTGAAAAAATGGTTCTATTACATGTAATATCCTTAATAAAAAGTGGATTAAAAACTATAAGTTTTTATCTATCAATAATATAATAATTTCCTGCAACATAAATTAATGTGTAAATAATCCCTAAAAATGGTATTGTGAAGTAAACCCTTGAATAGGCCATAACATTGAAGTGTGAATCAACCAATTAATCAATTATGTAAATCAATTTAAAATAAACAAGAAATATTTATATATGAAATAGTATATAATCAAAATTAATTATTTACATTATAAAAGAATATTAACGATAATGATGAAGTATTAAAACATAGTAAATAGAAATGGAGTTATAAAATTCATTACCACATGGTAAATCATAATTTTAATCCTCTTTGATGAAATAATTAATAATTGAAACATAAAATACCATTAATAATTTTTTATTCATTATATTACATGTTAAATGCCAAATTTATTTGAAATATAAAATAATTCAGGTTCATAACATTATAATATTCCTTAATGACATGAAATTGAGATGGAATTCATAACATCTATTAAAACATCTGAATCATAATCCACAAAATTAATAATCATAAATTGAAACATTTAAATTACATAAAGATAAAATAATTCATGATATAATATATGAAAATTTTTCATATATAAACTACATAAAAATAAGTAAGTGGTGAATATGACATTTATCTAAAATATATAAAAGATGAGATGAAATCCCTTAACTTACACTGCCATTTGGTTGAAAATTATTTAAAATAATGTATAATGGATTTAATCACGTTAATGAATTATTAAATAACCATATTAACTAGTAAAATCTCATATATAATCCTTTTATAATTTCTTATCACCCTTTTCTACCAATCTTCCGTTTTTTAACTCTTACAAGTGTTCATTTCCATATTTTTCTAGATTGTTTTGACTTGTAATTTTTTGTTCCTATTAAATAGATCATTATTTAAACAATAAAATATTATAAACCATCATTAAAATACTTTATATATTGTTAATATATATATTTTTAATAATACATAAAATTTTTAGATATGAAATGAAATACATTGTTCATGGAGATGGTAGGTCGTATGTATGCCTGAACCTTGTTCCAATTTTTGTTACATATTAAAATTTTGAAAATTAAATGATATAAATTTATATTATTATTCCATTAACATATGTTGGTCATATATATCACATATTTTTATTCAAAAACCTCAAATACATTCCATGTAAACTATGAGATAATCACATCCCTTTGAAGAGGCGGTAGTCCACAAGTTCACAAACGATGTTATCGTATTCCCAAAAAATTGGAAAAATGAATGTATGAGATATGGAATAATTAAACAATAATAAATAAAATATTAATATAATATATATCATATATAAAAAAATAAATCCATCCTTATTTCAATCATTGAAAGGTGGTAATGTAAGAACGAACAACATCAGTTCACGAGACGGTAGTCCTTCGTACACAGGAATGATGATTGCATAACCCATTTGATGGAATTGTTTGAAGGTGTATCATCTACCCCTAATATAAAATCATATATGTATATTTAGGATACTTATTCTATTTCATATTCAATATATAAGAAAAATTGAATGGTTTTATAAAGAAATAAAATAAAAGTTCTCGTTGAAGAATGTTAACTCTTTTTAGGTAAATCCTTTTGGTTTATACCAAAATACATCTTTGGATGGACTTCTACACAATTTTATTCATCAACAATTATATTAAGTGTGTTAAGAGATTATTTGGTAAGTATTTTTATAATCTAAAATTATTTAAATGTGTAAATAATTGATGGGGTGAGTTCATTTTTGTAGTGCAGGAGTGAAATTATTCTAAATATATAATAGTAAACAAAATTTTGAGGTCTACCTTACATAATGTGCCTCTAATAATTAAACATTTTAATTAAAATGTAGTATATGTTCTAAATTGATCAATTAAATTAGTTTTTTACATGTTTTTAAGAAATTTGGATTATTAATATTAAATTTTAACAACTATGTAAACTCCATTTTACTTTAATCACTGTAATTAATTGTAGTTGTTTTCACTAATATTTTTGGTAAAAACTCTGTTTAAATTAAAATAAATTACTAATTTTTATTATTCCAAAATATTGAATTATTTTTTCCAAAATCTAATCATATATGTTTTAGAAATTAATTTAAAAATAACCCTCAAACTGGACAACAAAGAAGGTTTTTAAAAGTGAAAGTGTTACAAATATTATAATGATTTTATATCAAAAATAAATATAAAAATGATTCAAGTAGACTAAATTGGATTAATATATTTATAATTAATTTAATTTAACCATAAATTAATTTTAAAATATATTTTATCATTATAAATCATAAATATGAAATGTTATTTTTCAATTAAAATCTTATATTTTTAACCATTCGTCAAGAAAAAATACATCCAATAAATATAAAAAATACTCACACTATGTTAATTATGAAATTATTATTAAAAAAAGAATTATATTTTTTTTCAAATTCAATTTATAATGGTTTTAAAAAATAAATTTTAAAATAAGTTCACCATTAAAAGGATGAAAATATCCTTTAGAACAATATTATGTTTTGTATCCATAAATTTGAATTTGTTCAAAACTTATTCCTATAAAATCAATCGGGTCATTGAAAGAACATTTTTTTGGAATATATAATATATAAATTTCATTAAAATTCATTCACTAACTATAAATAAATTAATTTTTTATGATAAATTTCCATTGGATTAATAAAAATAGTTCTTTATATAAACATTTCATTTATATTCAATTATATTTTATTTTCATTTATAAATAATTGGTAACCAATCAATTAAAAAACATTATCATAATATATTTAATCATTTTTATAACCTCTAATTTAATATGTATAAGATAATTTCAATTTGAATAAATATATGAATATTATACTATAAAACATGGTCATTCATGTAACAAATTTTTTTGGTGAAAGTCGTTGATGCATGTAACTCAAGATAACTCAGTGTTTCATACATTTAAAGATATAGAAGATATTAAATTTAATTAAAATAAAAAATATTTTTTAATATATTTGTATTTTATATTATTTTCAAGGCTTGGTGTTTCATTTCATATACATTATCGAATAAAATGTTCTTCTTTAAAAATTTTCATGGTGTTAAATTATCCACAATATAAATAAATTACATTCTCACAATTTAAACTAAATATTTTTAATAAATTTTTTGATATTTTAAAATAACATTGTTAATATCCTAAATCAATATAATGGTTGGTATAACATCCTCTTTAAAAGAGATAATGGGAAGTACCATGGTCATATGGAACAACACATAAGTATGGTTCCATGTAAGAGAACATTGGAGGAAAGTGAGGATATCGTCTTTGAGGAAAAGTGTAAATAATTATAAAATGTGATTTGGGTTATTGATAAAAAACAATTTAATGATCAATGGAAATTTCAGGGGCTCAAAACCATAAATATTTTATGATTTTAAAGGCCAAAGGTTCAAAAATGATGGTATTAGTATAATATTTTATTTCTAGAAAAATTTCTTAAATTTGTTGTAATTATTTTACTATATAAGAATATAAGTAAATATACTTGCTTGTTATATTTCAATAAAAAAAATTAATCCTTTGGTTGCGCTTCAATTAATTTTCAATTCATACATTACTTAATGAAATGAATATCCTAAAATGATTTTTTATACATTAAGCACTAAAAAATTTAATAGGAAGTATGATCCATAAAAAAGTATTTATATTTTATTAAATAATTTTTAAAAATAATGTGGTAAATATATTAATCTCTAAACCTCCAAAGTAACACTACTAGTTCATCACTAATATTTATTCATCAAATTTTGTACAAAATACAATGACATATTAACAAGGACATTGCATAGACCAGTGCTAGGTATGAAACCCTTATCATCCATTTTTCATGGTCTTAAAAGTGACACCAGATGTGACATGTTGTCTCCATGAATGTACGTTGTCATTTTTCAGAACTAAATTTACATAATTACAATAAATTTCATAACAATTATGATTAAAATCCTTGAAATAAGGTTAATCATTAAAAAATCATTTACTATGGTCTTTAATACAACATATTTTTTCCACACAGTCGAATAATCTTATTTGTCTAGAATTATAATTTCATTATTGATCATATTTACCATAATGGTTATTAATACCTTTAAACTTATTTCTATAAAATTTCAATTCATTATTCTTTAAATTAATTTTCCACCAGAACATATACATTACATAAATTTTTCCAAGACGTCATTAATCGTGGTAGACTCTCACTACATGTGGCCTAAAAGAGTTTTTTAAGTCTTTGAACTTACCTTCAATATTAAACCCATAAAACCATGATATTATCTAGACAGGGATGTATTAATAGGAAGAACCACATAATCTATAACTTACAAAAAGTCTAGGGTAATCTTATTAACTTATATGAAAATTATATCTTAGAGGTATTTTCCATAATCTATGTTTCCTTACATCTATTTTACAAGGTTTCTATTAGACTTTGTCTGATGAAAAACTATAGGGACCATACACTAATAAGTTTGAAGCTGGTGTTGTATTGAATATACAATGGAATATGATATGAGGAAATCACATCACAAATGAACGAATAGTTTAGTATTTTTGGCGAAATATATATATATATATATATATGTGTGTGTCTTATATTATAATAGAATAAATTAATTAAAACATATTTTTTTCTATAATAACAATATTCCCTCTAGGATATTCATTCATATTGTCACAAAAATATTTAAGGATTCGTGGGGAATGGAAACCAATTAGTGTGAGCTAAAATACCCAATAAGGGTTATATATAGATGATGAAATAATGAATCAATGAGTATAATCAATATAGAAATTTAATTAACTAAGAAAACACGCCATATAATCAAAAAAATGATTATTATGTGAATAAATAATATAAAAAGCTTATTAACTTGAAATAAATTCAATTTAAATAACTTGATAAGGTATAATAAATTTGGAAAGGTTAATAAATGAATAAACATTCCATTTAATCAATAAAATGATAATTAAGTTCATCAATATATTTTTTTCATTGTGAATACCATATGAATAGTAATAACTAAATATTGAATGAAGTTAATTCATAAATATTAGACATCATGTATCTATCTCATGAACCAGTATACCATCAATGTTTATTCTCAAGATATTTTAAACTAATCTAATTGTAATTAAAAAAGAACTAGAATGGTTTATCATAATATTATTTCCTATCATGATATTACTGATGCATCAAGAGTATTTCCTTAACCGATCACCAACCAGTGTCATGAATGTTGAAATCGTTTCGTATATATCGAATAGTGGATTTAATTAATAAACAATGTTCTTTATCAAATATCCGTATTGAGTGAAATACACATACTTATCAATATTTACCATATCAACCAAATAAATTTCTATGTAAACATAATATGTAAAAATATTATAAATTTTAAACAATAAACATATCCATTATATATGATATGGATAGATAGGGGAAATTTAATGTCCAATGATTGCATGAAAGTGAATGTTTCAAGGGGACTACAAAAATGAATCAAGGAATATAATAATAATACTATCCTAGAAAAATAAATTATAAAAATTCATAGGAAGAATACAGATTTTATCAGCCCAAAATATCCCATGTGGACATTATTTTTTTTATCATTGATGAATAAAAATACTAAAAAAATATATTTTAAAAAAATTGGGGAAAAACCAATTTAATTTTGAAAAAAAATTAAAAACCATTTTATTTGAAAATCACTTGTAAGAATATATTTATTTAAAAATAACATTTTAAATATTCAAATTAATATTCAATGAAATTATGGTGGGTAAATCCATACATGTCGTATATGGTAAAAAGTATTTTCCTTATGCACTATAAAAAGGTTATACAATTTTATTGTTTTGAAAACAACAAGAATGTTACATTTAATTTTTTTTTAAAAAAATCTTTAATAAATAATTTTTATAAATATATTTATGAAAATAAGTTGTCAAAAAAATTAAAATAAAATTTTGTTTTAAAATAAAATTGATTTATGAACAAAGATTTAAATGATGTTCGTTTTTCTTAAAACATTTTCTAAAACATCTTAACTACAAAATAGTTGTAAACTGGTACTCTTATTTTAAAAAGACCATGAATGACCATATGAGAATAAAATTGATCGTCTTCTTTAAAATTTATAGAATAATAACCTTCAATGGATATTTAACTACAAAAAATACAGAATTAAATGTTACTATGAAGTAAACTCTTGAAAAGACCAAAACGTTTAAGTAAGAAACAATAAATGCATCAATTATGTGTATCTAATGTAAATCCACATATAGTAATTTGAAATTAAAATTATAAAGTCAAAACTCATTATAAAAATAATCGTAGAATATTAACTACAATGAAGAATAAATATAACACAATAAAAAAGAAATTGAGTTATGAAAATATTTACCACTTGGTAACTCATAATTCAAATCCCCATATATGAAATAATTCAAATTTAATTTTAAAATACAATTAATAATGTATTATTCATGATATTAAATTAAAAATGGATAGTGTATAACCATATAAAATAAGTTCTGTTAATAGCATTACAATATACCTCAATGAAAATAAACTAAGACAAGATCACTTACAACTATTGTAACATCTGAATCGGAAGCCAAAAAATTAATAATAATAAAAAGAAAATTTTAAATAAAATTACTATAAAATAATTAATGATATAATACGTTAAAATTCTCAGTATATACACCAAAAAATAATAATTAAGTGGTGAATATGACATTTATCTCACATATGTAAAAGGTTATACGAAAATTCATTATAATACCCTTCGCTTTATTTGAAAATTCTTCAAACTACTGTATATTTATTTTTATCATGTTAATAACTTATTAATAAATCATAATCAGGTTTAGAAAATCAAATAAAACCCTTTTATCACATCTTATCACTCATTTGATAAAAATATTTCATTATTTTCACTATTACGGGTGTTAATTGCCTTTTTATCAAGTATGTTTCATCTTTTTTTTGTTTACTAATATTACATATATCATGATAAAACAATCTCCAAAATTTAAACTATGATTTAATTTTTTATATATTTTTTTATAATAATCCAACAAATTTGGAGATAGAAATTTAATACACCATTAAATGAGATGTTTTTTCAGATGGTTGAAAATTTTATTGATAATGAAAAGGGGGGATTACACAAGTCTAAATTAAGGAATTTTCTGGACATCCTGAGCGTAATAAGGGATTAATTCAGAAGGGAGATCATCCATCCAATGAAATTCTTGAGTAACTACAAGATTCAAAAGCCCATCAGCAATCATTTCGGCTTCGCAGAAGGCGTGAGTGGTGATGAAGTTATGCCCAATGAGAAAATTCAAACAGTCCATCCAGCGGGCAGTAAGAGGCCAATAAAGGTGAATTGTACCATTCTAGATGGCCTTAATGATTGTAGTATAGTCGCTCTAAATACAGATATTGTTCTAGCTGTGTAATCTGGAAAAAGTGATGGCATGGATGATGCCCACCATTATAGCTTCCAAAGAAGTAGAGGAACCGCAAGATCACAGAAGCATCCAAGAATCTGGTTCAGGTGATTTCTGAAGACGGTACAACAGCCCACTGGTCCCGAGTTGCCTTTGGAGGCTCCATCCACATTGATTTTAATCCATCCTGGAGGGGGGGGGGGAGCCAAAACACTTCAAGTGTAGAGTGGGTTGAGGGTATATCCCCTCTACCCCAACACGTCTAAGGATCCCAAGGTCACATACATAATTGTTACAGTGAGCTTTTTGGATAGAAGATGTTTGGTCGTACATATGCATGAATGGTGATTCCATATTTTTTTCATATTAAAAGAATGAAAAGTAAATGATATATATGTATATTGTAACTCTAGTATCATATTTATTCCAAATATATCACATATATTTATTAAAAACATCTTTAATACATTCCATGTAAATCGTGAATGAATCAAATCACTTTGAGGTGGTTGTAGTCCACACATCCGCAAATGATGTTTTTATACTCCAAAATAAATGAAAGTAAGATGTTATGTGTTATTAAATAACTAGAAAACCATAAAAAAATTATTGATATAATATATATAAAATATAAAACATAAATATTTCATTATTTCTAACATTTAAATGTTGTAATGGAAGGAAGAACAACATCAGTTCGTGAGGCGATAGTCCTCCATACACACAAATGATGATTATTTATCCCGTTTGATAGAACTATGATAATTTGCATGCAGTAACCATAATATAAACATATCTCATTATTTTTAGGATACTTATTTTATTATATAATAAATTTATAAAAAACTTAAGGGGTTGGTAAATAAATAAATAAAGTGCTCGTTGACAAATGTTACATCTTTTTCAGGTAATTCTATTTGGTTTATACAAATTTACTTGTTTGGTTAGATTTATGACCAAATTTAGGCTTCTTTTGATTATTTAAGGTATTTTTGGAGATTTTATGTTTTTTTAATGAGAAAAAAAGGCTTTAGAGGTGTGATTATGTGAGGGGGGGGGGGTGAGTGCCTTTTTCAGGGGAGTGGGAATAGATTTATTATCAATGTTGTAAAATTTATTGGGAGGTATAAAATACATAATGTGTCAAAAATAATGAACCATGGTAGATAACATGAAGTATATGGTCAAAATAGTGCAAGAAAATTGGTTTTGGAGAATTTTATAGGTCATTCGGCTCCTTAATATTAATGTTTAACCACCGAGTAAAATCATTTTTACTGTAATTACTGTAACTAATTTAAATTTATTTCACTATTTTTTTAATAAAATACATATTTTACATTACTTTAAATTATTAATTGTTATAAAAAATATTTAATCAGTTTTTATAGAATAAAATAACGTAAGTGGAATTTATTAATTTAAAATAAATCTCGTGGACTCGATGAGAAAGAGTGTTTTTAAAGATAAAATTCTCAAAATATTACTTTGTTTTTATATCTAAATTCAATATAAATATAATTAAAATAGAATAAAATAGATTAATAGTTGTATAATTGACCTACTTTTCCCTTAAAAAAAATTTAAAATATAATTTATCATTATAAATTATTTAGACAAAAATTAGAGTTTTTAATTAAAATTCAATATTTTCACTATTAATAAAAAAATGACAACCCTAATATAATTATGACATTATAACATAAAAATTTAGGATTATATTTTTAAAAATTATTTTTAAATGTTTTAATATTCGGTTTAAAATTATGTTCCGCATTAAAATGCTGAAAAATGCCTTTAGACAAATACAACTTTTTATACATAAAATTCTATTTGATCTTTTCTTATGAGCATAAAATATTTTTTATTAATATTTTAAAAAACTATTGAATATATAATATATAAATTTCATTAAGATTCACTCACTAATATTAATTACTTTAATTTATTATGATACATTTCCTTTTGGAGCATAGAAATATTTTTTATAGGATCATTTCATTTATAATCAATTGTTATTTATTTTCATTTATAATAAATTGGTAAAAAATAACTTCAACCATATTTTAATAAGTTATTTATTAATTTTTATAACCTCTAATTTTATAGTAATTATATAATTTTTTATTTCAATAATAATATTTATATTATTCGGTAAAACTCGGTCTTACGTGTAACATAATCTATCTAAGAAAGTAAATGTTGTGTGTAATGCAAGATAATTCAGTGTTTAATTCATTAAATGCTATAGAATATATTAAATTTATTTATAATAGTAAATATATAATATTCTTTTGGTATTTTATATTCGATTCTATGATTTGTGTTTCATGTCGTACACGCTATCAAAGAAAATGTTATTCTTTTAGAATTTTGGGGGTGTTACATTACATTGTCGATAAGGCCAACATTAATCTTGAAGAAATTTTAACTCATGCATAGTGTTACCAAAACATTATATTCATGTCCATTTTAATCATGGTTATATTTTTATTCAATTTTGGGGATGAAATTCATTACCTTTATAATGAAATTATTATTTATTGTATGCAGCATCTTAATAATGGACTTTATATACATGAATATGAAAAATATGTTTGGGAAATCAATAATGAATAAAATTTACATTACCCATATCACAATCATTTATAGAAATAAAAAAATGTTCATGTAAATAATAAGTGTGTGACATTTCTATATTAGGAAAGCTATTTTGATTCTTTTCATATAAAACAACTTGGTATGTGCGACACTTTTTTTCAAAGTAAAATGACAAATCCACCATTCATTAGAAGAGGTGAAATAACCATAGATCTTCGTGAAATATTCCATATAGATTTGTGTGGAACTTTTCAATATGAATATATAAGTAGATATTTCTAATTAATATATTTTACAAAGAAGTTGGTTAGACATTGATATTTCTATATAACGAGGTATAATTCTGAATCCTTTGGGAAATTTATGGAATTTAAGAATAATATAGAGAATTATATTGGAAATAAGATAATGATTTTTTGATCTAATCATGTTTGAGAATATCATAATCAATAATTCATCAAATATCTAAGGGAGTTTTTGATTTTATAATAATTGAATATGCCTTATACACCATAGTGGAATGGTATTAATGAAATGGTGAATCATACCTCATTGTGCATGGTGAGATTAATGATGTGTCATTAAAATGTTATATTATCATTTTAGGGAAATTAATTTTAAAATAGAGTTTAAACATTAAATATTATTCCAAATAAAGTAGAAAATGGTATTCATCTATTGTTTTGGAGAGTAAAGTTCCCTGTTTTGTCACATACTCATGTGTGGGGTTATGGAGTGTTTGTTAAGGCTATATCCAGAAGCTAACAAGAACCATGGGCCACAAAGTGTATATTAATAGGATATCCAAAACAAATGTGGGGATATTATCTATATGATCCATCATATAATATGTTAATAGTGAAATGATAGTTCATATTCCATGATATGGATCACATCTCTAAAATTGATAGTTGACGAAATATTAAATTTGATAATTTTGATGCCAAAAATACAAATATAGGACCCCATGGATGTTGTTTTTTTAGACTTACTAGTTCTATGTAGTAGCACCAGATAAGTTAGGTAACTAGAGGGATATATTTTTCTAGTAATAGAGAATTGTGAGTCTTTATTAATTGATAAAAAGGAATCTATCTATTAAAAGGATGTTTTCAGTGGTTTAGAAGCTACCAAATATAAAAAAGATATAAATTTTAAATAAGATTCCATTTACTAAAAACAAGTCTGGGTTTTGGTTGATCCTCTATTTGATATAAAACAAATTAGTTTCAAATGGGTATTCCAGAGAAAATAGACCTGGGAGGTAATGTTAGTACCAATAATAAACGACTATTGGTTAAATGTATTAAATAATGTCATGGAAGAGACTTTGCTGAAACCATTTTACTAGTTTCTATAATAAAATCTATATAATTTTATATTCTATATTGTCTTACCATTATTATTATATTTCGAATATATGTGTGAAAATAACATTCTTTGATATAAACCTTCTGGAAGATATAAATATGTAACAACCAAAGGGTTTTGTGAGTCCAATATATAAAATATGTTATAAAGGTTTTATACATCTATATATAGATGGTATTAATCATCCAGATAATATAAAATTTAATTTGATAAATCCATAAGGTAATTTTTTTCTCACATAATGAATGTGATACATATGTCTATAATTTGTTTAATGGGATAACATTCATTTCCCTAGTAGAATTTATTGATAACATATTACAAATAAGAAATGAGATACCAGCTGTATTGTTTATTAAGAAAAGAATAAGCACATTCTTGGCTATGAATATCTTAGGTTATGAATCATACATTCTTGTTATTATGATATACTATGATAAATCAAATATTTTTCTTGAATTAAGTCAAGGAATATATATATTGACAAGACACTGAAGAGATTTTGTGAGGAACCATATAAGAGGGTGTTGTTTAAAGTGTCAAATGGCATGCAAATTTATTGGAAAATATTCCCTTATACATAGTAAGAGAGATAGAGTATGACCGTGATTCATTAATCATTAGTGATAGAACTAATCATGTATCTCATGTTATATTTCAGGCTTGATATTTCATATACCTTGAGTATGGTATCCATAAATCAATCATATCAAATAGACCACCATTTTATAGTAGTCAAGACTATCTTAAAGTATCTAAAACATTTCGAGGACATTTTATTGGTTTATGGAATAGATATGGATCTAGTAATCTAGGGATATACATATGAATATTACTAAAATATCAATATGATATAGATTTGGAGATATGATATATATGTTAACCCTCAATGGAGGATTTGTGACCTTGAAAAACTCAAAGAAGCCATTGTCCAGAGATTCAATAGAATAGTGTGAGTATATTATGACTTTTGATGTAGATAATGATTTAGTTTGAATATAAATATTAATTCAAGAATTCAATGTCATTCCCAATAGTATATACCCTATCACATTATATTCTGATAATACTCTAGTGGCCTCCTCCTCCAAGTAGATAAGATTACATCAATAGATGAAGCACATATATATGATGTATCTCCTATTGGGTGATTTTATTCAAAGGGGTGAGGTCATAGTATGTATAGTTTCCATATGAAAGAACATGAAAAACATTTTTACTAAAACCATATCTAGGAGGAATCTTGAATATCATGCATGATCTAGTGGAATAAATGTCATTAGTAGTTGGAAATAGTGTCAGTGGGAGTCTTTTGGAGTTATTTACCAAGAACCAACTATATTTTTCTTTTTATTACCTATATATTCAATGTATTTAATCGAATAAATATCTTATAATAGGTTGGTTATTCTTCTATGTATCATTCAATATGATAATATCTCTAGTGTACTTTTCATACTAAAAAAATATAGTTATTCTTTAATATGATGTGATCTATGAATGTTTATGAAAGTATTCTTAAATATATGTTCAATGGTTAGTTAAAATATATATCATGTGGAATATATGATATATTCTATTGGATGTATAATTCTTATAAGGAAATAAAAATTCTTCTCAAGAAGTTATCAATTAGAAATATTCAAGAAAGGAGGTTATGAGAATAGACTTGCTCATAATAATTCCATAAATATTATTTGTAATTATACATTCCAAGATAATAATTAATTTATTGGTACCTATAATTGATATTATTATTAATTTATATAATGACTGTCATACTCTTAAATATTTATTAAATCTATGATAACATATGATCACATATAGGTATGATACATTTGGTGCATCATGAATGATATGAAAATAATAAATAAGTCATGAAATGTACTATCCTTTTTGATATATTGGATGCAGGTATTTTAGGCCCTTTCATTATAATCAAACTATCTAGTTATGTCCTTTTCCATGGTATTTTTATCAATGAGTTCATTATAAGAATGGAAAAGAAATATATATCAAGAAATAAGTTGATAACTCAAGTAATGAAACCAAATGAATGAGGCATCGAGACAAATAGATTATATTAAATGGTGAGAATTATTTTGAGGTTAATGTTATTATGATATTAATGATTTTCTATATGGGTTACTTAACATATTATTGGATATTAATATTTTAGTTTTTTCTAATTACTATAATGTCATTGGGAAAAAAATCCTAGAGGGTCACACATTATGTGTATACAAAACCTTAGTTAAATTCTATTTGAATTTAATATTTCAGTAAATATTATTCTCTAGTACTGAGGAATGATAATGACCTGGGTTATTTTGATTTCATATATTTAGGCACTAATCATTTGAAATAATATTTCTGAGTTGAACATTAAATAAATTTTATTTATCCAGTTTAGTGAATATAATATTTATTTATTTATTTAATTACTAATACATTGATATTTATTTATATTTATAAATATTTATTATTCAATTTTTTGATAAATATTTTGGTTTATTGATGGACTATGTTAAGGGTCTAAAAGTGCTGATATATTATTCATTATTTAAATAAATATTAGTTCATTAATTTGAGAAATGATATTTAAATATAGATGAGTTTTATGTGCACTAATGAAATAATAATAATAATATTTTTATTATTCAATGTGGGGTTCACCTATAATTTATAGAGGGTATTAGGTCCTTTGTGAATTTACTTATTCTCTTTCCTAGTTATATATTCCAAATTATATCATTTATAGGGTAATTAATTTATAGTGAACAACGTTTCTCTCTAGAGAATTATCTCGTCCCTGATAATGAATTTTTATATAATTCTCTAACAAATGAAGGACTTCCATACACCACCTCCCTCTCCAGTCCATATCAAAACTCAATGGATTACTTCCATGATAGAATGGATTCTTGTTTCAATCAATGGTTAAGGATACACATGTTTGGAATAATCGATACTAACATCTATATATTTTACTGTAGGGTAATTAGGTTCATATAACACTTATATACATTGGTAGTAGAATTATATACATTAATCATTCATCACAATGAAGGTACGATAAGACTAATCAACCAATTAAAAAATAAACAAATAAATTAAAGTGTTGGTAATTAATATTCATATAAAATAAATTTAAATTATATATGATAAGATCCTAACTAAAATCATTTATGGTTTTACTCATCAAGATTTGAGGATTTATGAAAGCATGTTGATGAAAATCCATTTTTTGGCATGGCCCCAATTGCTTTTGTTACACCCCATAACCATCACCAAGTATACCATATTTTTTGAACATGATTCTATGCCTTGTATCTTGAGTTTATTCCATGGCTTGGAGTTTTGAGTTCATTTATAACAATGTTTTTGACTCCTTCCCATGATTAGAATAAAGGGTAATTTATTTGTTGGGGGTTTAAGTTCTTAAAATTATCTATCCTAATCAATTAAGGGTTATATAAAATGGATAACATTGACCAAGCTATATTTTAAATCCTCTCCTAAATAAGTGTACATTTTATGGGTTAATACCCATTGTCATGTTTGATATAATGGTTCCCATCCTCTAAGTGATAGTGATTGTACGTGTGATAGTGTCTAGATTGCCTTGTGTTCTAGTAAGTGATCTTCCTTATATTCAATATTACACCACTATATATTTTTTCATCTTTTAGAATATTATGATGATATAGATATCATCTTAGAACATTCAAGGTGAGTTTAGATCAAAACTAGATGATCCAATTATGCCCTATGTGTTGTTTGTACCTCATAAACTTTTTTTCAACCATCCAACCATTTAATTTTTCCACACCTCTCGTAATTACTTATTTCAACTAACATTTTTATTCAATTGGAGTAGTGAAAATATGAGTTACATGTTTTGATGGTTTTACTAACTTCACCTTCCAATATTTTACCATATTATCAATTAAATATTTAAAAATGAATAATTATTATATATTCATCCCTAGAATATGATGGAATGGGTAGTAATAAGGGTTTTTTTAGATGATTTAATTTTCCTTATTTAACTATAAATGATTAAGAACATTATTTATCATGGTATTGATTAAACACCGAAGGAATATTTCCCCTCAGAATGAAAATTTTTTATTCATATGATCGTCGAATTTTGGAAGCCTTATCCTTTTCCTTTCATATTTATGTGGAATATTCTATTGTTTTTTTCCTTCAGGTAGAATACCTATATGATATTTCAAAAGTTTATTAGTTGGAGCTAGTATAGTGTATATCTTGACCATAACTATTGTACTCTCTTATATTCTAAGACATTTCCTTATGATGATGACATCAGATGAGCATTGGTTGTATACTATCATATAAAATCATTAAGATTTTTTTAGAATACAATGAACTCAAAAAATCCAAGAGGATATTTTAACAGAATCATTGGTGTGTGCATCTCATCACAATGATTTTATATAGTGATCTATAATGATTTCCCTTAATGAATTTGAAT
Organism: Viscum album; assembly: GCA_963277665.1. Lineage (NCBI taxonomy): Eukaryota > Viridiplantae > Streptophyta > Magnoliopsida > Santalales > Viscaceae > Viscum > Viscum album. The sequence goes on from OY728166.1 coordinate 1,319,262,525, forward strand.
GTTCAACAAGTAACCTAACCCTTTAAACCTGGTGATGAAGTCTATAACCCTCTTTATCTTATAGTATTTTCAATTATAGGGCTCAAAAATAATAAAATTTTCATCATGGAACTAAATTCACAAAGGAACAACTTATATATGCCTTCACATACATCAAAAATTAATCATGGTGGATTGTTATACCATAAAATAATTTATCCTTCCCTAGAGAAGATAAAGTACTCGATCTTCATTTTTTTGTTACTCTAATGTCCCCATTATGGACCCACACAGAGACACAAAGGGGGTCATTTTCTACTCTATGTTACCCATTTCATTGAATATGGTAAATGTGAGATTCTCTAAATTAGATGGAGGGGGAATACAATACACTTAATTGAGAGATGTCTTTCTTTATGGATGCATGGGCACATGTCTCACTTTAATGGATTTCATTCAAGTGGGAAGGGAATCGATGGAGTTAAGGAGATCAGGTAGAAATTTCTATTTTTACAATTCCATAGTGGTAGTAGTGATAGATTTTGATATGGTCATCCATTCTATTTTTAATGTAAATATCATATTAGACTCATCCTGACATGCCTTTGATGAAATTTGGGTATAATTTATTCTTTTTAATGAAACATCAAAAATTATATGACCACTGGGTTTAATTAAACCAATGGCTTAGACCCAAACCCACCTATATACTTAGAATATACTCTTACCATATGATTTGTTGATGTGTATTATATTTTTAGTAGAGTTGATCAATTAGTCTAAAGCTCATAATTATACTCAGTGGGAATATTTCTTTTGATAAATTCAGCATTGAACCACTTCATCTACTTCTCCTCAGCTTCATATTGTGATATCCTTTTTTCAATATAACGAGGTCCCTTCACCTCAGGTGATGGTGGTTTTATATATGTAGCCTAATATTTTCCTTTCTCTTTTGGATAAATTATGTTGATCATGTTGTAGAATAGTATTTTGGAGAACTCCCATGTTTTGGGTTTTCCTTAGAATAGTGGTACACACACATTCATTAAATTTATTATATGGTCTATTTATTGAGAAGAGGGTTATTTCTTCCATATTTTAATCATCTTCTATATAATATATTTTTATGATTAAAATAACATTCACCAATTCATAATTCAAACCAAAAATCATATCCTTATCAAATTTATATAGTAATATATAATATTATAAAAGTTTAGTAATGGAAAATTAACAATCCTCCATTATTATTATCTTATTGGATGACCATTTTTTTATAACCCGTACCAGGATTCAACCTCCCTCTTCAATTGACGGTCAACATGAGAGAATATCCAATTTTAGACACTAATAATGAATAAAATGTGGTGTTTAGATTAATAGTGGGAATTATTTATGAGTTTATTTATCTAGGGACTTCTTATAGCTTAGGGAATTCAATTTTACTTAGTGGAGGAAGAGGGTGTGATATAAATTCCCCCAAACCTATGGGATGGGGTTAACTTGGTTCTATTACCATCATGCCAGGTATCTATTTCATCTTGAATGATCTTAGTGTTGGTGGTAAAAAATCCACTAAACCTATGGGATGGGGTTTCTATTATAACCCTAAATAAGTATATTTTACTACATTATTCCAAACGTTTCAGTACTTTACTCAATCATGAGCCAAATGCATCACATTTTCTGGGATAGAACTATATATTGTTGTCGAATTATCTATATTTAAAAATAATTTCTACCTTAAACAGGAGGACTATATGACCTTGTTGGAAATTTGATGCTGGATATATCAGTTGAGATCTCTAATTGAATATTCACTTTTTTAGATTTAGTAATGAAATAGTTTTCTCAACAGATCAGCTGGGATATGCCTAGCCTATTCTTGAGAGTTCTCTTGAATATATAACCTTACATGTTGTGTGTCCTAATGAGTTAGGTTTTTCAGTGGGAAATGTAAATTAAATATCTCCATAATCACCCCTACATTTTATGTGCACATAAAATAGAGTGTTCATGACTATCTAGTGGACCACCTTCTAGTTATTAGCATTGCCTTGTTGGAGGAAATTTCATAACTTGTCAACCATAGGTTTTTGTTCCACAAAAAATGTAGTGAAATAATATTAATGAAAAATATATATTATTTCATTGATGTTTTTTTCTACATTAAATATGAATAATCTTTTTTTGGTTGTATTAAAGAGTCTCCAATAGGTTTTGGGTTAAATCAGGTATACGCTATTTTTTTATTGATTTTGGCATATAATTATGAGGAGTCTCAATATTCCAAAACATGAGTAGTCTATTATACTTGGTTAGGTCCTACCACGTGAAAATGGAATATTCCTTATCTTCAGAGAGATATTATTCAACCTGAACCAACAAAAATTCCATTTTCCTAAAATTACCTCAAAATAAGTGAGGTTGTTTACGATATCCTTAGTTGAATAGAGTAAAATGTGGTGTGTGGGGAGGAAAAGATTATGATAGAATCTCCAAATTAATCCTTGATGTTATTGAAACAGAATCAAATAGTTATAAGGCAATGGTTATTGTTGACATCAAAATTTCAAGTGCCTCCTGATATGATGGAATCCTTGATGTAGTTTTGGCATGGGTAGGATATTCTCATTGAAGTGATATATAATTATAAGTTGGAAATATAATATGATAATAATATAAATTATCTATAAATAAATAATAATATTTTCCCTTATTCAGAGGAAATTCATTCTATCTTGAAGTCTGTTACCGGGTGTACCTCTTCAAAAACACCCTATAGAGGACTTTGAGGGTGTATGGTCTAGTTTAAAAAGGGAATAACATCATGGTTACCAATATATTATGAATTATTTAGGGGAGTTCCATCATGGTTATTGATAAACATGATATAGAGAGGACCTCAACCACGAGATCCTTGGGGAGGAGATTAATGACTGGGAAATAAATTGATACATAGAGATCATTTGCTATGATCACTATGGTGAAAAACTCCATTATTGTATTAATATTCTTCATTATGTGGAGGTCCTCCTTTCTAGTAATATTACTAGTTACTCGAAGGAACTATGTAAAATATTCCCTAGGTAGGACCTTCCTAATTTCATTGGGTGGATCTTCAGGGTAACCAATATCTGATGAATTTGAATTGGGAGGACCTTCTTGATGGTTTATCTTTAGGATGAAGTGATAACTAAAATACCCTCAGGGTCACTGGAATTTCATAGTTTTTTAATTATTTATCTATTTATTCTTTGAGTTCTATGAATTATATGGATAAAATCTCAAATATTTTAGAAATCTATATTTGAACATGGTCTGTGCATGATTAGTAGTTACTGTTTAGCTGACCAGGAAAGAGGGATCTTTAGAGGAAATTTTATATGACATGTTTTTAGATTTTCTTTTATAACAATGTGGTGATCTCTAGGAACCATAAGACTTTATTTTGGTGAGGTAGTACCTCTTGCATGGTTGGTTCATGATTTTCCAAAACATGAAAACAAACCATTATAGCTATCCAACTCACTATATTCTTGAAAATAACTTCTTCTATTATATATTTTAACCCTAATTCACCTTTCGTCCTCACCATTCACATGTGTATATCCCCCCTTGGGTTTGATATCATTTTTACTTTTATTTTTGGTCATTCTCCATTGAACATTGGTTTTTTAGATTGATTTAAGATCAATTTTTCGTGGTTTATTCATCATCCTCCCTTGTTATTGCATAAATCATTGCTTTTCATGGATTTATGGAACCCTAGTATAGTATGTGGATGAAATTTGGGTTTTTTAGAGATTTTATATATTTACAAAGTGGTTTAGGTTATTTAGAAGTCTTTTAACTAGATTATTATGATTTTCATGGAAGCTTATGAGTTTTAAATTAGTTAAATGTTTGGTGAATCTTTATAAAGGGTTGTTCAAAGGATTATCTTTATTTATAACTTACCTTTGATTTTTATAAATTTTAAATAATTGATTCTTTTAAATATGGTTAATTCAGGATTTGTGTGATTTTTTAAATTAAATATAAATTTTATTCCTCAAAGCGTGTTTTAAAAGGGAACTAGTTTGAATGCACATGATGTGTTTAAAAAATGACTCAATGGGGATTTATGGTTTAAAATGGATTTAAAATGAGGATTTTTAATGGTTTAACCATGTGATTGGTGGTTTATTGGAGACACATTTGTTTTATTTATTAGGTATTTATATTTTTTCATTTGATTGAAAATTTGTGGATTATGGAAGAACTTGGGTGTTTTAGTGACTTAGACACTTTAAGAATTATCCTATGTCATATACTAGCTAGGAATAATTAAACAAGGGATAAAGGGAGAACATAAAAGAGTTTTTACAATGTTTATAGAGTTAAACCACGAAAATTATTTTTCCCATGTGGGATGAGAGTTACTATGGTATAATATAGGGTCCAAGGTTGATTGATAGAGCTTTTAAACTTCCTCTACGTTTTATAAATCTAGAGAAGAATTTATTAGACTAATTCATACTTTATTTCTTTGGTTAGAGACCATGGTTCATTATTAAATAATTTTTGTTATTTTGATTCCCATGAATTTATGTATAAAAACATTTTTGGGAATATATTATGTTCCGTATTCTTATACTTATTCTATGTTTGGGTGAGTTTAGTATGTTTGTTCTTGTGTCTTTACATTCATTTATTTGATCTTTTTTAGAGTATTTTTGAAATAAGGTTTTTTTATAAAACCAATGGAATTCCTAATGAAACTTTTCAAAAGTGATTTTTTTTAAATTGGTTTTAAGACTAGAGTTATTGTTTTTAATGGATAAGGCACACTTGTAGATTTATAGTGATAACCATTTGGGATTTGACCTCACACCCTACATTTTCCTTTTTGTATATAAATACTAGGTTTTTTAGGAAATAAATAATGTCATGATAACCATTCTATTTAGCATATCTTCTTGATTACCTCCATCAATGGTTTTTTTGGGATGATGGAGATGTTGGTATCATAGAGTTTATCTCATGCATAGTTTTTTTATATTTTCAATTTTTTGGGTTTCTATGTGTTTTATTTTCGATCACAATTCTTATTTTGAGATTTTATCTATTTTCATAGGTAGATATCATTTACATGTATTTTTTATAATATTTAAAATTATGTTTATTATGATATATTTTATTAGTAATTATTGTATATATTATTTTTGGTAGTTCATAATTATTGATATAGTTTATATGATGGAATGGACCTCCATTTAATGGATGTTTTATTTCAATATTATAAGGGTGAAATAATTCTCAGATGGTAAGGTGTGATACAATGGTGATTATCTCCACCCTGTAGCGAATTGGAATGTGCTTTAAGCGTTGTAGATATCGTGGTCAGGGGACATGTCTAGTTGACCCAGGATGGTTCATTACAATTGACCATTATAACTAGAGTCATAGGGATGACCTACATGAATGATATTTATTTTGACTTGGTGAGTACTAATGTGGTATGTTCTTTAGGGATAACATAAAAAGTTTCTAATATCTATAATTGCATTGATTATGAAATAAATATCAGAATTCTCTTAGTATTTAGATTACCTTCAATGAAACCTTTTGTATTTTTATAGTTTGGGGGATAGAGTTGGAACCTAGATCAAGATCAGATTCATTAAATTTTGGAATTAACCCTCATGAAAAGAAATCATCCTAGGAAACCTCCCACCAATCATTATAATATATAGATAAAATTATATGATAGTTTTTGGATTATACCATTTCTCTTCACGTGTATGGAAATTTACAATGATTTGATACAATTATTGATCTTATGTAACTACCAGAATATATCTATTGGCCACTTGGGTAAGGAAAATAATATTATCATACTAGTTAATGGGTTCCAGTATGATATGAAGATATACTTCATACACATGAGAGTGAACATAAGACTGACCCGTGTTTTCTCTAAAATATTTTGTGTATCTCCTCTAGTGGGAGTAGTAATATGGACCTCCTCTTGAGAGATTTACAATGAATGTCACAGTCTCATGTGATTTTATATGAGATATAAAATTGAATAATGTGAATGTCTAGAGATTCATGTGTACTACAGTGGTAATATAATTATAATCTCTATTCTCATCTTCATTCTTTACTAGATTATGTCGATAATCATATAAAAGGGGAGTGAGAATGCAATCATACTCTTGAGTATCTTCTGAGCTATTATAATGACCTTATTTTATGGAAGGAGTAAGAATAAAATCCATCCCATTTTTGGTTGTTGGTGTATGATAATAGAAGTACTCCACTTGTGCTAAGATAGGCTATTGATATTTGAAGGCATGAACAGGAATATGAGCTTGCTCCCATGTTTTCACCATAGTATTCTAACACACTTATCATGTTGAAATGATGATATGATCCCACATTTTTTACTTAGGGTCTACTTCCCCCAACAATACGACATCTTAAAATCCCTGGTTTCAGTTTCTAGGGTCTGTTTCTTATCATTAAGTGTTTAGGGGTTTGAGGTGGTTGGGTATTCTTGGTGAAAACAACTAGTACTAAAATCTCTCCTGGATAGCTCTTGAATAGTAATGGAGATCTCGAAAAAAATTCCTCTTCTTCCCTAAGGCAGTTGATATGAGAATTTATATACTATAGGGTGAGGCAACAAATTTGATTGAATGTGGCAGTCAGAACCATGTTCTTCTCTATGACCTATCATTTGTAGGACTATAGATTGGGATTCAACTCCTAGAGTATCTAATGTGTTTCTTATAATGATATGATATAACCATTAAAATGGTACCCCCGGTTTATCACTTTCATCACCTAGAATTTTTTAATTGGGTTTGAATAAAGTTTCCTCCTAGTTTTTTGGGACAACACCCTCATCACCATAGAGTCATACATTGGGAACCTCAATTTGTGAGTAGTAACACCCTCTAGAGATCTATGGGGGATACCAGTTCATTTCAGTTGTCTAATTTGATACAAGGTGTTGATGTATCTTTCAATTCAGATTAAAGGGAATTCTATGATATATTTTTATGTTCCTAAAATTAATAATGGGAATAAAAAATCCCAAGATGCAATATCTTTAATACATCATCATATGAAAAAATTATTGATCGATCTCTCTCATATGTAAAATATTCATATCAGTTTCTCCATTCACTTTTTGATGTGATTACCACCCAATAGATGTTTTTTCAGTCATCATCCAACATTGAAAGTCCAAAATATTTCTCATACGTACTCAAGAAAACTGAATTGTGTGTCAGTCGAGTAGATGGGAGGTTGGTCTCAAATCTCTCTTTTTTTAGGAAAATTATTTCCTATTATAAGAAACCCTTATACATTTAATAAATATTATTAAATCCTCCCCAAATTTCAGTGTTGGAATGGTTACCTCTGTACTAGTTATTTGAATAAAACTATGGTTCAATGTGAATATATATATATATATATGTATAATAGTTTCATCATTGATATGTCTATCTATATATAGTAGAGGTTCCTCATCATTATTTTTTTCATGTTCAAATCCATTTGGATGGTCACTATAGAAATTATTACTATCCAAAGAGATGGTAGGTATTGTGATGATGGAATCAAGCCTATGAAAGTGGATTCCTATATATCTTTATAAAGGGAATCATATCCCTTATTGTTTGGTTCCACTTAATGAGACAAGTTATAACTTTTAAATTCATGTGACAAAGACCAATATGGTTCTTTTTAAGTTTATGTCACTATTATAAAGATTTATTTGGTATGAACCTCTAATAGGGTTCATATTTATCCCAAATAATAGAAATAAAAATGAAAATATTTCAAGTTATAAAGTATAAATTCACATGTTAAGAATGTACCATGAATTTTGACAACCTTTAGTAAGGATGTTTTCTTCAAAAACAATAGTAAACATAATGGACTTAGTGTGGCCTATGCAAAGAAAGGACATATATAGATGATGTACATCCTACTTATTGATAATTAAATGTGGAAGGCAGAGTAGAATCACGGAGGTTATAATGTCATTATAATGAAGTTTGAGATTACACAAGGGTTACATGGACATTACTAGGTATAAATATGAAAGTATGTTTCCCAAATATTCTTGACCTAGTAAGTGACTAAGGTAAAGGTGGGAATTTGGGCATTATACCTATTAAGTGTACATTTCTCTTTTTTGACTCATTTCATAGACCTAAGGATCCCACTAGTTACTTACAATGATCGAATGATGGAAATGGGTTAGAAATGATGGTATTTTTTAGGAATGTTGGGATTTTATGATATCATCAAGATATATCCCCCCATTATCAAGTGAATCCATGGTTTTCATCATCCTGAGGGTTATAACATCCTGAGAAGAAAATATAATAGGTTACTTTTATCAATGGATAACATGAGTGATGGGGTTCATAATGATGTGCATGGCCTATTCATGTTTCTCAAGAGCCCATTCATGAAGACAATAGGGTTTCCACTAGGTATGAATTTTCCTCGATTAGTGAGTGTCTACATGGAGTTTTAGGAAACCATTTTATCCCATTTAAATGTACAGAGAAATTGTGGAACTTGGAATAGTTTCATTGGGTATTGTTACAAAATCCAGGGGAATGAAATATTGTAGGTATATGTAGTGCCTGGGGATTTATCTATATAATTTTCCTTTAAATAAACATTGTGTCAATATCTTTTATCACACACAACACCAAATAGAAAAATATATATGAAATATTATATAATCATTGAAATGTTGCAAAAAAATTTGTATGTAAAATTAGAGTTAAACACATTATAAAATTATTGTATAAATTAAATAAAGATATTTGGTAATACTAATGTATTGATAAAATTAATGTGGTTAAATAAATTATAAGATCATTTTATGCTCGAAATATATTTTCCTCTAAAATTGAATTATTGTGAACTTTATTTTAAGAAAAGATATATATTTTTGATATGGTATATTTCTTGTATTTATAATATATATTTTGATATTAATAATATATTCAGATTAATTTTAACATTAATAAAAAAATAAGAATAAGAATTATTAATTCCTTGAAAATGTATTTTTCTTTTAAAAGAGCATTCATTATATTTTATGGTTCCTTTTCAATTTAAATTCTAAAAAATTATAAATATAAATTGAAACAGTAAGTACATTTTTATTCTTAATAACAATACTATCATAGTATTTTTTTTTAATTTTTCTAAAATAAATTATTTTTAGGTCATTAGAGAACGTAATGTATTTTACAAAAACATAAATTTTTTAATTATATATGAAAAAACTATAAGAATATAAAACTAATTAATTGAAAAAATATTTGTTTAAGGAGAAAAACTACAATTTTTTAAATAGCATTATTAATTTTTCAAACAAATGCTTAACATTTTAGGAACATAACTTAAATTTTCCAATTAAAAAAGTTTTGGAATTTTCTTTTAATTAGAAATTATTTTGTTAAAATTTAGATTTGGGTTGATTATAAAAGAAAAATATTTTTTTATTATAAATCAGTTTATATAATTAAAATCCAATTAATTGATAGTTTATCCCTATATATAGGTTTTATGCTTAAAAATAATCTTTTTCTAAAAACTTGTTTTTACGCATTACATGTGCTAATATTAAAATTATGTTTCCATAAACATATAAATTTTATATTATAAAATATATTTAATATATTTAATAATTAGTTCCATATTATTTAATAAGGATCATTTTTTAGGAAATAATTGTAAATTACATTGGTAAAAATTAGTTACCACGGTAAAACCACAAACGGTAAAAGTAAACTATTTTAAGAGTATTGAACATCAATAAATGGATAATACATATATGAAAATAAATTTTTGAGTTATTCGTAATCTTATATCATCTACCTGTTCAGTTTTGTTTTTTTCAATATTCTTGCCATGTGAATCATGTTCTCTCATTATATTAATTTGATATATTTACAAAAATATCATTTTCACAGCTTATAAAGGGGTAATCTCACAACACATTCAATATAACATAAAGAATTAGTTTTAAACCTTAAAATATGACCATTTTCTTTCATTTAGAATACTATTCATTTTAATTGAGTTTCCAATAACAATAAGTTTCATTAATAAATCTATTATCTAGGAATCCTCCAAGGAAAACACATTTATTTCAATATGGGTACTTTTTTTCCTAACGCGTTTATCATTAAATATCATATTTTAAATGATATTTTTCCCATTACAATATAATGACACTAATGTTACTTTTATACTCAATAATATTATGGTAATAGAATATATATTAACAACATTTCCCATTTTATTTTCATAAAATCGAAACTCTCATTCATGTGTTGTGCGTACTGCCGCCTTCAAAAAGTGATATATTCTATTTTAACATCACATTTATCCAATGATTATAAGGGTGAAATTGAATAATAAATGAGACATACGTAATATAATTTTAATACACATTTTCCCCTCATTTTATATAATAAATGTAATAATTAACTATGTCTTGTGTGGACTACAGCTACAACGAAGTAATGTATCTCATTTACTTTCTAGTCCATTATTTATTGTGAAACCCTATTAAATTTTGTTTCACCAACTAAAAAGTATATAAAATATATCTTTATCATTTTGTAATTATGATGTTATGTAGAAAATAAACCACTTTCATAGACATATTAATCCATTAATTATGGTATGTTCATGTTTTGTTCAGTCCAACTATGAACTTGAAAATGCTATAAAATAATATCACAGGTGACTATAAAAACATAACTAATAATATTATATGATAAAAATTAGAAAATACCAATTTTATTTTTCTTCTAGAGGGGTAAAGTTAATAGTAAAAAAATTAATTGAGATGACAATGTAAGGCTGTTAAAAATCACAAAAACATGCTCATCGTCGATTTAATATTTTAGAATCATTCCCCAATATCTCATGGAATTAAAAAATAAGATTATAAATAATTATAAATCATCAATTATAGTACCTTGAATGATCTCATACATATGAGATTCTGGAGAATAATTATTACAAACAAATTTTTCCTGAAACTAGTTCAAAATGATCCAGATTACTCACACATAATATTGGAAATACATAATTAATAAATAATACAAATATAAAGAATTATTATAAATGTTAAGACCCAATATTTTATGACATATTTATCTTTAAATAAATTTTATTTCTTTCAAATCGTTCTTTACAAGAGAAACTAGTTTTAAATGAACCGTGACATATATATTGTTAATTTAAAAGTGAATATTTAATTAAATTGTGTCACTTATTTAAATTTAACATGATAAAATTGATTCTATATATAGAATAATAATAATTAATATAATTTAATAGGTTGAACATATTTTTATTCATTATCAATTGTAAAATGGTAAATATTTTTCACCTCGATATATGATGAAAAATTATGTTAAAAACATACACTAGAGCATTATAATAATTTCAACTCATTCCTTTATCAAACTTTAAGGGTTTTGTTTAACCAAAAATATTTTTATAGAGTTAAAAAATTTATTTTTAAACATTATTTTAATGTTTTTAACCCAATCCTGACTTTTTTGAAGAGAAGTTTTATTTTATTAAATTTAAAAACTATTTATATATCTTTATATTTAATTATATGGTTTGAAAATACCATTGGGTTTAAAAATGCATCTAAAGTATAAAAAACATTATCATTTTTTTATTTAACCAAAAAAATTCATGGAAAATAATTTATTACTGTATTTTATTAAAAAAAATATTTTAACATTAAATGTGGTATTTTCTTAAAAACAATTTTTTATATGGTCTATTTTTTTATATTAAAATTAATTTCTACCACCTATAAAAATTGAATCTAATTAAATATATTTAAATTTTGGAATCAAAATTTCCAAATTTGGATATAATTCCCCTTTTATCATTGGTCATATAATAATGCTATCAAGGAAAAAATATGAATTAACATGTTTTTGGTTTAAATGAGTTTAATGTGGTTTAACTAAGAGATAAAGATTTAAATGTATCCAAAAATTGTCAAAATGTGATTAGATGAATTTATTTTGGACTTTCACAAATTATCTTCAAATTATGGGTGCCTTAATTCCATTTGAAATTATTTTCTTATATATATATATATATATTATAATCTTTTATGTAATTCCTGGTGTGTCCATTCCACCTTATAAAAGGATACCACATATCATCTCCTCTCCAAACTAAATGATCCTTATATATCTACTAATAGAATCCATTATACATTTAAATATTACATATCTAGGTCATATAACATCCTTCTTTTACAAAATACCATCATTTTAGGGCTTATGGTGTAAACTGAAAGAGGGTTTTCAACAATCAGATATAACTATTAACCAAGTAAATTAAATGTTTTTCTACATTTTCCTCATGTAAATATTAGTTATCCATTATAAAATAATTAATTAATTATATTAAATATAAAAATTTTATTATTATTACGGAACAACCATTATCCTCCTCTTATCCATCATATAAAAAACGAAAACATCACACGTGCGTACGTGTGACTTTCCATCTCAATGTTGTAGTGTAATAAATTTTTCCTAATATATTGAATTTTATGGTTATAAATATGTAGTTAATGAATATATATCATATTTATGACATAAATATTTTCCTAGATATATAATTTATAATTTAATTTCATTCCATAAAGTTGTAAAAAAAGATAATGTCCTTTTTTCTGTACATGTAGACTACCACCTGTACGAAGTGATGCGATTAAGTTTCATATATTAATTTCATGAATGATTCAAAATATGTATATAATGGATATATATGATATTTATATAATTATTAAAAATACAGAAATTATGGAACCATGATAAATGTACAAGGATTGGGGTTGTTGTATCGAATCATGCATGAAAAATGAAGCACTTATAACTCACAAAATTGAATTTAATTAATATTTATTAATAAATAGTCGATAAAATGATATAAGTAAATAATTTATGGTATGATATATATTACTATTTTTATATAATAGATATATAATATATATATATATATATATATATATATATATTAGTATTTTTAAACTTGTATGGTTTAAGACGAGGCTAGATTCAAGGGTTTTTTAATCCTATTTTATTTGGGATTTTTATGGATGAATTTCCATTGAAGATATTATATGATCCTTATATTATAAATAAATTTTGTATTTTGTATTTTTTATTTTTTTAATTTTAGTTTTATGTACCATTTTCCCTTCATTGGTAATTTAAATGAACTATAAATTAGTTTTTTTTAATAAAAATGGAATTATTTCTCCTCTATAAATAAGAGAACCTTTTTCCTCTATATCCATGTTTTCTATAATTATTTCAATAATAAATTTTACTATTATTATGTTATCTTGAATTAAAGTTTATATATCTTTAATTTTTAGAAGAAAAAAAATAAAATAGAAAATTCATGTTTTTTCGCGAACAATGTACTTTTTAATAAAAGTGTGAACATAATATTTGTTTTAACTATTATGACATGGATGGAATTTACTTCAATAATTACCAATAAATTATTTAAACATTAAATTAAAATTTCCTATATATATTTTTAAATATAATTATTTCATTAATATTTTTGGAAATATTATGATTTTAAAAAGTGATTTCAAAACGAAAAGGTTGTTTTCCTCATGAAATATTCCCATGATCTGGTAAAGAAAATATATCTATGATAACATCCATGAATGTTAATAATAATTTTTAGGGATATTAATAAATTATTCCATGTATATTCTTTCCATGGGTGGTGTATGATTATTATCATGAAATTTTTATGAATCTCATTTTCTTTTCATGGAAAATGATATGATGATATGACGAATGTTTTTTGATCTTCTGGAAGAAATTTGAATGGATTATGATTATATAATGGTAGGGCCAATAATTATCTATGCCTCTAATTCATTATGTAATGATGGATATATATTGACATAATTAGAAGTATAATGGGGAGTGGAAACAATTTTGTAAGGGAATCTACCCACTATAAAATTCTTGGGAGTGAACCTTGACCAAGGATATGATGGAACGAGGGGTGAACCTAACCCACTATTATAGTCATATAAATAATCATTAAGTAAATAAATGATTTTATATGATTATTTTTATTCTAAAAACTTATTAATTATCATTATGTTGTGTTTACATGGATTATGATTGATTATTTAAGATTTCAGACACTAACGATGGCTTCTATTCATTATGATGAAGCATTGTGCTATTATTTATGAATAATTATATTTTAATGATTGGTTAAAATTATTGTACATTATGATCATGTTCCCATACCCTTATTCTCATCCAAGGATTTATTATGGTAATTTTTTGATATCTTTTTTTATTACCCTTACTGAAAATCTAAGCTCACCATTTCTTATATTTCCTTTCCCCGGGTTATGAAGAATGGTTTTATGTTGGGTATGAATAAAAGAATAATATGTGGTAAAATATTTTTTGAATATTTTTAATATCATTCATGAAATATGAATATTGTGTATCTATTTTTTAAATACACTTAAACATTATAATTATGGAATGAATTATAATTTTTATTCAAGAATATTCATCTATTAAGATGTTCAATATTTGTAAACAATGAATGGGTATATATAGTTGGTATCGAAGAAGGGATTAGGTTATCTTGGGAGATTAGGATTGGATAAAATCGTTGGAAACCATGGGGATAAATATATGTATTATATAACATTATAATGACTGGTTAAGGTGGAAATTATGTGGTTTTCCTAAGAATAATAATTACGTGGATACTACAAATGGACCCAGTTCTGGAAAACATAAACGTAGGTCTAATAAACCTGAACATAGTTGGTTGAGTATATCTCGAACATAATTCAGGTTCATGATCAGTTTTCCATTACTGCAAACATATTTTTACACTCTCATAGGATATTCTTGGGTTAATTCACATTTTATTTATAATTCATTATACATTATTTTAATAGATGTTGACCATCAATAAACTTGGTTAAACCTATTGTATCATAGATTGAAAATTCAGTGGCATGATTTAGAAATACTTTGAATGTTTTTTCATGATGGGTCACTATGATGAATGATTCCCAATATAACCATTTTTTAGTAAAGGAATAAATATATAGTGGTGAAGATAAAGAGGTGATAGGGAGACTCAAATGTTGTCGTATCTTATTTGAGCTTAGTCATATGAATTCATTTATATCATGAAATGTATCTATATATGTTCATTAATACCAAAATTATTAGATTTTGAGTCAGTTATAAAAACTTTTAATGGTATCATGATCACATATAATGATAATTTATCTTCTGTGATATAAGTGTCTGGGAATGTGCTTCTTAAAAATCATTATATTCTCCCTCCAGTGGAATATGATCAGATTTTGGGAATGAGTTGGATCTATCTATATAAATTCCATATCAAGTGATGGGTAAGGGAAGTCACATTTCATACTATGAACTATCCCATTAACCAATTTTAGTTCGAGGATAAATATTAACTTTCAATTTAATTTACTTCTATTGTGTATGTCATACTGTCTATTCCGAAGGTATTTTATCTCAAATGGTTGGGGAGAAAATAAAAAACAAGGATATTCATATTGTTCTAGTTTATGGTGATATATTTTCTGAAGAATTTTATAGTGTTTCCCTAAATCACAAATTTGAGTTTCTGAAAAACCTCATACATTGTGCTACACCTATTTAAATAACCAATATAGAATAGACCCAATTGAGCTGTAATAATCAAAGAATAAATTATTGGATATTCTTGATAAAATATTCATATGTCCAAGTGCATCACCATGGGGTGAACATATTCATCATTTTAGAAGAAATATTGATCAACTCATATTTTAGTTTATTATTGGGAACATAACAAGACCACTATCAAGAAGAAGATTAATTTACCTTGTATTAATGATTTTTTTATCAATTTCAAGGGTCTCCATAATTTTTTATACTGATTTTCATTTCAGAATTCATTAACTGAGTTTTGATAATGATATATCCAAGAAAACCTTTCATATAAGGTATGTTAATTATAAATTTATATTAATTCCATTTGGACCAAACAATGCACTAATAAACATTGTAGATTTAAGAAATATAGTATTTATAGTTTACCTTGATCACTTTGTGTTAGTATTTATAGAATGTATTATTATATATTTGAAGATCTAGGAAGAGTATGAAGACCATTTGAGGATTGTATTGAATACAGTGAGGAAAGAGTATTTGTATGCTAAATTTATCAACTTGGAATTTTGGCTATAAAAAGTCTCATTCTTGGTTCATATAACTTCAAGTTAGGGTATATTAGTGGATCGTTTAAATGTAGATTTTAATAAAATAATATTCTATATCAGGCGTGGTAATCTATATCCATAGTTATTTTGGGATTTAGGGATAATATTGAATATTTACAATAGATTTATCATGTATATGTAATCCAATAACCATGTTGACTAGAGAGGGATCCATGTTCCTCTAAATGGATGAATGTGGGAAAAATTTGAAGGATTTAAACTGATGGTTGATCAACATAGTTTTACATACACAACCCTATATGAGAGAGGTAATTTTAATATTTAGTGATGTGTGGAAGAAGGGACTATGTTGTTTTCTCATAAAAAATGGCATGGGGATAGCTTCTACCTTATTTCAATTTAAAAATCACGGAAAAAATTACATGACTCATGATTAGAAGTTGGTAGTAGTAATTTTTTAGTTAAAACTATAGAAGAATTATCATTATGATAAACATTGTGATATATATATATATATATAAACGGATCATTATTGAATGATATATATTCTCATGTAAAAAGAGTTTAATTTTAACTAAAATAGATTATCTGTATTGATTAAACATTATGACTACTCAATAGATTATCACCTTGAGAAAGCGAGGAAGGTGGATAATGGTCTGAGTTAAAAAGACCAAGCTAGTTTATCCATGATAATTATCAAAACAAATCTAATATAAATATACTTTTAGAATATAGATCCTTAAATAATGTTTAAGGGAATATATCATATCATTCTCAGATAAAGTTTCAACCATCCATTCATGTAAGGATCAAAGAGGCCCATAAATAGGATTTGGAACTGTAAAACAAGGTGAGAAATGATCTATAGTTCAATATAAATTATAATATATTGATAAGATTGAGGACCCAAGTATAATTTCATCAATAATAGATATGATGAAGGTGATTTTGGTTGAATCTCATAGTTCATCATTCTTCATTCATCCCTGAAATACATATATGTATAGAGATCTAAAAGAGAGTTTTCAGAGGGACAACATGAAGATAGATATTTCAGAGTATGTTTCTAATTTATTATTATGTTAGTATGTTAAGGTTGATATAATAAAATATAAGGTGATTTTATAAGTATTTCCTATAATATATTAGAAATTGGAAAACATCACCATGGATATCATTTTTAGACACTCCAAATCATCTAAAAGCCATGATTTTGTTTGTGTTGTAATCAATCGTGTTATGAACTATAGACCCTTAAATAAAATTATAGAAGATTTATCTCTAAATCATATCTACTGAATATCCATTCAAGAAGTTTAAAGGTTATATAGAGTACAAAATTCAATTATATTTTATCAATATTTGAATTTTACCTCTATATTTTGGATTATTATTTTGCGAGATTTGGATATAGAGAGACATTTTAGTACTATATATCTTTCTCATATTGATGGGAGGGCTAAGAGGTATATTAAAAATCTAGAAAACATTTTGAGAGATTTATATTTGGATTTTAAAGGTTGTTGGGGTCAACACCTTCCTTTGGAGTAATATTTTTACAACAATATCTTTTACTCAAGAGATCAAATGGCTCTTAATGAAGCACATGAGGGAAGGAAGTGAAGAACTCCAACATTTTGGGGTGAATTTGGACAATGAAATATATTGGGACCTAAAATTTCTAGTGAGATATAAGAGAATGTTATATCCATTCAATATTATAGAATGACAACTAATATTTGATTAAAATGTTATTATGAAAATAACTGATGAGATCTTGAGTTTTAATTTAGTGATATGGTAATACTATTAACATATCTATGGTAAAGGTTTTGATATTTTGAACAATGTAAATTATGATCCATATATATATATTCCTTTGAAATTCATGATTTTTTTGGGATGGTATATTATCATTTGGTACTTCCATTGAATCTTCCTCAATATCATGATGTTTTCCATGTATCTCTATTGAGGAAGTACATACTTGATCCTTCACAATACTGAACATAGTGGTCATACCCTTGGAACAAGACCTCTCTTATGCAGTATAACTAGAGGAGATTTTGAATGAAATAGATAAATTTCATGGAAAAAATAACACTCACCATGTCATAGTTTTGTGGAAAGCAATAAATTATAGAAATCTATGTGGGAACCTGTGGATATAATCAAAAATAAGTATCATCATTTGTTTTTATTAGAGTGAAAAAAATTTAAGGGAGAAATTATTATAAGGGGTTATAATGTAAAACCCTTATATTTTATGATATTTCCCTCTTTAAATATATATTTTTTGTTTTTAGTTTCTTTACATGCAACACTAATTTTAAATGAATCACGATATGAATATTATGATTTAAACATGACCATTATAACATAACAATTAAAATTATAGGTATTATTAAGAATAACCATTTTATGTAAAATATGTATAAATATTTTATATAATTTAAATTAAATGATAAATTATTACTCAAATTTTAGTAAAATCATATTATTCATGAAAATTGATTTTCTTCAAAAAAAATGGATTGTATTATTTTTGGTGAGAAACTTTTATAATTAATTTTTTCCAATTTTAGAAATAATTTTTATAAAAAGCATATAATTTTTTAAATTAGAATATAAATATTATCTTAGGGTAAAATTATTGTATTTTTTTAAATATATACTTTATATTTAATAGTGAAAAATACTGATTTATATTGAAAACTACCTTTTTGTTTCAAGTATTTACAAAGTTCCATTTTTCTTAAAATAACTAAAAATAAAATTAGTTTATTAAAATTATTTATTTTACAATTAATGTAATTATAATCAATGTTATGTTTTATTTTGGTTTAAAAACATTGTATTCATAAAAATATTTTTTTCGAAACCCACTTTTCATTGTGTTTTACTGATTTAATTTTAAATTACATTTGCACACTTGTGTGAATTTAATTTGATAAAATGGATTCCATATTATGAATAATCATAGTTCATGTAATTTAATAGAGTCAACTTAATTTTTATTTATTATGAATTATGGCCAAAGTAAATATTGGTCACTTGAGTTAAAGTGGACAAATTAGGTAAAAACCAAGGGGTAAAGTGTTAAAATATCTCAAACACTATCCTTTATCTTATATTATGGGTGTTTTTAAAAAATCCTCATGTTTAAGGAGAAAATTGATTAATTTGAAAACTTTCTATTGAATTTGGGAACCCAAAATTGACTTTTTTGAATTTAGTTTATATTTTATTCAAATCTATAATTATATTTCGGTCTTTCCATTTAACATGATGTATAGAATATTCCATTCGATTTTTTCTACATAAACATTTATAATAATCTTTTTTATTTTATTATTTAAACTAAAAATTTCATGGAAACCAATTTATTACTATATTAAAATATATTTGTTGCATGCTTAATTGATAATTTTTCTAAAATAAGTTTTTCATGTATTTTTATTATTATATTGAAATATGTTTAAACCACTTATAGAAATCAAATTTGTAAAATGAATTCTTACTTTTTAATTGTAATTTTGAAAAAAAATTATAATTACCATTCTATTTTGGATCTTATAATCATGTAAACATGGTAAAATGTTGGGTTAACATGATTAAGCATGAAATGAGTTTAAAGTGGTTTAAATAGGAGATACAGGATAAAATGCATTCAAAAAACATCTATAAGTGATTAGTCAAGTTTTGTTTACTCCTTATAACATCTTATATTAGAATTTGGGATTTCTTATGTAATAACCTGATATTTTATAAAATATTTTCATTCAAATTAATTTATATTATTTTATAGCTTCTATTACGTGATATTCACAATTTATATTATGTAATAAAAAACACCACATTTATATTGTGATGCACATAACATCGTGTTTCTTTGATAACTTTTGTTACATGCATGGTCAAATCTTATCAAACTAAAATACATATTAAATATTACTATTTATCATGATATTAATCACTTATACATTGTAATAGAGGGAACTAATATGATTAATTCAAATATATATGGTTTACATTTGTTTATTTAATTAATTCATTAGTGATCAATTAATTAGAAATGATAATAAAAACCAATGGAATATAAAGCATGTATTTTTGTA
This sequence comes from Viscum album, assembly GCA_963277665.1. NCBI lineage: Eukaryota > Viridiplantae > Streptophyta > Magnoliopsida > Santalales > Viscaceae > Viscum > Viscum album. The sequence continues at coordinate 1,319,282,976 of OY728166.1, forward strand.
AAAAACTTCTTTTCTGGCCACAAATATATTTTATTTTAATATGTATTAGGGAAAGATATTAATGAAAATATTAAGTTATATATTCATTAAAATATTTTGAAATTCATATAATATGTTAGATAGGGTTAAGATAAGAATAAATCCGATTTTAATTACCAAAAGTTATATTTCTTCTAAAAGGCATTTTCACCTCAGTTTAATAGAAACAACGCTTTAAATATAATTCATCACAATTTAATAAATTTTATATTGAAATATAAACTTAATTTTTGGAATAATAATAAAAAAATTAGTTTTTATATATTTTTGGTGTTTTTATGAAAAGCTTCATTTGTTTAATGAATAGTGAAAATATTGGATTTTAATTGAAGAATCAATTTCCACATAATTTTTGATAAAGTTAAATTATCTTCTGAATTAGATTTAAATTTTAACTATTTCTATTATAAAACTTTACGTATAATTTTGGTCATTGTAATCAATTTCACAATCAAATTGGATATAAAAACACTTCAAACATTTAAACTTTTTATTTTAAAAACCTCTTGTCCCATCCCATCTGCTTAATTAATTTTCAATTAAATTTTATAATTTATGTGATTTAAATTTGCAAAAATGGATAAAATATTTTTAATAATTATAATTTTTAATTACTATTAATGTCAACATAGTATTTTACAATTTTTTTAAATCAATGAAAATTAATAAGGGTGATTAAGATAAAAATGTGTTTTCTTAGTTGTTAAACATTAATCATAAGGGGGGTAATGGCTGAGAAAATTATCCAAACCCAAGTGTTTTATCCATAATTATTCTATATACCATATTTTATCAAATATTTCACATAATTTTAGGAAACTTATGTAAGGGAGACCTATCAATTGTGTAAACCTCTTTGTACTTAGAAGAATGTCACTTCTCTGTTATAAAAGGGAATTCGTTATCCCCCGTTATTCACACATATAAATAATTTTGGAACATAAAAACCCAGATTAAATAAAACACCAAAATACCTCATCCCATTATATAATCCTCATTTTGGGAATAAATCAATCCAATTTAGTCCTTCTATGCAAACCAAAATGAGTTTCTTGAAGAAGAGGTAACATTCTTCAACAAACTATTTTGTTTTATTTATTTATACACCCATTAAATTCATATTATCACATTATTATATAATAAAATCATTATTATAATTATACTTATATATTGTTATTTTTTTTATACAAACACCTACACACACTTCCATCAAGCAGGTATCAAATTACTATTCATATATATTGTGGACTACCGTCTCCCGTAATAATGATGTCCATTTTTTCATTTATCATCTATCATGGTATATTTAATTAATATTTTTAAATGATATTAATTATTTTTATTATTTATTTATGTTTATTTATTTATTATATAACTCATACCTTCATTCTTTCCATTTTCTAGAAATATGATAACATTATTTGTGGATGTGTGCACTACCACCTCCTCAAAGCGATGCGATTCGTTCACACTTTACATGGGATGTATTAAGGATGTGTTTAATAAAAATATATGATATAAATTAAAATAATTATTATTTTAATTTAATTATAATACATATAACATCTAACATAACATTTTCTTCTTTCCATTTCACACACTGAAAAAGTGATAACGTCGTTCTAGGACGTGTGGACTTCCACCTCCTCGAAGCGTAGTAATTCATCCTTTTACATCACCACATAGTAAGAATGAAATATATAAGTTTATTAAATTAAATAATATTTTATTTATTATAATTTTGAAATTCTAAAAAGGTAAATGTTACTTACCTTCTTTATATAATGATCATTGAAAACTCAGAACATTACTCATGTGTACATACAGCCAACCATCTCAATGATCATAATATAGGTTTATTTTTCAAAAAAATATTTATTATTTGATTTTAAAATTATAATTTATGTAAATATAAGATAATTATTTCATTTTTTTATTCTATATATATTAAAATAGTTACATCATTCACCATAGATGGCCTATCATTGTCAGTTTTGACACATAAGCCAAATATTGTCAAAACAACCAACATAAAAATTATTGATTATGTACTTATATATAACTTGTTTATAAGTGAAATAGAAGTAATAATAATATTTTAAAAGGGTTATAGTAATGTAAATAATTAACATAAGTATATTATTATGTAATATTGAGGACATGCATGACAAATCAGACTTCGGGGAAGGGATTTTCATGTCCCTTTTTACACATGTGAGATAAGTGTCTTATTCCACACACACTTATTTTGTATGGTGTATATACTAACACATTTGATATATTATATCATGAATTATTTTATCTTAATTTTATTTAAATATTTTGTTTTTTTATTATTACTTTGGGGGTTTCTTATTTACACGCACCAACAGTTGTAAGAGGTTTTGAAACTCAATTTTCAATCATCAGGTTAAACACATATTTTATTTGTTATTTTATTCTAAGAATATTTTTAAAATGAACACTTATTTTATTATTATTTATTTAAAATATTATTTTGGGGATTTAAAATTTTCACACATAATTATTTCATTGAATTATTCCCACTCCAATGATATGATCATTGTAAGGGATTTTCATCTCATTTTTTACAACTTTGAGATAAATGTAATATTCATCACATATTTCATTTTTGTGGTGAATATAATTACATATGAATTTTTAAATATTGAAATTCATTTATGTTTATATTTTTTAAATTTTTTAAATGTTATTTCATCACTGGGTTTATGATTCAATAATTTCAAAGTGGTATGGGACACATTGAATGTTGAAAGATTATTTTTCTCAAGATTGTTTTATGATATTTTAAGGGAATTACCATTCATAAATTCGAAGATATTTTGTATTGATACCATCCATATTATTATTTTCTGTATCTTTTATGATTTTTTAAAATATATTTATAAGGAACCCATTTCTTTTCCATGGGTTAATCTTATTTTAAATAGATTATTAGGGAACCCATTTATTTTCCAAGGGATAGTAATGTTTCAATGTGATTTTTATAGAACCTACTTCATTTACATGGGTCAATATTGTTTTAAATATAATGTTATAGGACCCATTTCATACACATAGGTTAATAATGTCTTAATGATATTGTTAAAGAACATGTTTCTTTCCCATATTTCAATCATGTTACAATGAGACTTTTAAGGAACCCATTTCTTTCCACTATATAACCTCATTTCAAAGAGATTATAATGAAACCCATTTCTTTTCCATGGGTTAATCTTGTTTCAAAGATATTTTTATATAACCCATTTTCTCAATGGATTAATAGAGTTTCAGTGATATTGAAACTAAACACATTTATTTTATAAGTTTTTATTAGGTTATAAATGAATTATGAATGTTTCTATGAGTTTTACGATGAATTTTATTTATTCTTGATTTGGTACATGATAATTATACGAAACAGGTCAGCTCTATACAGCTTATATGAAGGGTTGAGCCCTATTATAACTCACGGGTGGGCCCGATATAGCTTATAATAATGGTTCACCCCAATTATATATCATGAAAAACAAGTGATCCCGATATAGATAATATGATGGGTGATCCGCATTATAGTTCTCGGGTGCATTGGGTGGAAAATATATTGGATGTCGTTCATATGGTTATTCCAATTGAAATAGTTTTGAAATGGTTTTGAATGGATGTGATGAAATTGATTTTTTATGTTACAAAAGAGATATTTTATTTCTCATTATGAGCTTATAAGGTTTCTTATATTTGAGTGTGATATCACATTGATTTTGAAGAATAAATTTGATGTATCCTTCCTTTTCATTTTTTCATATTTTAATATCTAGGAATTGATAAGTATGGTTTATTCTATAATTTTCTCTTTCACATTGATTATGTCATCATACCCATGTGTACCCTTATACTAATTAATGACATTCAATTGTCAATGCTTAGGTTTACCCTTACTGAGAATCTGAGATCACTATTCTCATTTTTTTCTTTTCCCCAAGTTACATAAAATGAGGGTGAATGATTTAAGTCTATAATGTATGTCACAAGGATGATGTTTATGACCTATTGTGAAATAAGAAAATATTTGATAAGTAGGAGAAATGTTATTTTGATGACTTGGGAATTTTTTACGTAGGAGATTATCCAAATTATCTAAAAATATAATCCAAAAATTTCTCTATAATATAATAGATCCATGTTTTCATTTTTATGTTTTCTATTTTGATAGAAAAAATTGGGTCTCAATTATTATCTCCAATGACAGAAATGTAAAGTTATGAATTTTGGAACATGATCTATGAGTATAGGTTCTATTTTATAATAGTTAATATCAAAGGTAATTTAAGATAAATTTTGATATTATGATGTTTTCATGTTTGATTATATTAAGAGTTATTATAACAACCCAGTTTTAATATATATTTACATAAAATCACTTTTGTGGAATACTTGAAATATTAGAAAAACATATGCCAACAGACAGTATTAGTTTAGTTACATTTGAAACATGAAATCACAAACACTAGTACATGAGTGAGATTTATTATCTTCCAGTAGATTCCTATATAATTTCACCCTTCTTAGACATATCGTGCATAAAATAAATATACAAAACATGGGAATTAAACATAAAATGTGGTGAGATCCAATTCCCTGTAAGGCTAAAAAAGGGAGATATGTAAGCATAATCATGAGTATAATAGAATGAGAACATGACCATATCGTTAGATGATAATAACATGTATATCAATGATCAAAAACATGAATTGTGGAATTAATATTATCAGTTCTTAAGTTAAGAATAATAATGGGGTCAAGACCATGATCCATAATGGAATAAGACTTGGAGCTTTTATATACCCATAAATATAGAAAATATTATGTCAAGGATACCAACAAATACCTTAATAACGTGTTATGCTTATCTAAATAACCAGTGTACCTATATCAGGCATGGGATGCCCTCCCATGTACCACTTTGTTTCGAGGACGATATTCCCTCCCGTGTACCCTCTTATTTTGTTCCTTGGATAACCTCCATTGTATTGACACACTACAGATGTGGGGTGTAGAAAAACAATATTTTATATTACCTAAGTATAGTGTAGTGATTGACCCTATTTAGTCGCCTAAAGAGAATATCATGTAAAATGGTTTGTCACTTTTTAAAATTAGAGTAAAAATGTAGTATTTTAAAAAACAATTGGTTTTGAATGAATCTAAATAAAAAACAAATTACAAAAATTATTTAAATGGAATTTGAAACTAAATTGATTGATAACTATGATATGATAAGGATGATCAAGTTGGGGTTTGTTTAAAAATTTAAATTCTATCATTTTTGTATTTAATTCAATACTCTTCTACAAAGTTGATTAATGGGAGATTCAGTGATTGTTTAATATCACTATCTTAGTCAAATGAGGATGGTGAGATAAAACCTTACCAAGATCTAAGTTTGTATACTCTTCTTCCTTGTTTAATAGAGTTGAAATTAATATCCACAAATAAAATAGGCAATACCCGATCATGTCTTGTTTATCATAAACACTCAAGAAATTCCACTACCCCTTTTATAGTTACTAAAGATCATCAATTAGTTTTCCACAAATACCTATTCTATTCCATTTAATATAAACTAGAACTTATTGGAGATAGATAATGATCATTGACATAAGAAAAAAATCAATAAAAAATTTTAAACCAAATACAGATGTATTTTATAATAAAAACTGCTATATGAAATTGAAAACAACATAATATTAGAGAGAAAGAGATTTCATTCAATTATGTCCAAAAAATAACGCATTACAAAACTGAAAACCAACCCATCCCCAATCAGTCAAATATTTACCCCAGTATGGTATGTGTAATCGATATGGATGGGGAATAAGAAGGAATTCAAAATTAAGAATAGAAAAAAGGGGAGCTGGAGGATTGTGTAGCATGGCTCCTAGGTGGGTATCTCCTCCTCGATGGTCGACTAGATGGTGTGGGATTTACAACCAAGATGCTGGGTCCAAAGTGAACACTTAGTGTGTCACTTGAATCAGATATGTTTTTCTTCCACAAAATGAGTTTGAAATTTGATTTATCATTTTGGTTAGTGTAATTTTAATTTCAAGATCAAATTTATATAAATGGTTAGTGGAACTTTATTTCATTTAAATCCTCTTGGTTGATAAGTTTCACTTCCACACTGGAATGGTCCCCACATTTTAAGCATGTTTTTCGTGGTGTGTCTAAAAAAAATTTTATATTACATATGTATAATATAGTGATTTACACTAGGTTTTCTACCGATGATAAGTGTACATAAAATAGTTTTTCTTTTTTTTTAATTAGAGAAAAAATGTATGATTTAAAAAAAAAATGTTTTCAATTAAACTAAATAAAATTAATTAATTAAGAAAGAGATTGAAATGGAATTTGAAACTCATGTGATAGATATATATAATAAGAGAAGGTGATCAAGTTGGGGACGATTTTCTAACTAAAATTCTATCATTGTTCTATTAATTTCAATCCTCTTATGATAATTTGATTAAAGTGATATAACGATATCATCGCATCTCGATCCCTTGGTAAAATAGTGATGATGAGAGAAAACCATACCAAGATCTAAGTTGGGAATAATCTCCTTCCTTGTGTAATATATTTTGAATGAATATCCTCAAATGAGGTACGAAATACCCAATCAGGTCTTGTTTATCATTAAAAATAAATAATATCTACTACCCCTTTCACACTTATTGACGATCATTGAGTACGTTTCCACTAAGACAGGATCTGTTCAATCATATATAAACCAGAACATGGTTTAGGGAGACAATTATCATTGACTGAAGAAAAAATAAATAACGTAAATGAAAATTTAATACGATAATACATGATAATAAACACAACTCTTTTAAATTGAAAACAAAATCATATAATAAAAAAAATATATTTCATTTAATTATTTCCAAGAACTCGATAATTACAAAACATAAAATCAATGCTTCACCAATCACTCAAATATTTACCACACAATAGTAAGTGTAATTGAGATAAATGGGGAAGGCGAAGGCATTAAAAAATAAAAAATATTAAAGGTGAGGAAGAAGATGGTGAAGTGTGGCTCCTTGGTGTAGATCTCTGGATCGATGGTTGATTGGATGGAATTAGATGATTTTGAAAGGAGCTTATTGTCTCCTTTTATAGGGCAGATTTTTCCTTTGAATGTTTCCATCTGTTAGCCCCAATAGAGGGCCAATTTATGAAATGGTGTCTTTATAAATGATTTTCATAAATGTATTTCTCATCTCCCAAACAAATTTCAAAGTATTTGTCCATGTTTTGAGAAAGATATGTCCATTTAAGCTAAGAATTTATTCCTCCCTGGCAGACACTCTATATTCCATATCTATAGTTCCCAAGCATTAATGTCCTCGTAAATGGCCAATTCACACTCGATGCCTTCATAATTGGTTTTTATCAATGTATTTATCTTCTAACCTAAAAATTTAATAATAGTTTTTGAGTACAATTAGGAAATATTGTCCCAACATCCAAAATACCCAAATCTGTGAATAGTTTTCAAGTGCCAAATTGTGAGGTAGTTTTGGGATTCTATATGGTGGATTAAGCTTTGGGTCCTTTAGAAGTAAATAAAGCCCAAAATATATAAAATCTTAAAAATAAAAAATTTAATGATTTGGAGAATTAAATAAAATTTTATGGCCTAAATATTGAAACAAAATAAAATAATTAAAATCTTAAAGACCATTTTTCTGATTAAGCTCAAAATACTACCAAAACCATAAATTAAGAAAAATTCCCTTCAAATAACACTTTTTTTGTATTAAAAATATAGTAATTAAAAATAAAATTATTGAAAATATTAGTTCTATCATATACCCTCTTTTTTTGTTCTAGGGATTCCCTCACGTTTAGCCTCTTGTTTCAGTCTTGGTATACCCTCAATTTTACCCTCTTGTTTATGGCATGGGATTCATTCTGGTATAACCTCATGTTTACGTCTTAATATTCCCTTGTGTTTTAGGATTGGGATTCCCCCCATGTACCCTGTTGATTTCACAAAAACTTTATCGTTACCCAATGAATTGGGGGGATATTTAGGTCCCACCCATCACATAATAAAATCCAACATATATGTTCCACAAGATAAAAAAAATTTCATCATATCCTGAACCATGAAAAAACGTGTTTTATAAACAAAAAATCATTACCCATGAAATAAAATGGTATTATTTAAATTTTATCAAATAAGAACCTATGTGAAATAGATATATCTCTTAATCATATCAATAAATCCTAACCCATGAAAACAAGTGGGTTTAAAATATATATAAACCATGGAAGAGAAATGTATGTCATAAGTACCATTCTCTCAAAACTTAAACCATTAAATAATAAATATTAATCGATGAATTGGATCATTTAGAAAAATAGAATAAGTAACATCATTAGATGTCATCATTGATGGAAAGTAATTTTGAAATATCTTTTAAAAAGGTTTATTGAGAAAATTATTCTCTATTCTTTCAAAAAGGATCTTTAAAACAAAAAACATTTTGAAAACAATTTTAATAAAAAATTAATTGGAAACAAAGAAATAAATATTTAAATAAATTTTAAAACATTTTTCCTTGAATAGTTATAAAACCAGAATGAACACATTTTGAAACCCTTTTTCATTAAAAATAGTTTCAATTCTTATATAAGAGTATTTGAAATAACTGAAATACTTTTATTTGAAAATTAAACTTTTGAAAAATAATAATGTTGGTTTTGAAAATAGTTTAAAATAATATGTAAAAATTATACATTTTTTGAAAAAAAAAATCATTTAAAACCACCTTAAAACCAATGAATTTACATAATATTTGAAAAAAATTTCTTTTTTGTAAAATAATATTGTAATATTATAAATTAATATTTAATAGAATGAAGGTCATGACAATGGTTAAATCCGTACAAGCCAAACATTAGTTTTTCACCATAAAATTTTAAAAAAACGTTCCTTGACCAGAAATAGAAAGTAGTTTCCTACTGAAAAAACATTTTTAAAATGGTAAAACATGGGTGAAAATAATGTCTTTAATGATTATAGTATAATAGTATAATATTTTTGTAAACTTTTTTAGAAAACATAGTTTTGATGGAATAAAAAGTTCCGACTGAAGAGAAAGGTAAAGTTGTACTATATTAAAAACACATTCTAGATAATATTTTGTGCCAAATCATGGAAAATGTTACCATTATATGGATATAACATTAATAAACCAAAGATAATAATCATTATATTAATTTTTATATATATTATAATATTTCATCAATGAGAGCTTAATAAAAACAATATAGATCAAAAAATGAGATAGTAGCTATAAACCATTACCAATTTGGTATCTCTGAATCACAATACAATCGAGATAAAAAACATTACATAAATCTTAAAACATAAAGTAAAAGGTATATTAATGATATAAAACTTCAAAGGAATTATATAAACCTCATAGAAAAATATAAGTGCATAACATGGCATGTGTCTCAAAGAAGGAAAATTGAGACAAAATTACTTCACTGATTTGGTAGCTTTTTAAAAATAAGCAATATAAAAGGAAGACATTAAAATGGATATATAAATAACCCAAAATTTTATTTTTTAAATCATAAAATAAATACATGGTGGTATACATACCACACAAATGAAATGAGTGGTGAATAAGGCTTGAATCTCAAGAAAATAAAAATTGCGATGAAATTCCTTTACATTATGTCTTTACTCTCTTCACAATGATAAAAAACACTTGTATAATAAATTTCTTATTATAATTATTTTATAAAACAATATTCTTATATATAATACCTTAAATGGGTTTTTATTACTTTGTATCACACACTTATTAATAATTCTATGTTATTGTTTCTCTTCAAATTATATCTGCTTTGTATTTCACATGTGTCTTAATTTGTTATACTCTTGGTCCTCATACTTATATCACTATTTCAAGAATGTTACCCATGTTATAAATATTCTGTATAATAATTATAAATGTATTTTTAAAAATATATATAATTTGTAAATATGAAATGGAATACATAGTTCATGGAGACCGTGGGCCTATGTACGCATAAATGTTGTTTTTTGTTTTTCTTTGTAATACCGAATTAAATAAACTAAAAGAAGTATATGTATATATATATATATATATAATTTTATTAATGTAACATTATTATTCAATATTTATCATATAAGGTCACTGAACCAATCCTTAATACATTCCATCCAGTGTCTGAACGAATCACATCGTTGTGAGGGGCTGGGAGTCAACACTTCCAAAAACAATTTTTTGTATTTAAAAAAATGGAAATCCTGATGGTAGGATTTATATGACAAATGAATCATAAATATTATATATATCCTATAATAATATACATCCCATCATAATTCCCAACCATGATAGGTAGTAAATGGAAATTGAACAAGATCAATTTGTTAGGCAGTAATTCTCCATACACAAGAACAGTAAGTTTGTTACCCATTAGATAGAAGTGTGTCTAGTTGCAGGTCTAATCATTAGAATAAAAACATATAATTATCTTTATGTTACTATTTTTATTATATTATCATGTAATAACAATAATTTTAGTGGTGGAGAAATAAAATAAATGAAAGGACCTTGTGGAATTATGTTACCTCTTCTTTTAGTAACTCTCTTTGGTTTTCATCAAGGGATTCCTTGGAATAATTTATTCCAAATGGAAGGATTCAACGATTATGGGAGATATTTTGGGAATTGAATTGGGTATATATTTTCTGATCTTTAGTGCTATATATGTTTGAATATGGGGGAGAGGTGGACACCTTTAATAGGGGAGGGAAATGATAAACATGGTTTTTTTAAAGAATTATTTGGTCCGTAAGTATTACTTTTTAATAATGTATAGAAATAGATCATTGCAGAACCTTATAGTTCTATGAGATTAAATATATCCATTCAAATTTTTTGGGAAAATATATAAGTCATTTTCCCTTAATATTATTGTTTAGTCACTTGTTAAGCTTAATTTTACCTTAATCGTTGGAATTAATTTTAATCACTTTCACTAATAATTTTGATAAAATATTATATTGATCATATTATAATATAAATATTATACTGATTAAATTTATTATGTATTTTTTTATAAATTATATCCATATAAGTGGAAACATTAAGTTTAATTTTGATTGTGTAGATGAGGCCTGAAAGAGGGTCTGAATGGGAGAATGTTCAAAATTTTCATTAATATTTTATATATAAATGCTGTATAAAAATATTAAAATTACATAAATTGGAAAAATATATGTATAATATATCTATTTTTTTACTTTTAAACAAAATTAATATATAATATAATAATATAACTAAATTAGATGAAAAAGAAGTTTTGAAATAAAATTCAGTATTTTATATTTTCTCCCAAAAATGAGGTTTCTCAGAAAAAATCCCAAAAATTAAACCTAATATAATTTTAATATTAAAAATTAAAAAATGAATTTTATTTTATAAAAATCAATTTTCATGAGTTTATATAATTGATTATATTAATTCTTTCATCAAGGGACATAAAAAGTTGTTTATTTGAGAAAATCGTACTTTTAATAAAAAAAGACTAACAAAAATTATATATTTGATTATCCAAATGGTGTTTTTATGTGATACCATTATAAATAAATATTAAAACTTATATATTAGTATTAATATTATTATTTGTAACATATATATTATAACTATCTTGTTTAAATATTTATAATAATAAATTCTTGTTTCATAGAAACTCAATGTTGTGTGTAACACAAGCTAATTCGGTGTTACATGTAGTGCATGCTTACAATGTTGTTGTTTGAATAAAAATAAAACATAGTTAATTAATAAAATATAATATATATCTGGATTAACATGAAAAAAAATATCAAAATGATTTGAAAAAATATTATTTCACAAAATATCAGGGTGTCACATTCTACCCCCTTAAAAGAAATTTCTCCCACAAAATTCATATAGTTTATAAATAGTTCAATACATGAAATTTACTTTAATATAATACTACAAAGTGAAAAATTAATATTAATAGAGAGATTTGGATCCTTAATGGTTTCCCAACATAACTCATAATTAGGTTTCAACATAGGAGAACATAGGATGAGAGTAAAGATTGTACATGGGGGAAAAGTGTAAATATTTATAAAGAGTGATTTATTTAATCAATAAAAACAATTAAATTATAATTGCAATGTTTAGGGGATCATATTAATAAATCTGTGATTATTTAAAAGGGCATATTTTTAACAAAAATTAATCTATTAGGAATACATTTTATTTTTAGATCATTTTCCGAAAGTTGAATAATTTTCATGAAATGGTGTAATTCATGATTTTAGGGAAACCTCACCCTTTTTTATTCCATGATCCAATTCACCGCTTTCTCCAAAAATAAAGGAGAATTTTTCAATTCCTAAAGCACTAACAGATCATGATATCTATGATATTCCATTATATTTTTCATTTGTTATCATCAACATAAATTTGTTAGAATATGTTATCCAATGTGCATAAATACTCATGTGATGAGATAATAATTTAATCTCAAAAAATTGATTCAATGTGTAACTTAATAATTTTATAAATGGTGAACCTTATTACCCTTCTAAAATAAGAAAATCTCAATGTTTTCAAATAACATAATGAAATCAACTTAACATTGATCCCACATATTTCACAATGTATCTCTTTGTTATCAAATTATAAACATGGGACTACTCTCATCGTATATTCTCTTGAAACATTTAAATAACCCAAATTAACATAAATCATATTTGGAAGAAATTTATTCTTCCCTATTTCAAAGATTAATAGATATATTCCATAAATAAAAGATGTTATAATCTACAACCATAATGACATAGAATACATTTTCAAAAAATAATTAATTTGTTATAAGTTCAATGATACTATCCAATTTATATTATCCAACCAAATCATCAATTTTTCTATGTTAAAAAAAATTAATCAATATCTTGAACACATTAAGGGTTACCGTCCATTAATCAAAATATCCTATTTTAATTAAATCACTTTTCTATGTATTCATCAACAATAAACCTTCCTTTTCAATCTATAATGAAAACCCAGACTAAAAATAATTCTATATTTCAGTATTCAGATAAAATAATCTTTTAATTTCAACACACAAATAATTTATTCATCCAATATTATTCTTAAACAATTATATAGGATTCATAAAATTCTTTCTCAATACCGCTTTCCAAGAATATGAAATATGAATCATGTTTTTAGTTTACTCAACCTTAATATATTAATTCTTATTTTTTTAATTTAAAAAATAATCTAAGAACATCACATACATTTCACTTGTCATTTGTGGTCTCTTTATATTCAGAAGTATAACCAATACCCATACCACCTTCCTGATTCTATTTTTTAGATTTCCAATTGGGAAATCAATTTTTATAATGCTCATAGTTTCCACATCTGAAAAATTCAATGTTATCCATGTTCCTTATAGTTTCTCCACTATCTAAAACCAGAATGTAAAGGCTGAGAAACCCATATAATATAATAAAAATACATAATCATGAGAAATTACTTATATGAGATCTAAATCATGACATGTACTGTTTAATTGATGACACATTAGGTTTATCCTAGGTTATTTATAGAAATATACTAATTAAATACTTTATGATGGTTTGTAAAGAGTTTCTAAATTTCAAAAACATATCCCCCAAGAGGTTCAAACCATGTGTGCAGTAGGGCCCATTATCGTGTACCAAATTATGCAGAGTCAGTTCTGACACACCTTTTCAGAGTTATTTATACAAGTTAAATATATTATAGAACCATGTGAAATTTTAGTATCTATAAGTGGATGCGTTTCAAGGAAACCACTCAATCTATCCTCTACCGAAATTCCATAACATTTTCAAAAATGGTAAATAATACTTATATTTATCCTTGGAGACATACCTATGCATATCCTTAGAAATATACCTCAGGATCTCACTAATGTTTTTTAATCCTAGTTTCGAAATTTTTACCAAACCATCTCTCTAATACCAACTATAACAACCCTGTTTGAATATACATGGACATTACATCACTTTTTTAGGATACAAAAAACATTACACTAACAGATTCCCAAAGACCATATTAGTATAGTTCTTTGGAAACATGAAAACATAAACATTGTTACATGAGTGAGCTACATTATCTACCACTAGGTTATCCCAGACTAGAACACTTACAAGACATATCATATATAAAATATATATATATATATAACCTATTACCGGTAACATAAAAAGGGGTGATATCAGATGCTCAGTAAGGGTTGATTTGGGAGATATGTATGCATAAACATGAGCACAATGGTATGAGAATGTGATCATAAAATTAGATGATCATAACCTACATATAAAATATTATAAACATTAATCAAGGAATAAATATTTTCATTTCATAATTCAGGAATCATAATGGATAGAAGATCATGATCCATAAAGGAATAAGACATGGAATTCATTGAATACACCTAAATATAGAAAATCTTGTGTTATTGATACCTACCATGACCATCATAACATGTTATTCTATGGATAATAAACTGTGTACCTACTTTTGTAATGGGAGTCCCTCCCGTGTAACCTCTTATTTTGGGCTTGGGATTCCCTCCCATGTACCCTCTTATTTTTGGCTTGGGGTTTCATCCTTTTTACCCTCTTATTTCAGGCTTGGGATGCCTTCCCATTTACCCACTTATTTTGTTCATGGGATACCCTTTCATTTTCCATCTAGTTTTAGTTTTGGGATGCCCTACCATATACCAACTTTGTTTGGGATTGAGATTAACTCTTATCTCAAGAATGTGATTCCATCCAATATACCCCCATGAGATCATAAAACATTTATCATTACCCAATGCATTTTAAAAATATAGAGTTCTCACCTATCACATAATAAAATCATACATACATAAGCTATAAGTTAACAAAACGTTCATCATATCATGACCCATGAAATAAATGGTTTTTAAAAAAATCTAATCATAACCCATGAAATGAAATGGGTATCATTAAAATATCATCACATTATAACCTATGGAAATTATATCGGTTTCCAAGTCATTTCATTAAATCCTAACCAATAGAATGAATTGGTTTTTAAAATCATATAACCCCTGAATGAGAAATGGGTTTATAAGAATCATTCTATCTAAACATAAAATATTCAAGAAAGAATATAAATGGAACCATTTAATCATTTACAAGATGGGAATGAGCAACATCAATGTATTTCATAATATAAGGAAATTAATTTTGAAATATCATTTAAAAATGTTTCTTGAAGAAAACATCATTTATACTTTTAAAAATGATATTTAAAACATAAAAAAATTTGGAAACCACATTAATAGAAAATAAAATAAAAACCTAGAATGAAATATTAAAATCATTTGGAAAACATTTTTTCTTCAAAACATTTAAAAGAATCTTGAAAACATTTTAAAAACCATATTCTTTGAAAACAAATTGTACTCTTATAAAAGAAGAATTTAAATAATTGAAATACATTTTGTTGAAAACAAACTTTTGAAAACATATAAAGGATCTTTGAAAATAGTTTAAAATAATTGTCTAACATAAATAATTGTTTAAAACCATTTTCATTGAAGAAAACATTAAAACCAAAGACCTTCAGAAGATTAGGAAAATATTTTTTAAAAAATAACTTTGTAATCTTGTAAAGAAAGCATAAAGGAGTAGGATCTGGAGAAATATGGGTAGGGCACTCATGATAATCCCCCATCATACCACAATGAATATTAGGGTTCTACCCCCACTGTATTCTTCGATTCCACCACCGATGGATGGAGTTATTTTGACTTACACTATTTTTGATGCGTATAAGCATGCAGTGTTGGATTTGGGGAATTCAATCCCTGTGAAGAAAATCTCACCCTTGGTTAACCCAAGAGAGGTAAGTGCTCACAACAACTCATTCCTTGTTTTTTAGGGTATGAATGTTGGCATCCTTTGAAAGGGATCCATGGAACACATTAATGATGATCCAGCCACGGTCTCAGAGAGGCTTGAAATTGGATCACTTTCGATCACTGCTCAACTCATTCAACCTAAGGGTGTTGTACCATAGAGGATTGATCAACTCACCCAGAGGATATCTACTATATGGGGCTTCTAAAATTGAAAGTGTGTCTCCTTAGGGAGAGGTTACTTCCATATGATCTTCCCCTGTAAAGATCTAAAAATGTGTGCTTGGGGATGTGGCTCTATCTCATTCAAGCCAGGTTTACATCACATCTGTGAATGGGATTACAAATTTAACCCACTTGAAATCAGTAATTCTATAGCTCAAATCTGGGTTAATGAATTTTGTCTTAACTATATTCTTCAGTACCCTCACATCCTTTATGATATTGCATTGGAAATTGGGTTCCCAATCAGGATGGATAAGGAGACATAAAATTATAGATATGTTCATTTTTCTAGATTCTTAGTTTAAGTGGAAGTTTCCTCCACAATTATTGATAATGTTTTCTTTTATACTGATGAAAAAGAACTCGAATTAAGGATTAAATTTGAGAACTTACCTCATTTCGTCCCATATTGTAGGATTATTTGACATGACGAAAATAATTGTAAGAGGACTTTGACAACAATTTTTGTTCCTTACGTGGACATGCTCATAAGTCGTGTTTTAAGAAATAGTAATCTAATTCTGTTTTGAAGGATATTAAGCACCAAAACTGCTTGTTTCAATTGGAAATCCTTATGTTGTTTCTCCCCCTCAAAGTCCTATAATGGACAACCAATCCTCCCAGAAGGGGTCTGCTGACCATAGACACTTTATGTCTGGGTCATCTTCCCCCCTGATCTTGATGATTCATGGGATGAAATTGTGGAAAGGGGCCCAGTTGAACTCCCCCAGCGGCCTGTTATTCTTAAATTCTCAATGTCTAGTGACATTTAAGGGTCTACACATGTGAAAAATAAATATTCTCCTCAAGAGACTGCTTCCTCGGATTGTTCGTGGTTATCTTCTAAAAACTTTGAAGCTCGAAACACTATTGCACATATTTTTTAGATTCAAACTCAAACCATAAGACGTCCAACACTATGGCACATGAAATTTCTTCTCAAAAGATTGTCTCATCTGATTGTGTTTTGTTATCTTCTGAAAAAATGGAAACTGGAAACACCATTCTCCCTACCTTGGAATTTTTTTCTATTTAGGATGTTATGTAGGCCTTGGTACACGCACTTTCTAGTGGGAACAAGGAGGTTCTTTCGACCACTTTGGTCCCCACTTCTTGCACTCCTCATTGAACTAACACTAGTTGTATTTCACAATTTTCTCATACTTCTCATGTAGGTTAGAAGACAAACATAGAGCTATAGAAGGAAGGCATCTCTCCAGTGAAGCAACCTTGTGGTTTGTGGGTAGAATAGGGCACTACAAATGAGGAGAAACATCATCATGTACTAGATTATGAGTACTCTTAGTAGCAAATGAAACATGGTAGGAATCCTAAAGGTCATGGGAAGGGGTGCAGGAGAGCTGAACTAGTAGCAAGGAAGGAGACATAGTCTGAGATCTTAGACTCGGATACATATATTGATACCCTCTTATAACAAGTGAGAGATTTGAAATCACATCACATAAGAGGATGTGGATGTGGGAATAGTCGAGGAATGGAGTGGGGTGCCTTGTAGGGCAAAGAACGTGAGATTTTTGAAAAGATCCGAAAAAAGCTTTGATGATGAATGCTTTGTTTTTTGTACTTTCACCCAATACTTTTCTTGATTCATTTTTTTATTAATATTAGGGTACTTGATCCCTCCTCATGAAAAACAATATTCATGGGAATAGAAGTCATTAGAGCGGGAAAATCTGTACATGCCGAACATTCCTATTGCATCGTAAAAAGTTTAAAAAAGTGTGTCAATTGAAAAACAACCTGAAGAACAATTTTTAAAAACCCCTTTTTTTAAATGGGTAAACCATTGTTAAATTTTTTTAATTATCATTTTAAAATATTAAAATATTTTTTGAAACTTTTTTAGAAAACATGGTTTTTAAGGAACATGAATTTCTGATCAATGAGAGTGGTAAAGTTGTACTTTCTTAAAAACACATTCTTGATCATATTATGTACCATAGAGTGGAAAAAAAGAACCATTAATTGGATATAAAATTAATAAACATAGGATAAGAATGGTAAATAGCGTTCTTGATGGGTGGATAATAATATTTGATCATTTGGAGCATAATCATAAGTTATCTCAATAAATGGTGAGATTATATCATTAAAACATTACCAATTACATAACATTGAATTATAACATAATGAAAAAATAAAATTACATGAATCGTATCATATGATTAAAATAGTAATATTTATGATATAACATGTCAGTGTAATTATATACACCTCATAGAAAAATATATGTGCATAATATGTAATGTGTCTCAAAGAATATAAATTGAGGAAAAATTACTTTACTAATTTGGTATCTTTTGAAACATAAACCCCATGAAAGGATCGTCAAATGGATATTTAAATACCCATAAATTTTATTATAATAATCATAAAATACATCCATGGGAATTATACACAACACAAAATAAATGAGTGGTAAATAATCAATCTCATTAAAATAAAAAGTTAGATGAAATTCCCTTACATTATGTGTTGACTCTCTTTGCACTCACACAAACCTCTGGTATAATAAATAAAAGTTTAATATATATATTTAAAAGAACCACATTATTATATATAATACTATATATGATTTTATTATGAAGTTTCATTACCAACTTATTAACAATTCCAAGTTAAGCTTTCGCTTCGGGTAATATCTGCTTTGTTTTTCACATATGTCTTAATTAGTTATATTTTTGGTCCTCAAACTTATATAATGATTTCCATAATGTAAATCATGTTATAAATGTAATGTATAATAATTATATATGTATTTATAAAAATATATATAATATATAAATATGAAAAGGAATATAGCGTTTATGGAGAAGGTATGCGGCACGTACGAAGGAATGTTGTTTCCATCATTATTTCTAATATTGAAAGAAAGAAAGTAAATTAAATATATATATAATTAAATTATAATAATTATTTAATATGTGACATATAATTCTACTTAATCCTTCCTAATTACCTTCCATGTAGTCTTTTAATGAATCACATCGCTTTGAGGATGTGGTTGTCCACACTTCCACAAATGAAATTATCATATTTACACAAAATGGAAATCATTAACTAAGGATTTATATAATAAATAAGGAATTATAAATGAATCAAAAATATAATATATATCATATATATCATATATATCATATATATCATATATATCATATAAATATATATTTTCCATCATAATTCACAACTATGAGAGGTGGTAAAGGTAAATCAAACAACATTTTTTCAGAGACAGTAGTTCGTCGTACAAAACAATGATTTGTTCATTACATATTATATGTAATGGTGTGTAAGTGTAGGTTGAACCATTAGAATAAAAGAATATCACTATATTGAGGAAACTAGTTTTATTATATTATCATGGTTTAAAAAGAATTGAGTTGGAGGATAAATAAAACAAATAAAAGGAGCTTGAGAAAGGATGTTACATATTCTTTGAGTAACTCCTTTTGGTTTTCACCAATGGGCTTCTGTGGTTGAATTTTTGTGCAAAATGATGATTAAATGAGGAATAACGATATGTTGGGAAGTGAATTTGGAAGAAATTTTCGGAACTTAAGTTTCTTGAGAGGTGTGAGGAAGGGTGAGATGTGGGCGCCTTTTATATTTGAGGTAAAGGACAGTTGGTATTTTATAAAAAGAATTATATGCTCCAAAAGTATTACGCATGACTAAAGTGTCTAAATGGATCATTATGTAAAATTATAGGTTTATGGTCATAAATATTTCCATTAAATATGTTTTTTACATGTTTATAGGTTATTTCCCCCTTTAATATTAAAGTTTATTCTTTTGTTATGATTAATTTTACCTTAATCGCTGTAATTAATTTTAATCACTTTAACTAATCATTTTAGTCAAAAAATAATTAGATCTTATTAGAATATAAATATTATAATTATTAAAAACATCTATTTCCATTTTTAAAAATTCAATTTACATAATAAGAAATATTTATTAAAATTTCAATATCGTAGATGTGGTGAGAAAGATGGTTTTAAAGTGAGAATGTTCAAAATATTCTTTGAGCTTTTACATCTAAATTAAATATAAAAAATATTCCAATGAACTAAATTTTATTAATATTTTTATATTTTATCTATTTATTAATTTTAATCCATGTTAAAATATAATTTCAAAATATAAATAAATTAGATGAAAATGCAGTTTTGTCTTAAAATTAATTATTTTTCACTATTCACCCAAAAATGAAGTTTCTCATAAAAATTCAAAAAATTCACCGTATTATTATTTTGAAACTGATAATTAAAAAATAATTATTATTTTATAAAAATAAATTTCTAGGAGTGTCTTAAATTAATTTTATAATCATTTATAAAATAGAATAAAAAACATTTTATTTGAGAAATTAGTATTTTAATGTGTAAAAAGACTTTACCAAAAAAATATATTAAATTATCAATATTTATTATTTATTTGAAACCATTATAAATAAAATTTAAAAATAATTTATCACTATACATATTACTATGTTTAAGCAATATATTATAACTTCTTCTTTTAAATAATTATAATAATTATGTGATGTTTCACATAAACCTATTTTTTCCCATAACACATGCCAAGCTAGTGTTGAACGTATTGAAATATTAGCATTGGGTTTTGATAAAGTAAATTAGAAATTAGTGAATTTATATAATTTAATCTATATTCAATGTTTCTTGAAATTAAAAATATCATAAGTATTGAATTAATTCAGAAAATATATTTCATAAAATCTTGGAGTGTTATTGTTATGGATTCAGTAATAGGGTAATAAGAATATGGGTGATTATAATTTAAAGTTATTAAAAACCCAAATTAGGGTTTTTAAGTTTAATTTGTTTTGATGTTATCAAGGTTATTTAGTATATAGGGTTATGGAATGATTTCGTTTCATCTTTTTTGTATTAAGATTGATGTTTGAAGATTAATGTATCATATGAATGTTTACACATTTGGGAATTATCATACCATGTGTTAACCGTGTTGGTTTGTGCTAATGTTTAAAGACAAGTGGAATATCTTAACATTTTATTTTATGATTATGTGGTATTTAAATGTTTATTTTTTGGTTTCGAAATATGAAAAATCTTTTTGAGTACTCACCATATAGAGAAAAAGATGATATTTTGTTGATATTGGTTAAATGATTAAATTCACTTATCAAGTAAGTATATTTCCTTTTGTTATCATTCTATATGGTGAAATAAATCCTCAAAATTTGCAAACATGGTCTTGAAATAAAATTGTATCCTACTACCACATTTTTTAATGATATTAATGAACATTACACAACTATTTGGGTTGAGGTTTTGTTGTCATTGACTTCCTCTTGAACACATTCTCTATCCCTCTCTATTAGTCCATGGAAATTAGTTTTTCCTTCCAAAAAAATCCTTTATTTTCCCCCCAATGTTATCCTAAGTGTAATCCAAGTCATGCATTTATTAATATGAAATTTTT
Source organism: Viscum album (assembly GCA_963277665.1). Lineage (NCBI taxonomy): Eukaryota > Viridiplantae > Streptophyta > Magnoliopsida > Santalales > Viscaceae > Viscum > Viscum album. The sequence continues at coordinate 1,319,304,771 of OY728166.1, forward strand.
ATTTCCAACATTAAATTTTTAGGAGTACATTTTAGTAACCATTTTTATGATGTTTTTTTCAGTAAAATAATTAGAAAAAAGGTTCATCCTTCGATAACGAGGTTGAATTTCGAGGGTGAGATTCATTTTAAGGGGGGGGGGGGGTAGGATGAAACATATGGAGATTTTGTGAAATATCATCATTAAAATAAAAATAAATTATTTAATGGGTTGTGTTATACATAATTAAAAATTTAAATTGTGTTATACACAAGACCATGTTTATCTTGTGATGCACGTAACATTGAGTTTCTTTGATAACTTATGTTATATGCAAGGTTGGGTCTTACTAGAAAATAATATAAGATTAAATAATATTATTTACCATGATAATTATCACCTATCTGTTTTAATATAGATAATTAATATTATTAGCTAAATTATATATGGTTTAAACAAGTTTATATAATGACTTTTTTACTGAAAAATTATTATAAATGATAATGAAAACAAATTGAATAAAAAGGATGTGTTTTATAGAAAATAGTCCCCCTCAAAATATTTTATCTTAATTAATATTATTGAATGATATTAATGAAATCTATATGTTATATATTCAGTAAAATGTTTTTAAATTAACCCAATAAATTTAATAGGTTTGAGATAAGAATAAATCTAATTCTTTGCACAAAGATTGTATTTTTTCTGATAGGATTTCTTACAACCCTTTAATGGAGAAAATTTTAAAACTATATATTAAAAATTTTAAAAATTTTGTTTTAAAAAATAATCTTCAATTTTTGTATCATAATATAAAAATTTACATTGGTTGAATTTTTGGTATGTTTATGAGAATTTTTATTTTTCTTGATTTATAGTGAACAATAAATGATTTTAATTAAAAACTATATTTTCACTTAATTTATTGAAATAATTAAATTATATATTTAATTAGTTTTAATATATAATTAGTTCAATTTTTACATCCATAAATAACATATATAGATAACTGTAATCAATTTCACATTGAAATTTGATATAAAAACATTTCAAACATTTCTACTCTTTACTTTTTGAAACATGTTTTTTCATGCTGTCTTCAAGATTAATTTTAAATTAACTTCTACCATTTCAATGAATATAATTTTGAAAGATGGATTACATATTTATAATAATAATAATTTAAAATTTTAATTATGGTCAATATTTTTTTTATAAAATATATTAGTGAAATCAATAAAAATTAGTTACAGTGATTATGGTAAAATTGATTTTACTTAGTGGTAAAACATTAATCTTAAGGGGGAAATTACCAATAAAATGTTCCAAAACCCATTTTGGGGATATAATTCGACAACATCCACTCTTTTATTGAATTTTGTTCATTATTGTGGAATATTATTCAATGGAGACCTCCTAATAGTTTTTAGCATTTTGTATTTACAGGAGTGTCACTCATACACTCTAAAAGGGAAATCACTCTCCACATTTTTTCACACCTACCAATCATTTCTTATCATGAAAAACCTACCCAAATAAACTCCTAAATCCCTAATCGAATCTTATATGCATCACATTTGTAACGCCTCAACCCAATTACCCAGACTCGATGCATTATTGCATAACTTTGGCATGATCACAAAAGATCAAGTCTTGAAAGAGAGATTAGTTTAGTAGCCTTGGAAACAATAGATATATTCATAAGTCTAACATTACATGATAAAGTGAAAAACTACAAAAACATTCTCCATATTCCACACTCATATCCCCTCAGACTATCCCTGCAGGTCAGTCATAAAATACTTCTTCACATCTTAGGAAAAATAAAACATAGAAAGGGGTGAGCTTAGATGCTCAGTAAGGATAACAGTATAATTGGAACTTTCATAAGTAAGAATAAAAATTTAAGGCAATGTATAACTAAAACAAAATCCTTTTAAAATTGTATTTTAGCATAACATGGAAAAAATAAAATGAAATAATTCCATTTACTTATTCACATAGATATTCTAACAGTCGAATAATAACATGCAATATTAATAACCACTTTCATAATGATGGAATTCATAATTCCAGACTATCATAACCACATAGTAAAGGCCTTGTTCCAAGACTACAAATAAGATTTTGTCAAGGCCTTGTGCCAAGACACTAGTTTGCCTCATGAGACCCATTGATGCATCAAGGAGCTATAGCGGGCTTCACCCATCACTTACTAAGTACAATGCATTCCTCATATGAATATGATTAAACATAACATAAACATTCATATTAAAAATAGCATATGAAATGTCTCTACTTTATCCATAAACCATGAATCATATAAAAATAACACATCTGAAGTCAAACATTTCAAAAAACCTTCAATACAATATGAAAGTTTTGTTTCATAATAAATCAACTTCAAATAAGCTTAAAATCCATCAAAGGAAGTTGACATAAATGAGATCAAAACTATTTGAGAGAAATATCTCTTTTTTTAAAGCATTTAAAAGTCACATAATTATAAAATAAAACATTTACATTGAATATATTTTTATAATATTGTAAGGAAATCTTCGATGATTTTATAATAGTGGAAAATAGCTGCACCCTCTATATAAGTTAAAAAAAGACATTCTTACATTAATTTTGTCGCCAAGGTTATAAGGGACCTTGTTTGGAAAATGACAGAAAGATTCCTTTATAAACATCTTAAGTAAAACAAGGGTATAAATGAATTTAAACCATAGTCTATTAAATATTATTAATGTTTTGAAATAAATTTTTAAGAAACATGGATGTGGATGATAATGAGGTCCCAGTAGCAAATTAAGTATAAACAACCTTAGATAATATAAAGATTGTAGAATTAACCCTTACCTTGTACATTTCCTTGGTAGAGGGTTGTTTAACCTCCTATATAATGGTGAAATAATTGTTATTAAATTTTACAAGAATCATATAAATTAATATGATATCATATATGATCTTTTAACATTGCTTTGTTAATAATATCTTAGTATTATCATTGTTTCGAGAGTTAACAGATTCGTTTTCATTTATATTCTTTGTTATGTGAGTAAAATTTGTTATGTATGCGATGTATCTTATTCATATACATAATTATATCAATTCTTTATTCATTATTTTTAATCATCAAATGAAAATTAGTCTTGAGTGGATACGATGGGGGACAAATCTCATCGCATTCATGGAGACGGTAATCTTTATGTACGCACGAGCGACAATATCATTATTTTGATATTAATATAATATATAATTGGATGTTATATCATATATACAGAATAATAATCATGTTATATTTATTATTTATATCAATCAAACATCATTATTATACCCATCCAACAAATAATATATTGAATAACAATTACACCACGATGTGGAGACGGTAAGTCGTACGTACACACGTATGGTGACATGCCATTCAATTGATAGACAGAATAATTAATATTGTTATACCATATTTATAATAAAATCACAGTATATATAAGATACTATATTTATTATTTGATAATGGAAATAACAAAGAAAGAGGAAGTGGAAGAAGAAAGGAACTTGAAAGAGGTGAAAAATATTTATTTCTTCTTCGGGTTCTTCATTTGGATTAGAGCAAAAGGGCTCCTTAGGTTGGCTTTATGACTAAAGGACAGACTCTAGTATTAAGTTATGATATTTGAGAGGGTTTTTGGGCAGAGTTTGGCTGAGCGAAAGGGCTTTGAAGGTGTGAATTAGAGAGAAGGGGGAGTGCCCTTTTATAAGAGGAGTGAGGGGCACCTTAGGAAAAGCCATAAATATTATTTTATAATAAAATAATTTTCGGTTTCTAATGACATAAAAGTGGATTATTTAAAGTATAAGGTGGGGATAGGTCAAAAAACACTCAAAAAATAGGTTTTAGACTATTTTGGGTCACTATATTCACTTTATCTTATATATTTTACTCTTAGTTAAATAGTTTGACATTTACCATGTCTCTTTGTATTTTTATAATATATGGTTAATAAACTTACTATATACTTCCAAGATAACCCCAAATGGTTCATTAATGATACACCTATCATTATATAAGTCTTTTGGCCAAACCATAGATTTTTAGAAATAGAATATAAATAAATAATATAATATTTTTTTTAAAAACTATTTTATGTCAATTTTAAGACTATTTGGTATTTCATTTTTTATAAATACATAACAGCATTATTAATAAAAAAAATCATCTAACCAACCCTAATATGTCATATTAATCTATAATATTGCTGGAACTCATAAAAAGTCTCAAATTATGTTTATTTTGATATTTATAATATCAATTATTTTAATATTTTCTTAATTATGTAATTACTGCATCATCATTGTGTCATAAAATATTTAAATTATTTAATGTCTAAAAAATATAAATAAAATACATTTATTTAGAAAATTCTTTGATATTTCTAATGAATATTTATTGTTTATTTTATCTTATGTATAACCCTATATTAAATTTTTTTATTAATTAAACATTGATTTTAACTCTTTTAACTCTTATTTAAATAAAATAATAATAAGTGTCCTAATCTAATAAAAGTGGACCAAAGAGGTTCTTATTTTATTTATGAGGTTGTTTTTGATCGAACTATACTTATCCAATACAATTAGAACATGTGTTAGGGTAATAATATCATTTTTATCCTTAATTACCCTATTTACTTTTAACCGTGGTAAATAAAAGTAAAAAGTTATTATTCACCAAAAATTATTTTTATCTTATTGAACCAAATTTTACTCCTTGATATTAACCGTGTCTCTCAATATTTCTAAATTCCACTCAGAGAAGCGGTAAAATTAAGTTTTATGTGAATTTGCAAATTCTCCTAGGAGGTGCGTAAAAGACGGTGAAAAGTTCTATAAAATTTTTATACATCTAAAATTATTATAGATTGGCTCCAATGAATTAAATTGAACAGATATAGGTATTATGTGTCTATTTTGACCTAAAATAAATTTAAATAAAATAAATAATTATTTAAAAAATATTGGTTTTAAACTATAACTCAGTGTTTTTCACTATTCATAAAAAATTGAATGTTTTCAGAAAAATAGAAAAAATTCACCTTAAGATAATTTAGATATTCCAAATCCAAAAATGAAGTCTATTTTAAAAGACAAATTTTTTTAAATTTAGAACAACGGGTATTACTATTCATAACGACTAGTTTGATTGGTTGTGGTGTGTAAGAACTCGAAGTTGCGTACAACACACCCTACTATATTATTCAAAGAGAAGCGTATCGTGGAAACTTGGGGTGTTACATTCTCCCCTCCTTCAAATAATTGCTTCCTCGAAATTTCTAAAATATTACTGCATAAAAAGACTCAGGTGGTTCTTCATTATAAGTTCCTTGGGTTCCCATGTTTCCTCTTCCATCTTATGGTTTCTTTATAGAACTTTTACCAGAAGAGTAGTCCGGTTTTTCAGTAATTTTTCCCTCATATCAAGAATCATGACAGGCTCTTCGCAATAAGACAGATCGGGTTCCAGTTCTAATTATTCATATGTGATTACATGATTTGGGTCAGACATTTATTTTCTCAACAGTGATATGTGGAACAGATCGTGATCTTTGGAGATATTTGGCGGCATTTCCAAATGGTAAGCTACATCCCCAATTCGTTCTAGAATTTTGAAAGGTCTGATGTACCTGAGACTCAATTTTTCTTTCTTACAGAAATGTATAACACCCTTCCATGGAGATTCCTTCAAGAAAACATGATCTCCTACCTGAAATTCCAAATCCTTCCTTCGGTTATCGGCATAGCTCTTCTACCTACTTTGAGCTTCTTTGATGTGGTTTTGGATGACCTTCACCTTTTCCACTGTTTCCTCTACTGGTTCTGGGCCTACGAGTTTTCTTTCACCAACATCATCCCAATAGGTTGGTGTGAGACATCTCTTTCCATATAACGCTTCATTTGGTGCCATCTGAATACTTGAATGGAAGCTATTGTTATAGGAAAATTATACCAAAGGTAAATATTGATCCCACATACCCTGAAAGTCATGTGTGCATGATGCTAATAGGTCTTCTAAGGTTTGAATAGTCCATCCTGATTGTCCATCAGTTTGAGGGTGGTAGGCAGTGCTCAAACAAAGTTTAGTATCTAGGGATTTCTGAAGACTTTTCCAGAATCTTGATAAAAAATGTGGATCACTATCAGAAACAATCGATAGGGGTACTCCATGAAGTCTTACAACATCAATAATATATAGCCTTGCTAGATGTTCAAGCAGTAGATCTTCTCTTATAGAAAACAAATGTGCTGACTTGGTAAGACGATCAACAATGACCCATATTACATCGTTCCTTTTAGGTGTCTTTGGTAGTCCCATGACAAAGTCCATCATGATATTATCCCATATCCACTCAAGTATGGGAAGAGGTTGCATGACTTCTCTAGGATGTTACCTTTCAGCTATCACTTGTTGAAAAACCATACATATTGACACAAAATCAGCAATCTCCCTCTTCATGTTGTCCCACCAAAAATTTTCCTTCAAATCTCTATACATTTTGGTGCTCCCATGGTTTATAGAGAAATTGGAACAATGAGCATCATCCAACAATTCTCTTTTTAGATTAGGTATATCAGGAACACAAAGTCTCTTCCGAAATTTCAAAATTCCATCTTCATACAAAAATTCACTCAATCTCCCATAATTCACAGCTTTAATTTTCTTTTGAAACACTTCACCATCGGTCTGAGATCTCTTTATCCTTTCTAGTAAAGATGGTTTGGCATCCATTTGAAAAAGTATTGATGTTTCCCCTTCCATGGTAATTCCCATATCCATCTTTACTAGACCCATGTATATAAGATCCTTTTCAACTCTCATCTTGTTCAAAACTCCATGATATTTTCTTCTCAAACCACCTTCCACCTTATTTTCCTTCATCGGGTGGTAGTGTATAGTGAAATCAGATTCATTGTGTAGTTCAAGCCATCTCACTTGCCTCATGTTGGGTTCTTTCCGTGAGAAAATATACTTAAAACTCTTGTGATCAATATAAATCTCACATTTTTCACCATATATATAGTGTCTTTATATCTTCAAAGTAAAGATTCTAGCTGCTATCTAAATATTGTGAGTAGGATAGTTTTGCTCATGAATTTTTAGCTGTCGTGATACATAGGAAATAACCCTATCATTTTGCATAAAGAAACAACCATGTCCATTCTTTGAAGCATCACTATAAATAACAAACCCATCATTCCCCAATGGTAGAGTCAATATAGGAGCATTGAAAAATCTTCTGTTCAGTTCTTCAAAACATTCTTCATAGACTTTTGTCTAAACAAATTTAACCCCTTTATGTGAGAGCTTCATTATGGGTTAGCCAATCAGGCAAAATTCTGGAATAAATGTCGATAATAACCTGCTAAACCAATAAAACTACGTACCTCGATTATACTTTTTGGTGCTAGCCATTCTTGGATTGCTCTTCTCTTAGAAGGATCACCAGAGATTCCATCCTTAGAGACAATATGGCCAAGAAAAGAAATCTCTTGAGCCAGAATTCACACCTGCTAAACATCCCAAATAATTCATGTCTTCTAAGAGACTTTAGAATAATGCACAAGTGATTTACATGATCCTAGTATCTTTTGGAATATACCAAGATATCATCAGTAAATAACACTAAAAGTCATCAAAATATTCCTTCAAAACTCTGTTCATTAGATCCATGAAAACAGAGGGTTCATTAGTCAGCTCGAAAGGAATTACTGTAAACTCGTAATGCTCGTACCTGGTTCGAAATGCGGTTTTCATAATTTCTTCCTTCTTCACACACAACTGATGATATCCGGATCGAAGATCAATCTTTGAGAAATATTGTGCTCCATGAAGTTGGTCAAATAAATCATCAATGCAAGGTAGGGGATACTTTTTCTTTATTGTTATAGCATTGATCTCCCTATAGTCAATTCACAACCTCATAGATCCATAATTAATTTTAACAAAAACGACAAGGGATCCCCTTAGAGAAACACTAGGGAGAATAAATCTCTTATTACTCAGTTCCTCTAGTTGTTTCTTTAGTTCCACTAATTCCACAATGGCCATTCTATAAGGGGTCTTCGATATGGGACTTGATCCATTAATTAAATCAATAGAAAACTTAATTTCTCGTTCTGGAGGATGTCCAGGTAAATCTTATGGAAACACATCATTATATTCTTTCACAATAGGTACATCCTCTATATGAACATTCCTTTACTCACCCACAGTTATTTCATTCTCTTCCTCCTCAATAAATGAATTTAGTTGAGCTACTAGAGGTGGATCTGGATAAGAATTAGGTGGTAATGATTCTGCTTTAAAGATAAGGTGTTCATTATCATCATCATAAAAAATCGTAACATCCTTCTTATTGCAATAAATCTTCACATCATGGTCTGAAATCCAATCCATACCAAGGATTATATAAAACTTAATCATCAGTATAACGATGAAATCAACACATAAATAACATTTATAATCTCTAATGGGAACAGATTCACAAAACTTTATTGCGAAGATACATCCCTTAGGAGTTCTGACTGACCACTCCCATGTAAAATCAAATTTTAAATATCTAATTTTCATAGAAAACTGAGAAGATATGAAACAATGTGATGATCTAGAATCAAATAAAGCATTGGCTAAACTTGAGGAAACCATTAAATTACCATCCACCACATCTTTTTGAGCTTCAACCTCAGCAGTAGTGATCACATAAGCATGGCCTTGATCCCTTGGACTTTTGTGAGGTAAGTTACCCTGACACTTAGGAAATTCATTTTCATAATGTCCCATATTCCTACAATTGTAGCATTAAAACATCAGTAGCTTCTTTCTTCCCCCTGCAATCACGAGCTTGGTGGCCTTTTTCACCACAACTGTAACAGAATCCCATTCCCTTAAAGAAATTACCAGGGTGTTTCTTCCCACATTTACTACAATATGGATATTCATCTTTTCCCTTATTCCCCTTATTTCCATTTCCAGAGTGATCATAAGATCTCTTCTTCTATATCTTTGATTTAAAGTCATATGACTTAGAGAATTATTTTTTTATCATTATAGCACATGATACAATATCTTCGTACGATGAGAAGGATTGTGAGACTAATGATCGATGGATAAAAGGTTTTAACCCATCAAAGAAATTATCAATATTACTTATTGGGTTGCATATATAATCTGTAGAATTCCTTGCTAACCTTGTAAAGTTAGACTCATACTTTGCAACATTCTTATCGTCCTTTTGCCTTAGACATAGAAATTGTCTTTCCATATCCGCTTGATGATCATGAAGAAAGTATTTATCTTAGAAAATATCATTATACTCCCACATTCCATATTTTATACTTCATCACCATCCTTTTTATTTTTAATCAATGACCACCATTGATCAGCATCTCCAGTGAGGCGGTAAACTGCCATGAAAACGTTTTCCCTTTCACTACTCCCCAAGGCATGTAATTTTTTCTCTAAGGAATTTATCCATTGCTCAACCACTAATGGATTTGTACTCCAATTGAATGTTGGTGGTTGTTTCCCCATGAAGTGATCTAACATTGATCTTCCAAGCTTCAAATCAGGGTGCTCCATACGGGTAAGGTTATTATTCATAACCTGAGTGAGTTGTCCCAGTATAGTGATTAGCTGATTAACACCAGTTTCATCACCAGCTTCACTATAACTATCTTAATCAGGAGGTCAATCACTGCATGGAGTGTGTGAATTGATACGGTTTCTATTCCTTCCACTAGGCACCATTTCTAAACAATGGAATACACTATATTAGATTATTAATCGCAATACATAACTCCAAAGTTGTAAAACACTTAACATAAATTGAACAGTTTATGGATATAATCCATAATCATAAAAATGTTTTCTTTGAGGAAGTATATACTAATAAACCCATCATAATGGTTTTTAAATAAAATGAGAATTATCCTAAGCATATCCCCTAGGAGTGTCATAACCAAGAGTGAAGCAATGTCCATTTTCATGCACCAGTTCCCGTTCGAGTCTAGATCAAAGCGGTGTTTTTGGGTTTTACCCCTAGGTACATCTGTTCCAGATCTGCCTCCACCTGCTCGTATTGAGACATGGTTTTATTTCTCAGAAAACTCACAAAATCTTTACAATACCAAAATTCTAGGAAGTTCATCTATAATAATCCTCAAAGTCTATCTTAGGGCTATGTCCTCTAATCAGTGTTTATTGAAATCTAACTTACAACATTTTTACTAAACTTCCTCTGAAACCAACTATAACTCCCCTACCCCAGTTACCTAGAGTTTGTGCATTATTACATAACATTGACATGATCACAAAAGATCAAGTCTCGAAAGACTGATTAGTTTAATATCCTTGGAAACACTAGATACATTCATAAGTGTTACATTACATCATAAAGTGAAAAACTAAAACTACATAGTCTCCATACTCCACACTCAATCCCCTTAGACTATCCCTGCATGTTAGTAATAAAATACTTCTTCACATCCTAGGAAAAAAAACATAGAATGGGGTGAGCTCAGACACTCAGTAAGGATAACAATATAGGAGAAACTTTCATAAGTAAGCATAAACATTTAAGGCAATGTACAACTAAAAAACCCTTTTAAACTTGAACTTCAGCGTAACATTGAAAAAATAAAATGAAATATTGCCATTTACTTACTCACATGGGTATTCTACTAGTCGAATAATCACATGCAATAACAATAACCACTTTCATAATGATGGAATGCATAATGCCAGACTATCATAACCACATATTCAAGGCCTTGTGCCAAGAATACAAATAAGATTTTGTCAAGGCCTTGTGCCCAGACACTGGTTTGTTTCATGATACCTACTGATGCATCAAGTAGCTATAGAGGGCTCCAACCTTCGCTTACTAAGTCAAATGCATTCCTCATATGAACATGTGTAAACATAACATAAAAATTCGTATTAAAACTAGCATAAGAAGTGTCAATAATTTATACATAACCCATGAATGGTATAAAAATAACACATCCATAGTCAAACATATCACAAAACCTTCAATACAATATGCATGTTTTGTATCATAATAAATCAACTTCAAATAATCTTAAAATCCATCAAATGATGTTGACATGGATGAAATCAAAACTATTTGAGAGAAATATCTCTTTTTTTAAATCATTTAAAAGTAACATAATTGTAACATAAAACATTTACATTGAAAATATTCTTATAATATTGTATGGGAATCTTTGATGATTTTATAATGGTGTAAAATAGCTGCACCCGCCGTATAAGTTAAAATAAGACATTCCTTTATTAATTTTGTTGACAAGGTTATAAAGGACCTTGTTTTGAAAATGACGGAAAGATTCCTTTTATAAACATCTTATAAAAGTCAAACAAGGGTATAAATGACTTTAACCCATAGTCTATTAAATATTAATAATATTTTGAAATACATTTTTAAGAAACATGGATGTGGATGATAAAGAGGTCCTAGAAGAAAATTACGTATAAACAACCTCAGATAATGAAGAGATTGTAGAATTAACCCTTAACTTGTACTTTTCCTATGTTGATGGTAGGTTAAATTCCTATATAATGGTTAAATAATTGTTATTAAATTTTACAAGAATTATATATATTAATATGATATAATATATGATTTTTTAACATTTCTTTGTTAATAATATCTTAGTATTATTGTTGTTTTGGGTATTAACAGATTTGTTTTCCTTTATATTCTTCATTATGTGAGTCATATCTGTTATGGATGGGATGTATCTTATTCATATACAGAATGATAACAAGACATTAAACTTTATTTTTAATCATAAAATGAAAATTAGTCTTGAGTGGATATGATGGGGAATGAATCTCATCACGTTCGTGCAGACAGTAACCCGTACGTACGCACGAGCAATAATATCATTATTTTGATATTAAAATATTATATAATTGGATGGTATATCATACATAAAGAATAATTATGATTTTATATTTATTATTTATATCAATTATACATCATTATTATATCCATCCAAATAATAATGTATTGAATAATAATTACACCACGACGTGGAGATGGTAAGCCATATGTACACATGTATAGTGACATTTCATTCAAAGGATAGATAGAATAATGAATATGGTTGTACCATATTTATAATAAAATCATAGTATATAGAACATACTAGAGTTATTATGTTATAATGGAAATAACAAAGAAATAGTAAGTGGAAGAAGAAAAGATCTTCAAAGAGGTGAGGAAATATTTACCTCTTCTTCGGGTTCTTCCTTTTGATTTGATCAAAAGGGCTCCTTAGGTTAGCTTTATGACTAAAGAAAGGCCTTTACGATGAAGGTAGGATAGTTTAGAGAGTATTTGGGCCGAGTTTGTCCGATCTAGATGGCTTTGAAGGTGTGAATTAGAGATAAGGGGGAGTGCCCTCTTATAAGAGGAGTGAGTGGCACCTTAGGAAAAGCAAGAAATATTATTTTATAATAAAATAATATTCTATTTCTAATGTCTCCAATGTGGATTATTTAAATTATAACGTGGGGATAGACCGAGAACCAATCAATCAATAGGTTTTAGAAAAGTTTGAGTCACTATATTAACTTTATCTTTTAGATTTAACTCTTAGTTAAATAGTTTGACATTTACCATGTCTCTTTGTATTTTTGTATTATATGGTTAATAAAATTACTATATACTTCCAAGTGAACCCCGAAAGTTTCCTTAATGATAAATCTATAATTATATAAGTCTTTTGTACAAACCATAGATTTTTAGGAGTACAATATCAATTAATAATATAATATTTGTTTTAAAAACTCTTTTATGAACATTTTGACACTATTTGGTATTTTGTTTTTGCTAATTTCCTAACAAACTTTTTACTTCGAAAAAAATTCATCTAACCAACCCTAATATGTCATATTAATCTATAAAATTAGTATAATTCATAAAAAGTCTCAAATTATATTTTTTGGATATTTATAATTTCAATTATTTAAATATTTCATTAATTATGTAATTACGACATCATCACTGTGTCATAAATAATTTAAATTATTTAATGTCTAAAAGGTATAAATAAAATAACATTATGTATTGAATCTTTGGATCTTTATAATTAATATTTATAGTCTAATTTATTATATTTATAACCCTATATTAAAAATGTTTTTGTTTTTAAACATTGATTTTTACTCTTTTAACTCTTCTTTAAATAAAATAATAATAAGTGTCATAATCTAATCCATGTAGACCAAAGAGGTTCATATTTTATTTATAAGGTTTTTTTGGTCTAATTATACTTATCTAATAGAATTATGACATGTTTTAGGGTAATAATAATATCATTTTTACCATTAGTTACCCTATTTGCTTTTAACCGTGGTAAATAAAAGTAAAAGGTCACTATTCACCAAAAATAATTTTTATCTTATAGAACCAAATTTTACTCCTTTATATTAACCATGTCTCTCAGATTTTCTAAATTCCACTCATAGAAGCAGTAAAATTATGTTTTATGTGAATTTTCAAATTCTCCTACAAGGTGGGTAAAAGACAGTGAAAAGTTCTATAAAATTTTTATATATCTAAAATTATTATAAATTTACTCCAATTAATTACATTGAACATATATAGTTATTATGTGTATATTTTTACCTAAATTAAATTTATATAAAATAAATAATTATTTAAATAAAAATTTGGTTTTAAACTATAACTTAGTGTTTTTCACTATTCATAAAAAATTGAAAGATTTCAGAAAAATACCAAAAATTCACCCTAAGATAATTTTGATATTACAAATCCAAAAATGAAGTCTATTTTGAAAGATAAAATTTATAAAATTTCAAAAAGTGGGTATTATTATTCATAACGGCTAGTTTGATTGGTAGTGGTGTGTTAGAAATCGAAGTTGCGTATAACACAGGATATTGTGTTATTCAAAGAGAAGTGTAATGTGGAAGATTGGGGTGTTACAAAATTTATAAAAAAATCAATTCAATGAAGTCATTTGGTTTATTCCAAAAGGAGTTACCTGAAGAAGAGGTAACATTCTTCAACAAACACTTTTATTTTATTACATTCTCCAAAACATCAATTTTTCTTGTTAAAGTATTATATAATTACATAAGTATACAAAATATTGTGATATGTTATTATTTTATGGGTTATAAATAAATCTACACACAATTCTAACAAATGGGTAACAAAATCATGGTTCCTATGTACGGAAGACTACCACCTTGTGAAATGATGTAAATCATTTTTCCTTTAACACCTCTCACGGTTAAGAATTATTATGTAAAAACTTTTTTATATGATATATAACATTTTTATTATGTATTTATATTTCTATAATTATTATATATGCAATTCCCCAACCTTAGTTACCTAGAGTTGGTGCATAATTACATAACATTGGCATGATAAAAAAAGATTAAATCTCGAAAGATCGATTAGTTTAGTGGCCTTGGAATCACTAGATACATTCATCAGTCTTACATTACATCATAAAGTAAAAAAAAACTACAACATCTTGTCTTCATATCCCCTTATACTATCCCTACAGGTAATTCATAAATATCTTCTTCACATTTTGGGAAAAATAAAACATTGAAAGGGGTGAGCTCAGATGCTCAGTAAGGATAACAATATAGCGGAAACTTTCATAAATAAGAATAAACATTTAAGGCAATATATAACTAAAACAAAATACTTTTAAACTAGAACTTCAGTATAATATAGAATAGATAAAATGAAATAATTCCATTTACTTATTCACATGGATATTATACTGGTCGAATAATCATATGCAATATCAATAACCACTTTCATAATGATGGAATGCATAATTCCAGACTATCAAAACCACGTAGCCAAGGCCTCGTTCCAAGACTACAAATAAGATTTTGTCAAAGCCTCGTTCCAAGACACTATTTTGTCTCATGAGACCTACCGATGCATCTAGGAGCTATAGTGGGCTCCACCCGTCACTTACTATGTCTAATGCATTCCTCATATGAATAGGTTTAAACATAACATAAACATTCATATTAAAACTAGCATACGAAATGTCAATACTTTCTCCATAAACCATGAATGGTATAAAAATAACACATACATAGTCAAACATATCACAAAACCTTCAATACAATATAGAATTTTTGTATCATAATAAATCAACTTCAAATAAGCTTAAAATCCATCAAAGGATGTTGACATAGATGAAATCAAAACTATTTGAGAGAAATATCTCTTTTTTGAAATCATTGAAAAGTCACACATTTATAAAGTAAGTAATTTAAAAGATATTTTTGAATCAAAGTGTCCCATACCACTTTGAATATTTTTAAAGGAATTATCATTTCAAAACATTAATGTCCATATAAAAAAATCCTTAAAATCATTTTGAAAACATGGACATTAATTAAAAATATTTAGAAAGATAAATCTTTAAAACATTTAAAAGTCACATAATTGTAAAAGAAAACATTGACTATGAAAATATTCTTATAATCTTGTAAGTGAATATTTGAAGATTTTGAAATGGTGTAAAATATCCACACCCTCTGTATAAGTTAAAAAAAGACATTTTTACCTTAATTTTTCAAAAAGGTTAAAAAGGTCCTTTTTTGGAAAATGACGTAAAGATTCCTTTATAAACTTCTTATAAAAAGTCAAAAAGGGTATAAATGATGTTAAACCATATTCTGTAAAATAGTAATAATGTTTTGAAATATATTTTTAAGAAACATGGATGTGGATGATAAAGAGGTCCCAATAGATAATTACGTACAAACAACCTCGGATAATGAAGAGATTGCAAAATAAACCCTTAACTTGTACTTTTCCTTAGTCGATGGTATGTTAACCTCCTGTATAATAGTTAAAACGTTGTTATTATTTTATACAAGAACCATATACATAATTATGATATTATAAATGATCTTTAACATTGATTTGTTAATATTATCTTAGTATTATCGTTGTTTCGTGTGTTAACTTACTCATTTTATTTTATATGTTTTGTTACATAAGTCATGTTTGTTATGGATAGGTTGTATCTTATTAATATACAGAGTTATATAATTCTCTTAAACATTACTTTTAATCATCAAATAAGAATTATTCTTGAATGGATACGATGGGGAATGAATCTCATCGTGTTCGTGGAGACGGTAGTCAGTACGTACGCACGGGCGACAATATCATTCTTTTGATATTAAAATAATATATAATTGGATGTTATATCATATATAAAGAATCATTATAATGTTATATTTATTATTTACATGAATTACACATCATTATTATACCCATCCAAATAATAATATATTGAATAACAATTACACCACGACGTGGAGACGGTATGTCGTACGTACACACGTATGGTGACATGTCATTCAAAGGATGGATAGAATACTGAAAATGGTTGTACCATATTTATAAAAACATCACATTATATATAATATACTAGAGTTAATATTTTAGAATGGAAATAACAAAGAAATAATTATTTGAAGAATAAAGTAACTTGAAAGAGGGTGGGGATAACATTACCTCTTCTTCGGGTTCTTCCTTTTGATTTGACAAAAAGGGCTCCTTAAGTTGGCTTTCTGATCAAACTAAGGCCTCTAGGTTTAAGTGAGGGAAGTTTATAGATCATTTGGTCAGGGGTTTTCTGAACCAAAAGGCTTTAAATGTGTAAATAATTGGTTAGAAGTTGTGTCCTTTTATAAGGGGGAGGAGGGGCTCTTTAGGAAAAACTTAAAGTATTAATTTATAATATATTCATATTCGGTTTCTAATGGATAAAAAGTAGATTATTCAAAATATAAGGTGGGTATGGGTCGAAATGAATTCATTCAATAGATTTTAGACAGGTTTTGGCCATTATATTAACCTTATCCTTTAGTTTTAACTCTTAGTTAATTAGTTTGACATTTACCATGTCACTATGTATTTTTATATTATATAGTTAATAAACTTACTATCTACATCCAACCGACCCCCAAGTGGTCCCTTAATTATACACCTATCATTATATAAGTCACCTGGACCAACCTTAGATATTTATGAATTGAATTATCAATTAATAATATAATATTTGTTTTAAAAACCCTTTTATGTCAATTTTGACACTATTTGGTATTTTGTTTTTTTCTAAATTTATAATAGCATTATTACTTCGAAAATATTTCATTTAATAAACCCTAAAATGTCATATTAACCTATAAAATTTTTGTAATTCATTAAAAGTATCAAATTATATTTATTTGGGTATTTATAATATCAATTTGTTTAATATTTCACTAATAAGGAAATTACTCCATCATCATTGTATCATAAATAAATTAAATAATTTAATGTCTAAAAATCATAAATAAAATACCATTATGTAGGAAATATTTTAATCTTTCTAATTAATATTTATAATCTAATTTATCTTATGCATAACCCTATTTTAAAAATGTTTTAGTTATTAAACTTTGATTTTAACTCTTTTAACTCTTCTTTGAATTAAATAATAATAAATGTCCTAATCTATTCCAAGTGGACCTAAATGATAATATATTTTTCCTAAGGATGTTTTTTGTTGAGATACACTTTTACAATAGAATTATTACATGTTTAGGTTAATATTAATATCCTTTTCACCCTTAATTACCCTATTTACTTTTAACTCTGGTAAATGAAAGTAAAAAGTTACTATTCACCATAAATTATTTTTATTTTATTGAACCATATTTAACTCCATGATATTAACCATGTCTCTAAGTTTTTTGAAATTCCACTCACATATGTGGTAAAATTATGTTTTATGTGAATTTGCAAATTCTCCTAGGAGGTGGGTAAAAGACTGTGAAAAGTTCAATAAAATTTTTATATATCTAAAAGTTTTATAAACTGACTCCAATGAATTACATTGAAATTATATAGGTATTATGTATCTATTTTGACCTAAAATAAATTTAAATTAAATAAATAATTATTTAAATAAAAATTCTGTTTTAAACTATAACTCAGTGTTTTTAACTATTCATCAAAAATTGATAGTTTTCAGAAAAATACCAAAAATTTACCCTAGGCTATTTTTGATATTACAAATCAAAAAATGAAGTCTGTTTTACCAAATTCAAAACATATAAGTTTCATTTATTTATTTAAAATTAATTCCCGTTGTCAAATCCAAAAGGCATATTTTTAAGAAATAATAATTATCAAAAGATTGACAGTTGTTTATGTCCGGTTTAAATGTGAAATTATGTCAAATAAACAAAAGTGTATTAAATGGTAAAAATATATTCTAAATATACTTTAAAACCACTCCAATTCATAATTTATCACTATTAATTATTTTGACTAAAAAAGACTTTTTTAATTAAAATTTAGCAATTTTCACTATTCATCAAAATATAAAAGTTATCCAAAAAGTACCAAAATTTATTGAAACTAAATTATTATGTCCTGATTCTAAAGAAGAATTATATTTTGTTAAATTGAATATATAAATGTTTCAAATATTGGATTTAAAGAGGGTTCACCATTAAAAGACAGTAAAAGTGCATTTTTTTTAAAAATACTTCTTTTATCTGAAAAAATGAATTCCTTCTTCCATTTTGTCTAAGAAACTCATAATATGGATTATAAAATTATTAGGATCATATAATGTTCAAAATTCAGTTAATAATATTCATAACCGCTTTTGAACGGCTAGTTTGGTAATCTTGTGGTGCGCTTGAACTCGGTGTTGTGTGTATTGCAAGTTATTGAATTACTTTGAAGAAATAATGTACTATGAAATCTTGGGGTGTTACATTCTTCCCTCCTTAAATAAATTGCTTCCTCGCAATTTGAAATTGTTCGTTGAAAATAATTGGTTGAAAATAGAAAATACCTTTGTGGGGAAACCCGCACCAGAAATTGGGTTAATAAAATTTAGTATTAATAAGAGGAAAAGGAGAATGAAAAAGTCACCACCAAATTATGATATCTATTAGGAGAACATTGGTGGAAATTAGTGACACATAATTGGAGGTAAAACCTAAATATTTATAGGGATTGATTGAGGTCATTAATCATAAACAATTGTAGAATTGTGGGCCTTAAAACCACCAATCTATGATGATTTAAAATACCATCGGTTCAAAAAAACGTAAGGTATTAGGATAACACATTTTTTGTTTTAAGATGCCTTACCTAATGTTTAAGAATTTATTTCTTCATAGAATAAGATAAGAAAAAAAGTTTACTTGTCATGTAGAGTTCCATCCTTTAACTAATTTCTTACACAAACTCACCTTTCACTCTAAAAGATAATAGAAGTTAAAAAATATTTTATTTATCCTATTCATATAGGGTTCCAAAAAAATGAATTTATAATTCATCTACCAGAACCTTTAAGAAAAACTATATTATTCAATCTAGGACATCACGTGGGTCAGTGGTAGGTGATACACCCTTGTCGCCCTTCGATTGCGGGTTCATATCTCGTGGCCTTGTTGGACGCGATGGGTTATTGCCTGACCACTCGGTTGTCCTTTTTATAACAATCCAAAAAAAATCTTTAGAAATTCTTTAACCTTAAAAATTATACCAAATGTCAAATATAATCCATTACAACCTTTAGACTTATCCAAATTACTTCTATCAAAACTCACAGTCCAAAATTTATAAGGAAGGTAAATATTAGTAAGATCTTTTTTCCATGTAATAACATGCGAATAACTTCATCATGTATTCTTTTAAAATATGGTAACACCCTGAATTACCATAAAAACTTATTGATTACATTAATTCTCCCTTATTCCTTATAGAATACTAGATATATTCTTTATATCCGAAAACTTTGAATATTCTAACAATGATGAAATAAAAAAACCATTAATCAGTGCCAAGGTAGTAAAGAATATCAAATATAATTTATCCAAATAAACCATCTCGTATTCCAAAATTACTACATCAGTATCAAACCATATTAAGGATTACCTTTCCTTCAACCATGTATTTTCAAAAAATAATTAACTTACTATTGAGTCACTTTTTATAGTACCATATAATCTCAAATCCTCAAAGAAATAGTACTGCAGTACAATCCTTATTTATCTCTATAATTCATATAACCAGTACATCGTTGATACAACACTCAAATAAATAATTATTTAATAACAACATAAGAACACTAGTCATTCCTCTCCATCAGTGGTAGTATCATAACTTTATTATTATCCAATAGCATCATTTGGGGCATACTCTGATGATTTGAACATTGATTCGCGTAGTGTCCCCACTCCTTGTAGATGAAACATTGTACATTTGAAACCTTTTTCTTACCCTCAAAATCACGAACGTGGTGTCCTTTTTATCCACACTTATAACATACTCCCATTCCCTTCAAGAATTTTCCCAGGTGATTCTTTCCACAGTTATCACATATGGGAAAATCCTTCTTTACCTTCTTCCCTTTTCTGTCTTTCTCTTTACCATCCTTTTCTTCTCTAACTTCCCTTCAAATCCATAGGACTCTAAAAAGTCTTTACATATCATATCAAAACATGATATTATTTCTTCATATGATGATAATACATGGGAGACTATTTCCTTTCTAAATTTTGGCTTAATACCATGAAAGATATGATCTTTCTTAGTCTTTCGATCATGCGTATTGCTGGAGTTCTCATTCCATCTACTGGGAACCATTTCTAAACAATGGAATAAACTAAATTAGCTTATGAATATAAATACCTAATCCCAAACTTGTAAAACACTTAACATAAATTAAACAGTTTATAGATATAATCCATATTCATAAAAATGACTTCTTTGAGGAATTATATACTCATAAACCCTTCATAATGGTTTGTAAAGAAAATGAGAATTATCCTAAGTATATCCCCCAGGAGTGTTGTTACCAAGAGTGCAGCGAGGCTTGTTGTCATGCACTAGTTCCCGTTCGAGTCTAGATCAAAGCGGTGTTTTCATGTTTTACCCCTACCTAGTCGTATACAGACAGGGGTGTATTTCTTGGAAAACTAACAAAATCTCTATAATACCAAAATTCTAGGAAGTTCTTCTATACTAATCCTCAAAGTCTATCTTATGGATATGTGCTTTAATCAGAGTTTATCTAAATATAGCTTCCAAGTTTTATACTAAACTTACTTTGATACCAACTGTAACGCCTCGACCCCAGTTACATAGAGTCGGTCCATTATTAAATAACATTGGCATGATAAAAAAAGATCAAATCTCAAAAGATCGATTATTTTAGTAGCCTGGGAATCACTAGATATATTAATCAGTCTTACAGTACATCATAAAGTAAATAAACTACAACATCTTGTCTTCATATCCCGTCATACTCTCCCTGTAGGTCATTCATAAATTAATTCTTCACATCTTGGAAAAAATAAATCATTGAAAGTGGTGAGCTCAGATGCTCAGTAAGGATAACAATATAGCAGATACTTTCATAAATAAGTATAAACATTTAAGGCAATGTATAACTAAAACAAAAGCCTTTTAAACTTGAACTTTAGCATAATATGGCAAAGATAAAATGAAATAATTCCATTTAATTATTCACATGAATATTATAGTAGTCGAATAATCATATGCAATATCAATAACCGCTTTCATAATGATGGAATGCATAATTCCAGACTATCATAACCACATAGCCAAGGCCTCGTACCAAGACTACAAATAAGATTTTGTCAAGGCCTCGTTCCAATACACTAGTTTGTCTCATGAGAACTACTGATTCATCGAGGATCTATAGCGGTCTCCACCTGTCACTTACTAAGTCCAATTCATTCCTCATATGAATAGGTTTAAACATAACATAAACATTCGTATTTAAACTAGCATACAAAATGTCAATACATTCTTAATAAACCATGAATGGTATAAAAATAACACATCCATATTGAAACATATCACAAAACCTTCAATACAATATGGAAGTATTGTATCATAATAAATCAACTTCAAATAAGCTTAAATCCATCAAAGGATATTGACATAGATGAAATCAAAACTATTTGAGAGAAATATATCTTTTTTGAAATAATTCAAAAGTCGCACATTTATAAAGGAAGTAATTTAAAAGTGATTTTTGAATCAAATATTCCCATACAACTTTGTAACTTTTTTAAATAATTATCATTTCAAAACATTCATGTCCATATACATAAATCCTTAAAATCATTTTGAAAAATTGGACATTAATTAAAAATATTTAGAAAGATAAATAATTAAAACATTTAAAAGCAACATAATTGTAAAAGAAAACATTAACTATGAAAATATTCTTATAAGATTGTAAGGGAATCATCGAAGATTTTAAAACGGTGGAAAATAGCCGCACCCACTGTATAAGTTAAAAAAAGATATTTTTACCTTAATTTGTCAAAAAGGATAAAAAGGTCCTTGTTTGGAAAATGATGTAAAGATTACTTTATAAACATCTTATAAAAAGTCAAAAAAGGGTATAAATGACATTAACCCATATTCTATAAAATTTTAAGATTGTTTTTAAATACATTTTTAAGAAACATTGATGTGTATGATAAAGAGGTCCCAGTAGATAATTATGTATAAACAACCTCGGATAATGAAGATATTGTGAAATAAACCCTTAACTTGTACTTTTTATTAGTCGATGGTATGTTAACCTCCTGCATAATAGTTAAAACATTGTTATTAAGTTATAAAAGAATCATATACATAATTATGATATCATATATGATCTTTTAACGTTGCTTTGTTAATAATATCTTAGTATTATCGTCGTTTCGGGTGTTAACTTACCCGTTTTCTTTTATATGTTTTCTTACATAAGTTTTTGTTTGTTATGGATAAGTTGTGTCTTATTCATATCCAGAATGATATAAAGTTCTTAAACATTACTTTTAATCATCAAATGATAATTATCTTGAATGGATACGATGGGGAATGAATCTCATCGCGTTCATGGAGATGGTAGTCCCTACGTACGCACGAGCGACAATATCATTCTTTTGATATTAAAATAATATATAATAGGATGGTATATCATATATAAAGAATCATTATCTTGTAAAATTTATTATTTACATGAATTAAATATCATTATTATACCCATCCAAATAATAATATATTGAATAACAATTACACCACGACGTGGAGACGGTATGTCGTACGTACGCACGTATTGTGACATGTCATTCAAAGGATGTATAGAATACTGAAAATGGATGAACCATATTTATAATAACATAACATTATATTGAATATACTGGAGTAATTATTTTATAATGGAAGTAACAAATAAATAATATGTTGAATAAGAAAGGAACTAGAAAGAGGGTGGTGAAAACATTACCTCTTCTTCGGGTTCATCATTTTGATTTGATCAAAAGGGATCCTTAAGTTTTCTTTATGATCAAAATAAGGCCTCTAGGTTGAAGTGAGGGATTTTAAGAGGGTATTTAGTCAGGGTTTGGATGATCCAAAAAGCTTTTAAGTTGTAAATAATTGGTTAGAACTTGTGTCCTTTTATAAGGGGGAGGAGGGGATCTTTAGGAAAAACTTAAAGTATTAATTTATAATAAATTCATATTTAGTTTCTAATGGATTCAAAGTGGATTATTCCAAGTATAAGGTGGGGATGGGTCGAAATCCATTCAACCAATACATTTTAGACAGGTTGGTTAATTATATTAACCTTATCTTTTAGTATTAACTCTTAGTTAATTAGTTTGACATTTACCTTGTCACTTTGTATTTTTATATTATATAGTTAATAAACTTACTATATACATCCAATTGACCCCCAAGTGGTCCATTAATGATACACCTATCATTATATATGTCTCATTTCCGAACCTTAGATTTTTAAAAATTGAATATAAATTAATAATATAATATTTTTTTTAAAAACTCTTTTATGTCAATTTTGACACTATTTGGTATTCTATTTTTTTCTAAATTTATAACAGAATTATTACTTTGAAACTAATTCATTTAATAAACCCTAACATGCCATAGTAACCTATAAAATTCATGGAATTCATTAAAAGTCTAAAATTATATTTATTTGGGTATTTATAATATCAGTTATTTTAATATTTCACTAATAAGGAAATTAATGCATCATCATTGTGTCATAAATAAATAAAATTATTTAATGTCTAAAAATTATAAATAAAATATAATTATGTAGGAAATATTATTAAATTTATAATTAATATTTAAAATCAAATTTATCTTATAAATAACCCTATATGAAAAATGTTTTAGTTATTAAACTTTGATTTTAACTCTTTTAACTCTTCTTTGAATTAAATAATAATAAATGTCCTAATCTAATCCAAGTGGACCTAAATGATAATATTTTATTACTAAGGTTTTTTTGGTCGAGATACATTTGTATAATAGAATTATTACATGTGTTAGGGTAATATTAATGTCATTTTTACCCTTAATTGCCCTATTTACTTTTAACCGTTGTAAATAAAAGTAAAAAGTTACTATTCACCAAAAATTATTTTTATCTTATTGAACCAAATTTTACTCCTAGATATTAAATTTGCCTCTCAGATTTTTGAAATTCCACTATCAGAAGTGGTAAAATTAAATTTTATGTGAATTTTCAAATTCTCTTAGGAGGTGGGTAAAAGACGGTGACAAGTTCAATAAATTTTTTATATATCTAAAATTATTATAAACTGACTCCAATGAATTAAATTTAAATTATATAGTTATTAGGTATCTATTTTGACTTAAAATAAATTTAAATTAAATAAATAAAAATTTAAATAAAAATTCAGTTTCAAACTATAACTCAGTGTTTTTCACTATTCATCAAAAATTGAACGTTTTCAGAAAAATACCAAAACTTCACCCTAGGCTAATTTCAATATTCTGAATCCAAAAACGAAATCTGTTTAAACAAATTCAAAACATATAAGTTTCATTTATTTATTTAAAATTAATTCTCATTGTCAAAACCAAAAGGCGTATTTTTAAGAAATAATAACTATCAAAAGATTGACAGCTTTTTATGTCATATTTAAATGTGAAATTAGTTATAATGACCAAAATTGTATTAAATGGTAAAAATATATTCTAAAAATACATTAAAGCCACTCAAATTCATAATTTATCACTATTAATTATTTTTATTAATAAAGTTGTTTTTAATTAAAATTTAGTAGTTTTCACTATTCCTCAAAATATAAAAGTAATCCGAAAAGTACCAAAATTTATTGAAACTAAATTCTTATGTACGGATTCTAAAGAAAAAGTTTATTTTGTTAAATTGAATATATAAATGTTTCAAATATTGGATTTAAAAAGGGTTCACCATTAAAAGACAGTAAAAGTGCTTTTTTTGAAAAATACTTCTTTTATCTGGAAAAATGAATTTGTTCTTACATTATGTCTTATAAACTCATAATATGGATTATAAAATTATAAGGATCATATAATGTTCAAAATTCAGTTAATACTATTTATAACCGCTTTTGAAGGGCTAGTTTGGTAATCCTGTGGTGCGCTTGAACTCGGTGTTGTGTGTATTGCAATTTATTGAATTACTGTGAAGAAATAACATACTATGAAATCTTGGGGTGTTATAATATAACTCAAACATTCTTAATTTCCATTTTATTGGAATATGATAACATTTTATGGGGACATGTCGACTTCCACCTCCTCCAATAGATGATATTCGTTTATGCTTTGTATGGAATGTATTAAAGATGATTTTAATAAAAATATAAAATATAAATGAAATATTTATGATATTAATTATATAATTATCTATATTTATATATAATATATAATTTTATTCTTTCCATTTGACACACAGAAAAATTGATAATGTCATTCATGGACATGTGGAATACCCCCTCCTAGAAGCGATGCGATTCTTTATTTTTTATCACCACATAAAAAGAATGAAATATGTAAGTATATATAATTAAATAATATGGTATTTATGATATGATTTTAATTCTATATATATAAAGGTTAATTAACTTATTTTCATAATGATTATAGAAAAATGGGAACTTTTCTCGGGTGTACGTACAACCTACCGTCTCCAAGGTCATAACGTTCATCAATTTTTCAAAACCAGATTTCTTGATTGACATTAAAAGAATAATTGATGTAAAAATGAAATAATTATTTCATAGTTTTTTTCTTAATATTTTTAAATGATTACCACATTGGTCATAGTTGACTTTTCAAATTCATGTTTGACCCATAAGTTGAAAATAATCAAAACATCCGAATTAAACACTATTGATTATATAATTGTATATAAGTTTTTTATAAGTGAAATAAAAGTAATAATGAACATTTAAAGTTTATGAAGAAAGTAAATAATTAAGATAAGTTTATTATTCCGGACTATACCGGACCATAATAACAAATCAAACTCAAGGTAATGTATTTTTTCTCACTTTTTACATCTACGAGATAAATAAAATATTCACCAATTGATAATTTTGTATTGTTTATCTAATAAAAAATTTGATATATTATATAATTAAATGTTTTATATTCATGATATTTAATTTTTAATTTGATTATTATTACTTTCGGGTATTTTGGTTCATATGTTACCACAATTTTATGCAGTTTTTTAACTAAATTTTCATTCATTGGGATACAATTCTATTTAATTGATTATGTTATGCAAAGAATTTATTTAAAATTAACTATGATTTTATTATTCTGTATTTACACATTTATTTTATGTATTTTAATTTTTTTAAAGTAATTAATTCGTATATTTTTTCCTTCCAATGAAACAATCGTTGTAATGAATTTTCATCTCACTTTTTATATTTGTGAGGTAAATGTCATATTAACCAATTTTATATTTTGTGTGGTGTATATACTTTCCTATGAGATTTTATATCTTTTATTCCATTTATTATCTTCTTATTTTATTTTATTTAAAATTTTATATCTTCATTGGTTTTGTGATTCAATAGTTTCAATGTGGTGTGGGACACTTTGAAGGTTTAATGATTATATTCCTTAAGAATGTCTTTAATGATATTTTAAAGGAATTCCTATTCATCAATGAAAAAAACCCTTTTTTTAATGATCCTCCTATAGGTATATTTTTTTATATGATCCTCATTCATTCTATGGATGGATTATTATTTTTCCAAAGAGATTTTTATGGAACCCATTTTCTTTTCCATGGGATAATCTTATTTCAAAGAAATTTTTATGGAACTCATTTCTTTTCCATGGGTTAATCATTTTTCAATGATATTGTTATGGTATATTTTTCTTCTCAATAAATTAATATTGTTTCATAGATATTGTTATAGATCCCATTTATTTTCCATGGGTTACTCATGTTTCAATGATATTATTATGGAACCCATTTATTTTTTACTAGTTAAACATGTTTCAATAAGATTTATTTGGAAGTAGTTTCTTTATTGGATAATAACGACTACAAGATATTTGTACAGAACCAATTTCCTTTCCATGGGATAATATTGTTTCAAATATATTGAAGTTAAACAGATATCTTTTCCATTGGATTTTCATATTATAAATAAATAATGATACTTCTATCAGTTTTATGATGAAAGTGTTTTATTATTGGTATGGTAATTGAGAATTATATGATATGGTTGATCTTGTTATAATATATATGAAGGCTGTATCTCATTTATAGATCATGGGTGAGCCAGATATAACGTATATGAAGGGTTGAGACCCATTATACCTTGCAAAAAATGTGTGACTGTGATATAGATTATATGAAGGGTGATCCACATTATAGATCATTGATGCAATAATTAACAATTATATTACAAGTAAGACATATAGTTAATCAAATTTAATAGGTTTTCAAAGGGTTCTAAAAAATTGATGCTCCAAGATATGAAAATGAGTTTGGATTGATTTTTTTATTTATAATGTTTCTAACGATTGTGATTGATATCACATATTGTTTTGTTAAGGATTCTGATTATTCATTTATTTCATGTTTTCATATTGTATGATCAAAGAATTGACATGTATGGGTTATTTTCTAATTCCCTCATTCAATATTATTATTTTTTCATACCATTATGAACACTAATTCTCATTGGTGACTTTAAACTATCAATTCTTATGTTTACCCTTACTAGGAATTTGAGCTCACCCTTCTTATGTTTCCTTTTCACCAAGTTATAAACTATGATGCTGAATAATTTATTTATATAAAGGATTTAACCAATATTATGTTGATGACTTATTTTCAAATAAGAAAATCTAGGATAAATGGTAGGAATGTTCTTTTTCTTACATGTGACTTATTTATAAAGGATCTTTTCTTTATTCTGTAAAACTCTAAACCTAAAACATCCTCCATAATATAATTTATCCAAGTTTTCCTTTTGATGTTGTAAGTTTTAATGAAAAAATTGGGTCTCAATTATCAACATCAATGCTAAAAAATGTAATTTTTTGGAATTTCAAATAGGATCTGAATGTGAAGGTTCTAGGATGTTATACCTCATTTCCACTAGACATGATTATGATATATATATATATATATATATATAATTTAATATTTTAAGTAATTCCAAGTGTTTCCATTCCCTCCCTTATAAAAGGATACCACATGTTCTCTCATCTCCATACTTCATGATCCTTAAATATTGGCCAATGAATACCATATTACCTTCTTATATTCCTTCCCCATGCCCTAAATATTCATTCCTTTAGAAATTATTATCCACTCATGTCATATGTTTTAATCTAGTAAAGGTTTCTTAATAAAGAGGAATAACTCTTAAATGAGTACATTCAAATTTATTCTTCTTCTAACACCTCTAAATCTATGGTATCCATTATATAAAAAGTAAACCAGTTTATTAAATATACTAAATTTTTATTAATAGTATGGAAAACCCATTATCCATCTCCTTTCTATCTTATGAAAATTAAAAACATTGCTTATTCTTATATATGGATTCCCATCACTGCTTAGTGGTGTAATTATTTTTCTATATACATTTTATTTGGATGGTTAAAAAAATGAATCTGATGAATATATAAGATATTTATGAAATCAATATGTTCCTAGAAATTAATACACTATTCACCTTCTTACGCTTTAACTCACAAAAACATATTATGTCACTCATGCGTAAGTGTGGACTACCACCTCCACGAAGCGATCTGATTTATTTTGTTTATATACATTTCAAGAATGATTTAAAATATGTATATAGATAACATGTATTATATTCTTATAATTATTATCAACATTTAGATTATGGAACCATAACCAATGCATAAAGAGCAAGACTTCTGAATTGCAACATGAATGAAAATTGATAAAATTATCACCTCGAATGGTGATTTTAGTAATTAATTTTTAATAAATGGGTGATATGGTATTATAACTAAAAAATATGGAATAATATATATGATTATTACTCTAGAATATATTTATATTAAATATATTTTTATTATATAGTATTTTTATACAATATGAAGGAAGATGAGATTTTATGTAAGGGACATATTATATAATCCCATTTTATTTGGGATTAATAATTCTTGAATTTACATTGGGGAAATTAAGTGATCCTTATATAATAAACTACTTAAATTTTATTCTTATTTGGTTATTTATATAACTTTGAAGTGTTATTTATTCTTTCCTCACATTAGTACTCTATGTGGTTTAGAATGTTTTTTATGAAAAATTAACTTGATTCTCCTCTTTCAGTCAAAATATACTTTTCATCCATATGCATTTTATCTAAAGTTTTATGTAGAATAATTATTTATATTCTCAATTGATTTTTAATATAATTTTTACACATTTTTTTAACTTTTTACTAAAACATTTATAAATAATCTTTTTATCATTTTCAAAAAAAAATTAATTTTGATAGATGGTGTGGCCATAATTATTTTTAACTATTATGATATGAATAGAATTTCACATCATCATTACTAATAATTTCATTGAAACTTAATTTTAATATATCTAGATTAATTCTATATGAATATTATTTTATTTATATTTTAGAAATAGTGTGGTTTTAAAAACTTATTTAAAAATTAAATGGATATTTTCCGCAATCAATATTCTAATGATATTTTGAAGAAAATTTTAATATATGATAACATCCTTTGAACATAATTATGATTTAATATGGATATGATACAATGATACTGTCCTTATTATTTCCTTTGATGGTTTATGATTATGATGATGGAATATTTATGAAACATGTTTTCTTTCCACGGGTTATAATATGATGATATGAAGTATGTTTTATGATCTTATGGAACACATATGAATGGATTATGGTTATGTGATTGGTGGGACCATAATTATATAGTCGTCTAATGCATTGGGTAGTTATGAATATATCTAGAGATAATTATAAACAGAAAATGGATTGAACCTAGTTTTGTAAGGATCATTTTCCACTATGTTATTCTTGGAAGTGAACTTTGAATAAGGATTTCATGGAATGTGTTCTGAACCCAATCCAATATTACAGAGTTAGAAATAATACATGTCTAAGGAAATGATTTTATGTATTGATTTGTGTTAAAAAAACATATTAATTATTCTTATTATATGTTTTCATGTTTTATGATTGATTATTGATGATTACACACACTTATAATTTTTTTATTTTTTTTGAAAAAGTTTTATCTCGTGATTTGGTATTAATTATAATTTAATGGGTTAGTGTTATTTTTGTAATTTATGATAATTTTATCATAAATATATTCTTATATTATGATCTTCTATGATATTTTATTGATATCTCTTATATTTTCCATCACTAAGAATTTTAAGTCACCCTTTATTGTTTTTAATTTTCCGAGGTTATGAAAAATGTCTTTAAGTATGGTGTGTATAACAATAGTACTATGTCAGAAATTATTTTTGGGAAATGTCAAATATCATTAATTAGGTAATAAGATTGTGTATCTATTCTCCCAAGAAACTAAACCATTATGATTTTGGCATGGATTTTAATGTTATGGATTAAATATTCATGTAATAAGATACAATATCTATATAAAAAGAATATGGGTAACTATAATAAATTAGGAGTATAAATTGTAATAGTTATGAATAAGGATCTAAAATAAGTGACTGAGATAGTTAGATTTTTTATACATAATATTAAATCGCATTTAATGAAATCAAGAAAAAAGGTGCGGCTTTCTGGATCTCATATTTTGTTATATTGAGATTGGATTTGTATTCACCACTTTTTTATTAATTATAGTGTATGTATTGGAAAAAGAATTTTTTTATAAAATTATATAAATCATGGGTATTTAGCAATAAATCACATGTTTTACCTTCAGTGGATTTTTAATTAAAAATATTGCACTGTTTTAATGGGTTTTTTATCTCAACCCTACTTTCTATGAGTTATTGTGATTCATCTTTAACTTCATACTTCTATTCTAGGTTTCTTCCACCCTAAGATTATATATTAAACCTTATCATCCTCTCTAGGGGAAAATTAAGTTTTTACTCAATGTTGTTACCTTGATGAATTTATTTCCCAAAAATTATATCGCTATTGTGATTACTTTTCATCTAATTTAACTACAGCTTCCCATCCTTGTCTATAATTCTCTTCCTACCAATGATTAAATTTATATTTAGAAACCTAATTATGTGTTATCAAATATGACCATAATATTTTGATTATCTAATTTTCAATATAATTTTGTATTATCCTCTTTTATGATGTGGTATTTCCACAAAAACCCATTTTAAAAAATAAAAAAGGGATCTTACAGACCACACGTGATATTTTTGGGTTAAATATTTTGTTCTTTTTTGTTTCTTTCTACTCAAAATTATTCTCATGTATTTATTATATAATATTTATATACGTTCCCTAAATGTATATTAGGTTTACATTACATTTCATTTGAGCATAATATATGTTATAATTTCCATTTGAAATCCCCACATTTAAGTAAACCCGACCTAAGAGAACATTATGATTTCATATTTCATGACTTTTTTATCCAATATAAAATCTTTTCCACTATGAATAGGTTCAAATAAAATATCATTATTTTATAGAAAAAATTATTCATTTAAAAATATTATAAAGAAAATTAATAATATATTATGTTCCTTAAAATATCATATGCTCATTTAAAAAATCATAACTTATGTTGTTCATTTAATTAGTAATTATCCTTGGTCCTTCTCATGAATTTTACAAAATTGGTACAAAAATATCATAACATATGTTTGTTTATTAAAATATGAACATCCAAAATGAATACATTAATTCTTCTGTTAGTAATCATATATATATATCCTTTGGTTATTCTCTGAGATAAGATTTTGAAACCCACTTAAATCTCATGGATTTTATCTTCTGTATACTTTATATACGATTTATTTTCCTTATGCGGCACACCTATACATGTATATATATTTATTTTAACAATGTTATAGGTGGTACAAAAAAATAATATACCTCCAATGCATTCAGTAATGTTTTCATCTAATGAGATACCATGTATGGTGCATGCTAGGTTAGCTCAGGCACACTATATTTCTTAATGGGTGGGCTTGAAATTATATAGACCTCAAATGATTTAGATAAAGTTTTACATATCATGAGATGATATAAAATAGAATGAGGAGTGAATTCCATTTACCACGGGACTATATCCAATATTTGGCTTGGTATTTAGAGTGAACCCAATCCACTATGAGTCTTTTTAATTGTGATAATCTTGTCGGTGAGCAATTACTTATACTTATGATGTAATTTTTTATGTTTTGGATATATATTTTTGATACCATGATATTTTTATATAATTTTCTAATTCCATGTTTCCATTGTTATATCACTCTTTTATTTCATGATAAATGATTTTTATTTTTAGATTACATGTCATTCCATTATGATTTAGGGAAAACTCTATTTTCCTATGTTATTTTTAATAATAAATTTCTCCCTTCTCATGTTTTCTCATATTATTATTATCTAACCCTTAATTAAATGTTCAAAATTTTTACCTTACATAACATTTAAACATAGTAATTTCATTTTTTAACTTCCCCAGCTTATGAAGATATGTTTAACTTGTGATAAATATAGAATGGGTTCTATAAGAGTTAAATTATAGATAATTGTTCACAAGTTTTGTAAAATAATATTCCAATGTAACTCATCCTGAAATAAATATAATGAAAAGGTTCATTGGGATATGCTAGATTATTGTGATATTTAATGTTTAATATATGGTAACGATGTAAAATAAACATAATTTTAGAATGGGTATCTATAGAATACCATGTTGAATTCGAACCCTCATGTGGAGTAAGGAACAGTGACCTCCCTCACATGAGGTTAGGGAA
This sequence comes from Viscum album, assembly GCA_963277665.1. Taxonomy (NCBI): domain Eukaryota; kingdom Viridiplantae; phylum Streptophyta; class Magnoliopsida; order Santalales; family Viscaceae; genus Viscum; species Viscum album. Next base: position 1,319,338,197 of record OY728166.1, read on the forward strand.
AAATTTATTTACATGAAATTATTATTTGTTTTTTATAAAATTAAAATAATATTTAAATCTGGTATTATTTATAGATAATTCAAGTTCCATTTATTAATTTAAATTTAATAAATTAAATTTATTTAATTTTTTTATTTGAAATGAAGTTTTAATCTAATTTCATGATTTCTTGATAGGTTTTTGTATGAATGATGGGGTTAAAGATATTTAGAAATGTTATCCTATCTATAATAAAATTTCGTCATTTACTCTTGAAAAAAAGAATTCACCAATTGTAATATGTAACCATTCTTCCCCATAATACATTGGGTACACTTTTTCAAAAACCATGCACATTTAAGTCAATATTATTTTGAGTTATTATCATATTATTTCATTCATATGAGGGTCGACTATAGTATAACCCTAAAACAATCTGACTTTGAATTTTTCACCATTATTGAGATTTTAGAATTTTACCATTATCGGAATTTAAATTAATGTTATAACATTAAATGCTTAAATATTTATTCTAATTTCTTAATTTATATAGTAAATAGATAAAATATAGAAATGATGCAAAATATCAGTTATAGTTGATGGTTTAGTGACTTGTAATAAGTATTTCAAATTATTTTTTATTATTTGTTTCTTTATAAATTCTAAAGGTTGGTTCATATTTCAGTAAATCATTGAAAACGTAGCTTAAAGTATTTTATTTTGTATTTTAGTTACATTGTTTTGGTTCAGTGATTTTTAACTAGTTATTGTTTTTTGTGCCTCTATTTACTAATTAAGTAAACTATACTTACTTAATTTTTAATATTTTTTTACTAATATGCAGCTAAATATTTTACATGTGGTTACCAGATTCATGAAATAGGTAGTAATCTATTGACTGGAATTCCCAATCTAGGGGAGAGAAGGGGATCTATGTATGTAGATAATTTTATGTGTTCGTAGATGTTTTATGACTTATAATATTAAATAAAACATCCATTATACATATTTTCTCTCTTCAAAAATTATATAGTAATGTTATATATATATTTTTATTATCTATTGATGGTTGAAATCAATTCATATAATATTTTTTTGGTAAAATATATTTTATATGTATTGGATATTTTTCCCTTATATATAAAATGGGATAAACTTTTGTGCATCTATGAAATTATTTACTGAAGCACCATAATTAGATATGGGAATAACCACATTTTATTACTTAGAGGTAGTTTTAATAGCTGATTGTTTTGATAATAAATTATAACTAATAAAAAGTATGGTATAAAACAAAAAATATGGCCATTTTAAGAAGTGGTTTTAAAAACCACTACTAAAAACTCCTTGAATATAATTTGAACTTGTTGGAAAATACAGTTAAGTATTCAAAAAACCTCTCTGATGTATGATTAATATTTAGTGGTGGTTTTTAAGACAACCACTAAAAATACCATCTCCAAATTTATGTTTCATGAAAATATTCAAAAAAACCTACAAACAAAACAACATAAAATGAATTCTAAGGTTTCAATTGGTGATTTTTTATATAAAACATCACAAATTTTTTTAGTAGTTGTTATAATTGATACTAATAGTAAAACCCCACCCTGAAATATGTTATTTTTGATAGTTAATATGTATCTCTATATTTTTCAGGTATGTTTATAAAAACCATGTATCTAAGGCATCAAGTGACCATTATATATGGAACATGTCAATATAATTCAATCAATCTGAAACATTCATGATTATCTAAAATAAATTTAACATTGTTAAGGAATAAATTATATTTTTATCTTCTGATTAATTTATCACATATCATGCCACTAATCTAACCATGGAATTGAATTTTTTCAATAAAATTTATAATTGGTCACGATTCCATACTTTTCATAAAATAGGAAAATCCCATCATGGGTAAACTAAAATGATAAAATGGTAAAAAAACATACCCAACCACCCCCTGATTAGCTCATTATAAAGGTTTACATAAGAAAGGTATCAATGTATGAAGGTTAAAATGTTAATTATCTTTTCAACATTTGGTATTGGGGATTCATATTAATCATCCACCCCTAAGTATATCAATGATCATATACAATTCCACGTGATATACTTTAACAAACCAGTATAAATAATAATTCTATCTTATTATGTCATGAGTCTATTCTGCATCACGTAAATTATTCTACTCATGAAAATATTAACATACCATTATAAGATAAAATATTCCATAGTGATCATTGATTGGGAACAATTCAATTTCACACTGTTATGCAATTTTTTCATTCCACAGTTCCAATTAAATATATAAAATATAAGTGAATGAATTATAAATAGATATTAACATTATTATAAAGTTATAATGAACTTTATAACCAATAAATAAAATCACAATTTTTTTAATACTTATAGATTTTATATGACCATTATGTTCTTTTTTCATTAATGGGGTTTTCAAAGGAATGACTATATTTTCATTTATTTACACTAAATGAATATTTACAAAAACCCTCTTAGTTATCTTACAGATAAGATGGAATTTTTCAAAGATGTGTTTGGTCCATTAGTGATGTCAGAGTTTTTTAGATTGAAATATAACTCAACTAATTTCATAGTAAATATAAATCAATCCCATAATTCTAAGAACCTACATAATTTTATTGATGAAATTATTGATCCAATCGATAACACCCCCATGTCACTTCTATGAGCTATTTTATTTAAGTATTTATTTTATTGTACCAAATTATCATTTTATTCTAATTTTTGAAACTTTTAATATTTTTTCAGGGATTTGTTGTTATTGAACATCTGGTTCATGGTTAGTAGTAATTGTGTGGCCAACCATTACCCATAAACAAACCATATATGATGGCCACATAGTTAGAGGGGGCATGTAGGTTTCCATACATGTCCAGTAGAAACCATATATGATATCCTTACATATGGGTCCTTTATTTAGGTTCCCACACATGGTTAGAACATAGATTTATAAACTACGTGGATGATCCAATGTTTTTCCAGTGATGGTTGTAAGGTTGGTGCATAGTTTCCTAAACTGCGTGGACTATCCTTGTGAGTTTTATAGATTATTAATGTTTTGAATTTGTTTCTATAACTCTATCTAATTAATAACTCATTTGGGACTCCTTTATTTACATGATAAAACATAAGGGTGTGCCTTGGATTTCACCTACCTTTTTCGTCAATACTCTTGATTCCTTTAACATTATTCTCTCAATGTTATTCATTTATTTCTCCTCTTCTAATTTCTATTACACTTCACATCTTCCAATTTCTTCTTTTTCATCTTACCATGGGGACATGGAAGCCAAACCCTATGTTATGTGTTATTCCAATATTTTAGATTATTAATTATAAGTGGTATAGATTATTCCTTTGGATTCCCTCTTCACTTTTTCAAAGGTTTTGTTTCATGAAAAAAATAGAATATGTTGGTGTTTCCATTTTATTTACTTTTATTGAAAAAATTTAAAATTACAAGATTTTAATTTATTAACAAAATATAATTTATATTTTGATACACATAACACCAAGCATAAACATAGTGGGATATACTATAGAAATATTATTAAATGAATATGATTTTTATTACCAAGATGTTAGGTTGTAGAGTATTATTGGAGTAACCACATTATAAAATCCATGTAGAAATATATTACAAATAAACAATTATTTATTAGTTCTAAGTAAACAGATACTCAATTTTTAATGATTATAACTAAACCATATAAGGTTAAGAATAATTAAAGTATAAAATGGTCATTTTTCTATCCAAGAGATTATCTTATATATTTTATATTTTCATTTAAAATAAAAATTTATAAAATTTATAAATTTAATTTTATAAAAAAATCGATTTTTGAAACTAGTATATATTATTTTTCTTAGGGTGAGTTTTTAGAATTTTTCAAATAAAATTGATTTTTTAAGTTGATATAGAACAATAATATTTTTTAAATTCCATATCATTTGTTAAATCTATATGATATAAGAATGAATGAAAAATATATAAACCTTTTTTATCAAAAAAATATGTATTTAATGAGTTTAATAAATCATTTCAAAACATTAGTTTTATTTTGGAAATGCTTGCTTGAGTTTTTAGAAGCATAGTTATATTTTATTATAATAAAAAATTGGTTATTTGTATTTAGTTTTTTTAGAAGGTTAAATTCATTTTTTCCCTCATATAAATGCCTAATAAAAATAATTTTTTAATTATAAATAAAAATTATTTTTGAGAATCAAATCTATACTTGATTTTGCTTTAAAATTATTTTTATTCTTAAAAAGGTGTTTTTTTAAATGGCATTTCATTGCATTTGGAAAACTTATATCAAAATTAATTTCTTATAATTTTATTAATTTAATATGATAAAATATTTTCCATATTTTGAATCAAAATTTCGAAAAAAAAATATAATTTTAATTTCATTTTCAGATCATAATGAATAGTACTCATGAACAAATATCATCACCAGTGTTAAGTAAAAAAATAGTTAAAAGGGTCAAAATAAAGTTATAATACTTAAATATGAAACAAAAAACTTTATCACATCTCATTGATTGATTAATGTTTTATATTACCCTTCTTAACTTATAAAATATGTAAACTATGTTTTATTTTTTTTGGATTATGACTTTCAGTTTATTTTATTTTATGAGTACTTAAGAAATGTCACTCTTTCAATTAATATATTGGTATGATAGGGATGTAGATAAAAATATAATAATAAATATATATTATAAAAATCATAATTACAAATATTATATTTAATATATTAATTTTTTTAAATTTTTATTTAATTTATAATTTCATATAATGATTATGTATCACTAAAACAGTTCTTGTTTGAGTGAGTGGAAAATCAAAGGGATTAGTTTTGAAAATATTAAAAGTGTTTTGTTTGGGGTAAGTTTCATGAATTATATTTAGGAATCAAAATAATTTGTAATTTATTATTTAAATATCCAAATTTTAACTCTATTGTTATATTGATTTTCATAATGTTGAATTATGTGTACGGTCTCAAAAATGAAATTAAGAATATTTTCATATTAAATAATATTTTATAAATTGACTTTAAATTAATAAAAAAAAATTATTTGAGTGAAATTTGGATGTTACATGGTCTAACATGGAATAATTGGTCCCTTTTTGAGCCACTTGGAAATTTTAAAATTATATGGAAGTCCTATAGATAATTAATACTTATGAAAACACAATTGATTTTTTTCATAGAAATGGGACATTAAATAAAAATTCAAAAGGAACAAATTAGTTCAATTTTATATCAATAAAATACCCCCATCTCTATAAAAAACTAATACCACATTGAAACGACACTAGTGGGACTATAAACCTTTCTTATATAGGCCTTATGTTCATTCAAAAAGAAGATACAAAAAAGAGGTAATTTTCATTGAAGATCTATTTCAAGTTTCTTTCTTCATGAAAATCTATAAAAAATTCTATAAGAAAATTAACATTATAATAACAATATATATAATATAATTAATTTTATTCTTAATGGTACGCCCATTTTCTATTTCCCTTCCTTCTATTGTAGAATTAAAACATCCTCCATGTGTATATACAAACTACCATCTTCATGAAGTGACATATTTTATTTTTCATCATCACTACTCAAGTATAGTCATATAGATTGATTAAATGGTTATATATGATCTTTATTACATAATTATAATTATTTGATGATAAAATATAATTTACATTCATACCCTTACATCTATTTGAAAATAATAATGTCTCTCATGCGTATATGTGGATTACCACCTCCATGAAGCAATGTGACTAATTTTTCATTTCATATTTTCATAGATGGTCATAAGGATAAATTTAATGAATAAATATTATATATATGACAAATTTTTTATTAATTAAATATTAATCATTATATAATTTCTTTACTTTCCAAAATTCTTGAAAATTAAAATATCATTATTCATACATAAAGACTACTGCCTCTGTGAAGGTCATATTTTTTTCAATCACCATAATTAATGGATAGTTTAAAAATGTATAAAATAAATAAAAATTATATTCATTAAATTATTAAAATTATTAATATGATAGAACCATTTAATAACACTTTTTTTATATTGAATATACCAAAGTATTTTTGGAGAAATTAATATAACAACTTTAATAGGTTGAGATATAGAAGAAATATATAATGAATGGATGTCAAATAATTATAGAAATACCTTAAAATAAAATAGAGAAGAAAACTATTGTTAAAAATGTATTTAAAAAAATGATTTTTATTATTCACATGGATATAACACGTCCATCATTGCAGGATTTCAAAGTAAGTTCTTTTCTACTCAATTCTACTCAATAGAAACATATTTTATATTATGAACCTCATTTAATTTATATGGTGCATTTAATACTAATTTTTCATATATCACAAATTAATTTTTATTCATGTCATTTAATGTTTCTATTCATGTTTTCTCTTTTAAGGGGTTTTGATTCAAAAGTTATTAAATCTATTAGAGTTTATTATTCAACCTCACACATATTTTGGATTTTTCATGTTAAAATTTACATTAGAAAAATTATATGATATTTTTTATCTTAAACCCCATATTTTTTTTATTCTTTGCTTAATTTTAGGGAATCCCCATTTTCTATAAACATTCCCTCTCTAGGACACATGATTCTTCTAAAAGATTGTATATAAGAAAAATCAACCACAATTATATTTTGTTTTGGGGAATATTTATATTCCATATCTATATTCTTGAAATTTTATATGGAATTTTTTATCCAATTTTAAATAACCGGTAAACATATTTTTTAACTACCTTTATCTTTTTTACAAAGGTTTAAAAGGAATAATTTTTTGTTTTTCCAAAGAGGCCCTTTTTAGTTTTTATAAAAGTGGAAAAGAATTTTTATTTTCATTATATATAGAATGAATATATTTTCCTAATTACATGGTTTTAATTATAAATTTAGATTATTTTACAAGTTTCCTTGGGTTTTTAGAAAAAATAAATTTTCTATTATTTTTTGAATTTTTAGTTTTTATATTAAAAATGGTATTACTTTAAAAAAGACAGTAAAAGAGATTTACTTATACTTAGGTGTATTTCATCTTACACTACACATTATAATTTATATAAATAGTACATTTTTACTCTTATAATTTAATTTTCAATGAACATTTTATAACATAATTTAACACCTCATGAATTTTTTTTAGAAATTATTTATAATGTGTTTTTTTAATGTTATAAAATATCAACTGAATGTTATTATTAATGTTAAAATTCAATTTTCCACTCTAATTATAAAAATTATTTCATTTAAATAAAAATAATCATTTATAATTAATTTATGGTCTAAGTTTGTCCATTAATTATTTATTGATTATTTCTTATTTTCTTCCCAATAAATTATCTTAGTTCCATGAAGATATGTTCTATATCATTCTTTGTTTTTATTTTGAAAATATATTTGTATTATTTTCTATGATAGATATATTTATCATTATAATAATTTTTTATTTTTATACCATTTATACATATAGTGTCAGTTAATGGAATCATATTAAAAAATTTATTACATTTACCAAGGAAATATTAACGTTCAGTATTCTCCATTCAATATAGACATATATTAAATGATAAGGCATATTGATTATTGATTATATTATTGATTAAATCTATAAGTAATTAATTATACATATATAACTGATGGTTCAATACCAATTATAGATAGTTTCTCGATGCATCAATATGAATAATGAGAAAACAAGAATGGGTATTTATCAATGTATTCTAGACTATACAATGACAATGTCTTGGAATAATGCCTTTTCAATAAGTAAGATATCATGGAACAAGGTCTCGATGGAATGATTCTATATTAATTGGAATAAGGTCTTGATATAATGTTTAGAACTTTTCAAAATTATTCATTTTTTTATTGAGAATTTATTTTTTAGTTTTTATGTGATTTCTAAATTGATATTAGTCATATATGTATTTTGAGATGACGTTATTAATTAAATAGATTTTGTTTTTATTATCCACCCTGACATATTGATTATGTGTTATTTATTCTCGATAGATTCTATTGTATCATACCCTTATTAATAATTATATCTCACTCTTTTATTCTTTTTTTCCACTCTATGGGATGTGAAGAAGGAATCATTGATTGATTTTTAATGAAGTAAGAAACTTTTATTGATATTTATTTATTTAAAATGTAGTATAAAAATAATTAATATCTAGTTTTCAAAGATTGGTAATTTATTAGATCCTTAGTTATGTGATCCCATGTATTTTATACCAATGTAATAAATAAAACATAGTATTTTGGTTATCGAGGCCATATTTCCTATAATTGGTATTGAATAAACCTTTGTAAGTACCTTAGGAACTATATTTTAGAATAACATAGCTACTTCAAGCATTATTATAAATTCCATTGAATATTTGAAAAATGATTACTTTCATTGGGATTTTTATTTCATGTCACAATATTCATGATTATTCTGATGTGAGTATGTGTGTTTCATTGTTAGAGATGGATCATAGACAAAGTAAGAGAAATAATTAAACATGCATATTATATAATAAGAATTCAAACCAATAAAATTCAATATTTATAGTGTTTTATTTTAATATATTATCACTACATTAGTAAAAGTTTCTCAGGCTGTGACCAATAACTTTTTTCATCTAGATAAACATGTATCTTCTTAGTATTATGAAATGATGTTAGAAAACTTCATGTACTAGAAGCCACCATCATTTACCAGAACCATTAATTCTTTGGTAGCTAAATGGGGTTCAAGTGAATTAAAAATATATTTTTGGATTTTATAAGTGTTAAATGGGAAAGGGATATTATATTAGTTTTTTTAATAAAATACAAATATTAATTTTTCTCATGGATTTAGAATACTAAGGAGGATTGTGAGATAAAAAATGAAATGGATATTTTTTAGGGTGTTATTATTTGAGAAATATTTTCCCCAAGGAAAATAAGATGATATGGAATGTAAATTTTTGAAATAAAAGTTGAATGATAAGAAATTTTCTTTTGAGTATGAAGATAACTTTATCTAATTACAAAATCATGTTGTGGATTTCATGCATAATCCTAAAAAAAATATTGTAAATTTCTTTTATAGTCTTAGTAAAATCATTTAGAGTGACTTATTTTATATATTATTTCCATCATATGTTGATATTGTATAATGTGTATGGAATATAGAAAAATAGTATCTAGGTCATTTATTTTTGAAGGAACCAAGAGATGAAGAGGACGAATGGGCACCATGAAAAATGAAATGTAATGAAGAAGAAGAAAGGAAGATTATAACATACAACATTAAAAATCATAGAGAGAAACATCCCAATAAATGTTTAATGGGAATTGTAGATTGTAACAAGTGGAAATAAAAATGATATAAGGCTCATTAATGTAAAGGAATGATGTAATCCATTGATAACCAGTTATTCAACTATAACGAGATGGGTCACTATTAAAATCAATTTCTAGTGTATCTAGAATTACAGTTATAATTTAATTATGGTTTTCATTAAGTTTATACTGGTATACTATAATATATATCATGATAATTAGTGTTACAAGTGAATCAATCAGGGTAATATCATAAAAATGGGGTTAATTTTTGAAAATTAGCATGTGTGAATCTTTGATTCAAAATGTTTCTTTGATTGAAAATATTCTCTGAAAGGATAGAATATTTATTGAATTTTCTAGGATAGGGTAGACCCTCACAATTGTATATAACCATGACATTCAATATTGAATTTTAATTAAGGGTAATTATCGTAAATTTATATGAATATATGATTATAATGTCTTCAAATTTGGTCTATCATAATAAATTATTGGTGTTATTGTTCTTGTTTTGGAGATTAAAATATTACACATTCATTTTACAGTTTACATTATTTGGTATTATTTTTATATATACTAATTTTTTTATTTTAGTAAATGTATTAAAAAATTAAGGATCAATAGTTTTAAAATCATTTATACAATAAACAATGTTATCATTTAATGGATCTCATGATACCTTAGGTGTTGATTTTAGTTCTCCAAGAATGAAAATTCATCTTCTACAATAATAATTTTGAAAATGAGATGAATTGGGGGTAGAAAATATATAAAAACACATTAAGGTATGAAATAACACATATGGAATGGAATAAAATCAATTAAGTATATTATCATATAAATCCTTAAACTCGTGTAATGGAAGATAGATCTGTCAAGTTTTGATTAGAAAGTATCACGTAACTATTAAGGTATACTTAAGAAAACAATTCACATGTTTATGTATTTTAAATGGAATCTTATTAGTTGAAAAATATTTATTTAAAAATTAATAAATTATTATGTCTTAAGTGAGAAATTAAAATTAAGAAATTTTATTTTATTATGTTATGATATAACCAAAATGATTTAAAATTTTTAGGAAACAATTTTTCTGTAGAGGTGTGAATATAACGTCCCAATATTTTAGGTTATTAATAATATGTACAATATCATATGATACATGAAACACTGATCTAAAATTAATCATTCCATAATGTAGAAATATTATAATTTAAATAGAATTATTATAAAAAAATTGTTGTATTTTTTTGGTATGAATATGAGAAAAAAATTATAAAATTAATATTGAAATTTTCTTTAATAAAAATTTATTTTTTATTAACTAGGAAATAAGTAGTAATTTTATAGTGATAATAATGAATTTATATAAGTTTATAACTTATTAAAGTCTAAAACTATCATTTTTCTATAAATTTGGTTCTACTATATATTTTTATTTTATTTTTGAAACATGTATTTAGACATTTTATAAATTTTAATTTAAAATAAATATTTCATTCTTGAATTTACAATTTCAAAATTAACTTATGGTGGATTTTTGGTATTTTTATAAAACATTTGATTGTTTTGGTGAAAAGTGAAAAATTTTGATTTTACAAACACTATAACTTTTGTGGAATAATTATGATATAATAAGGAAATTAAAATATGTGAACCATTTTAATAGTCCACATATTGTTTAGTAATTCAAATAAATCACTTAGTAACTTTTTTTGAATTTATAAACTCAAGTGTTAATTTTTGGAATCGAAGTAATATTATAACCTAATAGAAAACTATTTTTGGTTATTTGTATGAAATTTAGTGAACATGTGGTTATATTAGTTTTATACATGATATAAAAAAACTATTTTTTTAATATTTTTTGGAATAAATTATATAACTTATTTTTGTGTATAATTATTTTTATGCATAAAATTTTATATTTTTAAAAATGTTTTTTATTTCATTTCATTTTACAAAATTTTATTAAAATTAATATCTGAAAGATTTAGGAATTCAATATGTTAATATGGTTTCTACCTTTAAAATCATAATTTTCATATTTATTTATAACTTCTATTTCATTTTTGGTTATAATTAATAGTAACCATGGTAAAACTAAATCACCATGTTCACAAGTAAAATGGGTTAAATTGATTAAAATAATGTGGTAAGGCTTAATAATACCAAAAAAAAATTATCAAATGTAAATTTTTTGGTATTATTTTTCCCTTATCCTTTTATATTTAATAATATGGTATTCTCGTTCCATATTCCTCTATTTGAAATATATTTTTTTGTTTTATGAATATAGAAATTTCAAAATGTCACTCTAACTCACCTGTTATATTATCATGATAAGTATGTAGATAAAAATTAAATATTAATGAATATAGATGATGATATTTATGATTAGTAAATTATAGTTATAATATGAATTCATTTTTATTTTTTCATTATAGTATAATTACCTAAAATACTTACGCATGAAGATGCAATGCCTTTGTGAGCAGGTGAAACATCAAAGTAAATAGTATTAAAATAATTAAAAGTGATGTTTTTTGGATAATTTATAGTATTTCAATAATTTTACGGATCAAAATAAAATATAAATAATTTTTTAAATTTAAAATTACATATTTATCTTGATGTTATTATTGTCAAATTATTTAAATATTCTCAAAAATAACTTTATGGATATTTCATGTTAAATAATAATATATAAATTGATTTAAAATCCTTAAAATAATATATAAGGCTAATTTAGATGGGAAATGGTAGAAAAAGGAGATAGTTGTCTATTTTTTTAGAAATTTCTCAATTTTACTATTACAATCAGGTCCATTAAATACGTAATATTTTCAAAAATACCATTAATTATTTTTATAAAAATTATCTTAACCTATCTTTTCCAATGGAGAATATAAGTTTAGTTTTTCCTAAAACCACTAACCAAATCCCTAAAATAGCTCATATCATGTTACCAATCCCTTTACATGACTCTTAATCTCTCATCAAAGGTCCATAAGTTCAATCAACAGGAGGATACCTGAAGAAGAGGTAATTGTATTTACAAAAATATTTTATGTTTCATTCTTATAAAGACTCGTTAAGGTTTTTTATAAACATATTAACATAATAACATATGTATATTCAATATAATGATAATTTTTTTTGTTAATTGTAATCCAAATTTATATTTTCTTTCCATATAATGAAAAATGAATGCACTGATAATGCGAACATATGGACTGCTGTCTCAATAAAATGACGTGTTTATTCTTCATAAAAAATGATGGTCATATAAATGTGCTTACTATTAATATATATGTTTTATAAAATAGTTATGATTCAATAAATTTAAAATAATGTCAACCTTTCATGCCTTTAATCCATTTAAAAATGAAAACATTTCTTTTGTGTATTTATAGACTACCACCTCCATAAAATGATGTGATTTTTTATCATTTCTTCTTTATATGGATGGTAATATGGATGGATTTATTGAATTTATTTAACAATTTTTACTATTCAAATAAAAAATATTATATCACAAGAAAGAAATTTAAACACTTGTTTAGTGATCATTTATGCATGATAGTGTGAAACATGTGATAAAACCTGAAATATAAAAACACTATAAAAAATGAGCATACTGTTCATCAAGGTCCACAAAAAACCTCAATCTTAATCTTCATATGCATTTCATAAAGATCATAGGAGTGGATAAATATTTTATCCCACCCCCATAATGAATCCATGGGTTTCATTGAATCATTTTTCATTCATATGGGATACTTGTTCTCTCCATAGTATTCTCGTACCTCAATCTGAAATAGGGGAAGAATGAAGAGAGAAATGGGTTCCATGGAGTTCTTCTCAAGACACTTATAGGCACACCCACTAAAGATTCATGGTAGTTGTTTATATATCTTGGGGAAGACATTCCTCAATATTTTCTATTTAGGTATGCATGACAATGAATAATAACTCTATAATGTATATGAATTCATCATATAAATGGATTACCTCTCAAACGATTCACCTCAGGAAATGATGCAATAAATGATAGCTTTAAAATAGTTTTATTCAATGAAATATTAACACAATTAATATTTATTTACTCATTCTATTAAATTCGTTGGAATGTGTGAAATATTATTCGATGCATTAACATAAATATATTATTCATATGATATAGACATGAATCATATATAGAATATTGATTTAGGGAATGTCTCTTTCAATCCCTCACTTTCACTAAATACTAAGATAATTTTTTCTATTTCACATTATATTAAATCATATAAAATAATTTGTTAAACGATATATAAAATTCCATTTGGATATTTTTCAAGAATCTTTTTGAAATCTATCATTAACTTCACCACGTATCACATCATGTAATATACCTTTTCAATACTAATCAAAACCACTTGGTATTAACTATAAAACACTTTGGGAGTAACTCTATGATTAAAAAACATTCTCCATTCAGTCACCCACAAAGTGTGACACTACAAACATTTCCAGTGTTGACAAAAAATATGTATCTCAAGATCTATACATGTTAGTAAAGAGAAACCACTAGAAATGAATCAATTCTACTCAAGATATAAAGTTATATAGTGTGATTTACATCAAATACATGTATCATTATATCTATTTTCACTAGTATGTGTCATATGTAAATATACATTCTCATACATTCCCTTTTTAAAGGACATTGAGTGAACTAGGACACAAAGCATTTCAATCCCATGTTTCTAACATATTTTTTCTCGACTCTGAGTGTAGATTGATATGATCTTTGAAAACATCAAAAATCATTCACCCTTTCAGATAATAACATAACATGTACATTATTCATATAGATATATAATATCAAAGTGTGGCCTCACACTCTCACATCCTAGCTCAATCATGGGAACGAATATCAAAATCATCATATGAGAGGACAAATTTTATATTCGTTATGTTAACCAACCCCTTTATTTGAAAATTTCATCTATTAACATTCATAAGTTGGGTATCAAATTATTAAGGCTATCGTACTAGGTATCCCACCATATTTGGGTAGTGGTGATTCAAATATGACTTGTGCTTCCATAGTATATAAAATAAATTTGTATGGAACTTCATATGGTATTACTTACTAGGTAATCCAACACACACTAAGAATATCCTATTCTTTGTTTTTTTCCTTATGAGGGTACTTTGAATCTTTATTCAAGAATCCTACACATGATAACATTAACATATCATCATAACATATAGTACTCCATGATGAACATAATTTTTGGATAAAATCAAAGACTTAGTTTGAGAGGTAAATTATCATAACAATCCACAAAATATATATATATACACACACACAAACACTAATATTTACAGCATGAAATAATGGTAAAATATATACTCCATTTAATATTATCCTTTAAAGATTTGGTAACTCTTTATTAATATTTAAGAAGTCCAACATAGGATTCATTTTTTCATATAATATATAATAATTTTTCAAAAAATCCTTGTGTTTTTTAGACTTTATGAGTTTTGTTAACACATTAAATCATATCTAATTCATTCCACATATCTATTTCACCTTATTATAAAACCCTACCACTAAATTCTTTAGTGATAATATCTATGAAGTAATCAATTTTGAATAATGGTGTGATTTTAGAATCATATTATGTTTAACTTTCAAACACATTCAAGCTTCTTAAAGATATCAAATATTATAATGTCAACTTATATCATCTACTTAGAACTAATTCTAATTTCATCATAATAATCCTTATAATTCTCTTACATCAAAATTTTTCCTATAAATAATGTTATAAGTTATATTATTATTTACTAATCCTAAGAAATTCCTTTTGGATATTAATTAAAATCCATATTAAACATTGATTGGTGATATCCTTTATTTATTAATTTCAAATTTCTATAGGTCCATACACAATTACACTAGCCTTTTAGACACTATATTATTTCAAACTCTCTTTATAATATCCACAAACCTTTTTTTTTTTGAAAAAACCTTTATTTCCTTTTAGTTGTAATATTTAAAAATTAAATGATTATTTTCGTATGATATATGGTATTCTACGTATTTAGAACCATCCTTTATAAAAATAATATTTTATTATATTATATCACCAATGGGAGGTGGGAACACATTCCAACATTTTTTATCAAGTATTGTAATAAACATTTTATCATAGATAAAGCACTTTTATTCATATCTTATTGTCAAAAAATATTATATAAACCATGTGTTTATAATTAATCATACCGTACTTTTTCACCACAACACATTGAAATCAAAACAATTATCTTATAAAATGTGTGATATGAGATAAATAAACACATATTTTATATACATTCATTTTATATTGATAAAATCCATTATAATCAAACCATGGATTTAAATACTATTTACTTTATATAATGAATATAAACTACAATATCAAAAAAATTCCTTTTATTTTTAACTCTTTTATATTTACACTAATTTATAAAATATATATCTGGTATCAAACACCTTTCAAAATAGATGAATTAATTTTTATAACAACCATACATAGAATGGACATTTAGTGGAGTTTAAAAACTCTTTTAGGTATTCTGGATAATCCCAACATATAGAATCATTATTATTCCTTCCTTAAAACACTAAGTATCAAAGAACCTATTTGGATTGTTAATGAAGTATTGTTTAATTTCTCAACTAACTTTTCTTCTTTTGGTTTAAAAATTTATCCAATTATATTATTTATACAACACTTTATAATGTAGACATTATATACCTAGTAAAAATATATTCATAACACATAGATAATATCGGGAAAACATTCATTAGATACAATTGAACTTTCAGAACATTTCAATAGATTAATATAGGATAAATTCACTAACTAGAGCAATCCATTTTAGTCTCCCTTAAATCAGGTAATAAAATATATTTCTATACAAAATAATGTCTTCAAAATATTATATCATATTGAATATCATTTTATATACCCAATCATATTGAGTATTTGATACTAATGAATGTCACCAATCATATTGAGTACCTGAGAAGAGACTAATAATCCTTTTCCCATTATGATTATGATGCCTTTGAAACCATAAATTAATAAATTTATGAATCCTTAGGAATCTGGATTCATTTTTTAACCAATATTAACACTCAGTTACCGAGGAAGGAATTATTCTAACAGGTTAAATTTATATACAAAAATTGTTCTTATGAACTTTTATTAACATGTAAATCTTAATATCTACTTAAATTAATCTTATCTTTCTCAAGGATTGATCCTAATTTTTAGCGAGATTATGATGGCGATCTAATCTTAAAAAAATTATCATATGATTATCATGTATTCATAAACATTCAATAAAGGCTTTTATTAAATTGGATCCCACTAAAATTGTGAACTATTTAAAATCTATCATACACTTTAGTGGGACAAGATATACATATTTTACTAAACAAATTATTCTAAAAAAGTATTTGAGAATATTATTCCCTCTACAAATATCAATATGTTATTACATTTTATTTAAGTATGATTATAATAACTTATTTTAAAAATATTATTATGATGATATAATCTTATATCATGTTATTACACTTTATTTAAGCATGATTCTAATAATTTATTTTAGAATATTATTCCCACTACCAAATAAATGTGTTAAAATTATATTAATATATAAATTTTTACACAAATGAGAAGTTTGTTTTAATAACAAACAAATATAATTCCAGAATAATATTACAGATCTAGATGCATAAAATTTATAATTTACATGAATACTTCATGTAAAGGCATATAGCTATCAATATGACTATACCCATGCTAATAGATATCCAACCCATTCACCATCCTAGTCAAGTTATTACAATAAGATTTTTGGATAGGGCTAATATCCAAAAGAATTTGATCTTTTTCAACTACTGAATGGGTCATTTTATAAACCAAGAATATAAATTGAATTTTAGAAGTTGGTTCACTCCAATGTTATTTTTTTGGACTTGGGTGAAGTCTCGTAAATTTTACCAAGTGCTCTAAGAGTTCTGGTTGCGTTGGGCCTGGAAAACTGGGTTTTGGGAAAACTATAGAGGGCGCACAATTTGTCTGAAAACCCTGCAACCCATATTAGAAACTATGAGAACTAAATTAAGTGGGAATAAGTGTTTCACAAGGTCTTTACACGGTTTCCCAAAACATGTTCCTAGCCCATGTGAGGGGAGTTCTTAAGAATAATTTTCCGTGCAGTTGGTGCACAGTTTTCCACACCATGCGGGTCAAACCATATGGACTTTCATGTCTAATGAAATTAAAATAATTTAAAATTATATTAAATTAAAAAATTAAAAAATATTCTAAATCTACTCTCCCTCACCCTTCACTCATGCGACGCACTAGCCCATGTGGCTCTCCCCTTTGACACACAACCTTCCACCTAAATCCTCCTCTCCCTCCCTCTATTCTCCATGGATTTCTTTCATTCTTCACACGATCTTACATGGTAAGATTCTCTCTCCATTCTTCTCTCAGTTTTTGGCTTTCCATCGGCCTATTCGACACCTTGTTCTAATCAGCAGAACCCTAGGTCTTTAGATTTTATCTTATTTTCTATTTTCTCTTGTTCTAGGTTAGTACAGAAGGCCTCTCGGGTATTTTGGTGCATCATCTGGAAACTTCCACCAAAGGAAATGGGGTTCAGTTGATTTCGGTCCACCAGCTTTGCATTGGGTTATTTATTTTCTCATTTCCTAGTTACTATTTAGGTCTTCAGTGTTAATGAGTCCCTGACATCATTTTTTTATTGTTATGGGCTTCTTTGTGTAGTTTCGGGTGGATGTGGTCTACCACTGCCAATTGAGGTATGGTTTTGGACCTGCTATTTGCATTTTCCCTTATTATATGGTTTCATTTGAGTGTTTTAGAGTTTCTAGTATTTATCTTGCAGTTCTTCAGTCCCTATCAAGTGGTTTCGAGTTGCGAGTCAAGGGAGACTTGCCTGCATATGAATAAGTATGCATTTATATATATATATATATGTTCCACTATTACACTTATAATCATTCATGGTAGTGATTTTACAAGTATGGGTTTAGGTGTGCCTATATATATATATTCATGTGTATGTGAGTGGAGATAGGAATTTTTATATAATCATATGTGCAAGGATCCCCTTGTGCATTCCAACAGACATGTGGGTGTGTTCTTAGGGGATTGGTGTCTCTGTATGTGTGTCAAAGTGAATATGTCTATTGGTGAATCAATATCCTTTTGTTAGGAAGCATCAAGAACTGAAGTGGATTGCTAGTTTCCAATATGAGGTAGGTTCCCTTTCCATGCTCATTATTTTATAGTAAATCTTCAATGAAATTATTACTAAACTTATTTTGTTTAAATAATGTAGTTTCATTAGACTTGTATTCCTTTATACATATAAAGTATTTGTGTCTCTTTCTATTGCATGTATGAATCTACCTTATTTAGGAAAGGTGGATGAGTTTAATTTTTTAGGGATTCCCACATGTGATTGGATTTATTCCCTTATAGTAATCTAAATGAACTTAACATATTATAATGGATTAAGTGAAATGGTGAAATCCTTTAATTGGATTGTCTTGGACTTAGATCATATTTACATGTTTAGGATAATTGAGTGTAAGGACCATGAGTAGGATGACTAATACTGAATGTCATGTTTTCTATTAAAATTAATTAAATGGTTAAACATGAAATGAAACACACTAGGGTTTCATAATCCATACCCCTTAATTATGAATGTAATTCATTATATGACAATTGAAATTCTTAAAGAGAATTTTAAATGTCTTGTGACATGTGTGAGAGGCTTCACCTCATTCTGGGAAATGAATATGTAACCATTTAATTTAATACCGAAGATATTATGCCTCAAGTACTCTTGGGATAAATGAATGTTTCCTATATGTAAATATTTTTTTAAGACACTTAAGATGGGTTTCCTTATGTAATTGTGTGTGTGGTTTCTTGTGTGTAAATTGATATGACCATTTGGAAATCATAAGAGGTACTACCTTATGTATTATATTATAAATATGATTATATTAAAAATGTTAAGGGAGGGCCGATTGAGCATGATGACTCTACACTCATTTACATCAATAATGAAATGGTGAAA
This sequence comes from Viscum album, assembly GCA_963277665.1. Taxonomy (NCBI): domain Eukaryota; kingdom Viridiplantae; phylum Streptophyta; class Magnoliopsida; order Santalales; family Viscaceae; genus Viscum; species Viscum album. The sequence goes on from OY728166.1 coordinate 1,319,357,794, forward strand.
AGAGAGATCTGGTGAGCATGGCGACTCAATGCTCACTTACATTGATATGGGGATTACTACCTCATGATAAGAGATTATTAGATTGTAGTATGGTTTTTGGATGTATGTGTGTTATATCTTAGTCCTTCTAGCACATATAGGCCAAGATATTAAAAGGGATCGTAGACCTGGGTTTGGGGAAGACCGTGTGTGATCCCCTAGAATTCGGATGGCAGTTGTATTTTCCCATCCACCCCAATATAAATCTAATGAATAATATCCATGAGATTAAAAGGTCTATTAGACTTGGGATTGGGGAAGAAAGTTAGAGCTGCCCTAGAATTCGGATGGTGGTGGTATATCCTGATCCACTCCAACATACATCTCTTTTATAAGTGTGCACTTGCTGAAGCCACTTAATGATCTATTACATATACACTGTAAATGTTCACATGTTGATTCATCTTAATGAACTATCTTATAGTGTGCACATGATGAGTTCACTTATTGAACTATATTAATTGTGTGCACATGTGCAGTCCATGTGATGAAATATATAAATTTTTGTAATGACACGATCAAGCTGATATCCCGATAATAATCCAAAGATGGTACATTCATCTAGTGTCCTTTAGGAAGTTGGATGAGTGTTTATTTATTTATTCAATTATGAAATTAATACTTCATACCAGAAAACTATGAAATTTAAATTACATTGTTTGGATATGGCTGAACACCGGTGGTGCGGGCTACTGGGATTTATATCTCACACCCTACATAGGCTGCCATTGCACTGGGTTAACTGAGTTGAACATTCTTGTTCACGGGACTGCGAACCTTGGATCTTTCTTGTTGATGTATTGTAGTACATGGAGATAGGAGAAAAGGACTGAGATAGATCTTGGGATTAACATGGAGTTGGTCTGAGGAATTTTATCTCTTTTTTTATTTGAGTCATGTAATGTTTGTATTGTAAAGCATGAAGTCTTGTTTATTTCTTTCGAATATGTATCCCCACATGTCATTCATTCATCTACTGTATAACTGGCAGTGTCCACTTTTATAAAATTTCTATTATTTGTCTTTTGATTTTTATTCATTTATTATATATCGCTTCCACTATTTCTGATGTTCATACTCTGACAATACCGATGTGAATATCTCATAAAAGGGTATAGTCTCTACACTATCACCTCCTGACACCCTTGCTACTAGTCTACAGCCTCTGGAATATGGGGAGATGCACTTCAAGCCATGTGACTCACTGGCTCGGCTACTGGTTTTATGGTAAGTCGGGCCGAGATGTTACAAAGTGGTATCAGAGGGTATTTATTTTCCTTTGTCTTACTATATTGGGTTGGTAGATTTGATATTAGGATTATGTCGACACTTGGTTAATATTCGTTCTTAGGACTGATCACCCCATGTACTGGAAATGACCAAGTGGCTAGGGTTGGGATTACTGTTTATGTTGTACTCTATTTCAATTGTATGATTTCACATTGAGTGACTTTTGTATTTCTACTGCTTATTATTTGTGGAATTTATCTAGTTTTACCCTTGGCCTATTATGGAAAAGGAGTTTCTTTTTATACATCATACTATGAAAATAAGAAATTCACATTCAATGCATATTCCATGTCATGTAGCTGCATATGTATGTTGTTTTTTGATTTGGAACTTGTTTCATAAGTGTTATCCCATGAAGTTATTTAAATAACATTCGTATATTTTTACCTACTAAGTTAATTTTTAAGAATATTTTGTTATTATTATAATATCACTAGTTTATTAGCATGACATAGTTTGGTTTCATTAGGATGAATTCCCTATTCACATTTCATGCTTATGTGTTATAACATGCTCCTGTGTTATCTACTTTTTTCATGCTTTTACCTTGTTTAGCATGCCACTATGTTTACTTATTGAAATAATGTTTTTGTTTTTTTTATATGGGTTGTGAATGACCGAAAATTAGTTTTATCTTTTAAGGTGTATGGGTGACTTATAATCGGGAAATGGAAACCTGAATATTCAAACCACCTCGAGCATAATAAGTATACATGATTAGAACTATTGGATTAAAATTTAATAGGTGTTGATAGATCAAATATTTTAAATTAATTTATATTAAATATCATTGTTTTAAACCCAGAAAATTGTTCCTCTAAGATGAATTGTTTCATTTTTTTGATAATGGTGTTATTTTGAGCTGAATAGTAAAAATTGGCCATTTTGGATTTTTAACAGTTTTAAATTATTTCGGTAGTTTGTCCATAACATTATCTACACTGATCCAAATTGAAAAATTCTTTCTTTTCCAGATTGTCGACATCCAGGGATTCATTTAATATATTTGGACTAAAATCTGAATCGGCCATATGGAAGCTCAAAAGAAGCTCACAAGTTGGCTCAAGAAAACTGTTTTCAGTTATGCCTATTTTTGATGTGGGATCCATAACTCATCCACTGTGGGCCCTAAGATTGTGAAATTCGGTGGGTGTACGCGCAAGGAGTTTTGGATCATCTTTTATGAATGAAGCACCGAGTGAATTGGCCGTGTATGGGGCCATTAAATCACACTAATCCGGAGGATTTCGTTTTGAAGAGTCTGACTGGACAGAATATATTCTCATAGTAAAACGGTCATAACTCTCGGAATACATGTCAAAATCCGCTGAACGTTTGAGGGGACACGGACAAGGGAATTGTGAACAACATTCAAGAAGGGATCAACGCGTGAAGATGTCATTTAATGGGGCTACAACGCGTCGACATTCCGGGGAAGAATTCTGTCTATAAAAGGTGGAGAGCTCCACCCTCTCAAAGCATCCATTCTCCACCCCATTCCTTCCGGGACACCAAGAAGGAGAACTTTTCAGCTTTCTCTTTTATTTATTTTCTTTTTCATAGTTTGTTAATGCCTTCTTCTTCCCCATTCAACTCTATTACCCTTACCATGGTGGGTTAAACTTTTGGAGTGATTGGGGAAGGGTTGGTTTTCTATATTGTAATGCTTGAGTTCTTGGACGTAATTGAATAAATTTATTTCTTCTTCAAAGTTGTTTTCAATTTCTTATAGCGGATTTTATAATCAAGTGCGATCGTTCTTGAATATTAATTCCGTTATTTATTTTTGCCTTGGTAAAATAATCAATATCTCCCTCCACTAATTTCTGGTTTATATACGATGAAATAAACCATGAATTAGTGGTGAAGTACTCGACGATCGTCAGTACGTGTAAAAGGTGTAGTGAATGTTCTTGATTGTTTGGGATAAACAAAACCCGATCGGGAAGTGCCCATTTCAATTAAGGATATTCAATACAACTATTTTACACATGGAAGGAGAGTTGACCAAACCAAGATCTTGGTAAGGTTTTCTCTCACAATAATAATTTCACCAAGGAAGTGAGAGGAAACGATTGTGGAAACTCACTTTAATCAACTATGAAGAAGAGGTTTGAATTAAATTGAATAAGGATAGCATTATAATTAGGAAACCGACCCCGACCGAATCACCCTTTTAAATTTCATTTTTTTTCAATCATTTGAATTTCAAATTTCCTTTCATAACATTTTTCCCCCGTTTTAAAGTGACAAACCGTTTTGTGTGCACTCCTCTTCGGGAGACATCCTAGGTCAACCACATTACTACATTTTAACTTAGGAAATAATTTTTTTGCCACGCCCTACGACAGGCGTGCGTCAGGTGTCAAAAGTAAAATTTTTAATTGAATTTAGTTTAATTAATGGGAGCCAAATGCCCAAGTATCAATTGTATGGGTGATTATAGGTTGGTAGATGTCCACTCATCTAGATGCACTGCTATATATATGTATGCGATCATAGTAAAATTATGAAAGTAATTTTGGTTTTGATATATGTGATCCAAATTTCAATCCATGAAGTGTATGGGTGCTTCATTATTTGGAAAATGGCAACCCATGTTAAATGTAATGACCATGTTATGTTGGAATTGGTTAAATACTTAAATGTGACGGAATGATTGTTTGTGAGATGTTATAAATGAAATGGCTTAATGGGACCCTATTAGGTTTCCTTAACTATTAAAAGGAATTTATTATGATAAATTTCTTGTTTTTGATAGGATGTCATGGAATGTTTAAATGTTTAAAAGGATCATTTATGAAACATTCCTTCTTTTCTCTTGGAGAATTGTTTGAAAATAAAGTACATTTTTTTTGTTTTAAATGGTTCATGGTGTTTTTAAAATTGAAATCTTTTTATAATTAAATATTAAATATGAATTATTGTAAAGGGAATAGAAATGGAACCTCTATATGTGACCTTGGTGAGACCCTCGAGTAAGCGTAGCTTCGGGTTTCTCATTAAGTTTCCTTGTAATAGAACTGTAGGTGTTTCCCGAAGGTGTTACTACTTTAGAAATGTCTTGATGTTAGGTTATTGAGCCTCTGACTTTTGTTCAGAATGACCAAATACCTGGGCTGACACATGATCTTCATTAGGGGGTATCTCATGGTAGGTAGCGCCCTTAGAACTTGGTTTCCCTTCTATATTTTTTTTGTTTTCTTACGTTTTGTGTCATTCAAGTTTTTTTCCCATGTAAGAATTTCCATTTTTAAATGGCACACCTGTTTGGTGGGGTTTTCATGCTTTCTCTTGCCTCATTATGGGTTTGATTATCGAGTAATGCTCATTTTCAGTTGGTTAAACATGCCAAGGGAATTTTCAATTGTTTACTTGGACATTGGACCCCATCTATTTTCCTTATGTAGTATGCATTAGTATACATGGTACTGCCAAGTGATAAATGTTATAAAAAAATAGTTGCGTTCTGTTGGAATGCTGAGTTTGGTGCTGTTGTGGGTTGTCGCATTCCATCTCTAGGTAGAGTGGTCTGAGCATTATATAAATGGGTTTGTACCAATGCTTAGGATGAGTTTCCAAAGACTCGTTTGTTTTGAAACTCCGGTCTTGAAGGTTGGTTCTCCTTAAATGTTTTAACGTTGTGATCATGGCTAGGAGAAGCATCACACATTCTTTTATGGTATTTTTGTACAAGAACGCTCGAGACGGGAAAGTAGATATTCTTTCACTACGATGACTTGGTCACTCTTATGGTAGGGAGTGTGTCATGTTGAATATGATAAATGTGGCCTTCTGATTAGAAGGGATTTTACCAAAAATTCATTTTTGTGATGGTTGATCGTGCTTTAATGCCTTTGAGGCTTACAGGTGTTGTTTTCTATCTGTTTTTTCTCAAAAACAAGACTTTTAAATGTTTTTCTATGAATACAGACTTTGGAAGGAACCGTTGGTCTTAGGTATACTTTAGTGGGTAGTTAAAACAAAAATTGAATTCCTTCGGGTGGTTAAGGAATGTGTTCGGTTAATAATGGTTCGTAAGTAGGGGAAGCTGAGTCCTTTCCTTATAGTCGACCAGTGGTGGTTTGACCTTTCTTCCATCTAGTATTCAGATATTATTAACTGAAATCTATTAAAAAATAATCTTAGTGTTCTCTACTAATCGACGGGCATGTCCCTTATCATACCTTCATCCTAGATGCACTAAGAGAGTGTTGGTCTTATGCTGCGTTGAATGCTAAAATATCGTTGGTCCTATTGGGTGGTTATCTCTTTGGTGTTTCACATGAGATGTGTGATTTTCTTTGATGTTTTATCCTAGAAATGTTATCGGATGTCGATAGTGGGATTTGGTTAGTGTGTTTGTTGTGAATGTGAGTTTCCTTGGGAGAAGGCATCGCTGTTATGCTTATAAAATGTCGGTTGTCTAGGCCAGAAGACTTCTCAATTAGTCTCCCGACAGGCTTGACTCTTTTTTTGTTTAATAGTTTTGGTTGGTTAAGAACATTTTTAAAGGAACATTGATAAGTGAAAATGAGGGCAGCTGGTGTCAGTCAGGGATTTTCATGAAGATTAGGCTCAACATGGGGTTTGAGGTCTATGTGAATCGATTGTTTGATCGTTTCAAAAGCATGCAAGTAGCATCATCAGAATTCTTAGAGCGTGTTTCAAAATTCAATTCCAATAGTGTGTTTAACTGAGGGTTGTATTTAGTTATTTAACATTAAAACCTATGGTAGGATGTACCTTGGTATAAATACTTGATTAGAAGGTGACGTGATTGTGTCTCTAGTTGTATGGTCTTAGGTAAGTGACATTATGGGGTTTTTGTTCTAAAGTGAGTGTTGGATCATGTTTTTAATGGTTTGGGTGTCCTTTTCCATTGAAATTATAAATGGTGTGCTGGGAATTTGGGATTACAACGCTACCGCATGAACGAATCCTCAATAACCCAGTAGGTTAGGTGAGGTATATGTTGTTCCCTAAGTCTTCTTAGGGATAATAGTTTCTAATGTGGGAAGTTTGTAATGATTTGCGTTTTGGATCGGACTAAAATCTGATGGAATTTGGAAATTTTCAACTACTAAAGAGGTCATTTTAAAAACAAGATTTGAAATTGAATGTGGAGAGTTGGGTTACTCTTAAGTGATTAAATTTGACTTGGGTGATGCCCAGTTAAATTTTTCTACTGGCTCTATGTGTTCTGGGAGTGTTAGACCCATAAAATTGGGTTACTGTATAACTACAGAAGGTACACAGTTTGTCTATAAACTGTGTGGCCCATAGCAACAATTGTGCGACCTAAATTAATGGGGTAGAGGGGCTTCACATGGTTTTTAGACAATTTCCAAAACTGTATGCCTAGCCTATACAAGGGGAGTCCTTAAATAGAGAGTCACACACGGTTGGAACATTATTTTCCAAACCACGCGAGTCAAACCGTATGGACTGGCTTGTTTAATGAAATTAAATTAATTTAAAATGAAATTAAATTAAAAAAAATTAACATATCCTAAATATAATCTCCCTCACCCCTTACTCGCATGATTCACCATCCTAAGGGGCTCTCCCCTTCCATGCATGGCCTTACACATACCACCTCATCTCCCTCCCTCAGTTCTCCATGGATTTCTTCTGTTTATTGCACTATCCTCTAAGGTAAGCTTCTCTCTCCCTTCATTTATTGGTATCTTGCTTCACATCATCCAATTAGGTTCCTGTTGAGAATCGGTTGAACCCTAGGCCTTTCAGTTTGATCTTATTTTTACTTTTCTTCTGAACTAAGTTGGTGTGGAAGGCCTCTCAGGTCTTGTTGGTGCATATCCTGGAAACCGCCACCAAATGAGAGACTATTTTGGCGATTTCGGTCCTACGGAATTTCTTAGGGGTATGTTTTCTCTTTATGTACTATTAAATATTTATGGATTTTGGTGTTAATGGGTCCATGTCATCATTTTGTTTAGTGTGTTGAGCTGCTTCATGTAGTTTTGGGTGGATGTGGTCTGCCGCCGCCAGTCGAGTTAATGTTTTAGACCTACTATTTGCTTTCTCACTTATTATATGGTGTTTTTTGGGTGTTTTAGAGTTTCTAGTATTTATCTTGTAGTTTTTCAATCCCTATCATGTTGTTTCAAGTCATCGAGTCAAGGGGGAATCACATCCATTTTCATAGGTATGTATTTATAAATATATATAGGTTCCCCTGTTACATGTATATTCATGCATGGTAGTGTTTATGCATGTATTGGGCTATGTGTTCCTATGTGTGTGTGTGTGTGTGTGTGTGTATATATATATATTTTTAGGTGAGTGGAGATGGGAATATGCATATACGCATATATGTAAGTATCCCCTTGAACATGCCCATGACCATGAAGGTGTGTGCTTAGGGGCTAGGTGTGCTTGCACGTGTGGGAAAGTGCATATGACTAGTGGGGGAGAAGCACCCTTTAGATAGAATGATTCAATATTTGAATTGGACTGTTGGGTTCCACTCTGAGGTAGGGTACCTTTCCATGATATTTATTTTTTGAGTAAACTATTAATTAAATTACTACTGCACTACCATAGTTTAATTAAAGAAGTTTTATTAGAACATTATTCTTGCCTACTTGGAAAGTATTGGTGTCTCTTTCTGCTGCGTGTTTGAATCTACCTTGTTTAGGCAAGGTGAATGAGTTCACTTGTTTAGGGACACCCACATGCGATAGGATTCCTTCCTTTGTAGTATTCTAAATGAATGTGTCTTGTTCGGATGGCTTAAGTGAAATGGTGACATCTTTTAATTGGAATGGCAAAGCCTTAAATCAATTTTCAATGTTTAGGGAAATTGAGAGTAAGGACCTCCAATAGGATGACTAATACCAAATGGAATGTTTTCTATTGAAATTGATTAAATGGTTAAACATGCAATGAAACATACTAGGGTCACTTACTCCATACCCCTTCTTTATGAATGTAATTCACCATATGAAAATAGAAATTTTTAAAGAGAATATAAAATGCCTTTTGAAATGTAGGAGAGGCTTTTCCTAATTCTTGGAAATTAATATATAATCATTTCATTAAATTCATATCATTTTATGCCTTAAGTAAACTTTGGATAAATGAATGTGACCTGTATGTAAATTTTGGTTTGAAATATTTAATATGGGTTGCCATATGTAATTGTGTATGTGGTTTCTTTTGTGTAATATGATATGACTATCTAGAAACCATAATATGTACTACCTTATGCTTTATATTATAAATATGATAATAATAACAAGGGTAAGGGAGGTCTGAATGATCATTATGACTCTACGCTCATTTTGATATATACTGAAATGATGATAAAAGATGTCTGACAAGCATAGAGACTCAACGCTCTATTACATTAATATCAGGCTTACTACCCCAGGAGTAGAGCTAATTAGTTCATCATCTAGTTGTTGGATGAATGTGCATTACATCCTGGTCCTTCCATCACATATAAGACAAAAGATTAAAAGGGCTTTGGACCTTGGGTTTGGGGTAGACAGTGTCAGCTCCCCTAGAATTCGAATGGAATTGGTTTTTCCCGATCCACCCCAATATAAATCTAATGCATAAAGGCCATGAGATTAAATGGGTACTTGGACCTAGGTTTTGGGCAGACCGTGAGAGCTCCCCAAGATTTCTGATGGCAGTTATATGTCCCAATCCACCCCATATTACATCTCTTCTATCAGTGTACACTAACTGATGCCACATAATGATATGTTATATAGATACTATAAGTCTTCACATGATGAGGCCACTTAATGAACTATGTTAAAGTGTGCACATGATTAGGCCACATATTGAACTATATTAAATTTCTTCACGTGTTGAGGCCACAAAATGAACTATATACATTTACGTATTGACATGATCAGTCTGATATCCCATCACACTGTTAAATTTATATTACACTGTCTAGATAGGGAAAGACATCAGTGGTGTCAGCCTATTGAGATTTATATATCACACCCTACTCAAGCTGACATTAAACTAGAGTACCTAAGTAGTCCTTTTTTGTTTGTAGGAACTTGGACCTTGGACCTTGTTTTTTATGTATTCTAGTACCTGAATATAGGAGAAAAGGACTGAAACAGAGCTCATGATGCTCATATAGGTAGTCTTAGGACTTTTAACACATTTATATATTTGAGTCTCGTACTATTTGTATTGTAAAGTATATTTTCTTATTTACTACTTTGGAATATGTATCTATACATATAATGCATTCATCTTCTTTATAACTAGCATTGGCCGCTTTAATAAAAATTTTATTATCTTTCTTCAACTACTTTTTTATTTGTTATATATAGATTCTATTGTTTCTGTTGTTCGTACATTGATAATATTGTTATACATCTCTGATAAGAGGGTGCAGTCTCCCCATAATCACCTCCAAAGACCCTCTCTACTTGTCAGCAACCTCTGGCATATGGGAAGACACGCTTGAGGCCATGTGACCCACCGGTCCTACTACCAGTTTTATGGTCATTCAGTCCATGATGTCACCCAAGGAATAAACCTCTATATAGTTAGGGAGTCTAACCCCAAGTCCCTCTACCAGGGGATACATTACACAATATAGAATCAAATTTATCATAAATATAAAACCTAATATGTACAAACTATATTCAATAACTAAATTAATGCTAATAAATTCCATTATAAACCGAGAAAAAAAGGTGATGGAAAACTAAATTTATTATCATAATATGTTTGAAAATGAAAATTTCAATCTAGAAGCAGTTTCATAATTAAACTAAATATTACACTATATTCACAATTTTTACCAAATTTATCAAACATGAATATAACATGGAATAACTTTTAAATAAATGAACAATTCCAATATTTGAACCTTAGATAAAAATTTATGAATAATTCCAAAATAAAATATAATAACAAACCCTTTTTTAATTTTCAAAATAAAATTAATGACTTCACATAATTATAAATATAAAAATTTTATATTCATTAAATTATGAACACTTTAATATTTATAACTATATTGAATTTTAATTTTAAACAAACGATATTATATAAATTAGAGACAATTTATAATTCAAGTTCTAATATATAAAAATTTTACATAATTTAAATATAAAATACTTAATTATTATCAAAACATTGATTATATCAATCATCAAAATCCTTTTTATGTGGATTAAATGATATCCAAATAAGGGCCATTTTTATTTTCCACAATTAAAAATAATTTAGTATGATCAATTCAAAAATTAAATCCAAATAGTCTTTATTTTATCCTTATTTAATATTTCAAATGTCTTAACAAATTAATTCTTATTATTTCAAAATACACAATTTAATATCTATATCATAAGAATTTCTATATAATTTTTTAATGTCTATTTTATATATTAACATTTAATATTGGGGAAAAAGTTTAATAAATATTTGTTTGATTTAATTATAAACCGTATATAATCTATTTATTTATTTGTAAAAAAATTTAAAATTAATATATCCCAAAACAAATTTTTTAATGAATATAATTTTTTTATGAACAATTAATATCATTTTAGAAATTGTGAAAAATTAAAAAATATTTGGCTTAACCTTACATGGAATATTAATGTTATATAACCATAACCTCCCTCTACCCTTATAAAGACACTCTATATAAGGGTAAACTATTTCTAAAGTTACAAAATAATGTTAAGAACTCTATAAACCTTACATTGCACTGCTATTTTAAGGTAATATATATTTTTACTTTCTGAAAACACATCTGTGTAAGGGTAGAGTGGTATATCCCTTATGTATACTATCTTGTGTAAGGGTATATGAAAATTAACCATACTCGAACTATTTTTTTAAGGGTATGTTGGGAAAATCCTTGCTCATAATGCTTATGTGTAAGGGTAAACCTTTGATATCACTTTTGAAAACCACATTGCGTAAAGGTAAATGGCCTAGTTACCCTTACACAGACTACACTACATAAGAATAATACCTTTTTTACCCTTACATATCTCAAATACATAAGTTTAAGGCCTTAATTACATTCATCACCCTGCTATGAAAGGGTTAAACCATTTTTTATACCTGTTAAAAACCTGATAAACACTACTCTATTTTTATGATTAATCTTCATTTTAATGCTACATTTTATAAATTTAAATCATAACCTCTCTCTAACACCACTGAAGGGTTTTTAATAGACTAATTAAAATGTATAAGTTCAATAAGAACTAATTAAAAACCTTTTCTATGGAATATTTATTAATGATATTATGAATCCTTGTATAAATACAGAAATAAAGAAGCACTATAAAAACCAAGAAAATCATTCCTCAAAAACCCACAAAAAACAATGATCGCTATGTTCATATGTGTCTGATAAATATCAAATGCATCCAAAAAAATCACCACTCATTAGAAATTTATCCACAAACTATATAGGATCATCTAACATTTGGATGAGATCCTTCTTCTCTCCACAGCATGCAAGTACCTCAATACAAATAGGTGGAAGAATGAAGAGAGTACTGGGTTTCATATTGTTTTTCTCCAATCCTTTAAAAATCACACCCATTTCAATCACAATGAAGTAAGTTATATAGGTTATAGAATATATTTCTAAAGAGTTTGTATTTATTCATGAGATATAATGAATAAATTATCCATCCTGTATATGTATTTATTATATTAATACTTTACTTCCCATATGTTTCAACTCATGAAATGATATAATAAATGATATATTTAAATGAGTTTTAATCAATCAAATATTAACACTCTTAATATTTATTTACTCATTCAACTAAATGTATTAGAATGATTGAAATATTATTTTTGTATGCATCTTAATGTTCTATTAACTCGATATAGTTGTGTATCAGACATGGTATATAGATCTAGGGAAATTATCTTATATATATATATATGATATATTTATCAATCTCGAAGTACTAATCATTATATAATTTCTTTCCTTTCCAACCATTAGGAATATTATAGTTTCATTATGTGTACATATAAGCTACCACCTCCATGAATGACATGTTTTATTTTTAAATTAATTTATTACATAGATGATTATAAAATTATATACAATGAATAAAAATTATATCCATGAAATTATTAACATTTTAGATATTATGAAACCATTTCATAATAATTTTTACCATGGATAGTATATTGAATTTGTTTTTGAAAAATTGACTGAACAACCTTAAGTGGTCGATGTAAGTAAGAAATATATAATAATTTTATATAAAGTGATTATAAACATTACATAAAATTAAAATTTATATAAGAAAAGTTTTTTTAATAAAATAAAATAAATTTATTAAATTTATTATAATGCATCCTACTAAGAAGGAATCCAACGTACAGTTTTTTCATCTCAATCCCAATATATTCAGACATATTTTATATTATGTATATAATTTTTGCATATAGTGTATATACTGTCAATTTAATATATTATATTATGAATTTATCTTTACTTGTTTTATTTATATATTCAGTTCAAGTTTTCAATTTTATAGGAATTTTATTAAAATTATTAAATACATGCAGGTTTATTTTATAATCTCACTATTATTCAGGATTTTTCATTTTAAATTTTAAATTGGTAGAATTGTATTCTCTTATTTATATTAAAACCTATATATTTTATTATCCTATGATTATTTATGGGGCATCCATGTTTTATTCCAAATTTTCCTCCATTTGAAACATGAAACAACTGAAAAATTGTTTACCTTCGTACCCAAAAATTGTTGTAGGAAATCAAGCGAAATTCACTTTCTATTTTTGAGTAGCATAATCATGTCAAAAATAGTGATATTAAATTTCTAACAGTAACTAAATTTATGTATGTGAGTTTCTATTTACTAACCTATATCTTAAATAGTTTAATATATTAAGTGGAAATCACATTAATTTAAGACTAGTATAATTTTTTTTACTTTAAACTTATCTACATTCAATCATACTCCCAATATACTCTTAAGAACTATATTCCCTTCCCCTACCCGAATGTCATGAAGGCCTTCATTGTTTATTGATTTTTGATAACCCCCCTTTCAAGGGATGATGGGGAACCCTTACAAGGCCAGTAGGCTTAGAGATTACATGGCTCGTTGGCTTAGGAGATTTCATGACCCCGAAGGTCTTTGGGAATTCAACCAGACTATCTTCAAGGAACTACCCCTCCCCAGCATCTACATCATGATAGTAGCTCTCCACCTTCACATGGATATCTGGCTAGGCTTCCCATGCAATCACAGGCTGGTCCTGATCGCACAGCCATACCCTCTCACTCTGAAAAATCTATTTGGCTCTACTCTGGCGAGTACACCTGCTCTGAATCCTCTTCTACGGATGGTCCTTTTTTGTAGTGTGTTTAGGGAAACTGCATGTGACCCGAAGGCCTTCAGGTGGCCCGACGACCTTAAAGGTGTCCCGAAATCCCTACTGACCCAATGGACTTGGTGGCCCGAAAGTCTTAAGGACTCCAAGCCCAAACTGATGTCCCAAGGTGAATAGATCTATCTTCTACAGTACTGAATAGAACATTCTACAGTTACTACTACATTTCCTACTATAGTACCCACACAATATACTGTTCTGCTACAGTACCACATAGTGTACATTCTGCTACAGTACTGCTACATTACCCCGAAAATATGCCCCTACCTGGTTTTGAACCTGGGTCTTGTGGATGCACTTAAGGATACCTCACCAACTGGGTAGAGGCTCATGTGTGATTCCCTTCATAATATCATGTTAATATATAAAAAAATATGTTACAAAATAACACTTATTTATTTTTAGTGGGAATATTTAATAAATTAAATATATTTTCCTTTTATTATATATTAGTCAAAGTGTTTGCGTATTTTTCTCTAAATAGAATACTTTATTATTAAAAATATTACATTGAAGGGTGGTGGAAACATCTTCCCTTATATTTTAAAAAATATCCCCATAGACCATTTATTCAAGATAAAAAAAATAAAACTTTTAACCTGTTCAAAAAATATATATATATAATTTAATGAATCAAAATAATTCATTGAATCCATTATTGAATCATTGTGACTTCGGATACCTGAAGTTAGTGGTTATTTTAATATATTTTCACAAGATACAAGGAATCACATCCCGAAGGATATAATTTTTTATTATTCATGGGAGATTAAATACATTCATGATCCAAAAATTAAACCTAGAACCCTCAAGTACAACATAAATTTCTTTTGATCAGTTTATATTTTATTCTAAAATTTTTATAAAATCATTTATAGATACTTTTGTGGTATTATTTGTAATAGAAAACATATTAAATTCTGACATCATGTGATTAGTAACGGAAGGGATACAACAAAATTTATCATATAATAAATAAACCAACAATAACATGTCAAAGATATATAATATTAACCTATTACACATAACTAGTATCTTAAAAGTGTATTATATCTATGGATTTCATAAAATTATAAATAATACCATAGAAAAGAATAATTAGTTTCATAATGATATAATCCATAATTTCATACATCATATTCTAATGGTTAATACCTCATGCCAAGATATCATACATGAATTGGTAAGGTAGACACCAAATACCCATAATAGATTGTATCATGGGACATACTGATTCATTTATGTGCTATAAAATTCCCCTACCATAACATAATCAGTAAAATTCATTCCACATATTAATGAAATGAATAACAATTCAATACATAATGAAATTAAATATTCATATTGGAAAACTATCATATGAAATATTAATATTTTCCCAAGTCAATCACTAAAGAAACATGATAATAATAAATATATAACAATATAGTGGATGGTGTCATTATTGTATATCCTATTAAAACATAATATTCATCAGTTCTTTTTATATAGGTTACAATACTTTAAATATATCACTGGAATATTTCATGGAGAAAATAAAATTCTTATTTTGAAATAACTAATTTCATATCCCAAAATATATATAATATTAGGGAAAAAATTCAATTAACATATCCAAGGAAACATGAAAATTAAAATTCAGTAATGTAATAATGTTAATAGTGGAAAAAATCCATTTTTGTGGTAAATGTAAAAATACTGATTTTGTTCACACCTTTAGTAGAAAGTACCTTGATTGGAAATGAAAAAAACATTCATTTTAAAACTTTTTAATAAAAGTAAACAATGGGAAACAGTGAATTTAATATATCCTTTGATAATATTAAAAACACTTTTAAAGTTTTTTTAATGAAAATATAAATATGGAATGAAAATATTCCTGACCAAATAGAAAAACCCAGTTAGTTTTCCTTAAATACATTCTTCTAGACTTTTGATCGGTTTGAGAGAATAAAATGAAAGGAAAACATGAAAATTAAAATAATAGATATAAATAAAATATATGAATTCTAATATAAAAAAATAAAAAAATTAATCTAGTTAAAAGTTAAACATAAACAATATATAAAAAACCTGATTCTGAAATTAACCCTTACTTTAGGTCTGAATTCCATTGTAAGTGCTTTGAACCTTCTGTAAAATAAATTTATATTTATTATACATCTATATAAATAAATATTCATACTTATAATACTATAAATAGTTTTATTATAACATATTATCACCCATTAATTGACCACCTTTAATTATGAACATCACTTTGCGTGTTAACTGCTTCATTTTTTTACATGTTTCGATTCAGAAATTATGGTACTTGCATCTTGATCTATGTTCTAAAATCCTGAGAATGTTAATAATGATATAAATAAAATATATACTCACTATATACGTATTTATATCCATATATAAATTTTATATGTACAAAAATGAATTTCACCATTCATGAAGATGGTAGTCAGTACCTATACATGAAAGCTATTTTCTTTTTCTAACAAAAAGAAGGAAAAAATGATATAAAATATTTAATTATTTAAAAATACTAATAATATCATCAATAATATATATATATTTATTTATTTATATATCAATTAAATAAATCATTATATCCATTAATATGAAGTTGTTATGTAAAATGAACCATATCACTATGTTGAGGCGGTAGTCCATTGTATGCATGAGCGATATTTTCATTTCCCATTTTATAAAAAAGTTGAGGGAAAATTATTTTCTCATAATAATTATAAAATAAAAATATATTTATGGAATTTTATTCATTAATATATGATATATATGATATATTTAATGGATGTGTAATAAGAACTAAACTTTTAAATAGTCAGTTCTGATGATTGCCTCTTCATTGAGATACTACGTTTGGAATATGATTTACGACTTCATAGGCTAGTCTTAGTGTAAGAACAGAATATCCAAAATAAAGGTATAAAATATATAAAGGATTTTTTATTGGTATTTTAGGATATATTTATCTAAAAATTTGTGAATAAGGAAGCATACGAGGCTCCATTTTTTTATGTGAGGGGAGGGAAACATGTGGAAATACTTAAATAATATAAATATTTTAATGTCATTTTCTTATGCAAGTGGCACCAAATATCCAAGAATTCATTGTTAAGAAAATATAATGTTTAAATATCTTTAAAAAGTATTATTTAGGAATTTATATGTTATATTTATACCATATCCCTTCATTTAAACCTTCCCCCCACCACACACACACCCCACCCCCTAGTAAACCATTTGTATCCTTTACCAAACTGATTAAATAAATTCCAATGTTAGTATTCATAATGAAAAATAATTACTTTAACCTTACTAAAAATTATAAATTAATCTAATTATGAATATGGAATTTATTTTTCAAGAATCAATTTCTATAAGTGGAATAAATTAATTTTAATTTAATTGTGAAAAATGCAATGAAACCTGTTTTTTAAAAAATATTTTTAAAAAAATTAAAAAACGATTTTATAGAAAAATAAATAATGGTATTGATTCCAATGGAATTAAATGGATAATTTTAAATAAAATGATACTCGTTTTTCTTTAAAACTAAACCAATACCTAAAATAACCTTGTAAATACTATATTATTTGAGATAAACCAAAATCATTTTTTATTTGACAAAAAAAATTACTTAGATTTGCAATTTGTTAATCATATAATTATAAGTTCAACATTATATACTTATATTATTTATATTACATATTTTATATATTTTTTGTCTATAAACATGTTTCATAATATTTTTAATTATTTATATATCATTATAACTTCCTAAAAGTGCCAATTGTTTCAATGCCAGTGTTTTTCACTATTCACCCAAAAATCATATATTTATAAAAAATATACAAAATTTATCATATTATTAATTTAATATTATGAATCCAAAAATAAAATTCATTTCCTAAAATTAAATTAATTAATTGTTTTAATATATTTTAAAATCAAATCATCGAATAAGGCTTTGTGCGTGATGTTATTTTTTTCTTTAGAAAGAAAAGATTACTAAAATGAAATCTTGAGTATTAAATTATGCCCTCATTAAAAATTTGCTTCTAAAAAATTAAAAAAATATCACATCATGAATATATGTGTGTAGTTATTAACAAAAATTTATTATTCTTCCCACATCACCTTCTATATCATATGAGATTTTTCCAATGTACCTTTACCAGGAAACGCATCTGATTCCTCAACACTTGTTATCTTAGGTCAAGAATATGGATTGGATATTCATAGTTAGATAAATCATTTTATAATTATATTTCTGATAAGGTGATAAATGTTTTTGGGTCTATAAATTACTTCCTCATTAAGGAAATATGTTACACAACATAAAATTTATAGAGGGTAGGTGGAATTTTCAAATAGAAAAACGCATCCCCAATTATTTATAGAATTTAAAAACGCCCAACATAACAAGGACTTAGTTTCCCTTTTTTTAAATCCTTATAACACATTTCCTTGGAGATACCATAAAAAACATGATCTCCATCATGAATTTCTAAATTCTTACTTTATTTATTTTCATAATGTTTTTTTCGACTTTCAGTTGTCTTAATATGATTTCTAATAGTATTATATTTCACTATTGTCTCCTCTATGGGATCTTGGACTACAATATTTCATTCATCAATTTCATCCCATGAAATTGCAGTATGACACTACTTACTATAAAATGCTTCATATAGTGGAATTTGAATGTTTGAATAGAAGATATTATTATATAAATATTCCACCAAAGGTAAAAATTGATCCCATATACCATTAATGCTATGTGAAAATTACCTCAACATATCTTATAATGTCTAAATAGTCCTTTTAGACTACCCATAAGTATGACTATGATAGGCAGTGGTCAAATGTAACTCTATGTGTAACGTCCTAGATCCGTAACCCACACCACGGGTGCCCCGAACCAGGTTGGTCACATGACCTCAACTGGATTTCCACAAACTCTAGAGGCTGATGACTTGCAGTGAGGGCCTAGATATGATAGTGGAGAAACTATACCCTCATTTGTCTAAGTGTAGCACAACGGTAAAGATATACAACATAAAACAGGAGAAGTAGTAAACAATATGAACTAGAAATGAACAACTACAGTAAAAGATAACCAACTGTTATATATAATGATACAACATGTCACTATTTCTATGATAGAATCCAAAATAGGATACACTGAAATTCAATACAATACAACTCAATGTACAAGTACAGTAAAACAAAACAAAATAGTGAAACATGAACTCAGCAGCATCACAAGCCTAAGATTGGTCCCATGCTCTCTTACTCCTCTGCAACAATCATGTACCTATATAGGGACACTTTCCCCTATCGACACCTGTAGAAACATAGTCTGTTTGGGCCGAAGACATGACACAAATAGGGTGTGAGAAAAAAAATCTCCGTAGGCAACCACCAAAGGCCCGTGCCTAACTGTCAGTGAAAATGTGCAACAATAGTGTGCAATAATAAAATACAGTAAACTAGTAAGTAATCAAAGTAACTATCACCACCAGTTACATTGCCATTTTAATATTCATTTAACAATTAAACATAATTTAATTCAGAGCTAATCAAAACCATGCCCTCAGGCTAATCAGAACCCTGCCCTCAGGCGAAATTTAACCACGCCCTCAGGCTAATATAGTCATTCCCTTGGGCTAAATATCACCATGCCCTGAGGATAAATATCACCTTTCCCTCAGGCTAATATAACCACACCCTTAAGGATAAATATAACCACACCCTCATGATAATATAACCACACCCTCAGTTTAAATATAATCATGCCCTCAAGCTAATATAACCACACCCTCAGCCTAATCAGAACCATGCCCTCAGGCTAAAGTAAAACACTGCCCCCAGGCGCAAGTAACCGGGATGAGCCTAATCCATAACAAGAAATTTTATACAAAAATTTCCTCTCAAGAAAACTTTAACTAGGTAATAATCAGGATATACCCTCGGGTATCCAGACCAAACAGCTAAATAGAAGAATGCACCCCCGTGGTGGCCCTGGATCCAAGCAGTGATCCCAAAAAAAGTTTTAATTTATCATTATATTATCTATACAATTCTAGATATCTTATCAACAAAGGCCTCAGCCATACGATACCCCAAACATGGGTTCGTATCACAATGGTACACAAAAATAAACCCAACAGTTGGAATGAACACCAGACAACCTACCTCTATCGTCCCTGATCGATACACGAGAACTACCCCTCCTGAATCGTCCGTTAACGATATAGATCTAGGATAAAAATTACCAAATTCATCCTCAAATAACATTAATTCGGGAAAGAATTGGTAAGAAAGGTTCTAGGAGAATGAAGATCTTACTTGTGCGGTTCAAAGAAGATCGACGGCGTAGGAATTGGGTTCCCGATGTGCAGTCGGGAGATCTTCCAAAGTCCGGTCATCTCTCCTGTGATCCAAATGAACCCACTACCTTCTCTACCAAACGAGGTTGCTACTGCCCATTTTAAGTGAAAACAAACTACACGGCATATACTCTCAAGTACACGGTGTGTACTTTTTATTTTTTAAACTATTCCTCTATAGGCTTCTTTCAACCGTGACATTGTTCATCTGTCGACTTGAGTACATGACTTGTATTCCTGATTACATGGCGTGTACTATCATTACACTAGTGACTACATCAATCACCTTACTATTCACCTGCCGACTGATTACACGACATGTAAATACTATGTACATGGAAAGTAGTCATTTTTTACACCCTTCATCGCCGACAGGCCTACACACGCTGTGTACTCATCCCACACATCCAAAGTACACGGTGTGTGGAAATGTACATGGTATGTACCCACTAAATTTAGGATTTTCCCCTATTTTCATTATTTTCTCAAAAACACTTAAGGGAAAGGGAAAAGAAAAAACTTCTACCTCAAATATAATAACTGGTTTCTTACAAACTTCCACCCTTAAATAAATTCATCCCTGAATTTCCTTTCTAAGGGTGATGAAGATATCGCTATGAAAAACTCTAGCCACTGAGCATGTACATCGGTCTCCCACTCCCAGGTTTCATCCTGCACTCGGTTATACTGCCATAGCACCCCTACGAGAGGAACTGACCGGCCTCAGAGAACCTTCATGCTCATATCAACGATACGAATTAGATGCTCCTCAAAGGATGCATCGACCTAAAGCTCAACCCCCTTAGGCTGAAAAATGTGAGATGGGTATGGATGATAGTGGCATAGCTGAGATACATGGAAGACATTGTGCATGGCCCCGTACCTCTGTGGTAACTGCAACTAGTAGGAAACCGACCTGACTCTCTCTAGAATTTCAAATGGCCCCACATCCCTCAGAAAAAGTTTACCCTGTCTCCCGATCTACCTGTGTCCCAACCTCGGCAAAACACGCAAGAAAAATTGATCCCCAATAACAACCACCATGGATCGGCTACGGTGATCAGCATAAGATTTCTGACGAGACTGTGTAGTAACCATCCGCTATTGAATAAACTAGACCTCCTGTGGATTCTCCTTTTCGTTATAGAGTCCAATGAATGGAAAAAAGGAATACCTTAAGCACAATGAGGGTCACCCTTTTAAGAACATAAAAATTTGAAAAAGGAATGGACCAGGAACCCATTTGGAGGGTGTCGTGCAAGTATCCTACGCGTCGCACATGTCACTTTCGTGCCACCTATGGGTTGGGCAAGTCCCTTGTGCGCCCTATTCCTTTTTTCCCCAAGGTGCCCAGTGGCCTATAAATAGCCCCTATGGGCCCCCCATTTCAAGGAGGAAGTTTCCAAAACTCAGATTCAAGCTATGGTCGCCCAAGTCTTTGTCTGATGTCTTCTGAACACTTCTAAGGTAATTATTTACCTAGAATGGAAGCTCTAAAGAAGAACAATAAGGCCTATGTGTTGGAACTCATCAATACTTACACACCTAAGTGTCCAACCCTTAAGGTAAATGAAGAAACTATCATGCCACCTTGCTTTCTCAAGGGAACTTGCGTGCCACACTTCAGAAAGCCTCTAGGGATGATACTAGGTTCTTGAGTTCAAAGTCGCCCAAGTATGACCCTATGGGTTCTTCGTCGCCCAAGGTGACTCATGTCGTGCAAGTCTACTTGCACGACCAGGACTTGTGCACCAGAACGATACTTGCACACCCCCTTCCTAGTCACATCATTTCCTCAAATCCACCTCTCCTCTTCAAGACATATCCTTCAAAATCCTCTTTAAAGCCATTTATGGCATGGTTCCTTTGTCTAATTCCCTATCTAAAAATAATTATGTGAGAACCTCTCCCAAAACCTCATGAATTACAAGATTTATGTCACCATGGTTAGAGGTTTCCTACAACCTCATACATTAAAGATAAGAAGATCTTTTGGTCTGGGCCTCCTTCTTAGGAGTAATCCCCAGTCTAAAGTTCTCTTAACATGGACCTCCTTCTCAGGAGTATGCCCCTATCTCAATTTCTCTTAACCTGGGCCACCTTCTCAAGAGTAATCCATAGTATCATGTTCTCTTAACCTGGGCCTCCTTCTCAGGAGTAAGCCCCAGTCTCAAGTTCTATTAACCTGGGCCTCCTTCTCAGGAGTAAGCCCCAGTCTCAAGTTTTTTTAAACTGGGCATCCTTCTCAGGAGTAAGCCCCAATATCATGTTCTCTTAACCTGGACCTCCTTCCCAGGAGTAAGCCTCAGTCTCATACTCTTTTAACATGGACCTCCTTCTCAAAAGTAAGCCCCAGTCTCAAGTTCTTTTAACCTGGGCCTCTTTCCCAAGAGTAAGCCCCAGTCTCAAGTTCTTTTAACCAGGTCTTCTTTATCACGAGTAAGCCCCAGTCTCGTGTTCTCTTAACTTGGGCCTCCTTCTCAGGAGTAATACCCAGTCTCAAGTTCTTTTAACCTGAGCTTACTTCTTAAGAGTAAGCCCCAAGTTAAAATTCTAAATCTTCGTAAATTACAAATACCTTTATGGACCCTGCTTCTTGGATTCTTTCTTGAAGTAAGTCATGTTCTTCATGTACTTGGGCAGTCATACATACATAATCCCCACATCATTTCTCATAACTACATCTTTCATGGCACCATCGTCAAGTTTACTGATACCTATTGTTTCTCACACTGAGCATGACTCACATGATCTTAGAGTATGAAAGTAATCACGATATTTATTTTTGGTCCATTAACCATGCATAAACCCCATATTTATTTACCTGAACTACATATACTTTGATCTCTGCCTTAAAAGTAGAGTATGTAGGAATCCCTTATAAGGTTCAAACCCATCTTCAATAATTCTTTTCCATCCCATATTATGTTAAACTATATCGTTCTTATTGAACTATGTGGGTTATGATTCCTTTTTAACAAGGATACATAGGTATCCCATATGCAGGTACGATCCCAACTATAAAATAATCTCTATCTTTCTAAATGAAAATAAACATCAAGTGCCCCACAGAGTGGGTTTAAAACCAGTATGGTCGTTATAATGACCAAGATATTTCTATATAATGTATTACAGGATACCATTGACTAAGAATATCTAATACATATGGATTATTCTCCATTAATGAAGATCCCTAAATACATATAAAAGATTTTCTAAATCCCATATATATCAATCATTGATTGCTAAATCTAATGGAAAACTCATTTTCATACTTGATGAATTAATAAGGATTCATGAACATAACTTAAATTTATCAGGGAGTCCCAGAGTGGGAAATAATTCCCCCCAGGAAGGTATGATGAGCCTGACCTCCCATTCTCTCGACTAATGAAAATTATTAAGCCTCATCGATCCACAAATAATGAGCACATAACTTTGAGAAAGTTAGTACAAATGGATATAAAATCATTGGATATTTCTGGTTCAACGAATAAACCCATTAGAAACCAATTGGAAAGTTTTAACCTTAAAAAAACAAGGTCACCCCCATTTCCAGAAGAACCAAAAATGGTGAACCCAACGTGAATCCTTAACCGAGTTAAATGATGTTTTACTTATTTGTTAGGCCCCTATTAAACTCAATACGAGGGCCAACAAAGAAATCAAACACATATGTGTTCATCCAAAAGATGTAGTCTGGCCAAAACTATCTTGATTATGTCTGCTATATCAAACATGCACTCTTTTCCAAGATATCTCTATAACACAGAATGGATTCCTTAAAATTCATACCTATGAATGCCTCGACCACTACTCCTGTTGAATCCTCATCCACTCTGAGGATGACATAACCTACTCATAGTCTTCAACACTAGGTATTGAATGCATTGGTGAGGGAATACCATCAACACGGTACCATCCCTACTCTGGAGGCCACTCGAAAAGCCCTCCAAGTTAACAACTCACCTTGGTTGTCTGGACAATGATGACTAGTGGTTAAGAAGCGGGTGGTGCCAACCACCGTTTCCAACCGTTTCAGGTCATTATCCATGGAACTCAATAACCAGTCCCTCCAATATTACAAAGAGGTGAATAAAGAGGTCACTCAAGGCCTCAGTTCAAGAAGACAGGAATCCTTTATGAGGACTTAGACTAAAAATTGCTGTCATACTTGTGCGGTAGTGCACCCTCAACATGATGAAGGTATCACCTCTAGGTGTTAGGCTCCGGTTCCTCATACCTGATCATGCAAGACAAATCGTCAGAGGAGAAATTCAGTCAATAGGGATCAGGTTATTACCTCTTCCCCCTCCAGAGAAGTCCTTCAATCTAACTTGATGGCAAACAATGAGCGGGCATGTACATCCATCCGTCCAGATTTCACTGCCTTGTAGACTCATCTGGCAGTAATACATCAATCCCACTAGGAAATTCTGGCAGATTACAATAGGGAGGAACATGCACATTTTTATAATTCATCATCCAGACAGTAGGTTCATCTAACTACATCCAAAGAAGCTTTTCAATCAAATGTGGTGAACACTTGTAAACAGGCACAAAAATCTGCTTATACCCATCAATTCTGTCAGCAGTCTCATCTACTAGTTCAGAAAGAAGTTTGTCAATAATGTTCGACAGAGTATAATCAGCAGGGAAATACACCTTCTAATATTCATCAAACTAACCAATAGTCTCATTTGGTAGCTTTTGGATATTTCAATTGGAAAAAACCAATGACAAATAGGAGGCAGACACAACTTTCTACCCCCACACATGAGTACTATCAGAATTCACTAATAGGAAAAGGAGGAAAGGAGTAGGAACACACACCTACTCCAAACACGGAATGGACATCTATTCCCATTCCAGTATTTGAAGCCACCAAGAACATTATGACAATGATGAAAGAGAAGAAGAAAATCCCTGCCCATATTCTAGATACCTATTAGAATATTATAAAAAATTCAATGACATCACAGGGAAAGAAACATAAATCTATCCCTATTAGTGGAGTGAATAGTGGACGTCCCACTCTAGAGAAGATACACACCTCTATTCCAGTCCATGAGGGTCATGGTGCATACTCTTCCATGTCATATGGACAATCAAGTCGGGAACATACACCTGATTTAAATGGAGATAATCAACATAACCTAACCATTTCTCTTGAGCAGGCACATACACCTGCCCATAATAACCACTTTTGTCAACAAGTGGTTTTCAAAGTGAGTAAGAAGGCATCCAAGAAAAAGACTCATCTAGCACATTTGAAAAATCAAGATCCAATTTGCAATAAGTCCTTTTTCAATGCTAGAGTTCTTGAATCCCTCAAACAATTTTATGTTAAAACTCAAGATTTTACTCTCTCATTTCTAGATTCTATAAGTAACAACAATAATTCTGAGGGTCTTTATAAGACACTTCCTCAGGAAGGCTTTCTTCATGACAATTCGGTCAATCTTGAAGTATCATCTTCAGATGAGAGCTGTGATAAACCTTTGTGTGGCCAAAAGACCAAGGAGAAATAGATTTCATCTTTTTTTGTAACCCACTATGGTGGTCCTCCCCATGATGATTAATTTAGCTATGAAATTCCTCTCTGTAGTTGTAATCCACATTTCCTAGAAACTTCTTCAATGGATAATGAAGTAATGAGAAATCCCTCTTATCTTGAGGCACTTTCAAATGTCAATCCAATCATGTTTGATGCCTTACCGATAACAGATGAAATGCTTTTTCAATCAGAAGATAGCCCAAGGTGCAGGTCATTCTCCAAACCACCCCTTGGGCATTCATCTTCTGATTTTACAAATGAATTCTCTACCAATATTTTTGAATCTAATGAAGCAACAAAGAAGCACTAGCTTTGGTCTAATCAGGTAGAATAATATTCAACAAATGATAAAGAAAAAATTTGTGAATATGAGAAAACAATTTGAAAAAGGTGAAATACCATTCATGTATTGGCCTTTGGCTGACTCTCAATATGATATTCCAAAAACATTGACAGAATATGTTATTCATGATATTAATCTCAACATATGGAAAAATCTTTTTCTCTTAAAAGAGAAAATATTATCTTATGATGAATATCAAAATCATGTCAAGATAATAGAAATTTTGGCAATGCCAAATTGACTTGACATCTCTCTTAGTTTCCCAACATCCAAAGGTTAAAAAGTAGAAGAGAGCCCTTCAGTGTTCATGCCTTGGCGCATTAAAAAGTTTGTTCCAGTTAATTACCAATTCCCTATCTGGTATTCATATTAGGGGATGGGATGTTCATGGAACATTTCATTTCACTGTGCTCCCCAATCAAAAAATACCGCAAAAAGTGGTCTCATAAAGTGTTATTGCCCATGGTTGGCCACAACTAACTAGTTTTGTGTGTAATCAAAGGCTTTATCAAGAATATTCATCAACTAGTTATTCCCAAAGTCAGGCATACAAAGAACAAGTTTTTGAATTACTCTTGCATCAAACAAATGAGAATATCGAACAGGCTTCTCATTTAGATCATGTTCATCATTAGGTAACATTGGTGTTAGAAATAATCCTATGGTCATCTGAGCCAGGTGATTTGAGTGGATGTAAGATGATGCATCCGACTAATTTCCGGGCTAAAGTCCGCAAAATCAGGAGAGATTTTAAGAAAGTTTTAGATGTGGTTGATCAAGATCCACCTCAGCTTTCCAGACAGGGTAATCGTTTAATCCAACCCTAAAGATCAACAGACAGAATTTGAGGAGTTGATCATGAAAAACAGGAAAATCCCCAGTCCACCGGACTAGGGACTTTTTCAAATTCTCAATCTCTTCCTCAGCAAAAGTTAGACTTCCCTCGATTAGGTAAGACACCACAAGAGGAACGCAGGTCCAAATTATCAAGAGATTCCCTCCAAATTACAGTTCATTGATAAGTTCTAGAGGAATCAACCAAACAAAAGCCAATGTATCATATAGGAAATGGAATAAGACAGTATCATAGAAGCACTAAAAAAAGGGCTGAAATGCATTATTCATCGATAAATTTCATCAATGTCATTTCCACTAATCCCCCAGAACATGAGGCTCACTTAGATTAATCAGATGAAGAAGTTATTATTCAAGAAGTTGTATACACATAAACAAATGAGAGATATGTGCATACCTGAAGACAGAGGGTTGCCTAGGGGTAAGAAATTCCTTTGGGTAATTCCCTTCCATAATCCAGAAAGGCACATGCTAAGGAAAAGTTTAAAAGTCAGGTTACATTCAACCCTACCTCTGTAGAAGGCCAATCACTCTCATTAGGGAGAATGTTCATAAATTAAGAAGAAGAAATGAAGGAGTTAAGGATGTTAAATACACAACTAATTCAAGGTAGTATTCCTCCTAAGAATGCTGGAGTTAATAAATCAAAGGGAATTTGTTGTAGCTATAGGGATGGATCATGAATACCCCCCTTTACAAGTACACCCTCATAGGTCCATTCTTATGGGTATGGCGCGACATCAACCGGCAATAATATCATCAATGGAAGTACCAGTCGCCACACCTGTCCGAACTCTAGTTATTGCACCTGCTCAAGTCCATGCTCAACCAAATGTTTCTAAAAAATTAATGAATACCATTGATTCATTAACAACTCGGTTGGAAGCTTTGTAAGGAAAGAGCGGACAAGTTCAACTAGAAAGGAGAGCTTAGCTTGAGTGGTTGGATGCAATTCCTCCTCCATTAAATTTTTAAAATACTAAATTACCAATTTTTAATGGTTTCTTGATATCTAGAACAACACTTAAAATATTTTGTTTCTTTTTGTGATCCTATGATGGGAACTCATCAGCAAAAGAGCTAGTTAAGCTCAGATGTTTTGTGTAGTCATTACATGGACCTACTTTTTTCTGGTATACAAGATCGAAATCTCAGTCAATTACTAGGTGGGAAGATCTCCATCAAAGGTTCATTCTTCAATTTAGCTCAATGTTTCCAAATACGACAGTTTTTTATCTTACCAATGATAAGAAAATGGAAAATGAAAGAGTTTCAAATTTCATTTCTTGTTGGAAGGAATTAGCGTATTCCTTAAGTTTAGAACTCCCTTAAGAAGAATTGTTGCCGATATGTGTGGAAAATATGTGTGATGAATTACGCACACTGTTGATCCCTGTGAAATACAAAGGAGGGTTTTGAGATCTTACTTCAATCGCTCAGTATATAGAATATTTTTTTACAAATACTAAGGATAAAATCCGTGTAATTCCATCAGTTCTAGGAAGGAGAATATGGAAAGCAGAGACTGCTACAATTACACTTAAACAAGCACCTGTACATGCTTCCACTTCAAAAACATCATCGTATAGAAGGGATCTACCTTCTGAGCGTCAAAAACAATGGCCGCCTCATCATGATGATAAAAGAGATCAAAGGCGGAAAGAGTTTAGAGATTTTAAGAACAAAGTTTATTCTTTCCAGAATGAACAAGTTCCTGGATACTTCATCTTGGCTTTGGAAAACAATCTGGTTCAGTTTCCAAGGACCAAAAGGCTGAACAAGGAAGGAGATGAATGCCTCCCCAACTATTTCCCATTTCATTATATGTTGGGACATCCCATTCAAGAGTGTTTTGTCTTCAAAGACCTCACGTAGAAAATGGTGGACTCTGGACAAGTAAAACTGAAAGGTTCTTCTACCCAGGTAGCATGTGTCACTAGTACTGATCCAGAGGAAGAAGGAGAGTGGAATGAAGTCAAAAGAAAAAATGCGCAGAAATATGATGATTTTATGGTCAGGAAAATGATCAACCGAACTCATTCCATTTTATAATAAAAATTGAATCAACCAATTGTGTCTTCTGCCATGAATTCCATAGAAAAACTAACTTCATCAGAAGGAAAATCCTAAAAAAAGTAGCATAATTTGAAGAAAGAGGAGAAGTCAGAAGAAGATGAGCTTGTGTCAAAGCCTAAGTTTTCTTTGACTCTGGTAGATTTCATGCCATTTTCTTCAAAAGCACAGGCACCACCCCACCATGTTGCACATCTGGAATTGATTCATCAGGAAGAATCTTGGTCAGATGAGGAATTGATTTTTGGTTCTATTAACATGATTCATTTAATAGATATTTATGGAAATGACAGTTTTGATTATGATGATCGCAATTTCCCTGTATCTAATAGAGGAATTAGAGGAAGAGATAGAGTTCTAGGATACAGGGGAAGACGTGGATTTTCCAGAAGCCACTATTTCAGCCCTACCCCTGCTAGAACTATATATGCAGCTGAAACTCATGGAAAAGCCCTCTAGAGGGCTCAACAGGAATAAGAATCTTCTTCCACACATGGTAGATTTGGTCCTGACACAGTTATTTTGGAAGACCAGTTAGAGGTCACCCCTTCTTCTTCTGAACAAATAGATAGACCTAGTTGGTCTAATCTACCGATGTTAGGATTGTTTCCAATTCTTTCCTCGATAAGGGATGCATCTACTTCCAAAGCATCAATATCCAAGGAACCTCCAAACCCACATTTTCATGATGAGAAACGTAGACCTTTGGACCAAATTTATGATGTCTTGAAACATTTGTCCTCAGTATTATCCTAGTTATCAATTATGGATGCCCTGAATCTATCAGAAGATCTTCAAGAGGTTCTTATTGAGGCTTTGTCAAGTCCTCAAGAATTCAAAACTGAAATTGATGCGGAAGAGGTCTACCATATAGAGAATGATCCAACAAAATCCCATGTCGTGATATCTTTTACAGATGAAGTTGAAGATGATGTTGTAAATGGACATATTATACCTTTGTATTTATCTAGAAAAGTCAATGATATAGACATCCGAAGATCTTTCATTGATAATGGCTCAGGATTCAATCTCATTTCTATTCGTACACTTCATCGATTCGGCCTCACAGAATCTGATTTATCTCCTTCTACTTTGATGTTACAAGGACATGATTAGAATGAACAAGAACCTTTGGGTGAAATTACACTCAGAATTTAGTTTGGAGGCCTTGTATCTAATTAAGATTTCATGGTTGTTCATCAGGACACAACCTTCAACATTTTTCTTGGAAGACCTTGGCCATATCACCATGCAGTCGTGCCTTCGTTATACCATCAATGTCTCAAATACCGATTCAATGGTAAAATTGGGACATTTTCTGGTAACAAGGCCCCATTCAAAACATGTCAATCTCAATACATTGAGGCAGAATTTTATCACATGGAAGGAAATGAAAAATTCACCATAAATAAGGTAACCAAAATTAATCCTCCAAAGGGTTTGGAAATGATTCTAGTAAATCCACTCATACATGTGAGTATAGATTATGTGTTACCTATCATTCAAATTGACAAGATAAACTTAAATCCAAAAACTCTTATGGAATATTCCATATTGTTAGATAAAGAAATCGAGCCAGACAACATGGGAGAAATTGTTGATTGACCAAGCAATGATGAAATGTTAGATGGAGAAGTCTTCATTTCATCCACTGAAATCCAGCAATTCTATACTTTATCAACCAGGTCAGAAGAAGTTATAGAGATACCATAGGAAAACAATGGTGTTGATTCTAAATCCATCATCTCCTCTCTATCACCCCAGGAATACCCTTCATTATCAATTGGGTCAGAAATGGTATCCTTTTCTTCAAGATGTTCAAATTTTAACTTCTCCCTTGACCATGGAAATTCTGCTTCATCATCTACTATTCAAGTAGAAACAAAAGAAGTAACACATATTGAAGAAGAAGAGAAAGATCTTAGGGATGCTCCTCCAGCATTTTAAGAGGGTATCCCTACCACCATAGATGAACTCTGAGAAACAAATCTGGGTACAAAATAAGATCCATGCCCCACTTTAATTAGTGCAGCCATGACTTTTGAAGAGAACGAAATGTATACTTCATTTATAAAGAAAAATAGAGATTTATTTGGTTGGAATTATATATAAATTTATGGTCCTTATCCCGATGTTTCAACTCATCATTTGGGTTTTCCAGAAGAACATCGAGGATTCAAGAAAGCAGCAAGAAGAACACACCCAACTTATGCTTCCAAAATTGAAGCCGATGTTCATAATCTTATTAAGTCTAACATCATTAGAGAAGTTAAATATCCCAAATGGCTGGCCAATATTGTCCCTGTGAAAAATAAGAATGGAAAAATTAGTGTTTGAATTGACTGCAGAGATCTTAATCCGCATTGTCTCAAGGATGATTTTACAGTTCTAATCACAGAACTCTTAAATGATGCAACAACAGGCTACAAATCTCCTTCCTTCATGGATGGTTATTCTGGGTACAATAAAATATGAATGGCCCCAAAATATTAAGAGTCTACAGCCTTCATATCTCCTCAAGGTGTGTTTTTCTATCGGGTAATGCCCTTTGTCCTGAAGAATGCAGTTGCAAAGTGCCAACGTGCCATGCACCATATCTTCAAACCCTTTTTAGAGAAATTTGTTGAATGTTATGTGGATTATTTGGTGGTTAAATTCAGACAATGTTCTGATCACATGTCTGATTTGGAAATCATATTCAACAAACATTGACAACACAATTTGAAGATGAACCCCTTGAAATGTGCTTTCGGGGAAACGTCAAGAAATTTTTGTGGCTTTTTTGTATGCTATCGTTGTATCTAAGTTGATCCTGAGAAGAAAAAATCAATCCTTGACATGTCACCTCCTAGAAATTTGAAAGAATTAAGATGAGTTCAAGGAAACTTGGCCTATATTCGGAGTTTCTTTTCCAATTTTGTAGGCAAGTGTTTTCCCTTCACCAGATTAATGAATAAGGGAGTCACCTAATAGTGGATTGAAGAATGTCAAGAAGAATTCAATATCCTCATGAAATATCTCTTGAGTCCACTAATATTAATGCCACCTATTGACGGAAGACCACTTATTATCTATGTGATAGCTTTAGAGTGATCATTGGGTGCCTTCCTTTCCCAAAAGAATGATGTTGGGAATGAAAACAACCTTTACTATCTCAGTCAGACTATTCTTGTGGCAGAAACTCGATATTCAAGTATTGAAAAGTGATTCCTAGCATTAATCTTTGCAGTTCAGAAATTGATAACTACCTGAAACATCATGAGTTCCAATTGGTATCTTGCAATAACCTTATCAAATTTATCCTTAGTCGTCCAATGCTTAGAGGACATCTGGAAAGGTGGGTAGTTATTTTTGCAGCAGTTTGATATCCAATATGTGTCTCAAAAGGCAATAAAGGGCAAAGATCTGGCCAATTTCCTTTTTGAACACCCATCTATAGAAGATACATTATTAAATATTGAACTTATAGATGAGGAAGTCTTCTCTATTCAAGATAATCCTCAAACATGGGAAATGTACATTGATGGTGCCTCTAGAAGTCGAACAGGGAAGAAAATAGAAGATCCTAAATTCAACAAATTTGGTTTAGGAATCGTGCTTATTTCCCTAGAAAAGGTAGCACTACCCTATTCCTTCATATTGTTGGAATGCTATACAAACAATGAACCAGAATATCAAGTTCTCATCACAGGCTTCAAATTGGCGCTTCAGGTACAATTGAATCACTTGAAGGTAAAAAGTGATTCAGACTTGGTAATCAATCAAATCAATGGTGATTATGCCATCATAAATGAAGAGTTAATCCCTTTGTGTGGTTATGTTAGAGTGTTAACGACGTAATTTCCTTCAGAACCAACATTTTCATATGTCCTGCGTTCACCAAATACCCAAGCTGATGTAGTGGTTAATGTACCCACAGCCCTGGCAGATCCAAACAGGGATGAAACAATCATCAGTATTTCCCACCAACATGTAGTTTCGCCTTTTGTTCAAATCAACGCAGAGGAAATCAATAAAATTAGTCCCATTTCCCAACTATATGTTCATACTACATGATAGATGAAACCTATCATGGAATACCTTCAAAATAGAACACTCCCACCTAATTGAGCTGGGAAAGAACTAGTCCGGTGATGTGTGGTCAATTTTACTCTTTATGATAGCCCAGATCACCAAAAAAATCTCTAAAAGTGAGGTTTTGATGGAATTCTCTTCATATGTATTAATGGTGGAGAAACAATGGCGGTCATGAGTTAAGTTCATGCAAGAGTTTTTGGTGCCCACCAGTCTGTTCATAGACTTTCTGGTCAAATTCTACGGCTTGGATACTTTTGGCCTTCAATGATGCAAGATTGTGTTGATTTCACTAAGAAGTGTCATTCTTTCCATGTATGTGCCAACTTCATTCATCAACCCCCAAAGTTTCTTCATACAACTAAATACTCATGTCCATTTTCCACATGGGGAATGGATGTAGTAGGACCTTATCCTCCGGCTACAGTTAAGCATTTTAAGTATATTCTTACTGCTACTGAATTTTTTCCAAATGGGCAGAGTAAATACCTCCCAAAGAAGTTTGTTTTAAAGGAATTGTTATCCTTTTCAAGTCTAACATCATTACTAAATTTTTTGTCCCTCGTACCATATTAACAAACAATAGCACCATCTTCTGTTCATATGAGGTGAGAAATTTGTATCAAGAATACAACATTAAATCCAACCATTCATCTCGGTATCATCCAGTAGCCAATGGACTAATAGAGGCCTTCAATAAGACTCTTTCAAACATACTGCAAAAGATGGTGGATAAAGATAAGAAATCATGGGCTGATAAACTTTTTCATGCTTTATAGGCTTATCATACCACCACCGGCATTGTTATGTGGTCAACTCCATATTCATTAGCATATAGAACAAAAGAAGTCTTTCCCATTGAGGTTCAATTACCTTCTCTCTAAGTATCCATTTGTGATCAGTCATCTACAAATGATAAATCTCAGAATTGATTTGATGAATTGGAAAGATTAGATGAAAAACATTGTGCACCCTACACCACATAGAATTCTATCAGAATCTAATAGTCAAGATTTCAACAAAAAAGTTCGTCTTCATTCATTCATTCAAGGAGAATTGGTTTTGGTCCTCAGAACACCAATGATACCAGGAATGAAACCTATAAAGCTTGAGCCAAAGTGGGAAGGACCTTACTCAATATATAGGGTATACTCTAATGGAGATTATTCATTAATCTCAATGGATGGAGAACTCATTACAACTCCAACTAATGCAAGATTCTTGAAGAAGTATTTTGTGTAACACAAATACACCATTTTTTCCTTGATGTAGGACATTAAACCGAATAAATTCCTCTATCATCCAACATGACGTCTAAATGTGTCCCCTATGTCGTCCAACATGATGTTAAACTATGTCCCCTCTATCGTCCAACATGACGTTAAACTATGTATTTTCTAACATGATGTTAAACTATGCCCCCTGTGTATCATCCAAAATGACGTTAAACTATGTCCCCTTGTCATCCAACATAACCTTAAACGATGTATCATCCTACATGAGGTTAAACTATAAACAGTCCCTTATACGTCCTACATGACGTAAAACTGTACATGTTCATCCTACATGACGTTTAAACTGTGAAAAAGTCCCTTAATACATCCTACATGACGTTAAACTATGCACATGTATTGCAAGATGTTAAACTAAAAAACAATACGTCCTAGATACATGATGATAAAATATACATCACCCTTTATCCCACATGATGTTAAACTGTGCATCATTAGGGTTGTTTCTAGCTCTTGTTTCTCACACCGAGCATGACTCACGTGAGCTTAGAGTAAGCTTCAACCATAACACCATCTCTGGGCTGCTAACTATGCGTAAGTCCCAACACCATCTTCGTGTTGTTTTCCTGAAGTAAAACTCGATCACCAATTCATTCTCAATCGAACTACTCGGACTTTGACCCTTGCCTTCTAGGCTTGGTACGTAGGCAACCACCTGAGGTTCAATCCCAAAACCAATATCTTTATGTTGGTTCACCTCCATCTCATATGATGTTGATTCATGAATCCCCCCCAAATGAATATATTCACATTGGTTAACCATCGTCCTACATGAAATTAAACTATGTACGTCCCATTTGTCCCTTCTAAATGACACTGAACTATGCAACCCCATTTTCCTTTCTATATGACATTAAACTATACAGTCCCCCATTGTCCTCACTGTAAGACATTAAACTGCATTGAAATACGTCCTAGCTACATGACGCTAAACTGTGCAGCACCGGTCCATACATATGACCTTAAACTATTTGCACTATTGTCATGTATGATAATAAACTACAATAGTCTCTGACACCCTCAACTGAGAGGGAATGATTATTGACATTGATCTCCAATCATGTCATATTCCAAGGACTACGTTCATACATGGCAATTCCCAAACCTTTAATCTTAGGTCCAACCATTATTGCACTAAATTCCCCTTTCACCCTTCACATGTACGAACCAAATCTGTATTGAGGATATTTCAAGAACTACATATGGATTGATTCCCATCCCTATGGGATACGTGGGAACATTCGACCATCCCTCGAATCTAGCCCCAAGACTTTGGGACTAACCCTAAACTCCACTATGAGTCCCTTGGCTGAAAAGTCCCACTGTGAGCACATGAATGTGGTATGAAAAACCTGGTCTTTAGTCACATCAAGTTTATAACAAACACACAATGTGTCTCCCTTATTATGGTCTGAGCTATACGAACCTAAACTAAGATCTCCTACACTCTCATCCCACATGACTTTAAACTGTATTTCATGAACTACGTATGGCTTGATTCTCATAATAATGAGATATGTAGTAAAGTCCAGCATCTCAATTCAGGACCCATCCACAACATGATTATGGTCAGCATTGGTCTATGTATCTCTTTCATGCATTGGACAATACCCATTTTCATGTGCCGTACTCCTAACCTTAAATACTTTCAAATCTCCATCACCCTTTTCTTGACTTCTGGTCACAAAATGTCTGATGCCCGGGAATTCTTTTGTCTGACCATGCAGCACGTGCCCTTAGGCGGCCTTACATAAATTGTCTACATAATGGACATGTCAGCCAAAAGATGATATTATTTGACTATACAGCCAATGCCCTTAGGTGGCCCTATATAATTCAACCCCCCTAATTGGTTTTTCAAATAGTGGTAAATTCATTCTTGGAGGGGAAACTTCTTCTGTCCTTATTGGTATTGACAACGATATTTAGGGATCTACAAAAATACCCATCCTTAAAATATTTGTCCCATACACTTTTTCAGGATCTGAATGTATTCTAGTCTATGGTTTATATATCCCATCCCTACATTTGGGTCAGACCTTCACCGGAGTGACATCCATCCAATTCATTGACAATATTGATTGAGAATATCCTCTCTATATTCAAGTACCTCTCTCCATATAGCATACTCTATGATTAGGGAAATTTGAATCTCTATAAACTTTCTCTTTCTTTTAGCAATAGAAAAGTAAAATTTCTGAGAGTTCTTTTGCCTAACTCTGTAGCACGTGCCCTTAGGTGGCCTTGCATAAGTAGTCTACATAACGGACCTGTTAGCCAAAAGATGATATTATTTGACTATGTATCCAATTCCCTTAAGTGGCCCTGCATAATTCAACCCCCTAACAGGTTTTTCAAATAGTGGTAACTTCAATCTTAGGAAATACTTCCTCTAATTCCTTTTATCACTTTTTTCATATCATCCCTCAGATTCAAAATTTATTAAGACTTATTTTACATGTTTTCCCCCATACTTGAATGTGGTATTATTTTTTCAAACAAATTATAAAGGAACTACGTCAATTTTAATCCTTTAGGTCAAAGCTATTCGACCTTAAACATTTTCATTCTTATGTCTGACATGCATGACTTTAAACTTCCAACAAGTTATAGGGTACTCATTAAATTGGGAACCTATTAAAGGAACTCTAAAAAAATGTTGAGTCCTATCTCGCTAAAGGTACATTTTGTATGATTTAGGAAATATTTAACAACAAAAAGATGCAATGTTTGTGGGGTTGTTTGAATAATCCGAGAAAATATCAAACTATGCTTACTAGGACCATTGGCTTAGGTAAAACAATTTTTAACTAAATTAGTTAATAAGAGAATTTAGGTACCAATGTTTGAAGATGAAATGTCCTATTAATTGATGTACAATATTAGTAGAACATCCACAGATTGGAGTATCTTCTCTTTTTCAAGAAATACAAGAGTCTTTAAACATAAATTTTCATTTGATTTACAGCATCCCGAGCATCATCAGTAGCCACTTGAAGTTCATTCACTCGACCAGCTTCACACCTTTCAGCTTGATGGAGTTATTTCTTAGAATTTGTGATGGCTTTCATACCATCCTTTTGGACTCCTTACAATGAATTTTTAAGCAGGTCAAGTTCCCCAGTAACGACATCTAGTTGTTGCTGAAGGTACATCCGCTGGACAAATTTCTCCTTGATCTTATGCTTCAGCTCCTTCAGCTTTGCAGCATGATCATCCTCATCTTGGGACACCGTAGCCTTGAATTCATCGATATTGGTCATCAGCCGTGCTCTAGTTAGATCTTGATGACACTTTTTCTCCTACTCCATCTTTAAGATGACTTGTTTCACTACGGTATGGATCTATTGATATCCAAAACCTCCAATTCCCAGCATGATGAACATGGATGACAATCATGAGATCTTCGAAGACGGCTCTTCAAGAGGCACTTCAAATATGATCTTCCATATATTCTTCCATTGTTTGAGACGTGAGAATTGGAGTGACTTTTTCACCTCTGGGTCTGATTCAGCATCACTATCAGAGGGGGTAATATAGTCTAAGATTAATGCACTTATGGAAGTTCCCTTTTCTGCTTCTTCCCCCTAACCCTTGGTACTTCACTTTCTACTCCCATTGGAGCTGAGGCTGAGGCTTCACATCCGGATCTATCCATTGAAGCTGACAGCCCTCCATATTAAATTGAAAGCATTGCTTAGTTTCAAAAGATAACAAAAGTTGGTTAGTTGTCTTTCAAATTAAGTACAACCACAAATATTATCATATTTTACCCAATGGTAGATCATCAGCATGAGAAGGCTCCTCCCTGTCTTTCCTATATTCAATATGATTTTCAGGATGAATTTCAGGAAGCTCTACCAGGTTATGCTCCACTTGAGCTAGCATCTTTGTAATGATAGGGTTGTCTCTACCCCCTTTAGGCATTGGCAGATTAACCGCTTTCTCAGACAGAATTGCACATTTCAACCAATCATGGTCAGATATGTAATAAAAAAAATTAACAGGATGAAGGATAACAATCCCGTCCAAAATCTTCAAAATCACGTGGTAATTTAACATGATCTAAAATTTCTTCAAAATACGCACCAAGTTTCATCATTTCATCGATTGATATCCCAGATTCCTGGTTAGTCTCACCAGTGGGAGCATTTGACATATCTTCTTGGCGACCCTCCTCCTGTGACCTCTGACCCCGGATATCATCCTCAGAGAAAATTGTGGATTCAGTTGCAGTGGTCGCCAAATGTTCTGGTGCATGTGTTGAACCTAAATAATCATAGGATGGAAGTCTATTGATGTTTTCATTCAATTTTCTATGAAGTATTGTTAATTTACCAGAAGAAGGCTATTCTATGATTATAGTAGCAATAGGAGTAGTACTGGGAATAAATGATGGCTCTTCTTCTCTCATCGTTTCTTCATGAGTATCCAGGTTAGCATGAATTTGCGACTGTTCACCAGCACCCTCAGTCATCCTCAGAGGAGGGTCAATCCTCTCCCACAAAGGGGAAACCGAAAAAGCCCCTAAACCATGGTTTCTCTTTTCACTCAGAGCCAAATCCTCTTTTGTTTTTCGGATCCAACTCTGAGGGGTGACTTTTGATGATGCTCTTTTCCGCCACAGAGTCCAATGAATTTCAATGGGGAATACCTTAAGCACAATGAGGGTCACCCTTTGAAGAACATCAAAATTTGAAAAAGGCGTAGATTAGGAACCCATTTGTATTGTGTCGCGCAAGTGTCGTACGTGTCGCGCAAGTCACTTGCGCATCAACTATGGGTCACGCAAGTCACTTACGCGCCCTATTATTTTTTCACCCAAGGTGCCCAATGGCCTATAAATAGCCCCTGTGGGCCCCCCATTTCGAGGACGAACTTTTCAAAACTCAGATTCAAGCTCTAGTCACCCAATTCTTTGTCTGACATCTTCCGAACTCTTCTAAGGTAATTCTTATCCTAGAATAGAAGATCTAAAGAGTAAGAATAAGGCTTATGTGTTGGAACTCATCAATACTTACGCACCTAAGTGTCCACCCCTTAAGGGAAATGATGACACTTGTGCGCCGCCTTTCCCACTCAAAGGAACTTTCTCGCCACAATTCTGAAATCCTCTAGGGATGATAATAAGGGCTTGAGTTCAATGTCACCCAAGTATTACCCTATGAATTCTTTGTCACCCAAGGTGAATCATGTCGCTCAAGTCTACTTGTGCGACCAAAACTTGCATGCCAAAACGATACTTACATGCCTCCTTCCTAGTTACCTCCTTTCCTCAAATACACCTCTCCTCCTAAAGACAATGCCTTCAAAACCCTCTTCAAATCCATTTATGTCATGGTTCCTTTGTTAGCTTCCTTATCTGAAAGGGATTTTGAGAAAACCTCTCCCAAAACCTCGTGACTTACAGGCTTTATGTCACCACGGTTAGAGGTTTCCTGTAACCTCATCCTTTAAATATGTGAAGATATTTTGGTCTAGGCCTCCTTCTCATGAGTATTCCCCAGTCTCAAGTTCTCTTAACCTGGGTCTCCTTTTCAAGAGTACTCCCTAGTCTCATGTTCTCTTAACCTCCGCCTCCTTCTCAGGAGTAATCCCTAGTCTCATGTTCTTTTAACCTGGGCATCCTTCTCAAGAGTAAGCCCTAGTCTCAAGTTCTTTTAACCTGGGCATCCTTCTCAGGAGTAAGCCCCAATCTCAAGTTATCTTAACCTGGGCCTCCATATCAGAAGTAATCCCTCGTCTCACGTTCTATTAACGTGTGACTCCTTCTCAAGAGTAAGCCCCAGTCTCAAGTTATTTTAACCTAGGCCTCCTTCTCAGGAGTAATCCCCAGTCTCAAGTTCTCTTAACCTGGGCCTTCATCTCAAGAGTAAGCCCTAGTCTCATGTTATCTTAACCTGGGCCTCTTTATCCAGAGTAAGCCCCATTCTCAAGTTCATTTAACCTGGGCCTCCTTTTCATGAGGAAGCCCCATTCTAATGTTCATTTAACCTGGGACTCCTTCTCATGAGTAATCACCAGTCTCAAGTTCTTTTAACCTGGGAATCCTTCTCAGGAGTAAGCCCCAATCTTAGTTTCTTTTTATTTAGGCCTCTTTATCAGGAATAAACCCCAATCATAAGTCCCTTTTAATTTAGGCCTCCCTATCAGGAGTAATCTCCAAGTTAAAACACCAAATATTTGTAAAGTACAAATAACTTTATGGACCATGTTGCTGGGCTTCATTCCTAGAGTAAGTCTTGGTCTTCATCTACTTGGGTAGTCATACATACGTAAGCCCCACATCATTTCTCATAACTGCATCTTTCATGGAACCATCGTCAAGTTTACTGATACCTCTTGTTTCTTACACCGAGCATGAATCATGTGAGTTTAGAGTAGAAATTAATCACAATATTTCTTTTTGGGCCATTAACCATGCATAAACCCCATATTTATTTACCCGAACTACATGGACTTTGATCTCTGTCTTAAAAGTAGAGTACGTAGGAAGCCTTTATAAGGTTCAAGTCCATCATTCATTAATTCCTTTCCATCCCATATGATGTTGAACTATATCCTTCTTATCAAACTTTGTGGGATCTGATTCCTTTTTAACAAGGATACGTAGGTAGCCCATTTGTGGGTATGATCCTAACTCTGAAATAATATTTGTCTTTCTGAATGACAATAAACTTCAAGTACCCCACTAAGTGGCTTTAAAACCAGTATGGTCATCATAATGACCAAGATATTTCTATATAACATATTAAAGGATAGCATTGAAAAATAATATCTAATACATACAGATGATTCTTCATCAATGATGAACCTTGAATACATATAAAATATTATCTAAATCACATACATATCGATCATTGATTTATAAATCTAAAGAATAACTCATGTTGATACTTGGTGAATTAATAATGATTCGTGAACATAGATTAAATCTTTGAGGGAGTCAGGGATTAGAAAATAATTCCCCCCAAAAAGGTGTGATGAGCAGGACCTCCCATCCCCTCGACCAATGCAAATTCTTAAGCCTCATCGGTCCACAACTAATGAGCACCTACCTTTAGAAAGTAGGTCCAAATGGATATAGAATCATTATATGTTTCTGGTTCTGCGAATAAACCTGTTAGAAACCGATTGGAAGGTTTTAATCTTAAACAAACATGGTCATCCCCATTTCCAAAAGAAACGCCTGCTCAGAAGTCTCCGGCACGAGAGGTGGTCCCATTAAAGCTACCTCACCTGCCTCCACCCAGTACAAAGGTGATCCCCATGGCCTACAATATAAAGTCTCGTAAGGTTCCATCTCAATAGTTTCTTGTAAACTATTATTAGAGGAAAACTCAACTAGGGGTATATGATTCTCCCAAGAGCCCCAAAATTTTAGGACGCATAGACGCAGCATTTCCTCTAGCACCTGTATCGTACGCTCTGACTGGCCATCGGTCTGAGGGTTTAAGTTGTGCTCAAAAGCACCTGTCTACCCAGTTCCCTCTGAAAACTCTGCTAAAAACAAGATGTAAAGCGGTCTTCCCTATCTAAAATGATAGAATGAGGAACCCCATGAAGATGTGTTATCCCTTAGATATACAACCTTCTGAGCTTATCAACACCGTAGGTCTCCTTGATCAGTAAAAAGTGAGATACCTTCATAAGTCTGTCCACAACAATCCACACAGCATCATTACCTCGAGGTGACCTTGGAAACCCGGCCATGAATTCCATTGCGACATCATCCAATTTCCACTCTGGAATGGGTAACTATTGTAACAGTCTAGCTGGACTCTGATGCTCCACCTTCACCTGCTGATAGGTGGAACATATAGTAACAAAACTAGCTATCTCCCTCTCCATACCCAACAACCAATACAGACGTCTCAAGTCACTATAACTTTTGGTAACTATGGGATGAACTTTGCAAGCTGAAGCATGAAACTCCGACATCAACTCCTCGCGTATATCCCTTGGAACCCACACTCATCCATATAAACGTAGTACCTCATCATCACCTATCATCCATCCAGGAGGAGGGTCCTCCCTTTCCATCGACTCCCGTAGAACTAGGCCTTCGAAGTCTGATAGTTGTCCCATAATCACTCTATCCAGAAGTGTAGAAGTCACAGCTAAGGATGAAAGATAGGTTTTCCCTTGACTATCATGCATCTACAAATGCATCTCAGAGAACAAGGCCATAAGCTACCACTAACCACTATCCTCCTATACTTCTTGTGTCTGAGTCTTTTTGATCAGTGCATTAGATACAACATTTCCCTTACTAGGTGTATAATCAAGCTCAAATTAGAAGGACTAAAGGTATTCGACCCACCTTCATTATCTCAGATTCAAGTCATGCTGAGTAAATATGTATTTGAGACTTTATTTGGTCGATAAGGACCACATAGTTCTCTCCTAAGAGATAATGTCTCCAATAGTGCAACACATGAACAACTACAGCCAACTTGAGATCATGCATCAGGTAAATCCTCTCATTTGGCCTCAACTGGTGAGACCCATATGCAACAACTCAACCGCCATGCATCAACACTTCTCATATCCCAATACCTGATGCATCATAGTAAACCGTATATCTCTTCCCCTACTCTAGAAGTATCAAGACTGGTGTTGATGTCAACCTTCCCTTCAACTACTGAAAGGTTGTCTCACAAGCTTCTGACCAAATGAAATTCACACCCTTCTTAGTCAAACCCGTCTACGGCGCAGATAAGTGGGAGAAGTCCTGTATAAAATTCATGTTGTAACCAACCAGCCCAAAGAAACTATGTATCTCAAACACGTTCTTAGGCTACTTCTAGAAAACTACTTCTCTAATCTTCTATGGGTCTTCCGCAACTCCTGCCTCTGAGATAAAATGACACAGGAAGTGAATTTGGTCCATCCAAAAGTGACACTTTGAGAGTATAACATATAGCTTATGATCTCTGAGTTTACTCAGTACGATCTCAAGATCGGTGGCATGGTTGTGCAGAGTGTGAGAGTACACCAAGATGTCATCAATGAATAATACCCTGAAAAAATCCAGATATGGGTGGAAGACATGACTCATCAAAGCCATGAAAATTGTTGGTGCATTTGTGAGTCCAAACGGCATGACCAAGTACTCATAGAGACCATATCTGCCCCGAAAAGCTGTAAGAGGTATGTCCGACAGTCTCACGTGCAACTGATGATATCTGGATCTCAATTCTATCTTCGAGAACACTCGTTCTCCTCGATGTTGATAAAAAAGAAAATCAATCCTCGGTAGGGGATATCTGTTCGTGACCATCAACTGGTTCATCTCTGATAGTCAACAAAGATTCGAAGGGTATCATCCACCTTCTTTGAAAAAAGGACCGGCGAACCCCAAGGAGAAGTACTAGGTCAGATGAAACACTTTGACTGCAACTCCTCTAACTGACTTTTGAGCTTTTTTAACTCAGGTGTAGCTATCTTATAAGGAGGAATGGACACCAGTGCTGCTCCTAGAACAATCTCAATAGAGAAATCGACCTCATGCTCTGGAGGTAGACCTAAAAAGTCATCCAGGAAGACATCCCTGAAACGATCAAACACTGGAGGGAAATACTTCTGACAAGTTCCCTGATCATCTAGATATAAACTCGCAATCTGGGTTGTGACTCCACCTCACCCACGATGCTCTGGTCCATCTCAGCTCGCTTAGACATCCCACTTTCCCTTGTATAGGAACTCTCCACCCTATGGTGAAATGAAACTCACCATGCGATGAAAACAGTCAACAAAGGCTCGAAAGGGAACCAACCAGTCCATCCTGAGAATGACATCATAAGCTATCATCTCTAAAACATAGATGTCCCGTAGAAAGTGACACCCACCAACCTCAAGGGGGAACTCCTTACACTAACGCACGCCTGCCGTCCTCACTCCCAACGATGTGTCTAGCATCATGATATATGAAGAATAAGAAACATAGAGACAAAGGCTCTTAACAACGGACACATATATAAATCTATGTGTAGCACCAGTAGATAAAAGTGCAGAAGATAAAACAGAAGCAACTAGAAGAGTACTTATGACTTTGGAAGGTCCGGGATCATGATCCTATTGGGTCTGTTCCACTGCATATGACTTCCCAGTGCGGTGGCCCTACGACACAACCTAGATACCCTGAGCCGACCTGCCTTGCTGCCTCTGAGATCCTGGTTTCTTTCTACCACGGCCACGACCATCATCTCGGCCTGCACTCCCTGATGCATTCCAATTGACCGATTGGTAAGAAGCTGTCAGTCCTGCTCCCGCACACAGAGTCTATACAGAACCCCTATCACTAGCCACAGGTAGAACTGCCATGCATAAACGTTGTAGATGACCCATCATGTCACAAGATCGGAACTCCACTGGGTCACAGGGACACTGAGGTCTCTTGTGCCCCTCTATACCACACTGGTAGCTCATTATCGGGCCAATTGAAGAGTTACTTGGGTTAGTACTGCCACCATGAGTGAAATTTGTCTGCCTCTTCCTCTTTCCAA
This sequence comes from Viscum album, assembly GCA_963277665.1. Classification (NCBI taxonomy): domain Eukaryota; kingdom Viridiplantae; phylum Streptophyta; class Magnoliopsida; order Santalales; family Viscaceae; genus Viscum; species Viscum album. The sequence continues at coordinate 1,319,402,652 of OY728166.1, forward strand.
TGGAAATAGCACCAGAAACTGGTCTCAAACCGCCCTGTCCCACACCACTAGCTTCTTCCAGGTTCTGCTTAGAAATCATTGTCTAGTTCACAATATCATGTAATGTTGGCAACCTGAAAACTTTTACCAGCACTCTGATGTCATATCGAATACCATCCTCATAGAGTCGAGCCCTCAATGCCTCATCTCCCACCGAAATGGGTACAAAACATTGACGCTCAGTGAAGCGGGTAGAATAGTCCATCACTAACATGGAGCCCTACTACAAATTCATGAAATCTCGAGCTCGATCTACCCTCTGTGTCTCCGAGAAGAAGAATTAATAAAAGGCTGTCTGAAAATCTTCCCATGCCATGTCATGGTGATGCTCAAACTATGTGGTAACATCCCACCACCTCTTGGATGAATCACACAACATGTATATAACGAGCTTGACTCTCCACCCAGGAGGCGTCTACAGATGCTCAAAAATAGTCTGCAAGGAATCCGTCCATGACTCCACAGCCTGTGGTCCTCCATCCCTTGAAAACGTAGGAGTATGATGCTTCTAGAAGATACGTGTGAGCTCTGTCATAGATGTGGAAACTGGCAGTGCTCCATGGAAGGACTGCATGAACCACATAAACCCTTCAAGAAACTACACATCCGTGCCTACGTCTGGTATAATGGTTGGCGCCGCATCTAGCACTACTAGAGGATCCAATGGTATCCCATGGCCTACCATCTCAGGAGTATAATTGTTTCCTCTCTCTTTGAGAACAATTGGTGGTTATGTTAGCGGCATGACCCTACAAGGTCAAACACTCCCTTTAGATCACAATTATCAAATAATACAAACTAGGAGACCAAGAAGGGAACATCAGAAAGAAAGAATTCAGGATTTACAAAACTTGACTACATGGCATATATAAATACTTCACAGTGTGTTCTCACAAGCCATCCATATGGGTGTGTACTCCGGCTTTAACTGGCCGTGTAACACCACAAATACATAGCTTGTATTTCTAACTACATGGCATGTACTTCAATCCTTTTTCCTTACTCGAGTCCTTATACACAGCTTGGCCACGCGAATCTCCTAAAACCAAGCTACATGGCATGTCCCACAGGTACACCGAGTGTACTCTACAAGATTTCACCAACCCGTGTTGTTTGTGACACGGCCTATGTACCCAGGTCGCACTACAAGGCGTGTTCCCATATGACACGACATGTACAAAGAAGCCCCAGACCGACCTATGTTGCTCGCTACACGGCCAGCTACACGGATGACACTACACGACATGTTTCAGGTAGACACGCCATGTACTATAAATGATAACACCGAACCGTGTTGTTAGTGACACGACCAGGTACCTGGGTCAGACTACACGGCATGTTCAAGGAAGACACAGCGTGTATGGCTTAAGGTTTCATCGTCCGTGTTGTTAGTTACATGGGCGGACACTGGGTCAACACTACATGGCTTGTACAACCCATACACGATGTGTTCCCCAAAAACTTCCCTATCCTATGTCTCTGCCCACATGGCCAATGGCACGATTAGAGACTACATGGCATGTACTTAGGGCACATGGCGTGTACTTTAATTTTTTTTTCATTTCTTCCCAAACAGAAGAACACAAGGCGTGTTTCCATAGCACCACAAGGCATGTATCCTAAGTTTTCCAGACAATCTGCCTCAAAAACTACTCTGGAACCCAAGAAAACATTGAAACAAACACCTAAGTGCCAAATTCCAATCTGTGAGGGCCCATACTCCCCATGAATCAAATCTTGGCATCTTATAAATGTTATAACAAAGTAAACTCATCAATGATCCACCAAATTCCGGTTATTGATGGCCCATACTCCCCAAAAAACAAATTTTGGCATTCATTATATCAAAATATCACACAAAAATACCCTATAAAATAGCAGGTATTTATCAGAGCAGCAATCACAACAGCATGTTTTTCTAACATAGCAACTACCACTACAACTTGAAAATTATAATGCACCTACATGGCATGAAAACTATGCATGACATGTGATTTCTAGCATGTTTTTAAATGATGCATGAGATGGAATACCCTCATCTCATAAGGTTGCAACTAAATAGAACCCATGTATAAAATATAAACAGCACACGACAAGTGTGTCACCCAACAGTGAAAATCAAATCAACTGTCAAATTTATAAAATCATACAAATTACAATTAACAAGGTATTTTGAATTTTCCCTGAAAATGGGTTAGATACTCCCAGGAATAGCTTATTACCAAGTACCTATTTCTGTCCTATCCCTGACTATAGGCTCAAAACATAAGTCAAGAGAAAATAATTCCTTTGATACCACTTTGTAACATCCCAGATTCAGAACCCGAACCATGAGTGCCCCGAACCCGGTTGGTCACATGACCTCAAGTGCATTTCCCCAAATGCCAGAGGCTGCCCACTAGCAAAAAGGGCCTAGTTCTGATAGTGGGGAAACTATTCCCTCATTTTTCAAAGTGTAGCATAGCAGAAAATATATACAACATAAAATAGAGGAAATAATAAACAATATGAATTGGAAATGAACAGCTGTAGTAAAAGATAACCAACAGTTATATATAATGATGCATCATGTCATTATTTCTATGAATGTAGCCAAAACAGGATGCATTTCAATACAATACAATACAATACAATACAACTCAATGTACAAATACAAAAAAATAAAACAAAACAGTGCAACAAGAACTCAGCAGCATCGCAATCCTAATCTTGGTCTCATGCTCTCCTTCTCCTATGCAATAATCATGTACCTATATAGGGACTCATTCCCCTATTTACACCTGCATCAATATAGTTTGTTTGGGCTGAAGACATGACCCAAAAAATTGTGTGAAAAATAAATCCTAGAAGGAAACCACCAAAGGCTCGTGCCCAACTATCAGTGAAAATGTGCAGCAACAGTGTGCAATAATAAAATGCAGTAAACTTTTATGTAATCAAAGTAAATATCACCACCAGTTTCATTTCCATTTTAATATTATTTTAACAATTCAACATAATTTAATTCTGAGCTGATCAGAACCATTTTTTCAGGATAATCAGAACCCTGCCCTCAGGCTAAATGTAACCATGCCCTCAGGATAATATAGTCATGCCCTCAAGCTAAATATCACCAATCCCTCAGGATAAATATCACCTTGACCTAACTATAATGTAACTATGCCCTCAGGCTAAATATAAACACTCCCTTAGGCTAATAAAATTATGCCCTTAGGCTAAATATTACGATGCCCTCAGTCTCATATAACCACTTCTTTAGGCTAATCAGAACCGTTCCCTTAGGCTAAAGTAAAACACAACCTTCCGGTGCAAGTAACCGGGTCGATCGCAATGTATAACAAGCTATTTTATAGAAGCATTTCCTCTCAAGAAAACATTAACCAGGTAATAATCATGGTATACCCTCAAGTATCCAGGAAAAATGGCTAAACAGAGGAACGCACCCCCGGGGTGGCCCTGGATCCAATCAGTGATCCCAAACAGCAGTTTAAATTTAGCATTAGATTATCTATAAAATTATAGATATATTATAAAAAAGTCCTCAACCATACGATACCCAAAACACGGTTTAGTAGCACAACGATACACAAAAATAATCCAAAAAGTTGGAATGAACACCATACCACCTACCTCGATAGTCCCTGATCGATATATGTGGACTACACCTATTGAATCGTCTGTTAACGATGTAGATCTAGGATAAATATTCCAACATTCAACCTAAAATAACTTTACTTCGGGAAAGAATTGGTAAGAAAGGGTCTATGATAAGGAAGATCTTACCCATGTGGTTTAAAGGAGATTGACAACATAGGAATCGGGTTCCCAGTGTGCGGTCGAGAGATCATCCAAGCTCCGGCCATCTCTCCTGCGCTCCAAACAAACCCATTACCACCTCTGCAAAATGTTGTGGCTACTGCCCGTTTTAAATGAAAAAAACAAACTACACAACATGTACTCTCAAGTACATGGCGTGTACTTTTAAATTTTTAAACTGTTCCTCTGGCAGATTCTTTCCACCGTGACACTGTTCATCCATCGAAATGAGTACACGGTGTGTATTTCTAATTACATGGCATATATTGTCGCTCCCCTGGCAGCTGCCTCCACCGCCTTACTGTTCACTTTTCGACAGATTACATGGTGTCTAAATACTGAGTACACGACATGTAGTCAGTTTTTACACCCTTCATCACCAAAATTCCTACACGCCCTCTGTACTCATCCCACACGGCCAAAGTACATGGCGTGTGGAAAAGTACATGATGTGTACCCACTAAATTTAGGATTTTCCCCAATTTTCCTTATTTTCTAAAAAAACATAAGGGAAAGGGAAACGAAGAAACTCATACCTCAAAAATAGGAACCAGGATCTTACACTATGTCAAGAGCCTTATGAATTCTCTTTTTAGAATTTAAATGCACTCTGGGTATCATGATTATATAAAATCAAAATAGGTACACCATGAAGTCTCATATCATCATTAACATAGTGTCATGTAAGATTATAAATTGGTAAATACTCTCTTATAATAATGATATTTTTGGACTTCTAATGGTGATAAATAATAACCCATATTGAATCATTTGGTTTAGGAGGTGTTGTAAATCCAGTGAAAAGGTCCATAGTAATATATTCCCTTTTCCGGATAGGAAAAGGTAAGGTGAAATAAATCCATCATAATGTTTTCTATTTTCCTTTACCTTTGGAAATCCAACCATCTTGATACATAATATTCAATTTCCCATTTCATATTATACCACCTAAAATATTCCTACAAATCATGAAACATTTTTTGACACCTGGGTGTATTAGAAAATTTGAAGTCTGAACTTCATCTAATAATTATCTTTTTATCTTAATAATGGATGGGGAACATAGCATCTTTCTAAATTTCGAAATACTGTAATCATATATGAATTCTACCAACTTCACATCATCCAAAACACGAATTTTATTTTGAATATTCTTATCATCAAACAAAATTCATTTTATTTTCTATAATAAGTATGGTTTATAAATTAATTTGAATAAAATTGGTATTTCCCTTCCAAAATTATTCCCATTGTAAATCCCTTAGTTTTTAAAAAAGAAAAATATTTGTGATATCATATACAACATGCAACACTGATCCTAAAAGAAAAATGATTATCTGTGATTGTAATAATAGATCCATTAAATTGGAATGTGTGAATAATTTAAATGAATTTATGAAATAAATATAAGGGTCTAAATCAATATAAATTTATTGATAAAAGATCAATAAATATAAAAAAAATATTTAAATAAAGACATTTTATTGTTCAAAAAATATGTTTCCTTTAAAAATTATTTTAATAGTTGTTCTTTATAAAATAATGTAATTAATTTGTAGAACTTTTATAAATTTTATTTTATAAAACTAACAACATTTTTGAAATCATCATTTAAATATTAAAATTTGTAGAAATATGGGATTTTTTAATTGTTATATTTTTCACTGAATTGTGAGAATTACTGATTTTTCAAGTACTATCATTTATTGTCTTTAAAAAATTAATTACATTTGACAATATATTTTGGATTTTTTATTAAAGATAAATATTAACCCTTTTATTTATAATAACATAATTATATTTATTTAATCATAATTTTTTTGATTTTTGTATAAGTTTATTTTTACTCTTAAAAACACTTTTTCAGAAAACTATTTTTAAGTTCATTAAGTTTATCCATTTTGATTAATTAAAATAAACTGTCACAACCCGACCCTATGGGGTCTAGTCCATTAATCCCCTTGCACAACACTAATAGGCTAGGATTTGGTGACTAGAGCAGAGTAGGAATATCATAAATATGGGAGTCATTTTTTTAATATACTTGTATGAAAACACCTGCAAACACCTCAAATCAATAGTATAGATATATAAAAAGTTGGAAACTAAAATTAACACATAAAACTATCGCAAACTAGCATACACTAGAAGTACTTGAAGATTAAAGTGAAAAACACATGCCCGCCAAATAAAAAAGGTAAATGTGTCCAACCTACTCAGATGGAGGGGTTTTTGTCAAATGACACTGAATGTAAGCTCCTTGGCCCAACTCTAGTAAACACCTCGACTGGTCAAACTTTCTAAGATTCACCTACCTCGGGTCCTCCGAGGACTCCATCGAATGGAATATTGTTTGCAAAAGGCACAACATGGGTGGGAAAAGTCCATGCATGGAGAGAATAAGAATACTTAGTAGGCTCCGCAAAAATGCAAAAGAAAAGGGAGCATATGAGAGGAAATAGTCCACACGACCTCGCCAGAGGGAACATAATTGAGAGATAAACTCCATCTCGAACCATCCTTAGATCAAAATGACTAGTTAGCTCAGTCCTTAAGGGGTGTCAAACATGACAAGTTACAACAACAAGAGGACTCCCAGAAACTTCAAGATATAACCATCTTAGACTTAATGTATCAAGAGGTTCTAGGCTCATACCAAGTAATTGAATTTGAAAATTGAGGATCAAAAGGTAACACAAAAGAATACCTAGAGAATAAACTCCATGAGCTCATCCATCCTAGATAGTGCACGTCAAAGAGATATTATTAATCAAGGACAACTCAATTCTTCCATCTCTAGTTCCCAACACTAGAGGTCCTTCCATCGCAACCATTCACCTAGTGCAAGCTAAAGAAACAAAAGTGGAGAGCCCCACCCCTCACCACTGCACATAATTTAGGGAGCACTACTCTAGTCTCTGGATCATGTGAATAATATCTACCAAGAGAGGACTAAGGGACCCACAAATATTTTCTACCCCTCAAACCCCAATCACTTGTAACACCCCAAGCTTCCACAGTACGCTTCGCTTCGAATAATACAATAGCGTGTGTTGTACGCAACTTCGAGTTCTAACACCACAACCAATCAAACTAGCCGTTATAAATAGTAATACTATATTTTTAAAATTTTATAAATTTTATATTTCAAAATAGACTTCATTTTTGGATTCCAAATATCGAAATTAGCTTAGGGTGAATTTTTGGTATTTTTCTAAAAACTTTCAATTTTTTATGAATAGTGAAAAACACTAAGTTATAGTTTAAAACCGAATTTTTATTTAAATAATTATTTATTTAAATTTATTTTAGGACAAAATAGACACATAATACCTATATAAGTTCTATTTATTTCATTAGAGTCAATTTATAATAATTTTAGATATATAAAAATTTTATAGAACTTTTCACCACCTTTTACCCACCTCCTAAAAGAATTTGAAAATGGACATAAAACTTAATTTTACTTCTTATATGAGTGGAATTTTAAAAATTCAAGAGAAAAGGTTAATATCAAGGAGTAAAATGTGGTTTAATAAGATAAAAATAATTTTTTTGAATAGTAACTTTTTAGTTTTATTTACCACGGATAAAAGTAAATTGGGAAATTAAGGGTAAAAATGATATTATTATTACCCTAACACATGTCCTAATTCTATTGGATAAGTATATTTCGACCAAAAACGACCTTAGTAATAAAATATGAACCTATTTTTTCAACTTGGATTAGATTCGGACACTTATTATTATTTTATTTAAAGAAGAGTTAAATGAGTTAAAATCAAATTTTAATAACTAAAACACTTTTAATATAGGGTTATACATAACATAAATTCGACTATAAATATTATTTTTAAAGATAAAAATATTTTCTATATAATGGTATTTTATTTATATTTTTTTGACATTAAATAATTTAAATTATTTATGACACAATGATGATGCAGTAATTACCTAATTAATGAAATATTAAAATAATTGATATTATAAATATCCAAATAAATATACCATGAGTCCTTTTATGAAGTCCACTAATTTTATAGATTAATATGAAATATTAGGGTTGGTTAGATGAATTTACTTCTAATTAATAATGCTGTTATGAATTTAGAATATACAAAATACCAAATAGTGTCAAAATTGACATAAAATAGTTTTTAAAACAAATATTAAATTATTAATTGATATTATATTCCTAAAAATCTAAGGATCATCCGAAAGACTTATATAATGATATATGTATCCCTAATAAACCATTTTTGGTTCTCTTGGAAGTATATAGTAATTTTATTAACCATATAATATAAAAATACAATGAGACATGGTAAATGTCAAACTATTTAACTAAGCGTTAAATCTAAGAGATAAAGTTAATATAGTGACCCAAACCTGTTTGAAACCTATTGGTTGAGTGGTTTTCAACGTATCCCCACCGTAAAATATAAATAATCCACTTTGGAGCCATTAGAAACCGAAAATTATTTTATTATAAAATAATATTTCTAGCTTTTCCTAAGGTTCCCCTCACTCTTCTTGTAAAAGGGCACTCCCCCTTCTCTCTAATTCACACCTTCAAAGCCATTTGGATCAGCCAAACTCTTCCCAAATACCCTCTCAACTATCCTCCCTTAATACTAGAGGCATTTCTTTAGTCAAAAAGCCAACCTAAAGAGCCCTTTTGATCAAAGCAAAAAGAAGAACCTGAAGAAGAGGTAAATATTTCATCACCTCTTTCAAGTTCCATTCTTCTTCCCCTTTTTATTTTTTTGTTATTTATATTCTAAAATAATAGCTCCAGTATATTTTACATACTATGATGTTATTGTAAATATGGTACAACCATATTCATTATTTTATATATTATTTGAATGACATGTCACCATACGTGCGTACGTACGACTTAACATCTCCACGTCGTGGTGTAATTGTTATTCAATACATCATTATTTGGATGGGTATAATAATGATGTGTAATTGATGTAAATAATAAATATAACATGATAATTATTCCTTATATATGATATACCATCCAATTATATATTATTTTAAAATCAAAAAAATGGTATTGTCGCTCGTGCGTACATACAGATTACCGTCTCCACGAACGCGATGAGATTCATTCCCCATCGTATCCACATAAGATTAATTTTCATTTGATGATTAAAAATAATGTTTAAAGACTTTATTTCATTCTGGATATGAATCAGATACATCCTATCCATAACAAATATGACTCACATAACAAAGAATATAAAGAAAAATGAATCTGTTAACACCCGAAACTACAATAATACTAAGATATTATTAACAAAACAATGTTAAAAGATCATATATTTTATCATATTAATGTATATGATTATTTTATAATTTAATAAAAATTATTTCACCATTATACAGGAGGTTAAACTACCCTCAACCAGGGAACAGTACAAGGTAAGGGTTAATTTCACAATCTCTTTATTATCCGAGGTTGTTTTTACGTAAGTATCTGCGGGGACCTCTTTATCATCCACATACATGTTTCTTAAAAACATATTTTAAATCATTCTTAATATTTTATAGCATACGGTTTAAAGTAATTTTTACCCTTTTTTGACTTTTTATAATATGTTTATAAAGAAATATTTTTGTTGTTTTCCAAACAAGGTCTTTTTTAACCTTTTCGACAGAATTAAGGAAAGAATGTCTTTTTTAACTTATACGGTGGGTGAGACTATTTTCTGTAGTTATAACATTGTTGAATCATAACTTACAAGATTATAAGAATATTTTCAAAGTAAATGTTTTAATTTATAATTATTTTACTTTTAAATTTTTTCAAAAAAAGAGATATCTCTCTCAAATAGTTTTGATTTCATCTATGTCAACGTCCTTTGATAGATTTTATGCTTATTTGAATTTGATTTATTATGATACAAAACATCCATATTGTAATGAATGTTTTGTGATATTTTTGACTGTGGATGTGTTATTTTTATACCATTCATCGTTTATGGAGAAAGTATTGACATTTCGTATGCTAGTTTTAATAAGAATGTTTATGTTATGATTAAACCTGTTCATATGAGGAATGCATTGGACTTAGTATGTGACGGGTGGATCCCGCTATAGCTCCTCGATGAATCGGTAGTTTTAATGAGACAAACTAGTGTCTTGGCATAAGGCCTTGACTATGTGGTTATGATAGTCTGGAATTATGCATTACATCATTATAAAAGTGGTTATTGATAATTCATATGATTATTAGACAAGTAGAATATCCATGTGAATAAGTAAATGGCATTATTTCATTTTATTTTTTCCATGTTATGCTGAAGTTCAAGTTTAAACAACTTTTGTTTTAGTTATACATTGCCTTAATTGTTTATGCTTACTTATGAAGTTTTTCGCTATATTGTTATCCTTACTGAGAATTTGAGCTCACCCCTTTCTTTGTTTCATTTTTTCCAGGATGTGAATGAGTATTTTATGACTGACCTGCAGGCATAGTCTAAGGGGATATGAGTGTCAACTCTAGAGACTATGTTTTTTTTGTTTTTTACTTTATGATGTAATGTAAGACTTATTAGTGTATCTAGTGTTTCCAAGGATACTAAACTAATTGGTATTTTGAGACTTGATCTTCTGTGATCATGAAAATGTTATGTAATAATGCACCGACTCTGGGTAACTAGGGTCGGGGCGTTACAGTTGGTATCAGAGGAAGTTTAGTAAAAAACATGGAAGCTAGATTTAGATAAACTATGATTAGGACACATAGACCTAATATAGACTTTGAGAATTAGTATATAAGAACTTCCTAGATTTTTTATAATGTAGAGATTTTGTGAGTTTTCCAAGCAATAAAACCCTGTATGGATATGAGCAGGTAGAGGCGGATCTTCCACAGATGTATGTACCTAGGGGTAAAACTCGAAAACCCCACTTTAAGCTAGACTCGAACGGGAACTGGTGCACAACAACGGGCCTTGCAACACTCTTGGTTACGACACTCCCAGTGTATATGCTTAGGATAATTCTCATTTTCTTTACAAAACATTATGAAGGGTTTATGAGTATATACGTACTCAAAGAAAACATTTTTATGATTATAGATAAAGTCCATAAACTAGTCAATTTATGTTAAGTGTTTGACAAGTTTGGATTTATTTATTGCGATTCATAAACTAATCTACTGTATGCCATTGTTTAGAAATGGAGCCTAGTGGAAGGAATGGAAAACATATAAATGCACACAATCCATGTAGGGATTCTCCTCCTACTCAAAATAATTATAGTGGAGCTGGTGATGCAACTGGTGTTGATCAGCTAATCACTATACTATGACTACTCACTCAGGTTATGAATAATAACCTTACCCGTATGGAGCACCCTGATCCGCAGCATGGAAGATCAATGTTATATCGCTTCCTAAGGAAACAAACACCAACATTCAATTGGAGTACAAATCCATTAGTGGCTGAGAAATTAATAAATTCCTTAGAGAAAATATTCCATGCCTTGGGGAGTAGTGAAAGGGAAAAAATTATCATGGCAGTTTACCGCCTCACTAGAGATGCAGATCAATGGTGGTCATTGATTCAAAATACAAAGGAAGTCGATGAAGTATCAAATATGGAATGGAGGGATTTTAAAGACATTTTCTTAGAAAAATACATTCCTCATGATCATCGCGCATATATGAAAAGACAATTTATAAGTCTGTAACAAAATGAGGATGAGAATGTTGCAAAGTATGAGTCTTACTTTACAAGGTTAGAAAGGAATGCTACAGATTTTATACATAACCCAAGAAGTAAGATTGATCGTTTCTTTTATGGGTTAAAACTGTTTCTTCTTCGAGCAGTAGTCTCACAATCCTTCTCGTCGTATGAAGATATTGTCTCATGTGCTATCAAGACAAAAAAAGAATTATCTAAGTATTACGACTTTAAAGCAAAGCAAGAGAAGAAGAGATCTGCTGATCACTATGGAAATGGAAATAAGGTGAATAATGGAAAAGATGAATATCCAACTTGTAGTAAATGTGGGAAAAAACACCCCAGTACTTGTTTTATAGGAATGGGAGTCTGTTACAGGTGTGGTTAAAAAGGCCACCAAGCTCGTGATTCCAAGGGGGTGAATGAATCTATCGATGTTAAATGCTACAATTGTAGGGAGATGGGACCTTATGAAAATGAATGTTTTAAGTGCCAGGGGAACTTACCTCATAAAAGACCATGGGATCAAGGCCAAGCTTATACGATCACTACTGCTGAGGTTGAAGCTCCAAAAAAAGTGGTGGCAGGTAATTTAATTGTTTCCTCATGTTTAGACAATGATTTATTTGATTCTAGATCATCGCATTTTTTCATATCTTCCCAGTTTTCTAAGAAAATTAGATATTTTAAATTTAATTTAACAATGGAGTTGTCTGCTAAAACTTCTAAGGGAAGTATCATCGCAACAAAGTTTTGTGAATCCATTCCCCTTAGAGCATATAAATGTTCATTATCTACTGATCTCATCGTCATAACCATGATTGGGTTTGATATAATCCTTGGTATGGATTGGATTTTGGACCATGATGTGAAGATTTATTGTAAGAATAAGGAGGTTATGATTTTTGATGATAATGATAAAGAACACCTTATCTTTAGAATAGAATCGTGACCACCTAATTCTTATCTAGATCCACCCCTGTAGCTGAACTAAATTCAATTATTGGGGAGGAAGAGAATGAAATAACTATGGGTGAGGAAAGAAATGTTCAAATAGAGGATGCAACTATTGTGAAAGAATATGCTGATGTATTTCAAGAAGATTTACCTTGACATCCTCCAGAACGAGAAATTGAGTATCCCATTGATTTAATTACAGGATCAAGGCCCATATCAGAGAACCTTATAGAATGGCCACTGTGGAATTAGTTGAACTAATGAAAAATCTAGAGGAATTGAATAATAAGGGATTTATTCACCCTACTATTTCTCCATGGGGATCCCCTGTCCGTTTTGATGAAAAGAAAGATTGATCTATGAGGTTGTGCATTGAATACAGGGAGATTAATGATATAAAAATAAAGAACAAGTATCCCATACCTCGCATTGAGGATTTATTCGACTAACTTCATGGAGCACAATACTTCTCAAAGATTCATCTTTGACCTGGATATCATCAGTTGTGTGTGAAGAATGATGACATTCCGAAAACAGCATTTCAAACCAGGTAAGGGCATTACGAGTTTACACTAATGCATTTTGGGCTGACTAATGCACCCTCTCTTTTCATGGAACTAATGAACAGAGTTTTCAATGAACATCTTTATGAGATTGTAGTGGTATTTATTTATGATATCTTGGTATACTCCAAAAGCTACGTGGATCATGAAAAACACTTGCGCATTATTCTAAAGACTCTTAGAAGACGTGAATTATGTGGGAAGTTTATCAAGTGTGAATTCTGGCTTCAAGAGATTCCTTTTCTTGACTATATTGTCTCTAATTACAGAATCTCTGTTGATCCTTCTAATAAAAGAGCAATCCAATAATGTCTAGTACCAATGATTATAACCGAGGTATGTAGTTTTATTAGTTTAGTATGTTATTATCGATGTTTCGTCCAGAATTTTTCCCGATTGGCTCACCCATTCACGAAGCTCCCACGTAAAGGGGTTAAAATTGTTTGGAAGAAAGAGTGTGAAAAATGTTTTGAATAATTGAAGAGAATATTATTCAATGCTCGTATATTGACTCTAACATCAAGGAATGATGGGTTTGTTATTTATAGTGATGCTTCAAAGAAAGGACTTGGTTGTGTCTTTATACATAATGATAGGGTTATTGCCTATGCATCACGACAGCTAAAAATTCATGAGAAAAACCATCCTAATCATGATCTTGAGTTAGCAGCTGTAATCTTTTCTTTGAAGATATGAAGACACTCTCTATATGGTGAAAAATGTGAGATTTATACTGATCACAAGAGTTTGAAGTATATTTTCTCACAGAAAGAACTCAACAAGAGGAAAAGAAGATGGCTTGAACTACTCAGGGATTATGATTTCACTATACACTACCACCCGGGGAAGAAAAATAATGTGGTAGATTCTTTGAGCCTAAAAGATCATGGAGTTTTAATCAAGATGAGAGTTGAAAAGGATCCTATATATATGGATCTTGTAAAGATGAATATGGGAATAATCACGGAAGGTGAAACGTCAATAATTTTTCAAATGGTTGCCAAACCATATTTACTAGAAAGGATAAAGAGTTATCAGATAGATGATGAAGATTTTCAAAAGAATATTAAAGCTATGAATGATGGGAGATGGAGTGAAATTGTATATGAAGATGGAATTTTTAAATTTGGGAAGACTCTTTTTTTTACCGATATACCTGATCTAAAAAGAGATTTATTGGAGGATGATCATAGTTCCAATTTCTCTATACACCCTGGTAGCACCAAGATGTATAGAGATTTGAAGGAACAATTTTGGTGGGACAACATGAAGAGGGAGATTTCTGATTTTCTGTCAAGGTTTATATTTTGTAATCAAGTGAAAGCTGGAAGGCAACAGCCTGCAAGAGTTATGGAACCTCTTCCCATACCTGAGTGGAAATTGGATAATATTACGATGGACTTTGTCATGGGACTACCAAAGACTCCTTGAAAGAATGATGCAATATGGTTCATTGATGATCGTCTTACCAAATCAGCACGTTTTCTTGCTATAAGAGAAGATCTACCACTTGAACGTCTAGCAAGACTATATATTAATGAAGTTGTAAGACTTCATGGAGTACCACTATTGACTATTTCTGATTGTGATCCCCGTTTTACATCAAGATTCTAGAAAAGTATTTAGAAAGCCCTGGATACTGAACTTTGTTTGAGTACTGCGTACCACCCCCAAACCGATGGACAATCATAATGGACTATTCAAACCATAGAATACAAGTTGAGATCTTGTTCACTTGACTTTCTGGGTATGTGGGATCAATATTTACCTCTGTTAGAATTTTCCTATAATAATAGCTTCCATTAAAGTATTCAAATGGCACCATATGAAGCGTTATATAGAAAGATATGTCATACACCAACCTGTTGGGATGATGTTGGTGAAAGAAAACTCATAAGCCCAGAACTGGTGGAGGAAACAATGTGAAAGGTGAAGGTAATCCAAAACCACAACAAATTAGCTCAAAGTAGGCATAAGAGCAATGCCAATAACTGAAGAAAGGATTTGGAATTTTATGTAGGGGATCATGTTTTCTTGAAAGTATATCCAGGGAAGGGTGTCATACTTTTCGGTAAGAAGGGAAAATTGAGTGCCAGGTACATCAGACCTTTGAAAATTCTAGAATGAATTGCGGTTGTATCTTACCATTTTTCAATGCTGCCAAATCTCTCCAAATATCATGATGTGTTCCACGTATCACTGTTGAGAAAATACTTGTATGACCTAATGCATATACTCACCAATGAGTAATTAAAACTAGAACCCGATCTGTCTTATTGTGAAGATCCTGTCAGGATTCTTGATACGAGAGAACAAGTGCTGAGAAACCGGACGACTCATCTGGTAAAAGTTCTATGGGGAAACCATAAGATGGAAGAGGCAACATGGGAACCCTAGGAACTTATGATGAAGAACCACCCGAGTCTTTTTATGCAGTAATATTCAAGAAATTTCAAGGAAGAAATTATTTGAAGTAGGGGAGAATGTAACACCCTAACCTTCCACGATACACTTCTCTTTGAATAATATAGTATCGTATGTTGTACGCAACTTCAGGTTCTAACACACCACAACCTATCAAACTAGTCATTATGAATAGTAATACACCCTTTTTTGAAATTTTATAAATTTTTTCTTTCAAAATAGACTTCAGTTTTGGATTCGGAATATCGAAATTAGCTTAGGGTGAATTTTTGGTATTTTTCTGAAAACTTTCAATTTTTTATGAATAGTGAAAAGCACCGAGTTATAGTTTAAAAAAAATTTCTATTTAAATAATTATTTATGTAAATTTATTTTAGGCCAAAATAGACACATAATACCTCTATATGTTCAATGTAATTCATTAGAGTCAATTTATAATAATTTTAGATATATTACATTTATAGAACCTTTCACCCTCTTTTACCCACCTCCTAGGAGAATTTGAAAAATCAAATAAAACATAATTTTACCAGTTCTGTGAGTGGAATTTCAAAAATCCGAGAGACACGGTTAATATAAAGGAGTAAAATTTGGTTCAATAAGATAAAAATAACTTTTGGTGAACACTTACTTTTTTACTTTTGTTTACCACAGTTAAAAGTAAATAGGGTAATTAAGGGTAATAATGATATTATTATTATTCTGACACATGTCCTAATTCTATTGGATAAGTATAGGTCAAACAAAAACAACCTTAGGAATATAATATGAACCTCTTTGTTCCACATGGATCAGATTAGGACACTTATTATTATTTTATTTAAAGAAGAGTTAAAAGAGTTAAAATCAAAGTTTAATAACTAAAACACTTTTAATATTGGGTTATACATAAAGTAAATTAGACTATAAATATTCATTAGAAAGCTCAAAATATTTACTACATAATGGTATTTTATTTATATTTTTGAGACAGTAAATAATTTAAATTATTTATGATACAATGATGATGCAGTAATTACCAAATTAATGAAATATTAAAATAATTAATATTATAAATATCTAAATTATAGAGACCTAAAGCTTGACGTACATGGACATTACATTACATTTTCGGAATACATAATACATAACAAAAACATACACACAAGGATTGTAACAGTTTAGTGTCTTTGGAAACTCAGAACGTAATCTTCTAATCGTGTTGAAAGATCTTCAACATCTCCCATAACGATCTTCCCCTTTTGGTTTTCTTACCTAAAACCTTTATTTAGATCCTGGGAAAAATAAAACATATAAAGGGTGAGGTCAAATGCTCAGTAAGTGTAAGAATGGATAAAATAAAACAAACCATATACATTTAAACTTAAAAACATGAACATAATATTTAAACATCAAAATCTTGAGCAATGAGATAAAACATGGCAGTACGTAAGGCATAGATCATAATGGATCATCAATCATTATAAAATAGCATAGTAATAAAGCATGTAATTGTGAAATCCATTAAGCACATGTAATTATTTCCATATTATCCAAGGCATTACTTCCATTTCCATCTTAGTGGACAAAGTCCCTTTCTGAATCGAGTTCACTCCTCGTTTCAGTCCTGTAACACTGAACCAGATTAACTTACCATTCCAGCCATGTCTATCTCATGAGATATAAATCATTACCCAATGAATTGGAGGGAGATATAGGTCCCACCCATCTCATAATGAAATCATTCTTACTTGTGCCACAAAATAAACATACATCATTCATAAGAACACAATAAATAAAATGGGTTTCATAAACATCATCCCATCATCACATAATCCATATAAAAGAAATGGATATAATTTAATAATAAGAAAATTGAAACCATGTAAATAATAGAGACATTATACTTGAAACATACACATATGAAATAATGTCATCTTAGATGGAAAATGGTTTTGATAAAACACTTGAAATGAATTCTTGAGGAAAATATCCTTTCTTCTTCAAAATCATTTTCTTTTCACAAAATGTCATGAAATTTTAAAAGAAAAGGATTTTGTTGAAAATAGTCATGAAATATTTTTTAGGAAGCTTCATGAAAATAAGGCTTTATAAAAACATAAAAATCTGTTCATTCCGTATAAGTTAAAAATAACAATCTCCTCATACTTTTGTCAGAAAATTCAAAAAGTACCTCATATGGTAAACAAAAGAAAGATTCCTTCCATGCGATGTGGTAAAAGTAAGAAAGGGGTAAAAATGTATTAAACATAAATGGAAGGAAAGTAAACATTTTATGAAAACATTTTGAGAGCATATGGAGATGGATAATAAACATAACCCCCAGTAAATACTTACGAGTAAAAAATCTCGGATAATAATGAGATTTGAATAATTATCCCTTACCTTAGGTTTGATATGATTCATATGGATCCGAACCTCCTGTATAATGATTTAAATAATGTAATTGACTTATTATATAATAATATTCATTATTATGATATCATATATGTTTCACTTATGACAATATGTTACCTGTTCTTTTGTAAATTCCATGTTAAAGCAGCGTTTTGGGTAAAATCATTTCATTTATCATATGTGTTTCGACTTGTCGTTCTTGATATTATTACTTATATCCGGATTTAAATAATTCTAGAATGTAAAACATTATTTATATATAATATATATTCATCATATACATATATATTATATATTGAAAAAAGGAATGAAATACACTGTTCATGGAGACGGTAGGCCGTACGTATGCATGAACGTTGTTTTCGTTTCCTTATTGAATTAAATGAAACTAAATAGATGACATACATATATAAATACATAAATCCAGTAGAATTATTATTTCATATATTTCATTATTATTCATTATATAAACTTTATGATCATTCATGTATGGTTAACATGGAGAATGAATCTCATCGCGTAGTGGAGGTGGTAGTCCGTACGTACACACGAGCGATGATATCGTTCCCATAATTATTGAATAGAATTGGATTGGATGGTATAATATATCAAAATCATTATGATGTTATAATAACCATATATAGTTATTCTTTACACCATTATACCCATCCATGTAAGGTGATGGTGGAAAAACAGATTACACCACAGAGTGGAGACGGTATTCCGTAAGTACGCACGTGCAGTGATTTTGTTTTCCGTAGGATGGATAGAATGTGAAATAGGGTTATTTAATATTTATAATAACATATCCATATATTAGGGATACTGATTTTATTACTTCATAATGAAACAACTAAATAATAAGAAGTGGAAGAATAAATAAAGTTGAAAGAATTGGTAATGAACATTACCTCTTCTTTGAAGCGCCTCTTTGAGACCTCCTTTTAGGGCACTAAAATATGTCTTTTAAGAATACAAAGACCTCTAATATGTTTCTAGGAAAGTGTAGAAGAGAATGTGTCAGGTTTTTTCCTATCTTGAAGGCTCAAAGTGGTGTGAGGAAGAGAGGGAGGAGGTGCCCTTTTATAAGGGAGGAGAGGGGCACCTTTGGAAAAACTCAAAATATTATTTTATTATAAAGTCATATTCGGTTTATAATAGCTCCAAATTGATTTATTTCTAAGCTAAGGTGGGTATGGGTCGAAATTCTCTCATCAAATATAATTTAGACAAGTTTAGGTTTCTATTTTAACATTATCATTTAGATTTAACTTTAAGTTAGATAATTTAACTTTTATAGTGTCTTCTTATTTTCTTACACTATAAGGTTAATAAACATACTATAACAAGAAAAACAAACCCCAAGTTGTTTATTATTAATATATATAACCTTATCTAATTCATTTGGCCAAAACTTAGATATTTAGGAATAAAATAACACTTAATAATATAATATTTGTTTTAAAAACTATTTTATATCAATTTTGACACTATTTGGTAATTGATTTTGGTGAAAATCATAACAGAAATATTAGTTCGAAAAAAGTTAATAAAATCAATAATAACATGTCATAGTAACCTATAAAATTAGTGTAATTCATAAAAAGTCTCAAATTACATTTATTTGGGTATTTATAACATCAATTATGTCAATATTTCATTAATAAGTTAATTACTGCATAATCATTGTGTCAAAAATAAATTAAATTATTTAATGTCTAAAAATTACAAATAAAATATAATTATGTAGGAACTATGTTGACGCTCCTTTCGTCACAGAATCTAAATATCAGAAAAGGGGAATATTTGAGTCCAATGTGATTCATCCTTTGAGGAAACATCAAAAATCGACAAAGGGATGAACAAGGAGAACATTACCCATAGGTCATGCAAGTTCCCTCATGGTCGCGCAAGTACACTTGCGCGCCGCCTAGTGGTCATGCAAGTCTACTTGCGCGACATCTTATGGTCGTGCAAGTGACTTGCGCGACCTAAGTGGTAACCGCCCGGTAACCGCCCGGGGTCTTCTCCTGTCTATAAATAGACCCTGTGGGCCCCCCATTCTGGAGGATCTTTTTCCAGAAACTCGGATTGAAGCTCCCGACGCCCAAGTCTCTTCTCAAAGCTTCCGGAACACTTCTAAGGTAATTTCTTACCTAGAATGGAAGATCTAAAGAGAAGAAGGAAGGCCTAAGTGTTGAAACTTATCAAACACTTGCGCGCCGACTTATTTCCTTCAATATAACTTGCGCGTCCCTTTTCTGGAAGAACCTAAAGAGGATTCTAAAGGGTTTAAAAAAGAGTCGCTCAAGTATTTCAATGCTGGTTGAAAAATCGCGCAAGTACACCATGTGTCGCGCAGGTATACCTGCGCGACCAACACTTGCACGCCCACGGAAGACTTGCGCGCCTTCCAAGACTTGCGCGCCCCTATCTTTTTGAGTGCCCATCTTTCCCATTTTACCCCTCTTAAGCCATTTCACCTTTCCTTTTCAAGATTCAGTCTTCAAGACACTCTTCAAAGCCATTTATGGCATGATTTCTTGATTTGACTTCCTTATCTGAAAGGAATTCTTTGGAATATCTCTCAAAACCTAGTGATTTAAAGATCCTTATGTCACTAATTATGGAGAGTTCATTCATTTAACCTCATCCTTTAAGATGAGAGAATCCTTAACCTGGGTCTCCTTTTTTTTTATGAATAATCCCCAGTTATAAATCCTGTAATCTGGGCATCCTTCTTTAGGAGTAAGCCCCAAATTCTTAAAGTTCCCAAACTTGGGCATCTTCCTCAGGAGTAAGCCCCAAACCTTAATCCCTAACCTGGGTCTCCTTTTCAGGAATAAGACTCAGTCATAATCTTGGGATTCCTTTTCAGGAGTAAGCCCCAAGTCCCCTAACCTGGGCCTCCTTTTTAGGAGTAAGTCCCAGTCATAATCTTGTGTTTCCTTTTCAGGAGTAAACCCCAAGCCCCCTTAAATTTCTCTTAACCAGTCCTAATTTACCCTTGATTTGGGTTTCCCTTTCAGGAGTAAAACCCAACCATAAGTCCCCTCCTAACTTGGGCATCCTCCTTAGGAGTAAGCCCCAAGATTAGAGTATTCAAAATCTTCATGAAGCACATATAACTTTATGGACCCTGTTCTTGGATTTTCTCCCTAAAAGTGAATCCTAAACCTTCATCTATCTGGGCAGTCATACATACATAAGCCCCAAACAAATTCTTATGATTGCATCTTTCATGGCACAATTGTCTAATTTTTTACCAACACCTCTTGTTTCTCACACCGAGCATGACTCACGTGAGCTTAGAGTGTAAAAGTAATTATGAAATTCTTCTTTGAGACATCAATCATAAACATCATACTCCATTACTCGAACTACGTGGGTTCGGATTCCTTTTCCAAAAACAAAGGATATGTAGGTAGCCCATTTTTTGGGTTCGATCCCAACTTTGAAATAATCCCTGTCCTTCTGAATGACGATAAACTTCAAATGCCCCACTGAGTGGCTTTAAAACCAGCCTGGTCATCATAATGACCAAGAGACTTTTATATAAATGTTTTGAAGGATACCATTGACCAAGAATCTCTAAACAGATATAGATGATTCTCTATTGATGAAGAACCTCGAATACATATAAAAGATTCTCTAAATTTCTTGCATATTTAATCATTGATTGTTAAAACTAAAGGAAAGAACATTTTATACTTGGTAATGTAATAAGGATTCACGAACATAACTTAAATCTATAAAGAGAGTCCCGGAGTAGACAATAATTCCCCTCAAAAAGGTGTGATGAGTCCGACCTCCCATCCTCTCGACCAATGCAAATTCCTAAGCCTCATCAGTCCACAAGCTAATGAGTGCCTGCCTTTGGAAAGTAGGTCCAAACGGATGTGGAATCATTGGATGTTTCCGGTTCTACGAACAAACCCGCTAGAAACCGATCGGAATGTTTGAATCTCCCGTCCAGGAGGTCATCCCCGAAATCTGTGAGGAAACAAAAATGGTGAACCCGACATGAATCCTTAACCAAGTTAAAGTGATATTCTTCTTATTTGTTAGGCCCCTTGGGCCAACAAAGCAATCATTGACATGTGCTCATCCAAAAGATGCAGTGGCCGGATTCATCTTGATTATGTCTGTTATATGGAATAGGAACTCTTTTTCTCAAGATCTTCTGCAAAATGGATTTCATTAAATTCACCTCTGTGAATACTGCTGCTGTAAACACCTCTATTGTGAGGTCTGCTGCTGTGAAAACCAATGCTACTACTCCTGCTGGAACGTCGTCCGCTCTGAGGATGACATCACCAACTCAGCGTCTTCAACACTGGGTTTATAATGCACTGGTTAAGGAGTACCGTCGCAACGGTACTATCCCAACTCTGGAGGCCGCTCGTCAAGCCCTCCAAGTTAACAACTCTACCTGGTCGTCCGGACAATGGCGGCCAGCGATCAAGAAGCAGGTGGTGCTGACTACCGTCTCCAACCGTTTCGGGTCGTTATCCCCGGAACGCAATTTCCATTCACTCCCTTACTCTGAGGAAGTGAATGAGCAGGTCCCGCAGGACCTTAATTCAAAAATACAGGAGTCCTTCCCAAGGGCTCCCATCAACAATCGTCGCCAGACTCGTGCGGTAGTGCACCCTCAACATGATGAGGGTACCGACTCCAGGCATTCAGCTCAGGTTCCTCGAACCCGAGCATGCAATATGAACCGCCAGAGACGGAATCCGGTGAAAAATGGGCAGGTTGTCATCCCTGCCATCTCCGGAGAAGTCCACCAACCTAACTTGGTGGCGAACAACGAGCAGGCATACACACCTGTCCGTTTTAATTCCGCTGTCCAGCAGACTCGTCTGGCAGCATCACGCCAATCCCGCCAGGCAATTCTGGCGGAGTACCATAGGCAGGAACATACACCTGCTTATACATCACCAGTTAGTCAGCAGACTCGTCTGACTACATATGATGGATCTCGTCAACCGCGTTTGACAAAGTGTAATCAGCAGGCACATACACCTACTAATACTAATCAAGCCTACCAACAGTCTCGCTTGGTAGCGCACGGAGAAGTCAGTCGGAAAGCCCCGACGACAAACAGGTGGAAGACTCAACTCTGCCTCCACACTTGAGTACTTTCAGGATTCACTGACAGGAAAAGGAGGACAGGAGCAGGCACATACAGCTACTCCAAGCCCGGAATGGACGTATATCCCCGTTCCGGCGGCTGAAGTCACCAAACATATTTTGTCAATGGTGAAAGAGCATAAGCAAATTCCTGCTCATATTCTGGATGCTTGCCAGGATATCATAACAGCTTCAGCATCATCTCAGGGACAGACACATAAATCTATCCCTAGTAGTGGAGTGACACATCAACGATTCACTCCGGAACAGACACATACATCTGTTCCAGTCCAAGAGGGTTATGGGGCATACTCCCCCATATCAAATGGACAACCAAGTCAGGCACATACACCTGATTTGAGTGGAGATCGTCAGCCTAACCTGACCATCTTTCCTGATCAGGCACATACACCTGCTCATAGTAACCACTTTCGTCAACAAGTGGTTTCTAAATTGAGTAAGAAGGCATCTAAGAAAAATATCTACCCAGCACAGTCAGGAGATCAAAGGCCAATCTGCAACAAGGCCTTGCTCGATGCTGGTGTTCTTGAAGCCCTCAGACATTTATCTGTCGGAATTCAAGATTCTACTCCCTCAGTTCTCAATAACGGGAACATTAATTTTGAAGGTCTTCAACAGACACTTCCTCATGAAGGCTTGCTTCATGAAAGTTCGGTCAATCTTGAAGTTTCTTCTTCAGATGAGAGCCACAAGAACCCTCTGTGTGGTCAGAAGACCAAGGAGCAAGAGATTTCATCTTTTTCTATAACCATTCATGATGGTCCTCCTCATGGTGATGAACTTCGCTGCGAAAGTCCTCTCCGCAGTAGTGATTCACGTTGTCTCGAAAATTCTTTAGAAGGCAATGTAGTGAAGAGAAAGCCCTCCTATCTCGAGGCACTTGAAAACGTAAAACCAGTCATGTCTGATGCTTTACTATCGGCAGGTGAAACTCTTTCTCCATCAGAAGATATCCTGGGGTTCAGGTTATTCTCCGAACCATCCCTGGGTCATTTATCTTCCAGCATGAATAGTGATTTCTCTACCAATCTTGTTGAAACCGATGAAGCAACAAGGAAACACCAACTCTAGTCCAAACAGGTAGAAGAATCTTTATTTAAAGATAAAGAGGAAATGCTGAACATGAGAAAAAAACTGGAAAAAGTTGAAGTACCAGTCATGTTTTGGCCTTTGGCAGACTCCCATTACGACATTCCAAAGATGTTGACGGATGATGGAATCCATGATATTCGTCTCAACATATGGAAGACTCTTTGTGAATTTAAGAAGAAAGTATTATCTTACGGTGATTATGAAAATCATATTAAGATAATAGATGGGTTACAACGCCAGATTGATTTGGCATCTTTATCAGTCTCTCGGTATCCGAAAGCTGAAAAGCAACAAAGAACCCTTCAACGTTCATGCCTTGGCGCACTAAGAAAATTGCATCAGTTAATTGCCAATGCTCCATCTAATGTTCATATCAGAGGATGGGGTGTTCACGGAGCACTACATTTCACAGTGCTTTCCAGTCAGCAAAGCCCTCCGAAAATGGTCTCATGCAATGTTATTGCCCATGGCCGGCCACAGTCAATGGGCTTTGTTCATAATCAAAATCTTGCTCAAGAATAGGCTTCAACTAGTTCCTCTCAAAATCAAGTATATAGAGAACAAGTTGTTGAATTTCTCCTACATCGAGCAGGCGAGAATATTGCACAAGCCTCTCGTCTGGAGCAAACACGTCATCAAATGACAGAAGTTTCGGAAATCATCCAACGGTCTGTTGAACCAGGTGATAATAGTGGATACAGGTTAATGCATCCAGCTAATTTCCCAACTAAGATTCGCAAGATCAAGAGAGATTTTAAGAAGATCTCATACATAGCATGTCAAGAGACACCCCAGCTTGTCAGACTGGGGACTTCTCTAAACCAACCCTCAGAGTCAACAAATGGGATTCGAGGAGTTGAGCGGAAGCAGCAGGAACATCCCCAGTCCACCAGACTGGGGACTTTTTCAAATCCTCAATACCTCCCTCAGAGAAAGTCA
Source organism: Viscum album (assembly GCA_963277665.1). Classification (NCBI taxonomy): domain Eukaryota; kingdom Viridiplantae; phylum Streptophyta; class Magnoliopsida; order Santalales; family Viscaceae; genus Viscum; species Viscum album. The sequence goes on from OY728166.1 coordinate 1,319,427,736, forward strand.
GTATTCTCTCAATTAGGGAATAAGCCTCAAGTGGAACGAAGATCCAAGCTATCAGGAGATTCTCTCCAAGTGACGGTTCTCCAAGAAGTTCCTGAGGGATCAAGTCAACGGAATGCCATGTCTCATCATGGACATGGAAGAAGACAATATCACAGAAATGCTGATAGAAAGGATTCCATGCAATATGCATCCATTAATTCCATCAATGCCGTTGCTGCTGATTCACCAGATGAGGCTCAACCAGAGGGATCAGACGAAGAGGTTCCCACTCAAGAAGTTGCGCACACAGACCTAAATGAAGAAGGTGTGCGCACACGTAATCAAAGGCTTATCCAAAATCTGAGTATTCCTTCAAGTAACCCACTTCCCCCTCTCCGAAAAGGATCCAATAGGGGGAAAGGAAAGAATCAGGTTACTTCTCACCCTTCCTCTGAAGGAGGTCAATCACTCTCATTAGAGAAAAGGTTTTCACAACAGGAGGAAGAAATGAAAGAATTAAGAAGGTTGAATACAGAACTACTTCAGAGTAGTCTTCTTCTTAAGAATGCTGAAGTCCGACAGCCGAAGGAATTTGTTGTAACTACTGAGATGGATTAGGAATATCCTCCTTTATCAGTACACCCTCATAGGTCTAATCCTACGGGTCAAACGCAACAACGGTTGGCAGCACTACCATCAGTTGCAGCACCAACCACCACATCTGTCCAAGCTCCATTCATTGCACCTACCCAAAACCAAGTTCAACCTGATGTTTCTCAAAAGTTAATAACTACTATTGAGTCATTAACATCTCGGTTAGAAACTATAAAAGGGAAACGGGCGCAAGTTCAACCTGAAAAGAAAGTTTACCCTGAATGGGTAGATTCAATTTCTCCTCCATCCAGTTTTGGAAACCCTGTTTTCCCTACTTTCAATGGATCAGGCGACCCCGAACAACATTTGACGCATTACGTGTCTTGTTGTGATCCTATGATGGGAACTCCAGAGCAGCAAGAAGCAGTGAAACTCAGATGCTTCGTGCGAACCTTGCAAGGACCAGCTTTTGTCTGGTATACAAGCTTGCAATCCCGGTCAGTCATCAGATGGGAGGATCTTCTTCAAAAATTCCTTCTTCAGTTTAGCTCAACTTTGCCAAAAACGACATTTTTCGATCTTACAAACTGCAAGCAAAGGGAGAATGAAAGAGTCTATGATTTCATTGCTCGTTGGAAGGGATTAACGTATTCCCTGAGTTTAGCACTCCCTTAGGAGGAATTGTTGCCAATCTATGTGGCAAATTTGCGTGACGAATTACGCACACCATTGATCCCTGTGAAATACACAGGAGGGTTTCGAGACCTTACTTAAATCGCTCAACAGATTGAAGATTCCATTATACAGGCTAAGGTAAAATCTCGTATAATTCCATCAGCTCCAGGAAGGAGAATGGGTAAAGCGGAAACTGCTATATTTATGCTTAAACAAGCACCTGTACCTATTTCTACTTCAAAACCTTCATCTTCTCGAAGGGCTCCACCTCCTGAACGCCAACAACAAAGGCTGTTTCATCCAAATGATAAAAAAGATCAACGACGAAAACAATTTGAGGATATGGAGAGTAAAACATACTCTTTCCGAAGTGAGCAAGTTCCTGGTTACTTCATTTCAGCTCTGGAAAATAATTTGGTTCAATTACCAGTGCCCAAGAGGCCAAACAAGGAAGGAGATGAAAACCGTCCCAATTGTTGTCCCTTTCATCAAATGTTGGGGCATCCCATCCAGGAGTGTTTTATCTTTAAAGACCTCCTGCAAAAGATGGTCAACTTGGGACAAGTCAAATTGAAGTGTTCTTCAGCTCATGTAGTGTGTATTACTGCTACAGATCCAGAGGAAGGAGGCGAGTGGCAGGAAGTCAAAAGAAAAACTGCGAAAAAATATGATGATTGGATGGTCAGAAAGACAATCAATCGGACACATTTCATTTTGCGAACACAATTGAAGAAGCCAATTGTGTCTCCTACAAAAGCTGCAGTAAAGCCTCCATCAAAAGACAAATCCTCAAAAGGACAGCGCAATTCAAAGAAGAAAGAGGAATCAGGAGAAGATGAGTATGTATCAAAGCCTAAATTGTCTTTGACTCTGGAAGATTTCATGCCATCTACTTCAAATCCACGGACACCATCCCACCAAACGGCATAGCCTAAACAGGCTAACCAGGCAGAGTCTTTATCAGACGAAGAGTTAATCTTTGGTTCTGTTAATATGATTCAATTAACAGATCCATATTCCAGTCTTGATGAGCCTGAATTCCCTGTATCAAATAAGGGAATCCGAGGAGGTTCTAGAGGTTCAGGATACAGGGGAAGACGTGGATCTTTCCGAAGACACTACTCTAATTTTACCCATGCTAGCACTGTATATGCAGCAGAAACTCGTGGTAGAGCCCTTCAGCGAGCTCAAAAAGAACAAGCAAGTTCTTCTGCCAATGGCCAACTCAGTTTTGGCACAGTTATTTTGGAATACCGATTAAAGGTTCCATCTTCTTTATCTCAGCAAGTAAATGGATCAAATCAGTCTAATCTGCCAAAACCAAGGATGTTGCCAGCTTCAATACAAGATGCATCAGCTTCCAAAGCATCTGCTTCCAAGGTACCTGCTAAACCGCATATTCCTATTGGGAAACACAGACCTCTAGATCAAAAGTATGATATATTGAAACACTTGGCCCATGTACCAGCCAAGTTATCAATTTTGGATGCTTTGAATCTGTCAAAAGATCTTCGGGAAGCAATCATCGAAGCTTGGTCAAGTCCTCAGGAGTTTGAAGCTGAAATTGTTGCAGCTGAAATCTATCACATAGAGAATAATCCTGCAGAATGCCATGCAGTGATATCTTTTACTGATAAAGATGAAGATGATGTTGTGCATGGGCACATAAAACCTTTGTACTTATCTCGCAAAGTCAATGGTGTAGATGTTCGAAGAGCTTTCATTGACAATGGTTCAAGAGTCAACCTCATGCCCATTCGTACACTTCGTCGATTGGGCCTCATGGAATCTGATTTATCTCCTTCTACCATGATGTTACAAGGATATGATAAAAATGAACAAGAACCACTGGGAGAAGTTACACTCAGAACTCAGTTTGGAGATCTTGTATCCAATTCGGATTTCATGATTGTTGATCAAGACTCATCTTTCAATATCTTGCTTGGAAGACCCTGGCTACATCAGCATGAAGCTATTCCTTCATCATACCATCAATGTCTCAAATACTGTTTTGATGGTCAAGTTGGAACATTGTATGGTGATAAGTCCCCATTCAAGACATGTGAGTCTCAATACATTGAGGCGGAATTTTATCACATGAAGGGAAGAGAAAAATCTACAATGAAGGAAATTACCAAAGTTAATGCTCCATATGGTTTGGAGAAAATTCCAATAAATCCATTTTCACATATGAGTACAGATTATGTGTTACCTATCAGTCAAATTGAAAAAATTGGCCCAAATCAAAATACTCTTATGGAAAGATCCATAATGTCAATTACGGCGATCGAGCCAGACAACATGGAAGAAATTGTTAACCTACCAAGCAGTGATGAAAGCATAAGTGGTGATAAAGTCCAAAAAGTCTATACTTCGCTAATCAGGCCAGAAGAAGTTATAGCAACACTAGAGGTGAATAATGATGTCGATTCTCGATCCATCATCTCCTCTTTATTTCCCAAAGAAGACCCTTTATCATCAATAGGGTCAGAAATGGAAGCTTCTTCTTCAAAATGTGAAAATTTTGACATCTCTTATGATCATGCGAATTTCGTTTTTTCATCTACTTTGCAAGTAGAAACGGAAGAAATAACACATGATGAAGAGGAAGAAGAAGATCTTAGAGATGCTCCTCCAGCATTTGAAGAGGGTATCTCTACCATTGTGGATGAACTCAGAGAAGTAAATCTGGGTACAAAGAAAGATCCGCGCCCCACTTTAATTAGTACGGCCATGACCCTTGAAGAGCAAGAGATGTATATTTATTTTCTAAAGAAAAATAAAGATATTTTTTCTTGGAATTATACAGAAATTCCTGGGCTTGATCCCGATGTTGCTACTCATCATTTTGGTTTACCAAAAGAACATCGAGGTTTTAAACAAGCCGCGAGAAGAACACATCCAACCTATGCTTCCAAAATTGAAGATGAAGTGGATAAGCTGATCAAAGCCAACTTCGTCAGAGAAGTTCAATATCCCAAGTGGTTGGATAATTTTTTCCCTGTAAAGAAGAAGAACGGACAAATTAGGGTTTGCATCGATTTCAGAGATCTTAATCGGTATTGTCCTAAAGATGATTTCCCAGTTCAGATTATAGAACTCTTAATTGATGCGACGGCTGGCTATGAAGTACTTTCTTTCATGGATGGATATTCTGGATATAATCATATCCGAATGGCCCCAGAAGATGAGGAATATACAGCCTTCAGAGCTCCTCAAGGTGTGTTTTGTTACCGGGTGATGCCCTTTGGTTTAAAGAATGCAGGTGCAACATATCAACGCGCCATGCATCGTATCTTCAAACCTCTTTTAGGGAAGTTTGTTGAATGCTATGTAGATGATTTGGTGGTTAAATCTAAACAATTTTCTAATCACTTGGCTGATTTGGATGTCATATTCCACAAGCTTCGACAATATAATTTAAAGATGAACCCCTTAAAATGTGCTTTTGGGGTAACCTCAGGAAAATTCCTCGGCTTTGTTGTACGCCATCGTGGTATTGAATTCGATCCTGAGAAGACCAAATCAATCCTTGGTATGTCACCTCCTCATAATTTGAAAGAATTAAGAGGAATTCAAGGACACTTAGCCTACATTCGGCGTTTCATCGCTAATTTGGCAGGCAAAAGTTTACCCTTTACCAAATTATTGAAGAAAGGAGTCACTTACCAGTGGACTGAAGAATGTCAAGAAGCATTTGATGTTCTCAAGAAATACCTCTTGAGTCCACCATTACTCATGCCACCTGTTGAGGGTAGACCACTTATCCTCTATGTGACAGCTTTATAGTGATCATTGGGTGCCTTTCTCGCTCAAAAGAATGATGCTGGGAATGAAAATAGTCTCTACTATCTCAGTAGAACTATGGTTGAAGCAGAAACCCGGTATTCAAGTATTGAAAAATGCTTCCTAGCATTAATATTTACAGTTCAGAAACTGATACACTACCTGCAACATCATGAGGTCTGATTGGTATCTCGTAATAATCCGCTCAAATTCATCCTTAGTCGTCCAATGCTTACAGTACGTCTGGCAAGGTGGGCGGTTATTCTACAGCAGTTCGATATTCAGTATGTGTCTCAAAAGGCAATTAAGGGCCAAGCTCTGGCTGATTTCCTGGCTGAACATCCTTCAGTGGAAGACACGTATTCAGATATCGAACTCCCTGATGAGGAAGTTTTCTCTATTCAAGAGAGTCCTCAAACATGGGAAATGTATTTTGATGGTGCTTCTAGAAGTCCAACAGGGAAGAAAATGGAAAATCCTAAATTTAACAAAGTTGGTTTAGGAATTGTGCTCATTTCTCCAGATAAGGCAGTGTTACCTTATTCCTTTTTGTTGTGGGAAGGTGGTACCAATAATGAAGTTGAATACCAAGCTCTCATTACAGGCTTGGAATTAGCACTTCAAGCACAAGTGAATCACTTAAAGGTAAAAGGTGATTCAGACCTGGTAATCAAACAAGTCGATGGGGATTATGCCATCAGAAAAGAAGAATTAATCCCTTTGTATGATTACGTCAGAGAGTTAATGTCGGAATTCCCTTCAGAACCGACATTTTCTTATGTCCCAAGATCACAAAATGCTCAAGCTGATGCACTGGCTAATATAGCCACAGCTTTAGCAGATCCAAATCGGGACGAGACAACCATCTGTATTGCCCACCGTCGTGCAATTTCACCTTATGTTCAAGTCAGAACAGAGGAAATTAATGAAATTAGTCCCATTCCTGAACCGTATGGTCATACTACATGATGGATGTCACCTATCAGGGAATACCTTCAAAATGGAACACTTCCACCTGATAGAGCCGAGAAAGAACAAATTCAGCGACGTGTGGTCAATTTTACTCTTTATGATAGCCCAAACCACCTCGAGAAAATTCTCTACAAATGTGGTTTTGATGGAGTTCTCTTCAGATGTATTGATGGTGAAGAGACAATGGCTGTCATAAAAGAAGTGCATGCAGGAGTCTGTGGTGCCCACCAGTCTGGACATAGACTGTCTGATCAAATTCGAAGGCTTGGATACTTTTGGCCTTCAATGATACAAGATTGTGTTAATTTTACAAAGAAGTGTCATTCATTCCAAGTATATGCCAACTTCATTCATAAACCTCCAGAGTTTCTTCATACAGCTAAATACTCATGGCCATTTTCCACATGGGTAATTGATGTGGTGGGACCTTACCCTTCAGCTACGGCCAAGCAGTTTAAGTATATTCTTACTGCTACTGATTTCTTTTCCAAATGGGTAGAGGCAGTACCTCTCAAAGAAGTCAGTTCTAAATGCATTGTTATATTCATCAAGTCTAACATCATTACTAGATTTGGTGTCCCTCATACCATATTGACGGAAAACGGCACCAACTTCTGTTCTTCTGAGCGGCTAATGGCCAGATAGAAGCCTTCAACAAGACTCTTTCAAATATACTGCAAAAGATGGTGGATAAAGATAAGAGGTCATGGCCTGATAAACTCTTTCATGCTTTATGGGCTTATCGGACTACCACTCGCAATGCAACGTGGTCAAATCCATATTCATTGGTATATGGAACAGAAGCAGTCTTTCCAATTGAAGTTCAATTGCCCTCACTCAGAATAGCCATTTGTGATCAGTTATCTACAGATGATCAATCCCAAAAGCGGTTGAATGAATTGGAACAGTTAGATGAGAAAAGATTGTGAATTTTGCACCACTTGGAAATCTATCAGAATCGAATAGCACGATCTTTTAACAAAAAAGTTCGTCTTCGTTCATTCATTCAGGGAGAATTGGTATTGGTTCTCAGAGCACCAATGATACCAGGAAAGAAGCCTCCCAAGCTTGAACCAAAATGGGAAGGACCTTATTCAATACATAAGGTCTACTCCAATGGAGCGTATTCTCTAATCTCAATGGATGGAGAACACATCACGACTCCAACTAATGCCCGATTTCAGAAGAAGTATTTTTTATAAACACAAAATATTGTTCCCAGATCCAAAACAATCACATTGGTTCATGTTTGTCCTACAAGACACTAAACTGTATTATGTCCTATCTACATGACATTAAACTGTACAGAAGTTCCTATATTTTGTCCGAGATGACATTAAACTATATTATGTCCTAGCAACATGACATTAAACTGTGTGGCACTTCCAACGTCCAGCATGACGATAAACTGTAAAAAGTCCCCAGAACTGATATCCTCATATTGGTTCACCTTAGTCCTAGCTACATGACTTTAAACTGTACAGCACCAGTTCGTCCTTGCTATATGACGTTAAACTATACAGCAATGGTCCAGTATGACTTTAAACTGCAACTTCGTCCCACATGACATTAAACTGTGAAAAAGTTCCCTAAACCGTCCAGCATGACCTTAAACTGCATCATCCCTGGTCCATGTATATGACCATAAACTATTTTCAAATCCCTTATGTCCAGCAAGACGTTAAACTGTGACGTCCTAACTACATGACGCTAAACTGGATAAAAGTCCCTCACGTCCGGAAAGACGTTAAAACTATATAATCATCAAAGGTCCAGCATGACATTAAACTGCACCATCCACGGTCCATGAATATGACCTTAAACTATTCGCACTTTCGTCCAACATGACATAAATGGTGTGTTATTTTGTCCTTACTGCATGACATTAAACTGCACAATCCCCCTTTCGTCCAATATGACGTTAAACTGTATTGTCCCCATCGTCCTAACTACATGATGCTAAACTATACAGAAAGTCCTTGATATGTCCTACATGACATTAAACTTTTATTTTGTCCCTGCTACATGACACTAAACTGTGCAGCACCAATAGTCCTAACTGCAAGACTTTAAACTGCATAGTCCCTTTTTTTATGTCCTACATGACATTAAACTATGCATCGTTAAGGTTGTTATTACCTCTTGTTTCTCACACCGAGTATGAATCACGTGATCTTAGAGCGAACATCAACCATAACACTCCCTATGGGCCGCTAACCATGTGTAAGTCCCAACAACATTTTATTTAGATCATTTTCCCCAAGAACAACTTGATCATTAATTCATTCTTTAATTGAACTACACGGACTTTGATCCTTTCCCTCCAGGATGGGTATATAGGCAACCTCCCAAGGTTCAAGCCCAAAAACAATCTCTTCACATCGGTTCAACACCATCTCATATGATGTTGATTCGTGAAACCGCCCCTGGAATCAATATCTTTACATTGATTCACTTTCTTCCTTGTTATATGACGTTAAACTATACAACACTTTTGTCCGGTACGACAATAAACTACAATATTCTTGGATTTCCTCATTTGAGAAGGAACCATTATTGACATTGATTTTTTTTTAAATCATGTTTCATTTTCAAAAGACTACGTGCATACATGGTAATGCCTAAACTTTTTATCTCAGGTTAAACCATCATTGCACTAAAGTCCCCTTTCACCCTTCACATGTACGAACCAAATTTGTACAAAGGGTAGTTCTAGAACAACGTGGACTTGATTCCCATCCCTATGGGATACGTAGGAACATTCGAGTGTCCCTCGAATCCAGTCCCAAGTCTTTTGGTCATAACCACAAATTTCACTTTCAGTCCCTTAGCTGAAAAGTCCTCATGAAAACACACACTGTGTATTCATTATTATGGTCTGAATTCTATGACCCTAAACTAAGATTTCTCATACTTTCATCCTGCACGACGTTAAAATGCATTTCAAGAACTACGTATGGCTTGATTCTCATTCTTATGAGATACGTAGTGAAGTCCAAATTTCAATTCAGGACCCAGCCACAACATGATTATGGTTTTCATTGACCTATGTATCTCTATATACATTGGACAATACCCATCTTTATGTGTTATAATCCTAACCTTAAATATTTTCCGATCTTCATAACCCTTTTCATGACTTCTAGTCACAAAAATTTCAAACTTCTGAGAATTTTTTTGCCTGACTATGCAGCACGTGCCCATAGGTGGCCTTGCATAAACAGTCCACATAACAGACTTGTCAGCCGAAAGATGCTATTTATTTGACCATGCAGCCAATGCCCATAGGTGGCCCTGCATATTTCAACCCCCTAATGGGTTTGTTAAATAATGGTAACTTCATTCTTGGGAAGAATGCCTCTTTTGTCCTTATTTGTCTTAAACGACAGTATGTAGGGATCCGCAAAAACAAATAGCCATCCTTAACATATTTGTCCCATATCCTTTTTCATGATCTGAAAATATTCAAGTCTATGGTTTATTCTTCTTCCCTACGTTGGGGTCAGACCTTCGTAGGAGTGATATTCATCCAGTTCTTCGATATTCTTGTTCGGAAATATCTTCTCCATATTCAAGTACCTCTTTCCATACAACAAACTCTATACTTTAGAAAATTTAAATCTCCATAAACTTTCACTGGCTTTTAGCATTAGGAAAATAAATTTCTGGGAGTTCTTTTGCCTGACTATGCAGCACGTTCCCATAGGTGGCCTTGCATAAACAACCCACATAACAGACTTGTCAGCCGAAAGATGCTATTTATTTGACAATGCAGCCAATGCCCATAGGTGGCCCTGCATATTTCAACCCCCTAACGGGTTTTGTTAAATAATAGTAACTTCATTCTTGGAAACTACTTCTTCTAATGCCTTTTAGCTATTTTTCATATCATTCCTCAGATTAAAATATTCTTAAGCCATAGTTTACATTTTTTCTCTCATACTTGAGTATGGTAATATGTTTTCAGATAAATTATCAAGGAATTGAATCTATTTTAATCTATTTTGGTCAAAGCTATTTCGACCTTAAACATTAGCCCCTTTATGTCCGGCATGCATGACTTTAAACTGCCCACAAAAGACAAAGGAACTCTGAATAAAAGTCAAGTTCCAGCACACTTGTGCGCCGACATCTGTGCACTGAAGACTTGCGCGCCCCCCTTTTCCTTTGGATGGATTCGATTTCCTCAGAGTCAAATCCTCATTTCTCTCCGGATCCAACTCTGAGGGGGGGCTTTTGTTGATGCTCCTTTCATCACAGAATCTAAATATCAGAAAAGGGGAATATCTGAGTCCAATGTGATTCATCCTTTGAGGAAACATCAAAAATCGACAAAGGGATGAACAAGGAGAACATTACCCATAGGTCGCGCAAGTTCCCTCATGGTCGCGCAAGTACACTTGCGCGCCGCCTAGTGGTCGTGCAAGTCTACTTTCGCGACGCCTTATGGTCGTGCAAGTGACTTGCGCGACCTAAGTGGTAACCGCCCGGTAACCGCCCGGGGTCTTCTCCTGCCGATAAATAGACCCTGTGGGCCCCCCATTCTGGAGGATATTTTTCCAGAAACTCGGATTGAAGCTCCCGACGCCCAAGTCTCTTCTCAAAGCTTTCGGAACACTTCTAAGGTAATTTCTTACCTAGAACGGAAGATCTAAAGAGAAGAAGGAAGGCCTAAGTGTTGAAACTTATCAAACACTTGTGCGCCGACTTATTTCCTTCAATATAACTTGCGCGTCCATTTTCTGGAAGAACCTCAAGAGGATTCTAAAGGGTTTAAAAAAGAGTCGCTCAAGTATTTCAATGCTGGTTGAAAAATCGCGCAAGTACACCATGTGTCGCGCAGGTATACCTGCGCGACCAACACTTGCGCGCCCACGGAAGACTTGCGTGCCTTTCAAGACTTGCGCGCCCCTATATTTTTGAGTGCCCATATTGCCCATTTTACCCCTCATAAGCCATTTCACCTTTCCTTTTCAAGATTCAGTCTTCAAGACACTCTTCAAAGCCATTTATGGAATGATTTCTTGATTTGACATCCTTATTTGAAAGGAATTCTGTGGAATATCTCTGAAAACCTAGTGATTTAAAGATCCTTATGTCACTAATTATGGAGAGTTCATTCATTTAACCTCATCCTTTAAGATTAGAGAATCCTCAACTTGGGTATCCTTTTTTTTAGGAATAATCCCTAGTTATAAATCCTTTAATCTGGGCATCCTTCTTTAGGAGTAAGCCCCAAATTCTTAAAGTTCCCAAACTTGGGCATCTTCTTCAGGAGTAAGCCCCAAACCTTAATCCCTAACCTGGGTCTCCTTTTCAGGAATAAGACTCAGTCATAATCTTGGGCTTCCTTTTCAGGAGTAAGCCCCAAGTCCCGTAACCTGGGCCTCCTTTTTAGGAGTAAGTCCCAGTCATAATCTTGGGTTTCCTTTTCAGGAGTAAACTCCAAGCCCCCTTAAATTTCTCTTAACCAGTCCTAATTTACCCTTGATTTGGGTTTCCTTTTCAGGAGTAAAACCCAATCATAAGTCCCCTCTTAACTTGGGCATCCTCTTTAGGAGTAAGCCCCAAGATTAGAGTATTCAAAATCTCCATGAAGCACATATAACTTTATGGACCCTGTTCATGGATTTTCTCCCTAAAAGTGAATCCTAAACCTTCATCTATCTGGGCAGTCATACATATATAAGCCCCAAACAAATTCTTATGATTGCATCTTTCATGGCACAATTGTCTAATTTTTTACCAATACCTCTTGTTTCTCACACTGAGCAAGTCTCACGTGAACTTAGAGTGTAAAAGTAATTATGACATTCTTCTTTGAGCCATCAATCATAAACATCATACTCCATTACTCGAACTACGTGGGTTCTGATTCCTTTTCCAAAAACAAAGGATACGTAGGTAGCCCATTTTTTGGGTTTGATCCCAACTTTTAAATAATCCATGTCCTTCTGAATGACGATAAACTTCAAATGCCCCACTGAGTGGCTTTAAAACCATCCTGGTCATCATAATGACCAAGAGACTTTTATATAAATGTTTTGAAGGATACCATTGACCAAGAATCTCTAAACAGATATAGATGATTCTATATTGATGAAGAACCTCGAATACATATAAAATATTCTCTAAATTTCTTGCATATTTAATCATTGATTGTTAAAACTAAAGGAAAGAACATTTTATACTTGGTAATGTAATAAGGATTCACGAACATAACTTAAATCTATAAAGAGAGTCCTGGAGTAGACAATAATTCCCCTCAAAAAGGTGTGATGAGTCCGACCTCCCATCCTCTCGACCAATGCAAATTCCTAAGCCTCATCAGTCCACAAGCTAATGAGCGCCTGCCTTTGGAAAGTAGGTCCAAACGGATGTGGAATCATTGGATGTTTCCGGTTCTACGAACAAACCCGCTAGAAACCGATCAGAATGTTTGAATCTCCTATCCAGGAGGTCATCCCTGAAATCCTTAAGGAAACAAACTCCTTTTAGCTTTATAATGAATATTTATTGTCTAATTTATCTTATGTATAACTCTATATTAAAAATTATTTAGTTATTAAACTTTGATTTTAACTATTTTAACCCTTCTTTAAATAAATTAATAATAAATGTCCTAATCTAATACAAGTGGGCCTAAGTGGTCATATTTTATTCCTAAGGTTTTTTTAGGTCACATTACACTTATCCAATAGAATTATGACATGTTTTAGGGTAATAAAAATACCATTTTTACCCTTAATTACCCTATTTACTTTTAACCGTGGTAAAAAAAAGTAAAACGATACTATTCACCAAAAAATATTTTCATCTCATTGAACCACATTTTACTTACTAACATTAACCATGTCTCTCGTATTTAAGAAATTCCATTTACAGAAGTGGTAAAATTATGTTTTATGTGAATTTGGAAATTCTCCTAGGAAGTGGGTAAAAGACGGTGAAAAGTTCAATAAAATTTTTATATATCTAAAATTATTATAAAATGACTCCAATGAATTAATTTGAACTTATATAGGTATTATGTATCAATTTTGAACTAAAATGAAATTTAATAAATAAATAATTATTTAAATAAAAAGTTGGTTTTTAAATAGTAACCCAGTATTTTCATTATTCATCAAAAATTGAAAGTTTTCAGAAAAATACCAAAATTTAACCCTAGGATAATTTTGATATTCCAAATCCAAAAATTAAGTCCATTTTGAAAGATAAAATTTATAATATTTCAAAAAGTGGGTATTACTATTCATAACGGCTAGTTCTAATAATATTTTAATAATATATCGTTGTTTAGTAAAACCTGGTATTGCGTAAAACACACACTATCGAGGAAGGTCGTGATTGCGTGTAATGCAAGCCATGTCAGGGTTGCGTGTTGTGCAAGACTCCTTTGTTGTATTGTTATAATAGAATCCAACCGTTTTTTATTTATACATGGAATATATATATATATATATACTAAATGTTGCGTAGAATGACTATTATCAAACGAACTTGAAATTGTGTGTAACACAATCTAAGAATACTGTTTCATATACTGCAAGCTAATATGGTGTTGCGTATAGCACAAGATAATCTTGTTATAGCATAAAACACATGACATCAAATAAATTAAAAAGAATACTTATCATAAAATATCAGGTTGTTACATAAATAAATATAATTTGAGACTTTTTATGAATTCTAATAATTTTATAGATTAATATGACATATTAGGGTTGGATAGATGAATTCATTTCAAAATAATAATGTTTTAATGAATTTAGCAAAAACAAAATACCAAATAGTGTCAAAATTGACATAAGAGTTTTTAAAATAAATATTATATTATTAATTGATATTCTATTCCTAAAAATCAATGGTTCGGACAAAGAATTTATATAATGATTGGTGTATCATTAATGAACCATTTTGGGCTCTCTTGGAAGTATATAGTAAGTTTATTAACCATATAATATAAAAATACAAAGAGACATGGTACATGTCAAACTATTTAACTAAGAGTTAAATATAGAAGATAAAGTTAATATAGTGACTCAAACCTGTCTAAAACATATTGGTTGAGTGGTATTTGACCTATACCTACCTTAGACATTAAATAATCCAATTTTTATCCATTATAACCGAAAATTTGTTTATTATAAAATTATATTTCTAGCTTTTCCTAAGGTTCCCCTCACTCCTCTTATAAAAGGGCACTCCCCCTTCTCTCTAATTCACACATTCTAAGCCAGTTGGCTCGGCGAAAATCTTCCCAAATACCCTCTCAACTATCCTACGTTCATCCTATAGGCCTTCCTTTATTCATAAATCCATCCTAAGGAGCCCTTTTGATCAAATCAAAAGGAAGAACCCGAAAAGAAGAAAATATTTCATCACCTCTTTCAAGTTCCATTCTTCTTCCACTTCCTCTTTCTTTGTTAATTCCATTATAAAATAATAACTCAAGTATCTTCTATATATTCTTATGTTATTATAAATATGGTACAACCATATTCATTATTCTATCTATCCATTAAATGACATGTCACCATATGTGCGTACGTACGGCTTACCGTCTCCACGTCGTGGTGTAATTGTTATTCAATACATTATTATTTGGATGGGTATAATAATGATGTGTAATTGATGTAAATAATAAATATAACATAATAATTATTCTTTATATATGATATAACATCCAATTATATATTATTTTAATGTCAAAAAAATTATATTGTCGCATGTGCATACGTACAGATTACCATGTCCATGAACGCGATGAGATTCATTCCCCATCGTATCCACTCAAGACTAATTTTCATTTGATGATTACAAATAATGTTTAAAGACTTAATATCATTCTAGATATGAATACTATGCATCACATCCATAACAAATATGACTCACATAAAAAAGAATATAAAGGAAAACGAACCCGTTAACACACGAAACAACGATAATACTAAGATATTATGAACAAAACAATGTCCAAAGATAATATATGATATCATATTAATGTATATGATTTTTGTATAATTTAATAAAAATTATTTTACCATTATACAAGAGGTTAAACTACCCTCGACCAAGGAAAAGTACAAGGTAAGGGTTAATTTCACAATCTCTTTATTATACGAGGTTGTTTTTACGTATCTACTGGGACCTCTTTATCATCCACATCCATATTTCATAAAAACGTATTTTAAAACATTCTTACTATTTTATGGAATATGGGTTAATGTAATTTATACCCTTGTTTGACTTTTTATAAGATTTTTATTAAGGAATATTTCAATCATTTTCCAAACAATGTCCTTTTTAACCTTTTCGACAGAATTAAGGTAAGAATGTCTTTTTCTTACTTATACAGTAGGTGCGTCAATTTTCTGCCATTATAAAATCATAAAATATTCCCTTAAAAGCTTATAAAAATATTTTTAGAGTAAAGTTTTCTTTTATAATTATTTTACTTTTAAATTATTTCATAAAAAGAGATATTTCTCTCAAATAGTTTTGATTTCATCAATGTCAACATCCTTTGATGGATTTTAAGATTATTTGAAGTTGATTTGTTATGATACAAAACCTCCATATTGTATTGAAGGTTTTGTGATATGTTTGACTATGTATGTGTTATTTTTAAACCATTCATGGTTTACAGAGAAAGTATTGACATTTTTAATGCTAGTTTTAATACGAATGTTTATGTTATGTTTAAACTTGTTCATATGAGGAATGAATTGGACTTAGTAAGTGACTGGTGGATCCCACTATAGCTCCTTGATGCATCAATAAGTCTCATGAGACGAAATAGTGTCTTGGAACAAGGCCTTGAAAAATCTTATTCATAGTCTTAGCACATGGCCTTGACTTTGTGGTTATGATAGTCTGGCATTATGTATTCCATCATTATGAAAGTGGTTATTGATATTGAATGTGATTATTCGACTAGTTTAATATCCATGTGAATAAGTAAATGGAATTATTTAATTTTATTTTTTCCATGTTATGCTGAAGTTAAATTTTAAAAGGCATTTGTTTTAGTTATACATTTCCTTAAATGTTTATGCTTGCTTATGAAAGTTTTCGCTATATTGTAATCCTTACTGAGCATCTGAGCTCACCCCTTTCTATGTTTGATTTTTCCCAGGATGTGAAGAAGTATTTTATGACTGACCTGAAGGGATAGTCTGAGGGGATATGAGTGTGGACTATAGATACTATTTTTTAGTAGTTTTTCACTTAATGATGTAATGTAAGACTTATGAATGTTTCTAGTGTTTCCATGGATACTAAACTAATAGGTCTTTCGAAGACTTGATCTTTTGTGATCATCCCAATGTTATGTAATAATGCACCGACTCTGGGTAACTAGGGTCGGGGAATTACATCACTCCTGCAGGTAGTGGGCCACACCTTAGTCCATTGAGGGAGTACAAACTCCTACCCATGTATTATGCGTAACTAATGAAGGCACCATCTCCTCATACATAACTAATTAGATGTGGGATAAAATCTCCAATGGAGAACCCACTCCATGCTATTACTTGACGATTGGGAGTGTTACTCCATATATTAAAACCTATACCCTTGTACGATAGGGGAGTTCAACTTTGAGGATAGAGGACATGCACCCTGGTATGATTGAGGAGTACTAACCTATATCTAGAGGACCTGCACCCTGGTGCAAAATGGGATTACTACTCACCCAGGTCAATTAATATGGGGGACCTACACCCTAATATGATAGAGGCGTACTGACCCCGAGCTAGGGGACCCACTCCCTGGTACACCAGTGGAGTATAAAATCATCCAGCATAATGTTTATGGAGGAAATGTACCCTAGAATGACATGAGAGTTCTGACTCCAAGGACAGAAGACCCACACCCTAACATGATAGGGGAGTACCCACTATATCATTACGTCATGTCTGGAGGACCAGCTCCATTAAACTTTATAGTTTAACTAACTTCATGGATAGCGTGCCCACACCCTAGTCCAATAGGGTATTACCTATTCTATCAGGCTAATGAGTATGCAGGAACCACACACTAACAAGAAAAGGGAGCACTGTCCAACTGTATGAACATCATGGGGAATCTATGTCCTAATCCCATAGGGAAGAACCATCCCTATAAGAACTACCGAAAAGTAAAATAACTCACTCCCATTACATGGGGAGTCCCATCTCCACTAAAGAAAAGAGGTAAGGGAAACCTTCTCCCAGATGCCATAAGGGAGTACCATTGCCTATGTCTCTCTGAATGAACCCCAACGAACTACTGCATCAGTTAATCGCTACATCATGAGAATTGTGCTCTATTATTTATACCTCGTATCTCGTAAGCCTCTATGGGGTCCACCATCCTGTTCTAAAAGAAAATTCTCATTATAGAGTAGTCACATGCATAAACTAGATTTCTATAGAAGGAGATATATATGGTGGTATATGTTGAAAAGATATCCATGGAGTAAACTATGTGCTCCTTGGTATACATAGTGTCTAAGACTGCCTGAGCACCTAGTTTTGTATCCTTTATACACTTTTTACCAACCCATGTAAGGGTACACGACATGTATAGATGGTATATGCCTTGTCCAACATTACCAATTGCTAGGTTTTGTTCCTCTTCTACACGGACACCAATTGTGTCTCTTGCACATCGTGTATGCAATACTACATGGAGAGTTTAGGCTAAACAACCACCTAAAAATGATGTTTTCATGTGTCCATGAACCGGTCCATGTTTCTTTGTACCAACCCTTGTTTTGGATTATTGTGGCTATGTGATTATACATGACAATGTGTTTTCTCACAGCTTCTAATTCCATGTTTTAAGGCCACACAGTTTGGGTCACTACACGACATGTGATCCAAGTACACGATGTTTAGTTTCCAAAATTCATCTTTCCTAAATAGGAATGGATACAAGGAATGTCTCTCTAGACTAAACTCCATTTATATGGTATTTCTAGTGGGAAATTACATCCAAAAAACCCTGAGTCACCCCGGTTGACCATGAAACTTGAATATCTCCCAAGAAAGTATATCTAGTAGTTATATAAGTTATATACAATCTTATAACATAGAATAATGAAGTGGATCATAACTAAAACACAAAACTACCTACCTTAGGGGGAGAAATGTCGAAGATTTGATTCAATAAAAACGCTTGAATCATGATTATACTAGATCTAATAATGATATACATTAGAAAGGAATATCGATAACACCTTACTTCATAAATTTGTCATTGGTTTGTACCCACCAAAGAGATAGAAGATGATAGGAGGAGGGTTTTTGCCTTGCTGTTTCATGCGACTAAGGTGGGTGAGAGAGGAATAATTGATTTTCATCAATTAAAATCAATTAAACCCACTTTTTAAAGCCATGTTACCAAAATTCCTATGGCCAAAAACCCTTCACTATTAAAATTTATGTCGCAACTAGAGAATAAAATGACATTCTGTACACAACCATGGACACATAATTCAGATTTGAGACTTTGATCTAGTGTTATTCGATGTTTCACATGGAACTTCATGCTCATGAAACAATATAGGTAATATATTTAAAATCACTTCTATGAGGCTCTCCACGGTCGAGATCTATAAACTGACTCAGCTCCTGGCTTTAGAAATATACTCAGGAATATTCAAAAGATATAAAATTCAAATTCCATGTCATTAAATTCTCCCCAACATAAGGATTTTCTTCCTTGAAAATTGAAATCCTTGGTAGAAGGTAAGAAATAGAGCTCTCCATTAGAACTCCCACACTTGTGACCTTTCTAAGGGTTCTTGTGATGCTTTTAAGAACACACTTAGGGGAAACAACAAGGTTAATCCGCTCTTACATATATCGCTAATCATGAGATGTCGTGCAGAAAAATGTCACATGTCAGTTCAACTACATCCAGTGAAAGGAATAAATCACCACAGTCCATATACAATCATGTGGTCTAGCGGTACACCACCTCGCTAACCGAACGAAGATTCCAACATAACCCCATAGTTCACATCCACCCATGGATGAACTACGTTGCGACCTCCTTAGTCATCTTGTGTTTTTAATTTCAATAACACGAGGGTATCTTTGAGAAGAATAGGGATTCCCAAATGTAAACACTTGGTCTTACTAGGCCACTTGTCCTCAAAAATCCAGTTTTGACACAACTTGCCAAAAACATAAACACTAACACTCCAACTAGTGAACTCCTACCCGAGTGTGGATAGAATAAATCCAAACCTTACCATGGAATTATCGTTGGTTCGAACATTTATAATACAGAATGGTTCTAAAAATTTCCCTCCCTATACTAGGGATTCCAATAAGAAGGGTTAAGCAGGAAATCTCTTCTAGAAGGTCCATGACCTTCTCCGATGCTCCATCGTACAAATTCACCCTAAAATCAAAAGTCTAAGGGACTCGTCCATCAAAACTTGATATTATCTTCTTAGGTCAGCACTGACTCACCCACATAATTTTGGTTGCAATGCAAAAATGTGTCTCAGTGGGGAAAGTGTCCCCTTTTCCTCGTGTATCCAAAGCTATGTCAAACTGTAGCACATTCCCCTAGAGTGTGTTGCGTATAATTTTTACACAAAAAAATGAGATTACGAACAAGAAAGGGCTTCCCAAACGCACATTGGGTTATACGGAGCCCCCTGGTCTGCAAACCCAAACACGAGGTTCCACCAACGGCCTGCATCACCCTAGATAAACCTTCATCAATAAGCACAAAGAAATGATTACCCACAAATGTGTCAAAAAATGATACTTCAAAAATTAGAAAGGAAACAAGGTGTACCTCTATTCATCCTCATATTTTCTGGGAAAATGACCTCAATGATTTTCATTTTCCCTCACCGGCGTCCTCTAGCTCCGTGAGATTAGTGTGGACCATCTGTGGGTGGTGGTGGAAATACCTCGAACCACATGCCACCTCCCACTGCACTACTAGCTCCTCTGCCTCATCCACTATCTTGCATAACTCCCTACTCCAAATACATCATATGCCGATGGGGCCCATCGACCACCTCTCTCTCTCTGTAGCATAGAGTGTTGTAAAATATCATGAATGAGGTCAAAAAAATTCACTAGCATAACAACACGTCTCATGTGGATGACCTGATCCAAGGTTCTACTCCAGGGCTACTGGCCCAAGTGACTATGTTTGGGAATGGGTATTCCTCCTACATCGTGATCCTTTATCCTACTATATTCCAGCTATTGCAGACGCCTCTCCTCGAAACCACCACTATGAGTCACATTCCCCTATACCTCTATCTAGAATCTATCAAAAACTGGAGCTCACTTTAGTATCCCCGCATAAGTGAGAATTAATAAGGAAACCACACCTTCTCTTAATTATTTATAGTGACCTTCCATAAAGGTATGAGCTCTAAAGAACGGGTCCTGCACCATATACATGGAGTTACTCGACATGTCTATAAACCTTTACATGTACTAAACCATAGTCATGTAACCATTCCAATGTTGAAGAAGCTGGTGAATACACACTGATCTTAATGTGGTTAGGTATAACTCTTCCCTGGTGAGTGAATAGAACTTTACCCCGGTGAGAAACACCCCATCTGAGAATACATCACTGAACTCCGCGATCGCCCAACCAAACCCTTTAGGAGGCTCACTTCTAGAACCACCATTGGTTCAGGAGGTTTCCTCACTAGGCGGAAGACATGAATGACTACCTTGAACGAGTCCTCTGCTGCCTAGGGGATTAGATCACCCTTGAAACTGAGTGGTCGCTACCTTTGTAACTCATGTGACATACTCACACTATGTGCATCCTCGGCTTGAACTGTCTATAAAACATGCCACTCAATGGGTCGTGGAAAAACTAAAAGGCCATCCAGAGGTAACACCTCAAGAACCAGTACCCTGTACTAAATCCTCATCATTGGGTGGATTTTCATCACAATCATGGAATGGAATCTGGTCTAGTAATCATTGCAAAGGAATCCAGAAATAAAATCATGACATACCACAGTCAAGAGTATATCTTAGGAGTAGACTCAAGGAAAATAAAAAACCAAAACTCATTCCTATATGATGCATTTTTGATTATTTCCCTATGACCAGTGCGCACATGTACCTAGTCAAAAAGAAGGATGTCAGAGTCCTATTGAATGCATACATCTACCATCACACCAACACTAGAACCTATGTCTTGAGAACTAAACTCAATGCATCATAACATTATCACAATGAAATCCAAACCCAACTCACAAAACTACAGTCCCATAGAGGAACTGACCAAGTCGGATACCACTCAATCACAACCTAACCTGACGGGGTCTGGGTTGTGACTCCCTAATCCCACCATCAATAGGATTGGGGCTTGCGACTAGTGCCAAGTAGGCATATCAAAAATATGGGAGTCATTTTCCTAATATACCTATACTCCCACACCCATAAATAACTCAATGAAATAGTGCATAGATATAATAAGCATGAAACAAAAACGCATGCATACCATCATCCCAATACAGATTATAACAAAATTACTAGAAGCTTAAAGGGAAAATATTAACAAAAAAAATAACTATAAGAGTCTCCAACATACTCAGAAGGAGGGGATCGCTATCAAATGAAACTATCAGTAAGTTCCTCTGACCAACACTGGTAAACACCTCAATTTGTCAAACTCTCTAAGTTATTCCTACCTCAGTTCATCTGGAGGATCCTTTTAAAGGAATTTTTTAGTACATGACACAACACGTGTGGGAAAATACCATATAGGGGCGAGTATAATAATACTCAATAGGAAACCCCAAAACCCAAAAATAAAATGATGTAGTTGAAAGGCTACAGTCTAGTCAGTGGAACCAAAGATAACCAGAAATAGAAACTCTATCTCAAACCATCCATGGTTCGACATGACTAGTCAACTTAGTACACTAGGGGTGTCAACCCTGACACATGAAAACACTACAAGGACACCCAAAAATAGCCAGATATAATTCTCTCGGACTCAATGTCTCAGGTGGTTCTGACCTCATAGACCGAAACTGGATTTTAAAATTGAGGCTATAAAGGTAACCCAAAATAAAACTATGAGAACACACTCCACGAGCTCAACCATCCGAGATGGTGCCCGTCTGTGAGATATGCCTCATCATGAACAACTAACTAATTCCAACTCTTGTGCACAGCAAGAGAGGCCCTTCCATCACACCCTTGCACCCAAACCAAGCAAATAAACCCATATGGAGAGGCTCTTCCCTCACCACTACACAATGTTGAGGGATTAATGATCCAGACTATGCACTGTGTGCATCCTCTCCACTTAGAGAGGAGAGAGACACCCACACCTCACCACTTCCATATAGTACAGAGGAAACTAGCTCTGAACTACCTAGGGGAACATCAGTATCTCTTGTATGGAGTGGCCCGCACCTTATTCCATCAAGGGAGAGATAACCCCTACCTGAGTATCATATATAAACAATTGAGAGGCCCACTATACTTACTTTCCAAATCAGACATGAGAGAATAACACCAATGGTGGACCCACTCCCTGGTACTACTCGGATATGGGGTAGTGCTATTACATATATGAGGACCTGCACCCTAGCATAAAAGGGGTGAAAGTTTGAGGATAGAGTATCTAAACCCTTGTATGATAGGGTAGTGTCACTTTGAGTCTAGAGGACCTAAACCATATTACAATGGGGAGTAATACTTAACCATCTCACTTACTATGGGGGACCACACATTAACATGATAGGAGAGCACCAACCCTGAGATAGAGGAACCTCTCCCTCGTACAATAGCGGAGTACAAACTCTGCTATAAAAACATGTATTTAGGACTTGAACCCTAGAACGATAAGGGAGTTCTTACTCTAAGGTTAGAGTAACCACACCCACAACCTGATAGGGTTACCTAGTCTATCTTTACGTCGCGTCTCGAGGAATTGCATCCTGACATGATAGGGGATTACTGAGTCCACAGATTTAGGACCTACACCTTTATTGTAAAGGGGAGTACCTACTCTATCTATAATTCACGTTTGGAGGTCCCACACCCTGACATGAGAGGGGATCACTATCTATATTTATGGAGATCAATGGAAACCCACACCCAAATTCACTAGGGGAGAGACAGCCATGAAATAACTAATCAATGGTAAAATAACACATGCCCATGATGTGGGGAGTCCCACCTCCACCAATGAATAGAGATAAGGGAAACTCACTCCCTGATGACATAGGCGAGTACTCGTCCTAGTGTCTCTCGGAACGAACCCCACTGAACTACTGCATCAATTATGGACCACTTCATAAGTGTCGTGTTGTATTCTCACCACCTCAAATATTTTAAGCCTCTATGGTGCCACCATTGAATTTTACATGAAAACAATATTAGGATAGACTACTCACAGGGATGAATATTTTTCCTAGATAAGGATATACAAAAGGTAGAAGATATTTAGAGGATCTCCATAGATTACTCAATGCGCACTAGGGTACACAAGTCATGTGACCCTGACCAATAATCTAGAAATTTATCATGTATACATGGTCTACCAACCCATGTAGGGGTTCACAGAGTGTAGAGATGTTACTTGCCATTTCCCACTTCACCCGGCCTCGTGCCATGTTCCTCTTCTACATGAATTGGCCAACCATGTCTCTTTCACATCGTGTATCCCATACTACACGATGTTTTCAAGATAAACAACCACCTACCCATTTAGTTTTCCCATGTTCGTGTACTAGACCCCAGGTTCATGTACTTTGGTCGTGTGATTATACATGGCCATGTGTTTTCACATGGCTTCCCAATCTATGTCCCATGGCCACACAATTTGGGTCACTACGTGGCATGTATCCTGAGTACATTGCGTGTAGATCAAAAAATTCATCTTCCCAGAAAAAGAAGGTCTACAGGGTCTGTCTCTCTAGAATATACATGATTTATATGGTAGTTACAATCAATATTTACCTCATAAGACCCATTATTCACCCCAGTTTACCCCAAAACCTACAGATCTACCTAGAATGGATCTCTAGAAAATGTATAAGGGATCTACAACCTTAAAACAAAGAATAACAAAGTAGAATGAGACTAAAACACAAAAACTCATGCCTATTGGGTGAAACACATAATCATCATGTTATGAATGATTCATGGTTCATGATTCTCCTTGATTTCATTATGATCTTCCATAGAAATGGAGATCGAAAACAACTTGCTTCATCGATTTTGCATTGGTTCATCACTACCAAAGGGATAAGAGAGAGGAGGAGGAGTTTTTCCTCATTATTTTGTCATGAGACTGATGTTATTAATATTTTTAGGACATATTATATACTCCCTTTACTGATTTTCTATGAAATGTGTATAATTTTTGTAAAATATTAATGTTTTAATACAAAGTATATTTTTTGAGTATTTTTAGAAGTAGTCCAATTGTGTCAGTTTACTATTTTATTTATACCTCTCACCCTATGAATAAAAATTGTTTAGTTCTTATTTTTTATTATTTATTACTCAATTTCCCACATACAATTATAAGGAATCATTGGCTAATTCTACAATTTGAAGGTTCATATGAACCACACATGAAGGACCACAGAATCTATGAAGAAACAAGACTATCCATTAATTTTGAATTACTGGGCTCAATCTAGAAGTTAAAATTAATTAATTCTACTAAAATATTCGGATAACAATGCATGGAGTCATGGATAAAATTTTCATGGCCCAACTCAAAAAACAAGGGGCCCAAATGTTGTTTTGAAGTCCAAACCACCATTCTATCTGGGAATTAAAATCCGAACACTATTCATGACCTATCTCTTGATTTTATCATCCGATCAAGATGATGTAATTTAGTGTGAAAGAGGAGATAGATTTGGCCGACATTGTTGAAGAACGAATTCGGATTTGAAGCCATCTTCCTTTTTATAAACCCATTCATATTTTTCTCTTCAAAAAATTTGGATTGAAATGGACAGATTAAAATTGTTTAATCAACCCAGCATGAAATTGTCTCATTAATTCTAATAGCTGCCAAAATTTTTGATTAAATATATGAGATAAATATCTACAACCTTGAAGAAGGTGATATCTAGAGAGTCAGCTATCTGGATGTCCAAATCATCGAGCCAAGTGGAGGGGTAGTTTTTGAATACAAACAGTCCACCACCATGGGCTATAAATACATCCCCTTTTCTCCTTTCAAAAGGGTTGGAATTTCAGAAGAGAGGACAACATATTGGCACAAACAAATCCTTTACAAGGGTTTGGGAGGAACTTACATACTCATGTTTTCACTTGAGATACCCTTCCTCCTCTCTTTGTATCTTTTTTACTTTTGTGTTCTACATTATTGTAATCATGTAGGTCTTTTTTTTGTAATTCTGTTTTAATGAAAGTTTCATCTTAAATATCTATTATTCTCATACACCTTCTATAGTTTAATATTTATGTTAATAAAATAGTTTATATATAGTTTAATCCCCTTCCCTTATATTTCTTTCTCATTCAATCGAATGATTGTTTTTTATTATCATCATCGTTTGTGTGTGTGTTCAACGCACCACTCTTTACTAATCTCTTTATTTTTATTATATTATTAATTTATCATCATAATCATTATAACCATATTAATAATAATTTAAATGGATGAGTAAATCTCTCATTGGGGAGATTTATAATTTAGGTATGTTAAGCGACTGATAGCTTTTGCTTGATGAGTATTCTTTGAATTAACATTGTGTATATTGGACTTAATTTTGTCATGGATTAATGAAATATTTTGTTTATGTATTGATTCCATTGATTATTGGAACCATAAATACACTACCACAATCAAATAACGATTGATATTAAAATACTAGTTAATTTAAGGCATAGATTAAAGCCTTAACACTAAGGAATTCCAATCAACATCAACTTGTGACATGGGTGTTAATTTAATGCAACACAAATAAATGCTCAAGGATATCACAATCTTAAATACCTATTGATGAACCCACCCCAATATTTATAAAATTGTTAAATCAATATTAATCAAACATAATCCACAAATTATTTCATAATCTCTTCAAAAAACCCTGAATCAGAATACAATCATCTAAAAATAATCAACTATTAAAAAGTATCATTGCCGAGGATTGGACCCGAGTGCTGCTATACACGTTAGCAGAGCACCAAAACCTTGACCGATCGATAGGAGAAAATAATTCGTGCATTAAAATGGAAATTTTAACACCCCAAGCTTCCACGGTACGTTTCCCTTCGAATAATGCAATGGCGTGCATTGTACGCAACTTCGAGATTTTAACACACCACAAACCAATCAAACTAGCCGTTATGAATAGTAATACCTAATTTTTGAAATTTTATAAATTCTATATCTCAAAATGGACTTCATTTTTGGATTCAGAATATTGAAATTAGCCTAGGGTGAAATTTTGGTACTTTTCGGATAACTTTCATATTTTGATAAATCGTGAAAATTACTAAATTTTAATTAAAAACAACTTTTTTAATCAAAATAATTAATAGTGATAAATTATGAATTTGAGTTGTTTTAAAGTATATTTAGAATATATTTTTACCATGTAATACAATTTGGGTCATTGAACATAATTTCACATTTAAACCAGACATAAACAAGTGCCAATCTTTTGATAGTTATTATCTCTTAAAAACACGCTTTTTGTTTTAACAACGGGAATTAATTTTAAATTAATTTCTGCCACTTCTGTATTTTGAATTTGGAAAAATGTATTACATATTTGGAATCATGATGTTCAAATTGTGTAAATAGGTAACTTTTATTTTTAGACATTTTGAATAATTACTGCGGTAAATATTTTATTTACCATGGTTAAGGGTAAATCTGGTGAATAAGGGTTAACAAATAATATTATAATAATAAAGAATTACCCTAAAACGTGTCCTAACCTTATTGGTGGATACAGTTCCGACCATAGTCATATTTGGGTCAATTTTGGGACCTCATGAGGCCACTTGTAGGTGATAGAGACACTTTATTTAAATTAAGTTAAAATGAATACAAAAATGACACAAGCATATACCTTTTAGCAAAACAATTTTTATATAGGGTTATATATGTTGGATTTTAGACTATAAATATTCCGTAGAAAGATAAAATGATTTTCTACATAATTATATTTTATTTATAATTTTTAGACATTAAATAATTTAATTTATTTATGACACAATGATGATGCAGTAATTACCATAATAGTAAAAAATTAAAATAATTGATATTATAAATACCCAAATAAATATAATATGAAACTTTTAATGAATTAAACTAATTTTATAGGATACTATGATATATTAGTATTGATTTAATTGACTTTGTTAGAATTAATCAATCTTTTATGAGTTTCACAAAAATCAACTATTGAATAGTGTCAAAATTGACATAAAAGAGTTTTTAAAACAAATATTATATTATTAATTGGTATTAAATTCTTAAAAATATAAAGTTCGTCCAAGAGACTTATATCATGATAGGTGTCTCATTAATGGACCACTTGGGGGTCGTTTGGATGTATATGGTATGTTTATTAACCATATAATATAAAAACACAAAGAGACATTGTAAAAGTGAAACTAATTAACTAAGAGTTAATACTTAAAGATAAGGTTAATATACGTACCCAAACCTATATAAATTATATTGGTTGAATATTTTTCGACCTATCCCCACATTAAATATTAATAATCAACTTTGGAGCCATTAGAAACCGAATATGAATTTATTATAAATTAATATTTCTAGCTTTTCCTAAGGTGCCCCTCACCCCTCTTATAAAAGGGCACTCTTCCTTTTATTTTCTTCAGACCTTAAAAGCATTTTTGTTCGGCCAAACTCTGCCCAAATACTCTCCCAACTTCCTTCACTACAACCTAGAGGCATTAGTTTGATCAGAAAGCCAACCTAAGGAGCCCTTTTGATCAAATCAAAAGGAAGAACCCGAAGAAGAGGTAATGATTTCACCACCCTTTTCCAAGTTCCTTTCTTCTTCCACTTCTTCTTTATTTGTTATTACCATTCTAAAATAATAACTCCAGTATCTTATATATACTGTGATGTTATTATAAATATGGTACCACCATATTCAGTATTCTATCCACCCTTTGAATAACATGTCACCATACGTGCGTACGTACGGCTTACCGTCTCCACGTCGTGGTGTAATTGTTATTCAATATATTATTATTTGGATGGGTATAATAATGATGTGTAACTCATGTAAATAATAAATATAACATGTTAATTATTCTTTATATATGATATACCATCCATTTATATATTATTTTAATATCAAAATAATGATATCGTCGCTCGTGCGTACGTACGGACTACCGTCTCCACGAACGCGATGAGATTCATTCTCCATCGTATCCATTCAAGTATAATTATCATTTGATGATTTAAAAATGATGTTTAAGGACTTGATATCATTCTGGATATGAATAATATACATTCTATTAATAATTAATATGGCTCACATAACAAATAATATAATGTAAAATGAACCCGTTAACACCCGAAATGACGATAATTCTAAGATATTATTAACAAA
The DNA here is from genome assembly GCA_963277665.1 of Viscum album. NCBI lineage: Eukaryota > Viridiplantae > Streptophyta > Magnoliopsida > Santalales > Viscaceae > Viscum > Viscum album. The sequence continues at coordinate 1,319,456,339 of OY728166.1, forward strand.
ACAATGTTAAAAGATCATATATGATATCAGATTAAAGTAAATGATTCTTGTATAATTCAATAAAAATTATTTTACCATTATAAAGGAGGTTAATGTAACACCCCAAGCTTCTACGGTACGTTTCCCTTCGAATAATGCGATAGCATGTGTTGTACGCAACACCGAGTTCTAACACACCGTAACCAATCAAATTAGCCGTTATGAATAGTAATACCTACTTTTTGAAATCATATATATTTTATATTTCAAAATGAACTTCATTTTTGGATTCGGAATATCGAAATTAGCCTAGGGTGAAATTTTGGTACTTTTCGGATAACTTTAATATTTTGATGAATAGTGAAAATTACTAAATTTTAATTAAAAACAACTTTTTTAATCATTATAATTAATAGTGATAAATTATGAATTTTAGTGGTTTTAAAGTATATTTAGAATATATTTTTACCATTTAATATAATTTTGGTCATTGGACATAATTTTACAATTAAACCGAACATAAACAAGTGTCAATCTTTTGATAGTTATTATCTCTTAAAAACACGCTTTTTGTTTTGACAGCGGGAATTAATTTTAAATTAATTTCTGCCACTTCTGTGTTTTGAATTTAGGAAAATGGATTCCATATTTGGAATCAGGATGTTCAAATTGTGTAAATAGGTAACTTTTATTTTTAGACATTTTGAATAATTACTGTGGTAAATATTTTATTTACCATGGTTAAGGGTAAATCCGGTAAATAAGGGTTAAAAAATAATATTATAATAATACAAAATTACCCTAAAACGTGTCCTAACCTTATTGGTGGACACATACCCGACCATGAGCATCCTTGGGTCAATTTGGGGACCCCTTGGAGCCACTTGTATGTGGTAGGGACACTTTATATTAATAAAGTTAAAATAAAAATAAAAATGGCATAAGCTTACATCTTTTAGAAGAACAATTTTTACATAGGGTTATACATGTTGGATTTTCGATTATAAATATTCATTAGAAAGATAAAAAGATTTACTACATAATTATATTTTATTTATAATTTTTAGACATCAAATAATTTAAATTATTAATGACACAATAATGATGCAATGTTTACCTCATTAATAAATCATTTAAATAAATAAGATTATAATGATTAAAATATTATCTAAAACCTGTCCAATTCTTATTGGTTGATGTTATTTAGAATATTAGTCATCTTATCTTCGACCTAAATGATTTTTGGACCATTATAAACCGAATATAATTATATTATAAAGTAATACTTTCACTCTTTCCTAAAGAGCCCCTCTTCTCCCTTATAAAAGGAGACCACTTCTACTCATTCCTCACACCTCTCAAGCCACTTGGCTCGTCCAAACTCTGCCCAAATAAGCTCCCCACATCCCTCTCCTCCTCCTTGAAGCTTCCCCTTAGGCAGAAAGCATTTCAAGAAGTCCTTTGGTTCCAACCAAAGTGAGTTACCTAAATTAAAGGTAACGATTTCTCTTAAATTATTTTCATTTATTTTGCTTCTCCAACCCCCAAAATCTTTTTATTTCCTTTCTTTTGTAACAAAACCAGTATCCTCAATATACTAGGATGTTGTTATAATAAGGATTCAAACTACACATACACACAACTCCATCTAATGGATGATGAACATAATGTTTCTGTGGATGGAAAACTAACGCCTCACGAAACGATGATTGTTCAAATACATCTTACCGCCTCTCATGGTGGCCATTATGATGGAACTGTAATTAAATATGATATTAATGATATATATTTTATATATAAGCTTCTCTAATTCCATTTTATTTCATATCATTATTCGTTTCATGTTGTATATACATACGATAATTTCATTTGAGGAAGTGCGGACTACCGCCCCCTTAAAATGATATGACTCGTTCATACCACACATGGAACGTATAAAGGATGGTGTTAATGAACTTAAGTAACATATATAAAATATTATATTATACTGGAATAGTAATATACCTATGTATCATTTGGATTCAATTCTTTTAAAATAAAAATTAAATGGAAGTAGCGTTCGTGCGTACGTACGGACTACCGTCTCCACGAACGCGGTGAGATCCATCCTCCATCGTATCCATTCAAGTATTATTCTCATTTTAGGGTTAAAAATAATGTTAATATCATTCTGATTATGAATAAGATTTAATCTATCCATTACAAACATGTCTTACGTATCCAAAAATTTAAGAAGAACGAATCGATTATCACCTGAAACGACGATAATACTAAGATATTATTAACAAATCAATGTTAAAAGATCATATATGATATCATATTAATATATATGATTCTTGTATAATTTAATAACAATTATTTCACCATTATACAGGATGTTAACCTACCCCAACCAAGGAAAAGTACAAGGTAAGGGTTTATTTCACAATCTCTTCATTATCTGAGGTTGTTTATACGTAATAATCTACTGGGATATCTTTATCATCCACATCCATGTTTCTTAAAAATGTATTTCAAAACATTTTTACTATTTACAAGAATATGGGTTAAAGTCATTTATACCCTTGTTTGACTTTTTATAAGAGGTTTATAAAGGAATCTTTCCGTCGTTTTCAAAACAAGGTCCTTTTTAACCTTTTCGACAGAATTGAAGTAAGAATGTTTTTTTTAACTTATACGGCGGGTGTGGTTATTTTACGCCGTTATAAAATCTTCAAAGCTTTCCTTACAAGATTATAAGAATATTTTCAAAGAAAATGTTTTATTTTATATGGATCTTAAATGATTTCAAAATAAAAGGAGATATTTCTTTAAAAAGAATTTTGATTTCATCTATGTCAACATCCTTTGATGGATTTTAAGATTATTTGAAGTTGATTTATTATGATACAAAACTTCTATATTGTATTGAAGGTTTTGTGATATGTTTGACTATGGATGTGCTATTTTTATACCATTCATATTTTATGGTGAAATTATTGACATTTCGTATGCTAGTTTTAATACGAATGTTTATGTTATGTTTAAACCTTTTCATATGGGAATGCATTGGACTTAATAAGTGACGGGTGGAGCCCGCTATAGCTCCTTGATGCATCGGTAGGTCTCATGAGACAAACTAGTGTCTTGGCACAAGGCCTTGACAAAATCTTATTTGTAGTCTTGGCACGAGGCCTTGGCTATGTGGTTATGATAGTCTGGCATTATGCATTCCAACATTATGAAAGTGGTTATTGATTTTTGCATGTGATTATTCGATTAGTAGAATATCTATGTGAATAAGTAAATGGAATTATTTCATTTTATTTATGCCATACCATGTTGAAAGTTCATGTTTGAAAGGCTTTTGTTTTAGTTATACATTGCCTTAAAAGTTTATTCTTATTTATGAAAGTTTCCGCTATTTTGTTATCCTTACTGGGCATTTGAGATCACCCCTTTTATATGTTTTATTTTTCCCAGGAAGTGAAGAAGTAAATTATGAATGACCTGAAGGGATATTATGTGGGGATATGAGTGTGGATTATGGAGACATTATGTTGTTGTAGTAGTTTTTCATTTTATGATGTAATGTAAAACCTATGAATATATCTAGTGTTTCCAAGGATACTAAACCAATCGGTCTTTCGAGATTTGATCTTTCTTGTGATCATGCCAATGTTACGAAGTAATGCACCGACTCTGGGTAGCTGGGGTCGGGGCGTTACAGTTGGTATCAGAGGAAGTTTAGTACAAACCTTGGAAGCTAGATTTAGATAAACTCTGATTAGAGCACGTAGACCTAAGATGAACTTTGAGGATTAGTATAGAAGAACTTCCTAGAATTTTGGTATTGTAGAGATTTTGTGAGTTTTCCGAGCAATACATCCCTGTCTGGATACGAGCAGGTAGAGGCGTCTCTGGCACAGATGTACCTAGGGGTAAAACCAGAAAACACCGCTTTGAGCTAGACTCGAACGGGAACTGGTGCACGACAACGGGCCTTGCTGCACTCTTGGTTACGACACTCCCGGGGGATATGCTTAGGATAACTATCATTTTATTTACAAATAATTTTGAAGGGATTATGAGTATATACATCCTCAAAGAAAAAATTCTTATGATTATGGATTATATCCATAAATAGTTCAATTTATGTTAGGTGTTTTATAAGTATGGGATTATGTATTTTGATTCATAAACTGATCTAGTTTATGCCATTGTTTAGAAATGGCGCCTAGTGGAAGAAATGGAAATCGTATCAATGCACGCACTCCATGTAGGGATTGCCCTCCTGCTCAAGATAATTATAGTGGGGCTGGTGATGCAACTGGTGCGGATCAGCTAATCACCATACTGGGACAACTTACTCAGGTTATGAATAATAACCTTACCCGTATGGAGCACCCTGATCCGCAGCGTGGAGGATCAATGTTAGATCGATTCATGAGGCAACAACCACCAACGTTCAATGGGAATACAAATCCCTTAGTAGCTGAGCAATGGATATTTTCCCTAGAGAAAATATTTCAGGCTTTGGGGAGCAGTGAAAGGGAAAAAGTTATCATGGCAGTTTACCGCCTCACTGGAGATGCTGATCAATGGTGGTCATTGATTCAGAACATGAAGGAAGATGATGAAGTATCAAATATGGAATGGAGGGAGTTCAAAGATCTGTTTTTAGAAAAATACTTTCCTCGCGACCATCGAGCAGATATGGAAAGACAATTTCTGAGTCTGAGACAAAAGGAGGATGAGAATGTCACAAAGTATGAGGCTAACTTTACAAGGTTAGCGAGGTATGCTGGAGATTATATTCGCAACCCAAGAAGTAATATTGATCGTTTCTTTGATGGGTTAAAACCATTTCTCCGTCGAGCATTAGTCTCACAATCCTTTTCATCGTACGAAGACATTGTCTCATGTGCTATCAAGACCGAAAAGGAATTCTCTAAGTCTTATGACTTTAAAGCAAAGCAAGAGAAGAAGAGACCTGCTGATCAATCTAGGAATGGAAATAAGGGGAAGAAAGGAAAGGTTGAATATCCATCATGTGGTAAATGTGGGAAGAAACACCCCGGTACTTGCTTGAAGGGAATGGGAGTCTGTTACAAGTGTGATGAAAAAGGCCACCAAGATCATGATTGCAAGGGGAAGAAGGAAGCTACCAACATTCAGTGCTATAATTGCAGGGAGATGGGGCATTATGCAAATTCATGTCCTAAGCGTCAGGAGAACTTACCTCAGAAAAGGCCAAGGGATCAAGGCCAGGCTTATGCTATCACTACTGCTGAGGTAGAAGCTCCGAAAGACGTGGTGGCAGGTAATTTAATGGTTTCCTCAAGTTTAGCAAATGCATTATTTGATTCTGGATCATCGCATTGTTTCATATCTTCCCAGTTTGCTAAGAAAATTAGATATTTCCAATTTTATTTAATAAGGGAGTTGTCAGTTAAAACTCCTAAGGGAAGTATCGTTGCAACAAAGTTTTGTGAATCAGTCCCCATTAGAGCACATAAATTTTCTTTATCTGCTGATCTCATCGTCATACCTATGATTGAGTTTGATATAATCCTTGGTATGGACTGGATTTCAGACTATGATGCGAAGATTTATTGTAAGAAGAAAGAGGTTACGATTCTTGATGATAATGATAAGGAACACCTTATTTTTAGAGAAGAATCGTCACCACCTAATTCTTATTTAGATCCACCCCCAGTAGCTCAACTAAATTCAATTATTGGGGAGGAAGAGAATGAAATAACTGTCGGTGAGGAAAGAAATGTTCAAATAGAGGATGTAACTGTTGTGAAAGAATTTGTAGATGTATTTCCAGAAGATTTACCTGGACATCCTCCAGAACGAGAAGTTGAGTTTTCCATTGATTTGATTCCTGGATCAAGGCCTATATCGAAGACCCCTTATAGAATGGCCACTGTAGAGTTAGTCGAACTAAAGAAACAACTAGAGGAATTGAGTAATAAGGGATTTATTCGCCCTAGTGTTTCTCCATGGGGAGCCCCTGTTCTTTTTGTTAAAAAGAAAGATGGATCTATGAGGTTATGTATCGACTACAGGGAGATCAATGCTATAACGATAAAGAACAAGTATCCCCTACCTCGTATTGATGATTTATTTGACCAACTGCATGGAGCTCAATACTTTTCAAAGATTGACCTTCGATCTGGATACCATCAGTTGTGTGTGAAGAAGGAAGGCATTCCGAAGACAGCATTTCGAACCAGGTACGGGCATTACGAGTTTACTGTAATGCCGTTTGGATTGACTAATGCACCCTCTGTATTCATGGATCTGATGAATAGAGTTTTCAAGGAGTATCTCGATGAATTTGTGGTGGTATTTATTGACGATATCTTGGTATACTCCAAAACCTACGAAGATCATGAAAATCACTTGCGCATTATCTTGAAGACTCTGAGGAGGCATGAATTATATTGGAAGTTTAGCAAGTGTGAATTCTGGCTTCAGGAGATTTCTTTTCTTGGCCATATTGTCTCTAAAGATGGAATCTCTGTTGATCCTTCTAAGACCAATGCAATCCAAGAATGGCCAGCACCTACGAGTATAACTGAGGTACGTAGTTTTATTGGCTTGGAAGGTTATTATCGACGTTTCGTCCAGAATTTTTCCCGATTGGCTAACCCATTAACGAAGCTCACACGTAAAGGGGTTAAATTTGTTTGGACAAAAGAGTGTGAAGAATGTTTCGAAAACTGAAGAGAAGATTAGTCAATGATCCTATATTGACTCTACCATCGGGGAATGACGGGTTCGTTATTTATAGTGATGCATCGAAGAAAGGACTTGGTTGTGTCCTTATGCATAATGATAGAGTTATTGCCTATGCATCACGACAGTTGAAAATTCATGAACAAAACTATCCTACTCATGATCTCGAGTTAGCAGCAGTGATCTTTGCTTTGAATATATGGAGGCACTACCTCTATGGTGAAAAATGTGAGATTTATACTGATCACAAGAGTTTGAAGTATATTTTCTCACAAAAAGAAATCAACATGAGGCAAAGGAGATGGCTTGAATTACTCAAGGATTATGATTGTACGATACACTACCACCCAGGGAAGGCAAACAAGGTGGCAGATGCTTTGAGTAGAAAAGACCATGGAGTTCTGAACATGATGAGAATTGAAAGGGATCCAATTTTCATGGATCTAGTGAAGATGGACATGGGAATAACCAGGGAAGGTGAAACATCAATGCTTTTTCAAATGGTTGCCAAACCATCTTTACTAGAAAGGATTAAGAGTTCTCAGACCAATTATGAAGAATTTCAGAAGAAGATTAAAGCTGTGAATGATGGGAGATTGAGAGACTTTGTGTATGAAGATGGAATTTTGAAATTCGGGAAGAGACTTTGTGTTCCCAATATACCTGATCTAAAAAGGGAATTGCTGGATGATTCTCATAGTTCCAATTTCTCTATACACCCTGGGAGCACCAAAATGTATAGAGATTTGAAAGAACATTTTTGGTGGGACAATATGAAGAGGGAGATTGCTGATTTTGTGTCAAGATGTATGGTTTGTCAACAAGTGAAAGCTGGAAGGCAACAGCCTGGAGGAGTCATGCAACCTCTTCCCATACCGGAGTGGAAATGGGACAATGTTACGATGGACTTTGTCATGGGGCTACCAAAGACTCCTAGAAGGAACGATGCAATATGGGTTATTGTTGATCGTCTTACCAAGACATCACATTTTCTTGCTATAAGAGAAGATCTACCCCTGGAACGTCTAGCAAGACTATATATTAATGAAGTTGTGAGACTTCATGGAGTACCCCTATCGATTGTTTCTGATCGTGATCCCCGTTTTACTTCAAGATTCTGGAAAAGTATTCAGAAATCCCTGGATACTGAACTTCATTTGAGCACTGCTTACCACCCTCAGACAGACGGACAATCAGAATGGACTATTCAAACCTTAGAAGACATGTTGAGATCTTTCTCACTTGACTTTCAGGGTATGTGGGATCAATATTTACCTCTGGTAGAATTTTCCTATAACAATAGCTTCCATTCGAGTATTCAGATGGCACCATATGAAGCGTTATACGGAAAGAGATGTTGTACACCAACCTGTTGGGATGACGTTGGTGAAAGAAAACTTGTAGGCCCAGAACTGGGGGAGGAAACGGTGGAAAAGGTGAAGGTAATCCAAAATCACATCAAAGCAGCTCAAAGTAGGCAGAAGAGCTATGCCGATAATCGAAGGAAGGATTTGGAATTTCAGGTCGGTGATCATGTTTTCCTAAAGGTATCTCCATGGAAGGGAGTCATACGTTTTGGTAAGAAAGGTAAATTGAGTCCCAGGTACATCGGACCTTTCGAAATTCTAGAACGAATTGGGGCTGTAGCTTACCGATTGGCAATGCCGCCAAGTCTCTCCAAAGTTCACGATGTGTTCCACGTATCTCTGTTGAGAAAATACATGCCTGACCCAACGCATGTACTCACCTATGAGGAATTAGAACTGGAACCCGATCTGTCTTATTGTGAAGAGCCCGTCAAGATTCTTGATACAAGAGAACAAGTACTGAGAAACCGGACGACACATCTGGTAAAAGTTTTGTGGAGAAATCATAAGATGGAAGAGGCAACGTGGGAACCCGAGGAACTTATGATGAAGAACCACCCGAGTCTTTTCATGTGATAAGTATTCTAGAAATTTCGAGGACGAAATTATTTGAAGGAGGGGAGAATGTAACACCCCAAGCTTCTACGGTACGTTTCCCTTCGAATAATGCGATAGCGTGTGTTGTACGCAACACCGAGTTCTAACACATCGTAACCAATCAAATTAGCCGTTATGAATAGTAATACCTACTTTTTGAAATCATATATATTTTATATTTCAAAATAAACTTCATTTTTGGATTCGGAATATCGAAATTAGCCTAGGGTGAAATTTTGGTACTTTTCGGATAACTTTAATATTTTGATGAATAGTGAAAATTACTAAATTTTAATTAAAAACAACTTTTTTAATCATTATAATTAATAGTGATATATTATGAATTTTAGTTGTTTTAAAGTATATTTAGAATATATTTTTACCATTTAATATAATTTTGGTCATTGGACATAATTTTACAATTAAACCGAACATAAACAAGTGTCAATCTTTTGATAGTTATTATCTCTTAAAAACACGCTTTTTGTTTTGACAGCGGGAATTAATTTTAAATTAATTTCTGCCACTTCTGTGTTTTGAATTTAGGAAAATGGATTCCATATTTGGAATCAGGATGTTCAAATTGTGTAAATAGGTAACTTTTATTTTTAGACATTTTGAATAATTACTGTGGTAAATATTTTATTTACCATGGTTAAGGGTAAATCCGGTAAATAAGGGTTAAAAAATAATATTATAATAATACAAAATTACCCTAAAACGTGTCCTAACCTTATTGGTGGACACATACCCGACCATGAGCATCCTTGGGTCAATTTGGGGACCCCTTGGAGCCACTTGTATGTGGTAGGGACACTTTATATTAATAAAGTTAAAATAAAAATAAAAATGGCATAAGCTTACATCTTTTAGAAGAACAATTTTTACATAGGGTTATACATGTTGGATTTTCGATTATAAATATTCATTAGAAAGATAAAAAGATTTCATACATAATTATATTTTATTTATAATTTTTAGACATCAAATAATTTAAATTATTAATGACACAATAATGATGCAATGTTTACCTCATTAATAAATCATTTAAATAAATAAGATTATAATGATTAAAATATTATCTAAAACCTGTCCAATTCTTATTGGTTGATGTTATTTAGAATATTAGTCATCTTATCTTCGACCTCAATGATTTTTGGACCATTATAAACCAAATATAATTATATTATAAAGTAATACTTTCACTCTTTCCTAAAGAGCCCCTCTTCTCCCTTATAAAAGGAGACCACTTCTACTCATTCCTCACACCTCTCAAGCCACTTGGCTCGTCCAAACTCTTCCCAACTACGCTCCCCACATCCCTCTCCTCCTCCTTGAAGCTTCCCCTTAGGCAGAAAGCATTTCAAGAAGTCCTTTGGTTCCAACCAAAGTGAGTTACCTAAATTAAAGGTAACGATTTCTCTTAAATTATTTTCATTTATTTTGCTTCTCCAACCCCCAAAATCTTTTTATTTCCTTTCTTTTGTAACAACAACAGTATCCTCAATATACTAGGATGTTGTTATAATAAGGATTCAAACTACACATACACACAACTCCATCTAATGGATGATGAACATAATGTTTCTGTGGATGGCAAACTAACGCCTCACGAAACGATGATTGTTCAAATACATCTTACCGCCTCTCATGGTGGCCATTATGATGGAACTGTAATTAAATATGATATTAATGATATATATTTTATATATAATCTTCTCTAATTCCATTTTATTTCATATCATTATTCGTTTCATGTTGTATATACATACGATAATTTCATTTGAGGAAGTGCGGACTACCGCCCCCTTAAAATGATATGAATCGTTCATACCACACATGGAACGTATAAAGGATGGTGTTAATGAACTTAAGTAACATATATAAAATATTATATTATACTGGAATAGTAATATACCTATGTATCATTTGGATTCAATTCTTTTAAAATAAAAATTAAATGGAAGTAGCGTTCGTGCGTACGTACGGACTACCGTCTCCACGAACGCGGTGAGATCCATCCTCCATCGTATCCATTCAAGTATTATTCTCATTTTAGGTTTAAAAATAATGTTAATATCATTCTGATTATGAATAAGATTTAATCTATCCATTACAAACATGTCTTACGTATCCAAAAATTTAAGAAGAACGAATCGATTATCACCTGAAACGACGATAATACTAAGATATTATTAACAAATCAATGTTAAAAGATCATATATGATATCATATTAATATATATGATTCTTGTATAATTTAATAACAATTATTTCACCATTATACAGGAGGTTAACCTACCCCAACCAAGGAAAAGTACAAGGTAAGGGTTTATTTCACAATCTCTTCATTATCTGAGGTTGTTTATACGTAATAATCTACTGGGATATCTTTATCATCCACATCCATGTTTCTTAAAAATGTATTTCAAAACATTTTTACTATTTACAAGAATATGGGTTAAAGTCATTTATACCCTTGTATGACTTTTTATAAGAGGTTTATAAAGGAATCTTTCCGTCGTTTTCAAAACAAGGTCCTTTTTAACCTTTTCGACAGAATTGAAGTAAGAATGTTTTTTTTAACTTATACGGCGGGTGCGGTTATTTTACGCCTTTATAAAATCTTCAAAGCTTTCCTTACAAGCTTATAAGAATATTTTCAAAGAAAATGTTTTATTTTATATGGATCTTAAATGATTTCAAAATAAAAGGAGATATTTCTTTAAAAAGAATTTTGATTTCATCTATGTCAACATCCTTTGATGGATTTTAAGATTATTTGAAGTTGATTTATTATGATACAAAACTTCTATATTGTATTGAAGGTTTTGTGATATGTTTGACTATGGATGTGCTATTTTTATACCATTCATAGTTTATGGTGAAATTATTGACATTTCGTATGCTAGTTTTAATACGAATGTTTATGTTATGTTTAAACCTTTTCATATGGGAATGCATTGGACTTAATAAGTGACGGGTGGAGCCCGCTATAGATCCTCGATGCATCGGTAGGTATCATGAGACAAACTAGTGTCTTGGCACAAGGCCTTGACAAAATCTTATTTGTAGTATTGGCACGAGGCCTTGGCTATGTGGTTATGATAGTCTGGCATTATGCATTCCAACATTATGAAATTGGTTATTGATTTTTGCATGTGATTATTCGATTAGTAGAATATCCATGTGAATAAGTAAATGGAATTATTTCATTTTATTTATGCCATACCATGTTGAAAGTTCATGTTTGAAAGGCTTTTGTTTTAGTTATACATTGCCTTAAAAGTTTATTCTTATTTATGAATGTTTCCGCTATTTTGTTATCCTTACTGGGCATTTGAGCTCACCCCTTTTATATGTTTTATTTTTCCCAGGAAGTGAAGAAGTAAATTATGAATGACCTGAAGGGATATTATGTGGGGATATGAGTGTGGATTATGGAGACATTATGTTGTTGTAGTAGTTTTTCATTTTATGATGTAATGTAAAACCTATGAATATATCTAGTGTTTCCAAGGATACTAAACCAATCGGTCTTTCGAGATTTGATCTTTCTTGTGATCATGCCAATGTTACGAAGTAATGCACCGACTCTGGGTAGCTGGGGTCGGGGCGTTACAGTTAACCTACCGTCGGCCAAGGAAAAAGTACAAAGTAAGGGGTTTCTTAACTCACACTTAATTTCGTGAGAATTCCATTGTTCACCACTGAATTATTGAATGTGGTGTATGTGTACTGCCCATGATTGTATTCATTGTGAAACATACTTTAATTTATGGGTATTTACATCATCATGGTATGATCCTTCTTTCATGGGTGTATGTTTTGTAAGTTACCTAATCGATAAGGGAATTTGAGATTTCAATTTCCACTCATTTGGCTTTACACATATTTCATTGATTATATTACCCCAAGATTATGTGTGGAATCACTATTCATTTGATTATGTCATAATTTCCACTCCCCTTCCTGTGGATATACTTTTTATACACATAATCACTCCATTGATAATTCTCAAGTCATTGATATGAATTTGATAAGAGTAATTTTAACTCATTCTCCGTTTGTTGAGTTAAACATCCAATTCGTTGGTGTTGTTTTTACAAGAATATGTGTGAATGTCCTTTGATTGTTTTACACTGAATATCCAATCATATTTAGTGTATTTATATTTGTCACACATAATTATGTCGTTGATTTATCCTTAACCTAAGGATACAGCCTTTATGAGAGATTTCATCTCAATTTACATTCTATTGAGACTTCTTTGATGATATACACCAAATCACTTTTATGTGGTGTATATAATGTACATTGACATAGTATATCATGAATCCATTTATTCTCATGATATTACAAAGTTTTGATTACCTCAATTATTTTTTTTCAAGTGTCTCTATTTTGGTTAGAATCTATAACTAAAATACCATTTTTAAATGTTTTAAAGACTTATTCATCTAAATCTTTCTCATTAATGTCCGTGTTTTAAAAATGGTTTTAAGGATTTATTTATATGGACATTAAATTTTAGGAATTAAAACTCCTTTTAAAAAAGTTTCAAAGTGGTATGGGACACTTTGATTCAAAAATCTATTTTTAAATGGCTTCTTGACAAATAGTGTGACTTTTAAATGATTTCAAGAAAAAGGGGGATATTTCTCTCAAATAGTTTTGATGATTATTTTCATCTATGTCAACATCCTTCATTATTCTTGATTGAGGTTAATGTGATACAATACAATCTTCCATATTGTATCGAATGAGTTATGTTAGACTATGGATGTTCTATTTTTATACCATTCATGGTTTGTGGTTAAAGTATTGACATTTCGTATGTTAGTTTTAATACGAATGTTTATGTTATGTTTAAACCTGTTCATATGAGGAATGCATTGGAATTAATAAGTGACGGGTGGAGCCCGCTATAGCTCCTCGATGCATCGGTAGGTCTCATGAGACAAACTAGTGTCTTGGTACAAGGCCTTGGCAAAATCGTATTTGTAGTATTGGCACGAGGCCTTGGCTATGTGGTTATGATAGTCTGGCATTATGCATTCATCATTATGAAAGTGGTTACTGATATTGCATGTGATCATTCGACTAGTAGAATATCCATGTGAATAAGTAAATGGCATTATTTCATTTTACCCTTGCCATTTTATGCTGAAGTTCAAGTTTAAAAGGCTTTTGTTTTAGTTATAATATGCCTTAAGTGCTTATGCTTATATATGAAAGCTTCTCCTATAATGTTATCCTTACTGAGCATCTGAGCTCACCCCTTTCAATGTTTTATTTTTCCCAGGATTATGAAGAAGTAATTTATGAATGACCTGCAGGGATAGTATGAGGGGATATGAAGACAAGATGTTTTTTTATGTAATGTAAGTTTTTTTGAATGTATCTAGTGTTTCCAAGGCTACTAAACTAATCGGTCTTTCGAGATTTGATATTTTCTTGTGATCATGCCAATGTTATGTAATAATGCACCGACTCTAGGTAACTAGGGTCGGGGTGTTACAGTTGGTATCAGAGGAAGTTTAGTACAAACCTTGGAAGCTATATTTTGATGAACTATGATTAGAGCATGTAGACCTAAGATGAGCTTTGAAGATTAGTATAGAAGAACTTCCTAGAAGTTTGGTATTGTTGAGATTTTGTGAGTTTTTCGAGCAATACATCCATGTCTGGATACGAGCAGGTAGAGGCGGCTCTGGCACAGATGTACCTAGGGGTAAAACCCGAAAACACCGCTTTGAGCTAGACTCGAACGGGAACTAGTGCACGACAACAGGTCTTGCTGCACTTTTGGTTACGACACTCCCGAGGGATATGATTAGGATAATGTACATTTTCTTTACAAACCGATTTAAGTAATATATATATAAGATGAGAGTAAATGACCTTGGTTAATCCTAATATGTTTCAAATTGAGAATATGGTGACATGTTAATATCTAAATGATTTTACGACTACTATTACTCACACAATGCTTTCTGGTTTTAGTGAATGGCTGGATTCCAAGGAAGTCATAGTGACTTTGAGAATGATGTACAAGGTGGGAACGGTGGTGGCAATGATCAAAAAAATGGAATGTTGATAGGTGTAAAAGATATCATCTTTATGCCAACTCAGTTTTCCAAAAATATGATCAACAACATATATATTAACCAACTCCCAGACTCAACAAGGAAGAGAAAGGTGATGAATGATAAGAGCTCCAGCAATGGAGACCATGGAGAAAAGAACCCTCAATTTTCATCCTGCAGGAAATGTGGAAGGAGACACCTAGGAAAGTGTCTCAATGGGACAACGAAATGCTTTACTTGTGGGAAGGAAGAACATAAAGTGAAGAATTACCGAAGAAAAATGAATAGTACTATGGAAGAAGATAAAAATGGTCCCAAGAGTCCATTTACAGTCATTTGCCGTAAATGTAGGGGACCTAGCCATTACCCGAGTGAATGTCCTATTCTATAGGATATTTTCTTGGTCAATGAAGAATCTATGTGGAAATAAATGGTTGGAGAAATGTTTAAAAAGTATTAGTGATCCTTGTTGATGGGTTTACTTTGGAATAATTTTCACTTGTATTTGTAACCCCACAGTTTTCCATGTGAGAATGATATTTGTGGAAGAATTGTCTCTTCTCTTGTAAATATAGGTAAAAATAACCATTTGGTTTTATATGATCATTCGGGTTTGAGAGAATTATAAGTTATTATAATTTGGGATGAAAATTCAAGGTATGATATAACATTTGTGGTTAAATTATATTATTTTGAGGAATTTATCTCATTTTGGTAATATTATAAAATATAGTTTTTGAAAAAGGACAACACGTAGACCGTGTGACAACCCATCGCGTCGGACAAAGCTGTGGGAATCGAACCCACATCCAAAGTGCAATTGGGATTTATTTCCTACCAATGGACTACGTGAAGTCCCTGGTTAGTGTGACTATTTTTGATCAATAATATGTTGATTTGGGTTCTTATGTCTTATCAAATGAATACCCTTAGTATAGGAAAATGATTTGGTGATTAAGTGATAAATGTTATTTTGGAAGATGTTCACTTTGTTGGGAACACTATATGTCCAAGGAAAATAGAATACTATGGGATGTCATTAGAGGAGTAATGGTGGATTTTTATCTATGTTTTTATTGTGGGTCTATAGTGATTTGGGTAATTTATGGAAATAATTAACCTATAATAAAGAATATGTGATTATGTTAATTACTTTTATGTATGTGACTTTAAGATTAGATGATGTCATTTGGAGATACAATTTAACGTGGAAGACTACATTCTTATAAGTTTTGGGTTTCAATATTAGTTTGGATTATATTGAAGGATTTTAATGAAAATTTATTATTGAATGGTATTTATTTAACTTTGGGGTATTGTTGGTTTAATTTCAGAAATTAAGGTTAGTATTTTTTTTCTCTAATAGAATATACATTTGGGGGATCATTAGATCTTATACTAACCATTTTGGTTTTGATTAATCTCTAAAGACAAGTTAAATATATAGTTTATCCTATATAGATCATGTATTTCTGTAGAAGTTTATTCTAGCTCTTTTATTGTGACCAAGTATTCTTGAATACTCATTGTTCAAAAAAATAAGTTAGTGGTAAAAAGTTATTAAATAATGAAACTCTACTTAAAAAGTAATTATATCTCTTTATGTTATTAGTCAATATCATAAATGAATTCCTCATCCTTATGTAAAGTAACTTAAAACAAAAAAATGTTGTTCGTTTATCCCAACACAAGTTTGTGGTTTTCTTATTGTTAACTTTCTCCTGATCATGATTTCTATCCCTCTCCATCAGAACTTGACACTTAGTTTATCATCCATATCCATTTTTTCCTACATGGAATCCGAGTATGGGTTATCTTGGATGACCTTTATACCTCTCTTTATTTCTTTTAAAGTGACAGTTTTATTGACTCTTTTTCCGATGTGGGACTTTCCATTATATTCCCAAGCACAATTTTAAAAATTGCGAGGACGCAATTTATTGAAGGAGGGGATAATGTAACACACCAAGCTTCCATGGTACGTTTCCCTTCGAATAATGCAATGGCGTGCATTGTATGCAACTTCGAGATTTTAACACACCACAACCAATCAAACTAGCCATTATGAATACTAATAACTAATTTCTGAAATTTTATAAATTCTATATCTCAAAATGGACTTCATTTTTGTATTCGTAATATCGAAATTATCCTAGGGTTAAATTTTGGTACTTTTCGGATAACTTTCATATTTTGATGAATAGTGAAAATTACTAAATTTTAATTAAAAACAACTTTTTTAATCAAAATAATTAATAGTGATAAATTAGGAATTTGAGTTGTTTTAAAGTATATTTAGAATATATTTTTACCATGTAATAAAATGTGAGTCATTGAACATAATTTCACATTTAAACCAGACATAAACAAGTGTCAATCTTTTGATAGTTATTATCTCTTAAAAACACACTTTTTGTTTTAACAACGTGAATTAATTTTAAATTAATTTCTGCCACTTATTTGTTTTGAATTTGGAAAAATAGATTCCATATTTGGAATCAGGATGTTCAAATTGTGTAAATAGGTAACTTATATTTTTAGACATTTTGAATAATTACTGCGGTAAATATTTTATTTACCATGGTTAAGGGTAAATCCGGTAAATAAGGGTTAAAAATAATATTATAATAATAACAAATTACCCTAAAACGTGTCCTAACTTTATTTGTGGATACATGTCCGACCATAGGAATCTTTGGGTCAATTTTGGGACCTCATGGAGCCACTTGTAGGTGATAGGGACACTTTATTTTAATTAAGTTAAAATGAATACAAAAATGACACAAGCATATTCCTTTTAGCAAAACAATTTTTACATAGGGTTATATATGTTTTATTTTTGACTATAAATATTCATTAGAAATATAAAACGATTTACTACATAATGATATTTTATTTATAATTTTTAGACATTAAATAATTAAATTTATTTATGACACAATGATGATGCAGTAATTAGCATAATAGTGAAAAATTAAAATAATTGATATTATAAATACCCAAATAAATATAATTTGAAACTTTTAATGAATTAAACTAATTTTCTAGGATAATATGATATATTAGGATTGAGTTAATTTAATTTGTTATAAGTAATCAATCTTTTATGAGTTTCACAAAAATCAACAATTGAATAGTGTCAAAATTGACATAAAAGCGTTTTTTAAAACAATATTATATTATTAATTGGTATTAAATTTCTAAAAATCTAAGGTTCGGCAAATAGACTTATATCATGATAGGTTTCTCATTAATGGACCACTTGGGGGTCGTTTGGATGTATGTGGTATGTTTATTAACCATATAATATAAAAACACAAAGAGACATTGTAAAAGTGAAACTAATTAACTAAGAGTTAATACTTAAAGATAAGGTTAATATAAGTACCCAAACCTGTCTAAATTCTATTGGTTGAATAGTTTTAGACCTATACTCACATTAAAATTTGAATAATCAACTTTGTAGCCATTAGAAACCGAATATAAATTTATTATAAGTTAATATTTCTAGCTTTTCCAAAGGTGCCCCTCACCCCTCTTATAAAAGGGCACTCTTCCTTCTCTTTTCTTCACACCTTCAAAGCCTTTTGGTTCGGCCAAAATCTACCCAAATACTCTCCCAACTTACCTCACTACAACCTAGTGGCCTTATTTTGATCAGAAAGCCAACCTAAGGAGCCCTTTTGATCGAATCAAAAGGAAGAACACGAAGAAAAGGTATTGATTTCACCACCCTTTTCCAAGTTCCTTTCTTCTTCCACTTCTTCTTTCTTTGTTATTAACATTCTAAAATAATAACTCCAGTATCTTATATATACTGTGATGTTATTATAAATATGGTACAACCATATTATGTATTCTATCCACCCTTTGAATAACATGTCACCATACGTGCGTACGTACGGCTTACCGTCTCCACGTCGTGGTGTAATTGTTATTCAATATATTATTATTTGTATGGGTATAATAATGATGTGTAACTAATGTAAATAATAAATATAACATGTTAATGATTCTGTATATATGATATACCATCCATTTATATATTATTTTAATATCAAAAGAATGATATCATCGCTCGTGCGTACGTACGGACTACCGTCTCCACAAACGCGATGAGATTCATTCCCCATCGTATCCATTCAAGTATAATTATCATTTTATGATTTAAAAATGATGTTTAAGGAATTTATATCATTCTGGATATGAATAATATACATCCCATTAATAATTAATATGGCTCACATAACAAATAATATAAAGTAAAATGAACCCGTTAACACCCGAAATGACGATAATTCTAAGATATTATTAACAAACAAATGTTAAAAGATCATATATGATATAATATTAAAGTAAATGATTCTTGTATAATTCAATAACAATTATTTCACCATTATACAGGAGGTTAACCAACCGTCGACCAAGGAAAAAGTACAAAGTAAGGGGTTTCTTAACTCACTCTTAATTTCGTGAGAATTCCGTTGTTCACCACTTAATTATTGCATGTGGTGTATGTGTACTGCCCATGATTGTATTCATTGTGAAACATACTTTAATTTATAGGTATTTACATCATAATGGTATGATCCTTCTTTCATGGGTGTATGTTTCGTAAGTTACCTAATCGATAAGGGAATTTGAGATTTCAATTTCCACTCATTTGGCTTTACGCATATTTCATTGATTATATTACCCCAAGATTATGTGTGGAATCACTATTCATTTCATTATGTCATAATTTCCACTCCCCTTCCCATGGATATACTTTTTACACACATAATCACTCCATTGATAATTCTCAAGTCATTGATATGTATTTGATAAGAGTAATTTTAACCGATTCTCCATTTCTTGAGTTAAACATCCAATTCGTTGGTGTTGTTTTTACAAGAATATGTGTGAATGTCCTTTTATTGTTTTACACTGAATATCCAATCATATTTAGTGTATTGATATTTTTCACACATAATTATGTCGTTGATTTATCCTTAACCTAAGGATACATCCTTTATGAGAGATTTCATCTCAATTTACATTCCATTGAGACTTCTTTGATGATATACACCAAATAACTTTTATGTGGTGTATATAATGTACTTTGACATAATATATCATGAATCCCTTTATTCTCATGATATTACAAAGTTTTGATTACCTCAATTATTTGTATTCAAGTGTCTCTATTTTGGATAGAATCTCTAACTAAAATACCATTTTTAAATGTTTTAAAGACTTATTCATCTAAATCGTTCTCATTAATGTCCATGTTTTAAAAATGGTTTTAAGGATTTATTTATACGGACATTAAATTTTAGAAATTAAAACTCCTTTTAAAAAAGTTTCAAAGTGGTATGGGACACTTTGATTCAAATATCTATTTTTAAATGGCTTCTTGAAAAATAGTGTTACTTTTAAATGATTTCAAGAAAAATGGGGATATTTCTCTCAAATAGTTTTGATGATTATTTTCATCTATTTCAACATCCTTCATTATTCTTGATTGAGGTTAATGTGATACAATACAATCTTTCATATTGTATCTAATGAGTTATGTTAGACTGTGGATGTGCTATTTTTATACCATTCATGGTTTGTGGTTAAAGTATTGACATTTTGTATGCTAGTTTCAATACGAATGTTTATGTTATGTTTAAACTTATTCATATGAGGAATGCATTAGACTTAATAAGTGACGGGTGGAGCCCTCTATAGCTCCTCGATGCATCGGTAGGTCTCATGAGACAAACTAGTGTCTTGGCACAAGGCCTTGGCAAAATCTTATTTGTAGTCTTGGCACGAGGCCTTGGCTATGTGGTTATGATAGTCCGACATTATGCATTCCATCATTATGAAAGTGGTTACTGATATTTCATGTGATCATTCGACTAGTAGAATATCCATGTGAATAAGTAAATGGCATTATTTCATTTTACCCTTACCATTTTATGCTGAAGTTCAAGTTTAAAAGGCTTTTGTTTTAGTTATAAATTGCCTTAAGTGCTTATGCTTATCTATGAAAGCTTCTGCTATAATGTTATCCTTACTGAGCATCTGAGCTCACCCCTTTCAATGTTTTATTTTTCCTAGGATTATGAAGAAGTAATTTATGAATGACCTGCAGGGATAGTATGAGGGGATATGAAGACAAGATGTTTTTTTTATGTAATGTAATTTTTTTTGAATGTATCTAGTGTTTCCAAGGCTACTAAACTAATCGGTCTTTCGAGATTTGATATTTCTTGTGATCATGCCAACGTTATGTAATAATGCACCAACTCTAGGTAACTAGGGTCAGGGCGTTACAGAAATGTTTCCATGGATGGTGCTTTATGTAGTCATTATTTTCTAGTTATTGTAAAAAAACAAAAAAAAAATTGAAAAAAATTGAAAAAAAAACACAAAAAAACCCACCTTATAATAAAAAACATAAACTGAAAGAACACAAAGAAAACCCCATCTTCCACTTTCTTCTAGCATCTCTCTAAATTACCCATATCCTCCCAAACAATCCCTTGGATTTGTTTTACCCTGAATCTAAGAGAACACTTCGCTAACCTTGGTGGAATCAAAGAGATTATCAAATAAATTAAGAACCAGTCCTTATCTAACCAGTAAAATTAGAAATGTCCAATCATAGGGGAAAAACACTTAATTAACTTGTTTCCCCTAATATTAATTACCAACCTCTTTGTATTCATTATTCAAACTTAGATTTTGACTTTGATCTCAAATTGGTTTTGATTCATCTTCTTCCTCATTTCCATAGGCTAGCCGATGAGGATCCACATCTCCACCTTAAAGAGTTCCAAGTGGTGTACTCTACCATGAAGCCTCAATGAGTTTCTAAGGAAAAAATAGAACTATGAGAACTCCTTTCTCTCTAGATTAATCCTCCAAGTCATGGATCTAGTACCTTTCTAATGGTTCTATAACTACAATGAATGACATCAAGCGACTCTTCTTAGGGAAATTATTTCCTACTTCTCATACTGCTTCTATCCGAAAGGAAATAAGTTGTACTCGTCAATTCTCAAGTGAATCACTACATGAGTACTAGGAAAAGTTAAAAAAGCTTTCTAAAATCTTACCACACCACCAAATCTTGGGCCAACTCATGATCTAATACTTCAATGAGGGGTTACTAGTGATGGAGAGAACTCTCACTAATGCCGCAAGTGGTGGTTATCTTCTTGATAAAATGCTTGCAGCTACAAAAGATCTCATAAGAAACATGGATGCGAACACACAAAAATTCCATACTTGAGCACATGCTCAATTAAAACAAGTCCAATATGATCAATCAATAGAGTTGAACAAGATGACCGAGTTGATGAGTGAACTTACAGGTCTTGTGCGACAACTAGTTGTGGCATCCAAATCCCTACATCATATTATCCACAATCTCTCTTACCTAGACCTATTAAGAACTGTGGAATCTGTAGCTCCCTATCTCATCCAACTGGAACATGTTCGAAACTTCAATAGCATTAATATGATTCATCTGTACTAATGGAACTCAATGCACCATATGTTCAGTGGACCCCCAACCCTCAACAATCGGGTCAGTTTGTTAGAAACATCAACCAACCCCGTTGTGAGTCCTTCTCTTCTACTTATAACCCTAACATGAGATATGCAATCTCATTTCTCATACCCCTAAACACCCTCATCAAAACCCAATCCAATTCCAATATGGTCAAAGTGTTGGTAACTTCTAACAACCTTACCCTTTTGTTCCTCAACCTCAAAGGATCAATCCTCCTCTTCCTCCTCCTGGATACCACTATCCTAGTGATCCTTACCAATTCCCAACCCAAAACAATCACTTTCCCAAGAACCGAAATCACGATAATCCCAATTTGGGACAAGCCTCTTCTGCCAAGAAACCTTGGGGAAGTGTAGTGGAATATCATGCCTCCTTCACCCATTCTAGCCTCAAAAACATTGAAACTGAAATTGTTCAACTTGCATCACACTAGAGCCAGCAACAACAATCAAATTTTCCTCAACTACCATCTCATCCATTACCCAACCCCAAGGGTAATGTATGTGCAATTTTAATTAGATCGGGAAAGCAAATTTCAATGCCTCATGATGAGACCTCCCACCCCCCTTTTAATGTTTTCCTCGAAATAGAAAAGAAAAAGAAGCTTGAAAAGGAATCTTAATCCATTCCCTCACCTCCTTCCATTCTACTTAGGAATCTAATTCATTTTTCTTAAGCTATTTCTAAACCAGGGACGTCCTTTGAGCCGATCCTGGAATTCCTAACATGTTTAGACTTGTTGAAGTCAACATTCCCCTCTTAGATTCCATAAAAAAAATCCCTAGGTTTTCCAACTTTCTTAAGGAATTGTACACCCACAATAGGGAACTTAAGACCTTTGAAAATATTTCCACCAAACATTCTATTCTAATAAAGTAAAAAGATCCAGGGACCTTTACAGTTCCATTCCAAATTGGATGTTCCAACTTTGATAATGCACTCATAGACCTAGAATAATCAATTGATTTCATGCAAAAATACATCTTCTCTAACCTTTCTCAAGGTCCCTTTCACCCAAAGAGTGTTTTCATTCAGTTATCCAATCAAAGCACAACCAGTCCTGAGGTAATAATTGAGGATTTCCTTGTTTGAGTTAATGATCTTATCTTCCGAGCAGATTTTTTTGTGCTAGACATGGAATGTGAGATGAACTCTTCTCAATATCCCCTAATTACTGGAAGACCATTCCTAATGACAGCAAGAACCAAGATTGAAGTCCATTCAGGCATCTTGTCGATGGAATTTTTTTGACCAGCTGGTCAAGTTCAACATTTTCCAAGCCATGCGATACGCATCTGAGGATCACTCTACATTCTCAATCCATTCATCTAAGGAAACTTATGAGAGTAAATTGAACCCCATTCCATAATTTTTATCATGTTATAGAGAGATAGTATCTTGAAAAATATTTACCATGATTAACCAAGTCATAAATAAAGAAGTTGATGTTGACCTCTCATTCATAGTCTCCATCAATATACAGGAACATGAAAACTCTCTTGAATCCCAGATCAACTCTAATCTCTACTGCTCCACCGTGGAACGTATTAAGGAAAATGAATCTGAAGAAACTGAAGTCCCTTCCTCCATTATTGAGTTTTCTAACCCACAAATTAAAGATGATACTGCTCTGAAACCTCTTCCTGGACACCTGAAATATGTATTCATTTTCCATGATAACTCTTATCTTGTCATTATTTCTGCTCCACTTACTGAAACTAAGGAGTACAAACATTTTAAAGTTTTAAAGGAAAACAAAAAGGCCTTAGGGTGGACCTTATAATACATACAAGGAATCAACCCTACTATTTTCATGCATCACATCCATCTTGAGGAATCATCCAAAGAAATTATACAACCCCAAATAAAAGACTCAATCCACTCATCCATGAGGTAGTTAGGGAAGAGATCACCAAGATTATTCAAGATGGTATTATCTTCCAAATTTCTAATAGTGAATGGGTTAGTATAACTCAAATTTTACCTAATAAGGGTTGGGTAACTATTTTTACAAATGAACATGGAGAGGTAGTCACAACTCGAGTGAAGAAAAAATGGTGTGTGTGCATCGACTATATTAAATTGAATGTTGAAATAATAAAAGATCACTACTCTCTTCCATTCCTTGATCAAATGGTAGAAAAATTAGCTGAAAAGTCACACTATTTATTTCTTGATGGATACACCAACTACTCTCAAATCCCAATTGCACCTCAAGACCAAGAAAAGACTACTTTCACGTGCCCCTTTGAAATATATGAATATAGGAGAATTACTTTTGGCCTTTGAAATTCTCCCACAACATTCCAAATGTGTATGATGAGTATCTTTTCTGAATTCATTGAAAAATGTATGGAAGTCTTCATGGATGACTTTACCATTTATGGTGAGTCATTTGAATATTTCATGAATTCACTCTCTCTAGTCCTTCAAAAGTGTTTCAAGTGTAACTGTGTGTTAAATTTTGAAAAATTTCACTTTATGGTTGAAAATGGGATTGTTCTAGGACACATAGTTTCACTAGTTGGTATTGAAGTCGATTATACCAAAACTGAAGTGATCTAATCACTTCTAGAACCCACATCTATTTGAGACTTTCGTTCCAACCTCAGTCATTCTGGTTTTTATTAATGACTCATCCATAAATTCAGTAGTATTTTCCTCCCACTCAATTAGTTGCTCCAAAATGATGTTTCATTCCATTTTTATGAGGGTTGAAAGAGAGCCTTCATTGAACTCAAAACTGCTCTCACATCTGCCCTGATATTTTGACCTCTAGATTGGTCATTACACTTTGAGTTGATGTGTAATGATTCTGGTAGATCCGTTTGGGATGTTTTTGGTCAATGAAGAGAAAATATTCTTCATGTAATCTATTGTGCCTTAAAAACATTGGATGAAACTCAATATCACCACACTGAGACTGAAAAGAAACATTTATCAGTGGTTTTTACGTTAGATAAATTTTGGCCCTATCTCTTAGGTGCCAAAACCATAATCTTTACAGACTACTCTGCTAAAAAGTTCTTACTCAAGAAAAGTGATTCCAAACTAAGGCTAAAAGGATGGATCCTAATACTCCAAGAGTTTGAATTTGAAATCATTGGTAGAACAGGAAAAGAAAACTCTGTGGATGATCACTTGAGTAGAATTTGTAATTATTCCCATTCTAAAATAATTGATCCATAATTTTAAACTGAGCACCGTTTATCTATCACTCCAAAAATACCATGGTATGCCCAAATTGTAAATTACATGGTTTCTGTTTTCCCGGAAAAATTTTCAAATGAAAATAAACTGAAGTTGAAAAGTGATTCAAAATAATATTTTTGCGATGAAAATAATCTTGGTAAAACTGGGGAAGATATGGAAATTAGGGGATGTGTTGATAAAGATGAACATTCCTCCATAATAGAATTATATCACTCACTTCCAGGAGGTTTCCACTTTGTACCAAAAAGGACCTCCCAAAAGGTCCTAGAAAATGGATTCTTTTGGCCTTCACTCTTCATAGACTCGCATGAGTTCTGTCAATAATGTCCCACTTGTCAAAAGATTGGCATAATTTCTAAAAGAAATGAAATGCCCCAAAAGCCATTAATCTTATTTGAGGACTTCAATGTTCGGGGCATCGATTTCATGGGACCATTCACCCTTCTAATGAATTCTCATAAATTATTCTTGTGGTTGATTGAATTTCTATGTGGATCGAGCCCAAACCCATTAGAAAGGATGATTTACATACTGTTAGTGAGTTTCTAAAGACAAACATCTTCCATCGATTTGGCACACCACGTGCCTTAATAAGTTACTTAGAAACCCATTTTTGTAATAAAACCATGGAATATATTTTGAAAAAGAATGGTGTTGTACATAAAACTTCAACTGCATATCACCCGCAAACAAATGGCATGGCTAAACCTTTTAATAGAGAAGTCAAAAGAGTGCTTGAGAGAATCGTTATGCCCATCAGAAATGATTGTCCTGAAAGACTTGGTGAAGCACTTCGGGCTTATAGAAATACCTATAAAAACCCATTGGGATGTCTCCTATTAGGCTAGTTTTTTTAATCATGTCATTTACCAGTTGAAATCCAACATAAGTCTTTTTGGGCTGTGAAAAACCGTAATTTGGATTGTGAAAGATCTAGTGAAGAAATATTATTTCAATTGGCTGAACTTGAGGATCATTGAATTGAATCCTATGAGAATTCTAATCTATAAAAAGAAAAGGATAAGTCACTGCATGACAAACACATCCTGAGAAAGGTATTCTATGAAGGTGAAAAGGTATTTCTTTTCAACTCTCGATTTTTTATTCACCCAGGAAAATATAATTCTCATTGGGAAGGTTCTTTTATAGTTTCTCATGTTTACCCATTTGGTGTAGTGCATTTTCAAGACCCCTCTTCAAAAAGGACATTCACAGTTAATGGACATCTGTTAAATCATCACCATGAGAGGACACACAATCCTAGAACCACATCGACTTCCATCAAATCCCAAACTTCTACAGTTGACCAACCAATGGATGGAGATGGAAACCCACCAAATCCAAACCAGGGGGCACCTCTTTCCCTTTAACTCCATTTCTCTCTCTCTCTCTCTTTCTTTATTTTTCTTCATCTCTCCTTATCATTTTGTTTTTCTACCACTTTTTTCATCACATTTTTTTATTTACTCTTCCTCTTTTGTGTGGGTGTGTCGTTATAAAAAAATAAAAAAAAACCTAAAAAAACAAATGAAAAAAATAATAATATGAAAAATCATGTGTCATAATTACTCACCTTCCAATATTCAAAATTTTTCAAACTATTTTGGGGAGTCAACAGACATGGTTTCATCTCGAAAATCCTGTGTTTTACACATATATTTGGATAAAGAATATTGTGTCAAACCCAATGAATTTTTAATGCTCAATTTTTATTTGGAAACTAATATTCCCCACCCGTGAGGAACACCATTTTCTTTTATTTCATGGACACCTATGTCCATCTTTTCAAAATCTGTGTTTTAACCCCCTTTTGATAGTCTTGAGTTTGTGGAACTTTGATCTAAATTTCTTAATTTAGTGTGCACTAATACTAAAGAGGAATTTTCTGAACCACATGAGAATCACAATAGCCAAATAGCCTCACATTTTTCATACATTAATCCTCCTTTTGAAAGCCCCTTCGAGTCTATGGAAACCATTTCCTAGATAGACACATTACAATCCTAAAACCTTTCCCCACCCAATATCAAAATGGAAATTTCATTGCATAATTTTTTGAAATTTAATTGTTGGGGGGAATTGATTTCATTTTGGGCACCCTTTTTTGATTTCACCATGTTTCATATTATTGAGGGAAAGAATCCATTTTATTGTGGAGGATAGGTTGTCATTCAGTGAGTTTTGGGGAATGTAATGTACATTCATTTATATGATTTTGTAAATGTTATTGAAAACTGTTAAAAAAATAAAAAAATAAAAAAAAGGTTTGTGTCTTTGGTAGGTCAAAAATCACTCTTCCTCAAACTTTGATCTTGTTATAACTTTTACAATTACTGTCGTGATGAGATAAATCATGGGATGGGAGATGAGGGTGAGATATATTTCAAGTTCAACGTTCGAGAAAATACAAAAAAAATGAAAAAAATGAACACTTATGTCTTTGGGGGAAGTTTTGTGCTTTGTAAAAATTTTATCTTCTCATCTCCTTAAAATTTTCTTTTTCTCTTTTGTCTTTATTCACACAATCATTCCCCTATAAATATTTGTTTCCATTTCCTTCCATGTTTTCCAAAAAAATATGAATTTATTTTTCCATGTTAGTATTTTACCCCCCTTTTAAATCATTTGGATACCATCTTCCTAACATCCTATAGCCACAGAAAACCCCCTAAAAAGACCTCTTGATTTTTTAGAACTTTATGATAGGGAGTGGAAGTAGAGATCTCTTAAAAACTCTAAGATTTTTACTTTGGGTTACTGAATGAGTGAAGCTCCATAAATTAATTTTATCATCTTGAGAGGAGTAAATTTTTTGTGCCACTATTTTCCATTTCTAAATTTGTACACGACAAAATGAATTGTTTTTCGAAAATATTATCTTTAACAACTTGTAGTGAAATTTAATATAGATGAGTGAAATTGTATAAACCTCCCCTAATTGGGGAAAAGAAAATTTTAATATTTTTTTGTAAGTGAAAATGTTTTTGTGATTTGTTTATATTTATTACATATGAGGATATGCACAAGACTATGTGTGGGGGAGTTGATGTTATTAATATTTTCATGACTTATTATATACTACCTTTACTAATTTTATATGAAATGTGTATAATTTTTGTGAAATATTAATGTTTTAAAACTAAGTATAATTTTTGTGAATTTTTAGAAGTAGCCCAACTGTGTTAGTTTACTATTTTATTTATAACTGTCACCCTACTACTCAAAATTGTGCGGTACTTATTTTTTATGATTCCTTATTCGATTTAACACATATAATTAGAAGGAATCATTGTCCAATTATACCATTTGAGGGGTTATATGGACCACCCAAGAAGGCCCATGGAATCTGTGAAGAAGCTAGACCATCCATGAATATTGAATTACTGGGCTCAATCCAAAAGTGAAAATTCATTACTTCTCCTAAAAAAATTACAATAACAATGAAAGAATTGATGGATAACAATTTAATGTCCCAACTCCAAGAAAAGGGGCCCAAATAATGTTTTGAAATCCAGCCTAGCATTCAGCCCGGGAATTAAAATCCAGACACTATTCATAACATACCTCATGATGTAATCATAAAATCCAACTAAGAATTTCCAATGTGAAAGGGGAGATATAGGTGTCCGAATTTGTTGAAAAATCATTTGGATTTTAAGGAATCTTCTTATTAAAAACTCATTCACATTTTGGTCTTCAAAAAGTTCGGATTGAAATGGAGAGATTAAAACTGTTTAATAAAACCGCCCTAACTTTGGTTCCTTATGTCCAAATGCTGCCAATGTTTCAGTGTATATAGAGGAGATAAATATATACAACTTTAAAGAATGAGAGATCTCGATATTCAACTGTCTGGATGTCCAAATCGTCGATCCTAGTGTAGGGGTAGTTTTGGAATAAAATTAGTCCAACACTTTGAGCTATAAATACATCCCCACATATCCTTTCAAAAGTTTTCGGTTTTTAGAATATATGAGAACATATTGGCATGACCAAATCCCTAAAAAGGGATTGGGAGGACTTTACATATTCATGTTTTCACTTGAGATACCCTTCCTCCTCTCTTTGTTTCTTTTTTACTTTTGTGATCTTCATTATTGTAAACTTGTAAGTCTTTTTTTTTTGTAATTATGTTTTAATAAAAGTTTATTCTTCAATATCTGTTATTATCATCCAAATTCTATTGATTAATATTGATGTTCTTAAAATATTTTAAATATTGTTGAATCCCCTTCCCTTATTTTTCTTTCTCATTCAATCTAATGTTTGTTTCTAATTTTCATTATCATTTGTGTGTGTGTTCGATGAACCACTCTTTTTTTATCCCTTTCATTTTCTTATCTAATAAATTTATCATCATTATCATTATAACCATATAACTAATCATTTCAATGGCTGGGTAAATCTATCATTGGGATGAGTTATAATTTAGGGATGTTAAGTGATTGAGAGCTTTTGTTGGATGAGTATTCTTTGAATTAACATTGTGTTTGTTGGACTTAACATGTCATAGATTAATGATATATTTTGTTTAATGTATGGATAACATGGATTATTGGAAGCATAAATACAATACCACAATCAACTACTAATTTATATTAGAATCCTAGTTATGTTAAATCTTGGATTAAATCCATAACACTTAGGAATTCCAATGAACGTCAACTTGTGACATGGGTGTTAATTTAATGCAATAAAAAGCAAGAATCAAGGATATCACAATCTTAACTACCTATTTGTGAACTCACCCCAATATTTATCAAATTTTTAAATCAATATTAATCCAACATGATTCATAAATTGTTTCATAAGCTCTGCAAACAAACAACCCAAATAGAAGACAATCTACTAAAAACAATTGACTATTAAAAATTATCATCGCTGAGGATTCAACCCGAGTGCTGCTAAACACATTAGCAGAGCACCAGAACCTTGACTGGTCGATAGGCAATAATTGGCCGTGATTTCAGAGACTAAGGGGGTTAGGGAGGGGGAAATTATTTTTATTAATTAAAATAAATTAACAAAAACTTTTAACACCACATAACCAAAGATCCCCTAGATGAAAACCTAATGCTAAAAAAATTTATGTCGCACCTAGGTTAAACATGACGTTCTGATCTCTACCACAGCCTCATAATTCATATATGAGACTCTGATTAGATTTTATTCCAATTTTTCAAGCGAAACTATTCATACATGAAAAAAATTAGTATATTTAAAATCACCACTCTGAGGCTCTCCGGGCCCCGGATCTCTACGCTGACTCAGAAACCATCTTTGGAAATATTCTCAGTGGTATTCCAAATAAAAATTAGAGAAAACACAAGTAATTAAATAAAACATGAAATTATAATATTTAAATGAATTTAATTTATTATAAGTATATTTATATGATTTTAAAGTCATGTATTTATGTCTTATAGTAATATATATAATGTAATATTTTATATTTCTTGAAAAAATGCATTTCTGGAAAAACCATTTATCAACACGTTATTCAGGTTTAATTTTAAAATGAATTCATAAAATTTGATATTTTTAAATTGATAAAATGGATAAAATATTTAAATAATAATAATTAATATTATGTAATATTTTCAACTTTATTTTGGTAATTATGAATAGAAAAAAAATATTAAATAAGCTAGTTACCCTAGTGAGAAACTAAAATGGTAAAAGTGTGTAACCTTATAGGTAAATGGAATTACAAGTTTGAAAAATGTTTATTTTTAAATTTTTTATGTTGGGATCAAACATATCACACCTTCACTACATTATATATCAATTTTGGAGACACATAGTATGAGTGTGACCTCCCATATTGAATTATTTTGAGTATTTACAAAAATTACACTCTATTTGACTTATAAATGGGAGAATCCTATCATATTTACTATAAACATTAAAATCCTTTTAGTATATAGAATACCTAACAAACTATATTAATTACTCCCACTCATAACACCTTTGTTTCATTGGTTTTTTCATAAATCTAATATATGGAGACTTTATGTATGATCCTAAGGAAGTGGTCGGAAAAACAGGTTTCATTCTCAAATGAGCATATTTGTTTTATATATTCTTCCATATCCTTATAATATTTATCAATTCTGATGATGTAATTACATTATTATCTCCCATGTATTAATATTTTACAATGTCAATTTAATACCATAAATCAATCTCCAATTTTATAAAATCAAAAACAAAACATCCATTCATGTGTATTGAGGACTACCACCTCACGAACTGGTGTAATTTGTTTTCCATCATCAAGTATCACATTTGTTTATGATGATGTATTTAATTTATATATATCATATTCTGGAAATATTTATCATTATATAAAATTAATATATAAATAATTTTTTACCATTACATTCATAGTAATGTTATAACATCATTCGTGTGTAAATATGAATTGCCACCTCCACAAAGCAATGTGATTTGTTTTTAATTACCGCATCACATTGGTGGTATATATAAGTGTATTTAAATAAATATTATGATATTATTTAAATATTTATCATTATGTAATGTTTATAAAACACTTACCTTCTTTGAATCATGTTTGTAGAAAATGGAAGCATTACTTATGCATACGTACAACCTATACTCTCCATGATTGTAAAGAAGTTCATTTTTTATAAAAATACATAATTATTTATTTTAAAAGAATAATTTTTTTATAAAATTATTATTATATCATGATTATAATCTTATATATAATTATATAACAATATCTTTAACCTCATTCAACTTTCTAATGTGATTTTGGACATATGATATGGACATCGTCAAAACATCCGACTTGAACATAAATGATTAAGTAATAGTGTATAACATGATAATAAATAAAATAAATTGAATTAAAACGTTAAAAGGTTTATTAATAATGTAAATAATTAATATAAATTTATAATATGAGATTATAAATAACAGACACAATGAATCAGGGTCGAGGTAAGGAATCTCTCTGAACCACCATTCCTTTTAGTTATGACCATTCTATTTCTAACTCAATGTATCTCTCTCTCTTAAATTTTATTGAATTCTTATAAATTTTGTATATGTTAATATAAAATATATATTAATAGATTATTCTCCGTTACTTTAATATGGAAATATATTATTTATGTTCATTTCTCTAAAGCCTTTATTAATAAATTTCCATCGATTATAGTATGAGGTAAGATTATGCAACCCATTTTCACTCCCTGAGTAATTCTTATTTCATAACATATGATTAATTTACTTTATAAAGCTCACATAAATCAAAAAAATGATATAATGGGAACACCTAAATTGTGATCATATTCTTTGGGTAAATATTTAGTCTCATGATGCATGATTTATGGGATTAGGGAGTAAACTTAATCTATTAGGGGAATCTTCCCACCATGTGATATTATCTATGCAGTTAACCTTTACTTGTGTTTATATCATGTTATATGTTGCTTATAAATTTTCTATATAACCAAGATCATATTATACCATGTTATTTATGTTATGATTCAATGTGATTACCGATAATCCTTCTCTTTTACGAAATCATCTAATACCTTTGAATCATAGATTATATTTACCTATAATGATTATTCATTTAATATGATTTTTAGCTAACTCATTTATTTTATATATTCCAAAGATTTTCCTATGTATTTTTAGGGCATAAAATTGATTTATGAGCTCACTATTGAGAATAAAATAATTATTTCACGTTTTTGGATTCCATCTAATGTATAATGATACTAGTTTTCCAAAGAGAATGTGACTCACAATCTTTGGGGTTGTACATACTGGTTATTTATGTTTAAAAATTATGAAATAATATGTGTAAAATGCATGGGCCTCTATATTTGGTTTTAAATCATGGTATAGTAATTTATGGGGTTTATTATTTTTAAAATATATTAAAATGATTAATTCTAAGACCAGATATTCAAAAACATCCCAAATTCTTTATAAATATAGGGTAATTGGTTTCCAATCTAATACGTCCATGTATGGATCCTACAGGTGGATATTTCTATAGAACTTTTTTTACTAGGGGAAATAACCCAAAACAGTTCATTGATATGGACTTGATCATCACCTGTTGTAAGAAAACAAACCTTGTTTCACAACTAATTTGATACTCTTGAGGGATGTGCTTTGAAAATTCAGAAAACACATTAAAACCCATTATGAAGAACTTGAACCAAGTGTTAAATTAGAAACAATGATAGGGAAATTTCTATAGATAATCAATATTGAACCCTAGAGACTCGTAAGTTAGTATATATTATAATTTAAAAGTTATTTCTATAATGTTTATAAGTTTCACTTTTGTATGTTTATTGGTTAATGTATTCTAATATTGTTTCTTATTCTTTTAGATAATGATGGTAAATAACAGAAACCAATCCAATAACAAAAAGATAGAAAATTTTAAGATTTTCCCAATGATATGCCCAACATTATGGGAGTGGAAACTAAGAACATCATGGTAGTACTAGACCAGATCATTTTCTAAATAATAAATTTAATCACGTTGAACATAGTAATCCTAAGAAGGAGATAGTTTCATTTGATTATTATATATGACAAAGTCATCCTACATTTAGTAGATATTTAGATCCCCTAATCATGGAACAATAGATTAAATCCACAAATAAGATATTTTTTTCCTATAATTCACAGATAAAGTGAATTTTTATGGGTCCTTATCATATTGGGGGAGATGCTGATAGGTGGTGGACATTGACTAAGAACAGAATTTCCACAGAGTATACTGATTCCATGGAATGAGAAGACTTATAGAAAATATTTTTCAATTAATATTTTCTTTGAACTCGGGATCTTAAAATAGAGAGGGGATTCATCAGTCTAAATAAAAAATAAGATGATTCTATTTGGGTGTATAAATGAAACATCACAATACTTTCCCAATACACACCCCGCATTTACATCAACACTAAACATAAGGTGGACCATTCCATTAGTGGGTAAACTCCAATTGTAAGAAAATAATTAGTTATTCAAGACTTTGGAAACTATGAATATATTTTCTATTATTCCATTATAGTTTAGATGGATATTTGTGACACCCATTTTTCTTGTTGGATTGGAGACAAAAATTGTGTTTTCTTTAGGTGTTTCAATAGTTAAATCCCATAGAGAAAATAAACCCAAAATCACACTTGTGAAAAGTATGCGAGGAAGCATCCTAGAGACTATATGATTGGAATTGGGAGATGATTCAATTATATAAGATAAGGGCATCAGGATAATAAGTTTCAAATGGAAAATAAGAAACCCATTAATGTGAAAGAATAGAATAAGTTTCATAACAACACTCAACATATGATGTAGTGTTTCAATTGATAAGAACATGGAAATTATTAAATAAAATTCCCTAATAAAGTTTGTTTTAGATAAAATCATTGAAAAAACCCTTCAAGGCCAAGAGAGAATGTAATAGAAAAAATATCACCACTACTTAGGTGGATTCCAATAATGATGTGGTGATAGGTATGCTAGTAATTTATTCAAGAATATATAACAGATAATTCGATCTTATTTATTCTCATTATTGTATATCTTTAATGTTTATTATAAATATTTTAGAACTGCCTCAAAAAATGGGGGTTGATATGTCTTTGAGAATAGAAACTGGAACGATGTTTGCATACCAAGTATATTACTCTTCCTCGTCCAATTTTTGTAGGCTTAATATTTTGTAAAATGTCTTCATACATAATTTAGTGGATTTTAATGATATATTTTGAATTTATTGGACATCCTTATATAAATTAAACATTAACTATATAAATAGGAAGATCACTCTATATGTTCCAAGTCATCATTCAATTCTATATCAGTTTAAGGTTGAGCGTGAATCTCCCCTAGAATAATATGTTCAAAATTAAATTTTATTTCTTTATGAGAATGAATATGTAACCAAAATTATTGAGACAAGGGAGAGAATAATTCATGAATCCATAACTATTTTGAGGTATTATACTGATGAATTTCTCAAAGAGTTTCCAGGACTTCCCCCAGTCTAAAAGGTTGAGTTCTCAATCAAATTTATTTATAAATATCTTCCAAGATCAAAATCACCTTATATAATTAACACCGTTGAGTTGTAAGAGTTAAAAAATCAGTTCAAAGAGAATATGGAAAAGATTTTTATTACTTATTATGCTTCACCATGGGGTGCACTGGTCCTCTTCATCAAGAATAATGATGGCTCAATGCTGTTCTATATTGATTATCGTGAAATTAATAAAACAATGATAAAGAAAATTTTTAAAAGACATGGTTAATAAACTACATATAGCCTTGTATTTCACTATGGTGGTCCTTTTATAATGATATCAACAATTATATTTGATGAAGCATGAGTTTATCCAAACTACCCTTCAAATAAATTATGGACACTATGAGTTCATAGTGATTTATTTTGGACTCACGAATGATCTGGAAAAATTTATTGAAATAATTAATTGAGTCCTTAGAGATTACCTAAAACATTTATTATAGTATTTATTGACAAAATTATTATTTACTATAAAAACAAGGAAATGCATCAGGAGCATTTGGATATTTTTCTAATGGATTTAATAAAAGATAATCTATATACAATGCACATTAGATGTGAGTTCTATGTAAAGTATTATTCTTGGGGAATATTATCACCAAAAAAGGGATATATGTGGACCATTCTAAGATAAAGGTAATTGGGGACTAGATTACACCAACATTTATAATAGAGATATATAGTTTCCTTGAAATAAATGGTTGTTACATATGATTTCTGAGAAACCTCTTATGATATCTATTTTTTTCTTATGTGATTTTTTAAAATATATTCAGGTATATTATTAGAGACAGGCACTGAGAAAGAGATATATTTCTGGGTTTGGGGAACCCAGGAATGATATTTTAAAAAAATTAAATTTATTAATATCACTCATGCACAATTTTCATAAAAAATGAATATGTAAAAAACATAGTATTGTATCAAAAATATAAGTCTAATGTTGTTTTTTGAACATGGGTTTTACCCTAGATGAAACATAATACTGGTTAGTATCGATCATTTTTAAAAAATTTATCACAGATGAAAATAAAAAATAAATTTATTGTTTAGATTATTTTATGAAGTGTTCATCAAGTGGCCTATGAACCCTGTACAATCATATGTTTATAAAAAAATTGTATGGTTAGCCACATAACCTTGAGATTGTGAGAGCATCTATTGGAGGAGGACTTGGAGAATGAAAATAGATTGAGATCATGAAAATGGATCATTTCTATAATGGATATTGTTGATCTCATTAGTAACATT
This sequence comes from Viscum album, assembly GCA_963277665.1. Classification (NCBI taxonomy): domain Eukaryota; kingdom Viridiplantae; phylum Streptophyta; class Magnoliopsida; order Santalales; family Viscaceae; genus Viscum; species Viscum album. The sequence goes on from OY728166.1 coordinate 1,319,493,199, forward strand.
GATGTATGATTGTTCTTTATCAATGATCAATCCAACATGAGGTTGGGTATTTTATTTATGTGGAGTCAACATGTTTTTATATAGGGTATTAATCATTGTTCAATTCCACTAATAAACATCGATTTCCACAACAACGGTTGGTTTATTATCGATTTATTTTATTTTTTATTGGTTCTTCATTTTTCCTTCTAATAATAAAAAATTGGGACCATACTAATCATGGACATGTTCTGGTCATCATTTTGTGGTTTTTTATTTTTCCTCTATTTCATCAATTTTTCATCATGGGAAATTATTTTGGTTAACAGTTTGATGAATACCTAGTATCCAATAATTTCATGGAAATTCTTTGGTAAAACATATATATACTATGGGTTTATTTAATGGTCAAGGATTTGATTGAGTTGACCAAAATATAGAGGATAATAATAGCGGGATCATATCGATCGGGTTATTCCTATTTTCCCAAATTTGACGTGCGATTATGATGTGAGTTGGTGGTGGTTGATTTCTATGTGGATCAAAATCCAGAATCTAACTAGAGATGATATCAAGGTAGTTAATCACTGATCTTTGATCATCGGTTATTATCATGGCTAGATCAACGGATAATGGTGCTGGTGAAGATTAAAGGAATAACAACATATTCTAGAAAATTCCATGGAACATGGAATGTAATCCAGATATACAAACAATGGGCACCCATATCTACGATGCAAGTGTTTCTAAAAAAATAAATAATTTCACACCGTGTGACATGTGTCACACACTACGTGAACCGATTCTAGAATTAATGAGTTCAATTTTGGAGTACATCATAAATTATACTTCGAGGTATATGGAAAAGTCATAAAGTACATTTTAATGAACAAGTTTATAAGGAAACAGTTTGACAGTGTAGGTAGAGTGTCATACAACCTCATTATTCTAGTTATCCATAGACGAAACATTGTGTATTTATACATATACATTGTGTGTAAGACATTGATTAAAAATAATACCAAGGGTTGGAAAGAAATTTCAAGTACTCCCCAATACACACAATATACTTCATTTGAGATGTCTTAAACACCTCCATCTCCTCATTATAGACCGGGTATAGTTGAGGGTTATAACTATTCCCTTTCCCATGAGGTTATATTGTTACATTACATACTAGTCATTGTATTATGATATCCTCTATGGGATTTGTTTCAGATAGAGTTTGGTGTATCCCCCTTCTGGGAAAAAGGTGTAATCCTATATCATTCCTAGGTGGGGTTGGTGGTATCAGCCTGACCACCAATAATAAGGTGTTGATCCCCTATTGAAAAGGTTGACCCAATAGGGTTTGTGGTGTCCCCTAGTGGACCTTGGAGTGATCACTTACCTAAATGATGATATCTTTAGAGATCTAGTGAGTACTTATTTGTGATTCATAATGAGTCTGACCTCTAAAATGAGTTTAATCAGTGGAATATTTACTTGTTAAACAATCCCTCCCATAAGTGCTTCATATTGAACCCTCAAATAGTATCCTATGGCGGGTATTATTAGTTCAGTCCTTTTGTGATAGGTTTCATGTTATGTATATATTTGCCATATTGTATTATTGTTATGAGGGGACTACTCATGATTTTTTTGTTTGGTGATCTTGGGGTGTCCTTCTAGGTATTATTCAGAACTATATGGGATAATTCAACACGAGTTGTGTGTTATTCATTACATAAACCTTTTTATGGAGTCCTAGGAGGAACAAGACCTGACAGAGCAAATTGACCTTCAAAAACTGAGGTGTCTACCAGATTGTGTATTTGATAGTAATCCACCCCTTCAGAGTGGTTTGGACTACTTTGAAGTTTTGTTTGGGTTTTCCCCTATATGAATTTCAATAATTTTTTAATAATAAAAATATTGGAATGATTTTATTCATACATTTGTATCATTTTTTAATTTTACATTTTGGCATTATATAGTTTCCAAGGTGTGGGTGTGCATATAGTTACATTAGCCTAATGTATACCATTTTTGTGGAATTCCTACTTGGTGTGGATCGTGATCCACAAGCCTATTAGATGTGGGTATGGTTTAGTCATACGTGCCTTATTTCTAGCCAAGTGATCCTTGGAGGGTCTTGTCGTGATAGGGTGGTATTAGAGTCTGTCAGTTCTACCTTCGAACTACAGTTGGAATTTTCTTGTTGTGATGTTTGATTGGGTATTTAAGAAACAATGTTAAAGTGCTTCGAGTTCGAATTTCTAACCATGGACTCCAGTATTGGATTGGAAGATGATTTATCCATACACTAAGTCTCTAATAACATTCTCATTGACTCAGTACATGTATACATTAGTTGTTGTGATAACATTGTTACCTGAATCATGTATAAATTGTTTATGGTTTCCATGTCTTGTTTATCCAAATCCATATATATACTCATTTTTAGTGGTTCACCATGATTATTTTAGGATGCCTCCATAAGGAATGACTGCCACGATTATACAATGTTATCACAAAGATGATCTATTGAGTGACATGGAATCAATATAGGGTTATGTATAGAAGGTAGTACCTCCAAGTGGTTTTGTAGTTATTCCATCACACATTCAGTAACAGATAGCACTAGAAGTACTTATTGTGGATCCACATAGGTTGAGTGCATTGTAAGGGTTTCAATGGGAGTGGCCTCCCAGCATTCGAGGTGAGCCAAACCTCCTAGTAGGTGATCACAAGATAGAGTTAGGTACCCACAGCTTCCACCTCATGAGGACAATTAAATATAAAATGGTGTTCCTTACAGTGAGTGTTATACAGGGCTTCATTGAGATATGGTAGAGTTTATTCACTAATTTGTGTGAAGAGATAGGTCCCTTATGGTCATACCATGAGCATCTCTTTCGGGAAGAGTTATATCTAGCCACATTATGATCAGTTTGTATAAATAAGATTATACAGCTTCAGAAGGGAATTATAACCATAGTACAATACTCAGTGAGGTTATTTGAACTTTTTTTATACACTCAAAATATGGTTGAAGATATTAAATTTGTAGAATAGACCTTTATCTAGTCCTTAAATCAAGATATCATGGATCGAGTGATATATATTTATATTTCCACCTATTCTAGAGTGATTGAATAAACTGTAGTTTTGGATAGGTTCCTGGAAGATAATACATCGGCAGTAGGTGCTGATAGTAGGCATGAATGAGTTGAGATGTTGGAAATGGGTATATTATGGAAATCACTAAGATATGGGTGTGTTGAATGCTTCCGGAGACAATACTAGGATAAAATATCAATAGATCAGGGCTCTCAAGATAGATCAAGTCAACGAAAGGATTGTTGTTTCTTATCATGTGACTATCAAGGAAAACATGCTTGAAATTTTCTTAACTTCTACATAGATAATATGGAGAAGTATTGTACCCATATAGACAGAGATAGTTGTAGGTGTAGGGTGTTTCACAAGGAGGAAAATGTTTCAGATGATAAGGTAGATAAGAATGAGTTGTTAGTAAATTAGAATTTTTTCATCCACCTCCCCATGTGGTCCACACCATGATCAGGGGTCTGATGGTAAGGGAAGGGGACAACTACTGGTTGTTGAGGCCTTGGACCCCAAGGATCCCAAGATTAATCTATGTATGATCTGTGTCTTTTATACATTATATATAGTACTGATAGACATGGGTTTGAGGCATTATTTCCTTTCCATTTTGCTGGATTGATACGTAGATATTCTGGTTGAGCCTTAGTTCAAACCTTACGATTATATACTCTAGATGTAGGTAACTCAAAGATCACACACATCTGTTGATAATTTGAACTAATTCTTGTGGTTGAGAGGTTCATATGTGATCTTTTTGTTGCATCAATGAGGCCTTATGATGTTAAATCGAGTATAAAATTGTTATCCATAGTTCAATACTAGATCAACTATTTCAAGCTGAGGATATTGTGTATCCACAAAGATAGATTGATGATTTCCTTTGTGGGTGAGAAGGAAACCTAGATAGAGTAGGACATGATCATTAGTTTTAAGTGTATCCATTTACTCAAAAGTTGGTGTAAATGACTCTCGTATCAGTAGATGATCTAGGATACCAGTTTCCTATAGTAGCGGCGGAGCATGAGGACGTGTTTTCTAAGCATCTTCCTAGCTTACCTCACCAGTGACAAATATACTTATACATTTACATGAACTTCAAGACACACCTAATATCTATGATATCATATTGGATGGATCCCATAGATCTTCAATGCCTGAAGGTGTAGTTGGAGGACATGCAGAGGAATGGCTTCGTGGGACAATGTTTTTCCCCTAGGTAGCCCGAGTGTTATTCCCCCAGAAGGCAGATATAGTCTTTTGGTTTTATGTGGATAATTATCACCTTGAATATTTGATCAGGGATAATAGGTATCCTATACCAAGGATTTATGACCTATTATATCTATTTGCAGGGGAACTATGGTTCTCAAAGTTTTACCAGATAGAATATTATATCTATCATTGAGTATAGGATAAGGATATACTAAATACAACATTAAAATGTCACTATGAGTACTTGGTGATTCCATTTTGCATAATGAACACCTTATTAGTGTTCATGGGACTCATTAACTGCGTCTTTTATCCTTTCCTAGTCTTGTTTGTGGTGGCCTTCATCGATGATATCCATGTGTACTCAATGTTTGAGGACCAGCACACAAAACACTTGAGGATAGATCTAGACATACTCCAAGACAACTATATTAATGGGAAACTCTTGAAGTATTATTTCTATATTTAGGAGTTCTACTTTCTGGTACATTTCATCTTGGATAATGGTGTAGTATTATACCCGATGAAGGTTGAGGTAGTGTTATCTTGGGATCCACCCAAGAGCATGATGTAGGTGCAAATATTCCTTAGGTTTGAAGGCTACTACAGGATATTCTTACCGAATTTCTCTAGAATATTAATAACTTTGACTTCTTTTACTATAATGGTGTATCCTTTTATGTCAAAAAAGTTGTTCCATTTTGATTTTTATGAGTTTAGATGGAGGTCATTGATAACACCTATCATGATATTTCCAAATGAAGGAGTTGAGTATATAGTGCTTTGTGATATCTTAGAGACCATACATGGTTTTGTTCTAATTCAATGGTATAAAATTATTTCCTATGGGTCTTGGTAGTTGGACCATGTGATAAAAACTAAAAAACCCCTAATCTTGAGTTGGAAACCATATTTCTTTCCCTGATGAGGTGGCTACACATCCTTATCGGTGAGCATTTTATCAAATACTATGACCACAAAATTATTATTTATATATTCTCTGATAAGGATCACAACTTCAGTAAGAGATGATGGTTTCAATTCCACTATGATTGTGATTTTGAGATATTCTATACTCATGGAAAGGGGAATTAGGTAGTATATTCCCTTATCATTATATATTACTTCAAGTTTTTTGAGTGAGACATCAGATTATTTAGACTCATTACAATAATTCATAGTGGAATATGATGGTTTTAAATATCTATAGTCAAAGGATGTTACCCCACTACTTCTAAATCATTTTAGAGAGGCCTAGTGTGGACATATTGATTATAATATCTTAAAAACTTAGATAAACATTATATATTATCCTAGTAGTTTTTATTATGGTGGAGATCATATAATCCTTTTCATATAATGGAATATTTTACCAGGGATGATGCAGGAGTAAGCGATGAGGATGTTTCATACATCCCCATTGTTAGTACATACATGTTTTTAAAAGATGTACAAGGACCCCCAACATCAGTTTTGGTGGCCATGTATGATAAAATGTGTAATAGAGTTTGTCTCTCAATGCCTTACTTTTCAGTCGGTGGCTACTGAGAACTAGTTTTTAGTGAGTTTATCTCAACACCATGATGTGATAGAGTGGAAGTGGGATGTGATATATATGGACTTAGATCCTAGGTTACCACATATTTCTGGAGGACTCAATGCCATCTGAGTGATTTTAGACTGAATCAACAAGTCCTCCCACTTCCTGTCTATCTGAGAGTAGAGTTTTTTAGAGTTCTTTAGGTGGATTTACATAAAAGATATAGTCTGGATTCGTGGATTCCCATCGACGGTCATTTTAGATAATGATTCTTCTTTTACATCCTGATTAAGGTAGAATTATTGGATGCCATTGGGAATCATTTGTGTTTGTGCATGATGTTTCTCCCCTAGAATGATGTCCAGATTGAGTGGAACATTTAGATTATAAAGGATCATTTGTGAACTATCTTGACGGAATTTGGACATAGTTTGGAGGACAACCAACCCTTGTTGGTGTTTTCAAACCAAAATATAACTATTCAACCATCGGTATGGAATTATTTGATATCTAGTAGGGGAAACCCTGAAGGTCCCCACTATGTTGGAATAATCTTGGAGAGTTAGAACTTATTGGCCTAGGGTTGTTGCTAGTTAAGAAAGAGTGGTTGAAAATCATCCAAAGAAGGATTAAGACTACATATATTCATCATAAGTTTTATGAAAATCAATGATGGATTCCATTGGAGTTCATGAATAGATACATTAGGTTCCTCATGGTCCTACCTTGATGTGGATTATGGATATTTGGACCAGGAATAAAGTTATCTATGTGATTCATTAGTCCTTTATATATATTAGGTAGAATCTGTAAGGTGGAATTCCATCTAGCTCTGTTTCCATATTTAGACTGGATACAAGACATCTTCCATGTGTCACAGCTAAGGATGATTGTACATTACCCTTTGCAAGTTATTAATAGGGTTGATTTGGGTGTCAAAATGGAGATAATTTTGCGAAGTTCCCATTATATATCAAGGATAATAAGGAAATTATCCTCCATGGGAGATCTATTCCATTGGTGTGTGTCTGATGGAATAAAAATAGTCTTTAGAAGAGCACTTGGGATTGAGATTTCAGGATGCAAGAACTGCCCAAATATGTTATTGAGTATAATTTATCTCTTTTCATGATGAAACTACATCAATATGCGGAGAATGTAAGATATTTTTTTAAATTTAATGCTTTCAAATATTTCTAAATTTTTTTTGGAACCAAGCACTAAGAGGGTGTGAGATTCTGAGGCCCGGTGAGCTTAAAATTTATATTTTAAAAATATAAAATATATTAATATCAAACACATGAAATTTTATTGAAAATGTTGAATATCTCTAGAAGAGATCTTGGATCATAAATGTGAGGCATAAATTGAGTTTATAATTTGGGTTTTACCCTAGGAATGAAAAAATATTTTTTAGTGTTGGGATTTTGTGTAAATTCTATCATAGGACCAAATAATAAATTTATTTATTTATTTATTTAGTTACATTATTAATTATTAATGTTGTGGCCTAGGAACCCTATAAAAATATATGATTATAACACAATCACAAGGTTAGATTCTTAACCCTGATATTGTGGGAGGATCCATTTAAAGGGGACTTGGAGAATGAAAATGGATTGAGATCGTGGTGGAGGATCGTTTCTCGAACATATGTTGTGGATCACATCAGGTGAATCAATTTATGACTATTATTCATGAGTAATTGATTGAACCTAAGGTATTATTTTTTCTTTATGTTGATTAATTTGATTTTTATATCCTTTTTCTAATTTTGATCAAATTATGTAATAATACTTGATTCATGAATCAATGGTTGATTTTGAGATGATTTATTTGATTATTTCTTTGTTCTTCATTTTTCATTCTAATGAGAAAAAATAGAGGCCAACCTGAATAGGGATGATATTCTGTCCTCATTTTATTGGTTTGTGATTTTCTTCCCTATTTCTTGATATGTTCATCACATGAATTTACTCTGGTCCATGGTTCGATGAATACATGGTATCCAATCATTGTGTGACCACTCATCATTAAAATGGATCAATACAGTGGGTTAAGTTCAAGATTGATCATGTTTTCAAGGTGATATGAAGATAGGGGAAGATTGTAGGTGGATCAGATTTGTCATGTGATTCCCTTTCTTATTGATTTTGTGTGTAATGATTGTGTGAGGTGTAAATTGTTAATTTCTGAGTGAATCAATGGCCAGAATCTGATATGAAATGAAGGAAATGGTCAATCAACATAGATCCACAATTACAGGAATGCATCATGGATGAATCAAAGGCCTAAGGTGTTGGTGATGATACATGGAATAACTATGGATTATATAACATTATGTGGAATACAACGTGTAATACAAAGATATACACTGTGTAGGACCCCTAGCTATGATGTTGGGGATTCTGTACAAAACAAAATATATCATGTCAAATGAAACTTGTCACACACTATGTCACTTGATTTTGGAATGACATTGTGTACTCTTGGAGTAAACAAAAATAGAAAAATCTAATAACATGGGAACAACCTGATGTACATGAACACAACTCAGTGTACATATTCATGGGATGACGACATAGGCAGAGTGGTGAATGACGAATACACTCCAAGTTCCAAGAGAGGAACCTTATGTATTTTGAGTTTTTCATTCCATGGGAGATGAAGAGACATGGGTAGTTTAGGGGTTACAAAGACAGGATTTGTGATCCTCATTACATGTCATGTAATCCACTGTACGTGTCATTTAATCCATATGAAATTAATTTGAGACCATTTTATACTCAAAATAGACCAGGTTTTGTTGAATTTGATAACATGTTCTTTTCCCATGAGGGTATACTGAGCATTATGTCCTTTGCATAGGATTTTGATCCCCTATTTGGGATCAAATTTATATTTTGTTCATTGTGTCCCTGTATTGTACTAGGCTGGGATTCTATATTGTTCCTAGGTGGGGTTTAGGGTATTGACATGACCACCATAAACAGGGTGTTAATCCACTATATAGAATATTGATCCAATTTGATTCATGCTTTCCCCCAGTGGCCTTGTGTGTAATCCCCTACCTGGATGATGAGATCCTTTGAGATCCATTGATCAATTCTCATTGGGGCCAGAAAGCACACACTCTTTAATGACTTCCATTAGTGACAACATGGGTCTATGATTGAGCTCTCCCAAATGATCGTTAACTTGAAGCCTCAGAAACTTTCTTGTATCAGTTTATAATTTTTGAGACCTATTGAGTGGGGTGGTTTATTATGTTTATATCTGGGTTTTTGTATTATTGTTATGATATTACCAATAATTATGCTTTATGTATGGTGATTTATGGGTTTCGGAAAATGTATTATTAGACTCACCCCTATATGGGCTCTTCTAGTATGTGTCATGATTTATACAGATGACAATACTCCAGAAATAGTCATAGGAGGACTAGGGCCAGCCATATAATGGTGATCTAGATAGACTATGGTGTTTTTTTGGTGTTTCATTTGACAATATTCCCCTTCTTTTAAGAAGTTTAGGCTCCATTTTAGTTTTTATTAGTCTTGTATTTGGGCCCTTTATCTCTTTTGGTACGTTTATCGTATTCAGATTATGAGAAAGTTGTTATGAAACATTGGTATCAATAGATTTGATTGAATTTCTGTATTATATGGTCTTGGATATGTGTATGTTCATATATTTATATAAATATGGTACCCTTAATTTAATTTATAGTCCTATTCAGCACTGGTCTCTAGGCCCTGTCCAATTTGAAGTGGGCTTGGGGTAGCCACACATAGCTTATCTCCAGCTAAGTGGGCCTCAGTGGGTCAGGTCATTAAACTTCTCATGATTTTCAGACCCATTAACCAAGATAACATGAATGGGAGTAATTGTTTTATAGACCAATGAATGTGAAGAGAGATTTATGGAATTGAAATAATGTCTTACCACTATTGTAATCCTCACACTGCACTCAATTGGGGGAATTTTTGTTATATAAGATGACTCTTCAAAGTAGTTCTTGTGTTGTATACCAAAACAGAATGGTAAAATATAAAAATTGCCTTAATAATGTTTACAGTTCATGAGAATAAGTATACCATTCAAAATCAGGAGCTAGAAAAAATGATATTTTCTTTGAAGATATGGAGAAAATATCTCTATGGGGAGAGATGTGAAATATATAGAGACTATAATATACTCAAATATATATTTAAAAAAATTTAATATATTCAAATGAAGATGGTTATATTTAATCCAGGACTATGAATTCTCAATCCATCACCATTCTGGTAAAGAAAATAATGTGGAAGATTATCCATCTACAAAGGATATGACAACCTTATCACCAATGTGAATTGAGAAGGATCCAATATTCTTATACATTCAAATGATGGGCACGTGAATCTGGAAATAAGGAACCTCATCATCTCATTATCAAATGATTTCTCTACTATCAAATTTATAGAAGAATAATGGTGATCAAAGAGATTATATGTAAATTTAGAAGAAGGTTGAGGATTTTAAAAAAAGTGACATTTTTTGAGTTCAAAATTTATGAATAAGGAGTTTTAATACTTTGGTCGTTATTATATGTACCATCAAATATGTATATGAAGAACTAATTGTTAAATGGTGAACACTACTTGACCTTCTCCACACACCCATGGAGTAAAAAGATGTATCGAGATAGTTAATATTGATATTAGAGGGGAAAATATAAATTAATAGATCATTGAATATACATCAAAGTATCAGGTATGTCAACAAGTGAATGATGAAAGGAAAAAAAGACTAAGGGGATTATGAAACCATTATCCATATTGACGTTAAAATGGTAAAACATCACCATAGACTTAGTCACTGGTATTCTAAATACATCAAGAGGAAAAAATTCCATATGGGTCGTGGTGTATCATATTATGAAGACTAGTCACTTTATTGTACATCATGAGGATTTATCACACTATAAACAATAAAGGGTATAGATCATATAGGTAGGGATGCTTTATGGAACACCATTATCTGTTGTATCTAACTATGATATGATATTTACCCTAATTATCTAGAAGAACATACATGATGCTATAAATATTGAGTTGAAATTTTGTATGGATTTTCACCCCTTAATTGATGGCCAATTTGAGTAGTCAACATATAAACTAGAAGACCTTTTGAGAGCATTTTTTATACTCTAAAAGAGGATGGGATCATCATATTTATCTTCTTGAGTTCATGTACTATAATAGTTTACACTCAAGAATCCAAATGGATCAATATAAAATCCTTTATAGTAATAGATATAGAACACCTATTCTTAAGGATGATGTTGGTGAAAAAAAGATTTTGGGACAGCAACTGGGTAAGGATACAATAGAAAAGGTCAATAATTTTCATCAACACTTTAGGAATACATAGATTCGATGGAAGTGATATGATGAAAATAATCTATGAGACTTGTATTTTGAGGTCAGTGATAAAGATCTTATTTTAATATTTATGTGAAGAGATTAAAGAGATTTTGGAATAAGGGAATCTGAATCCTCATGTACATCATCTCCTTTTATATTTCAATCGCATTTGAGATGTGGATTATTGACTAACACTCTCATCAACTCTTTTTCAAGTACAAGATTTATTTCATGTACTCATATTGAAAAAGTGCATACCAGATCCCTCACATGTTTTTAATTTAGATATATTATAATTGGAACATGCTTTCTCTTCTGAGTAGAACCTATGGAAGATCATATACCATTGAGATAATTTTCTATATAGTAATACATCTAACCTAGTCAAAGTTTTGTTGTGGGACCATAAATATGAAGAGAAACCCTATGAACCAAAGGAATCAATGAAGAAGAAGAACCATAACATATTTTCACCATATTATATAGTAGTAAAAGTTTAGGGGGGAAATTATATATGTTTTAAGAATGTAACAATGAGATTTAAAAAAAATGAAACCTATTCTTGATAGTGTATGTGACACACAACAACGACCCTAAACAAACTATGATTATTTATGACTGTTATAACCAATAAATTAAATTAGTGAGTATGAATAGAATTAAATAGATTATTAAATAGATATAGAAGTTATTCATAAATATAAATGTGTTGATAAATTCTCTGTTAATAATAACTCAATTTTTAATAAAGGCATTTTTTCTTCAAAAAATTGGTTTTCTTAAAAACTGATTTTTATTGATTCATCCATAAAAAACTATAATTAATTTTTGGAAAATTTAGAAATTTTTTTAAAATTAATATATATATTCAATTCAGCATATAAAAATTATCTTATGGTGCAATTTTGGGATTTTTTGAATTTTTTTATGTTTTAGTGAATAGTCAAAATTACCAATTTTTCAAGTATGGCTATTTCCTTTCATTAAATAAAGTAATTTAAGGTTATAATATTTTTGTATTTTGTTTAAAAGTGGAATATTAAACATTATATTTATAATAGTAATATTATTTTCATTTTAATCACTAATTTTCATGGTTTTTGTGTAATTTTATTTTTCTGCATAATTGTTTTTCTACAAACATTGTTTGAGTGAAAAAAGTTTAATCATTTAATATTTTTAAAATATCCTTTATTGAAGAAAATTTTATTATAAATTAATATATTATATTTCAATTTATATGAATTGAAATTAATACAATTATTATTTTTTGCCACAGATTCAATATAAGATCATCTATTTCATGACAAATGCATCTCTTGAAAAACTATTTATGACACTTTTTAAGAGTTTAATTTAAAATTTATTTATTCTACTTATATTATTTTTATTTGATTAAATTTATTAAATATTTTTAATCCAAATATTTAATATATTTTAATAATAAAGTAAATTTATTCCATGTTCAATTGTTAGAATAGTAAACAAAACAAGTTATTATAGTGAAAAACTAATATGGTAAAAGTTGGTAACCTTTTAGTTCAGTGGAATAACAGGTTTAAAAAAGGTTTATTTTTGAATAGTGGACGTTTTTATATACCATATCACCTATAAAACTAATTATTTATCAATTTTGGAGGCATTTTTTATTTGATCCACTACCCATTATTGAAAACATTCAGGTATTTATAAATATTGAACTCCCTCTAACTTATAAATAAGAACATCCTCTCCTCTACATTCCACAATTAAAAATCCATTTTTTAGGAACATATAAAGCCATATACCTTAAATACATCCCTCCCCATATCCTAGAGACTTTTTATTGTCATAAATTCAGTATAGGGAGGCTTTAGGTATAATCTTAAAGAGGTGGCCTGAAGAAGAGGTATCATTCTTAATTGAGCATCTTTGTTTTATTTCTTATTACACCTCCTTCAAATGTTACTCAATTGTAATGATATAACAACAAAATTATATATGATATACTAATATTTTATTATGTATTTATATACCATAAATACATCTCCACTTCCAGAAAATGTAAATGAAACTATCATTTTTTTGAATGACAAACTACCACATCAAGAACCAATGAAATTCATTTTTCATTATCACCTCATATGGTTGTTTATGATGCTGGATTTAATATATATATATATATACACACGATAATAATGATTTATTTATCATTATATAAAATTTATATATCATATATTTTCTGACATTTCCATTCATAGAAAAATGATAACATCGTTCATGCATACGTGTGGATTACCAGCTCCATGAAGTGATGTGATTCATTTTTAATTACCACATCACACGTATGGTAATATTTATGATATAATTATATTTATATAAATATAAATAACTCTTACCATCAATCATATCTTAGAAAAATTGAAACATTACTAAATTTCTCCTATAGACTACCGTCTCCATGATTTTAATGTATATAATTTTCCATAAGAATCCTTTTGGATTTATTTTAAATGTATAATTGGGGTATAAAAATGATAATTATGCCATTATTATTATTCTATATATGATTAAATAACAATATATTTTACCTTATTCAATATCCCAAAGTGATTTTGAACATATGATCCAAACATCATCAAAACATCTAACTTGAACAAAAATTATTAAATTAATTGAATATAACATGATAATAATTAAAATAAAAGGAATAATTAAATTGAAAATAATTATTAATAAATTTACTAATTATAATAAATTTATTATTCAAAAAAATATTGAACATGCTGTCAAATAATGCTCGAGGTATGAGATCTCTTTAAACTACCATTTCCTTTTGGTTATGAAAATTATCTATCTAACTCACTATATCTGACTCATTAAATTTATATAATTATTTAAATTTTTTATATTTGTCTCTAAAATAAATACCTAGTTTATTATATCTTCCTTTGATTGGGTAATATGTTCCTTATTCTCATTTCTAAAAATATTTCATTATGAAATGTCCTTTAATTATGATAGGAGGAAATATTATGCAACCAATTTTCCCTATATGTGTAATTCTTATGTTATAACATATTATTGGTTTCCTATAATAGAACAAATATATATTTAACATGTTATGATTTTTACCCAAATATTCTTCTCCAATGCATTGGGTAAATATTTATTATCATAAGACGTCAAGTATGAGATTATGGAGTGGACCTAATCTATTGTGGGGATTTGTCCATCGTGTGATATTATCTAGTCAGTTAGCCTTGAATCAAGTTTGTGAGATGTTATATGTTTTGTAAAAATTTCCTATTTTACCTTGATCTTATGATACCATTATATTTATGTTACCCTTATACATGATTAATCATGAGCCTTTACTTTTTTTATATCATTTTATACCTTTGACTCACATGTTATGTTTCCTTGTCATATTTATTCCCTTGCTGGGATTTTTAGATCACCCATTTTTTTTTATTCCCTAGGTTATCCTATATAAATTTAGGAGAAAAAATGAATTTTGGAGCACATTATGGAAAATAAATATAGGATTTAATGTGCCTTGTTTCTTTTTTATGTGTCACAAACCTTTTCTTAAGAGACATTAGGCCTCACAATCTTTAGGTTTGTACTTATCGGTTATTTATGATTAAAAAACATATAATAATATGTTTCAAAGGAATGTTTCACTATACCAATATCCAAATTTACTAAATCCATTAATTTAATATGTTTACCAATCCTTGTTTTTGTTAAAACTATAATATGTTTTCTACCCAATGTTCTATCCACCTTATGTTCTTGTAGTGGTAGTGTATTGAGAAATAAAAAACATTGATTAGTCATATCCATCACATTTACTTCATTTTGATCAATTTCTATAAAAATATGTTTTTAAAACATTCATGATCGATATATATTATAGATCTCTCACCATAAAGATAATAAATCCATATCTTTTATATAAATATTATGGCTTCCAACTCTATATCATAGGTTGGATAAATCTTTTGAAGAATTTTTAACTACCTTGATGATTAAGAAATAACTCTATTGTTCAACATAAGGACACATCCAAGTGCCTTATTTGATGCATTAATATATATATATATAATACACCCCTTCATGATGTTAAAGTCAATATATGTACATTGACCAATATTATATTTAATTATTCCAAACATTCATTACATTATTATGACCACAAGTACCAAACCCCTTTAAGTGTAAAATTTCTTAATGGTTTGTCTAATCGAGTAAAATATTGGAAAAATCATTGATAGAAACCTACAAATCCAGAAAAAAAAAATATGAACCTTGGTTACATTCATTTCCATTAGTCATTCTATCGCTATATTTTTCTTTGAAGGATTAACTTATATCACATATTTATAGACAATATATCCAACAAAATAAACCTAATAATTCCATAATTCATATTTTATAACTTTTCTATATTACTATTCTCTATGAGTCCTAATAATGATTCAAAAATAAATCTTTTTAGAATCACATATTTTCATGTATACCATGATATCATAAATGAATACCACAATGTAACTTCCAAAATAATGATTAGATACTCTATTAATTATGTCCATAAAAATAAAGGGTGAATTATTCAATCCAAATGGAATTATTGTAAAATTTTAATATCTATATATTGTATAAAATGAATTCTTTGTAATATCTTCCTTATTTACTTATAATTGATGATGCCTATAATAAACATAATTATTTGAAGAATGTTTATCACCTTGAAGTTTATCATATAAATCATCAATGCATGGAAGGTGATATAATTTAAATATAGTAATGGAATTGATTTCCATGTAATTGTGAATAACATCATAGACCCAAATTTCCTCTTATCAAAAAGAACAAGGTATCCCTTTTATGAAACACTTGGTTGTATAAATACCTTATCACAAAACACATGTAGTAGTTTCTTTAGTTCCATTAATTCCACTGTGAACATCCTATATGGAGTATTGGATATAGGTTTTACATCAAGGATGAGATCAATGGAAAAATAAAACTCATGATTTGGTGGATTTCTGGGTACTTATTCTATAAATACATCAAATTATTCTTGTACAATGGGTATATACTCTTTTATAAGGATACCTTTCCCTTTAATATGTTGTGTATTATCTTCCTCTCTAAAAATTTCATTATGTAAATCTACTAGAGGTGTATATAGAATTGATTTAAATAATTTGGTACCCGCCCTAAAGACAAGTGGTTCACAGTATCCATCATGATTCATAATATCCTTCTCTTGGTAATAAATTTCTATTTATAATTTGAAATCAATTCTATTCCATGAATTATATCAAATCAAAATTTTGGAATATTAATAATGTTTGTAAATTGGGTATCTTTATATATCATACAAGGATTTGAATGACATATTCATGCTATAATAAGACCTCCAATATGAGTCATGATTGAAAATGCCCTTCATAAGTTACTAGAAAAATATCTAATTTTATTAAAAAACATGTATAATATAAAAGAGTGATATGATATATAATTGAATAAATCATTATCTAAATTCAATGTTATGATAAATTTATATACCACCACATATTTTGGAACTTCAACATCATCTTTAGTGATCACATAATCTTATCCTTCCTTTATTGTCGATTTTCTAGAAAATTACCTTGATACAAGAAGAATTAATTAAAATAGTGCCTCATATCCTTGTATTTTTATAATTGTACATTTGATGCTTATTCATGTCCCTTGTAATAATTATCCTAATGGAATTTCTACCAAAAATTAAGAAAACCCTCATTCCCACGAATCATGTTTCATGGTGTTTCTGTAAACATTTCTTACAATTTTCAAATTCCACACTTACCTTATTCCCATTTTCAATATTTCTTTTTTTCAAATTCTTCTACCACCAAATTATTTGCTTATTTTCCCTATATAATGTAATACCTGGTGAATTATCTCTCTAACTTTATGGAACATGATATTATATTCTCATAAACTAAAAATTTCTTAGAGAATAATTCACTTCAATGGAAATTCTCTATACCCTAAGAGAAGTGTTAAATATTAATTTTTATATTATATACATAATATGCAGCATGAGTTTCATACCCTATAATTTTTCATTATATTAATAAACGTGTTATCCTACCTTTTTCCTTATATTAAGGAATTTAATGTCTATATCTGATCATTTCTCTCAAAGAAACTATTTTTCAAATAATATCTCTTTTAACGTATTCTAATCCATAAAATGTATTTCCTATGTATCCTCATAGTTCTAGATTAATGACCATTATTGATATGTTTCTCCCTTATGATGATAGAATTCCATGATAACTTTCTCTCTTTCACTACTTTCCAAAGTGAAAAATATCTTCTCCAGGGACATGATACATTTCTAGCTTTTAATTAATTAGTAGTCTCAATCAATTATAGAGGGTTTTATAACATAAATATGGATAACATTGTTGTATCATTTTGGGGATGAACAAGATTTTCTATAAGTGAAAGGTGATTGGTTATAACCTAATTCAACTACCATAGTATAGTTATAATTTTTTCAACTCTAGTGTTATCATCAACAATAACATCCCATGTTTTGAATCGAAGGAAAAATTATAGTGGAATTTAAATTTTTGTGTTTACTATATTGTTCATTTATAAAACCAACCTTTAGAACATAAATTCGAGAGCTGGAACACTCCAAAGTATTTATTGAGGACTTGGGTGAGGGTCAAAGAAGTTTCCCAACTGCCATGGTAAATTTCAGAAGCCCTAGGGCTGGGAAACCAAATTGTTTGGGTGCACTGACTGAGGCACTCAATTTTTTTGAAACCATGAAGCCCTTTCCAAAAAAAATTGCTCTATATTTTATTTTAAAAAATTTATTAAATTAATTAAATTGAAATTAAAATGAAAAATAAATTAAATGTGAATACTTGAAATATTAAAAAGAGATAATGAAATGTTTTTATAATAATTACTATAATATAAATGTTATTGTTATATATAATTATTATTATTATTTAGTTAATTTTAAGAATACCCAAGGGGTATCCCACTCCCTTACCCCCTCGCACGACCCCCATCGTCGAACCCTATGATGTATAGCACCGCCCTCCTCACTACCTCCCTTGTGTTCCAAGTTCACATGGATTTCCCACCGAAATATCTCTGTTCTATCAAAGTTTTGTCCTCCTATCCTCCTCTCCATTTTTTGCCAATTTTCTATCAACCAATCAACTAGCGAGGTTCATTAAAACCCTAGGTAAAAGGATTAATCTGATTTTTTGTTTCCTCCAATCATATGCCATGTAGTGCCTCTCCCAAGACCCCTTGGTGTGAGTTCCGGCAAAAACCACTGAATGTTAAGTGGTTTGAATCACCTTAGACCGCTTGCTGTCATTTTTGGGTAATGTTTCCCTTGTTTTTCATTATCAATCAATTAATTTTTTGGGATTTTTATACATTTGTGGTGATAGTAATTTTTATTAAGTGCATGGACTTTACTGTGGGTGTTTCCAATTTCCACCACTATCTGAAGTAGTGTTTTACATTTGATCTGTTGTCTCTCACCTTTTATTAAGGATATTTATATGTTTTTGAGTCTCATGTACATTTTTAGAGGGTTTTGATCAACTTATAAATAAAGTACACACATACATAGGTATTTGTGTGTGTGTATTTATTCCTCATACATATTCCATCATGGCGAGAAGAATATGTAATTTGGATTAAATGATAAAAAAATATGTATATGAATGTATGTGTATGCATGTGATGGGTAGTTTCAAGTGGTCGCTGCTTAATCTGTCAAGTGTCGAGTGTTGGCTTGGTCTTCCCTTAAGGTAGTATCTCTACTGTTACCCTTTAATTCAAGAATTAATAAAATTTATTATATCTTCCTACTTAATTATGATTTTTATAATGAATTTTATTTATGGAATAAAAATTTTGGTTATAATAAATGTTTGTGTGATAAAAAAATCATGGACTTATAATAAAACCCCTTCAACAGATGTGCGTTGTCTGCAAAAACTTACAGTGGTAGTTTATCTTTGTTTAGCTTTCATGGCTTACCTATTTATAGAGGATCCCATTCCATTTTCCCCATTAAATTCAAGTATGACTTAGTTAAATTCTTTTGTACTTTCATTTCTTATGATTAATGATGATTGTGTTTTAGAATAAATGTTAAATATAATTAAATAAATTATTTGATAAAGAAAAGTCATGTTTTTATAATAAAACCCCTTCAACGGAGGTGTGCAGTCTTCTAAACCAAAAAGTAGTGATGTTTATTTATATCTTACTAGGTTACGATATGAGTTCTCTATATGATTTCTTATCGATGCTGGTTTTCTGGAATTTTTGTAACTGCCACTTTCAAATAAAATGAATGCATTGGTCAATGTTGTTTTGTTTAAATAGAATGTTTAGGACATTGACCTAATTTATAAACTGAATTGCATTCCTTTTAAATGGGGATTTATAGGGTAGTTCTTCTACCCTCTTCCCATGTATTTCATCTTTTTTTTCAAGTTGCACCATTGTTCCACTCACCGAATCCTTATGACGATTCCCTATTATCACATATTAAATTGTTTAGTTTATATTGTCATGTCTGTTGGGACCTTCTATTATGGTTAAACCTAACTGATGGGGTTCTCCTTTCCCCTTGGCCATCCCTTTGGGTGTGCCCAACCAAAATGTACTATTTGTATAGTGCCTTGAGTTGTGTTTCACCTTGGGTGAGTGTGTGGTAACATGGATTCTGTAAATTGAAAACATGTTTTAAAATAGGAATTGAACCATGGATTTCTTCCTTTCACAATACATATTCCTAGTTATTATTTTTTATCATTGTCCATATGATTGGGTATGTATATTGTTTTTACCAATGTTATTTGGAAAGGTTGTATAAAATACAGGGTCCTGCATGATAGCATGAGACCTTAAGATGTCCTTTATGACATATGGTTAAAGGAATGCTAATTCAATATGGATATGGTTTCATTTCATTGTTACAAAATATTTTGTATAGTTGAGTATCTTGGTTGAACATTAATTATGTTTATTGCTTATTTCATAATGATCTGTCATAGAGACTTGAGTTACATTCATGATAAATGCCTTATTCCATTTTGGTGGCTTGGAACATTTTACTTGATATTTTTAATAGCTTGTGGCTCATGGTGATTTTTTAATAGAATGATTTATATATATTATCTCCATGTGATACATGTACTGATGTTTACCTTGCAATTTCCCTTGGAGATATGTTTCACTTGATACAGGTTGGGTGAGAACATGGGTTTTATATTAAGGACTCATGGATGGACTCCCATGCTTGGGTTGGTATACCATGATGCGTCGGGGGTAATGCTTTGTCATTCCATGTAAGGGATTCTTTGGTGGGTTAATATACTACTGAGTGATACCATTTTTCGAGGGGAAACCATGGATATGTCCATTGGCAAGATAGCTGCACCATTCCTTGGGTGATAGTAAGTCCTCTAGTATGATACCTAGGAAAACATCGGATTTAATGTACCTCTCAGCGATACAAGGGACATTATAAGGGTTACCTTGGAAGGGGTCATTGGTATTGGATTATATCAGATGTTCCCATTACGATACTTAGTATTATTTATAGATCACTATGGATGGGCATGGGACTCCAAACCTAGATTTGGAGAATTTTTTTGATCACATTGTATGTTTGATTTCTGAATCATATGAGATGTTTCCATCATTATTATTATGTGTTTTTCTTTCTCTTGACATGTTTCCCTTACCTTTCAATCAAATTTTTGTGATGAAATATGATTTAGACCCCATGATAAAGAGAAAGATCAAGGTATGACCTCCTTGTTTTTCTTTTTTATTATGATCCCTTGTATATATACATAAGTATATATATATATATATTTCCATGCACATGTATAATTTTCAGACTTCTAGCTTAGGCCGAAGATGGTGGTATGGGAGGGGTGTCCATTTAGGAACCCAAACCAAATTGCTATCATTAATTTCCAATCCCTCTACATTGATTATATATGGTATAATTTTTAATATATATAATATTCTATGGTTTGGGATAGACATCAGTGGTGATGACCTACTACAATCTATTTTTCCCAACCTACTCAGGATTCCATTGCACTAGGGTAATAGAGTAGTCCTACATCCGTATAGGTCTTTCTATTAATTTCTTGTATTGTTCTTCTTTTCTTGTACGTGGGAGTTAGGAGAAGACGATCGAGCTGATGCTTGATATTTTTGTGGATCTAGTATTTGGGTAGTTTTTATTTTACTATGTTATATTGAGATTTTTATTTATTTATTCGTTCACTTGTAGAATTATATCTCATAAATTAAATGATTTAAATTAGTGTAGGTCATCTTTTATATTCAATTTTAATTATATTATACTTCTGCATATATTTGTTCTTATTTATTCTTCCAGTATCTATTATATATTCTTTCTCATTGTACATACTCAGATCTATAAGGTAATAGCCCCCCACAGATACACCTAATTCCTTCATTGCTAGTCGACAGCCTCAAGTGCTTGGGAAGATACGCTTGAGGTCATGTGACCCACCGGTTCGGCTACCAAATTAGTCGTAATTCAGACTACGACTTTACAATGTGGTATTAAAGGTTGTTTCAGTTCCTTTGCCTTATTATTTTAGGTTGGTAGACATGCTACTAGTAATTTTTCAATGATTAGTTAATATACTTGTTTGGGACTAATCACCCCACTACAGGAAATGATCAAGTTACCGGGGTTGAGATTTTTGTTCATGCAATTTTAATTATAGTTGATATGATTTCACCTAGATTGACTGGTGTAAATTCCCCTAGTTATGGATTTATGGATTAAATTGTATTTTTATCCTCAGACAGTTTCAAAAATGATGAAGCATTTCATGCATCATACTAGGCACATAACGATTAACATGTTATGTATATTTTATTTCATATAGCTTCATTTTAGTTTTCATGTTGATTTGATTGCATTCCTTGAATGTTATTCCATTATTGGGTGTTTACTATCATGCATGTTATATGCCCTGTTTAGTTTTATACCAGGTTTAAGTGTTTCTTAGCATGAATTGTTTGAATATATGTCATGCTTCATGTTAAAATAGAATTATTTTTCCTTATGTACCAAGATTCCCTGTTATAGAAAGCTACAGTGGATAGACATTCTTGTTTTTATGTGTATAAATTGTTTCATGGTATAAATTTATTGTTTGTAATTATGATGGGAGATATTTTTTAGTTTTAAGGTTTATGGTCACCTTATAAATGTTAAAAGGTAACACGTGTATTCAAAACATTGAAAAAGGGTTTCTAATGTTTAAATTCAAGGGTATATTGGTTAGTAAATGGGAGAAAATGCCAAACTATAAATTTTATGTGTGTTTTATATGTTGGTAGATGGCCACCCATAGGATTGGAATGTTGTATATGATATTTTTAAATTTTGAAATGAAATTGGTTTTGAATAATGGAAGCCAATTTTCAATCCATAAAGTTTAAATCTACTTCCTGAATTGTGAAATGGCAACCCATATTAAATGAAATGGAATAATTCATTGTGATATGGTTATAAATGTTAAGGGGTGTTTAATTTTTATCTGAAATCAAATTTATAAATTTTAAATTCAAAAGTGGATGCATGTATTTCAAATGGGGCATGGTTCTTACGAGATGACATGTTTGGGTGTTTGAAACATAAATAATTTAACAAATTCTATTGTGTTGAATTTTGATGAGCCTGAGTTGGTTAAAATGGGACCTTATTGGTCTCCTTATCTGCAAAAAATGATTTTATATGATAAATTTCCAAAAAAATATCGGATTTTAATAAACATTTATTGTTTAAAAATGAATATTGATAATACTTTCCTGTTTTTTCTTTGAGATGATAGGTAAATTAATTTACCGAGTTCTTTTGTTTTAAAATGTGTACTTAATGGTTTGATATAAATTCTTATGTGATAAAATATTTTATGTGAAAAATTAAAGGTCTTGGAAATGAATCGCTATGTATTTTCCTTTGATTCAAACCCTTGGGTATGGGTAGATTAAGTTTCTCCTGAAGATTTCATAGAACAGAATAGTAGGTATTTCTGTAGGATCTCTCTTTTTTTAGAAATGGATTAAATGATAAGTTCATAAGCCTGGTGACTTTAGTTTCATGTGATCTAGTGACAGGGTTGAACCTTATGCTCTTTTAATGGGATAAAATATGTAATCTTCCACCCTTATAACATCAATTCCTTGCTAAAACCTATGACCATTATGTTGTATAATGTTTTTAGGGTGTCATTGTCCCTAGTAAGACTCATAGATTATAAATCATAACTATATTTGGATAGGTTTTCATGGTATCCTTGGATTTTATTTCATGAATTAGCATCATGTAATTCCCATTTTCAGTAGACTAGACATGCTGGAGGCATGGGCAGATGCAATGTAGTTATGGTTATAATGTTTCTTCTCTTTGGACAGCTCAATATGTTCTCGCAATATTTTACAGCCATATGAAATATAATGACATCTAGTTAGTTTTCTGTGTAGGCCATCAGGTACATGAATGCATAGGGACATTAATCCTATTCGTAGTATCCAGGATGTGTCATTTTTCTCCTAAAACCTTTGTGTAGTATGCATTGATATACACATTACCCATCGAGTAATTATAAAAAAGGCTTCATCCCCAACCTCTAAAAAAACATTACCCATCGAGTTTCTCATGTTGTAATGAACTGGTGGAGTTTGGTTGTTTAATTGAGCCTTGAGAAGTTCTATAAATTCTATGGTCATCTCTGCAGTGGAGTGACCTAAAAATTTAAATTAATCATGTTCATTCCTTGCTAAAGTTAAATTTCAAGAGATATGAGTGTTTTTACATGCAGGTCTGTTTGGTTTTGATTTCGTTGTATGGTCTGACGTGTGTGATCGCAACTCAGAGGAGCGACACACGTGCATTTAAGGTGGTTTTGTTCTAGAACTCTTATGAACAGCTGGTTTCTATTTTATTTTGATGACTAGGAAACTCCAATGGTGGGGAATGTCATTTCAAATCTGGTAAATGTATCCTTATATGTAGAAGGAACAAAACTAAGGATGACCTTTGTGAATGGTCTATTATGCTTCAATACCATTGAGGATTTCATGTTTTGAATATTATCAGTACCTTATTGGTAGAAAAATGTTGAAGTGGTTTTATGTGTATGAAAATCCTAATAAACACCATTATCTTTGGATGATCTTCAGTGGTAAATCTTGAATGATCACATAATTTTTTTGGGTGGTAAAGGAATGTGTTCGGATAATGGTGATGCGTTGTCAAGCGAAGACGAGTTTCTTTCAATGCGATTTGAACATTTATGATCCAAATGTTCTTACATCTAGTAATTTGGTTATATGGATTAGGAATCATTCAATCCTATTATTTTACTATTCTTAAGATAAGACCATGTCCTCTATCTTGGTTTCATCATTTATGCACCAAGAGATATATAGTCTTACATCATGCTAATGTTTTAACATCATTGGGCTTGATGGGTTATGCCTTTGGTTGTGTTGAGGAACAAATGTTTAAAATTGTTAGGTTGTTTTTTGACCAAGGAACATAATAAAAAGTTTCTTATGATCTTCAGTGAAGGTGTATGTGCTAAAAGATAGATTCATTGGGATAAGGAATGATCAGTCTATTGGAAATGCACTGGTCTTCTAAGTCGGTCATCTTTAGGATTGGTCAGTTGGAGCAAGCTCAATTTTTTATACCACTTTTTTAAATCTTTTGTAGTTAGTGATGAAATATTTTGAGAAATACTCCATAGTTATAGTGTGAATTGTTTTAACATGGTCGGTTTCCCTTTGAGGAAGATACCATGATCAGTTTTTGTTTGGTTGATCGGTATTCAACATTCCCCTTTTTAATGTAATCATTCCTAGAGCATCCTTAGAATACATTGAGGAATTTATTATAAGAAATTATTATATTTGTGTTATTTTGGAATGGAATTGACACTTTTCTATGTTAAAAACTTAATTTTATGAGAACCTTAGGCCATATGTTTAAATATTTGGAGACATGGTCATGTCTCTATCTCGATGGGCATGGGTCAGTATCGTTTCGGTGGTTCGGTTAGAAAACAAGCATTGGTTTAAGTTTTGATGTCTTTATACCATATTCTATAGAAATTATTGTAGGATCATTGGGTCTTTGGAAATGAAACATGTATATTTGAACATGTCTTCACGACCCTAATAGGTTAGGTGATGTGTTGGTTGTTCTTGAAGGCTTCTAAGGGACGTGAAGTTCTACAGTGGGGAAGTTGTAACATCATGTGTCTTGAACAAGATGAAAGATTCTAGGGGAATTTAAATTTTCACATTTAATTGATGGGTTGTTTATAAAACTAGGAATTAAAACTTAAATCAATGATTTGGGACACTCCTAAGTACTTTTATGTGTAATTTGATGATGGACCGAGAAGTTTGGGTTCCACATTGAGTTTCAGAAGCGTCGGGCCTAGAAAACAAATAGTTTGTGTGCACTGATTGAGGCACCCAATTTTTCTAAAATTGTTCTTACCTCTTCACCAAAACCTAAAGTATGTATTATTTTAAAAGATTAATTAATTAAATTAAAATAAAGTTAAAATGAAAAATAAATTAAATGATATTACTTGAAAAATGAAAACAAGAAAAATATTTTTTTTATAATAATAAGAGAAAAAAATAATAATATTATTAGTAGTAGTATTAGAACTATTTAGTTAATTTTTAGAAGACCCAAAGGGTCACATTCTCCCTTAACCCCCTCACATTATCCCTGTTCCTGAACCTTATGGCACGTGACACCCAATCCTCACGGCCTCCATAGCTCACTGAGTTCACCCAGATTTTCCACCAAAATATCTTTCAATCATCGTGGTATGATATTATACTCATTCTATTCTCTATTGTAAGCCTCTTTTTGGTCTCCCCATCACTTGGTGAGGTTCAACTAAACCCTGGGTAAAAGGGGTAAACTGATTATTTTGTATCTTATAATCATAGGGAGTGCAGTGCCTCTCCCAAGACCCCTTGGTGTGAGTTTTGAAAACTGTCTCCAGAGAAGAATCAGTTTGAATCAAATCAGACCAGTTGTCATCATTTTTGGGTAAGGTTTCCATCTTTATTCATTTTCACTCAATTTATATTTTTGAATTTTTTAATATTTATGGTGATGGTAATTTTCATTCAGTGTGTGGACCCTTCCATGGTCGTTTCGGGCTGCCACAACTATCTGAGGTCGGGTTTTACTTCTGATGCATTGTCTCACACATTTTTTAGGGTCTTAATGTGTTTTTAAGTTCCATAAATATTTCATTGTGGTTTTTCATCCACTATGATGTCACTCACACACATACCTAGGTATGTATATATATAGACACATAAACACACACACACACACACATATATATGTATCTCTCTTCATTGTACATATTTTATCATGGAGAGTGGAATATGTACTTTTTATTAAAGTATATATAAATATTCATATGAATGTATGTGTGTGCAGGTGCATGGTAGTTTCAAATGGTAACAACAATATTTATCAAGTGTCGAGTGTCGGCTTGGTCTTCCTTTGAGGTAGGCTCCCTATCATTTCCCCTTTTATTCAAGAATTCTTTAAATTTCTTTTAGCATCTGACTTAATTATGATTTTTTATATTGAATTGAATTTATGGAATTAGATGTTTGGTTAGGATAAATGTTTTGTTATATAAAAATCATAGTTTTAAAATGAAACCCCTCTAATTGAGGTGTGCAGTCTATGAAAAATCACAGTGATATTTTATATTTATTTGGATTGATTGGCCTACCTCTTGAGGTAGGATCTCATTCCTTTTTCCCATTTAAATTCAACTATTCCTTAATTACATGCTTATACACTTCTATTTCCATGATTAGATCTAAATGATATTTAGAATAAATGTTTAATATAATTAAATATATTTTTTGATAAATAAAAAAAATATAATGGATGTTATTAATATTTTCATGACTTATTATATACTCTCTTTACTGATTTTGTATGAAATTGGTATAATTAGTGTGAAATATTAATGTTTTAATACTAATTATAGATTTTGAGCATTTTTGGAAGTAGTCTAATTGATTTAGTTTACTATTTTATTTATAAATCTCGCCATAATAATCCAAATTT
Source organism: Viscum album (assembly GCA_963277665.1). Classification (NCBI taxonomy): domain Eukaryota; kingdom Viridiplantae; phylum Streptophyta; class Magnoliopsida; order Santalales; family Viscaceae; genus Viscum; species Viscum album. The sequence goes on from OY728166.1 coordinate 1,319,520,674, forward strand.
TATAGTTTTAGTGTTTAGTATTCCTTCTCCAATTTCCCACATATCATTTGAAGGAATCATTGGCCAATTCTACCATTTGAAGGGTCATATGGACCACACAATAAGGCCCATATAATCTATGAAGAAACTAGACCATCAATGATTATTGAATTACTAGGCTCAATCCAGAAGTGAAAATTCCTTAATTCATCTCCAACATTATGATAATAATTCAAGGAACCCGAGATAAAATTTAAGGTCCCAACTCCAAAAACAAGCGTCCCAAATGATGTTTTGAAGTCCAGCCTCCCATTCTATCTGGGAATTAAAACCTATAAACTATTCATAAAATACCTCCTGATGTAATCATACAATAAACCTGAGATTTTTAAGAGTGAAATAGGATATATTGGTGGCCGACAATGTTGAAGAAATCATTCGAATTTGAAGGCATAGTCCTATTCAAAAACCCATTTACATTATACTCTTCAAAAAGTTTGGATTGAAATGGACAGATTAAAATTATTTAATCAAACCTCCATAACGTTGATTCCTTAAGTCCAATGGATTCCAAATTTTCAGAGTAGACAAAGGAGATAAATATATACAACTTGGAAGAAAGATATATATCGAGAATAAGCTGTTATTATTTCCAAATCATGGAGCCAATTAGAGGAGTAGTTTCAGAATACAAACAGTCCACCACCTTGGGCTATAAATACATCCCCTCTTATCCTTTCAAAAGGGTTCACGTGTCTAAATAGAGGAGAAAATATATGAATGACCAAATCATTTCCAATGGCTTTGAAGAACCTTCCATACTCACGTTTTCACTTGATATACCCTTCCTCCTCTCTTTGTTTCTTTTTTACATTTGTGTTCTTTGTTATTATAATCTTGTAGGTCTTTTTTTTTGAAATTCTGTTTTAATGAAAGTTTCTTCTTCAATATATCTTATTCTCATCCACCTTCTTTAGTTTAATATTTATGTTATTAAAATAGTTTAAATACAGTTCAATCCTCTTCCCTTCTTTTTCTTTATCATTCAATCTGAAGTTTGTTTTTAATTATCATCATTGTTTGTGTGTGTGTTCGACGCACCGGTATTTTCTAATACCTTTATTTTTCTTATCTTCTTAATTTATCATCATAATAATTATCACTATATTAGTAATCATTTGAATGTCTAAGTAAATCTCTCATTGGGGTGAGTTCTAATTTTGGAATGTTAAGTGATTGAGAACTTGTGCTCGATGAGTATTCTTTGAATTAACATTATTTATGTTGGACTTAACATGTCATGAAATTATGGTATATTTTGTTTAACGTGTGGATTACATGGATTATCAGAACCATAAATACACTACCACAATCAAGTAATAATTAAAATTTAAATCTTAGTTATGTTAAGGCTTGGATTAAATCATTAACACTTAGTAATTCCCATCAATGTCAACGTGTGGCATGGGTGTTGATTTAATGCAATACGAAGAAATGCTCAAGGATATCACAACCTTAACTACCTATTGATGAACTCACCCCAATATTTATCAAATTTTTAAATCAATAATAATCAAACATAATCCATAAATTATTTCATAAACGCTGCAAACAAACCCCCAATATAGAATACAATCAACTAAAACCAATCAACTATTAAAAAATATCATTTCTGAGGATTCGACTCGAGTGCTGCTATACACATTAGCAGAGCACCAGAACCTTGATTGGGTAATAGTCAAACATTGGCCGCACATTCAAATGTCACTGATTCTAGGGATAGTCCTTTATGTAGTAATTAGTTTCATGTTATTGTACAAAAACAAAAAAAAACAAAATGTAAAAAAATAGAAAAAAAAACACAATGAAAAACCTGCCTTCTCATAAAAATTATAAACTAAAAAAACACAAAGAAAAAACCACCTTCCACTTTCTTCCAATATCTCACTAAATTCCTCGTAGCGTCCCAAACAATCTCTTGGATTTTTTTGACACTAAAATTGAGAGAACACTTCACCAACTTAGGAGGAACAAAAGAGATAATCAAATAATTCAAGAACGTGTCCTTGTCCAACCAGTTAGATTTGAAATGGCCAATCCTAGGGAACAAACACTTAAAGGAATTGTTTCCCCTAATATTAATTACCAACATATTGGTATTAAATATCCAAACATAGAGGCTGACTTAGAACTCAAATTGGGTTTGATTCAACTTCTTCTTCATTTCCACGGGCTAGCCGGTGAGGATCCACATCTCCACCTTAAAGAGTTCCAAGTGGTGTGCTTTACCATGAAGCCTCAAAGGGTTTTTGAGGAAAAAATAAAACTCCGAGAATTCCATTTTTCCCTACCTAACTCATCCAAGTCATGGCTCTACTACCTTCTTCCAAGTTTCATAACCACATGGAATGACATGAAGTGACTCTTCTTTGGGAAATTCTTTCCTCCTCGTACTGGATCTATCCGAAAGTAAATAAGTGGTATTTGTCAATTCCCAAGTGAGTCTATCCATGAGTACTGGGAGAGGTTCAATAATCTTGTTGCAACCTACACACACCACCAAATCCCTAACCAACTCTTTATATAATACTTTTATGAGGGGTTATTGGCAATGGAGAGAACTCTCAATGATGCCGCAAGTGGTGGTTCTCTTGTTGATAAAACTCCAGAAGATGCAATAAATCTTATAAGAAAAATGACAGCGAACACAAAAAAATTCCATACTTGAGAACATTCTCAAGTAAAAAAAGTCCAAGACAATCAATACATAGTGTCGAATAAGATGACAGAGTGGATGAGTGAACTTACATGTCTTGTGTTACAACTAGTTGTGGAATCCAAAGCCCCGACCTCATGTTCAACAAAATATTTCTTCCCTTGGCCTATCAAGAACTATAGAATATGTAGCTCCCCATCTCATCCAAATGTCACATGTCTGAAAATTCAAGAAAATCAATCTGATTCATCTTGAGCAATGGAGCTAAATGTAGAATATGATCAACGGAACCCCAACACTCAATAATCTGGTCAGTCTGCTAGAAACATAATCCAACCCCATTCTGATCCATTTTCTTCTACATATAACCTTAACTTGAGATATGGGAATACCATTTCCCATCCCCCTCAATACCCTCATCAAAACCCAAAACAATTACAATATGGTCAAAGTGTTGGTAACTTTTAACAGCCATACCCTTTTGTTCCTCAGCCTCGAAGGATCAATCCTCCTCTTCCTCCCCCTAGATTCCACTATCCTAGTGAGCCTTCCCAATTCCCAACCCAATACAATCACTTTCCCAAGAACTAAAATCAACATAATCCCAATTCAGGACAAGCCTGTTCTTACAGGAAACCATGGGAAAGTATAGTTGAAGATCTTTCCTCCTTCACCTATTCTAACCTCAAGAATATTGAAACCCAAATTGGTCAACTTGCATCCCACCTGATCCAGCAACAACAATAAAATTCTTCTCAACTCCCACCTCAATAATTACCCAACCCAAAAGGTAATGTATGTGAAATTGCACTTGCATCGGGAAAGAAAAGTTCTATGCCTCAGGATGTGACCTCCCACTCTTCTTTAAATGTTGACCTAGAAAATGAAAAGAAAAAGAAACTCAAAAAGGGATATAAATCTATTCCCTCACATACTTCCATTCCACACAAGAATCTAAATCCTTTTCCTCAAGATGTTTCTAAACCAAGGAATTCCTTCGAACCTGATCTAAGAATTCTTGATTAGTTTAGATGTGTTGAAGTCAACATTCCCCTCTTAGATTCCGTAAAACAAATCCTTAAGTGTGAAAAGTTTCATAAAGAATTGTGCACCCACAAGAGGAAATTTAGGACCTTCAAAAATGTTTCCACCCAACAGTCTTTTCCCATAAAGTGAAAATATCAATGGACCTTTATGGTTCCATGCCAAATTGGAAGTTCCAATATTTATGATGCACTCATAGACTTAAGAGCATCAATTAATTTAATTCCCAAATCCGTCTTCTCCAACCTTGGTCTAGGTCCCTTTCACCCAACGGGTGTTGTCATTTAGTTATTCAATCGAAGCACAACCAGTCCTAAGGGAAGTATTGAGGATGTCCTTGTTCGAGTTAACGATTTTATCTTCCCAACCGATTTCAATGTCCTTGACATGGAAGGTGAGATGAACTCTTCTTGGTCTCCCCTAATTCTAGGAAGATCATTCCTAATGATTAGACGAACCATAATTGATGTCCATTCAGGCATCTTGTCCAGGATTTTTGGTGACTAACTGTTCAAGTTCAACATTTTCCAAGACATGTGATACCCATATGAGGATCACTCTGCATTCTCAAACCATGTTTCCAAGGAAACTTCTGAGAGTCTATTGAGCCCCATTCCATCATGTCCATCATGTTCTGAAGAGATAGGATCTTGTGAAATATGCACCATGATTAACCAAGTCATAAATGGTGAAGTTTATTTTGACATCTCGTTCATAGATTCCATCAATCTAGGGGAATATGAAAACTCTCTTGAATCCCACATCAACTCGGACCTCTATTTCTACAGAGTGTACATTATTAATGAAAATAAATATGAAGCAATTGAAACTTGTTCCTCTATTCCGGATTTATCTAACCCAGAAACAAAAGATGAGACTGATCTGAAACCCTTTCCTGAACAGCTTGAATATGCATTCATTTTCAATGATCACTCTTATCTTTTCATTATTTCTGCTTCACTTACTGAAACAGAGGAGTCCAAACTTGTTCAAGTGTTAGAGGAAAACAAAAAAGGACTTTGGGTGAACCCTAGAAGACATACTAGAAATCACCCATGCTCTTTGCATGCATCACATCCATCTTGAGGAATCATCCAAACCAATTAGACAACCACAAAGAATACTCAATTCACTCATCCTTGAGGTAGTTAGGGAATAGATCACCAAGCTTCTTTAATATGGTATTATCTTCCCAATTTCTAATAGAGAATGGGTTAGTCCAATTCAAGTTGTACCTAAGAAGGGTGGGATAACGGTTTTCAAAATATAACATGGATAGTTAGTCACAACTCAGGTGAAGAAAAAATGGAGTGTGTGCATCGACTATAGGAAATTGAATGTTGAAATAAGAAAAGATCCCTACCCTCTTCCATTCCTTGATCAAATTCTAGAAAGATTAGCTAGAGAGTTACACTATTACTTTCTTAATGGATAAACTAGCTACTTCTAAATCCCAATCACACCCCAAGACCAAGAAAATACTACTCTCACATGCCACTTTGGAACATCTGCATATACCTTTTGGCCTATGAAATACTACTACAACATTCCAAAGGTGTAGGATGAGTATCTTTTCTAAACTCATTGAACATAGAATGGAAGTATTCATGGATGACTTTACCATTTATGGTGATTCATTCTAATCTTTCTTGAATTCACTCTCTCTAGTCCTTAAAAAGTTTGTAAAGAGTAACCTTGTGTTATATTTTGAAAAATTCCACTTCATGGTTTCAAATGGGATTGTTCTTGGGCACATAGTTTCAAAATATAGCATTGAAGTTGATCCTTCCAAAATTGAAGTGATCTAATCACTTCCAGAACAAACATATGTTCAAGATAACTGTTCCTTCCTGGGTCATGTCAGTTTCTGTTGGAGATGCATCCATAACTTAAATAGGATTTCCCTCCCACTCACTCACGCTGATCCAAAATGATGTTTCATTTCATTTTGATGAGGCTTTCAAGAGATCTTTCATTGAAATCAAAACTGATCTTACAGATTCCCAGATAAACCAATTCCTAGACTGGTACATACCCTTTGAGTTAATGTGTAATGCTTCTGATAGAGTTGTTGGGGTTGTTCTTGGTCAATGAAGAGAAATAATTCCTCATGTCATATATTATGCCTCAAAAAAATTGGATGAAACTCAATCTCAATACACTATGATGGAAGAGTAACTTTTAACTATGGTTTTTTCCTTAGATTAATTCCAACCCTATCTCTTAGATTCCAAAATCATCATCTTCACAGACCACTATGCTATAAATTTCTAACTCCGGAAAAGTTATTCCAAACTAAAGCTAATAATATGGATCCTAATGCTCTAAGATTTTGACCTTGAAATCAAAGATGGACAAGGAAAAGAAAACCCTATGGATGATCACTGGAGTAGAATTTGTAATTATTCTCATTTTGAAATAATTCATCCAAAATTTCCAGCCTAGCATCATTCATCTCTCACTCAATAAATACCATGGTATGGCCCAATTTTAAATTACTTTTTTCTGGTGTTTTTCCTGAAAATGATTCAAAAGAACAAAAATGATGTTGAAAAAGGATTAAAAATACTATTTTTGGGAAGAAAATAAAATTTAGAAAACTGGGGAAGATGTGGTAATTATGAGATGTGTTGATGAAGATGAACATTCAACCATCTTATAATTTTGTCACTCACTTCCTAGAGGTGGCCACTTTGGACAACAAAGGAACTCTCGAAAGGTCTTGGACTCTAGATTCGTCTGGCCTTCACTCATCAAGGACTCACATGAGGTCTATCAATAATTTCCCACTTTCCAAAAGATTGGAACAACTTCATAAAGAAATGAAATGCCCCAAAAGCCTTTAATATTCTATGAGGTCTTCGATGTTTGGGGAAAATATTTCATAGGACCATTCCCCCTTCCAATGGATTCTAATACATTCTTCTTACGGTTGATTTTTTTTCAGGTGGGTCGAGGTGAAACCCACAAGAAAAGATGATTCACATACTGTTAGTGAGTTCCTAAGGACACACATTTTCCACTGATTTGGCACACCACGTGCCTTGATAAGTGACTTAGAAACCCATTTTTTTAATAAAACCGTGGAATATCTTTTGAAAAAGAATGGTGTTGTACATAAAACGTCAACTGCATATCACCACCAAACAAATAGAATAGATAAACTTTCTAATAGGGAAGTCAAAAGAGTGCTTGTGATAATTGTTAAGAACACCAGAAAAGATTGTCCCGAAAGACATGGTGATGAACTTTGGGCTTATCAAACTGCCTATAAAACACCCATTGGGATGTCTCCTTTTAGGGTAGTTTCAGGTAAATCATGTCATTTACTAGTTGAAATCTAACATAATCCTTTTTTATGCTGTGAATCCCTATAATTTTGATTGTGAAAAATTTGGTGAAGAACGATTGTTTTAATTGGCTGAACTGGAAGAGCTTTGACTTGAATCCTATTAGAATTCCAATATGTACAAAAAAATGCTAATGCACTTCATGACAAACACATACTGAGAAAGGTATTTTATAAAGTTGAAAAGGTATAGCTTTTCAAATCATGATTTCGTATTCACCCAGGTAAACCTATTTCTCGTTGGGAAGGTTCTTTTATTATTTCTCATGTTTACCCATTTGATGTTGTGAAAGTACAAGATGCCTCTTAAAAAAGGACATTCACATGTAATGGACATCGGTTAAAGCATCACCATGAGAGGACACAAAATCTTGTAAACACGTTGGCTTCTATTGAATCACCAACTTCTGCAGTTGACCCACCACTGGATGGAGATGGAAACCCATCAAATCCAAACCAGGTGGCACTTCTTTCCCTTTAACTCATTCTCTCTCTCTCTCTCTCTCTCTCTCTCTCTCTTTCTTATCCTTCCTTCTTCCTTCTCATTTTTTTACCACTTTCCTCGTCAAATTTTTTCTTATTTACTCTTCCTCTTTTTTGTGGGTTTTTCTTTATAAAAAATTAAAAAAACCTAAAAAGACAGAAAAAAAATAATAATATAGAAAATTAAGAGTCATGCTTCCTCACCATCCAATATTCAAATTTTTTATAACTATCCTGTGGATTCAATAGACATGGTTTCATCTCGAAAATCTTTTATTTTCATCATATATGTTTATAAATAATATTGTGTCACACCCAAACAAATTTTAATGCTCAATTTTTTATTTGGAAACTGATTTTCCCCACCCGTGAGGAACTCCATTTGGTTTAATGCCAAAGCAACCTATGGACGTATTTTTAAAATGTGTGTTTTAATCCCCATTTATGTTTCTTGAGTTTGTGTACCTTCGAGCTGAATTTCCTACTTTTGTGTTCATTAATATTATAGAGGCTTTTTCTGAACCACATGAGAATCACAATAGGGAAATAGCCTCCCATTTCCATTACATTAATCCTCCTTTTGAAATCCCCTTTGAGCCTATGAAAACATTTTCATGGATAGCCACATTACAAGGACAATACCTTTTCCCACCCAATATCAACATTTATTTTCATTGCATAATTTATTGAAATTTAAGTCTGGGGGGGAATGGTTTTTATTTTGGGTACCCTTTCTTGATTTCACTGTGTTATCATATGTTTAAGGGAATCCATACATTTTAGTGTGGGGGAGAGGTTTTCATATAGTGATTTTTGGGGAATTTAATTTACTTTCATTTATGTAATTTTGTATATATTATTGAAAAGTGTTCAAAAAAATCAAAAAAATCAAAAAAAATCAAAAAAAAAATCAAAAAAATAGAATAAAAAATGGTTTGTGTCTTGGGTTGGTCAAAAAGAACTCTTCCTCAAACATTTATTTTGTTATAAATATTAATATTAGTGTCATAAGGAGAACAATCATGGGTTGGGAGATGATTGTGAGATCTATTTCAAGTTCAATATTCAAAAAAATACAAAAACAAAAGAAAACAATGAACATTTATGTCATTGGGAGAAGTTTTGTGCTTTGTAAATATTTCATCTTCTCATCCCCTTAAAATTTTATTCCTTTCTTGTTTCTTTCTTCATACAACCATTCCCCTGTAAATATGTATTTCCATTTCCTTCCATGTTTCATTTCAAAAAAAATATTCATTTATTTTTCCATGTTAGTATTTTACCCCCTTTTCCTATCTTTTGGATATCATATTTCTACCATCCTATATCCACAGAAAAACACCTAAAAATACCTCTTGAATTTTTATCACTTTAGAATAGGTATTGGAAGCTGAGAGCTCTTACAAAATCTAATTTTTTCACTTTTGGTTGGTGAATGTGTGAAGCTCCATAAATTAATTTTATCAACTTTAGAAGAGTTAGCTTTGTGTGCCACCATTTTCTATTTATTAATTTGATCATGAAAAAATAAATAGTTTTTTGAACAATTTTTCTATAACAACTTGTGGTGGAATTCATTATGGATGATTGAAATTGTCTAAACCTCCTCTAATTGGGGAAAAAAATTAATATTTGTTGGTTAGTGAAAATTATTTTTTAATTTTCTTTATATTTATTGCACATGAGGACATGCACAAGACTATGTATGGGGGAATTGATGTTATTAATATTTTTATGACTTATTATATACTCCCTTTACTAATTTTATATGAAATTTGTATAATTGTTTTAAAATATTAATGTTTTAATACTAAGTATAATTTTTGAGCATTTTTAGAAGTAGTCCAACTCAGTTAGTTTACTATTTTATATATAACTCTCACCATACTAATCCAAATTGTTTGGTTCTTGTTATTAGGATTACTTCTTAAATTTCCACATATCATTAGAAGTAATCATTGTCCAATTATGCCATTTGAAGGCTCATATGGTCCACACAAGAAGGCCTATAGAATCTGTGAAGAAACTGGACTATCCATGAAGATTGAATTGCTGGGCTCAATCCAGAAGTGAAAATTATTTAATTCTCCACAAATATTAGTATAACAATGGAATTATTTAGGAATAAAACTATAAGTTCACAAATCCAAAAACAAGGGGCCCAAATGAAGTTTTGATGTCCCGCCCCCCATTCTGTCCGGGAATTAAAATCTGGACACTATTCATGACATACCACAAGATGTTTTCATACAATCAAGCTAATATTTTGCAATGTGAAATAAGAGATATAGGTGGCCACCCTTTTGAAGATAGAATTTGTATTTTAAGGCATATTCCTATTCAATAACCCATTCACAATTTGGTCTCTAAAAGGATGTGATTGTAATGGGCAGATTAAAAGCGTTTAATTGAACCGCCATAACATTGGATCCTTAAGTCCAATAGCCTCTAAATAATTAGAGTAGACAGAGGAGATAAATATAAAAAACTTTTAAGAAGGATCAATCTCTAGATTAATCTTTCTAGATTTCCAAATCGTCCATCCAAGTGGAGGAGTAGTTTTCGAATGCCAACAGTCCACCACCTAGGGCTATAAATGCATCCCCTCCCCTGTGTTCAAAAGGGTTGGCATTTCAGAAGCGAGGAGAACATATTGGAATGAAAAAAGCCTTCCCAAGGGCTTTGGAGGACCTTATATATGCAAGTTTGTACTTTAGATTCCTTTCTTCCTCTCTTTGTTTCTTTTTTTGCTTTTGTGTTCGTCATTATTGTAATCTTGTAAGTTTTTGTTGTAATTTTGTTTAAATGAAAGTTTCTTCTTCAATATCTATTATTCTCATCGGCCATATGTATTTTAATATTTATGTTCTTAAAAAATTTTAAATACAGTTTAATCCCCTTCACTTATTTTTCTTATTCAATCTAAAGTTTGTTTTTATTTATCATCATTGTTTGTGTGTGTGTTCGACGCACCACTCTTTTCTTATCCCTTTATTTTTCTTATCTTTTTAATTTATCATCATAATAATTATTACCATATTACTAATCATTTAAATGGATGAGTAAATATCTCATTGGGATGAGTTATAATTTAGGGATGTTAACCGATTGAGAGATTTTTCTCAATATGTATTCTTTGAATTAACATTATGCATGTTGGACTTAACATGTCATGGATTAATGACATATTTTGTTAAATGTATGGATTACATGGCTTATTGAAACCATAAATACACTACCACAATCAAGTACTGATTGATATTAGAATCCTAGTTAAGTTAAGGCTTGGATTAAATCCTTAATACTTAGGAATTCCAATCAACATCAACTTGTGACATAGGTGTTAATTTAATGCGATACAAAGAAGGGCTCAATGAAATCACAATCATAACTACCTATTGATGAACTCACTACAATATTTATTAAATTGTTAAATCAATATTAATAAAACATTATCCATAAATTGTTTCATAAGATCTGCAAATAAACCCACTAAATAGAATACAATCAACTAAAAACATAGACTATTAAAAAGTATCATCACCGAGGATTCGACTTGAGTGCTTCTATAAAAATTAGTAGAGCACCGAAACCTTGACCGATCAATAGGTGACAATTGGCCACGCTATTAAATGGCGCTATTTCTAGGGATGGTCCTTTATGTAGTCATTAATTTTTGGTTATTGTAAAAAACCTAAAAAAATTAAAAAAATTGAAAAAAAACAATGAAAAACACGCCTTCTCATAAAAATCATAAGCTGAAAAAATACAAAGAAAACCCTATCTTTCTCTTTCCTCCAACATCTCTCTAAATGCCCCGTAACCTCCCAAAAAATCCCACAGATTTTTTTGACCCTGAAATTGAGCGAACAATTTTCCAACATATGAGGAAAAAAAGAGATAATCAAATAATTTAAGAACTAGTCCTTGTCCAACCAGTTAAATTAGAAATGGTTGATCCTATGGAACAAACACTTAAATAAATTTTTCCCCTAATATGAATTAAAAACCTCTTGGTATTCAATATCAAAATATAGAGGTTGAATTTTAACTCAAATCAGGTTTGGTTCATCTTATTCCCCATTTCCTCGGGCTAACCGGTTAGGATCCACATCTCCACCTTAAAGAGTTACAAGTGGTATGATCTACCATGAAGCCTCATGGGATTTTTAAGGAACAAATAAAACTCTGAGCATTCCATTTTCTCCCTCGATAACATTTCCAAGTCATGGATCTACATCATTCCTCTTGGTTCCATAACCACATGGAATGACATGAAGTGACTCTTCTTAGAGAAATTTTTTCCTGCTTCTCATACTGCTTCTATCCGAAAGGAAATAAGTGGTATTTGTCAATTCCCAAGTGAATCGCTCCATGTGTACAGGGAGAGATTAAAAAGCCTTATTGCAACCTGCCCACACCACCCAATCCCTGAACAACTCTTGATCCAATACTTCTATGAGGGGTTATTGGCGATGATGAGAACTCTCATTGATGCTACAAGTGGTGGTGACCTTGTCGTTAAAAATCCTATAGCTGGAAGAGATCTCATAAGCAACATGGATGCGAACACACACAAATTTTATAATAGATCACTTGATCAAGTAAAAAAATTCCATGATAATAAATCCATGGAGCCGAACTAGACGCCCGAGTGGATGAGTGAAGTTGCAATTCTTGTGCGACCACTAGCTGTGGCCTCCAAAGCCCCAACCTCATCTTCTCCAAAATCTATGTTCCCTGGACCTATCAAAAACTGTTGAATCTGTAGCTCCCCATCTCATCCAATTGACACATGTCCTCAACATCAAGAAAATCAATCTGATTTATTCTAACCAATGGAGCACAATGTAGCATATGCTCAGCTGAACCACAACCCTCAACAATCAGGTCAGTTTGTTAAAAACTTCAACCAACCCAATTCTGAGCCCTTTACTTCTACTTATAACCCTATCTTGAGATATAGAAATCCAATTACTCACCCCCCCTCAATACCCTCATAAAAACCCAAAAAAATTCAAATATGGTCAATGTGTTGGTAACTTCCAACAACCTTACCCTTTTGTTCCTCAACCTAAAAGGATCAATCCTCTTATTCCTCCTCCTGGATTCCACTATCCTAGTGAGCCTTCCCAATTCCCAACCCAATACAGTCTCATTCCTAGGAACCAAAATCAAGGTAATCCGAATTTGAGACAAGCCTCTTGTTCCATGAAACCATGGGAAAGTACAGTGGAAGATCTTTCCTCCTTCACCAATTCTAGTCTCAAAAACATTGAAACCCAAATTGGTCAACTTTCATCCCTCCTGATCCAGCAACGACAATCAAACTCTTGTCAACTCCCAACTCAACCATTTCCCAACCCCAAGGGTAATGTAAGTGAAATTTCACTTAGATTGGGAAAGAAAATTTTTATGCCTCAGGATGATAACACCCAATCCCCTTTGAATGATGACCTTTAAAATGAAAAGAAAAAGAAACTTGAAAAGAAATCTGAATCCATTCCCTAACCTCCTTCCATTCCACATAGGAATCTAATTCATTTTCCTCAAGCAATTTCTAAACCAAGGAAGTCCTTTGAACCCTATCCTGGAATGCCTGACATGTTTAGAGGTGTTGAATTCAACATTCCACTTTTATATTCCATAAAACAAATCCCTAAGTATGTCAAGTTTGATAATAAATTGGGCACCCACAAGGGGAATCTTAGGACCTTTCAAAATGTTTCCACCCAACATTATATTCCCATAATGTGAAAATATCCAGGGACCTTTACAGTTCCATTCCAAATTGGAAGTTCCAACTTTGATGATGTACTCAAAGACCTAGCAGCCTCAATTATTTTCATTCTCAAATCCATGTTCTCTAAACTTGGTCTAGGTCCCTTTCACCCAATGGGTGTTTTCATTCAGTTAGCTAATCGAAGCACAACCAGTCTTGAGAGAATAATTGAGAATGTCCATGTTCGTGTTAATGATCTTATCTTCCCATCCAATTTCAATATCCCTGACATTGAAGGTGAGATGAACTCATCTCAATATCCCTTAATTCTAAGAATATAATTCCTAATAATAGGAAGAACCGATATTGATGTCCATTCAGGCATCTTTTCCATGGAATTTGGTGACCAACTGGTCAAGTTCAACATTTCCAAAGCCTTGCGATACCCATCTGAGGATCACTATGCATTCTCAATACATGCTTCTGAGGAAACTTCTGAGAGTCAATTGAACCCCATCCCATCATGTTCATCATGTTCTGAAGAGATAGTATCTTGTAAAATATGCACCATGATTAACCAACTCATAACTGGTGAAGTTGATGTTGACCTCTCATTCATAGACTCCATCAATCTAGAAGAACTTGAAAACTCTCTAGAGTCCCACATCAACACTGATCTCTACTGCTTCACCTTGGATAGTATTAAGTAAAATTAATCTAAAGAAACTGAAGTCCATTCCTCCATTCATGAGTTGTCTAAACCACAAATGAAATATGATACTGATCTGAAACCTCTTCTTGAACACATAAAATATGCATTTTTTTCCATGATCACTATTATCCTATCATTATTTCTACTTCACATACTGAAACTGATGAGTCCAAACATGTTCAAGTGTTATAGGAAAACAAAAAGTCCTTAAGGTGGACCCTAGATGACATATCGAGAATCACCCCTTCTATTTTCACATCCATCTTGAGGAATCATCCAAACCAATTAGACAACCACAAAGAAGTCTCAATCCACTCATCCTTGAGGTAGTTAGGGAAGAGATCACCAAGCTTATTCAAGCTTGTATTATCTACCCAATTTCTGATAGTGAATGGGTTAGTCAAATTCAAGTTATACCTAAGAAGGGTGGGATAACTGTTGTCATAAATGTTCATGGAGAGGTAGTCACAAATCAAGTGAAGAAAAAATGGCGTGTGTGCATCAACAATAGAAAATTGTATGTTAAAACAAGAAAAGATCACTACCCTCTTCCATTCCTTGATAAAATTCCAGAATAATTTGCCGGAAAGTCACACTATTGCATTCTTGATGAATACACTGGCTACTTCCAAATCCCAATCGCACCTCAAGACCAAGAAATGACTAGTTTCAGATGCCCCTTTGGAACATATGCATATAGGAGAATGAATTTTTTCCTTTTCAATGCTCCTGAAACATTCCAATGGTGTATAATGAGTATATTTTCTGAATTCATTGAACACTACATTGAATCCCTCATGGATGACTTTACCATTTATGGTGAGTCATTTGAATCTTTCTTGAATTTACTCTGTCCAGTCCTTGAAAAGTGTGTCATGTGTAACCTTGTGTTAAATTTTGAAAAATGTCACTTCAAGGATAAAAATGGGATTTTTCTTGGGCACATAGTTTCAAAAGATGGTATTGAATTTGATCCTTCTAAAATTGAAGTGATCTAATCACTTTCAGAACCCACATCTATTCGAGACATTTGTTCCTTCCTCGGTCATGCTGATTTCTATCAGTGATTCATCCTCAACATCAGTAGAATTTCCCTCCCACTCACTTGGTTTCTCCAAACTAATGTTGCATTCCATTTTGATGAGGCTTGAAAGAGAGCCTTCATTTAACTCAAAACTACTCTTACATCTTCCCCGATAATCCAACCCCCAGATTGGTCATTACCCTTTGAGTTGATGTGTGATTATTCTAATAGTTCCATTGGGGTTGTTATTGGTCAAATAATAGAACAAATTCATTATGTCATTAATTATGCCTCAAAAACATTGGATGAAACTCAATCTCACTACATTGTGACTAAAAAGGAAATTTCAACAGTGGTTTTTTCCTTAGATAAATTTCGGCCCTATCTCTTAGGTTCCAAAATCAATATCTTCATAGACCATTGTTCTATAACGTTCTTACTCAAGAAAATTGATTTCAACCCAAGGATAATAAGATGGATCCTAATGCTCCAAGAGTATGACCTTGAAATAAAAAATTGACCAGGAAAATAAAACCTTGTGGCTGATCACTTGAGTTGAATTTGTAATTATTCTCATTCTCAAAATAATTATTCCAGAATTTCCAACTGAGAACCTTTCATCTCTCACTCAAAAAATACCATGGTATTCCCCAATTGAAAATTACTTGGTTTATAGTGTTTTTACAAAAAAAAATTCAAAAGAACAAAAATGAAGTTGAAATGTGATTCAAAATACTATTTTTGGGAAGAAAATAAACATTGGAAAACTGGGGTAGGAGTGGTAATTAGAAGATGTGTTAATGAAGATGAACATTCTTCCATATTAGAATTATCCACCTCACTTCATAGAAGAGGCCACTTTGGACCACAAAGGACCTCCCAAAAGGTCCTAGACTCTAGATTCTTCTAACCTTCACTCTTCAAGGACTCACATGAGTTCTTTCAATCATGTACCACTTGCCAAAATTTTGGCACCATTTCTAAAAGAAATGAAATGCCCCAATATCCTTTAATCTTCTGTGAGGTATTCGATGTTTGGGGCATCAATTTCATGGGACCATTCCCCCCTTCTAATGGATTATCATACATTCTTATTGTGGTTGAATATGTTTCTAGGTGGTTTGAGTCCAAACCCACTAGAAAGGAAGATTCAAATACTGTTAGTGAGTTCCTAAAGACACACATCTTCCACCGATTTGGCACACAACAAGCCTTGATAGTGACTTAGGAACCCATTTTTATCATAAAACCATGGAATATCTTTTGAAAAAAGAATGGTGTTTTACATAAAACTTCAACTGCATATCACCCCCAAACAAATGGCATGGCTGAACTTTCCAATAGAGAAGTCAAAAGAGTTCTTAGAGAATTTTTAAGCCCACCAGAAAATATTGGCCTAAAAGACTTGGTGATGCACTTTGGGCTTATCTAACTGCCTATAAAACACCCATTAGGATTTCTGTTTTTAGGATAGTTTTTGGTAAATCATGTCATTTACTAGTTGAAATCCAACATAAGTCTTTTTGGGTGGTGAAAACCTGTAATTTTGATTGTGAAAAATCTGGTGAAGAAATATTGTTGCAATTGGTTGAACTGGAGGAGCTTCGACTTCAATCCTATGTGAATTCCAATCTGTAAAAAGAAAAGGCTAAGGTACATAATGAAAAACACATCCTAATAATGGTATTCCATGAAGGTTAAAAGGTATTTCTTTTCAACTCTTTATTTTTTATTCACTAAGGAAAACTTAATTTTCATTGGTGAGGTCCTTTTATTGTTTCTCGTGTTTACCCATTTGGTGCAGGGCAAGTCCCAGACCCCTCTTCAAAAATAAATTTCACAGTTAATGGACATCGGTTAATGAATCACCATGAGAGGACACACAGTCCTGTAACCACATCGACTTCCATCGAATCCCCAACTTTTGCAGTAGACCCACCCTTGAATGGAGATGGAAACCCACCAAATCCAATCTAGGGGGCACCACTTTCCCATTAACTCCTTCTCTCTCTATATATATATATTTCTTCTTCTTCCTCCCTCCTCACGTTGTTTTTCTACCACTTTCTTAATCACATTTTTTTTATTTAATATTCCTCTATTGTGTGGGTGTTTCTTTATAAAAAACTAAAAAAACCAAAAAAAAACAAACATAAAAAAAAAATATAAAAATTCAAGAGTCATGCTTACTCACCTTCCAATTTTTAAATTGTTTCCAACCATTTTTTGGAGTCAACATACATGGTTTCATCTCGAAATCTTGTGTTTTAAATATATATTTGGATAAATAATATTGTGTCAAACCCATCAAATTTTAAAATATCAATTTTTGATTTGGAAACTGATTTTATCTACACATGGGGAAAAACATTTTCTTTCATGTCAAGGCCACCTATGGACATCTTTTCAAAATGTGTGTTTTTAACACCCATTTTTTAGTCTTTAGTTTGTGTACCTTCGATCTGAATTTCCTACTTTAGTGTGCAGTAATATGATAGAGTAATTTTCTGAGCCACAATAGAATCCCAATATCCAAATAGCCTCCCATTTTCATTACATTAATCCTCCTTTTGAAAGCCCCTTAGATTCTATGAAAACCTTTTCTTGGATAGCCACATTACATGCCCAATACCATTTTCCACCCAATATCAATATAGATTTTTATTGCATATTTTTTTGAAATTTATGTGTGGGGGGGAATGGATTTCATTTTGGGTACCCTTTTTTGATTTCAATATGTTATCATATGATTGAGGGCAAGCATCCATTTTAGTGTGGGGGAGTGGTTTTCATTTACTGAGTTTTGGGGAATGCAATGTACTTTTATTTATGTAATTTTATAAATGTTATAGAGAAGATTTAAAAAAATCAAAATAAAATAAAAAAAGAACAAAAAAATGGGTTGTGTCTTGGGTAGGTCAAAAAAAATCTTCCTCAACCTTTGATCTTGTTATAAATATTAAAATTAGTGTCATGAAGAGATCAATCACGGGTTCGGTGATGATTGTGAGATCTATTTCAAGTTCAACTTTCGAAAAAATAAAAACAAATAAAAAAAATGAACACTTATGTCATTGGGAGATTTTTTTTTCTTTGTAAATATTTCATCTTCTAATCTCCTTAACATGTTCTTCCTCTATTGTGTATTTATTCACCCAATTATTCTTTTATATATATGTGTTTTTATTTCCTTCCATGTTTCATTTAAAAAAATATGCATTAATGTTTCCATGTTAGTATATTACCTCGCTTTTCCTATCTTTTGTATATCATCTTCCTACCATCCTATAGCCACAGAAAAACCCCTAAAAAGGCCTCTTGATTTTTGATCACTTTAGGATAGGTAGTGGAAGCTGAGATCTCTTACAAAATCTAAGATTTTCACTTTTGGTTGGTGAATGAGTGAATCTGAATAAATTAATTTTATCATCTTTAGAAGAGTAAGTTTTGTGTGCCACCATTTTCCATTTCTAAATTTGAGCATGAAAAAATTAATTTTTTTGGAACATTTTTCTATAACAACGTATGGTGGAATTCAATATGGATGAGTGAAATTGTATAAACCTACCCGAATTGGGGAAAACAAATTTTTAATATTTGTTGGTGAGTGAAAATTATTTTGAATTTTTTTTATATTTATTACACATGAGGACATGCACAAGACTAAGTGTGGGGTATTTGATTCCATTAATATTTTAATGACTTATTATATACTCACTTTACTAATTTTATATGAAATTTATATAATTTGTGTGAAATATTAATGTTTTAATACTAAGTATAATTTTTGTGCATTTTTAGAATTAGTACAATTGATTCAGTTTAATATTTTATTTATAACTCTCACCCTACTAATCCAAATTGTGTGGTCCTTTTTTTAGGATTATGTATTCAATTTTCCACATATCCTTAGAAGGAATCATTGGTTATTTCTACCATTTTAAGGGTCCCATAGACCAAACAAAAGGCTCACACAATCTATGAAGAAATTGGACCATCCATGAAGATTGAATTACTGTGATCAATAAAAAAATAAAAATTCCTTAATTATCCTCAAAATTTTGGATAACAATTCAAGGATTCAGGGATAAAAATTTAACGGCCTAACTCCAAACACAAGGGACCCAGATGATGTTTTGAAATCCTTCCCACCATTCTGTCTGGGGATTAAAATCTTGAAACTATTCATGACATACCACATGATGTAATCATACAATAAAGATGTTATTTTGTAGTGTAAAAGAGGCCATAGAGGTGGATGACTATGTTGAATAAATAACTCAGATTTAAAGGAATATTCTTATTTAAAAACCCATTCCCATTGTGGTCTTTAAAAAGATTGGATTGAAATGGATAGATTAAAATTGTTTAATAAAATTATCATAACATTGGATCCTTAACTCTAATGGACACCATATTTTTAGAGTATATAGAGGAGATAAATATATACAACTTTGAAGAAGGTAAAATATCTAGATTCAGATTTATAAATGTCCAAATCGTCGATCTGATTGGAGGGGTAGTTTGGGAATGCAAACAGTCCACCACCTTGGGCTATAAATACATCCCCTTCTCTCCTTTCAAAAGGGTTGTAATTTCAGAAGAGAAGAACACATATTGGTACAACCAAATCCATTACAAGGTCTTGGGAGGACCTTCTATACTCAATTATTTACTTCAGATACCCTTCCTTCTCTCTTTGTTTCTTTTTACTTTTGTGTTCTTCATTATTGTAATCTTGTCTTTTTTTGTAATTATGTTTTAATGAATGTTTCTTCTTCAATATCTCTTATTATCAACCAAATTTGGTTGTTTAATATTTATGTTCATAAATTTTTTTAAATACAGATGAATTCTCTTCCCTTATTTTTCTTTTACATTGAATCTAAAGTTTGTTTTTAATTTTCATCAGCGTTTGTGTGTGTGTGTTCGACATACAACTATTTTTTTATCCCTTTCATTTTTTTATCTTCTTAATTCATAATAATAATAATTATAACCAGATTACTAATAATTTCAATGGATGATTAAATCTCTCATTGGGGTGAGTTATAATTTAGGGATGTTAATAGATTGAGAGCTTTTTCTTGATGAGTATTCATTGAATTAACATTGTGTATGTTGGACTTAAAATGTCAAGGATTAATGAAATATTTTCTTCAATGTATGGATTCCATGGATTATAAGAACCATAAATACTCTACCAAAATAAAGTACTAATTGAGATTAGAATCCTGGTTCATTTAAGGCTTGGATTACAGCCTTAACAATTAGGAATTTCAATCAACGTCAACTTGTGACATGGGTGTTAATTTAATGAAATACAAAGCAAGGCTCTAGGATATAAAAATCTTAAGTACCTAGTGATGAACTCATCCCAATATTTATCAAAGTGTTAAATCATTATTAATCCAAAATAATCCATAAATTATTTCATAATCTCTGGAAACAAACCACCCAAACAGAATACAATCAACTAAAAATAACCGACAATTAAAAAGTATCATCGCAGAGAATTCGAACTGAGTGCTGCTATACAAATTATCATAGCACTAGAACCTTGACCGGTCGATAGGTGACAATCGGTTGCACTTTCAATAAAAAAACCCTTCCAATGTGGGTGCACTATCTTATAAACTGAAAAGTCAGGAATGGTTATTTAAATCCTTCTTAGTTAAAGTCTGATTTTTTTCATATGTTTTCTTATTGATGATGGTTTTGTGTCATGTTACTAATTCCCCCATTTAAATAATATGAATGTATTGGTCATCTTTGTTTTGATTAAATATCATTTTTAGGACTTTGAAATGTTTTATAAATTTAATATCATTCCTTATAAATAGGGATTACCAGTATAGGTCGTTTCCCCCTCCCCTTTATTTCTTCATTTTTTTCATGTCATTTTATTATTGCACTAATAGAAACCTTCATTAAATTCCTTTTTATCACATATTAAATTATATTTTTTGGTCTTCTTGTGTCTGGCATGGTATTCTCTATTTTATAAACCTAACTGAGGGGGTTCACCTTGCCCCTTGGACACCCCTTTGGGGGTTCCCAACCTAAATGGCCTATTTTTCTAATTCTTTGAGTAGTGTTTCACCATGGGTGAGTGTTTGGTACCACGTATTCTATAAATTTATTACATGATTGGAAATGGAAATTCGACCATGGATTGGTCTCTTTGAAAATGGATATTCCTAGTTTTTATTCTTTAGCCTCGTGAATTTTCTTGTATATTTTTATTGTTTATTATAAAGTGATTTTTCTTGGTTGTACACAATATAGGGTCATGCTTGATAGATTGAAACCTTTAGAGGTAATTGATGACATTTGGTTAAATGCATGCTAATTCCATGTGGCTTTGGTTTCCTTTCAATGTTAGAGACTATGCCTTATAGCTATGTCTCTTACTTGAACCTTTCATATAATTATTGCTCAATACCTAGTGATTTGGCATAGATCCTTGAGTTACTTTTGTGTTAAATACCTTATTCCATGTTTATGGATTGGAATATTTTACTTGATATTTTGAATATCTTTGTAGATCATGGTGCTTGTTTGATAGCATGATTTATATATTTTCTTACCATGTGATACACATATCGATGTTTTTCTTGAAATGTGCCTTGGTAACTTGTTTCACTTGATGTGGGCCACACGAGAACATGGGTTCAATATTATGTACTAATGGAAGGACTCCCATGATCAGGTGGTTATACCACGATGCACTAGGGGAAATAGATTATCTTGAGATGAGAGGGATTCTAGGGTGGTTAAATATACTCCTGAGTGATATCAGTTCCCTAGGGGAGAAACCATGGATGGTACCATTGGCTAGATGGCTACAAAATTCCTTGGGTGATACTCTATCCTTTAGTAAGATTGCTGGGATGGACTCAAAGTCACCATGCCTCGCAGTGATACTTGGGACACCGTAAGGGTCACCTTGGATGGGCTCGATGGTATTGGTGTATATTATATGTTCCTATTGTGATACATGGTACTATTTATAGACTGCCATAGATGGTAACAAGACTCCACAATATTATTTGATGGATTCTTTGGATTGAATTTTCTTTTTGATTTTTGAATAATATAATATGTATCTTTAATTATTATTATGTATTGTTCTTGCACTTGAGATATTTCCCATACCTTACTAGAATACTTATGTGATGACAAGGAATCTAGACCCCAATACAAAGTACAATATTAGGGGTCTTGGTTTTCCATTTTAATATTGTCCCCTGTATATATATATATTCTTCTATACACAACTAAAATTTTTATACTTCCAACTTAGGCAAAAGTAGGTGGTATGGGACAGGTGTTCATTTAAGAACTCAAAACAACTTTTTATTATTAATTTTTTGTCACTATACATTTATTATATATGAACACTTCTTAATTTATGTTGAATTTTCCAGATTGGGAAAGACACTAATGGTGTCGGCCTACTGAGATTTATATATCACACCCTGATCAGGCCGCTATTGCACTCATGTACCCAATTAGTCCTATATGATTGTAGTTATTTGGATTCATTGCTTGTGTTGTGCTGGTTTTCTTGTATGTGGGAGTTAGGATCATAGGATAGATCTAATGCTCAAGATACTCATGGAGCTATTTTTTGTGTTTTTTTTCATTTATTAAATTGTATTTATATTTTTATTTCTTCTTTATTTCACTTGTAGGATCATCTTTGATGCCTGAAAATTTGTAAATTGAGATTTTCCTTCTTTTATATTCAACATTTATTATATTATAATTATGTTTCTGTGTATTCCTATTTATGATTCTAGTTTATTTTATCTATTTTTTGTTGTTATGAATACTCTAATCTATGATTTCATAGTCTCCCCACAGACACACCCTAGACCCTTGCTACAATTTCAAAGGCACTAGAGTTTTGGGAGATACAATTAAGGTAATGTGACCCACCGGTCAGGCTACAATCTTAGTGGTATGTAGGACTAGGATGTTACACTAGAATCATCTTCATTGTCATGTTTAGGAAGGAAAATTCATATATAAACTATTTGAAATGATATGTTTTCTATTACTTATATTATTAACCATTTCAAAATAGTGGAATATTATAAATTTTGTCAAACCATTAAGAATTTTAAATCATGTTATATGATTCCTAATATGATGCAACACTTTACATAATTAAAATATTTATCCAATGCTAATCATAGAATCATAATATTCGTACCTTTGCTAAAATCCTAAAATCAAAAAAAAATATATCTTTCACAATCATTCAAAAATATAATATGAATCAACCAAAGAATATACCTCAGGAGTTTCTAGCTTGGTGTGTAGTCTTAGGCCCACTTATCATGTATCATTGATGATTGAGTTAATACCAAATCCATCTCTTTCAGAGTTGTTACCCCTAGTGAATATGGTCCATAAAAAATCAACTTTCTGTATCAATGTAGGAATGTATTTTTTGAGAAAATCATATAGTCTACAATTTACCAAAACATTGTGATATTATCATATACATAGACTGATACATCCTTTGAGATTGTTATAAATTTATGTTCTCTATTATATGTTTTTATAAATCTAGTTCCAAATGATTTTAATAAACATAATATTATAGAAAATATAAATCCTCTACACTAGTACCTTGAATTTGGAGGTTATTTTATTAAATTGGAAAAATGTATAATGGATCTTATCCCAAAGGATCGAACAGTTTAGCAGTTTTTGGAAACTAGATACATATATGATTCTCAAATTATCCTTTAAAAAATGAAATACAACTTAAAATTTTTAAAGGGAGTTTATTATTTATTCAATCATAACACTAAAATCACTCATGTATCCAATCCTAGTGCCTTGGTAAAAATGCTAATCTCAGATACTCAATAAGTGAAATCATACAATAGAAACTATCATAGATTAAATAAATTTAGAATAATATAGAAAATATTAATAATAATAAAATATTTCATATAATTATTATCATATAAGGAGACTATATCTATGGATGATATAGAATCATAAATAATCACATGGAAAATGATAACTAGTTTCATAATTATAGAAGGTATGATGTTAGACTACATAATCTTAACATCAAGATCTCATTCCGAGACATAATATATAAATAGGTAATGTGTATGAAAAATACCAAGCTAATTTGTTTCATGAGTCTTACCGATTCATCTAGGTGAAATAATGTCCCCCACCCATAACTTACTAATAAATATACAATCATCATATAAAATAAATAAATTAAAATTCAATAAATAATCAACATAAATATTAGTTTTAAAAAAATAGCATATGACATGTTAATATTTTACTCAAAGAATAATAAGAGAAACATTATCATAATACATCTAGAGTAATATGATGGATGGTAAAATTATGGAATATCTCAGTAAATAATAATATTTATCAGAGGTTTTTCACATAAATTAAAATATATTTAAAATATCAATAGAACATTTCTTGAGGAAAATACACTTTTTATTTTTAAATCATAAATATGAATCTAAAAATTTATAGAGTATTAATAAAGACATTATATTTTAATAAAACCATAAACATGTAATGGAATAATTAAAGTAACTAATTATTATGATGGTGGTAAATTCCATTCATACAGTAAACATAAAAACAAATTGTTTGTCCACCAATTTTGCAAAAGGTGACTCATTAAGAAAATTACAAGAATATTCATTTTAAACCTTTTTAATTAAATATAAACATGAATAATAATATCTTAAATAAATAATTGGATAATAGTCAATATATTATAGAAAATATAGACATGGAAGAAAAATATCCACTATTGACTAGAAAAAAATGTCAGTTTTCATTAAAAATTTATTTAAGATTTTGAGTACTTAAAGATAGGAAAATGAAAAGAAAATTTATAAAATATATAAATAACCATATGAGAAGAAAATATATGGGATTTAATATAAAAATATCATATAATTTCTCCAACATAAACAATCCTAAATAAGGATGATATTGTGATATAAACCCTCACCTCATATCGGAAATTCTTTGTATTTTATTTTGACATCCTTTATAATAAATTTAAATTTATTATAACAATTTTAAAGAATAATATTTATACTTATAATAACATAAATGGTATACTTATAACATATTATCTCCTTTTAATTAACAATATTTCATTATCATCATTATTTTAGGTGTTAATTTCATCATTTTTCTTGTATGTTTTGATTCAATAATTATGGTCCTTTGATCTTCATCATATATATATCATATAAAAAATTATAATCATGATTTAAATATTATATATAATAATTGTATACAAATTTATAATCATCCACAAAAAGTCTAGATAGAAAAATGAATTACACCAATCAGGGATATGGTAGTCTATATGTATGCATGAACTTTGTCTTCATTTTACCATAATAAAATAATGAATAAAAAGAAATAATATTTTATCATTTTAGAATATGAATTATAATATATATATATATATATATATCATATATATTTAATATATACATCGTTATACCCATCAATGTGAGGTAGTGATGGAAAATGAATCATATTGCTACATTGAGGTAATAGTCCACACGTATGTAAGAGTAGTGCATTCACTTACCATTTCAAAGAAAAGAGGTTGAAAATAGTTATCACATTATCATAACAAAATCTTAATATAATTATGGTTTTGGATTCATTATGTTTTTATGTATGAAATATATTTATTGGATATGGAAGAAGAAATAAACATTGAAAGAATCAAGATAAGACAATTACCACTTCTTTGAGAGACCTCATTTGGATTATACGTTAATACTTTTAAGGATAGACTTAGTGTATGACCATAAATTCAAAAATTAAGGTAATTTAGATTTTAATGGTTTTGGATGGGATATTACCAAGCTATATTTCTCTATGTTTGTAAATATGAAACGAGAATGGATTCCCTTTTCTGAGGGGACGGACACAACTGAAATTTGAATGTGAGATAATTTAATGAATATATTTACTGAAAAAAAATTATTTCAAAATTTTTAACTTGTATTTTTCACTTTATATATTATTTTAGCCCCACCCCCACCATCCATTAACCATATTTTAACCTTTCTCTTAGTGATACATTTTTACCAAGGTTACTATTAATAAAAAACAAAACGTTATTTTACCTTATCAAATCATACTAATTATGATGATACAAAGTATTCAATACATTTAAAAATATTAAAAAATTTAATTAGAAGATGTTAGTTTTAATATAATTGCTTAAATCACAATCAAAAACCATTTTTAGAAAAATGTTTATGTTTATTATAAAGGCAATTTTAGAAAAAAAATATAAAGTAAATTTTTTATTCCAATTAATTTAATTTGATAATTTTAAATAAAAGGTGAATTATTTTAATTTCATAAAAACCAAAACATAAATTAACCTTTTAAATATTTTATTGAGAGATAAAAACATAAATAATTTTATTTGAGAAAAAAAATTACTTATATTTCCAAAATGATAGGAATATATTTCTTTGTTCAGAAATATATTTTTATATACATTATATTATACCATAAATATATATTTGTTGTAGAACATTTTTTCATAATACTTCAAGTTATTCTTATATAATTATGATGTTATTAAAGTTATGAATTGTTTTTAAAATTGTATATTTCATTATTCATCTAAAAATCAACTATTTTTAAAAAAATATATTAAATTTAACATAAGATAATTTTTTCTTACTGAATTTAAAAATGATATCAATCTCATCAAATTAAATATTGAAAATTTGGTAATTTTGGTTTAAATCATGTTCTTTAATAATTCTATGTGGATTGAGTTAGTATTTCTTTATAAATAAAAACATGCTATAATAGAAGCATGAGTGTCGCAATTATCACATATTGCTCATAAATTTTATTAGAAAAAATAGAATATATTATTATATAAGATATATGATATTAATATACATATATTTTATTTATATTCACCTGAGATTGAAAAGATTCATTATATTTAAATATTTAATGTAACAACCTTTTTCATTATCACTTGAATGAAAACTATAAGCTCTGTGAATTCTTCCCTTTATTATGATCTCTTTAATTTTTATTGAATTTATAAAATATAACTTCAGTATCATATACCCTTAAAAGGCAAATAATTTATTTCTATAATGCCAATATCTGAAATAGGTATTCTATAGTGTTTTAGAAACCCCTTTAGGTATACAGACAATTTAATATTACAGAATCATTACTCATCCTTGATAACAAAAGGTTTTAATAACCATGATTGGATTTTATAATAAACATTGTTATACTCTCCAACCAAATTTTCTTCTTTCAATTTTCACTTTCACCCACTCATATTTTCAACACAGCACCAAAACCTACTCATCACATGCCTAGTTCTTATTTTGTTAACACTTTGAAAATATCAGGTACAATTTTCGTTAACTCATTCACATTATTGTAAAATATCCATTAATGATAATAAGAAGAATTCATTAACCAGAATATTCTATATGGGAACCTCCATTCTCACTTAGTAATTTGTGTACTCAATAATATTGGAATCTTTGATAGACCTTATCATATTGAGTATATGATAATAAAATTACATAGCTCATTTTCCATCCATTATCTTCGAAACCTTATGTGAATCCTTCAATACATATCAAAAGAATATAGATTTATTATTTAAAAAATTTATACACTTGGTTACTCAATACTGTATTTATATAACACATTTCACTTTTATTATGTTACTAGTCATAGGAATTTCGTACAATAAGCTACTCCATTAAATAATTTTATTTAAAGTAAAATTTTATGATGATGATGCATATAAAAGAAGCTCA
The DNA here is from genome assembly GCA_963277665.1 of Viscum album. Taxonomy (NCBI): domain Eukaryota; kingdom Viridiplantae; phylum Streptophyta; class Magnoliopsida; order Santalales; family Viscaceae; genus Viscum; species Viscum album. The sequence goes on from OY728166.1 coordinate 1,319,548,560, forward strand.
TATCATATGAGTATCATGTTTTACTGCCATTTTATAAGGACTGGTACTAAATGGGATCACAATAAAATGATGACTTCTTTAGTATCACTTCATATCCCTTAGTGATAAAGGATTTTCATTTCATCGTGACTCACATATGTTAATAAACTAAATAATCCATGACTATATCTGGTAGACAACTATTTTTAGTCATATGATATATTACTACTGGATAACTAAGTGGAAAATCCTTATCCAAATCAATCAATTAGATTCACTCAACTATATTTCTTTATTATCATAAGATTTAGTGTTTCCAATATAAGTTTTTCCTAAATAAAATTCCATTAACATGCCCTTTAATAGTTAGGATCATCTCATTACTTACTTTCATTATAGAAGGTAATCTAGGGGCACCTAAATTTAGCATGAAACTACATAGTTGTATGATTGAGTTCTTATCAAAACAAACTTTACAAATAATCACACACGTAGTATTTAAATAGGAATTTAATCTCAACATCTTATCACAAGATATTCCATTTTTTTATTCATGAATATCGTTATATATATTGGAATCATATTAATTCCAAAAATTCAATATTTTCAAATGATATTGATGTGTAACCCTTTAAACAACTTATAGTTTGTGTTACTCACCCAAAAATAGAATCCAAATATATATACACATATCTAAATCCATATCATGCATAGATTTATAAACTCTTAATTTAAATTTTATAATTATTTGAAATTTATAATCTCCACAATAATAATCCTAGGGCTACTTATTCCAACCCCCGACATTATAGAATATAGAATAAGCCTCTAAAATGGTTAGAAGTCTGACATAAAGTCCATATATCCATGGATATTTTACTCAACAGAGATTCTAATTCATCCTAACTCTAACAACAAATATATATAATTTAAATTTAACAACTGGATTCGTGATAATAACATTAATTATAAATCGAAGTCAATGTAGATTGAAACTAAATCCATTACCATACCTAGCATGTCAGTCTTTAAAATCATGTATGTTAACATTTAAGTAGTTTAACGATTAAACTAAATCACACACATATTCATAATGTAAATAATTTACATTCATGAATAATAAATAGTGGAATAATTTTAAAATCAATATAGAATTCAAATATGTAGACCTGAGATAAATAGATATGAATAATTCATAAATAAAATATAATAATAAAAACATTATAATTTACATATTCAATATGTATATTAATAATATTTTTATAAACACATTATATTCATTCTATAGTATAAAATATTTTATATAATTTATTATATGTCATTTTACAGTAATTATATTATATTTAATGAACTATAAACATTTTATATTCCAATTGATGTTATTTGAATATTTTAAATACTATTAATATCATATATTTAAATTATTTAAACCATGATCAATAAATCCTCATAACTATTTTAGTTAGATTTAAATAATATACCAAATAGGGCTCTTGATTTGACGAATTCAAATTAATTATTATAATTCATAGTCTTAAGTATAAAAACTTTATATTTGCCCTTATTTTTTAATTTATAAGAACATTATAAATTACCCTTATGAAATATAATTAAAAAATTTATTTCTATGTCATTATGCATGGAATATAATTTTAGAAAATTTATTTTTAATAATAACATTTAATATTAAAGAATATTTACCAATAAACATTTCAGAAACATTTATTTATTAATTTTACACGATTTATAATTAATTAATTTTAAGCACTTTTTGAATTAATAAATTCCCTTAAAGTTCCATTTATCATTATTTATAAACATTTTAAAATAATAAAATTCAATATATAGTAGAGTTTAGAGGTAAATACATTTTCTTCACTAGTTTGATTTTATGATTTACGATCGATCATTAGATAAGACTAATTGGAAAGGACTTTATATGTTATATATCATGCTTTAAAAATGATATTCAACTCTTCAAATATGATAGATTAGTGGTGCAGTATCAATCATATACCATGACTGATAATCATATAGTCTCATATGATATAACATATCATATTTCATAGTATGTATCGATATTGTAATAGGGATATGATTATCTATTTTTTAAAATGTGAAATTCATCTTAGTATATTATATGATGATATCATATGTTTTGATTAGTAAAAATAAATGGTTATTTATAGAATCCTTGGTTAAGATACCTCTATACTGTAAGAAACAATTTGTTGGGTCCGATAAAAAAAATCAATCATATTTTATGAATGGAATAGGATATGTAATACAATAATGAAATATTCCTTTCACAAGCATGATTTCAAGAATATAAATGCATGGTTGGGTCTAAAAAATTTGATATAATTTTTTAGGATCTAAAAACACTTGTTAGATAATGAGAATGAAATTAAAGAAACCAAAACCAATATATATGAGATTGATAAATGAAATAACATGTAAAATATAAATGAAAAAATTGTAAAAATGTTTTTAAGTTAATCTATTGTCTATTCTAGATACTCCATCTTCATATGGGATTGATTAAGATCACTAATAGTTGTGTCCAAAAGTCATACCACCTCTAATGGTATCCATGGCTTGAAACCAAATCACTCATAACATGATTTGGATGAACCTTGTATCTATGATATGTCAGTATCTCTCTAAGCACTATATGAAAGGTCAAGATATTTTTGAGATGAATAACTATACAAAAATCTAGGGAAGACATGTATGTTATCAAACATGTACCTAATGAATAGGTATTTTTCCTTTTATATAGATCCCTAAAGGATGCTCCTCAAGTTACCACAAAATTTTCCATGAGTTATAACACACGAGTAAATGTTACAGTGAACAAATACAACTCTTTAAGGAATATAATGAAATATCATCTGTTTTATATTATGAAATGGATCTTTAATTCTGAACAATGTGGAAGATTCACTCAAGTGATATTGACTAACATTTATTCGCCCAAACCATCAAATATTATTATATGTAATATATCATATGAAATGGTAGTTATATGTTAGTACTTTCCCATACATCCACCATACGATTTATTCCAATGATACCTTATTATTAACAATAGTAGTAGAATGGAACATAAGTTCATTATTTTTTATATACCCTCAGTCATAAAATATGAATAACCCTTTTAAGTCATATGTAATTTTGGTTTTTGATCATATCTTTTCATGACCCATCCCCTCAAAGTGTACCTCTCGTGGGCCAATAATAGGAGAAGAGAGATAGTGACCCCCAAGTCCCTCCTCAAGTTGGCCCTGGGTTGACGACTAGCACTAAGGTTATGGTAAACACATAGATGGAAGACATTACCCTCTATGAAAACACATGAGAAAGAGAGAGATAAGATAGACACCAACCAAATCTATCTCAAAATATAATATAAAAGAAAACCCACGTATACATATGTAATGTAATTCACAGAAAACTATAACTAAAAAAGAAAATTACATATACCAAATGAACATAAAACAGCATTGACCACGAAGCCCAGATACCCCCTGTAAACCCCAATATATTAGTGACCATCCTGATCTCTAACCTTATCCAATTAACATAAAAATAGATTATATAAATGTAGGGTGAGAATAACAGTATACTTAGTTGGATCCTCCTTGAATCCTCTCGAGGAAAAGTAAAGAAAGCATGCTAAACCACGGTGAACATCAAGTGAAACTGACTCATAACCTAAATAAGTATATTTTGTTTCCAACCATTCCATAGAAACTCTAACCCAGTATTACATGCACGATTATATAATATAATAAATAATTTCAGGGTTACCCTGCAACCACTTCCCCAATGGTTTGCTACTTTTACCCATTTTCGCATGTCCTAAGAAACTCTATCCTAAAAGGATAGACCAAAGAAAACTGGGGGAAGCACCACAACATGCACCTTACAAAGCACACCACCAGATCCATAGAACCAAAAATTTACCAGGTAGTTCTTGGGATCTACCATAGCCCGCAAAACATTTATTAAACAACATGTATAATACCTCAATCCATCACATCCCATATGCCAAGTGTTGAAATAGTGGGTGCCCAAGACCCAAATATGAAGTACTTTTGATTACCATATCATGTGTACAGTTAGTTATGCATGATGTCATCTTACCATTATAGTGTATATTTTTCTATGTCCACTATTATAATGGTAATGTCCAAAGATTAATTGTCATATTGAGAGGATGTAGCAGATCCCATGCTATAATGAGAACCTCAAGATACTATAACATTAATATTAAATATATGTTCTATAGTATAGATACATCTTATTAATTGGATGTAGTTGATGTCTGACTATCAGGTGTTGAGGGATCATAATCATTGATACTTCTTCTCATGAAGTTCGCACCTGGTGATCTCTAGTAGTGAGATCATGGGGACAGACCCACCGATAGGAACACCACATGTTTTTGGTGTCATTGGATTTTCCTACAAACGGACATGTGTATTGGTCTCCTGACTTGAGACCATTAACAATTAGTATTATTTGATTACATATTTGATGACGGACAAAAACCATGGTAATGAAGTCGTGGTGAGGTAGTTTGTGTTAGGTGCGTCGTTTGTGGTATGACATTGGCTTAATGGCCAAGAAATGATTTTTCGCTTCCAAGTTCAGGAAGATTCATATCTGAGACCTGGTTGATCAGGATGGAATCGCCTTCATAAGTCTTTGGCTAAAGCTGTAGAAAGGTGAATCCATCCAGATAGATCGACAAATAATAAATCAAGATAAGGATGATGACACAAGAGTTCGTCCTACATTATGTAATATTTAATGACAAAGAGATTATAGTACACAGTCAGTTTTCGTAGGATGGTAGTCATTGCTATGACTATCCTTATCTATTTAGGGGAAATGATGAGTTTCTAGTCTTTTCTCTTGATCTGTTGATTTTATTGACTACTATCGAGATAAGGGCCTAGAGGGTCACACACAATAGCGTATTCAAGAATCCTCTCTATTCAGTCGAATAGGTATATGGACATAGTGGGCCCCACCACAGGGTCCGAGCGTTGTCCATGTTTTAGTTCCCCAAAATAATTAAATAAATTCATTAATATTCATGTTATGAATATTGGGGATTGAATTTATTTATAATTAAAGTGAATATGAAAAATATTAATCGAACGAATTTTATTTTAATATTTATGGTTCGTTTAATATTAATTGGGATAGTGAGTCGTGTTAAATGACTTGGTTTTATCATGTATTATATTATATTATATATATATATATATATATATATATATTACAAGTATGTGATAAAATAATAAATAATATTGGCGCAGTTTAGTTCGTCAAAATTATTTATTTCGTGGACTTTGAAATAAACGGGGGCCAGGGAACCCAACCGGGTATTTCTCAAGTCCACTATAAATATAAGAGAAGGATCTCTCTTATGTTGTGAAATTCACTACTCATTAATTTGTATGGAATGAAAATTGAGATTCTCTCTCTCTTATCTCTTATTAGAAAGAGAATTTGATTATCCCAGAGTTCAGATCAAGTTTTTCCCCAAGCATCGAAGAGATCTCGATGCGGTGATCGTCGGGACGTCGAAAGCATCGTTGGAGCATCATGCTAGCACCCAGAATTCAGCGATCTACCTTCCAGTGGATTGTTAGAGCACATGTGGATGATCTAGAGGGATCCTTATATAGATCATTCAAGCGTCGATCGTGATCAACTAGTTGCAGTCGACTGTGGATTCAGATTTGAAACGGGTACATTTTCAATTTACTTTTGTGCTCCCTACAATTTACGCAAGATCCTCGGACTTCTTCGGGGCTTGAATCATCAGCAGCAACAAGATTTGTCATCCCACCGAAGAAAATTTTAAAATCCCCGACCCCCTAGCTTCCGCTACGGGCCCCATAACCTAACAGTGGTATCAGAGGGAGTGCATAAATTTTTTGATCCAAATAAAATTAAATTGCGGAAAATTAAGTAGAGGGTTCAAAAACGGTCCTAATGGTTCAAACCACTCTTTGATCTGATCTCGAACAGCCAAGATACGACCAATATAATTTTTCGGATTGAATCGAAAGTTGAATTTTGTTCTCGGGTATTTTTATTTCATCTTGGTGAAACGATTATGTTTCAATCGGTTCATCCCAAATAAATTTAATTGTGAAAATTATAAATTTTATAATTTAGTTATTTGCATGTTAATTTTATTATTATAAAAATATTTGTATTATTATTATAATAATATAATAATAAAAATAAATTATTATTTTATTATAATAAATTTATTATTATTTAATCGAAAGGCTATTATTTTTCCTTTAGAAGTAATGACGAGACTTGAATTTTTTGAGAAGTCTTTATATAAAAATAAAAGGAGAAAAGACATTAAAGGGAAGTCTTGAAGATTTATAAAAAAGGCGGTTGCGGGTCAAGAAGGAAAACCAAAAAAAATGACTTTGCAGGGGGTCCGTACGGACCCCCTAATCCCAGTGCAGTGCACAAAAGGCCATGACAGGGACCCCGATTAGCCTCTTGCTTCACCGGCCAAGTATCCTGCTGGCCTCCTTCAGCAATGCCTCCTGACCGGAATTGACTGACCACTTGGCGCTGCACCTAGCAGCCACTGCCTCCCGATCCCATGCCAGTTCACTCGTGACACTGTCCATATATTCTTCCCATATTCCGCACCAGACCTACTGCGCACCCTAGAAGGTCAACCTGCTACAAGCAGGTCACCTTCGCACTAGGTCTGAGTCAGCCATCCTGCCTTCTTCACCTCCCACCTGGAACGACCCAGGCACGCCATGAGCCACCAGTGCCACAGGAGCCCCGCCTCCTCTATGTTGCCACCTCCCTTGCAGGAAAATCCCTGCCATCATGATGCCCTCTCCCCGCGCTCCGACGACCTCATTCCGCCCAGCACAGGCTCCTCCAGCCAGTTGCTTCTGGCTGCCCATGCCAACTGGCCCTTCGGGTCTCACCGCCTGTCTGTTGGCCTCAAAGGATAGACCCAGCATAGGTGATCAGCAACCCTCTTTCGGAACCGTCTAGCCACCACTGCTCTCAATGTCGTCCTCCCGTCGCTCCCCTCGTCAGACCTCCATTCTTATTCCCCAACTCAGGTCGGACACTCGCCACACCCACCGCCTAGTATGGCCTAGCCTCGCGTTCTGGTTGTCATGGCCTCCTTTGGGCTGCCGCCTCCGGAGTCAGGTCGCCCTACATCTCGGAACTGGCCGGACCAGCGTCACGGCACCTTGTCGTCGAGCCCACACACCACCTCTATTCCTGAGGTGCACTAGTCACCATAGAGGATTCACCTTTTTGTCTTCAAATCCTTCTGCAGAGTAAAATTGACCCTGAAATGGTCTGGGTGGATCTGCCTGGCCCAATTTGGCCCTGCATGGCCTGGCATAGACCTGTGCGGGTTTAGCCCAGCCCACACAGGCCAGGCAGTCATGTTTTAGGGACCGACTATTTAAATTAATCAAAATTAAGAAAATTAATTAATTTAATTTTAGTTTTTTAAATTAAATTAATTAAAATTAATTTGGGTTAATTATTTTAATACTCGAATAAAATTAATTCAATTTAAATATTAAATTGAATAATGTTATATTATTTTAGTTTTGGCATTTAAATTAATCAATAGACTGATAATTATTTAAATTATTTAAATTATTTAATTCGTTTAATTTAATTAAATAAACCCTCGTACTTAATTAATGAATTTTTTAATTTTATCACACTTTATTTTACCTGTATTCTTGTCTTGAGGATCGACCCGTGTATGTTGCCTTTTAATTAATTAATTATTTTAATGTCTTGAAATTATTATAATTAATTAAATAGATGGTTTGAGTATCATCTTTATTTTTTTGTTAAAATGTATAAGGGCTTGTGCGCCCAATATTTATATGATGTACATTTATACCCAAGTTCCCCTCCCCTACGCACGAGTAATTTTTTTACTTCGGACGAAGACGATGAACAATGTGGACCCCTCCAAGATGAGGTGGTGCACGACGGTGTAAGACGACACGTGGAATCCACCAAGATGAGGCGGTACTCCAAGACGTGACGTCGACCACGCCAAGATGTGGCGATACTACAGAAGACCTGTGGACATACATGACAGGGCAATATGCATCAAGAGTAAAGTATTTGACTCAGGTATGATACCCTTAGGTCATTTTGATGCTCAAGACCATTCAGGTAGTAGTTTTCCTTTATGCATTTATTTATTATTTTATGCATTTTAGAACAGCGGGAAAATTAATAAAATAATAGTTAACAAAATGCATAAAGAAGCAGAGTATGTTTTTCGATTAAAGTTTAGTTGGGAGCGCGACAACATAAATGAACAATTTTAATAGAAATAGATTACATTATTTGAGAGATAGAAATAATAAAACCCTCAAATAAAATGTTAAGTCACAAATAGCCTTCCATCATCCAAGTTTGATCAAAACCAGGTGTTCAAGGTTTCAGTCATGCCATAGCTGAGGGTGCCTCTTACTACAGGGGAGTTCTTATTCATGTGGTGGGTCGAAAAAACTAAAATTACAGTAAAAAATATCCATAGCTAGCTTGTTGTAATTTTATAGAAAAGATTTGAGTAAATCAATAAATGATTTTTGATGCTAGAACTTCACTCAATAGATCAAGGACCCGCGAGTTAATGCGGTTGGCCAGCAAAAAGCCTACCTGGTACCCTCTGAGTAGTGGCATAGCCATAACATGTAGACTATGAGGGAGGTTCTGGGATCCTTCCCACTAGAATACTCAATATTATATCAATTCTAGTATATAGGGTTCCTAGAATTCAAAATAAACAGTGGGAGACATTCAATGATTATATTAATCAACTATGTCTAAACTAGAAATCACATTAAAGTACAATCTGCTAAAATTTATTTGTAGGGAATGACAAGTAAAACCACAATTATATTGTAATAAATCTTGGAAAAAGTTATTGTCCAAACAAGAATGAAATTCTAATTGTAGTATATGCACTTTTTCACATCACTACCATAATGTAAATTCAAGGTGCTTGTGTCCCATCCTGTTAAGCCACCTTAGGAAGCGATGGTGTAAATGCTTACCGAAGACTCATGAATTATGCATATGATGGTTCTTTCATAATTCTATCATAAAAGTCTAATGTTAGTTGTGTTCGCTACATCATGACATGAATGATATTGCATGAATTCTCATCTCTAAGAACCTATAGAGGAGAAAGTGAAGCAAGATTTGAATGTGATGATTACACTCGGTTTGTGTAAAGTGAAAGAAAGTTCATAATATTTCAAGTCATCCCATTCTTATACCTTTTACACCTAATTACTCTAGTTTTAATTTAAGAATACAAACGAATGGTATAGAGTAAGTGCTTCATTACCTTTAAGGTAACATTCACCAAGTAATAATAATATTAGATATAACGCCATCCTTTCATCTTATGGAGAATAAATTGAAAGAAGAGGCAGAAAGTCCAATGAAAAGCTATGAAAAAGTCACCTTCATCATGTCCTTCAATGAAAAGTGGATGGTTACCTATCATGAGGTTATTTGCATCACATATTGAAATAAATTCCTCGAAGTTTAAAAATTGAAATACAAGAAGCAAGTACCCTCTTCATGTTCAGTTTATATTCATCAAATAAATGTATTGTTTTCTCACATACTTCTTGGGTATTAAAATAAAATATGATTTTCACATATATGTATTTAATAACAGTAACCAAGTATGTAGAAAAACATTACTAGGAGTAAGGTGTCTTCTCCAAGGAGCTGAGAAAGGGTGATTCCTATGTCCACACTGAGAAACACATAACTTCAAATTCCCATGTAATTGACTCAAACTGAACAATTTGTTGAGTATAACTAAAAACATTTATCTCATGTCCCCATTTGGAAATGATGAGACATTATTCCATATTTTGTAATGAATGTTGTTTGTTGTAACATTTTCAAGAAATAGTTTAGACATACTTGAATCAAAGAAAATACATGATGAATATAAAATGTAAGACCTATCTAGTTATGGAAAGAAGATTATTTTTCAAGTAAAACTATAATTGGATGTCAAGAATATAGCCAGTATGGTATTCAGGCTCAGCACAGCTAAACACCTTGGTAGTATTGACATCCTTAGTTTAGATAAAGAAACCATTAATAATAAAGGTATTCCACAATGCTTTCGAGGTTAGTTCAACAATAGAGTGTGAACTATTCCAAAGGAAAGCTAGAGGTAAAGATACTTCATATGATTCCATTAAACTATAAGGAATGTAATATTGAATTGTATGCATGGTTAGAAGATATAATTTTCTTCAGATCATTATTCCAAAGAATATCTTGACTATGCAATCATCGATCAGGATAATATAGCATGGAGTAATTACTAAATGCATGTTACCTTATCTATATCACCGTATTGATGTTCTTAAATAGGATCGATGATAAAGTCTTACATGTTAACATTTATTAACAAAATATAGCGTGGAGTAATTTTGAAACGTACATTTTATATATCAAAGTTATGATGTATGTTTTATCAATATATCAACTTGCAGAAACTTACTTTATATTTATTATATGCTTTCCAAATAACGGCATAAACCCATAACCAATATGCCAACTAAAATGATAGATGGATATCATATGAGTCATAGTATGATGAAAATACATTATGTCATAGATCATGTTCAAAGAGTTTGTTAAGATATAAACAAGCATGCATCAATCCGAACCCATGGTGCATCTAAGTAATTTTCCTAACAGTTGCTTATGATATTACATAAATCCCTAATATAGAAAAGATTTAGTCATATATTAGACTACATTTCTATACAAGGGTACACATCTCTATTAGATATAGTGGGAGATGAATTGACTTGGACTTAGTCAATGATTTAGATGCACAAATGGTTGGCCTAGGAATGACTTCCCCAAGTACATGTGGAATAGGCATGTTCCAAGGACACATACTGCGTAGGAAGAATGAAACCATGGTGATGGTTTTATATTCACTGTAGTAAGTGATATATTATTCGTTAAGAATAATAAATCCTACAAGTAAGTAGTAAAAGGAGATTCGCTAAGATTGACAAGATCAATTAAAATTCAATAATGGATTCTATATATCAAATTAAAATAGGGTTTATAAATTGAATATCGTAGTGAGTATTCAAATCATAAGATACATGGATGGTACCAGCATGGTACTCATAAGGATCGATTCCTTATACCAAGTCGGTACACCTAAATCCATGAGAATTTCACTTGTCATAGCTAAACTTTTAAGATCATTTTATTGGTCATTGGATGTCAAGATCATCTTTCATGGAAGGTGTCTATATGATGCAACTAGGAAGAGATAATGACATCATATGATGCCAATGAAGGTTTCAAGTTACTAAAATCTAGTTCTGGATTAAAGTAAGAAATAGTATCTTAGAGAATTAATTATAAATGAATATTTTTCATTGTGTCTACCAAAGGTTAGTGGGAGAACCAATGATTTCCAAGTGAAATATGTTCAGCAACATATGTAAAATAGATCTTGGTCTTACAGTTAGATAAAATCAGATTAAAAGTAATTCTCCAATGATTGACTTAAAGTAACGACCTATGTTCTAGGGAATATGATCTACTAAGGTAGAGGTATCTTGGTCCTAGTCAATCATACATATAGTGACATTGTATTGAGAAATACAAGTTGGAACAACTCAAGTTTAGAATTGTTTCCAAAGTCACATGGATTAATCTCTCCAGGTTAACATGTTCAGATCATGGGTAGAGATTAATGTTGTGAATTGATACCATACGCTTCAGCGATGGATCAATCAAACATGCCATGTTATGTACAATAATTGATATTTCCAAGATATACTTTATTGTAGGCGGATATCAATTATATCCAGGAGAACTGAAAATGATGTAGTCAGAACTATCATCTTGTACTTCGGTGAGTAAAAATGATACGTACCTAGTGTGAGAAGAAAAAGGAATACTAGTTATGGTGGGAAACATACTAGTAATCCTTAGATCAATTTTATCTTGTATCGTAGTTTGGAAAAGGTGATGAGTGAGTCAAGATCATAAAATCTTATGGTATCCATACCTAAAAATATGGAGTATGTTGTAGTAGTTATCAATATCAATGATATTTTCAAGTTATTGGATTCGCACCTAGTGAGAAAAGTATTATCATAATGTAAATTATGATGTTCTTACTAGCCACGTTGTCAAGTTATGACAATGGGAAAAAGTAATATATTTGGGGATAACTTATCTTGAGAAGTTTTACTCAAGGAGATAAGGTAATATATAGTAGATAAACCACAAAGGTAATACATGGTAGGCCGAGTAGATAAAGCCATTACTCAATAGATATAAAATTCTCATCATGTGAGTAGCTTACAAGTTTAGTTAGCAAGTTGGATCTAGTGAAAGTGGGAGTGTTGAAATAGTGGGTTCCCTAGACCCAACTATGATGTACTTTTGATTACTATATCATGTGTACAATTATTTATGCATGATTTCATCTTAACATTATAGTGTATATTTTTCTGCATCCACTATTATAATGGTAATTTCCAAAGATTAATTGTCATATTGAGAGGTTGTAGCAGATCCTATGCTATAATGAGAACCTCGAGATAGTATAACATTAATCATAAATATATGTTCTATAGTCTAGATACAACTTACATATTGTACACAGTAGATGTCTAACTATCAGGTGATGGGGGCTCATATGCATTAAGACTTCTTCTCATGAAGTTCAGACATGGTGATCTCTAGTAGTGAGATCATGGGGACAGACCCGCCAATAGAAACACCATATGTTTTGGGTGTCATTGGTTGTTCCTATATATGGACACGTGTATTGGTATCCTGACTTGAGACCATTACCAATGCGTACTATTTTATTACATACTTTGATGCAAGAAAAAAACCATGTCAATGAATTCGTGGTGAGTTAGATAGTGTTAGGTTTGTCATTAGTGGTATGACATTGGCTGAATGGTCAAGAAAGTATTTTTCACTTCCAAGTTCAGGAAGTTGTATATCTCAGGCCCAGTTGATCAGGATGGTGTTGCCTTTATTAGTCTTTTTCCAAAGAAGTAGAAAGGAAAATAAATCCAGATAAATAAAAAAATAATAAAGCAAGATAAGGACGATGACACAGGAGTGCATCCTACTTTATGAGATAGTTAATGACAAAGAGATTATAGTACACAGCCAGTGTTCATAGGATTGTAGTCATTTCTTTGACTATCCTTATTTATTTAGAGGCCTTAATGAGTTACAAGACTCTGCTCTTGGTCTGTGGATTTTATTCACTGCTATTGAGATAAGGGTCTAGAGGGTCACACACAATAGTGTATTCAAGAATCCTCCCTATTCATCCGAATAGGTATATGGACATAGTTGGCCCTGCCATAGGTTCTGAGCGTTTTCCATGTTGTCAATCAACAATAGAAATAAGTAAATGCATTAAAATTCAAGTAATGAATATTTGGGATTGAATTTATTTACTAGTTTAGTGAATACGAAAAATATTAATCGAACATATATTATTTTAATATTCAAGGTTCTTTTAACATTAAGTGGGATAGAGATTCGAGTGAAATGAATCATTTTTATTACATAATATTATATATATATATATTACAAGTATGTGACAAAATAATAAATAATAATGGTGCAGTTTAGTTTCTCAAATTTATTTATTTAGTGGGCGTCGAAATAAAAGGGTGCCGAGGAACCCAACCAGGTATTTCTCAAGTCCACTATAAATATAAGAGTAGGTTCTCTATTATGTTGTGAAATTAATTATTCATTCATTTGTATGGAATACAAATTGAGAGCCTCTCTCTCATCCCACTTCCTAGAGAGAGAAGCTAATGATCCTAGAGTTCAGATCAAGTTCTTCCTCAAGTATTGAAGAGATCTCAATGAAGTGATTGTCGGGACGTCGAAAGCATCGTCAGATTGCTGCGCTAGCACCCGGAATTTGACGATCGACGTTCCGGAAGATTTTTGGAGTGTGTGTGGATGATATAGAGGGATCCTTATTTGGATCCTTCAAGCGATGGTCACCATCCACAAGTTGCAGTCAACCACTGTTTCAGATTCGAAACAGGTACGTTTTCATTTTAGTTTTCTTCTCTTAATAATTTATACGAGATCCTTGAACCACTCCCGGGCTTGGATCATCAGCGACAACAAGTTTCGTCGTCCTACTAATGAAAATTTTAAAATTCCATCCCATCGACTTCTACTGCGGGCCCCAAAATCTATTAGTAAGGATCCTCAAGAAATCACAACCTATACAAATTATAACATTAGTAGCGCTTAAGAAACTATATCTAGAATATATGTGTGTGAAATAACAGAAAGACATTATAGTTCTCGACACAAATATATGGGGAAAACTAACCATCGTGCAACCAACACTATTAACTTCCAAGAGAAGAGAGAAGGTCCAAGGGGGGTATTCAACCATCCATCATTCCAGCAGGTTGATGGGGAAACACCCCCTAGGGATCAGAATCCTTGGGGTTTTAGACTCCCTAACTGATAGGGTGGAGTTGCATATAGAAACAAAAAATTACCTGATATAATATTTCTCACACCCACAATAACAGAGAATTATAGTCTTACACTCTACTACACTTAACGTCTCTTGGACTCAGGGCTTCCACTACTAAGACTAGATATCCTATAAGCACACAACCATTTAAAGTACCACATTTTTCTACATATCCCTTTTTATTAGTTTAAATTTATATTAAATAATTATTTAACCATTATTTAACCATTTTCAATTACACATTACATTCCATTATCATTCCAACCATGATTCATGAACCCTAGGAATGACCAAACAGAGTCTACAGATTCTACGAAATATTACCTCAACATTTCATCCCAGCAAGATCAAACCTCATGGGTTAAACATTTCTCCAATTATTAACAATGTTAACATGTTCTATATTTTCATATTTCTAGGTATTCTAGGAAAACACCATAAGCTACCAAACACAAGGGGATCAAAATAGTGAGTAGATGAACTACCCATCAAGTATTTTCCACCTATAAAAAGAGCTTAGACCCATCCATCCTTGAGAAACTAAACACGGAAAGCTTGAGGCATATCCCGTAAGTATTCACCTCTTTTGGAAATAGGGTAATCAATACAATCTTATTAATGAAGTGGGTAATGTAACTTGGAAAAACAAAAAATGGGTTCAATAAGAATCCCAATTTCATATCAAAGGGTAATCTCAACTCCTACTTGTTCCATCATATCCGGTGTCCTCCCCAACACCCACAGGTATAAACTGATGCATCTCCCCACTCTAGGAATCAATTTCTACCACAACGACCAGGCCTCCCTTCCCCCACATACTAAAACGTTCCTCTAGGATCATCCAACCTCGGATCACGTCACATCTAGGACTCCCTCTCCCCACAACCACAAGTCTTGTATCTAAATCATATAATAGGTAGTAGGAACAAACATAGTAGTGGGCTCTACTCCATTAAACAAGGAATTCATCCTTCACACACAGTGAGCTCTCACAGCTCCAAAGCCCAAGGCACTTTTTCTTTATAACAAGTGGGAAACTCATTCACTATAAAGGAATTACATTTTATTGATACAACTGGTTCTTATTACATCTTGAATTAACTGATTCATTATCATAGGTTCTAACAACATGATACCTAAGAAACAAGCTTCTCAAGATATCACAAATTAATTAAAAAATTAATTTAACATTCCTTTAATAATTTTATATATAAACATCATTATTCTTTATGTTTATCAACTAATTTAGATAAAAATTAATATCTTCATGAATTTTATTGTCATAATCTTTCAATAGAAAAAACTGAATTCATTAACATGACTCTTTAATCCTCTATAAAATTAGTTTATAACTAATCATAGATTTATATTATTTACAAATTTCCATCAATAAAGATATAATAAACAATAAAATAATAGATATCACACTATCTATAAATTCAAGAGGCAATAACATCACTTATCAATGGATATAAATTCCTTAATCTAGTTCAAATATTTATTATTCCAAATTTTATTATGATCCCATGGGATAAATCACGATAACTCTATGATTCCACATAAAAAAATATAGAAGAAATAAATCTCCTAAATCCAACGGTCTTCCACATTCTTATCTTGAGAACAAACCACAAAACGGATCATGATCACCTCTCCTGTAATGACTGCATCAACCTGAGGATTCCATGACACTGCGACACCAACTTACAATGAAAAATGATCCATTAGAAACATAGAGATAACATTCCATCACATGTCAAGTAGAAATGGGAGGAAACATATTTAAGAAATCAAAATAATGGAGGTAGAACATACCTTATATCGATGACGGGTCGATACTTCCTGGTTGCACCCAAAACAGGGGTTGCACATGTAGTAGGAAAAACTCCAAGTAGAACATGACCCAAGGATTTCAGTTCTATCGCACAAATACAATGGGATGAAGAACTTTGGGCATCCCATACAAATGAAAACAATAATTGATAATAAGGGAGGATGTTTTCTTGGCCCTTTTTAAAATCTAAATGGAGTAGTAGTTTAGATTTTAAATTAGAGGTGAATCTGGTCAAGATTATGCGTTTTGACTGAGTAAATGAACCCAAACCCTTAGGAATCATTTGATAGGATTTATGGGCTTTGAATCAGCCTTAAATACCTTAAACAAGAATTGAATAAATTTTAAATCAATGATAATTTCAAAGGGGTGAAACTTTAGGAAGATGAAAATATTGTTCATGACTCACCATTGGACAAGTCACCATTGGACGAGTCAACATTGGACGACTTACCATTGGATGAGTCACTGTTGGATGAGTCGCCATTGGATGAGTCATGGTTGGATGACTCACTATATGACAGGTGAACATTTAGTGAGCTACCATTCTGCGAGTCACCATTTGGTGAGTCACCATTATGTAAAATACCATTTGGTGAGTCACCATTCGCTACACCAAACTAATGGTTTAGCGGTGATTTTTTAGCTACTTCTTAATAAACCACCATTGTATTTTTTAATAAAAAATTAATGATGGTTTATAAAAAATCTCCGATAAAGAATTTAAATTTTTTTATCAAATGAATCTCTCCCTAGACACCCTTGACCTCACGACCCCCCCCCACTCCCTGAAGCCCTACCTCCCCCTTCACTGCCCCTTACTGTGCCTCACCACCCTCATCGTGCCTCGCTGTTTCTCCACACCTCACTTACTCTAGATTTTCTATTGAAGCCTCCTCAAGGTTCCTAGGAATGTTATTATTACTTTTAAGTTGTTTATCATATTCTCATATTTTCCCTCCCTTGGTTCCTTCTTATTTATTGTCTTGAATCTCTCTTGGTTGAACCTGAAGGGATATGTTTGATGTTTGGTTTAATTTTCTTAGATTATTTGGTGTGTGGATTGTTCCTCAAGCCTTATATGTCCTTATATGAGAGTTTTATTACATTTACACACTATTTAGCTACGTGTCTCTATCTAATTTCTTTCCAAAATAAAATTTCAATTCTTGATCAATCCTAATTGAATTCTAAATGAGTTATTGATGAATATGTTGTGTTTTTATAGATTATAGTGGTGTTTTCATGTCATATTTTTTTATGAAAAAGGGGGTTCCAAAGGATTTCATTTATTAATCCTATAAATTTGTGCATCTAAAGAGTTTGATAAAATGTAAATTTATCTTCTAAAGTGTAATTGAGTGTTTTGTAGAGTATTTTAACCTTGGTTTGATTTTTTAGTTGGTTTATATGTGGAATTGAGTTTGGTGAGTGATTTGGTTTCCTTTTTTGGTTTGAGTACTATTTTTAAATTTGTATAGAAGGTTACATTGTTCCTTATGATTTCTAAATTGGAGTCTTCCATTTTTTTTAGAAACCTTATGGGCGTTCTATTAGATGTAGGCATATCCATATGTGAATGTGGGAATATATCATATATGTGTATTTTTTTTCCTTCCACCATGACTAATCTCAATCACTACCAATCTCAACCACACAACCATCATGATCATAAAATATAGGTACACAAGCTCTTAATAAAATTACAAGCACATAGTCCTCACCTAGTATTAAATCATGAATAATATTTCATATCTATCCATAATAAATATTAATCCTCTTGGAGTCCATACACCCCCTCAAAGTTAATCATGGAGTATATTCCATCACCAACCCCCATCACTAGAACAAAATTGGGATATAACCACAAACTAAGGTATCTAAATAGTTAAATATATTCCACCTAATTCCCTCAGTAACCATGAGTATAAAGAATCTAAATAATCAACTTCATTATCACCAATTTACTCTAGGAACATTCTTGTGAGTGGTTAATCACCTCTACCATCTAATACCATGATCATCCTGAGACCAAAAGATTATCACAAGATACAAGACTCTTTAACATCATCATACCCCTCTCAATTAAGGTGTTTCTTTGTTTCAGGTCATTTATTATATATTTTCTTAGAAAAATACCAATATCTAATTCTAACTACTCCATTGCTAAATGGTTAACCACTTAGATGCCACTAAAATAGCTCAATAAGGCTCTCCCTATGCCAAACACAAGTCAAAACAGCAATAAAGACAACATAGAGGTACATAAATTTTTCTATGAATCCATTATCCCTACTGGTATATCCTTTGGGAATTTTTAAAAATTATGGACCAAGCCTGAAATAACCAAATTTATTTTAGATGGATCAACCCAGACCACTTGAGGCACTTTGAGCCCTAATAATACCTACCCACATTCTTGAACCCAACCCCCTATCATTCACATACATGCACATTCATGCATTAATATTTCTATTTATTAAAGGGGATACCTAACATGATGTTAGATTTACCCTATTCCATAGTCCGTTTACAATATCTATCCAAGATCATACTAATAATAACTATGTTCTTGATCCCCTTTATCATACCTCAAGGATCCAACAGTTAATTATAAAAATTTATAAATAATTATCCAACTTAATCCAATAAGTAATAACCATTGATAAATCACCAATAATCATTGTGACATAAAAATATCAACCAATGATGTGTGAAAGTATCATATCATTCCCATAGAACTCCTTTAACCAAAATCCCCAGGAATTGACCATCAATTGTAGTCTAATCTGGTTGTATTCCTAAAAACATTACTTCGGAAATCCATTTTTAAAATGATAAGAAAAAAATGAATCATTTATCCTCCATAGTAATCCTATAGACACAATAATATAAATCCCCATTATTAGAAGATAAAATCACTACGATCTTGTAGAATTTTAATTAAATCCATAGATGAAACCAACCAAAATTAAAGGAATAACAACAAATAGAAATAGATAATATGGGTGGAGAATATTACATAGCTTTAGTATGGTGAAAAACTTCTAATCAACCTCCAATAATGGGGATGGGGGATCAAAATAGGGGAATAATGGGGGAGTAGGCTAAAAATTTACCACTTTAAAGAACCTACCTAACTGAATAAGGAATAACCAACCCACAAGTAAAAGGTCTGACCCTTCCAAAAAAATAGGACCGAATGACCATTTCAACATAGCCCATTGGGTAATGGATTAATTCCCCACTTATTTGGTTTTTTTTGTAGAATGACCCAATGGATCATGTAATAAAAATCAACCCTAGAAAACACCCATAACATCCCAACCACACATTGTAGCATGACAAGGTAATCAAGGCACCACCAACAACCCATGGATAACTTGATAAAACACCACCAAATTACCCCCTATTATGAAACCATTGTTTCAATGTGACACTTTATGCTCAAGAATCATTTATATAAAACACCAGGGTTGTGGTGTTATTTCCTTTAAGCTCAAAATTTAATCTTTTGAAATATACACACCATGAAATAATGACCATTGTTGTAGTATGATTTAGATATTCCTTCAGTAATCCAAGATAAAACATCATTAAAAATTATCATAACTGAATCAACCTCCTTGACATGGATATCACTATTATATGTTGTTGAATAACATAATATTAGGCCTTCAAAGTTCCTGACACCATTGGAATAATACTTTTTTATTTTGCCGTTTTTATATGATACTCCAACTATCTAAAATTTCATCACTTACCATGGGTTTCATTTCTTTTTTTTAGTCTCTTTCAACTATATATCAACATATTTAACACAAACTTATTTGATGCTTCATTTTAGACCTAGAAAACATTTTATTTCATTTTTGGATATTTTATAAATACAACAAATATTTTAATGGCATCCTCAAGATAAGTATATACAACTGGTTTTAGTAAGAAAACAATAGATAACATTATTTAAAATTCTTCATTATTTACCATATGTATTTATATAGGAAAAACTTGTTTAACAAATTCTTTTTTCAACTAGTATATATCAATCTCTTTCCTTATTTAGTAATAGTTATGTGTTTTAATTTTCTTTAATATTCTGTAGGAACATTTTGATATACATGGATAAATGCTGGATCACATTACCATGGAACACACCTCAACATGCTAAGGGTTTGGAGGAATTTTTAGATTTTTCAATTTACAATCGATCTGTCAAAGGAAAAATAGTATGTCCATCTCCAAAATATAAACATAGTAGATGGTTGAAGAGAGATTAATTTTATGAACTCATGATTTTTAAGCAATTCCATGTTCAATATTTGTGTTGGATTTGGAACAGAGAATCAAATGTTACAGAAAGGTTGAGAACAGATGTCAATCCACATAATGAGCTCCCAACTTCATCGACAACGGAAAATGAAATGAACAAAATAATAAATGATGCATTTGGAATTTCAAGACACCAACATCAACATCAAAACATATCAGAACAGCCCTTTGAGGGTTCTACAAATAGAAATGTGGAAAGTGATGTTTTTGAGATTGTAAGACAACCAGATCAAGATTTTAACATATCATTGGATCCTCTTATTGATTCTCTGGATACTAATGTAAGAGAAAAAATTACTGATAAAAATACATTAAATGGTTTAGTTGATGATGGAAATCAAGATTTGTATAGTGGATATTTGAAATATTCAAAACTTTATTTTCTGTTGAAGTTTTACCGTATCAAATGTTTATTTGGAATTATAAATAAGGAAATTTCCATGATATTGGAATTATTGTGTGATTCATTTTTTTGAAGAAAACAACCCGAGTATTTTTATGATATGAAAGTATTTGTTAACAGGAATGGTCTGAATTATAAAAAATATATATGTATCCCAATGATTGTATGCTTTATTGGTGGGAGGATTCAAGTAGACAGGATGGAAAAAAATGTTTTTCTTCTATTTGCAAGTCAATGGGTGATGCTGGAAATCTGAATCAACATACTACCATAATGAAGAAGAAAAGGAACACACCTGAAATTTTTTTGCATTACATTCCTTTAAATCCAAGATTGAAAAGATTATTCATGTCATCAAAAATCGTCGAACACATGAAGTTTCATTCTGTAGATAATAACAATGATGAGTTAATGAAACATCCAAAAGATTCAAAATCGTGGAAGGAATTTGATTCATCAAATAAAAATTTCTCATTTGATTCTAGGGATGTTCTATTGGGATTGGATTTGGATTGATTCAACTCATTTGGGACTTTGAGTATCAGTTATAGCATTTGGGTAGTTTGTTTTATCCCTTCCAACCTACCTCTTTGGATGTGTATGAAAAAAATGTCTTTTATCATTTCGATGATTATTCATAGAAAAAAAATGCCTTGAAATTATATGGATGTATACTTTCAATGTTTAATTGAAGAATTGTAGGAGTTATGGAGCAACAGTGTTAAGACATATGATGCTTCTTCTAAAACAATGTTCAAAATGCATTTTTCTCTAATGTGGACTATTAATGATTTCCCTAGACTTGGGAATTTAGCTTCTTAGAAGACATACATGGGTTTGGATTTTCCTATTTGTAACATTTATTTTGAGCCCAAATAGATACGTCACATTAGAAAATGGTGATTCATGTGCCATCGAATATTTCTCGATACATCTCATCGATTTTTGCTGAACATGTCAAAATTAAATAGTTTTATTGATCATAGACAACCTCAAAAGTTGTTAACTTGTTCTACAATATTGGAACAACTTGGGAATGTTGAAACAAAATTTGGGAAGGTGTATCATTTGAATGATAGTAGGAAATGAGTTTGAAGTGCATCGTAAAGTGAAATCGTCCCGCAACAATGGAATAAATATTTTATTCTTAAAACTTTCGCAATGGGAATTTAATTTGTTGCAGCATAATTTTGATGTAATGCATACTGAGATGAATGTTTGTAATAATTTTATCTTCACATTTCTTAATGATCATGGAATGTTGATTTTTTATCTCAATTCTCAGAAAGACTTACAATCAATGAACATAAAACCTGATCTCTAGCAAGATGAGAATTATAAAGTATGCTATGACACTTTTTACAATGAAAAATAGGGATAAAGATATATTCCTTCAAATTTTAAAGCATTTGAAGGTATGTTATGTGTATTCAAGTAATATCTCAAGGTGTTTTGACTGAAATAATTGTTGGTTACATGACTGAAAATCCACAATTCACATATTTTATTACAGCAGTTAATACCATTGGCATTGTGTACATTATTACCTGGAAAGGTTTCTGATGTTGTACTCCAATTCTGCACATTTTTCAAAAAAACTATTTGAGAAATCTCTACATACATTTGATCTTGAAAACCTTTAGGTGATATTTGTATTGTCACTTTTTTTAGTTGATATGATCTTTCCTCCATCATTTTTTACCATCGTGATGCATTTAACTGTACATATGGTTGAGGAATCTAAATTAATGGGTCTCGTACATTATCGATTGATGTATCCAATTGAGAGGTACTTTATTTATATATTTTTCAATTAAGTAAAAAATTATTGGCCCTTAATTAAATACATAATAATATTTTTTTATTTTATTTCACAGATATCTTGGGCATTTGAAATCATACGTGAGAAATAAAGATCAACCTAAAGGATCTATTTTTGAATGGTATTTGGAAGATGATTGTCTCAACTTTTGTTCTAGATACTTGGATGATATTGAGAGAAGATTTAATCGAGTGGGATGTGTTGATGAAATGTCAACTCAATCTCAAAGACATTGTAAATCAAAAAAAAATCTGATATTGGTCGATTAGTTGGGAGGACATTAAATGTTACACTGATAGCAATTGAATTATTATAGGAACACAGATATGTGTTACTGAATAGTGAAATTTTAGATCCATTTATTGAAGAGTATAGGATAAATAAAAATAGAATAATGAGAGTCCAAACATAAAATTGGAAAGATATAACAAAATGTATTAATGAAGATATTTTAGAATGGTTTTCACGACGTGTATGTTTATAAATATTGGAATAAATATAGATATTAGCTTCACACATATATTTTGTAAATTTAATAATGTATATTTGTTTTTTTAGATCATGAATACTAATACTCGAGTAGGGTTGTCAAACGATTTAATGTTTATTGCTCGAGGTCCTCTAAAACAAGTTAGAAAATTAAACACTTACAACGTGAATGGATTTAGATTTTGTACAGTCGATCAAGAAGAGGGTTTGAGAACACAAAATAGTGGAATAATTACATTTTCTGAAGTGGGATACTATGTAATGTTGACTGGTATTGTCGAATTAAACTACCACATGCATCTTTCAGTTTTTTTCTTCAAATGAAAATGGTTCGATATTATCAGATGTGTTAAAAGAGATTCCTTGCTATTTAATTCCGTGAACTTCTATTTCTTGATGGATGTTGGTGATCGTGAATAACATGATCCATATATCTTATCAACATAAGTGAAAATGGTATATTATGTGAATAATGTTGTTGATAAAGGGTGGAGTGTAGTTTCTCATGTAAACCAATGAGATTTGTATGATATGGGTGATGAAGTGGGAGATTTGACCTCGGACGTTGTATCATATAAATAGAAAGATGTGGAATTATTTGTCTATCATGATATTTAAAATATTAATCTTGCAAGGGTGGATGAAGTGGATGAATTAATGGAGCAGGAAACCAACATGATTGAAGTGGAAAATGATTGTATGTACAGTTATAAATTCATTTAGAAACCACTTATTTCATTTGTAAAGGTATTCATTATCAATGTTATGTATAATTTTTTCGTTATTATTTTTCATCTGTTATCATTTAAATTTTTTTCTGAACAAATTTTTTGAAATATATGTTCTAAACTTAATTTTATTTGACTAAATGACAGGAATTCCATGGATAAAGTAGGGTTCCACTTCTAGTTCTTCACAGGGATACTCGATGGTGACTGTTATAGGTACAAATTATAATATGAATAAATTTATTACACAATTTTTATACTAATTTTTTGTTAATAAAAGATAGAAACAATGAAGGTATGGAAAAAATATAT
Organism: Viscum album; assembly: GCA_963277665.1. Taxonomy (NCBI): domain Eukaryota; kingdom Viridiplantae; phylum Streptophyta; class Magnoliopsida; order Santalales; family Viscaceae; genus Viscum; species Viscum album. The sequence goes on from OY728166.1 coordinate 1,319,573,079, forward strand.
AAAAAGTTCAGATGGAATCTGACTGAAGAGAAGATAGATGTCCCATTTGATTCTTATGGGGTCCTAACAGATGACGCTGCAGGATTACATGGACTAATTCAATTCCAGCTAAATGTGGAGCTGGTTTCCATTCGGATAACATATGATGTTTGAAGATTATACAGTGATGTCAACTTGAAAAGAAATGTGGATGTAAATTGTGGCTCTTGGATTGATTTTATGGTGTTATGAATTTAGTGGTGGTTGTAAAAATGAAGATTTATATCGGAACTCCTGTTATGAACTTATAATATGGGAATGTATGTGGATATATATATGTGTGTGTGTACATTGTATGTTTCTTTTTATTTATATACGTACCCCGCCCATCCTAGGTGTTATATGAATTTGGAACATGTTTTTTTAGGGTACTAGTACTAGGGAGGAAGAATTAGAATCATTATTTTAATTGTAAATCCACCATCAGTGGTGGTTTAAACCACCACTAAATTAATGGTCCCTATTTAGTGGCTATTTAAACAGCTACTAAATAAAAACACTGTACAATTTAGCAGTTGTTTTTGTGCTTTAGTGATGGTTTTCCTACAAAAAATGTATATATTTTTTGGTGGTTAAAACTGCCGCTAAAGGATCCTCATGTTTTGTTATCATTTGGAAGTGGATGGGGTGGTTCTCATGGCCTTTCCCTTAGAAAAAATGAAACTTTTTTAGTGGTGGTTAAAATGACATCTAAAAAACCTGTCATTTTTTCCAGGAAAGAATGCCATGAAAACCACACCAACCACTGCTAAATGTGATTACTTTGATGGTTTCTAGAAACCACCACTAATTTGAAGAAACCATCGTGTATTGAATGCTGACACCAAATTTAGTGGGGGTTTAAACCTCCACAAAAAAACGCCGATATTCAGTGAATTTCATATATTTATTCAGTGAGATACCATTCGACGAGTCACCATTTACTGAGTCACTATTTGGTGAGATATCATTCAGTGAGGCACCGTAAAGTGATTCACTATTCAGTGAGCTACCATTTGGTGAGTCACCATTTCGCGCGCTACCGTTCAGCAAGTCACCATTCTAGAAACGATGTTCAGAAAACAGGAAAATTTGGAAAAGTATTGAAATAAGACTCATTGACCTCATACAACACCTCAAACATTATATTTTCATAAAGACAAGGACCAGAGAAGTCCACGTCATTACATAATATTCCTCTAAAAAAAATATCATCCTCAAGAATCGAAAACCAACTCAAAGATAAAACAGAAAAGGGGTCATTCAAACATCCATCCTATAAGATACCTCTCAGGGCTCTCGCAACCACAAGAGATAAACCACTTCATAAAAAGGAACGACATCAAACCATGTGAAAACCACAAATATCTCCTAAAAACTCTCCCTAGGGAGATACCTCTCAAAAGAGAGAAATATATAACATAGAACCAGATAAATTCATATCATAACCATAAAGGGTCTACAACCACTACAGGAACAACATTACAATAGAAGAGAAAAAACATCAAAAATCATGGGGTAATGAGCACATATCTGCGACTCACATTCCCAATTACTCTCCTCCTTGCCACCATACTTCCACAAGACATGAAATAATGAGATAGAAGACACATGCAACACCTTCTCCTTGCGGTATGAGATCTCTATTAGCCACTCCTCAAAGGTCGAATCATTGTCAACATCGATCTATCCCCAATAAATGATGTGAGAGACATTATGAAGATAATGATAGAGAAATGAAACATGGAAAACATAGTGTACCAGGATCATCTGTAGTGGAATTGGTACCTGATACTCCATACCTCTAACTGAATCCAACACCTTGAAAGGACCAACAAAATGAGGAGAAATAGTACCCGCACAAACAATCCTTCAGTACCCACAATGGGGAGTCTCTTTAAAAAACATTTTATCCCCAATATAAAACTCTAGAGGTCTCCTATTATGATCGACATAGGACATTTAATGATCATGTGATTCCTTCATCCTCTCATGAATCACCTAAACCTTCTTTATCATACTCTATACTAGTTCTGACCTTAGAATTATTGACTCTCCAACCCCAGTCCAACACAACAAAGAAAAGAAATGTTGTACATACAAGTCTTCAAAAGGCACCATAATGATGGTGGAATGGAAAATATTTTTGTAAGAAAAATCCACCCGGGGTAAGTACCATATCCACGAACCTCCAAAATCTAGGACACAAGAGCACAAAATATCTTCAAGAGTTTGGATGGTCTATAATGTCTGACCATCTGTCTGCGAATAAAAGTTAGTGCTAGGTCATATTTGAGAACCAAAATCATGTTGGAGACCTCTGCACACACTAGAGGTAAAATTAGGATCTCAATCCAAAATGATCATCCTCAGAACTATGTGGAGTCTCACTAGCTCTTCTAGATATTTCCTCAACTAAAACGCCAGTTATCTTGATTTCTTGATCTCTATAAAGTGGGATTATTTCATCCAACAATCCATGACTACCCATATAGCACCCTAGATTCCATGAGCCTGAGGTAAAATGGTAAGAACGTCCATAAAAACATCCTCCCACTTCCAATAAGGAACATCTGATGGATGGAGAAACCCCCTGGGAACAAAGTGTTCAACCTTCACCTTCTGGAAGACCAAACATTCAGACACAAACTCTACAATTGCACACTTCAATCAAGGCCACCAAAACTGGCATCTAAATGCTTAGTACATTCTTTTCATGATAGGATGTACCGCTAAGGGTGAAATATAGAACTCTATTAGAGCCATCTCACATGATGTCAAAGGGAAAAAATACTTCTCTGTAACAACACCCAGTGTTGTTCATCCTAAAACCAACCTTCAAGGGACTCACCACAAACAACTCAGTCTCTCTAGACCTCCACCTCAAGATCCCCCAACTGGGACTCTTCCACCTATTACACTAGATAATAATTCACTATTATCTATGAAAGATAACCTCTTCCTCCAACTTCCCCCATATCCAAATGTAATACAAAATGTTATTCCATCACTCTCCAGGAATCACATGATTCACACACTGCATCACTACGTGAATTCTTTCTCAGCACATCAGCTACAACATTACCCTTTCCAGATATATATGCAATTTTGAAGTCGTAATACTATAAGAACGTCATCCACTGATGTTATTGAAAAATCAACTCACACATGGATAAAATGTTCCTTAGGTTCTTATGATTGATGAAGATGAAGAAATACTCGCCAATGAAGTAATGTCTCCATAGATTATGGAAAAACACCACTACCACCAACTAGAGATTGTGGGTAGAATAGTTATGTTCAAGGGGATGCAACTTCCAAGACCCATAGAAAATTAATGATCTATCCTACATCATAACACAACATAATCCCAAATGAGAAGCATCACAGAAAACCACAAATTGAACTCCTTCTGCTGGAAGAAAAAGAACTAGAGCACTGACCAACTTCTCTTTGATATACTCAAAAGCTTCCTGACATTAATCAGTCCATGTGAATGACCAATCCATTATAATCAATCTTGTTATGGGATTCTCAATCCAGGTAAAATTGGCTACAAACCACCTATAATAGCCTATGAGACCAAAGAATCATCATAACTTTGTCACTCTCTTGGGGGTTTCCCAAGGAAAAACTTCTTCTATCCTTAACAGATCCATAGATACTTCCTAAAAGGATAAAACATGCGCCATAGAATGAACTACTTGATCTGAAAACGCACACTTCAACAACATCCCAATTAGCTTCTCATGGAGAATTTCTCCCAATATAGCACACAGATTCCCATTCATGCTCATCCTCAGATGCAGAGTACACACGAATATTTTCGATGAAAACAACCATGAACTTGTCTAGGAACTCATGGAGCACAACATTCATCATCCCCATGAACACATCTAAAACATTATTCATACCGAATGACATCACAATGAACATGTAATTCTATTGACAACAATGAAAAATAGTATTGAGGATATCCTCATATTTCACACAAATATGATGATATCCTGACTACAAATTGATCATCAAGAAACAACATGCACCCTTCAGTTTAATGAATAAATCATCAATATATAGAAATGGATAGTATTTCTTCATGGTCATTTTTGTCAAGTGATGATAATCGACACAAAACCACTAACTACTGTCAGCATTTTTCACAAACAATACTGGAGCACCCCACGGTGAAATGCTTGTCCAAATGAAACTACACTGCAATATGTCCTTGATCTGTATATACAGCTCTAAAAACTCATAAGGAGTCATCATATATAGATACAACGAGATAGGATACACGACATGAAGTAGATCGATCCCAAACTCGATATCTCATTGAGGGGGTAATGCTACAACCTCTTCTAGAAAGAAAGTAGGGTACTCTTCCATGAACCTGGGAAACGCTAACTTTTAAACCTCCAACGAACTCAAAATTAGCTCAACCATCAAGGATAACAAGTAAAGAACACGCCTCTAACCCATTCTAGGGTCTATCTCACTGATTAACACTGCTAGATATCCATCAACATCGAAGAACAACACCTGCCTCCAGAAGCAATCCATGATAGAATTCACCAAAAACAAAAAATTCATGATGAGGATGACATGTTATGATTTTATTTGTAAACATATTAAATCTCCCTTAGAGTGGAACCTCCCCAACACTAGCTCATATTCTCTACATACTTAAAACATGTCAGATCGACCTATAACTGGCATAGTCAATGCCAAGCGAACTAAAAGACTATCTACCTCAAGACACAAATCATAGAAAAGGGAAGGTTATATTAAGGAGTGTGTCACTCCTGAATCAAAAAAGGCATCCACCAATATAGAAAACTAGAAAACGGTACCTCGAATTATGTCTGGCTCATATGGCGCTGGCAATGCTAACACGTGAATCTAACCACAACCTACTCCAGGGAATCTCTAACACTACTGGAGACAACCACCACAGCTAGGCTCCTCTCACTAAGGATTGGTAGCATCCTAGAGATTTACACTACCTTCCCCGTCTGCTCACTATTGATCTGAAGCTAGTGCAGCCTGCAGCTATTACCTCAGCTGGAACTGCCTCAACAGAGGAACCTGAAGTATAATACCTGATGCAAGATGACTTCTCTGAATGGTCAGGAACTCATGCCACTAATGAGCTTGAATTCCACAAGAATAAAAGTGCTTTAACCCCTAGCATACGACTGCTATATGCTTTCCATAGATAAATTGTACATTGAGAGCTTTGAACTAACCACGACAGAATAGAAACTCTTCTTCCCTGAAAATCAAGAACCCATTACCACAAATCTACTTCATGAGGAATCCTAATGACACCCCTCTTGTGATGATATAGTTCTAGATAACTTCCTCTCAACTACCTATTCCATCACTCACACTTTGAGATATGTCATCAGCATAAACGGGGTGATCTGGCACTAGATCTCTAGACACAAAGCCTCCTTGAAATTCCTCTGCCTAACCTCCTCATTTAGCAACAAGTCTAAAGAATATCAGAGAAGGTTTCTGAAATGTATCTCGAACTCTCGCACACTACAGATTCCCTTCTGAAAGGGTAAGAACATCATGGTGAATATCCACCTTCATGGTTGATGAATGAAACTCAACTCTGAACTACCCTCAAAACATCTCCCATTAAGCTGTTAACTACTCACGATCCCCAAGGAACTTGAACCACCACTACCTTGCTTCCCCACATAGCATCATCAAAACCAAAAATACCTAATGCTACATCTAAACATGGATCGAACTAAAAGTTATCTCAACCTATTCCAACCAGTTTTTTATGACTGCATATGAAATGTATCCCTCGTACTACTATAGAAACTTGCACTAAAACTCTCAGAGTGTCTACCTCTAAGTGTCATCATCCAAAACCTCGACTCTACTGTGATCTACTGGCATAACCTATGTGATATCTTCTGCATGAACCTGGAGAGGATGTTGATCAAGAGCCATACCTATAAAAGAAAATATATTTAGAGCTTCAAAACTTAAAATATGGAAGACTGTAACATTAATTAATTTCTTTATTTAATTAATTTCATGTTAACCTATCCCAAGGTCTACCCATTCAAAAACAAGTGCAAGGAAGAATGAGTCGTGATACTTTCCTAAGACTCTACCCTACAACCAATGTCTCATTATTTAGTAGTCATTGTAAGACTAAAGGTCCATGCATCAGATCATAGGGGGTCCTAAATACCCATGTCTTAGTCAGTCTCATGTGTTTACAGAACTTTCTAAACTTAATTAACATTGTTTCCCTACCAAACCTTTCAAACTCACCTATTCTTAAGTCCAAACTCTATCATATCCTTCAATTAGACCTTTAATTACACTCTATCATGACATCACACCCTCAAAGTGTACCCCTATTGGGTCATAAATGGGAGAATAAATATAGTGACCCCTTAGTCCTGCATCCAGTAGGCCTTGGGTTGGCAAGTTGCACCGAGGGTATGGTAAACAAACCTATGGGAGACATTACCCTTTAAGATAAAACACGTGAAAGATATAGATATGATAGACACTGAAAAACTCATTATATAATGAAAATATATAAGAAAACCCAAGTAAACATGTGTAATTTCATGAAAAGACTACTACAAATGAAAATAAAAACTAAAAGTACCAAAAGAAAGTAAAACATCAATGACCACAAAGCCTAAAAGAATACTGAAAAACCCAAGCTAGTAGTAAACATCATGATCACCAACCTAATCCAATTGGACTAAAAAGTATTTTATATAAACATTGGGTTAGTATAAAAATATACTCAGTTGGATCCTCCCTAGATCCTCTCGTGCAAAAGTAAATACAACATACTAAAGAACATTGTACAACAAGTGAAACTAACATGTGACCTAAAAAGGTATACTATCTTCCCATCCTCACCATGGATACTCTCACCAATTATCAAATAAATGAGTATATAATATAATAATAATGTCAAGGGTACCCTGCTACCACTTCCCCCACTTTGTTTCCACTTTTCCCCAATGTCACACATCCTAATCATCTCTCTCCCAAATGGCCAGCCCGAAGCCACCTGGGTGAATCACAAAAAAATACACCTCATCCAAAAAACTACCACATCCACATGAAAAAATGTAACTAGGTACTTTTTGGGATCCCCCACATCCCTCATAACATATATCAAACATCGGGTATTATACCTCAATCCATCACATCCCATGCGCTGAGTAAGGATCCTCAAGATGTCATAGCCTATACACATTTTACCTATAGAAGCACCTAGAGAACTATATTCAAAATATTTGTGTGTAAAATAACCATAAGCCATTACATCCCTATACACACATATATGGGGAAAAATAACCTCCGTACATACCAGCACTAGTAACTACTATGAGAAGAGAGTTAGGCCAAAGGGGGTAGTCAGTCATCCAACCTCCCACTAGGACGTTGGGGAAAAACCACCTACAGATCAGAATCCCTGGGGTGTAAGTTTCCCAAACCGACGGGGTGGAGTAGCATATAGAAACATATAATTACATCATATAATATATCTCACAACCACACTGTGGAAAAACCTAGTCTTACACTCTACTTTAGCTAACGTCTTTTAGACTCCAAACTACCACAACTATGACTAGATGTCAAATAATCACAAAACCATATAAAGAGATACATTACGTTACTTATCCCTTTTTACCAGCCTAACTTTATGTTAATTAATTATTTAAAAATTAATTAATTATTATCTATTCCACCTTACATTCCATTGTCATTCCAACTAATATCCATGCCCCTCGGGCATAACCAAACCGATTCTATGGGTTCTCAGAAATATTACCTAACCATTTCATCCCAAAAAAAATCCAAACTCATAAGTTAAAAATTTATCCATTTATTAACAATGTTAACAGATTATATATTTCCAGAGTTAATCAATGGTTCCCTACAGTTGCAGATTTCAAATCTGGTGTTCAATAAAGCATCTTCTTTGCTTCATCTAATGCTTATTGCAAGATTCCAGCAGTTCTGGATGTTGGTCAATGCATTTGACCCCTTCACATTTGGATTCTGGGCACTACATGAGCAAGCGATACTGGGGCTTCTCGACTCAAGACACCCTAGGATAAGGTTTTCCTCCTAGGAAGATCTGATTCAATCTCGGTCACTTGCACCTTGTATCTACAACAGTTATCATTTTCTTCTCTTCTGATAGACTTATGATTTCCATATGAAACACGACTAACCTACAATGGTGGTATGGGTAAGGTTACCATAACTCCCTATTCCATTTCAAATCTCATTGATTATTTGTATGCTTGGAAATCTTGTTGGTTGATATCTATATTCGGGTAGTAGGACTAGGGTTGTATGCCATCTGATTTCACCTAGGATATCTATTGAAGTAGATTTGTCAAATCCCCCAATGGAGTTCTTCTAGGTTTTTGTAGGTGAAGATTTCTATTATATGTATCCAGTTATTTTTGAAACATGGTTTGGTTTCTATACCCTATGTAAGAAATTGGGGAATAGTACATAGGTAAGCGTGAATGGGAAGTGGTTGCGGAAAGAGTCAGACTTGCGTGAAAAGTAGATGAGCTAGGTTTCAGTGGAGGATTCAATTGATAGTGGTAGTCCTTTGGAGGAAGACTACAGTTGGAAAATTGAAATTTGTGAGTTGGATGACACTGATCATCCTCACAACCAAGATGATGAGATGCTAGACTTGTAGGATAAAGTTATGGGTGTCTCAAGAGTGGAAAGGACACACATAAGGATCCAGAATTTTTTGACATTTTTAGTAGGTTGGAACATGATTTGAGGGTGGGGATTCCTTCAAGTTCTATGGTGATTCAGGGTGATGCATCGGCTTCAGGTGATGGCATTGTAGGAGAGGCCTCAGGTGAGGGAATTTCTGAAGCTTCTTCTTCTAATGACTGTGCGGAAGTTCATTTGGAGTTTGCGTGACTTTAAAGGACTCTTATTTATGGTTCACATTCAGAGAAAGTATGGTAAGGGGTAGGTCCCACTATTTGGGGATAGATTGAGGCCTCTAAGGATTCAATCATATCAGGCCCTAGAAGGTAAGTGTCTAATATGAAGCTCAAAAACCGTTTTGATGGTTTTCCTATTGAGGATCTAGTTCTGGAGGTTGAAACCAATCAGAATAGACATCCTATAGATGTGAAACAGGCACCGGGGAACATGAACAGTGATGGGAATATGAGGGAAATCTGTAAAGAGTGAAAATATTACTCATATTAAACACCTCTCATGGAAAGACGTTCGGCGAAGAAATTAAACTCTAATCAGAGGGACAATTATGTTCTTGATCAACACATAGAAATAATTATGATTTCGAATAAATAATCAGTTGAATAGGTTTTGCTTCTTAACGCTACTAAAGAAGAAGCTGCTAGATTGATGGGGAGACCATTGAGGTTGTATCTCAATGAAGACCAGTATAAGTGGATCAACATGAAAGAATTTATTTTAGTAGGGGGATTAAAAAAGGGGAGATCAGCATTGAGGAGTACATTCATACTTAACAAAATGTGACGTTTAGACTTGAGGATCTCTTAATGGATGAACTAGACACTCAGGTATGCAATAAATCATGGAAATTATTTAGGGAACTAAATTCTGGTCATCTTAAATTGTCTTTTAATTGTTTGGTTATTTCCTTTTGTGTCTAAACCCATAGTCTCTAACTTTTTCATAAAAAGTTTTTGAATAATAAAAAACATTAATTTTTAGTTAGGTATTCTAGGAAAACATCATCAGCTACTAAACAGAAGGGTCTCAACATGGTGAGTTAATGAATTACCTATCGAGTCTTTTCTACCTATACCAAGAGAGTAAACCCATCCATCCTCAAGAAGCTAAAAACCTAAAACATGTAAAATTACCCACAAGTCTTTGCCTCTTTTTTAAGAAAGGTAAGAAATTCCATTTGTATCATGTAGTGGGGAATGTAAGGAAGATAAAAAAACAATGGGTTCAAGAATTATCCAACTATCATATCAATTGGTAATCCCAGCTTTAACCCATTCACCATATTTGGTGTCCTCCCTAACACCCACATGCATAAACTGATGCATCTCGCCACTCTAGGCATCAATTGTTGCCATAATGACTGGGTCCCCTACCCCCACATAATGCATTAGCCCAATAGGCATAGCCATCCTAGGCTCACGTAACATCTGGACCTCCCTAACCCCACAACCTCAAGTCTCATATCCAGAGCACATCATAAGCAGTAGGAGAAAACATAGCTGTGAGCTATCATCCATTAAACAAGGCATTCATCCTTCACACACAACGATCTCTCATAGCTCTAAATCAGAAGTCACATGGCCTTTACAATAATCGAGGAACTCATGACCTACAAAGGTATTATATTTTATTCATACAATCAGTTCTTATTCTATATTGAATTAACTAATTCATTATCACAACTTCTAACCATGTGAATCCTAAGAAACTAGATACTCAAGGTATCACAAATTAATTAATCAACTAATTTAAAATTCCTTCAATAATTTTATCAACAAGAATCAAATTGCTTTATGTTCATCAACAAATTTAGGTAAAATTTCCCATATGCATCAATTTGATTATCATAAACATACAACAGTAATAAACAGATTCATAAACACACCATTTTAATCCTTTAGAAAGTCAATTTACAATTAATCTTGGATTTTATGTTTATTACCAATTTCCTTCAAGAACAATATACTAATCAATAAAATCATTGATATCACACTATCTATAAAATTAAGAGGCAATGACTTCACTAAGTAATTGATAACAATTATTTAATCCAGTTTAAATATTTATTATGTTAAATTTCAATGTGATTCCATGGGAAAATAATTGTAACTCTACAATTTCAAGTATATAAAATAGAGAAGAAATGAATCCCCTAATTCAAAAGTTCATCAATGTTTTTTTCTCTAGAACTAACCATGTAATGGATCATGATCATCTCTCCCACGACAACTATATCCACCCGAGGATTCCATGACACCCCAACACCAACCAACAACCGAGAATGCTTCATTATAAACATGGATATCACATTCCATAACATTTCAAGGATAAATGTGAGGAAATAGATCAAGGAACTCCAAATAACTTATGTAAAACGTACCTTATATCGAAGATAGTCTCACACTTCCTGGTTTCACCCAAAGCAGGGGGTGTGCATGCAGTGGGAAAAACTCCACAAGGAACATGATCCAAGGATTGTTATTCGATCACATAACTCCTATGTGAGGAAGAACATTGGGATTCCCATACCAAGTAAAACAAGAATGATGAAAAATGGAGGAAGGTATCTCGGTCCTTTTGAAAATCTAAATGGAACAGTGGTTTAGATAGTGCTTTGATTTTCCATTAAAGGTAGATCTGGTCAAGATTATACATTTTTTCCAAGTAAAGGCACTCGAACCCTTAGGAAAATTTATATAGGAGTTATGTTCTTTGAATCAGCCTTAAATACCTTAAAACAAGGCTTTGAATAGATTTTAGGTCAAATATAACATCAAAAGGGTGAAGCTATAGGAAGTTGGAAACACTGTTCATGAATCACTGTCGGACAAGTAACTATTGAACATGTCACCATTGAGTGACTCACTATTGGAAGAGTCACCATTGGATGAGTCACTGGGGGAAGAGTCATCGTTGGACGAGTCACCATTGGATGAGTCACCATTGGATGTGTCATTGTTGTATGAGTGACCATTCGGTGAGCTACCATTCTGTGAATCATTGTTCGGTGAGCCACCGTTTTGCGAGCTACCATTTGGTGAGTCACTATTTAGTAAGATATCATTCGATGATTCACTATTTGGTGATTCTCCATTCTGTGAGATGTCATTCGGTGAGCTATTGTTTAGTGAGTCACTATTCTTGAAACACGGTTTACCAAACTAGAAAATTTGGAAAAGCGTTCAAATAAGTCACCTTGACATCCCAAAACAACTCAAACACCAAATTATAACAAAGGGTTGGATTGTAGAGGTATGAGCCATTACATATATCCTTTAGACTTATGGAATCTCTATTCCCCCTGACTCTCCATTTTTATTTTTGGATAGATTTTTACCACAACATAAGAGTTTAGGGGTCCTCACATAGTGTATGAAGATTCTAGTGGCCGGTAACTAGCTTTGGGGACGAGAATCATCCATTTCTCACTATGTGATCTACATAAAATAGAATTGATCATGATTAAACTATAAAAATAAGAGGTATACAAGTTCATGTTTTATTGTTCTATACAAATTTTGTGATGATATATCATGTATTTAAAAGGGTTTATTCCATTATGTTATTCGTGAGATGATTGTAAAAAACACAACAGTGGTATCAAATCTAAATTCATCATCGAATATATATATATATATATGTGTGTGTGTGTGTGTGTGTTCTTCTACCAATTATTGAAGAAAATGGAGATCATAATATGCATGGGGTTCTATTTTTCATAGTAGTAGGGTATGAAAAGAAGATTGATAATACAAAAGTCGTGAAAAAATTATCATTTTTTCTCTATCATTTGGTATGATATGTTTTATTATAGCATATGAAAGATTTTCCAGGTTTTTTAAAAATAGAAAATTGAGTAATAAGTGACACAAATTGACCCATCGGGACCCCCCCCTAGTTAGAGGTTATCCAAGTGTGCCTCCATAAGCCTTAATCCAATAGGTTAGGGGCTAGTGACTTACACTGATTAGGAATATCATACATAATAGTAGGTTATTTTATAATACCCATGTACCCACCACACATCTCCAAAATGGGCATAGAAATTTAGAATAGAAAAAAAACGAATTCTAATTAATAAGGAATAAAAACTTCAAAGATCTATAAAATAGATAATAGTAGAATGGACAAAATTTCAAATGGGGAAGATACACACCCAATAATCCAATAGAAAACAAAACTAAATAGCTATGGCAACGAGACTATCATGATGAATCAGGTCCAAAAGTTAATATCATTCGCTATACCTACCTATGGGAACAATGTTTCTCCAATAACATTATATGTGCTACTAGATTATGGGGACTCACCAGAGAAGTTGGATAATTAGGTATAAAAAAATTCATTTACAAAATACAAATTCATGTTTAACTTCTTAAATCCAATTTAGTTTTTAGCCACTATTTTCAGTTAGGATTTAAACGGATCACTTGTATTTTACCCTACCATACACATATGTGAAATGTTGATTCTCAAAGTAAAGTTGGCACATGACTTTTTACAATGATGGAACCTAATTTAAGAATCCTACTCCTTATCATGTTCAACTCTTTTTAAGGCATAGATTCTCTAAAATAGAATGTTTTATAAATTATGGTGGGTTGTACTAGTATTATCTAGCCATAATATATAGGCAATTGATCACAATATAACATAATTGACCAACCTAAACTATATAACAAAAGTGAAGGGTTCATTATACTAGACCTAATTGTCCCCAAAATTGTATCATGATATCTTTTATTTATATATTCCTTCATCTTCTTGAAGATGATCATTGGGTTATCCATGGATATCATTACATTACGAAAATGTGTTCATCTCCCTCAGTATATATTATCTTTAAATATCATTGTGTCCTCAAAATATGTTCATGTCTAGAATAGTCAACTAATAAAACTTTATTCTTCTTATTCACTTTCGTTTAAACCTAAAATATTATCTCAATACACCTCAAACTTGGTTTCCTTTCACTTATTCCTCACTAGAATAAGGAGGTTATTCTTATTCTTCTTCCATCAATGGGACTATTTATCTCTTAATTCTCAGTTTGACTCACTTTGTCTTCTCTAAATCATTATATTTTTCTCTATGTTATATGTACTGGTCTTGAGAGCAAAAGGTGCCATTATTTTATGAACTACCCTATTTTTTCCTTTAAGATCCTGTAATTTTCCAATAATGGAAAAATATACTATATATTTTGTAATTAAAATACATTGAATCCACATAAAGAACATATCCCATATCTCATTGGTTTTCAAATGGTTGTCCTTAGTAAAATGAGAGAACTTAGCTTATAATTTATTTCTTCAAATTTTTTATTTCAATAAAATAATTCTTCATGTTTTCTAAATTGTATCCTCAACACTTATTCTCTTCAAATAAACTCCACTGTAGTCATTTTATTCTTCATTATTATGGAATTAAGAAATTGTTTCTTATGTAACATACATAAATACTCATATTTTATCACTGATAGATGTAACTTATTTCATATTTTTATACATTAATTAGAAATTTTTTGGGATGTTTTATTTACTTAAGAAAATCACCAAACATATCCTAATTTATTTTTTCATTTCTATATTTAGTTAAATATATAATAATTATTATTTTTTTCTAAAGATATTTATTTATGGTTTATCCTACCTCAATATTATTTAAATAAAATCAATGATATTTTTCTTAATCAAATGAATCATCTCGCATTGAAATAATATTTATGGGAAATCCCAAGGTTCAATTCAACATTAACTTCATTATTCTAGAAAAATAATTTGTTTTCATTTTCCTTATAAGGAATAATGAAGCTCACTAAACCATGCTTATATCAAGTCTAAAAATAACATAATGGTAATACAAACATAAAACCTAGCTTTAGTTTCTTTAAAATTAATTTTCATCCAAATTAAAAATTCTTGGAACTCAAATTTCAAATTTTAGAATGCCTCCAAAAATTATTTTATTCCAATGATTTTTTTAACAAGCTTGAAGATTAGATTTTCATAATTTCCCATTTATTTAATCATGTTTAATCATAGATTCATGATATATGAACAACAAAAGGAAAAAGTTGGCATCGTCACATTTAATTTCTGATGTTTTTAACCCCTATAAATAGTTTACACATCAACCTAATCAATTAAATTAGAATTAAATGATTCTAGAAACTCATATTCTCAATGTTCAGAAATTATGATTTTCACTAAGGAATGATAGTTAAATAGACATATATGATGTTTACACATAGAGAGATCATGTTGATGAAAAATGTGCTAATACAGATAGATTTACTGTTATATTTTCATGGATGATTCATATTCATCTCTATCTGATAGTTATTGAAGAAACAATTCATGCATACATAACACAAAATTATTATTACGCCACAGCAAGATAATAGTTCAAAATTATATGGATGTTGTTTTCATTGCTCTTTCTATTTTTTAAATATACTAAAGATATTATTCATATGCAACCTATATTTTTTCAAATCACTAAGATATATTCAATCTATATTTATCTAAAACAATTATAATCTAAACTCAAATGACTTGAGGCTATCTACACTCATATTAGGGCATCATCTAAGTGTTATTTAACACTATATTTAGTGGCCTTATTTTTTGAAACATTTTTATTGTTTACTATAACTTCTGCACTTCAATCTACCATTTAAGTGATATTTTTCCTTTTTTATTAACAACTCAAAAGATGTAAATAGAAGTTGAAACCTTTCGACCATTCCAAACTATTGTAGATAATACTCTGTAGTATAAGTAAATTTTTGAGACATTAGGATGAGCTCAAAAATCATCACATACTAATGGATTCCACACCATGAAACCAACATCCTTCCTTTTACCCAAATACATTGGTTTCCTTCTAAATCCCTTTTATAACATGGAATAAAATCTCTTTTCCATATATAATAGAATCCACATTATTTTTTACTAAACATTGACTTTATTTATATTTATAACAAATATGATTAAAGCATCACACATCCAACAACACTTTAATATATTCCTTTGGATTAATTTTTTCAAATCCATGTTTTCTTCCAATGTTAATATATATTTCACCCCATAATTAACAATAAATGAAATTGGGGAAAAATATCTCCCCCTTATTGAAATTTTAGGGTGGGTCTTCTCATTCCCACCTAACTCTTATATTTTTTTAGTAATTACTCTTCTTCCCGTTGGTTTCCTCTCCCCCTTCGATAGGTTCACTCAGAATCCATTTAAGAAAATTATGGAGCAACATGTTCTCCTAGAAATTAGCCATAAAATCAATAATGATAAGTATTTTTGGGTTAATCCTATGTAAAAAAACAAGAGTGAAATCTTTATAAAAAATATGTTCATTTACTCACCTAAATATGGAATCACTTGTGATTTTACTTTCTCAAGAGGATATATATAAATAAATTTTAAGGTAGTTTCATAAAAATTCACATCAATATAACACATACATAAAAACATTAATGTAAAAAGTATATATTTCCAAATTGGTTAGATAATCTATCCCCTTGATAAAAAAATAAATATGATATAGAAAATTATTGGATAATGGAAAACATACATAATCATTCAATATTTTATGGGACTATCTAGATTTATAGAATATTAAAAAAATATAGAACTCTCTAGTAGCCTCATCCATTTTTACATCTCCCCCTCCAGGGATGCTCTCTAATTTTAGTCACATTTAATGAATAGAATTGTAATTAGAAAATTTATATTTGAAAATGAGGTAAATCATCCACCAGTACTTCAATGTGAGAAATAGGGAAGAGAGAAATTTTCCAACCCCAGAACTCTCTACCATAATTCTATAAAATTGCAATCAATCCTCATGATTTCATCCTTCAGGAATTTCCAAATACTTTTGTCATGATGTAGCTTGGATTTAATGTATTCTTAAACTCTCTCCTTATCTGAATTATCCTTCCTCTCCATGGAAATTGTAGTACTCAATTTATGATCATTTTGATCCATCTCATTACCCTTTTCAAACTGATATAGTCGTACTACTAGATACTCTTTCTTTACATTCTTAGATCTATTTTATGTTTTTTAACTCCTTTTTCACAGTAGCTTTCATGGTGCTTGGATTCAATATTTACTTTCCCTTGTTCATCCAAGTATTACTTTGAGCTGTAACAATAGTCATGTATTGGTTTTCATTGTTTCTATACACTATTAACATTCGAAACACATATTTATATTCTTTTAGGGCATATTTTTTGTATTATTTCAACATCTTTATCCAGAATATCCACCACCATGTCAATCCTACAATATATTTCTTAGTTTGACTATTTCATTTTTGGAGGTATATTCCTCCCATTTACTTTGAAATTATTTATCATACTATATGTTATATTATGTGGCCATTATTTACAAAATACAGGCCTCTTTCCCTATAATAATAACGTTTCAGTCAACTTTCTTCAGTAACTTCTTAGGATTATTTGATTCAACTTTTTTTTGAATATATCGCAAGGAATAATTTCACTTCTTAAATTTCCTTACCTATTATTTTTTCTTTTTTGTTCCATAAGATTTATAGTTTGAATGGTATGTAAGATACCAACCCATTAAATAATAGTGGCATAATTTTTTTAAAAACTCTTACATATTATTTAATATTTCAAATCTATTCTTACTTGAAAGATTTTCCATTTTCGTTTGAGTCTTTTTTTCTTATAGTATATTTACATTTAATTTTAGATACTACCCCCTTATAAATTGATTCAATAATATCCATAGATTGATATGTTGTTACAAAATTAAATATATGTGTGACTAAATCTACAGAAAGAATAAAATATTCCAATTAATCTCATTCTTTTATCATTATGTATAGCCTATCTATAATGACTTGATTTCTATTATTGATCACTTTATACACATTTTTGTATTTTTTTATATAACTTTTAAAATTTCAAAATTCACCCTTGATGATGTCTGTTTTTTTTTTTCATTTTTATCCTTCCAAATTTTTATATAATTTTATATTTTTCTATAATTTATAGAAAAAAAGATTAATTGTTAACTAAATGACAAAGATTATGGGATAATTGTTTTATAAGTTAGAGTTAGATGGTTCTCCAAATGATCTCAAGATAACTTTTCCTTTATTTTGATTCATCTATTATGCAAGAATCATATCTAATGTTTGTGTGCAAGAATTATTTCTCTCAGAAGCTTTAGAAGTTATAGTTTGAGTAGATTCTATATTATTTACATCTCAAATTACTTTATCTCAAGGATTCTATTTTCAAAATCAACTAATTTAATCCTATATATATATATATATATATTCATATTTCGTATTTTAAATTTTTTCCTAATCCTTTCATTTTTCTCCATTAAAAATTTATCAAAACATTTCTCAATTTTCCTTTATTTTTATTCAAAACTTCTTTGACATTCAATGAAACTTTTGAAAGGATCAATTCATTATCAACCTTCTCAATGGAATATGCATCAAATAAATATATTTTAAATTTTTCATCATCCATAAAAATTATTTCCTTGATGTGTGTTTTTTTTAAATATATCTTTAACATTTTTTTGAGAGTATTATAAAAATTAATCATCATTTCCAATGATTCGTCCACCAAAACAACCTCTTATTACAACTATAACTTCCCATCATGAAGTACCATAATAAATTTGAATATATAAGTCACCAACTTAATAGGTATATTATTAAGATAATCATTAATATTAGGATTGTGGTCTTTATAATATTCAATGAACCATTTCTCACATATTTAACTTATTTCACCTGGTTAATAGTCATCAATATATTTAAATGATAAAACCTTACCATTCTGATTCCCATCAGCTAATGGCCATTCAAATTCCTTATTTAAGCTCCTCATTTCTTCATTTCCTCTTTAGAATTATTATTTTTAATTATTTTTTTAAAATTCAAAATCATATTCAATAAGGATGCAAACTGCTACTTCAATTAGATGCACCTCTAAAATGTAATTAAATTATACATTATGTTTATTAAGAAAAAAATAGGACATAATATTTTGTATCCTATCATAAATCGAACTGTTACACTGATTAAAAATTGTGATAGTATAAAATATAGCCAATAAAAGGTAACTTATTATTTGATACCAATTATAAGATTCAATGAATCATGAATACACACCTGAGTGGTAGGTTGAATCTAATGTGACCAGATTATTTAACCAAAAACCAATTTATCATTAGTTTCTTTAACAACAATTTAGTTTTAATCTCTAAAACCAATTTTGATGTGAATTAATCTATTATATTTTACCCTTACATTAAAATATATTAAATTTATATAATAAAAGTAATATTTTCATAGGTGATTTTTTAGGTTTCATCCGGGATGTGGAAAACCTACTACTTAGCATGTTTAACAACCATTGAGACATGGATTCTCCATTAATAATAATATTACAAATTATAGGGGATTTTTGAGGGGTTATACTAAAAAAAATTCATATGATATAGGTAAGTGATCACCAAATTACCTAGGTTAATTTTCCCTTCTATATTTCACAACAGAAGGTATATTTATAATTCAACCCACAGTTCTGAAACTAACATCGCACCAGGTGGTATTCTTAGATTCCTCACACATATTAAATTAGATTAGAAGGCTATAAAAGGATGTCACCCAATAAAAAATGAGACTTTATCCCTTGATTCAGAGTATATTAGATTGTATTTATGTTTTCAAATACTGCTCCTATGTAATAGAAAAAAATCAGCTCACATTTTTCTTTTTCCTATCTTTCATAAAAATGAAGAATATTCTCTCAGTATATCATAATCATGGTTTTTTTATTTTATTTCTTTATACAGAATGAATAAGATTATTTTTCATTTTTTATTACTTCAAGAGGTCTAATTATTTCTTGGATTCTTAGTTTGACTCACTTTAGTTTTTCAAATGTAGAATATTTGTTTTCAAAATGACTCCAATTGTATCAAGATCCACACACACCACTATTGCATGTGTATCCCCATAAATTCCTTTGGGATCCTCTCATATTTAAATTAATTTAAATAGTATATATTATGTAAGTAAAATAAATTATTTCTACAAGACTCAAATGATCTATCACCTCTCATTTATTTTTCAATGGTTGTCATTCATAAAATGGATTCATTTTTATTTCTTATTATTTCCTTCTCATTTTTTCATTCAAGTAGAATATTTATATACATGTTTTTTATATAGTTGCAACAACTCTTCTTCTCCCAAAATATACTCTATATTAGTAAATTTAATTATCTTTCATGCATCATAAGGTAGTTGGTTGTGGTGAAACATACATCCAGAATCAGAATTTATTAGAGATAACTCAAACCACTTTCATCTTCTCATGCTTGAGCTGAAAATAATTCATGATTTATTTTTCCAAAAAAAATTAACACAAAGCATATTTAGATTTGTTTTTCTATTTCTATATTTATTAAAATTAGGATTTATTATCATTTTTTGATAAAAATAATTATTTTTTTGTTCATTCTAACTCAATATTCATCACAACAACTTAATTACCCTCATCTAAATCAAATATGCTGGATCATAATGATTTAATCTTTAATGAACAACCTAAATTTTTACTCTAATTCATCTACCTTATTCTTGAAAAATAATGTTTTTGATTTTCAATATTCAATAAAAATGAACAACATTATAACAAGGTTGTATCAACGATATAAAAAAACATATTGGTATTAAAAACATGAAAAAAAATTCAGTATCACCCAATGTAATTTTCATATGAATTAATAAGTCTAGAAACTCAAATTTCATACATTAGAATATCTCCCAAAAGTTTTCTATATCATTAATATTTCTCTCTAATCTTGAATATTAGCTTCTCAAAATTTTTATTTTATTAAATAGTGGCTAATAATAGATTAATGATATGTTGAATACTTTTGAACATATTTGGAATCATTAAATATTATTTTTTATGTTTTTATCATTTAAGAACAACCCATGAATTAACCCAATTAGTTTTATAAAAATTAACCAATTTTGGAAACTTCTATTCCCAATCTATAAAAATTTATATTTTCACTAAGGATTGATGGTTACATAGACCAACATGACACTTCTACAAATATATATGGCGTTTACATAGAAAAAACTATACTTACATAGAGTGATATATGGTTATGTAGGCCTATATAATGATTTCATAACTCTACAAGATGGTTACATATAGAAAGCTTAAAGGATTTTCATCAACAAATTATGCTTATTTAGTAGAAGTATAATTGTTATACAATAACTATATTATGTTTACATGGATTTGACTAATGTTTATATAAAATATTAATATGATTACCACGTAGAATTAACGTTTTCAAAACTCCAAGACTTATAATATCCAAAATTATCCAAATTAATTATAAGTCTACTCAAATGACTTCAGGCCATCTCCAATCATATCGAGACTTCATTCAATTGTTGATAAAGTTAATATTCAGACCCCTTTATATTTGAAACACTTTGGATGGTTTCCCATAACTCATTTACATTAATCCCCCATTAAATCTATCTTTAAACTTTGTTAATAATAGCCCATAATATATTCACAAAAATTAGAATGATCTTAACTTTCAAAAAAAATAGATACAACTGCATAGTCTTGGTACTTAACAATAAGTTTATTATTAGATAAAAATTCATCACAAGTCAATGTATTGTACACCAAGAACCCAATTTACTTCCCTTTACCAGAATAAGTGTTTATTTTTCAAATTTACCTTTCCAACATGAGATAAATTATATTTTCCAATAAAAATCATGCCACTTCATTTTACGTTATGACACATAGACTTTAATTTTATTGATTATAAATACAATTAAAACTTCACACATCCATGTTCACTTTAACTATGCCCACCAAAGTCGCCACAAAAATTCATTAAACTAAATAATACATGTAACATGAGAGAGAATACACTCATGCTTGGGTGAGTATATACATATGCAGAAGGAAACCTCGAAACCCAAAAATGAATTTTAAAAACACCATCTCACAAAGGTAAAAATATAAAAATCAGTCTATGATATATAGGGAACAAACCCCATGAATTCTTTAAAGGAGAGAACCTAGGACATGTGTGAAAATTGAACTCTAAAAAACTGGGTTATATTAGAACAAGAAAGTATCCCTAATAATACAAACCACTAAAGCCAATAAAACCATGTCACAACATATGATTTGTAGTTGAGGACCTATTCCATTGAGCATAACATTTTATATGAAGGAGGTCCTAACTCCATAGATAGTCAGACCTACACCGCAAGTAACACATAGTAGAAAAGGAATAATATAACTATATTAATAGAGGAATTTCACCCTAAGTATCCCATGGCAGTCAAGGGAGGACCTAAATCTATTAGAAAATTGAGGGACTTACACTTTACTGAGTAGAACACCTTAGATGAGGTAGTACCAAACCCTGTAAATTACTTAATCATCATACATGATCTCCATCATATCACCTATAGAGCTAATGATATAATAATGATTGCACTACATTTTGTTCTCCATCCTATTGAAAAAAAACTATATTTTCATGTTCTATGTGTAATGAAAATGAAGTCATATTGACTTCATAGAAATGTACTGCAACAAAAAACATTGAAATATGTCTTAATGACAAGATATTATTGGTCACATTGTGATTCCATAGCCCAAGGGGAGTCTTGTGAACTGAACCATTCTCAATTACATGTGTAACTCCTGGATTCAAGGCCATTTTTCTATTAATACACCTTTTCACATCTTTTCCACCTCATCTTTACCATCATTCATACTGTAACATTAATTTCCATTTCATTACCATATCATATGACTATTACGTAGATATATTTTATACTCAAACTATCACTCCTTGGATCTCAACACCACATCATGACCTTCAATCCACATTTGAACCACATTCCATGGGATCCATGTACTGTGACTTGATCCTGTTGGACCAATCACCTTATCATTTCATGACCCATATATCATGATGTAGACTATATTCTATAGAGGATGAAAATTAAAAAACTTTTTGATATTTCCCTTAACACTAATTAGACTAGAACAATTGTTCAGAGCCTCATTTATCTTTTTTTATGCCTTATGTAATTGATTACCCATCATTACTCATCGAAAAATTATTGGGTGGGGTTAATCACTCAACTAGAATGCCACCACATATTACTAAACCAAAACTTCCTACATCACTACACCTTCAATGGATCCTTCATCTTCTTTCATCCATCATGTATGCCTAATTATTTCCTTAGTTTCAAAGTCTATTGTCACAAAATCCAAATCTCAAACACTCATCGATCTAGACCCCATTTTCAATCCTTCATACATTTATAAATTTAGTAGAGAAAATTTTAAAATGATACAGGGATACATTAAAATATAATAAAAAATAATGCATTGGGTGTCTCGTAAGAGGTTCTTAGCATTATTTACTAAGAAAAGATCCACCAACAAAGAATAATGGGAGGGGGTGGTTTATAATTCATAAATATTAGGCCAAATTAAAAAAGGAAAATAATTTTTAGGGATATAGTTTGTGAACACATATCCAGTAAAACATTATATGCACAAAAACATGATAAATGGAGCATGAAAATAATAATAAATTCCAACATTTTCTTTGGTCCATTCATTTAATAGGTTCACATTTCCATCAATTTTTGATTACATGATGAAATAGTTTGTCATATCGTTGAGTATTTATTCTCTTAATGATCTACCTACCTATCTCTCCCTATCTATAACTACGTTTCAAAGTGAATAATCATAGAGAGAGGGGCTTAAGATGATTAAAAATTGGGATTTGGTGTTAACAAATATATAATTGATTGTGGTGTCATGACCCATTAAACTGATTATGTTTTTAAACTTGATTTATATATTAGGGAGGACCCTTGGTCATATATCAAGGAGAATTAGATATTTAATATGAATATATTTAAAAAAAGTACTAAAAGAGGGGGGTAATTT
Organism: Viscum album; assembly: GCA_963277665.1. NCBI lineage: Eukaryota > Viridiplantae > Streptophyta > Magnoliopsida > Santalales > Viscaceae > Viscum > Viscum album. The sequence goes on from OY728166.1 coordinate 1,319,596,915, forward strand.
TGAAAATAGTTTTAAAAATAAAACAACTTTGTTAAATAGAATTTTTACTAAAAAAAAGTGGTGTATTTTGAATAATGAGATAAGGAGGCCATTACAAGTTAACTAAACATATTAGTTAGTTCATTTTTTTGAAAATTATACGTGGTTATGTGGAATATATTGGATGAGGGTAATCAATATATATATTCCCCTCTTGGATTTTAAAATAATTCATAGAGAACCTCCCTTGACACAATATTTGTGTTTTCAATGTTTGGACATCATCAATAGAATGAGGAATTCTAAATAATACTAAAATGTATTTCATGGGAATGTAAAAAATAATTCATTTTTTATCCAATTAGAAAAAAAAACAATACTCCCACTTGATATCCCAACCCAATCAGTTAATGATATGATATTATTTTCACTTGATTATACCAAAAAATTGCATTCAAAGGAGAAGTATGTAAAGATAAAACCTAAATGAAATATTCCATAGGAGAATTAAACCAAACTATAAGAAGAAAATTGTCAAAAATACCTCTACATGTGTGATTATATCCCCAAAAATAACCACCCACTATTTAGATCTCCATCACGAGGAGGAGGAGGAGGCTCAGGTGGAACTTCACTATCATCCTTGATCACCCCTTGAGGATTGGGTCCCCCAGAACCTCCAAAGGGAATATAAGAATCCTTTGGGACTCTAAAATAGCCTCACATAATCCCCTGGTCGAATATTCAATTGAGGTTTACAAGGTTAGATTTCATATACAAAATGGGAGGTGGTTTTGGGAACCCCTATTTTAAGATACCACCTGTATCTTGGCTTTGGTCTGATAAACAACCTTATCTCAACTAGGAAAAAAGAGAAGATTTGTTTTTCGTCCTCTTGAGTATATCCCTTCTAAATTTGAAATCCATTGGACATATAGAATTACATATATTATCAAAATAATGATCCAAACTCTTTAATTAGAGTAAATTTAGATTCATGGATAGATCAGTTCAATTGGGCTATAATCACTATTGGAAAACTTGAAATTCATAGAGGTTTTTTAGTGATGGTTTTCAAAATAATTGAAACATATTTCATCCTCATTTTATAATATCTATTTTTTAAAAATAGTTACTAAAAATGTTTAAAAATAATAATATTTTAATTTATTTTTAGTTGAATTTTCTTTAAAATTACAAAAAAATAAGCCGCACTTTTTCAAAAGCTACATCTATAAAAATAAAATAATAATAATGTAAAAAACATATTTTAGCAACAAATGACTGTATCTTTTGATTATTGTGTCAATTGTATCACCAAAACAAGTCAATTGAAGCTTATGAAATGAGATAAAATGAAATTTTGTAATAATTTATTAATGATTAATAGAATAAAATTCATTATAGTTTTAAATGAATTTGAAAAGTGAAATTAATCTTAGAATGACCACAACATTTTATTTAGGTGTCTATTTGAGTTATACCATATATCAAATCAAAGATTGTGATGAGATCAACATTTCTTGGACTTGGGTCACCCTATTTATTGATTATTAAATGTCAAAAAAGGCCTAAAAGGCCTTTAAAAATTCGTTTTTTATTTGGATACCATGATTTTTGAACATTCTAGGTGGTATTGAATTCAGAAAATTATTTATTCAAATTATTTTCTGCTCATCTATGATTTAATTTCATGGATTTACATTCTAATTTATTTGATGGTGTAAACATTGTTTTGGTTTTCCATATTTTGATGATTTATTATCTATTATATATATAAATAAATTTATTCGTATTTCTATGCAGTTATGTATATTACTTTATAATATATATATATATCAATATTTATTTAAAAATTACATATATTTACATCTATGCATATATTTTTATATGAATTTGTCCATATTAATCTATTTTTGTATATATTTTTGTCTATTTAAAATATTTTAAATATATTATGTGGTATATATATATATGTATATATATTTATATGTATTATATTGGTTGGTGTGTGTGTGTGTCTGTCTGTCTTCATGCCTTTATTTATATGAATTTATGTAAATCTAATTGTATTTTTATATTTGTAAGAGATATATATAAATTTATTTAAATAAATATATAAGAATATATATGTGTATAAATTTTTTATTTTTTATTTTTTATTTTTTATTATTAATTCATTTATTATATATTAATAACTTATTATTAATTTATTAATTATTTATTATATATTTATTATTAACATATTATTAAATTTTTTACTATTTAATTATTATTTATAATATAATATTAAATATTATTACATATTACAAATTATTTATTATTTACTATTCGGTTTTTTATTTTTATTCTTTATTTATTTTTTATTTATTTTTTATTTATTTTTTATTTATTTATTTACGACTAATTATTTAGTTATTGTTTTATTATTTACTATTTTGTATTTATTCATCTTTTTTTTTATCATTATTTTTATTATTTATTTATTATTTATTATTTTTATTTTTTTATTAATTATTAATTAGTAATTATTATCTGTTAAATATTAAGTATTATTTATTATTTATCATTTATCTATTATTATTTCTTATTTTTTATTTCTTATTTATTATTATTCATTAATATTATTATTTATGTATATGTATTTATATTAATTTAAGTATATATATTAGTATATAAAATTTTCATGGCTCACCACATGAAGAGTTTGTTGTGATGGTAAAGTCTTCACAGAATCACCAAGAGGTGCAGAGTTTAAATCTCACCCAACAAATATATATGGTGAATTTTTTTATGTCATACATGGAATATTCATGCATGGCATGAGTTTTTTTTGTATCAAACACATGGTCCCTATATTAAAAAATGATAAAATAATTCAAAGAGAATGCAGATAAATTAATAAATGAATATATAATAAATTATGAATGGTAAATAATAAATAATAATAAATAAATAAATAATAAATAATGATAAATAATGATATAAAAATAAATAATACTATCAATCACAATAAATATATAAATAAACAATCAGAATTATGAATAATAAATAATAAATAATAATAAATAAATAAATAAATAAAAATAAGAAAATTTAAAAATTTAAAAAATACACACCACCGCTAAAAACTATTTTTCTTATAGTGCATATAGACTGATCATGATTGGGTGTCTTCAGAAGAGTTGAAGCGCACAGAGATTTGGGTCAGCCCACAAACGTTTAGCCTATAGGATTGAAAGATTTCTTGGAATGTGTTAAAATGTGGAAAAATACTCTTGGGCTTCAACGATTTTTGGTCCTTTTTTATTCTACATCATTTCTAGCCCTCCAAATCACCTCCTCCAACAATAAAATCACTCAAAAATGTAAAATTTCAAATTTTAATAGTGATAAAAATTAACTAATTAAACCAAATGTGAAGTATCATTTGTTATTAACTTTATCATTTTCATTACAACAATAGTTTAGCACGGTGGTATAATGGTGAAATAATATATCGAATCACAGTGTGATCAAACCTTAATTAATTTATTTATTTATGTATCCAACTAAATAATCCATGGAAGGCCAAAACTACACCATGTGCATCATGTCATGGTATATGTGGCCACACCATGATGGAAACATGCACAATGTAACTAACACTCATCATGTTGTTACCAACATTCCTCCTTGAAAAACTCTGACCCCCCAACTCTCATAGATCACACCTCATGTCATGATGCAAAGACTAAACTATCACCCAATCCTTCACACTACATAACCAAATCCTATGTCGTGACCATTAATGGCTATGTTGTGAAATCTCTCATCCTTCAAACACAATAGTATATATACAATCCTTAAAACATAAAAAACACCAAAAATCCAAGAAACTACTATAAAACCCATCTTAAAAATATTATCTAAAATATGTTAAAGTTTCAAACATTAAAAATCAGGGTCACTTCATCCTCCCTACCTTCATATAGTTTCACCAAGAAAAGTATAACATGCCCCATAAGGTGAGTGTATAGAATCATCATCTAGATCTCACACTCACATGAGTTCCCCTACAGGTTCACATGTTTCCAAAATATGAACAATAAAAAATATATCATCTATGAAGAATCCAATCTTGTTGGTCCCCAATCAAAAATAAATACTCTGAGATGGTGGAATATCTCTAAATTCCTAACTCACCTGGATAAATAGAATGTGATTTTTCCTGCACATATCTCTTTAGTTATGATGCATAAATGATGTTTTTCACATATTCAAACTGTATGGAAATGAAAATAAGTATGAAAACATTCCAACCTTATATAGGATCTGGAATGGACTAATAAAACTCTAGGATAACTTGCCTCCTCAAAATCCAAAGGCCTTAATTATCATTCCATGTAAGAACAATAATGTCTTTGAGGTATCCTCAAGATCATCTGGATTACCTTTACCTACTCTATTTTCACCCACACTAATCATGACCCCATGAGTGATGACTATGTTGGAACCATGGTTTTCTATAGTTGTAAATGGAGTGTATTTTGTGTTTTTCATTAATTCACTCTTGGGTTGATCAAAGAGTTTTCATGGTAAGAGATCATATGGTTTAAATGGTATCAGTGTTGAAGGTATCATTATTTCCCAATGTTTTCCAATGTTTTTGAGCTTAAAATCAGGATTAAGGAGCATGCTTCGTTAATGGTGGATTTTCAGGATTGACGTTTCACAAGTATTATAAAGGCTAGAGATTCTTAATAATGGATTTTCATGATGTTTGGGTTTCATGGAGATATGGGTTTCGTGAAGGTAGGTTTTTCATTAAGTCATGGAGAATTGTGAATGTTCTATAGAACGATTGCGTTCTCCGGACTATATTAATATTCATGAATGTGTGTTGGAATAACATTAATTCTACATAACTACGAGAAGGTTCATAAATGGGTAAAATTTCACTAGAGATTAGAAAATAAAAGAGATTCATGAAACTGGTTGAAGTGGTTCACAAAAAGGAATCAAGGATCTTGAGATAATCAGAAAAGGATGATTCTATAAATTGGAGGCCACCCCTCATTTAAAATAAAAAAGAAAATTGGATAAAAAGGATAAATCGCTCTGATTTCTCTAAGGTGTACCTAATAATGACATCTTCATGAATCAAGAATCATTTATGATATTAAGAATCACAAAAGGAATGGATATGAACATATTGATTCTAAGAAATATCAGAAAAATGATGTTTCATGAAGACTGGGAGTTTCACGATGATTTTAAGTTTTGCAAAGGATTATTGTGTTGTGAAGATTTGAAGCATCATGAAAGTGTGTGGGTTCGCAAATGATGATATTTTATTTAAATAAATAGGTGGTTTTTATGAAGGATGGGATATTCACAAATATTAGATCTTAACATATGGTTTAAGTGATGAGTGATTTCATGTAAATCACCTCAGAACGTCGATGCAAGTAGGTTTTCATGCTAGTTAGGGACAAAGATTTGAATTAAAAATCTAAATATGAAACCTTTAAATCATAAAACTGAGTTAGAATTCAACCAATGCAATGAGCTAGGGGGAGTTGATAAAAGTATTCTGAGGTAGGAAGTGTGTTATTCCTAAAATTCATGTAAAGGCGTTGTTCCTGGAATAGAGTTAAATTTCTATTCTATATCTTTCAGTAATAAATTTTGATGCTTAGTGGATTTAGGTATGACCGACACAGTTTCTGTTTATTTTCCTTAGACTAGACCTTTGTAGTGATTCAAATGTAACTGATGTGTTTCCATTATGTATATGAATATTTAATTACTGAAAAATTCCATCATATATGTTATAAAAATTTCTACTAATGTGGTAACAAGATCTGCCGATTTAAAAGAAAAATTTGACACCCTGATTCACCCCTCCCCTTTAAGGGTGTTCTAGGGTCCTATAGACTATCCTACCACTATTTAGCATATGGGTGAAATCAAAGTTATCCTATATAAGGCACCAATAGGTTTCATTCCAACAGTGTAGTGGTAGTTTTTTCTAAAAATTAACTCTACTAAAATAAAGTGATCCTCCCTTATTCAACTAAATTTCAATACATAATCAGGAAACATTTCATCAAGAACCAGAATGTTTCATTTGGTCTATCCATCAAATTGATGGTGGAACACTATATTTATCTATAACTAAATCTCAAATTCTTTAATCAATATACTATATAATCAAAATTTAAAATGATATTATAAAATTAAAATGATCATCAGGGGTATCTTGTATAGCTAGATAATCTCCTCAATGTATAATAATTCCAAGATCTCTACAGATCTCTTATCAAAAAAAGGAAGTGGGTTAACTTAGTCTGTTTTTCAATGGTCGCCTAGATAACATTGTAGCCAATCACTGGTCATGGGATCCCCATATCAAAATTGATTGATGTTTCAACACTCTTCCTCTCTAAAACCTCATGTGTTTGACTCAAAACTACTTGGACCTGGTGTTCTAAATTCATCTACTAACAAGTAAGGTAGCATGAGATAAATTCAATAAAAAAATCATTTCACATTTTCCCACCCGAACTATTTCTTGATGTCCTCGTACATCTTTGTTACCCTAGGTTATACTAATAATAGTGATGTATAGAACTCCCTTTCCACCTTTTCATACAATTTTTCTTGAACCATTGTCTATCCCCTAAATGGGATGACATGTATACTCCCTTTATAATATCAATCTAGTGTATTACATGAGGATATCTAGTCATGGAAAACCTCACAATAAATGTCTCCCATTCAAGACTACTATATGTGATAAATAAGTGGATAGGAATCCACCATCTATTGAAGATAATTCTATCCTCAGTCATTATCTATAATAAACTACAATGAGGTGAAGTACTCATATTCATACCCCAAAAACTATAGATAATACTTCTTGCTAAGGGAATCATCCACCATGTTTCTCTTTTATAGAGTATATAAAATCTAAAATTCATAGTGCTTTGGGACTCTAATAAATATCTATACCTCATTTTAAGAAATATTCGATAAAATATATGCATAATACTCTTATGGTTCATATAGAATATGCACTTCTCATAAACAAGATGATATCTCTATATATTATTGGTGAATATTATAGATTCCAACTCTAGATAATGAGTTCCATATCTCTTCTCATAAGGTCTCAAATTCCTAGAAAAATAATTAAACTACCAGTATCTACATCAGCACAAATGAAATCACAACACTTGAGGAATCATATAACACTAAATACTTGAATTCCGCCATTGGAAACCTATGTACATGAGTACTCATCATCTATGGTTTTAGATCCTCAAAATCCCTCTAACATCACTTAGACCAAATTAATTCTTCCCCTTTTAGTTATTGGATATATGGGCTCTTTAATTCTATATAATTCTACCACAAATATATGGGTTTTCCCTTCCAACATTAAAAACTTTACACCTTAAACATGATTGTGGGTGGATACTAAGATTGAACTGCCTTCATATTTTTTAGGTCCACAACTACTCTTTCCTCTGATATGAAATTCTCAAGGATGTAGACCTATTTAATACAAAACTGACACTTTGAGATCATTGTGTATTTTTTTTGATCTCAAAATAAATATAAAAAAACCATTATGAATTTGGCATACTAATCCTTTACTTATGAATATAAGGGGACGCCATCAATGTTGACAACCACGAACTGGTCCAAGAAAGGATACAATATCTTATTCATACATTTCATGAACACAGTCGGGGTGTTCATCATGATGAAGGGAGTTAAAACCATTAATGGTCATAGATATATCAAAATTTCATCCTAGTTGAATCCACCTCATGAAATCAAAACTAGTGGTGGATAAAACTTAGATCAATCTATGAAAAAAAATTCTCTCCCATTGGTTTTTCTAAGTGGTGATTAATACTAGGTAGAGGGTATTTATTCTTGATTTTGACTTGATTCAGGTGGTGATAGTAAATAAAAAGCATCAACAAACCTTCTTAAATCATAGTGAACAATAACAAGCTGCCCAAGGGGACACACTAGACTCGAGTGAAACCTTCTCCATAAATTCATATAATTGTACCTTCAACTTCATAAGCCTATATGAGTTCATCAAATAAGATGTAAAAGATATCAGAGTGTTCCCATGGTATAGATCTATGTTTATGTCATCCACTCAATGAGGATGGAAACCTAGTGTATCCTTAAGAAACACATTCATCTACACTTCCAAAACTATAGTAGGTTGTTCATCTAAGACAATTTCTTACACATAGGTCCGAACTCACCAACTAAAGGGTGATCATGTGTTATATCCCATGCATAGTACATTTCATCTTAACTGAAATTACCTCATATAAATGAAGGATAATCACAATCCATCAGCTCATAATCACATCATTCTTTGATTGTAGTTGTTTATCTAGGAAAAAATTGAAGATAGTTAGTTGATTCCAAAGATGATATCATACAGATATATTACGACCACTTTGAGAATCCAAAAAACCACTCATCCTAAGCACAAAATCACAAAATCATTATATTTGGGTGATCATGTGATCCCTTATAGTAGGAATCTCTTAGTACATTTGTTGAGTTTGAGGCTCTGCCGGAATCTATATCTCTTGAACTAGGGAAGTAAGAATATTTAAATGGATTATGCTGATAACTATGAGTAAGGATTACTGTGTAAAGTATACAAATATCATACCTTGGATCATGTTGGGTGCATCTTGGTCATAAACTTTAATTTCATTTATCTAGTATCACCCATAACCTTCAACACTCTGAGCCAAATGTTGAATTATTGGGGGGTGATAGTGGTTGAATTAGATTAGGGGGACATTATCTTTTAGATACTCCTCATAGTGCACCATCATATTTTATGCTACAACAAACTCGCTAAGGGCCACTCTACCCACCTCTTGAAGGTCCCTAATCAAATAGAAACCTTTAAAATATAGGATTATCTACTACATGTTATACCTCTCATACACATTGGGTCATATAGTCACACACTATATGACTTATCCTTTTATAGGACTAAAAAGGAATTTCCCTTGGATAATTGGATCGTTTATATGAATATCGATCCCTTGAACCATTGGTATGAGTTGGTGTGTTTTCTAGATACCTATGTTGTGACCCTGAATCTAGACATCAATTGGGCATAGTTGGTGTCTCTGATCTAGGGTGACTGCCAGCTGCTCCTTCCACCCATAGTCCAATTTTCATGAACGTCTCCATAACCAAGGATCACTGCAGAAACGTGGAATATGTGGGGATATATAGGGGAACAACTCTAGATCAAATGTATCTATGAATTCTATGCTCAATCTTTTTCACCCAGAAGAACCCATCTTGAGTCATTTAAAGGGAGTGCATTATGATATCATTGAATCTCGATGTGTAACCCTCAACAGATATTCTACCTTACCATAACTCTAACAATTCTTAGATAGATATTGACCTCAATGATTTTGGGTAATACACCTCATAGAAGATTAACATGAACTCTATCTTTGAAAGGGATATCACATCATGGCTCTGGATAATCCATGTATTCCATATGAACTGACACACCATGGAGTAGATTGTATATTACCAAAACAACCTAATCGGTGGGTTTATGAATAAGGTGAAACAATGGAACCATAATATTGATCTAGTCCTTAGACTATTGTGGGTTAGGTTTTCCTTGAAATATGAGTGGTCAATGTAATGGGAACTCATGTAGAACAATCATCCTATGTGAATCCTTATCCTATCCCATTTGAATAATAGACTACCCAACAATTAGAGGAATTTCTTTCTGCACTATAAATAATTTGGTTTGTTCACTACATTATGAGTGGAGTAAAGTCTATATGTACTACTTGAATTGGGTATGTTCACTACATAACTAGTGGATGAATTTGTCCTCACTTTCATGGGGGAATTTTTGAAAAATACGGTACCTAGATAGAAGTATCATTACTCATCTGGTTGATAACACAAGGATCAACCACTGGAAAGATCATGTAATAACCCTTCCTTGGGATCCTAGATGGTGATATATGTAGAAGTTTCCTACAATTGCACAAGATGCATCTTAGAAAATGAATATATATAGATATTAATTGAGAATTATAAGGTATTCAATGAACCATTATTATATAATGCAAGTAGCATTATTTTATTTCATATAATTAGTTCATTAGTGTAATAAGTTGAAAATAAGGTTATAGAAGTCTTAGTAAATAGATAAGTTAGTCACTACACTAACACTGGGTTCCATATCTTAAAGTCAAAAATAAAGACCCCACAACTCAATTTCCATAAATTACCATAAAAATACATAACATAAAAAAGAACTCTATATTATATCCCCAAGATAGAATTTCTCTGATACCACTTTGAAATGACTCAACCCATAGAGACCCCTCTTGAGAAGAGTTAATACAAGCGTTCTAGCTCACTCCCGACTCTAATAGGTCAGGGGTTGGTGACTGTCACTTTGTTGGCATTCCACACATAATGGATTTCCTTATTCGAATTAAATTATACACAATACACATCTCTAATAAGTATGTAACAAAGCAGAATAAAAAAAATAAATGAAATGATATATAATTCATGCATCAACCACTAAGATCCATAAAGGAAAAACCATTACATAGACCATTTGGTAAAAAGAGGTATGATACATAACAAACATTCAAATATAAATCCAACATAAACATCTAATATAAGGAGAACCCAATGATGAGCTATATCCAGACATAAATTTCATTTTTTACACCCTCCAATGGGCATGGATAAGATCTATCAATACAATGTCCATGAAAGTTAGTTCTCAATTATATATATTCTACATAAGACACTTCACATGAAAAGGAAGACACACATATAGGGGTGAGTATAAATATTCCCTTTAGATACCCTAAAACAATATAGGGATAATAAAAATACCATTCAACTCAAACAAAAATGTTATGGAGGAAAAGAAAACCCATCAGAAAGAGGAAAAATACCTAGATATTCCATAAAGTATAGAACCCATGAAATATGAAAGAGAATCTATATTTAAAACCTAACAATAGGATATCCATAACTAAGTCCTAATACTCTAAACTAAACCCCATGAAACCCATATTGCCAGTTAGGAATTTTGGTGGAGGGCCGACACCTCATCAAGTAGAACACAATAGATGAGGGGGTCCTAACTCTATTGATAGAGGACTCACAGCCTGAATAGAAAAAACTAGATTATGTGGGATTTAAAAATTTGGATAGAGGAAAAACATCCCATATAACATATAGAATATGAGGAAGGACCAAAATCAACCATTAATAGACAGAACTAATGCCTCGTCGAGTAGTAAAAAATAAACGATGTGGTGAATAAGGGGGTACGTTAACCCTTTGAAATCTATGGACACCACAACCAATTCACTTAGTTGTCCCTATAAATATTCAAAGACTATAATTCTCATAATACCTCGCATCTCATTTCCTATATAAAAAATAAGTGCATCATCAAATTTTACACAAAAAGAAAACACCATTTCCCCAATTTCCTGTAATGAATCACCACATAGCTTCCTGACATGACATTGTCATATATTGAATGTATTGGTCATATCATGATGAATCATCCCCGTTGGAGTCTCATGGTATAACCCCTTACCCTATCACCTATGAAAGTATTCATATTTAGGCCTTCATATCAAGAATCCCCTTTTTCATGTTGTGGATTCTTGAAATTAACATATCATTTACAATGTCTCATCCTTTTCCATGCCATGTATATATTTATTTATTGGACTCAACCATTTAATACATTCAAAATATCACACCCTGGAACCTTATACCACACTATCATATTTAATCCTCATTTTAACCTCATGTTATGGTTTCTATAGACCATTATATGATCCTCTTGGATGATCCTCTTCATCACGATGTGAACCATACATAATGATGTGGTTATTTTCCTTAACAAACCAACTAAAATAAAATTTTAAATGTTATACTTACCTCTGGTTAGACCAAAACCACTTCTGAGAGCCTCATATTTCACTTATATGACTTTGATAGTTAATTCCTAATTGTGCATCACCAGAAAATGATATGTTAGGGTTTAACACTCAATCCCTACACCTGAACACATTACTACACTAGTGATCCAACATCATTATTAATTTAAAGGATCATTTATCACCCATCATTATTCTCGATTTATTGATTATTATCATTGTGTCTAAATCCATCGATTAGAAGTCTCATATCTAAAACTCCCATCGATCTAAATACCATTCGTCAAATTAGAGACTATAGTAATGAAATATGGTGAAAACATATTGAATACATGGGAAATGTAGTTAAAATTTTAAAAATGAGTGGTTAATGTCTATATTCAAGGTTCGTGAATTATTCATTAAAAAAAGATCTAGAAACACTGAAGTACATGAGGGGATTAGTGTATATTCCATAAATATGAATCAAAATAAATTTATTGAGATATGATTTTTTTTAAATAGATCCAACACAAGTTTTATTCCATGAAATATAAAGAATTAATCATCTAAAAATTAAAAAATCTATACCTTTTGTTTGGAACAATCACTAGAGAGCTTCATATTTTCTTCGAGATCTGTTGGTGATTCCTTTTGGAGAGGTTTTATCAAATATTTGGGTCCTATTTCTCTCAAAACCTCCACATCCATCTCTCTATCACTCTCTATAGAAAGGGTTTATAGAAAATATTCCTATAAATATAGTTTTAATATGATTTAGAAAGAAAATTTAGGGTTATAAAATATAACATTAATTAATTTATTCATCTAATTAATGAATTCATGGAAGACTGGAACTACACCTCAAGTGAAACACTATGATATATGTGGTCATGTTTGGATGGAAACTCCCATATCATTACCAACACTCCTCACACCATGATCATCCTTATCATCAAAATAGCATGGTACCAAAATCACATGGTTCATGCCTCATGTAGCGACACAAGGCTAATTTTTTGGCCCAAGCATTTACACTGTGAAGCTAACAGCCATGTTTCTTCCATCAATGTTCTTATCAATTCATATCTCATCCTTTGAACCTAATATTACATATATATCCAATATCTAAATTCTAACAATTCCTAATGAAAATAAATGGATCAATGACCAGCCTTAAAAATATTATTTCAAATATTCTAAAGGTTCAAATAAAAATACCAGAGTCCTTGTAGTGAAATATATATTGGTAAAATCTCCAATTATAACTCAAGAAACATGGAAGGTTGTGTTATGTGATATCACTATTATCAAATATGATAGGATTTCATGAATGAAATAACAGTTTACCAACATAACCTATGTCGAGCCACTCATGTTTCTACTATAAATAAGAAATCCATAGCATGAGGTGGTAGCACTAAATGTTAGTGATAAGATATTTCATGTATGTGATTCCTAGAAGGGAAAACAATGTATGACACACAAAAATGGATGATGATTTGTGTAAGATTAATTAGGATCCAACTATGATAGAATTAATTGTGATTACTCACACAAGTTTTGGTTTATGATAAGGAGATATATAAGAAATGTTGGGTGATTTTAGTACCATCTTAAGGAATGAAGGTTCCCGTGTAATAAAAAATGGCAGTTGCAGAGAGAAAATTTATAGTAATCATTGACCTATATGATAGATGACTATAGATAATTCATAAATCTATCATTAATTATGAAAATTTTATATTTTGGAAAAAAATAGCATAGTTTATAAATTTTTTATAAATGATAAGTATCAGGCATTTTAAATAAAATATTTTCATTACAAAATAAAATATTAAATTTTCATATTAATATCTCATGTCTGAAAAATAAATAAAAATTTTATTTGAATTTTTTCCCTTTTAAATATTCATATATATATATATATATTTTTGTGTGTGTGTGTAAATTTATTTTATAATTTGACTATTATGTATGAATTTATTTAAGAGATAAGTTAATACCTATAGATATTTAGGCATGCATAGAGTAATAAAAAATGAGACAATAAATATTGCATGATATGTAACATCTAATAATTAAAATTAAATATCTTCATAAAATTATATTTCATAATTTATAATTTTGAATTGAAATGGTTATTTTAAAATTATAAGTGTGATTTATAATTTTATTATAAATTGAAAAATATGTATGAATATAAAGAAGTTTATATTTATTATTTTCAATTACACATAATAATTTATCTTAAATGAACAAAATTAAAATTCATTATAGGATAAATTATTAAAACCACATCTAATAGATATTTGATGACTAATTTGATCAAGTTTTAAACAGTGATAAATACGTAGTATTAAGATTATATAAATTATTAACATAATATAATTAAAATATAAAATTCTTATATTTCATCTAATTCCATCTATTTAATTAAATTTCATATAATGAAAGATAATATGGAGGAGTTCACATTATAAATAAATATAAATTTTTTATATTTATATAATTTTGAATGTCTATAATGTATACGTAATTTATAAAATATTTATAGTTAGTTTTATTTGTGAATTTTTCATAAATTATTCATCTCGTGTTTAAATATATGAATTGTTTATTTATTTAATTTATTATTTACGTTATTTATATATATGTATGTATGAATTATTAATTCTGATGTATTGTTTTGTGTAAAGGGTTAAACTACTTTTAAATTGTCATACAATCATCTAAGGAGTTTCATGATAAATGTGATAAATGATTTATTTTTTATTCTACCTTGGATTTGGACTGTACTATATTATGAACTAGAATTTAATGGTTAATTATAATCTTTATATATTATGAGTTAATATTATGATTTAATTGAACTCTATCTTATATTAAAGTATACATGGATATAGGGACTTTCGGTTGGACTGCTCACTTTCCTAGAGGCTTATGTCTTTTCTTAAAAAGTGAGTGTTAGTTATATGTTTCTCCAACCATACTCATGTTGATATTTTTTATTTAATATGATTCTAGATATTTTAATGAAAATATTTCATGTACCATATTCATATAGTGCATTTAGAAATGTATAAATATAGTTAATTTAAAATTTTGGCCAGTAACAGAAGTTGTGAGTTGTGTATTGTGTTACACATTAATATCATTTGAAAATATTTATTTATTGGAAGGAATATGATTCTAAATGAAATCATTAGAATCATGAATACATTTAATGAGAATATACTATATCATATGGGGAGATTAAATAAACCTTAAAAACTAATTTTTATATTCCTTATAATGAAAAAACAAGTAAAACATCTTATTATTGAACAAGGTATGTACTACTAAACCAGGGTGCCCATGGATTATCTTGTGTATGTAAGGGTGGGAATGGTTAACCCTAAGAGTCAGGTAACCAAATCCCATTATATTTTTTTGGTGCACTTAACTAGGAACATCTTATAAAGGATACTATGATAATGGTGCTATGTTAATCCATATAATGGATTGGAAAAAGAGTTAATGAGTCAACCATCGATGAATCGTATATGATATGATTGGAATGATAACCTACCTAAATAGATGTGTGGTGAGTGAAATGAAAAATTAGACCCATTTGTTAGTGAAATATGGATGTTTTACCACTAATGGATATGATAATTTTAAAAAGGGACATCATTTTAGGTGTAGGATATTTAATAAAAGTCAGTATTAAATTAATGTAAAACAGAACACTCGTCTAATAAAATCATATGTTATTAATATGTGTAGTCATAATTATCATTCAAATTAATTATTAAGTTCAATCATACTAAAGTATAATATTAATATAAGAAAATTATTCTACTGGTACAAATCTTAAGGACATTTCTAAAGAAAAGAATGTTTTATATGTTCTGAAAACATCTTCCAAAGTAACATAATATTGAAGTAGTTTGTCAGGTGGATAAAATAAACTTTCAGAAGAGTTATTGAATGATACATTTAATTTTATCTTAAGGATTATTCTAGATATGAAAATAATTTTTTTTAATTAATGGAAATGATCTATTAATATGAATAGTTTAAGTAAAATTAAATAATATTATCATAGTTTTGAGGATAGATAAAATTGTAATATGATGCCTAGGTTGTAGCACCCTAGTCCCACACTCCCATGTCTGGTGAAAATAATTCATAATCTATATATTAGAGTTGATACCAATGGAATATTCCAAGACATAATTATCCCATAATTATATGTAATAAATAAAACATTTAATTTTTTTTAAAAGTTGGTTCCTTAGTCAAAGACCAAGGCACTATTTATTTCTCAAAAAAAGAGGAGTTACAAAAGTCAAAAAGATGGAATCTTATTAAAAACCTTATCATAAAAGGGGAGAGAAACATCAGGAAAATCACCAGTCATGTAATATCTTGGTTGACCCATTTGTTTTCAAGACTATCAGCAACCATGTTTGCTTCACGGAACACATGAGTGGCAATGTAGTTGAGATCCATGAGCGAAGTAAGGTATTTCATCCATGGAGAGGTAAGCGGCCATGCAAGGTGCACCACCCCTTTCCGAATATCTTGAACAATAGTGGTTGAATCACATTCAATCCACAGCTTTCTCCAACCCTTTTGTTTGGAAAAGTCCACCGCATGAATCACTCCCAACATTTCCGCTTCCAATGCCAAGTCTGTACCACGTCCACTGAAGAAGCATCCAAGGCATCTGCCAAGAAAGTCTCTAAAAATGGCACCAAAACCTGCCAGACCAGGGTTTCCTCTAGAGGCATCGTCGACATTCACTTTGATCCATCCTGGAAGCAAGGATTTCTGGAAGGTATCAATGGTGCGTCGAGGTTGCCTATAATATCCCGCAATCCGAAGACGGCGAAGGATCTCAAAACCACCAACATAGTTGTCACAATGATCTTTCTGAAGAGAATTAGCATACTTGATGGAAATGAGAATACCTGTTTTACCTGCATTGAGACTGAATGAGCAATTATTATGTATAAAATTATTTTTGTCATACCATATCACATGCAGGAGTTACGCCACTGCAGTCAGAAAAAGATTCTTGATTTGCTTAGAAGAGTCCCAATCAACACAGTGCTTTAATTGAGAGCTGATAGTAGTAGGAAGTGACCATCTGCAACCAAAAATTTCAAAAGTGTAATTACAATGAGATTCAGCTATAGAAGAGGAAAAGAACAAATGGTTAGCATCCTCACGGTGTTGATTTCATAGATAACATCTAGAGAATAGAAGAATCCCAAAGGATTGAAGGCACGCATCGGTGGGGACCCTATTATGGGAAACACACCAAATAAGAGTAAGTCTTGGGGGCTTGATCCAAGGTTTCTTAAAGGCTTTCAACCAAAAGAAATTAGAAACAAAATTTTTGAAGTTGTTTTTTAGAAACTTTTGGAGTCAAGTAACCCATTAAAAGAAGGTTCCCAAATGAGTAAATCGTTCGTGTTAGAAAAATAATAGTTGTCAATGATGTGACTAATTTGATTTGGAAGGGAGATGTTATGGGATTTAACAACATCCCTGATAGTGGAGTTGGTGTTGCCATGAGTAGTGTTGGACGTCAACATAGTGATTAAGGGGACACCAGTCCAGTTGTCCATACAGAAATTCAAAGAGGAATTTTCACTAACCGTCCATCTAGAGTTGTTCATGATATTAAGGAAAGAATGTCTAATGGAGGGCCAGATGGAAGAAGTGATGTAATGCAGTTTTCCATTCCAAAGTTTTGTAACAAATCTTTTATTAAGGAAGTCCAAAGAATCATAGTTGTTATGGATCAGATTCTAAGTCATCTTTGCTTGAATAGATTCATTAAAAATCTTAAGATTCTTAATACCAAGACCACCCTTGTCCAAAGGTTTGCAACAAGTGACCCAAGGAATGGTGACAAGTTTTCTTTCAATCATACTACTAGACCAAACAAAGTTTTTAATGTAAACAATGATTTTCTTGAGAAGACAGGCAAGCCAATGGTAAACCATCATCGAGTAAACCATCTTGGAGACCACCGTAGATTTAACAAGACAAATTATTCTAGCCATAGAAAGAGATTTACCCTTCCAAGATGAAAGTTGATTGGTAATTTGGTCAACAATGTTTTGAAAATAGCCGGATTTTGGACTTCCCCAAAATATGGGAACACCTAGGTATGTGTTGGGGAAAGGTCCTTCTTTTATTCCTAAGTAATTAATGATGTGACTTTTTCTAGTGGGGGAAAAGTTCTTCCCAAAGAAAACAAAAGATTTGTTCCAACTTATCGCTTGACCCGAAATGTCTTCATAATGGGTCAGGGCACTTTTAAGGTTTTATATGTTCCTTCTATCACACTTTATGAATAAAATAATATCATCAGCATATAAAATATGGGTAGGAACATTTAAATTTCTAGAATCATGAATGGGATTAATCGTGTTTTGATTCGAAAGGCTCGTAAGAAGTCTACTTAAGTAGTCTTCAGAAATAGAAAAGGGGATGACAGAAAGAGGATCACCTTGCCTGACCCCTTTGGTGCAGTTAAAGAAGCCTTTCAGGGTCCAATTGACTAGAATGGAAATGGAAGCCGACTTAAGTAGGGTGTGGATCATGGCAGTAAAACCATCATTGAACCCAAATCCTTTGAGCACCTTTAAGATGAATCCCCAATCCATGGTGTCAAAAGCTTTATAGAATGTCTAATTTGATGGCCACACTGCCTCTCTAGTGACCTTATTTAGCATATTAGTCTATTCCGAGGAAAGAAAAATACAATATTGAATTGTTCTTCCTTTGATAAAGCCAAATTGATTCCAAGAAACAAATTTATTAGCGATAGAGTTGAGTCTATTATCAAGGAATTTGGTGATGATTTTATAGAGGGTGTTGATGAGAGAAATAGGTCAGAAAAGGTGAATCTCAGCGGCATTGTCCACTTTAGGAATAAGGGTAAGAAATTAAGAGTTTATCCCATGAGAAATAACACCATTGGAGAAAGAAATTTTAACCAGTTTATAAACATCCACATGAATATGGTCCCAGGAATGTTGGAAGAACCTGTTGTTGAAACCATCAGGTCTCAGGGCACTATCAGGTTTGAGACTAAATACAGTGTCCTTGATTTCATGATCCATATGTATTCTTAAAAGGTGATCGTTGTCCTCATAAGTGACCATATTAGGAATGAGTTCAGGGATAATGTCCTTTCTAGCCTTCAGACCATTGAACAAATTATGAACGTCATCTACCACATGGCTAGCAATGTCATCCTTAGTGTCAAGAAGAATGTCATCAACTCGAAGAAAAGTAAGGGGCCTATAGGTTTTCCTGATTCTTTGAAGAGAGTTGTAAAATTTATTATTTCCACCACCATATAAGAGCCATTTGGTTTTAATGATTTGTTTTTTCATGTTATCTTTGAGCTTCAAAATAGAGTTAAGCTTCAAAGAATTAGTGATTTCAGGTTGGGGGTCAAGAGAAAAATTAGAGCAGGTATTGGAGCTTTGGATGCGATTGAGATCATTCTTCAAAGAGGAGATGTATGTATCAGGCCGTTTTGTTTTAGAAAATCACCAACCCTTGAGGTGTTGTTTTATAAGTTTTAATTTAGAAATACAAGAAAAATAATCATTTTTGTGATGCATGCCATCCCAGAAATCTTTTATCATGTTGGATCATTCTGGGTCCGCAGCCCAAACATTGTTAAATTTAAAAGGGAGAGGGTATTTTAATCCCTTTGAGGCAAGGTTGAGAAGAATAGGGTGATGTTCAGAGTTGATCTTGGGTAAGGTAATACTAGAAATGGAGTTCCATTTATCAAGGGCAGCAACATTAGTGAAAGCCCTGTCAAGTTTAATCACCATTACTCTATTGAGGCATTTTCTATACCAGGTATATTTAGATATATCATGGGTAATAGGCATTTATTTTAATATATAAAAAACTAATTAATTTATAATAAGTCTTCATTATTTCCCACAAATTATCCACACAACCTATACTATTAGATATATCATGGGTAATAGTTTTATTCACAACTAGGGGAAAAGGAAATATAATATTGGGAGAGAAAAATGGCTAAGTAAGGGTAAACATATGCAATAATGGTCAAAGATCATAAGTGATCATAATATGTGTATAATTAATATGGCACAAATATATTTCCAAAAATAATTCCATAATAAAATTAAATTAAAAGGATAATATATCCATGTATAAAAATGGAAATGAAGAGATCACGTTGATAACAATAACTAGTTCCTTAGTCATGAAATGAGTAGTGGGAGATAGATAATTACATTCCCTAAGACAATAAATCATGATGTCAGACATAATTATATTATCATCATGGCCATCTACCAATGAAATGGTTTTTTCTGGGAAGGTATACACCAAAATACCCATGCTACTTTGTCTCTTTAGACCAATCGATGCATCGAGGGACTATTTTAGGACCCACACATTACTAATTAATTCTAATTCATTAATCATATATATAAATAAATAAATTTTACAATACATAACCAAATTTCATTAATAATCAATAAAAATTCTTACTTAAATAATGACTAATTGAATTATTAATATTTCCCCAATCAATAAATAGAATATTTTCCTCTATACCCATCCCTTAAACTAACAACGTAAAGAGAAATGGGTGTATGTATATGTCAATATTCTATGAAATTAATCGATATATTTCCTCTCAGTTAACAACCTTCAATAAAATTTATAAAATATAAAGTGTTCATGGAGTAATGGAAGTGAAAGTAATATCATGCATATAACAAAGGATGATTTGGATAGAAAAAGGAAGTGAAAAATCATTTATTTGATAGAAAATAACCTTACATAGACTGTCCAGATAAATAATATGGTTGTTATTATTAGAAAAATTTCATTAATCAAGAATAATACAATTTCAATGGGAAATGAAAAAATGAAAATCACTTTGTAGGTGTTTAAGAAAGAATCACGTTGAAAATAAGAAATATCCTTAATTGTTTGAAATTTTTTAATTTTATAAAACAAGAAGATTATTAATTTCTTTAATAAACAACTAATTAATTGAGTGTAAGTTTCATAAAAAATACATTGATAGTGGAAACATGTGTTCACATGAAATGAGAACATAAAAATAGAATTTGGAAAACATTTTCAATATTATCATAGAAAGAAAAAGTAATACGCCAGCCTCCAATATCATTTTAAAAAAGGTAAAGTGAATTTTTTAAAAATAATTACTTTTCAAAAAGAAACATCAATAATATATCCTTGTAAATTTATAAAGGTTATAAATATAAATATGGGTTGGATGATAACACATTTGATTTTTAAAGGCTATAAAACCTTTTTAATGTTTTGAAATATCAATACAGAAAAACCACATCAAAAAATTAGTAACAAAACTCCCTTATTAAAATATGTTAAGGGAAATATATAGGTTTCCTGAGAAAACACATATTATGTTTATAATTATAGTGTATAACATTGGCTGGAATAGAAAACACATTCAAGGAAGGTAAATTGTCATTAAACTAGATGAGAATTATTCTCAATAATGGTACACTTTTTAAGAATAAATTTATCATGGTAAATGATTTTAACTGAAATTCAATTTCAAATATTATAGTAAAAGAAATAATCATGAAATAAAATAATTGGGTGTAATTAAATAAATTTTAGAAATTTTCCAAATAAATAATTTTTTTAACTCAATGGAGGGAGATAAGTTAAAATATCGTTACGGTAGTGGTAACATTAGAATCAATGAACATAAGAGGGATACAATGATGTTAAGATATAATTAAATGTACGTAATTCATTATTATCCTTATAAATATGGTATTTATAACACAAATTAAAATAAATGACGGTTTATAATAACAAACATTTCTCATGGATTTGAATGTGAGATAAAGAAACCCTTACAACATGACTATCATCTAAATAAAATCCCTTTAATGGGATAGAATTTTAAATAAAAACAAGAATTACATGAATATAATTCAGGATATATTTTAAAAAAATGGTATTATATACACCATATAAAAATAAATTGGTGTATGATAAGAAGCATGTCTCAAAAAATGGTAATTGAGACCAAGAAATCCCTTTCAAGTAACATAATTTTTTAAGAGAGATCTATTTGATAAAGATGTTATAAGGAAAAATTATATAAAACCATAAAATAAGTATAAATATAGTATAAACAAGTCATCATGGAGAATAAATAAAACTGGGAACAATATATATCATTAAGAATGTTTGTAACTCAGTTGATGAAAACATAGTTAGCACAAACTCTTACCTTGATTCCCTCCTCATTTAAATGTGTTCAATCATCATGAAAAAAAGTCATAACTATATTATTCTATTATTTTAAAAGAAATTAAATATATAAAATGTTTTATAAAATTAATTAAATTTTATTATATGTGTGTGTGTGTTAGTTATTATCTTTTTTATAATCGGTATGTGTAATCTTGTTCTTATTAAACTAGTTTCAGGATTACAAAGTTTTTCTCTATTATTCTCCCAAATTTAATCATTATTAGATAATACATGGAACTATAATGGATTATTTATATTTATTTATAATGATATATTTTTATTCTATGGATTATTTGGTTACCATACTTAAATATAAAATTGGCATTGAGTATGTTTCAGTAATTTTAACAAACGAATTTTAGTATATCAATTAATGAGTTTAATATTATTATAACCAATACATAAGAAAAAATCATTATTTACATATTTATATGATATTACATTAGAAATTATGTTCTTATATCTATCCATGATATTGGTTTATATCATTTTTCAAGTAAGTTATTAGATAGTACCAAACATGAACATACCAAAAATAATGGATGATTATGATTACAAAAGTGGTCAATTTTTAAATAATATAATTATTTAAAAATAATGGTGTTATTATTTATTTAAATTTAATTTTTTGAAAAATATTTTAATATATTTTAATACATAATAATTAATCTAGATAATAATAGGATATGTTACTTCATAGAGGCGATAATCCACACAATGCATGGTAAACATTTTCATTTCAGAAATAATAAGGGGGAAAGAATGTGGATTATAATTTTTCTCTTAAAAACCCTAAATATATTATACATTATACATTTATTATTCAATTTCACCATTATAACTATCGAAGGTATAAGTTGGTGAGAAACAAAATTCACCACTTCATTGAGGATGCAATTTGCATAACACACGAATTCCAGTTTTATTTCTTTTAACAGAAATATTGGGAATGTGGTTAATAGTTATTTTCATGTAATAATAAAAAATAATTATAATAAAAAATAATTTAATTATATAGATATTATAAAATTATATTTCGTAAATTAATTATGAAAATAAAAGTAGTTTGGGGAAAAAGAGTACTCATGTTGAGGACTTGGACTTTCCCTTCTAATACTTCCTAGAAATGGAGGTAATATGACAATATTTTGAGACCATATTCTCAATGGGAAAACGTTTATTATAGGGGAAGGGTAAATGCGAAATTTTCAAGAGAAAACTGATTTCTTTGATAGGTCTTTAAGGGGTGCTGATAAGACCCTTCTATAAGTGGTGAGAATGACATTTTTGGAATAATAATAACTTCATATAAAGTGAGATTAGGTGAATCATGACATGTCACCTAAAAAATGTAAAATAATTTATTTTGGTATGAAATAAGGTCGTTAATACAACAACAACTCATTTTATAAAAAACATTAATCATGTTTTTAAGTCCATTACTCATAGAAATTTAACTTTTACCATTTTGGTTTTACCCTAGTAACTTGTCATTACCCAAGAAAATATATTTTTTTCCACAAAATATAATATTAATTATTAAATAATTTGAATATACTAATTAAAAATATGAAATCAATTTTATTATTTAAAATTTAAATTTATATGGATAATTAATTTTAATATTAGCAAATATAATATATAAAAACCTATTTTAGAAAAATTATATTTTTAAGCATAAAATATATGTGTAGGTAAAAGAAATTATTGTATTTTATTTTCTTGATAAAAATTGTTTTATTATATATAAAATAAAATAAATTTTATTTAAAATCAACCTAAACCCAAATTTTACCAAAATAATATTTAATTAAAATAAAATGGTAGAAATAGTTTCTTTATAAAATATAACTTTATTCATTAAAATATTATTCATAGGTTTTCTAAATTCTAAATAGTATTTTAAAATGAATATTTTTAATTATTAAATACATATTTTAGGAATTTTAATTTTTTATAAACTAATATATATTTCATATATAATGATAAAGTCATAAAAGTTATAGTTTTTTGTAAAACTAATTTACATTATTCAACTAAAATTCAGTTATTTTCAAAAAATCTCAAAACATATTCTTAATCTAGTTTAAACATGAAGAATATCATAATAATTTTTATTATAATTGTAAAACTTTAGAACTTATATTTTAAATTATAATATAAAAATATAATGAAAACTATTTTCAAAGGAAAATGACTTTTTAAAAATATTAACTATTCTTATTCTTATTTGTTATCAATTACTAATATAATTGTTCATAACATATTATTCATATTAAAAATATATTTTATCCAAAATATATTTTTTCATTTAAAGCACACATAAGATGAAAATATCTAAAAATGTTACATTTCAATGTATAAATCAGTCTTATTAGTTATTTATCTATACTAATTGAATTTTTATCAATGAAATGGTATTAAAAATAAACTTATTATATTAATAAATATATTTGATAATAAGCTTACATATAGTATTACCCATCAATTCAATAAGAATATTTTAAAGGTTATGTATTATTTCATGGTTCATTATGTTTCGGTGTCTCATTTATCACACACTATCAAAAATATTTTGTTTTTAAGGAATATATAATTTAAAATAATAGGGTGTTATATAGGTTTTTTTCTATATGGAAAAAATGAGTTAAAATAGTTTTAAATCAATAAAAAAATTGTTTCGTGAATCAAACAATGTTTATTCAAATAATAATTTGAGTTGATTGAAATGAAAATTATGTATTTCGAAGAAAGTATAATGTTTTCATAAGATAAAATTTCCCAGTATATTGGAAGGAATTTTGGAGACTTCATGAAATGTCAATGTCAGGTACCAGTGCTATAGAGATGGATCTTAGTTAATGATGTATAAACCAATCTAATTATTATTATATGAAAATAAAATTTATTTTATGAAAAAGTTTTATTATGAACTAAATGAGATTTTATACATGGTTTAAGATTTATTAAAAACTATATCATGTTTTCAAAGTAGAAAAAGAAAAAATTATTTTATCCAGAATTAAAAATTATAGATGATTATTAAAATATTAGTAATATGATTTTCCTAAAATCAATGTCTATATTAAACTATAAATTATTTTTATCACAAGTTTTATTGAAAACATAGAATTAAATTTATAATATAAATAAATAATTTATTTGTTTGATATTTTATTATTGGTTATAAATATTATTTCCTAAAATGAAGGAGTTTGTGTATCTTATCATAATATTATGAAGAGAATATATTTTATAAGAGTAATTTGGGAGAAATTGTGAACTATGAGAAGTTAAATGTTAATAAATAAATTATCACACCTATCAAAATACATAGCGAGTGGCATATAATTATCCTTAAATGTTTCGAGAATATTGGTAAAGGATTAAAATGTGATATATTATTTTTGAAAATGATCATAAGATGAAAATTTGATAGAATAATTCTAAAAAATTTATTATGAAAAATCACAATGTAATACACCTATATTTTATAGTATGTCACTTTAATATGTTTGATAGTGCATACAACATACAACATCGATCCTAAACAAACTACGAAACATAATTATATGACCATTATAAACATACGATAGAAATGAACGGTATGAATAGTATAAAATTAATTATGAAATGTATATATTAATTGCATATTAAATATTCATTTATTCATTCTGGGGAAATAAATACTCAATTTTTATTAAAGTTATTTTATGATTCAGAAATATGTTTTCTTACAAAATTATTTTTATTAATTTATTTTGAGGAAAATAAATCATTATTTTTTTGAATTTCAATAAATTATATTCTATAAATGGAATACCATTTTTAAATTATTATACCAAAATTATTTTTGGGTAAAATTATTATATTTTTCTAAAAAGATTTATTTTCTTCTAAATAGTGAAAAATATATTTTTTTATTGAAAACTATATTTTTCAGGAATTTAACAAGTTAAATATTGTTTTAAAATGATTTCAAACTAAAATTAGTAAAACTGTAATATTAATAATTTGAAATAAGTTAATTCGAATCAATTTTATGATTGAATTTTGTATGAAAACATTTTTATACATAAAATTACATTTTTTCTGAAAATTTGCATTTAATTTTGTGTTTAGATTTTTAATTAAATAATGTCACATATTGGTATTTAATTTAACAAAATTTATTCCTTATTTGTAATAATTTTGTTAACATATGATAAATAGGAATCTATTATTTTTTTTAATATGAATAGTAACTTTAGAAATTTTGTTCCCACAGTAATGGGTAAATCAGTTAATTAAAGGTAAAAAATTATAAGGACTAAAAAATAACCCTAAAACATGACTAACGTTTATTGGATTTTTAAATATCGTTAATAACCATCCAAAGTTATACTATATGGCCTTTTTTCATTTGAATGTGATTACGACCTTTATAATATCTTATATAAAGAAAATTTAAAAGTGTGACCCTCTTGTTTTTTAAAGTTATAAAACTAGAGGATATGTTTGATTATAATTAGTATTTTAATATATAAATTATTTATATTTTTTATAGTATTTTATGATTTATTTTTATTTAATAAATAATTACTATAAATTCTTACACAATGGTGATGCAGTAATTGTTCAATTAATTGAAAAATAGGAAATGATATTTAAAACATTAAAAGTGAAATAATTGGAGTGATTTATAGTGTTACACGAATTTTTTATTTTATTATGATATTTTTGTGATGTGTAAATTAATTATATTCAAAATGAAAATTTTTCATGATGTATTTGAAATCAAATTAAATGAATAGTGTAAAATTGACGACAATCATAATTTATCAAAATAATATTTGATTAATTTATTTAAAACTCAAAATAATATTATCTTCATACATATAAATTGGATATGGTTTAGTTCATCATCCATGGTCCATTTATGAGTCAGGTTCTATTAATAGTACATTATTAACGCTTTGTTTTTTAAATAGTTGTTATTGTGGTAAAGGTCAAAAAATGATTAACTAACAGGTTAATAAAAATGATATAGATTAAAATGATATAAAAACTTGTCTAAAGTTCATTGGATGATATTATTTCATCCATAGACACATTTAAATCTAATATTTGGACCCTTTTGAAGTATTTTCTCAATAATGGTCATGTTATATTTTAATGTTTTAACAAATTCCAAAAGTGGCTCTCGCCCTAATTTTTTATGGACTCTCATTCCGTCTCTTCTATACCCAATTTTGAGAAACCTAGATCAGTTAATAACTGATCATTAATTATATAAAATACTTATCCAAGTTTCGGTGGTTAGTTTCTTCCAAAATTATCAACCTTAAGTTTCTTAAGAAAGGATCTATTAAAGGTATCTCTAAGAATAGGTAATTGTCATACCCGACCACTTCGAATTTGTTTATTCTTATAATTCATATAAATCAATTTAATTTATTATAAAAAATAAATTAAATATAATAAATATACTATAATTTAATTATAATTATGACACCACCCTTACCCACCCTCTATCCTGTCAAATAGAAAGTAAAACTATCGCTCGTGCATACGTACGGATTATGTCTCCACATAGTGATACAATTACTTTTTCATTAACATCTATTTTGTATAGATAATTATGAATATTTTAATATTTATAAATTATATTTATAAAATTATAGTACTTTAAAAGTAATAATATTGTATATACATTCTTAGCTTGCAATTTGTTGGAAAATGATGACATCGCTCATGCGTACATGTGGACAACCACCTCTATTAAGTGATGTGATTCATTTTTCATTTATATTTTACATGGATACTAATAAATATAGATTTTATGAATATATATAATTTAAATGATATAAAATTTATTTTTTAAAGGTGAATTATTATTTACCTTTCTTTTGTTCCATCCGTTGAAATGTGAAAGTAGTGTTCATGCTTACGTACGGCCTACCGTCTCCATAGATAGTGTAAATCATTTTCTAGCACTACATTTTACAGAATAATGTAATTAAATATATGATTAATATATATTATATTTATAAAATTATTAAAATTTTGGATATAATACAACTATAATAAAACTATGAGTATCGAAACTACTCAACCAAAACATACATGAAAAATGAAGTAGTTATTAACTGAAACTATGATTTTTACAATGAATTGTTAATAAATGGTTGTAAAATACTATAATTAAGTAATAAAAGTAATTATATATATTATTATGGTTCTATAATATATTTATTAAAAATATATAGTTATTATATAGGTGGTTTTGTCACATATAAAGAAAAAACAGTACCGGGGTAAGGGTTCATTTCATAATATCAACATTATTCAGAATTTTTTATGATTAAGTACCAACTAGGGGAATATTTTCATAAAAAATGGTTTTAGAGGTATATTAATGTCATTTTTCAAACGAGGTACTTTTTAAACATTTTACAATAGTGTGAATAGAATTTTTTTTAACTTGTACTAAATTATTATAATTTACCACTTTCATGACTAATCATTTCATTTAATCATATTATACAAGTTTACAAGGTTATTTTCAAAAAAAAATTCCCTTTACTAATGCATAGTTTTTTTAAGAAGTGATTTCAAAGTAAAAACTTGTATTTTCTCAAGTGTTTTCAAATAATAATTTTAATTTATTTCCATATATTTCAGTATATTTTGATTAATATTATTAATTATTGTGTTTATTGTCTTATGATACCGTATACCATATTTTTCTTGATGGTTTAAGACCAGTTTGACATGGGATTTATTATTTTTAGACCATTCACCATATTACTCTTTATAGTTTATGATTATGTTTATTGGCTGGGTTAATTATAAAAATTTCATATAATATCTTCTATATAAATGTTTTTATTTATCACATTTTATCAATTTCATTTGATGGATTCAATGGACTTTGTATGTTATGGTTGGTGACCTCTATTTCTTATCAATGTATAAGTGGGTATCATGATAAAATATAGCTTTGGTATTGGTTGGGCCTATGTAAGATGCCTTGGAATGAGGTCTCAATGAATTATTTATGATGTATTACATTATGAATTTACTCATTATGTGAATAATAATTTTATTTTAATGTGATTATGTTATTATTTATGATATCCATGTATAATTTTCAAGATCATGTGATTATTTATATGGAATTATTTAATCAACATTTATTCCTTCCATATTATTCTTTATATTTATATTATTGATTAAATGGAATGTGTTTTTAGATATTTAACTTTCGAAAATGTTTATTCCTTATTCATTTTAGCTTCTAATATACTCATACCCTTATTTTTCATCAATGCTTACTCATTTCCTATGTTTATTTTTTCCAATGATGACAGGAAGTGTATTATGCTTGACATGTAGGGATATACTGAAGGAAATAATGGTGAAAAAGAAAATATTATGTTATGTTATGTTTGAAAATCAAATGTAATATTTAACTTTGTATTTAGTTTTCCATGATTACTAAACAATTCGGTCCCTTGCGATGTGATTGCTTTTAACCAGTGTGAATGTAATAATATAACCACTAAATCTATGATATTGGGGTTGGTGTATTTATTTTTGGTATTATAGAAGGTGTATTAGAAACCTTGGGAACTAGATTTAGTAAAAAAATAAATTAGGTAACGTAACCCTATGGCATAATTTGAAAATATTCCTAAAGAAACCAAGTTTGTGATTCTGAGTTTAGTTGTACATAAATTTTCAATATATGTAAAGTGTTTCACTAGTTTTTAAATTATATTTTATGATTTATAATCTAATCGAGTGTAAGAAATTGGTTATAAATGGTTCTTATGGGAAGGAATAGAAACTGCATCAATGCATGTATTCTTATAGGGATTTCCCTCCTAGAAAAGATAGTGAAGCTAGGGATGGAGTTGTAGCTGGAGATGAACAAATTATAACTATATTTGGGAATCTAATTCTAATTATGCGCAATAATCTTTCCCATATAGATAATCCTTATGATCAACAATGTGGTGTAACAATGATCAAATATTTGATTCATCTACATGCTCCATCATTCAATGGAACTATTAATCCATTGGTAGCTAAACAATAGAAAAATTACTTAAAGAATATATTTTTTTCTTTGGGAATTAATGAAAGGGATAAGGTTGTTATGGTAGTTTTTCATATATTAGGGGATATAGATCAGTTTTGGTCATTGATTCAAAAAAAATGGATGAGGAGGAAATATCAATCACTTAATGGTTTGATTTAAAGGAACTTTTTGTATAAAATTTTTTCCTCATGAACATCAAGAAGGTATGGAGAGAAAATTACTAAATATAATAAAAAAGGAATATGAAAATGTTGATAAGTATGAAGCCAACATTACAAGGCTATAAAAGAAAGATACAGACTACATATGCAATATAAATAGAAATATTGACTATTTTTTTGATTGGATTAATCCAATCCTTCAAAGGAAACTATTATCTTAGATAGTTTCATCATATGAGTTTATAATATAATGTCCTATCAAGATTGAGAAATAATTCTCCAAATATTATTGATTTGAAATATATAATGATTATAAGAGTGTTTTTTAGCACTCCAGATGAAAAAATTCGACAATGGGGAAGAATATATGGGTGGAATTTCCAAATTAAAATAAATGTCGAAGGAAACTCTTAAGAACATGCTTAATGGAAAAGGGAGTTTTTTATAAGTGTAGAAAGAAAGGCTTCTAGCACCTTCATTGATGGGACTATAATAATGTTTACAATGTTCAATGCTTTAACTATAAATAGATGGGACACTATGAAAATTATTGTCCAAGGTGTCAATGGAACTTCCAGAAAGAAATTTCCAAGTGATAAAGTCCAATATTATATGATCTCAACATTTGAGGTTGAACTTTATGATGATTTATTGGAAGGTTATTTAATCATATCCTCATATTTAACCAACTATTTTTTTGTATTTTGGATCATTACATTCTTTTATATCATATATTTTTTCAAAACAAATATTCCTTTTCACCTTAATAAGGGATTTATGAGTGAAAATTTCAAGTGGAAGTCTCTTCACAAAAATACATGTTATTTAGTTCCCATTATGACACATAAATGTTACTTATTTTATAACATTAATATTATCCCCATGGTGTAGTTTTATATAATTCTTTTTATGGACTAGGTTTCAAAATGTAATGAGAATTGTTTTGGAAAAGATAATGAAATTTAGATTCATTACAATGATTTGGAATTTCTTATTTATATAGGGGGGACATTGATGTATTCATTAATAGATTACATCGAAATCCACCAGAGTGTGAGTTTTAGTTTTACATTTATTTAATCCATGATGAAATACCTATATCAAAGACACCTATAGAATGGACATTGTGAAATTGGTGTAATTGTTGAAACAACTAAATGATTTGTGTAATAAGGTACTTATAGGCACTTTTATTTCACCTTTGGGAGCCACAATTGATTTCATTAAGAATAAATATGGATCTATGAGACTGTGAATTTATTATAGGAATATAAATGCTATCATGATAAAGAAAAAATAACCTCAAACTCAAATTCATGTCTTATTAGATCAACATCCTGATGTTTGATATATTTCAAATATTGATCATCCTTTTGGATATCGTCAATTGTGAGTAAAGAAGGAATATATTACAAAAATAACATTTCAAATGAGGTTTGGAGATTACAATTTCATAGTAATTCCATTTAGGCTGACTAATGAAACTTCAGTTATCATGGATCTAATTAATAGAGCATACAAGGAATATCTTAATGATATTTTCATTGTACTTATTGATGATAATCTGGTGTACTATAATATTTATGTGGGCCATGAGAATAACTTTTGGATCATTCTTCATACTCCTATAAGAAAAGAGTTATATGGAAATTTTTGAAATTGTGAATTATGGCTTCAAAATGTTTATTTTCATAGCCATATTCCTCCCATGATATAATCTTAGTTCATCCTATGAAAACGAAGGCAGTCTAAGAGTGGCCTACCCCAATGAACCTAACTAAGAATCTAGTGGGTTAATATCAGTGAATCATTCAAAACTTTTCAAGATTTTCTAACCTATTTACCATGGTTACTCATATAGGGGTTGTTTTTTAGGGAAAAATGAATGTGAAGAATGTTTAGATGAATTGGGGAGGTTATTGGTGAGTTCTTCTGTTTTTAATCTACTACCATAAAATGATAGATTTTATATATATATTGAATCATCGAAGAAGGTACTTGGTTTTATCTTTATGTGAAAATATAATGTTATTTCCTATGCATCCATAAAGTTAAAGAATCATGAATAGAACTATTCCACTTCTGATCTTGATCTAGTAGCCCTAATCAATACTTTGATGATATGGAGAAATTATCTCTTTGGTGAATGATATGAGTTATAAAGTTACCATATGAGCGTAAAATATATATTTTCATTGAATGATCTCAACATGAGTAAAATATTATGGCACGAGTTACAAAAGGATTATGATTTCTCAATTCACTACCACCAATTGAAGGGAAATAATTAGTAGAAGCATTGACCATAATGGATTATAGAGTTATGAACAAATAGTGGATAGAAAGGGATCTTATGTTAACGGATTTAAAAAGGATGGATTTATGAATTATCAAGGAAGGTGAAACATCACTCCCTTTTCAAATTATTTTCAAACCATCTTTATTGTAGAAGAAAAACTTTCTTAGAATGATTATAGTAATTTTTAATAGAATACTAAAACCCTAAATGATAGGAAATTTGAGTACTTCATATATGCATGTGGACTTATAAAATTTAGAAAGAAATTTTTTTTCTATCTATAACTAAAATAAAGAAGGAATTGTTGGATTATTTTCATAGCATGAATTTCCATATACACCCTAGCAGCATCATGATGTACAAATATTTGTAGGAACATTTTTGGTGGGATATTATGAAGTGTAAAATTGCTATGTATGTGTCAATATATTATGATTTTAAATTGGTGAAGGATAATTGAAAACATCTTAGAGATTCATGAAACCTCTACCAAATTCTATATATAAATGGAATGAAATTACTATGAACTTTTTAATTATATTTCCAATGACTCCTAGAAAACATTATTTGATATGTGTAATTGTTGATAAACATACCAAATCTACTCATTTCCTCACTATAAAATAAAATTTTCCACTAAAAACCATGTATAACACTATATTTACATTGTTTTATGAAATCATGGATAACCTATTTCAATTGTGTCTGATCATGATCCAGATTTACATTGAAATGATTGAAAATCATTCCGAAGGATATGGATACAGAGATTCATTTGAGCACAATTTATCATCATGAAACTAATAACCAGTAAAAAAAGAATATCTTAACATTATAAGGCATTTGAATGTCATTATAACTTGACTTTAAAGGTATGTGGGATCATTATTTACCTTTAGTAGATTTTTCCTATAATAATATCTTCTATTCAAGTATTCAAATTGTGTCGTATGAACTAATATAAAGTAATAGATGTCATAGTCCAACACATTGGGATGAATTTGGTGAAATGAATAATGTAGGACTATAAACTGAGGAGGAGAAAATGGTAAAGGAAAATAATATTCAACCCTATATCAAAGTATCTCAAAGTAGGATAAAGAGATTATCTGATAACATTAGGCATGATTTGGAATTTCAATTGGGATATTAGTATTTCATGAAGATATATCCATTGATTGGGGTTATAGGAATATGTAAGAAATGAAAATTAATCCCTAGGTACAACAAAACTTTTTAAATCTAATAATTAATTTGATTTGAGGCTTTCCATTTAGAAATATCTCATAACCTTTCAAAAGTAAACGAGTTGTTCCAAATATCTTGGTTATGTTATTAAATGAAATACCTTATGCATGTTCTAACTTCTAAATAAAGAAAATTATAAAAACAATTATCTTACTATGAGGAGAAAATCAAGATTATGGACACTGGATTACAAGTGTTGTTCAATCAGAAGACTTGGCTGGTAAGTGTACTTTGTAAAAATCACATGAGAGAAGAGGCCATGTGGGAACCTATTGAAATTATGATAAAGAACTACCCAAATCTATTAATGAGGTGAAACTATGAAAATTTCAACTATATAATTTTTTTAAAAGTTTTATGAATGTAACACTTCAGGATTTTATAGTATGTCTCTTAAATCTGTTTGATCGTGTATACAACATGTAACATTGAGGCTAAAAAAACCATTAAATATTATTATATGAACTTTATAACATAGTTGTTGAAATGGTGGGTATGAATAGTATTAACTGAATTATGAAATATATATAAAGGACCCAATAAACAAAATATTCATTGATTAATTCTTATAAAATAAGTACTCAATTGTCAATAATGTTATTTTACCCTTCAAAAATATGTTTTCTTCAAAAATAATTTTTATTAATTTTTGTGATAATATATTATAATTAATTTTATGAACTTACATAAATTACATTTTTTAAAAATAATATAGTTTTTTAAATCATCATACTAAAATTATCTTAGAGTGAAATTTTTTTATTTTTCTTAAAATATTGATTTTCCGGTGAATTGTGGAAAATACTAATTTTATTGAAAGCTATAATATATTTTTGGGAATTTATGAAGTTCAATTTAATTTAAAATTCATTTCAAAGTAAAATTAGTTCCATTAAATAATCAATAATTCAACTATGTTTATTTGAATAAATTTTATGATATACATTATATTAGAATTATTTTTATACATAAAACAACATGTTTTCTTAAAAACTCATTCATTTTACTTTTTGATGTAAAATTAATTTCATCAATTTATATGTATTTAATTTTATACAATTTATTCCATATTTTGAATCAAAAGGATTGAATTTGGTAAATAGATTCCTCTTATTTTTTTAGTATGAATAGTAGCATTAATAATTTGGTTGTCATGATAATGGGTAGATCTGGTAATTAATGTTACGAATAAAATGATAAGCACTAAAAATGACCCTAACACTTACGTTAATTTTATTGGTTGGTTATTTCTCATACCTAAGCATCCAAAGGACGAATATATGGCCTTTTTCTATTGATATTTTATTATGACCACTATAATATTTTAAATAATGAAAAGTTAAAAATTTCACACTCTTATTTTGAATAACAATAATATTTTATCATGGAGATGATTAGATGATATGTTTAGTTATAAATAGAATTTTAAAATATAAATTATTTATCTTCATCATGGTATTTATTTTTTTTTTCATTTTTAGTGAACAAATAATTACCAAAAAATCTTAAACATCGCTAATCCAATAATTATTCAATGAATATAAATATAAAATAAATGATATTACAAATATTACAAATGATGAAATTTGATTGATTTATAATGTTACATGAATTTTTTAGATTACTATGACATATCATTGATTTTTAAATAAATTATATTTGAAATCCAAATTTGTCGTAATGTATTTGAAGTCAAATAAAATGAATAGTGAAAATCGACAATAAGGACAATTTATCAAAATAATATTTTATTAATTTATTTAGAATTCCTAAAAATATTATATACATCCATATGAATTGAATGTTTTGTAAAAAAACCATCCATTATAAATTAATTACTCACTTCCCCATTTATTGTATTATTATTAACTCTTTTTGATTAAAATAGTGGTTGTCACGGTTATTGTCAAAAATGAGTAACCAAGGGGTTAGTCCAAAATATAGGAAATAAAATGATATAAAAACTTTTATAAATTTCATTGTATGGTTTAATATTATCCATGTATACATTTTATTCTAATTAATGACCATTTGGAAGAATTTCTCCCATGAATAGTTCTTTTATATTTTAATTTTTAAGAAAATCCAAAACTTATCCTCAACTCAATAAAAAAAGGACACCCATTTCATAACTTATTTAAACAACATTGAGAAACCTAGATCAAAAACTTCATACAAAGTTTTCTTCTAAATATCCTTATACACGTTTTGGGGGTTCTTGTCTCCCTAAAATACAAAAAATCAGTTCCATAAGAGGATATCTAAATAAGGTCTCTCGAAAAAGTGGTAAATGTCTTCCCATACGTCTTTCAAATTATTTCATATTATAACGTTTATAGATATATTTAATTTTCATGAAAATGATAAATTGAGTATCCTAAATATAATATTATTTTATTAGTATTATCAAACCACCATTACCCACCCTTTATCTCATAAAAAGAGAAGTTAATGTTCTACTCGTGTATGCGTATAACTTACCATCACAACGTAGAAATGAAATTCATTTTTCATTACCATATTTTATAGATTAGAATTTTTAGTTGTTTAATATTTATATATATGATATTTATAACATAAATATTCTTATATAATGATAATATCAAATCAACCTTCATATATTCTAATATGTTGGAAAATGATAACATCGCTTGTGCGTACATGTGAACTACCACCACAAAGAAGTGAGGTGACTCATTTATCATTTCAATTTTAATTGGATGGTAATAATGATGGATTTGATAAATTTATATGATTTTTATGATATATTAATTATTCTATAAATCTTAAATATTACTTTCCTTTTTTACCATCAATCAAAAATTGAAAACAACATTTATGCATACGTACGGCCTACCATCTCTATGAACGGTGTAATTCATTTTCTATCTATAGAAATTATGGATTAATATAAATATTTATATATAATGAATACGTCTTATATTAATATAATTATTAAAATTATAGATATTATTTAATCATAATCAATAAGAAAGGATCAAAACTACCAAACCCGAACATACATGAAAAAGAAAATAGTTATTACCTGAAATAGTGATTTTAATAAAGAATTGTTAATTAACATGTGTTAAATGATTATAAGTCATAAATGATATTATATATATATATATATATTATGGTTCTACTATATATTTTTAATATATTTATATATATATATATATTTATTATATAGTATTTTCAAACACATACAATGGAAATTGGACCTCAGGTAAGGGTTTATTTCACAATATCATCGTTATTTGGGATTATTTTTTATTAAGTCCTCAGTGGGGAATATTTTTATTTCATATACATATTTTCATTAAAAAATTTCCAACAATATTTCTATTATTCTCCAATTATTTATTAATGAATTTTTTACAAATGTTTTTATTTTTATAAAATTGTTTGAATGGAATATTCTTATCATTTTACAAATGATGTACTTTTAAATAGTTTTACAACGGTATAAATGGAATGTTTTTTCATCTTTTACAGAATAAGTGTAATTTTCTATAGTCATAACTAATCTTCACATTAAAGTTTAATTTTCTATTTTACGAGTTTTGTTTTTGTAATGACATATGTTTTGAACTGGACAAAAACTCCAAGGAAATTTGAACTTTTGGCTTTTAATAGATGGGACATTTTTAAAATAGAGCTTAAAAACATAATTTTGAGACAAACCATGTGAGCTAATTTCTTAATGAATGGGTTCTGCACGGTTGGTATACAGTTTGGCCATGTCGTCTGGCCAAACAATGAGACTCAGTTTTTAGGGTAAATTTATGAATTTTCACTTAATAAAACATAAAATATTTCATCCTCTTTACTTTCTCTCATTTCTAGTGTGAGGCTTCCTCCTCCTCCTCATTGAGCTATCCTCCTCACGATTCTAAAAATCAATGGATCTCCTCTACCATTTTTCTGAGTCAAGCATCATCAGTATCCATGGATCTGTATTGGTAAGCTATTGATTGATTTTTTATCATTACTTATCTAATCATATCTTGAAAGTGTTATCAATGTTCTAGCTCATTTGCTCTATTTTCAAGGAAAATGTATGTTTCTTATATTTCATCCAAATTGGTACAAATCAAATCTTGATATAGGATGACTAGATCATACATGGAATAACCTAGGTGTTTTATGTCTTTTTCTTCAAGATTTCATCTTTTGTGAATAGTTTCATTGTTCAACACTCCAAACTTTTCCATGCATTTATTTATAGTTGGTTCCTTCATATGAAATTGATCATCGCACATTGTAATACACTTGTTGATTTTTGTTGCGTTGTTTTAGGATTTCAACATCAATAATAATACCCCTTTGGATGCACTGGCTTGATGTTCCTTTTGATAATTAATTTTTTATGATGCTTGGAACTACTTTAAACCATTTTTATGGGACTATAAATAAAATTTCCTTTATGTGAACTTGTATGAATCATAATGGAACCTTATAGATTCCATTTGAACCCTTATATATATGTTACCATGTGTGGTGGTTCTCTTAAATTTTTTATTTTTCTGAATTGAGGCATTCCTTTGGAATGTAAGTTTAAAGAAGTTAAAAAAATTGTTAATGAAACAATGTCATGTTTTTTTAATAAAACCCATCAGATGAGGTGTGTTGTCTTCTAAACTAAAAAGTAGTGATTATTTGTCTAAATCATCCTCTTTTTTCTAGAATTTGTGTTTACCTATTATTTGAAGACATGGTTTAGTATATTGAATTTTTGAGAAATGGTCTTTATTGAAATTATAAAATAAATTTCCCCCTTCAACAAATATTAAATGGGAATGATTCACCTCCTATGTCTATGACTTGGTCTGACCTATAAAGGTAATTACCCATGTAGGTAATTGACTAAATGAAAAGATAACCTTCTAAGTATCTCTTTGAGATTTGTAATTGAATTTTCATGTTTTTTTAAATTAAATGACATGTATTTATATGAATATATTTCTCATAATTGATAGAATTACTTGAATTTTTTAAATGATATGTCTTGATTATATTAAATGGAATGCTTTTGGATTGATTGTATGCTTATATTCTATTGAATGGTTTAATTTAAATGAAACTGAATTGGGTGGTACGACCATGCCTCTTTTATTAAATAAATAAGCATGCCTTATATGAATTGTTATAATTGTAATGCCCTTGATCAAATTAGGTTATAAAAAATCA
Source organism: Viscum album (assembly GCA_963277665.1). Classification (NCBI taxonomy): domain Eukaryota; kingdom Viridiplantae; phylum Streptophyta; class Magnoliopsida; order Santalales; family Viscaceae; genus Viscum; species Viscum album. Next base: position 1,319,636,191 of record OY728166.1, read on the forward strand.
AAGCATCAGATTCATTTCCTCATGGATTGTTTTATAAATAGGTTGATGCCTTTATATGGGCTCAATAAATGCAAGTCATGGGATGTATTTCATCCTGTCAATTTATTATAAATATTATTATGCCTTATAAAAAGGATTTGGAATGATGTTAAGGGTTCTGTTGAGTATGGTTACACTATTCTCCCTTATATCTTGTGTTGAGTAGGGTATGTCACTCCAATGATAGTATATGGGGGATGAGATTTTCACACCATGTTCTGTGATTAAAGTGTTACCATGGTGGCTAACTTTCCATCTTGAGTGTTTTAGCATGAATTATATCTCTCTTTTGGGATGCAGGTAATGTACCCTATTTCTTGATCTTTTAGGCTCATTTAGACTGGTTATGGATGTCTGAGTTAGACCATGGTCTATCCAGCACTAGTATTCTATGTATAGGTCCACTTATATCCGCACATATTTTTTACATATTCTTGGATGTAATATATTACTATATTATATACATATGTTATTAATATATATGTATGGGAACCACTTAGAAATTTATTCCAAATATGAGCCAAAGAAGATATAGTCGGCAGGTGTCCCTTTGAAAGTTAGGCAGGTTGTTGTTTATTTATTTAACACTACTTGTTTATATTTCCTCCTATACCTGCCCACTACTTTACATTATATTTCATAGATTGGATTTATTTGTAGACATCATGGGAGGGAACCTAATGGTATTTATATCTCACACCCTCCCCGGGCCACCATTGCACCGGGGTACCCGAGTAAACATTATGTTCATAGGACCATGGTCTATTTTATTTAGATATATTCTTGTAATTGGTAGTTAGGGGCACAGGACTGAGCTGGAGCTTGGGATGCTCGTGGAGATTTCCCTTTGGGGCCATGTTGTCTTTCCTTTATTGTTGTAATGTAATGGATCTTGTATCATGCAACTTTAATACTATTTTATTCTATTTAACATCATCAAGAAATGAATTCACCTATTTTATATTGGAATCAAACAACATTTATTCATATATTATATTATTCTATCACTATATTCTTTTAATTTATTATTAATTCTGATGTTGACTGAAATTTACATTCTAATTTACCATTGTGCTACTCTGATAATGAAGGTATTGTCTCCCCAGTATCACCTCCTTACACCCTTGCTACTAGTCAGTAGCCTCTAGCGTACTAGGAGGTGTGCTTGAGGCCATGTCACCCACCGGTCTGGCTACCACCTTAGTAGTCAGTCAGGAAAATATGTTACAAACTGGTATCAGAGGTTGTTTTATTTCCATTGTCTTGCTATTTTGAGTTGGTAGATAGGAGACGAGGAATGTGTTGGTGATTGGTAAAGAGTTGTGTATGGGACTGATTAACCTTCCCATGGGGAAATTCTATGTGTCCTAGGGAGGGATTAATGATCATGTTTTTTTATTATAGTTTATTATGATTTCACCTTGAGTGACTGGTGTACTATCCACTACTTATTGAATTATAAATTTTATGGTATCTTATCCTTATCTTGGTATAGTAGGGATGAATCATCTCATGCATCAGGATTGGCACATAGAAATTTTCATGCCATGCATATTCCACACCATGTATTAGAATTTATAGGATTCTTGATATTTTAGATTGTGTTCCTTGAGTGTTATGCCAAGTTTTTGTTTAATTTTACATTCCTGGTTGTATAAAATTCTTAGTTATTAACCTATTTAGGTAATTATTAGAATTCCTGTTATATATTATTCCATGTTCTTTTTTACATTAGTATTCTTTTTTGTAAAATATTATTAGAATATGATATATCATGTTGCACATTTATTTAGCATGTTTAAAATGTATATGTTATTATTATGGGTTTATATAATTTCCCCAATTATATTTCTTATATTGACTTGAATATTCAATTTTGATATGTGTAAATGATTTAAATGGAAAAATTCGTTGGTTTCGATTAAATGGGATCCAATTTTCAATTTTAGGTCGTATGGGTACCTTATTATTGGGAAAAGTTACCTCGTATACTCGAACCATCTTTTGAGCTTTATGCATGTTTAGAAATTGTTGTTGAAAATATATAGGCCGGTATAATTTAAATTTTAAAGTGAAATTATTTTAGTTAATGGGAGCCAAATTCTATCTTGTAATGTGTATCGATGATTCATGGACTGGTAGATGGTCACCCGTATAACTGAACCATGATATATGAGAATGTGATATTTTTAAATGGTTTAAATGTAAAGGCTATTTAATTTTAATCTGGAATATTTTTTCTTTTTTTTGGCTTCTAAATATATTAATTCGTCTTAATAAACCATATGACATTTTCCAAAACAAAAAACCGGACACAAGTATGTCATTTAGGGAATTTTTCTTATGATATAACCCTCTGTCGGTGTTTTAAAAATTTAATAATTTAACAATTTCAATTAGGTATCATCATGATGGACCCAGGTTGGTTAAATTGTACCCTCGTAGGTCACCTTATCTACTACAACATACTATTCTTAAAAATAAATTTATATGAAAAATTTTGCAATTATGAAGGGATTTAAATAAATGGTTAATGTATTAAAAAAATATTTGATAAGACTTTCATGTTATTCCTTGTTATCCTAATTACATCTGGTGCCAAATATTTTGTTTTATAAATGGTACCTAATGTTCTTTTTGGAGATTGTAAATGTTTAAAGAATGACATGAATAGGTGTAATGGTCTTTAGCAGGAACCATAGGTGGTGTCCTTTATTTAGACCATCATGTAAGGGTAGTTTAAATATCTCTTTGAGTATCCTTGTAACGGATAGGTGCATGTTTTATGTAGTCCCTTTTCTTGTTAACAATCGCTTAAATGATAGGCATAGGGCCTAGTGAAATATGTTGGCATGACCTAGTGATAGGGTCCACATTTTTTATTTTTTAAGGGGAAATACCATGGTATGTAGAAACATTAGATATTAAAATTATTAATTTATGCTATAAGTTCTAGCATTTGGGGTGATTCGGGTTTCATTGTTCCTAGTATAACTCATAGCTTCTAAATCACACCCACGTTCAGATGGGTGGTCATGTTTTTTCTGAACCCTTTCTATTGGAATAAGTATAGAGTAATTCTTTGTTTCATCTAGTTAGACATTACTCGGGCATGGTCAGCCACTTCATAGGTCACATGACCCTTCATTTTCTTTAGTGAGGACGAATTGGAATGTAATCATCTAGGTTAAAGATCATATGGGGACGTATGACTTTGGGTTAAACCTATTGTACAACTATCTGATACTTGAATGCATAAGGTGGACAACCAATGGACAGTACCAAGGATGTTCCATCTTTTTTCTGAAACCATGGCATAGTATGCCTTCACGTATGAAGTAATCATCAGGTGTTAAATGATGTAACACACTGGTTGATTTTGGTGAACTTATTGAGCCTTGTGTTGTTGGGTACATTCTTGGGTCATCTATTTAGTAGAGTGACCTAGGAATTGAAGAATACATTTTATCCCCATGGTTAGTATGATATTCCAAGATGATTTGGTGTTTTGACACACTGGTCAAGTTAGTTTTATCATTCTTTGAATGCTTTGACATGTGTGAGTGTGACTCGAGGAGTGTCACACATTTGTTAACGGTGGTTTGGATCTAGTGTTCTTTTGAGTGATTGGTTTTTCTCTTTTTTTGGAATGTAGAATCCTACTACATTAGGGAGTGTCAAGTCAGTTCTAGTGGTTATGTTCCCTTCCATGTACAAGGATCGTAACTAAAGAAGACCATGGGGAAATAGTCAGTTTTTCTCAAATTACGTTTGATTTTTAAAGATCAAAATCATGGAGATGCTTTCTTGGAAACATGGATTTGATGTGGTTGTATATTTATAAAACCCTTGATAAACATTATTGGTCATCAATAGACTTCATTTGGTATGCATGAAGGATCATGTAATTCCTCAGGTGGTGAAGTCTAGTGATCAGTTTGTGATGATGCTTCGGCAGTTGAAGCCCAGCTTCTTTCAAGGGAATTCAACCAGTACTGGTTCAAATGATTTTATTTGTAATCATAGAACTCCTCTTAGTGTACTCTTATAAAATAGATAAATATTTCCCCTCTATTAATATTTCCCTTTATTCACTAATATAGTGTTTTTCTTATTCCACACTAATGTTTTTAAAGCAATCAAGTGGGTTTTGGTGCTTAATCCGAGTGCGTGAGGGATGCATGGTTTTCTTATCGAGGCTTTCTTAGTCCTAAGTGATACTTGGATTCCAAATTAAGTCCATATTGGATGGACTTTTGGATTCCATTCATCTTCCTTTGACTTGACCATAGGGAGGATGATGATCTAGTCTCAGTTAATTACCAGATGTGGATGTAGTGGCCTTATACCGACATATCACTTCTAAACATGGTGTATGGACTGACTTAGGTTAGTTCCTTAGACTCCAGTTAAATTAATATAAGGTTATCTAGGAATTTCGATTGGGATTAAAGGCTCTATTTTAAGGGTAACGATTCAAGTGGGATGGATCAGGGTTACACCCTTGTTCGCACTAAGATATGACATAGTGAATGGTTAGATGATGGTTTAACCAAGGAGCATCATTGGAAGTTGGGTATGAGTTTTGGAGAATGTGTACATTCTAAACATAAAATTACTTAGAGGAATACATTGCAATTCTATTTGTAATATATCGATCGTCCGAGATAAGAGTCTTGGAAGTGGTCTGTCAGAGGTTCCTCGACTTATTCTCCTTCTTGTTCGATGTTTTTGGGATGAAGATAAATTTTAAGAACATTATCAGGATAAGGCTGATATGGTATGAAGGTCAGTGAGGTCTTTCAATGTAAATGTGTGTGATAGGTTTCTATTAGGTTGACTAGGATTCGACTGTTTCTCTCAGTGAGGTCTCTTCTATGTGCTCAGATGTAATAGTGTTATTCCTTTCAACAAAAACACACTAAGAGCATTATTAAACTACTTAGGGTGTGATTATAATGATAGAGGTACTCTGGTTTCAGAATTTTCCCTTTCTATTGTAAAATCATATGGTGTGGAGAAACTATGGATAGTTTTTTAAAAACATGATGATGTGATAGTTTCTCTAGATAAATGGGATTAAGAATGCTTTATCTTGGTGTTTCGATTAGAAAATGTGCATTTTCTCTAGTTTTGATTGATTAAGTGTTGTATGATTAATGAATTCTTAGAGGTGTGTTGTGTTCTTGGAAATGAAATATATATATTTGAATGAGACTTAAAAAACCTTGTAGGTTGGTTGATGTTTCTTTTATTCCCTGAGGATTCTCAGGAATGGGATGTTCTAAGGAGGGGAGGTTGTAACAAACCATGTTTTGAACTGGATGAAAATCCAAGGAAATTTTAACTTTTGGCATTAACAAGATGTTCTATTTTTAAAACTAATCGTAGAAACATAATTATGAGATTTGGAACACTTTAATGTGTTTTTTTACTTGTGTAAAGGCCTGAGAGGTTTCTATGGTGTCTCGTTTAGTTTTGGGAGCATCGGGGCTAGAAATATCAATCTTTGTTGGGTCAGTAAAGGGTGCAGAGTTTGTCTAAAACCGTGTAGCCCCTTAATAGTAAACTATGTGGCTTCATTAGATGAAAAGAAAATGCACTCATGGTCTGAACATGATTTACACAAACTATACTTCAATCTCATATGGTTAGTTCCATTTAGTTAGTACCCTCACACTATTCACTACACGATTAGTGTATGGTTAGGAAAACCATGTAGGACAATCCATGTGAGGTAATAACTTAATGAATGGGTGTCATGTGGTTGGATCATGGTTTGGTTAAACTATGCTGCAAAATCGTGAGACCTGGTTTTTAGGATAAATTTACCATTTTTCCCTTAAAGACACTTAAATATTTTCTCCTCCTTCCATTCTCTCATTTCCAGTGTGAGGTTTCCTCCTCCTTATTGATCTTCTCTCCTCCTCCATATTCTAAGAACCAATGGATATCCTCAATAGATTTTATGAATCAAGAATTGTTGCTCTCCATGGATCCATATTGGTAAGCTCTTGATTCATTTTTATCATTATTAATTTAATCTTCTCTCAACAAAGTTATCAAGTTGCAATCTCATTTTCCCTATTTTCAAGGAAAAGTTATATTTCTTCAATTTTATCCAAACTGAACCAAATAAAATCTTGATATTGTACAAGTAGATCATCCATGGTATACATTAGGTGTTCTATAGATTTTTCTTCAAGTTCCATCTTTTTGTGAATAATATCATTGAGCTACATGTCGGTCTTTGTTGTGCATTGCTTTATTGTCGGTTCCTTCATATTAAATTGATCATCACACCTAGTAATACACTTATTAATTATTTTTGTGTTGTTTTAGGATGTCAACCTCAATATGGATACCCCTTTGGGTGTGCTGCCTTGATTTTTATTTTTATAATTATTTTTTTAAAATTATCAGGACACCTTCTAAGCATTAATATTAGACTATAAGTGGAATTTCCCATGTAAATTTTTTTCTAAATAATAATGGACACTTATGAATTCCATTTGAACCCTTATATTTGTTTTTCATGTGTAGTGGTTGTTTTACATATTTCTTTTGATGAATTGAGACTTGAATTTAGAATATCTATTTATTGATGTTAGAAGATTTGTTAATGAAAAAATACCATGTTCTTATAACAAAACCCCCCATATATAGTGCAATGTCTTCTAAACTAAAAACATGTGATTGGCTATCTAAATCATGATTGAATTTCTGTCATTGGTGTTTACTTATGCTTTGATGACACTGTTTGTTATATGGAATGATTGATACAAGGTCTTTATTGAAATGATAAAATAAATTTCCCTCTTTCTTAAAATTTTAAATGGGATAGATTCACCTTCTAAGTGTATGAATTGGCCTGACCTATAATGGAATTACCCATATAATTAATTTCATAAATGACATGATCACCTTCTATGTGTCTCTTTCAGTTTTGTAGTTGAATTGTTATGTTTTGTTTAATTAAATTACATACACAGATTTAAGTATCTTTCTGCTAATGGTTAGTATTCCTTGAATTTTTTAAATGAAATGTATTGATTATATTAAATGGAATTCATCACAATAGATTACATACCTAGATTATATAAAATGGTTTAATTGACATAAAATTTAATAGGGTGGTATGACCATGCCTCTTGATATAATTAAATAAGAATGGCTTATATGAATTATTATAATTATGATACCATGGATTATAAAGGGTCATAAAAATGAAAATCATGATAGGTATTCCCTTAAGGATTACATTATAAATATGATAAAGCCTTTACATGGGCTCGATAAATACAAGGAATGAGAGGTATTTCCTTGATACTGTTTATTGAAAATATGATAACACCTTATAAATATGATCTAGAATGATTGTAAGGGTTCTGTTGAGTATGGTGATACCACACTCCCTTATATCAGGTGTTGAGTAGGGTATCTCATACCCATTATACTATATGAGAAACGATATTTACGCACAACGTTCCATGATTAGAGTGTTCCATGGAAGCTTTCTCATCATACTGAGTGTTTTAGCCTGAAATCTCTCATTCTATTCAGATGGAGGGCATGCTCCCTATATTTTTTGCTTTTAGGCTTTTTTAGACTAGTTATGGATATTTGAGTTATGCCTTGATCCAGCCAACAACTTGTATTTTGGGTATATGGCCACATATGTCCTCATGTAAATGGTTCATATGGGAGGATGAAATATTGAACTATATTATATACATATGTATTATTACTATATATGTATGGTAACTGATCACACAGTTATTCCATCTATGAGTCGAAGAAGGTATGGCTGCCAGATGTCCCTTAAGAACCTGGGTGGGTTGTTGTTTATGTATTTATCACTTCTTGTTTATGTCTCTTCTTATACATGTACATTTCTTAACATTATATTTCATGGACATGATTCAATTGTAGAAACCATGGGTAGGAACCTACTGGGATTTATATCTCACACTATGCTCAGTCTGCTATTGCACTAGGCTACATGTGTAGACTATATGTTCACAAGTCCATGTTGATTGCTTGTTAGTTGTATGCTTATACCTAGAAGTTAGGAACATGGGACTGAGACGGAACCTGAGATGCTCGTGGAGATCACCCTTGGGGTCCTTTATTTATTTCATTTGTTCTATAGTGTACTATATATTTTATCATGATTCTTGTATATTGGTTTTTTTACATATCATCATCAGGACATGCATGCATCTATTGTATAATGGCATCCACAAACTTTTATTCAGATATTATATTATTCTCCAGCTTCTTTCCTTCCATTTATTATTTCTTCTATTGTAGTATACTATTTAATTTCTAATTTACCATTGTACTAATATGATCATGAGGGTATTTTCTCCCAACTATCACTTCCTTACACCCTCACTGCTAGTCGGTAGCCTCTGGCGTACGAGGGGGGGGGGCATGCTTGGGGCCATGTGACCCACCAGTTCGGCTACCACCCTAGTAGTTAGTCGGGCCCAGACATTAGATTTTCAAAGAAAATGTTTTCCTTTATAATGTGAAACTTAAAAAAATAATTCAAATTAAAAATGGAATTTTTATCATGAATTTTCATATGATATTTTAAAATATTTTCATCAATTTCAACATCGTTTATGGAATATTATGATTTAAAATTTAATTCTCTTATTATACCATCTAACAGATTTTATTGAATCTTTTATGATTAGTTTAACTAGTGATATAATATTTTGATACCATTTTTAATATTACTCTGGATGATTTATGATTTTGTTTATTAATTGGGGAAGTTATTAAGTTTTTGTATAATATTTTCCATATAACTATTTAGTTTTACTGTTTGTAACCCCTTTTAAATGAGGAATACATTGGAGTTAATATGTGATATGTTAGACTATATCCCATCAATGCATCTATGGGAATCATGAGACAAACAAGTTTTGGTATTGATTGAGGCCATACATATTTTTATAAGATGCCTTGGTACAAGGTCTTGATACTTTGTTTATGATGTCCCTAATTATGAATTTACTCATTATGAGAATAGTAATTTTATTTACATTTAATTTTTTAATATTTATGATATCCATAGATAAGTTTCAAGATTGTGTGATTATTTATGTAGAATTATTTTAACATCATTAATTCATACCATATTATTCTTTGTGGTTATGTTATTGATTAAATGGAATGTACTTTTAGATATTTAAGCTGACATATTGTTTATGAATTATTTTTGATAGATTCATATATATAAAAATCATTACTAATCATCATATCTCACCTATTTCTTATGTTAATTCTTCCCCAAGATGCCAGGAAGTGAACAGTTATTGATATGTTGGGATATGCTAAAATGAATAGTGGTGCACTCAAAGAAGATACTATTTTATGTTGTGTTTCTAAATATAATTTAATATTAAACTATGTGTCTAGTTTTTTAATATTAATAATATATTTGTTCCTTTGGTATGTGACTTATTTTATCTAGTTCCAATGTTATAATGTAACCACTTACACTAATCTACTAGACCTAGGGTCATTGCATGAAAATATTTATAAGTAGACAAATAAAATTATTACCACTATATTATATTATTTTGTGAGACAAAGAAGTTTCAATACCCATTCAATGAGTTTGAAATTACCTATATTATTTTTAGGACTCAACATTATTAAATCTATATTTATACAAAGATTATTACTCACTGTAGGGTTTTAATGGGCTACTTTTATCAAATTGTCACAGAGATATGTGGAGTAAATAACTTAGAGATGTAATAAGTTTAAAACCATAAAAATTTAGAAAGAATAAGTATGATTTGGTAGATTATAATATGGTATATGATAATTCATTAACTTATGTATGGTTTGGTTGTGAATTCTTAAGTAGGTTTTAAAATATTAAATATATCTTGTTATTAAAAATGAATACACTAGTTTATCATTCACTTGTATTGGTGGCGTATTTTTTTAAAGGTTCCTTGACCAAAAATTTCTAAGGAAAATTTGTTAGGTTGGAATAATACAAATATACACAAGAGTATGTCAATTTTTACTTTAAGATAATCTTAAGAAGATTATGACTTTTCCCCTTCTTCTTAATTTATGCTGATATACAGTGTTTTATTAATTATGTAAGTTTATAAATAGATAAAAAGTGAAGAACACGTCAATTGTTTTAGTGGTTAAGGGCCCAAAGATCCCAAATTACACTCCACCAACGCTCTCTCCATAAACTTGGTGAGTTTCAAAAAATAGTCCCTATAATCAAAAGACCTTGAAAAAAAATTAAAGGTAGTTGGCACATTTACAATATAGATTTTATAGGCCTTCTGGTTATTTTAAAGGAAACCGGATTATCCACGGATTAGTCTGAAAATTTGACACTCTACTAAAATTGAGTCTGAGTAGCCGATAATCCAATAAATAAAAAGATTTTTATTTGATAAAACAGGTAGAGTCATGTTCCCAATTACAGCAGCAACTAAAAAAATTAGATCTTCTCCCTTAAATAAAAATGCATTCAATAATGAACAACTTTGATGAGATCCTAGCTGGAAATGATATTCAATGAAAATAGAAACCAAAAAATAGTAGTAGTAACAAATAATCAACAGATTTTACTCATCATAATATTGAAACATGTATGTCTCCAAAGATTAGCTTCTTCAAAATAATAGATATGTTTGATCTTGCCTTTTGTAGAATCTATATATTCAAAATGATATGACACACTATATCATGAAAAAAAAATACACTTACTATTTAATAAGATATTCTTGGATTTCTTTCTATCAAATTTATCTAAGAACAGTTTCTAAAAAATCATGATTATTTGAATTTGAAACATTTATAAATAGTCATAACTTCCCTTAGAAATCGGAATAATTTAATCCTTTGAATACAGGCATTTGAATTGTTTGTGAAATAGATGGATATATTTATTTATTTCTTGAGGGATTATTGTAAAAAATGTGGAAAATACCTATAATTTAAAACTCCATTATTGATCAATCAATCGTAGGGTTCCTTTGTGAAGAAATAAACTCCAAATTTTATGTCGACAATGTACAATTGTTTTAAAAATTAGGGTTTATAAACCATACATTTTGTTCCTCAAACAGTGGGTTTCTTCCAAATGTAGGGTTGTTGATCTATAATTTTTCAACAACATAGGGTACATGATCCATATTTTGTATTTTAAATACAGTCTTCCCAAACTATATGTTAAGCTTATAAATGTAGGGTATGAATAGTGTTTCCAGATTACTTTTAAACTTTTTGAAAATATATAAACAAATATTTTAACCCACAAATAAGATAAACTTATCAAGGAATATGTTCCTCAAAAATACTTAAATTAATTTCATTATTAAAAGATAAAGGGGTATTTGTGAGCATCAAGATCAATATTATTTAGAGATTATTATTAATACAATACATACCCAACAATATCCTCCCTTTTTATGATCAAAAAACCCAAAAATCATAACTTATAGTAAATATAATATTTATAAAAACAAATGAAATAATATATTTTAAAAGATATTAAAAACTATAATTGTTATTTAAAGTTGATTTCTACTATAAACATTGCATTTAAATTACTATCTTTAAGAATGTGTTGTTTTCCAAAAAAAATTACCCCTTTTTTATATAAAAAACAATGTAATATAAGATGTTTTTAAAACATTCAATGTAGAAAAATTTTGTAAATAAATGTTAGAATTGTCTAAAAACATGATATGTGATCTAGATGTAGAAATGAACAGAAATTATAATAATAAACAGAGACATAATAAACAAAAAAATCATTAAAATATGTTTTTAAGTATAATAAATATATGTCTAAGAAATTTTAAAAAGTAGGACTAGATGAGGGTGAATGTTTTTGTTTAGAAGAGTTTTCAGAAGCTCGAGAAGATTGATTATACTGATGAACTTATCTTGTCTCTATCATTAGTCCTCTAAAAGATTCACCAAATCTATCATCCCACATTCTCATCTGGTTTCTGGAATCATGGACAACCTTTAAAAATTCAACTAAATTAACTTTCAAAAACTCATAAAAATTATCTTCATACTAAAAAACTGTGATAAAAATTCACCTAATTGATTGATAATATTTCTCATATCATACTCTCTTAATGATAAATTCTCAATTAAATCTATCTTATTGTCAAAATACAAATTTAATGTTTCACTTTAAAATAAAATTGAATGAAGAGGATCATTAAAATTTGATGCAACTACATTAATAAATTCAAACCTTCTGATTAAATATGGAGAAGTGTGAGGAGAAGAATTGGATTCTCTAGAATAATTAGTACTACTCATTAATAATTCAAAAACTCCTCCCAAGTACTTATTTAAATCTATAAGGTTTATTTTTTAAATTGATTCTAATTTTATTATTCCAAACTACACTTATGCATCTCTTTAAAATGAATCAAAATATCTTCTAGAAATTTATTTTCCTCTAAGTTTTTACAGTTGGACTTGTATAGTTTCTAATTCTTATCTAGGAACTATTGAGATTCTAAAAAACTCTTAAATATTTATTTTTAGATCATAACTCACTATGAAAATTTTAATTCTCCTCCTTCGTTATATTTAATTTGATGACTAACACTTCTATTTGATTTTTTAGAAAATCATAAGATTATTCTTATTAAATTACCCTCATTAATTATCACTAGAAGATGAATATAAATCATTAAGATCTTATATATTATCACTAGATATGGAATAAATCTTAACGAATGAATCTAAAATAGTTGATACTATTTCATATTAAACTAATTCAGAAGTTTCCACTACTAACAGTTGTTCTTTATCAACTCCTTAAGCAGTTTCCTCAACACAATATTTTTAGCTGCTACTTACTCATCCGTATTTTCTACTAGAATCTTGGGTAGATATTATATAGGGTTATTTATCACTCATGGAAAAACAAGTTAGTTAAATTTACCAGTTTCATCAGCCTAAGATTTTGGAGGCAGATCTTCTGGTTCCTCTATTTTTCTAAGTCATGAGAGAAATCCCTAAATGTTCACTTCTTCTGAATTATATTAAATATATTGATAAAATATTGTATATTCTATATTAGATACATATTATCTCACTATTTATTTTATTGGTTAAAAAAACCACTATTCAAAATTATCCAACTTCTTTTCCATGCATGCGAGTTGAAACAGCTAATTTTTTCCTTCCATTATCCCATGAGAAATAGGACCAGATTCCTGTTAGTCTTCAGTGCTAAAATGTTACAGAATTCTTTTGATGGTAATATATAAGAAACCTTTATTTATAATATCTCCATTATTTTAAAATTACATTTTTGAAACCTAGTTCAGATCTCTACATATCAAATCTTGTGTTTTTATACAAAAGATGGGAAACAATCCATCCATACGAAAAAAAGTAGATATTTTCCTCTTCCTGAAAATAATGACGCATGTATCAAAATATATATCATAGAATATTAAAGTTGATATCTCTCATCATAAAGAACATTATATATATCGGGATAAATAATCTTTTCTAACACATCAATTGTCATAATTATTGTTAACTAAATAAATTTGACCAACACCTTCTGGTCAACCTCGATATCCTTTAAAAATTATGTTTGAGATAAAGATAAAATGTGTAATATCATAATATTTATGTTCTCTGTTTCCAATGGATTGAATATCTATAAGAAAACCCACTTCATGGAGAAATTAAAAAATACTTTCAATTTCTACAAAAGAAATAAAAAATTAGTTATCATTTTCCTTTTTAAATGATTGTATCCCCTCTGTTACCAAATATGACCTGATTTTTTTATAAAACTCATTAACTTCCATGTGCAACAAAAATTCAATATTTTCTTCATTGAAAAGAAATTATAAACTGTTAAAATAATTATCTTTCTTCAATATAAGAGTCATATGATATAGCCATTTAAAACATATAACGTTACGTTGAAGAATTTTTATGAATGTGACGCATTGATGCTTTGATTTTCATGGTTCACCTTTATATATCCAATTATTCAGTGACATTAATAATTATATGATGGTTTAAAGTGCAATTAATATGGTTTAGAAGGGAAAACAAGAGATATAGAAGTCAAAAGGGTTCAAATATTGAGGGTAAGAGTGAGAGAGAAAGTTTTGATAGTTTTGGGTGACATTTGTTCTGGTTTATTGAGAAAAATACTATGTGTAACCATTATTTGATTTTTGAGAAATTCACTTAAAAATAATAATAAATTCTTCTTTAAAAAAATCAGTTAATGAATAAATAATATCCAAATAGAAATAGTTAAATTAGTTAACAAAAAATTAGAGAAAAAAATAAAAAATTATTTAAAATTAAATATTCTCGTCTCCCCCTTAATAAATACAAACCTAGATGTGGGAATAGGTTAATAAAAATGAATGCATGTTGATATTAAGTATTAAAAAATTGTATAGATATATGTATTTTTACAAGATTATTTCTTAGAAAATGAGGTCTTATATGTATATTATTAGTTCCCTAATTGACTTACAAGATTTTTTGAAATATTTATTTAATTGTTATTGTCATGTAATATTTGAATAATATTGGAATTAAGTCCAAAGTATATTAAAGTGTGTTTTATCCACAACACTTGTGCATAAAAACTACCAGTAGATATATATTCTTCCTCATCTATTGGAAAAGAAACTAAATATTGTTCCTTACATTACCATGACATAAAGGACTTCCCAAAAAAAGTGGCAGGTTTCTAATTTACTTTTTCTATCTCATATAAAACCTCAAAAATCATCATATGAATATGAAATAAAATTAAAATCATAATTTTTTTTGAAAAAATATAGATTTAAAAATAGTTCCTTTCAAATAGACAAAAAAATATTCAAACATGAGTAATAAGGGACTCTTTTGGGTTTTATTAAAATCTATCTCATAGAGAAAAACAGAATTTATGGTCTACAAGTAGTAATATTTAGTAAACATCCAATTATACCACTATATAAATTGTATCAAATTAGATTTCCAACATCATCAAAAGTATATTTTACATTTTTTCAATGGGAGTTTTATAACTCTTAGTGCTTTCCAGTCTAGACATTTTCAATAAATCACTAACATATTTTCTTTTATTTAAGACATTTTCATAATCCTTTTGATAGATTTTAAATCCAAAAAATAAATTTAATTCTCCCACCATTATCATTCGAAATTTTTATCATAATATTATAAAAATCATCACAATGTTTTGGATTTGTTGAACCAAAAATAACATCATGTACAATAATCTTTACTAATAATATATTAGAAAAAAACTATTTTATTAAAAATATTAGGATCTAATAAACCTATATAAAATCCTTTTTCAAATATAAAAGAACTTAATCTTGGTTAAAAATATCTAGGTTCTTGTTTATGTACATAAATATATTTATTAAGATTAAAATATGAATTTTGTATATGAAGATTTATAAAACCTATTGGTTGTTCAATATAAACCTCCTCCATTAAATATCCTTTAAGAAAAACCAATTTAACATCCATATGATATAATTATAATTAATTTGAGATGAATATTCTAAAAGGATTCTAATAGATTATAATCTATTAATGGGAGAAAAGGATTCATTATAATCTATTCCCTCTACTTGATTGTATCCTTTAGTTACTAATCTAGCATTATTTCTTGTAATTAATCCTTGTTCATCATGTTTAATTCTAAAAATCCATTTGTTTACTATTAATAGATGATTGGATGGTATCTTAACTAATTCATAAACATTTTTTATAATGAATTGGTTATGTTCTTCTTGCATATCCATTTTCCAACTTTTAGCTTCTAAAGATTTTATATGGTCTTAGGTTCTATTTGAGATTGGAAGGTTGGGAATTCAAAAAGGTTTCTTATATTACTTATTGTTCCTAATCAAGTATATTGATATTGTATTATAGTTTCATAAGGGTGATACTTTAAGGTTATAGGTTTTCTAGGTAAAACACTTTCAGGTTCATCAGTTTCATATTCTTCTAAACTAGAAGGAATTTCATCTAGTGTTTTTTTCCAGAATCAGTCATAGGTGATTCAAGTCTCATTTTGTTTAATAAATTAAAAACTTTATCTATTTTATTTTTCCATTTTTCAAAATTATAACTTTCATCAAACTTCACATGAACATTTTATTAAAATTCCTTGACTTTTTAATATATACTCAATAGGATTTAAGGGTTGAATAATATCCTAAAATTATTCCTTCATCATAATTTAGATCAAACATACCATGTTTTTACTTCTTATTAGTGATATACACCTTTCATCCAAATACATTAAAGTATATTAAATTATGTTTAATGTTATTCCATAGTTCATATGGTGTCTGTTTAAGAAGTGGACTTTTTAAAACTCTTTTCATGATATGAGAAGCTATGTTGTATCTTCATCCCAAAAATAGGTAGGAATACAATATTCATATATCATAGTTCATTAAAATTCATGAATAGTTCTATTTCATCTTCCTATAATTCCATTTTTTGAGGCGTTCTTGGGGAATAGATGGTGTGCTTAATTCCTAAGTATGAGTAAAAAGGATTAAACTCTTTATTCTCAAATTCTCAGCAATGATAACTACTTTATGAAATTATTTTTAAATATCTTCCATTTTTTACAATTTTAAAAAATCTCTCAAAAACAGATAAAACCTCACTTTTATTTTTTTGAAGAAAAACGCATCTAAATATTGAAAAGTCATCAACTGAAACAAAAACGTTTCCAAACATGATACTTTAAATGGTCCAAACATATCCATGTTGATAAGTTCAAGTGGGTTGGATGTAGAAACTTGTTTAATAAATTTGAAGGATTATATTTGTTATTTTCAAATTTTTAATGCATCATAAAATCTATTTTTATAAAATTCAAGACTAGTAAAATGAGAAACTAAGTTTTTCTTATATAATTTATGTAAATTAAATACATTTAAGTTTCCAATTCACCTATACCAGATCAATTATTCATTTATCATAGTATTAAAACAATACATTTTTTACATGAAGAATTAAGATCCAATGTATCGAAAGTTTTAGTTATGGGTGCTCTAAATTTAAAAAAATTATCATTAAAACTAAAGAGGAATCATTAGAAAAATAATAATGAAATCCATCGTAATAAATTTGCCAGATAATTATCAGATTCTGAATACCCCTTAATCATATAACATGTTGTTGATTGAAATTGATTTTGGATCTCCAACTGATCCAACTATATATATTTTCCCTTTAGTATTTTCTACTAAGTAAAATAGTCCTCCATCCAATTTTTCTAATGTATGAATATTGGGAGATCCTCCAATCATGTTTCTTGAGTAGCCACTATCAATATACCAATAAACATTATTGCGTACTTTTTTCAATAAATCATTTAAAAATTGTTTTTTGTGGAACCCATATTTTCTTGGGTCGATCCGTGTTAGCAAAAAAATATCTAAAAACAATATTTTCTTAACTTTCCTAAAACATGAAGTGCATAATTTAGACCTAATTATGAAAATAAAATATTTTTTAATTACACTTGTAT
The DNA here is from genome assembly GCA_963277665.1 of Viscum album. NCBI lineage: Eukaryota > Viridiplantae > Streptophyta > Magnoliopsida > Santalales > Viscaceae > Viscum > Viscum album. The sequence goes on from OY728166.1 coordinate 1,319,653,808, forward strand.
TTGGATTTGTTATGAATAAATCATTAGAGTAGTATCTCTAAATATCATAATAAAAAACATGTAAATTGTGGTATGTTTTTATTTTTAGAACTACGAAACAAAATAATTTCTATATAATTTAGATTTCTCAGTATTTATTTTTACTCCATATTTTTGTTTTTTAGATTGTATTCTTGAAAATATTCTAATTTAAATATTTTTCTCTCCTAGTTAATATTCTAGAATCACTTTTATATAAATCTAAATCATCCTTTGATTATTTTATTCTATTTTCATGATCAGTATATTTTTTAGTGGATTTAATTTTATTTAAATTATTAATCTTGTTTTAACATATCATATTTTCATTTAAAACATCATTTTGAATATAATTTAGTAACTTATAACTTTTTACTAGAGATTAATATCTTTCTTCTATCATGGTGAACAAATCAACTAATTTTATGTTAAATTAGATTTCAAAATCAGATATATTAGAATAAAATGATTTTACCTCATCATCTTCCTTATCCATAATGCACATATTTAATTTCATATTTTTTTGATCCTTTTCTAAGTTATATTTAGAATAGTTGTTGGAGTATTCAGATACACTCTATGTAGCCTTCATATATTTCATTCCTTTTAACTCAGAATCAGTTCTCATATGACTTTTCTTTTCATTATTTTTCATATTTGTTTCTTAATTTTACTATGGGAAATCATGTATAATATGTATAATCTTTTTACATACACAGAATCATACTTCTTTAGATCCACTTTTAACCTTCTTGAAGGTCTTTTTCAAGCCTCACTTTTTCTTATAAAAACATATGAATCTTATAGAAAGTTGAGCCAGTTCTATTTCATAATATGAACACTCTGAATAACTTTATATTTTTTTAATGTTATTTTGATTTCATTTCATACATCTAATTAGTAACCCTAAGGTAAATATTTTCCCTTTTTATCATATTATGGTCTTCATCTTTATATTTTATCTCTGCTTCATAAATCATTAAAGTTCCTATTAATTCACTCATTGTTAAATATTTTATTGGTGATGATTGTTGTATAGTAGAAAGTATTCTATTCAACATATAGGGTAATACTCTGAGTAATTTCAGTGCCTGATCTGATTGAGAAATTGATATCGATAAAGTAGAAACACCATTGGCTACATTTTTCAATATCATATTCATATTGGTTATTCTTTTATGATGATATGTTTTTAATGTATCAAATTTTAGATTCTCTATTATGTACCTTAATTGTATAACATTTTTTGTTCCATCATAGGAAACAACAATAGTTTAACATATTTTATACATAGAGAAAAAATTGAGATACTTAGTTGAATTCATCTATACCAAGTCTATATATAATAGTGATCATTTCTCTTAAATTGACATCATACTGAGCTTCTTGGTGGTGTCCCATATTTCTGGTTATTCATGGATTACATACAGAGTGATAATATTCCAGTATACTTTGAATAAAATATTTTTCATGTATATAATCTTGTGAGACTTCCAGTATCCATAATTATTACCATTAATGAATGTATCATGGACCATTGACATAACTCTTTTTACTTCCATCATTGATATTAATTTTTTTATAGACGTTGTACATTGATCTTTTTTGAGGTTATCTTATTTCTTCAAAAGGCATTCCTTTGATACCCGTTTTTCAGAAATAATACAAATATACACAAGAGGGGTGAATTGTGTGTTTTATATAATCATAGACATATTATAACTTTTATATTTCTTTATGATTTATGTTGATATGTAGTGTTCTATTCTATAAGTAATTTGAGAAGTGAATAAATATATAAGTATAACACAACAATTTTAAAGTTGTTCAGTGCAAAAAGATTCCCTAGTCCACTCGACCAATGATCTCTCCATTATCTTGGTAATTTTTACTAAATAGTTCCCCTTATCAAAATACATTAAAAATTGAATATAGGAAATTGGTACCATTATTATAAGGCTTTTAAAATAATTTTGGTTTTTTTATAGAAAACCAAACTATCTACAGCATAGTGTGATAATATGATACTCAACCACATCTGAGTCTGAGCAGTAAATAATCCAATTAATTGAATGAGTTTGATTTGATTGAATAAAAATATTCATGTCCATAGTTGCAGCAGAAAATGATAGAAAGTGGATATTATCCTTCAATGATAAATGTATTCAAGAACAAATAACAATGAAGAGATCCTTGTTACAAATGGTCTTCAATGAAAACAAAAACATACAAATAGTAGCAATAACAAATAAATAATATATTTTACTCTGCATAATATTGAAGCATGTATCTCTCCAAAGTGTAGCTACTTCAAAATAATAAATATATTTGATATTTTCACTTTTCCTATATATCTAAATTCAAAAACATATCACGCACTATATCATGAAAATGAAAATAAAAGTTCTATTTAACAAGATAAACATAGCTTTATTTCAATCAATCAAATTCAATAAAATTTCCTAAAAAATAAATATTATTTGAATTTGAAACATTCATAGATATTCATAACTCCCATTATAAATATAAATAATTTAATCTGTTGAATACAAGCCTTTTAATCTATTCTAAAATATCTTGAAAGAGATATTTATTTCTGGTGTGACCATTGTAGAAAACATGGATAATATTTTTAATTTTGAACTTTTTCATTGACAAGTAAAATATAGGATTCATTTGTGTTGTGATAAACTTCAAATGAATGTCTGAAAACCTACAACTGTTTACAAAAGTAGGATTGATGAACAATATGATTTATTCTTTAGTTTTAGGGATTTTTCTAAAATTAGGGTTGTTGATCCATACTTTTTCATTAACATATTGTACTTTATGGATACTTTTTATTCCAAATGTGGGGTTTCCAAACCATATGTTACATTTAGAAACGTATTGTTTGAACAATGTTTCCAGATTAATTTTAAAAATGCCCAGAATACTTAAACAAATATTTTAACCCATGAATAAGAATAAAATCACAAGACATGTATTACTGAAACACATTAAGTAATTTCATTTTTAAAACAAACAAGGGTATTTATGAGCAATAAAACCAATAATATTCCCAGAGTATTGTTCTAAAACTAAAAACCCAACATATTTAATAGAAGACAAAGAACAACATGAGACTGAAGGATGGGATTTTATAAAAATATCAATCCTAGAGATGTATCAAATTAGAAAGAAGATCATCAATCTAAGAAATATTTTTATCAATTCCATTGTTGGTGATTTAATCCACCACACGATTCACCTCATGGTAAGAATTTGTGAGGATTTAGTTGATTCTAGAGATAAAACATATACATTGCATCCTTCTAGTCATGCGACTTGATGTGAAATGTAACAACCGATTCCTTATAGTCCAAACTATAATAGTGGAGTCAATTTCAAGCCATAATTATTCCATCCTTTTTATTTAGTAAAAGAGGACATGGTGATCACTCCAATAATTTCAACTTCAAGTGTATTTTCCAATTCACATGAGCCAAAAAATATCCATGTATTATTCCATTATGATTAGGATTAACAACGCCATGTCTAGTGAGACTAGGATTTCCTTTCAAAGCACAATCCAGATTTATTTTAATCCATAATTAAAAAGGTGGATTCTAGAGAACATCAAATGTAGCATCATGTTGACTGAAATTCCCCGGAATACTATGTATTCTATGAATAGTAAAATTAGGGATACTATTATTATAGAAATCATTTTGAAGCAGATATATATATACACATATATCATGAAGACAAATGTTAATTACCCCCCTTAAAGAAAAATATTTAGTTGTATCTAGTTAATGATCACCATATAGTATTATGGGTTTGGATGGTTTGTTAATATTGGGATGAGTATAATTATATACTCAATAAAAATAGTTGTATACAATATATAGAGTAGAAACATATAATAAAAATTTGGGACTTATTATATAGAATAACCAGCCAAATTATATCACATGTAATTTCATACAGGCATTGATATAATTTGGGGTGTATTCTTATTATGAATCCATGATGCATGAGGTTGGAAAGATACCTAACATGAGAACCTTCAAACCTTGATACCTTTTTTACAGAGGCCTTGAGGATTAGATAATTAGGGTTTGCTTGGGTATAATATTGGCCATAGTTTTGGTTATAGGTTAACCAAGATGGGAAGTATTCTATTTTATGATAATAAAATACATATAGTCCCTTGATTGAATTAGACAATGGAAAGTCACAATCATTTTTATTTGAGTGAAATGTAATGTGTTCATTTACTTAGATTAATGAAACAATATTTATTCATTCAATTTGGATAATCTATTCCAGATAATCATGAATGTGGGATATGAAATGTAGTATATTGACATGTTTCATGTCTAGTACTCACTAAATACCATATAAAAAGGGAGTATATAAGTTTACATATGATTTATATGATATATCTAGTAGAGGGTATATTCATATGGTGATATTAGTGTGTTTAATTGAGATCACACCGGACCAATTTCTAGCTTGAGTAGTACTGATAGTTTGATAGAGGCTGCCCTTTTCTTATGTTTATGAATTCAAAATTTCATAATGGTTTTAAACACTATAAAGGCCCATAGGGTCACATAGTTAGTAATTATAATTAGTATTATTTTTTAAAAATAAAGTTCGTTTTTAAAATGAAGAGAGTTTAACAAAACCATATCCAAAATATTTTGGATTGATTCACAAAGATCTATAATGTTTTTTAAGAATAATATTTCGGATATTACTTAAAGTGATAGATTATTGGATATGTGATAAAAATAAATATAACATATTGTATGATATACCCTAGGATAGTGTTTCATCCTGGGTTTTGGGATCGGGATGAATTCCTCTCCCATTTTAAACTTTTGGAGTTTGGTGTATGTTCTAATATTTTTATCCTATATTAGAACTTAATTACAATAGGTCCTAAAACCCAATGCCTTATTCCTAGTAAATATTTGAGGATTGAAAAGTTTCATGGGAGTTTTTATGGGTTTCAAGTGTTTCGTAAGCCTAAAGGTCCTATTTTGGAAATGTGCTCGATGAGGCGCGCAATTAAATTTACTTGTGCTGCCTCATAGTGAAAACCATGAAACCCCTTCTTGAACTAAGAAAAGTTTTGTAGACCATACAGGATGGGGCACAAGACCATGTGAGTAACTTTGTAGCTTGTATCAGTGTTATCCTTACGGTTTTTACAAGGTTATGGAAAATTGTGCACAAGCTGCACTCTTAGATCCAAATGGGCAGTACCTATGCACTATATTGTGAATGGTTTCTACATTGTTTGGCCTAACCGTGAAGGATAATAATGTCAGGCTTGGATATTAAACAGTATGAGCCACATGGTTTAGAAACAATTACAAGATAACCATGTGTCCCATTAGAATTATTAATTCATATTTTTTCCTCCTCTTATTTTTCTTTTTTGTCTCCTTCTTCCAATGTGGGTCACACCCAACAGGGAGCTCTTCCCTTTTTCCTCCTCCCCTAGAGTGTAATCTGACTCCACTATCCGGAATCTATTTTGATCGTTGTCAATTTAGTTGGATCTGTATCAGTATGGGTCATTATCCTCTTGCTTATATTCTTCATTTCTTCTCTATATATTGTGTAAATTCATGAAAGTGGTTTTACCCTATTTTCAAGAAGTTCATCTAAAACACCAATTTCTTCCAAATTGGTCTAAGTTTGAGGCTACTATCGTATATTATGTTATCTACCAACATGAGTTAGGTTCTTCTTACCTTTATTTTCAATTTTATAAGTGTTTTGGGGGAGTGTATTTTAGCACGACATTGTGTCGACTGAGCAAGACTTCATTAAATTAACAATTTAATTCATATTAATTAAATTGATTATATGGGTTGGATTTAGGCATGAAATAATTTTGTTTATCCATGGGAGGATGGGTTAGAGTTCATCGACAACATGGGTATTTAGATCGGGTGTGTCATTTATATTAATTGAATTGAATTGTTATGTGTGTGTGTGTGTGTGTGAATTTATTGTGATGATATCCATGGGATATAGATGGGATCATCCCGATGATTGAGAAGGAGTTGGCTATCAATACTGAGTTTGGTGATGTTGATCATGTGGTAGATCACTCATTCATCTATTTGAGGTAGAAAGTTTTTCATGTTCTAGGCATGGCCTGAGTAATACGAGATAACGGTGACTATCATTTTGAGAGATGTGGTTTTAGGGGCATGAGTTGCTGGTTTGTGTGTCTTAGGTTCTAATTGGTGACTATCACTCACCTGTGTTGTCCAATGCACCATTTGGAGTCGATTTCATAAATTAGGAGTTAGATGTTGAGCTAGTTTTGACCGATCATGTGTGTAGAGGTCTCCAATAGTTGTGGCATAGAGGATTTGTTGGAGGTATTACCATATAAATCCACAGGGATGGTGGGGATCCGTTGGATGAAAAAATTTAGATTTTATTTTGGGGGATGAGGCTCACCATACTTGAGGCCACTGGTCTAGGACATACTTTAGAGGAATAAAATCATCATTCTTCATGACATAGTCTATTAATCCGATAATATATTATATAGAGGGTAGGCGTCACTGTGCCTCAGGACATCAGGCTTAGAGTCAATGGGTGCATTTGAGAAGGGGTCTAAGGGAATAGTTTCTTATTTCTTTGGTGTACCTTCAATACATTGGTGACATGACATGGACATGAGGTGTCAGTTTTCACATGGTTTCTAGTGACTTTACTAGAGGTAAAACCTAAGGGTTCACTTGGACAATTTTATATCTGGGTATGCCTTAGGCTATGAGATAAGGATCCTTTCATCTTCAACATTCTAGCATTTTCCAAATCAGTAGATAGATTATTGGTGTTTTTTTATCACCATGGAAGCATGTGTTTATTTAAATTCAGGTGATTCCTTTCTTTACTTTGGTTAAACACCTCCTGTATCAGAAATGTATGATATGAAAATGTTGGTGGTGGCCTACTAAGATTCGTTCGCACACCCTACATGGGCCCTTTAAGATGCCTGTATATATATTTCTTTTTCATTCAAGAAACAATATGGTTCTGGGTTGGATCCTAGTGATTCAGTTGGCATGGTATGTAAGACAAGGGGCCATTGGATCTTCCATCAGTTATAGGTTTCTCTTTTGTTTCTTTTGTTATATCATGTTGTGATATATATGTATGTATTGTGGTTAGCCATTAGTGACCTTTATATTTCTGATATGTATAATATTCCCTGTATTCATGAAGTGATTTAGTGTCTAAAAATTTAATTCTTGGATATATTATTTTATTTCGTTGTTGTTTTTTAGTTATTCTTCTAATATTGTATGGTATTGATTATGTTTCTTCCATGGGTGGGTTACAGGTTCAGTTCATTGTAGTATTTCTTTTTATTGATTTATATTTATATAGACCATTATTATATCATCAAAATAGGGTATAGTCACCCCAATATCACCTCTTTACACCCTCCCTGCTAGTTGACCACCTTTGTATTATGGGGAGTCATGCCTAATGCTAGTTGCACTCCTTTCGAGGCACTATTTGGGTGGCTAATTGGATCGTAGAGCTTCCAATGGTATCAAAGGAGTTTCTTTAACCACATTATTTTTTTATTATTTGGGATATGGTAGAAATGATATTAGGATGTTATTGAAATTGGGTTCATAGCTCGTGTTTGGATTCCTTCAACCCCTTACATAGAGGACAAACCAAGTTCCCAGAAGTGTGAATTGTTGTTCTATTTTACTCATTTTATAATATATTTGATTTCCACCTCAACTGGTTTAATTTTATGTGACTTATTATCCATTTTTATGTGTGAACCTAGACCTGGTATGGTAAAGGAGGATTTATTTTGACCCTTGGACCAAAATGGCAAGGGGTATTTATTATGCTTGTTTACGCTTTTGATTGGAACATTGGATGTTTTATATAAAAATATTTTTGTGTATATGATAAACATTAATGTGACATGTGATATATATATATATATATATAGTTATGGAAATGGATCTTGTATGAGCAGGTAGATAATATTATTTGGGGCGATGTTGACCACCATTTTGGGCGACAAGGTCGTCAGTTTGAGGAGACATGGTTTGTCGAGACGGGTGTGGCTTGAGGTAAATATGATACTTGGATATTTTATGGGAATGTATGGAGGTTAGAGTCTTGGATTTATTTTTACATGGTTGTGATAGTGAATAGTAAGGGTACTGTTATTTCACTAACTATTACTACTTTTCCAATATGATTTATATATATATATATGTGTGTATTGTCTAAGATGTCTAATCATGTAATAGTGTTCAGTGAGATGGAAACTATGCGGGCTTCAATGGAGTGTTAGGTGGGAAGTGATGGGTTTCCATAAGAGTGCCCATAAGTTGATAACCCTGAGGGTTGGGATGAGGGCCAAGAGTGTCAAGCAGTTCAGTAGCTGCAAATACAAGCACAGGTATAGGCTCAGTAGTATGTTGGGGAAGACAATAGATTTTATAGCTTTTGGGTCTAGTCTTGATGAGCATCTCATAGTGAGTCAGGTATTTTTCATCTAGGAGATCGGTAGGGGGCACATAGAGTAGATCCTTGGATGGTTTTTTTGACTTGTGAGTTCAATTTGTATCACCAACTACTATTTCATGGTGATGGTGGTCCACAGGTGACTGAGAACTGGACCAAATCGATGTAGATGAACTTCGAGTAGCTAGTACCTATAGAGAAGAGGGTAAATATGGAGACCTATGTGACCATAGTACCAAAATATTAATGGTGTAAGATGAATTTTCAGGTGGTAACACACGAGGGACTATCCTAGAAGGACTTTGAGGCCAAGCTCTTTGATCACTTCTTCCTAGATATGCTGAGGGAGGAGATAGCTCATGAGTTCTTGATCCTTAAATCAGGTGAAATTTCTATCATGGAAAATGTAGCAATGTTCATTAAGTTGTATCACATTTCACTTTGAATAGAGGCCAATGAAACCTCTAGGGTGGGGCATTTAAAATATCTTTTTTATCATTCCATTTGGGTGTTGGTAAACATATTCATGTTGGCTTCGTTCTCAGAGGTTGTAAAACAGGTTCTCATAGACAAGGGAAATATGATAGACAAATCATAATAGAGATGGGTAACAACTTCAATTGATTTTAGTGGCGATGATTTAGATATCAATAAGTGAGGCCAAGAGGAGTTCCAATATGGAATTCAGGTCAAAGACTAATTCAAACAGCCTCAAAGTCGGTATTCAATGGTGTCTTTCCAGTGTCAGAATATATGACATGTTTATACACAGTGCAAGAAGCCTCTAAAGATGTTTTTGGAATGTGGATAGGTTGTTCATCTTGAGAGGTTCTGATGGGATCCTTCTAAGAAAACCGATAGTCAAGGACTAGGGAAGACCTAGGGTTCTATGATCTTGCTGGGAGTGGTGTCAGGTGAAGGTTGTCAAGTTCTAACTACACACAGAGTTCGTTGTAGATACTGTGAGACCTAGAAGTGGGGTTAGTGGTTGGTAGATAATGTATCACAATAGAGAGGACAAGATTCAAGCAGTCAGGCTTCATACATGGAGCATGTTGTGGAGCTTCCAGGGTTAGAGTGGGCTGGTGATCTAGTTATGGTTGGATGTACGTCATGGGCATAGTTGTGATTCTTTCTATTTTGTTATGGAATGGAATTTTTTGAGGCATGCCCATTTTTTGTGAATGTGGTCTATGGGATGTATTTATGGACTAACCATACATTTTTCAGTTGGTTCATTATATTGTGTGTGTAATATATTTATATATGAATAGTGTAGAACTATGGTTTATATGTGGTCATGGGTGGATGTGTGACTTGTATGAGATGAATTGGAATATGGGCATTGATGTGATGTGGGATTACTTGAGGTGAATAAGAATCTGGGAATCAGTTTGATGTGGGACACAGTTGAGGTTTGAGGCATCGAGTCTGATTTGAGAATCTAATGAGATGTGGGACCACATAGGTTTCATGTACGATATGGACATAAGGCGGGCATCAACTAAGATGTAGTACATGATTGGCGTTGAGTGTTACAAAGGATCACCTGATGAGGTGTAGGAGAAACGATGCATCACAGGTGGACTTTTGAGTCCAAGGATGCTCTATAGACCATCATATTTAATTTAGTTTTGGGTTGGTATGTGACTGGGGAAGGTAACTCTTTTGGTGGGGAGCCCCCTTGAGGTAGTGGACCTATCCCCTTTTGACCAGGGTAGTCAAAGTTAATTTTTAAATATGTGGTTATGTATGGTACCATCTTGGATTTATATTTTATAGCTCATGGATGAGCTATATTAATGTGGGGGGATTGTACATCCCTAGTTTTTTTATAAGGCCTCATTCGTCACCTGTTTTGGACTTTTAGAGTTTAGTGGATGTTCAAATATTTTTCTTCTTCAAAGAAACATAATTCCAATAGATTTCAAGATCCAATGCCACTTTTCTACTAATGGTTTGAGGATTGAAATGTTTCATAGGTGTTTGGATGGGTTTTGGGTGTGTTGGAGACCTGAAGGTCCTTTTTTGGAAAAGTGAATGCTGAGTTGCATGGTAAGATTTAACTGTGCAGCCACCTAGTGAAAAATGTGTGAGCCCCTTTCTGTATTAAGCATGGTTTCGTAAACTATGTAAGAGGGGTCGCACAACCATGTGAGGACCTATGTAGTTTTTAGCAGTTGGATATTCATATTTTTCTATGTGGATTTGGATATCCATGCGTAGGATGCTTTCTTAGTGCAAAATGGGTAGTACCTATGCACTATAGCATGCATAGTTTTCACATGATTTGGCCTAACTATGATGGATATCCATGTGGGGTTTAGCTATTAAGAAGAAGAATATGCATTTTTTACACATGGTTTAGAAAATCATGCCACCCATAAAAAGTTTGAATTTATGTTTTTTATCTCATCTTATTTTCTTTCCTTTTCTCAACCTTCATCCTTCATGGGTCACGTATAGCATGGAATTCCTCCATTTTTCCTCCTCCTCTAGGGTGTAATACAAATACTCCATTCATACTCCATTTGGATCATCATCAGTTGTTTTGGATCCATATTAGTAAGGATCATTATCCATTTTCTTCTATTATTCCTTTCACTCACCATACAGTGCGCTAAATCGATGCGATTGGTTTTAACCTATTTTTATGGCATTTGACTAAAATGAAAATTTCTTCCAAATCAGTCTAATTAATAGGATTTGATCATATGTTTAGGTATATACCAACATGAGGTAGGTGGTTATTACCATTATTTTCAATTTCATGAGTTTTTTGGGGTAATGGATTTTAGTGTACTACATTGGTGACTAATTGAGACTTTATTAAATTAAAATTTTCATTTTTATTAATTAAATTGATTATATGGGATGTTTTTGGGATTTCCTTAACCATTTTTATTTGTGAGAGATTGGTTTAGAGGTATTCGACCACATGTTTAGTTAGACCGAGTGTTTGATTTTTATTATTTGAATTGATTATATATACATATCTATGAGTGTGTGTGTGTGCGTGTTGCATGTGATGATATCCATGGGATCGTGATTGGCTTGGCCTAAGAATTGATATGGTGTTGGACATCTGGACTGAGGTGATATGATCATTTTTAAAAGCCTGGCCCGAGATATATATATATATATATATATATATATATATATATAGTTGGGTGACTCAGGCATTGGTTTGAGGTCGAAAGTTCATCATCTTGTGGGCATGTTCGAGGTTATATGAGATGGTGATGACCATTAGTTTGAGTGAAATGGTCACAGAGGAATGTTGTTCTGGTTTTTATATCTGAGGTTATAATTGGTGATTGTTTGTCACCCATTTTTTATAACGCTCCATTTGGAGTATTGTGCACACTTTATGACATAGATTTTCATGTGGTTTGGACCGATCATGTGGGTAGAAACCTCCAGTAGTTGTGGCTTAAGAAATTTGTTGGAGGTGATTTTCATAGAAGTCCCTAGGGATGGTGAGGAGCCATCAGATGATAGCATTCATACTGTTGGTTGGGGGATAAGTCTCACCCCACTTGAGTTCGATGGGATAATAAATACTTGGGAGGATAGAAATCATCATTCCTAGGGATGTCAACGATTGAGATAGATGAGGTATTATTTGTAGGTGAGACATATTTTTACCTCAGAACATCGAGCTTCGAGTCAATATGTGGTTTTTAAAAATTGTACAAGGGACCAGTTTCTTATGTTCTAGGCATGCCTTCGGGATATTAGTGACTTGACTTGGACATGATTTGTTGGTTAGAACATGGTTCTAGTTGAATTTAAAATAGGTGGAACCTTAGGGTTCACCTGGTCTATTTATATTAGGGGATTCCATAAGCAATGAGCTATAGATCCTCTCTTCTTTAGTATTTTGGAATTAGCTGAAGTAGGTGATAGCTTCCTGGTGGATGTTAATAAGTAGGTAAGATTTCGTTTATTTAAACTTTTGCATTGAATTTATTTAATTTTGGCCCACATTTACTTGATCAAAAATTTAATATAGGCACAAATTGGTGGTGGCCTATGGATATTTTTTCTCACACCCTACACAGACCATTTAGCACATGTGTAGATTTCATGTTTTCCCATTCAAGAAAGGGTTCGGGATATTTAGATGGATCCTAGTGAATTAGTTGGAATGAGATAGATGGAAAGGGAACATTGGTTCTTGCCTTAGCATGAGTTTTCTCTTTTGTTTCTTTTGTATTAGCATGATTTTATATATATGTATGTACTGTAATCACCCTTCGAGGACCTTTCTTCTTATTGATATGTATAACCTGGCTTGTATATATGACTTGATTTAAAATCTAAATATGGTATTCTTGTCTTGATTATTTTATTTTTATGTTTTTGTTTAGTTTTTCTTCCTCTATTTTATTATATTGATTGTGTTTCATCTAGGGGTATTGGTTCAGGTTCTTATGGTCTTTAGTTTCACTGCTTTATATTTATATAAACCATTTTTATATCATCACTTGAGGGTGTATTCTCCACATTATCAACCTTTTTTCACCCTTAATTCTAGTAAGAAGCCTTCAACATATGGGGAGGAACGCCTAAGGCCAGTAGCACTCAATCCAAGGCATTGTTCGGGTGTCTAATTGGGTCCGGGTGCTATAGTAGTGGCTTATGATTTGAATATGATGCATAGCACAAATACAAAATGTAGTTATATTGTTAAATTCATGAGATTATTGTATTATTTTGATTGATATTCCTTTTTAAAGGAGTAGTTCCATGGATGGGATTTTGGCATATCTTAAAAGAGGTTTCCATCATTTTTTCAGTCGTTAAAACGAATCTTATATGGAATGAGAAATCATTGAAATGTTTAATGCTTATAGAACACCAATGATCATGTTTTATTTTAATTAATATTGGTTGAAAAGTATTGTAATTCAACCCTAGACCCCATTTATAAATTAATATAGGTCTATATAATGGATGGGGATCCTCCTATTGGTGTGTATGATACTTTATTACCTTATTTAAGCTCTCTTATGCCCTGATTCTCCATTTATATTCATGTATAATGTGTTGTCATAGATTTGGGGTTTGAGGTTCTGCCTATAATATACAGGTATTTTAGTGGTTGATAAACTACTTGTGAAGGTGAAAATCGTTTGATTTCCACTAATTGATCTCCATCAAAAAATAGGATCAAGATGGAGTTGGATGGATAAGAAGTAAAACTATTTATATTTCATGTTCCTTATTCCATATTGATTCAATGATAATGGAAAAGGCATTAAAATAGGGTGCTTATACTATTTTGATCATGATATGATCCTATAAAAACTATCACTAACACTTTATCCTTGAAGGAATATTGATAGAAAAGAAATTAATAGAGAGTTTAATCCAACTAACAATAATCTATTATGTGTCAATGAGGTTATCATAATTTCCTTAAAATACTTCCCCATCATTGAATGATAATTATTTTAAAATTCCAATATTCAAAGTGTTTTTAAATGACTATTCTATATTTTAACACCTACAATATTAGTATCATTAATTAATTTGATTGTTATATCCTCTAATAATTAATGTTGTATTTACACAGTACCATAGGATGTTTCAATAGCCTAAGAAATATGACAATAAATTAGGATTTGATTTGACTGATATCATGTATCATTTAATAAGAGAACCTCGACGTGGTACAATATTCCAAAAAAGACATTGACCACATTCTTGTGACTTTCACCAGTTTATGATCAGTTCTTTAGTGAACAATTTTAAATAGAAAAACTACATGTGAAGAATGAATTTTAGATTTAGGTTATTCTCTTCAATGATTCCCTAAAAAGGATTATTTATCTATGTTAATTGAAAATGATTCTATTTATGTTATTTTATTTAATATTAATATGTATAAATTCATGTGAATAAGTTCTGTTATACATAAAATTCATGATAAACTTTGAGAAAATTAGCTTTCACTAAATTGTGATATATTTTTAGTGCACAGTTTTCAATAGAAATACTACAAATGATTAATGAGTTTTAGATTCAGTTTAATAATTTTAATGGTGTCCTAAAAAAGAGTATTAATCTAAGTGAATTGAAAATTAATATAATGATGTTATTTTATGTAATATTAATATTTATAAATTCATGGGAATAATTTTTGTTATATATAAATTTTTTTGATACACATTAATAAAATTAACATTTAACAACGCACAATTTTTATTGTTATACATATTCCACACAAAAAACCCATGATTTTTTTGGATTATCATGTGGTTAAAAATAATTATTTATTAACAACATATATTTTTTGTCATATTTTTTCGAAAACATTCATAATCTATATTAAAATCCTCATAAAATCCAAATAAGATTTTTCGATACTACTATTTCATTGTTAAAACATTTTTCATAACACTTTACTTGTGTTATTAAAATTCTATAATTTTTAACATGATTTAGGTATTATAATATTTTTAATCAATATTTATCCTCTTATTACATCCATATTTTATACAATTACATTAAATATTTGTATAGAATTTCAAAAATATAAATACATAAAATAAAACCACACCTTATACATAACAAAAATTGTTACAATTCTAATCAACTAAACAATATTTAACTAGTAGTGTTGGAAAAATAATCAGTGTTCAAAAAAATAGTAAACTTACTCATCCATTTCATCCTATGCTCTAATTATTTCAACTAAATAACCAAGAGGATCATCTAATTACATTATCCTTAAAATATATGATATTTTTTGAAACCAAAAATGTGGTAAATAATAATATACAAATAATATCATTAACAACCCCTCTTACTTTGATATTTGTATGAAAAACATCTCTTTGAAACTAAAACACCATGTACATAAAAAAACAATTACATCGGGGTTCCCCAGTGGTAAGGGTCATATATTGGGAGATTTATCATTTATGATTTTATTTCCATTTGTTTCACTTTCCATCGTAATTACATCTTCATTTTATTTACTCACTCAACAGTACATGGTATCATGTGGAGAGTAGGTTTACCCAATTTTTTTAGAGATCACATTTGAGAATCAGTGTCTAGTACCCACTCTGGTAGGGAGAAAAATATACTGGGAAGTGTATTATTTTCTGGTGGGATAGGTTTGATGTATAATGAAATCAAACAATCATTGAAAACATAACCTCTGTAACTAAAACACCTCAAATATAAAAACAATAATAAAATCACATAATAATATTGGAAAAATAAGATTAATTTGAGACTACTAAATCTAAAATTTTTAAAATTACTACAATTTATGTATGTCAAAGAACAAGTATTTTTTTGATTTTTTAGAATAAAACAACTTTAATTTTAGATGAATGTTTTGTGAATATACTATTATATTAGTGTAATAAGAGACATCAATAAATTTTCAAGAAAACACATCTAAAATGATGACTATTATTACCGACTATTCAATACAATCACTTAACTTTCATAATAAAATAAATTTAACATACACATATTATATTTGTTCTATAAGAAGTTTCAACAAGTTAAATCAAATAAACCATTCTAAAATGATAACTATTATAACCAATTTTCAATAAAATTTATTAAATTTTAAAATAAACCTTCTTGAATAAACACTCATTATATTTGTTATTCAGTAAATATCAATGATTTGTTTCAAACAATTCCTTTTATAATTATAACTATTGAAACTAGTTTCCAATAGTCATATAAATTTCATAACAAACAACACAAGGGTAAACTGAGAAGTTTGAAAAATGATGTATTAATTTTTTATTGAAAAACAATGTCTAAATTAATATTTTCAAACTAATATTTTCAAAAAATAATTAAAGTTATATAGTCTATATCCAAAAAATATTTCTAAATATCAATAAATAATAACTATAAAATTGAAATTATTCAGTATAACAGTGTATTTGAATAGAAAAAATTCAATTCACCTATATTAATTTCTCTATACAAAATTGTTTTATGACACAAATTATCACATTGACTATTCTTGACTTAGAAATTTTAGCTGAGAAATTTTAAATAAAACATACCAAATAAATTGTGGCCTAAAAGTTTCCCATTAAAAAATATTGTTATTGGAGTTATGTAAAATTCTTCCAAATATGAGAAGCTACTAGAATGGAAACCTCTTGCAACTATCTTTTCTAAAAAATTAAGTAACATAATTTAAATTAAAAACTTTTATGAAATAAAATCAACCATATCAACATACAAATAAATTAAAATATTTGATCATGATATTGAATTCTTTAACCAATGACTATTATAGAAACATACTAATGAATTACAACAAGGAAAGAAACAATGATTTTTCAAATTAAAATTGTTTAATTGCTAATAAATTTAAAGCAACATTAACTAAATTGAATTCTCAAAATAAAAAAATTGGTCAATAAAATTATGGTCTATTTTTACTAGTTGATAGATACACTGATCAAAAAGAACATGATTTTTAAACTATAAAGGAACACAAAAATGTCAGTATCACATATAAATAAAATAATTAATTCTTATATATATTTTAAATGATATATAAATCGACACTATGAAATCATACATTACATATAGAAAACAAAATGAATGATCATCATTTTTTATATACATTGTAATGTGGAACTAGAAAAAACCCATTTTGTTTTTAAAAAACATACTCATACAAACTAGTGAAGATTTCATTCCGAATGTATTTAGAAAGTATTAATTTTTTTAATAACGCTTCATTGAATTATTAAGATTGCAGAATCTAGAATAGATGGTAAAAATGAATCTTCTCAAATTTTGATTTCCTAAATTTCCATAAAAATATTAAAATAAATATAATTATAACTATTAAATAAAACTACCTACTAACTAGTATGATTTGAAATAATACCAATGTGATTTGAATATAAAATTTTTACATTTTATTATAGGATAAATAATAATAAATCTTATCGTTCAATAGAAATGACTCCACCTTTGATTGTATAACAAAACTATTTTGGCCTCTATAGTTTCATGATTCAAAAATCATGTAAATAAAGAGGTATATTAAATACCTAAAAATATTTAAAATTTCTTTGAGACTATAATTTTTATTTTTTACTATTTAAAATAATAGGGATAAACTTTTTTTCTTTAAAATATATAACTGACCTACCCGATTCGATTAGAAAAATCACCCAGGAGGGTCTACCACATTGTGATGTATAAAAAAAGAATCAACGCGTCACAGTAAAAACCTGAAAAGGTAAAATAAAAAGGTATATAATGGAATAAAGATAACATATCCATGAGACATACAAAACATGAAAAAACATCTTAACTCAAAATTTAAAATAAGACAAGACCAAAAAGTGTCAATGTGACCAAACTTCACCTCTAGAACACACTACTATAAAGACAATGACAACAAGAGAAATTAGAATGCTAAACAATGGCCTTCCCTTTACCTAATTCCTTGAAAACAAAATCTACAACTGAAAATTGGAAAGGATTAGGGTGTGATCATATGTCCCAATAGGATACAACCAACGAATCTATACAAGTTCTAATATCAAAAATTCATTTTCTCTAACTTTAAAAAAATCTAGTTTACAAACAATTTTCAAAAAACAAATCCTTTTTTAAATCATCATTTGGGTTTCATAAAAAAATACTATATTAACCAAATCTAATAATATGTTATGTATAGTAATCATAGTATAAAATCTTAATCAAACCAACTATGGAAACATCATATTACAAGCATGTGAGGAAATAACCATGAAAATACCATTATGTGATAAGACAATCATAAATGAAAAAGAACACCATTTATGATATGACAAATCGGAATGTGTGATATATATAAAATAAATTCCCCAACCCCGATGTAAGGTGGATCTAGACAATATAACCTCTTTTGTTTTTACACAGACTAATGTTACATAAAAAACCTCTATCATTACACACACAAAGTGTGATAAGTATATTTTCTGATGCACCCAATGTTACCCAATGTGCTATGTTTTCTAAAATATATTTAGAAACCATTCTGACATTTAGTAAAAGATTTTCACATAAAATTATTTCCAATTATGCACTTGAAGAACCATTTTAAATACCAAAACCACCATTGAATCACTTCAATGGACACATGGTGTGTAAAAACACATTTTTAAATAAAAAACTTTTAAAATTTGAATATATTTCATCAATCCCTTTACAGTATAAAAAATCATGCATTTCCATTGAATATTAGAAATGAATTTTCTAAACATAAATATTTTCACAAATTATAACCCTTGTATAGAGACGATTACCTTAAGAATTGAGTAAACCTAGTCATATTTGAATATGGATATTAAAAATGAGAATATTGGACACTAAAAGACAACACATGAATTAAAAACGGAAAGGATCAATAAAAAACAGAAATCAACCTCTTACGGATCAAAAAATATGGCCAAAACCACTACCACATCCAATGGAAATGAAGAAGAGTAATGGAATCTTACTAGAGAGAAGTAGTGCAATCATGCTCTAGATATAACACTAAACTAGGTGATACAAAATATGAAATATCTCCCAAAAAACACATGAAGGAAGCCTAGGGTTCTATAGGGTTCTTACATAAATAATTGGAGAGTATTTATATGTGTATCATGATAAAAAACTACTTGGCCCAATAGATTCATGTGGTGAATCAATGATTTGCAAAATGAGTTCAAAAATTTGTATATACTCCAAAAAGGGTTTCTACTCAGGCTAAATTACCATTAGTCGACATTTTTATGACATGTAAAAATTTCACAACTTGCAAATTTACACACTCTAATCCAGTTTTGCAGCATATTCCAAACAAAATATTTATGTCATGAATCATATTCATGATGTGAATATATCATACAGGTACATTCTAGACTAGGTCCTGCAGAATATCCCAGAACAACTTTGAATCCCTCTAAACCCAAGAAACAATTTATTAACATTAAAAGATACATACCTTTTTACCTAGGATGTTATAATTATACCCACCATATAATATTTTTGTCCCCAAAAATTTATCATGATCCTAGACTTAAAAAAATAGGAGGTTAATGTTGTCTCATAAACAATTTTTTACCCATGCCTCATGTTTATCATGTTTTAACATCCATAGTACAAGGCCTAAGAGAATTTTTTACCAAACAGTACCTTTTCGTAGTGTTCCATAATTTTAACTAATTTATCCACCACATTTTTATCGATCTCAAGATCAATATACCACCATTCAATCACATGGTAATGATACAATTGATACTTCCTCATATGGGAATTATGAAACACATCATGAATCAATGTAAAATGATATGGTAAATCCAAATAATACACCAAATTTATAATTCATCTAATGATCTAAAATGATCCAACAAACCTTGGTGAAAACTTACCCGGCATACCGAACCGATAGTGTCCCAAGTGAGGCAAAACTCGGAAAAAAATGTTCTCACCAACCAAAAACTCCCATGGCTGATGATGACGGTCTATAAAAAAAGTTTTATTGACTTTGTGTCATGACCAATATCTTTTGAATCAACTATAAGCTTTCTATCATTTCCTGAATAAGAATAATCCCAACTAAATATTTCCCTCTACACTCTTCCCAAAAAAAGTGTGATCTACATGGCCACCCAAAAGATGCCTCAAAAGGGGTTATCTTAATCATCTCCTGATAACTTTTATAATAGGTAAATTCAACTATGGGAATATGATTTTCCTAAGAACGTTCAATGTTATGAACATATGCCTAGAGCATATCCTCAAGGACCTAGATATATCTCTCTGTCTATCTATCCATATATGTACAATATTTCATGCTAATTTCAACTGGGAACTCGTCACCTCCTACTAAACATTACCTAAAATGGATGTGAATAGTAGGTCCCAGTTAGAAACAATCATAGAGGGAACCCCATGATTTCTCATAACCACATGGATATAAATTTTTGATTTATTCTACCATCTTTATCTCCTTGATATTAAGTAAATGTTATGATTTTTTTATTTGATCAATGATCACCCAAAGGGAATCATTCCTGCCAGTATTATATGGAAAACTAATGGAAATGTTCATGGAAATATCACCCCACTTCTATATTGGAATGGTAAAGGGTTGTAATAAACCCAGAGTTCTCTGGTGTTCCAACATAATTATATTGAAAGTAAACCACCATATTTAAAAAATTAAATCCACTGCCACATCAATAACAACCAATATTGATGCCTTAGATCATAATTGTTGATCCTAGGATGGATTTTTTTTCAATAGGTCAACATATGTTGGTTTATCAAGGTGATATTCCTATATAATTATTATGGATTCATCTAATGGCATTGGATATCACGTTTAGACAATTATCTACATTAAAAGTGAGAATTTTTTATGTTGACCTTTCAAAGTCATATTCTATGGTGTATTCACAATGTTACAGTGAGAGGGATACCATGAATGTATTTATTTTTATGAAGAAAAATATAATATGAGGGATTTTTATTGACATAAAATTTGATAAATGATTAGTTTTATGATTAAATTATATTTATATTTCCATGTATATATTTGTATAACTCTTTTTTTTTGTTCGCTAAAAAAATAAGATCCAACCCTTCAATGCAGCCCAAGGGACCCGAGTGAAGCCAATGCTAATATGGGCACAAGTATATACAAGCTATCCCAAATGTGATAGGGGTCGTGTGAAAGACCCATGGTTCATACCCATGTGTATGATGTAAATTTTGGTCCATGTGTATGCCCATAAAAGGATTGGATGGGCGCATGGTGCATCCCTGATGTTCCAATGGGATGCAGCCCATGTGCATGCAGTGTAAAGTGAAATCTACTGCTAATCCCCAGAAGCCAGCTCGAATGGTATAGTAACGATAGTTTATTAATAAACCGAAGAGAATTTTAGTTTAAGGTTTGACATGGGATGAGCATTATATGGGGTACTATTACTCAAAATAAAAACATACGCAATGAAATTTTGTTTTCCAATCTGATGGATCATATGAACTCTATCCATCTGAACAAAGAGGGAGATTCCCCGATTTATGAGCCCCTCCCAAATGAGGGTTTATAGACTAATAAACTAAAAAGGTGTTCAAAATCCATGTGATATCAACCCATCATGTCAGTAGATGGAAATGAAGATATGTTTTATGGTCCACAAAGAATAAAAAATTCTTTTCAAAGTTGGTTTGAGGACATGAGTGAAGACAAATATTTTGTGAGGATAAACTAGTTGAGGATGTAGATGTGGTATACGGACTTCCAAACTGTACATGGTGAATATACTATGAATATGGAGAGTGATATGTGAAGTGAGATAAATACATGAGTATACGGAAGAGGCTTAGACGATAAGATTATTTTTCATAAACCATTATTTTCGAATAAATTTTTGATGCAGATATAAATTTTGACGCAAGTATGATGTATATGATAATGAATTTTAAAAAAATCTATGCAGATGGTTATCAAATTATATTTATAAATACATATGGGCCTTTTTGGCTATACAAGCTGAGAAATATGAGTGGAATAAAAATAAAGAGGAAGAAAATTGGCACACAACACAAAAGAGATTTCAAGATTTTTATTTCGTATATTTTCCAAACTAGAATTGCCGACAATTTATATGCATTTATAAAGGAATGAAATAGCCAAAATAAATGAACACATTAATGAAATAAAACAGCCACATTAAATAGACCCATTAATGAAATAAATAACCACATTAAATAGCCATGTGGCTAGAAAAAATGCAGGGGGAAACACGTGTAATTAATATAGGCTGTATGGAAAAAAATAAAATGTGGGGAAAAATAAATGATTATTACTGCGTGGGTTTTGTTTTTCTTTCCAAAACTCCCCTTCAAACCAAAATTGTCTTCATCCCAAGAATCATTCTGAGTTTTTTGAATGCATATGTCGGTAATTACTTGGTGAAAATATCATCCACCTATTCCATAGTATGAAAATATTCCAATTTTATCATTTTATGTTTCACATGATCACTAAGAAAATTAATATGAGTATCAATGTGATTGCTTCTTCTATGTTGCACCGTATTTTTGGAAAGTTCAATTGCCGACTTGTTATGCACATATATCACTGTGGATCCATCAGGCGGATGCTTTATCTCATTCAACATATTTCTCAACCAGATTCCATCACAAATAGTGGATGATGCCGCCATGACCTCTGCTTCAAATGTGGAAAAGGTAACCAAAATTTTCTTCCTTGAATTCCATGTGAAAGCAGTCGATCCAAAAATAAATAAATACCCAGTGATGCTTTTTATTTCATCTTGGTCGCCTCCCCAATCACTATCTGGGTATCCATGCATATTTTCTTCTTAATTGTATAGATAAAAAAGACCAAAATCCATCGTTCCTTTCACATACCTAAGGATACGTTTTTCCACTAGCCAATGTGACTCTTTTGGTGCTTCCATATACCTTCTTATAATCCCAACACTTTAGACAATATCAGGCCTTGTGATTGTGAGATATCTCAAGCTTCCAATTAGACTCTTGAACAGATTCGAGTCAACACTTCTTTCTTATCCATCTTTTGTTAGTTTTAAGATCATTTTTACAGGTGTGTTTACAGCATTGCAATTGGCCATCTTGAATTTTTCAAGAAACTCTTTTGTATACCTCTTCTGAGAGATATAGATGCCTCTATGTTTTTTTTACTTCTATGCCCAAAAAGAAGGAAATGAGACCTCCATTAGTCATCTCGAACACCTTGAACATGGCCTCCATGAAATCATCGACCATATGTTGAAAATTCCCTGTAAACAGCAAATCATCAACATAAAATCATGCAATACTTATATCACCATGATCATTGTTCTTGATGTATACTGCATCCTCATATGGACATAAGGCGAATCTATTCTCTCAAAGATAGATTTCAATGCATGCATTCCAATCACGAGGATCCTTCTTCAACCCATAAAGATCTTTCTTCAGTTGATACACCTTTTCTTCCTCCCCTTGCATAATAAAGCCTTCAGGCTAGTCAACATAGACCTCTTCCTCTAGAATTCCATTCAGGAATGTATACTTCACATTCAGTTGTTAGATCATCCAACTGTGATGAACAAAAAGTTAGATAATCATCCTCACAATGTCAAGGTGAGCAAGATTAGGGAATACTTCTTCACAGTCCACCCCATACTTCAGTTTGTACCATTTTTCTATGAGCCTTTCCTTGTAGAAATCGATTTCACCATCATCATTTCACTTGATCTTGTACTCCCATTTGACCCCAATGGTTTTTTGGCTATTAGGAAGTTTGGTCAGCTCCCATGTGTCTTTTTTATCTATGGCATAAATTTATTATTCCATATCCATTCTCCAAGATTCTTCCCTTGTGGCTTTCCCTAAAACGTCTGAGGCTCATGATCTGCATATTGGAAAAAAATATTTACCTCTTCAGTTTTCTCATAAATGTCACTTAATTTATTTATTTTTACAGGCTCCATGGGTGAGGATGATCTTGCAAAATTTTTACTTGATGGAGTTTTTTCAAGAGTTATGGAATGTCCTCCTAGACTCATGTACACTAATGATGTGCTCGGGGAACTTGTTGTTGGTGTTTTCTCCTGATGATCATGCCTTTCTTCAGGATATTCTATTTCAACTGGAATCTCTATGTTTGGTTCTTCATCATTCCATTTCCAAGCTTCTTCTTCACTAAAGACCACATCTCTACTCACCACTAATTTATTGTTTAGTGGATTGTAGAGATTATAGGCTTTAGACTCTTCACTGTAGTCTATAAAGATGCACTTTTCACCATGATCATCAAGATTCCCTCTTCTCGCTTCTGAAACATGAGCGTAGGAAACACACCCGATGTTTCTTAGATGTGCTACGCTAGGTTTGTAGCCACTACATGCCTTCTTTGGTGTCAAGTTTCTGACTCTCTTGGTTGGACATCGATTGAGCATATAGGCAGTACATGCCACTGCTTCTGCCCAGAAGTTCTTTGGAAGGCCTTTCTCATTAAACATGGTCCTTGGCATGTCAAGGATGGTGCGGTTCTTCCTTTCTGCAATGCCATTCTGCTGTGGCGTGTAGGCAGCAGTATATTGTTTCTTGATGCCTTGTTCCCTACAAAAATCTTGAAATACATTTGAAGTATATTCTCCACCTCTGTCAGATTGAAGAACTTCAATTTTCTAACCAATTTCAGCTTCATCATGAGCTTTGAACATTTTAAAGATTGCAAATGTAGAAGATTTTTCATTGATGCAATACACCTAGAGATTCCTACTAAAATCATCAATGAGGGTAATAAAATACCTATTACATCCAAGTGAGGGTGTTTTAAGTGGTCCACAGATATCAGTGTGAACCAACTGAAGTGGTTTATTTGCTCTTCTGGACACTCCAGTTGGGAAGGAGTTCCTTTGTTTCATGTTGAGTGTACATGCCTCACACACATGATTTGGAACTTCAATCTCCAGAAATCCACACATCATGATTGAAGAGGATAGAATTTTAAGCCTACTAAAATGCAGATGTCCAAATCGCAAATGCCATCTCCATGAGTCATTCTTCATGAGTCCCAAGAGACACTCATCAGACTTTGTGTTGATATGCAGTGAAAACATGCGATTCTTTTCCATTTGTATTTGAGGAACAAGTCTCCTGTGAGCATCCCTTATAGTTAAAGATGAATTATCCATGTTTATAACATACCCCTTCTCAAGGAGTTGGCCGAGACTAATGATATTTTTTTCATGTTTGGTACATAATACACATTAGAGATGTAATTTGGCTCACCATTCTTCTAATAGATTTTTATTTTACTTTTTCCAATCATGGGTACCTTTAATGAGTCGCCAAAGCTCATGTCACCACAAACTTCTTCTGTGAGTTCCTTGAATAGTTCTTTGTTACCACTCATGTGGTTGCTTGCACCCGTGTTTAGATACCACACATCGGGGCATTCACATGCCTTTTCTTTTGTGAGGAGGAGTGTGGTAACTTCTTCTTCATGATGAGATGTTTCAGCATAGTTAGATCGTACATCGTGATCCACTTTTCTCCAAAAATCAGAAGAATAATGGCCAAATTTCTTACAGTTGTGGCATAGAATGTTCTCTGCATTTCCATAGCACAAAACGACCTCCACCATTCCCTCTTCCATGAAATCTGGTAGGATTTTGATGCTATTTTGATGTCTTGGATAATATCCACGCCCTATTCCTCTTCCAAGATGATCGCCTTGTTGCGTGTGGCCATTCTTCTACTCGTGTAGAGTCAATTTGGACTCTAAGGCATGATCTATTATTGAAACGATATTCTTTTTCATCTGTTTCGCATGCACTTGCAATGACCCCATTAGTTATTCAATGGATAGTTTCTCCAAATCCTTTGATTCTTCTATTTCCAAAACCACATGCTCAAACATGGTTGTGAGAGATCGAAGTGATTTTCTGATAACATGAATATTCTCCACTTTTCACTATTCCTTTTCAAATTGTTAAAAATAATAATTAATCTTGAGAAATAATCGAAGATACTCTCACCTTATTTTATGTGCTTCACTTCAAAATCTACTCTTAATGATTGAAGATGTACCTGCTTCACTCGATCAACACCTTTAAAGATGGTGGAAATGGTATCCCAAGCTTTCTTGCTTGATTTTTCTTCGGCGATATTTTTGAACGTTGATTCATCCAACCCTTGATAGAGGAGGAACAACCCCTTGTTGTCTTTCATTAGTTGATTTTTGAGGCCCATCTTTTCTTCCTTCATGAAGGTAGCTTCTTTCTCCGTAGATGGTACAATGTACCCATCGATGACGATCTCCCATAATTCTTGTGACCCAAATAACACCTTCATTTGGATGCACCACCTTTCTTAGTTGTCCTTAGACAGCTTTTGAACTTCTGGCTGGATTGCAGCCATCTTAAAAATTAGAGGATCTTGGTAACCGGATCTTAAACTAGTTTGTTGGCTATACAAGACAAGAAATATGAGAGGAAGAAAAATGAAGAGGAAGAAAATTGTCACACAACACAAAAGATCTTTCAAGCTTTGTATTTTGTATATTTTTCAGACTACAGTTGCCAGAAATTTATAGGAATTTACAAAGGAATGAAATGGCCAAAATAAATGCACACATTAATGAAATAAAACATCCACATTAAACATACCAATTAATGAAATAAACATCCTCATTAAATGGACATGTGGGGAGAAAAAATGCGCGGGGGGGGGGGGGGACGCGTGTAATTAATACACGCTATATGGAAAAAACATAAAACGCGGGGAAAAATAAATATTGCTTGTCGCGTGGGTTTTGTTTGTATTTCCAACATGCCTCTGATCAACTTTAAATGATATTATTTTTAGGTATTGTTTATTTTTTGTGAAGCTTATCTAGGGAAACCATGGTTTGTAGAAGAATGTGTTATGTGACCATGCATTCTATGCGGTAAAGATTCCATTCAAACCAACTGATTTGCGGTGAGTGTTTTTAGTGAAGATATAGAAACTTCTATTTGGAGATGATTTTCATAACAAAATTAAAAAATAAATGTCAATATGATTAAAAATTATATGTAGAGATGATATGCAGAGATGATTAAAAATGCTATGGGGAGACCATTGAATTGCTTTAAACTGCATACCATCTTTTCAGAATTACTCTGTGATAAATACTTCAATAATCAATGAATTGATGATTATAAATACTGGAGTGATTCTCAGATGAATTTGTGTGACATACATGTGTGGGAACACTAAATTCCAAAGTAGGTTTTCTAAGAATAATTTTATATACTCAGGAATGTATCAGTTTTTAAATTATTTATAATTTTTATGAATATAGTATGAAAAAAGATGGATGTGATATGAGATTATTATTTTATTTAAATAATCATTATTTCACATACTATTTTAGCATCATATATTTGAGACTAAATCCAGGAATAATATTAGTAGAGCTTACATCCATGTTGATATTGTTTGAGAATTCATGAAGACAGACTACAAAAATAGTTTTTAAGATCCTTTTTTAACATAAATATTATTTAAGAATTCTTATACACCACTTGAACACATATAAGTGAGTTCGAGACTTTATAAATAATAAATAATTGCCCTATCATTTTTTTTCACTAAGAAAACTGGTCAAATAAAGGTTATGAGTGATTTTTGGGAATGATCGGAAAGAATATAAAAGGTTGTTTAATAGGTACATAAGAAAGTGTTATCCAACAACATCATGGATTTATATCAATATATCAACCTAAATTGGATCAATCCTTGAATAATGGAGGAATTATTCTGTATGGATTCAGTAGTACATGTCTCTTGTATAACTCACGAGCATATGTATCTAGTGAAGATTCAATAGAAGGCTACAGTGGATTAGGGAATCAATGTGTGGTGAAGTATAAAGAACCTTATATGAAAATTAAGGATAGATAAATTGTTAATCTATATTTACCATTTTAATTTTTTAAAAGATTATAGTGAATAATCCATACTGGGTAGAGTAACCATCACAGAAAAAAGTAGATCTTTCTAGCGAATATTATAAATCCTTGTGTTATGTGCCTTTTCATTTATAACATTATTCGAGGTAATTTTAAGAGACACAATAATATTTCACTGAGGATTTAATTATACACAAAGGTTTAATTAAATATAAATAATTTTTAAAATGATAAAGGGATCAATGATTCACCCCTCCCCCTTTCAATGATCTATCACCTATCTGGGAACTTCAAGTGCTATTAGAGAAAAGGTCTCCTATGAAAGATACAAAAAAATTATAAGGATGGAGAATATTAATTTAACAAATAATAGTGGTGTTCTCATATTTAAATTTTAGAACTATCATTCCTAGAAAAATCGTAAAATATCATACCACCTATTAGTGGATTAAAAGTCGGATATGCAGTTATAGTGAGATATCTACCCTACATTGAGGATGTTCCAATGAATTTTAAAGATAATAGGAACTTTTATATGGATTGAAAGGATAAAAATTAAATCTTGGGGGATTTATCAGAAATGGTATACTCTAAAGTGATGAGTCTCCAAACTTCCAAGAAAATATGGGATAAATGGAGAAGCAGTTATGAAGGAAACCTTAAATTCAAAGAAGACAAGATGATAATATGGAGGGGAATATTTTAAGATATTTAAATGGGTGATGATTAAAGTTTTGATTAAAATTTTACAAGATTAAATTGCATTATTAGTAGTGTCAGTGGTTTTGGTGAAAAGATTGACGAATAAACCATTGTGAAGAAGATGATCAAAAAATATCTAGACAAATTTGATTTTGATTTTTTTCCACTGGAATACCAAGAAGAAATATCACTAGAAGAACTCCATAACATTCTCATAGAATTTGAAATAATAAAAATAACATATTTTTAGAATAAATAAAAAGATGCTTTGTATTTTAAATCCATGGTAAAAGTTAATACTATAGCTCATGAGAAAAAAAAATCAAGTGATTCTGTGGATGAGGAAGTTGATTATGACTACAATCAAATGAGGGTCGTGTTTACAAGAATTTATAAGAGACATAGAAGAGAAAATGGAATTAATACACTAAACTTCTAAAATTTTTATTTGTTTGGACATTTTCCTTATGAATTTCTGAAGAATAAATCCAATGTTAGTGAATCTGATGAAAAAGAAGGCTACTTCAAGAAATATTCTAATAAATACCAAAAATTACACTATGATAGAAAAATGGAGAAGTACTCAAATAAATATACAAGTAATATTATGAGAATTTGAATTAATGAATCTTCATCATCAATCAATGGGATATAAGATTAAAGACTTTCTAGAAGTTAGATATGTATTATTAGGAAAAACAAAACAACTAAAGACACATTTGATGGTGTAGAAGGTCAAAAGATAACTAAGATAGAATGGTACTTGAAAGATAATATAAAATTTTCTCATGAGGATAACACAAATATAAAGAATGAGAAAATAAAAATGATGATGTAAAATTAAAAACGTGTAATGAAAGAAGAGACACATCTTTATGAGATAAGGGAATATGTGAAGAAGGTAGCTGATTTTAAAGGGAAATTAAAATCTTTTTAAGAAAATTCATCTATAATAGAAGAACTAAATGAATATGATACAAATTTTATTAAATAGAAAAAAAATATTTTTAATATAGCTAAACTTGATAAGATGGTGACAGATCCTGAAGAAAAAAAAGTGTGAAATATTTATAATTATCTAAGACATGGTCTATTTTCCTTTTAGTTCAGAATAAGTGGAAAAATATTTAATAAGATTTCACTAAAGTTGTTGAGATTATTGGTGAATCATATAAAGTAGATGAGAATTAGGTTCCACATAAATAGTTTTTTTCTATACCCAATTAATCTCAATATACATTTCTTACTTCTGATAATGTAGGACTGACAGACAAGACTGAATCTTCATGGACCAAAATAATAAATGATAAAACATTTTTCACAAATAAAGACTGGACTAATTTATCCAAATATTTACCTATTAAGAAAAATCACCATAAATCATTGAAACTATATCAGAAATCTTTATAGAATAATTATTTTCAATCTAAAAGATCAAGGTTTAGGGGATACGGTTCATGTTTTGGAGTTTATGGTCCTAAATATTATTCCTGTTGGTACAACATGTCACTACTTCAAAGGAGGCATGAATGAAGGGGTATAAATGTGAATAAAATGAGATAAAATTATCAGAAAGATAATCATGTGACCATGAAATCATCCAAATTCTCAATATAGAACAAATTTTAATTCTTGAAAGAATTTTGTGGAAGATGTGTTCAAGAAGTTCATCGTGTTGTGAAACACAGAGTTAACACAATAAGTGAAATCCCACAAAATGTAATTATAGAGACAATAAATTTTTTTATGGAATAAATAATTACATATGTATTATGTGAGAAATAAAAAAAATATTAAAATATTGGAAAGAATGTTAATTTATCTGGCCGGACCAACTAGACAAGACTTAAAAGTAGAGAATGAACAAAAAATTGATAGAGAAAAAGGAGATAAATTGGAGATAATTAAAGAAATTTATGTTTAGAATAATGCATCTATATATGATGACTTAGAAGTCATTATGTGTGAAACGTGTGAAAGAACTAGGCATGATAAAAAACATTGAATGAAAATTATACCATCCCAAAAGGTGGAATAAAGAAGATGTGGAATGTAAAAACAAACAATGCATCTATTAATGAAAATAAAATTACATTCACATCAGAAGTGTCAACAGATGAAGAAATATAAATCAAACCTTCAATGGAATATAAAATAAAGAATAAGCCTATATTGAAAGGAATACCTCATTCTGAATGTTATTTCTAAGAAATCATGAGGTTACTCTTAATTCCATTATATATGAATTCTTTTTTACTATATTATAGGGAATTGAAGGAGATGGATGCATCCCTTGAGGGGATAATTGATTATATGAAGTTGTTAAATCTTCACTACCTGGTGAATGAGGAATTTATTAATATATTATAATTACCATCACACTTTAATCTCGTGTACTTAATTGTATTAACTATATCAATTAATGGGGAGTAATTGGTTGATTACAAGATAAGGTAAAAAGGGATATATATCTTTTTCACTTGGGAATTCTGATGTTTTTGTTATATTATGTGCACAATTTATCAACACATTGATAAATGTGATTCATTTCAATACCTTTAATGTGAATTTAAAATTTCTAAGCATGATTTCTGATTCATGTTAATTTATGGATATATTATCCTTTCTTTATTGAATCTATCTTGTCTTCAACGCTAGGTTATTCCATGTAGACATAGATTTAATTAACTAAAGTCACTTTACTAATAGAACCATGTTCGAGCATTCCACTCTTAGAAGTAATCTTGGAATTTTAATATGGAAAATGATTATGTTTTTTAATAGTTTAGGAGTTGATAATTCTCCATTTACCATTTTCATATTTAATTTCAATAATTATGAGAAATTTATCACCACATTTTGACTTATGATATGCATGGATATTGATAAAAAAATTAAAACGGGTGGATTATTGGGACTAAGTTTAATTTTTTTTCAATAATTCAATATGTGTTAGTGTATAAAGTGGAGATTCTTGGATAATTGTTATGGATTCATCAAATGGAATTGGATGTCACTCTTGGAAAATTCTCCTTGTTAAATTTGAAAATTTTTGTTTTTGATCAAAATTATCAATGTAATGTTTTAAGAGTTTTTACATTTCTTCAACAAGTGGAATACCATGAAGGAATTTAATTTTATGAAGAAAAATAGAATATGAATAATTTTTCAAGAAATGTTGTTTGAAAAAGTCTTGGTTTTAATATTTATGTATGCTTGGATTTCCATGAATATATTTGGGAAAGTCGTTATTTACATATTAATAAAACATGAGATCTACCCCTTGATGCTAACCTGAGGGACCCAAGTGTAACCACTATAGAGGTGGTCACAAGGATCTACCTCAAGATAGCACGGAGGAGTCATGGTCTGTGTATAATCCCTATAGTGAATTACTTTATGTATGGAACATGATTGGTCCATTTATATGCCTGCAAGAGATGACAATTGAAACATGGTGGTTGTCTAGTGTACCAGTGGGATGATGTCCATGTGGAATTTAGTGAAAAGTGATGTTTGGTTCTGATCCTCATGAGCCAAGATTAAATGGTATAGCGATTATAGTTGATT
Source organism: Viscum album (assembly GCA_963277665.1). NCBI lineage: Eukaryota > Viridiplantae > Streptophyta > Magnoliopsida > Santalales > Viscaceae > Viscum > Viscum album. Next base: position 1,319,686,114 of record OY728166.1, read on the forward strand.
GATAAACTAAATTAAATTTTTGTTGAAGGTTTGAGGTAGGATGAGCTCTATCTGGGGTATTATTACTCCTCTTAAAAACAAAATCAAAGAATGAAATCCATCTAATTTGATCAATCATTTAAACTCAATCCATTTGATCAATATGGTATATCATATTCTTCTTCCCATGTATGATACCCTCGAAAATGAGTGTTTTCATAATGAGAAACCACAAATGCCTTCAGGATCCTTGTGAAATCCACCCATCATTGGGGGAGATTAGAAATAGGATAAGTTTTAATGTCCTCAATGCATAAAGAATTATTTGAGAAGTTGGTTTGCAAACATGAGCGAAAATAAAAATTCTATGTAGAAAAGCCTATAGAGTTTGTCGAGATGGTATGTGGATTTCCATGTAGTATGATGTGAAGATCCAGTAAAGATGAATAATTCTATAGGATGTGATATAAATAAATGAGTGTATGAAATAAGCTTTGTGAATTATTTCTGTTTATGGAAACCACTCTTTGTAGATGATGTTTCTATGCAGATATTATTTGTGTTGAATGCAATATGTATGCATTAAAAGATTTTCAAAAATTAATGCAGATTGTTAACAAATTCAAATTGGGAATATTAATGGTCCCATGATCAACTGCAAAGGATATTCATTTTGGGTGATACTACTTTGTTGGTGAATCTTTTATATAGACACCATGGTTTTCTAGGGAAGGTGTTATGTCATCATGCATGATATGTGGTAATGATGTCCTGTGAACCTTGTGATTTTTTGTGAGTGTTTATAGTGAAGAAATATAAAATACTATGTAGATATTCATTGTAGAAAATAATTAAAAATTTATGTGTAGTTGATTAAAAATGATATGAGAATATTCTATGTGGAGATGATTAATAATGATATACTGATACTAATGAATCACTTTATACTGCTTACCACTTTTTCAGAACTATTATGAATTAACTACTTCAATAACTAGTGAATAATTGATTAAAAATACCAGGTTGATTTCTAGATGAATTTTGGTGACATATGTGTGTGAGAACTATGAAGTGAGGAATAGGTTTTCTTAAAAAATATTTTGGCTCTCGTATAGATATCAGTTTATAAAGCAATAAGAATTTTTCTGTGTACCATATATGGAATCATGGATGTGATATGTGATTATTATTTTATTTATCTAATAATTATTTTTCATACTATTTTAGAATCATATATTTGAGAATGAATATGGGTATAATATCATAAGATATTACTTCCAAGTTGATAGTGTTTAAAAATTCAAGAAGACGGACCAAGAAGATTTTATAAAAGATCCTTTTTAAAAATAAATATTATTAAAGAAGTTGTGTTCACCACTTCAACACATAGTAGTGTGTCAATGACTTTATAAAGAAAGAATCATAGCCTGGTCAATTGTTTCACTAAGTAAAATGATCAAATACATGTGATCAGAGATTTATGAGAAAGACTATAAAAATTTGAAAGGGTACCTCAATAGGTACATATGAAATAGTGATTCAGTAAGATCGTATAGGAAGATCAAAAGATCAAAAAACAATGGATCAAACCTTAATCAAATGAGGAATTATCTTCTGTGTATTCTGGATAAGAAGTTTCCTATGTGACTCGGGATAAGAATTTTGTAGTGTGGATTTTATAGATGGCCAATGTGGATTTTGGTCACATGGTGTGATGTAGTATAAAGAAAATCCTATGTGGATTCAAGAAATATATATTGTTACTCTGTATCAGACATTATAATTGTTTACACAATGATAGTGGATAATTCATTTTGGGGAAAATAACCAACACTATAAGGATTAGGTCCTTATACTGAACCTCATAAATCCTTTTGTTATCTACCTTTGTATTTATAGAATTGTTTGAGGTAAGGATGAGAGACACAATAAGAGTGTATTGAGTATTTAACCATCCATTGTTGTTTAATTAAAAAGAAACAACATATAAATAGAAAATTTAATCACTGATTCACACCCTCCCCCTCTCAGTGATCTAAAACTGATCTGGGCACTTCAATTAGTATCATAGATAAGGTCACCTATGAAAGATCAAACAAAATTATAAGGATTTAGAATATAATTTTAGTAAATTTCAAAGTTATAACCATATTTAATGGTTAGAACTATCATGGCTATAAAATAGGATGATATAATATCTCCTATAAATTGTTGTATAAGTTAGAGATGCAGTTACAATGGGATTCCCACCCTACATTGAGAATTCTCATATTACTTTCGAAGATAATAGGAACTTATAGATGGATGGAAAGACTCAAAATTAAATATTTATACCTTTGAAAGAAAAATTATACATAAAAGGGATGGGTCTCCAAACCGCCAAGGAAATATGGGATGAACTGAGATGCAGTTATGAAGGAAACATTAAATTCAAAGAATCTAAGAAGAAAATATATAGTAGATTTAAAGATATAAAAATAAGTGATGATTAATGTGTTGAAGACTATTTTACAATATTAAAGGATATTTTTAATAGCATTAGAGGTTCTGGTGAGACGTTGTATGAATCATCCATTATGAAGAAGCTGATGAGAAACTTTCCAGATAGATTTGATTCAAAAGTTTCTAGACTTGAAGATTATGAATATATATCACTGGAAAAACTCTATAACATTGTAATTTCATATGAAATGGAAAAAATAAAAGCTTTTAAAATGAAATAAAAGGATGATATACCTTTTAAATACATGTTAAAAGGTAAAACTATAGTTTAAGAGAAACCATAATAAATTGATTTTGATGATGAGGAATCTGAAGAGGACTATAATCAAATGATGGCCATGTTTACAAGGATATATAATAGAGAGAGAAAAAAAGGAAATAAACTAGTAATGTACTTTAACTTTGATGGGTATGGAAATTTATCATATGACTTTCCAAAGAATAAAGCTCATGTCATTGAATATAATGAAGAAGAAGACTACTTCAAGACAAATTCTAAGAGATACAAAATAATTGACTATGAGAGGAAAAGGGAGAATTACACAGAGAAAAATATAAGGAATATTATGAGTAGAGAAATTGATAAATCTTCATCATCAAGAAATGGTAAATAATATGAATGGACTTCTAGTAGTATAATATATTTTATGGAAAAAACTAAAAAAGAAAAAGATACTTTTAATGATGCTGAAGGTAAAAATAGAACTAAGATATAATGGTACTTGAAAGATAATCTGGAATTTACCGTTGACAATAAAATGATTTTAAATAATTATAAAATAAAACTGGTGAAAGAAAATGAAGAATGTGTAAAGGAAGAAGATACACCTCTTGATTATATAAGGGAATATATGAAGAAGGTTGCTGAGATTTCATGGAAACTAAAATAATCTGAATAAAATTATCGTGGAAGATAAGAACTCAACAAAGATGATACTATGTTCATTAATGAGAAAAAACAAAATAGTTTGAAGATAATTGAACTTGATAAGATTGTGAATATTCTTGAATAAAAACATTATAAGAAATATGTTGAATTATTTGAGACATAGCCTATGTGCGTTTCAGCTAAAAGCATGTTGAATAATATAAAACAACTCTTCACTAAATTTTGTCAGCTTAAGGTTGATTCTTCTAAATCAATTAAGAAGAATGGTATACAAAAATAGGTTTTTTTATACGTAATGAATCAAAATATGATATTTTTACTTCAAACAATGTAGGACTAAGAGATACGACTAAATTTTGATAGACCAAAACATCAAAGGAGAAAAATAACTTTCACAAAGCAAGACTTTACTTTCATATTGAAGGTTTCTTCATAATAAGAAACAACCAGAATTTTTGAAATCTCAAAAACAATTTTTAGAGCATAATTATTTTCAATCTATAAGATCATGGTTTATAGGATACTTTTGGTGTTGTAGATTTTTTTTATAAATATTATTCATGTTGGTATAACATGTCACTACCAGTTATGAGGAATGAATCATGGGGGGGTAATGATGATCAAATGAGATCAAACTATCCAAAAGAGTAACATATGATAAATACGTCATCCAAACTATCAATATAGGAAAAAATAGAATTAATGAAGGAAGTTAGTGGAATAAGTGATCAAGAAGGTTAAAATGTTCAAAAATGAAGAGTAGCATGCTATGTGAAATTTCAGACAGTGTAAATGTGAAGAGTATACAATTTGTCAAGGTTGAAATGGTTAGTATTGTATTATGTTAGAAACTCAAACAATATAATAACATCAAGAAAGAAATTTTAGTTATTTGGTTAACTGACTATCCAAGAATTGAAAAATATAGAATGGAAAAAAACATTCTACAGAAAAAGTAAAGTAAGTGATAATAGTTGAATAAGTAAAAGTTGATAATAATTCCTCAACATATGATAACTTGAAAATAATTAAGTGTGAAAGGTATGAACTAAGTAGGAATGATTCAAAAAAATTGTATGAAAATTATACCATCCCAAAATGAAAGCATAAAGAATATGGGGCAAGTAAAAAACTGAGGCACTTGATTCTAAAAAGGATTATATATTCACATCAGAAGTGGAAATAGATTAAGAAAGATCAATAACTCTTTCAAAGTAATCTAAAAGGAAGAATAAGTTAATGTTGATAGAAATCTCTTGGCCTGAATTTTATTTATAAAAAATAAAGATGTACCTATTTATCCTCTTATATATGAATTATTTTTTAATAACATGTATGGAATTGAAATAGATTGATGTATCACTTGAGGGGGATCAATTATGTGATGAAGCTGTTAAATCTAAAATACTTAATGAATAAGGAATTTCTAAACAAATTTATAATTCCAATCACACTTTCAAACCTTTTTATTAAATTTATTAACTATATCAATTAAGGGGGAGTTCATGGTTTATGAAAAGATAAAAAAGAGGAATATATATCTTCTTAGCTTGAACATTCTAATGTTTTTGTTAATGTATGTGCTGGATTTAGCATCACATTGATAAATCTGATTAATTCCAATCCCTTTAATGATAATTGATAATTTCTAAGCATGATTTCACATGCATGGTATTTTATAGATATCATAAACTTCCTTGGTTTTTTATATATTATATTATACCTAGTGTTATCCCACATATACATATATTTGAATAACTAACATCTCTTTTTTAAGAGAACCATGGGAGACAATTCCTCTCAAAGAAGTGATCCTGAAATTTTTATATGGGAGGTGATCATATTTTTTAAAAGATTATGAGTTTAGAATACTTTATTTAACCTTTTCATATTGACTTTCAATAAGGTGGAGAAATTTATCACCAGATAATAACTTTGGATTTGTGTTGATATTGTTGTCCTGGATAATAGCTAGTTGAATACTCAAGTGGGTGTGAATTAAGTTCCAAAAAATTTCATTACAAAAACCCTCCCTCTTTGGGTATGATAATTCAAACCATTTTCCTTAATAAATTTAGGTAGTGGAAATAAAAAACATAATGGAAAGAGATTGAAAATAGGATATTTATAGTGTTTTAGGGAAAAAATCCCCTAGTCTAATCCACCAACACTCTATTCAACATGTTTGGTGATTTTAATTATAAAATCCATTTTACCAAGGGATCCTAGATAATTACAAGAAGATTCAACTTAATAAAAATGTCCAAGAGATTTTAACATGGATATCCCTAACAATACCTATCCATGGTCTCAATACACTCTCTTACACAAAGTATAAACAAAATAGAATGAATAAACATTGAAATAAAGGGTTGAAAAACATAGTTTCAAGAAGAAATTGACAGTAGTTGAATATTTTTCCTAATAATGTGATATTATTTAATGTATATCATGTGATTAAATTCAGTGAAACTGATGGAACTAGTCAACATAGCACAAGTATTTATGTTTGATTTTTTCTAGGTACAGGTGTTCAATAAATTCTTTTGTATGAAAGTTCTAATCATTCTTCACATATATCATTTTAATATTCAATATCTCTTATCATGTAGTGACTAAATCTTCCTTTTATATTTCATTCTTAACTTCAAGCATGATATAATCCTAATGGTCGAGTGAGCCATGCATTGTGAACATGATAAGATGGGATATAAAGGGCATGCATCCAATGCTTACAAAAATAGAAATTACTTTTTCTATAGTAATGTCAAAAAGCTTCCCATCCAACTAATCTTTCTATTCATGACAATGCTTGTAAAGATATATCCTTCCTTAAATGGATTATCCCTTTTTACGGTCTAAAACCATGAAATAACTTATCAAGAGATTATAAAATTAATGATAACATTTTATATGTAGCTACTTTTGTATAAGATATTCAACTTGTGGTACTATTAATCGTAAGATATCTTCCCAATGGGCTTCTTAAGATATAATAGTTCTTCATATTCTTCATAAGATAAATTATTTCAACACTGTGTAAGATATCTCTTTAATGTAATATGAATATAATAAACTTCAATACTAAAAAATATAAAATATTATGAATATACTTTTGATAGAAAAAATATTATCAAATATTTTACATTTAATTTAAATATTTATAATCCCTCTAATGATTTTTTTAATGGAAATAATCAAATTTTATGGTTTTAGTAACATTTTGAGATTAATTGTTAAATGTCATATTTTGGATTTTAATTGTTTTAATTTTTTTTTTATTTTATCCGTAACATTTTCTACAATGATTAAATTTTTAACGTTCCTTTGTTTATGATTCCCTTCATGTTGGGATTCATTTTACTCTTCAAAATTGAAAGCTCAATACTTTATTTGAAGGCCAAAAATTAGATCCCAAACAGTCCTTGAAATATGTTTACATGTCTCTATCATTTTTATAATGATTCTTTATCTCATAAATGGCTCTAAAAAGTGTGTATAACTTTTACAAAGATCAATAATACATCTGGAGGAACAAAATTTATTCATGTGTTTATTCATTATTCCTTAATTTTCATGGTCATAATGGCATGGGAACTTCATGAATTGGAATATTAATAGACATCCTATGTAGAATAAATTTTTATGGTATATTAGCTATATATCTCTCTATATGTCATAAATAAAGCTCATATATTGTGTTTATAAATATGATACATCAATATAATACTTTAAATAATATACCATTCTAAAAAAATTCCATTTGGTGGGGATCACTATCGTAACCTTTCAGGGGATCTTTTGGAACCAATTTTTCACCCCCTCTTCTGATAAAAGAGTGTATATTATTCTTTTCAAAGGGTTGGAGAAATTATATTTCCATTTCCAATAGATTTTTTGAGTTTTTCTTTTTTTGTAATAATATTATTCATTTTTAGTAAATGTAAGTCTTCTTCTTCACCTCATTTCATCATTTTTATTTTTTTGTTTCCACGCCGTTATCTTCTCATTGTTATCTCTTATACTCATTATCAGGAGTAACTATGCTAAGTAAGTTCCTTGGGGATCAATATAATGTTGAATCCAAGACAATTTAAATTCATTTTTAATTTTTCTAATTTTAGTAGAGTTAGGCCAATGGGGTCTTTTGGGAAAGGTTCTTTTGTGTCTCCACTTGCCACCTGAAGCTTAACTTTCTCTTCTACAATATTCTCCCTCAATTGAGGAGGTGGATGTGTAGTCTCTTGGTGATTTTTTAGTGCATCATATATTCAAAACATAGGTATAAATGTATTTTCATCAATATTATTGGGCATTTTCGTTATCTAAATTTGAAACTAATTAAGAGATGATGAAGGTTCACTCTGGGAAATCTCCTAGGAGGATCTAATTTCTATCTAACATCAGTCATTCTATTTTCATTTATTATATATTCATTGCATATATATATATATATATATATTAATATTTTATGTATCTTTAAAATTCATCATCATTTTATTATCTACTATTATATTTATTAGAATATAAATATTGACAATAGAATCTCAGTGTTGTGTAAGATGCCTCCTTGAGACAGACTCTAGGTGTGAACTATATTGCATGCTAAGGTAAGTAAACTATTCACCAGGGATTTATGAAAAAACCCCATGTATCAATTTGGTTCCATTTATAAGGAATAAAAACACTTTCAAGCACCATAAAAACACAAAAAAATCATAAATTTTAAAAAATAAATAAAATAAAATCAATGTTAATGAAATATTCCAATTCAAATCATTATGCATGGATTGAACAATATCAATTGAAATAATAATTTCAAAAGTATCCTGAATTCAGGTTGTAAAGGATGATTGATTCAATGAAAATTTCAAGTGAGAAAAATAGAAAGTATAGTTATATATCTACATTCATATTAAGAGAAACAACTAGAGGCAGTAACTGAACCCAAACGAGTGGTGGAAGAGATCCCACCAATCATTTTCTTATGCTAATGTACCTAAGGTGGGTGAGAAGGAGCTTCTAAATAAATTAATTACAATATCACCTACTCAAAAATTTCATAAGGGGGTCCCTAAAGAACACATTCCATGTAATATACTTAAGGGATATCCACATTTTTTGGAAGAATCCTAGAATCACTTTGTTGAATATAACCTAAAACATGATCTTCCCATTCTTGATAATGAAAAATAATCACCTATATACCTCTATATTTATTTGGAATAAGATGATGAAGATGAACTTACTTATATTGAGTTTCTAATGGTCCTTCTAGAATAGATCAATTTCCAAGATGACATACTTGAAAGGGGATATTTTTTTATTGATTCATCATGTTTAAATATTATTCATGATGAATTGTTTTCTCACATCTCATTCCCATAAATTTAAGAAATAGTATAAATTGTTCATACCTTGGATATGAATGAAGAGACCACCCAAGTTGTGGTGATTAAATAATAAGAGTTGTAAAATCATGTGGTTATTCTACTACCTTTTCTACGAAATATTTTATATCACATGGAGGGGGATAACACATAAGTAAACAGGTAGTAACCCAATTTTCTTTTCCCTCCCACTCCATACCTCAAATTATATATTACTTTATTATTATGGTTGTAAATTTTCATATCATTTTTGGGGTACTCCATTATCGGTGTATACTCATAGGAACCAAGAAAAGTCACATGTGGTGGTTCATCTCAAAGAAACTACCCTCACCTTCTGATTGGGGATAATCCACATCAACTAAAAGACTAGGGGAAGTAAAAACCTATCACCTACTTGGGGGTAGAAACATTGCATTATCTATTTTTATTTTCATTTTTATTTTTATTTCTTTATTTTTATTATAATTTATCCTTTGTTTATTTTATTGTTTATGTGGTAGTAGGTAGGAGGTTAACTCAAGGCCACCATTAAAAAATAAATCAGGTTGAGCCTTTCTATTTCTTTATTTTGTTTGCTGCCCAATTTAAATTATGTGTCAAAATGTTTCATGATAAGATTTTTTCTAAAAATATGGTATTAAATAGAATAATTATTTTAGGGTGGGGGGATTTCAACCTATTCTTAACAATTTTTTGTGTGATTAAATTTTATTTTTCATTTCCTTTTGTGAATTTTTATTTTTTTTTTCCATTTTTGGTGTGTTTTTTTTATTTTTGTGGTACATTGAATACATTAGAAAACTAAAACCCCCATGGTATTTAAGGAAAATTGCATGATTTTAATTTTTTAGTATTTAAATTATTTCTGAATGGATTTTATTTCTTTATATCTAATATTTTAATTTTATAATGTTTGATTGATTTTTAAACTCATGTGCATAGGTATTGTCTGAATTGAAAATATTTCCCAACATGAAATATTTTTAAAACTTTTTTAAATATTCTTTAAACTTATATTTTTCTTAAGAGTCATGATACTTGTTGGGTAATCGATAAAATTATTTTTTCTATTTTTCAAAGTTGTTTGAGTTCATTTAATGTTTCAAGTATGATTAAGGTATCACTTTGAATTCAATTTTTACATAGAACATTAATATTTTCCTACCTTTTCATATGACCTTTATTAAGACCTTATTTTCCATGAAATACCTTTTTACGCAGTCAAAATACAAACTATTAATCTCTTTAAAAACTTTTATATATGTTAAATGTGGGATTATTGTTTAACTCAAGTGTGGGGGAGATAGAAGATGAGTTGTATTCTTCATTCCTAAAAATCTATTTTACCTAAATTAAAAGTGTTATAATATTTTTTTCCTCTTTGGTAGAAGAAATTTCATAATGGAAAGATTGGTGGATGGTCTAAAATATCATTATAAACATGGGAAGGGTGTTTATCAATATTTGAATATCAAAAGTTGCCTCTCTCTTCTTAAAAACATGATTATGAAGAGAAATCCATATCTGAATTCAAGACAAATCAATGATAAAAATTGGAAAAAACCACAAAACAAATTTATCATTAATACTAAAATTTCAATTTTAATCTTCCTAATAATATAAAGAGATTTTTGGAGGTTATTCATTTTCAATATGATTAACAAGAATAACATTCTTGACTAAATGGTTTTCATGGATTTACTTCACATTAGAGTTTAACACTCCTCATTGTTCTGATGATTTTTTTACATTTAATGCCTTCCAACCCTCACCCTCAAAACACCCCATGAAAGTGAACTTATGATTGAAACATTTTTTAGTCTATGAAGTTGAGATACTAGGAGGATAACAAGCCTATATATCATACATGTACTTGGGAATAAGAAAAAATCCACATAAAAAATCTTTAAGTGAGGAAAGAAATATTTTTCATGGGAGGTAGGTATGATATCCATGTGAGTATTAACATGTATTACCATGGAATCATATGATATTTTAGGAGTTAAGGAATTTATATCCATGTAGAAGGCATGATATTTTCATTGATGTGATAATTGAGTTGTGTTGTCATTTATTCTTTCAGAAGTTTGTTTTGACCTTGGTATAAGAAGATTTCCCATGAGTGCAATGTTTATGTCTGGGGGAATTTATAGAGAGAATATTTACCATTATCTTACATTTAATTTTAATGTTTTCAACCCCACCAATGTGTAATTTTAATGTCAATCATCACATTTTATAGTTTTAGTATCATTTTGAACATAATTTCTAAAATAAGCAATTTTGGATTTTAACTATTTTAATTTATTCCTATATTTATTACAAAAAATTCCTTCACTAATTTAAATTTTGAAAATCCTTTTTTTTAGTATTCCATAAATTTTGGTATTCATTTCATTCTTCTGTACCCAAATCTCATTCCATCATTTGAAGGACCAAAATCATCTCACAAGACATGACTTGAAACTTATCCACATATCTAGAAATATTTTATAATGAGCCTACATCTCAAAAAAGGATAGACCAGATGAAAAAAAAATTGACATAGATGAAGAATAAATCCACAGGAACAACATTTATTAAGGTTTATACGCATTAGTTCTTCATTTTTAAGGTTATAATGGCAGGTTAACTTCGTGCATTGGAATACAAAAAATCAGTTTGGGAAGAATAAATATCCTGAGTAAATTATTTATATATCTCTACAAACATGGTACATGAAGCTCAATGTTTTCTGTCAAATTAGGAGACATAACCAAAAAACTTTCATGATGAAACAATTCTGAAAATTAGTTATTTATTTGGGTAACACATAGAAACATTTGGGTGATCTTTTTTATGACAAATTTTTACCTTATCTCCCTATCAAAGATTTTCCATTATTATTTTCAAAGGATTAGAAAATTTAGTTTTCCATTATTAATATATTTGTGTATTTTTATTTTTCTATAATAATATTTCTCATTTTTAGTATATTTTAGTCTTCTTCTTCCTCTCATTTATTCATTTTTACCCTTTATGTTTCCAACTCATTCTATTCTTATTGTGATCTCTTATACTCGTGATCCTAAGTAACAAACCCAAGAAAGTTCCCGAGGTATCAATCGAGTGTTGAATTCAAGACATTTTACATTCATATTTAATGTTTCTTATTTTCTTAGAGTTATTACAAAGGGTATCTTAGTGGGAATGGAAACATTGTGTCTTCACTTTCTACCTAAGGATTAGAATTTTCATTTGATATATTCTCCCTCGATCGAGGAGGTAGATGTGCAGTCTCCTAGTGATCATTGATTGCACTATATATTTACAACATGGGTACAATGGGATCTTTATACCTACAAAAGATCATGTTTATTTTGAAAATTTGAAACTAATTAAGAGATGATGAAGGTTCAGTCTGGGTGATCTCTTATGAGGATCTCCTTTATAATTAACATTGGTCATTTTGTCTGCATTTCATTTATATATATAAAAATATTTTTTATTCATAATTAAAATTAATCATCATTATATTATTTATTATTATATTAGTTAGAATATAAATATTGATAATATAATTTCAGTGTTGTGTAAGATACCTCCTTGAGACCGTCCCTCGGTGTGCACAATATTTCATGAATAGGTAAATAAAATATTTAACAAGGATATATGAAAAATCCTCATACATATATTATGAACGATTTATGGGGTCTTGTAACACTTTCACACGCCATATTTCATAGAAAAACTCAAAAAAATCATAAATTTAGAAAAAAAAACATTATTCATGATGTATTTCAATTCAATGTTTTATGCATGGACTAAAAAATCTCATCTCATAGAATAAGTTTGAAAGGATATTGAAGTAAATTTGGAAAGTATGAGTGATTAAATGAAAAATTGGGAGTGAAGAATAGAATGGATAGCTGAATATGTATAATTATTTCAAGAGAAACAGCTGGAGTGAGAACCTAAACCAGAATGAGTGGTGGAAGATATTTCACCAATTAATTTTTATGTTAATGAACCTAAGGTCAGTGAGAAGAAGATACTAAAGGAATTAATTACATTATTCTGTGCTCAACAATTTCGGTAGGAAAACCATGATGAAAAAATATGAGCTGATATATTTATGGGAGATCAACAATTTTTGAAGAATAATGGAATCACATTGTTGAAGATAACCTAAAACATGATCTTCACATCCTTGATAATGAAAAATCAGAACCTCTCTACCTCTCTCTTGATTTGTAATATGATAATTAAGATGCACCAACTAGTATTGAGTTACCAACAGTTCTTCCAGAGGATATCAATTTCCAAGATGACATACTTGAAAGGGAATATTTATTTATCGATTCTTCACATTTTAATCTTATTCAAGATGAATTGTTTCAGGAAATATACTTCTATGAAATTTCTAACTCAGAATAAATTCAGAAGACCATATATGTGAATTAAGATACCACCAAAGTTGTGGTGATCTACGAACTAGAGTTGGATAATCATGTGGTCATGCGAATACCTCCTCTATAAAAACTTTTATACCATATGCAGTAGGACATCGCCAAAGTCAACAGGGATTGACACTATTTTATTTTCCCTCCCACTATCGACCTCAAATTCTATATTTCTTATTTATTGGGTGTTATAAATTTTATTTTATTCCTTTGGGGTCTCTATTATTGGTGTCTAATCATGGACACTAGGAAATGAAAAATGTAGTGGTTCAACTCAAAAAAACTACACTCACCTTTTAATTGGGGATAATCTACTACAACTACCTAACTAAGGGTAGTACATACATATCACCTTCTTAGGGGTCTAAACCCATCATTATCTATTTTATTTCTCCATTTTATTTGTCTTTATTTTTTTATCATGTTTTTCCTTCTTTTATTATAGTTTCAAAGTGGTAACTTCTAGGAGTTTAACTCAAGGCTTCCACTGAAATATAAATTAGGTTGTGTCTTTTTATTTCCAAATTTTCTTTTCTACCCAATTAAAATTATGCATGAAAATGTATCTAGATATCATTTGAGATAAAAATAGGGTATAAAATGGAATATTTTGTGGGGGTGGGGGTATTTCATAATATTCATAGGATTTTTTTGTGCTTAAATTTTATTTTTTATGTATTTTTTGAAATTTTTATTGTATTTGTTTTTCATTTTTTGTGAGTATTAATGATTATTAAGCTAAATAAAGTAAAAAAAGTAAACCATCATGGTATTTATGAGACATTAATTGATTATAATTATTGAATATTTAAATGATTTATTAATATATTTTGTTTCTTGATTTCTGATCTTTTCATTTGGTGATGTTTGATTAATTCTGAAACTCATGCCCACAAATACTATCTGAATTGAAACTATTTCCCAAACCAAGATTTTTATAAACATTTTTTACATCTTCTTTATATTTATATTTTTCTTAATATTATTGTGACATGTTTTTTGATCATGAAATTTCTAATTCTATCTTTTTAAAAGTTGTTAGAGTTCATAGAATGTATCAAGTATGATTGAGGCACCACTCTGAATGCTCTTTTTACATTGAACTCTAATTTTCATGTACCTTTTTCATCTTAAAATTATTAAGCCCTTAGTAGCCATGAAATACCTTTTTAATAGGCCACATTAAATTCAATTTATCCCTTTACAACCCTCTCTACAAGTCACATACATTACAATTTTTTAAATCGAGTGTTGGGGAGGGAAAATGAGTTTTATTTTTATTTTCTAAAGAATCTACATGAGTGGAATTAAAAGTGTTTTTATATTTTTTTTCTTCTCTGTTGGATGAAGTTTTTTTATGGGAAGATTTATGGGTGGAACAAAATATCATTAAAAATATGTGCATGGTTTTCACCAATATTTAAAGATCAAAATCTACCTTTCATTTCCTCAAAAACCTGATTCTAAAGAGAAATCCATATATGGTTTCCAGCTAAAAAAAGATACAAATTGAGTAAAAGACAAAATAAATTTATCATTGATGATTAAATTTAACAAATTTAACTTAAAAATAATATAAATTGGTGTTTTTAGGTTATTAAAAGTTTATTGAGGAGCACACTATTTTATAGAAAAACTATTTTCTTGAATTTACTTCACATTATAGCTTAACCTTCCTCATTTTTCCTCTGATATTTTCACATTTAAATCCTTTCAAACCTTATCCTTAGAACAACCCATAAAAAATAACTTATTATTGAAACATTTTTTAATTTTTTAAGTTTAGGTACTAGTTGGACAACAAGCCTATATAAATCACACATGTTCTTGGGAATGAGAAAAATCCACATAAACAATCCTTGAGTGAAGAGAGGAATATTTTTTAGGGAGGTAGGTATGAAATTAAATTCTGGATAAACATGATATTTAATATAATCATATGATTTTTTAGGAGTAAGGGAATTTTAATTCTTGTAGGAAGCAAGATATTTTAATTGATATGATAATTGACTTGTGTTATCATTTATGCTTTTGGATGTTTTGTTTACCATGGTATAAGATTATTACCTAAGAGTGAAATGTTTAAATGCAGGAGAATTGATATAGAAAAGATGTTCAATTATTTTAAATTTAATTACAATATTATTAATCCTAGTAATATGTTGTTTTAAGGTAAATCTCACATTTTATGGTTTTTGTATCATTTTTAGAAAAAATTGATAAAATGGAATATTTTGGATTTTAACTATTTTAATTTATTTATGTATTTCATATATAGGATTCTCTTAACTAATTTAAATTGTGAAATTATTTTTTTATGATTCCATACATGTTGGGGTTAAATTCAATATTCTAGATTCAAATCTCAATCCATCATTTCAAGTCCCAAAATCATCTCACAATACAAGTCTCAAATTCTATGCATAAATCTGGAAATGTTTTATTATGAGACTACATATCCTAAATATATGGACCAAATGAGATTAACTTCAACATAGATCAATAATAAATCTTTGGGATCAACATTTATTAATGTATCCACATATGATTCCTTCATTTTCATGGTCATAATGCCATGAAAACTCGGTATATTGGAATACGAATAGCATGTCTACACGAAATACATTTTGGGAGTAAATTATATATGTCTCTCTCCACACATGGTAAATGAATCTAAAATTTTGTGGTTCCTAAGAGTATATATCAATAAAAAACTTTTAAGAATCAACAATCCCAAAAAAACGGTCATCTATTGGGGCTAAAATGTGGAAACCTTATGAGGGACTTTTTGTAGCCAATTTTTCACCCCCTCTACCTATAAAAGAGTACCCCTTCTTCTTTTAAAAGGGTTAGAAGATTTAGTTTTACGTTTTCATTAAATTTTTAGGTTTTTTATATTTATGTAATAATATTTTTTATTTTATTATATGTTAGTCTTATTCTTACTCCCACTTCTTCATTTTTATCTTTTGTTTATCCACCTTGTTCTCTTCTCACTATTATCTCTTATACTCATGATAATGAGTAACTAACCTGATGATGTTCTTAAAGGATCAATCTGGTGTCTAACTCAATTCATTTCACATTAATTTTTTATTTTTCTTATTTTATTATATGTTGGATGAAGGGGGTCATAGAGGGAAAAGGCACCTTTGTGTCCCCACTTTCCACATGAGGCTTCACTTTCTCTTCTTCAATATTTTTCCTTGATTGAGGAGGTTGATGTGTGGTATCTCAATGATCATTGAGTGGACCGTATATTCACAACATGGGAATAAGGGTATGTTCATGTATATGATGGATTATATTCCTTAAGTAAATTTGAATCTAATTAAGAGACGATGAAGGTTTTCTCTGGGAAATCTTTAGGGAGGATCTTCTTTCTATATAACATCACTCATTTTGTCTACATTCATTCTGTACGTATTATATATATATATATATATATATCATGAATCATTCAAACTCATCGTCATTATATTATTTTTTATTATATTATTTTGAATATAAATAGTGATAATAGAATTTCAATGTTGTGAAAGATGGATCCTCGAGACCACCTCTAGGTGTGCACTATTTTGCATGATAATGTAAAACATATTCTGACTAGTGATCTGCAAAGAATAAATAGGCATATATTTGGTGCCATTTATAGGGAGTGACAACATTTTCACACACCGTTTTCATAAAAAACAAAAAAAATCATAAATTTTAAAATAAAATAAAATAAAATCTCTTTGTTCATGATATATTTCAATTATAATTATTATAAATTGACTTACCAATCTTAAGTGAAAGAATACGTTCAAAATTATCTTGAATTTATGTTGTAAAGTATGATTGATTTATTGAAAATCATGGAGAGAATAATAGAATGGAAACTTGAATATGTACATTCATGTTAAGAGAAATATTTGGAGCCATAACCTGAACTAGAATGAGTGGGGGAAGTGATTTCACGAGTCAGTTTTTATGTTAAAGAACCAAATGTGGGTGAGAATGATTTACTAAAGGAATTAATTACATCATATTTTAATCAACCATTTCTTAAGGAGGCCCCTAAAGAACACATTCTAGATAATATACTTATGGGCGATCAACATTTTTTGGAAGAATCGTAGAATCAGTTCATTGATGATTACCTAAAACATGATCTTCCCATCATTGATAATGAATAATCAGCACCTATATTACTCTCTCTTTCTTTAAAATTTGATGATGGAGATACCCCTAATCATATTGAATTTCTAATGTTCCTACTAGAAGAGATCAATTTCCATACTAACATGATTTAAAAAGAATATTTCATTATTGATTCATCGTGTTTTAATCTTATTCAAGCTAAATTGTTTCCTAACATTTCATTATCTGAAGTTTATGACATAGAAAAAACTGAGAATATCTTGAATGTAAATGAAGAGACCAGGCATGTTTTAGTGACCAGAGAAAGAAATTTCGAAAATAATTTGGTGATGTGACCACCTCCTTCACACAATTTTTATACCATATTGAGGATGACACTAGAGAAATCATTAGGGAGTACCCCTATTTTCTTTTACCTCCCACTCTAGACCACAAATTATAGATTTCTTTTTTCTTTGGGGTTGTAAATTTTTTACCTTATATGGGGTTCTCCATTCCTTTTGTCTACTCATGGGCAATGGAAAGGTTCATCTCAAAGAAACTACACTCACTTTCTGATTGGGGATAATCCCCTGCAACTGCCAAACTATGGGAAATAAAATACTTACACCTTCTTGGGGGTATAACCCAATAATTATCTATTACCACCCTTTGTCTTACTTTTTCACTATTTTTCTTAGTTTTTTTCCTTACATTGTTTTATAATTAAAGTGGTATCAGCTAAAAGATTAACTCAAGGATTCTACTAAAAAATAAATCAGGTTTTCTCTTTCCATTTCTTTATTATGTTTGTTGCTAAAATAATATTACGTGTGAAAGTATGTCATCATATAATTTTTTATAAAATGATGGTAGTAAATGGAATAAGTGTGGGGGGGATTTCAACTCATTCCGAATAATTTGTTGTGTGCTTAAATTTTATTTTTCATGCCTTTTTCTGAATTTTTCATGTTTTTGTTTTTTATTTTTGTTGTGTTTCTAGGATTATTGAGATGAATCAATTAATTTGTAAAATTAAAACCATATTTGAAATTTATGGAAGACTGATTGATTTTAAATTTACAGGATTTAAATTATTTTTGAATGGGTTTTTTTTGATTTCTCATCTTTTCATTTGATGATGTTTGATTGATTGTGAAACTCATGTGCACAAGTATTGATATAATTGAAAATATTTCCCAACCCATGAGGTTTATAAACCTTTTTTAAATAATAATTACATTCCTATTTTTCTTGAGAGTCTTGAGACATGTTATTTGATCCATAAGTTAATGTTTTTATCTTTTCAAAGATGCTATAGTTCATGGAATGTTTCAAGTAGAATTGATGCACCACTTTGAAAGACCTTTTTACATTGAACTATAATTTTGGTCTACCTTTTAATTTGACCATTATAAAGGCCAAATTATCAATGAAATACATTTTTAGGAAGCCACATTATAGGCTATTTATCCCTTTACAAACATCTCTAGATGTTAAATGCATGATTATTATTGAACTCAATTGTGGGGGGAAGGAGAAGTTGAGCTACATTATTCTTTCATGAAAAATATGTTTGAGATTAATTAAAGGTGTTGTTATATTTGTAACTACTTTGGTGGAAGATATTTCATTATGTAAATATGGATGCGTAGCTCAAAAGATCATTACAAAAATCGGCTATGTATTCACCAATATGTAAAGATCCAATTCTTCCTCTCTTTTCCTCAAAAAAATGATTCTGAAGAGAAATACATATCAAAATTCATGCTAAAACAATGCTAAATATTTGGTGAAAACAAGATTGTACCCAAGTGGTAAAGGCTCATTCTTGGAATCCAAAAGACCTAGGATCGAAACTGGACATGGAACAATTTCTGGGTTACTGTAGTAGCACTTTAGTAGGGCATTGTAGTAGCACTATAGAAGCAGTAGAATTGTAACACTGGTGGCACTATAGTGGTGGAGGCACTGTAGTATTAATTGTAGAGGTGGAGGTACTGTAACAGTTATTGTAGTATCACGGGTACTGTAGCAATATTATTAATCGATGGTCCCTTTAGGCTAAAAAATGGTCTTCTTAGTCTTGTATTTGGTATTTCATTCCCCTGGGAATATGAACTATGTAATGGGTCCCCTCTACCCAATCAAAAAAATAGGTCTTTGCTTTATTAATAAAAATGAGGCTTCAACCCCTACCTTTTAAAAAAATTCTACAAATTGAAAAAAATAGGGGGAAATTATTATTGATTCTGAAATTTCATGTGTTAACTTCCCAATAATATCAAGATGTGTTTAGAGGTGTTTGATTTTCAAGCTGATTGATAAGCACACCATTCTTGAGAAAAAAATTTCTTATGCATTTACTTCACATTAGAGCTTAGCCATCCTCATTGATCCTCTGATGTTTTTACATTTCAAAAATTATAACCCTCAGCCTCAGAACTACCCATGAAAAAGAAAATATTATTGACACATTTTTACCCTTGTTATGTGGAGATATTTGTATGATATAAATCCTATAAAGACTACACATGTTCTTGGTAATGGGAATAATTCCACATAAAAAATCCTTGAGTGAAGAGAGAAATATTTTTTTGAGGAGGTAAGTATGGAATGAACATTAGGATTAACCTGTGATTGGATGGATTCTTATGATTTCTAATGATTTGTGGAATTTTTATCCATGTAGTATTCATGATATTTTCTTTGATATGATAATTGAGTTGTGTTGTCATCTACGATTTGGAATGTTTGTTTAGACTATGTAATAAGACTATTTCCCAGGAGTCCAAAGTTTAAGTGTAAGGGTTGACATTGAAAATATTTTCAATTATTTTACATTTAATTTAATTTTTTTAATCCCGTCAATGTGTTATTTTAAGGTCAATCATCACATTTAATGGTTTTTGATGCATTTTGAGCTTAAATGCTAAAATGGCCTATTTTTTATTTTAACTATTTTCATTTATTTATGTATTGAAAACATAATATTTTCTTCATTGATTCAAATTGTGAAATTCATTTTTTAGGATTCCACACATGTTTGGATTAACTTCATTCTTCTTGAACCAAAGCTGAATCTATTATTTGAGGGCCCAAAATCATCTCACAAAAAAGGCTTCTAAATATATGAATAGATCTGGATATCTTTTATGATATGCCTATATCTCATAAATTCTTTGTATAAATGAGTTGATCATCAACATAGATCAAGAAGAAATATGTAGGAACAACATTTATTATGGTCTCCACACATGATTCCTTTATTTTTGAGGTCATAATGACATGGGAACTAGGTATATTGGAATAAAAATAGTCAGATTCAGAAGAATATATTTAAGGATTAAATTAGATATATCTCCCTCCAAATGTGGTAATTGAATCTCGGATTTTGTTGGTTGAAATAGGATATATAACCAAAGAACATCCAAGAATAAAATTTTTCAAAAACTGGTGATATATTGGTGCTAACACGCTTAAATATTCTAAGGATATTTTTTGAGAAAATTGTTTACCCTCTATCCCTATAAAAGAGTGTCCCTCCTTCCTTTTAAAGGGTTGACATATTTAGTTTTTAATTTTCAGTATATTTTTATGTTTTTATTTTTATTTAATAATACTATTCATTTTCAGTATATGTCAGTCTTATTATACCTCTCATTTATTCATTTTTATATTTTATTATTCCACCTCATTATCTTCTCACTGTGATCTCTTATACTCATGAAGATGAGTAACTTACTCAAGGAAGTTCCCAGGGGATCGATCCAGATTTGAAAAAAACTCATTGCTCAATAATTTTTAATGTTCCTTATTTTATTAGAGTTAGGGTGAGGGGGTTATTGTGGGTAAGGTGAATTTGTGTCTCCACATTCCACATGAGGTGTAGCTTTATCTTCTAGGATATTCTACTTTGATCGAGGAGGTGGATGTGTGGTATTTCAGTGATCATTGTATACACCATATATTCACAACATGATAAGAAAAGAATCTAAATTAATACAATAAATAATGTTCAATAATTAATTTTGAAACTAACTAAGAGACGATGAAGGTCCACTCTTGGTAGTCTCATGGGAGGATCTTCTTTATATCTAACATCATTCATTATATCTATACTCATTCTGACTACATTTCCTTTATATATATATATATATATATATCAATATGTCATGCTTCTTTAAAATTCATCCTCAATATATTACTAATTATAATATTAGTTATAATATAAATAGTGATAATTTAATTTCATTATATTGTAAGTTGACTCCTCAAGACTGGCCATGGTTGTGAACTATATTGTATTCATAGGTAAATACTATTAACCGGGGATCTATGACAAATCCCCACACAACACCATTTCATAAGACAATGTTTTCCAATATTTTCATTCTGACTAAAAAATCTAACTTGATAATTCAAAAAATTAAACCATTAACATTGTATGATAAAGTCTTACTTAGTTAGATTAACTTCCAACACATTTTGATTCCGAGTAGATAGAAGATGTTCTTTGATTCTGGTAAGATAAAACACTTTAGCCTTGATAGAAAAATTCACTCAATATAATATAAAATTATCGATACTATTATATGAATCACTTGATATATACTTTTTAGAATAAAAGTACATATTTTTTGAATAATCAAAAAACATAAAAATTGAGATAGATTAGAACAACATGATATGTCCAACAATATCCTTCTTTTTGATAATAACAAATACCATGAAATAGAAAACAATATTTTGTTAAAAAAATAATTTTTCTTTCAAATTTTTCTTGTAAGATAAAACTTTTAAAATTATATACTTATTTTTTTGTTCTCCCATTTTAAGGAAAAATTACCTTTGAAAATAATTCATCTTATCCCAAGAATAATAACAACCATAAATATTTTTTATTCTCATTTTATTCTCACCTTTTGAGATAAAGAAGATAAATTTTTCATATTCTTATAAATTAAAAATTCTAAAAGTTTAATTTTGTGTGTTCTCCTTTTCTTATCACCCTTTTATGATATGAAAAAGAAATTTAATGTGGAATAAAATTAACATTCCACATTAACAATAGTAAATAGTTAATTATATATATTATGAATAGAATTTGAATTATGTTTTGTAAATAATTAATAGGTATCATTCAGAAAATATGGAAATAAATTTAATAGTAAATAGATACTACAACATATCGATCATATAGATAAATAGTTTAAAATAGTATAGGAATCTCATAATACAAAAATAGTGAATAACTGTTAAATATTTAGAATCATAAAAAAAATTATAACATTTGTTGGAACTATGGTCTTCTATGCATGATTTGGAGTGTGGTTTGTGTTTGTTGTCAATCATCAATGGAAGTTCAGATCGTGTACCAGCAAAGAGATCATACCGTTCAAGCAGACAACAGTTTTGAAGGTGGTGCAGTTTTCCAGTGTTTGCCAAATTTCTGGGGTCCAAAATTTGGAATTTGGTGAGCATCACGAAAATAAGATTTCCATGAAGATCATGATTTAATATGGCAATGACATGAAATTCGCGAAGATAGGATTCATGGTTTGGAAATCGTGAAGACCATAAGAATGGAGGCGGTGAGTCTTCGCGATTACGTCAAGCTTCGCGAACGGCAGAGGGTGAAGTGCATCGCAGCGGAGAAGGGCTTTGCGAGGGATCTTCGTGGTGAAGGCGCGAAGGAATGTTGACGGTGATTCTTCGTGATTACTTCAAGCTCTGCGAACGGAAAATTGTCGTGGTGCTTCACGATTTGGATAGAATTCCGGCAGAAACTTTGGAGCTTCGCGATTTGAGCTGACGTGGCGCTGACATCGCGTGGAAGGGTCGAGGGTCGGTGGAATCGCCTATAAATAGAGGCCGACCCCCTCAAGAGAAGTAGAGAGAATTTCAGAGAAAGTCCTTTGCTCTCGGTTCGCAAAGGTCTCTCGCGAAGGCAGTGGGATTCACGAAAGAGGAGCTTTGTGGCGGCTATTCTAGCTCTACGAAAGACGTGCGCCCCACGTTGGCTCAGTGAGATTCGTGAAGAGGCAGGAGCTTCGCGATATCCAAGTATTGTGAAGGCTGGAGCATCGCGAGAGTGCTTCGTGATTGAGCTTCGCGAAATGGCAGGGGCTCTGCGACGTCTTGTTTGAGCTTTGCAAAATTGGGAGCCTTGCGAAGTAGGGTACTTTGCAAAGGCCTTTTCCAAAGGTTGTTTTCCCTGTGGACAAGGGAGAAGGGGGTATTCATCAGTGGTTGGAATTTGGATTTTAACAGAGCATTAACTTAGGACTCTGATGCAAGAAAAGACTCATACTGAACAGGGGACAATGAACTTCATGACTGTTAATTGAAGAGACCTTCACGTCTATAAACTGAGTGTGACTTCACCAACGGTAGTAAGCCAGGGGAGTGAACGGGAGTGACCTGAGGGAAGCAGTGAGCTATCTTAGAACCTTTGTAAAGGCAGTGAGCCTAGGACAGAGTGACTGTGCCTGAACTTTTGTAATCTCCAGCTAGTGAAGCATAGTGGTTTTTGGTACGACCAACAACTTGTCGGCGTATTCTCCTTGGACGTAGCCCTTAGTGGTGAACCAAGTAAAAAGGGTTATGTCTTATCTGTGCATGTGCATGTTTGATTTCTGATCTTTTTCATCATACAGGTTCAAAAGGTTCCTACAAACGTGGGAACAAGATCCACAACTTTAAAAAGAAAAATTTGTCACCCTGATTCACCCCTCCCCTCTCAAGGTGTCCCGGGGTCCTTCATGTGGTATCAAAGGATAAAGGTTGCTAGTGTTGAATCTGACCTTTTTTGTCATGGAAAACGAGGTCAATGTCAGGGGAGTCCCTCCCTTCGATAGAAGTAATTTCCAAATCTGGAAGAACAGAATGAGATCTCATTTTAGATCTCTTGGAATGGAAGTTCTCTTTTCTACTATTCAAGGAATACAAGTCACTGATCCAACAGGCCTTGTTATGACTGAAATAGACAGGAAACTTCTTGATGCAGATGCTAAATCACAGAATGCACTCACTGCAGCCCTTTCGGATCAGATCTACATAAAGGTTATGACTTTCACCTCAGCAAAATCCATGTGGGATAAACTTGAGAATATTTATGAAGGTGATAGCAAAGTGAAGGAGGAGAAACTACAAGTGCTACACAATCGGTTTGATGATCTGAAGATGCATCCAGACGAGAATGCAGACTCCTTCTTCAATCGAATTACTGAAGTGGTTGGAGCTATTCGGGGTCTAGGCGAAGAAATAAAAGACATTGATATTGTAAAGAAAATATTGAGAAGAATTCCACCTCTATATAATGCGAAGGTGTCAGCCCTTCAGGAAAGAGATCTTTCCAAACTTTCTCTAGATGATCTACTGAGCAGTTTGGTAGCATATGAAATGAGAGTCAAACCTTAAGATTCTACGACTCGGGTGAGCAAGGAAATGGCATTCATGTCCATGGATAAACTGAAAATCTCAAAGGATTGTAGCGGTGAATATGACGAAGAAAACGAAATTCTTTCTCTCATTGCAAAGAAGTTCCATAAGGGGAAAGGGAAATTCAAAGGGAAGTTACCTCTCGCGTGTTTCCGTTGTGAAAAAGTTGGGCACATTGCCTCTCAGTGATTAAAAATGATCAATGATGAAGATAGTGAGGATGAAAACTTCAAGAAGCCTTAGAGAAGGTTCTTCAAAAAGGGAGACTTCAAATCTGGTAAGAAAATGCAAAGGAAGAGTTTTGTCTGTGAAGAGGAAGAAGATGATAATGAATTTTGTGATGAAGAAGAACTAGAATTCAAAACTGGGAACCATGCTTCTATGATGGCCACTGTTGAAAAGCCAGAAGATACTGAAGGAGAAAAACAACTGAGAACTTGTGTAGATCCTGAGATACAACTTAAGGATGAGGTTAGTAAGCTCAAGATTAAATGTAAGAGCTGCAATAAGTGGAAATCAATTGTAGAAGAATCAACTGAATACGTTGATCAACTTGAAGCTGAAATTGAACAACTTGAAGAATTTGTGAAGGTACAGTCTAAAATAATTTAAAGTAATGATGATGTAGTAGATCTGAAGCTGAGAATTGAAGAGCAGGCAAAGGTCATCAATGACCTCACCTCCAGACTGGATGAAAAATCCAAGACTACTGATGGTCCTGAGGAGGAAGTAGTTACTCTAAGGAGAAAACTGGAGACTGAATCAGTTCCAAAAGAATCGAAGAAGAAAATACATTTTGGAAGATTCTCAGATGCAGAATTACTAGCAAGAGCCAAGTGTGGGTCAGATGGGGTTGGAAAAATCTTGAGTGATCAAAGACCCGCTTGCATGGGAAAGAGTGGAATTGGCTGTGAGGCTGAGACATCAACTGCTGGAAGTGAAAAGATCCAAAAGAAAGATAAGATGAAAGTTGAACATGTTGAAACGTTTCCTAGAGTGCTGAAAAAGGAACCCCCAATCCAAACTAATAGGGGACCTAAAAATTATCCTCAAATATTCAGAAATGATAGGCAGTCTTACTATTCTCCCATGGAAGAAGGTATGAGGAGAAATTCAAGTGAGAAGACATTTCCTCTCATGAAGTGTCAGTTCTGTGGCTATCTGGGCCATACCATGACATATTGTGAAGAGGCAAGAAGCTATCTGAATGGAGAAGATATAAAAGCTCA
Source organism: Viscum album (assembly GCA_963277665.1). Classification (NCBI taxonomy): domain Eukaryota; kingdom Viridiplantae; phylum Streptophyta; class Magnoliopsida; order Santalales; family Viscaceae; genus Viscum; species Viscum album. Next base: position 1,319,712,113 of record OY728166.1, read on the forward strand.
ACAAAAGAGAACAATTTAATATCCTAATTCTTATAGAAGAAATAATTTCTATGGATATTGTTTTTGTTTTTCTAACTTTGGTCATAAGGATGCTAATTGCAGGCAGAGAAGGGACATGAACACCTCATACTGAAGTTCAAGACAAGTCAAGTCTCACCAGCAAGACAGTTTTGCTCTTTCAAACAGGTTTTCACCTCTCAAAGAAGACTTTGACTATGAAGAACCCGGGTATGCGGAAGAGATAATTGAAAGACCATCAGTTCTTTATACTTGATCTAATGTCTCATGGAAGGAAAGGAATAAGATTGAGAAATCCAACCTTGCAGAGGTGGACCTCAAAGCCACAAAGAACAACAGTACCTGGATTCTGGATAGCGGTTGTTCATCTCATATGACAGGTAATGCTGGCCTACTAACGAATATCATAAGGAATGTTGATGGTACAGTAAGATTTGGTAATGATGGGGCTCTAAAAATCATAGGGAGTGGAAGTACCGAATTAGCTAATGGAGGACTAAAGAAGACTGAAGTCCTTTACATAGATGGCCTACGTCATAATCTCCTCAGCGTGATTCAACTCTGTGACTCAGGACTTATAGTCACGTTTAATCAGAAAGGCTTCACTATCAAGGGAAAGACTGGAAATTCAATTATGAAGGGATGCAGAACAGAAGGCAACTTGTATCAGGCTGATAGTCAAGAAAATGTATGTTACATGACTATTGAAGAAGAAAAATATTTGTGTCATCGGAGACTGGGACACATCAATCAACAAGACATGGAGAAAATATCAAAATTGAGAATTGTCATGGACATTCCCAACTTGAAGCATGAGCGTGAAAAATCTTGTGATGCTTGTATTCGTGGGAAGCTAGTCTGCAGTTCATATTGGCCAAAGAAGAAAAGAGTGTCTCACCTTCTTGATCTGATTCATACAGATGTTTGTGGGCCAATAAATGTTGCCGGAACTCATGGAGAAAGGTACTTTGTCCTTTTAATAGATGATTATAGTATAATGGCATGTGTGATGGTCATTCACAGGAAACGACAAGTCCTTGACTGCATGAAAACATATCGGCGAATCACCGAGAATGATACTGGATGAACAATCAAAGTGTTGCGATATGAAAATGGAGGAGAATACACATCCATTGAATTTGAGAATTATCTGGAGAAGCATGGGATACATCATGAGGTAGCTGCTGTGAGAACTCCACAACAAAATGGATTTTTTGAACGTAGGAATCGACAGGTGAACAACATGGCACGAACAATGCTTATTGAGAGTCATATTCCATGACATTACTGGAAAGAGGCTGTTCAAGCTGCAGTGTACATTCAGAATCGAATAGGACTTTATATGGGTGAGACGAAGACACCATATGAATTGTGGCATGGATGGAAGCCTTATCTAAAATACTTTCGTGTCTTTAGAAGTAAATGCTTCATCACGAACAAAGAAGGAAATCAAGGGAAATATGGCGACAATGCAGATGAAGGAATTTTCCTCGGTTACTCAATGAACAGTAAAGAGTACAAATGTTTCAACAAGCGTTTGGGAAGGATTGTGGAAAGCAGTGATGTTAATATAATTGAAGATAAAACCACAAATGCTTTAAGGACATCATATACTGATGTGATAGAAAGTCAGGAAGAATGTGAACGTTAATAAAATACAAATGCAGAAATAGAGAAAGTTGTTCAAATCACTCAGCAGTCATATCAAGATGTTGAATCAGAAGAAGAATCTAAAGAAGAAACTATGGCTGAAGAGAATACTACTGAACCTCGCAGGAGAAATCGAAGAGCTGAGATTGATCCATCCAACATAATTGGGGACAGGAGTGCACCCACTCAAACAAGAAAGATGAGGAATACCACGCAATCTGCATTTCTATCAGTTTTAGATCCATCCTCATTCGAAGAAGGTGCAAAAGATAAATCTTGGGTGAAAGCCATGAATGATGAATTAGATCAGATTGACAAGAATCAGACATGGGATCTTGTCCAGAGACCTGAAGGTCACAATGTGGTTGGTACCAAATGGATCTTCAAAAATAAGTTCGATGAGCATGGAAGTGTTATCAGAAACAAGGCACGACTGGTATGTAAAGGATACTCCCAAATTGAAGGCATTGATGTTGAAGAAACCTTTTATCCATTGGCTAGACTGGAGTCAATCAGGCTTTTCCTTGCCATGGCACTCCAAAGAGGATATAAATTATATCAAATGGATTCCAAGACAGCATTCTTGAATGGTGTACTTGAAGAAGAAGTCTACATTGAACAACCAGTGGGCTTTGTTTTGGGTACTGATGAAACAAAGGTCTGCAAACTGAATAAAGCTCTATATGGTTTGAAGCAGGCACCATGGGCATGGTACTCAAGGCTGGACTCATATCTCAAAAAGTTGGAATTCAAAAGAGGAGGAGTTGATCACAATCTCTATGTGAAGAATTCTCCAAAAGATCAATTCATGGTTCTTGTCTACATTGATGATATCGTATTTGGTGTCTGCAGGAAGAAATCAGTGGATGAATTTTCCAACCACATGAAATCAGAATTTGAAATGTCTATGATTGGGGAGCTCACATATTTCTTGGGGCTGCAAGTGATTCAAAAGAAGGAATACACTTTCATCTCTCAGGAAAAATATTCAAGATAGTTGCTGAAGAAGTTCAATATGCAAGACTCCAAACCAATGTCAACTCCGATTGCAGTTGGAACTGAACTCGGAAAGCATGAGGATGGGAACTCTGTTGATCCCACCATGTACAGAAGGATCATTGGAAGCCTATTGTACCTGACAGCGACAAGGCCAAATATTGTCTTTGCAACATGCATTGCGGCCCTCTTTCAGAGTAATCCAAAGGAGGAACATATGGCAGCAGTAAAACGAATCATGAGGTACATTCAAGGTACACATAACATCGGGTTATTTTTTGCTGCAGGTAGGGACAGTGAATTATCAGCGTTTTATGATGCTGACTGGGCTGGTGATGTAGTAGACAGAAATTCCACTAGTGGTGGAGCTTTCTATATTGGGCAGAAATGTGTTGGCTGGTTGAGCAAGAAACAAGAAAGTACTTCTCTTAATACTGCTAAAGCTGAGTATATCTCCGTCAGAAAGGCATGCACTCCACTGCTATGGATGAAGCAGCAATTAACTAACATTGGCGATGAGGTGACGCAACCAATGATGATTTATTGTGACAATAAGAGAGTAATTGATCTTACAAAGAATCTTGTTCAGCATTCTCATACAAAACACATTGAAATCAGGTATCACTTTATCAAAGAGAAAGTTGATAAAAGTGTGATTAGATTGGATCATGTGGGAACAGATGAGCAAGTGGCTAATATCCTGACAAATCCACTGTCAGCGGCTGTGTTTGAGAAGCATCGGTTGAACCTCGGTGTCCAACCTCCTCCTACTGCATAAGGAGGCTCCAAAATTCCCCTCTCCCCATTTGTTATAAATGTTTTAATCTGTTTATGGATATGATGTAGGTTTGTGGGGGAGATACTATCCAAGGGGAGTATGGTTTGAGCTGAACGTGAAAACAATTTACTGGTCTTTGGATTTATTGTCAATGGGGGAGAAAGGAGAAGGAATAAATTCAGTCAACTTTTGTGATGAGAAGAATGAGAAGAAAAATAGTGGAACCCAATTCAAGCCTCCTCTCTTGTTTTCTACACCGAGCATTGCTCACGTAGACTTAGAGTGTTGGCTGGGTTGATTCCTGCGTTTTTTGGTTTTCACATTGATGGAGATCTACTGAATTTTCCTTCTGATTTCCAACAAACCCAAAGGGGGAGATTGTTGGAACCATTGTCTTCTATGCATGATTTGTAGTGTGGTTTGTGTTTGTTGTCAATCATCAATGGAAATTCGGATTGTGTATCAGCAAAAAGATCATACCGTTCAAGCAGACAACAGTTTTGAAGGTGGCGCCATTTTCCAGTGTTTGCCAAATTTTTGGGGTCCAAAATTTGGAATTTTCTGAGCATCGTGAAAATAGTATTTCCATGAAGATAATAATTTAATATGGCAATGACATGAATTTCACGAAGATAGGATTCATGGTTTGGAAATCGCAATGACCAGAAGAATGGAGGCGGTGAGTCTTCGCGATTACGTCAAGCTTGGCGAACGACAGAGAGTGAAGCGCATCGCGGTGTAGAAGGGATTTGCGAGGGAGCTTCGTGGCGAAGGCGCGAAGGAATGTTGACGGTGATTCTTCGCGATTACGTCAAGCTCCGCGAATGGAAAATTGTCGCGGTGCTTCGCGATTTGGACAGAATTCTGGCGGAATCTTTGGAGCTTCGCGATTTGAGCTGACGTGGTGCTGACTTCACGCGGAAGGGTCGAGGGTCAGTGGAATCTCCTATAAATAGAGGCCGACCCCCTCAAGAGTAGTAGAGAGAATTTTAAAGAAAGTACTTTACTCTCGGTTTGCAAAGGTCTCTCGCGAAGGCAGTGGGCGTCGCGAAAGAGGAGCTTCACGGCGGCTATTCTAGCTCCGCGAAAGACGTGTGCCCCGCGTTGGCTCAGTGAGCTTCACGAAGAGGCAGGATCTTCGCGACAGCCAAGAATTGCGAAGGCTGGAGCATCGCAAGAGTGCTTCGCGATTGAGCTTCGCAAAATGGCAGGGGCTCTGCGAAGGCTTGTTTGAGCTTTGCAAAATTGGGAGCCTTGCGAAGTAGGGTACTTTGCGAAGGCTTTTTCCAAAGGTTGTTTGCCCTGTGGACAAGGGAGAAGGGGGTATTCATCAGTGGTTGGAATTTGGATTTTAACAGAGCATTAACTCAGGATTCTGATGTAAGCAAAGTCTCATGCTAAACAGGGGAAAATGAACTTCATGACTGTTAATTGAAGAGACCTTCACGTCTATAAACTGAGTGTGACTTCACCAACGGTAGTGAGCCAGGGGGAGTCAACGGGAGTGACCTGAGGGAAGCAGTGAGCTATCTCAGAACCTTTGTAAAGGCAGTGAGCCTGGGACAGAGTGACTGTGCCCGAACTTTTGTAATCTCCATCTAGTGAAGCATAGTGGTTTTTTGTACGACCGACAACTTGTCGGCATATGCTCCTTGGATGTATCCCTTAGTGGTGAACCAAGTAAAAAGGGTTATGTCTTCTCTGTGCATGTTCATGTTTGCTTTCTGATCTTTTTCATCTTACAGGTTCAACAAGTTCCTACCAACGTGGGAACAAGATCCACAACTTTAAAATGAAAAAGTTGTCACCCTGATTCACCCCTCCCCTCTCAGGGTGTCCCGGGGTCCTTCAACATTAACATTAAAAGAATTAATGAATTAAAATATAATCTTTAAAATAGATTAAAATGTTTAAAAATTCCATTAAACTTGGAATGATTCAAATGTTTTTACAATTTCCACCCATTGAGAAACCAATTTAATAAACTAAAGAGAATTGGTGTATCAACTAATGAACCTGAAATGATTCGTAGGGGGTCTTTTCTTGAAGGATATTGTTGTTTAAAGGGGAATGATGATTTAAGAAGTGGGGCATCAACGTTTTCACCAACAGCATCACCCAACATAATTAGAGATTCTCCAAGACTTTTTTGATCTCCTGGAGTGATACTTACTAGTGTGAATTAAATATTGAGAGAAGCTTGTAGATATCTCAAAAAATCAAATTTATCTGTAGGTACAATGAGGTATTTAGAGGGTATTTTAGGTGAAGGTAAATAAACTTGTTTTTCAAACCTGAGATTTTTACTTAGATACTCATTTTCTAGGTCAAAAATATCCCTTAATCTCAGTGAGGTAGATTCAAGTGGATCAACTATAGAATGTCCTAGAATACATCTCCCTCAAATATAAAATAGGGAATCAACATAGGTTTCAATCTGGTTCACCATCTCATTTTTGCAGTAGTCTAGGATAGTCGTGAATCCATACCAAAATCTTTGAGATACATTTAATAATAAATTATGTATATCTCCTTTCATTACAATTCCAACGACCAACTTTATTAATTCTTCTAAGTGATTATCTAACATTTTCATTGGGTGACTAACAGAAAAAATTTACCTACCCTTCATAGTGGTTTGAGATTCTTGTTGCTCTACAAAATCATATTCTTCTTCTTCATCATAATCCTCAGAGGATTATTGCTTTAAATTACTTACAACTATCTGATGTTGCTATTAAACCCTATTCTCTATAACATCAAATTTAATTTTCAAAGAACAAGACATCTTATATAAGCCAGTTATAATAGAACTCACATCCTTATTCACTTCATATGACTCACTCGAAAATTTCATAAATATTTATTTAAATATAAAGGATATATATTTTCAATATTGATCAATCAATGAAAGATATTCCTGCATAACAACCTAGATTCTTCCTACATTAGTAAATAAGTCATGTTTAAGGTCTAGAGTGATTTCTATAAAGATAAGGTTTCACTAAATTAAGGAACATTAGGAGGTTAATGCATCAATTTCCTATGGAACACATTCTATATTTGATAGTATATCACATTTATTTTTGATTTATATTAATTATTTCAGTGAGAATTTCTATATAATATATTAAACCAACAAAATCACTTCATTCACTTCCTCTTTAGAAAAAGCATGATAAAAAATATTGATAAATTTTTTTCCTTATTAAACCAACTAAGTCTTTACATAATTCATTTCTATTTCCAATTTGAAATATATATCTTCATATTTTTCAGACACACTTCTACCAACATTAGAAACATAAAAATTTATATCGTCTTTGTAACACCCCAAGACATTACAATATTTTCCTTTTAATATAAATTTAATTTTTGCTCTAATAGTGATTTTCACAAAACACAAATTTAATCTTACATTACATTGAATATAAACATTATCTTTATCTATATGGAATAATGAGTTTATCTTTTGTTACACACAATACAGAATCTCCTTGATGGCTTGTATAACATGTAAGATTGAGTTTTACTGAACAATAATCTATTTTAGAATGTATTATTATTTATTATAATAAGATATAATCTATCTATTAAATTAGATTTTATGAATAGTATTAAAAAACACGTAAAAATATATGGTTTAAAAATATGAAATGAATCTATTGGTAATTAATATATTACAAATGAATATAAGAACCAATTGAATATAAAGGAAATATTTTTATGATTAAAAAAGATGATTTGTACTAATAAGTTAAATTAATTACTATTAGTGGATTATTTTAAATAAATTTATATATTATATATTCAATATAATACTTTTTTACTTTTATTCAATAGATTTGATTGAAATAAGATATGTACAAACCCAATATTACACATAGAAACCTATATTTCTATAAAACCAGTTTTACCACTTTTTATGGATGACCTACATGAAATATAAATTTTTAAAATTTTATGAATCTAATATGAGAAAATAAAAAAATTAAAAGGGAATAATTAAAATTATATTAGGGAAATTGTTTGGAATTTTTCTATGAACATTAACTTTTTGATGAATAATGAAAAATACTGAATTTTAATCCAAACTTCTTTTTCAACTAAATTATTTATAAGTTTAAATTATATATTAAAATTGGTTTTAAATTCAAATTATATCAACTTTATATCAATTAATCCAATTTATTTGATTGTAAGCAATTTCAATTTTAAATTGGATATAAAAACTTATCAAACTTTTGATTATTTTTACTTTGAAAACATGCATTATCATTACATCTATGGGATTAATTTTAAATTTATTTTTTCCACTTATAAAATTATAATTTGGAAAAATGGATTAAATATTTATAATAATACTAATTTATAACTTCTAATATTTTCATCTTTTTATATATCAAAATAATATAAGTGAATGTTATTAAAATTAATAATAATGATTAAGAGGAAAATTAGCTTAACAAATAACAAAACCAGAAAATTAAGGGCCAAAATGACCAATAAACATTTTCAAATGCTATTTTATGGAAATATTTTTATCATATAGTCTCTTTTATTTTATTTTTGAAATTTTTGGATCCAATATTGAAAGGAAAAAACATGGGTGGAATTCCCTTTTCAAAAATTTGCAAGAATGTCACTCCTCCTCCAATATAAAATGTCACTCAACCCTACCCCTTATTCACACCGCAAATTACCTTTTATCACAAAAACATATACTCAAATAAGATCCCATAATCCCTCCCTTCATCTTATAAGTCACCCATTGGGAATAAATCAATCCAAGGAATCTTTTTGGTGAAAACCAAAAGGTGTTACCCAAAGAAGAGGTAACAGTCTTCCTCAAGCTCCTTAGTTTTATTTTCATTATCCACCCCTATAAAATATTATTATTATATGATTATATAATAACATAAGTGTCACAAATATACTCATATGTTTTATTCTAAGGGTTATACCTAAAATTATACCAACTTCCATCTAATGGGTAATGAACTTACTGTTCTTTTGTATGGCGGACTACTGCCTCACGAAATGATGTTGTTCGTTTCTTCTTTACCGCCTCTCAAGGTTGGGAATTATTATGTACACACTATTTATATATGATATATATGAAATTTATAATTTATTTATTCTTTGGAAATTTTTATATAGAATATACCTTAATTCTTACCATTTTATGGGAATATGATAACATCATTTGTGGAAGTGTGGACTACCACCTCCTCAAAGCGATGTGATTCATTCACGTGATACATATAATGAATATAATATGGTTTTGATTAAAATTATGAGACATAAATTTAATATCTGTTATATTCAAGACATAATTAACTTTTTTTAAATATAATATATCATTTTCTTTATTACGCTTTTCACACACCAAAAATAGAAAACATTAATCACAGACGTATGGACTACCACCTCTTAGACATGATGTGATTCATTTTACATCCCAATAATTATATATTTAAGTATACATCACTAAATAACATGTTATTTATGACATAATTATAATTATATAAGGATATAATTTTACTTACCTTCTTTCAATAATGGTCATTGAAAAATGGGAACGTTATTCATGTGTGCGTACGAAAAACTATCTCCATGATTGTAATGTTGGTATATTCTTCATAAACATATTTCATGATTAGTTTTAAAAGTATAATTGAAGAATAAATATATAAATAAGTTTGTGATTATTATTCTGTATATGTTAATATAATTACCCCTTTGACCATAGTTTATGTACCAAAGTCGTTTTTGATACATAAACAAAATATAGTCAAAACACCAGATGTAAACTTAATTGTTAGAGTAGTTGTTTAAAACATTGTAAAATGTGAAATAAAAGTAATGAAAAACATGAAAAAATTTCTGAATAAAATAAATAAATAACATAAGTTTATTATTTTGGAATATAAAGAGTCACGTGATAAGTAAGACTCAAGGTAATAGATTCTTCTCTCAATTTTCATTCTATGATGAATGCATCATTTTCACCACATACTTATTTTTAATTTAGTATATACATTACAATTAGATATATTACGTCATAAATTATTTTATCTTCATGGTATATTTAGTTTCACTATGAATTGCCTCTACCAAGTGGTATGTCATGAAAATTAACAAGTGGTAAGAGTCTTTTTTACAATCTCACATTATTTTGTGATTATTTAATTTCTCTTGAAATAATCACTTTATTTTAATAATTTATCATTCGATATTCCCTTATACTAATTATTGGAAGATGGATATTGTTCTTGCATAAACTATATCTCATTTTTACATATGATTTTTACTTTTAGAGTTATTTGATTATCTGGGTAAATATTTATAATCTATATTCTTTATTCAATAAGGATATTTGACAATAAATATTGTATATTAATTGAATCAATTATTTTATATGAGTAATACTTTGGACATGAAGAAATGGGTGGGCCATAGACTTTATATATCCCCTAAATGAATCGATGGGTTCTCATGAGACAAAAAAGTTTTCCAATTATACATGTATCTTTAAACAATCTTGTGAAAGGTCTCGATGAAGTAGGTTTTCATGTAACTCAGACATGATGTCCAAAAGTTAATAATTTCATTCATAGATATTTGATTTATCATTATTATTATCCATAAGTTTTTCATATGATAAAATCTATAGATGCATTTAATTGTCATTTTACTGATTAAATGGAATGTGTTTCAGTTTATTACCTTTCTATATTGATTATTCCATATATAGTAATTAAAATGGAATGTGTTATCAATTATTTACCTTCAAATGTTGATTTATTATCATCAATTCATTATCTATTCCACATTAATTACCCTTACTAAGAATTTGATATCACCCTTATTATGTTTTATTTCCCCAGGTTATGAACAAGAATCCATTGAATGTGTTTCAAGGATGCTATGTTTTTACATGTATTATATTTTATTTTTAACATACCAATGTATTATGGGTATCATGTATTTAACATGGCTTTCCAAAAATACTAAACTATTTAGAAATTCAAGATTTGATTCCTTATAATCATGCCAATGTAATAAAATAATTCACGGGCTCTAGGATTCTAGGTTTGAGGCATTACAGTTGGTACCAAAAGAAGTTTAGCAGTAACCATAGAATCTATATTTATAAAACATATATTGGGGAAGGTAACAATAATATATAATTTAAGGATAATTATATAATAACATCCTAAAATTTTGGTATGGTAGAGATTATGTATGTATTCCTAGCAATACATCCCTGTCTGGATACTATAAGTAGATGTGGTTCTGGAACAGATGTACCTAGGGGTAACAAATCAAAAACAGTGTGTTGGGCCTACCTTTAGCATAACTTGGTACATGACAATGAGACTTAATGCGCACCTGGTTTGATGAGATATGCTTAGGATAATTCAAATTTTACTTAAAACTATTGTGAAGGATTTGAAAGTAAATATATCCAAAAATAAATCATGTTTATTATTAAAATATTATTTATGAAAAACATTTTCATTTTATGTTATTTATTTTACTGGTTTTTTTATTATAAATTATGTTTTAAAATTATATGAATGAATTTAGGGTATATTGTTATTTAGAAATGGAGCCAGGCTGACATAACATGAACCTCAGAAATATACATGATCCCAAGAGTACGAAGGATCATATTTTTGATGGACTTCTGCCAATATTTTAAAATGGAAATAATATCCCAATCATTATCATCATATGAGGACTTTGTATCATGTGATAATGAGATGGGTATGGAATTGACTAAGTCCTTTGGCTTTGAATGAATCCAAGAAAATAGGGGGATGTCAGATTAAAAGATATATATAAGGGTTAAGGGTTAAGGTAAATAAGTATTTTCCCACATTTGAGAATTGTGGAAAGAAACACCCTAGTAATTACCTAAATGGAATGAGAGTTTATTATAAATGTGTAGAAAAAGGTCACCAAGTTCCTGATTGTAAGGGAACAAAAGAAAATTCTAATGTGCAATGCTTCCACTATAAGGATATGGGACACTACACAAATGAATGTCTCATGTATCAAAGGAATATACCCCAAAAGAGGATAATAGATCATGGTTAAGATTATTCTACTACCACAGATGTTGAGGAATGATTAATGTGTTTCTAATAGGGTTAAAGAATCATGAAATTTGAGTATTTTATCATTGATGTGATAGTTATAATAATTATGGAATATATGAGGATTTTAGTGTAGTAATTTTTCATTAATGATTTGAAATATTATTTCGAATAGTACCAAGAAAGGTGATTTTATATAAATTTAAAATTTTTGGAAAAAACATGGTTGAGGAAAATATAGGCATTAAAATGGTCCTAATATTGAGAAAATGTTTTTTGGACAAATAAATGATTTTTTGGATAAGTTTTGACTACCTTGGAACTAATTAATTATTTTTCGACAAAGTAGTTTGTGTTTTCATTGATGGAGTTCAAAAAACTTTTGGATTTTTTTTAATATGTCCAGTAACATGTGTTTTACATAAGTTATAAGGAAGAATACATGCTTCTAATTAGGTTTTATAGTAATTAAATATATTACTATATTTCAAGATAATACATTATGAAGGTGTTGACATATTTGGTATTTGATGATTAAAGAGCTACTTCATGTTTATTAAAGGACAATGATAACTTTACATTGTAAATTCCACGACCTTCTTTCTAAAAGTGTTAGATCATAACTATTTGGAAAATTTGACCATCTTTGTAATGGTTTAAGTTGATATTTGAATGAGGTTTTAGATATTAATGTATTACTCCACTATATGAAGCATCTTGTTCTAAGAGATGAAGTAGATTTAGTTCAAGGTGTAATAAAAGGAAAATATAATGTTTATAGAGGCGTATATTACTTTATATTCTTTCAGTGTGAAAAAATACTCAACTATAAGAAAAATGGTCTTGGAAAAACATTGTTCTATTGTCATCATTTTTTATGTTATTATTAACCTATTTTCATAACAGTGGTTTAAGGCTTTCTGATCATCAACTTTAAGCTAAATATTTTCTCTAGCAACCTCAATCCGAACTTGGTTGTTAAATTTTTATTTTGTATCCATGTTTCCATTTACTAACTAGGTTCTCCTTTTAAGGAACCTAATTACATGACCATTGTACTTTCCTTTCTCTATTACTAATAATATGTGTTATTAACCCTATTCACAATGTGTGTTTCAAAAAAATAGTTTATTTTCAAATATAAATCCCTTGATTACTAATATTGAGTTTAAATTGTGAGGATGTGGTATATTTATGATGTGGAGAATGTAACACACCAATATTTTACAATAATTTCCTTTTAGAAAATTTTTAATTTTTGTTCCTAGATTTCTTTATATGAAACACCATGTTAATATTATATTAAAAGAAAATTAAATTTCATCTATCTCTATATGAAACATCGAGGTTTTCCTTCCTTAAATGTAAGACTGGATCTTCTTGATGGCTTGTGTAACATGAAAAACCGCGTTTTACCAAAAAATAATATATTATTAAAAATATTACTATTTAAGAAAATATTTTATAACCTAGTAATTAAATTAGTTATTATTAATATAATTAACTAACATATGAAAATATATGGATTACACAACTATAAAATGAATCCATTAGTAATCAATATATTTGAAATGAATATAAGAACCAATTAAATATAATGGAACTGTTTTTATTCTTATAAAAGATGATTTATCTTAATAAGTTAAATTTATTACTATTAGTTGATTATTTTAATGAACTTTATATATTATATATTTAATCATATTTTTTTTAAATTTATCCAATAGATTTGATAGACATAAGATAAGAACAAACCCAATATTACACATAAAAACGTATATTTTTATAAAAGTGGTTTTATCACCTTTTAATAGTGCACCAACATTAAATATGAATTTTGATATTTTAATGAGTTTAATAAGACAAGTATTATTTTTAATGTGAAATGTAAAAAAATTAGGTTATAGTAATTTTTTCGTATTTTTCTGTGTAGTTTCATTTTTTATGAATATTGAAAATATTGAATTTTAATTCAATTATTATTTTTTAAAAATTTATTTATAAAGATAAATTATATTTTAAATTATATTTTAAGTCAAAATATAAAATATACATAAATTAATCCAATTTAGTTCCTTGGAATCAATTTTACTTTGAAATTGGATATAAAAACATAGCAAACATTTGAACATTTTTACTTTAAAAACCTGCATTATCGTCTCATTTGTGAGCTTAATTTTAAATTACTTTCTACCACTTATGTGATTGTAATTTAGAAAAAATGGATTCTATATTTTGAAGCATAATAATTTTTAATTTTTAATATGTTCAATATAGTTTTCAACCATAAAGATTAGTAAAAGTGATTAAAATTAATTACAACGATTAAGAGGAAAATTAGCTTAACAAGGAAATAAACCTTAAACTCAAGGGCCAAAATGAACTATAAACTTATCCAAAAGCTGTTGGATGACCATATTTCAACCCTATCCACCATTGTCTCAGATTTGAACCATAATAGGATCCACTTGTTGTAACATCCAAGGTATTTATGGAATAATAAATTTTGATATCTTTTAATATTTTTGAATTTAATATTTATTTTAAGGGGACACTATGTAAAATAGTATACCCAACATGAAAAAATGTATTTCTCTAAAATATTACATTGCACACAACACTGATTTATACAGAAAAATAATACAATAATTATATTAATATTTTAAATAGTATTTAACACCTAGTCGTTGTATTGTCGGGAATGAACAAAATTAACTATATTATGATTTTACATATTTTTTAAATGTTTTTACATTTATCCAAAAAAAATTATAGGCTTAAAATGAGGATGAATACAATTTTAAGCATAAAATACTCTAATATTTTTAAAAGGTTATTTTACCGTCTTTTGATGGAGAACACTTTTTAAATCTAGTTTTTTTCACTTTTTTATGTTCTATTTGAAAAAATAATATTATTATATAGAATCAGGACATCAAAATTTACTTTGGATAAATTTTTGGTAATTTCTGAAAAAGTTCATTTTTTAATGAATAGTGAAAAATACAGCATTTTAAGTCAAAATTGTCTTTTCATCTAATTTATTTATATAGTTAGATTACCTTTTTATTGGTTTTAAAGTTTTATTGGTCATTGGTAGTAATTTTACATTTAAATTGGATATAAACACATGTCAGTCTTTTGATAGTTTTTATTTCTTAAAAACCCCGCTTTCTGGTTTGAAAATGGGAATTAATGTAAAATTAATTAATTCAACTTATGTGTTTTGAATTTGTAAAAAATGGATTCCATATTTATTATCATATGTTCTATATTATATAAATAGGTACCTTTTATTTTTTGATATTATGAACAATAACATCAGTAATTATTTATATTTATCATGGTTAATGGGTAAATTTGGTAAATAAGGGTAAGAATAATCTTATAATAATATAAATCAACCCTAAAACATCTCATAATCTTATTGGATGACTCATGGGAGAACAAAAAAATACATAGGCTGAACATTTGGGATTTAGAAGCCACTTGGGTGTGAAAATGACATGTTATAATAATTAATTTAATGTAAAGGGAAATATAACATAAACGTGTATCTTTTTACTAAAACAATTTTCAGTTAGGGTTATATAAGTGATATATTTGACTCTAAATAGTCATTAGAAATATAAAAATATTTCCTATATCATGGTATTTTATTTAAAAAAATTAGAGATTGAAAAAATAATTTTAATATTTACACAATGATGATACAGATATTGCTTCATTAATAAAGGATTCAAATAACTGATATTATAAATATTATTTGAAATATTATTTGAAATATTTTATGCCATCCATGAATTTTTGAGATTAATATGACATGTTATTAGACTATTAAATGGTTTGGTTCGAAGTTATCTCTCTCTTTGGATGTCAAACTTCAAGGACATGGTCTCTAGGATGGACCTGGTCGATTTGGGGTATATAGGTAATCATTTTTACTTGGTTTCACGAAAATTCTGAAGGCACCCACATTGTTGAGTGCCTCAATATATTTTTGGGCTCTACTAATTGGATCAATCTATTCCGTATGTTTCACATCGGCCACATGGCCCTTAACTTCTCAGACCACTGTCCAATTTTCATTGATTGCACGCAAGGAGAATGAAATAGACAACTTTGCAGACCCTTCAGATTTGAGAGCTTCTGGTCAAAATATTAGGAATTTGAAGAGGTGATCCATTCAAGCTGGAAAAGCACTCAAGTGGATGTTTTCCTCATTCTCCAATAGGTCGCATCTGATTTGAGGTCTTGGAACAATAAGAAATTTTTCCACCCCGACCGGCACTACGGTGTCCTTGAAAGGAGACTGAGCAACCTTCTCAATCAACCCACAACTAATTGCATTTTTTCTAATATTGGAGCCATACAAAGAGAGATGGACATAGACCTACGTTTCAAGGAATGTTTCTGGGCCATGCGGGCGTGGGATAACCACATTAAAGGGGGGGATGCTAACACTTGATTTTTTCACCAAAAAGCTTTAGTCAGGCGAAGTAAAAACACTATTACTTGAATCTTACAACCCGATGGAAGCAAAGTCTCTGAAACCAATGGTATCCATGAGCCCTTGACAGACTATTTCTAGAACATTTTTGCTGTAGGAATCCCCTTCATCTCTAATGAGGTGGAATATTGTATCAGACCCATGATCACTGATGAGATCAATAGACAGCTCACCAAAGATGTGACAAATGCCGAGATACACCAAGCACTTAAACAACTTCATCCCACTAAGGCCCCGGGACCGGATGGGTTCCATGCCCTCTTCTTTAAACAATACTAGCACATTATTGGTCCCGACATATGCAACATGATAAAAAATATCTGGTATGGGAATACTAGAATTGCTACCATCAATGAAACTGTCCTTGTCCTCATTCCCAAAATCAAGAAACCTATGGTGATCCCTGATTTTAGAACTATCAGCCTTTGAAATGTTTCTTACAAAATCTTCTCTAAGATCCTTGTCAATCAGCTATGACCTTGGGTACCTGATATTATCTCTGAGAATCAGAGTGCCTTCGTGCCCAAGAGACTGATTACTGATAATGTGATTGTGTCACATGAAATGTTCCATTCAATGAAATCACACTCCACCGCGAAAAGAAGAATCATGGCCTAGAAACTGGATATGACCAAGTCCTACGATAGAGTGGAATGGAACTTCATTCGTATAGTCATGCTGAAAATGGGGTTTTTTTCTAAATGGACAGATATGATCATGGAATGCATCTCGACCATCTCCTTCAAAATCAAGGTCAACGGGGAGCTCACCAGAGGATTTTCCCCATCTTGAGGCCTTTGTCAGGGAGACCCCCTATCCCCTTTTCTCTTCATACTAGTGGATGATGTGTTCTCTAATCTTATTTCCAGGGTTGTATCCTATAAATCTATTCATGGGGCAAAGTTCTGTCATGTTATCCCACCAGTGTCGCATCTTTTCTTCGCTGAAGACTACCACTTATTTTCCATATCAACAATTAATGAATGTCGAGTGATTAGCCAAGCGATCCAGCAGTATGAGAGGGCGTCTGGCCAATCGATCAATCATGGAAAATCTGAAATTTCTTTTTAGTGATGGGGTGCCTCTTCCTAAGAGGGTTGAGCTTTGAATTTCAGCTGGTATCCATATGGTTGAGAAACATCAGAAGTACCTTGGGCTTCCCACAGTGATTGTCCGATCCAAAAAATAAATCTTCACATCTCTTGTGGACAAGATCGAGAAAAAAATTCTAGGCTGGTCCCCTAAAGGAATTTGTAAAGCTGGAAAAGAGACCCTCATCAAAGTTGTCATACAATCCATTCCCAGCTAATTTATGTCCCTGTTCAAGCTCCTGACTTTCATCATCGACCAGATCCACACATGCACTACCAATTTCTGGTGGGGAAAGAATGATGGAAGGAATCGGCCCCACTGGATGGCCTAGGAGAAACTCTGCAATTCCAAATCAGAGGGATGGATGGGATTCCGGAATCTACGTCTCTTCAATGATACACTTTTGGCCAAGAAGGGATGGTGCCTTCTTAACCGCCCATCATCTCTTTGTTCACAGGTTCTCCGGGCTAAGTACTTTCCCCACATGGACTTTTGTGATTCCTCTCATGGTCCCCGTCCTATCTTCCTCTAGAGAAGCATCTAGGGGGATAAAAATCTCTTGGAAAAAGGACTTGGCTGGAGGATTGAGTCCAGATCATCAGTCAATATCTGGACTGATCATTGGCTTATCTATAAGGATGGTATGCGGGCTATATCCCCCGTCCCACCAGGTCTTGAAAACGCCAATGTTAGTTTCCTCTTTTCCGACAAGGGATAGGGGTGGTGTCTGGAAAAAATCCTTGATTGTTTTAATGAAAGGGATCAAAGAATCATCCTTAGAATTCTCTGGGTCCCTGATGTAGGCCCTGACCAGCTTTTCCGGATCAACGAGCCCTCGGGAAATTACACAGTGAGGTTCGGCTACAGACTGGATCTTGGAAACCACTCAGTCTGCCAAGTTAAGGGACCTTGGAATTTGGTGTAGAAGCTCAACGTTCCCCCTAAAATTCGCCAATTTTGGTGGTAGGTTTACACGGTTACTCTCCCAACCATGAGCCTCCTCGCTCACCAACATATGGCCAGTACTGCTTTTTGCCCTGTCTGCCCGAACATTCCAGAAACTCTTTTTCTCGCCATCATTCACTGCCCGGGAGCTGAGCAAATTTGGAATAAATGTGGCCTGACTTCTGCCGCTTAAATGGGATCGTCCTTTGACATTCCCGATCTACTGATGCAGTGGTGATCCTCTCTTTCTTCATCTTCTTCAAGTTCACTTTGCACTCTGGCCTGGATTATTTGGGTCCAGCACAATGATGTCATTTTTCATCATGCTCACAAACCCCCCGAGTTTTGGATTGAACGATCCACCTCCTGGATTGAGGGTTGGAAAGACCACAATGGAAATTTTATACCAGGTGCTACCCCCTCATTTCCCCCTCATTAGAATCCCCCAACGGAAGGGACATTTAATATTAACGCGTACGTGTCACTCCCAAAGGATGGGCGTGTTTCCCTAGGCCTCCCGGCCCGAAATCATCTGGGGCAAATCCTTACTGCAAAATACGAACCACATCAGGCTTGCTGGGAGCCTGTTGTTGCTGAGGCCATGGCCATCCTTACCAGTATGATGCTCGCTATGGATTGTGGATGGGTTGATATCATCATTGAATCTAACTTCCTTACCATAATCGATGTTATTAACAACAACGATGGCGGACTCCAGTCATTTGGCTTCATCACCAGGAGAATTCGCTCACTTTGTCAAGGATTCTATTGTTGTACCTTCTCCTTTACTAAAAGGGAAGGAAAAAATGTGGCCCATCATCTAGCGGCCTCAGGCCCCTTCGATGTCAACCAACTCTGGCTGTACAATTTCACTTCATGGATTTTTTCTTGTACGTCTGTTGATCTTCTTCATTAATGTTATTTGTCCTTCTTTACAAAAAAAAATGTTAAATTTTTTAAAAATCCTAAAAAAAATTTACAATCAGAAAGTAATTATTATATGTTTTAAAGGTTTATTAAGTGTTCAATTATGTGAAATTTACCCCATATAAGTAAAATTAATAGCTTATTAACAATTAAAATGTTGTTAACACTTTTAAAATTAAAATAGAATAATTAAGGGTAAACTGAAAAGAGAAGGTTTAAAATAAACTCAATACGTGTCTAAAAACTATTGAATTAGAGTATTTAGATCTATCCTTATCTTATATTCTATGTATCCCATGTTTATTCCACTTGGATTAAAAAAATTATATTGATTTAATACTTTAATACTTTCCAAGGGTGCCCCTCCCCTCTCCTATAAAAAGGCACCCATTCCACTCAATTACTCACACATACAAATCATTTTAGTTCATCCAAAATATCTCCAAGACTCTTCCTATAATTCCTCCCCAAATTCTTGAAGCCTTTTTGTAGGCATAACACCCTTTTTTAGAGGTGTTAAGGTGTTATTCAAATTAGATCAACCAAATAAGAGGTATCGGTTTCTTTAAGTGTTTCTATTTTGTTTCTTTTTCCACTTCCTCAAATATTATTCAAACATGATGAGATAATATATCCAGTATACTCAATATATTGAGATGTTATTATGTTAATATCATCCCCAAAATCCATCTCTACTTCCATAAAATGGGATAGGAATTAATTGTTTGTGCGTACGTGTGAATTATCACCTCAGCGAACCGATTTTGTTCATTTTCCATTACTGTGTACTAAGATTGGTTATAATTCTAGAAATAATATTCATATTTTATATTCATGACATATTAATCTCTATAAGATAATAATATATAAATTAAATTCTTAATTCCATTTTCATAAAAATGATAACGTCATTCTTGTGTACGTGTAAACTATCACCTCTATGAAGCAATATGACTCGTTTTTATTCATTATATAACTTTTATGATATATATAAGTATATAAAAATTATTATTATTATGTTAAAAATACCATGATAATTTTTGAAAGATACAATTATAATTACCTTATTTCCATAATGATCAGTGGAAAAATGAAATGTTTCTCATGTGTACGTATGACTTACCATCTTCATGATTTTAACATTGTTTAGTTTTCCTACCGTCTTCTGTAGATGATGGACTTATGACCACATGAACTAGTGACGTCATACCATGTTCATTTTTTACTCAAGAACCGATTATCAACAAAATGTTCAACATGAAGTCAAATAATTATCTAATTATTATAACATGGTCATAAGTGATGTAATGTGAATAATAAACCTTAAAAAGGTTCATAAGAAAGTATAAATTAATCTAATTTTATTATTCAGGAAGATAAAGAATGAACAAGAAAATTTAGACTGAAGGTAAGGGACTTCATCTCAATATCATTTCATTGTGCCATATTTTGTTACATACATGAGCTTATTTTATACAGTGTATAATCAACCGCTTTGATATTTAATTTTATTCAACGTTTTTCAAAATATAATTTGTTTTACTAAGCATTTTACTAAATGAAAAAAAGAAATGTTTCTTTGTAACGTACGCAGCGACAACAACCTTTCCATCATCATGAGAAGTATTTGATATCTGGATTCTTCTACAATATATATTGTTTTTAGAAAATAAAATTTAATACCATATTTTGGTATTTTGGTTTGGATAATGGTTTTGAGAATGCATTGATTATATCAACATCTTGAAATGATGTCTTGCGATTGTAATGTGAGAATATTATTTTTTTTCTTTATGCTTGTTCATGTATTATGATTGTGTTATGGTTCTTGGTCATTTCTTATATATATGGGTGGTTCCATGATAAACTGAGGGCAGGTGAGCCCGTGATAGCTCTCCAATGCATTAGGTAATGTGATGAAGGAAAACGTTAAGGTTTCTCCTATGATATTTATGGAATATAAAATGATTGGTATTCCAAACATAACCATGAAGGATACTCCCTATGTAGAAATGAAAGATAGAATATAAGTATGTTATGGATTCCACAAGTTACCTTTATGATTTATGATTTCTATGAGTTCATAAATGTTATGTTTTCATGAGGTATGTTAAATAGCTTATGTTTTATGAGTGAAAAGTAAAATTTTATTGATTTTTATGTATTCATGTACTAATGTTATCTTTCCTTATTTTATATCCATTACTGAGATTTTAAAGCTCATCGCGTGTTTTTAAATGTTTTCATAGGGTATAAGGAAGGGTATGATAAAGGAAGAATTCAAGAATATTTTTATCAAGAAAACAATTCCTATTTTATTTAAAGAGTTTTATTATTCTGAAAAAATTTGATAGAGTAGAAGTGTCTACATTCTAATATTTGAGATGTAATGTATTAATAATGGACTAATTATTTAAAATGTTAAGCCTGAAAATATCCTCTATGTGAATTAAATCCAAATTATTAAATTATCTCAAGATTAAGTAATTTTTGGGGATGGGTTCTTATAGTTGGTTTTAGTGGTTGGTTTAGATAACATTAAAGGTTAGGATATTTAATAGAATATCCATAAATTATTTTTACTTTATGGACAAATTGAAATGATATAGAATTTGAATATTACCATGTTTCTTCATCAAAGATATGTCTTTTTTATAATGGTTTTCTGTATAAGAAATATGGTATCTATGATGGGATGAAATCAATAGGAAAACAACCTACCAAACCAACAACTATAGATGGTTGGAATCGGAACTTAATAGTTTATTGCGGTAATAGATTAGTTGACTTAGGCTATAAATATTAGTGGTATTCTTGTATGAGATCATCCAAATCAACCAAAGATGAAAATGTCAGTAGTGGAGCATTTTATGAGGCAATATACCCTATCATTCAGAGGACAATATGACCCTACTCTAGCTAAAGGGTTGATTAAATCACTAGAAAAGATTTTTGATGTCATGGGGTGTTTAGAAAATAAAATGATTAGTCTTTAAATTTACCATTTTGAAGGTGAAGTCGATCAGTGGTGGTCGGTAGTTAAAAATATCAAGGACAATGTGGAGATGGATGCTCTTTATTGGGATGAATTCAAAGGTATGTTTCTTGAGATATATTTTTCCAAAGCTATTCGATTTAGAATTGGAAAAAATTGGAATTGAGGAAGGAGTATGACTTAGTGTCTACTTATGAAGAAAAATTCACTTGATTGAAAATGAATTCTCCAAATTACATATGGGATCTTGATAGTAAAATCAATCATTTATCTTCATATTAAAGCTGAAGTATCAAAGGGAATTATCTTCTTGTGAGTTCAAAAGTTATGAAAAAATTGTTTGATGTCCAGAGAATGTGGAAATGTAGTTTTCCAATGATCAATTATTATTTGAAAAAAAAATAGAATAAGAGGTCGAGGTGGCAGTTGAAAGGGAAGACCTTTTCAAAAAAACGGATGGTAAGAAACATAAGTTTATAGTTTGTGAAAACTATGGTAATGAGAACATTGGGGAATGACTTTTGAATTCAATTTAGTAATTCTAATGTGGTAAAATGGGACATAAGGCTCTTAATTGAACTAAAAAATATCAGGGTAGTGGTAAGACAAAATATTATTTAAAATCACTAAAATATTTTAAGTGTAATAAGATGGGTCATTATGCAAATTAGTGTCTGAAAAAGAACTCAAATGATGGAAAGCATTTGGAATACAAGTAGAAATGGGTGGTGAAATCCTTTTCAACTAATTCAGTAGATGTTGGGACATTAAATGATGTATTATCATTTACATTTCTTGTTTATTCAGATTATGGGAATGTTTTGTTTGATTTTGGGTCTACACATTCCTTAATTTCTGAGAAATTTTCTAATAAATTGGGAATTCCATCCCAAGAAATGAATCATTAGATTGTGGTAAAAACACCTAGGGGAAATGATGAGACAAAATAATTTATAAAGATATTCATATCCTTATTTATGTAATGAACGTACCTACAAACCTCTAGTAGAGTTTGAAGTTATTTTGGTTATGGATTGGATTTCCATTTATCATGCTAAGATTGACAACAGAGATAAATTGTTACTCTTCAGAAAAAAGTTCAGTTTGTGTACATGAATTAACCCTTGATATAGGGAAAATATCAGGAAGCTGAGAAACTAGTAAAATATGGAAATGAATGTTTCCTTGCACATATTGTTGAAAACAGAGGAACTATTCATATTAATGATGTACCAGTGGTAAATGAGTGTCTTGATTTTTTTATGATGAGTTTTCTGGTATAATACCGTATTGGTAAGTTGAATTTACTTTTGACATGAAATTGATGCTATGAAAATTTCAAAACACCCTTATCGACTAGCTCAAATTGAACTTTTTGAGTTAAAGAAGAAATTTCAGGAGTTATTATATAAAGGTTTCATTCGACCTAGCCCATCACCATGGGGATATCCTGTCTTATTTATAAAAAATATATGGTTCAATGATATATTTTATTGATTATAAATCCTTGAATAACATCACTATTAAGAACAGGTATCCTTAGTCTCATATCGATGATTTGTTTTATCAACTCTAGGGAGATCAGAATTTTTTTGATTATTGACTTGAGGTTGAGGTAAAATCAATTGAATGTAAAGGAAGAAGACATTATGAATAATTTGTTTCATACAAGATATGGCCATTATGAATTTTTAGTTATTCCTTTTGGTGTAACCATGGCACCTTCTGTATTCATGGATCTTATAAATAGAATTTTCCATGAGTACTTGGATAATTTTGTGGTTGTGTTCATTGATGATATTTTTCTATATTGTAAAAGTAAAGAGGAACAAGAAATTATTTTAAGCATTATCTTATAAGCCTTAAAATAAAAAGAAACTATCTGGGAAATTCAAAAAGTGTGAGTTTTGGTTAGAAAAAATTTCATTCATTGGTCACATTATTTCTAAAGATGTTGTAACTATTGATCCTCTTAAAAAACATTGTTGAAGAATGTACAATACCCACAAATATAACTAAGATTCAAAGTTTTTTTAGTTTAGCAGGTTATTACCAGATGTTTGTTGAAACTTTTTCATGGTTATCTATCCCACTAAATACATTAACTCAAAAATGTGAACAGCTCATCTCGACAAAAGAATATCATGAATGTTTTCAGAAATTGAAAAGAATATTGGTGAATGCTACAGTTTTGGCACTGCCTTCCAAAAATGGTCAATTTGTTATCTACAGGGATGCTTCCTTGAAAGGAAATGGTTGTATCCTAATATAGAATGATTTGGTAATTTCTTATGCTTTACATTAGTTGAAAACTCATGAGTTATATTACCCTACACATGATTTGGAATTATATGTTATTTTTATTACATTAAAAATTTGGAGGCATCATATGTATGGAGTAAAATGTGAAAAATATACAGACCATTAAAGTTAGAAATATATATTTACTCAAAAATAATTGAACATGAGACAGAGAATATGGATGTATTTAATCATGTATTATGATTTCACAATTCATTATCATCCTGTAAAATAAAACAAGGTGGATGATTCTTTGATTCAAACAAGTAATGATACATTAACCATGTTAAATTTGGAAGGTGACCCTTTGATTAATTATTTGATAAACCTTTTCATGGAAGTTGTTGGTGTAGTAAATTACTCTATTTTTTTTAGGTTTCAGTGCAATTGTCTCAAACAAACAGAATAAATAAAGCATAGAAGGTAGACAGTGATTTGCTGGAAAATGTATAATTGATTCAGAAGAGTAATTTTTCCGAACTTAACATTTATAAAGATTGTTTTTTGAGGTTTAGAAAGAGATTATATGTGCCTTGTGATTCATAGTTAAATAAAGAGTTTTTGTGTGAAACTTGTAGTTCTCTTTTTTCAGTTCATCCTTGAAGTACTAAGATGTACAAAGATCTACAGGAGTATCACTGAGGGGATGGAATGAAAAGAGATATTACCGACTTTACTATGAAGTGTTTGACATGTTAGTAAGTGAAAGCAGAATGAAAATTGTGGAAGTGGATGCTTCAGCATTTTCCAGTACCAGAGTAGAAATGGTAAAATGTATCTGTGGACATTATTATGGGATTAATGAAGATAACTCTAGGTAATAATGATATCTGAGTTATTGTTGATCGATTTACTAAATCTGATCATTTCCGTCCTATTCAAGATACACCATATCTTAATCAACTTTCTTGATTGTATATTAAAGATATAGTCAGGTTATGTGGAGTTCCCCTCTCCATTTTATCGGATCGTGATCCACGGTTCACTTTTATCTTTTGGAAAGTCCTTTAGAAGTCATTGAGAAATGAATTAAATTTTAGTACAGATTTTCATCCACAATTAGATGGGAATTCAGAATGAAAAATTCATACCATAGAGTATATTCTATGTGCTTGTTCAATATATTAATAGGGATGTTTGGATCAATATCTTTCTTTGGATGAGTTTTCTTAAAATGACATTTTTCATTCTAGTATACAGATGGAAACATTTGAATTATTATATGGAAAGAGGTGTCCAACTCCATATTTTTTGGGATAAAGTATGTGAAAGGATGTTGATGAGACCAGAATTGGTAAAAGTGATGGAACAAAAAGTTAAATTGATTTATAAGCACATGAGGATATCTCAGAGTAGGCAGAAACGTTATGGGGATAACTGGAAGAAGGATCTTTCTTTCGTGGTAGGTGATCATGTATTTCTCGAAGTTTCTTCAGGGAAAGGTGTGATTTGTTTTGGTAAGAAGGGAAAGTTGAGCACATGGTTCATTGGACCCTATAAAATCTTATAGAAAGTTGGATAAGTTTCCTACAAAGTGGATTTACCACCATTTTTATCCTATGTATACAATTGTTTTTAGGTTTCAATGTTGAGAAATTATTTTTCAGATCCATCTCTTTTTTTGAGTCCAAAGGTAGTTTATTTAGATTATAATCTTTCTTATGAGAAACAGTTATTCCATATTCTTGACCATGGAGAGCAAGTGTTGTGGAATAAGTTGGTTCATCAGGTTAGGGTTTTGTGGAAAAACCATATGGTTGAATAGGCAACATGGGAATCTAAAAATTCTATGAGGGATAAATACCCCCACTTATTTTATAGGTGAATAAAAATTTCGAGGACATACTTTCCAAAAGGGGGGAATAATGTAACATCCCATTTATTTATAAAATAATACATTTTCATATCTATTAATATTTTTTAATTTAATATTAATTTTAGTTTAAATGGTATAGTATGTACAATAGTGTACCCGGTACGCAATAATAGGTTTCTTCTAAATCTAACATTGCACACAACACTGAGTAATACCAAAAAATAATACAACAATAATATTATTATTTTAAATGGTAGTTAAATCCTAGCTGTTGTATTAGAGGGAATAAATAAAATTAACTATATTATGATTTTATATATTTGTTAAATGTTTTAACATTTATCTAAAAAAATTTAGAGGCTTAAAATGAGAATGAATCCAATTTTAAGCATAAAATACTCTAATATTTTTAAAAGGAAATTTTACCACCTTTTGATGGAGAACCCTTTTTAAATATAGTTGTTTTAATTTTATATGTTCTATTTGACACTATAATATTCTTCTATAGAAGCGATACATCAAAATTTACTTTGGATAAATTTTTGGTAATTTTATAATTAAATTCATTTTTTAATGAATTGTGAAAAATACCACATTTTAAGTCAGAATTTCCTTTTCATCTAACTTATTTATATTGTTAGATTATATTTTTTATTAGTTTTAAAGTATAATTGTATTATTTTTTTATCATTTCATCTAGTTTTTATCATTTTCAGTAATTTCACATTTAAATGGTACATAAACACATGTCAATCTTTTCATAATTTTTATTTCTTAAAAAACCCGCATTTTGGTTTTGACAATTGAAATTAATATTAAATTCATTAGTGAATCTTATTTTTTTTGAATTTAGAAAAATTAATTTCATATTTGGAATCATAAGGTACAAAATATGTAAATAGTTATATTTTATTTTTGGATATTATGATTTGTAACTTTAGTATTTTTTATTTACAATGGTTAAAGGGTAAATTAGGTAAATAAGGGTAAAAAATAATATTATAATAATATAAAAATACCCTAAAACATGTTCTAATATTCTTTTGTGAGTAATGGGTGACCAAAAAAATTATTAGGCTGAAATTTTGTAATTTGGGAGCCACATGGGTGTGAAAATAACATGTTATAATAATTAATTTAAAGTAAAGGAAAATATAACATAAACATGTATCATTTTACTCAAAAATTTAAGGTAGGGTTATATAAGTGATATCATTAACTATAAATATTCATTGTAAATATAAAAACATTTCCTACAACAAGGTATGTTATTTATAATTTTTTGATATTAAATAAATAAATTAAAAAATGACACAATAATGATGAAGTGATTGCTTCATTAATAAAAGATTCATATAAATGATATTATAAATATTAAAATAAATATTATGTGACAAAATTTATGTCAAACATGAATTTAATAGGTTAATATGACATGTTATTAGACTATTAAATGTATTGGTTTCAACTTATCTCTCTGTTTGGATTTTATTTAAATTCAATAATGTGAATAGTGAACAATTGACATAATTGATATCTTATAAAAATAATGATTTATTAAATTATTTAAAAATACTCAAAATATTTTTAAAATCATTAAGTGATTATGATATGGTCTACAGGTTCATTAAGTGTCCAATTATGGGAAATTTTCCCCATATAAGTATAATAAATATCTTTCTAATAAATAAAATTTTGTTACCACTTCTAAAATTAAAAGAGAATAATTAAGGGTAAACCGAAAAGATAAGGTTTAACATAAACACAATAATGTCTAAAAACTATTGTATTATTGTATTTTAATCTAACATCATCTTATCTTCTCCATATCTCAATTTGGAACCACTTGGATTAAAAAAATAATTTAAATTATTAAATATTTTAATACTTTCAAAGGGTTCCCCTCCCCTCTCCTATAAAAAGAAACTCATTCCACTCAATTACTCACACTTACAAATCCTTTTATTTCAAACATGATCTGTCCAATAATCTTCCTAGAATCCCTATCCACATTCTTAAATCATTATTTTAGATAAAACACCCTTCTTAGAGGTGTTAAGGTGTTCTTCAAAGGTGCTCAACTAAAGAAGAGGTATTGTTTTCTATAAGTGTTTCTATTTTGGTTATTCTTCCACTTACTCAAATATCCTCCAAACATGATGAGATAATAACTCCAGTATAATTAATAAACTAATATTTTATTATGTTAATATAATCCCTTAAAAACATCTCTACTTTAATCAATTTGGAAAAGAACTAATCGGTCATGCGTGCGTGCGAATTGTCACCTCCATGAACCGATTTAGTTCCTTTTACATTACCATCTATTAATATTGGATAAAATGATGTAATTAGTCTTAATATGTGATATTCATGACATATTAATCATTATATGATAATAATATATCAATTACATTCCTATATCCATGTGCATAAAAATGATAACGCCATTCATGCGTACGTGTGAACTATCACCTCCACGAAGCGGTGTGACTCATTTTTATTCATTATATCACTTTTATGATATATATAAGTATATTTAAATGATTATTACTATTTTAATAATATAATTATAATTGTGTAAATATAAAATGATAATTATTTTCTTTCCATAATTATTAATAAACAATGGAAACACCACTCATCTGTACGTATGGCCTACCATCTCCATGATTATAACGTTGTTCATTTTTCTTAACCATATATAATGGTTTAAATTAAGAAATATGAGTTATGTTTAAAAGTGATGAATATGTCATGAATACTATTCTGGGGATGATTGTCTTAGGACCAAATGGACTAGTGACATCATACAATGTTCTTTTTTGACTCAAGAACCGATTATCAACAAAACGTCTGACATGAACTCAAATAATTAACTAATTATTATAACTTGGTCATAGGTGATGTAATCGTAATAATCAAAATGAAAAAGGTTATGAATCAAGTAAAATTTAACCTAAGTATTTTATTCAGGAAGATAAAGAATGAACAAGACAAGTTGGACTCAAGGTAATGGACTCCGTCTCAATCTCCTTTCATGGAGGCATATTTTGGTTTATACGTGACCTTATTTTATACAGCCTATAATAAACCCCTATGACACTTAATTTCATTCAATAGTTTTCAAAATGGAGTCTTTTTTATGAATCATTTTACTAAATGACAAAAAGGAATGTTTCTTTTAATGTGTGCGGTGACAATGACATTTTCACTACCATAATAATTATTTGATATATTAATTCTTCTACAAGCCATAATATTTTTTAAAAAAGAAAATTTAATACCATACTTAGGTATTTTAGTTTTGAAAATGGTTTTGATAATTGACTGATTATATCAATGTCTTGAAATGATGACTTACAATTGCAATATGGAAATGTTATTTTTCCTTTATGCTTGTTCATGTGTTATGATTATGTTATGGTTATTGGGAATTTCTTATGTATACAGGTTGTTCCATGAAAAACTAAGGGTGGATTATCCCATGATAGATCTCTAATGCAATGGGTAATGTGACATAGGTAAAGGTTAATGTTTCTCTTAAGATATTTAGGGAATATATTGTGATGGTTATTCCAAACGTAACCATGAAGGTTACTCCATATGTATTTGTCAAAGCTACAATGTATGTATGGTATGGATGCCACAAGTTACCATTATGATTTATTATTTGTATTATTATTTAATATATCTTATTATTTCATGAGGTATGTTAAAGATCTTATGTTTTGTGAGTGAAATATATGATTTCATTTATTTGTATTTATTCATGGAATAATGTTTTCTTTCCTTATTTTATATACCTTACTGATATTTTTATGATCATACCAAGTTTTTAAATGTTTTCACATGGTATAAGAAAGTTTATGAGAAATAAAGAATTCAGGAATGTTTTTATCAATAAAATAATTCATGTTTTATTTAAGTATTTTAACTATTTTGAAAAAAATGGATAGAGTAGAAGTGCCAAATTTTTTATATTTGAGATGTCATGTATTAATAATGGCCTAATTCATTAAAACTATAAAAATAAAAAGATCCTCGATGTGAATTAATGTAAAATTATTGAATTATCACAAGATTAATTAATTTTTAAGGATGGGGCCTTCTACATGTCATTAGAAAAATGTGGGTGTAATTCCCATTTCAAAAATTTACAAGAATGTCACCCCTAATCCACTATAAAAAGGAACTCACCCATCCCCCTTATTCACACCTCTCAAGCCATTTTGATTGCCAAAAATCTTCTAAAATAGTCTCCAAAAATCCCTCCCTTTTTCCTAGAGTCCTAACTTTTTGAATGAATTCATCCAAGGAATCCCTTTGGTGAAAACCAAAAAGGGTTACCCAAAGAAGCGGTAAAATCTTTGCTCAATATCTTTTTTTATCATCATTCCCTAACCTATAAACTATTCATATTCCATACCTATATAATTACATAATTATACTTAATATATGAATATTTTTTAATTTTTTTATACCTAAATGTACACACACTTCTATCTAATGGGTAATGAACTTATCGTTCTTGTGTACGGTGAACTACCATGTCATGAAACAATGTTATTCGTTTTTTATCTTATCACATATCATGGCTTGGAATTATGATGGAATTGTTGTATATATATATGATATATATGATGTTTATAATATCTTTATTATTCTATATTTTTATATAGAACATAAATTTACTCTTTCTATTGTTTTGGGAATACAATAAAATTGTATGTGGAAGTGCAGACTACCGCCACCTCAAAGCAATGGGATTCATTCACGCGATACATGAAATGTATATAGGATGGTTTTAATTAAATATATGTGAAATAAATGAAATCTATATGATATAAATTAATTAATTACCTATCTATAGATTTATTATATCATTTTTTACTACCCTTTTCACACACTAAAAATTGATAACATCGGTCATGGACTTGTTGACTACCACCTCCTCAACACGATGTGATTTATTTTACATCACAATAATTATATAAATAAGTATATATGATTATATAAAATAATATTTATGATATTATTATCATTATGTAAATATATAATGTCACTTACCTTTATTCCATAACAATCATTGAAAAATGGGAATGTTACTTCTGTGTACGTACGTCCTACCGTCTCCATGATTGTAATGTTGGTTCTTTTTTCATAAACATATTTAATAATTGGTTTAAAAAGTATAATTGATTTATAAATATAATAATTATTTCATTATAATTATTCATGATATTTTTATATAAGGACTCTTTGACCATAGTTTACCTACCAATGTCTTTTTTGACACATAAACAACATATGGTCAAAACACCCAGTGTAAAATTAATTGTTTAAGAAGTTGTTTACAACACTATAATAAGTTAAATAAAAGTAATGATAGAAATGAAAATGATTCTAAAGAAAATAAATAATTAAAATAAGTTTATTATTCAGGTATATGAAGACACACATGAAAATTCATACTCAGTGTAAGGGATTCTCCTCTCACTTTTCGTTCCATGAGGCATACATCATTTTCACTACCTACTTCTTTTGTGTGACGTATATGCTTCCCATATTGATATATTATATCATGAATTATTTTATATTCATGTTATTTTATGTTTTAATTTGAATTAACTCACTTAAGGGGTTTATCTTGGAAATTGCAAAGTGTTAAAAGTCATTTTTGCAATCTCACTTTCATTTGTGATGGTTAAATATCTCTTAAAACAATCACTTTATGGTAATAGTTTTACATTGGATATTACATTAAAAATACTAATTCTTGGGTGATGGATTTTATTATTTTCTAAACTGTATACCATTTTTACACATGGTGTTTTTTATAGTTATTTGATTACCTTGTGAAATATTGATAAATCTGTATTCTTTATTCAGTATGAATATTTGGTATGGAATATTGTTTATTAATTGAATCAATAATTATATATGATGAATGCTATAGATAGTAAGTGACATATGGGGACAAGACTTTATATAGACCCTCAATGCATCGACCTGTTCTCATGAAACAAATAAGTTATCCAAACTAAATGGGTTTCTACAAGTTGTTTTAAACTATCTTGTGAAATGTCTTGAAAGTATAGGTTTTAATGTTCCTCAAACATGGCATTCAAAAATCAAGAATTTCCTTTATTGATATTTTGGTTATAATTTTTACTATCCATGTGTTTTTTAGATGATGGAATATATGGATGAATCTAATTCTCATTTTTTTTTGATTAAGTTGAATGTGTTTCTGTTTCTTACCATGGCATATTGATTTTTCCTTATATTGTTATTTAAATAGGATGTGTTATCATATATTTACCTTCCCATGTTGATTTATTATCTTCAATTCAATATTTATTATTCTTTACATACCCTTACTTAGTATTTGAGCTCACCCTTATAATTTTTATTTTCCCCATAATATGAAAAGGAATCCATTGAATGGGTTTCAAGGATTATGCATGTTTACTCATGTTATGTTTTGTTTTATATTTCTCAATTTATTTTTGTTATCATGTATATAATTTGTATTTCCAAAACCAAAAAACTATTTAGTACTTCATGATTTTATTCCTTATAATCATTCAAGGTTATAAAATAATGCACTAGCTCCATGCTTCTAGGTTTAGGGCATTACAGTCTTCATGAACATGATAATATCTATCATGTTGGACTTCCATTCTCTAACTGAAAACTAGTTTACATTGATCATCATGGTTTATTTATTCAACATGATGTGATTCCTGGGACTTGGGTCTAATTTTGCTTCTTTCATATAATTTTCCAAATTCTTCATAATGAGAATCAATAATGAGAGGTGAAGTTATAGGTCTTATTGATATGGTAATATCTTGACCAAAAGAAAACATAGAGATGACATGAGAGGATATCCTTTATCTATTAAAATGAATGGGAAATGAAATAGGATTAGGAGGTGAACTATCTTGATGAGTAGTTCATTATATATATTGAATGGAAACCCTAACTCTCCTTCACTTTTCAGCAAGAGCCTCATTATCAGATTATTATCTTATTTCAATGATTTGGGTTAATCATTCTACCAAAACTGGTCTTTCTCTTAGGCATGAATAATCCCCCTAAGTTCAAGTAGTTTCCACTTCAATTAGTTCTCTAGATGACACATGGACCAAATTATTCATGGATACATTAAAAAAAATAAGATAGTTGTACTTAATGTTGTTAAATTTTGATAATTAATTCTGGTGTTTTCATCCAAGAAAACTCTGGAATTATGAAAAACTAGGGTTAACATTCTTCTTAATGGATACAAATTTGATGATTTGTTTTTAATATGGCACATATATCCAAAGATATATCATTGCAGATTAATAGGTATTTAAATATTCAATTTCACAAGAAATGTTACATCTTGATAGAAAACTTTTTCGAATTCACCATTCATTTTCATGATTCCAGACTATATAAACATGATAAGTACTTTTCTTTCTATCTCTATGTCCATTACTGGTTTCTTTTCAGGATCTAATTTTTCAAATAGTGACATGATTATCTTTTGTGGAGTGAATCCATCCACTGAAACTAAGGAAGTACCAAAAATGTGTAGCCTTCATGAGGGATCTTAAAGGATTTTAGTAAATGTATAGAGGTTTACGAAAGATTCTTTTGGATTACTATTGAAGTAAACATGTCTTCGTCATCACTGAAGTGAAAAAATACAGATTCAAAAAACTCACAAACTTCCTTTTTCAATATGAACTCTGCACAATCCTCACCAAAAAAAATTGCATCCTTGATGATTAATGAATTTCATTAATAACTTTCCTACCTTTTATGGCCAACTCAAATAAATCTCTCAACCACTCAAAAATAGTCTTAGGGGTACTTCGTCTATTTATTCTGCAAGAAGATTCACCAATGGATCTTTTTTTATTTTCCATTGATGAAAGTATTTGAAAGATTTTATGGTTAGATAAACAAATATTTGGATAGCATATAGAAAGAGGGATCAAACATTTGAAAAGTGTTTCGTATGTAAAGTTGTTACACACTTATTTTCATTTACGGTAATCGAGGGGCCGCACAGTGATGTGAAGAGTAATTTGAACTAAAACTAGGTGGAAAGACATATTTGAAATTACTAATACTTATAATGGTGGCACAAATAAAAACTAAAATATTGTAAATAACATATTTACTTTAAATATAAAATTATTCTAAATTTAAAAATAAAATTAAGTAAAATTAAACAAACCTAATTTCCATTTAAAGAAAATAAAATCTTTCCACATGAAATGGATTAGTAAAAAAATTATAATTTATTTTATATGAAAGAAATTCTAAATATATATCATTTTTAGTGTATAATCTCTTAATAAATAATGCATCAAATAAATGCTTTTCGTTTTTGAATGTTTTATCAGATTCATTAAAATGACTATAGCACTTGTGTTATCACATTTCATTGGTACATAATTAAATTTAAATCAAAAATTCATTAAGGTGTGTTTCATCCACAACACTTGTTCACAACAACTTTACATTTTAATATATTCAGTTTTTAAAGTTCATAGTGTTATAGAGTATTTTTTCTTACCCGACCATGATACTAGGGATTTTCCCTGAAAATTAAAACTTCTGGAGGTTCTCTTCCCATCTAGTGTACATCCATAAAAATCATTATCTGAATATGAAGTTAAATTAAAGTAAATAATTTTTTGGAAATAAAATATAAAGGGACACATTTCCTTTTAAATATCAAAAAAATCATTTTTTAGCATTTAAATGGGGTTATTTATGGTTAGATTGAAATATTTTACAAGGGAATTTTGAAAACAAAATATATGTTCTACTTTAATTAATAAATAAGAATCTTATAATGATTCATATATTAAACTTGTTGTCAAATTTCTTTCATGTTTCATCCATATCAATATTAATATTGGATCTCATTATATTTGATTCAGTCTTTCTGTTTTCAATTCCTACATCTTATGTAAATCCAGTATGTATTTTCCATGGTTTGAATCATTCAAAAAATCTTTTTGATAGATTTAAAATACTAAAAAATATTTTAGCTCTCCCATCATTATAATTTAAAATTCTTTTTTGCATAAGTTTCAAAAAAATCCATACACAACTTTTAATTTTTTGATCCAAAAAACATCATCAAATTATATTTTTACTAACAAAATATCTAAGGATGAATTTTTCTAAAACAATGTAGGATCTTCCATTCCTACTGTAATACCATTTTATAAAATAAAATAACCTAATATTTCAAACAATGACCTTGAAGCTTGTTTACGTCTATATAGAGCATTGGTAAGTTTAAAAACGAAATTGTTAAAGTTATGATCTTCCAAACCAATAGATTGTTCTACATAAACTTCATACATTAAAAATACATTTAGAAATGTATATTTAAAATCCATCAGATATAATTGAAAATAAATATAAGATAAAAATTATAGAATAATTATAATAAATTATAACCTAGTTAAAGGAGTAAAGGTTTCCTCATATTCTATTCCTTCTTATTGATTGTTTCATTTGGAAACTATTCTACCATTATTTCTAGTCATTACACCGTTATCATCTTACTTGTTTCTAAAAACCAATTTTTTCAATTATAGGATAGTCCGAGGGTCTTTCAACCAATTTACAAAATATGTTTCTTTTAAATTTATTTAATCATTATTTCATAGCTAAGAACCATATTTCTTCTGATAAAGATTCTTCTACAGATATAGGTTCAATATGTGATAAAAGGGGAAATTTTCTACTAGGTTTCTTATATTTTTTATAGTTCTTACTCCTTCGTAAAATATTCTTATAACTTTATCTAAGGGATGGTATTTATGTTTTCTAGGTATTCATAGAAACACACTTTATGGTTCACTAGTATCAACCCTTATTTGATTTATTTTATAGTAATCGAGTTCCAATTCTTCATCCTTGTTATTGTTAAAGAGAGGTTCAGGTCACATATAATTGATTGAATCACTTTGATCATTAGTTTGAATAATTTTTCAATAAAAAGGATCACTTTCATTAAACTTCACATGAGTTTTTTCTTCAATAGTCCTTGAAATTTTGTAGAAAACACTATAGGATTTGGAAGCGGTAGAGTAATCTAGAAAGATACCTTCATCAGCCTTTGGATCAAACATTCCAATATTACCCTTGGTGTTCTAGATATAAACCTTGCATCCTAATACTTTGATGTATCCTACCTTTGTTTTTATATAATTTCCTAATAAATAGGGTGTTTTCTTTTTGATGGGTCCGATTATAACTTTTTTAATGACATAATGTGCTATGTTGACAACCTCAACCCAGAAATGAGTGGGAAAATTGTATTCACATAACTTAGTCCTATGAATTTATTTGAGTTTAAAATTACATATTTAAACAAAACCATTTTATTGAGGTTTCCTAGTGGCATAAAATTTTTATTACTTCCATGCATTGAGAAATTCAAATTAATATCATAATTCTCAAATTCACATCTATGATCATTTTTTAAAATCATGATTTTAGCTTCCTTTTGATTTTTCACAAGATTACAGAAATTAATAAAAACATGAAATGCTTAAATCTTAATTCATAAAAATTAAACCTATATAAATCTCAAAAAATCATCTACTAAAACATAAAAAAATGATCCTCCGTCAATACGTGTAGTTACTGTAGGTATGAATAGTTCCATAGTGATAAGCTCTAGATGACTATATATAGAAACCAATTTCATAGGTTTAAAATATGACTTGTGTTTCCTTCCAATTAGACATGTATCGCATAGTTTCTTTTTGTCCAATTTAAGGTCAGTAAGCTAGGAATCAAATTTTTTTAGATAACTTTTTCAAATAATGAATATTATAATTTCAAGGGAATTTTTTCTATATCCTTGATTCATTTATTTCAACATTCAAACATTTTACATTTTTTCTACATAATGAATTATGATCTAATTTGTAATCATTATCATTTCTAGGTTATTTCAACTTGGGAAACATATCTTTGAAATATAAACAAAAAAATTGAAAAATAAAAATAATATCCATCATCACAAAGTTGGTAGATACTTCTTTGGTTTTTATTTAATGCTACAATGTAAAGAAATATTTTTATGAGAATAGAATGTGGATTTCCAACAAAACCAATTCCAACAATTTTTCCGTTTTTTGTTTCCACTAAATGTGAAATACCTTCCATAAATCATGGATATTGAGTGAAAAATTGAAAAATAACCACTCACTTGTCTTTAAAATCTATTGTAAATAAAACATTTTGAATTTTTGTTCATGTGGTGTGATCCCAAAAATGAATAATCAAACAACATAATTATATGTTACCCAAAATCATTTGGGTATAAAAAAATTTTCTCTAAGAGACTTAGGTATCTAATTTTTTTATTCAAAACATTGAAACCTTTTTTGAAAAAAAATCCCTAAGAAAGGAATTTTTGATTCCACATAATATGTGATTTTCAAAATTATAGGTATGATCAAAATGTATTACTTCACTATAATGAATACATGTAACCTTATAATGATTTTTGTTTTTGGAACTAGGAAAAAAATAACTTTTGTAGAATATGGGGTTTTCACCCAGACTTTATATTCCAAAATTTTCATTCATAAGTTGATTTTGACCAAGAATTTTATTAAGATAATATTCTCCTTTAGTGAAAACACTTGGGAAATAATTAATGTTTTGAACTTCTTTCTATAAATATTCAATTGTATTAGCTTGTTCAATATTTGGGGTAGTATAATTTTTCAATTGATCCTTTAACTCTAAAAATTATCTATTTAGGTCATAATATTAATTAATTATATTATTATAAGTATTTATGAGGGCCTTATTCTTCCTTTTCAAGATTTCATACTTTGTTTCTAACATGGTATAATATTCATATAATTTTTCATATGAGTAGTTTTCATTTTTAGAATAAAATTCATGATCAAAAAAATGGTAAGAATGTTCCTCATTTAAATGTGAAATAAATCATTTGGTGGCCTTTTGATTCAGAGATTCATCTTCAAATTATTTTGAATTAAATTCACTAGAATCTTTAGAATCACTCTATGTATACTTTATAGATTTATTATATTTCTTATAACTAGCCATTATGATGTATTTATTTTTATTATTTTTATTATCCATAATCTTCATATAGTGAGTCTTGATATTTCCTAACTTCTTGCAATCATAGAATCTCAACTCTTTTAAAATTGTCACCTTGCTTTATGTGATTATTTATGGGTCTCCTGAAACCTCTTCTATTGTTGTAGGAATTTTTGAAATTTTGAGAAAGATGTGAAAGTTCATCATTTGATCCAGAATAGTTTGAGGAGTCTTCCTCATTATATGTTTTAGATATTTGTATTATTTTTTCTTCCTATCATCCTTATAATTATAAACCTTTATGGTCGCATTTTCTTTCTTGAACATTCTGGTTCTCTAAATTCAACTTCCATTTCATCTTCATACATCATGAGAGTTCCAATGAGATTTTTTATATTTAAACGTTTGATCTATGTAGACTGTTTAATGGAAGCTAATATTACACTCCACCTTGGTGGTAATACTCTAAGAAATTTTAGTTCTTGTTCGGGTTCATTGATAGGTTCTCATAGAGCAGCAATGTAATTAATAATCATAATGTGACCTCCATTCAGTTGAGTAATACTTTCACCTTCCTCTATTTTGAATGTTTCAAACTTAAGTTTGGTTTTCTGATATCTAAGATATTTTACATTGTCAATATTGTTATATGAAACTGTTATGGTGGACCAAATTTCATGTACCATTTGACATTGAGAAACTCTGTTTGATTCATCTAATCCCAATCCATAGATTATAACATTCATATCATTGAAATTCATATCATATTATACTTCAGTTGTAGCATCCTATGTATGTGGGTCAATCTTATGAATTTCATAGTGCTTTACTTATTTGAGATTAACCATCAATCAAATATTATTCAAATGGATAGTCCTATGATCCTTCTAGCTACCATATTTTTCTCCATTAAAGTACGGATCTCTAACCATTGACTTACCTTCTTGGTTATCATCCATAAAATCTATTTGAAAATGAATATTTGGACATTAATTTTAGATATATGTGAAGTAAATAGTCAAGAGATCTGATACGAAATGTTTTCCCATATAATGGATAGCTTAATAATCAAGTTGGGGTGAATTGAGTTCCAAAAAACAATTTTGTAAAAAAAAACTACCTCTTCAGGTATGATCATTCACACATTTTTCTTTAATAAATATAGGATGCATTAATAAAAAATATAAAGGAAAGAGATTTAATATAGGATATTTATAGTGGTTTGGGGAATAGAAATCCCTCATTCCATGCCACCAACACTCTACTCCACTTTTTTGGTGATTTCCACTATAAAACCCCTTTTGTCGAGGGATCCCAACTAAGTATAAGAATATTTCACTTAATTAAATGGTCCAATATATTTAAACTAGACTTTCCATTTAAAAGACCTATCAATGGACTTAATACACACTCTTACACCGAGTTTAAAAAAAATAAAATGAATAAACATTGAAATAAATAGTTGTGGCACACATCTTCAAGAAGAAACGAAATTTAGTTGAAGTTTTTTCTTGAGAATATGATAGTATTAAATGTATAGCTAAGTATGATATTTAATGTCAATAATAGAATAGGGTTAGTGCATCATGAGTGTTTATGTTTTAACTTTTCTATGTATAGGTGTTCAAGGAATTATTGTGTGTGAGTGTTATAATCTTTATTCACATCTACTTATCTTATATTCATTGTATCTTATAATGCACTGACTAAATTTTCCATTTTATATATCATTTTTAACTTAAATCATATGATAATCCTTATGGTCAAGTAATTCATACAATTTGAACTTGAAAATATAGGATTTAAAGGGCATGCATCCAATACTTTTAAATATAGAAAATAATTTTGCAATAGCGATCTCAGAATGCTTCTCATTTTTCAGATCTTTCTATTCAGGGAAAGGCTGGTACAGATCATTTTTTCCTTAAATGGATAAACCCTTTTTCTGGTATTCTCTAAAATAATAAAAATAATTATCAAGAAATTAGAAAAGTAATCATGACATTCTGCATGCAGTTAATTTTTTATAAGATATAAAACTAGTGGCACTGTTCATTATTAGATAAATTCCTAGGAGAATTCTTAAGATTAAACAAATATTTGTCTTCATTTTAAGACAAATCTATCAACTTCAATACTATATAAGATATTGCTTCAGCATAAGATGGATATTACAGACTTTAATACTGCATAAGATAATATTTTATGAATATCCTTTTTGTATGATAATGTATTCCCATATTTTCATTATGACTAAAGAATCTAAATTGAGCATTCCCAATTCAACCATTATCTTCATAAGATAAGTCTTACATAGTTAGATTAACTTCCAACACATTATGATTCTAAGTAGATAATATATATTCTTTGATTCTCATAAGATAAGACACTTTGGTGTAGAAAGAAAACTTCACTCAACATAAGATAAACTTCTTGAGGATATAGTCTGAAACACAAGAGATTAACGTCTTATTATAAAAGTAGGGATTTCTTGAATCATCAAAACATATAAAAACTGAGTTATGTTGGAAAAAGATAATTTTCCAAAAAATTATTGACAAAATAATGATTTTTTAGCCTAAGTTTCATTTTTTGTCAATAAGTCAATATGTGTTGTTGTATGAGGCAAAGATTCCTTGAGAATTATTATGAATCCATTTAATGGAATTAGATGTCACGCTTAGAAAATTCTCTTTGTAAAATTTTATGATAATTTTTGCTGATCTAAATTGAAAAATTCATGTACTAATGGGTTTTTACATTGCTTCAACATTAATAATACCACACAAGTATTTCTTTGCATGATGAAAATAGAAGATGAAGGACTTGACTAGACATATAATTTGATAAAGGCTTGGTTTTAATATTTATGTATATTTAGACTTCCATATATATATTTGGATAACTATTTATTTAGAGTTTACTAAAAAAATAGGATCCTTCAAGCCAGCCCTAGGGACCCAATTGCATTTGAGATCAGAAAAGGATCAACCTCAAGCCAGTATGGAGGAGGAAAAGCATCGTGTATAGGCCTCATGGTACACACCTGAGTTTAGGGTGAACACTTGGGCCATGTGTTAGCCCATAGGAGGATCAGATGGTGGCTTGTTGAGTTCTCGGTGTGCCTATGGGAAAAATCTCGTGTGGTTTGAACTGAAAGGTTATGTCTGATGTTGATCCCCGAAAGCATGATGAAATGGTATTGGAGGGGAAGTTGATGGATAAACTAAAGTAAATTTCAATTGATGGATCAATGTGGGATCATCACTATATGGGGTACTATTACTCCTCTTAGAAACATATGCAACATCTGATCTGATCAATCGTTTGAACTCCAGCCATCCAATAAATGTGGGAGATCAAATTATTCCTGCAGCATACAAGCCCCTCACAAATGGGGGTTTGCAGACCAAGAAACTGAAAATGCATTCAAGATACATGTGATATCAACCATTATAGTGGAATATAGAAATGATGTTAAGTTTGAATGTCTTCAATGTTGGGATTCATCACATTTAATGATGATAGAGGAAAATTATTAATGGAGGTATTCATCACATTTATTGACGAGAGAGGAAAATTATTAGTGGAGATATTTATATCACCATTAATTGATGATTTTCTCCCAAAATTAATGGATATTTAATTCTCAATATTAATGGATGGAATAATGGATGTTGACTAGATTAATTAGTGATTATGGACTTGGTGTCTATATAAAGAGGATGTGGCAACATATTTTCAAGGGCTTGTTCCATCAAGATGTATTCAGCAAGGGAGACCCGGGAAGGGGTTTTCGTGTTTACGGCGGCTTGTGTGACATGAAGATGACGTCCCAATTATCTTGTACGTATGGCGATATTCTTGGCATGGTGTTCAAGATGTAGTCCCCCGAGAGCAAGAATGGGGATACCGCATCAGAAGTAGTGTGTGTGGCACGTCAGCGTTTAACAGGTACAGAGCAGCAACAACACAATTGATGATTGGGGCCACGTATCAAAAGCATTCATGATATAGGTGATCAGGTGGTGTGTCCTGATTTAAGATCGGCGGTACATCATGATGGAGAGATCATTCAGGTGTCGCAAGCTGGTGTGAGGATGATGCATGTTTGGGAGAAGATCTCTGAGGTAGTGACGTTTCATCGACAGAACAGTGAAGTTTTTTCATAGATTGATCTTCCAATAAATGGTTTCAATGGGATGTTTATCAGAGATAAGTTAGAGGCATATTGGGGTGTGATTTTCACATAGGTTTTCTATGCTCTCTCATTTTTTATTCAAGTTTGTGCATTACTTTGATTCTTGTATTCTCTAATTTATAGTAGGTATTTGGGAATTGCCTCATGGTTTTTTAATCCTCCTCAATGGAGGGTTTCTCCATGT
This sequence comes from Viscum album, assembly GCA_963277665.1. Lineage (NCBI taxonomy): Eukaryota > Viridiplantae > Streptophyta > Magnoliopsida > Santalales > Viscaceae > Viscum > Viscum album. The sequence goes on from OY728166.1 coordinate 1,319,754,748, forward strand.
AAAAAAATCCTATGTGCTGCTTTATTTATTCTATTTATATCACTTCCATATTTTGACGGGTTTCTCACGATATTTTTTGGCAAGCAATTTTCGGCTCGAAATCGGGATTCTCCCAAACAAGTAGTATTAGAGGTGTTGGTTTGTGCTTGCAATTTTTCATTAGAATTATGGAAGTTTTAGAGAGTATCGTTGTTTCATTCACAGAGCAGAATAAGGTTTGGAAATTAAAGGAGGTTGAGAGGGGTGATACACATGTCCTCTCATAGGATATTGTGCAGGGGGAGCAGTTTATTCCTACAGGTGCGTCAGATTATGTAGTAATCACTATTATGGGGGAGCCATATGTTTTTGTTTCGGGACTTGTTCAGTAGGACGGTGCAGATACAAATGTGATGATGATTTCGGCATTCGGTTTTCTTTTTGTAGGGGGAGATGATATTTTTTTATTAGAAGTGAAAAAGGATGTCATCATATTTCTTGCAGATGATGATGGTTGGTGTGATACCGACCTTTTTTCAACTGGGTTTGTTGGATGGTTCCATTAATTAATGTGATGAAGGGGGATATTTTTGTAATTCATCACATTTATTGATTAGAGAGGAAAATTATTAATGGGGACATTTATTTCACCATTAATTGAGGATTTTCTCCCAACATCAATGAATATTTAATTCTCAATATTAATGGATTGAATAATGGATTTTGACTGCATTAATTGGTGATTACAAACTTGGTGTCTATATAAAGAGGATGCATCAACATATTTTGAAGGGCGTGTGCTAGCAAGATGTAGCTGACAAGGAAGACCCGGGAAGGGGTTGTCGTGTTTGCGGCATCCCATGTGATACAACGATGGTGGTGGAATTATCTTGTACGTGTGGCGATGTTCTTGGCAGGGTGATTAAGATTCAGTCCACCGATAGCAAGAAGGGGGATACCACGTCGGCGGTAGCATGTGCGGAACATCGTAATTTAACAGGTGCAGTGCATCAGCGACATAATTGATGATCGGGGACATATATCAAAAGTCTTCTTAATAGCGGTGATCAGGTGGTGTGTCCCGATTGAAGATCATTGGTACATCATGATGGTGAGATCATTCGGGTGTCACAAGCTGGTGCGAGGTTGACGCATGTTCTAGTGAATATCAAAGAGGTAGTGATGTTTCATCAATAGAAGGGTGGTGTTTTGTCACAGATTGATCTTCTGATACTTGGTGTCAGCAGGATTTTTATCAGAGAGATGTCAGAGGCATATCGGTGTTTGGTTTTCACATAGTTTTTCTATTCACTCTCATTTATAATTCAAGTTTGGGAATTACTTGGATTCTTATATTCTCGTATTTATAGTAGATATTTCTGGGAATTTCCCTGTGGTTTTTTAATCCTCCACATGGGGGGGTTCCATGTTAAAAAATTCTACGTGATGATTTATTTATTCTACTCATATCTCTTCCATATTTTGATGGGTTTCTCATGATATTTTTTGGCAATCAATTTTCGGCCCGGAATTGGAATTCTCCCCAAAACACAACGCATTAAAAATTCTTTACAAAGTTTGTTTTCATACACGAATGAAGATAAAAATTATTTTTGGATGAACCAGTTGAGTTTGCAGAGATGGTATACGGGCTTCTATGTAGTATGTGGTGAAGATCCTATACGGATGAAAAAATCTATGAAAAGTGAGACAAATACACGATTATACGGAAGAGGCTTTGTAGAGAAGTTAGTTTGAGGAAACCATTCTTTACGGATAAAGTATCTATGTGGATATGATTTACAATCCATTCATTCAGTATAAGCAAGAATGGGTTTTAAAAATAATATGTGGGTGGTTATGAAATTCTATGTAGCGATATAATTGGGACTGCGATCAACTACAAAGGATATTCTCTGCAGGTGCTACTGCTCTGCTGGTGAATCTTCTATGACACCATGGTTGGCCAAAGAAGGTGTTATGAGATCATTCATGCTATGTGATAAATATGTCATGTGAAACAAGTGATTTATGGTGAGTGTTTGTGTTGAATAAATGGAAAACTCTATTCAGATATTCTTTGTAGAAAATAATTAAAAAATCTATGCAGATATGATCAAAAAATTCTATGGAAAGATGTTATATCGAGATGATTAAAGATGCTATGCGGGGTCCATTGAACCCCTTCGAACTATTTACCAAATTTAGAGATCTTTTTTTTGATAACATCTTCAATAACCTGTGAATAATTTATTATAAATACTATTTTATTTCCCATATAAATTTGTGTGACAAACATGTGTGAGAGTTATTAAGTGGGAATATGACGCTCAGGAAAATATCATTTTTGAAGTAGTGAGAATTTTTCTATAGATAGAATGTGGCAGTATGAATGTGATATGTACTATTTATTTTATTTTTATAATGATTATTTCACGTACTATTTGAGCATCATATATTTGAGACTGAATCCAGGTAGAATATCAGAATTGCTTACTTTCCAGTTGACAGTGTTTGAGAATTCAACAAGAAACACCAAGAAGATAGTGTGAAATATCATTTTTGGTCATAAAATATTCTTGAAAAGGTTTTTTTTTTGTTGCCTTCACACATAGATGTGAGGCCCGGACTTGATAAAGAAACAATCATAGCCTGAGAATTTGATTCACTAAGGAAACTAATCAAATATATCTGATCAAAGATTTGTTAGCAAGACCATCAAGCTTTGCATTTGTACTTCAATAGGTAAACGGCAAAGTGTGATCCAGTAAGCTCATGGAGGAAGATCAGTGGATCATTATAGAGTGGATCAATCCTTAATGAATGGATAAATTCTTCTGTGTCGATTTGGGAGCATAAGTCTCTTGTGTGACTCAGTAGAATAATTCTATAATGCAGATGCTGGAGAAAGCCTTAATCAAGGATTTAGCCAACCATTGATGTTTAATTAAAAAACAATTTGTAAAAATAAAAAGGGATAATTGATTCATCCCCTCCTCCTAAAAGTGATCGAACAATAGTCTGGGTATTTCAATAATACATTTTGGTAGTCCTAGGGTGTATGGACACACAAGAAGAGTTTCCACTATCCATCAACTCTTTCCTTAGAAAAATCCAAACAAATAAACAACATCATTAACACAAAGCACCACCAGGATACATAGACCACTCACTCGAGGTCTCTCCACTATTTAGAATTTCAATAAAGCACTATAACTGAGTTTCAGACACTTTCTTGAGCCAAACCCACTCATCAAATATTGTTTTATACTTTATCAAATCTACGTACACCTTCCCATCATCTTCTTCCACTCCCAAGATTATCTCAGTAAACAAACCCATCAGAGACAACTCCCCTGCTAATTCTTTTAATGCTTGAGTTGGTAATTTCCTATTCAATGCATCAGAAAACACAATCCCTTTACCTGGATTATAAGTAGTATCAAAATAAACAGTCTTAATATACTTAAAGTGGTATCTTTTTCATAAGTATAGATCCCTCCGAGTAAAAATAAACTTCAAACTTTTATGATCAAAATATACAATAAAATGATCCACAAACATGTAGTGATGCCACATTCATTCATTACTGATTCCAAATCAAGATTGTGTATAGGTTTTTCCTTCTCATGAGGTCATAACTAGAGAGAGTCATATGCCACCACCTATTTCCCCTGCATAAATAAACACCCCAAACAAATTCCAAAAGCATCATAGAAAACATCATAACCTGAACCTGGTTCCTGAATAATAAAAACTAGAGTTAAATTCAACCCTGCCTTTAGTTCCTGAAAAGAGCACATACATTTTTCATTCCACTCAAACATCAAACACTCATGGGTTATAGTTATCCTTATAAATTCAATCACGGTCAATTCTTGAACGAACCACATATAATAACCAACCAACCCAAAGAGGCTTTGGATCTCAAACACATATCTTGGATGATCCTAATACATAACTGCCTTTATATTTTCAAGATCCACTAATATGACCCTCTCATATATAACATGCCCCAAAAAATATCCCTTACTAGATCCAAAACTCGAATTTGGAAAGCTTACCATACAGATTTTGTTCCCTCAAGGTTCTAAGAATGATATCAAAATCATCCATGTGCTACACCTCTGGCTTGGAGTACACCAAAATATCATCCATGAGAATGACCATGAAAGAGTCCAATAATTATTGAATTATTTGGTTCATTAATTCTATAAATATTGTATGAGTATAACAATATCGAATGGAATAATTGGAAACTTGAAATTCCCATACCAGCTCTAAAATGCAATCTTAGGTATATCCTCTTCTCAGACTCTTAACCGGTGCACCCTGACCTAAGATGAATCCTTGAAACCAACATGTCCCTAGGATTTGATTAAAGAGATCATCAATCCTAGGAAAGGGATGCTTTTTATTAATAGCCGCCCGATTTAACTTCTGATAATTAATAAAATTATGAGGCTCTCATCTAAATTCTTAGCAAGGAGGGCAGGAAAATCCAAGGTGACACAATACGATGAATAAATCCCTTAGCCTTAAGGTATTCAATTTTAACCTTAAGTTAAGGTAACTCTGATGGTTCCATATGATAAGATGGAATTAAAATTGCAATAGTACCAGGTAGTCGGTTGTTTCTGACATTTTCCAGAGGGCACACCTGCATGTCAACATGAATATTCGTGATAAATTTATATTTCCATGCATTCCCTCTTTTGAAAGGTGGTAAGCTTTCGTCACTTTCATCAGTGATTTCTAATCCCTAGTCAAAATAGGAAGATTGGATATCATTCTTCTTTCCATGGATTCCTACTGGAGCTCATTGCCAAATCTGGGTCTCCTTCATAGATTTAAGTCATGTTAGTGGAACTCATTCCCAGTTCCATTTCTCTATGTATGCTGGTTAATTACACTGCTTCTATCTAGCAGGGAAACAACCTTTGGTCAGGATAGTGGTCATGATGGGAATCGTTGGGAATTTCCAGACATTGGGCGCATTGGTCACATGTGAATCTTCCTCTCAGGAGGTTATCTCATATGAGGTATCTTAGATGTGGAACCTAAGGAATATTTTTTCGATCACAAGGTAATTAACACTAGGGGTGTAAGCATTCCAATTATTTTTACCTTAGGAATCCATGTTTTTCATGAGGTGGGTGTTTGGGGCTAGTCCGATGTTTACGTCCTATGGAGGCGGATTGGAATCACTACTGAAAAAATGAAATATAACCACGGTTTTGGGAACCGTGGGCTAGAAAGGTGTCACAATAGGGGTCTCAGCCTATACCCATGGTTTTGGAGAAACGTGGGTATAGATATTGAAACCATGTAATAAGTATGGCGCCACTGTGTCAATGGATTATACCCACAGTTTTGAAACCATGGGTATTTAATTAAAAAATAAATTTCCTACCCGGTTTTGAACCCACGCCCCCTTTAATCTATCTCACTTACCCAACCACTCATGCTACTCATTATACATGTTCGTATACATACATTTTAATTAATATATTAATGTTCACGACTAAATTTGAAAATTGAATACGCCGGACTGAATTCGAAAATTGAAGACGCTGGGTCTCGAACCGGCGATCTGCCGAAGGAAGAAGCTGTGTCGAACCAACCAAGATACGGAACTTTTTATTAAATATATATATATATATATTAATCTACTTATATTAATATTAGTTATTTATTAGAAAAAATGATAGCGATATTTGATCCCAGGACCGCTAGATATAACCAATGACCACCAAACCAACTAACCTACAATGTTTTTGTTATTTAGTATTTCTATCCGCCTAATAATATTAATCCAGATTGTCTTCCCACTAAATAATTTTGTTTTTCCTGCAGATTTATTTCCCCTCTATAAGCTATACCCACATTTTTCCAAAACTGTGGGTATAGGTCTATGAAAAAAACACCATATACCCACGGTTTTTGAAAAACCGTGGGTATAGGCCTAAAAAAACTCTATCCCCATGGTTTTAGAGGAAACCGTGGGTATAGGGTCGCATACTATATCTATACCGACGGTTTTCCAAAACCGTTGGTATAAGGGTTCCCTATATCCACGGTTTAAAACAAAACCCTGGGTATAGGTCCATTTTCCAGTAGTGAATGTCTGCTAGATATGGATCGGGGAACGAGTTTAGCATGTTGTGTAGATAGTCACAAGGTTAATTTCTTGTAGGGATATGATCGACATATCAAAACGCCTCATGGAGGCAGACCTGGAGTTGGGGATCAGAACACTCTGTTGGGGTGTATCTGGGAGGTGTGTCCCTTAGAGGTAAGATGCCACACATGATAGTTTACCAATGGATCAGAACACCCCATAGAGGAGGATCTAGGAGGTACTTCCCTAGGAGGGAACCTGATGAGTTTAGCAATGTTAGGATTAATCCTCAAAGAGGCATCCTGTGTACCCTATTTAAAAGACAGAGATAAAAAATCATAGAGTTTGATGTTGTGGTTTAATTTCGTGTGACAGGACTGGTCCATGCAGTTTAACATCATTTGGTAAGGATTCTCATCTTGTGAAAGGAGTGATGATGAGGGGTTGTGTACGGATTATGTATATAAACATACCTTTGCAAGAGGATTTATCTTAGTTGGAATAGTGTTTGGATTACTCATGGAGCTTCCCTTAGTGGAAATGTGTGAGACTCGAGGAGAGAGGAAGTGGAATCCCATGACGATCATAAATGGTGTTAGGATTGTAAATGATGGGTCCTTTGATATAACGATAATTGTGAGATTAAAAATAAAGTGAAAAATTGCGGAATTAAAGTGAACACCAGATGTAACGTGGAAAAACCCCCCAAATGAAAGGGGTAAAAAACCATGGGCAAATAGAAGGATTTCACTATGGTAAATTGTGGGTACAAATTCTCTCTCAATTACAAAAAGAAAACACTCGACAAAATCTCTCTTGTAAAATATGGAAAATGCCTCACAAAATACTGCACTCCGGGATGAAGATGTGTTGCTTCTGAATCCGATGATGAAAAATTCCAGGAGGAGATCCTTTTTTATAGCCTTCCTTTACACCCTTTAGTCTTCCCTCAATTAAATGACTTTTACCAAATTAATTGGGGAAATAACTGTAGGGTGTCAAATTCATTAAATGTAATGAATGAGGTGACCATCATTAATCTCTCTCCGCATCTTCAAACATATCTCCCACTTGAAGATTTGATTAAGTGTCAATCACATCTCCACACATCATTTCTATCTTCCCAATCTAATGCTCATGTATCTACAAGGCCACTTGAAGATCTGCACCATCTGAACTTTTCAGAATTAATCGCCTTTGTCACGAAATCTGCCAGATTTTCTTTAATGTGAATTTTATTTATGTCCACACTTCCTTCCTCCACCACATCTCGAACAAAATGGTATTGTACACCAATGTGCTTTGTCCTGGAATGAAAATATGGATTCCTTGCAATGTGCAAGGCACTCTGACTGTCACAAAATAATGGAATATGATCATGTTTGTGCCTGAGCTCCTCTAATAAACTTCTCATCCAAATTGCCTCTTTGCAAGATTGTGTAGCTGCCATGTACTCCGCTTCTGTCGTGGATAAAGACACAACTAACTGTAGCTTTTAGATCCAGCTCACAACTCCTTCTGCAAGAGTAAACACATAACCCATAGTGGATTTCCTCCGGTCAGAATCACCTGCCAAATCTGAGTCAACATATCCAGTGATAGTAAAATTTGATCCTCCAAAACATAATGCAACATATGAGGTTTCATTGATGTATCTCAAGATCCTCTTCACCATGCTCCAATGCTCTCTTCATGGATTCTCCATGTACCGACTAACTTCTCCCACTGCATGTGAAATGTCTGGTCTAGTACAGACCATAGCAAACATTAAAATCCCCACTGCTGATGCATACGACACTCAAGACATTTCCATCCTCTCTGCTTCACTTCTAGGACTCATTATAGAGGATAACTTGGAATTAATGGGAAGAGGGGTAGAAATTGGCTTACATTCTTGCATATTGAAGCATTTCAAGACTTTCCTCAAATAATTCTTTTGTGATAGCCAAATCATTCCATTATTCCTGTCTCGGTAAATCTGCATCCCATGAATCTTGTTTGCGGGTCCCAAGTCCTTCATATCAAACTCCCTAGCCAATTGTGCCTTCGTCTCCTGGATTTGATCATTGTTGGGGCCTTCCTTCTAAGCATATCCTTTGACCACCAGTCTTGCATGATATCTTTCCACCTGGTCTGTTTCATCCCTCTTGATCTTGTAGACCCATTTATTCCCAATGTACTTCCTTCTATGAGGTAATGGAACAAGATCCCAAGTCTTGTTCTTGTGCAGGGCTTCGAGTCCCTCCTGCATCGCCGCTATCCATGAGGATACATCTGGACTCTGGGTAGCCTATACAAAGGAAGATGGCTCTCCATCCTCTGTCAATAATCAATATGAAATATTGCTCTCAGTGACATAGTTTGACTGCCATACTGGTGCTCTTTTCTCCCGAGTTAACCATCGTGGCCCAGACTCAACCGATACTTGATCATCATGCTCTGGTAATGCCTCATAGGAAACTGGTTCTTCCTTTGTTTCTTCCTTCACCTTGACTATTTTAGTTTCTATATTCTTCTTCTCCGTGTCTTGATCAGTTGTCATTTTTACCTTATCTTCTGCAAAAATGACATCTCTGCTGATGATAAAATTGTGGGCAGTGGGATCCCACAAATGATACCCCTTCACACCATCAGCGTATCCCAAGAAGATACATTCTCTGGATTTCGAGTCCAACTTCGATCTTTCCTGGTCATGAAGCAGTGCATATACCGGACTTCCAAAAGTATGCAAATTAGAATAATCAGCAGGTTTACCAGTCCACATTTCCATCGGTGTCTTGAGATCAATATCCACCTAATGGGATCGATTGATCACAAAGCAGGCGGTATTTACTGCTTCCGCCCAGAATGTCTTATTGATTCCTGCAGTCTTCAGCATCACCCAGGTTCTGTCCAACAGGGTTCTATTCATCCGCTCTACCACTCTATTCTGCTGAGGAGTGTACACCACTGTGAACTGTCTCTTGATTCCTTCATATTGACAAAAAGAATCAAACTCCTCACTTTTATATTCTCCACCATTGTTAGTCCTCAGACACTTGATCTTCTTTTTTGATTCAAGATCCTTTTACACTTTAAATGTTTTGAAGGCTTCAAAAACATCTGATTTCCTTTTGATTGGAAACACCCAACATCTCCTGGAATAATCATCAATGAAAGATACAAAGTACCTTGATCCTCCTAGGGATATAACTGGTGCTTTCCCAACATTAGAATGGATCAACTCCAAGATCTCTTGACTTCTTGTTGTTGACATCCCGAACTTTAACCTGTGTTGCTTGCTCAAAACACAATGCTCAAAAAATGGTATGGATACCTTTGTCAGCCCAGGCAGCAACTTCTGATCCGCAAGAATCTTCAGGCCTCGTTCTGACATATGGCCAAGCTTCTGATGCCACAACGTCGTCAACGCTTCCGTCGAGGTAGTTGATGCAACAACTATCTCCGCCTCTTTGTACGTTTCACCCATAAGCATGTACTAGTTCTTTGAGATCTTCTCCGCCTTCATTACCACAAGCGCACCCTTCACAATTCTCATCAATCCATTCTCAGCGTGAGTCTTGCATCCGATGTAATCAAATTGTCCCAAAGACAATATGTTCTTCTTCAGGCCCTTCACATGACGTACTCCTTGGATGATCCAAATAATACCATCATGCATCTTCAGTTTGATGGTACCGACTCCAACGATCTTCAGAGTGTGATCGTTCCCCATGTACACAAATACTTCCGGGATGGTTTCATATTGGTCAAACCATTATCATCGAGACGTCATGTTCCATGTTGTTCCTGAGTCGATAATCCATGCATTATCGAGGTGATGTCTTCCTTCAATAGTCGTCGCCACATCGTTGACTAGTACGTCGCCATTTCCCGATGTACTCGCCATATTTCCTTGAGAGTTCTTCTCACCACTATTCTTATTCTAGTAGTCTTTTCTCACATTCCCTCTCTTACCGCAATTGTATCATTTGACAATTTTCTTCTTTCTCCTTGATTTAGACCTGCCATGATTCTGGGTCCCACCGGAACCACGCTCCATCATTCTTCCTCTTTCCATCGATAGAGCTTCCACTTGGTGTGAAGTCGTTTGTCTGTCTTCCTTGTTCTTGCGCCGACATTCTTCTTCGAGAACCGCAATTACAACATCATTGAAGGACAACATATCCATCAGGATATTATTGGTGAGGTTGATGATGAGTTGGTCATATGAATCTGGAAAACTCTGGAGCAGGATCTCCGCACGTTCAGTATCCACAATTTTATATCCCAAAGTCGTAAGTTGAGAAAAAAGGGTATTGAGGGTGTTGATGTGGTCAGTCACCGATGATGACTCCACCATTATAAGAGTGTATAATCTTCTCTTCAAGAAAATTTTGTTGTGGAGTGATTTTGCCTTGTACAGTTTTGTTAGAGTATCCCAAATTTCTTTCACCATATTTTTCTCTACAATGCCTGACAGGACCCCATCTGCTAAATCCAAATGAAGGTTGGAAATAGCATTACTGTCCATGTCGCTCCATTTCTCTTCTTTCACACCTGTCGTTTTCTCTCCAATCGCCTGTAGGCAATTATCCTTCCACAGCACTGCTTGCATCTTCATTTTCCACAATAAAAAATTATTTCCATTGAATTTTTCAATCTCGTATTTCGCCGCCATTTTGACACGTCGTTGGTCCAAAATTTTATTGGGCCACGAACCTCCCTTTTATACCACCTGTTAGGATCGTCAATGACTGGTCCTTTGATACAACGATAATTTCGAGAATAAAAATAAAGTGAAAAAGTGCGGAATTAAAGTGAACACCAAATGTAACGTGGAAAAACCCCCAAATGAAAGGGGTAAAAAACCACGGGCAAATAGAAGGATTTCACTATGGTAAAATGTGGGTAAAAATTCTCTCTAAATTACAAGGAGAAAACACTCAAGAAAATATATCGTGTAAAATATGGAAAAATGCCTCACAAAATACTGCACTCTGGGATGAAGATGTGTTTCTTCTGAATCCAAGGATGAAAAAGTCCAGGAGGAGATCCCTTTTTATAGCCTTCCTTCACACCCTTTGGTCTTCCCTCAATTAAATGACTTTTACCAAATTAATTGGGGAAATAATTGTAGGCTGTCAAATTCATTAAATGTAATGAATGCGGTGACCATCATTAATCTCTCTCCGTGTCTTCCAACACATGGAGCATCATGTGTTCAATGCATAGGGTAAGGCTATAGTTTTACATCATACTCTAAGGAGGTTGTCTTAAAGTTAACGTCGTATGAATAGGATGTAGAACGGGACAATTTTACATCATACTGCTCAAATTTTGGGGACTCACTTCTTACCCCTAAGGCATATGTGAGCACCATTTATGCTCCTTTGGGTGTGGCATGGCATTGAAACTACTCTAGATGAGTGGTCAATCATGAGGTCCATGTTAGGGTCCATATTCTTAAAAGAAATGGGGATTAGGGTACATATTCTTTAAAGAAACTGGTAGGGTAATGGTTGCCCTAGAGGCATATGGGACTTTATGTAGGGAACACGAAATTATTGCATGAAACTGTGTTGGGTTACGTGAAGGTGTTTTGCAAGTGGAGGGATCTAGAACAATGTCAACTAATAGAGCTTGGAGGCAAGGTTGTGGGAAAGTAAGGGGTTTGTGTATAAGATCAGGGTTGTGTGAAATTAGGTTCTTTGCACACAACTGATAGGCCTTCGGGGTAGAGGTGTGAGGATCACTCTACAGCATGCCATGTCACGTTTGGGACCACAAGAGGTCTGTCGTACAAGATTTTCTACCTTGCGTGTTCCATGTTGCACACTGTCGACGAAGAGTCGAGTCTGTACACATTCGCGCAAGGTTTCTTAGTTGAACATAGTAAATAAATCCTTCACGCATCAACCTTATAGTTTTTGTTAGCCTGTGGAGAATCCACAAAACTATATGTTGCCTTTGACGTGCAATTTGGTTGCGTGCGGAACTCCATCTTTGTATGCACATACAGGAACTTGCATGTACCCCATTCATCGATCCTGGAGTGGTCCTTTGGGGTGGGGGTGCGAGTTTAGATTTACCAAAAATAGTCCATTTGATGATTTTTACGAGATTTCATTGCAAAAAAAATGTCCCACCCTCATAATCGGAGCTGACGTGGAACATGAAGGTCAGGTTTCGAGGGAAACAATGAAGTGAGGGGTTCATTTCTGTAAGTCCGCACAACTCTGGTGGATAGTCGCACAAAAGATTTGTGCGATCACGTAACCCACAATTCTATGCCTATAAATAGGAGGAGGGTCCCTTGAAAGGTACATTGACTTCTTGTGTGAGAGGAAAACCTTCCTTTTGTGCAACAACCTGAGATTTAGCCACATCTTTCATGAACCTTTTCTTTGCGCAGTTTTCTTCCACATAAGAGGGTACCCTTTGTGTGCATGCCTTCAAAGGTACATGCCAAAATGAATCTTACATGCAATCCTTCCTTTTTATGTTCACTTCCCTTCAAATTTTTTAAAATCATCCAAAATGGGCCAATAACTGAACTAAGCTGAGACCGAAGCTGCAACTACTACTCGGAGAGCCAAAATAGTGGGAAACCCTGAGATCCATTGATCTAGGTGGGTCATTTCAGGAAACCAAGAACTCATGAGCATGCGGAAGGAGCCCCAGAGGAGCTCTCTGTTGAAAAACCACCTTCAAATTTGAAATTTTGGACCATTGGAAAATGTAAATATCCCGGGCCTTGAAGTCAACACACAGGGATCTTGGTTCACACACATGGATGAGCTCACCTATTTAAATATCACAACTCAAGGCCACCCTTCTAGGGAGCATGAGGATATGGCCATCTATATCTTGAATGGGAGGATAATGACAATTATTAGGGATGAACCGAAGTCCAAATAATTCTCAAACCACTACATCAGTATCCTTTAGAGCAGCATGCGAGACAACAACAAGGGTCGACACAAAGACTCAGATCTACAGTCTAGAGGTAATTTCAATAGTGAATGGGCTTTTGCAAACTGGTTATGCTATACCTTCTTGGAGTAAGGGGGTGAGTCATACTATATCAGACTATTTGAGGTAGTGTGGACGTCCCAATTCTATTTCTTCTATAAATAGGATCTAGTGTCGAAGCTCCTTAGTTAATGGTCCCCAGACACAAATACATTCCATCATCACCACTAGGATATGATCATCATCTTGTGGAATATACACCAAATCGGTGGAATCCCACTGGGTGGGTTCTAGTACAATGAGATTATTCCATTGTAGAACACCTATGGTGATAGGCAGTAGACCCCTATCTCGGTGCAACACCTTCTATAGGAATTGAAGGTAAATCTAGAACACACACTACTACAAAAAAGGGCTTTATCAGAGCTCAAAACGGGCTTTAACAGCGCTAAAAAATAGTTGTAAAACTCAGTGCTGATAAAGGTAGCCTTTATCAGCACTAAAAAAACTTTGATAAAGGGATCCTTTATTAGCGCTAAAAAGGAACTGATAAAGGCATCCTTTATCAGTGCTAAAAAAGCTCTAATAAATGCCCTACCTACTGTAATAGAAAATTTTGCAATAGCACACCCAAACAAGACCTGCAAAAAATCAGCATATCAACAAGTATATCCATAAAAAATTAACACATAATTCACAAGGTAATTACAACAAGTATACACTTACAACAAGTATACACATACAAAAGTATACTCATACACCATTAACACATAATTCATAAGTTAATTAAATACATAGAGAATTCAATTTAGAATTCAGGGGGTTGGGGTTGTTTAGGGGTTTGGGGTTGCTGTCCAAGGGGGGTAGGGGGTGTCCAGGGGGTGGGGGTGTCTGGGAGGATGGGGTTTCTAGGGGGTGGGGGTTTTCCATGGTATTTGGGGGGGGTAGGGATGTCCATGGTTGTGTCCAGGGGGTGGGGGGGCTTTCTAGGGGGTGGGGTGGAGGGGTGTCCAGGGGGTGGGGTTGTGTGCAAGGGGCAGTCCAGGAGGTTGGGGGATGTCCAAGGAAGGGGGTTGTGTTCAGGGGAGTGGGGGAGGCTGTCCATGGGGGTGGGGTGTCTAGGGGTGGGGGTGTCCATGTGGTGGGGTGGTGTCTTGGAGGGGTGGGGGCGTCGAGGGGGTGGGGTCCGTTCAGGGGGGGTGGGGGGCTATCCAGGGTGGGGGGTTGTCCATGGGGGTGTCCAGGGGGCGGGGTGGTGTCCAAGGGGGTGGGGTGGTGTCGAGGGGTGGGGGGTTTTAATGGTTTCAATGGAATGAATTTCATTGATTTTAAGATCATTGGTATTTTCTAAATGGTTTTGGAATAGTGTTTATTTCAATATTATGTATTTTTTCGGAAAAAATGAATGTTTTAGGTGTGTATGGTAGGAAGGGGGTTTTTCGTATGTCATTTGTTGTTTTCACTTAAAATTCTGTCCATTTTAAACAAAAGAGAGACACTTTGAGTGATACCGGACACAACGTGCCTCGAATTGTTGTTTTCACTTAAAATTATGTCCATTTTAAACGAAAGAGAGACACTTTGAGTGATACTGGCCACACCGTGCCTTAGATTGAGATGGGGTTTACTCGTACACGTCTCAAATGACCCATGTATCATTCTTACAAAGTATCAACAGAATCCTAATGAGTTTGGTCAGTTTTTTGTATGTTAGTTGTTGTTTTCACTTAATATTATATCCATTTTAAACAAAATAGAGACACTTTGAGTGGTACCAGCCACACCATGTGTCAAGTTGAGGATAATTTGACTTATACACATAAACACTGACCCATGGATCATTCTCATAAAGTATCAACACAATCCTAATGCATTTGGTCTGTTTTTCGTATGTCAGTTGTTGTTTTCACTTAAAATTTTGTCCATTTAAAACAAAAGAGAGACACTTTGAGTGATACCGGACACACTGTATCTTAGATTGATGCGGCGTTGACTCATACATGTCACACATGACCCATGGATCATTCTTTAAAATTATCAACAAAATCCTAATGTGTTTGGTCAGATATGAAGGTATTTTGGAGATTTTTTTGGTTTTTCTTATCCAAAGCCCAAAGAAAAGTGGTTCATCATTCTTTCATGTTTCTAGTGAATTTCGTCTGTTAAAATGGAAAAATGACTCATTGGAGAAAGGATGTTTTATTTAATAACAATTAAAATTTTCCTGTGAACTTTTACATACAACAATGTTTCACCTTTTGATCTCCTTAACCCCTCTCAAAAATGGCTGCCAATTGAACACGTCCCCAAGTCAGATCTTTAGGCTATTTGTGTACAATATTCCATCAGGTATGAGACCCACTCATCAGTAAAAGATAATATAAATGCATCCCACATTTCTTGGGGTATCAAGTGAGTGTAGAAAAGGGGTGGGTGTGGGTTTATTTTACCTTTGGAATCTTTCAGGTGACATTTTGTTAAAATAGTTGATGAATCCTTCCTGAAAGCCTTAGCACATAATTCTTGTGTGAATAATCTACTATAAATGTACTCTGAAATAGATTGAGAAGAGTAAGAGACTATTTCATTATTTTATTTTCTAGTAAATTAAATAAATAATATCATAATGTTACCGTAATTTCTTCACAGATCACAGCTTTTAGCCCGAACACAACATGGTGCCATGAATCTATGTCAATCGGCACGCGTTGCCAAGTGACAATTAAAATGTTACTACTACACATAGCCTTGTTGAGATTCACATGTTGGCCTAATTAATTACATCCGACATCAAAGTTGATGTCTTTGCTTTTCCCCTTAGAAACTTTGGCTAACACTGTCAAACTACGACATACCTGTGTTTTTTGCGACGTCGGTCCTTCATCTCGGACCATTGTATCGATATAAACATCATCTATATGTTCATTTGAAATGGTAGCAATGACATGTTCTGATGGTTGTGGACCTCAACACTATGAGGAGCAACAGGTTCAAAAAATTGTTGCTCTGCACTGTGAGTAGCAGCAGCAGCTTGAGAGACTTGTTCAGCCTCAAGTTTAGGAGCACCAGAACGTGCAGAAATCATTATCTTCAAAAGTTGTTTAATAGTTAATTTAGGTTACATAAATTCAGTAATGATAATATAATAGCATGAGATAACAGGATCAATATTACAAACAAAATATAACTTTTTTATTGTACTCTCTTTATTTTTTTCAAGGACTGAAGGGATTTGACACCTCTATTGATTATCCAAATCCCTTCATTGTGGTCTCATATGACATACAAAGAATCATCGACATTGGGGCCGCTGTGAAATTATTGCGACGTACCACTAAAAGGATCATCCTCAACTGAATTTTTATCGGACCCTTCCATAGTTTTGGATGATAACAGAACAATCGACCACTTTCTGTTTGCGGGATATGGAATATAAAATACTTGTATCGCTTGTGATTCCATTATAAATTGTTCTTCTTTGTTCCCTTCTTTACTAAAATCAACTTTCACAAATCTCAATTCATCTATTTTAACACCACAGTTGTTATCAACCCATTTTCATTGAAAAATTGGCAATTGGAATGTCGTATAATCCAACTCCCATATTTATTTGATAATACCCAAGTATGACATATTCTCATAAATTGGATTTATGTTCTTACTACCAAAAACATTCATCGTTTCAGCCACAAGTGTAACTCCATTATTTTTCATGGTACTATCTTCATCATGTTCATCTATATAGAATGTATAACCATTAATTACATAACCATTGTAAGATAATACATATACACTTGGTCTGGCGGCTAGCCATCAAAGTTATTATAAAATTGAATTTGGATTTTCAGCCAACTCCTTAAAAATATGGTTTTGAAACCATCCTCTAAAATGGTGATTATGTGTATTTGATATCCATTTTTCATCCCTTGATAGATTTAACTTCCTAATAATTTTTTTATGGGTTTCAATATAGGGAGCAACCTACCAACTGTTATGCAAAACATAAAGGTGGTTCTGCTCCCGATCTGTAATATTGATTGTCACAAAATCTCTTCCATAAATTCCTTCACCCTCATTGCATCCAGTGTGACGAGATTTCGGGAGACCAAAGCTTTCCTCATCAGATAAATATTCGGTATAGAATTCAATGGATTCCTCAACAATATATTTCTCTACAATACAACCCTCTGGACGACTTCAATTTTTGACATACCCTTTCAAAATCTTCATATATCGTTTAACAGGGTAAATCCATCTATAGTGCATAGGACCACAAAGTCGAATCTCTCTCACCAAGTGAACCAACAAATGAACCATCATATCAAATTATTATGGTGAGAAGAATGTGTCTAATTCACATAATATGATGACAATTTCTCTTTCCATAGATAGAAATTTTGATGGGTCTAAAAATTTTCTCCATATAACTTTGAAAAATAAACAAAGTTTTGTTAACATATGACGAACATTCTTGGGAAAAATGCAACGTAAAGCTATAGGAATTAAATATTTCACCAAAACATGATAGTCATGTGATTTCAAACCTTTTAAATTCAAATCATTCATTGACATAATGTTCTTGATATTTGATGAATACCCCTATGGAAATTTACATCATTGAAGAAGTTTCAAAACTAATATCTCTTATCTTGGGAAAGAGTGTAAGCATCTTGAGGAAAAAACATTTGATTTTCACCCTTCACGGTAGAAAACTCTTCTCGTATTCCTATGTCAACCATGTTAAACCTTTCATTAATTTCATCCTTTTTTCAGGTGAATTTAGCAATGTTCTGATAACACTGCCACATACATTTTTTTCCACATGTATCACATCAAGAAAATCTCATACGTACAGACAATTCCTATATGGTAATTCAAAAAAAATTGATCACTTTTTCCAACCTATTTTCGTATGGTTTTTCCAAAATGGTTTACCAAAAATAGTTTTCACATGTTTTAATTTCTCAAATATTTGATCACCTGTTATTGGAGATAGTGTTGTGTGTTGTTCTAAACTTCCATTGAATGATGTCGTCTAAGATCGGTACTTATGCCAACGAGGTAAAAATTTATGATGTCCTAGAAACACATATTTTGATGAATTTTTCAACCTAATTTGATTCTGTATCTTCTTCTCACATGGGACACACTTGTGTTCCTTTAATGCTATATCCTAAAAAATTTCCATAAGTAGGGAAATCATTTACCATATCATACAACATCTCTCTCAACGTGAAGTATCCACTTTTATAAGCATCATACAAAATAACACCTGAATCCCACAATAACTTCAAATCCTCAATCAAATGATCCAAATAAACACCAATATCGTTACCTGGTTGTTTTGGTAATGATATAAGCAAAGATAACATGATGAATTTTCATTTCATGCATAACCAGGGTGGAAAGTTATAATTCACCAACCTAACAGGCCATATAATATGAGTGCTAGTTTGAAAACCAAAAGGATTCTCTCCATATGTAGATAATGAAAGATGAAGGTTTCTTAACTCAATTCAAAATTCAGGATACTCATGATCAATTATCTTCCATTGAGGAGAGTCAGCCGGGTGACATAATTTCCTATCTTTATTTATTTTCTTTGCATGCCAGGACAATTGTCTTGCAGTTTCTTCACTTCCATATAGAAGCCTAAAACTTGGAATGATTGGAAAGTACCATAAAACTTTCATAGGACTGGATTATTCTTTCTTGTATCGGGAAGCACCACACTTTGGGCATTCTTTAAGTGATTTTTTCTCCTTACGAAACAATATAAAATATTTCAGGCAGGAATGTATTCTTTCAAAAATTATACCCATCGAGCATAGAATTCGTTTAGATTCATATGTCTGGATTGAGAGCTCATTATCTTCCAGGAGCATGTCATTAAAGAGATCAATTAGTTCCATAAAACTGACGTCACTCTATCTGTTGTCTGGTTTCAATTTATACAACTTCAGTACAGCTGAAAATGTTGTATATTTAGTGAAACCAGCATTCAATGGCATCTTTTCACAACTCTTTTACTTCTCAAAAAATTTTGGGCAATCACGGAGTTCATCTTCAATTGTACCTGTCATTTCCTCAATACAATATTCATCATCATTGATATATGTAATCACATCCTCTATACGGTCTTCTTCATTATCCATATTTTTAATCATTGATGATCCATAAAACACAGTTTTATCCCAACCAGTAGCTACATTCGCTTTTTCTCTGTGTTTATTCCAACATTTATAACTATGAACTATTCCGTGACATATCAAATTTTCTTCCTACCCCTCTGGAGTAATTAGTAAAAAATAAAAACAATGTAAACATGGAAAAAGGATTTGAGAAGGATCCTTGGTGTGATACTTTGCAAACTTGATGAACTCTTTCACTCATTTCTCATACTCTATTGTCAAATGATTAGCATCCATCCAATATTTATTCATCTTCATCCTATTTGAATCTCAAATATTATTATTTATGATTAAAATACACAAAAAAAGACTTCCGAATATAGTAGAATAGAACCACTTATAAAAATAGAGATTATTATAGTATAACTATTTCTAATAAAGATTTGGAAATCAACAGAACCAGGATAGACACCCCATAAAAATCAATACACTTTCCTGCCCCCTTACCAATAGTTCTATCACCCACCACCCTTGCAGCAAAACCTTAAACATCATTTTAACCACCCCTACCATCCACCTCATTCATATTAAAATAATCACATTAAACACCCCAAAACTAGTGACCAAACTCAAATAAAATGAAAACAAGGATACAATTTTGATGTGAAAACTAATATAGTAGATACATTTCTAAACACAAAGGGGTTCGCGGGGGAGACAAATAACCAAGGTTTATCCAAAATTACTATGGAATATCATAGGTTTTGTTACCCAAATTGACATAAGAAATAGAAAATTGAGGTTAGTGAACATAAATTCTATCATGAATATCTAATGGATATGAAATAACTCTCCCTCACCTTCCCCAAACATGTAAATAATATCCACAGACACATCTTACATCCATTATATAAAAAATCACATTCATATACAAAGGGATAAACAACAATCCCTTAGAATTAAAAAACTCACACATGAAGAAGAAGGACCACATCGACCATCCCTATCCAAAACTCAAACCTCCTCTAAAACCTCATCTCACTAACTGTTAATACCTTCAAAAATATTAATACCTACCATAAATAAATTATTTCAAAAAAGAATGACCTTTAGATTAGAAAAATTCCCATACATTTTGGTAAAATAGAAACATGATTCCTTTTTTTCTTATGAATCATTGAAATTGGACAAACACATTAACCAACTCAATAAAATTCATATTTTCACAAGAATTTGAATGTAAAGAGAGAAAAATAATTCCATTGAAGATAATTACACTGAATCTTTTAGTATCAATTGAAATAGGGTATTGGTTAATAAAGGGATGAGTTCAATAACTCATGACATAATCATGACTAGACTCTCAAACCAAACTCACCACATCCAAAAAATTTATCAACTAAAACATGACCATCAGACTAAATAAAACTACACCATAATGAATATTATCATAAGAAAAAAAGGAAATGGATGAGGATGAGTAGAGAAATCGACAAACATCAAAGATGGGAAGCTGATAATCTAACCTCATCAAAAAGAATCCCAAACACTTGAAGTAGGGTTCACAAGGTGTAGGTTCCAGTGGGGAGGATGAGAACTAGGGTTTGTGGAGAGGAGGATCCATGGAAGGGTTTTGAGGGGGAGTATAAGTAGTAGGGATAGAGGTGGCGGAATAGGGAAGCGGCAGTAGAGTAGGGATAGCAGTGTAGTAGGGCAGTAAAGGCGGAGTAAGGCAGCGGCAGTGAATTAGGGCTAGTGGTGGCGGAGTATGGCAGCAGCGGTGGAGTAGGGCTAGCATCAGAGTAGGGTAGTGGAGGCGGAGTAGTGGCCGAAAAAGAGAAGATCAGGGGGAGGGAGGGGAGTGGTATTAGGGGTACAGTCTTGCAAGAAAAGTGCTGATAAAGGATCCCTTTATCAGTGCTATAATTTTAGCGCTGATAAAGGGTGCCTTAATCATCTCTTGAAAAGTGATGATAAAGGTAAATCTTTATCAGTGCTATAAAATCACTGATAAAGTGACCTTTTATCAGCGCTTTTAATTAGTGCTGATAAAGAGTTACCTTTATCAGTGCTTTTTTTCTTAGCGCTGATAAAAGGTGGTTCTTCCCTTTCCCATTTTTTGTAGTAGTCAAACTCTCATGTTCCATAAGGGCATCCCATTCAAGATGTGGTTTGGAAGTTTCCTAAATAATAATTGGGTCATGAAAATGCTAGGGTGAGGAAAGTAATATCCAACAGTGATGCAAAGGAGGAGATCAAGATCATATTAGTTGATCCTAGATGAGGGGGTGTATGAGTGGTTAGGGTATAGTATGGTGGAATGTTGGGAGCCACTTTTCCATTACACTGATTTTTTTTGCGACATTACTTAGTGGATGGATGATTCTAGTTAGAGACACATTCATGGTACTATGCCTGGGGACATTGGTAATGGTAGCAATCATAGCGTCTAACAACAGGATGAACCTAGGAGTGTCGGTGTTGGCTCAGCTTTATAGCCTATTGGTCTATGTTACAAGGGGAGACACATCAAGGAGGATTTTTGGTCCATTAAAATTCCTTCATGGGTGTATCATATCACACATTGAAATCTATGAGTTTCTGAATTCCATCATCCCACCAGATGCTGGTCTACGACCTTCTCTAATCACTATTTTCGTTGTACGGCTAGTGATGCTTAGAAAGGTTGGGGTGATGATCAGTATTTTGAATTATATAGAATTCAACTTACTACTATTTCTAACCCCATTTGGTGTGATGTTTGATAACTTGCATGATACTTTGGAGTAAATGGATTACCTACAAAGCTTCCCAGGTGGAGTACTAGTGGTCAAGAATGAAGACCATATCTAATGATAACCCTATATGTCATCCTAGTTCTCTCGGTAGTTCAGATTCCTCCAATAGCCAATTAATAGAGACTACACAGGGGTTCACAAGGAATGACATCCTTGTATCATTCATCATCTACGGTGCATGTTGATAGGTGCAGGCTCAGGGGATATGATCATGCTACCATTAACCAACATCAATGATGGATTGTCGATAGATTATTCTGAAAATTGGGTGGAAGTATACCCAGATGTGATCTTTCATAAGCTCATTAGGGTAATAAATCCATAAAGTGAGGTATTGAGGCAACAAAGTGGTGGGTATGATTATCTCCAAGGAGTAATCCAGATGTATGGAGTGGTCCAGGCTAGAGTTAGGGTGGGGAAAACATGCAAGGCACTGCTGCACCCCACCCTCTAGAGGGTAAGGGTCTCAGAAGTGTTCTTGGGAGAATGTATGGGGATCTGAGTTCAGTATGATCATAGATAGGGTGGATCCCAAGAAAAAGATAAAACATCTTCTACAACCAACTACCGATGCTATTTGACCCATGATTTAGAAGAGTTGGAGGATTCTATGAACATCTATATTAATGGAGGACCTGTGGAGGAATCTGGTCTGAGATAGAGTTAAGCTCCCAGAAGTTGGTCCTGCTTAGATCATGGCTAAGAAGAGCTTCCATGAGGGGCATGTATACATGATGACCATGGAAGCCTTTATGTACCAAGGATGAGAACCTGTCTTCCTTATACCCTAGTGCGGGTGATGTTTAGCAGCGAGCCAAGTAGGTAGGATGCACCACCTATCAATGACTAGTCTAAGGAGGAATTAGTGGATGAGGATGCACAATGCTCTGTAAATGAATAGGCCTGGGGATCATCCACTGAGAAGAAGAGTCCTTAAGAGAGCAGCGAAATTGCAAACTCAAATGATGACATGGTCAAACAACTTGAGGTAAGATTATTAACTTACCAACCTCCTTAATCTTTATTCTTTATTATTCAAAATCTCAAAATGAATCTTGTCTTGTATAGGAGAAACTTGTAAATGGAAAAGGGTCCCCTGCTGGTGGGGAATAAGGTGAACCACTGGTTGATGGAGAGCATACTATGAGTCCAGTGCCTAAGCCAGAAGCATCAAGTGTTCTAGTCGAGGAAGCCATAATGACAACCGTGGATCCTCAGAACCTCTTTAACCTCTATGGGGGACTGCGCCTTGGTATTCCAGTGGTGACTCCCACTACTGGATAAGAGACATGCCTAAGGAATATCATAATTGAAATCCATCTTCCACAAGGCAAGGATGAATTTCAGTTCAATCTGACCCCTTTATGCCATTTATAGGGAATTTGTGTCAATTTGTTTTCCTTGTCCTCATATAAGTTCTCATGAAGATCCCTCTCAACCAACGTTTGGAGGTCAAGTGCCCATTTCAGATGTATTGACTTGATTCGAGAGGTCCCCTCTGGTGTAAATCCCTACCAAGACTCAGGGGCCAAATTTGAAGATGTTCAGTCTTTGTAAGTATTTCTCCCTCACAAGAGATCAACTGGTGTCTTCTAGCCAAATTTAATAAAATGATCTTACATCAAGAAGTTCTCAAACAATTACATGTCCAAAAAGCATCTACATTTAGAGCATATGGGGTCCCTACCTAAAAAATATGTCGGTCTAGTCGTTCCAGCTGACCTAACATTTTCCCTGGTAGAAGAGTCTTTTTTGGTAGCAGGTGACACCACTGGTGGGGTGGAGCTCAAGGATGGTGAAGAAAATTCCATTGAAAATGGTCATATGATGATGACAAACCTCATGATATGGAGCCTGAACTGGATGAGAGGATCCTAGAAGAGGACCCTACTACTGCCATACTTACTATTTTCCATGAGTATAAGCCTGCACCTATTGAAGAATAAGAAAGACTCTAGATCTGATATTTCTGAAGAGAGTTTCATTGTATTGCGTAAGTCATGGAGGAGAATACACTTTTTCTTCACCCATACTCTGTAACCATACATGGTGAGTCGGACGGGGTCCTTCCACCACTTGTTGCACAACCTGGGCAGTAGAGGGGTAGATGATGGAAATCTATAGGAACTGGTTTTCGAATTCCTTATTGAGTTGGTGTGTGAGGAAATAAAACATATAAACATTTTTTATGGAATCAGCAGAAGTCTGATAGCACCCGTAACCTCCAAGGGGTCAAGCAGAAAATCCAACATCTATTGGAGAAAATGAACGAGCACACTACCTTCTTTAAATCTCAACCAAAGGTTATCATCCAAATAAATTCTATGATGGAGGAGGCCTATAAACAATTGAATCAGAAAAATTCCCATATTTCTAACACCAAGATAAGAGAGACTAGGTTCAAATTAGGGCTAAAAGGATTTTTTTTCTTCTAGATGGTGAGGAAGAAGCAGAGCACGGGATGTGGCAACAGATCTGTGAGGCCCTATGTTGGAGGTTAGTGTAGCTAAACCACTCAATTTATGTTATAGAGATATAAGGGAAATTTTTTCAGAACTTAAGAGAGGATTCAGTATGTGTATGAACCTCAACTATAATTTTATTTCTAAATTTTCCTACATGCATGGATATTCCATTTATCACATTCAATTATTACACTTCATTCATGTTTGTGAAACAACCAGCGACCAATCTGTAAGCTCATGTGAGTAAGGCATCATACGAAAAACATGGTAATGTCATATGATTTACCATTTATATGATAGTTTCATAAAATCATTGAACACTTTGTGGAATTATATTGTTTATTGTCCACCAAGAGTGTTTTGGTTGAGAGAGGATGTAGCTAGAGAATGGGGCTCTTGGAAGAGATGACTTTCTTTTCCAACGTACTCCAGTGAAAGAATGAGATAATTCTAATAATGTTGAATTCTACCAAAAAAATGGGAATCAAAATTTTGAATCCTAATGCCAAAAATCTATAACACAATGTGGGTGGATTGACGATATATGATAATAGGTGAATCGTTTTGAAAGACAGTATATGTATTGCTTATCTAGGAATTGGGACAAACAAGCAAGGGTTATCTACTGACAATTTTTGAATAAACGAGACCTATCTTATAATTCTGTATATAGTCACCTTGGATGTGGCGTAGAATGATAGTTGAGAAATTTTGACCAGAAAACATTCCATTAGGGGTTCCCTTCAGGCAAGAGGAGGATGAGGATCCAAATAAGGGGCAGATGAAGCATGGAAATGAAGTGATGGAATTTTCAAATGGATTCCAACACTCATGGAATTACTCCATCATGACATAGAGAACATTGGGTAGGTGTATCATTCTGAATAAAATAAAACTCATCTTTTATAGGAATAATTGTATATGATGCTGAGCAACAATAAAAAACACGAACGACGCAATAGATGACTCGAACCATAAGAAAGATCCTATCGAGAAAGGGGCTATGATGCCTTGCAGTTTTGTATCATGAAATGAGTATGATAATCATGTATTTATAAGTTGTGAGATGAGGATATTGGACACACTGTTTAATGTCATATGGTGTGAATGTATCTCACAATTCAATTTCATGTGACCAGGACATGTAGTGTGTGGGGATTATGTGCTGGGACACCCAACATTTCTTCCTCTTGTCAGGCCAAGAGGGAATCCTATGTCAGTCCATAAGGTAGGGTTACAGTTTAATTTCATGTGCAAGGACGTTTCAAATGGATAAAATGAAAAACCTAGGTGTTCCTTCCCTGTGAAATATCTCGGAATCACTTTGTAATTACATAGTTTGAGGTTTTGATGATTCTAATGTGGATTACAATTTAAGATCATAAAACATGGAACAAATACCAAAGAACCATGCGATGAGTCTATATACGGTCTCAACCCAAGATAAAATATTTGGGCATCACTACATACCCTGTAAGGATGGGAATCAAGTCACACATAGTTCTGAAACATGTTGAGGTAGAATACCAACACCGATGAGGGGGATACCCTCTCGAATGAGAGTATTGAATCTTCTCATATGTAGATATATGGAATACCAAATATATATGTGGTAAGGCTACAATTTAACATAGTTTTCTAAGGATGTTTTTTTTTCTCATCCCATATTTTTTCATAAATGGAATCCTAGTTTAATACAGGAAAAAATCATCCCTTGTTATGAGGCATCCTAAACTTACCTGAGGTAAGACTTTAGTTCAACGTCATGTATTGAGGATGTTGGTGGGATCACTATTGAGATTATTCGTATTTCCTTCATCATATCAGGATATGAGAGCATCCCTACCCACTGATGGGTCAAGGTAATTGAATGGGGATTATACCTGGAAGGAGGCCCGAGCATCATTTTGGGGTGATTGGACAATAGATAATGAATGGTTTCACAGTGAATCTATAGCTCAGCCTAGGGATAGAATGTATATGTGTCACTACATATCCTATGAGGATGGGAATCAATCCACACATAGTTCTGAAGTAATCTTCACATAGTTTTAGGTCATATGGTCTGGAGCATGGAATACAGTTTAGAGTCATGTATTTTGGACTATGGGAAATTAGGTTGAATTCATGATTTATGGACTGTAAATCATTTTCTTAGAGGATATTCATGAATCTATAAAGAGGTAAAAACCAAAGTGAATGAAGGATCATAGACCACACAAGTATCAGGAGGCAAAAAAAACATAGTTTAACATTGTAATGCTTAGACCTAAAATATGGCCAAAGGGACAAAGGGTTAATGTATTTACGGTTGGGCCTAGAGATGAGAAGTCTATGAATTTCTAAAAATCCCAAGATGATGGGAATAAATCCACACATATTTCTGAAACATGTTTTGGTAAAAGACCAATACCGGTAGGGGTGATCCTATCTAGTGATGGAATTTGAGGCATCCCATAGTTATGGTGGGGAATCCCATGTTTAGGACATGGGATAAAGATCATATCTTATTCAGAGGCATCCCAATTTAAGATATGATAAAACTATAGTTTAACATTGTGCATTGAGGATGTTAGGATTTCTATTTTAAAGGTATAGAACCTAAACTCTAGGGGTTGTAAATAGTTATTTGTCAAAATGTTTTGACCTTGGATAATATCTTCTCATGCGGATATATATAGCATGGAGAAGTGAAAAAACCAATGTGAATGAGGGCCTTAGATTCCCTACACTACACAAAATATTCCTTAGAATACCTAAATACTGTATAAATTCATGATTCTTGGACTTGGGGCTCATAGTTTATGGTCATAGAGTTCAAACATGTGAGGCATCTCAAATGGATATGTGCATTGTGGAGTGGTTAAAAATATGACATGAAAGAGGTCCTAGGAGGCTGAAAGCCCCACAACACACTCCTAAGATAACTTTTATACAATTTAAAGACATGATTCTTGGGATTGAGTTACTAGTTTATGGTCATAAATTTTATACCTGTGCTTTCTGACCAAAAAGTACTTCTTTAGAAACATAGAATTGGTGGGAGGTGTGACATGATCTCTATCCATAGTGATCAAAGAGTATGCATTGTTGGACAAGAGATTATGAATGATGTATGGTTATTCCCATTTGGGATCCAACATTGGTGGATACTTTCCATGTATCATCGGCATTCTGGGATGTAGTACCATATCACCCTAGAGGAAGGAGTGGAGATGAAACTTCTTATTAAATGACATTGTTATCTTGTTGCATTGCTTCTATAAATTATGTAAGTCCTAGAGAAAGTTCTCTTATAGGGATTCAAGATCAGAAAGATAGAATTCTTTCATTTTTTTGCATCTTCTGGTCATAGATAACTGTTTAGAGTGATGGAAACTAAACCTCAATGGGAAAAACTACCTCTGTTCCATACACCATGGAAAGTGGAGTCCCATGGGTGGAATTATAAGTTTTCTTCTGATAGGACCGGAGGGAATTGGGGAGATTTTTCAACCAAATTTTATTTTTATATCCCTACTGTATTCTATAGAATGTTATAGATGGTAATTTTTAACACATTAATCTATCCATTTTCCTACACATGATAGAGGGAAGTATAGTTTAACTGGATATTATACTTGGCGTACAATATCTTCAACTTATCATCCTGGAATTTGGTGTCGTTGTTAATTATAATAGTGTGAGGGACTCCTAATTGAAGGAATGATGTGGGAGCTCATGAATTCAATTATGGATTAGGCCTTTACTTTCCTTAGGGGAATCACTTATACCCACTTGGAGAAGAAATTCATCATGATCAAAATCTACCTACACTAAAAAGTTGTTGCTAGAGGATTTCAAAACATAATATCAATTCCCCACATGGAAAAGGGAGAATAATACTTGGTGGTATGGAGGAGCTCTAGAGGTCGATGCACAATTTTAGCATATATCTAAAATTCATGGCACCTCTTGGCATACTAAATGCAATTGTGGACCATGGTGAACCATAAATATACCAACCTTCAAATATGATGGGAGGGTTTCAATCATGCATGATGGGGACCACAGGACCTAGCATGAAATTCCTGAAAAACATAGGAAGTCATATCTCCTTGGATGCAACAAAGGTTAATTCCATAAAAACTACATATGAAGAGGGTTTATTCTAGTTTACGCTTTCTCTAGAGGGAAAACTACATTTCATGCCGACTGATTCGCTCATGCTCATCTTGATCTGGTAGGAGAATACAATCCTAGAGATACTCAATGAAAGGAGTTTCCTATTCGGGTATTTCCTCTAATATGGGGAAACCAAGGGTCTTGATGTGGAAGCACTGACTATAATATGATTTACCTTTTTCATGTCATCATCATATAAAACAATGAGATAGATTAACCTCTAATTAACCACATGAATAAACAGATCATCTTGTTCAGGATATAAAAAAGAGGTGTCTAGAATAGAATGGTCATCAACTCAACCATTATATTACCATGGGACATGTGTGACTTCTAGTTGAGAAGGGATTCAAGACATCCGCTAATGAGTGCACTCCAATAGGGCACGACCTCTGATTTTCTAAAAACTTAGTCACCATTAATCTATTTTATGTTTAATTTGTAGTCTCCCTTCACATGAAAGTGGGGAACATCAATATCAAGAGCCATATTGTTACAAGTGGTGAGAGTTTGATACACTGCCTCATTATTGGTGAAATCTTCTGAAAGTAGGAATAAATATGGAAGGACAACCTATGTTGGGTATAAAAAGATGATCCATGGGACCAAAATATTGATATTTGAATTGATAATGGTTGGGCTCCAAGAGGCACCATAAAAATTAATTTTCCAACATAGAATTTTCTGATCCACTGAGATGATGGCCTCATCTGGGAAATTGAAATACAGGGGTAGTTCTTCAAGGGATGGATGGGTGGCTATGAATTATTACAATGCCTGACCCATGACATCTTTCTATGGAATGAACCTAATGTCTAATTGTTAAAAGATAACTTTCTAATGTACTATTTTTTATATCTATATAGGGTGATTCAAGACATTATTCAGTGGTTCCATCCCAAATAGCAGTTGTATCTCATGATGTTGTAGATAATTATGTAAAATTTTCACTATAAAAAATATCAAGGGGAAGCTCTTCTCATTATGGGAGTATCTAGTCTTCGTGTTGAGGAGCATGTGACTATGATAATATATACTATTTTTTCTAGTGTCATTGTTTTTCTTGGCAAGAAGTGCATCGAAGAACCATTATAGGTTGGTCACCTAGAGAACTAGAGCCTTCCCAGATATGGGTGGCATTAGAACCAGAGGTTATAGAAGATACTACTTGATCTCCTGAAATGTGGTATAGAATTACTCATCCCACTAGTAAATGGTTCCTTTATTCATTATCCTTGATAAGGTGTTACACATTCCATAAATATTCACAATGAATCAACATATATAAGCCAAGTGGCCTTGGTGGCCTTGCAACTCCCAAAGGTTTCTTGAGGGAGGTATTTGACTGGTGTCCTTGATCTTATCTAGGATGATCTCAATGGATATGTATCTGATGAAGAATAAAAGAATCATCCTAGAGGTAACTTCAATCAGACATTTCAAGGAGTTGATATTTAAATTTTGGGAGAAAATGAAGATGAACACTTTATCAAGATCTCTGAGATGGTCCAAATGTTGGTGGGATATGGAAACCAAGTCATCCACATAGAATTCCACCAACATATCAAGAATTGGTTTAAAGATGTGATGCATAACGCACTAATAAGTGGCTCCTAGATTCTTTAGGATGTTCCTTGAAGGCGGTGGACTCTTCATCCTCATGGGCCATCCAGATCTGGTTTTTACCTAGAAAATACTTTTGAAAATGAGAGATAAAGAAACCTAGTTGTAGCATAGATCATTAACTCTTTCATTGGAAGTGGGAAATCATCCTTCGAACAATGGCGGTTGAGGTCCCAGAAGATAATACAGACTCTGATCTACTCATTCATCTTCATGACTGTAATGATGCTGCATGGCCACATGGAATACTGGACTTCTAAAAAAAGTAGGATTTGTTAATCTTTTCAACCTCATCCTAGACCATAGAAACATGATAAAGTTGTATCTTTCTAGGAAGCTTCTTGAATCTCCAGTGACTCACAGGAAGACCAAGATGGTGGATGGAGACATGAGGGTCTTGTTCTGGAATCTTATTGTAACTATAAGAAAATAAATCACTATGTTGTTTTAGGCAGCCCACGTACTACTTGTATTCCTCTAGAGGCATGTCTATACTAACCAAAATTAAAATCATATCTTCCATGGTACTAAGTTTTACCTAAACCAGCTCATCGAATGTGGTAGATAAAACCTCTTTAAATGTGGTAGTTGTGCCTTCCAAATACTATTCATTATCTGAGGTAGGAGAATAAGTAAAAGGAGGGATCTCTCTCATGAAAACTGATCTTGAAAGAGCACTGGTGCCTTCTTGGGTAGATATGAAATCCTTGTTAAGGGTTTCCTTCTCTACTGAAACTATGGTAATACAATCTATCAAGAAAATTCTATTAGACATCCAAAATCAAGGTCCATGCTTGATGTGAAATTATTAGTAGTGGGTTGGATTTTGGTGATTCAACCCTGCTCTATGGAACATGCGTGAAAGTCATGAAATGGTGTCTATAGGGTGAACCGCTCAATACATCACAAGAGTGGGGCCTTATGGTACTACCTATTCCTATCCTATGTAAGAATATGAGGTGATTTTTAAAGATTCCTCTCTTTTTGGGATGTTACATCCCTTTTCCTTAGAAATGACAAATAAACATTCCAAACCAATTGTTGTAGGCTCTAATAGATGAACTGGTATAATTAATACACTGTCTAAGTTTGCTTATGGATTGGTCACGACGGTTCATTGCTCAACCTCATTGGACTGAACTTGCTTCCCATCCATCTTGTAATAGTTGGCATCTAGATTGATCGATTCAAAGTTTTTGATGAAAGATTCATCACCTTGGAGTACCCCTACTAGACCTTTGAGGGAGTATTTTAGACCCTGGGGATATGAGTAGGGTTCTGTCACTATTAGATGAATCCAGGCCCACCAAGAAATGTTTTTTAGGTGGTATCCTATAAGACTATAATGAATTCTAAACATGATACCAAGCCACAAAATTGGATCTTCAACTGAATCCTATCATTGGGTTTCTTCTCATTCCTATCATAAACCTAACTCCTCAGGTCTAATAAAGTTAGGTCTTCTTTGGTTAGTCCTAACTTAAAGAGCATCCAGATTGGGATGAGGCCAATCTAAGAACCTTTTTCAATGAGGAAGTGATGGATATCCATTCCATTGAACTGGAATGTGATGTACACTGGGTTTATTTTACCTAGCAATAGGGTTCCCCCATATTCCCTAGATAATGATATTATTTATTAAAATTAGTCTTTCATGGCATCATCTGCATAGTGGACCTCTGCAGTAGATGATTCTGTTTCAAATTGGGGGGTAATTTTTTATGCTTTTATGAGGTCATCGTGCATCTATTTTGACAAGATAAAGGACTTGAGGATTGAGAGTCTTTCATGTATTCTTTTTAGTTTCTTCATCATGTCACATTTCCATTACAAATGCAAGATTTTTCCCGAAGGGGGTCAGTCCTTGGTTGGGGGTACAACTGATTCTACTGGCTATACCCCTGGGTTATGGACAGTGCTGAAAATTTCCTACTACAGATAATATGACTCACTCTAAACCACTATTATATAACATTCAACCGATTGAAGCCTTGCTCTGGCTATACATGTCTGAAAAAAATGTGATTTTGGAAAGTCTTCTTGGTAAACTAACATGTTTGGTTACAATAGAATACTAGAAGAACCGGGATGGGAGGATTGCACCTACTAAGATCTATGTAAAACATGTTTCCTAGTCTTGGTAGCATGAACATATTGGTTTGAGATTCTAGAATAATTATTTTTGTGGCTCTCATGTCCTCGATATCTCCTTTGGTGGAGTCAGCCGAAGGAACTCAGGGAGTTTACCTACTACTCTTCACTATCGGGCACTGTGAAGTGTCCTACTTTCTCAACATAATTCATTATTTAATATTTATTCTCATCGTCATAGGGGTATTCTAATTATAGGTAGACCTTGGGAGTGATTTACAACTTAGGAGGCATGAAATCACTAATATTTCAAGATAGCATTGGTAATAGCAGGGTAATTTGGTTTCTCTTGCATCGTTGGAACCTGCTCTTCTGAGATTTGGAAGGATGTTCCATAAATTAAGAACCACCATCTGAGGAAGGATCAACAACCATAGGAGTCTTAGGACTTCTATGTTTGAGTGTAGATGGAACCATGGGTGTGACAAAATTATTGGTAAGCCAACAAATCATCATACTTGTGTGTTCTATGACAATAATCTTGTGGCCAATCGCCTGAACCATCACTTTTGTTGTTGGGATTATATGAAATATGTGTTACCTATGTAAGGATGTCACCTAACATGACCAAACCATGATCCACATGGTCTTGGACCCAATCCTTAAACACATATCATCCCTTCATGGTATTTTTGAGAATCATTTGGTACAGTAAATGGTTGGGCAGTCATTACATCTATCTTTCTAGGGCCTCCTACACTCTGGAAGTTTCAGAATCCCCTTCTCTAGGGAAAAAATTAAGTAACCCGAAACTTGTGAGTCCATAAAAGAATATGTATGGTTCCTTCTATATATAATGGGGTCTCTAGAAGCCTAGACTTGATGAGGGGATAGAGCTACATTTTCCCATCTAGGTGGCTAAGCTTGGTGAGGCAGTGCCTATCAGTTCTGTACTAGGAAAGTCTACACTTAGTTAGGCTGCACTCGGTGAGGCTCCTATGGAAAAGGGGCCAAAAACTATAACAATTCAAAGGCCTCTACCTATATCATGGAATAATTATATTCTTTTCCAACTTTCATTAAGAGATTTGGAAGAGGAAATGGGTGCAACAGTTTAGCATGATGCAAGGCTTCCTCTAGACACTATGACATATTAGAA
Source organism: Viscum album (assembly GCA_963277665.1). NCBI lineage: Eukaryota > Viridiplantae > Streptophyta > Magnoliopsida > Santalales > Viscaceae > Viscum > Viscum album. Next base: position 1,319,788,233 of record OY728166.1, read on the forward strand.
AAATCAAAGAACCCTCCTAGAAAGTTTTGAGTGATGAGGGTAGGAACCATATCAGTCTTTATATTCCCCACGTAAATAGTTAATAGCTACTACTGAGTAAGTTTAATATCGAGTGAGTACATGAGGACTTTCCACTGGTTGAAAAAAATTATGACTCGCTCATCAGACATTTTATTGATCTTGAAAAGGTTGTAAATACTTGTATTGCATATGGTGGAGGATTTGTATATGAAGTTATTTCCAACCATTTTTGGACCCTATAAAAATATGGTTTTACTAGATGAACACAGGTCCTTCCAATATCTGGATGAAACACCAAAGCTTGGTGGCCTCTTGTTGCTCTGGGGTTCCCAGAAGGTACCAGTCACATAGTGGAAGCCCTAAAAATTGGTATTTTAAAACTTTTCCATCAATGATCGACATGAGATCATTGCCTTTAGTGAAAAGTTTCCATATTACCATCTGAATATCTCATGTGAGGAATTTTCAGCAAAAAAATAAAACCATGAATACCTGGTTTGGTATGAAGTCATGCTCAACGTCTGCTCATCTTATGCGATAAATGATCGAAGAATCCAAAGAAAAATTCTTTTGGATCATCCACACAGGATTTAAAAACTATTATATCATCGATCATTAAATTTTGGGTTCTATCATGTAAATCTGAGGACACCTTCAATGCTTTAACAATCACCGCACTGCCTTACTTGTGATGTATGTCAGAGAGATTGAACTGATGGTCCAAGTCTATAGATTATCTCTCTAAAAATTTGTGATAGAAAAATAGATAGAGGCTCTCGCCATTTTTTAATGAATATTGAATGCTAAAATCCTCTTCACCTCTATATATAGTGTGTTAGGAACTTACCTGGAATAGCCTCCCTGACCGTTTAATATTTTACACACTATATAAAAGATATTCTGACAACAATACTGAGCCATAAATATCATTTATATTATTATCACCATCCTATAATATAATAAATATATTACTTGATAATACTTGATCCATTACAATGACTCGTCATTCCATAAAATATTAAATAAACCTTGAATATTTTATACTAATATTCATTCAAATAATATTATCCCTGTATTTATTTTAAAAAATGTAAATACATTTAATAAAAAAATTCTATGCCAATTATTCTTAACTTGAATAATATGATTTTATTTATTTATTTGGTGATCGTATTTTCTTAGACAAAACTAAACCACAGTTGTGGGCCCCACCATGTCCTATATACCTATTCAACAAAATGTGATAGATTATTGAATACACTATTGTGTGTGACCTTCCAAGCCCTTATCTCGATAGTAGTGATACTTTTGAAAAATAAAGAGTGGTATCTAGTAACCCATCATGGCCCCTAAATAGATAAGGATAGTCATAACAATGAAAATCAACCTTTGAAAACGCATTGTGTAATATAATCTCTTTGTCTTTAAATATCCCATAATTCAGGATTTGCACCCATGTCATCATCTTTTCTTGTTTTATTATTTTTTTGATCTAAGTGGATAGATTTACCATAGAAAATCATGGCCATGGTTTTATGAATGTTCTACCTTCTTGATCAATGAGGCTCAAGATAGATTACTTCCTTAACATGGAAGAAAAAAAATTCTTGAGCATTAAACCAAATCTATACTACCAATGATGCACCCAACACAAGTTATATCAAAATGATTCCATTATCATGGTTTTTTTCTTGCATTAAACTAACGATAAAATGGCACACATTGGCAATGTTCTCAAGTTAGAAGACCATTACACATGTACATAGATGGGAACATCAAATGACACCTGAAACATGGTTTGTTCCTATTGGCGGTTCTGTCCTCATGATCTCATTACTAGAGATCACCAAGTGTAAACTTCATGAGAAGAAGCCTCAATTATTATGATCCCCCAACACCTAATAGTCAAACATCTACTGTTTCCAGTCAGTAATATATATCTAGACCATAGTAAATATAGTTTAGATTAATTTCATAGTATCTCAAGGTTCTCATTATATCCTGGGATCTGATATAACATTTTGATATGAAAATTAATCAATGGGCATTACCATTTAAATAGAAGATGTAGAAATATTGACACTATAATGGTAAGTATACATCATGTATATCTAACGATACACATGGTATATTAATCAAAATTACCACATAGTTGAGTATAGGGTACCCACTATTATAACACTCACACTTACACTGGATACAACTTTTTAACCAAACATGTTAGCTCTCACCTAATTAAGATCAAGTTGGTGTTGAGTCATGACTTAAGTTTTTGAGTCTACCACATTTATGGTGTGTGGAAATTCTGCTATATATGACCTCACCTCCTTGATTAAAACTTCTTAAGAGATGGAATCATAGAGTATATCCATTTTTTCACTTCTATTACTTGAAATCATGGATAGTACTAATAAAATAATTTACATTATGATATTTCATTACATACTAGGTGAGATTCCATGAAATAGAACAAATCATTTCATTTAACTACTTTTTATCTACCTTAGAAGTTTCAACATACATGGTATTTATAGATATAGAAACCACTGGATTTTATGAGCTTGTCTCACTCAACACCTTAGAATAACTATGATATTATATCACATGGATATAAGGAATACTAGTTTGTTTCCCAATAAATCTAGTCTCCTTTCTTCTCTACATACTAGGTATATATCTTTGGTAATTTTCGAAGTACAATCAGATAGTTATGATAGCTTCACTTGTAGTTATCCTAGATATCACTGATATTTTCCTACTATAAAGTATATCGTGGAAATATCAATTCATGTAAATATCATGGAATACATTAAAGATCCATCTCTTAAGCATATGGGTTTCAACTTCCCAAGTTAATATCCTCTCATGTCCCATACATGTCAACCTAGATTGATATATTCCATGAGACACAAACATCAATTCTAAATCAAATTATTACAATATGTATTTTTCAATACTATATGACTATATGTATGTATGACTATGTCCAAACAACCATTATATCCATCTTAATATATCATGTTCTCTATAACTTAGGTTACAACTTTAAGTCAATCTCTAGAAAATAGATTTATTCATTCTGGTTATAACTAACTTGATGACCAATAGTTGTTTTCCATATGTCACTGAACATATTTCTTTTAGAAAACAATTGTGCTCCCACTAAACTTTTGTAGACACATGTAAAACATCCATTCTAAATGAATATTCTATGATCATGTTTCTTACTTAAATCCTAAACTATATTTTAGTAACTTGCAAACTTTATTAGAATTCTATGAAATGACCATCCCTTTATGGTTTCATCGTACAGATACCTTCCATAATTATTGTTCATGACATATAATTCCTAATAAAATGATAATAGATATTAGATATAATATTTAAAATTACAATGTATTTAGGCATAACAACTTGGTACAACCAATCGAGACTTATTGGTACCATGCTTGTACTATCAATGTATTATCTCACTTGAATACCTACCACAATATTAAAAATAATAAGCCCCTTTACACTTTTATACATGGAATCCATAATTTAATTTTAATTGATCTTTTCAGTCTTAACTAATTTTCATATAATTATTACTTGTAGGAATTATTATTCTTTACTGAATAATTGATCACTAGTTGTAGTGAATTCAAATCCATCATTAAGTTTTAAACCTCCCTATCCAGTATGTGTCTATGGAACATTCCTTTTCCACATGCACTTGGAAAACTAGTTCCTATTCCAACTACATGTGAATCTCTGGCATCGACTAGACTCAAGTCAATATGGCTCCCACTATCTATAATAGATATTTTCACCCTTATAGAAATGTATTCTATCAATTTTCTACCACTTTTTTATCTTAGGGATTTATGTAATATCCTAATAAACTATTAGGATTATTTCAAATATTCCCACTATGTTTATCTTGATGCTAGTTTTCTTATATCCCAGCAAACTCTTTACATCTAAACACATGTATTATAACATAATGGATTTTCATCATACTATGAATCATATGATATCAATTTTTTATTATAGTTTGAATATTATTATTGGATATCACCATCATTTGCGAATCACGTCATGAAATACAATGGATGTTTCTGCAAGTTGCAACATTGATACACCTTACATCATAACTTAAATGTATAAAATGTTCATTTAGGAATTACTACACATTATATTTTTTTGATCAATGTTAATATGTATGAATTCATCATCGATAATACTCATTAACATCAACATTTTGATTTAGATAAGGCAATTTCCATTTAAGAATTACTCCATGCTTTATTATAGAAATCAATGATTTCTTGGTCAAGATATTCATTAGTATGTCATCCCAAAGAAACTTAGATCTTCAGTCCATGAAAATACCATTCCTTAATGAATTAAAGGAATATAATGAAGTATGTTAACCACTATATTACCCTTGGAATATTTCAATATCACTTGTTGAACTAATTCAAAAATCCTTGTGGCTTACCTTTATTTCTAAGGGTTCCTATCTCTAAAACTATGTATATAGGTCAATAATACCAAAGGTGTTTAGCTCAGTTGAGTCTAAATACCATACTAAGTATATCTTAGATGTATACTTTATTTTTTCTTGAAAATGTTTTATCTTGCTTCAAATGGGTAAATAAGTCTTACATTTTTATATTCATCAGTTACTGTCTATGATTCATGTATCACTGATGGCGCCATGATTCACTGTTTCATTTTCATCTATACACCACTGTGCTAAACTGGTTTTGTATTGAAAATTATAAAAAATCACTTCATGTTTGATTCAATTTTTTTTTGTTTATCACTATTGAAAAAAAATGTTACTTTTTTGATAATTTCATTATATGTGGAGGTGATTTGGACGACCCATGATGAAGTTCAAGAAAAATGGGCCAAAATGCAAAAGATCCAAGCACACTAGTGGACTCAACCACACACTAATACTAAACCATATATCCAAATGGGTTGATATTTTGTGCGTTGGTCTAAAGCTCAGTGGGATACAACGTTTATGGATGAAAACAAGCTCCATTTAGTCATCTAGTGGTACATACAGACTAATCTATCAAAGACACCGAGTCTGCACGAAGTCAAAAGTGGTGTGTTGGGTTATGTCGATATCTGAAGCTGTAGTCATCCAAATGGTTCCAAATTTTGGTTTATATAGTCAGTATGTGGGGATAATTTTTTTTTAAATTTTCTTTAAAGTGAGACAAGAGTTTTTGGATGTTAAAAACCATGGGCCAAGTGATTTTTTGAAATCTAGGGGCTCAAAACCACCTTCCAATTTTCTTACAAATCAGAAGATAATATCTTACATTTTTTAGTTTAATATTATTTCTATCCTGATCCTAGAGGTTTTGGAGGCCCCTATCCTCATAGGTTTATCAATTATGAAGGATTTTCACACGAGCTTCCTCATCTCAATGTCAGGCTAAACAGTGGGTGTTCATTGTGAGGGAGCTACACCTCTTGTAAAGGGAGTTTTAGAACATTTACTACTACTGTATTGATGTATTTTGTATTTTTAAACATTTAATTTATAATTATATCACTTAGATTCATGTTTTAAATCTTTTTTTTTATTGAATCGAATGGAAGGCTCTTTACTTTTAACCAATCGGTGTGAAGTCTTGAGTGAATAATGGATCATCATAGACCCTATGGATAATACCTTGAGCCGTGTCGCTGGTGACTTGAGTTGCATCAACAAACCATCCAATGCGTCAAACTCTCGTCTGGTTTGTCGCTATAGCTCAGTGTGAAGAGTGTCACTTCTTGTCTTCATCATTATACAACAATACTCATATATACGAGATGGGGTCTTCAGAGTATAAAATACAACTGAGAAAAATAAACACACATACCCTTACACATCTAATGACATTGACAACACACAGATCACTATTTATTAAACTATGTATTACAAATTACCATTGCAATAATAATTTAAAGAAATGAATAAACAACTAACATGAATTGGTCTGTCTTAGGCTCATGATTAGTCAATATGCATTAAACTCACGTATTTAAATTAAATGCACAATTAAAATTAATCTTGCAATAAAATATTTTCTGAGGGAATTATTATTGAATTAAAAATTCACTCTTATTTCTAATTCAATATTTATGACATTCAATCGAATAAATTAATTTAATTTGAAAACCAAAATTAAACTAATTATTTAATTTAATTTAACACCTAAATTAAATTAATATAACCCGAAAAACAAAAATTATTTTTTAATAAAACAATGATTAATTTAATTTTAATCCAAAATTAAATTATTTAATTTAATTAACTTTTGACTAAAATAATAGGGTCCTGAAAACCTCAGTCATGACCTATGCGAGTTGGGTTGAACCTGTACAAAACTATTCTTAGCTATGCAGACCTCGTGCAAGGGTGTTCTGGTCCACAAAAACTTCCGGGTCAGGCATACCCCCTAATCCACTCTAGGGGCGACCTGATGGGGTGCAGAGTGTTATTTTGGCTTGATTGTGGCTGGCAGGAGCTCTGCAGCTACCTGGATGCGACCAGAGTGGGTCCACATGGCACCGACCGTGCCTATGGGTTTGCTCCAGTTAGCCAGGGAGGTCCGTTGGGACCTTGGGGCTGCGGTGAATGGATGACTCGGCAAGGAAGGGGCAGACGGCCTATATTGAGGTGGAAGAGGCCAAACAGCGCCAGCTGTGACCTCGGTGGAGATCATTTGAGGATGTCCGGCCAAATATGGACGGATCTCGAGGCGCATGGTAGTGATGATCTCCGGACGACAGTGGAGGAGCTGCTGGACTTCTTCAGTGGAATAGATGGTGGCCAGAGCCCTGTGTTCCATGGAGGAGAAGGGGACCATCGGGTCCCCTAAGTTTGACAAAAAAAATTATATTTTTTTATTTGTTTTTTGAAAAAAAAAACAGCTGTCCAAAAAAATAAAGTCCCCAGCCTTTATTTTTTGTTTGTTAGTAATCAAATAAAATGCCTAATCAAATAGAGTAAGTAATTAATTAAAGAAATTCATTATTTTATAAAAAAATCCACATATTGGAGGAATTATGGTCGTGCCCGAAAACACTATTCCGACTGAAGGAAACTTCACCGGAAAACAAGGTGGATAAGAAAATGATTCTGATGATTATTGTCCTCCAAAAAAAACATATATGTTATTCCAAATTAAATTGTAAAAATCGATTTTCAATTTGTATTGAAACATTGTATGATTGTAACTTGGACATTCGATGACGAATTTATGTACTGTCTGCGGGGGTGTGATCAGATCGATGTCGTCTTCTAACTTTTATGAAATTTTAATTTTTTTCTTAGCTTAAAATATTCACACGTCACTTTGATACCAATTGAAGGCACCAATCATACATCTGAATCTCTAAAACATGAGATTTTAAAACTTTTCCACTGAAGATCAACATTAAGTCATCATCGCTAGTGAAACACTACTCGATTTCCATCGATGGATCTCGTGTGAAGAATTTTAACCATATAAATAAAACCATGAACACCTTGTAAGATCCAAAACCACCCATGATGTCTACTCACCACCAATGATGGCTACTTGAAGAATCTGAAGCTGAATTCCTCTATACCGTCCACACGCACATTAAGAAACTGCTGGATCATCGATTATCAAATTCTTGGTGCAAGCACAGATATCTGATGATGTCTTTGATGCTCAAATGATCACCCCACCGCCTTGCTTGTGATGCATAAGAGAGAGCTCAATATGATCGTTTGGATCTATAACTTCTCTATCTAGAAAGCAGGTGATAAAAGAAGAGATGGAGGCTATTACCATTTTTCATTGAATAGTTAATCGTGAAAGTCTCTCCTGCTATATATATATATATATTGTGTTATGAACTTACCCAGAATTACCTCCATGGCCCCCAAATATTTTACACACTATATAAATGATATTCTCACTATTATATTGAGCCATAAATATCGTTTATATTATTATTAACATTCTGTAATATAATAAATATATTACGTGATAATACCCAATCCATTAACTTCACTTCTCATTCTTGAAAATATTAAATGAACCTTGAATATTTTAAAATAATATCCGTTCAAATAATATTATCCATGTATTTACATTAAAACTTGTAGATATATTTAATTAATAAATTTAATGTGAATTATTCTTAACTTAAATAATATGAATTTATTTATTGATTTTGTGATCGTATTTCCTTGGACAAAATTGAAAACCTTGTGGTGGGGCCCACCATGTCTTATATACCTATTCAACTGAATATGGAAGATTCTTGAACATGCTATTATGTGTGACTTTCTAGGATCTTATCTCGATATTAGTGAATACTATCCACAGATCAAGAGAAGGATCTAGAAACCCATCACGATCCCTAAAGAGATAAAGATAGTCATAGAATTGACAACCAACCTATGAATATGAACTGTTTAATATAATATATTTGTCTTTAAATATATCATAAATAAGGATGAACACCCATGTCATCATCCTTTATTGCTTTATTAATAGTTGATCTAACTAGATGGATTTACCCTCGACTACCATGGCCATGGATTTATGAAGGTACTACCATCCTGATCAATGAGGCCCGAGATATGTTACTTCCTTAACCTAGAAGAGACAAATAATTTATTGTCCATTCAACCAAACCCATACCACCAATGATGCACGCAACAGAAGATACCTCACTAGGATTTCATTATCATTTTCCCCCTGCATCAAAGTACGCGATCAAATGGAACACATTGGTAATGATCTCAAGTCAGGAGACTATTACAGATGTTCATAGATATGAACATCCAATGACACCCCAAACATGTGTTGTTCTTATTGGAAGGTATATCCTCATGATATCACTACTAGAAGTCATCATGTGTGAACATCATGAGAAGAAGTCTCAATGCTTATGATCCCCCAGCACCTGATAGTCAAATATCTACTATAACATTGGACTTATAATTAATATTAATATCATAGTATCTTGAGGTTCTCATTATAGTCTGGGATCTGCCATAACATTTTGATAGAAAAATTTATCTATGGACATTACCATTTAAATAGTGGACACATAATTATCTACACAATAATGGTAAGTCTATATCATGTATATCTAACTTTACACATGATATGGTAATCAAAATTACAACATAGTTGGGTCTTATAAACCCACTAATACAACATTCCCAACATATACCCACACCTTGAGACGAATTTGGCATAGTGTTGAAGTGGGTATCCTCTCCCATTTAATAGACAAAATCTTGGGTTCCAAAACTATGGGGTGTCTGCATGTCATCCACCCATTCTAGGTATGACTTTTCGTCAGGTGGGATCATCACATATCGCGTCTCTATGGCCTCAAGGTAAGTAGTGAGGGCAGCTATCAAGTCATATTTTTGGGGATCTATAACTTGATGAGGATCCCTAACCACCAACGTGTTGATAGGCTCATCAACTCAGTTAGATGGATCAATGGCTCATGAAGCGACACGACCTGGATCATGAGGAGGGTAATTACTCTGCTTGGGTGGTTTTGGTGACTCATACCTTAGCCACATTCCATATGCCCCTGTCTTTTCCCTATTGTGATTCATGTGGTTACTGATCTGGACTAGGGTCAACTGGAAAAGAATGACTTGCTTCCTTACAAGAGGAGAAATGGGACCTCATCAACCAACATCGTAATCCAGGTGACAATCAACAATGAGCTCATCAATGATCCTTATCATCTTATTAATATTCTAGAGAAATGTGGAAATTAGGGGCATGACCTCTATTTTTTCCCTTACCTTGGATGGATCGGAGGGCCCAAACTTCTATAAACCTTTTTTATCCCGAAGGGGGAAAATGAATCATTTTGGGGATCCTTGTGTCCACATTCCTTCGTCTTCAGGAGGGAGAGGAAAACTGTATAAAGATATGTTCCATGATGCCCTTCCTTTTGAGGTGGATTTTCCCTGTCAAGATCTGTAGTGATTCCCATATCCATATAATCCTATGTAATTTTGGGGATAACCTTGTTTAAATTAACAATACCTGGAGGGGAACACTCATCGTTGCTGGGTAGGTCAAGCTATCACACTATCAGGATAGTGTGGAGAGAAATATAGTGTATTAAACCCCTGATCTTCACATGTAGAATTTCCTCCTCTATAATCAAGTAGAGTAATAAGAGGATCTTGATGCATCTCTTTTGGTAGGTCTGGAGGAAGTTGGATGAACCAAGGCACTGAACCACTGGGAGAGATGCCAACTCAACACTTCAACACTGTTGATTGATGTCCTCGAGATGCCCCAGGCTTCCTAGGTAGGCCTGCTGTTGGTCATAGAGATGGTGAAACATTACCCAAATAATCTAGAAGAAACATATTTCATGTCCCTTGGTAAGGGTCTCTAGGATGTCAAAGTTGGGTGCAACTAATGGCTAGATTACCACTGACAACTGATTAGTGGACAAAGCCTCCCATAACCCACTTTCCTAGATGAAGATCCCTAATCTTGGTCAGCCCAATATTTGATCAGTTCTAGTTGGGATATGGGTGGGGACACTGATATAGATCGATTCAAAAAATAACATTCCATTAAAAGATCCATTGTTTGAGTCAACTATTCGTTGCATACTGGGACATCTCTTAGGGGTGTTACCAACCACATCATTGCATCCCTATAGGATGGTGTATTTAACACTACCTTGTGTGCATAGGTAGAATCACTCATTTAGTGCTCAATAGATTTATCACCATCTAGAGGAGTCAACCCATACCATGAAATCACTTCTACATCTTGTGTATATGTAGTGAGGATGGAATCTGGTAGTTATGGGGATGGATACATTTTTATCCAGTAGATGGGGGACATAACATCCTCCACCTACATGTACCTATGGAGGGATCGGGATATCCTATATATTTCACCTTCTAGGATAGATAAATCAGCTGTCAGGCTCCTACCCAAAAAAATAGCAGTAATGGTGTAAACTCTATCACAAAGTCTTCTTTGTCCTCAGAATCAGATAGGTCAACATGGTTGATGATGACTTGGTGTTTCCTAATATTTCTCCTTCGGTGGTGAGTGTTCACCATTCTCTCCTGGGATGGTTCTTTTGGGTAGTATACATATTTATAAGAGGTAGAACCTATGATTTGGTTGGTAGGAGCATGAGGAAGACCATCATACTAGTTGAAATGGGCATTGAGATGACCTTCATGTTAAGAGGAGGGATTATAGGGAGGACCTTCATAATTGTTGTTGATGGAGTGGTAGGGTCTCTATTCTGATCGATGGAGACATGGGGAGGGACTCCATGATGACTGGTGAAAGAGTGGGATGACCTCCTCTTTGATTGGTGATGGTGTAGAGAGGGCCCTCACACTGTTTCTCATCATCACAGGTTGTCCTATAATGGATTAAGGTGGTGCTAGCAATTGACAAGGTCAACCGATCCTTCTTATGAGCTAACCGATGTCTCAGTCCCAATTGGGAAAAGATAGATTTCTATTCTCCTATTTAAGTTATCTGATATTATGTGATAGAGGTGGCATGGGGTACTGGATCCATAGAAGATGTCACCTATTGGGTGATTTTCTTTTCCCTCTCCCAACATTTTCATCAGGTGGTTTGAACTGGGGTTGATGGAGTAAGGGTAAAATCCACATGTTCTTCAACCTAAGGGACTAGCCATTTCTGGCATTGATTTGTCCTAGTGGGATCCCTCCTTGGTATCTAAAATGTTGTTTTTGGGGATAAGGTGACTCAGGCATCCCTCACCTCCTTAGTGTAGGGGATGTATTCATAGGATCACTCTGGGCAGAGAATTCAAAAGTTGTTTGATATTATAATTGGGGTGTGGTTTCCTCTAGTATGACCCTCAGGGGTAGCAGTGTTAGTGAGTCACTGATGCATCCAGGTCCTGGTGGTCCATGTACCTTGTTGGAATGACCCACTCCGGTCTGTGTTGTCATATTATAGTGTCAATCACCCTCTATTGTATGATTTTATTGGGTGATACTAGGCATGGTCACCTGGTTGTTAAAGACAAGGTGAAATTCGTGGTGGAAGAGTGGTTGTGTGGGATTGCCACATCATTTCTTCTCCTTCCCTAGTTCCTATTAGCATTGGGTGGCTGGTTTCTTATAGAGGGGTCTTTCAATGAATGTGGATTCAGTCATCAGCACAGGTACAAGGAAAGTTATTTCCAATGACCAAGTGTTATCCAATCTTCTAAAGAATAAGAGCAATCTATGCTGACAATTTCAAAGACCTAAGATTCCCAATTGATAAATACCCCAATTCACTGGTGAGTTCCATGTTGGGCCAACCATTTTTTTGTGGATCCTTCTACCTGATGTTTTAATCCTTTGAAATTATAATATATTTATGTATTGAACACTATTAATCCCCATATTTGAGGATAAGAGTTTCATGTCAAGTTTACCATTTCTATTTTCGATGCTCTAACTGGGGTTCTCCTGCACTTTGACATGAATGCACATGCTAGATTTATTTTTACCTCTATTCCCCCTTTCCAAAGGATGATGGATTTCATCACTTTCATCACCTTCATTGCTGATATCTGCTCTGTGATCAAAATGAGATGATGGGATGTTAGTTCCTCCTTCCATGGATTCATCCTTGGATATCATTTCCTAGTCAGGGTCTCCCTCATAGATTTAATGAAAGTTCATGGAACTCATTCCAGGTTCCATCTCTTTATAGATGTCAGTTAATTACAATACTACTATATAGAAGGGTAGTAACCTTCAGTTAGGAGAGTAGTCCCATTGGGCATCGTTGGGCATGCTGGGACCTGGTTGAATTGGTCACCTGTGAATCTTCCTCTTAGGAGGGCATCTCATATGAGTCATCTTAGGCATGGACCCAAATAATCCCATGTTATTCACGAGGTAATTAACATTAGGAGCGTAGGTCTTCCAAGTATTTTTACCTCAGTTAACCCATATTTTTCATGAGGTGGGTGTTTGGCTCAGGTAACAAGTTCTACATCCCATGGAGGCAGATCAAAATGTCTTCTTGATATGGATTGGGGCATTAGATTAACATTTTATGGAGATGGGAACATGGTTAATGTCATGTGGGGACATGATAAATGAATCAGAATTCCCTTTAGAGGTGTAAATGGAGTTGTGGATAGGAACACCCTGTAGAGGAATATCTAATAGGTGCATCCCTAGGAGGTAAGATGTCACACCTAAAAGTTTACCAATGAATCATAACGCCCCATTGAGGCAGATCGAGGAGTTTCATCCCTAAGAGGGAACACTATGAGTTTAAAAATATCAGTATTGAACCTAAAAGAGGCATCCTACATACCCTTTTTAGAATATAGGGATCAAAATCCTCATAGTTTAATGTTGCAGTTTAAGGTCATGTGACAGGACTGATCCATGGAGTTTAATGCCATGCAGTAAGGATTCTTATGTCTCAAAAGGATCATTAATGAGGGATAGTGTGGGTATTATGAATATAATTTTCCCTTCACATCATGGATTCTATTGGTTGGAATGGTGGGGGACTTACGCATTGAGATACCCTAAGTGGAAAGGTGTGAGACTCGGGGAGAGAGAGGGTGACATCCCATGATTATCATACATGGGGATTCATGTGTTCATTACATAGGGAATGTATGCAATTTTATTACATTCAATGAAGATTTTTTCATTCAGTATAACTTCATTTGAATACGACATAGAACTAGGTAGTTCTATGTCATGCAGCACGGATGTTTGGGAATCAAATCTTACCCCTAGGGCTTATGTGACCACAACTCATGCACCTTTGGGTGGGGTAGGGCATTACCACTTCCTTGGAGGAGTGGTCAATCCTGAGATTCACATTAGGGTCCATATTATTAGAAGAAATTGGAATTAGGGTACCTATGATTTGAAGAAACATGAATGGAAATGGATGTACTAGAGGCAAAGGTGATGTAAAGTAGGGGAACATGGAATTTTTGAATGAAACTAGGTTGGGTTACACAAAAGAGTTGTTCGATCATAGGACTCTAATAAAAGGGAAAATAATGGAGAAATGAGTCATGGATATATGAATGTTTGGGGTTTTCACATTGGATCTGAGTTGTGTAAAATAAGGTTCTTTGTACGCAAATGACAAGCCTTTGTTGTTGTGGTTTGAGGATCACTCTACAGCCATAGAAGTCTTGTTTGGGCCCACATGAGGTCTTTCATGGAAGATTTTATACCTTTTGTGTTTCATGCTGCAAACTATCATGGAATAGTTGAGTTTTCATACGTGATAGAATAATTTCATCTTTTGTAGAGCCTCCCCATGAGAGGGGTGAGATCCTATTTATAGTTGAACTCTTAGACCATGGGAACACAACACCTTGGGCGCAGAATTGGCTTTGTGTCCAGTTCTGTCATTTTCTGTAAATATTAGGGCGTGTAATTTTCATTGATTGACATTTTTTGTGGTGTGAAAAGGGGATGGTTATGTGATGGGTTTGTGTGTGCAAGTTTTCTTAGTTTCATGCAGAAAGGAAATCTTACACGAATCAACCTTATCATTTTTATCATCCTGTGGAGAGTTCAAAGAACTATATTTCATATTTGGAATGAAATTTTGTTGCATGTAGAACTCCATCATTGTGTGTGCATACAGAAACTTGTGTAAACCCCTTTCATTAGCCCTAAAATAGACCTTAAAATTTGGTTTCATGTTTGGTTTACCAAAAACTATCCGTTTTTGGATTTTGATGATGAGATTTCGGTGCCAACATAATTTAATTTTAAACTTGACCACTCTATGTGGTGGTAATATATAAAAATAATTCGAAAATAACTTAGGGTATACATAAACCTCTATAGAAAGTGGACTTCTCAAACAAGGATCAATGGCATCAAGGAACATCTTTTACAACTGACATGATATCACTCCAACATATGAAACAACATGACCCAATCTGCAATACCTAGAATCCCACTAACCTTGAATGAAATGAGTGACTCCATTATGAGATAAACACTAAACATGATGATGATAATATTCGATCTTTGAATTAACACTAATTATCCAATATATTCTAATTATTAGGTGGAATATATCAATATCATGTACCAAGAATATGTCACGATCTATTATCATCTTGTCACATGTGGGACACTTGAAACCTTGTTGGGAACTCTTTCTCAAAGGTGGGGAAATATTAAAAAATAATGGAATAATTTTTGACTGTAATCCCAACACATTAAATAACATTGATGATATAAAAGAATAAGTATCACCTATATCAAAAAAATATAAAACCACTAAAGATTAAATAAATACTTTAAAATCAATCGTAGTTGGATCATCTTTATATTCCTATGGCACATACTTCACTACATAAAGTTGTACAACCATAGCTCCTACTTGATATTTCATTGCTATATAAACACCCCCCTTAGTCTGAGTATTGTACCCACCTACCTTAGAAACATCAGAATAAACCTATACACTTTTAATGAGAGTGGATCCATCCGTACTTCCTTGGAAAATCCAATCATAGAAACACCTCAGATAGCTAGTTTGTCTACATCGCTGACATGTATTGGGAACCTCTATAAAATTAGGTTCGGTATGACTAGTCCTACCACACTTATAAAAAAATACCAAATAATTTCTTAAATATGGCCCAGAGACTGAACCTAATAAAAATTTTCCACCCTCGCACTTTCTTTGGCTAGTAGAAAGACCTTGGCTAAAAACTACACTACCCAAATCTCCACCTAAACCGATCTTCATAGCTATTCATCACTCAACCATAGTAGATTTATCATCTACCTATAAAAAAATTTAGACAACACACGAGAATTATCATTGATTGGTTATTATCTCTAAACACCATCTAAAATCTCTAATCTTTTAGGTAATCATTATTAATAAGATCTAGTGCCAAGTGCAACAACTCAGTGAAATGATAGGAATACTCTATAATGGTATTCTCTCTATGCTTCAAGGATAAAAACTACAATGTATTTTACACAAAAAATTTATTAGGATAATATTTTTGGTTGAATATTTTCTTGATTGAAGCCCTGGTAAAATCCTCATGTAGCATAGCTTTCATAATATAGTATTTTCATCAACTTACTAGTCCCTAAAAATGTACATGAAAAAACCCACCTTAGATACCTCAAGAGTCTTCAAAATATTATATATAGCCTCAAAATGATTAAACCATTCCTCTAATTCTGAATTTCCTTTATCACTATAAAATATGTAAGGATTCTTTTAGTAAATTTTGATCCATGGTTCACCACCTGTCCAAGGCTCCCAACACCCACTTAACCTAGAGTCTAAAGGGTGAAAGTTAAAGCTTCCACCAAAGGAATTTCTTTCAGAAACCCTATACTATATTCCTCTATAAAATTTGGAATATCATTTCTCAACATCATTAACTATTAAACACAATACAATGAAAAATCAGTCTTATTGAAAATTCCAAAATCGTAAGACTAACTTCAAAAAATCCATATTAATGCTTTAAAATAACAAAAATTTAAAGAAATTTTGAATTATACAAAAAGGATATAATGATTTTAGAAAGAAAAGGTCATTTAAATAGACCGAAAATATATTTTATTCAAACAACCTCAATGACTAAGTCAAAATCTTGGCAAAATATCTGACCAGTAATGGTAACTCGGATTCAGACATGGAAGTTAGCTGGCCAAGAACCCTCCATCACTTACTATCTGAATTATGGTGGTCCTAAATCTAGTCTAAAAAAGACACAAAAACAAACCTAGGTAGTGTCACAACACTTCATTATGGGTATTATCTTTGATACCAATTTATTAAGAACCAACCTAGGTAGTCTAGACAAGTCAACCAATAGGATCTTCTACATGGTGAAGTACAACAAAAATGAAGCAACATGTTTCATGTAAAACCAGAACAAGGAAAACTAGCAAGGTGCATAATGGAAGAAATATAAAATATCCATAAGATTTAAAAATCAAATAAAAATCAGGTAAACCTATAAATTAAAACAAGATATGGCCAAAAAGTCTCCATGTGACCAACTGTCACCTCTAGAACAACCTATAATGAAGGTGATGATAACAAGAGTAACTGGATTTCTACATAATTCCCTTCCAATTACCTGATTCCTGAAAAATATATCTACAACTACCAAAAATAAAAATTAGTTTGTGATAACAAAGCCTAGTAGGATGACACAAAATAATATATACGTGTTCTAATATCATGAATGAATTTTATCTAACTTTAAAACAAATCGAGTTTACAAATAATTTTCATAAAACAAAACCATTTTGAAAATCATCCTTTGGGTTTCAAAAAAATAATACCATATTCACAAAATCTAGTAATATATCAAGTATGGGAAATATATTATGAATTCATAATAAAACCATTCATGGATACATCAGATGATAATCATGTGAGCAAATATCCAAGAAAATACCATCATGTGATAAACCAATCATAAATGAAAAATCACACCATTTGGAATATAACCTAGAGGAATATATTCTATACATAAAAGAAAATCCCAAATCCATGTCTAAGGTGGATCCAACCAATATAACCTCTAGTTAAATTACACAATAACGTGACATAAAACTACTATGGAATTACACACACAAAGAATGACATGTCTATTTTTGATGCACTTAAGGTTACCCAATGTGATAAGTTTCTCAAAATCCAATTATAAATGATGATCACATTTAATAAAATATTTCACAACAAATCCTTTCTGCTTCTAGGCTTTAATAACCGTTTTAAAAAACCAAAACCCCAATTGAAGCATTTCATTGAATAGTTTGTCTGAAAAATACATTTTTAAATAAAATCCCTTTAGAAGCATGAAAATAATAAAAAAGTACATTCTAATATCAAATATTTATGTTCATTGAACAAACCAAAGAAAATTACATGAACATAATGAATTTCATGAATTATAAACATTATAGAGAGAAACCTTCCTCAAGAAAGGAGGAAACCTAGTCACCTTTGAAAATAGAGATTGGAAATGAGAATATCAGCCCCAAGGACAAGGCATGAGGGAAAACAAAAAAATGATCAAAAGAAAACAAAACATAGTCACAAGATAATAATAAAAACTACATCCAATGGCACTACTATAACCAATGAAAATGAAGAAGAATACAAGGTGATTACTAGAGAGAAGTGAAAAAACCATGCTGGAGATAAAATATAGGACAAGGTGATCCAGAAGATAGAAAATCACCCACAACACACTTGATTGAATCATAGGGTTTGGTAGTGGTTCCTGTATAAAGAATGAGAGAGATTATATATGCACAGTGCGATAAAAAATAGTGTACCTAATAGATTCATTTCATGAATCCCTAATTCATAGTATTATTCTAATGACTTATATATACACCAAAAGGAAACACCTAGGGATAAATTACTTCTGATTGAAATTTTCATGACATGTAAAAATTTCATGGCTTATAATATTTCATGCTCTGAACCATTTTCATGGAATCTTCCTAGAAAAAAATTCATGTAAATAATCATATGATCGGTGTTAATATTTCATTTAAGATGTGTCCAGCCCAGGTCCTACAGATGCTCCCAAAATGACTCGGAATCCCTCCAAACCCAAGAAAAAATTTATTAAAATTAAAGGATGTGTAAATTTTTACCTGTTATGTTATCAATTATATGAATTCCTTACCAGGTTTAAGGATTAAGTGTTGGATAGATACCATGGAATTATTTTAAGAACTATTATCAAAGAGTTCAGTGGGGGTCATGCAGAAACTCTGAGGTAGGTTTCAACTTGCAATCACCATCCTTAGAAAATGGTGTAAAGTTAAAATAGGGGAAATAATATTTTATTGCATCCAATATAAATAAAAATTTTATAATAATGGACCTTGGGGGTACAAAAATAATGTTAATTAGATTACAAATTCATTAATATTTTCAATTGGGGGTTTTAACGAAGTCAGTTTTTAGTGGGATAAGGTTTATGGGAAGATTGAGGATTCTTTTTTCACATTGAGCAGGGATATTTCAAACAAAATTCAAAAAATAAAATTTCACTAGAATAACCCTATAAATAAATCATAAAAATATACTAATATTAAGAAATTTTAATTTAGGGAAAAACTAAAATTAATATCTATTTGCTTATTGACTATTCAAATTCCTAGTTTCAAGGTATTTATTGAATAAAATATAGAAAAGAATAAAATATTCTTGATTAATGAGTATAAAAATGTGATATAGAAACGATTGAGATATTTTAAAGGGTGGAAAGGGTCACTAAATAGTCCCTTTGAAAAGTATGTGAAAGAAAAATCAGGGCACATAACAAGAATACAAAACATAAATGGCTGTTGAAAGGTTATATTATAATAAATGCAATAGAAAAAAAGTATCAAAACATAAAAAATCAACACTGATATGTGGATTAATTCTAAATATATTCAATAAGGATATTTTAGCATCATAACATCAAATTCCATCCACCCTTTTTCACTAGAACGACACTGATAGTGATAGGAAATGGAAAATAAAAACCTAAGAATAATAAATCAAACAAAATTATTTTAAGAACCATACTAAAAAGAATGTGAGGATGTAATAAAATGTTAAACAATAAAAATAAAAATTAGAGTAATAAATTTTAAATTTGTTATCAATTTCCAAAAATCATTTAAATATACAAACCTAAAGATATATATAAATGTAGTGTATCATGATTTGGTTTGAAACGACATTGTATATTTACCTTAAAAACAATAAAAACCTATAAAAATAAGCTAAAATAAAATAGAATTGTATTTATTATAAACAAATCATAGTATTATATAATTTATAAAAAAATTATCTTGGTTATTACCTTAACAAACAACGCAAATGGAATGCTTTCCAAATCAAGTAATATTATTCTAATCACTAATATTATAGATGTTTAGAATGATAATCATTGAATGGTTTGTATAAAAATTCCTACATCAATGGGTATAATCATCATGGTAACATAAATATTATAATTAAAAACACACAATAAGAATTATACAAATACATCCGTAATTAAGATTATAAATCACCCATACTTCCAGATTTTTGATATACGTAATAAGTAGCAATATATATAAGGCATAATTGTAAGATTTTTTTAACTAAAATAATTACAAATCTTTTGAAGATAATTTAGGTTTAGTAAGGTAATGTATTAAAATATTACTAGATACCAATCACACTGGTTGAAATTTAATAGAAAATGTAATAAATAAAAAATGTTCTACTTTAGTAAATAATTACATTAAGTTTAATTTCAAACCCAAGATAAAAATAAAAGAGATTAATTATCATAGTTTATGTAATTACATTTATATGGTGTTTCTAACTTAAAATTCCAAAACCACATTCACATATTGTAATAAAAAGTTTCAATTCTTCACTATATAATTATTGACCTCTAATATGAGGGTTTAAAATAACAAATATATGATTTGATAAATAATAATTCAATGATAATATTATGTATTATATTAAAAATCATAATGTCTCATTATTTTCTAGAATATTAATGGACATCATATAAACCTAGAAAATCATATGTTTAATAAATATCAAATAGAACAAAGTGTTTTATTAGTTATGAAAAACATTTTAACATCTACATTCAATGTGTGACTAAAAACACTATTTTTTTAGTTTCTCACAAAACCCATTTAACATAATGATTAAAATTTTAAAATCCATGACTATCATAACACCTCTTAAGGAAACCCTAGAAAAACTAGACTAGTGAAAAAATAAAATTATTTTTTCTATGAAAAATGATTGAATTTAGTTATGCTAAAATCATTTTAATATTTTTAAAATATAAACATTATAATTCTGATGATAGAAACATTGTATCACATAACAATGAAAATACAGTTAAACCCAATTCTGAATTCAGTTATCATAATAATTTTCAATTTAATATTATAACAATTAATTTACATTATAATGAAAATTGAACAAAATAAAAAAATAACAATGATATTTTTTGATGCCCAGTATCCAGAACCTGACTAAGAAAAACAATTTCATAAACACAAATTATATGTCTTCATATATTATTTTCATGACTATTCATTATTTTGAACTTCCTTCTTTATGTGTGATATATTCATGATGGAAGAATATTTCTTATTGTAACATAGCACTAGAAATATTAAACCAAGATAAGTAAAAATTAAATTCATAACATAGAACATCTTAAATATTTTTTAATAGAAATTTCATGAGAACATGAATTTAAATTAAATTTAAAAGTTTAATAAATATGATTTAAATAGAAATATAAAAATAATAATAGAATCAAATGTGGATAAACGAAGGGAAAAAATCTCAAAGTGGTACCAATGATTCAGTAAGATTAAAAGCTTCAAATATTAGAAGATTTGAATTTAGATGAACTAATGATAAGAAATAATATAATGGAGAGGTGATAGGGTATAAAAGCCCCTTTGGTTAAATCAATGAACCAATAAAATATGGTTTTCTTCCTCCTACAATTATGGTATTTAGAAATTCACCATCAGCATAGTATATTGATATACCTTCCTTCACACTAGATTCAATCATCTAGCAATCACCCTTACCACCCCATTATCAAACTCCAATTTTTATTTATATCACCACCCGTGAAAATATAATCTATAAATTAAATGTATCAAAAACCATAATTAATAGAAAATATTTTAAAAATATTAAAAATATTGGTTTAATCTGACAAAAGTTTAGGGTATAGTGACATGTACCTATTTAATTATAAATTATAGAAAGAACTTGGAAATTTTAATAATAATAAATTGAATCATTACTTGGAAAATAACCCCTTAAATAGTTCACTAAATTCCATAATTTTTTTTTTCATTTTTTAGTCTCCTAATTTTCACCTTTTAAGTAATCAAACATGAAATAGAAGTATTGGATGACAGACACAGATCTACACCATATCCTATAATCAATTTTTAAAACTAGAATTGAAATTAACCAACAAAGTTATGTGACTTCCTCCATCAAAATCCTTTAGAGAAAATAAATTTTTTCAACCTTGAGTAGAAACAACATCCATCCGTGAAACCCAATTTTCCACTATGCTCTTCCACATGCTCAATTCCAATCAAATATGACATAGAGGATTAATAAAAATTAGGTAGGGACATTTGGATATAACCCATATAAATCTAGATATAAAGAAAAAAACTAATTTAGGGAACAAATATGACAATGATGGATTGAAATTCCCACCACCACCTAAATTAATCCAACTCCCATTATTAGAATTGGGATAATAGACCAAATCATCACCCAAAGAGAAGCACTAATGATATATTTTCAATAAAAAACAACCATAACTAATCAATGACATGAAAAGATAATATATGCATTAAGAAGATCAAATTTCTATGGTATCCATTAAGGGGGTGAATCAGTTCTCTATTTTTTTAAAATACATATAATCCCTTCTTCTTATTATATAGTGATCTCACCAGTCAAACAAATAAGATAAAAAATTGAACATAAAATGTTTTTTAACATAGTTCACCTCCATATGGATGACTAAATCCATAGTGTATAGTGATTATTATCCCATTAACACATAGTTATTCTGTTATTTTTAATTATAGATACAGAGAATAGTATGATCATGAACCTTTTATAGAATTCTAACACTAACCAGTGAAGTATTATTCTTATTAATTGGAAATCACATAATAACACTTAAGATAGATTGGATCTAAATACAAGTTATTATTTTCTAAACTAGGATGAACCTTATTATTATTCTCACAAAAATATTCAAGGGATACTCTCAATACTCACAATATCTTAAAGTAGTTCAATAAACACTCTTTATATTTTACAATACTTTTTATTTTCACTTTAAAATTTCATGAAGATTAATTCGACATTGAACCGAAGAAATATTCCTTCATTTTTGGAAGTAAGAATATATTATTCAAATATATTTGAGTAAATTCATGATCCTTATTTCAATTATACTTAAGATGTGGATTTTAAAACATCACATGATATTTTAATTCTATTATAAAAAATCATTAAAAAATCCCACAATATTAAAATTCATTTAAATTAACCACATGTTCAAGAGTGAATGTACTATGTATGGCATTATGGTATGAGAAAAAATGATATTATCCTTTAAATTATCACCTTAAGTTTGAAATTTTTAATCAATAATAATCACTATTATTTTTTATTTCATCATTATGTTGAATCTATATATCTTAGCTTTAGAATCGTCATATTTTATTTCCTTCTTCAGAGATAAAATATATAAACTCCTATTTTTGATAAAGTAGAACATTCAAAAAAATGAGTGTTGATGCCATATTATGTTGTAGTAAGTCCTATAAAAAAACATCTCAGGTGACTTTTATTTCATATGAATCTATTATCTATGTTTCATAGACTTTGGAAGTATTATAGTTTTATGCCTTGGTAATGTTTTGGTCATCTTGGTATTTCCTATGACTTGTGAATTCTTATAGTTTTGTCTTATAATGTCATGTGAATGGTAATGAAGTCATATGATTTTCCTATAAATCCATAAAAAATATTTGATGTTTTACAGTATTATTTTAAGTCATAAGATTTCAATACTTATCTAATTTTATAGATTTAAACATCAAATTCAAAACATCATGAAATGAATTCAAGGTTCTTTCCAGGAAACTCCATCCTTTTCAAACCTTCATTGAAGAGTTTATATTAACTAAATAAAATATCATTCATATATGGAACACCTTGTTTGATTTTTACACATTATTTAACAACTATATTATCAAGAATGACATCTAATTCCAACTTCCCCATTAGTTGGAAACTTCCAACTTCCATAAAATGTTATAGAGCACACATCCATTTTTTAGTACAATTAATTGATATGAATAAAAATGAATAAATAATCACATTAAATTATAATTTACAAAAGATAAAACATCATCCTCTAGCGGGTTTCACAATCTCCCCCTTTGGATTTGTCAACAACACTGCACATATAAACTTCCCCCACCTTATTGGAAATAAAACCAAAGGGAACATGAGATCAGGGAAAACTCCAATTTTATCAATGAAAGAAGTCAGGAAAAAATAATCTCTACATTTAAATAATCTAGTTATTTATATAAAATAATTTTTATTAAATTAGTAACCAATGTTGTTCTTAAGGAAACTTCACCTCAAACCGTTGAATCTTTCATATCATTTGAGAGAATAACATAAAACTAATTATGTTGATTTATTTATTATGAAAATAAATAGAAAAATAAAAAAACTCATTTTAAAGTTAACAAAATATCCCTATATAAATAATATCTCATAAATAAGAACAAATTTAAGTATAAGATGTAACTCAAGAACTCTATACCTTAGAGTTGGACTTGGTGTTGCTTTCCCATTTACAACCATAATATATAAAATTGTTATGCTCTGAGATTATTTTTCAAGATATCATTAACTTTTTCCTTAGAAAAAAAACATATAGCTGAAAAATAATATCATGCACCTTAACCTTTAAGAAGTGATTTTTTGTATTCAAATGTTTTTTGGAATGGATGAAAAAACTTGAATTTTGCATTGATTTCTGGCACTTTGATTATCAATGTTATTAGTCAGTGGGTAAGTGGTATGAACATCCAAATCAACAAGATAGGTATTTATACACATCATTTTAGTGGATAAATATGATGTAACTACATATTATAACTCATTTTAGCTCAATGTGAATGAAGTTCACTTCATTGAGTGTCCAAACACACATTTATCACTTACAAAAAAAATATTACACCTAAAGTGGAAATTATATTTTCCAAAAAACATGACCAATAAACATCTAAAAAACCATTTAGATTTATATCCCCTTATTTATTATATATAATAAAAATGTTGTAAGTATTATAAATATATCATAGAATTATTTTCCTCATAATTATGTGATATTCCATCATATTATACTGAAACTTGGTACAATGTGTGAAAAAGAAAATTATATTTTAACTTGATGTAGTTAGAAAGAAGTGACTTATAGTATGATATATAAATTAAATTCATTCATTGATTTTCATTCATCATCCTTACTTATATTTTTCCCAGTTTATAGAAGTAGATACTCCTCTTGCTTCCACAATTCCAGACCTCTTCAACATCTCTTCAACGTATTTTCTTGTGAAATGAAGATATGATCAAAAAATTGTTTAATTTTTAATCCTAATATGAACTTTAGTTCCACAGAAAATGATATCCCAAATATCTTATTCATTTGA
Source organism: Viscum album (assembly GCA_963277665.1). Taxonomy (NCBI): domain Eukaryota; kingdom Viridiplantae; phylum Streptophyta; class Magnoliopsida; order Santalales; family Viscaceae; genus Viscum; species Viscum album. The sequence goes on from OY728166.1 coordinate 1,319,813,587, forward strand.
GTAATAAAAACATCACACTTATTCTCCATCACTAGTAAAATTGAAATCATTAGCATACACAATCACAATGAGTGATATAGTGTTGATTTTGTTTATGTATAGATTTTTTCCACCTAAAAATTATTTAGATTTATGATTCTAAAATACTCATAAATATTGATTTATGAATATCATAGAGGTGTATTAAATATTTTAGGAACATATTTAATTTAAAAACTCTATTTTCATCATTTTCAAACTGAAATTCCCTTAGTTATTTTATGTCAACATTCTCATTTACTTCACCATTCAAAAATGATGACTTTATAACCATAATTTTTTTTTGAAATTTCATTAGGTGGAAATAGAAAGAAAAATTATGATAGTATCAAGTATATCTATTAGAGTAAATGTATCATCAGGATCAATTCCCTTTACTTGTGAATATGCCTTACAAATATGATTGAATTTATTTATTACAACACTTCCAACATCATTAATTTTATTTATGAATGGCCATTTTGTTACAATAATATTTTTATCATTAGGTATTAAAACTAGTTCCCATGTATAATTATTTTCTATTTAATATATCTCTTCATAAACAAAAAGGATCCACTTTTTTACTTAAAATATTCTTCAACGGTTTTGGTGTCAACCTTGGAAGGAAACCAAGTGTGACCAGTTACCATGATTTGTTTTGTGTTAAAGCACAAATATTTTGATCATGAATTATATTTTTAGTTTGTACATGAATTATTTGTCTTAACCTATACCTTTTGTGTTTTTTTTTCTTTCATAATCATTAGTTTGTGTAGAATATTCATCATCTTCCTAAGGCAGTGCAATTTCTAATTCAACTTTTGTTGACTCAGTATCAACAACATCATCCTAATTGTCTATCATGATATATTTATGGATATATTATTTATTTTTTAAGGTAATAACATAATCACAATTAATGTTTTTCTCTATGTTTTTTTATAACACTATATGAAACTTCCATTTGGTCTGTAACCAAGGAATATTTCTTCATTAACCATAACATCAAATTTACTTCTAATTATTCCCTTACATTTGATCAAAAAAGAATGATGAAATACTATAACATGTTTTACACTTGTTTTCTTCTCAAGACACATTTAATAAGGAGACATTTCAGAGTTAATCCTTATAAAGCATATATTTTTAATCATTCCAATAGTTTTTATTTCATATATCTAGAATGATGTTGATGTTCCATTCTCATTAAACATTCATCTAGTCATGTCAAAAAATATTTAATTATTTCTTTCAATAACCCCATTTTGTTTAGGTGTGTTTAAGGAACTAAAAAAATTTATGATTCCATGTTTATACAGATATTATGGGAATTCTCTATTGAAATATTCCATAAAATTATCTGATCTCAACTTTTTTAATGATAAAATAGTATATTTTTTTAGCCACCCTCTTAAAGATTTTAAATATTCCTAATTCATGACACATGTGGGATATAAACGTAATACATGTCAATCATGTAAAATTATCAATTAAAGTGATGAAATTCCTATCTATAATTAGTGAATTATTCAACATTGTCCAACATTAATTATTTTGTACGAGTTATAATGGTTCCTCTATTTTATTATCAACTCATTTTTGAATTTTTTTCATCATATTAGCTTTATTGAAGGCCATTAAAAAATAAAGGTTTCTTATTTTTTTTATAAGTAAGTTTCGCATAGATTCTTATTTGATCAACTTCCGCATTTTCATTTTTCCAATATGACCTAATATTTAATTCCATATACTATTTTTAGCTAATAAACTCATTTACAAATTTTATTTTTCTCCTCCAAAGTGAAATAAATTCCATTGAGTTATAACCCCCTTTGAGATAACCTCTTCACATTATATTCTCTTTCAAATACTTCAATTTATTTTATAAAAATGGGTTAATTGTAATTTTAACAATTTTTTTATACACTTAGTTGGTTATACATTATGCCATAAAAAATATGACATTTCTATGAAAGAATAGGTTCTTCCCAAGTATCCATAGTCTAATGATTCTCTGTTTTTATTACATTAATAGAATCTTCTACAATATGTGATTTTTAACTTAGATTCTAAACCTTCCCTATTTTTTAATGATTATTATATTATGTTGGTGTAAATGTAACATAGAAAATTGAAATATTTACATATTAGCTAAATTTTCTACATGTTTCTTACAAGAATTCAATGTGTTTTTCAATATTAATGTTTTTTCTAGGCTGTTAATACTTGAAATTGGATACCTAAATTATTATTATTATGTTTTTGTTGATGTAAAACCTTGATGTATTCTACTTAATTAGACCATGAAGAAATATATCATACCATAAGTTATTATATTTATGAACATGCACATCATAACAATAATAAAAAACCTAAAACCTTATCATATCGTAGAAAATTTTTTTCTATAAAAATTTTATATTTTATCAATTTTAGGCATGTATGAGTTATTTTATTCAAAGAATATTATGTAATTATTATTTTTATATCTGAGTCCAGTAGAGTAAATTTATCATAATTTTTACCTTTTCAGATATAAGTAGATTATTACATTTATTTTTCTTTTTTAGAAAAAATATTTTTATTTTACCTTGTAACTAGAGAAATCAGGACTTGCTTGTTTAAATGGTTATCAAATGGAGTTCTAATTTAATTCTCAATGACTTGAATATCAGAATATATAGATTTACACTAGTTGGAATATTCACCTTTGAACCCAAAATCATTTTTATTGATTCATTTTTATTTCTCTTCTTTATTTTCAATCTCAATGATGCTTTTCTTAAATCTATCAACCTTCCTATCCGGAAGTATAATAATATAGGACATATAATCAATAATATTATTCTTCTATACATTATAAAATTTAAATTTTATAACTTATTCAACAAGATTATCTTTCTCATTTAGAACATGTTCTAGTTCTTTAGAATTCTTCTTAATATAAGTATTTACATTTTTCAATATTTTAATTTATTTGAGAAAAATCTTAATTTCCATCTATATAGTATATGCTTTAGAAAAATAACCTTATTCAATAGAATATTAATTATCTATGTGTAAATTATCATTTGATTAATTATTTTTTGTATTTCTTATTCAATGAGAACATTTTGAGAATGTTCGGAAAGTTTAACTTCATCATCATTATAGTTATCACTATCAAAAACCCATTCTTCAAAAGACATGAAACTCCTAAAATATTTTGGAGAGATTTTATTGTTCTCTTTCATATGTGATTGAATTATTTTATGTGATATTTATTTGTAAGAATAAACCATTTTAGTTTCTTCATCATTATTTTTATCATTGAATTTCATAGGGTAGATGGTAGATAAGTGGCCACTTTCCCACAATTGAAGCATTTTAAATGAAACTTTCCTTTGTACTTAACTCTTACCCCTAGTAAATATTATTTAAATAAGAGAAAATGTCTCAGTATAATCTTCCATATTTTCTTTATCCATCTAAATAGTTTTTTTCATCATAATTATTCAACTTATTGAGATATTTGAATGAAATATATTTATATTTATTTCATTTATTTTTAATAGAATGAACTCTTCTTATTTCTTAGGTTATGATAGTTTTATGAGACTCATCAATAGTGTACTCATTATGATCTCTATATCATAATGATGAGACATTAGACAAAAACTTGGCATGGGTAATACTAATATTCTTCTAAACCATAGTATATTCATCAATTTGTACTCTAAACCCTATGATAAATCTTAAAAAAATATTAACTCATGTGAAAAAATCATTACTAGATTCATGTTCTTACATTCAAACACTTTCAAACTTTTGTTTGTTAAGTTTTATTTTTAAATCCATGACGTTTTTTCCCTTCATAGATGCTATGGTATTTCTGATAAACTTCATTGGAATTATTTCATCCCATTATATTTATTGATTATTTATGATATCAAGAAGTGAGCATAGAATTTATAGACTTTCCATCATTGTTAAAATTCCTCTTACCAATTAGAGACCATGTAGAAATCTCCTTCGAGATAGTGAAACCTTGAAAATTGGCATCAAGAACATCCCATCCCTGAAATAAAAAATAACGAATCATTCAGTCTTTTCATAAATGAATATCATTTCCATCAACAGTTGGAAATCCTATTTTATTGACCAATTTTTGGTGTTAAATGGAAGATCAAAAATATATCTTCAAGGAATAACCTAGATCTTATAATAATTTAAGAGTATTAAACATGTATGGAAGGAACTGAGAGGGAGTGAATTAGTTCCTTATATTTATTTTTCATCAAACCTAAAATCCTTTATACTTATTCAATAGTGATCTCACCAATAAAACAAAGATGATAATAAATTGAACACAATATATTTTTCAACGTGTTTTACCTCCCTAAGGATGACTATATCATCAATTTATGGTGTTTTATTATCCCACCACATAAATCTATTGTAATATTATCATTGATTGATACAAAATATGTTATGATCTTTTACATTGTATAGAATATCGACACAAAACTGTGAGGTATATTACTTACTGAATAGAAAAAAATAAAACCATCAAAGATAGATCAATTGTGAGGTTCATGAGTTAATGTTTTCTTGAATGGGATATGTTTTATACTTCTCACTAGAGTATTTAATGGCTTCCCTCATTCATCTAAAGTGATTCCAAGAATTCAATCGAGCACTATCTCGTTTTCCTGCTTTTTTATCTTCACCTACAAATTCCATGAATGAAATTTCTACTTTGAACTTGAGAAATCATCCCTCAGTGAAACTATCTCATTCAAACTTATTTGAATCAATTTAATTATCTTATTTTAATTCACCTTAAGACTTTACTTTTAAAATATATCACAATATTTTAATATTTTGATCTCAAATATTCCACTAATCTCCCAATATTTTAATTCTTTTAAATTAGCCACATTTGGAAGATTACATGTTCTATGATGTGGAACCGTAGTATATAATGTATATATCTTCTCTTTCATGATATAAAATTTAGTTTGATGTTATTCACTCATTATTAATCAAAATGTTTTTATTTCATCGTTTCGTTGAACCCGTAATGGTCATATTTGTAATCATTAGATATGATTACTTTTTTCACTAATTAAATCAAGAAAAATCACATTTTCACACACTAATAGCCTTTATTATTTATAAAATTTTAATCCATGTGGTGTACCAAAATATCTTATAGAAATAATTTTATATGATTTTGATTTCATAAAATGAAACTATCTCTATTTTGTAATATTTTGGAAGTCTTATGGTTACATTCATTTGAAATTTTTAGTCAATTTTGTATTTAGTATGACTTGTGATGTTATGTGGTTTATATTCTGATGTCATGTGAAATGAAATGAGGTCTTGATATTTTATTCTGAATCCATATGAAATATCATAATTGTTATTAGGTTGCGAAAATTATTCCAATTTCAATACTTATCTAAATTATTACTTTAAAAATGATATTCAAAACATTAATAAATTAATTCATGGATATTTCAATAAAAATCCAACATTTTAAGACATTATCTAAGAGATTATTACAAATAAATATAACATCCTTCATATGTAGAACACCTTTTATGGTTTCTCCACATTCTTTAATAGATTTAGAATCAATTATGACTTCAAATTCAAAATTTCCCATTACATAGAAACTTACGACTTCCATTGAATCTTGTAGGTCAAAATTCCACATACCCAATAAATGTTTTTAACATGATGGAAATTGCATCATTTGTTGCATTAAATTAGCATGAAAAATAAATACAACATCATCCTCTAGAGGGTTCAACAACACAAAAGAAAACATAAAACTGATCCAAATCAAGAAGACCCTACCATATTTGAGCCATCACCTAAACAAAACCTAAATACCATTGACGTATCCAAAAGAAATGAAGAAATGTATAGATCAACTAAATCACCATCAAATGATAATTAACCATGGAATATGTAATAAGGAGTATAGGTATGGACCATAGGGGATCATTATTTTCTTGTGAGGGATGGATAGTTGAGATTCATTCTAGGGTTTCTGGCTGAGGTTATAATTCAATTTATGAAATGAACATAATTTTATTTTTATTTTATATATAAATTAATATACCATATATTATATTTTAACAAAAAAATATTTAACTATTTATTATTTATATAACAACACACATACAATATATGTTGTTATATAATGTAAAGATTATATAATTAAAACATGTAATATATATATATGTTGATGAATATAATTTTTAATGACATGAATATTTTTACATGTTATTGAATATAAATTTTATCAGTACATATATAGGTATGTTACTGATATAATATTATTTAAAATACTTTATCTTGTAGTGTAAATACCAAGAAAAATCTTCATGAGGTGAGGTGTGTGCCCAAACGTAAAAAAGTCCTAATTTCATTAGGATTCATTAGTCAAAATGTGTTTTTCATTAGATTAGTGATTGTCAACCTACAAATAACTAAGATTTGGATTGCAATAATGGGATTAAACCTTGATAATTTACTATATATATTAAATGGTAAGACTCACACTTGGATGTTAGATGCCACTATTTCATGAGAACTGATAACAATATGTTATGACCTGTAGGACTTGTTCATGTTAGTGATATGGGCTTAAAAATAATAATAAACAAGGCCTATTAATCATATTACACTAAATAATATAAACTTTATGAAAATTATATCATTAGTAAAACAAACCTAGGTTTAAATGATCAAGATTCAAAATAAACATCCCACTAGAGTATGTATAATTTGACTTGTGGGGTCCCTCCATGACTACCTCTCATAGTGAAGGACACTAATTTGTAACTTTTATAAATGATTACTTCATCATGGAACGAATCTACATTAATTAAATGTAAATCTAACACAATTTACATATTTAAAAATAAGAAAGGCATTGTTGAATATGAAACTGTTAGAAAATTACAGTCCCTTAGAACTTATGAAGGATTAAAATATATTCCTATTGATTTTTTCTATTTCCTAAAATCCAAAGTAATTCCTAGATAATAACTTACAAAGATACTCCCAAAAAATGGGGTAATTTAAAAACTTAATATGATTATACTAGAAAGAGTAAGTAGTGTGTTATGATACTCTATTTTACTTAAAAATGTTTCAGATGAAGAAATCACTACAATAACATATTAATCAGGTTTGGCTAGACCAACAACGACCATGTCGTTTTCATATAGATACTCAAAGAAATTCCATTTTCTAATGATTCCCAGTCGGATTAACCCATACAAAACCTGTATAATAATCATAACTTGAAAAAAATGCATGTTTCTATTTATTAATCATTAATTTGAAATATTAAATACTTAATGTTGTATTATTTAAAAAATAATAATTATAATATTACTTAGTTGGGCTTAGTGAGTTGGGTAACATGTCACTTATTAAATCCTAAAATCAACCTTATTATGAATATAGATTTTAAATTTAGGAATTATTAATAATCAAGACTAAAACATTAGTCCCTAATTGTCCTTTATTTGGGTCAGGCCTATCGATCTGGGTGGGTCCCTTAACCTATAAGATCATGGATTTCCTTTAACCATTCATGCCATGTCGAGATATGAGAAATTTTATCGATGTTTGTTACTATGGTAGTTGTAGTCAAAGATTTATGAAGACTATCTCACACTCAAAGTTCATGATCATAATATTTTTGATTGAAGCATTTTTTTAATTAAGGATAGAGTTTACTAGTGTTATTTATGTTGGGATATTCCATAGATTTGAGTTTTTTACACTAATGAGGGATTCAATTGAAGTACTATTGATAATTTAGTGATGTGGGAATGTTATAGTGGTGTTGTTTACTAGAGTTATTGAATATAAGATATTTGAAGAAGGGTAATATGTACTTTAGAGTTGAAGAAAAATTCTTTTATACATTTAAACTAATGATATTGGTGGTTCTTTGTTGTAACACCACAAGATTTTGGAATTTATTTTTCTCTAATTTAATACTATTTTAATATCTTTTTATACACAAAATACTGTAATAAAACAAAAAATGGTGACACTTAAAAATAATATTATAAAATCCTAATTTTAGAATATATCTATTAAATTAGAGTTATAAAATGAATGAACTTTGTAATGAAATATTTGAAAAAAAGAAAAGAAATTCCATTGGGTAGAGGAACTCTTTCTTATGAAGCTCATTTATTCGACCCTGGAAAGGATGTAGCTTGACTTGGGTTTACCCTAGGCCAATCTAAAGCTAAAATCTAAAAATTATGGTATGAGTGAAATTTTATGTGATATAAATTCAAGCTCATTAATGTTTCCATGAGATCTATGCAAGAAAACTCACCACCTTTGATTGCCGCCAAAGCATACCATATGAACAGTTCTTATAAAAAGATCTATAGGGGTTATGTAACATTAAATTGGAATGATTTATACATATAATTATTAGTTTAATAGGTAATTTATCACATTTATTTTATATATTTAACATTTTTATTTTAATTTAAAATAAATTTTATTTACTAAAGAATTAATATAATTAACATGATCATTTTATTCTTAAAAATGTAGTTTTAAAAATATAATATTTTTATAGACTTTATTTTAAGAAACTATATATATAATTTAAAGGACATATTATTGATCTGAATAATATATTAACACCAATATAATTAATAATTTATATTAAATAGTAGTGAGAACATTTCTAATTTAAAAAAAAAATATTATTTTCCTATGAAAAAAAATTTCATAATATTTTTATTTAAAAGTTAAATTTAGAATTTCTATTTTACCAGAATAAATTAATTTTTTATTTATAAAAACATTAACATCCAATGATGAGTATTTTGGATTTGTTTAAAATAGTTGATTTTTTGGTGAACAGTGAAGATGTAGTTTTTACTAAAACTATAGTGTTTATTACTATATCAAGAAGTAAATATAACATAAAAATTTATACAAAAATCTGAAATAAATATTTATGGAGTAAAATTATGCAATTAAATAGTTTTACATCCTGAATTTAGTAACCTAGAGTTGATAGTTATTTCACAACACTTTTATAAAATACAAGGGATCTCATCTCAAATGTTTGAATAGTTTATTAATCTTATGAGACTAGATACATACATGATTCCAATTATTACATCAAAAAACAAGTTATATAACATTAATTTTTTATAACATTATTATTTTTTCTAGTCAATATTGTATATAATTCATAGATCCCTTAATTGTATCCTATTGGAAGGAAAAAATAATAAAGTGTGAGCTCAAATGCTCAGTATGTTAATGCATACAATATAAGCTGTCATAGCATAAAAAAATGAATAATTTGAAAGAGGTAAAAAATAATAAAATATTAGATATAGAATATATCATTCAAACGAGACTAGATTCATGGATGAAAAGAAATATAAATGATCACATAGATAAAAATTACTAGTTTTATAATGATAGAATTCATAATTATTGGAATCATAATATTGCGGTCAAGGACTTTTGATAAGACATAATATATAAATAGGTATGTTGTATGCCAAATACCTAAACTAGTTTATCTCATTAGACCTACAGATGAATTCAGGGGCTATTATGGGCTCAACTCGTCACATATTCAGTCTAATATATTCATCATATGAAACAAATTATTATAATTTCAATTCCTAATCAACATAAAAATTCATATTGAAAACCTAGTTATATAAAATATTAATATATCCCCCATTTAATACATATAATATCATGATCATAATTTATCCAAAGTAATATGGTAGATTGTATCAATTCATTATATCCCTTGTAAAGAAAAATATTCCTCAAAGGATGTTGACATAGATGAAAGTACTTTAAAAGGATCACATGAAGATTTCATGAGGGAAATAACCTTTTCATTTTAAAATCACTTATATTAAAAATTAGATATTTCAAAAATAATAATGGAAAATATTCATTGAATATAAAAATATAAACTTTTAAAATAACTTGCATCTAAAATAATAATCATGATGGTGGGAATAGTTGTTCCTTCGATAAATGTTAAAACCAAAATTCCACTCACACTTTCAGTAAAAGGTACCCCATTTGTAAAATGGGAAAATGATTCCTTTTATAATATTTTATATAAAGTAAAACAAGGGTAAAAATGAATCTAATAAATCAATATATATTATTAATAACATCCGAGAAAACATTTTAAAGAAAAAATGGGCATGTAAGAAAAATATTCTTGACCTAATTGAAAAACAAAATAGTTTTCCCTTAAAAAATGCATTTAGTCCTTTGAGTACCAAATAAGGTAAAAATATAAATAATAATCGAAAAACCTATTAATATAAAAGGATAATAATATATATGTATTTATAGAAATATAATGTAATTACTCTAATGGAAACTTGAATAGAAATAATCCAACATAAGGATGTGATTGTGAAATAAAACCTTACCTATTGATAAACTTGACTCATTAGTAATTTTAACCTTATATATAATAAATTTAAATTCATTAAAATTACATAAAACACTTATATACTTATAATATCATATATTATCCACTTATAACATTTCAATTATGGTTTATTAACTTTTCTTTATTAAAATCATTATTTTCTAGTGTTAACAATTTCATTTTTCATATTGTTTTTGGTTTAGTAGATTTGGTCATTTTATATTGATCATGGTTCCATAATATATTTTTTTTAATCATGATATATATGTCATATATATTTATTATATATATAATTATAATCACCCTTGAAACATATACATGAAAAATGAATCGCATTGCTTCGTGGAGGTGGCGGTCTACATGTATGCACATGTGCCATTATAATATTTTAATGGTTGTAAGGCTAAGGATGTAAATGATATATTATATTTAAATAATAATAAAATAATCCTAAATATCATATATATTCATTATTCTCATCTTCATAACCATCATAATAATGTGTTGATTAAAAATGAATTACAATGCTACATGGAGAAATTATGTTATATGTACACACAAGTGATGTGTTCATGTTTTGTAGGATGGGAATGAGGTGGAAAATGGTTTTCACATAATCATAATAGCATGTAATTAAATATATTATACTGTATTCATTATTTTATGATGAATATAATTGATTTATAGGATTTAGAATACGAAATAAACTCAAAAGATCTGGTAATGATGATCACCACTTCATTGAGAGACTTCCTTTGGATTACACCTTAATCCTTATTGGGATGGAATTAAATAATATAAATTCAAAATATATTCAGCCAATAATAATTATAAACTTTATATGTAATTTTTACCATTATCTCCTACTTCCCATTCCCCAGTGACTAGTTTTAACCTTAACCAATGTAACAAAATTGTACTATTTTTACTATTAGTTATGAAAAACAATTATATTGAAACTATCATATTATATTAATTACACTTATTAAAATTATAGAATCCATTTTATAGTATTTAAATTATATAATTGGTGGAAATTCACATTAAAATGAGTGCCCAAAAAGCACAAAAACCCATTTTTAGAAATAATGAATTTCTAAGCATAAAACTGAATTCAATTTCATTTCTTTCCATGTAAAAAATATTATATAAATAGAAAAATATTTCATTAAATAAATATTTAATAAATATTCAATAAATTTCATTAAAATTATCAATAAATAGTTATTTTGGTAATTTATTAAGATAAAAATTCAAAGTTTACATAAAACAATTTTTATTTGAACAAAAACAACACTTAGATTTTAGAAAATGAGAACCATATATTTCTATGTTTAGAATTATTTTTTTATATCCATTATATTTCTTCTTAAATATATTTCTTTCCCTATAAAAATGATTTTATTGTCTTTTAATTTATCCATATATCATTATAATTGAAAAAAATAATAGTTTGTGTAAAATTAATATTTTTCATTATTCACCAAAAAATCAACTGTTTTTGAAAAAATGAAAAAGTTCCACCTTGACATAATTTAGGCATGCTGAATTAAAAAATGATTTTTTATAAAATTAAATTGATAAAATGTGTTAATTTATGATTTAATTAAATTATTCAATAAATTTATGTGTATTATAGTGTTGTTTCTTTAAGAAATAAAATCTTACTTATTATAATTTCAATCTCAAGTGTTATAGTCTTCCATTCTTTGGAAATTTCATCATTTAAATTTATAGAATTTCATGTCATGAATATATATGGGTATATTTCCAATATAAACACATTAAGTTCCAAAATTTACCTTTATATATTATCATTTCTTCAACATACATTTACCAATTGAGTTTTCTGACTCATAAACACTTGTTCTTTAGTGTCAAGAATCTAAATAGGCTCATAACATTATTATAAATTCAGTTACAATTCTATTTCCACAAAGGTAAAAACATGTGTTGGTTCTTGAATTTACTCCCTTCATAATGATATATGAAACACCTCATTATCTTTATATAGGCTATATGTAATTTTCAAATGGTAAACCATAACTCTTTTTCATTCCAAAATTTTAAAAGTCCTGATGTACCTAGGACTTATTTTCCCTTTATTATTTAATATTATAACCCCTTTACACAAAAATAAATTTAAGAAAATATGATATATCACTTGAAATTCAAAATCCTTCCTTTTTTTATCTACATAATTTTTTTATGCACATTGCGATACCGTAATATGATTTTTAATGGTCTTTATTTTCACTATTGTCTCTTTAACAAGATATGAACCTACAAGCTTCCATTCCCTAACTTTATCCCAAAAAGATGTAGTATGATACCTATTTCCATAAAATTCCTCATATTGTTCTATTTGAATATATGAATGGATTATATTATTATATGTGAATTCCACTAATGTTAAATATTGATCCCTTGTACCTTGAAAGTCAATCAATCCTGTCCTTAATATATATTCTAATATCTTAATAGTCCTTTCATACTACCCATCAATTTTAGCATGATAGGTGGTGCTCATATATAGCTCAATGTTAAGATCCTTTGGAACATTCTTCCAAAATTTAAATGAAAAACACATATCATAATCGAGTACAATTGAAAGAGGTGCACCAAGAATTCTCAAAATACCATTAATATAAAGTCTCACGAGGTTCCCAAGAATTATATCTTCAATTAGAGTGAGGGAATGCATGGAATTGGTCTGGAGATTAATAATAAACCACATTGAATCATTATTTATAAGAGTATTTGGAAATCCAATGATAAATTCTACAGTAATATCATCCCATTTACACATAGAAATAGGTAGAGGTTGCTTTACACTTTTAAGAAGTTTTATCTCATATATTATATATTTACAAACTAATAATTTGATATATAATATGCAATTTTCCATTTTATATTATCCCATAAAAAAGGTTCCTTCAAATCCTGACACAATTTGGTGTTACACAGGTGTATAGAAAAATTTGAGCAATGTGATAAATCTAATAATTTTCTATTTGTCTCAATCATAAATGGAACACATAAACTCTTATCAAATTTCAAAATACTGTCATCATAGATGGAGTCTACCAACTTCCCACCATTTACAGATTTGATATTCTTTGGAATATTCTTATCATCAAGCTGGAAATATTTATTTTATCTAATATGTATGGTTTTTAAATCAATTGGAATTGATGTCTTATTACACCTTATGTAAGAATTCCCATAACAAGTTTTCTAAATCCATGAATATTGGATCTTTGATACTCCTCATTTTATTCAAAACATCGCGATCTTTCTTAATCACACATCCTCCACATTATTTTCCTTCCCAAGGTTGTACTGTATTTAGAAATCATAATCTATAAGTAGTTCTAACTATCACCATTGACTTATATCAGATATTTATGTGAGAAGAAGTATTTAAAACTATTTTGATTCATATTTATTTTATATCTTTCATTTTTTTAAAGATGATTCTTTTCAACTCAATTCCATGGGTTATCTATTCATATTCATGAATATTTAATTACTATGATGCATAGGAAAAAACAATATCAAGATGTATAAGGACATATCCAAGTCCCTTTTTTGATGCATCACTATATATAAAAAATATATGCCTTATTAATGGTAAATTCAATATTGGTTTATTGACCAACCTCCTCTTTAATTCAATAAGACTTTCTTTATAATATTTTGAACCTATTAACTTGACCCATTTATGTGTAATCTTACTAAACAGATTATATAATCAAACAAAATCTTGAACAAGTCATTGATTATAACCTACTAGTACAATGAAACTATGTACCTCAGTTATATTCATTTTCTCTGAACATTTAATCATTATCTTTGTATTTTAAGGATCAACTGTCATTTCATTATTAGATACAACATGCCCAAGAAAATAAACTCCTAAGATCAAGAATTGACATTTTATAAATTTTCTATATAACTCATTTTCTATAAGAGTGTTAAAAATGATTCAAAAATTAATTTTATGTTCATCATTTCTTGGGAATATATTCCTTTTTTACTTGTAATCGAAGATTCCCAAAATGAAAGCCAATCTTTCAAAAATGTTGATCTCCTTGAAGATGATCAAATAAGTCATCAATTGGGATAGAGGATACTTTTTCTTTATAGTAATAGAATTTATTTTTCTATAATATATGAACAACCTCATAGATCCATATTTCTTCTTAACAAAATGAATAGGGGATCCCCGTGATAAAACACAAGGGAATATTATTCCCTTATCACACAACTCATGTAGTTGTTTCTTTAATTCTAGTAATTCCACTATTTCCATCATATTAGAAGACTTAGATATAGGTTTTTCATGAGGGAATACATAAATGAAAAAATAAACTTCACACTTATTTGGGTATCTAGGTAGTTTTGTATGAAACACATCAATGTATTCCGGTATAATAGGTATAACCTCTATTATAAGGATTCTCCTATCATTCATTGGTTGAGTATACTCTTATCCCACATGAATTTCATTAATGAGAACTATTAGAGGTGGATTCAAATGTGATTCACATAATTTAGTCTCCCCTATGAAGACAAGGGATTTTATATCTCTATAAAAAATCATCATCTCCCTCTCTACATAATAAACTTTCATGTTATAATTTGAAATTCATTCAATATGAATGATTATAAAAAATCTAACCAAATGTACAATAATAAAGTTTTCAAATAGGGAATGTCCATGTGTCGTAATGAGGACTGGATGACATATCTTTGTTTTAGTAAAATTTCCACTAGGAGTATTAATTAAAGACTCCCTACTAATATTACTATATAAATATATAATTTTTTTGACAAACATGGATGATATAAAAGAGTGTGAAGATCCGGAATCAAATAAAGCAGTTTCTAAATTTGAGTCCATGGTTAAAATTCCTACCAATGCATCATTAGAAACTTTAACCACTTGAAAATGGGTATATACCCACATATCTATACAAAACGTTTAAAAATGGTGGGTATAAGTTGTTTATTTTGAAATATACCCACTGTTTTGTTAAAACTTTGGGTATACCAACCCCGATTTGATGTTTTTATCGGGATCCCCCGACCGATTTGTCATTTCCTCCACTGTGTCTCCCCCAGGCCAAAACCTCTCCTCCTTCTCCACCCCTCCCTGACCTCGACCTCCCATTATCACCTCCACCACTCCGCCCCACCTCCCTTCCCCCACCTTCATGCCCCTGCCTCCATGTCCGCGTCTGCCTCCACCTCTGCGTCTACCTCTACATCTGCCTTTGCCTTTTCATTTTCCTCTGCCTCCGCGACTGCCTTCACCTATGCCTCCTCCCGACATCTACCTCCAGGCCTCCAATGGTATTACTATTCTACTCACCCTTTCCTTTTTTCATTTCTTTTAATCCATGTTATTGAAATAAAAAATTTAGGTGAATCCCATTAGAGCATGGTGAAATTCATCATGGATTAAGGGCCTATCTATTTTATTGTATAAAGGATGATGTTGTTGGTATCTTGTAAACCATTTTTCTATATTTTCATGGAATGTGACCAATTTTTTTGTGTCTTAGGTTTTTTTATATTTTAGGGTGAAATTTAAAGATACTCTATTGTAGTTATTTGGTACTTTAGGCTTGAATAATTATGGGTTAATTTTTTGGAAATTGATTTCATTGGTTTCTCTTAGGTATTATTTATTCTTTGATTTTAGTTATTATATAATTGAGTTTATTTAGTGATAGAATTTGTTTTTTTAAATTTTAGGTGATTCTTTAAGGTTGTTTGGAGTGTCAAATATCACCCATGTTCCGGGTATGTGATCTAATTTTTTTTATGAAAAATGCGTAGGACACATTATGACTCACTAGGATTAGTTAGGTGATTATTTAGTATTATTCATGTATCTTGATAATGGTTTGAAAATGATATTATATATATGTCAAAGGGTTATATTTATTGTTAGAAAACCATGATATAGATTGATATTCATTTGCATTAATTAATAATATATTATATATTCTCTAAAATAGAGTATTGTGTGTGAGATAATTTCCCTGACTTGAAGGAGCTTTTTAATATAGATATTTTATCAAAAATCTTTTTGTAAATGAAGTTACCAATTTTCCATTTTTATCTTTTATTTTGTTTCCTATAAACCAATGTATTCTAAAATATGAGTTGTAACACTTTATTAAAATAGTGATTGAAGAAGTTGGTTTCAAAAAATTATTTTAGGTCATGGGAACTTATAACCTCAAAATTAATTTACTTACATGTTCTATAAGAGATACATTTTTTCATAAAGATGAAGTCTTAAATTAATGAAATAGTTATTTGAAATATATTAGTGTAGATTAACATTTATGACCAACCCATTAATGATAAATAATACCATAAAACCTTGTACTTATAGTTATTGGAAATGTTTTGATACTTTATACCAAACAAAACAACTGATCTGTAGTTTATGCCTCATTTGTGTTGTCTATACCATGTATGATATTCTTGTGCATGAAATGCCTATTTCTTTGTTTGAAATATCCATAGTATTTCCTGAGGATTTGAATTATAATAATCATTCTTCATTTATATTGAGATTATCATGTTGTATTTTAGTATTATTATATTTTATTTATGGATAGTATAGTTGATTTTTCATTTTTACACATCATGGTTATTATTATCATATTAGTATGGTGTTATAACAGTGCATAGTGAGCATGTTCAATATAATTTAATTTTAGATTATGTTTATTTAATTTATCATGGACCCATTATACTATTTTTTTATAGGTTACGTTTACATATTTGACACAGAACACGACTATTGTTATAATGTGAAGAATTTTTATTATTTTATATAGATCACATTTTTGGGGTTTTTATTTAGGTTGATTCTTGATGTTTAGGGATCTTGGATACTTTTGAGGCTAGTTCTATCTACCACCATCAAGGGTATTGGGTTCTTTACGGGTTTCGGTATGTTGTGTTTCATTTCAATTCTTTTCATTTTTTTTAATTTAGGGGTTTTGGGGTTTTGAATTTTCGCTGTTTTTCTAGAGTATTTTTGACCTCGGTGTGGTGATTTTGGGTTGCCTCTATCAAAGGATACTTTAACATGTATTCATAGGTAGAAATATACATATATAATTCCTCCATATATGTATATTCACTTATGGAGGTATGAATATATATATATTGGTTCTAGGTGTGCTTATGTATAAATATGAAAAATGAATACGTGTGTAAGAGAAAGGGGTATATGGACATATAATAATATATGTAATGATCCCCTTGTACATATTTGGCCATGTAAATATATACATAAAATCTAGGTGTCCTTATATGTATATATATAAGTGAATATTCATGAAATCATTAAATATAATATTCAAGTTGACATCATCATAAGTATAGAGCCTTGACTTTGAGGTTGGTTCCCTTTGGTACTGGCATTTAAATTTAAAGAACCATTGATTTCATGTATTTATCAACATCTTCTTGTACAAAATAGTGATATAGATATCTTAGAATAGTTGTTTGATATGAAATGATGTTTTTTACACATTGTATTGGATTGTATGATATTTTTTGAAAAACTTTACACACTAAGTGTTTACCAATATGCCCAATTGACCTTTAAAGGAAAATTGTTCCATATAGAATGAAAAAAACCAAACCAAACTTGTTCCTCTCAAAATATAAATGACATGTATAAACCCATGCTAACCTGACCAGAACCGAGTAGAACCAAACATTATTGAATTGAATCAAATCGAATCAACGTAACCTGATCCAAAACAAAACAAACCAAATGAAATGGAATCGACATGAACTCAATAAAACTGAAATGAACATAAATAAATGAAAATATACTAAAATAAATATACAAAAAAAACTAATTGGATTATCCTGAATAGACTCAAAGAAAACCTAACTAACCTGTATAAAATTGAGCTACAGTTTATACAAAATTGAATGAAATATGACATAATAAAAGTAATAAAAAGAGAAATAATCTGAATTTTATTAACCTATAAAGTGTAAAATTGAATATTCCTATATAAATCTAGAGTAAATTAAATTATCACATACTAAATAGATAAATTAAAACAAACCAAATCTAAAACAAATCATTTCATGTTGTACCAAAGTGAATCCTATATAATTAGTATAATCTAGTTATACCTCTCTTGATCTGCCTCAGTTAGGATTACATCAAACCTAACAAACATAGATGAACCATAAGAAACCAAACCAAATAAGATTAAGAAGAGTAAACCCAAAATGAGTTGAAATAAATAAAATGGCATCATAGAAACCCATAATGGAGAGAATAAAACAAAATAAAAAATATAATGAAACATTTAAAAAAAATCACAAATCAAACCTCATTGGAATAAATGTAAATCAAATCAACCAAAATAAATATGAATGATAAAAACCAAGAAAATAGAATTAAAATTTAAATAAATTGAATGAAACTAAATTGAATGAATTCAAGCTGATCTAAATTGAAATAATATGATATTACAAATGATGAATCATATTGGACCAAATATAATTAATTTAAAGCAACATGACCATAACCGACATGAATTAAACAAAACTAAACCAAACTAAACCAAACTGATATGAAAAAAATATAATCAAATTGAATCGATTAGAACCCAAATATATGAAATTTTCTAAGATAATATAAAAAAAATAAGACAAAATAAATCTAATAGAAAATTCCCAAACAAACCTGTATTGAACAAAACCAAAAAAAGTTGAAACTCAAGATAAGATGATTACATAACATTTATTAGAAGAGTAATTGTCAATTAATTGGAATTTATTATTTAAAAATATCATTTTGAAATTTGGATCTATTTACCCTATCTTGTAGGAACATTATTGGACCCCTGGGGTGTTATGGTTCTTATATGTTGGGTGCTGACTTGTATAATAAAAGTTGACATGTTTATTGCATTTTTTTATCACATCGGACACTTTTGACTTTTACCTATTTATATGGATTGAGGTTAGATATATTCTGCGAAGGGGGGAAAAGGGCATTGGAGGTGGCTATGCAATTTTCTTTGTATGAGAGAGAGATTGGGGTTATTGAGGGATTAATAGTGTGTTTCATTTTTATCTCATTTTATACCATGTTTCTTCTATTTATTTTATTTTCCTTCTGTGTGGACATCTAATGTATGGATGGTTCATACTTAAATATTAATTATTTTCTATGGAAGTTTTAATTATTTGTTTGTTGGATAAATTATTCATATGTGGTGATTCCCAAACTGGAGCACATAAGAAATTTAAAAAGATAACTGAACCTAAAATATTAGACCATCAACCAAATGCACTAGTCTAAAACACTACACCCAACAACCATTAAAGGGGATAAAAATTAAAAATACCTCGAAAAAAACCCAATGAAAAAAATATACTTTTACACTAGATCTTTCTTGGGGGAGGGGATCACATCAAACAACATGAGTCATAGACCCTTATGTGGTCGTGTCCCCAAAATCCCACCATGTTATCCCCTCACAAGGTAAAAAACACATTCTCTACTAAGATAATATTGGTCTTATAAAACCAGGATGATGGGATGTCGGTTCTTCCTTCCGTGGATTCCTCCTCGGAGCTTGTCACCTAGTCCGGGTCTCCCTCATAGATTTAAGACGTATTCGTGAATCTCGTTTTTGGTGCCATATCTTCATGGACACAAGTTAATTACGCTGCTTCCATCGAGAAGCTCCAAGGGGTCTAGTCAGGGCAGCAACTTTCGGTTAGAAGAATTGTCACAAAAAGGTGTCGTTGGCGTGTCTTGACACTGGGGGATTGGCATGTTTTTCTTTTGTCCCATATTATAGGGATTATTGAGGGCACGAAAGCCTGAGGCATCCCATGTCAAACGCGGGGAATTGTATGCCATAGGCATGTATCTGAGGTTTTCCTCAGCTTTCCATGTTTAACACGGGGTATGCTGCAAGTTTAACATCTAGCAGAGACAGATCATACTTATCGGAACACTAAGAGTGGATTGGATTGAAGAACCCCCTGGGGGAGGAGACACCGATGTTGGGGCCAGCACGTGGTCGGCTTCCCGGATATTATGGAGTGGAGTGAAGTAGCACGATCCCACCAGGATGTGGTGGCCCGGGTAAGAATCAGGATGGGTGATGAAGTGAAGAAGGGCTTACGCTCTGAGGCGGCCCACAATGGATATGGGGATTATGCTCTGAGGTGGCCCATGGTGGTGGTGAACTGATGTGAAGGGGTCAGAACAACAAGGTGGTGGTCTTGAACCTCGTGGAGGCTTCCTACGTATCCCCGTGGTAGGGAATCAAAGTCCACGTAGTTTGGGATGGATTGTGGCTTACGCAAGGGTGCTGTCCGTGTGCCGCTATGAAGCAGCAATGGTGGATGGGGTTTACGCTCTGAGGTGGCCCATGGTGTTACTATGGGGCTTACGCTCTGAGGCGGCCCAAAGTGGTATGGGGATTACCCTCTGAGGCGGCCCAAAGTGGTATGGGGAATACGCTCTGAGGCGGCCCAAAGTGGTATGGGGCTTACGCTTTGAGGCGGCCCATGGTGGTATGGGGCTTATGCTCTGAGGCGGCCCATGGTTGGTGAACCGACGTGAAGAGGTTGGAACAACCGGGTGGTGGGCTTGAACCTCGTGGAGGCTTCCTGCTTATCCCCGTGGCAGGGAATCAAAGTCCACATAGTTCAGGTGGTGCAGTTTAATGTCATGCGGGATGGAGGCATACAATTTAACGTCATGTTGGACGGGGGAATCTAGGGCTTACACTTTGAGGTGGCCCATGGTGTTGGCAAATCGACGTGAAGTGGTCAGAATGACTGTATGGTGGGATTGAACCTCGTGGAGGCTTCCTACGTATCCCCGTGGCAGGGAATCAAAGTCCAAATAGTTCACGGAAGGCAGGGGTCAGGGTTGGTGCTCACTCTATGCTCACTTGAGTCATGCTCTGTGTGAGAAATAAGAGGATGTAGGGACCTGACGATCACGTCGCAAAGGGTGCATCCGTGAGAAGCGGAGAGGGGCTTATGTGTTGAGTGTCCCATGGTGTCGGGAATTACTCCAGGATGGAGGCCCGGGGTGTGACAAAGCGCAGAGGGAGAGGGATTTGGGACCGAGCAAAGGAGATGTCGCGTTCCCTATCACACCCTCCACTAGCCTTGGCGGTGGGGAAGTACGGAGGTGCATGGGTGCTACCTTCTGCAAGAGGGGCTAGGGGCTTACCCCAAGGTGGTTTCCCTTCCCTCGTGGAAAAATACCACTCTGAGAGGGAGGATATCATCCCATGTGAGGGTGATCCCATTTCCATGGATATGAGAGACGTAAAGAATGTCTGAGCCGGGGGGACCCTGCGTGCGAGGCACGGGGCCAGATCACAGTTTAACATCATGTGTTGAGGAGGTGGTGCTTGACAGTTTAACATCCTGCAGCTCGGACGAGGTGGGATCACTCCACACCCCTAGGACATACATAACCGAAACCCTCTACCCCTTGTGGGAGGGAAGGCACCGGCAAGGCCGTGGTGAAGGGGGGCCACAAAGCGAACCATTGAGGGGTCCACGCTAGTGTGGCTAAGAAAAAAAGCAATATCCGTTAGTGTGCCTATGCGAAGAAGCATGAGGCAAAGAAACTCAACAAGAAACACCTCCCAAGGGACCTTGAGGTTACTTCGTACGAGCCTAGAAGGCCGTATGGGAAAACAGCGCATTGCATGAATGCTCGGTATAGAGGACATCAGGTGACTGCGCAGCCAGGCACCCAGGGATTGCACGCAAAGAAATGGTTTGCACGCAAAACACCAGGATGGCGCATAATTGGGGCAGAGGAATTGTGCACGACTAAGGGGATTGCGCGCAAGGGATGTGAATTGTGCACGAGTGGCAAAGGACGAACCCTAAGTCAAGGCCGCACCCAACAAAGGGATTGCGCGCAATTGGGCCTTTTTTGCGCGCAACAGAAGGAATTGCGTGCAAGGGAGGAACCCTGAGGGGTTTGGAATTCTATATATGCCAGTGGGATTGCGCGAAAAGGTGGATCCCGGGGCGAGGTTGCGCGAAAAGAGTCAGTACCTGTAGGCCATCTTGCGCGCGCGGAAGTCCTATTTCGCGCACGAGAGTTGGTTTAAATTCCGAAACCCCGAAACAGAAGGGGTATCCTTCTATTTATAGGCCTCCAGTGCCGCGGAATCTAAGTGGTGCACGAAATTTTGCATGCTAGAGATGGCGGTGCGAAAAGTTAACCGCGCAGGCGCGGGCGCACGAATATTGCGCGCCGGCGCCGGGAACCTTTTGCGAACCCCGGACTCCTTCTGCACGGCCCACATTTTTTCGCGCGCATCCTCCTTTATTTCACGCAACACTTCCGGACCCTCCGGACCGGGCCTCTGGGTCCAAATATAAATTCTCTTTGTCGTTTCGACACTTCCTTTAGTAGTTAGAGACATTTCAATGTCTATGCTCTCCTTGGAATTGGATTGACAAGGGGTCGCAATGATCAGATTTCGAGGGAAATGCCGAAACGCAAAAAGGTCCGGCTTGAAGGGCCCTTGTGCGTGAAAAATACTATAGCACGCAAAACTCCGGGTTGGCGTGGAATCCACGTTCCGCACGACATGGAACCCCGGATTCACCTATAAAAGTGGCCTTGGGTCCCATGAGCCATACGCAACCTTCTCGCGCGATAAGCTCTGAGATCTCGTGCGTGAAATTGCCTTTGTGCCTGCGCGTAAAACATGTTTTGGCAGCACGCAATTCCTTCCGAGTTTCGGCCGTATTTACACACAAACCCGGGGTATTCTGCACTGACTACCCCGATTACGTGCCCGACTTCTGAATTTCGCACAATAGATCCCGATTTCGTGCAACTCATCCAGATTTCACGCAACTCATCTAGATTTCACGCAACTCTCTCAAAGCACTTGAGATGGCCGCAAACCAAGTTGATGAGGGGGAAGCCGCCGCTCGTAGAGCTGAAATGGCGGCGAACGAGGAGGTTTATGGAACTAGGGTGGTTGTTTCCAACAACCATACCTTGTTCAACCTACTAACCACCGTCCAGAAGGAGTATCCTCTGTCCAAAAACCTCCCGCTATGGAACTTCAGCATTTTGGAGGAGGTTCCGCTGCCAGGCTTCGAGGTTGACACACCGGGGTAATGGGTGAACTGGGAGGATGACCTTCCCCGATACAATATCACCAACAATGGTCATCTTTCTAGAGAGACCAGACACATGGATGTGTTTGTCCTGAACCCGAGGACTAGGACCATTGCTGGGGTTGATCCTGTTGCATAGAGTTCTCTGGACCTCTACGCAAGCACGTTCCGTCAGAGAATCACGGACAATACTAAGGGCTGGCTGAAATATTGGGACTTGAAGTCCAGAGGCAACTTCACCAGCAAGTGGGCATGGGTGTACTGGGTTCTCCATACGTTTGACTAATTCGGGGCCGAGCTGTGGCACATTGGTCTGTTCGAGGTGGTTTGGACGTAGTAGTTCCACTTCTACCGCCAACCAAAGCTCGGGTCGGAGCTGTTCATCTGGTGGTCCCCTGACACCAACACATTCCATCTTCACCATGGGGAAGTTGGTATGAGCCTCTATGACGTCCACTACATCGGAGGTATCCCACTATAGGGCTATCAATACGACAAGTTCCTTCCCCCCAATGAACACCTAGGAGGACAGATCACGGACCCCCATGTTGACATGACACCTATCGGAGTTGGCCAAAGAGAGGTTGAAGGTTAAGGACTTCTTGAAGGACATCACCTACAAGGACTGGTTCAGTCTATTCCTAGAGAAGGACCCTACGGTCAAGATGCCAGGACAGGGAAGATGGTGCCCAACCGTAGCTCAGAAGAGCAAGGATGGATCATACTGGAGGATCTTGGAGATGGGGAAATACCAATCATGGGGATACTGCATCATTGAGGCCTGGGACCCGAATGTACGATGTTCCGGATTCCTCGCCACTTTCCTGAGCGGGTGGCTCCTACCTGTGCGGGACGCAAGGATGGGTGTTCGTCCAGCAACCCTAGTGATGGCGGGCTCCATGGGCACAAACAAAAGGTTCAATATGAGGGTCCCCATGTTGGATAGGCTGTATTTCATTCTGGGATGCATCTCAAGAGGGGGGTCGCCTCGGAGGGTGTGTGGCGCCTTCCAAATCTTCCTCGGCTGGGTGGCGGCTCATCTTTGCGGGTACACTTTCCCAAATGTTGTTCGTCCTCCGGGAAACGTCCTGCGGCCATCTCTACTGAACATTTCCGGGGTTGCACCGATGCTGCTCAATGAGGAGGGGGTAAGGATCAGAATTGGTAACCACACCATCTTTAACTTCAGCCCATTCCTTACCCCGATTGGCCAGATGGTAGACAATGGGCAAGGCTCACTGGAGCAACAAGAATACATCCAGAGCATCCGAGGTGGGGTGCTTGTGGATTGGATTGACGGGAAGATCGCCTGTGAGCCTTATGTGCCTTCCTGATTCGCCAAGAAGTTCGGGTGCATCCAGATAATGCCGAAGAGGGTATTCACGGATGTCTGGGAGGAGAGTAATCCCTGCGTCCATCGCCAGATGTGGTTAATGTTCACCACTTATGGCTCTGGTGACATCATTACCCTTCCTCCCACCAGGGTCGACGCTGGCCTATCAACCAAGTATGCCGAACACTGGGCTATAGCTTACCCTGAGGGGATTTTTTTGTAAGAGAGTTCGGAAACAGGAGACTACCCGTGTGGAAACTGGGTGACGAGAGAGCAGGCAAGGTGCCACTAGAAGGGGGGGACCAGCGGCGTGCCAGGCGGCGAGGCCTGCGTAGGCTGGGACCTCAGAAGCGGGGACATCACATGGTGGTACCAACGAACTTCCTGGGAAGCAGATAAGGTATCTGCTTCAACCTTCCCAGGACGCAATGTTCCTAGTGCTATGGACATCCTGGTTAACCCTGCAGCAGTCGATGAGCATCGAAGCCCTATGATAGAAGATAATACATGATGGGATCCAGCTGCTAGAAGTTGGGATCATTCGGGCTACCGACGGAGTAAACTTCCATCAGCGGCACACATATCTAACAGCCATGGACACATACACATGCCAACAAGGTTGTTGTGTGGAGCCACCTTTCCTAGTGAAAGTGATGCTCAACAAAGAGCATGATCCAGAAATGATGCCGCCGGGAGAAGGTGACAGTGATAACGAGTCATAGGGATAGGAGGAGACAGGAGAAGATGAAGGTGAAGGAGAAGACGAAGGAGAAGGTGAAGGAGAACCCAAAGGTGAGGGGTCGCAGAGGGCGGCCTACTAAGGGAGTCTCCAGGAGAGCGGTGAGATTGTTAGCTCTGATCTTGACATAACCAAGATACTCGTGGTATGTCTCTATCCTTATTCATCCCCCTTTATCCATTATCTCCTACAATTTCTAATCCATTTATCAATCTCACTAAGGATCATATAGGCGTCGATCGGGCATCCCCAATATAGGAAGGAGAAGATGCGCTGGTGGGACAGGGTGGGGCTCTGACTCCCATTATCTAACTGAAAAGCGCTGAGGGGTCTCCTGCCACGATAACTCCTGTAGCGGACAGAACACCGGAGGCTGACCCTTTGGGTTCTTGTAAGTCCCCTACTTTGCTACCGGTGATTACTATTAGAGAACTCAAATAGTCAAGATGCTCCCTGTGCAGTGATCTCAGCGTTGGAGGCTCGTCGGGCTGCTGAGCTCGAGCGGTCCGTGAGTGGACTAGTGGCGGACATACCGTCTCCTCCAGAACATACTTCCCAAACTGGGTCAGCCCCGAAAATTAGTAAGCAAGGGGTGGTGGACACCAGTTATGCTATCATTGGAGTGAGGCCGGAAGATGACGAAGGCACCACTACTGTTGGGGCGAGAGAGGAGGGTTATCCAGACGTCGAGGATCCTATTCCTCAGGAAGGCATCCCTGAGGCAGATCCTTCTGCCGACCTGCTTGCTTCCTTTCCCGTATATCGACCCACTGATCCCGAATAAATAGATGATTCGGATTCGGAAGCGGCCGAGGAGAGCCGGATGACATGGTGCAAAGGGTGGGAATTAATTTAGTGTTTTCTCAGGCAGCCTCAGACGGATTGGTTAAGGCATATGAGATCACTCCAGACCTGGCTGCATTTCCTGTGTGCCAGAGGGGCTGATGCTCAACGCCTTCATCTGAAGGTCCATGATTACATAGCCGAGAAGATACGTGAGAGCGGCCGGAACACTGACATTGCCCAGTGTTGGGAAAGATCGGTGAGCACCTGAGCATTCCTGAGGGTGGAGCAGGAAGTCTGACGCCTCGAAGGGTAGGCAACATAGAAGGAGACCTTCATCGCAACATGCTCTGAGCTCGTGGAGCAACTGATGGCCCAGCTGGCTGACGCCCAAGAACAACTGAGGGGGGAGAGTCACCAGATGAACGTACTTCATACTAAACGGGCGCAAACACAAGCTATGATTGGCGAACTATGCTCTGTGGCTGATGATGAAGAGAGATTCTTCAGGGAACGAGAAGCAGTCTTGGAGGCTACCAGCCAAAGGGTAGGGGCGTTGGAAAGATCAATTCAAAAATTTGATCCTTAAGGGCCCTATTTTGTCCATCTCATGAACCCCCCTTTTTTATGCTTTTACTTCTCACTATTTCAATCCAATGTATGGACGAATCTATTTATCTATAGCTTTAGTTTAATACACTCAACCATAATCCCGAAATAAATAAAAATTCACCCCTGAGCTCATGTGGGTCGTGCCCAATGTGAGGAACACATGATGCTCATGTTATCATTTCTTCCGACCGTGGGGCGTCAACCAAGCTTCAGGCATCCGAAATCGATCCCGGATTTCTAAGGAGAAGAGGGAGGTCCAGTCGAAGGGAGGGGACCTCAGACCGATTGATGTTTTGTCTCCTCAATGTGCTCTAACGCATGAGTGGGGAAATACCGGGGGAATTGAAATAAATCCGAACATAGGGAGATGAAAAAGGTGAATCACATTACCCAAATTCGGAACACCATGGGAGGGGCATAACGACAGAGGATAGCTGTTAACCGTGGCAGAAACACAGAATCCATATCGCATTGGCCTGAAATGGGGACAACAAATGAGGGTTAATCTCTGACCATGTTCACAACATGGGGCCTAACTCAAATATCATCGATCAGTCTTCCGGAACGTTGGCCCAGGACAGCAGGGAGACCATAGGTCGATCATCCATACTATTACAACAGGCGGAACAAAGGTCTATCATCAGTATTGTTACAGCAGGCGGACCACAGGTCAACCATCCATACTATTAGAGGGTCCCATCAAACATGACCAGTCTTCCGGAACATTGGCCAAGGATAGAAGGCGAACCATAGGTCAATCATCCATACTGTTACAATAGGCAGACCACAGGTTGAGCATCCATATTGTTACAGCAGGTGGACCATAGGTTGAGCATCCATACTATTAGGGTGTCCCATCAAACATGAAAGAGGATGATGATCCGAATAAAGTGGAACGCGAAGCGTGGAAAGTGAAGTGGTGGTTTGTTCAAA
This sequence comes from Viscum album, assembly GCA_963277665.1. Lineage (NCBI taxonomy): Eukaryota > Viridiplantae > Streptophyta > Magnoliopsida > Santalales > Viscaceae > Viscum > Viscum album. The sequence continues at coordinate 1,319,841,670 of OY728166.1, forward strand.
CAGAATCCAACACTCCAAAAAATATGCCACCGTGGTGAAGGCACATTATGCAGACGTATTAATCGGGTCACGGATTATCTCTACTTTTAGATAGGACCTCTCTGGTGAGAGAACTGTCACTTCCCAACATCACTATGGGGCATCCCGAACTTATTTGGGGTAGATGCTGCAGCTACACCACTCCCCAAAAAGTCAGGCCAAGGGACTGACAGTGAGGAGGGGTGGGATTTGGTTATCCCTGGGGATAGACCCAAGAAGAAATGTCTGGGCATTCCTATGTATCTCATGACGATTCGAATCAAGGCACACGTAGTTCTAGAATGGGTCTTAGTTTAGTGTCTTAGAACTCGGTCCAAGGATTAGTGAGGAGGGCGGGAGACGCATGGTAAGGTGATTACAAAACCCGACATGAATGAGGATGAGGTCCTGCTTACCATGTGTTCCATGGAAGAGTGTTCCAGTCAAGGGACCGATCCTGAAAGTTAGCCTGGGCCCATGGGGAAGTGCCCGGGCGCTCCTACGTATCCCATAAAGATGGGAATCAAGCCATACGTAGTTCTTGAGGGTACCTTTTAACGACGTGCAGGATAGTAAACAGGAGGGCTAATTCTTATAACAGGGTGCACATGGTGTGGCTATTGCAAACCCGACGTAATTGAGAACATATCTCATACCACGCCATGCGGTCCTGTAGTCGAGGTCCTTAAGGCGGGATATACACGATGAATTAAAAGACCTCAAGATAGACCCAAAGACAAGAGGTCTAGCCATTCTTACGTATCCCATAAGGATGGGAATCGAGCCATACGTAGTTCTGGAAAATGGCGCGGCACGAGAAGGTACCCATGCCAAGGATGAAAGGGGCATGTGGGTCTAGACCTCACACAAAAAGAAGCATCATTTGATGTATCTTGTTTTTCCTTGAAGGTGAATGATTTTTCTTTTGTGGAGCGACCGACCTAGATTAGAAATTCCTGGAATCACCACAATAATCAAGACATATGAAGGCATTGACAAATGGCATGGTAAATGACCAATACCCAACATTATGCCCTCTACGGAGAGGTCATCACAATGCAGTGTCATTTTTCGTCATGCGGCCGGGATGATATCATCACAGTTTATGGTCATGTGGTAGGACCAACCAGCACAGTTTAAGTTCATATGGCTTGGAACCAGGGGAATGTGCACGATGTGATAAAGAATACCCGATGCATATGAGGACATAACCCCACCCCACACCATGTGATCCCGTGAGAGGAGCCTCGGGCCAAGGGACCGACGAGGGTTTAATGATCAAGGGGTAGAAGAAACTAGCTTCCAGATGATCTGGGCCCAAAATGCAATTTTTGGGTGACTCATCATATATCGTGGGGATGAGGGTCAACCTGTGCATGGTCCTTAGAGAAAACCCAATCCTATAGTCTTAGCGCTCGGATCGCGGGAGCCCCAAGAGACGTTGTAACACAACTTTGTCTACCTGATGGGTGGAAGTGCACTGAGGGTTATTTCAAGGATTGTCGAGATTCCACCGTGACACGATGGGGTGGAACATAATGTGAATCATGTAACTAACATTCAGGGCCTAAATGAGTCGATGTGACAATGGAGGATTACTGCTGACCATGTTCGCAACATAGAATCCTGTCGTGTTAGCCTAAAACGGGGACAAACAGATGAGCATCAACCGCAAACCATGTTCGCAACGTGGGATTTGTATCAATTTGTTGTCTGAAACCTTCAGGGGCATTGGCTCGTGATGGTAGGAGAGCCCTTAGGCGTTGTATCTAGGTCATTCTTGGGGGTCCCTCCAGGTGTGAAAGATAATTAGGGGCCTGAATGAAGGGGAGCATGAAGCTTAACAAGTGGAAGAAACTTTCCTAAGTTGAATCTGATACTCCAGTTCATAGACCAGAGTACTCTGAACACATTAGAGGACCACTGAAAAGGGTCTAAGGACTCAGTTTGAGAGTGACCAAAAGATGGTGGATTCTCGGGAGAAGGGGGCATGGTGCCAAAAACACTGTACCACACCGATATATCCCCCCTGTGGATAGAGATAGGCAAATAGGCTGAGGTGACCAAGAGATCGTGGGATCTCTCAAGAGACTGGGCTGGACCTAAAATCTAGGCGTTCATGCAGTCCTACGTATCCCATAAGGATGGGAATCAAGCCACACATAGTTCTAAAAGCACATTTTAACGTCATGTAGGACGATTTGAGGCATTTAATCTGGGAATGTGTATGGAACGACGAGTAACCCGACGTGAATGAGGACATGATCCCACACCACACCGTACCCTCCAGGTAAGAACTTGGGCTAAGGGGCCTAAGGCTGGGCCTTGGTGAGGAAGGCCTGACTAGCTTACAGTTTAGCGCCTTGCAGTAAGGATGAGCATGGGTGGAATAGAGCTCCCTAAACAGGGGAGATGTACGGAACGACGTGTAACTCGATGTGAATTAGGACATGATCCCTCACCACACCGTATAATTCCATAGGAGAGAGCCTGGGTCGGAGGCCCGAGGCTAGGCCTCCGTCAGAGAGGCCTAACCGGCCTATAGTTTAACGTTGTGCAGGACGAGCATGCAATTTAGGGCCATGTGGGACTGTGGGCTAGTTTAAGGTCATGGGGGACTGTGGGGGCCCAAATGCAGGGCCAAATGCGGTTTAAGGTCGTGCTGGACCAGATGCAGTTTAGGGTCATGCGGGACCATAGGGGCCCAAATGTAGGGCCAAATGTAGTTTAAGGTCATGCTGGACCAGATGTAGTTTAGGTTCATGAGGGTCTGGGAAAGGATCTTAGTTTAAGGTCTTAGAATTCAGACCAAGGATTCAGGCAAAATACTATTTGAGGAACCTAGCATTGGTGGTAGGACTTATACGCTCACCATCCATGGTCACCAGGGAGTATGCACCATTGGGATAAACCTTATGGACAATGAAAGGTCCCTCCCATTTGGGCTACAGCTTGGGCAGTTTCCTACCAGAGATCATTGGCGCCCTGAGGGCCAGTACCAAGTCACCTTGCAGGAAGGAGCGGAGGTTAACCTTCTTATTGAAAGCTTGATCCATCCTGCTCTAATTCCTTTCCCGGTTGTGAAAAGCACGAAGCCTATTATCATCCAGCGCTTCCAATTCAGCTAGATGGATTTCAAAAACTCTATCTGGCGCTTGCTGGTCGTATACCGCTATGTACAATGAGGGAAACTGAATCTCGATGGGCAGGACGACCTCAGATCCATGCACCAGGGAATACGGGGTCACCAGGGTAAAATTACAAGTCGTCGCCCGATAATCCCACAAGGATTTGGGGAGTTTATCCGAACAACTCTTATTTTTCTGACAAAACATTTCTTGGAGAATGTTAGAGAGGGTTTTGTTAAACACCTTGATCTATCCATTCACCTGTGCATGATAGCGGGAGGTATGGTTAGAGTGAATGTTGTACATGGCGTACAATTTCTTCATCTTGGCTTCTCGGAAGTTAGTGCTGTTATCAGTGAGAATAGCGTGAGGTACTCCAAATTGATAGATGATGTTGGAACTCATGAAGTCGGAAATAGAACGGGCTTTGACTTCCTTGAGCGGAGTTGCCTCCGCCCACTTGGAAAAGAAATCTGTAGCAGTCAGAATGAACCGGCATTGGCAGGACATTGCCAGTGGGTAAGGTCCAACGACATCCAACCCCCAGACTATAAAGGGCCAAGAATAATTGGTAGTGTTGATAGGCTCCGGCGGCCGATGCATGAAGTTATAATGAAATTGGAATGCATGGAACCTCCTGGAGAACTCGATGCAGTCATGGATCATGGAGGGACAGAAGTACCCCAGCCTCCGAATCTGGTGAGACATCTTTGACCCGGCCTGATGGGAACCACAGGAACCAGCTTGAACCTCTTGCATTACCTGTGAAATATCAACTCCTTAAAGGGAATGAAGGAGAAAACCATCAAATCCACGTTTGTAAAGGATCTGATCAAGGATGGGACTGCTCTGAAGGGTGAACTGTAGCGTGAGGTGTCAGACTCGCTCACGCTCTTCCCGTTCTGACGGAAGATTAATGTGTTGGAGGTATTCAACCAAGGGTGTAATCTAATCAGGAACTATTTCAATCACCGCTTCTGAAGTACCCGGGGCATCTGACGTAGGGGCACCAATGGAAAGATGGTTTACCCGCGGGACACGATCTCCCTTTGGGGTAATGGGAACAATGACTCTCTGGTGCGCCATGTGGATAATCAGGTCATCTTGTTCAGGCTCTGTAAGCGACGCGGCCAAGCTGGCCAAAGAATTTGCTCGACCATTCTGTGACCAGGAAATATGAACGACCTCTGACCGAGAAGGGAACTGGGCCATTAGATGTAGGGTGCACTCCAACAATGGCACGAGTTCTGGCTTTCTGACAACGTAGTTTCCATTGACCATCTTGATGACCAGCTCGGAATCCCCCTTCACATGCATATGGGGCACATCGATCTCAAGGGCCAACTCGAGGCCAGTAATGAGGGCATGATACACTGCCTCATTGTTGGTGCAGCCCTCCGACAACAGGAATGAGTATGGAAGAATAGCCTGCTTTAGGGTGATGAAGATGATACCCATGCCCACTCTATTAAGCCTAAGATCATTGAGTCTCCTACCGATGGGGCTCCGGAAGGCACCGTCAAAGTGCCTCTGCTAGCATGGGACGACATGATCGACATAGAGGATTGCCTCATCAAGAAAACATAGGTCCAGCAGCTGATCCACGAAGGTTGGGTGGGCAGCTAGAAAGTCTTCCAATGCCTGTCCTTTGATAGCCTTCTGAGGCACGAACCTGATGTCGAACTGTTGGAGGATCACCGCCCACCGTGCTAGTCAGCCAGTCAACATAAGTCGATTCAGGATATACTTTAGCGGGTCTACCCGAGAGACCAGCTGTACCTCGTGGTGCTGCAAGTAGTGCCACAATTTTTATATAGCAAATATGAGCTCCAGACAGCTCTTTTCATTGGGAGAATATCTAATTTCCATATCGAGGAGCATGCAGCTGAGGTAGTAGAGGCTGTTCTCTGTTCCCTCTTTGTTCTTATGGGCAAGAAGTGTGCCAAGAGACCGTTCCAAGGTGGTAACGTAAAGAACCAGTGGTTTTCCAGAGACGGGTGGCATCAAGACTGGATGTCGGAGAAAATAATGCTTGATTTCCTCGAAGGCGGTCTGACACCCTTTATCCCATTCATAGGTGGAACCTTTCTTCATGAGCCGGGAAAAGAGATTACACTTGCCATCCAGATTCACAATGAATCAGCGTGTGTAGGCTAAGTGGCCTTGGAGACCTCGAAGCTCCCAAATATTACTTGGGGGAGACATCTGACTGATGGCCTTGATCTTCTATGGGTCTATCTCAATGCCTCGATATCTAATGACAAAGCCAAGAAACTTTCCGGAGGTGATCTCGAAGGCACACTTCAATGGGTTCATCTTCAGGTGGTGGGAATGGAGGAAACCGAACACTTTCTCAAGGTCCATGAGACGGTCCTGGCGCTGGCGTGATTTGACTACCAGATCATCCATGTAACATTCCTCCAACATTCCCAGAATCAGCTTGAATATGCGATGCATGGCCCGCTGATAGGTGGAACCAGCATTCTTCAGGTTGAAGGGCATAACCTGATAACAGAAAGTACCTTGGGTATCCTTGAAGGTAGTGGACTCCTCATCCTTGAGATCCATCCTGATCTTGTTGTACCTGGAATACCCATACATGAAGGCTAAGGCTTGGAACCCGACCATGGCATTAATCAACAATTCTGTCACTAGAAGGAGAAAATCATCCTTTGGACAGTGGTGATTGAGATTGTGGAAGTCGATACAGACACTGATCTATCCGTTTTTCTTCCTGACTGGCACAATGTTGGCTAGCAACCTGGGGTACTGAACTTCCTTAATGAATTTGGATTTGATAAGCTTGTCCACTTCGGCCTCAACCAAGGCACCATGAGAAGGGTGCATCTTTTTGGGAGGATGCTTGAACCCACGATGGTTTGCCGGGAGTCCAAGGCGGTGGAATTCTACCTGAGGATCTAGTCCTGGCATCTCATAGTAACTCCAAGCAAACACATCACGATGTTGTTTGAGGAATTCCACATACTGTTGCTACTCCTCGGGGGGCATGGCGGCACTGACCAATGTGGGTCTCGGGTTTGCCTCACTACCGAGGTTCACCTGTACCAACTCGTCGACCCTGGTGGATACGCCCTCCTCAAAGGCGGGGGGAGCATCTTCTATGTCCTCCTCTCCACTTGTGGAGGGATCATTCGTGGGGGGAGCTGCTTCTGATCTATCAAACCCTGACAGGAAGCTGGTGCTGGCTTGGGTGGCAGTGGTCATCTTATCAAGAGACTCATGCAGCACTGAGACCATAACGATGAAGGAAATCGATCCAATCCCATCTATTATTTGGCCCAAGGGGCCACTCTTGATGACATCAAAGCACTAGTGGCACATTGGATTGAGCCGGTTAATTCCATCCTGACGAAAGAGACATGTATGACGTACCGCTGTTGCCATGAGCTTGACATCCTGATACCGTACAGGGGTAGGAGGTTCTGGGATCACCCGAGCCTGGTTGGTGTAGGAGTACGAGGTGATTTACCGACGTTGATTGGACTTGGGAATATGTCTTCCTCTTGCACCTGAAACAACAAATCACTACCCCATGTCGGGGGTGGTGGCCTCCAACCGATGGATCAAGAAGACGTAAGCATCATTCAGACCTGCACAGGGATCACTTGTGACAGTTGAGGGCTCAACCTCACCTTCCAGAATCTTCTTTTCCTTGCTCTTGTAATAGTCAGCATCTAGATAACGGGCATCACAAGAAGAAAAAGGAGACACATCTCCTTGGATCATGCCCACTCGACCATTAAGGTAGTATTTGAGGCATTGGTGATAAGATGAGGGGACTGCCACATGAAGGTGGAGCCATGACCTACCCATCAATGCGTTGTAGGCGGTGTCCTAGGAGAAAGCCATGAATTTGGTGCTGGAAGTTAGGAAACCAAACTAGGTATTCAAGCGGATCTTGCTGACTGGAGTTTGCTCAGTACTGTCAGATCCCTGGATTCTGAGATCGGAGAGAGTTAGATCATCCTCAGACAGCCCCAACTTCCCCAGTGTCTGAGTCGGGATTAGGTTAATCCCCAAAACTATGTCAAAAAGACAGTGGAGGACTTCCACGCCATTGAACGGACCAGTGATGTAGAATGGGTGAATGTGCCCCTGTATGGGAGGGTCATCATCTTCACTGGAGAATGAGATAACTGCCTGACATTTGGTGCTCTCAATTGTCTCGGCGTGGAAGGATTCTGCAGCTGCTACCTTCATCTCAAACTGGAGGGGTCACCTTAGGATCTCGGTGAGCACCTCACGCAATTCAGATGACTAGAGAAGAGCCTCAAGGATAGAAAGCCTCACTGGAATGCCAGTGAGGTTCTTCAGAACATTATACTTTCGGTCCAGACACAAGCTTCTACTTATAGGAGGTCGCTCTATGATCAGAGGTATGACGGGTCCTGCCGGCTGAGCTGACAACTGACTGGTACTAGGCATATCTAACTGTTCACTAGAAGAATCCCAGAGAGTGGCTGATAGATGAGGATTGGAAGGCTGGGGTTGCCTGGTGGCATGGCGGAGCTGGTCGCGGCACGACCGAGGTGGTTCCGCCTGATCGAGCAAAACAAACGGTGGTGGAGGCAGACCTTTCGACACCGGATGAAGGGGCCATATGTTCTGATCTCTGTAATGGGTCTTCTGTCTGGTCTCAGAGGTGTGCATGGCCTGGCTGGAGTTACCAACTGTCGTGCCCCGGTGATTCATGTAACCATGACTCTGACGATGTTCGCATTAGTTGGGGACATTGGGAAGGTCCACCTGGCATTCCTCATCGTCGAGAGTCAAAAAGGGATTTACCAACTCTACGATGTTAACCGAAGCATACCCCAGACTATCACTTGAGGAGTCCTCCACTACCGGGTAGAGTCTTGGAGGGATCCCTATTTTTGGGGTCATAAAGTCGCCAAGAGTTCGGGACGACGACAACATCAGTAGGGCGCGTTCTTTCTTCTTGCGCCTCCGCTGCTTGCTCTTCTGGGAAAAGGATGGCTGAGACGACGATGCCGAAGTAGTAACCACAGCCCCTGAAGGCTCTAGCTGACTCATTCATGCATAGATGATGCCATGGGCACCAGCGACCATCTTTCGGGTCATCCAATCATTATAATTTTGGGACCCACGGTCGGAAACCTGCTGCCATTCATCCTCGTCGCCGCTACTACCATCTGATCTCACAAAGACACCTGCCACTTGTGTCGAGGATGGGCCCAACCTGACTATATTATTTTCAATATGGTCTTGGATCCAGTCCTTGAACATGTAGAATCACCGGATGGTGTGCCCCAGGGTCCGGTGATAAGGGCAGTAGTTGGGGTGATCAGTGAGATGTGCCTCTTCTGGCTTTCGGCACTCAAGAAACCGTACAATTCTCTGCTCCAAGGCACTATAGAAGTAACCAGGGACCTGAGCCTCATCAAACAACTAGGTCCAATTCCTTCTATCTGGAAAAGGGGCTCTAGGAGGCTGACCCTGACGGGGGGCCGAAGGAGAATGCCGAGGAGACAAAACCTGATTATCTCGCCGAGGCGGTGGTGGTGCGTTACGCAGAGGTTCTTTCCGATTTTGAGGCAGTTGCTACTGGGCAGGAAGTTGCGCCCGTGGGGGCATACCCATATGGGGCTGTAGATCTGGCCTCACTGGTAGCAATTCTAGCTGCCTGGGGACCTTTATCTGGGCCACAGTAGTAGGCTCGACTCTGGTAGCTCTCCTTGCAGGGATTATTGGATGGAGTGGGTGAGCCTGACTAGCCTATTGCAGTGCTTATTCAAGGCGCTGAGCCTTGTCTGAGAAGTCCCGGAACCCTCCAGGGTAATTCTGATTGATTAGAAAAGGAACCAACTCTGCATTGACGTTCCCTAGGCACATTTTCAGTAATTTCTCTTGAGTTAGTGGGATGTCAAGGGACTACGTGAGCCCCTTCCACTGGGTGATGAAGTCCGCGACTCGCTCATCGGGTCTTTGCTTGCACCTGAAGAGGTATGCGATGTTCATCTTCCGGGTTGTGGAACTGAATTGGTAGAGTAATTTTTTGCGAAGGTACTCCCAGCTAGTTATAGATCTGACAGGGAGCTGGTGTACCAGACGAATGTCGGCCCCTCTAGTGTCTGAACAAAACAATGGAGCTTGGAGGCCTCCTGCTACACTAGAGTCCCTAACATAAGTCCACACCTCGAGTCGATGTGTTCCAGGTGCTGTGGCGGGTCTCTTGTCCCATTAAAGGGGGAGAAAGTGGGATTCCCAAATCCCAGAGGTGCTGACATATCATCTACCCATGCTGGGTATGGCTTTCCATCCGGTGGGATCACCACCTGCCGAGTTTCCAAAGCCTCTAAGTGGGCGATGAATTCCGCCATCGGATTGTTTGGACACGGGTTCCTGTACTGATGGGGATCCCTAACCAAAAGTGCATTTCTGGGCTCTTCAATCTGGTAGACAAGCTCAACAGCTCGTGGGGCGGCTGGTGGAGCGACCCTTGGGGCAGCGGGAGGAACCCGAGGGGGGTCTCATGGGTGATCACGCCGTTCAGGAGGGTTTGGTGAAACATATCATGCCCTCTTGCCATGATCTACGACCTCTCCTTTTTCAGTGAACACTGCATGATTGAGGTTTCCTGGGAGAATCTCACCGAGGGGTAGTTATTCCTGCCTCTGCTGCCCCGACCGAGGATCACCATAGTCGGACCGCCGCTCTGTAATGCGTTCAGCCAGAAGCTCATTGACCAACCTCTTCTACTCATCAAGCTATCGATGCAACGTGGCTTTCTTAGAATCTTCTACTGCCTTCTGCACTAAGGCAGATGGGTCAGAGATCTTGACAGCGCCAATGTGATCTTTACCCTTGCCGATATTCCTACTCAGTGTTAACGCCTCAGTGGGTGCAGGGATACCTAGGAGGTTCTTCTGTTTATGAGTAATCATCCCTGATTGGTCCAGTAGCAGATTGTCCTCAGGGGGTGAGTACCCATCAAGAATTTCTAGACCTTTCCCTTCTCCCGACAGATCGGCCATGTTGACCACCGCTGTCCTCGGGGGAATGTCCTCAGAGCCGTCAAATGAGTCGGGCTGCCAGTAAATCGCGCCGAAAAGAAGGGCATCGTACTGCCCCTATCCACAAACATGTGCATGGGGAGTGGCCTCCTTGATAACTTTGCGGAGTACTTAAAAAATCTGAATGCATTATTGTTGGAGGGCCCTGTGGTGGCCAACTGACTCTGGGTGCCGAACCGCAGGGAGCGTGGCCAGGTCGACCCGACGACATTGCTCACTAATATCCTCGAGGTTTTCTTGGCTCCCGAGATAAGGAACTTGTTGATGGTGAAGACGGGTGTGAGTCGCCCAAAGGGTCTGGCGGAAACATTCAAACTCTCCTGGGGTAAGCAATTCTGGTGTATCAAGATCTGACCCTACGACCGGCCAAAAATTCTTAGGGAAGTGGACTGCTGCGAGGGTGGTCCAGAAGCTCCACGACTCAGGTTTAGGATCCGGCCCTTGAGAGCCTGATCATCAACTGGGAGTGATTGAGGAACTGGCAGCGGTGCCGAGGCAGGCCGCTGGGCCGGTGGGCTGGCTGGTGGAGAATATGGTGAGCATGCCGATTGGCCGCCAAATCCTAAGTCATCCTCCAAGGGTTGTAGTGTCCTGGCTGCCACATCACGATAAGATGAGCCGATGAATGGGCCTCCTGTCACAATGTTGGTTCTTGCCGAGGGTGTGCTACGTCGCAGCTCTTCCACCATCAAACCCCAAAAAGGTCGTAGTCATCTCTGACTAAGGCTGAAGGTACTTCCAGAGAGGTCGATGATGACTGCATGTTTGATCCTTAGGGGTATTCCAAGTACTCGTCCTCCTAGAAATACCATTAGAGGGAGGCAGAGATCATATGGATCTTGCATTAGGGGAGTACGAGGACGATGTTCTGCATTCCTATCCCTGCCCTTGACTCAAAGGACTGGGGGGGGGGGAGGCTCCATCGCCGAGTTGTACTCCGCCTCAGAGTCCGAGAAACAGACTGGTCTGATTTCCTTCCGGCCTTCCCTGGCATTTCTCTTACGGTGATGATGTCCCACCTTCCTGCCCCTCGGTGGCTCCTCGAGGCGAGGCTGATTTCTGTCAAAGAGTTCGGTGACCAAACTAGTGCTGGGGTGGAATGGATTGAAGGTCGGGGTGCGAGGAGCACCAGGACAGATGTCGAAAAGGGTATGGGAAGGACCTCAATGTGGGTGAGTGGCCGGATATGCAACAGCTCCATACTCGTGGTTAGAAGTAGGGGAAGTGACCCTGTACCCAGTGTAGTGAGCGCTGGAAAGAGCCCCACCCAGAGCATAGCTGTCACGGGGAAGCCCCTTACCTGCGACGAGGGTGGTGCTAAGTAGGCCTCTAGGCTGGGGTTGGAAGAAGGGAGGATCCATTCCTTCCAGAACGGTGGCATGGAGTGGGCCTTCATGCTGGATGGCACTACCACAAATTGGTCTGGGATAGCCATTGCCTGTGCCAGTGATCGGGAGAGTCAACCCAACCTGCCCATGGGGCAGTTGGGGCCTCGATCCGGGCCAGTCATGTAGTTGCCCCTGCTCAACGTGTGCAAGGGTTTGATGACAGGTGTCAGCGGTGGATCGGGTCATGGTGGTTGCCGACGTTTATGCCCCGGGGCGAGCATCCTCTTCCGCTCATGCCCAACACTGCCATCGGGTTAGGTGGGTTGGAGCCGGTGGTGCAGGCACATGGATTGCCTGCTCCTTGGCTCGAGGGGCCGGGCGGCGGCATTGACGCGGCTTTGCAAGGGCCTTTGTCGTGAACCCCTGAGGCGTGTTTTCGATCGGGCAAAACCAGAGATCCCCTACCTCGTCGGCGTAGGAGAGGGAGGTGTCAAGGCGTTCCGGGTATAAGCTCCCAAAACGGTTGAATGTTGGGGTGGGGAGCGGCAGATCCCTGCGCAGACCTCGAGGGTGGCATTGGCGACGAAGCGTAGCTGCCTCGAGGTCCAAACGGGACATGTCCCTTGTGGGGATGACCCCTTCCTCCTCGTACCTACGCACGAGGTCGCTGATCATCCTTAGTTGGATAATATTTGATGGGGATATGGGGCGTGAGTTCCCAACAGTCACGGTGGTCGGATCAGCTATGGAAAAGGTGGAACCACGCAGGGTGGCTGTGTCAGTACTTCCCATGCCCCTATGCCGATGGGTAGGTGGCGATCGAGCTCCAAAAGCAGCGATATGATTCCTTAAAGTAGGGAGATGAACCCATTAACACTAATAGGAAAATAAATCAACAACCAGTATCCCATCTCCATTCCATCTTCCATGGTTGGTTAGAGGGATCCATCCTGACAACATCGCAGGATGGAGTGATCAACGTCCTGGCTACCCCAACCCCTGGCAGGTTTCATGTCCTAGTGCTGGGTGCTCGGACCTGGAGACATGCTAATCTTCTGACACCCCAAATGATACTAGTATGTATATTGATGAGAAGAGATTCATGTCGGGTTCTCCATTTTCTGTATCCGATGCTTTTCGCTGGGGCGCGCACACACATCTGTCATGCAGGGGAGGACACGTGGATGGTTGCCCCGCATTCCCGCTTTCCAAAGGAGGGCGGCATCCGTTCCTTTTGCAGGGAAATATACTCCTTGATAGAAATCGGGATGACGGGATGTCGGTTATTCCTTCCGTGGATTCCTCCTCGGAGCTCGTCACCTTGTCCGGGTCTCCCTCATATATTTAAGACGTATTCGTGAATCTCGTTCCTGGTTCCATATCTTCATGGACACCAGTTAATTACGCTACTTCCGTCGAGATGCTCCAAGGGGTCTGGTCGGGGCAGTAACATTCCGTTAGGAGAATGGTCACACTGAGGTGTCGTTGGTGTGTCTTGACACTGGGGGATTGACATGTCTGTCTTCTGTCCCTTATTATAGGGCTTCTCTAGGGCGTGGAAGCCTGAGGCATCCCATGTCGAACGCGGGGAATTGTATTCCATATGCATGTATCTAAAGTTTTCCTCAACTGCCCATGTTTAACACGGGGTATGCCGCGAGTTTAACATCTAGAAGAGATGGATCAGACTGATCGGAACACTAAGAGTGTATTAGATTAAAGAACTCCATGGGGGGGGGGGACACCGATGTCGGGGCTAGAACGTGGGCGGCTTCCTGGATACTGTGAAGTGGAGTGAAGTGGCATGATCCCACCGGGATGTGGCGGACCGGGTAAGAATCAGGATCGGTGATAAAGTGAAGAGGGGCTTACGCTCTGAGGCAGACCACAATGGATATGGGGCTTACGATTTGAGGTGGCCCATAATGGTGGATATGGGGCTTACACTATGAGGCGGCCCATGGTGGTGGTGAACTGACACAAAGGGGTCCAAACAACCAGGTGGTGGGCTTGAACCTCGTGGAGGCTTCCTATGTATCCCCGTGGTAGGGAATCAAATTCCATGTAGTTCGGGATGGATTGGAGAGTACACAAGAGTGCTTCCCGTGTGCCGCTATGGATAGGCAATGATGGATGGGGCTTTCACTCTGAGGCGGCCCATGGTGTTAGTATGGGGCTTATGCTCTGAGGCGGCCCAAAGTGGTATGGGGCTTACGCTGTGAGGTGGACCAAAGTGGTATGGGGTTACGCTCTGAGGCGGCCCAAAGTGGTATGGGTCTTATGCTATGAGGTGGCCCAAAGTGGTATGGGGCTTACGCTCTGAGGCGGCCCAAAGTGGTATGGGGATTATGCTCTGAAACAACCCATGGTAATATGGGGCTTATGCTCTGAGGTGTCCCATGGTTGGTGAACCGACGTGAAGAGGTCGGAATGATCGGGTGGTGGGATTGAACCTCGTGGAGGCTTTCTATGTATCCCCATGGTAGGGAATAAAAGTCTACGTAGTTCGGGTGGTGCAGTTTAACATCATGCGGGATGGAGGCATACAGTTTAACGTCATGCTGGATGGGGGCATCTGGGGCTTAAGTTTTGAGGTGGCCCATGGTGTTGGCGAACCGATAAGAATGGGTCAGAACGATCGGATGGTGGGCTTGAACCTCGTGGAGGCTTCCTACGTATCTTCGTGGTAGGGAATCAAAATCCATGTAGTTCGTGAAAGGCGGGGGTCAGGGTCCGTGCTCACTCTAAGCTCACGTGAGTCATGCTCGGTGTGAGAAACAAAAGGTTGCAGGGGCCTAACGATCACGTCAGAAAGGGTGCGTCTGTGAGAACCATAGAGGGGATTACGCGTTTAGCGGCCCATGGTTCTAGGACTTACTCTAGGATGGAGGACCGGGGTGTGACAAAGCACAGAGCGAGAGGGATTTGGGACCGAGAAAAGGAGATGCCCCATTCCCTATGATGCCCTCCACTGGCCTTGGTGGTGAGGAAGTACAGATATGCATGGGTGATACCTTCCGCAAGAGGGGCTAGGGGCTTACACCAAGGTGGCTTCCCTTCCCCCATGGACAAACGCCACTCCGAGAGGGAGGATATCATCCCATGTGAAGGTGATCCCATTCCTGTGGATATGAGTGGCGTAAAGAATGTCCGAGCCGGTGGGACCCTATGTGCAAGGCATGGGGCCGGATCACAGTTTAACATCATGTGTTGAGGAAGAGGCGCTTGAAAGTTTAACGTCATGTAGCTCGGATGAGGTGGGTTCGCTCCACACCCCTAGGAAATACATAACTGACACCCTCTACCCCTTATGGGAGGGAAGGCATCGGCAAGGCCGTGGTGATGGGGGGCCACAGAGCGAACCATCGAGGGGTCCATGTTAGCATGGCTATGCGAAGAAGCAATAGCCGTTAGCGTGCCTATGCGAAGAAGCATGAGGCAAAGAAACGCAAAGGGAAACACCACCCAAGGGACCTTGAGGTTACTTCGTACAAGCTTGGAAGGCCGTATGGGAAAATAGTGCATGTCATGCATGCCTGGTATGGAGGACATCGGGCGCTTACACAGGCAAGCACCCGGGGAATGCGCGCAAAGAAAAGGTTTACGCGCAAAACACCAGGATGGCGCATAATTTGGGAAGAGGAATTGCACGCGACTATGGAGATTGCGAGCAAGGGATGTGAATTGCGCGAGAGTGGAAAAGGCCGAACCCTAAGGCAAGGCCGCACCCAACGAAGGGATTGCGCGCAATTAGGCCTTTTTTCATGCAACAGAAGGAATTGCGTGTAAGGGAGGAACCCTGAGGGGTTTGGAATTATATTTAAGCCAGTGGGATTTCACAGAAAGGCGGATCCCGGGGTGAGGCTGCGTGAAAAGATTCAGTACCTGAAGTCCATATTGTGCGTGCAAAAGTCCTATTTCGCGCACGAGAGCTGGTTCAAATTCCGCAACCCCGAAACGGAAGGGGTCCCCTTCTATTATAGGCCTCTAGCGCCGCAGAATCCAGGTGGTGCGTAAAATTTTGTGCGCTAGAGACGGCGGCATGAAAAGTTAACCGCGTGGGCGCGGGTGCGTAAATATTGCGCGTCGGCGCTGAGAACCTTTCACAAATCCCATACTCCTTCCACGCGGCCCAAATTTTTTCACGCGCATCCTCCTTTATTTCAGGAAACACTTCCGGACCCTCCGGACCGGGCCTCCGGGTCCAAATATGACTTCTCTTTTTCGTTTCGACACTTCCTTTAGTAGTTACGTACTTTTTGGCTTCTACAAATACTGATTTCAAATCCATTACCCTTTTGAAATACATTCACCTCAGCTAAAACCCAAAACACACTACAAACTTCAATTTGGAAATACCAAGTCTCCCTTAATAAAACACAACAACAAAAAACAATTTTTATTAATGATAATAGAGAGTACAAACAACCATAGGGGGGATATAGTAATGTCATCCCAAAGAATCACCAATCACAAACTCTACAGTACTAGGGGAGAGAACTGCAACTATCAAACTCCTTGATTGGATCCTCCTGAGAAGTCTTCAAATCCATTAAATCATCTAATTGGTTTCCATCATTGTATTTATGTAATAGCTCGATATCATGGGTGAGAATAGAATTCAAATTTTGTAGTAGATATGTAATTTACCATGGTTTATAAGGGTGACGTTTGATAAATCTCCATATAATTATTGAATTTATCTCAATATCTTCCCACATAATTAGTTTATAAGAAAACATTTGAAGACCGGTAAGTGTGGCCTCCACCTATGCCCTGAGAGAATTACCATCCCCATAAAAATAACTGAAATAGAGAATAATTGATCCTATGATGTTAAGAACAATACCACCCCCTCACATATTTACTAAGCTGAATCAACCATCAATTTTTAGTTTAAGACCAAAGAAAGGATAAGTCCAAATCAACCAATGACCCACACTTGAGGTATGTAGATACTAGTGGAGTGTCTAACATCCATGAAATGCCTGAGAGAGGGAGCTTCATCCCACTGGTTCTGAATAATAACCATTTCTATCACCAAACACTTAGTTCTATCCACCAATGTCATGATCAAGGGAGATACATTATGCTGAAATTGGTTCCTCACTTCCCAGATACACCAACAACCCATAATAAGCATGAGGGAATGTGCCCTAGCCGCTTTTTTATTTTTATTAGTACCATAGAACCACTATTAAGGGACTCCTCCATGGAAATCACAACCAGATAATAATTGAAGAAGTCCCCTAGAACTCTCTATGAATTTCCATCCCATTTAGTAAGAAAGTAAATATGTAAAATAGATTCCACATTATGATCCTTGTAGCAATATCATTTGGAATCCAAGTGAATCCCTCTACGTTGGAATGATAATTCAGTGGGCAGAGAAAGATTCTAAATCATCTTTAATAGAAATTTATGTTTTCATGGGATTTTTTTTCAACAAAAAACTCATCCCCACCTATCACTGACCTATTGTGACATTGTCACCTACCTATAATACTTTTTAGTAATGGTACTCGAAATTGTTCTTATGAAAATATAGACACATGGGGAGTCATCCATATTAATATCCTCAAATAATTTCCCTTGAGAGGTATTGAGAATAGTATGGAAAAATGAGGGGTAAGAATTGGTCTATTTGAAGGAAATGTCAGGGACATGGAACATTGGTATGATCAAGGTCTCACCTATCTAGTTACAATTCCAGAAATTAAGATCTTCATTTCCAACAAGCTAGCGAGAATGATTTTGCAACATCAGAATATGATCCTTCATGGACTCCCATAGGCAAGAAGGATGTCTTCTGGGAACATTCAGATAACTACAATACTTATCTTTAATAAATATACTCTAAAGGGAATTCCCCTCATTAGCCTCCTAAGCCATATTTCATTTTAGATGGTACATTGTCTTTGAGATGTTCCACACATTGATTCCACCATTATTCATTGGTCTCACAAGCTTCTTTTAAGAGGCCCAGTGACACCTAGCTTCTCCTTGTGCATCCCAAATAAAAGTACATAGGTTTTTGTCAATTTGTTTTACAACTTCTTTAGGTACCATGATCACCGAGATAATATCTATGGGCATCGATTTAAGCACAAAGTTTACATGGTTAATTCTTCCTCCAAATGAGAGGAACTGATTCATCCATTCTAGTATTATACATAACATCACTTTATGTTCATTATCCTAGATGTATGACTAAAAAATGATGAATTACGCCTTAGATATATGAATTTATACTATCAATATTTACCCTTAGCTATATTATGTTAAAGTAAATAGCCCCACAGTACATTATACATGAATCTAAATAACACATAATCGGCCCTTATATCATGTCCCAAAACATCATGTCCCATTAGTCGAAGCTACATGTCTTTATACTACATTACTATAAAAACTAAACATAACATATTAGACAATATAGTCTTTTTCCTCACTGTAAAACTATAAACAATGTGGATCATGAATTTTTTTATTATATTTTAAAATAGAGAACTATATGATATAAATGACTCAATGTTATAAAATTATAGCATGTTATGGTTGTCCAATTCATCACCCATTTTCAAGAAGTATGTGTGGATGGATTAATTTATCCCAGATCATATAGTGACACTCGGATTCATTATCTTTGATATTCCAAAAACGCAATCCTTCATTATATCCAAATGTTGGAATATATCGTTTAACTAATATCAAGACTCGTTACACATCACATAACACATAAAATTCCCTATTCTTCCATGGTTTATGAGACCATCACCAATATAGGTAAAACATTCACCCTTCCCATCAATTGTGAACCATTATATTTCCTTCTTCTAATGATTTAGAAATGAACATGATGTTTTTACCCAAGAACTTGGTTAGGTTTAAATCACTTTTCAAATGATACATAATTATGTCCATGTATATTTTCCAAAACCCAACTAAAATTATCTACTAGCACCCATTTCATCATAAAATTCAGTCACTTAATTTGGGTTACAATTTCCCTATTGATGTCAAGAAGATGTGTATTTAATATCAAAAGGGTCAAGAATCATGACCTCAAACTGTTTTAGTTATCTATGAGGCTACTCAAATTAGAATTTGATTTTCCAACTAAAAGTGTGATTTTTTCACCTATTGATTTGATAAATACCTCATGTCATCCTGAAAAAATCCTAGTTGTGTGAATTTGAATTTAAGATCACTTGATCCTCAAGGAATATCATTAATCTTTATGTATATTTTAATAAAATTACCATAAAAGGAACCTTAAAAAATACATTAATGATGAACATTATGACATCCCATATCATTTATATAGTTTATTTTAGGGGGCTATAAAGGGGGAAGGAGGGGGTTGTGAAGGGGCTATAGGGGGTTGTGAAGGGGGCTAGAGCGGACTGTGAAGGGGCAGTGAAGGGGGATGTGAAGGGGGATTTAAAGCGGATGATGGGGTCTGTGAAGGGGGATATGAAGGGGATGCTTGGGGATGGTGGGGGGATTGGGGGGGGGGGGCTGTAAAGGGGGTGGAAGGGGTTATATGGGGGGTTGTGATGGGGTTGTAATGGGGCTATAAAGGGGATGGAGGCGTGTGAAGGGGGAATGAGACCTATAGCCATGGTATAAATAACCATGGATATAGGTTCTCCGATGTTTTAAGTTATACCCATAGTTTTAACAATTGTAGGAATATCTTATCCCAGCAGAGAAGCTATACCCATGGTTATCCAAAACGTGGGTATAGATGCATACCCACAGTTTTGTTTAAACTGTAGGTATAGCATAACTTCAAGGACCTATATCAATGGTTTGTTAGAAACCATTGGTATAGGTATATACTGATGCCTCCGTAGCTCACAGTTCATGAAACCGTGTGAATAGAATATAACCATGGTTTGAGGGGCAGTACCCACAGTTTCAAACCCTGGGTATAGGTTAGTTTTCTAGTAGTGATCAACCTCTACTATTGTGATCACATAAGCATGGACTTCCTCCATTAGAATTTTCGAGGCAAATACCCTTGACTCTTGGGGAATTCAATAAAATAGTTCCCCAAATCCTTATAGCTAAATCATTAAACATTTGAAGCTACATTATTACACTTGTAATCATGAGCCTGATAGCCTTTCTCTCCACACATGAAGGAAACACTCATTCTCATCAAGCATGTTCCACAGAGTCTCTTTCCAAACTTATTAAATTTTTTGTAATTTTACCATTCTATTATTTTATTTTTCCATATTTTATTTTTCATAATTCTCATCTATCCACTTATTTTATTGATTTCCTTATAAAAAATAATACTAGGAAAAAATTTATCCATATTGATGGAATGTAATACTATATCCTAATATAGATCAAATTTATATAAAAGACTAATTCCCTTTGAAGACTAGGATTTATCCTATAAAAGAAATGATCAACCTTACTCCAAGGTTTAGATACATAATCTTAAACATGCATCTTTGACATTGTAAAGATACCTTCATATTTAACAATATTTTATCCTTATTTTTTACTTAGATTGAGAAATTACCTCTCTCTATTATCTCATTTCTCATTAGGAAATTATTTTTTTAATAATAAATCTTTGAAATTCCTCTATAAAAAACTATTTATTTTCTATTACTCATTAGTGTTCTGGATCAATGAACACCATTGATTAGCATCTCTTTTTAGATGATAAACTTCAATGATAACTTTATCTCTTTCAATACTTCCCAAAGTATGAAATATATTCTATTTGGATCTGATCCATTACTAAGATACAAACGAATTAATAGTCCCATATAATGATGGAGAATTCCGACACATCACACAATCTGACATTATTTCTCCATGTTGGGGTTCAACATGCTGCTCCATACGGGAAATGTTATTATTCATAACTAAGTCAACTACCCCAATATAGTAATAATATATTTAACTCAAACTCTAGATCTAGCTCTAGCTACATTATCTTTCCTAAGAGGTCAATATCTGTATAGAATTTATGGAATAATATTGTTTCCATTCCTTTTTCTATGATCCATTTCTAAAAAATTGAATATATTCAATTATCTCATATCATTATGAATTATAATTCTAAATCAGGTGTAACAATAAACATAAATTGAATATTTACACAAGTTTAATCTCAAAATCGTAACATTAGTAACTTTGGGGATAACCTCAAATCATAAAATTATTTTTAAATCATTCTTAATTTTTCTTAAAGAGATTGTAAATCAAATAATTCATATCCTATAAGAGTGTATACCCAAGTGTATAGTCATAGTCCCACTCATCGAGAATCAATGATTATCAATTTAATACCCAATCCACCCAATTAAGAGTTGTTACCCTTAGGTGTATATGTTCCATAGCTGCATCCACTTTCCAGTACCTATACTGATATGTATTTTCATGTTAAACAACACAATATCTAATTAATCAAAACTTGATGATATTATCTTATAATTAGACTTATCGTCAGGGTCTATAATAAGGTTATGTTTTGAAAACTAGTTTTCCCTACATCTAGTTCTCAAGGTTTATACCAAAATTACTTTGATACAAACTGTAACACCCCAACTCCAATAACCCAAATTGAGTGGTTATTTTACAACATTAGAACATAATACAAGGGATCCTATCCCAATGTATTGAATTGTTTAGTTGTATTAGGAGACTATATACATAAATGATCCTCACATTACCTCTTAAAACATAAAATAAAACTTGAAAATTTTAGTGAAAACATTATTAATTATTATAGAAAATCATTGATATCATTCATAAATCCATTATTTTTATCCAAGGGAAAGAAAAACATAATAATTGGTTAGCTCAGATGCTTAGTATTGAAAATAGTACTACAGAAGCAATCATAGTAAAAAATATATATAACATGGTAGAGATAAACAATAATAAAATATTTCATGTAACATATATCATAAAAAGGGGACTAAATACATAGATTAAAAATAAACATAAATAATTACATGTATAACTATAAATAGTTCTATAATGATATAATGAATAATGTTGGACATAAAAATATTATCATCAAGGCCTTGTTCCAAGACATCATACATAAATAGCTAAGTAGTATGCCAAATACCCAAACTAGCATGTCTCAATAGATCTACTGATGCATCAAGGGGATATAATAGGCCCCATCATCACATATTAAGTCCAGTGAATTCATCATTTACATGAAATGAATAAAACATCAATGCATAATAAACAAAAACATTCATATTAAAAAAACTAGTCATATGAAATATAAATATTTTCTCCAGTGAATAAATAGAACAACGTGATTATAAGATATCTAGAGTAATATGGTTGATGGTATCAATATAGTATATTCCTAGTAAATCATAATATTAATTAATGGATGCTGACATAAATGAACAAAGATTAAAAAGATAACTAAAAGATTTCTTAAAGAAAATACCATTTTCATTTTGAAAACACATATATTAAAATTTAAATTTTTTAAGAATATTAATACAAAAATATTTGAAAAGAATAATGTAAAATTTTAAATAAATATCCATGTAAAATAATATTCATTATTTAAATAAAATGTATTTTTACAGTAAACATTAAAACTAATATTCTTCCCACAATTTTGATAAAAAGTTCCTCATTGGAAAAATGAAAATAATATTCATATTAAACCTTTTTATAGAAAGTAAAAAATGGTTAAAATGAAATAAATAAATAATATTAAAATAGTAAAAACTTATTTAATTATTTTAAATAATATATAGAAATGGAAGAAAAATATTACCGACTGAATAAAAAAACTCATATTTCCTTAAAAAATTAAATTGGGTTTTTGAGTGAAAAATAAGGTTAAAATGTAAATAATACATTAAAAAACTATAAATAACCACATTATAATAAAATAGATGGGTTTTAGGAAGAAAATATTATATAATTCCTCCAATGGATTCCAGAACAAAAATAATACTAAATAAGGAGGAGATTGTGAAATAAACTATTACCTATGATTCAACTTGCCACATAATTTGTCTGATTTATTACACCTTAATAATAGAACCATATATATACATATAATATCATATAGGATCCACTTATAACATTTCTACACAAATTTATTAATAGTTAATTTTTTTAAATTTTAAATTCTGAGTGTAAACTAGTTTATTTTTTATGCATGTTTTGATTTGTTGTTTTAGTTCTTGTATATTTATCATGGTTATATCAGTTGTATAATATTAATAATGATATAAAAATAATATATATTCATTATATAAATCATTATAATCATCTATATAATACGGACATGAAAAATGAATCATATCACTTTGTTGAAGTTGTCATCCACACATCCGCATGGGAGATGTTATTATTTATTAATGGGTGGAAGGGTAAGGATGTAAATTATATATTATATTTCAAGAATCATAATTATTTCATAAATAACATACCATCCATCTTCTCAGATCCCATTGGAGATTCTATGGTTTCTAATAGTCATAGACTCCACAAGTCATGGTACAATAGCCACATTGTGCTGCCCTTATGTGCTAGCCATAGGTAGTTGATGAATAACTGATCATCGATTTTTGTAACAAACTATTGTACGAGGATACTGTTACACCCCCAAATGATAAAGGGTTAAATGACTAAATGATATGACTCATGTCAACAAGGTGCACCTTTCTTCTCGGAAGCCTGTTTGATAGAACTCCACAGTTAAGCATGCTTGGCTTGGAGTAGTGATCAAGATGGGTGACCTTCTGGGAAGTTTCCAAGGGTGTGTGAGTGAGGAAAAAGTACACTGGAAAGGACAAGTGTTGGCCTATGGGGACAATCATTAGTCAGATGACCCGTTCGGGCATGTGGGTGGACCCTGGGGTGGGCCCCACGTGTATGCGGGGGCAACTGGTGGTACCTAGTATGCCAGGACCCGACGACCTTATTAAGGCGGGGTGTATGTGCTATCACTCGGACCTGGTTGTCACATTTTTTATTAGAGGAATAACCCAGCCTTAAGTGCGGTACACTTCCTGGGTTGGGATGTAGGGCCCACAACGAGGGCAGTGTTCTCTAAGGGGGGGGGGGGGTAGGGTGGTGATTGTAACACCCCTCAAATGAGGACAAAGCACATTGGAAAGGACAAGTATTGGCCTGTGGGGACAATCATTAGTTAGATGACCCATTCGGGCATGTGGGTGGACCCTGGGGTGGGCCCCACATGTCTTCGGGGGTAACTGGTGGTACCTAGTAGTCCAGGACCCGACGACCTTGTTAAGGCGGGGTGTATGTGCTATTACCAGGACCTGATTGTCACATTTGGTATCAGAGGAGGAACTTAGCCTTAAGTGCGGTGCACTGCCTGGGTTGAGATGTAGGGCCCACAACGATTGCGTTGTGTTCTAAAGGGAGGGAGGAAAAATCACACTAGAAAGGACAAGTATTGGCTTTTTGGGACAATCATTAGTCAGATGACCCATTCAAGCATGTGGGTGGACCCTGGGGTGGGGCCCACGTGTCTGCGGGGCAACTAGTGGTACCTAGTAGGCCAGGACCTGACAACCTTGTTAAGGCGGGGTGTATGTGCTGTCATTGAGACCTGGTTGTCACATTTGGTATTAGAGGAGGAACCCATCCTTAAGTGCGGTGCACTGCCTGGGTTGATATGTAGGGCCCACAACGAGGGCGTTGTGCTCTAAGGGGTGGGGGGGGGGGGGGGGTGCTTGTAACACCCCTCATGTGAGGACAAAACACATTGGAAAGGAAAAGTATTGGCCTGTGGGGACAATCATTAGTTAGATGACCCATTCGGGCACGTGGGTGGACCCTGGGGTGGGCCCCCCATGTCTGCGGGGGTAACTGGTGGTACCTAGTAGGCCAGGACCCGACGACCTTGTTAAGGCGGGGTGTATGTGCTGTCACCAGGACCTGATTGTCACATTTGGTATCAGAGGAGCAACCCAGCCTTAACTGCGGTGCACTGCCTAGGTTGAGATGTAGGGCCCACAATGAGTGCGTTGTGTTCTAAAGGGAGGGAGAAAAAATCACACTAGAAAGGATAAGTATTGGATTTTGGGGACAATCATTAGTCATATGACCCATTCAGGCATGTGGGTGGACCTTGGGGTGGGGCCCATGTGTCTGCGGGCAACTAGTGGTACCTAGTAGGCCAGGACCTGACAAACTTGTTAAGGCGGGGTGTATGTGCTATCACCGGGACCTGGTTGTCACATTTGGTATTAGAGGAGGAACCCATCCTTAAGTGTGGTGCACTTCCTGGGTTGAGATGTAGGGCCCACAACGAGGGAGTTGTGCTCTAAGGGGTGTATATGCTATCACTAGGACCTGGTTGTCACATTTGGTATTAGAGGAGGAACCCAGCCTTAAGTGCGGTGCACTGCCTAGGTTGAGATGTAGGGCCCACAACAAGGGCGTTGTTCTCTAAGGGGGGGGGGGGGTGATTGTAACACCCCCCAAGTGAGGACAAAGCACATTGAAAAGGACAAGTATTGGAATGTGGGGACAATCATTAGTTAGATGACCCATTCAGGGATGTGGGTGGACCCTGGGGTGGTCCCGCATGTCTGCGGGGGTAACTGGTGGTACCTAGTAGGCCAGGAACCGATGAACTTGTTAAGGCGGGGTGTATGTGCTGTCACCGGGACCTGATTGTCACATTTGGTATCAGAGGAGGAACCCAGCCTTAAGTGCGGTGCACTGCCTGGGTTGAGATGTAGGGCCCACAACGAGTGCATTTTGTTCTAAAGGGAGGGAGGAAAAAGCACACTAGAAAGGGAAATTATTGGCTTTTGGGGACAATCATTAGTCAGATGACCCATTCAGGCATGTGGGTGGACACTGGGGTGGGGCCCACGTGTCTACGGGGCAACTAGTGGTACCTAGTATGCCAGGACCTGACAACCTTGTTAAGGCGTGGTGTATGTGCTGTCACCGGGACATGGTTGTCACATTTGGTATTAGAGGAGGAACCCATCATTAAGTGCGGTGCACTGCCTGGGTTGAGATGTAGGGCCCACAACGAGGGCGTTGTGCTCTAAGGGGGGGGGGGTGATTGTAACACCCCTCAAGTGAGGACAAAGCACATTGTAAAGGACAAGTATTGTCCTGTGGGGACAATCATTAGTTAGATGACCCATTCGAGCATGTGGGTGGACCCTGGGGTGGGCCCCACATGTATGAAGGGGTAACTGGTGGTACCTAGTAGGCCAGGACCCGACGACCTTGTTAAGGCGGGGTGTATGTGCTGTAACTGGGACCCGATTGTCACATTTGATATCAGAGGAGAAACCCAGCCTTAAGTGCGGTGCACTGCCTGGGTTGAGATGTAGGGCCCCCAACGAGTGTGTTGTGTTCTAAATGGGGGGAGGAAAAAGCACACTAGAAAGGAAAAGTGTTGGCTTTTGGGGACAATCATTAGTCAAATGACCCATTCAGGAATGTGGGTGGACCCTGGGCTGGGGCCCACGTGTCTGTGGGGCAACTAGTGGTACCTAGTAGGCCAGGACCTGACAACCATGTTAAGGCGGGGTGTATATGCTGTCACCGGGACCTGGTTGTCACATTTGGTATCAGAGGAGGAACCTAGCCTTAAGTGCGGTGCACTGCCTGGGTTGAGATGTAGGGCCCACAACGATTGCGCTGTGCTCTAAAGGGGGGGGGGGGGGTGATTGTAACAACCCTAAATGACAAAGGGTTAAATGACTAAATGATATGACTCATGTCAACAAGTTGCACTGTTTTTTTGGGAGCCTGTCTGATAGAACTCCACATTTAAGTGTGCTTGGCCTGATGTAGTGATCAGGATGGGTGACCTTCTGGGAAGTTTTTCAGGGTGTGTGTGACTGAGGAAAAAACACACTACAAAGGACAAGTGTTTGCCTATGGGGATAATCATTAATCAGATGACTCATTCGTGCATGTGGATGGACCCTGGGGTGGGCCCCACATGTCTACGGGGGAAACTGGTGGTACCTGGTAGGCCAAGACCCGACGACCTTGTTAAGGCGGGGCGTATGTGCTGTCACCGGGACCCGGTTGTCACAGACACCCTACTGCAAAGAGGTTGAACCATTCTAGCAATGGGATACAAAATATAAGAGTATAGTAATTTGGAGCACTAGCGTCTTCCATTGATGTGACTCGATCCGGGTAGTAGTAGTCCCATGATACCCCTAATTCCAATTATCTCTAGGTTGTTGCATCGAGCATACCCATTTACATAGTACCACCATAATAGAATTTGTGATGATTGCTATTTCTACTTAAACGACCTGGTCACCACCGAAGTGGGTACTTGTTGTGTCGGGTGCCACTGATGCTCGATGTATTCCTTGATATACAAACACTATCCCAACATGTACCTGTGGACTCCCTCAGGAACATCAAAACCACTCCCATGAGAACGATTCTTATATTTTCATTTTCGGTACTTAAACTTATGGTTGAGCCCAATCCAAACCAATAGAAGTACTCTTTGATGTGGTTCATACAACCTCAAATGTGAACGTCAAGCCAACCCAAGTATAATTTTTTTTATTCCAACATCATGATTGATCCATCCATATAAGTGGCCCCATGAAATGACTATTAAATTAGAGTATTTGAAGGTGTAATTACACTATAGTGCATTTTGTATTGGATCCCTCTATTAGAATAATAATAGGGGATGGGGATCAACATCTCGTAGCTCTATAGATAGTCCAGGTGTTTCCTTCTATGAAAATAAAATTGGACCCACCTCGGAATGATGATTGGACTATTAGAGTAGAGTATTGAGGCAATGTCAAAACATAGATGATTGTTTTATACACATTTCATCTCATACGTCGAGTACGAGTATGGTCTGGAGTTGAGAAGCCAATGTACCTCAAGAAATAGGGGATTCAAAAGCATTAGAAAATCAAACCATGTAGGTGGTCACCAAAGAAACATCTCAATATAGAAACGATGGTTGATTGGAACATGGTACACTAGAATTTCATAAGTGATGGATTGTCAAGATAGAATGTACGAGAGTTTGGAAGGCTAGATAGCACACCGAGTTAGCAACTTCACCAAAAGGAACTAACGTATCTTGGACCAGTGGGTACCCAATGTGCTCTAAGGGGAAGAGGTGTACATTGGTGTGGTCGGAGAAAAAGAAGTGGTGTGGTCAATTGAGTCATTGGGAACTAACTTTGGGGAGTAGTGGAATTGGCATCTGCAATTCCGATGAATGGATGGGATGGAATGGAGTGTTGGGGGGATCAAAGGTTAAATCTCTAGGAGGAGCAGTGGAATGGTCAACGACCACCAATATATATAAGTACTAGAAGCTCATAAAAACAATTAGAGTAGAGTACTAAGGCTGTGGTGAAAATTTGGTGGTTTATGAACCATTTAATATATATAAATACCAGTAAAATGGATGGAGGTGGTGTCATATCTAATCTATTATTGTAGTAGAAGTATTTTTGGGATGCATTCTATTATAGTAAAGTAATGACATTGGGTGGTTGGTATTGGGGCAATAGGGAATTGGTGTTAGCTTGTTCCCTTTCGGTCGTGCAGAACAAGGGACCATTCGGGGTTGATTGGCCACACACCACCAATATATATAAGTATCAGTCTAGACTCAACTCTGTACTCTACTCTAAAAGAGTTTAGTAGAATGATTTTCATCACTATTAGAGTACATTAATAAGGTTTAATATTTCTATAAAGTGGTCGATCGACTCATGGGGTCATCATTTGAGGCTCTCGAGGTGCTACAGGTAAAGTGTGGTGGCGGAAACATTCAAAAACTATGAATGGAGGTCGGTAGACCTGGTGGTGGTATCAGAGTTGAGTGGGGGTGGGAGCTCAGTACTCTACTCTACTTTACTCTTATATATAGTGTTTCATGTTCAGAAGAGTGGTAGGTGGGTATAAAAATACTGATGATATGATTACTGGGGGCAGAGGGAATCCTCAGTACTCTTCTAATAGATTATCAACACTATATAGACAACCTTGACATGCTTTTGTGATTCCATTTTCAATAGTGGTATTCGGTTCTCCAGCTAGCCTGATACTCTAATCTAATAGTGGTTCTTCCCTATAGATGGACAAATTTTATAAAAGATATGATCCTTTAGGGAGGGTAAGGAAGGCTGATACTTATATATATTGATGGATTTTATAAGCATAATCTTGAACATATATCTAACATAAATAATTTATCAACTATTAGAGTAGAGTACTGACAGTGAATTTATATTAGTATTAGAGGTGAATAGGGTAGTGAATGAGAGATGTCAAAAGAAGTCTTGTGGTGTTGCAACTATCTCATTCCATTTGATGAAATTTTTCTATTTTACATAGATCATTTGTGTGAGAGGCTCTTTTTTCTTGGTTTCGTTTATTCATTACTTATTAATTTTTTTATTCCCTTCCTCGTGTATGTATATGACTGAATAACCTTTTATGCTCACTCATGACTAAACTTATTTTGAATAGATAAAATAGAACCAGGGACTATGGTGCTTCCATTTTTATCATTTTATCAGAGGTTGAATCAAGAATAAAGGAGAAAAAAATGGGGAGACATTATGGGAAAATAAAACCATCGAAGATAAGAATAAAATTCTTTCATCAACAAAATGATCATAGAATCTAGAATGAAGTTTTCATTATGTACATTCTAGATCATGAATTAGTAACTACATCCAATCTCCAAAAAAATCACAATAATTTCGATTTTTATTGGCATGGAATATTTATAGAATCCCCATATCATGGGATAAAACCTTATTCCATGGTATTGAAAATGGATAACACTACAAATTATTCCTAATCAAGTCCCCTGATTTTTTTCATTGATCCATTTATTTTTTTTTATTTTTTTTTTGTTTCTCTTTTCCTCCACCCCGTAGTAACTACAAGATCACCCCAAGGATGCCTTCATCATCTTGGTAGTGCCACGAATCGACCATAGAATCCAATTCAATAAGAATGTATTTTTATGCTCTCTGGTTGGGAAACAAGGGTTAGAGAAGGGAAATAACTCATTCTATAATCATTCTTAAGACCAAAGGGCTATCAGGAAGAAGGGGGAAGCTATCTCTTCTTGGATATCTTGGAGCTATCCTATGGAATCACTAGAATCCATATAATGAGATTCCAACTCCGCTGCACCTTATTATTGAGATGGTTAGAAGAGTTTCTTTTTGGAGATCACACTACAATGAAAGTTGTAAGCTATGTTTGGGGGGAGTTCTTGTCTATCATTGGCCTCTATGTAGAATTATATGGGGATTGGAGATGTGGTTTTTACCCAATGTCTTATGTCAGTGGTTCGGTTCCTATTATCTCCAACTCATGAACTTTACTGATACAAAGTTATACAATTTTTGATTTGACGGTTCGATCTATGATGACTCATCCATGGACAATGATAAGATCATTTCATTTAGCAGAACCTTAGGATGGTATATTATCATACTTCAAGTGTGAAGGGTGAGGTTTAAACAAGGGAAGTATTATGATGGATATCTAGGCACCGAAAGATGAGAAAGGGTGTAGTAAGTGAAAAAATGATTTAGGGAGTTGAAAAGAAGCATATATCTAGAGATTCCTGAATAAGTCAACCTTTAAAACTGCTGAATCCATGGGTAGGAATAAGAAAACCTACCAACATGAAACATCTTAGTACCATTAATAAAATAAAGAAAAATATATTCCCCTATTAGTGGTGAGAGAAACAGGATCACCTAAATCGTAAAAGGGGGGTTGTGGGAGAGCCATACAAGCGTTATGAAACTAGTTGAATTGGTGGAGTATTGCCCCCTAGAAGGCAAGATTTCAATAGATAAAAGCATCAATAGCTTACACACTGACCTGGGTAGCATGGAGAACATAGAATCCCATGTGAATCAGTAAGGACCACCTTGAAAGGCTAAATACTCCTAGGTTACCGATAGTGAAGTAGTACCATGAGGGAAGGGTGAAAAGAACCCCCATCAGGGAGTGAAATAGAACATGAAACCATAATCTCCCAATCAGTGGGAGGAGGATAGGACTTAGACCACATGACTATTAAAGAATGAGATTGTGGCTCATAGGAAGTGTCTTGGTAAAGGTAACCCACTAGAGCAGTAGCGAAACCGAGTCTTCAATGGGAAATTATTACTACTTATGGACCCAAAACTGGATGATCTATCCATGACCAAGATGAATCTTGGGTGAAATGAAGTGGAGGTTAGAACAAAATGATGTAGAAGAATCAGATGATGAGTTGTTATTAGGGGTGAAATACCACTCGAACCTAGAGTTAGTTGGTTATCCCCAAAATGCATTGAGGTACAATATTTGATTGGATGTCCAGGGGTAAAGCACAGTTTTGGTGCAGGCCATGAGAGTGGTACCAAAATGAAGAAAACTCTTAATATTAGATATGACCTCAAAATAAAAGGGGTAATGTTCATCTAGTAAGATGATGGGGTATAATCTTCATCTTTGAGAGGGAAACAGCCTGAATCACTAGCTAAGGAACCTAAATGACCACTTAGTGATAAATGAGGTAATGGGCCAGATACATCCAAGAGGTTTTCCTAAAATCATCCACCCTTTAAAGAGTGCACAATAGATCATTGATTGAGTTCTCTTGTGCTGAATATGAATAGGGTTAAGCGATCTTCTAAAGCTGTGGGATGTCAAAATGACTCGATAGGGGAGTGTTTTTCCTTAGACTTAGAGAGAATAACTTTCACGAGCTATGGTGGACTAATCAAAAGTGAGAATGTTAACATGAGTAATGTAAACATTGGTGAGAATCCAATTCTCCAAAACCTAAGGGTTCCTCCACAAGGTTCATCCATGGAGGGTAAGTCAGGGCCTAAGATCAGGCCAAAAGGCATAGTTGATGGACAATAGGTGAATATTCTTTTAGTAAGCATTTTTGGTCCTTAGGTAAGGAGGAGGTTGGGATAGAAGAAATATGGTTATCAGTTCAAGTATGAATGGGGACCCAAATTTTTTCAGAGAATAAAGGGGTAGAGAAAATACCTCAAGCTAATGTTTGAGTATCAGACATGATGGAACTGCAGTAACCCATTCCATACTCTAAGGAAAAGCACGAATGAACTTCAACCAAAGAGTACCTATACCTGAAATTGACACAGGTGGGTAGGTAGAGAATACCTAGGGGCATGAAAAAACTCTCTATAAGGAACTCGGAAGAATATCCACATAAATTCAGGATAAGGGGTGCCTCCTCACAAAGGAGGTCATAGTGATCAGTCTCGAGGGACTGTTTACCAAAAACACAGGACTCTGCAAAGTCGTAAGACCATGTATGTGGGATGATACCTTCCCAGTTCTAGAATTTTAAGGAAGTGGGTGACTTGGTGATAGGGTATCCGATGACTGAAGCCCCGATGAATGGAGGCTGTAACTATAACGGTCTGAAGGTAGCGAAATTATTTATCGGGTAAGTTCTGACCCACACGAAAAGGCATAACGATCAGGGCACTATCTCAAAGAGATTCTCGGTGAAATACACATGTCTATGAAGATGAAAACTCCCTACACCAAGATTGAAAGACCCTATGAAGCTTCACAATTTCCCTAGGATTGGGTTTGGGCCTTTCCTGTACAATTTAGGTGGAGGGTGAAGAAGGCCTCCTTTTTGGGGGGTGGAGCCATCAGTGAGATACCACTCAGGAAGAGATAGAATTCTAACCATGTTTTAGGACCTATGAGAAATGGTAAAATCTCAGGTAGACAGTTTCTATGAGGATTAGGCCTCCCAAAAGGTAACATAGGTGCACAAAGGTTTCCTTGAGTTGAACAGATTGACCCTTGTGTACAAAGGCAGAAGGGAGTTGGACTACAAGACCCACCCGTCGAGCAGGGATGAAAGTCAGCCATAGTGATCTGATGGTGTCAAGTGGAAGGGTCATCACTCATCAAATAAAAGTTACTCTAGGGATTACATTCTGATCTTCCCCAAGAACTCACATAGATGGGAAGGTTTGGCACCGTGATGTCATCTCTTATCCACATGGAGTTGTAGTATGTTCCAAGGGTTGGGTTGTTCTCCCATGAAAGTGGTACGTGAGCTTGGTTCAGAATGTCATGAGACTGTTTGGTCCATATCTGATGTGGATATTAGAGAATTGATATGAACTTTCCCTAGTATGGTAGAACTAGGAAGGATGCACATCTGGTGTACCAGTTATCGTGCCCACAGAAAATGCTTGGTAGCCAAGTGCGGAGCGGATAACTTCTGAAAGCATCTAATTAGTAAGCCCACTCCATGATGAGTGCTCTCCTATTCCTAATTCCATAGAACCTCTAGTATCATAGCTGATAAAACAATGGGTTCTATTCTCTTATGGGGATGGAGAAATAGAATTTTTTATAATTCAAGATATTGTCACGGTGCGACGATCTGTTATTTATTATGATGGGTGACAAGTGGAAGTGCAGTGACACATGAAACTGTGGAATCCTAAAATATTAGTATACTTGAACCTTGTTCATGAACTAATCAATTCAATTAGAAACTTACCATCTTTTATATTTTCATCATTCAATCCTTTGACAACATGAAATAACCAAAATTACTTCTTAGTCTACCTAGGATAGAGAGGGAGGGGGTAGGGCAGCAGTGTCCCCTCTTCAGTTAACAATATGATAAGGGGTCTCAATAAGAAATACTTATATTTTAAAATTAATTCATCAAGTGGATTATAAAATACATAGTAATTCCAATGGATATTATGCACTTGTTACGTAATAACCCCATAGAGGAAGGGCTAAGAAGGGGGGAAATAGGTAGGTGAAATGGAGGTTTGGGCTCTAGAGGGATTTTAGGGTTGCTCATATTTTGAAAGAAATTTTATGTATAAATCAAACAATATGATTTCTTGTCAGGAGTTACTTGGTACCACGATCATTGGAAGAACAATATCGACCTTGAGGATGCTTTAGAATCTTTCTAAATAAAAATAATTCCAAATAAAGTATTTTCATCAAAAAAGAACATACAATCAATTTGAATTTATGATAAATAGTTATAACACAAGAAAGTTATAGAATATACTTTATTTTCAAAATATTATTTTTTCTCGGGGATCTGTTGTCATAATGATAAATATTTATATGGATACATGAAAACAGGTAAAAAATCTCTGAATCTGCTAAATCCTAACATACCAACTTACTTATTGGAAGCCCTAAGAAATTTAAAAAAAAATTCCATAGACAATTATACTATCATAGGTATAATAATAATTGTTGTATAATAATTATTTTTTATACCATTATAAATGACATATGAATCTTAAATCATTTGAATTTGTACCATTGAAGGATTTAGTTTCACACTTGAAAGATATCCTAAAAAATTCAACTGAAGTTTTCAATGTATTTATATGTAACATTGGTTGAGACCACAAATAAAAATGATATTTCCATAAATTATCAAGGTAATATTTTAATTTTTTTCATCAGAATAGGTTTTCCTTCTGAAGAATTAATATATTTTCCTTTATATTTAACATAATACATGAAAGAAGCCTTAAAAAACCACAGAATATTATTAACCTAAATTAGTTCTGTATTTATAACCATCCATTGAAAGTGTTGGTGAATAATTAATTTCACCACTCTGTGGATATGGTAGGTCATACATATGCATGAGCGATGTTTTCATTTTTAGTAGGATAGAATAGAGGTGGAAATGATTGTAATATAATCCTAATAACAGTTTATTATATTTATTATACTATATTTATTATTTTATAATGGGTAAAATGTTTTTATATTAAGTATAAGATGATATAAACTTGAAATAGTTAGTAAAGATGATTGCCTCTTCTTTGAGAGACCTCCTTTGGATTACACCACAAGCCTTATTAGGACGATTTTAAGTGAAATAAAAAAGATCAAGAATTAATGGAATAAATATATGAGGTTTTTTGTGTAGGTATTTTCTAAGCTATAGTGCTTAATTTTTTTTATAATTTTTTAGAGGAGGTTCTCATTAATAACCGAGGTGAGGGACAAATATAGAATTGTTTAAAGTATTTCAATCAAATACTATCACTTTCATGGGAATGTGGATCCAAATGGAAAATGATTCAAATTTATGATAATATAATGATGAAATATCTTCAAACAATAATAATTAGACAAGTTTTTGTTTCATTATTACCCATATCTCTTAGTTTAACCCTCCCAACACCATGATAAACTCGTTTTAACTTTAACCATGGTAATAAAATTTTACTATTTTTTCTATTCATTATGATAAATAATTAAGTTGAATAAATTGAATTATATTAATTTCAATGATTAAAATATGGAATCCATTTAAAAATATTAAAATTCTATAGCTGGAATAAATTAACTTTAAAATATGTTTTCAGAACGCAATGGAAACCGTTTAAAAAATGAATTTTTAATCATAAAACTGAATTTACTTTCATTATTTTAATTTGAAAAATATTAGATGAATATTAAAATATTTTATGGAATACATATTCTATATATTTAATTATAATTATAAAAAAAGTGATTTATATAATTTATGAAGATAAAAATGTATTACGCACCTAAAAACAGTTTTTATTTGAGAAAAAACATCACATAGATTTTCCAAAATGATAAGTATATTTTTAAATGTCCAAAATTATAAATATATATGAATTATATTACTTATTAGAGATATAAATTTCTATAAAAATGGTCTTGTAATATTTTAATTTATTCTTATATCCTCAGAATGTCATAAAAGTGACAATTTGTGTAAAATCGGTATTTTTCATTACTCTCATAAACATCAACTATTTCTAAAAAATCTTAAAAATTCACCCTAATCTAATTTTGAAATGATAAATTAAAAAAATTAATTCCTTTCATCCAATTAAATTTATAATTTTTCTAAATTAGGTTTTAAACATATTATTGAATAACATTAAGTGCACTATACCATTGTTTATTTTGAAAGGAGAGATAACCTACTATAATTGAATCTCAAGTGCTACAAAATCACTATGTTATATTTAGAAAAAATGTGTTTAAAATTTTGAAAATAAATCAATGTTTTTCTAATAATTTTTTAGAATTTTTTTTCAAATTAATCTTTCATCGGGTAAAATTAGGTTTTGGATTTATTTTAAAGTCAAATAACTCTTATATGATTAATAATAAACCAGTTAATTCAATATAAATAAAAAAAATTGACAATATTATCATAAAAAATTTATTCATAAAAATAAAAATTTAAAAAATTGGGTTTAAAGCGTTACATGTTCTAATGATAATATTAAATTTACTTTCACATAGAAATTTTATTTGATAAAATGTATTTCATATTCCAATTAGTATGTCTATATTAAGTAATAAGGTCCAATTTATTTTTAGGCATTAAATTTAAATTACTTACATAAAAATTTCCACAGTAAAAACTAAAAATGCTAATAAAATAAAATATAAGTATATAATACTTAAAAACATGTTTATAAAATGTGTGAAAATTAATGGTTTAGTGATGCCTGACCATACCCCTTCCCTTACTCCATTATAGTCCATTATTTGATCCATTTAACCTTTTAGTAATGACTTATCATTTTATATTATGTACAAATTGTCAATATCCTCACTTATAAAAGATTAATTTCACAACCCCTTCCGGCCACTCTAATTTTTAAATCCTCATGAACCTCTATACATTTATACTTCTCATAAACCCCTCCTGTAACGACCTAGTATTTTGGATCCTTCAAATTGATATTATATTCGATAACTTTTTTCACACGCGACACCAAACTAACACAAGACCCTATTAAGTTGAACTTATACATATTACAATTACATTATGAATAAATTCATTATTAAATAAAAACATAGTAATCAATTTAAAAAATCATGTATTATTATTTTACATTGATTAATAGTTTATAACAAAGAATTTATTCTGAGGAACCATTAAAATATGGGTATTGTATTTTACATTAATAAATTAAAATGACCATAGTTAAAAGATTATCATAAAATTAATATTTATGTTTTTAAAATAATATTTCAATATAAAATTATTTCTAAATATATAAGAAATATGGTTAAAAACTATTAAAGTTTAAAAGGAAATTTTTTAAGAAAAGTGGGTTTTCTTAATATAATGTATTTCCATTTAAAAGATAAATTATTAATTTTAAAATTTTAATTTTATAAAACTATGTTTATTTTTTATTTAAAAATTTCAATATTAACTTAATATTATTTTTTATTTTTGAAAAAAGATTGATTTTTAGGTTAATATTGAAAAAAACTGTTTTTACAAACAACCCGAGTTTTATGAAATAATTAGTATATAAGTACCAATTTTAAATTAATTAAACACTTTTATAAGACCAAATATGTATTTTATAAGTGACTATAATTTTAAAATCACTAGTATTGATTTAAATACCCATGTATGAAATTTTGGAACTAAATTTATTTATTTTTTAAATTATTTTTAAAACATTATACATTTAGTTTGTCAGATTAATTTCTTTTCAGTTTTAGAATTTGATTCAAATAAATGGATTAAAAATTTGTAATCATTTAGTCCAAATTATGTAATAAGATCCATTTTATTTTTTTATCAGAATGGATATGTTTCCTAAGTTAAAAACTATTTATTGTGGTGAAAACAAAAATGGTAAAAATGGGTAACCTTTGAGATAAATGGAATAACATTTGTAAAACATGTTATAATTGAGTGGTAGTAGTTTTTATTGGAATTATATATTCTACACTCCGTTATTTATCAACTTTTAGAGTGAATTTACATTATTGAAATGTTTCTGGTATTTAAAAAAATATCACTCCTTTTTACTTATAAAATCAGCACTTCTCCCCTCACTTACCCTCACTCCCAAGACCTCTTATTTTGGCCAAAAATATGACCAGACCTATAAAAAATACTTTTATCTACATCAAGAAGTTTTGGTGATTCTCAAAATACCAACCTATAATTTTATAATACTCTTCACATAGGAGATAATATATGAAGTAATTTATAAGTTACTAACCTATATTTCTTTTTTCTATTTATTTATGTGCTTTTATTCTAATATAATTTTCTTTTCACCATATAATAATGAAAAAATAATAATAATAATTATAATAGTATTTTATTATAATTAT
This sequence comes from Viscum album, assembly GCA_963277665.1. Lineage (NCBI taxonomy): Eukaryota > Viridiplantae > Streptophyta > Magnoliopsida > Santalales > Viscaceae > Viscum > Viscum album. The sequence continues at coordinate 1,319,879,377 of OY728166.1, forward strand.
TTTACAATAATTAAACACCCTCCCCTTTCCATTATGAAAAAATAAGAATCATATGTTGTGCAGACTATTGTCTCCACGACACAACATGTTTAGTTTTCATTCACCATCTTAAAAAGATTTTCCTAATATATTATTTATTATATAATTATAATATTTATGAAATAATTTATATTCTGAAATGATAAACCAAATTAATCATTTTCCTCTTTCTTTGTAAAATGAAATCATCATACATTCATACGCATGTACTACAACCTCCATGGAGTGATCAGTTTCCATTTTTCATTTCATCACCACCTTACATGGGTGTTCATAAGAAAATTTTAAATGAAAAACTTTATTTTGATATGAATAAGGTTCTGGTAATAAATTTTGAACAATCCTATTAATGATATGAATGGTAAATAATTTTTATAAAATTAACCACTTTAAATAAGAAAACTAAGAGGAAAAAAATTTATTCATAGAACAAAATTGTTCATTTACCTAAATTATTGTAATGAACAGAACCTACACTCCTGGATTTAGTGATAAAATATGATGTATATTTTTTAAAAAATTTAACATAAAATTATACAGACTAAGGTTTGTTTAGGTCAAGAGCTTTGGAGGATTTGGAATCCTTATTATAATTAGATTCCATATGAAATTATATAATCATTTTTATGGATTCCCTAGATCTAGATCCTTAATCTAAAGAGAAACTAGTGATCATATACTCAACAATAAACCAGTGAAAAATGTTTTTAAAATATATGGTGAAGAAAATATTGTTCAGTCAGAGGTTTTAAAACCAGTTGTGAAATCATTTCTCATATCATAAAAAAACTTCAAAAAACATTAACTTTTATATCAAACATAATAAATTTGATAAAATAAATAAATTTTAATTAAAAAATAATTTATGATTATCATAAAAAGTCATAATAATAATTTATTGTCAAATATTTAGAATATATATTATTTTGAAAGTGCATTTATTTTTAAAACATAATAATCTTTGTAATAAAATTAGATTTTTTCCTTTGTTAACTTAAAATTTTAATTTTAAAATAATATCTCTTCATGAAACACAATGATGCTTAAATATCTATAAGAAAACCATGTGGAAACATAGAGTATTTAAATATAAAATTTATATAGGAATAAATTCCCTTTGATTCTGTGGGTTCACTTTCTATTTTCCATCATCATAGCCAATTTCCAATTACCATCATTTTAAATAAATCATTTTTCAAATATTTCATTTCTGATTTTAATTCAATTTAAAAAACATTCAAAAACATAACATATATGTAATTTTTTTTCAAAGTGGGAAGTAAATTATCTTTAAAATAAGTTGTCTTAAAACATAATCCATGATTTTAGAAATTATTTTAAAATTTATAGGAATCATTTACAAATAATTATTAAAAATTAGACTTAAATTAATATTTTCCTAAAAATTTATGGAATGATAATGAGAACTATATTTCATGGCCATAGTTATAATTTTGAATAAAACTTGTAGAAATAAAATATTATTTTATAAATTAAATGATAAATTTTATCCCTTTCAATTCAAAAAATATTCTTTTTTTAAATTATATAATTTAAAATGGGAATTTTAATGATAGAAATGAATTTAAATCCTAAAAAACACACTCCTCTGAAAAAAGGTTTTAATAAAAATAGTTTTCCCTTTGAAATACAGTTTTTAGAAAGATAATTTGAAGTATAAGAAAACATTATTCCTTACATGAGAATGAGTTTAACAATAAATAAGAATTTTAAAAAATAATTCTCCCCATTTAATGCGGGATTCAAAATAATAAATAGAGGTTTAAAAAAACATTTTCCCACACCTTGTATTGAGTAGATATTTGGAGAAGCTTTCCCCTAAGAGGTTACTTCACCACCAGAATCATAGGAATCCTTCTATGTTTTATAGTCTAAGGCTATGGGAAAATCAATATCTATTAATAAGGGACTTCATTTATATAGTTTTTCTTAGGAAAATATTTCATGGGATTATTTTTTTGGAGAACCCTACATTTGATTTATGTTTCAACTATATCCTCCTTTATCAACACATATAGATGTGTATTTATATGTGATTATCATAGTTATATTTATAAAAATAATTGAAAATGATCCTTTTTAGATACCATTTCGGTGTTATGAGTTCAAAAATATGATTTTTTGGAATCAAATAATCATCAATATTTATCCCCACTACACCATCACATATCTCGTATAAATATTATACTTATATTTTTCTTGATATCCCTATCACCATAGTGTTAATTTCTCCCCCATGGCCATGAGTTAAATATTGATTTGTGTGTGTGTGTGTCGTTCTCTTACTATCATCTCTGGGAAGATAGAAAATGCCATCAAAATATCCAATAAACTCTTGTGACAGAGTTTATGCACCAATTCACTTTTCTCAACATGAAATGTGTATATATATATATATAGTGTGTGTGTGTGTACAAAAATATCCCAATAGAATTCTGGAGAAATATTGGATGAAGAACGTGGTAGTTAAAAATGATATTATGATCCTTAAATGATTATCAGATGAATATTTCAAATAATTCATGAGGAAAAACAACCAAGTATTTTCTTACATGTTCCATAACTGAGGGAGGAGGGAGATAAACACTCCTTAATCTATACAAGGAAGCTCAACTTAGGACTTGTGTTACTATAAGGTTGAAGATGGACTTGTTGTGAGTAGGATATGGCATCATGGTATTGGACATTAGTGTTTATTGGGGTGGTCATGAAATGGGTTTTAGGTGGGCGTCATTGGTATTGTTGACGTAGTGGAAAAATAAGGTAAAGTTCTATTTATTGGGGTGGTACAATGGTGATGATAACCTCACATGGTTGATTTGGGAGGAATAAGAGAACATACCCCCATGTTTTTATTACATTTTTTATTTTAATTTCAAGGGATTAAGTCCTTGAATCCTTTAATTTAAAATTTTTAGGTTTTGGATTTTCATAGAAGAGTCTCTATGGTGTTCAGAGGGATGGTAGAGTCTAGTAAGGGTGACACTATAAAATATTTCAGGGCTGCATCATAGTGGGATCAATAGAAGATTTTGGGGGTAGTGAATTTTTAGGAATAATTATGTAATAGAGGTAAGATATGTTGTAAGACCTATCAAGTGTTTAGGAGTTTATTGAGAATGTTGAGGCATATGGGATTTAGGTAGTTCTGTGAATTTATGGGCAGTTGTAGCCTAGAGCCTTGGGTTGTGTCGTATGCCCCATTTTGGTGGAGGGGTTCAGTAGTGTGGTACATTGGGATGCGCTATAGACCAAGATTCCCTTTTTTGGATATTCCTAGAGATATTTGAAATGTACATCGGAAGAGCAGACTAAGGAGTAGTCCCTCGTTCTACGTTATATATTCCCTTATGTTGAGAATTTCTACTGTGTGGTCGAGGAGTTGTGTTATGGTCATCAATGTTCCTATTTTACATTAAAAACAAAAATCGAAATTCAAACCCCAAATTCTTATAATTATTTCTCCCAAAACCATGAATCTCATGAGTTACTGTATGATGGATTTGAATCTCCTTTGGATAAGGATCAACCCCAGATACCCAAGTTTGATATTCAGTGATTCGAGGTAGGTTCTTCCTCCACTTTCATATAGTTTCTGTAGTTTTGATATCATTTTGTCCCTTTCATTAATTCCATGTTATAGTGTATGATATACATCATTATAATGGGGTTTTCCATGTCCTATTTTGATGTACTTGTGACACTACATCCTTGGGAGATCATAGTTTCCTCACATGATAGGTGATTAGAGATCCAAATTAGTGTTCCAAATATGTTTCAAGAATGATAGAAGTTTGTGGTAGGGGATTCATTGATTCTCATTTATTTTATGTGAAATTGTAAATTGACCATGGTTTAGTCCTTTGGATCATGGTGGACATAGCATAACAAATATTAAACCATATCAATGAATGTAATTGGATTATAGTTGTTCCGATCGCATGTTTTTTCTTTCCATCGTGATAATGGGTTGCCTATTGATTTTCTAAATAGTGTTCTATCTATACTAGTCTTTATTTAGAATTTTTATATTCTCGGTTTAACATACTGTTTTTTGATGAAATTGTTAAATAATGTAAAGATGATAATTGGATGTTTGTATAAATAATTAAAAAGTCATTGGTAATGAAATCATTGTTCTTTTAATTTGATGTAAATAAAATTGATGCAAGTATGAATGATTAATTGAGTGTATTATTCCATGTGTTAAAGTAATTGGAAAAAAAATTGAGGCTATAATGTTTTTTTGGTGATAATAATTAAATTATTGATAAATGAGAATTTTTCTACTCCTAGTTTATTCAAACTGGATTTGATTCTAGGGAGTGTTTTTAAATAAATGATAGATTATAATAGATGATTTATTAGGTTTACCATAGTTGGAACCTATGAATAATAAATCGATTAATTTATGTTTGAATAAAAATTGGTTGATTTGATAAGTATAATTCCATGGGACTGTGAGATATCATTTTCATGTGAAGGTAGAATTATTTATTCTTTGGGCTTAGATTTCCCTTTTGGTTATTCCTGATTGTTTTCTTCATTTTTTGTATTTTGGGTAGGATCCCTGTATGACATGTGATCATGGTATTTCGAAGGGGATATGGGCAGGGAGGCCCATGGTTGTGGTCATAATTGATGCCTATGATGATGAGAGGCATGGGGTATACATGATGGTGTCATAGATGGAACCTAGATGAAGGAAATGGATAAATTTGGTCTTACCCATTTTCTGAATGTTGAGATATGAGATTCCTTCTTGTTAAATATATTGAATAGTCATATGGAATGGTTTATTGTTTATCTGCATTCCATTCCCCACTACTTGATGAAGTTGTATGTGGTTTGTTTCATCTCTTTTATGGTAGATTATGATATTTTTCTAGAGTACCTAGAATTATAAAATGTTAATAATGTTTAATAAATTTATTAATCCATGAGGTTGGTGTTGTTGGAATAAAAATGAGATAATCTTGATAAACTGTGGACGTTGTTTGGATTATGCTTGGTGGGTATGTACTTCAATATATTGGTTAATGAAAAGTATAATTTGGGAATAATGCTGTTAATTAATGTCTAGTTAATTAATTAATGTAAACTCAATTTTTTAGAAAAGAAAACAAGTAATTTAATGGAATTCTTCATGAATACCAGAGTGTATATAAGATATCTAGTCCCTAATAGTGGCCGCAGGGTGTCTATGTGATGATACCTATATTTAATCTTATGAATAGGTTATTCCCATTGGGTGGTTATGAGATATATTATATCTTGTATATTCTATGATTTCATATGATACCCCAACCATTTTGGTTGGTATACTAACACCCAATGGACTCTGGGAGGTTGTTTTCTCCAATATATGGATAAATGGATGGCTGAATACCCCTTTATCCTCATTCTCTTCTCTTGGTAGTATTATATGATGTCATTCATGGTGGTTATTTTTCAATATATGTGTGTAGAGGTTTATAATGGATGGTGATTATTTCACACACATGTATCTCCAAATATAGTATCAAAAAGATTATTATAGGTATAAAGTGTATAGGTTGTGATGGATTAATGTACCTTACTCAGTGTGTGGGTTATGATGGCTTGAGGTATAATACCTGATGTATGATACACATCGTGTGGGTTGTGGTGGATATTGAAAAGTAATGGGTTATTATATTTTTATGTGATATGGGTTAATGTAGTGATGTGATACACGAGGTGCATGCTAAGAAACATAGACTTGGTGTTTTTTGGATGAATTACTTTTTAAGAGACATGGCTTAGGATGTATGACATTGGGGAAGAGTGGAAAACCAGTGGGTAAAAAGTAGTGGGATACCCTTATTATTTTATTATTATTATTATAAAATATGATCTCTTTTATGTGATACTTGGTGAGAGATAGTCATTGCGAGGCTAGGAACTAATTATACCTGTTTAGGCGATGAGTTATATTCATTTTTGTTCACTAGGATTTAGTATGTTTTCATTATCATTTGTATGAGAGGATCTGGGGGGATCATACTGAGTATACTATTATTCTCACCCTACGTATATATTAACTATTTTTCATGTCAGCAACAGAAGGATGAAGATCCGAATGGATATTACTGGCTCAGGGTTTTGTAGGAACTATTTGGGATTTATGGTCACTGTTGGGTTTAACATTTTGGTATTATAGTTTTACTTTCCAGTTGTTTTAGTCTTGTATGAAATTACATTTACGTACTTATTATTTCATTTATCTATTTAAGAAGGAGTGGTTTGGTGCATCTATCTTAACTCTTTGTTCATCATTTTTTTAGAGGGAAATGCCTCTCATTTTCATGTATGATATACCATTGGTTTGATTCACCGACACATGTCCTACTTGTGGTGGGACATAGGAAGTCACCATTCTTTTTCTAAAATTTTTGGCCTAGGAGGGGTACTCATTAGGGGGAGGGAGTCATGACCTTCATTATTTTATTGTTATTATTTTTATAAATGGTTCCTTATATATATTGGATAAAAGTATATATATATATGCAATGCATAAATATATATATATTTATTAAATACCCAATAATAATAAATATTTAATTAATTTTATATATTATAATTTTATATTAATAAATTAATTTTCATGATGTCGCATTTATAAGTTATTTATAAAACTATTTTTGAATTTTAAAAAATATATTATTTTTCTATCATTATATCAATATTTTTACTAACTGACATAATTTACTTGTTATAATAAATATCACTCTATAAATATATATTATTTCATTTCTCCAGCACCTATATCAGGCCTACCTAGTTTTCCACTATGTGGTCCCATGGGTTATTGTTCATTTGAGTTTCAAATTTATCTAATGAAGAAGGATTCGAAGGAGAAATTTTATGATGGGTGGAGATGATAGTTGAGGGTTGGTCTTCCTGCCCACTAGTTTCGAGGCATGGATAAAAAAAATTGTATCACATAACCATTATTTTAAATTTCCAAGAATATCAATGATCATGAGGGAAGACAATTACATGAGCTCATAAAGGCCATCTCATTTGAAAAATTAGTGTTAGAATCATAGCCTGGGAATGATGGGTATCCTTCTCTCACAACTGCTATGTGAAAAAAGATAAGAAAATATCCCATCCAGGTTCAGTTTTGAAGAAGAAATCCTTATTTGAGGCCCATTAATAGATCATTCCTACTAAGAAAGCTGTAGTGCTTCTAGAACATGAAAATGTGATTGCGAATGTATCTACAAGTTTTGTACCAATAGATGAACCCTAATCTAAATCTACTCCTTACGATGTTACTGATATTCCAACCCTTAGTGGATATCTTATAATGCGTTCCAAGGTTAAAATGTTTTGCATTGAAGAGAATGAATTTAAATATAATGAATTCAAAATTTTAGATTACTTTAGAGAATTCTAAAAATAATGAATCACTTATGAAGCTTCTGTCCTTTGATATCATGAATAGATCAGATGTAGTCTATGAATTATAGTTTATATCCTTGCTAACTAACCATGGGGAATCTCAAATCCATAAAAGTTTCACAAATCTGAGGACTGGTGACAAACCAACATCAAAGAAACCTATATTGAATTGGTTTTATTGGAATAACAAAGGCTCTTGATTGATGGAGTTTTTTCCAGCTACCTTGTAGGTAGATAATGCATTGACCTCACTAACCCAGGAATTCCAACATGGATTCTACACATTCTACATGTGTATCCCCTTTTATTTTAGCATCCATGAGAGAAGTCTATGGTAGGTGGGGGTTGGTGGGGAAGATATTTCAAACATGACACCTCTAAACATGACTATAAAATAATGGTATGGAGATCCTTATAGATATCATCATACGATATTTTTGAGATCTTATATCTGGTAAGAACCTTGAGAGCTCCATTTGTATAGAGATATATGAGTAGAGAGGATGTTTTTTCTATCCATTATTCATGTTGAAAAAAATCCCATTTCCATCCCATTTTATTCATCCATCAATCTCTATTTGGGTTCAGTGAATCCCAAAAAGTGGTATCAGAGGGAGGTTTCTGTGAAATGATTAAGTGTATTAGAGATTTTCTGATGGAAGGAAAACTATAGTTTCCATAATTATGTTTTGAATTTAGATTTTTAAATTTTCTGTCGATTAGATTCCAACAGCACAAACAACATTGAAAATGGAGCCAAGAAAGTTCTCCAGGCTCGGTCAATGTTCGGTCAAAGTTTTGGTGCTATATGACCCCCTTTCTAGAGAATATGGTTCTGTTCTAGCATTGAAAAATTTCTGATGAGATTCTAGAAGATTTTATGGAATACCACATCTACGGAACGTCATCACCACGTCATTGAACGATCTCAATCATTGACACTATTTTGTTCATATCTTGATCATTCAGTGTACGATTTTGATGATCTTGGAGTCGTTTCAACCGTTTTTGACTATTTGTGATGCAACAATACACTCTATTTTTCTTGATTATACACCAATAGTTACAGAATTTAAATTCAATAGGGGGAAAACCCATGGGATCAATTATCATGTTGATTTATTCAAACTACTCCATTTAAAAGTATCTAATGTAATATCTCCTCATTGCTAAAGATCTCTTTGAACCCATTAAGAAAAAGGGATTCAAAAATGGTTCCAACAATGAAGTAGGGTGGAAGAATTTGTATAAGAAGATGATCAGTCAAATCCTCCAATGGATCGATCATAGTTTCTACCATCATGTTTCACAAGAGACCGAAATTATTGAAGTTTGGAAGAAGTTATAAAATACATACCAATAAAATATCTCTCAAAATAAGATCCTCTTGTTGAACCAATTGGTGAATCATCAACTACAGAGTTGAATCTCAATAGACAAAAACACCAGTGAGTTCTAAAGTTTGGTGAATCATTTGGTGGCTACAGGTAAGACCCTTACTGATTAAAATCAGGTGAACCAAAAACTTTGAACACTTCCAAAAAACTGGGATATGCTTGTGGTATCACTCAACAACTTAGTTAACATAGGCAAAAAACCATAATAATTGTAAAGATGAATTTCTCTATAAGGAGGCTTGAAGAAAGGACGCAGGTTAAAACTATACATATGATCTCATCCTGGAGCAGCGAGGGAGACATCAAGTAGGAGTTAGAGGGGTAGGAATTAGGGTCCAATGAAAGAGAATGAGAATATCCACATATGGAAGGTAAAAAACATACAAATTCAACAATTGTGGAATGGAGGTACACATGACGAATAAATTCTAACGTTTTCTACATAAAAAAGATCCAAAATAGAAATTAGAGGAGAAGAAATATAGATTCACACGTAAGTATTACCTAAGAAGCTATTCTTTTATCCAAATATTAAGAAGATAAATTATATCATACACTAGTCTAAGAAAAATAATGGGTGGTCAATATAGAAGCATCATATCATGTCACTCTATATTGTGAGTATTTCTTGACTTATCATGCTAGTGAATTTGGTGCAGTCAATATGGGGAATACCAGTTCGGTTGAGATTGTAGGCATCGGTGATATCCAAATCAGGAAGAAAATTAGATACATAGTCTCCATAAAGGATGTTCTACATTTTCAAAGCCTTTAGATCAACCTTTTAATATTAATAACCTATAATCAACAAGTATATAATGAAATATTCGTTAATGAAGCATGAAAGACTAAAAAAAGGAGAAATCTTCATCGCTCGAGGACACATATATGGTACTTTGTAAAAAATAATTTAAAGAAATGTATTGAAAGCCTCAACATGGTGGAAAGAGATACATCATCCAATCTATGTCTAGGATACTCAACAACATGAGTAAAAAGGGTTATCTACCCTAATAAAGAAGAAGTATAGAAATATTAAAATGGATGTATCTCTTGATCCTTGAAAATAATGATTATATGGGAAGTATCTTAGAGTCTCATTCAAAACATATTTGTTAAGGAGATCAGAGTTATTGGATCTAGTTTACTCAGATCTATATGGACCCAAGTAGGTTGATTCACTCAGAGGTAGTAAATATTTTCTATCATTTATTGATGATGCATCTCGAAGGGTGTGCATGTTCTTATTAAGAAAAAAAGGAACAAGTACTGTACTAATTCAAGATTTTACACACCATGATGGAGAGTGAAACTAGGAGTAAGATGAAGTGCCTTTGTTCAGAAAATATAGGAGAGTATACATCTAGGGAATTTTTCCCTTTTATAGGAGTCAGGGAATTAAAAATTAGAGGATTATCCCTTGCACCCCACAACACAACAGAGTTATAGAAAGGATAAAAAAACCATCATGGATAGGGTCAGAAGTATGATGAGTTTATGTAACATCCCATTACCCTCTTTTAGGTAATTCTATTCTCTCAAAATTACTTTCTTATTTAATTGGGTGCATCTTGGGACTCCTGATGATGGAGATAAGTTTTTGGGGAAAACGAATTAATTTTCAGTGATGGATATTTTTTTGAATTAATTGGATCTATGTATAAATGTTTTAATGGCTTGAAAGGGTTATCCCCAAATTTAGAGAATGATCAAGGTGATTTTAGTTTTTGTGTAAGAATATGGAGTTTTCTTCTATGTGCTAGGAAATTACATGAAATGTAAATGGGTTAAATGATGTATAATTGGTCACCAGAAAAAATTCATGAACTGTTTACATGGTGTGAAATAAGTACACACCATAAAATGGCAACATGATGTGTAACAATAAAATGTTGGTTTTTAATAAAAATTGATGGGGTTTTTAGTACACATGATCGTCACGGAGTACATGATGTGTACAAGAGTTACACATCATGTAACTATTGAGGGGTTGAATTTTAGATCACTATATGGGAAACAATTTTATTCATTCTCAAATATCACTCTTGGTTCTTAACCCAATTCCTTTCTCTAGTGATTTTTGGAGTCTCCTTTAAATGTGGATTGATCCGTTCAGATATTGATCAACATTGTAGTTGGTTTTTATCTCCCTAAGAAAGTAATCTTTTATAAGTTTTCATTTATTTTATCATAGTAGCACTGTAAAAAAATGTAATCTGATCATTTGACCTGTGATAATGTTTCTTATTTCTTTCTTCTTGATATATGTTTCGTTATTATTTTGAGGTTCATTTCCTCTGCTGGATGTGCTGCGGTAGGTGTGCATTCTTAAGGCATGTTGTTTCTTCTTCACCTCCAACTTTTTTTTAAAATTAAATCAATTCTAAGATTGTTTTACTTATTCTAGGGCATCAATTGTCATTGTTGCATTCTATTATTAGTGGATCCTTTCGTGGGTGTGTGCAAATCTATGTGTGGAGGTTGATGGTTCCAAATATAGAATGTGTTAATGAAATTGTATTATTTCTGTTTTTATAAACTAATCTATAAACATATTTGAAATGATTGTTTTGTGAGTGTAAATGGATTTTTGATAAAAGATTGTTTTTCTATAGATTTTGATAAATGGAAAATTGTTCATTTTAAAATCATAGAAATGAATTATAAAATGAATCACATGGGAAGCCTTGGGTATATAAGTGGAAGGTTTAGCTTAGGGCCATCATATATATTACCATCGGGGGAATTTATCATTGGGATAGGCATGTTGTTCTAGGGACTTTTTTTGAAATTGTTTGGAGGTTCACTCATAGAGTTTTTCATAGCTCCTTATGCATTTTTTTCTAGGGACTTTTTGAGAACTAGTCATTTTTTTGTGGTATGATTAGTATGCTAGACTGACCTATTTAGTTCCTTGGTGTGATTTACCCATTATATGGATTTATACTGTTTGATTTTTTATATTTATTATTTATCAATGAAAATTGATTTACCTATATTGTTTAGAAATTGATGGAAAAATTGAAATATTTACCCCAATTTTGATACAACAACTTTACTTCTTATAATTCCATGTTTAATATAAAATGAGCATACATGATTTGTTGTACTGGAAATTTTTTTTGGAGAACATGGGTGGAATATTACTAAGCATGTGAGATCACACCCTACACACTCAGTCAGTATTGTGTAGACCTTTGTATGCCCTTAGATGTCGGGAAAGGAAATGTGATGAAATGAGGTGGTGGGGTCTTCTATCAGCTATGTTTAGGTAGCTGGATGGTGAGATGATGTGGGTTTACCCATGTTATCGATTGGAGACTGTCGGTGTGGCTGTTTTAGTTTTGTTTTCCATTTTTTTAGACTTGTACTTGGAGATTTATTCTACTATTGAGTTGTTTTTTCTTTACTATTTTCTTCTATATATGGAATATATTTATCCATTACAATGTTGTATCTATTTTATATATACATTCCATGTTTTTTTCTTTTTTTGGGAAAAATAATTCCCTTTGGTTGTTTTTAAATTCCCAGGTGCTAGTCTCCTGCCCATAGGGATTGATAACTCCCTTCAAGTATGTAGTGGGTCAGGTTGGGTACAAGTTTGAGAGTGTATTTGGGTCAATTCATTATAGTTTGGTTCTAGAGGTGGGTTTTCCTCAAGGTTCCTTGTATTGGGAAGTATGGTAGACTAGAGATAGGATAGTCGGGACTTAAGAGGTATTTTTTGGTAAGTTCCTGAATATTTTTTGACCTCATGTTATGGGATATTGTGATGGTTGTACCCTATTTTGTTTTCTTTATGATAATCTTAGTTTTTTCTTATGGATTTTCTAGTTTGAACTAAGATTTTTCTATTATTTGATCTTTTCTTATATATCAGCGTGCATCAGTTTTCCTCTATGATGAGTTTTGAAAGTTCCTTAGGAAGGTGTTGCTGATTCTCATCAAGGTAATCCTCTAATGGATCGGGACATTATTAAGGCTATCATGTGGGTAGTTTTTTCCATCAACCATGATGTTCCATAAATTCAGAACGCAGTTATTGTGGTCTGATAAGGAGTTGGATGAGACATGGATTCATCACATGAGTTTTTTCATTAGAATTTTCCATCATTTAAAGTTAGGAATAAACCTCAAGAGGTAGAGGGATGGCTGAACAAGATTGATTAGATCTTCGAATTCCTAAAAAATCTAGAGAATATTATTGTGAAGTGTTAAACATTCATACTTTAGGGTCCTAGAAAGAGTCTGTGGGATTCCATGGTTCATGGGGATGTCCATATAGGATTAGGATGTAAGGGTTTTAAGACCCCCTTATTCCATTATTTTTTTCTAAAGTCACTGATGATGGATAAATATTTAGAGTTCTTATATTTATAGAAGGTAGAGGGTGAAGTGTTAGAATAAACTAATCTATTTTTTGAGCTAGTTCATTTTTCACAATAGGTAGTGAAGAGTGACCAACTAAATTCTTTGAATTACCTATAGAGTTTGTGATTGGATATTAGGTTGTAGGTATTTATATTAAAGATTTATACCTATGAGAAGATAGTGGAAAAGGATATTATGGTCGAGATGAATTTAGTAGGAAAGGTTGGATATTATTCCCCTTATCTTCTATCTAATGGCATCTTCAGTTGTGCGTAGGGGAAAAAGAGGAAGTGATGGATCATCGTAGCAGTGGTGGAGGTGGTTCTTGGTAGTAGGCCACTTTAACACCCCTACTTTTAGCTAGTGGTGTTATTATATCTTTCTATCAGTGGGTAAAGGTTAAACACACATGGAGTTATTTTCCTTCACCATCTAAGATTTGTAATATCTGTTGATGTTATGGTTATCTAAAGTTCTTCAGTCAGGCTTTGTCTACTCCACGATATGGTTAGGGATTCGAAAATCGAAATGCTACCACGGCATAATCAGATAATTCAAATACTAAAATCCTATATACAAGGACATCATGAGTGAAAAACATTTACAAAGTATAATAGTTTCTAGTGTTTTTAGAAGTGGGTCCAAAAAAATGAGAGCTGCCATCTTTATTGCATCCTCAGTAGCAATTTCTTTATTTGATACTGGTGCTTCTCACACATTTATATCAAGATATTTCGTTGATATACTTAACCATACAACAAAACTCATGTACTATGTTATGAATTTAGTGACACCTATTGAGAATATGAAAGAGTAAGGGATTCAATGTCCTTATTGTGTGTTATCTATAGATGACAAAGAGCTATTATTGGATTTTGTTATTCTTGAACTAGATCTGTTTGATTTCATCATCAAGATTAATTAGAATTTTGGTCATCAAGATGAGGCTGATTTTTATCATTGGCATTTCTCATTTCATTCTTCTGATGGGAGATCATGGGTGTTTGTATGCAAGTGGGATCATAGGTTTGGTCGTGCAAGGCCTTCCCGACCAGAGCTTAAGAGTATTACATTTTCTATTACAATTGATCCCGATAATGTTTCTTCTATTTTTAATCTTCCCATTATTATTCTGTATTTTCATAACTTTTTTCTGGATGATTTCTCTGGGATTCCTCTAGAGTGGGAGGTAGAGTTTACCATTGATAGGGTATAAGGAATACATACGATATTGATACATTCTTATTGTATGGTACGAACATAGTTAATAAGGCTCGTGATTCAGTTGAAAGACCTAGTAAAAAAGAGTTTTTCTCACCCGAAGAGTTTTACCTTGGGATTCCCGAGTACACTTTTCCAATAAGGAATATGGTTCACTCTGATTGTGTGTGGACTATCAGAAGTTAAACTAAGTAATAGTTAAGAACAAGTATATTTTTCTACATTTGGATGATTTGTGGGATCAGTTAATAGGGTAAAAGTGGATTTTGAAGTTTAATCTTATATCTTGTTATCGTCATATCTGAGTTTGGGAGTGTGATATATTAAAGATAAATTTTAGGAGTAGGTATAGCCATATTCATTAACCTTTGATTCCATTTTTGTGACTAATGATCATGTAGTTCTCATGGATTTGTTGAATTGAATATTCCATCATTATCTCAAAACTTTTGGGGTAGTGTTTTTAGATTATATTTTGGTTTACTCAAAGTCCAAGAACAAGAACCATCTGAGTTTTGTTTTGGAAATCCTGAGGATTTATCATTTTGATGGATAGATTTCAAAATGAAAGTTATAGATCCAATAAGTGAAATTCTTAGGGCATGTGATTTCTGATCATGACCTATCAGTTGATCCTAAGAAGGTAGTGGGTGAATTTTCTTGGAAGGATCCATGAAATGTCTATGTAATTCAGAGCTTCCGTGGCCTTGTTGGATACTACAGAAAGTTTATTAATGATTTATTAAAGTTACCATAACTATTGACCACTCTTACCAGGAAAGGGATGAAATTCACATGGGATTTAATGTTTTAGTCTTCTTTTGATGAGCTAAAATGACTTTTGACATAGGATCCTATTATGATCTTACTAGAGACCGGTAAGGGGTGTGTAATTCTCTATGATACTTATGGAAATGTTTGGGTTGTGTGATCATGCAGGATGATCATGTGGTAGCTTACAACTTTATTAAAATTTGACCGCATGAGAATAATTACACCACTCATTATTTCGATCTTTCCTCAATTATGCATGAGCTTAAGTGTTGGTGGAATTATCTTTTTGGGGAAAGGTTCACAGTCTTTGTTTAACATAAGATTTTAATCTATATATTTTATTGAAAAGATCTAAATCTTATAATGAGGCTGTTGGAGGAATAAATTCAAACATTTGACTTTGATGTCACTTAAATCTCAGGTAAGGGTAATATCATTTTAGATGCTCTTAGCCGGAAAGTTCCATCACAAGTTGTTTTGGATTCAATGGAAGAGTGGAACCTTATAGGGATTTTTTGATCGATTACATTAGGATAATCAATATGATGTTTCAGGTATGTTGCTAACCAATTTTCTGTTATCATCATCTCTTCTTGAGTCTATTTTATGGAATTAGCAACAGGATGACGAGTTCGTAAAGAATTAGAGAAACCCCTTATGGTTGAGATACCATTTCTGGTTTGTCTCTTTCTTTAGATGGTGTGTAATATTTTGGTAATTGGTTTGTTTTCACAACATTAGTGAGTAGATCAATTTTGTATGACTATCATAGTTCTTCATGGCCCATACATCCACTTTCTATGAAGATTTATTGTGAAATTGGATAACTATTCTAGTGTATAGGTATGAAGCATGATATTTCTAATTATGTGTCCCTCTATTACACCTACCAACAGATTAAGGTGGAGTATTTAAAACCATATAGCTTACTCTAGTCTCTTCCAGTTTTGTTTTGGAAATAGGATGAGGTATCCATGGATTGTTTTTGGATTACTATGTACTTAATGAGGGATGAATTCTCTCTATTTGGTGATTTATTGATTGAAAAAGTTATTTCATTTCATTCTAATCAATTACACTATAAAATTTAAATATCTAGGTAAAATATATGTGAAGGAAATTTTTAGGTTTCATGGGGTTACATATGTCGTTGTTTCAGGAAGGGATTCTAGGTTTAATTTAGGGTTCTGGAGAAGTCTCCTAGAGGCGATAGGAACTCAGATTAGGTTGCGTAAAACTTATCATCCATAGAAAGAAGGTCATATGGAGTGTTTTATTTATATTTTGGAGGATATGATTCATTCATGTGTCTTGGTTTTTTTGGAGATCTTGGGATTGTCATCTAGGAACAGTTGAGGGTTCATTCAAAAATAGTTATCAGTCATAAATCATAATTTCTCTCTTTTAGGCTTTGTATGTTCCCTCATGAAAATAACATGTTTATTGGGAAGAGGTGGGAAAAGCATATTTGGTAGAACTGAGATTGGTTTAGGTGATTTATTTGAGGATATAGTACATAAATCAATGTATGGTTTCTATGAAGAGTCGACATAGGTCTCATGCAGATCAATGAAATATTTCTTTGGAGTTTTCAATATGTGGTTGGGTATTTATGAAATTTTCTCCTCAGTTGGGTCTCCATCATCTTGGAAAATAGAGAAGTTGGATATGAGATATATTGGACCATTTTAGGTCATTGATTTCCTTGTGATGGTTTATTATTAGTTGGAATTATAGGCTCAGTTGATAGGAATTCATGATGTTTTATACATTTCACAACTCCAGAAATATCATCCTAATCCCTCTCACTTTCTGAGTTGGGATGAGATTGAGTTATATCTAGGTGTTTCCATTTTTGAGTTTCCAGTTTAGATCATTGAATCTCAATTGAAAGTCTTGTATGGGAATTTGATTCTGTTGGTTAGAGTGTTATGAAGGAAAAAAATCAGATTCTCGAAAGACTTGAGGGCTTGAGTCATTGATGAGGGAGAAATGGACTCACCTATTTACATGATGCCATTTTTCCACATGAATTACCCGAGATGGAAAGTCTTATGATGGGGTGTCTAAAACTCAATGTTTCTCACTTTTAGGTAATTAACTTCTCTCTACATTGTTTTCCTCTTTAATTCGGTGGATCTTGGGACTCACATGGATGGAGATAATTTTTTGGGGAAAATGAAAAAAATCGGGGATGGATGTTTATTTTAATTAATGGAATCTAGGTATAAATGTGTTAATGGATTAGTTGGGTACTCCCCATGTTCTGAGAACGTATGAGGTGTTTTGAGTTTTTGTGTAAAAATATGGTGTTTTCTGCTATGTTTTGGGAAATTACATGATGTGTAAATGGGTTACACAAGTTTTACTTGTTATCTAAACACAATTCATGAACTATTTACCCAGTATAATAGGATTACACACCGTGTAATGGTTACACAACATGTAATATTAAAATTTCATTTTTAATAAAAAGGTGACATGTTTTTTTGTGTACATGATCATCAATGATTACATGACTTATAAAGGAGTTGCACATCATGTAACAATTAAGAGTCTAGATTTTAGGGCACCATACATGATATAATTATATTCATTATCCCATGAATATTTTTTTCTCATGACCCAAAGACATTATTTAGTGATTTTTGGAATCTCTATTCAATGTGGATTGACCTGTTCAGTGATTAATCATCATAGAAGCTAGTTTTCATCTCTCTGGAAAAGTAAAACATTCAACTTCTTCATTTCTTTGATCATGGTAGATTTTTGGCATCAATTTATCATATACTTTGACCCATGATGATTTTTCTTCTTATTTTCTTCTAGATCTATTGTCAGATATTGTCTTGGGGCTATTTTCGTTGTTGGCTATGGTGTGACAGGTGTGAATTCTTGAAATATGTTGTTTCCTCTTCCTCTCAAAACCTTTTTGTAAATTATTTCAATACTATGAAATTTAGATTGATTCTAGAGACTTTGTTGTCATTGTTTCATCATCCTATTGGTGGATCCTTTCATGGTCTTATGTGACCCCGAGTTTGGAGGTAGTTGGTTCTATCTCTATCAAGTGTTTATGAAACTTTATTGCATCAATTTTTATAAATTTATTTGTAAACATATTTGGAAGGATTTTTTTGTGTGTAAATGGATTTGTGATAAAATTTGGGTTTTCCTTTGTTTTTGATAAATATAAAATGGGATATCTTCAAAGTATAGAAATGACATATAAAATGCAACACAAAGGAAGCCTTGGGTATATGGGTGGAAGGTTTAGCTTAGGGTCATTGTCCATATTCCCATCAAGGGATTTTCTCATGGTGATTTTCTCTACTCCCTAGGCCTGTTATTCTAGGGACATGTTTTTCCATTTTTGGGAGGTTCACTCATTGTGTGTTTCTCTTCTCCTTAGGACAATGTTTTAAGGACTTGATATAAACTATCCATTTTTTGTGGTACAAGTAGTATACTAGATTTAATTTTTCATTTCCTTGATTAGAATTACCTTTTTTGGATTTATAATTCTTGGTTTTTAATATGTATGTTTTTTTGAAAATTGATATACTTTCCTTATTTTTCAATTGATGGAAAAAAATAAATATTTACCACACTTTTGATATAACCCATTTACTCATTATCATGCCATGTTTTATTTAAAATGAGAATACTTGAGTTTTTGTACAAACACTTATCATGGAGCACCTAGGTGGGATTCAACTGAGCCTGTTAGCTCACACCCTGAACACTTATTCAGTGGTTCATAGGCCGTTTTATGTCTTTCGTTGATGCAAAAGGAATGTCCCACAATGAGGCAGTGGGGTTTTCTATTAACTTATTTTGGGTAGCTGGATGGTGAGATGGTGTGGGTGTTCCCACACTATCACTTGGAGACCGTTGGAGTGGTTGTTTTGGTTTTTTCCCTTCACTGTTATATTTTTATTTTGATATTTGTTTTACTATTGATTTTTTTGTTTCTGCTATTTTCTTATTGTTATGGAATATATTTATCTTTTCTACTTTTTGTATCTTTTGTATATATATGTGTCATGGTTTTTTCTCTTCACATTGGGTGTAATCATTCCCTCTTGTTATTGTTCGATGCTTGGGTTCTAGTTACATGCCTGTGAGGATCATGAATTCCATTTGGGTATGAGGTGGTTCAGGCCAGGTATAAGTTTGAGAGGGTATTTATTCCAAAACCATTTTGGGTAGAAAATGTTCAGGTTGGATGCTACCTCATAAACAGATCACCAACCGCCACACTGAATTTTGAGATTCCACAAGAAGATATGTTCTAGTAAACATCCATCTTACTCTCATTTATGAGTATTTGGATGTTTGGTATGTAAAAATGAATCCAATGAGCTTAGGAGGAAGCTAGATGATAGATCTATTCTATGCATATTTATCAACTATAGAGATTTGGAGTTCAGATACAAGCTTTGTGAACCGAAGGAGACGAAGGTGATTAGATGCAACAATGTTGTATTCCACGATAACTAGACGATCAAGGAAATTAAAAATACGAGAATGTATCAATGAAAGTGTCAATGAATCAATTCACGATCAAAGACTTGTACCATAACAAACTAAAAAATTTATAGAAGGAGGTGTAAGAAGGCTCATCAGAAATAGACCAGGAGGTAGTGGATGATGATATTGAGTAGGGGAGACTCAATTCTCTCCATAAGATGTTACAGAACCATCACATGGGAAAGGTGATGGTATGTTTTCTAAAACTAAAATTTCACAGGTACAAATATATTCACAAGGAAGGCTTCTATCAAACAAAATATTCAATGTTAGAGTACCTATTGCTTCCTAATGAGGGAGCAACATAAGGACACTAAGAATTAGTGACTTATCTAGACATAATCAAGTTACTGGATGCAATGGAGGATGATATGGAGTCATTGAAAAATAATCATACCTACGATTTGGTGGAACTACCCAAAGGTAATGAGACGCTAATGAATAAATAGATGTTAAAGATGAAGAAGGATGACAATAAAAAGGAGGTCAATAAAAAATCTCAGTTAGTAGTTAAGGGATTCCTGTAGAATAAATAAGCTAACTTTGATGATATTTTTCCCCCATAGTGAATATGGATTCAATATGAGTAATTTTTGGATTAGTCACTAGCATGGAATTGGATATTGAATAGATCGATGTAATCACAACCTTTCATCACGATGACCTCTACAAGGATAAATTTATGAAGCATCTGGACGGATTTGAGGTTTCTAGAAAAGAATTACTCATCTTTAAATCGAATAAGATCCTGTACTAACTAAAAAAAGATCACATATAGTGGTATAAAAAGTTTGACTCATATATGGAGATTCATGGATAGAAGCAAACACAGGAGGACCGATGTTTTTTATTCTATAGATTTTAGGATGGTAACTTTGTTTCTCATCAATTTTATGTTGATTACATGTTGATCATTAAGAAGGATGCAATGAAGATCAGTCCGTTTAAGTAGTTATCCAAGTATTTTGAGATTATGTACTTGGGAGAAACTCAAAAGATTTTTGGGGAAGTTGATTATTCATAAAAAAATAGGTGTTTGTTATCACAATCTTAGGATAAGTATGTTGAATGTGTTCTGAAAATTTTCAACATGGGAAAATCCAAACCAGGGGGCATTACTCTTCCCAACCATTTGAAGTTGAGAAAGAGTTCATGACCATTATCCAAGGAAGAAAAAGGGATGATGGAGATTATATCATAGTCCTCAAAAGTTGGAATATTGATGTAATCTATGGTGAGTATGACACGTGAAATTTCCCATGTTGTGGTGATCATGAGACAATGTATATCCAATTCTAGGAAGTGGCACTATGATCTAGTCATGTGTATTCTGAGGTATCTTAAAGGTACTTTTATGATATATTTGTGCTACGGGGGAGATAACCTTTTATTGGAGGTCTATACATATGATATATGACCAAATATCCTTGTAAAAGTAAGTCTACATCAAGATACATCTATACATTTTCTATAAGAGATGTTTCATGGTATTCAAGGTTGAAAAAGTGTCTCTTTATCCATGATATAAGTAGAGTACATTGCTACTAAGGAAGATGGAAGGAAGATGTTTTTGATAAATTGTTTTCTCCAGGATCTTGGATTCATCTAGAAGGAGTACAAGGTTCATTGTAAAAGTCAAAATGTTTTGGACTTGAGCCAAAAACTCCATATACCATTCCAAGATGAAACACATTGACATTTTCTATCAATAGAAATGTGAACTAATGGATCCAAAGCTGTTGTGATTTGTGAATATCCACCAGAAGGTGGAGATAAAGGAGGGAAACGAATTGCCTTACTAAATGAGGTGAACCACTAATGGAGGTAGTGTTTTTATGTTAGGTGATGGGCATTTCCACTACACAATTAGGTAACAATAGTTAGTAATATCGGTATCCCAATGGTGGAAGTGTTAAGGACTAAAGTGAAGAGTTTTTTCAATAATTTTTTCCATTTATCTTGTAAACAATGAACTTATGAAAAAAAGAGAATTTGGTTCAAAATAAAAAATAAAAAATTATTACATATAAATATATATATATAATTGTTTCTGAATGATGTAATTATTATGCTATTATATGTGAAAATTAATATTTTATTCAAAAAATCATATATATACATACAAATAAATTTCATTTTGTAATAAATATACCAAAAATTCAATATATTTTATGATGAGAATATATCATTTATAGCTTTATGTTTAAAAAACAAGTATTAAAATTATTTCTAATGTATTCATTTTATGAATATGATTTATTTAATTATGTTATGGTGTATATAAAAGAAAAATTTTAATTTTATAAATGAAATTTCATGATAATATATATATCATTGTTGTTTTAGTAATATTTCTTGTCATTTTATAACTATTCAAAAGAAAATATATACTAATATTCTCAGGATGTACATTCTACCCACTTAAAATAACTGCATCATTTCAATTTTTTCATTGTACTTAAAGAACTTAAAATATCATCAATCGCTTAAAAACTTATCTCTAAAAATTATAGGAAGAAAAAACTATCCATGATCCCCAAAAATTCTAATCTCTATTGTTATGTTAATCATTTTTTGGATACAAATGTAAAGACCTGAATATACACTTCTAGATCCAATGATAATACATGATGTATTTTAAAAAAAAATTATAACCGAAAAATATACAAATCAAGGACCATTTATTCCTTGATATTTAGAGGATTAGGAAACCTTGTTACATTTTAGATTCCATGTGAAATTTTAAAACATTTATCCGGCTTCACACGATCTAGATCCATATTCAAAGTAGAACATCAAAGATTAAATAATCATCACCAAACCTAAAAAAACAATTTTTAAAACATGTTATGAGCACAAAATTTCTCTGTAAGGGGTTTTAAATCCATATGTGAATTCCTTTATCATATTATAAAAATTCATTCGAAAAAATTTTACTTTTATATCAAATATAAACTATTTGATAAAATAATTAACTTCTCCCTAAATAATAATTTAGGGGCATCATCAACATCCCTAATAAGATATTCTTTTCAAATACTTAAAAGATATATTAATTTGAAAAGACATTTCATTTTAAAACATAACAAACTTGGTAATAAACAATAAATTTTCCTTAAAAACATCACATTTTACTTTTGGAAATAATCTCTCTTTATAGAATGTAATAATACTTGGAAAACTATAATAAAACCACACAACCCCAATGAGTATTATTGACTAAAAATTACTTAGGAACATAGTTTCTTTGAGTTTGTGGGTTAAATCCTTATTCACCATCATCATAGTGAATACCAAGTTCCTATAATTTAAATAAACAATTATTGAAAGCTTTCTCGTCTCATTTTAATTCAAAGAAAAAAAAATCATTAAAAAAATATCACATATATGTAATTTATTTTCCAAAGAGAAAAACAAATAATTATTAATATAAATTTCCTTAAAATAGAATACCTTATTTTTGAAATAATGTGAACATTCATGGGAAACATTTATAAATAATTCTTGAAAATTAGGATTCATTTATTTTCAAAAAATGTAAAAAATATCAAGTATAACTATATTTCATGTCCATAATATAATTAATAGTGCGATTTATAGAAATATAATAACATTTTATACATAAAATGATAAATTTTATCCCTTAAAATTTAGATAAAAAACTCAATTTTATTAAATTTTATAATTTTAAATGGTAATTTTATTGATAGAAATGAATTTTAATCCTTAAAATTGTACTACTATGAAATGTGGGATTAAAAAAAATATAGATTTACCTTTGAAATAGGGGTTTTTGAAAAAATTTACGTGTTTAAGAAAAAATTCTCCCGAATATGAGAATGAGTTTAAAAAACAAATATGAATTGAATAAAGACATTTTCTATCCTTATAATAGGTGTTTCAGAATAATAATTAGATTTTTAAGAAAACATTTTACCTTACCGTGTATTGAATAGATGATTTGAAAAGCTTTCTAGTAAGATGTTACTTCACCACCATAATCCTTGGGCCCCTATGTTTTATAGTCTAAGGATATGTAGAAATGAATATCCATCAAATTCATTTATATATACATGCCTAAGAAAATCTTGCATTGGAAAATTTTGTGAGGATCAAAAAAATTAATTGGTGTTTCAACAATATCATCCATTTTCAACACATGCACCTATGTCTTTTAATGTGATTATTTAATTTATATATATATATATAAATGAAAATATTAACTTTTGAGAAAACATTTCTGTGTCACAAGATCTCAAATATGATTCTCCGGAATATAATAATCATATATCTTTATCCCCTCTACACCCTCACCTCTCTCATATAAATACAATAATTATATTATGAAAGATATCCCCACCACCCCAACATCGATTTATCCCCCAAAATCATGAGTTTAATATTCATTCATTAATATATATATATATATATCGTTTTGTAACTGTCATCACTAGGAAGATGATAAACACCATTAAAATCTAGGAATGACCTTACTTGTAGAGTTTATGAACTGATTCAATTTTCTTGACATGAAATATATAGAGAACACACAAACACATATGCACAGATATATTCTAATAGAATTCTTGATAAACATATATGGGAAAATATGGTTGTTCAAAATACTATAATGATATTCAAATGATTGTCTTGTTAAGATTTTGACTGCTTCATGATGAAAAATAGTTGATGATTTTATTGTGTCAACAGAAGGTTGAAAATTACCTTATTGTGGGTAATGGATTACGACATAGGCTTAGATGACATCAGTTAGTGGGTTGGTCATGACTCAAGCTTTAGTAGGGTTTCGATGACAGTGGCCATGAGGTGGTTGGCATTGGCAAAGTATCATAGAGCGAGGTTGATTTGAAGCAATATAGGCCTCTCACAGTTTTTTAAGAGGAATAAGTGTAACACCCCGATATTTTATGAAAAATATTCTTTTAATTTCATTAATGTCTTGTGTTGTATACTACACCAAGATTACCTTGCGCTATACGCAACACCGTATTAGCTTGCAATATACGCAACACTATTCTTGGATCGTGTTACACACAATTTTGAAAATAGTTATTCTACGCAACATTGAGTGTATATATATATATATTCAATGTATAAATGAAATATGGTTGGATTCTGTTATACGCAACAACAAAAGAGTTGTGCACTACACGCAACCCTGACCTGGCTTTCATTACACGCAATCGCGACCTTCCTCGATAGCGTGTGTTGTACACAATACCGGGTTTTACTAAACATGATATATTATTATAATATTGTTATGAACTAGCCGTTATGAATAGTGTTAACTAAATTTTGAATTTTATAACATTATTATTCATCTTACACATTTCTAGAACATGGTATAAGAACAAAATAATTTTTTCGGGTAAAATAAGTATTTTTCAAAAAATGCAGTTTTGCCGCCTTTTGATGGCGCACCCACTTTAAATATAGTTTTTGACATTTTTTTATGTTCAATTTGAAAAAATAAAATTCTTCTTTTGAATCAGGATATAAAAATTTACATTAGATAAAGTTTTGATATTTTTCCGATAACTTTCATATTTTAATGAATAGTAAAAACACGCTATATTTTAATTAAAAACTAATTTTTTCATCGTAATATCTTATGTGGTTAAATTATAATATTGAATGGTTTTAAAGTATAAATATAATATATTTTTACCATTTAATATAATTTATGTCCTTAGAATTGATTTTACCTTGAATTCGTAGGTTAAATCAATTCAATCTTTTGCAATGTTTTAAAGAAAAATCCGTTTTCTTTCGACAACGGGATTAATTTTAATTTAATTTCTGCAACTTTTGTGTATTGAATTTGAAAAAATGGATTCCATATTTGGAATAAGTGGATCTAAATTATATTAATAAGCTACCTTTAATTTTTGGGAATTATGAATAGTAACTACGGTAAATTTTATTTACCATAGTTAAAGGTAAATCGGGTAATTAAGGGTAAATATAATATTATAAAATTACCCTAATACATGTCAAAATCCTATTGGATGACTAAAAGTCGACCCATATCACCTAATGGTCGGATTAGATTCATTTAATGGACTTTTTTCCATGAAAATAATTTAATTATTATTAAAACCAAAGAATGTGACAACATGTCATTTTCTTAAATATTATAAGTATAATAATTTTAATCTAGTGATAAACTTCATTAAACTTAGAACATGAATAGTATCCAGAAAGATAATACAATTATCTAAATCATAGGAATTTATTTAGAATTTTTAGGGATTAAATAATTATCATTTATTATGACACAAAGATGATGCAGTAATTGTCTTATTAATGAAATATTGACATAATTGATGTTATAAATGCCCAAATAAATGTAATTTGAGACTTTTTATTACTTAAATTAATTTTCTAGATTAATATGACATTTTTTTGTTGATATAAGTAACTTGGTTAGAACTTATCATTCTTTTATGAATTTTATAAAAATCATGTACCAAATAGTGTCAAAATTGACATAAATTAGTTTTTTAAAAAACTATTATATTATTAATTGTTATTTAATTCCTAAAAATATAAGGTTCGGCCAAATGACTTAGATAAGGATATATATATTAATAATAAACAACTTGGGGTTCGTTTGTCTTGTTATGGTATTTTTATTAACCATATAGTGTAAGAAAACAAAAAGACACGGTAAAAGTTAAATTATTTAACTTAGAGTTAAATCTAATTGATAAGGCTAAAATAATAACCTAAACTTGTCTAAATCCTATTCTATGAGAGGATTTAGACCCATCCCCAATTTATCTTAGAAATAATACCCTTTGGAACCATTATAAACCGAATTTTTCCTTAATATAAAATAATATTTTGAGATTTTCCTAAGGTGCCCCTCTCCTCCCTTATAAAAGGGCACCTCCTCCCTCTCTTCCTCACACAAATTTGAGCCTTCAAGATCGGCCAACCCCTGACAATTTATCCTCTGCACTTCCCTATAAACATCCTAGAGGTTCTGGTCTTCTTCAAAGACCTATTTTAGTACCCTAAAAGGAGGTCTCAAAGAAGCACTTCAAAGAAGAGGTAATGTCCGTTACCGATTCTTTCATCTTTATTTCTACTTCCACTTATTCTTCTTTATTTGTTTCATTATGAAGTAATAACATCAGTATCACTAGTATACTGATATGTTATTATAAGTATGAAACAACCCTATTTCACAATCTATCCATCCTACGGAAAAAGAAATCACCACGCATGCGTACGTACGGAATACCGTCTCCACGCCGTGGTGTAATCTATTTTCCACCACCACCTTACTTGGATGGGTATAATGGTGTAAATAATGACTATATATTACTATTATAAAGTAATACGGATTCTGAAATAGTATAAATACACTCCAATACAATTCCACGATCATAGGAATGATATCATCACTCGTGCGTACGTACGGAATACCGTCTCCACGATGTGATGCGACTCGTTCTACATGATCTTCATTTCATAATGATTATATAAATGAATTGAATGAATGAATATAATATATATTAAACTAATACCATTATGGAAATGAGGTATCTATAACCTAAAGATAAGAATAAGAATTTATTTGACAAAACACGCATAAGAACAAAAAGTTATAAACACCCGAATAACAAGTAGCAATGAAATATTACTACTAAGAAGCTAAGAAAATGACCATATATGATATCATAAAAATAATTATGATTCTGGAATAAGTCAATAAAATTATTTAAATCCTTATACAGGAGTTTCAGTCACTTACAAAGTAAAACGGACCTAAGGTAAGGGAAATATCACAATCTAATTTTTATCCGAGATTGTTTATACTTACTGGGGTGTATTTTATCATCCACATCCATGTTTCCTCAATATGTAATATTATTTCCATCCAAATACAATTTTTTAAATCCAATTTTACCCTTCGGTGACTTTTTAGTAAAAGATATGAAAGGAATCTTTTGTCGTTTTTCGTACGAGGTACTTTTTGACTTTTCCGACAAAAGTACGAAGAATGTTTTTTTTAACTTATACAGCATGAATGGATTTTTAAAACATTATTTCCAAGAAGCTTCCTTTACAATTTTTCAAGTTTATTTTTAATCAAATTCTTTTAGTTTATAATTTTACGACATGTTAAGAAAGGAAAAGTGTTTTTGAAGCAGAAAGGATATTTTCCTCAAGAATGGAGTTCAAGTGTTATATAAAAATTATTTTCCATCTAAGATAATAAAGGGTTTGGTTTCTATCCCTATTATTACATTGATTTGATTATGTTGGGATGGAATTATATTTTTATGAATTCCTTTATCTTATATGAATTGTTTTATGATGTCACGATGTTTAAGATTCCCATTTTTATTACATGGGTTATGCTATGATGTATGGTTTTCTGATTTTTTGGCACACATAAGAATGGTTTTATTATGAGATGGGTGGGACCTATATCTCCCTCCAATGCATTGGGTAAAGATTTTACATCTCATGAGATATACATGGCTGGAATGGTAGGTTATACCGGTTCAGTGAAACAGGACTGAAACGAGGGTGACTCGGTTCAGAAATGGACTTTGTCCACTAAGATAGTCTTGGCAATGAGTCTTGACTAATAAGATATGATTCTTTATGATTATGTGTGTATGCCACAAAGTTTCATGTTTTATGTTATGATTATTGGGATTTCATTTCACTAATATGATTTATCCCATTTATGAAATTATGCTCTCTTTTGCAGGTTAAGATTTCCAAAATGTTATGTTCTTATGAATATGATGTGATAGATATTTCTTTTGTTTACCCTTAATGATCATTTGAGCTCACCCTTTTTATGTTTTATTTTCCCCAGGATATAAAGAAAGGTTTTAGGTAAAAAAAAAGGAAGATCTTTATAGGAGATGTTGAAGATATTCCACCACGATTAGAAGATTATATTCCGAGTTTCCAAATACACTAAACTATTAGGATCCTTGTGTGTGTGTTTTTGTTATGTACTAAGTATTCTGCAAAAGTAATGCAATGTCCATGTACGTGAAGCTTTGGGTCTCTACAATAAGGGCACATCCCCCACTACCACAAAAATGAGTATTCACAGCATCACCCTTTAAAGATGCTAAAAAATGCTAATAAGGGTGGAACCTTTATAAATGATTTTTTATCACTGATAAACTTTCCCCTTTTATCAAGGGTTTTTAGTGCTTTTAAAGGTACACCATTTATCAGTTCTTTTTGTAGTAGCCCGGATAGGGGGGGGGGGTCTTTATCTACACTTTTTTTACTATCACTGGTAAAGGGTATATTTCAAAAACAATCATTAAAAATAATATGTTAAGATATAAATATATTTATATTGATATAAATATAATATATATTTTTTAAATATGTTTTTATTAAGTATAAATAGACATTTACACTTAATATATAAGATATATAGTAAAAATGGCATATAAAATAATTTAAAAAATATTAATAATGAATAATTTTATTATTATTATCATGTAGTAATTATTTAATAAAAATTTTAAGAGATTAAAAATAAAAAAAATTATAAAAGATCTAAAATAAGTTGAAAACATAATAGAAACTTCAAACGACCAGAAATTTTGATCTGGGCATTTGTTTGAGATCTACCACAAATCAAATCAAATCCCATGATGAGAAATATGCACTACATACAGAGGGGAACCCACTACCACATTTGTTTAGGCCAATAAAGGCCCAAAAGGGCCCCAAATATATGTTTTTAGTCCGGATAACCAAATTTTTATCATTCGATGAAATTTCAGCCTCGTTTAAGGGGGTATTTTGCCCTTTTTCAATGGAGAATCAATTTATTCCCTGGTATTACATTCATATTGATATTATGTCTTTTAAATTTTATCATTTTTTGCAACGTACTATTATTTATAATCAAATATATAACAATATATACACATGTTTTTATATATTCACACCTAAAGTTTTTATTATATAAATAAATAATTAAACAGATTTAAATATAAATATATTTCTCAATATATATGCCTTACCAAAATAAAAAATAATATCCATTTTATTTAAAATAAGAATATATAAATATTTATGTACTTAAATAATGTGTGTGTGTTTCTATATATTTGTGTGTGTTTGTATTAAAAAACTGATATATATTATCTATAAATTCAAACATATGAATATACATATGATTATATAATATATGTAAATATATATAAATATATATAATTATACTTAGAGATACAAAAATATATAATATATATGTTTATGCATGTTTCATATATGTGTTTACTTATTTATTTATTTATAAACACAAATAATATTTTATAAATGTATTTAATACTAATATTATAAATATATATTAATATACTAATAAATATATAAACCTGTAAATATGACTGAATATATATATATATATATATATATATTAATATTAAAATTAATATATAAATATATAAATATAACTATATATGTATATATATTAATATATGAATAAATAAATATTTATTTATTTATATTAATATTACTTTATATATATATATTAATATAAATATATATTAATATATGAATAAATATTACTAAATCTATATATAAATAAATAGATACATCATTAAATATAGAAAAAAACACTATAGACAAGTGGAAAGGTGTAGGCGCACAAGGGAGAGGTCTCAGGTTCGAATCCAAGCAGAGGTAGGGGTGCATGGGCTGGTGGGGGGGGACAGTGCTGTTAAAGGGGTGGCGGGTGCATGCACAGGTAAAGATTTTAAGTGCTATTTAAAGGGAGTTTAAGCACTATAAAAGGGGGTTGTTCTACCCTTTTATTTACAAAATATAAATTTTTAATTTTTCTGACTTTTATCAGCGCTTTTAAAAAATTCATGTTAAATTCCCCTTTTATCGGTGTTTTTTGTTAACGCTAATAAAAGTCCCCTTTTATCATCACTTTTTAGCACTGATAAAAGGGTTCTTTATCAGATTTTTTGGCACTAAAGAAAGGGATACCCTTTTTAATAATACCTAGATTATCAATTCTTTTTAGCGTTGATAAATGATTTTTAGTGATGATAAAACACTATTGTGTAGTATTGGCCCTTTTTATTACATTTAATTTTTTATTTTAATTTTTTTAAATATTATTATATCGTTAAATAATAATAGATTAAATTTATATCTATATACACAATACATATATATATGAATATATTTATTAAATATTTAACAATCGTAAATATTTAATTAATCTTATAAATTTGAATTTTAGATTAATATCTTAATTATCATGACGTATAAATTTCTAATTAATTATTATACTACTACTTATAATTTTAAATAAATATCATTTTTCAATTTATATTTATATTTATTTACTTATCAACATCATTTACTTGTTATACTAAATATCACACTAATTATGTTTATATATATGTTTATATATTTATTATTTCTAAATGATAAAATTCTTCTATTATCATATGCATCCAATAATATTTTATTAATCATATCACAAATAGACATAGACACACACACACATATATCTAAATAAATTTCATGTCATAATAAAATAACCAAAAAATACAGTAGATTTTAGTTCAAGAATATATCATTTTTAGATTTATTTTTAATAAATATCCATTCTAATTATTTATAAATTATGACTTTTAAGAATATATTTTTTTCAAATTAATTTATGTTTTTTATAAAATAAATCATTTAATTTTATAAAAGATATTTTTTTAAGTTATATATATCACAATTGTTTTTGTAATATTTCAAGTCATTTTATACCTATTCAAAAGAAACTTTACACTAAATTTCATGGGGTGTTACAATTTTTCTCCTAATTATTCCTAATATTTATATATCAAACTAATAAAAAAAATATCATTATTCTACTTGTATAATTATATTCATAATTCATCAACTCATAATTATCCATTAATTAGGGTATGTTAATGTTTGGATCGTTTTGACCACCAATTTGAAAAATGCTATAAAATTATATCATGTATGATTATGAAAAAATTATTAGTGGTATAAAATGATATAAATATATAAATATCGATTTTTTTAATATGTAAATAATACATCAATATTTAACTCATTAATTTAGAAAACACCTTTATAGGTTAAAAACACCAAAAAATGCTCATTTTTTGATTTCATCTTCTAGGATAATGACTAAAGTAATCATGAAAGGAAATTTAATGTTAATAAATCATTAAAAATTATCCCTTATAGTAACATTAAATAATTTATAAACATATATTTTGGGATAATAATGAATACTGACACCCCTCTTATGAAACTTGTTCAAAACGTTCAAGATTACCCACACTTGAAATAAAAAAATATGAAATAATTATCTAATATAAATGTAGAGAATAATTATAAATGAATTTTATAAAAGGTTATGTATATGAAAAAAGTTTATTAAATAGGTTATTATAATATTTATGTTTTTTATAGAAGATCTTAGAGTGCATTTGACTAAGCGGGGAAACAACATAATGAGTTTTCATCTCAATTTCCTCTCTTTGCGACTTGTTTTTTATTATATACCTAATTTTTTATAAGTGGTGTATATGAAACCTAATTGAGATTATTTATCATTAAATACACGTTATTAATTATATTTTAAGTTTAATTTCAATCTATCCCACATTCAAGGGTTTTGATTTGAAAGTCACTCAAGCCATAAGGTTTCTATTTCAAATCATATTTTAAAATCGAGACCTCTCAAATATGATAACCCATCTAGGAATTTTTTATAGAAATTAATTCTAATATCAAAAAATTTTTATTATCCTTTGGATATCCCTAGTGATTTTTTATTATCTTTAACTTGTTTTTAACTGGATGTTTTATAATATTTTAAAGATATGGTGTTTTCAACTTAAGTGAAAGGGGATTAATTTTTTGTTAAAATCCACATTTTTTTGGAACATACCTCTAACTATGTAAAAAAATTTAAAAAGTTCATTTCAAATACCTTGATATTATTTTAAAATTTTCTAAAGTTAAATCACTTAGTATTTTCTATGGGGGTACTTTTTCAAAAAAAATATCTTTAGATGCTTTTGTGTGAACATATCTTTCGACCACCTTTTTAGTTTTATAGGAAACTTTATCCCAACACGTTCATGGTATCTAAAAGAAATTATTTTTCTCATAGTTTTATAAAATATTTATTTTAAAAATCTTAAAAAATATTAAGGATATTTCTTATTTTCAAATATTTTTTTCTAAATCTCCAAAAATAGTTTTCCATCTAAGTCATCATATTGGTCAAAAATCCCTCAGGGTAACATTATAGTGTTTCTGGTTTGGTTGTGATTATTGAGAAAATAGGTTTCCATGGACATTTGTGGAGTTCTATAGATACTGTTTACCCGTTATGTTGACAAACATCCAAGATAATAGAATAGATGCTCTAGTGGCGGTACAGAAAGTTTCATATACAATGTGGCACCATTTCCCAACATTTGCCAAATATTTTGGGTCTAAAATTGGGAGAATGACTCAATCATCATGAAATTTAGATTTCTATTAATGCCTCATAACATTATAGAAAATACATGAGTTTTGTGAATATTGGAGATTCACAATGGTAATGAGCTTCACAATGGAATTCAGTGTCATGAAGTGTGGGTTTAACTATGGTGTGGAGCATCACAATCACATAATGAAAAATGGTACATCTATGTGACTACGAGAAGTGGACCATCATGAATTAATTATGGGTTAATGGTGACTCTTTGTGACTGTGATAAGCTTCCTAAATTTCAAAATTTTCTTAGAGAATTAGAAAATAGGGATCCTTTCAAACTCAATTAGGGAGCTTTTTGAAAAGGTGATGATATGGATGGAATATTCTAGAATGGGAGACAATGCCGATAAATAGTCCTCTACCCCCCCAAATAATATCAATTCTTAAAAAACATACATTGGTTCTAAATTTTCAAAGGTGATTCACAAATGTTGTTCCGGTGAAAAAGATTTTGAAGAAAGAATGTTCACATAGGCTATGAAATCCGGCCGAAATTTGTAATAATCATGAATGTATTGAAGTTCACAAATTCTATAAAAAGTCAACCAAAATTTTTGAGCTTCACAAAGGTTAATTGAGCTTTAAGAATGGATATTTCTTCAGGAAGGCTATTTTATCTTCATGAAATAGGAGAGCTTCGCGAATGGTATGGGGTTCATGAAGGCTGTAAATACTTTTGAATAATTGGGTAGTTTCATGAAGGTTGTTTGAGCATTATGAATATAACAAGCATCAAAAAAGTGATCATAAAGGATTCCACCTTGAACTATGGTAAAGTGATATTCATCAAGTGTATGAAAATTTGAACTTTAAAATATCATATACCTATAATTTTGGATTCATTCATTAATGCTAATAAAGGGACATACATGTCCATAAACTGTGTGTGAACCCTTTCCAGAGTAGTTTGAAAAGCAATAGGACGAAGGTAAAACTTTCCACCAGTAGTGAGCCATATAAGGAGTGATTTAGGAAGTAACCCTTGTGATGTAGTGAGATATACCTTAACTTCATAAAGGCAGTGATCCTGGTTATATAAGTGATCTTTCTAGAACCTTATTTTATCAATGAGTGATCACACTGCGATTCACCGTTTCATTTTCACCCTTAAAACACTTTACTAAACTAGTTTTGTATTGAAAATTATAAAAATTATAACAAATTTATCTTCATTTTATATTATATAATTTTATTTTTATCACTATTAAAAATGGAAATGTTACTTTTTTTATAATTTCATTGTAGGTTGAGGTGACTTGGAGGGACCATGATGAAGTTCAGTAAAAATGGGCCAAACTACACAGGATCCAAGACCACTGGTGGACTCATACACACAATCCTACTTAAAATTGAATCAAAATGGGATCATATTTTATGTTATGGTCCAAATATCAGTAGAATATAACTTTTATGAAGTCACCCAAGCTCAATTCATCTATCTGTTGGCCCATTCGAACTAATCTGTCCAAGATAATGAATATGCACAAAGTTGAAAGATGTGTGCTGTGTTTTGTTAATATATCAATCATTAGTTTTCCAAATGGTGCCATATTTTAGATAGAGATAGTCAGTATGTGGGTCTACAGACATGTAACTTCCATATAAGTGAGATAAGACTATATAGAGTTAAAAAACTACGGTCCAAGTGGTTTCTCAAAATCTAGGGGTTCAAAACCACCTTGTAATTTTCCTATAAAATGATACTTTCAGATACCCAGATTCAAGTTCAAACAAAAAGAAAATATTTTCCATTTTTGAGTTCCATAAGATTCCTCTCCTCATCCTATTATTTTTTGATTCCTCTATCCTCATAGATGGATCAAGGATGCAGAAGTAGTTCCAACTGACTTTCCTCCTCCTCTCTATACTGGGTTAAATGGCGGGTGTTCATTGTGAGGGAGATAAACATCTTGTAAAGGGAGTTATGACACTTTCATTACTATTTTTTTTTTGTATTTTGTGTTTGAAAACATTTAATTTAGAATTATCTTAATTTTATTCATGTTTGAATGTTTTTTTGATTGAATTGAATGGAATTCTCTTTACTTTTAACCTATCAGTTTGAAGTCTTGAGTGCATAACTTGTGTTGTTCAGATTGGATGAAACAAGAATACTTTTCTTCACCACTTATTTGAGATTTAAATTTTCAATGGATGTTATTCTACCATTCATGATATCTGTAAATTGGCTATATGATTGTTATGTCAATGTTTCTCCCAATGTGCTTTGATATAAAAATTTGGAAATTAATTGGGATTATGATTAATTTAAACCAAATACTTACATAAAAACCTAATTAATCTGCAAGAACGGTGAACATGTAATGTGTTTAGTGAAATAAAAATGAATATTTTTTCTCATAATTTTCAAAATACAATTGGTTCTTTAACTATTAAACTCTTTAAAAAAAGTTATTTTCCTTAAACTATTTTCAAAACAACCCCCCTCATTTAGTACTTTTTATTAAAAATACAAACTGTAAACATATCAATGCTCCTTGAGATAAGACCTAGGGTCTTTACTATACTATAAATACCTTTTAAAAGAATAATAAATTTTATGTGTCAGGAAAACATGTTCAAGTGTTGGTGTCATTGCTGGGGAACACTTTGGTTTTTAGCGTGCGCTTTTTACACAAATATTACTAGTTTTGTAAAAATTTATTTACTTCATTCCTTCCATTATTTTTAGTTGATTTCTAAAATATTCCTCTTGTGTTGGTTTTTTTCATGATGCACTCCAATAAAGGATATTTACTACCTTTTGTACATGAACCATACAGGATACTATGCCAGCGACACCATGACACACAAGACAACCCTTTGAAGGAGGACACATCACATCTTGAAACTCTTCTTGATCCTTCTTATTCTAGAACAAACATCAAAACTAAAATAAAACTGCATAACATGGATGAAAGTAACAAAACACTAAAATATCAAACCTCACTTGATGTGGATATCCAACCCACATGTATTCAAATGCAAGGTGAGGCTCCCAATTTCGAACTTAAATTCGATTTAATTCATTTATTACCAAGATTAAATGGACTCGATGGAGAAGACCCACATATGTATTTGAAATAATTTCACGTAGATTGTTTGACCTTAAAACATACTAATGTGTATGTAGAACAATTAAATATTTTTGAATTCCATTTTTTATTTGAAGATACATCAAAATATTGGATTTACTATGTCAATTCACGAATTAGAGACTGGGAGGACATGAAATTATTTTTTCTTATAAAATACCACTTATTATCTAGAAATATAACTATAAGGAAAGATATATGTGATATAAGGAAATTAAAAGGAAAAACACTTCATGAATACTAGGTTAAAAGTATTTGTTCAAGTTTCCCACACCACCAAATAAGTGATCAACTTTTATTACAATATTTTTATGAAGGTTTTATTCCTATTGATAGAAATATGATTGATGCTGATGTAGGTGGTGCACTAATTGATAAAACCCCAATTGCTGCAAGAACCATAATTGAGAACATGGCACATAACACCCAATAATTTGGTTTAATGTATAGTGTACCCATTCGAGGTGTCCATGAAGTTAAAAGTACCGAATTCGAGAATAATGTGGGCACAAAGTTCAAAGTGGTAAGTACCTTTCTTCAAAAAATTGAACTTTCCCAAGGGAAATACCAATATCCTCCTACCATTCGTTGTGGTATATATTCTTCTAATATCCACTGTTTCCGACGCTTTTTTCGGGGCACGCGTCCGTCCGCTGGGGAGCGATAGGCACAGATTTTGTGTTTCCCCTCATTACAACTTTCCAAAGGCGGGTGGAATCCTCTCCTTATTCAGGGACGTCTACTCCTTGATCGAAACTGGGATGATGGGATGTCGGTTCTTCCTTCTGTGGATTCCTCCTCAGAATTCGTCACCTAGTCTAGGTCTCCCTCATAGATTTAATACGGTGTTTGTGAAACTCTTCCTAGTGCAATGTTTCCATGGATGCTGGTTAATTACACTGCTTCTGTGAGAACATTCCAAAGGGTCTGGTCAGGGCAGCAACCTTCAGTCGGTGGAGTAGTAACGTCGAGGCATCAGTAACGTGTTTGAATGCTGGGGAATTGGTGTGTTTGTCTTTTGTCCCTTATTATAGGGCTTATTGAGGGCATGGAAACCCGAGGCATCCTACATAGAGCGTGGGGAATCAAATTCCCTAGGCATATATCTTAGGTTTTCCTCAGCTTCCCAAGTTTAACACAGGGTATGCCGCAAATTTAACATCCAGCAGAGACAGATCGACATGATTAGAACACCAGCTGGAGTGGATCAGATTGAGGAATCCCTCTTGAGGGAATGCCAATATAGGAGCCAGCTTGTGGGTGGCTTCCCGAATGCTATGAAGGGGAATGGGGAGGCCATATCTCACTGGGATGTGGCGGCTCGGGTGAGAATTAGGATGGATGATGGATAATAGCATGGAGTGAAGAAGGAATGAAATGAGCAGTCGTGGAGATGGTGGTGGTGATGGGATTGTAACGACCCAAAGTTTCATTAACGGAAATCCCCCTTGATCTAATTAAATGTCTTTTTATGTTTATATAAAGTTTCAACTTCATTGGTTTTATGTTTATAATTTTTACCATTGCTAATATAGCCGTTGAACAGTGATCACATGATTAGTATAAATATAGGACTTTAAAAAATCCAATTTACTCAGACAAAAGAAGCGATGGCCTCGTCCAGTAGAATTGCTCCATACGAAGCCCATTTGTTGGATCTCGGAAAAGAGGTTGCATCCTTGAGTTTTGCTCTTGAACAATCCCAAGCTGAGCTTCACCATGTCAAGCTCTAACGGGACCATCTACAAGAAAAGTGGAAGTTGATAGAGATTACCACTCGAGCAATGTTATCTGAGCCACCCCAAGAGTCTGTCAGCATCACACACCTTACCCTTAGGTCTTATGCATATGTTTTCAGGGGTTATGTAACAAATAAGTAGTACTATGTTCATGTACATTATTTTTGTATATAATAATGAATATAATTTCTAGTCATTTTTGATACATTGGAAATAGTTTTTAAAGTACAAATCGGGTTTTTAGTTATTATTTAATTAAGAAATCTATTTTATTAAATTAAGGGATTTTTGAATTAAATAATATTTTAATAAAATAATATTATTATTATTAAATATAAATGATCTTATAATTTTATGAATGCAATTAAAATTTTTATTATGGTTTGAAAGCCATTTCTGTCAAAACCCGTGAATTTTCGATAAATGTCGGTTTTTATATTAAAAGTGAAAATTAACATATTTAGAAAAAAATGTAGATAAAATAAATGTCATTTATGGAATCAGGATTTCGAAATTATCCAACGGCGAATTTTTCATAATTTTCTGATATAGTCAAATTTTTGGGTAAAAATTAAATACTGTTCAAATATATAATGTGTTTTATGACATCATAATGACCCAATAGTGATGTAATAAAATACTATAATCTTTATGTTTGGACAATATATGTTTTACCATTAAAATAATGTGATTTTGGTTTTGTTTGACTTACTTTTCAAAGCATTAATGGACCCCTCAAGACATATTCAACACCTTGCCTTTTTAAATTAATTTTCATGGGAGTGTGACTCACCTCCACATAAGCAACCATAATATTTTAAGAAGTTAGGACTTTGGCCTTATAAAATATTGTTTTCCTCTTCTCTTTTACAAAACCATGGGCAAAAACCATGGTATGGTTTGTGGTTTGGGTTAATTTAATGCAAGGGGATCCAAACCTAAATAATAAAGAATTCCCTCACCTTTCCTATATAATCCCACCCAATCTTCCACTTCCTCCTCACTAAAAGCCCTTGGAGTTCGTCCAACCTCTACCCTACTCTCTCTAGAATCCTCCCAAGGTTCCCCAAGCTCCCAATAATCCTCTCACAAGCCTCTCTCTAGCCTTTGGAAGCACACTTCTAAGTAAGGTTTTTTTTCTTCCTTTCTCATTTGTTTCCAATTTTCATTAAGTTGTTTTTCCCTTTTAATTTCAATTATAAATGTTGGGGTATGGTTTCAAACCTCCATCATACTTCCCTCTTTTTTTTATTAATGATTGGAGACCTTTTATCTCTCATTAAATGCCTCCCATGTACACCCGTTGCTATGCCAAAATTCAGAAAGGAACTCCTCTCTCCTCTTTTACATTCAAGCAATAATTTTGTATCATGAATCTAAATTACATTATAATTGTTGGTACATGTATCTATATGACCTCCTTACTATCCATTACATGTAAATATGATGAGGAACCCCTTTCTATCTCATTAACCATTTTTTTATGAATTCTTATGTCACGCCGTTACGCTGCCGAAATCGCACCGATTTTCTAAGCCAATGCCATTCTGTAGTGGATACCATGACCGTTTCTCCATCAAGGGTATCCACCTTTATGCACATTTACTTATTGATTAAAAAGTTTCATGTATTAATTCCACATTCCTTTATCATAAAATAAATGATTATGTTTTATGAATCCATGTTTTATGATCCATGTGGCACACTTATGCATGAAATGAAATGTTTAAGAAGGGTGCGCACTTATAGCGCTCCAATGCATTGGGTAAAGTATAGTATCATGATACATCATGTGAAATGAGTATTGAATCATGCTAATTCAAGTGAAATGAGGGTTTACTCATGTTTTATGTGAAATGAGGATTTTACTCATGCTCTATGTGCAATGAGCCTTGGCTCATGCTAATTCCATGTTAAGTGTTGTTGCCACATTTCCATGTTATGATTATCATGATTTATCATGCCTTTATGTTCACATTTTTCTTATGATCTATTGATATGCCTATTTTCTAAAATGTATTGTAATCCTCATGTTATTTCATGTGTACTCCCTTACTGGGCTTTATAGCTCACCCTTTTCTTATGCATGTCCTCAAGTTATCCCATGCAATGCTAAGTACGAAGGAATGTAGTGGTCATGTAAAGGAAGTTTTCAACAAAGATGTTGTATTTCATGTTTTAAGTTTTTATGTAATGATCCTAAGTCCCAAAGACACTAAACCTCTCGATCTTCTTTGTTGTATCAAGTACAGCTTTATGTAATAAATCATGTTTAAGTTTGTAATAAAAGAAGGGTTGTCATAGTTGGTATCAGAGGATAGGTTTAGTTATTTTTGGGATTAGGAAACCCTAGTAAAGCCCTAGAGACAAGACTGAGTATAATAAAAATATCCCTAAGTTTTGGTATGTACTGAGTAAGTGGTTTATCAGAAAAATACATCCCTGTCTGGATACGAGCAGGTAGAGGCGGCTCTGGCACAGATGTATCCTAGGGGTAAAACCCAAAAACACCGCTTTGAGCTAGACTCGAATAGGAACTGGTGCATGACAACGGGACTTGCTACACTCTTGGTTATGACACTCCCGGGGTATATGTTTTGATAAATTCACAAGCTTAGTATGAACCCTTATTAAGGGAATTAAAAAAAATGCCCCTATGAATATATGTTAGAAAGTAGATCATGAAAATCCTAGATTGAAGCCTATAGACTCATGAGTAAGGAAATAAAATTTTATTTATAAGTCATCAACTTTTGTATTAGATTACCCTTTATGTGTTACCCCTAACATTCCTTTTATTTCAACCAATGGCCGGTAATATGAGGACTCAGGCTAACAACCATTGTGAAGATCAGTGTGATGACCGTACTAATGAGATGACAAATCCAATGGGAGCGGGAATCGCGAACTTTTTCATGATTCTCTCTCAGCTAACTCAAGTTTTGAATAGAAACATGGGTCAAGAGAAACGTTCAACCCCCCCTAAGAAAGAACAAGTCGCTATCTAGAGCTTCAATGGACAAAAGGCCTCCTACTTTTAGTGGATCATCCGATCCCACGATCGCTGAACAATGGATCAAATCCATTGAATATATCTTCTTCATTCTTCAATGTTCTGAACAAGATAAGGTTCTCCTGGCTGCCTATTGTATGGAGGGTGAAGCTGATCAATGGTGGACGTTGATAAAAAATACGAAGCCTGAGGAGGAGATCGAGGCGTTGGAATGGAAGGATTTACGGAAGATTTTTTTGATAAATATTTTCCGCGCACCCTCCGTCTTAAGATGGAGAGGGACTTCGTTTCCCTCAAGCAAAAAGATGAAGAATCTGTTGGACCACACGAGGAAAACTTCACAAGGCTTGAACGATACGCTTCCGGCTTTGTCGTTACCCACGAATGAAAATTTGACCGCTTCTTTGGTGGGCTAAATCCTAGATTGCGGAAAGAATTAGCGATCCGTGACTTCGAAAACTATGAGGAAATTGTCTGATGTGCCCTCAAGGTTGAAATGGAGATCGGTGAATCACAGGGGTATCATGGGGA
The DNA here is from genome assembly GCA_963277665.1 of Viscum album. Taxonomy (NCBI): domain Eukaryota; kingdom Viridiplantae; phylum Streptophyta; class Magnoliopsida; order Santalales; family Viscaceae; genus Viscum; species Viscum album. The sequence continues at coordinate 1,319,921,100 of OY728166.1, forward strand.
CAAGATGCGTAAGGTGGACTTCAATGCTGGTGGTCCGATGGATAAATCCAATGGTGCTAAGAACATCCAGCACCCCACTTGCCAAAAGTGCGGAAATAAACACCCTAGAAATTTCCTTAAGGGGATGAGAAAATGTTTCAGGTGTGGAAGATAAGGGCACCTAGCTGTTAAATGTCGGCAAGAAGGACCCACAACTACGACAGAAGAGAGGAACACTCCATTCAAACCTCAAAACATTGTTCAATGATATAAATGCAAAGAACCAGGTCATTTTACAAATCAGTGCCCAAATCCAAGGGTTTTTGGAGACAACCAACAACCTCCAAGGCAGCAAGGAAGAGCTTTTGCCATCACTTCTGCCGAAGTGAACCCCGACCATAAAGTGGTGACAGGTACGCTAGTTATTCATTCAAGAATAGAGAACATAATATTTGTTTCAGGTTCTACACATTCTTTTATATCTTGAAAGTTTAGTAGAACAATCCCAGCACCACCACAAATCATGGAAGCGAAGATGTCAGTAAGTACAACAAATGGGGAAATCATTGCACCCCATGAATATAAGTCTTCCCCTGTTATAATCTGTGGATTGAATTTCCCGAAGAACCTCTTCATACTCCCTCCGGTAGAATTTTATGCAATTCTTGGCATGGATTGGCCTTCATTATATAGATCCAAAATAAATTTTCGGGAGAGGGAAATCACACTCCATATGGAGAATCGACCCCCGATTCTTTACAAGTGTCATGAAGAAGATGAATCTCCTTTAGCTCCATCATCTCAAGAATCGATATTACTGCCTTATGAGTATGCATATCTGGCTCAGATGATTGAGTCGAAGGAAGAAACCATCCTTGAAGAAATGCCTATTGTGAGGGAATTCACTGAGCTGTTTCCCGAGGAACTGACTGGTCTTCCTCCTAGAAGAGATGTTGAGTTCTCAATTGAACTTATACCTGGGGCGCTACCAATATCCAAGACTCCATATAGAATGGCTGTTGTTGAGATTGAAGAGCTGAAGAAACAACTACAAGAGAATCTGGATAAAGGGTTTATACGCCCAAGTGCTTCACCATGGGGTGCACCTGTCCTCTTCGTCAAGAAGAAGGATGGGTCAATGCGGCTTTGCATCGATTATCATGAACTTAACAAAATCACAATAAAGTACATGTATCCTCTCCCATGAATTGATGACTTTTTCGATCAGCTGCGTGGAGCACAATACTTCTCCAAGGTGGATTTACGGTCGGGATATTATCAAGTAAAGGTGAAGAAGGAAGATGTCCCCAAGACTGCTTTTCGTACAAGGTACGAGAACTATGAATTCATAGTAATGCCTTTCGGACTCACCAATGATCCAGCAATATTCATGGACTTGATGAATAGAGTCTTTGGAGATTACCTTGACAAATTTGTGGTAGTCTTTATAGATGATATTCTAATATACTCCAAAACAAAGGAGGATCATGAGGAGCATTTAAAAACTGTACTAGAGACTTTGCGCAAGGAGAAGCTCAATGCAAAGTACAGCAAGTGTGAGTTCTGGTTGAAGGAGGTCTCATTCTTGGGACATATCATCACAAGCAATGGGACATCTGTGGACCCCTCCAAAACAGATGAAATTGAGGGATGGCCAAGGCCAACATCTGTAACAGATATCCGTAGCTTCTTGGGATTAGCTGGATATTATCGACGATTTGTGAGAAATTTCTCACAATTGTCCAACCCTCTTACCAAGCTAACTCAAAAGGGAGTAAAGTTTGCTTGGAGTGATGAATATGAAGAAAGCTTCAAGGAGTTGAAAAGGAGGCTTATCACTGCACCTGTGCTCACTTTACCCACAAGTGGGGAACTTTTTGTGGTATTCAGTGATTCTTCAAAGAAGTGATTATGATGTGTGCAGATACATAATGATAAAGTTATATCCTATTCCTCAAGGCAGTTGAAAATCCATGACAAAACTATCCAACGCATGATCTGGAGTTGGCGGGGGTGATCTTTGCCTTGAAAATCTGGTGGCATTATCTCTATGGAGAGAAATGTGAGATATATACTGACCACAAGAGTCTTAAATATATATTCACACAGAAAGAGCTTAATATGGGCCAGAGAATATGGATAGTGCTCGTCAAGGATTATGACTGTTCAATACATTACCACCCTGGGAAAGTGAAAATGGTGGCAGATGCCCTAAGTATAAAGGACCCAACAATTCTATCAATGATGAGAATTGAGAAGGATCCAATCTTCTTAGAATTGATGAAGATGGACATGGGAATCATATAGAAGGGAACATCATCAATCCTTTCACAAATGATTGCTCAACCGTCTCTTTTAGATAAGTTAAAGGATGCTGAAAAGGATGATGTGAGAATTCAAGAAAAATTGGAAGCTATCAAAAAGGGGAAATCCTTAGAGTTTAATGTTAATGAACAATGTATTGTGAGGTTTGGGAAAAGACTATGTGTTCTATCAAGTCCAGAGCAGAAGAAGCAACTTTTAGATGATGCACATAGTTCAAATTTCTCTATTCACCCAGGGAGCACAAAGATGTATCAAGATCTTCGAGAAAACTTTTGGTGGGATAATATGAAGAAGGAGATTGTTGAATATACATCAAAGTGCCTGGTGTGTCAGCAAGTGAAGGCAGAGAGGCAGAAGTATAAGGGGATGATGCAACCATTGCGCATACCAGAATAAAAATGGGAGAACATCACCATGGACTTTGTCACCGGACATCCGAGGACATACAAAGGCAACAATGTAATCTGGGTTGTTGTGGATCATCTTATAAAGACTGAACACTTCATTGCTATTTGGGAGGATTTTTCATTGGATCAACTGGCACAGATATATATCAGGGAAGTGGTAAGATTTCATGGAGTACTGCTATCTATTGTGTCTGACCAAGATCCAAGATTCACCTCTAAGTTTTGGAAGAGTCCTCAACATGCTCTGAATACTGAACTGAACTTCAGTACAACCTATCATCCTCAAACTGATGGCCAATCCGAGCAGATTATCCAAACAGTCGAGGATATGTCGAGAGCGTGGTCAATGGACTTTAAAGGAGGATGAGATCAACATCTTACTCTGGTTGAGTTCTCTTATAATAATATTTTCCACTCGAGCATCCAAATGGAACCATATGAAGACCTGTATGGGAAAATGTGCAGAACACCGGCATGTTGGGATGAGGTCAGTGAACGTAAGCTGCTTCAGCTAGAAATGGTTGAGGAAATGGTGGAGAAGGTAAAAACCATTCAGCAGCATATCAAGGCAGCTCAGAGTCGACAGAAGAGTTATGCAGATAATCATCGATGATACCTTGAGTTTAAAGTTTGAGAAATTGTTTTTCTACGCATATCTCCGTGGAAGAAGGTCATGAGGTTTGGAAAGAAAGGGAAGTTAAGTCCAAGGTACATCGGCCCCTTTGGGATTCTTGATCATGTTGGGGCTGTGGCCTATCGACTAGAACTTCTACCTACTATGGCCAAATTAAATGATGTCTTTCATGTATCCCTCTTAAAAAAATACATACCGGACCCTTCACATGTACTTTCTTCTGAGGTGGTACAATTGGAAGATGATCTTTCTTATGAGGAACAACCAGTGAAGATCTTAGGTCATAGAGAAAAAGTTCTATGAAAGAAGACAATGCCCCTCATCAAGGTGTTGTGGAGAAACCAAAAGTTTAAAGAAGCAACTTGGGAATCGTAGGATATGATGAAGCTGAGTTACCCACATTTGTTCTAGCATGGGAAAAGGAAAATTTCGAGGGCGAAATTTCTTAAGGGGGGGATATTGTAACGACCCAAAGTTTCATTAATGGAAATCCCTCTTGATCTAATTAAATATCTCTTTATGTTTATATAAAGTGTCAAAATCATTGGTTTTATGTTAATAATTTTTACCATTGCTAATATAGCCATTGAACAGTGATCACATGATTAGTATAAATATAGGACTTTAGCAAATCCAAATTACTCAGACAAAAGAAGCGATGGCCTCGTCCAGTAGAATTTCTCCATACGAAGACCATTTTTCAGAGCTTGGAAAAGAGGTGGCATCCATAGGCTTCTCTCTTGACCAAGCCCAAGCTGAGCTTTACCATGTCAAGCTCGAATGGGACCATCTACAGGAAAAGTGGAAGTTGATAGAGATTACCACTCGAGCGATGTTATCCGAGCCACCCCAAGAGTCTGTCACTATCACACACCTTACCCTTAGGTCTTATGCAGCTGTTTTAAGGGGTTATGTAACAAATACTTAGTACCATGTTCATGTACATTATTTTTGTATATAATAATGAATATAATTTCTAGTCATTTTTGATACATTCTAAATAGTTTTTAAAGTACAAATGGTGTTTTTAGTTATTATTTAATAAAGAAATCTATTTTATTAAATTAAGGGATTTTTGAATTAAATAATATTTTTAAAAAATAATAGTATTATTATTAAATTAATTTTTATTAAATATAAATGATCTTATAATTTTATGAATGCAATTAAATTTTTTATTATGGTTTGAAAGCCAATTCTGTCAAAACCCGTGAATTATCAATAAATGTCGGTTTTTATTTTAAAAGTAAAAATTAACATATTTAGAAAATTTTTTAGGAAAAATAAATGTCATTTCTGGAATCAGGACGTTGAAATAATCCAACGGTGAATTTTTCATAATTTTATGAGAGAGTCAAATTTTTGGGTAAAAATTAAATACCATTTAAATATACAATGTGTTTTATGACATCATAATGACCCAATAGTGATGTAATAAAATACTATAATCTTTATGTTCGTCCAATATATGTTATACCATTAAAATAATGTGATTTTGGTTTTGTTTGACTTAATTTTCAAAGAATTAATGGACCCCTCAAGACATATTCAACACCTTGCCTTTTAAATTAATTTTCATGGGAGTGTGACTCACCTCCACATAAGCAACCCTAATATTTTAAGAAGTTCAGACTTTGGCCTTATAAAATATTGTTTTCCTCTTCCCTTTTCTAAAAACCATGGGAAAAAACCATGGGATGGTTTGTGGTTTGGGTTAATTTAATGTAAGGGGACCCAAACCTAAATAATAAAGAATTCCCTCACCTTTCCTATATAAACCCACCCATGATCCCACTTCCTCCTCACTCAATGTAACACCCCGAGCTTCCACAATACGCTTCTCATTCAATAATGCAATAGTTTGCATTGTACGCAACTTCGAGTTCTAAAACACCGCGACTAATCAAAGTAGCCGTTATGAATAGTAATAACCACTTTTTAAAATTATAGAAATTTTATATTTCAAAATGGACTTCATTTTTGAATTCGGAATATCGAAATTAGCCTATGTTGAATTTTTGGTATTTTTCTGAGAACTTCTAATTTTTTATAGTGAAAAATACTTAAAAACAACTTTTTAAATCAAAATAAATTATAGTGAAAAATTATACTATTTAGTGGTTTTAAAGTATAATTAGAATATATTTTTACCATTTTATCCAATGGTGGTCATTAGAATTAATTTAACATTGAAATTGGACATAAACAATTGCCAATCTTTTGATATAAATTGTTTCTTAAAAACACGCTATTTGTTGTGACAGTGGGAATTAATTATAAAATTAATTAATGAAACTTATATGTTTGGAATTTTTTAAAATAGAAATAATTTTTTAATTTGGAATATCAATTATAGCTTAGGGTGAAATTTTGGCTTTGTTCTGAAAAACTTCAATTTTTGATGAATAGTGAAACCACTAAGTGGTAGTTAAATAACTGAATTTTCATTTAAATGAAATATTACCACTTCTGTGATTTGATTTTCAAAAATTCGACATACATGGTTTTCATTAAGAAGTAAAATGTGGTTCAATGAGATTAAAATAAATTTTTGGTGAATAGTAACTTTTAAGTTCTTAATCGCGATTAGAGGTAATTAGTGTAGTTTAAGGTAAAAATAATGTTTTAATAATATGAGATGAGCTTGACACTTGTCCTACTCCTATTGGATGAGTCATGGCCGACCAAGACAACCCATGGGTCAACTTGGGGACCCCATGGAGCCACTTGGGTTGGAAAATGACATTAATATATATTTATTTAATGTTAAAATTAAATTGACACAAACATGAGTTGTTTTACTAAAACAGTTTTTAAGTGGGGTTACACAAGTGCAAATTTTGACTATAAATATTCATTAGAAAGCTAAAACGATTTCCTACATCATAGTATTTTTTTATAATTTTTATACATTAAATAAATTAAATTATTTATGACATCATTATGATGCAGCGATGACCTCATTATTTAACGATTTTAATAAAATGAAAAGATAATGTAAAATTCAAGACTTACACTTGTCCAAAGACTATTGGATGGGTATATTTCGAACCCTTATAACCTTATCCACGAATTATTTAAGTGTGGGACCTTTAGAATCCTAAAAGCATTGTGTAATAATGTAACATTTCAATCATTCTAAAAGAGCCCCTCCTCTCCACTTATAAAAGGCCCCCACCTCTCCCACCTTATTCACACCTTCGAGCCATTTAAGTCGGCCAACATCTGCCCAAATACTCTCCCAACATCCCCCTCTTACTCCTAGAAGCCTCACTTTGGGCATAACTCTTCTCAAGGAAGCCTTTGGCTCAAATCAAAAATAGTTACCCGATTTTGAGGTAATGTCTTCTCTAATGTTGTTTTGTTTTATTTTTCTTCTCCAACCCCCTAAACTCTTTTTATTCATTTCTTTTGTAACAACACCAGTATCCTCAATATACTAGGATGTTGTTATAAGAAGTATTCGAGCTACACTTACACGCACCTACATCTAATGGTTAAAGAACATACAGTTTCTGTGGATGGCGAATTTCTGCCTCACGAAACGATGATTGTTCAACACTCATATAACACCTTCAAAGGTGGCCATTAAGATGTCACTATATTTATATATGATATATAATGTGTTTATTGTTTACTTATGCTTCTGTATTTCTCATTTATGGCATAATTTATGATTTCCATTATTGGTAAAACGCGATAATTTCATTTTAGGAAGTGCGGACTACCGCCCCTCAAAGTGATTTGAATCGTTAATGCCATATGTGGGATGTATAAAGGATGGATTAAATGGTATTATACACTATATTATACTGTAATTATATTATAAATTTATATCATTATGATTACGTTCCATTAAATACGAAATAGAAATGAAAGTAGCGTTCATGCGTACGTACGACTTACCGTCTCCATGAACGGTGCATTTCATTTCTTACCTCTAAACGTTATGGAATATTATGAATGAATGTATATACTGGATATATATGATATATATGATATCTAAATCATGAATATAATTATGTATATAATGGATATTTCACCACATGAACAACTTGTAATTATAAGAAGTTTATTGTTGACTCAAGTACCAAAGATCGGCAAAACGACCGTTATTAACTTAAATAATTACATAATGTTCATAACATTGTAATAAGTGATATAAAAAGGATAATGAAATTGAAAATGGTTCTTAATAAGGTATATATTAACTCTAGTTTATTATTCAAGAGGTTAAAGAATGGTTGAGTCAAGTCGGACACGAGGTAAGGGAATTTCATAACCCAACTTCCATTCTTTGGGTTAATCTCCTACTTTCAAATTATGTCATGATATTATTATGTTGTATATTGTATTTATACTTTCTTTATGTGTACATATAGTTAATACACATAATAGATATATTTTATTTAAAAATGGTCTTTTTAAGGTACTTCATCTCAATCTCCATTCATTGAGGCATATTTTGTTTTATACACAAATTTCTTTTATACAGGGTATAAACCCCTTTGAATTTTACGTTTATTCAAAAGGAATATTTTTTATACGAAGCGTTTTACTAAACGACAAAAAGGGAATGTTTTTATTTCCGTACTTATGCGGCGACAATGACTTCTCCGCCGTCGTGACCATTATTTGAGTTTCGGCTTCCTCTACAAGCCATCACTTTTTTTTAATGAAAAATAAATACAAAGTTTTAACGTTCTTTTATTTTGGTTTTGAAAATGGTTTTGAAAGCGTTTTTATTATATCAATGTGTTGTATTGATATCTTGTGATTGAAATGTGGAAATGTTATGTTTCCTTTATGCATGTTTTATGTGATACGATTATGTTATGGTTTATGATATGTTTAAACCTATTCATATGAGGAATGCATTGGACTTAATAAGTGACGGGTGGAGCCCTCTATAGCTCCTCGATGCATCGGCAGGTCTCATGAGACAAACTAGTGTCTTGGCACGAGACCTTGAAAAAATCTTATTTGTGGTCTTGGCACGGGGCCTTGGCTACGTGGTTATGATAGTCTGGCATTATGCATTCCATCATTATGAAAGTGGTTATTGTTATTGCATGTGATTATTCGACCAGTAGAATATCCATGTGAAGAAGTGAATGGAATTATCTCATTTTACTTTTGCCATATTATGTTGATGTTCAAGTTTAAAAGGCTTTTGTTTTAGTTATACATTGCCTTAAATTTTTATGTTTATTTATGAAAGCTTCCGCAATATTTTTATCCTTACTGAGCATCTGAGCTCACCCCTTTCAATGTTTTAATATTTTCCAGGATGTGAAGAAGTACTTTATGAATGACCTGCAGGGATTTTGAGAAGAGGATATGAGTGTGGACTATGGAGACTTTGTTATTGTAGTTTTTCACTTTATGATGTAATGTAACGTTTACGAATGTATCTAGTGTTTCTAAGGCTACTAAACTAATCGGTATTTCTAGACATGATCTTTTGTGATCATGCCAATGTTACGAAGTAATGCACCGACTCTGGGTAACTGGGGTCGGGGCGTTACAGTTGGTATCAGAGGCAGTTTAGTACTAACCTTGGAAGCTAGATTTAGATAAACTCTGATTAGAGCACATATCCCTAAGATAGACTTTGAGGATTAGTATAGAAGAACTTCCTAGAATTTTGGTATTGTAGAGATGTTGTGAGTTTTCCAAGCAATACATCCCTGTCTGGATACAAGAAGGTAGAGGCGGCTCTGGCACAGATGTACCTAGGGGTAAAACCCGAAAACACCGCTTTGAGCTAGACTCGAACGGGAACTGGTGCACGACAACAGGCCTTGCTGCACTCTTGGTTACGACACTCCCAGGGGATATGCTTTGGATAATTCCCATTTTCTTTACAAACCACTATGAAGGGTTACGAGTATATATTTCCTCAAAGAAAACATTTTTATAATTATGGATTAAATACATAATTAGTTCAATTTATGTTAAGTGTTTTACAAGTATGGAATTATGTATTTTGATTAATGAACTAATCTAGTTTATGCCATTATTTAGAAATGGCGCCTAGTGGAAGGAATGGAAACCGTATCAATGCACGCACTCCGTGTAGGGATTGCCCTCCTGCTCAAGATAATTTTGGTGGAGCTAGTGATACAACTGGTGCTGATCAGCTTCTCACCGTACTGGGACAACTCACGCAGGTTATGAATAATAACCTTACTCGTATAGAGCACCCTGATCCGCAACGTGGAGGATCAATGTTAGACCGCTTCATGAGGCAACAACCACCAACCCTCAATGGGAGTACAAATCCTATAGTAGCTGAGCAATGGATAAATTCCTTAGAGAAAATATTCCATGCCTTGGGGAGTAGTGAAAGGGAGAAGGTTGTCATGGTAGTTTACCGCCTCACTGGAGATGCCGATCAGTGGTGGTCGCTGATTCAAAACACAAAGGAAGATGATGAATTAACAAACATGGAATGGCAGGAGTTCAAAGAGCTTTTCTTAGAAAAATACATTCCTCGTGACCATCGAGCAGATATGGAAAGGCAATTTCTGAGTCTGAGGCAGAAGGAGGATAAGAATGTCGCAAAGTATGAGGCTAACTTTACAAGGTTAGCGAGGCATGCTGCCGATTACATACGTAACCCAAGAAGTAAGACTGATCGTTTCTTTGATGGGTTAAAACCATTTCTCCGTCGAGCATTAGTCTCACAAACCTTCTCGTCATACGAAGATATTGTCTCATGTGCTATCAAGACAGAAAAGGAATTCTCTAAGTCTTATGACAACAAAGTAAAGCAAGAGAAGAAGAGAACGGGGGAACAAGAGACAGATAAAGGGAAAAAGGGAAAGAAGGATTATCCATTATGTGATAATTGTGGGAAGAATCACCCTGGTACATGCCTAAAAGGAATGGGAGTTTGTTATAAATGTGGAGAAAAGGGTCACCAAGCTCGTGATTGCAAGGGAAAGAAAGAGGCTGTCAAAGTTGAATGCTACAATGGTAGGGAAATGGGGAATTATGCAAATGAATGCCCTAAGCGTCAAGGAAACTTACCTCAGAAAAGGCCAAGGGATCAAGACCAATCTTATGCTATGACTACAGTTGAAGTGGAATAATTAATGTATTGGTGCTTTTGGACTCCAGGATTATATTCTGGTTATAAGAATAATGTGATATATATAAAGATTGTACTGCAGTAATTTTTGATTAAGGTAATATGATTAAGGTAATCATATTTTTAGTATGTGACAATAAGAGAAACTTTTCTTTGTTTGGGTAATCTGATGTTACAATTGATTTTGGAATTTGGAGACCTTTTAGAGAAAGTCTGGACGGAGGTATTTTGGATAACTATTAAGGTTGGAATGGATTAAGTTGAACCATGGATAGTATTGTTTAAGGTTAAAGCATTTATGAAGATTATTTTTGGAATATTATGATACTATAGTTTTAGGAAAAGGACAACCTGCAGGGTGGGGCATAACCCGTCGCGTCAGACAAAGCTGCAGGAATCGAACCCACAATCATAGTGCGACAGGCCTTTATTTCCTACCACTAGCCTACAGGAAGTCCCTGGTTATTACAAAATAATTTTACTAATCTAAATGGTATGTGTTAACATTTGTAACCTTATACAATTAGGATAAATAGAATATTTTTGAGTTCCGTTTCCATTTGAAGTAAAAGTTGGGTTTGTGGTAAAAATTTATTAATGAATGAAAGTATACATAACAAGTATGTATATTCCCTTACGTTCTTAGTAAATCTCCTAAATAAATTCCTCAATATTATAAAAGGTAACTTAAAACAAAAATGTTGTCAGTTAACTTTTCCAACTGGGGATTCAATGACCGTTTAACCAATCACAAGTTTGTGATTTTCTTGTAGTTAAACTTTCTCCGAATCCTGTTTTCTATAACTCTCCATCAGACCTTTATGGTTTTTTTCTCCTCCATATCCATATTTTCATAGAATCCTAGAATGGGCTATATCGGGTGACCTTTGTACTTATCTTGATTTCTTTTAATGTTATATATTTATTAACCATATTTCCGATGTGGGGTTTCCACAAAGGTATTTTCTTTTTTCAACCTTTTATTTTCAAAGAAAAATTTTCAAATTGCGAGGATACAATTTATTTAAGGAGGGGAGAATGTAACACCCCGAGCTTCCACGATACGCTTCTCATTCAATAATGCAATAGCTTGCATTGTACGCAACTTCGAGTTCTAAAACACCGCGACTAATCAAAGTAGCCGTTATGAATAGTAATAACCACTTTTTAAAATTATAGAAATTTTATATTTCAAAATGGACTTCATTTTTGAATTCGGAATATCGAAATTAGCCTATGTTGAATTTTTGGTAATTTTCTGATAACTTCTAATTTTTTATAGTGAAAAATACTTAAAAACAACTTTTTAAATCAAAATAATTTATAGTGAAAAATTATACTATTTTAGTGGTTTTAAAGTATAATTATAATATATTTTTACCATTTTATCCAATGGTGGTCATTATAATTAATTTAACATTGAAATTGGACATAAACAATTGCCAATCTTTTGATATAAATTGTTTCTTAAAAACACGCTATTTGTTGTGACAGCGGGAATTAATTATAAAATTAATTAATGCAACTTATATGTTTGGAATTTTGTAAAATAGACATAATTTTTGAATTCGGAATATCAATTATAGCTCAGGGTGAAATTTTGGCTTTGTTCTGAAAAACTTCAATTTTTGATGAATAGTGAAACCACTAAGTGGTAGTTAAATAACTGAATTTTCATTTAAATGAAATATTACCACTTCTGTGATTTGATTTTCAAAAATATGACATACATGGTTTTCATTAAGAAGTAAAATTTGGTTCAATGAGATTAAAATAATTTTTTGGGGAATAGTAACTTTTAAGTTCTTAATCACGATTAGAGGTAATTAGTGTAGTTTAAGGTAAAAATAATGTTTTAATAATATGAGATGAGCTTGACACTTGTCCTACTCCTATTGGATGAGTAATGTTCGACCAAGACAAACCATGGGTCAACTTGGGGACCCCATGGAGCCACTTTGGTTGGAAAATGACATTAATATATATTTATTTAATGTTAAAATTAAATTGACACAAACATGAGTTGTTTTACTAAAACAGTTTTTAAGTGGGGTTACACAAGTGACAATTTTGACTATAAATATTCATTAGAAAGCTAAAACGATTTCCTACATCATATTAGTTTTTTATAATTTTTAGACATTAAATAAATTAAATTATTTATGACATCATTATGAAGCAGTGATGACCTCATTATTTAACGATTTTAATAAAATGAAAAGATAATGTAAACTACAAGGCTTACACTTGTCCAAAGACTATTGGATGGGTATATTTCTAACCCTTATCACCTTATCCACGAATTATTTAAGTGTGGGACCTTTAGAATCCGAAAAGCATTGTGTAATAATGTAACATTTCAATCATTCCAAAAGGGCCCCTCCTCTCCACTTATAAAAGGCCCCCACCTCTCCCACCTTATTCACACCTTCAAGCCATTTGGATCGGCCAACCTCTACCCAAATACTATCCCAACATCCCCCTATTACTCTTAGAAGCCTCAATTTGGGAATAACACTTCTCAAGGAAGCCTTTGGCTCAAATCAAAAAGAGTTACCCGATTTTGAGGTAATGTCTTCTCTAATGTTGTTTTGTTTTATTTTTCTTCTCCAACCCCCTAAACTCTTTTTATTAATTTCTTTTGTAACAACACCAGTATCCTCAATATACTAGGATGTTGTTATGAGAAGTATTAGAGATACACTTACACACACCTACATCTAATGGTTAAAGAACATACGGTTTCTGTGGATGGCGAATTTCTGCCTCACGAAACGATGATTGTTCAACACTCATATAATACCTTCATAGGTGGCCATTAAGATGTCACTATATTTATATATGATATATAATGTGTTTATTGTTTACTTATGCTTCTGTATTTCTCATTTATGTCATACTTTATGATTTCCATTATGGGTAAAACGCGATAATTTCATTTTAGGAAGTGCGGACTACCGCCCCCTCAAAGTGATTTGAATCGTTAATGCCATATGTGGGATGTATAAAGGATGGATTAAATGGTATTATAAACTATATTATAATTTAATTATTTTATAAATTTATATCATTATGATTCCGTTCCATTAAATACGAAATAGAAATGAAAGTAGCGTTCATGCGTACGTACGGCTTACCGTCTCCATGAACGGTGCATTTCATTTCTTACCTCTAAACGTTATGGAATATTATGAATGAATGTATATACTGGATATATATGATATATATGATATCTAAATCATGAATATAATTATGGATATAATGGATATTTCACCACATGAACAACTTGTAATTATAAAAAGTTTATTGTTGACTCAAGTACCAAAGATCGGCAAAACGACCGTTATTAACTTAAATAATTACATAATGTTCATAACATTGTAATAAGTGATATAAAAAGGATAATGAAATTGAAAATGGTTCTTAATAAGGTAGATATTAACTATAGTTTATTATTCAGGAGGTTAAAGAATGGTTTAGTCAAGTCGGACACGAGGTAAGGGAATTTCATAACCCAACTTCCATTCTTTGGGTTAATCTCCTACTTTCAAATTATGTCATGATATTATTATGTTGTATATTGTATTTATACTTTATTTATGTGTACATATAGTGAATACACATAATAGATATATTTTTTTTAAAAATGGTCTTTTTAAGGGACTTCGTCTCAATCTCCATTCATTGAGGCATATTTTGTTTTATACACAAATTTCTTTTATACAGGGTATAAACCCCTTTGAATTTTACGTTTATTCAAAAGGAATCTTTTTTATACGAAGCATTTTACTAAACGACAAAAAGGGAATGTTTTTATTTCCGTACTTATGCGGCGACAACGACTTCTCCGCTGCCGTGACCATTATTTGAGTTTCGGCTTCCTCTACAAGCCATCACTTTTTTTTAATGAAAAATAAATACAAAGTTTTAACGTTCTTTTATTTTGGTTTTGAAAATGGTTTTGAAAGCTTTTTTATTATATCAATGTGTTTTATTGATATCTTGTGATTGAAATGTGGAAATGTTATGTTTCCTTTATGCATGTTTTATGTGATACGATTATGTTATGGTTTATGATATGTTTAAACCTATTCATATGAGGAATTCATTGGACTTAATAAGTGACGGGTGGAGCCCGCTATAGCTCCTCGATGCATCAGCAGGTCTCATGAGACAAACTAGTGTCTTGGCACGAGGCCTTGACAAAATATTATTTTTGGTCTTGGCACGAGGCCTTGGCTACGTGGTTATGATAGTCTGGCATTATGCATTCCATCATTATGAAAGTGGTTATTGTTATTGCATGTGATTATTTGACCAGTAGAATATTTATGTGAAGAAGTGAATGGAATTATCTCATTTTACTTTTGCCATATTATGTTGATGTTCAAGTTTAAAAGGCTTTTGTTTTAGTTATACATTGCCTTAAATTTTTATGTTTATTTATGAAAGCTTCTGCAATATTGTTATCCTTACTGAGCATCTGAGCTCACCCCTTTCAATGTTTTAATATTTTCCAGGATGTGAAGAAGTACTTTATGAATGACCTGCAGGGATTGTGAGAAGAGGATATGAGTGTGGACTATGGAGACTTTGTTATTGTAGTTTTTCACTTTATTATGTAATGTAACGTTTACGAATGTATCTAGTGTTTCCAAGGCTACTAAACTAATCGGTCTTTCGAGACTTGATCTTTTGTGATCATGCCAATGTTATGAAGTAATGCACCGACTCTGGGTAACTGGGGTCAGGGCGTTACACTCAAAGACCTTGGAGTTCGTCCAACCTATGCCCTACTATCTCTAGAATCCTCCCAAGGTGCCCCAAGATCCCAATAAGCCTCTCACAAGCCTCTCTCTAGCCTTTGGAAGCACACTTCCAAGTAATGGTTTTTTCTTCCTTTGTCATTTTATTCCAATTTTCTTTAAGTTTTTTTGCCCTTTTAATTTCAATTATAAATTTTGGGGTATTTTTTTGAACCTCCCTCATACTTCCCTCTTTATGTTAGAATGATGGGAGACCATTTCTCTCTCATTAAATGCCTCCCATGTACACCCGTTACTATGCCGAAATTTCGAAAGGAACTCCTCTCTCCTCTTTTACATTCAAGAAATAATTTTGTAACATGAATCTAAATTCCATTACAATTGTTGGGACACGTATCTATATTACATCCTTACTATCCATTACATGTAAATATGATGAGGAACCCCTTTCTCTCTCATCAACCATTTTTTATGAATTCTTATGTCACGCTGTTACGCTGCCGAAATCGCAACGATTTTCTAAGCCAATGCCATTGTGTAGTGGATATCATGCCCATTTCTCCATCAAGGGTATCCACCTTTATGAACCTTTACTTATTGATTACAATGTTTCATGTATGAATTCCACATTCCTTTATCGTGGAATAAATGATTATGTTTTATGAATCCATGTTTTATGATCCATGTGGGACACTTATGCATGAAATGAAATGTTTAAGAAGGGTGCGCCCTTATAGCGCTCCAATGGACTGGGTAAATTATAATATCATGATACGTCATGTGCAATGAGTGTTGACTCATGCTAATTCAAATGCAATGAGTGTTTACTCATTATTTATGTGCAATGAGGATTTTACTCATGCTCCATGTGCAATGAGCCTTGGCTCATGATAATTCCATGTTAAGTGTTATTGCCACATTTCCATGTTATGATTATCATGATTTATCATGCCTTTATGTTCATGTTTTTATTATTCTCTATTGATATGTCTATTGTCTAACATGTATTGTACTCCTCATTTTATTTCCTGTGTACTCCCTTACAGGGCTTTATAGCTCACCCTTTTCTTATGCATGTCCTCAGGTTATCCCATGCAATGCTAAG
The DNA here is from genome assembly GCA_963277665.1 of Viscum album. Taxonomy (NCBI): domain Eukaryota; kingdom Viridiplantae; phylum Streptophyta; class Magnoliopsida; order Santalales; family Viscaceae; genus Viscum; species Viscum album. The sequence goes on from OY728166.1 coordinate 1,319,937,412, forward strand.
TACGAAGGCATGTAGTGGTCATGTAAATGAGGTTTTCAATAAAGATGTTGTATTTCATGTTTTATGTTTTTATGTAATGATCCTAAGTCCCAAAGACACTAAACCTCTTGATCTTCTTTGTTATATCAAGTGCATATTTATGTAATAAATCATGTTTAAGTTTGTAATAAAAACAGGGTTGTCATAGGGATTGAGTCTCAAAGAGACTTCTTGCATATCCCCGTGGCAGGGAATCAAAGTCCACGTAGTTCGAGATGGATGTATGGGGCTTACACTCTAGGCTGCCCAAGGTGTTGGAAGAACTGACGTTAATACGGTCGGAACGACCAGGTGGTGGTGGCCTTAAACCTCGTGAGGCTTCCTACATACCATTCCTTAACATGGATCAAAGACCATGTAGTTCAGGTTGAGCACCGGAAAACCGGCGTGAAAAGGACCTTGGCCCAATGGGTGGTGGGCTTGCACCTCGTGAAGATTCCTTTGTACAATGCCTTGACATGGATCAAAGACCACGTATTTCGGGAAAAGGGGTTGTTATACTGACACGAAGGGATGTCAAAATAACTGGATGGTAGGGTCACAACGGGTTACTGCTGGATCGGGATGCAGTTTAATGTCATGCATGACGTGGATGTGTCGGAGAACCGGTGTGAAGAAGGACCTTGGCCTAGGTGGATGGTGGGCTTGCACCTCGGGGAGGCTTTCTACGTACCATGCCTTGACATGGATTAAAGACCACGTTGTTCAGGTGAAAATGGGGGCTTGTAACATCGACACGGAGACGGTAAAGGCCAGTGATTATTGGGCTTGAACCTCAAGGAGTCTTCCTATGTACCATGCCTTGACATGGATAAAAGTACACATAGTTTGGGAGGGATGTGGGTGTCGGCGAAACGACGTGAGAAAGGACCTTAGTCCGATGGGGGACGGGCATGAACCTCAGGGAGGATTCCTACGTACCATGCCTTGACATGGATCAAAGACCACGTAGTTCAGGTGGTGGTTTTCATCAGCGAACCGATGTGAGGGTGAACCCATGGGTCCACTGGTGGTTGGCTTGAACCTCGTGAGGATTTCTACGTACCATGCCTTGACATGGATCAAAGACCACATAGTTCAGGTAAGTCACAATGGATTACCGCTGGACTGGAATGTAGTTTAATGTCATGCGGGAAAAAGGTGTAACCTGACATGAATAAACGATGGGCAGTGGGCTTGAACCTCGTGGAGGCTTCCTACGTACCATTACTTGACATGGATCAAATACCTCGTAGTTCAAATGGACGTAAAGTTTAATGTCATGTGGGATAGGGGTATGCAGTTTAACGTCATGCTAGACGAGGGCATACTGTTTAACTTCATGCTGGACGAGGGCATACAGTTTAACGTCATGCTGGACGAGGTCATTTCCATGGTCGATGCTTACTCTAAGACCACGTGAGTCATTCTCACTGTGAGAAACAAGTGGTAGTAGAGACCTGATGATCACCTTGCGAAGGGTGCATTCGTGAGAAGCGAAGAGGGGATTACATGTTAGGCGGGCCATGGTGATGGGGCTTACTCTAGGATAGAGGCCCAAAGTGCGGCAAAGTGCAGTGGGAGAGGGATTTGGGACCGAAGATGGGAGGTGCCTCGTTCCCTATCGCGCCCTCCAGTGGCCTTGCCAGTGGGGAAGTACAGAGGTGCATGGGTGCTACCTTCCGTAAGAGAGGCTTGGGGCTTACTCTCTAAGGTAGACCTTCCCCCATGGACAAACATCACTCCAATAAAGAGGATATCATCCCCTGTGCAGGGATGATCCCATCTCCGTGGAGACTAGTGGGCATAAAGAATGTCCGACCTAGGGGGACCCTGTGTGCGAGGCCCGGGGGTCGGGTCACAGTTTAACATCATGTGTTAAGGACGAGGTGCTTGGAAGTTTAACGTCTTACAGCTCGAACGAGGTGGGTTTACTCTGCACCCCTAGGAATTAGATAACCGGTACCCTCTGCTCCTGGTGGGATGGAAGGTATCGGCAAGGCCGTGGTAAAGGGGGGTCGCAGAGTGAACCATCAAGGGGTCCACGTTAGCCTGGCTATGCGAAGAAGCAATATCCATTAGCGTGCCTATGCGAAGAAGCATTAGGCGAAGCAATGCTATGGGTGGTGTCGTCCTTGGGACTTTGAAATCACATCGTGCAAACTTGGAGGGTCACACAGGAAGAGGAATTTCCAAGCAAAGGGGTCCACATGCAGGGACCTTGTAAAGCTTGGTTGCTTTTCATAGTGTATAACACTTGTAAAGGGGTGTTCTTTATGAAGTGGAGTTCCTTGGACTTAGCATGGGGTAGACATGCGAGTGGGAGGTGCTTCACGAAGTGGAAGGGTGTTCGCGGAGCACTGCCTCACGAAGCAGAGGTGCCTTGCGATGAAAGGTGTTGTGAAGTAGTGTGCTTCACGAAGTATAGTGACCCTGCCTTGGCATGTTGATCACATATATAGGATGGGTGTTTTTTGAAGCATAAATGCTCTGTGACTGCCCGAGTTCCCTTCGGAATCCCCTTCCTTTGCGAATGCCCTTAGGATTCTTGAAGGGCATCCCTCTCGGAAGAGGGGCTCAAAACGAGACAAGGCGAAGGCCTCTCACGAAGAAAAAATACCTCCCAGGGCTCATGATTCCCAGAGCAAAGAGTTCTTCTCAATTTGGGAGTTGAGAAGTCGAAAGTTCAGATTTTCTGTTCAGAGAGCTCAGGGGTAGCTCGGTATTTATAGGCATGGGGCACTGTGAATCAGTGCTCAAGCGGCGCGAAGGGGGCCTCAGTGGGTTTGTGGCGGGTCGCGAATGTCAATCGGATTTACGGAGAGGTACCGCCTCCTCTGCTTCTCAGAGGGTTCGCGAACGTCAGGGCGTTCTCGGAGCTTTACCGCCTCTGGTAGTTCGCAGCGGCCGCAGAGCTAGGGGGTTGCGTGTCAGAGCTTCGCGAGGCCAGGCACAGAGCCTCGTTTTCTTCTATCTTTTCTTTGAATATTTTTGGTGCCAAAAAATGCCCGCTCAGACTTGGAGCTGCGAAGGGATCAAGGGTCGGAGTCTGAGGTAAATCGCCAAAATTCTCATCCAGTCGCGATGCGGACTCACGAAGCGGGAGCGCGAGGTGGCCAGGGGCCGTGCGATCTGGACGCGCTGCAACTCTCCGTGCAGGCTGGATGTGCCACGAAGCTCTGGGGGCCACCGCCTATAAATAAGGGTCTGAACTCTTGTATTTTTGCTTTTTTGTGACTTTGTCCTCTTTCGCTCTCGATTTGCGAAGCTCCACGTCCTCCGCGTCTGCTCACCGCGAATTGAGCTTCGCGGCGAATCGTGAGTCTCGGACTCCGCGACTGCGCCAAGGGAACTTCTGATTGAAAGTCGAGGCCAGGCTCCACGTCTTGGCTTTGAGCTCGAGCTCCGGGAACGATGTTCGCGAACAATCTCTATGACCCGACCCGCAATTTTATTTCAAGTTCTAAAACCATAATGGCCCATCAAGAAGCTGTGATGGGGGTGCTCGCAGACACCGCCCGAAGGGATGGGATGGACAACTATCTGGGCCTAGGGGAGCTGGTCCGAAGCCACTTGAACCATAATTCTTTGACAGAATTGCTATCAGAGAGCCGAAAAAACTATCCGATGTGCAAGAAGCTACCGTTGTATGGCTTCCGGCTGAGGGATGATGTCTTCATTTCTGAGACGAGTAGGGATGAACCAGCTTGCTGGTTTAGGAGCACACCATGCCAACACCAATGGTTCAGGACGGCTGATAGTCGTGTGTGGGAGGAATTCACACCCGTCACCACCGACTGTCTGTACAACCATATGAACAACATAGAAGGGGAGCCACTGCAACCGGAGAGGTCCCCTCCCTTGTACCACACCATATTGAAGGAGGCTTTGCAGGATTCGAAAAAGGGGTGGTCTGATGAGTGGGACCTGCGCCAGGGTGGTAACTTCACCAACGACTGGGAATGGGCCTACTGGGTAGGTGCCTCTTGCGAGGAGTTTGGGGCCGAGCTTAGGAGTGCGGGTTTGTATGAGGTTTCATGGGCCTCACAATTCCACATTTATCAACCGAAACAGCTGATGCCGGAGCTACTGAGCAGATGGTCGTCTAAGACCAACACTTTTCACCTACACCATGGGGAGGTTGACATCAGTCTGTGGGATGTGCATCAGATCTCAGGGGTCCTGATCTTGGGGGACATGTATGATGAGTTCCTCCCTTTCATGAGCGCATGGGAGGATCTAGAGAAGATGACGCGGCTGGCGCTGGCACTGATGGTACTGGTCCCCAGAGAGGACAAGGAGGTGGTGAGAGATGTCTACTTTAAGAAGTGGTTCAAGAGGTTCCTGAACTTCCTGGAGGATCGAAAGTTCCCTACGAGGCCTCAAACTTGTCCGAAGGGGGCTCAACGGGGCAAGGAGCACTCGTATTGGCGGCTCTTGGAGGACAGCCAATGGAAGACCTGTGGTTTTAGTGTCAGCACTGAACAGAAGCCTATAGTTAGGCTGGCGGTGTTTATCGTGACCCTTATCTATGGTTGTATCCTGCCAGTGAGGGATACCAACATGGGGGTGTGGCCTAGCTCATTCATCATGTCATCCATGCTGGCCATGGGAAGGCGGGTCAATCAAAGAATTCTAATGCTCGCCAAATTGTACAGGATGTAGCGGCACGTTAGCGAGGGCAAGAAGTCGCCGAGGATATGTGGGCCCTTCCACCTTTTGTATGGGTGGATTGCGGCACACATAAGGGGGGTTTACGAATAACCAAACCCTATCTCGCCACCGAGATCAAACTTCCGCCCTTCTATTCTGAACGCGACTGGGAGATTTCAAGTCAAATTAACCGTACCGATGGTGCTGAACCGGGTGTGGAATGTGGAAAAGTTTAACTTCCACCTATTTCCATTAATGAAAGGAGTACTCACCGATGTCTGTCAGGGAATGGAAGAGAACTGTGCTTATCTCCTGGCCTTTTGAGGTGGATTTTTGGTGGTACGGGTGGAACGTGAGCTACTATGTGAGCTGTACACCCCGCATCGGTTTGTGAGGCAATTCTGGTGCCTGCAGCGGCTGACCCCATAGGTCTACTAGGAGGTGCGTCCTGAGGAGCACCCATGTGTAATGAGGCGGTTGTGGCCCATGTTCACATGGGAAGATGGGAAAATGTGAATTGCATTGCCTCTGTCCACTGCCGCTTTTGGACTGGTGAAGGATTATTCCATCAGTTTGGAGGCGTCTTATCCTGGGGAAATGTTGAAGCAACCAACTGTTCGGTCTGGTGATGGTGGGCCTCCCCTATCCCGAGGCCAGGGTCGGAGGGTAGCAAGGGCCTCTCGTGGTGGCGGGGCTTCCGTGGCGGTGAGGCCTATACTTGCTGAGGATGCGGAAGCAGCGGTGGATCCGGTGGTCCCGGAAGAACAGATCCATCTGGAGGGGCGGCCACCAAGGGGATTCTACAGGATATCCACTCAGGCTCTGGGGAAGCGGCTGTGCCATATCGACATGCCAGAGAATGTTGTTTTCTTGGAGGCCTGGGACGTTTGGGACGTCAACCGGCAACACCTTAGTCTATCATCGATGTGGGAACACCTGAACCATCTCAGGATGGTCTTACCGGGTTTAGGCACTGTCCGGACTAGTTTCACGGTGTCTCCAGTAGAGGTGGCACAGTATTTGGACGAGCTGGAGGACTACATACATTTCAGTGGTGCCCCGCATCCGATGACAGACCGGGTAAGGGTGCTGCTGGATCAAACGGTCCACCCACAGCTGTCGGCCGCATAACTGATAGAGCACTTCCCCTTTCCAGAAGAATCAAACGAATCCTCTTGGGAGGATGAGGCCGATGGAGGGAGCCCGTTGGAGGAAGGAAAAGTCAGAGATCAAGACTCGGATTCCAATGATTTTGCAGAGGTTCTCAAGGTAGCATTCCAAATTTCATTCCTCAGGGTCCGCTCTCAGGCCATTATGGACCTCTTACGAATACCTGAACAATGTAGGAGGAAATAGTACACAGACCTTGCTCTCGCCCCTTGGCGGGTGATGATGCAGGACCTTCAGAACCCGTTCCTGCGGCCGCGTCCAGTTATGTGTCTAGCTGGGCTAGGACACCCGGGGTTGCTCCTCTAGGACCTCTAGACCTTCCGAAAATATACGGAGGGTCACACTCTGGGGTCCCGTCAGCACAAACTCAGGAGAAGCACCAGGAGTTCGATCTCTATAATTCTTTTCCACTGAATTCATTGCTATTATATGTAGATCATGCCAACTGACATACATGCCCTTCCCTGTCGCGTACAGTTCTACGATTGGCATGGGCTGCTGCGGCAAGGCTGGTCAGGATGTCTGGGGGCATCCCTCCTAGGGGCATGCCAGTGATTGTGGAGATAGTTACCCCACCTACCCGAGTTTCTGCACTCCCTGTCTTTGGCGGGACCACCAGCAGGGTCATGCCTGAGGTCATTGAGGTGGAGTCTGACGATGAGGATCGATCGGTCGACCCAATTCCCGCCACACCTTCTTCGACGCCAGATGTTGCGCCAGATTCAACACCCAATGCAGATCCTACTGAATATTTCTTGTGGACATATCCCGCATACGAGCCTGCCAATTGCGCGGACTGAGACGAAATGACCTCTGATGAAGAGGACAGAAAAATAGTATGTCGCCGATCGTGGAAGCTAATCACGCGCTTCATCAATGACACCACCAAGCACTCTGGATGAATGAAATGGACAGACTTCGCTCACAGCTGCGCGAACTATGCGCTAGGGGAGTGGATTCCTAGCTTCCCCATATGCTCATCCGACATCTCATGGCAGAGAAGATCCGTGAATACGATCGCGGTCTCAGTGTGGGCTGGCAGCGGAGGAAGGAAACGAATGTCAAGAAGCTCCAGGATGTTGAAAATGAGGTCCAATAACTGCAGGCCCGGGCGGATGAGCACTCAACCTCTCTTAACGCACAATCTGAGCTGATATCGCGATTGAAGGCCCAGCTGGAAGAGGCAGAAGAGCGTATGAGGCAGGCTTCCGGAGCGATGGCTTCCATTCAGGCTGACATAGAGAGGGCCCGAGCTGAGGCTGATGAATCGTGCCCCATCACTGCTGAGGAGGAGCGAGAGCTGAGTCGGCGACCACAATTCCTGGATGCCATAAGTGAAAGGTTGGTGGAGCTGCAACACTCTTTTTATGGGGTAAATCCGTCCATGGGGGGAGTTTACCCCTAGGTATTGTAATAATTACAAACCCTTAAACGTACTTTCATGCTTTAAATTTTTTTGAATGTCATAGCATGCACGAGTTCCGTTATTTTCACTGGTTCATTTTTCATCCTTACAATGTTTGCGGGACGTCCAACGACAATTACCTAAGCTCACGTGGGTCATGCCCAATGTGAGAAACAAGAAATAGTCACCTCATCATCCAATCCAAACATAGGAGTGGAAACAAAGCTTCGAGCATCAGGGGTTTAGATAACTAGTCCGGATTTCTGGGAAATAGGAGAGACCTGGCCGGAGAAGGAAGTTCTCAAAATAGCTAAATTACCATTTTTCCAGCATGTTCTTGTGCACGAACGGTTCAATGCCCGGGGCTCTAGAATTGGTCTGAACGGATGAGAAGGGAAAGTTTGAATCATGATACCCAAAATTTGGAACACTGTGAGGGTGGCGTGACAATAAAGGACAACCATTAGCCGTGGCGAAAAAACAGTATCCTTACTGCGTTAGCCTGAAATGAGGACAAAAAATGAGGGCCAACTGTTGACCATGTTCGCAACAAGGGGCCTAACTCAAATATCATTGGTCAGTATTCCGGGACGTTGGCCTAGGATAGCAGGAGGACCATAGGTCAAACATCCATACTGTTAGGGGGTCCCTTGAAACATGACCAGTCTTCCGGAACTTTGGCCTAGGACAACAGGTGGACCATAGGTCAAGCATCCATACTGTTAGGGGGTTCCTCCAGACATGAAAGGGTATGGGGTCTGAATAAGGGGCATGAAAATCATGGAATGTGGAGTGATGGTTTTTCCGAACAGAATCCAACACTCATGCAATTACACCACCACGGTGGGAGTACGCCAGATGGGCGCATCAGTTTGATCATGGATTATTACTTCTTTCAGACATGGCCTCTCTGGAAAGGGGGTTTGTCGCTTCCCAATGTAATCTTGGGGAATCATGAACTTGTTCAGGGTAGAGTCATAGTTGCACGGTCCCCCTACGAGGGGTCCGGCCAGGGGGCTGGAAAGGGGAAGAACATGATTTATGATTCTTGTGGGGTGGAACTTTAGTAAAATACCATGGTGTCACTATGTATCCCATGAGGATGGGAATCAAGCCACACATAGTTCTGGAAGCACAGTTTAATGTCATGTGGGACGATGAGAAGCCTGGTTGTGCCGGTACATATCCCACCAAAACTACTAATCCCACATGAGTCGTACTCGATGTAGGAAACAAGAAGTAATGGGGAACTTTGCCGACAAAGGAAGGGGCATGTTAGGGTGAAGGGATGCCCGGTGAATACCGGCCCAATGACACTAAGACATTCGTGTGACGCACCTAGATGCGCAAAGAGGTAGAGCCATGTTTGTTGGAATTCCACTTGAACTCGAGGAAGTGGAAATGTGTGACTCATGATGGTCGAGATTTGGATCACAATGATTGTGGCGTGACGGTAGAGGATAACTACTAACTATGGAGGAAACGCAGCATCCATATCGCGTTATCCTAGAATGTGGACAGACAAACGAGGGTCGACCGTTGACCATGTTCAAAACGTGAGACCATGTCGCAAATGTTGTCAGTGATCCGAAGGGACATTGGCCCGAAACGATTGGAGAGCCCTTAGGCCTAAAATCTATGGAGAGCCCTTAAGCCTAGAATCCATGTCGTCCGAGGGTCCTTTTGGATGTGGAAGAGGATGAGTATCCAAATAGCGAGCTCACGAAGCTTGGTCATGGGATGAGGGGAATGTCCCAATGAAAGTACCACACTCCAAGATCTTTTGTGAAAACACATCTAAATACGACAACGAGGTGTATTAGATAGAGGGAGTCGAGTCCCTTCCCATCGGGAGATCTTAGTTTAGGGTCGTAGAATTCAGAACATGGATGGGAGGAAACACAGGAGGCACGTGGCAGGAAATTAAGAAAACCCAACGTGGATGGGAACATAATCCCATACCACACCGCATAACCCCCTTGGGAGAGGTTTTAGGTCAAGGGACCAAAAAAAAGAGTTGAGCTGGGCCTGAGCAAAGTGAAAAGGCGTTCCTACGTACTCCCTAGGGATGGGGATCAAGCTGCAGGTAGTTCTTGAGAGAGTCTTAGTTTAAGGTCTTAGAACTCAGACCATGAATGGGTAAGGAGAGAAGGGGACACATGGTAAGGTGGTTACAAAACCAAACAATGAGGAAATAATTCCTACTTACCATGGGTTCTCTGGGGAAGTGCTCGGGTTGAGGGACCGAACACGAAAGTTAGGCTGGGCCTGTGGGGAAGTGCCCGAGCTCTCCTACGTATCTAATAAGGATGATAATCTTTCCATACGTAGTTCTTAGAAAATGAAAGGGGTGTGTGGGTCTAGCCCTCACACCCAAATAAGCGATATTTGATAAATCTTGTTTGTCCTTTAAGGTGAGTGTTTTTTTTGTGAAGTGACAGGCCTAGGGTAGCAAGCCCTGGTGTCGCCACAAGAATCAAGTCGTGATATGCGTTGAAAAATGGCATGGAACATGACCAATACCCATCATGATGTCCTCTATGATGGGTTCATCACAATGAGATGAATTTTTTTGTCGTGCGACCAGGACGATAATGCCACAGTTTAGGGTTGTGTGATAGGACCAAGCATGCATTTTAACGTCATTCAGCGCAGACGTAGCAGAGACGATGTTAGGCGGGAAATGTGTATGGTGTCATGCAACAAAACACACGTGGATGGGGAAATGATCCCACATCACACCATATGGAATTATGAGATAGGAACCTCAGGCCAAGGGGCCCAAATAGGGGAAAGAAGGAAAGGGGCATGAGGATCTAGCTCCTATCTGAGCTGGACTTGGATACAAGATGTCCGGGTGATCCATTGCATCCCATGGGGATTAGGATCGATCCGCACATATCACTTAATGAAGATCTTAGTTTATGGTCATAGATATCGCACTGTGGGAACCCTGAAGGATTCCGTATTGTAGGTTTGTCCCCCTGACGTGCAAAGGTGCACTGAGTGATAGTTCCAAGAGTGTCAGGATTCCACCTGGACATGATGGGGTGGAACATAACATGAATCATGCAACCAAAATTCAAGGCCTGAATGGGCTGGCGTGATGACAGAGGATTACTTCTGACCATGTTCGCAAACAGCATCCTATCGCGTTAGCCTGAAATGGAGACAAACAAATGAGCATAGACCGCTGACCATGTTTGCAATGCAGGATTTATATCGATTTGTTGTCTAAAACCCTCGGGGGAATTGGCCCGTAATGGTAGGAGAGCCCTTGGGTGTGGTATCTGGGTCGTTCTTGGGGGTCCCTCTAGGTGTGAAAGATGATGAAAGCCCGAACGAAGGGAAACACGAAGATTGACAAGTGGAAGGAACTTGAATAAGTTGAATATGACACTCTTGGTCCTAGACCAGAGTACTCTTAACACATGGGAGAACCACTACAAGGGGTCGAGGGACTCATCTTGAGGGAAACCAAGAGATAGCGGATTCCCGGGACAAGGGGGGCATGGTGCCAAAAACCCTGTACCACACCTATATATCCCTCTCATGGAGAGGGACAGCCTAAAAGACCTAGGTGACCCGGGAGATCAGTAGATCTCTAGGAGGTAGTGCTAGACCCGAAGTCTAGACATTCGGGTGGTCCTACGTATCCCATAAGGATGGGAATCAAGCCGCACATAGTTCTGGAGGGTGCCTTTTAATGTCGTGCAGGACAAAAAATAGGAGGGACAATTCTTAGAATAGGGTGCGCGTGGTGTGGCTATTGCAAACCCATCGTGTACGAGAACATGATCCCACATCACACCATGCAGTCCTATAGTCAGGGTCCCGAAGGCAGGATAGAAGAGACAAATTAGCTGAACTCAAGCTGGACCCAAAGACAGGAGGTCTGGGCATTCCTACGTATCCCATGGGGATGGGAATCAAGCCAGACATAGTTCTTAGGAGATCTTAGTTTAGGGTCTTAGAGCTTGGGCCATGTATTGATGGATGGAAACTTTCCAAGTAGGCGCAGAACTCGACCCGATCCCTAAACCCACGCGAGTTAAACTCGGTGTGGGAAACAAGGGAGAAAGATCCTTATCGCAATACCTGGAACATCCATCAAAGGTAAGTTAGTGAAGAGCCCCGAAGGACACCTTCAACGTGGCTTTGTTCCCCTAACGCACAGATGCGCACTGAGGAATAGTATCAAGAGTTTCGAAACTCCACTTAGACATGATGAGGATGGAGAAGGATTTGAATCGTGTAACTGACATTTTGGTATTAATGGTGTTGGCATGGAGATGGAGGATAACTGTTAACCGTGGCATAAAGACAGTCTCCATATCGTGTTAGCCTGAGGTGGGAACAACAAATGAGCATCGACTACTGACCATATTTGCAACGCTGTATTTTTATCGATTTGTTGTCCGAAACCCTCGGGGGTGTTGGCCCGTAACGGTAGGAGATCCCTTGGGCGTTGTATCTAGGCCATTCTTGGGGGTCCCTCTAGGTGTGAAAGACGATGAAATCCCTAAGGAAAGGAAACATGAATCCTGAAATGCGGGTGCAGACGTGTCTGAGTAGAATCCGACATTCCAGGTAACATAAACCAGAGTACCCTTAGGCACATTGGTGAACCACCGAAAAGGGTCGACGAAGTGGCTCATGAGAGGTAGGATAAGGGGCCAAGGTGGGACAGAGATTTTTGAGAGATGGGGCTGGACCCGACGCTTATACATTCGGGTGGTCCTACGTATCCCATAAGGATGGGAATCAAGACACACATAGTTCTTGAAGATACCCAGGGGGCAGGATAACCTAACGAGGATGTGTAAGACGTGACGAGTAACCCGACGTGAATGGGGACATAATCCCGCACCACACCGCAAAGTCCCATAGGAAAGAACCTGGGCTAGGGGCCCGAAAAGGCCAAGGGGCCTGATAGTTGGGTTTTGGTTAGAAAGGCCTGGCCTACTCACAGTTTAACGTCTTTTAGTGAGGACGAAGGTCAGGTAATAGGGATTCCCAGACAAAGGAGGTGTATGGTATGGCGAAAAAACTGACATGATTGTGGACACAATACCTCCCTACACCGTACACTCCAGGTAAGAACTTGTTCTAGGGCCCGAAAAGGCCAAGAGGCATGAGGGTGGGCTTCGGTAAGGGAATGCATACAGCATGACAAGTAGCCTGAAGTGAATGAGGACATAATCCCACACCACACCATACACTCCTTATAAAAGAATTGATGCCGTGTGCCCGACCATTGGCACCACCCAGAGGGATGTTTGTTGCTTCGAGATGGGGCAGAACGAGTCATTTCACTTGATGTTTGGGACATCTTGGGGTGGAACCGAAGATCCAGGATAGTGAACTGATACGGGAGCAACAAATGAGCGTCGACCGCTGACCGTATTCAAAACATGGGACTTGTATCGGATTGTTTCTCGACATCCTCAAGGGCGTTTGCCCAAAGTGGTAAAAGGTCCCTTAGGTCAAGCATCCATACCATTCAGGGGCCCTTCCGGATGAGGAAAGTGATGGAATCCCATTCAAGGAGTGGGTGAAGCATAGCTATTCCCATCTACGAAAGAGGCGAACATCTCTAGGGGAGGGGACGTACTGCCGGGTCGAGACTTTCTTGACGTAAGTTTGGAAAAACGTGTGCACCCTGCCATATAACTTGACCCGAGGGGAAGATTTTGGATTTTGGGCTGGGCCAACAGATGAAATGTCTGGGCATTCCTACGTATCCCATAAGAATGAGAATCAAGCCATACGTAGTTCAAGAAGGCCATGCAGTTTAACGTCATGCGGTAAAGACGTGGGAGGATAGTAGAACAGGAGTGGGCACATGGTGAGACCATTATAATCCTTGTATGAGTGGGGATAAGGAAGCATAATTCTCATGCGAGGACCCTTTGAGAAAACTATACCCAGGGGGGACAGTCAAAGAGAAGAGCTCAGGGCTGGGCTCAATAAGAGACATCTGAGCGTTCCTACATATCCCATTAGGATGAGAATCAAGCCATACGTAGTTTTAGAAGTGCAGTTTAACATCATGCTGGATGAGAGATGCATCTCATCTAGTGATATGTACAGTACGACTAGTAACCCAATGTGAATGAGGACATAATCCCACACCACACCATACAATCCCATAAGAGAGCCTGAGTCGACGAAGGCCAAGGGGCCTGAGGCTGAGCCTTGGTCAGGAAGGCCTGACTGGCTTGCAGTTTAACATCTTGCAGTAAGGATGGGGGCCAGGGGCCTGAAAAGTCCAAAGGGTATGAGGCTGAGCCTTGGTCAGGAAGGCATGGCCGGCTTGCAGTTTAACTTCTTGCAGTAAGGACGAGGGAGATCTTAGTTTAAGGTCATAGATCTTGGAACATTTTGCAGTTTATCATCATGTAGGATGATGTTGCAGTTTAGGGTCATGCGGGACCATAAATTACAGTTTAATGTCATGATAGACGAAGATGAGCAGTTTAATTTCATGCAGGACTGTGGTGCAGTTTAAGGTCATGCAGGACCGTAATGTGCAGTTTAAGGTCATGTGGGACCGTACAGTTTACGGTCGTGCAGGACCATACAGTTTAAGGTCATGCGGGAGTAGGGGGCTTAGGAGAAGTATTGATTGAGGAACTTGGTGTTGGTGGGAGGAGTTATGTGCTCACCATCCATGGTCACCAAGGTGTATTCTTCATTGGGGTAAACCTTATGAATGACGTAGGGTACTTCCCATTTGTGCTCAAGCTTGGGTGGTTTCCTTCCAGGGATCATTGGCGCTTGAAGGGCCAACACCAGGTCTCCTTGCAGAAAAGAGTGAAGGAGAACCTTCTTGTTGAAGGCTATTGCTATCTTATTATGATGCCTTTCCAGATTGTGCAGGGCACGAAGCCTGTTCTCGTCCAGTGCTTCCAATTTAGCTAGACGGATTTCGGCCACCTTATCTGGTGCCTGCAAGTCATAGACTGTAGTGCGTAACGATGGCAGCTGGATCTCAATAGATAGGATGGCCTCAGCCCCATACACCAGGGAATTTGGGGTCACCTGGGTGGAATTGCGAGTCGTCATCCGATAAGCCCAGAGGGCGTTGGGGAGCTTGTCTAGCCAACTCTTCTCATTCTGACCGACCATCTTTTTCAGACTTTAAGAGAGGGTTTTATTGAACTCCTTGATCTTTCCATTTTCCTATGCATGATAGCTAGAGGTATGGTTCGAACGGATATTGTACTTGGAATACAATTTCTTCAGTTCAGATTCTCGGAAGTTGGTGCCATTATTGGGGAGGACAACATGAGGGACTTAAAACCGGTGGATGATATTGGAGATCTTGAAGTCGACGATGGAATGGGCCTTGACCTCTTTGAGTGGAATATACTCTGCCCACTTGGAGAAGAAATCTGTAGCAGTCAAGATGAATCTACACTGACGAGCTGTTGCCAGTGGATATGGTCCCATGACATCAATTCCCCACACTACAAATGGCCTAGAGTACTTCCTGGAGTGGAGAGGCTCTGGTGGCCGATGCAGAAAGTTACCATGAACTAGGCATGCATGACATCTATTGGAAAACTCAATAAAATCAATGATCATAGAGGTCCAAAAGTACCCCAACCTCCAGAACTGATGGGACAACATGGGCCCAGCCTGGTGGGAACCGTAGGAACTGGCATGAACCTCTTGCATGACCTGAGAAATCTCGAATCCTTGAATGCAATGGAGGAGAACACCAATGAATCCCCGTTTATAGAGGATCCTCTCAAGACTGGGACCACTCTAGAGGTTAAATTGCAGTGCGCGATGTCAGATTCCCGCGTGCTCAGCCCAATCATCCGGGAGGCAACCATTTTGGAGATACTCAACAAAAGGTTCACTCCAGTCGGGAGTGGCCTCAACCACTGCATCTAAAGAACCTGTGACCCCTGATGCGGAGGGTTCGGTGGTAAGGTGGCTAACCTGCAGGCCGTCGTCATCGTCTGGGGTAACGTGGGTGATGAATCTTAGGTGTGCTACATGTATGATCAAATCATATTTCTTGGGTTCTGCGAGTGATGCAGCTAAGCCGACCAAAGTGTCTTCTCGACCGTTCTATGACCGAGGGACATGGGTAACCTCTGGTCGAGAGGAGAACTGGTCCATTAGATGGAGGGTACACTCCAGCAATGGCACAAGCTTCGGCTTCCTAACAACATAGTTTCCATTGACCTGCTTGATGACTAGTTCAGAATCCCCTTTCACATGCAAATGGGGCACATCGATCTCAAGGGATAGCTCAAGGACAATTTTGAGAGCCTAATACTCTTCCTTATTGTTGGTGCAGCCTTCTGACAACAGGAATGAGTATGGTAGAATGGCTTGCGCCGAGGTGATGAAGACGATACCGAGGCCCACTCTGTTGAGCTTAGGATCATTGAGCCTCCTACTAGTGGGGCTCCGGGAGGCACCATTGAAGTGCATTTGCCAACATGAGACGACATGATCAACTGAGAGGATTGCCTCATCAGGAAATTCCAGGTCTAGGGATTGATCTGTGGAGGTTGGATGAGCAGCTAGGAAGTCTGCCAATGCCTGTCCCTTGATGGCCTTCTGAGTCATGAACCTATTTTCGAACTGCTGGAGGATCACCTCCCACCGCGCTAGTCGGCCAGTCAACATGGGGCGGTTCATAATGTACTTCATTTGGTCTACCCGAGAGACCAACTGTACCTCATGGTGCTGCAGGTAATGCCGTAATTTATGTATGGCGAACACAAGCACACGGAAGCTCTTTTCAATAAGGGAGTATCTAGTCTCCGTATCGAGGAGATTGTGGCTGAGATAGTAGAGGTTGTTCTCTATTCCCTCATTGTTCTTCTGGGTGAGAAGTACACTGAGGGACCATTCCAGGGCGGTCACGTAAAGGACCAATGGATTTCTAGAGATTGGTGGCATCAAGACTGGAGGTTGGAGCAGATACTACTTGATTTCCTCGACGGTAGCCTGTCACTCTTCATCCCATTCATAGGTGGCGCCTTTCTTCATGAGCTGGAAAAAGGGATTACACTTTCCAACCAAATTCGCAATGAATCGGTGTATATAGGTTATGTGGCCTTGGAGACCTCGAAGCTACCGAACATTACTTGGAGGAGGCATTTGGCTGATGGCCTTGATCTTCTCCGGGTCGATCTCGATGCCTCGGTATCTAACAATAAATCCAAGAAACTTCTTAGAGGTGACCCAGAAGGCACACTTTAGCAGGTTCATCTTTAGGTGGCGGTAACGGAGGAATCCGGACACTTTCACAAGATCCTTGAGATGGTCCTAGCACATGAGAGATTTGACCACAAGATCATCCACATAGCATTCCACCAGTGTCTTGAGAATCGACTTGAATATGCGATGCATGGCCCGCTGATAGGTGGCACATGCCTTTTTCAGGCCGAAGGGAATGACGTGGTAACAGAAAGTACCTTGGGGAGCCCTGAAGGTAGTGGAATCCTCACCCTCGAGGGCCATACGGGTCTGGTTGTACCTGGAATACCCATCCATGAAAGAGAGGGCTTGGAACCCGGCTGTGGCATCAACCAACAACTCTGTCACTGGGAGGGGAAAATCATCCTTTAGGCAGTGGCGGTTGAGATCATGGAAGTCGATGCAGAACTTGATCTGCCCGTTCTTCTTCCTGACTGACATAATGTTGGAAATCCACCTAGGGTACTGGACTTCCTTGAAAAAGTTGGATTTGATAATCTTGTCAACTTCGGCCTTAACCATGGAACTGTGAGAAGGGTGCATCTTTCTGGTAGGCTTCTTGAACCTGTGATGGTTTTTCAGGAGACCAAGGCGGTGGATGGTTACCTGAGGATCTAGTCCTGGAATCTCATCATAACTCTAGGAAAACAAATCACGGTTCTGTTTGAGAAAGTGTACATACTGTTTCTTCTCCTCGAGGGGCATGGATGCACTGATCAATGTGGGTCTTGGATCTGCCTCACTACCCAGGTTCACTTGTACCAGTTCATAGACTGTGGTAGAGAAGCCTTCTTCAAAGGCAGGAGGAGCATCCTCCAGATCCTCTTCTCCACATGTTGAGGGATCTCTCGTGGGGGGAGCTTCTTCTGAGTTATCAAACCCTGATGGGCAGCTGGTGCTGTCCTGGGAAGCAGTGGTCATCATATAGAGAGATTGATGTGCCACAGAGACCATAGCGATGAAGGCAGTCGATTCTATCCCATATGGCCTTCGGCCCAAGGGGCCATGCTTGATATTATCAAAGCAGTAGTGACGCGTCGGCCTAACCCGGTTGATTCCAGCCTGGAGGAAGAGGCACGTATGATGTACCGCCATTTCCATAAGCCTAACATCCCGATACCGCATAGGGGTAGTAGGTTCCGGGATCACCTGAGCCTGGTTGGTGTAGGAGTACGGAGTGATTTCCCGTTGTCACTTGGACAAGGGAACATGCCTTCCTCTTGTACCCGAAACAACAAAACACTACCCCATGTCGGGGGTCATGGCCTCCAAATGATAGATCGGGAAGATGTAGGCATCGTCCAGGCCTTCCCATGGATCACTTGTGACTGGGGCGGGTTCATCCTCACTTGCCAAGATTTGATTTTCCTTTCTCTTGTAATAGTAGACATCCAGGTAGCGGGCTTTACAAGAGACAAATGGAGAAACATCTCCTTGGAGGATGCCTACTCGACCATTGAGGGAGTATTTGAGGCATTGGTGATACGTCGAAGGGACCGCTGCATGCAGATGGATCCATGGCCTACCCATCAATGCGTTGTATGCAGTGTCCTGGGAGACAACCGTGAACTTGGTGCTGGTAATTAGGCCACCGAACTAGGTCTTCAATAAAATCATGCTGACTGGGTTTTTCTCGGTCCTGTCATATCCCTGGATTCTGAGGTCGGAGGGAGATAAATCATCCTCAGACAAACCTAGCTTTCGAAGTGTCCAAATTGGGATTAGGTTAATCCCAGAACCCATGTCAACAGGGCAACGACGGACTTCCACGCCGTTGAACTGGACAGTGACGTACAATGGGAGGATATTCCCATGTATGGGTGGGTCTTCATCTTCACTAGAGAATTAGTTATCTTCCTGACATTCGACATTCTCAATCGCCTCAGTGTGGAAGTCTTCTATAGCTGCTACCTCTGTCTCAAACTGGAGGGGGCTCCTTAGGGACTCAGAAAGTTCCTCACACATTTAAGATGATCGGAGAAGAGCCTTAAGAATAGAAATCCTTGCTGGAATGCTGGAAAGGTGCTTTACAACACCATACTTACGTGCCAAGTTCGAACCTTGGCTTATAGGAGGTCGCTCTGCGATTGGAGGCACGGCGGCCCCTGCCGGCTGCACTGGTGGCTGGCTGGTACTGGTTACATCCCATTTCCCACTAGTTAATACCTGAAGAGTAGCTACCGGATGAGGACCGAACAACTAATATTGGCCTATAGTAGGGTAATACTAGCCGCGGTACAGACGAGATAGCTCTGCCTGATCTAGTAGCACAAACAGTGGTGGAGGTAGATCTGAGGGCACCGGATTAGGTTGCACGTGTTGAGCTCTGCACTGGGCCTGCTGTCTAGTTTCTATAGCATGCACGTCCTGACTGAAAGCGCCCAATGATGTGCATCTAAGACCCATGTGTTTGTGGTTCCGCTGACATTGATATCGGCTAGGGACGTTGGGGAGGTTTTCCTGGCGTTCCCCCTCGTCGGGAGTCATATAGAGATTTACCAGCTCCACGATATTAACCAAAGCGTACCCCTGACTGTCGCTCGAAGAGTCATCCACCAATGGGAGAATTCTGGGAGTAATCTCCATCAAAGGGGGCATGAAATCACCAAGTGTGCGGGATAACGACGACAGTGGTGGAGCGCATTGCTTCTTCTTGCGCCGCCGCTGCTTGCCCTTTTGGGAAGAGGTCGGCTAAGATGACAATGCAGTGGTACTGGTCGCATCTTCTGAAGGCTTTGACTGATTCAGGCATTCCCGAATGATACCATGGGCACAGGCGACGGTTTTATGAGTCATCCAGTCATCGTAATTCTGGGACCCATGGCTGGGAACCTACTGCCACTCGCCTTTGTTGTCGCTACCGCTTTCTGACCTTACAAAGACACCCACCACTTGTGTCAGGGCCGGGTCCAACCTGACTATGTTGTTGACAACCTGGTCTTGGAGCCAGTCTTTAAACACATAGCACTACTTGAGGGTTTGCCCTAGAATCCGATGATAGAGGCAGTATTTGGGGCGATCGGTGAGATTCGCCTCTGCCGGCCTTCTGCACTCGGGTAAATGCACAATCCCCTACTATAGGGCACTTCAGAAGTAACCAAGGACCTGATTAATATTGAATGAGTAAGTCTGGTGCCTTCTTTCCAGATAGGGGGCCCGGGGAGCCTGGCCCTGGTGAGGGGCTGGAGGGGCCTGCCGATGAGGCGGAGCCTGATTGTCCCGCCTAGGTGGTGGTGGCGCATTGCGCGGGGGAACCTGTCGGTTCTTAGGCGGTCACTACTAGGCAGGAGCCTCTGCTTGAGGTGGAGGGCCTCTGTGGGGTTGCGGATCCGGTGCCACTGGCAGTAATTCTAGCTGCCTGGGGGATTCTATTTGGGCCACCGCAATGGGTTCGGCTCTGGCATCCATCTTGGATGGGATTACAGGGGGCAGTAGACGTGCCTGACTAACCTTCTGTAGAGCTTCCTCGAGGTGCTGGGCCTTATCTGAGAAGTCCCAGAACCCTCTGGGGTAGTTCTGGGTGATCAGGGAAGGAACCAGTTCTGTTTTAACATTCCCTACACACATCATCAGTAATTTTTCCTTAGTCAGTGGCATGTCAAGGGAGTATGTAAGCCCCTTCCATCGGGCGATGAAGTCCGCAACTCGCTCGTCAGGCCTTTGTTTTCACTTGAAGAGGTCTGTGATGCTAGTATTTCACGTGGTGGAGCTAGAATGGTATAAGAACTGCCGGTAGAGATCCTCCTAGCCAGTCACTTATCCAATAGGGAGCTGGATGTACCAGACGAATGCAGGACCCTCAATGTCTACATAAAACATCGGAGCTTGAAAGCTTCCTGTTGTACCGGGGTCCCCAACATGAGGCCACACCTGGAGGAAAAATGAGCCAAGTGATACGGAGGGTCCCTAGTCCCGTTAAAGGGAGAGAAAGTGGGATTACAAAAACTCGGAGGTGGAGACATATCATCCACCCACGCGGGATATGGCTTTCCATCTGGAGGGACTTCCACCTACTGTGTTTCCAACGCCTTGAGGTGGGTGATGAGTGCCGCTATAGGATCATCCGGGTGGGGGTCCCTGTCTTGATGAGGATCCCTAACCACAAGTGCGTTGTCGGGCTCTTAGACATGGTAAACGGCTTCAATGGATCGTGGAGAGAATGGCGGAATGACCCTCGGGGCAGTTGGGGGAACACATGCTGGATTCCCCGGATTGCCGAGCCATTCAAGAGGGTTTGGCGAGATGTATCATGCCCTCTTGTCGTGAGTTCCAGATTCTACCCTGTATGCGGGAGTAGCATGATCAGGGTTTCTCGGAGTCATCTTTCCCGGGGGAAGTTGTTCCTGCCCCTGTTGCCCCGGCTTAGGATTACCATAGTCAGGTCTCCTCTCTTAAGCGTGCTCGGCTAAGAGTTAGTCGACCAACCTCTTCTGTTCAGAAAGTTGCTGGCGCAACGCGGCCTTCTCAGGGTCTTTGCCTGTCTTCTATACTGAGGTGGATGAGTCAGAGTGCTTGATGGTTCCGAACTGCTCTTTGCCCTTACCAACATTTCGGCTGAGTACCAACGACTCAGTTGGCGCAGGGAGGCCTAGAAGGTTCCTCTACTGGTGAGTAATCCTCCTAGATGGGTCCAGCAGTTGTGGTACACCTTCAGGGGGTAAGTCTCCATCGAGAAACTCCATCTCGTCCTCTTTGTCTATTATGTCAGCCATGTGGACTGCAACCCTTCTTGGGGGCATGTCCTCAATGTCGCATAACGAATCTGGCTGCCGCCAGATAGGACTAAAGAGGAGGGCGACATAATGTCCCCATCCACAGACTTGCACATAGGGGGTAGCTTCTCTAATGATTTTGCGGAGTACCTTGAAACTATGAACACATTTTTGTTGGAGAGTGCTTTGGCGACCTGGTGACTCAGGGCGCTAGGCCATAGGGAGTGCTGTCAAATCGACCAGACGACATTGATCGCCGATTTACTCAAAGTGAACTTGGTTCCTAGGGTAAAACACTTGTTGATAGTGAAGACGTAAGTGCGTCACCCATAGGGTTTGACGGAAGCACTCGACTTCCTCCGGGGTGAGGGATTCCGGCGCACAAAAGTTTGATGCTGCCTCGGGCCATAACTTCTCTGGGAAGTGGTCTGATGCGAGAATATTCCAGAAGCTTCTGGCCTTGGATTCAGTGTCCGACCCCGTATTACCCCACTTGTCAACCGGAGGTGGCTGAGGAACCGGTAGCAGTACTGAGGTGGAAATCTGAGACAGTAAATTGGGAGGCGAAGAATACAGAGAATGAGCCGATTGGCCACCGAATTCCAGGCCATCCTCCGAAGAGTGAGATTACCCGACCACAATGTCACGATACGACAGGCCACAACTTTTGGTGCATGAATTGCGGCTACCAGTGATGGGACACACTGTTTCTCAACCGTTATCAGTCCCCAGAATAGCTCTCTGTGATCTCTGTTCGAGGTAGAGGGAGCTTCTAGTGACGATGATGGTGACAGTATGGTCAAAACATGTGGTATTCCCACAAATTCCTCCTCCTGTATGTACCTGCGAAGAGAGGCGGGAATCAGATGGACTTCACTTTCTGGAAGGATGAGGCTGACATGCCTTGTTCCTTCCCTGGTCCTTGATGTGGAGGAACGAGGGGAGGGTTCCAATGCCGAGTCGCATTCTGCTTCAGAATCTGAGAAGAGGGCTGGTTTGATCCCCGTTCGGGCCTTCCTGGGATTCTTCTTGTGGCGATAATGGCCCGCACTCCTGCCCCTAGACGGCTCTTCAGGATGAGGCTGATTCTCGACATGTGGTCTCGGGGTCGTGCCGACGCCTGGGCGGAGAGGAAATCCGCTTGAGACGGCCAGGGTGCGAGGGGCACTGGGGAAAATGTCGAAGGGAACATGGGTAAGACCACCATGGACAACACTGGAGTGGGAAAAACCTCCGTTGGAACCGACAGGAGCATGGGGAGGACCTCCATGCTTGGTGCGGGTGGAGCGAGGCTGACCTTCACCCCTATGGTTTCCAAGGAGAGGAAGACCTTCGCCAGTTGTGGAGAGAACGTTGGGAGGATACCCACGTTGGAAAGGGACCATATGGGAAATGCCTTCATATTGACGGTCAGGCGTAGGAGGAGGAATTCCATACCCAGTGTGGTGGGAATGGGAAAGACTTTCGCGCCGAGTGTCGCTGCCATGGGGCAGGTCTTCATTCGAACTAGGGGTAGAATGGGTCATACCTCCATGACGAACTTCGGAGCGGGGAAGGCCCACGCTCTATGGAGTGGTGGTATGGGGAGGACCTTCGTACGTGGTAACATCACCAAAAATTGGTTCACGATGATCACCACTCGGGACTGTGACCCAAAGAGTGAACCCAGCCTGCCCGTGGGGCGGTTGGGGCCTTGATCCCGATCAGGCGTAGGAGTGTTCCTGCTCAGTGTATTTAGGGGCTTCATGATATAAGACGGTGGTGTCTCGAGCCATAGTAGTTGTCGACGTCGATTCCCCTTGGCGGGCACCCTCATCTCGGGCCCAACGCTGGCGTCGAGTTAGGTGAGCCGGTGCAGGTGGTGGAGGGGAATAACCTACCTGCTCCTATGGAAATGCCGGATGGTGGCACTGACGCGGCTGGGTAGGGGCCCTTTCTTGGAGTCCTTGGATTGAGACTTTGACCGGGATGAGCCAGATGTCACCCACCTCATCAGCGTAAGGCATGAAGTCATCAAGGAATTCTAGGGATAGACTCCCAAAACAATTGAACATTGGGGTGGGGAGAAAGGGTTCCCTGCATGGCCCTTGAGGGCGGCATTGATGGCGGGGTCTGGACACCTCCAAGTCCAGGCGGGCCATATCCCGGGTTGGGATTATTCCCTCCTCCTCGTAACGACGTACGAGGTCGTTAATCACCTTTTGTTGGATGAATTTCGATGGGGAGAGGGGGTGTGGGTGCCCCACTCTCGTGGATGAATACGCTGTTGTAGAAGTAGTGGAGCCATGCGGAGAGACTGTGCTGTTATTTCCCCTGCCCCTACGTAGGCGGTTGGGTGGCAATCGTGTTCCTATTGCAGCAACCTGATTCCTGAGAAGCAGGGTGATTAACTCATTAGCACTGCGAGTAAAATTGATTGACGATCAGTGCCCCAACGTCATTCTGTCTTCCATGGTTGGAAAGAGGGATCCACGCAAACAACATTGCAGAACGGAATGCCCCACGTTCTACTGCCCCAACTTCTGGTGAGTTTCACACCAGGCCCGCTATTTGTTTAGAGGGACCCGGTACCAGATATCTGGATTCGGTGACATGTCAATCTACTGATGTTTCGAGCACTACTAATCTCCACATTGAGGAGAATACCTTCACGTCTGGTTCACCATTTCTGTTTCTGATGCTTCCGCCGAGGCGCGCACGTCTGTCCGCTGGGGCACGACAGGTGCAGCTTTTGTGTTGCCCCACATTCCCTCTTTCCAAAGGCGGACATCATCCGCTTTTTATTTAGGGACTTCTGCTCCTTGATCAAAACCGGAAGTATGGGATGTCGGTTCTTCCTTCCGTGGATTCCTCCACAGAACTCGTCACCTAGTTCGGGTCTCCCTCATATATTTAATACGTTGTTCGTGAAACTCTTCCCAGTGCCATGTTTCCATGGATGTCGGTTAATTATACTTCTTCTTTCGGGACATTCCAAAGGGCCCGGTCAGGGCAGCACCCTTTATTCGGGGGAGTAGTCACATCGAGGCATAAGTAACACGTATGAATGCTGGGGAATTGGAGTGTCTGTCTTTTCTCCCTTATTACAGGGATTCTCGAGGGCGTGGAAGCCCGAGGAATCCCAAATCGAGCATGGGGAATTTTATTCCCTAGGCATATATCTGAGGTTTTCCTCAGCTTCCCATGTTTAGTAGAGGGTATGCCATGAGTTTAATGTCCAGTGGAGACGAATCAGCCTGATCATAACACTAACTGGAGTGGATCAGATTGAGGAATCCCCCTTGAGGGAATGCCGATATCAGAGCCAGCCTGTGGGCGGCTTCCCGAATGCTATGGAGGGGAATGGGGTGGCATGATCTCACCGGGATGTGGTGGCCCGGGTGAGAATCCGGACAAATGATGGATAATTGCATGGAGTGAAGGAGGAATGAAATAAGATGTCGTAGAGATGGCGGTGGTGATGGGATTGAGTCTCGAAGAGACTTCCTATGTATCCCCGTGGTAGGGAATCAAAGTCCACGTAGTTTGGGATAGATGTGTGGGGTTTACACTCTAGGCCACCCAAGGTTTTGGAAGAACCGGCGTGAATGCGGTCGGAATGACCAGATGGTAGTGGGATTGAACCTCGTGAGGCTTCCTACGTACCATGCCTTAACATGGATCAAAGAACACGTAGTTCAGGTTGAGCACTAGAAAACCGGCGTGAAAATGACCTTGGCCCAATGGGTGGTGGGCTTGCACCTCGTGAAGATTCCTACGTACCATGACTTGATGTGGATCAAAGTCCACGTAGTTTGGGAAAAGGGGTTGTTATACTGACATGAAGGGATGTCAGAAAAACTGGATGGAAGGGTCACAACACCTTATTGCTGGATCGGGATGCAGTTTAATGTCATGCGGGATGGTGACATGTCAGAGAACTGGGGTGAAGAAGGACCTTGGCCTAAGTGGATGGTGGGCTTGCACCTCGGGGAGGCTTCCTACGTACCATGCCTTGACATGGATCAAAGACCACATAGTTCAGGTGAAAATGGGGGCTTGGAACACCGACACAGAGATTTTCGAGGCCAGTGATTATTGGGCTTGAACCTCAAGGAGGCTTCCTACGTACCATGCCTTGACATGGATCAAAGTCCACATTGTTCGGGAGGGATATGGGGGTCGGTGAAACGACATGAGAAAGGACCTTGGTCTGATGGGTGACGAGCTTGAACCTCAGGGAGGCTTCCTACGTACCATGCCTTGACACGGATCAAAGACCATGTAGTTCAGGTGGTGGTTTTCATCAGCAAACCTATGTGAGGGTGAACCCGTGGGTCCACTGGTGGTGGGCTTGAACCTCGTGCAGCTTCCTACGTACCATTCCTTTACATGGATCAAAGACCACATAGTTCAGGTTAGTCAAAATGGCTTACCTCTAGATTGGAATGCAGTTTAACATCATGCGGGACGAGGGTGTAACCTGACATGAATAAACGAAGGGCGGTGGGATTGAACCTCGTGGAGGATTCCTATGTACCATGCCTTAACATGGATCAAAGACCTCGTAGTTAAAATGGATGTACAATTTAATGTCATCCGAGACAGGGGTATGCAGTTTAACATCATGATGGACAAGGGCCTATAGTTTAACGTAATGCTGGACGAGGGCATACCGTTTAACTTCATGTTGGACGAGGGCATTTCCATGGTCGATGCTTACTCTAAGCCCACGTGAGTCATTCTCAGTGTGAGAAACAAGAGGCAGCAGAGACCTGATGATCACATCGAGAAGGGTGCATCCGTGAGAAGCGAAGAGGGGCTTATACATTAGGCGGTCCATGGTGCTGGGACTTACTCCAGGATGGAGGCCCAAAGTGCGGAAAATCGCGGCTGGAGAGGGATTTGGGACAAAATATGGGAGGTGCCTCATTCCATATCATGCCCTCCACTAGCCTTGGCAGTGGGGAAGTACGGAGGTGCATGGGTGCTACCTTCCGTAAGAGAGGCTTGAGGATTACGCTCTGAGGAAACCCTTCCCCCGTGGACAAACCCCACTCCGATAAGGAGGATAGCATCCCCTCTGGAGGGATGATCCCATCTCCGTGGAGACCAGTGAGTATAAAGAATGTCCGAGCTTTGGGGACCCTGCGTGCGAGGCACGGGGTCAGGTCACAGTTTAACGTCATGTGTTGAGGACGAGGTGCTTGGCAGTTTAATATCCTTTAGCTCAGATGAGGTGGATTTACTCTGCACCCCTAGGACATACATAACTGGTACCCTCTTCTCCTAGTGGGAGGGAAGGTATCGGCAAGGCCGTGGTAAAGGGGGGTCGCAGAGCGAACCATCGAGGGGTCCACGTTAGCATGCCTATGCGAAGAAGCAAATTTCCGTTAGCGTGCCTATGCAAAGAATCATTAAGAGAATCAACTCTACGAGTGGTGTCCTCATTGGGACTTTGAAATAACATCATGCAAACCTGGAGGGTCACACGGGAAGAGGAATTGCCAAGCAAAGGGGTCCACAGGCAGAGACCTTGTGGAGCTTGGTTGCTTTGCATAGTGGATAACACTTGCAAAGGGGTGTGCTTCGCGAAGTGGAGTGCCTTGGCCTTAGCATGGGAAGAGGTGCGAGTGGGAGGTGCTTCGCTAAGTGGAAGGGTGTTCGCGGAGCACTGCCTCGCGAAGCAGAGGTGCCTCGGGAAGCAAGGTGCTGTGAAGCAGTGTGCTTCACGAAGTACAGTGACCGTTCCTTGGCATGTGGATCACTTGTACAGGATGGGTGTTTCATGAAGATTAAATGCTCCATGACTTCCTGGGTTCCCTTGGGAACCCCCTTCCTTCGCCAATGCCCTTAGGCTTCGTGAAAGGCATCCCTCTCAGAAGATGGTCTCAAAACGATACAAGGCAAAGGCCACTTGCGAAGCAAAAATACCTCCCAGAGCTCATGATTCCCAGAGCGAAGAGTGCTTCACGATTTGGGATTTGAGAAGCCAAAAGTTTGGATTGTCCATCCAGAGAGCTCAGGGGAATCTCGGTATTTATAGGCAGGGGCACCGCGAAGCAGAGCTCACGCGGCGCGAAGGGGGCCTTGGTGGCTTCGCTGTGGGTCGCGAACGTCAACCGGATTCACAGAGAGGTACCGCCTCCTCTTCTTCGCGGTGGGTTCGTGAAAGTCAGGGCATTCGTGGAGCTTTACCGCCTCTGGTACTTCCTGGCGGCCGCAGAGCTAGGGGGCTGCGCATCAGAACATCGCGAGGCAGGGCACAGAGCCTCCTTTTCTTCTGTCCTTTCTTCAATTTTTTTTTGGTGCAAACATCCACTATTCTGACCAATTCCCCCAATTGAGAGTAACTTTAGAGAGTTGTGAGGAAATATTTCTAGGTCACCCCTATAACCAACCCTTTAGGCCAGAACCTTACAATCCATTCATCCTTGGGTGGAAATACAATCTATCCTGTAGGCAAGGGGTTATTCATACCAACATCAATAACCATGGAACCAATCAGGGTAGAGTGGTCGGCACCACCACCAAGAAATCTTTAACGACAACAATGACATTTCCAACAACTGCCTCTAAAAACCGAGCCAATCCTAGAAGATATGATGAAAAAATGGCATCCAACAATATGAAATTCCAACAAACCATCCAATCCATCATAAAAGACTTAAAAACCCAATTAAGCCAACTAGCCAACTCCGTGGGGGGAAATCCAAAGTCATGGGTTGGGTAAACTACCATCTCAAACACTAGTCAACCCTAGGGATAAAGGAAATGTTAGTTCCATCACCCTTGGAAGTGGAATTCAACTTATAGTCCAAATGAACCCTCTAGTAGATTCATCTCCTCCTAAGGAAAACTCCATCCAATCTGTTGAAATTAGTCCAAATTTTGAGAAACCTTATCATGAGAGAACCCCTTACAATGGAAAGAGTGTGTCTTTTGATGAGTCACCTATACTAACCATTCCTCTTCAATTACCCAAAGGTCCACCCAATCAAGATAACAAAAAAACTGAACATGATAAAGAAATGATGGAAACTTTCAAAAAATTACAGGCCAGCATTCCATTGATTGATGGCGTGAATCATATTCGACAATATTCCAAATTTCTGAAGGATATGTGTACACATCGAAGGTGAATTCATGGTTATGAAAAGGTGATCTTTGGGAGGAACATCTTGACATTGAAATATCTATGACTTCCTACAAAATTAAATGATATAGGAACATTCTCAATTACTCGCACCATAGGGGAGTATTCATTTTCCAAAGCTATGGTTAATTTAGGTGATTCTATAAATATGATTTTTAGCTCCATTTACTCTTCATTGATGGTCAGGAAATTGAATCCAATATGAATTTTTGTTCAAATAGAAAAATAGAGTATTGCACACCCCTATGGTGTGTTAGAGGATGTTCTTATGAGGGTGTAAAATTTTATTTTTCCTGGTGTTTTTTATGTTCTAAAATAGAATATGAGAGGATAAATGGACAAGGATCAATTATATTAGGGATACCTTTCCTAAAAACTACCAAAACCATAATTAATTTCCCCAATGGTTTAGTATATATGGAGTTTTGTGGTGACATTGTCAACTTAAATATCCTGGATTCCATGAAACACCCCTCAGAAGAACATTAATCTCTCTCTGTTAATTCTATATATGTACTCCCTTCCCCTAAAAAATTTTATTTTCATTCCCCTGATCCCCTTTAAAAGTTTTCATCATTGATTGAAATTTTAGGAAATGAAACATGCATTGAATGTTTTACTTGTCTACAAAAATGTCATGCATGTTTGTTAACTGATAATTTATTGAACATAGAGGATCACATGACCATCGATAATACAACTAAGCTTATAAAATCTCATTCCTCATTTGATGATAATTCCACTGAGTAGTTATATGAGATTAGTAACCTATCACTTTTACACACACTACTATCAATCTATAATCCCTCTAAATTGGAACTAAAAACACATCCTCGAGATTTTAAATATTTCTATCTTGAGAATGGACAGATATTTTCTGTCATTATTTCTAGTTCACTCTCTCTATAGCATGAATTGGGACTTCTTGAACTTTTTAGGGAGTATAAACAAAAATTGGGATGTATACTTACTAACATTCATGAAATTATCCCATCATTTTGTACAAATCATATATTATTAAATGATGAGGCTAAACTAGTGAGGCATGCACAACGACGACTGAACCCAAACCTCATAGATGTTGTCAAAATAGTGGTAACAAAATTATTGGCTACTAATTTAACCCATCTATGAAATCCAATGGGTTATTATTGTTTAAGTAGTTCCTAAAAAACTATTCTAATAGTAATAAAAATGAAAATAATGAATTCATTCCAACTCGTGTGTACAATATTTGGAATATCTATATAGAATATTTCCAACTATACCAACACACTAGGAAAGACCATTTTCTATTTCCATTCATTGACCAGATGCTAAGGAGGCTAGTAGGGGAATCCCACTATAGTTTCCTTGATGGGTATTCTGGATATTTTAAAATCCATATTACCACTGAGGATTAGGAAAATTTAACCTTCACTTGCACCTTTTTCACATTTTTCTACTGCAGTATTCCATTTGGTCTGTGCAATGCTTCGGGAACATTCCAATGATGCTTGGTTGGTATTTATTTAGGTTATCTGGAGAATTTAATGGAAGTTTTCATGGATGATTTCACTGTTTATAGATCATCCTTTGATGAATGTTTGAGTATCCATTTTTCTATCCTATATCACTGTATTGAAAATAATATCATAAAAAATTATTTTAAATCCCATTCCATGGTGAAATAAGGTATAGTGTTGGGACATTTCATTTCAAGGGATGGTATCCAAGTAGATAAATCAATAGTGGATGTCATTTCTTACCTACCATTCCCCATAAATGTTTGGGATGTGTGTTATTTCCTAGGTCATGCTATCTTTTATCATTGTTTCATTTGTGAATTTAGTAATATTGAAATCCCCCTCTCCAAATTTCTCAAAAAAGAAAAAGAATTTTTTTGGTAAATCATAATAGGATTATTTTAATAAATTAAAATTGAGTCTCATATCAACCCCGTTAATCCAACCACCTAAGTGGGATTTACCATTACAGCTCATGTGTGATGCCTCTAACTATGTAGTTGGGGTAGTCTTATCACAAACGGTCGACCAAGTTCCACATGACATTTCATATGCCTTGCGTACTTTGGACCCTGGCCATGAAAACAACACCATAACTAAAAAAATCCTTTCCATTTTTTTCCTTTGATAAATTTATGCCATACCTATTAGGGACCAAAGTCATTGTGTTTTCAGACCATGTACCCCTCCGATATCTCATTAAGAAACTGGAAGCCAAACCACATCTCATTCACTAGATGCTCCTCCTTTAGTAATTCAGTGTATAAATTATGGATAAAAAAGAAGATGACAATGTAGTGTCTGGCCATATCAGAAAGATCCTACCATCCTTGGACATTGAATAATCCCCCTATATTCCCACAAATGGAATGTTTCCAGATGAGAAACTGTACTAAGTGAGAGATTTCATTCCATGGTATACTAAAATTGTAAATTACTTGGTAGAATCTTTCATTCATGCTGATTTCAAAAAAACCAGTCCAAACATCTAAAACATGAGTCTATTTGGTTCATTTGAGATAACCTCTACCTTTTACACACATGTAGTGGTTAGGTCCTCAAGGGGTGTGTTCCCGATAATGAGTTTCAGTCTGTCCTTAGGTTCTTCCACACTCTTTCTTATTGGGCCCACTTTGGTACCTAATAGACTACTCAAAAGGTCCTTGATTCTAATCTCATTTGGTCAAAATTATTTTAGGATGTCTATGATTTCTGTAAATCTTGTCCTCAATTTTAAAGAATGGGGAATGTATCTAAAATAAATGAAATTCCAAAACTACCCTTTCTCTTCCATGTTTTTTTTGTTTTGTGAATTGACTTTATGGGACCATTCCCCAATTATTTTTTGAATATTTATATTCATCTAGAAGTTGATTGTGTTTAATAAATGGGTAGAAGCATGCATCATAAGGGCTGATGATTCTAAGACTATTGAGGAATTTCTGAGAACCCAAAATTTATATAGGTTTGGATTCCCACGGTTCATCATTAGTAACCAGGGTTCTCATTTCTGCAATAGAACTATACAATTTCTTTTTCATCAGTATGAGGTCTTGCATTGAGTGTTTACTGCATATCACCCATAGACCAATGGTAAAGAGGATGTGTCAAATAGAGAGGTAAAATAGATTCTTCAAAAAATGGTTCAACGCAATACAAAATATTGGAGTCTTAGAGTCGATGATTCATTATGGGCTTACCGTACTGTTTTCTAAACTCCCATTGGCATGTCACCATATCAGCTAGTGTTTGGAAAGATTTGTCACCTCCCTATTGATTTCGATCATCGGGCCTATTGGGCCATCAAGAAATGAAATTACAATCATTCTGGTGTCGGTTCTCAAAACATTTTTAGATTCTAGATCGGGAGGAAGTACATAGAGATTCATATGAAAACTTTGGGACTTACAAAGAGTGAACCAAGGCTTCCCATGACCATCTCATCATTTATTTTCAATTCCATATTTGGCAGAAGGTCCTCCTTTACATTTCAAGGATGAAGTTTCATCTAGGAAAGATTTTTTCCCACTAGTTTGTTCCATACACTATTACTAATGTTTATTCATTTCTTGTTGTTTAGGTTCAAATTGATGAAATCGAAAAAACCTTTACTATCAATGGGTAGCAGATTAAGCACTTACATGAAGCCCTTATAGAGTCCCAGATGGAGGAACTCCATATTCAAGAAGAAATCTATTAATGACACCAATAAGGTTGTATCCTTCCTTCCCACATTTTCTTTTACCACAGTGAGGATACTGCATACTCTAGTTGGGTGGGTATGGGTACATTCCTAAGTTAGTTTCTAATTTTCATCATATTTCTTCCTTTTCTCTTTTTATCTTTCTTAATGATATTTTTACTTTCCCTCTTTCCCCCCTGAATTTTGTCTTGGGATTTTACTTTTTGATGACCACTTTATCATGGAAAATGATGTACGTTTAATCATGCATGTTACTGAAAATTCATGAGGAATTTTTATCATGAAAAGTGATACTCATTTAATCATGAATGTTATTGAAAATTCCTGAGGAATTTTTGTATTTCATATTGTTTTAACATTAAAAAAAGACGAAGTGTGCATTTTAGAAAAACTTCAATACTATCGTGTGAATTTCTATTATTATTAGATTCTTTTGAAATTAGGTTCTTTTTCAGTGATATAAAGGGTTATATCATTTTGAACCCTTTGAGAAGAATGGTACCCTTTGTGTGAGTAGTTTAAGGGAAAATTATGTTACTGAAATTTCCCCCACACCATTTCATTGAAACATGAAGTGTGAAAATTTATTACTTAATAGAATGTAACTATAAGTTAGGTTAATTATTCTCTACTTTCCAAAATTATTTTTTTGTACATTTGTTCCTTATCCGATCTATTTTATTATTGTACCAGATTGACCTATTCATGTGTACCTATTATCTGACTATTGTACACCCTAAAAAACTAAAAAAGAAAAAAAAACAAATAATCATTTAGGGGAGTGATTAAATGTAAAATATATTGGGATATATAGGTTGGGAGATTATGGTTTTACTTTTGGGAATGATTAAGTGAGTGGGTATTGAAATTTTATTACAAAGGATGTGGGGAATGTTCGGTGGAAATGATCATATAAGTAGACAATTTTTAAAATAACTTATATTTTATTGATAGAACGTGGAAAGAATAGAATAGAATTTCTTTCACACACACATGGAGAATTAGTTACATGAATAACTTTTGAATTATTATATTTGACTGGTATCATGCATCTCTTGGAATTTCATTCTGATACAGTTTTTGTGACGTCTTTTTTCTATGACCACAGATAATAACTCCTCAGAGTGATTTTTGGTTTGATCAAATTTATATCAGGAATTAATTTTTAGTTGAATGTTAAATATTTATGCATATAGTAATATCTACATGTATATTTTTTTTAAATATGAATTTTCCTAGGAGTGAGAATGTAAAGGTGTGGGGGTGTGATCTCACCGTGATTCACTGATTCATTTCCACCCATATACCACTATGATAAACTAGTTTTGTATTGAAAATTAAAAAAAAAATTCACTTCATATTTTATTTAATAATTTTTTATTACTATTAAAAATATAAATGTTACTTGTTTTTATAATTTCATTGTGGTTGGAGGTGATTTGGAGGGCCTATGATGATGTTCAAGAAAAATGGGTCAAACTACAGAGGATCCAAGCACACCAGTGGACTCAATTGTACACTGATACTAAACCGTGCATCTGAATGAGATTATATTTTATGTTATGGTACAAAATTAATTGGAATAAAACTATTTGGAAGGAAACCAATAATAATTCATCCATATATTGTCCAATCCAGACTGATCTATATTAGACACTGAATCTGCATGAAGTCAAAAGTGGTGTGCTATGTCCTGCCGATATCATGAGCTTTAGCTGTAAAAATGGTGAGAAAGTTTTAGTAGAGATAGTATATAGGTGGGGATACATGTTTTTAATTTTGTTCAAAGCAATATATGACTATCTAGAGGTTGGAAACCATGGTCCAATGGGTTTCTTTAAATTAGAGGGCTCAAAACCAGCTTCAATTTTTCCAATAAAATGATGCCTCATGATCTCCATTTTCAAGTTCGAAATAGATAACAACATATGAAATTTTTTAGTTACATAGGAGTCCTCTCCTCATCCTATATGTTCATGAGGACCCTTTCCTCCTAGGGGGATCAAGGATGAAGGAGTTCCACCTAACTTTCCTTCTCCTCTCAATGTTAGGCTAAATGGTGGGTGTTAATTATGGGGGAGGTAAACATCTTATAAAGGGATTTATGTCACCTATGATACCACTGTTTTGATGTATTTTCAGAATTAAAACATTTCATTTAGAATTATCTTACTTGTGATTCATGTTTTAATGCTTTGTTTTATGGAATCAAATGGAATTATCTTTACTTTTAACCAATCGGTGTGAATTCATGAGTGCGTGAATTGTGTTGTTTTGATTGGATAGTACAATAATCCTTTTCATCTCCACTTATTTGAGATTTAAATTTCATTTGGATGTTATTATACTATGCATGATATCTGGACCATGGCTATACAATTCTTTTGTCAAGGTTTGGCTCAATGTGATTTGATATAAAAACTTGGAAAGTAATCAGGATTTTGATTAATTTCAATCAAAGACTTACATAAAACTATAATTAATCTCCAATAAATAAGAAATTTAAATGTGTGTAGTGAACTAAAAATGAACCCTCTTTCTCATACTTTTCAAAATCCACTTGGTTATTCAACTATTAAACCCTTTAAACTGTGTTATTTTCTTTAAATTATTTTCAAAACAACCCCATATTTTAGTAATTTTTATTAAAAATACACTCTCTAAACCTATCAACGCTCCTTTAGAGATAACCTAGTGTCTTCCCTAGACTATAAATACCCTTTAAATGCATAATAAATACTATTTTTCATGACAGTACATTCTGTGAGCCTTAGTGGATTTAGTACATCAACACATTGTCTTTGTATGCTCATTGGACATAGTCCAATGAGGGTGAACCAAGTAAAATTATTGTATCTTATTTATTCTTTCATATATATTCATACATTTATATAAGAATGGGAGAGAATAGTGTTTTTTGAATATGAAACAAGATCCTAATTAGAATTTTTTTAATATTTTATACCCAGATTCACA
This sequence comes from Viscum album, assembly GCA_963277665.1. Taxonomy (NCBI): domain Eukaryota; kingdom Viridiplantae; phylum Streptophyta; class Magnoliopsida; order Santalales; family Viscaceae; genus Viscum; species Viscum album. The sequence continues at coordinate 1,319,972,417 of OY728166.1, forward strand.
CCACCTCTTATGGTACTTAACCTAATTGATCTAAATATTTGTATCATAGATAAAGGATAATATCAATGTTTCTCTCTCAAGGGGTTTAATGTGGGTTTTAAATCAAAAAGAGATTCCATTCTTCAATGGGAACAATTTTCAGTTATGTAAGAATCAGATGAAACACTACTTTTGACCTTTATATAGGTTTTGAGTGCAGTGAAATCATGCGATCGGAGGTACCCAACTTTTATTTTTCCATGATTCATGAAAAATACGAGATCTACATGATGATAAACACCATAATCTATAAAATGGATCAAATATATCATACAAGTGTAATCCAACTAGAAACAAAGAGAGTAATAGATCACCACATATTGTTTTAAATTACATTAATTAGATAAATAATTAAATCAAATACATTATATATTATTTAATGAATCTGATGAAATATCTATGGTACACCATCATTACATTATATAACCCATGTGTATATTTCTTCTTGTGATGATCCACACATGTTCTAGGAATCTTCAGACATTGCTGAAGGAGTCTCTAGGTGCTAGCACGGAAGATCCTTGTGCTTGCATCGTTCGCCTTGATCGCCTCTAGAATCATTTCCAATACAATCTCCTTGATCTAGTGGAAGTGTATTGATCACCATTAATGCGATATTTGTTGGAGAAGGGAGACCTATAGGCTTGAGAGAATTCTACAAGATATTTGTGCAAAACCGAATTGGCTGATAAGAAAAATTACATAATTGGGTATTTATATAACTAATGTTAAAATAAAATAAATTCACATGTGCCCTTGATTATTTTATTTAATCTTAGAAAAACGCAATGTCAAATAATAATAATAATATTATTATTTATTTAAATTCACTTAACTTCAAATTATAATTAAATAGTGTTAATTAAATAATATTCAATATTCAATATTTCTACTAGATCATTAAACTCAGTCTTACATTTCTCTAGAATATTTTTTTGGGCCTTTAATAATGTCTATTTATTTATTAAATAAATATCACAAATTTATTCTCCAGTAAATAAATAAATATTATATACACTAAATAGAAAATAAATATTTATTAAATATTATGCTCACAATATATTCTATCAAATAACTAGTGAGGGACGAAATGTGATCAAGAATATGTGAATAATTATTAAACCATATGAAAGAATAAATTTACTCAACCTGTTAAATAATAATATATTATTTAACTAAGATTCTGGATACACTTAGTGTCTGATGATATAGGCCTCTTTCTCAGTGGAATTAGACAAATCAACCTAATGTCTAAGGTTATCATATAGCAACACACCAAGGCATCCATATAGAAATAATTAAATGCTACAATGACATGTCACCTCATATCGATGCTTACCTTGTAATATATTCCCTTTATCACAATCTCTCTAATCGAGGAGGTTGACTGCCAGTGCCATCAACCTATGCACTCGATATCTCTTTCTTTGAATTTATGGAAAATAGAACTTGCTAATAGAAAACCATGGCCATGGATTTATTTATGCTATATAATTTCCATAAAAGGTCCTGAGATATTAACTTCTGTTAATAAATAGAAGGGATAAATCCTTTATCACATTATTCATTAATGCAATATTACTCATGACACACCCAACATATCCTACCTCGTTGTGAACGTACATAATCATGGTTTTCATCAATACATCAATGAACGTGACACATAATAATAATTAATAATAATCCTAAAGTATACGGAACAATATGAACATTCGCAGATAGGAACATCAAATGAAACTTATAAATGTGGATTTCCTATGGGCATGTCTCATTCTCATAATATTCTACTTGATATTACCAAGGGCATACACCATGAGAAGGTGACTCAAAGTCCTATGTGTCTCCACCCTTGACATCCTATATCATTTTCCCCCTCAAATGATATCATCTGTATATAGAACATATATTCAAGAATAGTGTCATATGACATCCAAATTATCATCATAGTGGGGAAATACTATGACCTTTAAGTGTGATAGCTACTCTTAAAACAACATCTCATACAATGTCATGCAGAAGAACAATCATTATATGATAAGTAGTTTATTAATATTCAAAAAAATGAATAAATTTTATCCTAAAGTATATAGAATTTGGTTCTAGGGAACCAACTCAAAAAACATCCACTTTCAGTAGAACCAACTACAAACTACTTTCACTCCTCTAGATCCCACATGATACTCATGCTTTTGTTGAGATATCTCTTTTGGTAAGGGGCCCAAAATGTTTTCTGATATGGGTATTCTGATCACTGCAAATTCACCCATTTGATAAAAAATCCTCAAGAGGTGATACTTCTAGAGTATATACATTGTTTTTTGGTGTGACCTTGGCTCTTTTACAAGAGACACTTCTATAGTATTATCACTATACAATGTGATAGGGTCCTTACTGCCAGGTACCAAATCAATCACCTGGAAAAATTTATAAATCCAAATGGATTATTTGGATACACTATAAGTAGATATATACTTGGAATCTACTATATAATCAGCGACAAATAGCTTCTTATAACTCTTTCATGTCACAACTCCTCCATTGAGACAAAAAACATATCCTGATTACGACTTCAGATCAGTCAGATCTATCTGAAAACTAGCATCTGTATAACCCCTGATGACCAGATCCTCATCTCCCCAATAGACTAGGAAGATATTCTTATTTATTCTCATATACTTAATGATATCTTTAACTATAATCAAATTTCTTCCCGCTATATTTTCTTGAAATCTTCCTACCATGTTCAATGCATATGAAACACCATGTCTAGTAAATAACATGGAATAAATGATTGATCCTATCACAAAAGCATAAGGGATCTTAATCATTCTCTCTTTCTCATGTTGTGTCTGAGGACACATTTTATTAGAAAGATATAAACCATGTGACACTGGATCCAATCCCCTATTATATTGTTCAATAATAAATCCATTTATTATCTAGTCAATGTATGTACTTTTACTTAGTCTAAGAATTTTCTTGGATCTATCGCGAATGATCTTGATCCCTAGAATGTAGGCTACTTCACCTAAGTCTGTCATGGAGAAACACTTGTTTAACCTATCCTTAAATGATTGTATGAATAGTATGTCATTTAAAATACGTAATATTTCATAAACATACACTACTAGGATAATTAATTAATTCCTCGTAAACCTCTTGTAAACACATAACTCACATTTATTTTTAATCAAACCAAATTATTTTATTTATTCAAAAAATTGAATGTTTCATGAACTAGATGCTTACTTCAATCCATTAATGGATCTTTGAAACTTGATAAACCATTTGGAATCACCTGGAGTCACAAACCCTTTTATTTGTGTCATATAGACATCTTCATGAAGTTTTTGATTAAGTAAAAAAAATTACATCCATCTTCCAAATCTCATAGTCATGGTAAGCTGATATAGTAAGTATGATTCTAATGGATCTAAACATGGAAACTGGGGAAATGGTTTTGTCATAGTCAATTCCTTGATTCTATTTAAACCATTTATCCACTGGACTTGATTTATAGGTACTTAATTTAACTTCCATGTCCAGTTTCCTATTGAATACTAATTTTCATCCAAAAGGAAATACATCAACTAGCACATCAAACAGAACCCAAACTTGGTTCTAATACATGGAATCTATCTAAGAATTCATTTCTTCTTTCCATCTTGTATATTTTTATCTCTCTACTAGTATATAGGTTCATCATTGTCAACCAATAATTATTCACCATCCTTGGTGACCAAAAAAAAATCTCTATGGTTCCCTTACCTCTCTTATGCTCATACATAGTACTTTTTTTCATCAACTACTTCTTCTATGGGGAGTTTTGGAATAAATTCTTGTACCAACTCTTGTATATCTTGAGAATCAACTTCATTGAAGTCAATATTACACCCACTATCCTTTTTGAGGATGTTCCCCATATCAATAAAGATGGATTGTATGGGGACTATCACTTTATTATCTGTAGGGTTGTATAGGTAGTATCCTTTTGTTTCAATGGGATACCCTATAAAGATTCACATTGTGCCTCGAGGTGCTATTTTGTTTCTTTAGAAGGCCTTAAAAAATTCCCCACAACCCCATACATGTGTATATGATAAAATCTATTTCTTTCAACTCTATATCTCTAGAAGGGAATTCCATTTTCTACTTTATTTGGTACTCAATTTAATATGTATGCTGTATTTTGTAATGCATGTACCCAAAAGGATAATGGAAGATCTGTATGAATCATCATTGAACTTACCATGTCTAACATGGTATGGTTCCTAATTTTACTAACACTATTCCACTGTGGCGTTAAGGTGGAGTGAGTTGAGAGGGAATCCCAAACACCCATATAAATTCGATGAACTCTTGGTTAATATATTCCCCACCTCGATCTAATCGAAGCTTCTTTATCTTCTTACCAAGCTAATTTTCAACTTCACTCTTTAATTACATGAATTTCTCAAAGGACATGTACTTATACCTCATTAAGTAGAAATAACTATATATACTCAAGTCATCAGTAAAAGTTATTAATTAAGAATATCCACCTACATCTTCTACTTGAAATGGTCCACACACATCAATGTGTAGCAATCCTAGAAGCTCTGTGGAACTTTCATGCTGTCTAAGGAATGGTGGTTTGGTCATATTCCCTTGTAAAAAAGTATGAAATCTATCAATTAGTTTTAGCTCAGAAGAGTCTACATAACCATCTTGATAGAGCTTTGTTAAACACTTTTCGTTTACATGACCAAGACGATGATGCCAAAACTCGGTGTTATATGAATAGTGTGAACATGTTTTGTTATCAATTTCCAACACTTGGATTTCATAATTTAATAAATAAAGACCATTATTTAAATACGCCATACCGAAAAATATGTTGTCCTCATAAAAGAAACAACTATTATTTCTAAATTTTAAGATTAACCCATCTTTATCTAATCATGACACAAAAATTATGTTCTTGGTATCTGTAGGTATATAATAAAAAAATTTTAAAACAAAAATCATTCTTTTTGGCAATGAATAGTGGTAGTCACAAATGGATAGGGATCCAACCATTCTCCATTGGAATCTCTATGATCTACTATTCCTCTAGCAATATTTTGAAATCTACTTGGTTCCTGTATTTTCTACATAAAAAACATACTACCTCCTTTTCCTTTCCAGGCCTCTGGATCTTCTTATTCTTGGTATGATAGTGCTTGGAAGATTTAGACAATTTATAAATCTTGGTCCCCTTTTCCTTGTACTTAATTTTATTATTCCCTATAATGACTACAGGTTTTTCATGCCCCATGTCCGCATTCACTTGGATAATAATGGTCAAAAGTTCCAAAATACACTTCCCATTGTTTCTTATATTATAATTAATAATGAAACTGGAGAAGGTCTTAGGAAGTGATTAAAATATGAGATTTGTATGAAAATCATCTGGGAATTTAATACCTAAGATGTCAAGGCATTCAATGTAGCTGATAAGGTTGACTACATGAGGCCCGGCTGGCACAGATTGTCCAAGAATAGTTGTGAACAAAGCATTGGATATCTCATACCTCTTTGGTCTCTCCTTCTCTTGATAGAGATCCTGAAGGTGAGACATCATGATATAGGCATCCATATCATCATGTTGCTTCAAAAATATCAATGGATATGGATGATAGCTTGAAGAAATGAACATCTATAGCATCATTTATATGCTTCTAATTGAGAGATAGTTTTTCATCACTTGCCTCATTTCTATGGGAAACTGGTAAAGGTTCTTTCAACACATAAAATTTCCTTTCATGGAGAAGGATGACATGTAGGCTTATTTTCCACTCTTGAAATTTTTTTCTGGTGATAAATTTTTCCTTCTCAATTATGGATCATAATGTTGTTTTTGATTTCATTGTATTGTTTTTTCTACAAAATAAGATAAGTTGAATTTTAGTATTGTATCTGCTAACATTTTAAACAAATAAATGAATACTATATTTATTAGTCTCCAACTATTTTATTGAAACCCAATACCCCTCACTGTTGGATTCAGGATATCATATTTCTTGGATATTATAGTGGAAAGTATCTATATTCTCCTTCTCATTACCCAAACTTTTGTTGGTCAAGTAACTTAAATGGTTTTAGGTAAGAATTTTAAATGACAACTACATTAACTCCTAGTTCATTAATCTATTGAGTGGACTCCCCAACCCTGAAATCATTAATTTTTATTTCCTTAAACTTTTCTTCTTAGATAAACCAAGTACTTCTTTGTTAGTCAACCATTGATGTGAACCATGTTATATTAACCCAAAAACTCATGTTAGAATTCCCCAATAGTTGAAAGATCCCATATTTGGATGTTCAAGCACTTTGAAATATGGTTTGATTCTAAGCGAAGTAATAGAAGTCTATAATAGCCTAATATTTTATTTAGATATTCTATACTTTTATGAATAAATTTCCAATTATTATATTTATCACATGATTTTAAATATTAAGTGGGATTACTTATGTGATTAACCATGTATTACATAATATTTACACATAAGATGGTTTATTTTAGTTTTATATTGCATGATTGTTAATTTATTAATTATGTGATCGTGACAAGAAATACACAATGAAATAACAATCCAACTAACAAAAATAAAATAAAGGGTATGATGATGAGATTATACTAATGGTTAGTTAATCTAGAGATTGATAAACTAATCATTGACCTAGGGGGAACATATTGAACCAATTGATGTTTGTGTTTATAGCCTTCCACTAACCCATCTTTGTATCTCCTTGGATTGGTTTCACCTCAACTCTAAACATGAGCCACCTCTAATAACATGGGAGATCCATCCATTACATATACATATTATTCACATGCAGGTGAGGGGAAAACATGGTTTACATAAAAGAAACCATAGGAACACATTCCCAATATAATAATGTGGACAGAAGGCATACATGCCAATAATTTAATTTAATAATAAATTTTATGGAAGCAATAACATAAAAAAGGTTTGTTCTAGATCATGATCATCCACATGCATGATACAAATTAAGAATTTCATAAAACTAGAATTAAATTATTAATCCTTCTTATTTAAGATAAATCAAACTCAAATCAATTAATTATTATCTTTATTTAATTAATCCATTTATCTTAATCATTATCTAAATTTACTTGATATTTTAATCCATTATAATTTTAAATAAATTAAATAAATTCATTTACAATTAGCTTTGTACATAAGTGTACCTTGGAGGAAACACAATGAATACCCATCTGATTCTTCCAAACATGTATTATTTTTTTATACTGCTTTACTCTTGTGACATATGGAATACATGACTTATCACGTACATTCAAAGTGTGTACATCACAGATTATTAAACGAATTACATGATTTTTTAGTCACGAGTTGTGGTTAAATGAATGTAGAGTAATAAATTTTAATACAACTCATACATGATATGAAGATATGAAAATTATGCCGATATTGATTAAAATTTTAATATTTATGTATATTAAAACCAACAACATGGCGTGTCCTATCTTTACAACCACACACAAGTACATCTCTCATGGTTTAGATAGTAAAATAAATAAATTTTAAATATTCATAATTTGGTAAAAGTACATGGTGTGTATATCTGATCTACAAGGCGTGTACATCTCTCACCATCTATCTGAGGTATATGCCTTGGGACTCAGCATGTGAATCATACCTCTGAAAATTTTTAGTACACGACATGCCCAATGGGACACATTCCCTATTGACTATGCCTTACATGGTCACCAATTAGTTAGGTAGTGTATATAATACAGGGATTGTCTGTGACTCAAAGGGACTATACGACATGTACGTGGGCTACACGGAAAGTAGTCTGGATGACCGTGCACCATTAAATTTTAGTCAACACATAGTGAAATAAATGGTGTAATTAATGAAATAATCAATGAAAAATTTCCTATTTAGTTCTGAATAAAATATTCATGTGTTTAATGTTATCACACGAGGTGTAAATCTAGTTACATGTCTTGTAGTCTTGTGTTGTTTGACAAGAAACTATGGCACTTTTGAATTAGTTCATTGATTTTATTTTAATCATAAAATTAACCATTTCAAATAGATCTATGAGAAACTAATGAGGAAGAATAAGATCTCACAATTCAGAATAAAATAATGATTAAACTTGAATTGAAAAACTAAATTACAAATGCATAAATCACCAATTTTTTTTAAATAATTATAAACAATTATGTTCCCCCTCAAATACCACTTGTGGGTACCGAGAATATCAGAAGTGTGTAATGGGAATTGAAAAATTCTATTTCTCCACGATTGATCACCAATCCAAGATCTACACGATGATAAACACCATGATCTAAAGAATGGATCAATGAGATCAGAAAAGGGTAATCACACCACAACCAATGAGAGTAGATAAATAAATATTGTTTATAAGTAATTTAATTAAATAAATAATTACCTCTAAGGACTTGTTTTTTCATTGAAAAATAAAATAATAGATCTGTAGTGCACCGTCGTTTCATTGTAGAAACCAAGGATAGAATTTCTCTTGCGGTGATCCATACATGTTTCGTGAATCTTCTTACATCACCTAAGGAATCTGTAGATTCCATCATGGAAGATCTTGGTGCTTGCATCGTTTTCCTTGATCACCTAAAAAATCACTTCCAATTAATTCTCCTTGATCCGATGGAAGATGATCTCTTACCATTCTTGGGAGCGTTCTTGGAGGGAGCTCTCTTGGAATGAGAGGATTCTATAATATTGTTATGAAAAACCGAATTGGCAGATAAAAAAGGTCATAATTGGGTATTTAAATTGCTAGGGATAAAATAAAATAATTGCAAAAGTGCCCTTGATTAATAGATTTAATCCCTGTAAAACCCCATGTCAAATAATAATAGTAATAATATTATTTATTGAGACATGCATAAATTTTTAATTATAATTAAATATTATTTAATTAAATGATATTAAATATTAAATATTTCCCATCAGATCATTAAATTCGGCCCACAATTCCTTCAAAATATTTATCAGGCCTTGAATAATGTATACATAATTATTAAATAAATATCACTACATTATTCAATAATAAATAAATAAATATTATATTGGAAAAATAGAAAATAAATATTTATAAAATATTCCCTTAAAAATATATTCTCTCGAATAACTAGTGATGGAATAAATGTGATCAAGCATACATGAATAATTATTAACCCACATGCGGGAATAATATTTATTCAACCTGTTAAATAATAATATATTATTTAATTGAAATTTTGGATACACTTACTATGTGACCCACTATAATGATTTCTCAGTTGCATTAGGCATAGTAGCCTAAATTCCAAGGTTATAATTTAGAAACTTGCCAAGGAAACCATAGAGAAATAAGTTAATGTCTTAATGAAATTCCACCTAATACGGTTTCTTACTATGAAATATAATACCTTTATCACAATATATCTAATCGAGAAGGTTTCATGCTAGTTCCATCAACCTGTGCTCTCGATATCTCCTTCTTTGAATTTATAGAAAATAGAAATTTCTTATAGAACACCATGGCTGTGAATTTCTTTAGGATATATCATTTCCATAAAAGGGTCTGAGATGTTAACTTCTATTAATCAATATGAGGGATAAATAGTTTATCACATTATTCATTAAGGAAATATTACTCGTGACACACCCAGCATATCCTAGCTCTCTGCAAACATCTGTCATTATGGTTTTAATGAATAAATCAAATCTCAAAACTCATAATACCCATTAATAATAATCTTAATGACTATAGACAAATACATTTTTTCATATATAGGAACATCAAATGACACTTATAAATGTGGATTTCATATTGGTAGGTCTTATTCTCATAATATCCTACTAGATATTACCAAGGGCATACATCATGAGAAGGTTCCTCAAAGTCTTATGAATCTCCAACCTTAATATCATATATCATTTGTGTATCTAAAATGATAATATCTGGATATAGAATATATATTTAAGAACAATGTCGTAGCACTTTCAGGTTCTTATCATAGCGGGGAACAACTATGACCTTTTAATGTGAAAACTACTCTTAGGACATTATAATGCAGAAGAACAATAATTATGTGACATATACTTTATTAATATTCAAAATAATAAATAAAAATTTATCATAAAGTTCATAGAAGTTGGGTCCAGGGAACCAACTCCAACACTTTAGGAACAGATGACTTTACAGTAGAGATTCATGGAATTTCGGCCACTCTAGATAATGGTACTTTACCAGAAGCTTACCGAAGCGAGTTGGATGCTGACACTAAAGAAATCAATGATTTATGGGGATCCCTATAAATGTTTTATATATAAAGGTGATGTTGTGTAAGTCATCACATGTTATGTGGTAAATGTTGCTAAATCTTTATTGGGGAGACTCGAAATTCATAAAAGCAATGTTGTAGGTTCTATTGAAAAAGAATGAGGATCATGGATTGCACACTAATGAGTTTTTTGATTCATTTTTTTGTCTTGGTGAATTTTTTCATAGAAGACATGCATGGACTAAAAGAAATTATTAATTATATAAATATTTTCTAGCACATCTTTAGAATACTTCCACCTCGGTTCTGTCTGAATGTTTTCGTATTGCAAGATAAAGATCCAAAGAATATTGTATTAGATAGATTACATATTAATTTTGTTGCATACAAAATGATAAAAGAATATGATGAGTCTATGGAAAGATGGAAGTATAAATAAGTGGAATTCAACACCATAAGTAGGTTCACTATTGAAGATGGGTAGGATGAAAAAGCGGAAAATGAAGTCAATTCATCCCTTTTATAAAATTTACAAATAAGAAAAGTTATGTTCAAAGGGGAAATCCCATTTTCCTAATTTTGACGTGGAAAGGTTTGAAGTCTTTTTGCAAGGTTCCCCAACAATTTTCAAGATGATTATGAGGATGAAGTTGAAATTACCGTGAAGTAGTCTTCAGCCTATGTGAAATGTGAGAAATATTTTAAGATAAATATTTTCAAAAAAATAATATACTTCCAATATAAGATGACAGTTCATATTAATATGAGGAAGAATAGTTAGAGGAATAAATGGACAGTGAAGAAAATTATATGGTCTCAATGGTCAGAAATTCATAAAAAAAGGAATAAAAAAATTATGGTGAAGGATAAGTCAAAGGAATTTTCAGCCTTCACATTGAATTAAAAGATTCACATGATGAGATAGATATTTGGAGATCTAGAATCAAGAATGTAAACAAGGTTGTTCATGATGAAAAACCCTTTATGCAAGATTAGGATGAAGTGAAGTCTAAGCATATGGATGAAATTGAAAAGCATAAGTCTTAAATGCCAGTGAACTCAGATAGGATCGGGGAGTATAGAATCAAAGTTGAAGAACATAAAAGGGTGATCGATGGTTTGAATAATTCAGTGAATGACCAAGACAAACTCATTGAGAATATTGTGGAGGTGGTTGTTATCCTATGAAGGAAATTGAGAGATTCATAGAAACTGTTTACACTAGAAAACCAGGTCAGAAAGGTAGAAGAAAATGGAAAATTAGATTTCAAATATCATAGAAAATAAACAAAGGAATGTAAGAAGAAGAAAATGATAGATCCTAATGCTATATCTAGTATGGGGCTTGATCAAAAATAGAAACTAATAATGGTTGAAGTTAGACCACAAGCACCCACTCCATGATTAAAGTTTGGTTTGGGTATGAATCTGAACTAGAAGATTCATATAACCCAAAGGAAAACCATTAGTGTAATAGAGACACAAAATAATGACCCCTGAATTAGATGTTATTATTGTGGTAAGATGGGACACTTGAAAAATCTGTGTTCCATATCCAAGAGGCACCAAAGGAAACAAGAAAAAAAGAGGAATCCATATAGTGCTCAATATTCTAAGATATCATTTTATGGTCACTATTTTATGTGTGGAGGATCCAAACATATGGTATGATATTTCTCATAAAAAATGTAGAGAAATTTGATGAATTAAATTGAATGTGTTCATAAGAAGCAGCTCAATGTATCATCAAATGAGCTAAAAACTGATTTGAAACTTATAAAGATAAATATGGTCCATTATATTCCAAGGATGATAAATATTATCAATACATACTGAGTATTGTAAGAGTTGGTGTCCTAGAATCAACTGGTTGTACTATAATTACATGGATATTTAATGTATTTAAATATTAAACATCTTATGACATATTGTTCACTATTCTGCATGACTATGATGTAATAATGTCCTAGAGTATTTTTTGCATAGAAAAGGTCATGGAAGTTCCCCACTATGATGAGAAACTTGAAATCGTATAACTATTTTCATAATTATAGTTCTACAGTTGGATGACATACTATGAAGGGACACGTAGCATGAAGACCGTCAGGTGCGAGTACTCGTATGAAGATGAGACTTCCTCTCACGAACTTCTCACTTGGTAATGTCTAAATAAGAGATTATGAGAAAGGACCCACCAGTAGGAATTCCCCATGTTTTGGTATCATAAAATATTTCTAGTTGTGATCATGTGTAATGATCCTTTGACATTAATATTATCATTAATACAAATCATGACTCGCTCACTTTGATTTACTGAAAAAAACTATCATGCAGACAGTTGGCAGGATGTAGGGTACATTTATTGCATCACGAGTGACATGATATTACTCAATAAGTCGAGGAAGGATTTTTCCTTTCTATTTATAGAAGTTGGTATCTCAGCCCATTGATTGAAATAGAACCGTCTTGTGAAATTCCATGGACATGGTATAACGATGAGTTCATTTCAGGTAGTCAAAGAATAACATATCAAGAATAAAGTTTGATGACACTATCATGAAACCTACTTGATGAGAAATTGAGACAAATGGATTATATTATACAGTGAGAATTCGTATGTGGATGTCATTGTTGTGCCATTATGTTCTTTCTCTTGGGTTCCTTGACCAGTTGCTATATAGTACACTTGGACTTTAAGAAATCACACCTAATGCTATTGAGGAAGTATCCTAGAGGGTCACACACTAAGTGTTTTTGGTGGTCTTGGTTAAATTCTATTTGAATTTAATTAATGAAACAAATATAATTATCAAGACTGTGGAATAATTTTATTTATGTTAAGATGATTACATAAATAAAATTAAATTTATTTATTTATTTTATTGAACATTTAATAAATATTTACTTACTAGTTTGTAAATAAAATATTTATTTAAGAAAATAATTTATTTATTTATTTGGGTGTTCAATAAATGGAAGTGGTGTTTAAGCGGACCAAGGCTGGTCTGATAGTAAAATAATTATTTTCAAGATGGTAAATAATTATTAGTTGGAACAACTTAAAATAATAATGATGCTACTATTATTTTATGAAGTGTAATTTTATTCATAATTCCATTTTGTGCAAGTTGGTGCACCATAAATAATGATGCGATATTATTATTATGATCATGGGTTTTCTCTAAGTTCATGAATGTATTTAATTGTTGTTATGCAATTAAATATTGTAACAGAAGTTCCATGCATATAAACAGACAAGTGCGTCTATTGTGCCATAGAGAACACACCTCACACTTTGTGAATTGAGAATTGTAGAGTTAAACAACGTAGTTTATAATTATTTAAATATTCCGTTGATGATTTAAGTATTTAATAATTTAGTTGTTTCAATTCAAGTTAATAATTTTGAAAATATGAATCTCGAGATATGTTCCTCCTCTTTGGTTTCTCGTTCACCTTACATAAATGATATTTTATTTTAATTTTGATTAAAATAAAATAGTGGATCTCATCCTGAGGTTTCAAAGCCTTCTGGCTGTAAAGCACCAGAACAGACAACGTGTATTTGGTAGTACTTGTTGTTTAGTCAAAATTCAATGCATCAGATCGGTTCCCCAAACCAAGCCATATGTTGGAGTCTTTATATGTCTTAAATGACTCTGTGTGTTGACCAAGAATAGGCGAAAAATGGTTTCTGGATTACACATCGTGTATTACACTAGACGCGAAATGTAGTCCCTTTAGGTTAGGTTTGGATCGTGTACCGCATACATGGCTTGCCCAGATGGAAACCATGTAACGTTAATACTACACAACGTGTGTCCCACTGAACACGTCGTGTACTACGATGATTTCCAAAGTACATCTACATGCCATGTCCCCGAACATGTACTTCAGATGGACGGTGGAAGGTTATACACACCGTGTAGTCAGAACTACACACCATGTACTCATCAAAATTATGCATATCTATTAAAATTTATTATTATATTACACAAAACCTTGAGAATTTTACTATAGTGTGGGATTAAAGATAAGGAAAAACACGTGATATGCGATATATATATATACGTATTTAATTTAGCATCTATGTAATATTCATTTCTACTCATTGGGTATTTATGAATAAGAATTCAACAGGTTTCCTCGAAAGTACAAGTTACGTACAAAGATAATTTTAAATTAGTTTATTTGTTTAAAATTATGATGGATTAGAATCTCATGGAAATTTAGAAAAGGGTTTAAGAAAAAATTATTGATTAACTAAAGATGATAATTAATTGATTTGAGCATGATTTATCATAAATAAGAACGATTAAAGAATTGAATGCTAGTTTTATTTATGCATAAATATTGTTTCTTGTATGGAAGATCATGATATAGACCAAGACCTTCATATGTGGACGGTTACATTTAATTTATTTATTTAAATTAAATTTGTTGGCCTGCAAGCCATCTCATCATTAATATGTAGGGCATGTGTGCCCAAGGTTTCTTTTATTTAAAAACCCTTTTTTACCCCTCACCTATATGTGAGTTTAAAAAAAGTCATATTTAATGGATGGAAATCCCAAGCTAGTGGAGGCGGTTTAAGCTAGAGCTGAGATGAAACCAATTCCAGGGGATACAGAGGTGGACATGTGGAAAGATGTAAACATGAACCCAAAAGGTTCAATATTTTTATCCCCCAGTTCAGAGTTAGTTTTTCAACCTCTAGATAAACTTACCATTAAAAAATATCATGATCATTCCCTTTATTTTATTTATATCAGTTTCATGGTTTATCATTATGGATGTGTTGTCATGATCACATAATTAATGAATTAAAAAAGCATTCAATATGGAACTAAAATAAACTAGATTTATGAATAAATATTATCAAGATGTGGTTAATCACTGAATTAAGTTCCACTTAATATTAACAAGCATGTAATAATGATAATAATCAATTCATGCATAAGAGATGAAAATCCCATAAAGAAAATATTAAGTTAGATGAATCCTTATGTTACTTGATTAAGGGAAAATGAATAAAAATATGTGTTTGACCAACCCTTGTTAGGACACTTAATTTTATAAAAGAATCCCTTATGAAAGGATTCGAGTTGACTTAAACGTATTACATCAAGAGGAGTATCCCTTTCTAGACATGGTGTAATATTGGAGGCAAGAGTTATGGAAATCCAAAAGTCCTGATTTCAGGATTGGGGAGTCCACTCACCAGATCAAGGAGCCACAAACCCATGGTGGGCGAAGGCCTACTTACCTAAACACCTTCTAATAGCTTGACCAACCCTTGTTGGGGTTATGTGAAGGGGAATATGGATCCTTTCCTCTAGAATGTCCTAGAAACTGGACATTCCATGTTCAATGGTGCTGTCCATTGGGACTTGATAAAATAGTGGGAGACTTAATAAAAACATATTATTTCTCATAAAATGTAATCAAGAAAGTACTAATGATCTTCTCTTATAATTGTAGAATAAAAAATGATAATATCATCAACCACACTATCCCTACGATCTATTCTGGATAAAGACAACATCCTCACTGGTAGTAACTTTCAAGAATGCTTTAGACTCATTTGGGTTATCCTATGCCTTGAATGGAAGTCTTATGTGTTGGAGTCAGTATTAACTGATCTGCTTTCCAAAGAGGTGAGTCATAAGGATTTTCTAGTCTATGAGAAACATATGAATGACGCAGTCAACGTTCAATGTTTGATGCTATCATAAACTTCTAGTGATCTCATGATGTCTCATGAAAACATGGATTCTTATAAAATAATCAAGTACCTCCATGGTCCTTACCTGGAGAGAGAAAGATAGGAAAGGTTTGAGATCTCTAAGGCACTCTATCAGAGTAAGATTGGAGAAGGTTCCCCAGCTGGGCCTCATGTAGTCAATCTCATTGGATACATTGAGTGCCTGGAGGTTATAGGGTTTAAAATCCCCGAAGAACTGGGAAATGATCTTATTCTCACATCACTCCCTCAGAGATTCTCTAACTTTTTTGTCAATTTCAATATGAACAACGTTGAAAAATCTCTATATGATATTCTTATCCTCATTCTCCAAGTAGAAAAAATATATGAAGCGTGAAAAGAAATCTGTCCTTATAGTGAATAAGTGTAAAGGGAAGATGAAGAGATTTAGTCCAAAATCTTCTTCACCGCCTTCCGAGAAAAGGAAGATCAAATGGGAGGCAAAGGAACAAGAGGATGTTTGTTTCAAATGTGGCAATAAGGGCCACTAGAAGATGAACTGCACCCAGCCTAAGAAGTAAGGGGAAGATTCAAGTGCATTTGTTATCAAATGAAATATATATGTTTCTACACATAGGGTATTAGATACAGCTTGTGGTGCTCACATATGTATCCAAATACAGGAACCAATTAGATTCAAGAAGATTGACCAAGGGGAGGTAGATCTACGAGCCGCTAATGGTGACATACTTTTTGTTGTAGTTGTTAGGGACTACCACCTCACATCTCCAACTGGGACGATCATGGTCTTAAAGGATTGTTTTTATGTGTCTTCTGTTACTAAAAACATTATTTTTGTATCCATATTAGATAAAGAAAGATTTTTTTTTCATGTTTGGAAATGAATTATGCTTATTTTACAAATATAGAATTTGTTTTGGTAGGGAACATTTATATAACAGTATTTACATGTTGGATTACACAAACCAAGTAATGGAAATTGATAACAAATATAATTCACATGAATCATACCACACCTAACTTTGGCATCACTGACTTGGTCATTTAAACAATAAATTCTTGACAAAGTTACATTAAGAAGGATATTTAGATTCTTTCGAACTAAAACCACTTGGTGTATGTGAGGCATGTTTACATGGAAAAATGACCAAATCCCCAGTTTTTGGGAAAGGTTAAGGGGATAAAGAACTTCTTGAATTGGTTCATACAGATGTATGTGGACGATTTCCAGTTGAAGTAAGGGGAGGGTACTCATATATCATAACTTTTACTGATGATTTTAGTAGATATGTATATATATAATTAATGAGGTATAAGTCAAATTCTTTTGATAAGTTCAAAGAATACAAGAATGAAGTTGAAAACCATCTGGGTAAGAAGATTAAGAAACTCCACCCAAACTGAGGTAGAGAATATCTTAATCAAGACTTCATTGATTACTTACAAGAGTTTAGGATCTTAACCCAACTCACTCCTCCATACACGCCCTAGTGGAATAGTGTGAGTGAAAGGAGGAACCACACCCTATGGACATGGTGAGATCAATGATGAGTCATGCAAGTCTTCCATTATCCTTTTGGGTACATGCGTTACAAAAATTGGAACACATACTAAACCATGTACCTACTAAATCAATAGATGGTATTTCATAAGAGTTATGGAGTGGAAGAAAATCCATGTTATAGAATTTACATTTGTGGGGTAGTGAAGAGTTTGTTAAGGCCTCTTCAGGTAACAAAATTTCACCCCATGTCACAAAGTGTACCTTTATAGGATACCCCAAGGAAACGAGGGGATATTACCTATAAAACCCCTCAGAAAAAAAGGTTATATTGGAAAGGCATTCCATATTCCTTGAGAGAGAGCACATCTCAAAAAGGGATAGTGGGAGTGAGATAGACATCGATGAAGTCGAGGCTCAAGGTATACAAGAGTTGGTATAAGAACATATTCCACAAAGCCCTATGGTTGAATAATATATTCCTAATATACAAGTACTATGTAGGAGTACAAGAGAGGTTAGAGAATCAGAATAGTACAATTTTCTAGCTTTCAAGGATGGTAACTCATTATTAGTTGATAATAATGATCCTCTAACCTATAAGGAATCATTAAGTTTCAGAGATGTTTCCAAGTTGCAAGAAGCCATGAATTCTAAAATGGATTCCATGTACCAAAACCATTTATAGATTTTGGTAGATACTCTAGTTGATGTAAATCCTATTGGTTTAAAATGGGTATTCAAGAAGAAACTGGACATGGAAGGACAAGTCAGTACTTATAAGGCATGAATGGTTGAAAAAGGGTTTAAATATCATCAAGGAATTGACAACGATGAAACGTTTTCACCAGCTGCAATGCAGAAATCCATCGAAATTATACTTTCTATTGTAGCATACCATGACTATGAGATTTGGAAAGTGGATGACAAAATATCGTTCCTTAACAAGAACCTTTAGAGGTTTTCTACGTGACACAACTTGAAGGGTTTGTGACTCCAAATGATTCTAAGGTATGCAAGTTGTAGAAATCCATTTATGGATTAAAGAAAGCATCCAGGTCATGGAACATTCATTTTGATAAAGCCATAACAGAATTTGGTTTTATCAAGAATCAATGTGAGCCTTGTGTCTACAAACGGCATAGTAGGAGTGTAGTCGTTTTCATCATAGTATATGTTGATGACATATTACTCATTGGAAATGAGATACCATTCTTACAGTTTATTGAGCATGGTTGAATCAATGATTCTTCATGAAGGACTTGGGTGAGGCAACGTATATTCTTGGGATCAAGATCCATCGTGATAGATCTAAGATATTTTTGGGCTTAAGTCAAAGTACATACATTGATAAGATATTGAAGAGATTCGGTATAGAAAAATCCAAGAGGGGATTGTTTCCAACGTCACATGGCATTCATCTTTCAAAGAAAATGTGTCCTCAGAAACATGAGTAAAGAATGATAATTGAAAAGACTCCATACGCATCGGCGATTAGTTCAGTCATGTATGCCATGATATATACTATTATGGATTTTTTCCTATGCATTATGTGTGGTAGGAAGATGTCATACTGACCCAGGTGACCACCATTGGATGGAAATAAACACTATCCAAAAGTATTTGAGTTGCACTAAGGATATGTTCCTGGTTTATGAAGGAGATTAGAATCTAGTTATCAGAGGATATTCAGATACTATTTTCCAAACTGATCAAGATTACATGAAGTCACAAACAGGATACATCTTCACTTTAAATAGAGGTGTAGTGAGCTGGAAGATCTCAAAGTAGAGTGTGGTTGTAGATTCTAAAACAGAGTCTGAGTATATCGTAGCTTCTAAGGCTGCTAAAGAAGCAGTTTGGAAGTGAAGATTCATCCATGATATGGATGTGATACTTATAAGTAAATATCTAATCACACTGTACTATGATAATACTACAGTGGTGTCTCTCGTGAAAGATCCAAGGTGACATCAGTGGACGAAGAACATACTTCGGAAGTTTCATCTCTTGTGGGATTTTTCTTAGAGAGGTTAAGTTATAGTGACCATTATTTCCATGGAAGACAACGTGTCAGACCCCTTGACTAAAGACTTGACTTAGCAGAAACATGATCACCATGTGAGGTCTAGCGGATTGGATGTCGTAGGCAGTTTGCTCCCGTCTAAGTGGGAGTTTGTAAGATTTGGTGTCCTAGAACCAATTGGTTGTACTTTGATTACATGGGTATTTAATGTAATTAAATATTAAACATCTTATTAGATATTTTTCATTGTTCTTCATGACTATGATGTAATAATGTCCTAGAGTATTTGTTTCATTGATAAGGTCATGGAAGTTCCCCTTTTTGATGAGAACATTGAAATGATATAACAATATTCTTAAATATAGTTCTACGATTGGATGAAATAATATGAAGGGACACATAGAATATAGAACATCAGGTGTGAGTACTCGTAAGCAGATGAGACTTTCTCTTAAAAATTTCTCACTTGGTAATCTCCAAGACAAGATATTATGAGAATATACCCGCCAGTAGAAATTCTTCATGTTTTGGTGTCATCGGATATTTATATATCCGAGAATGTGTAATGATCCTTTGACTTTAATATTATCATTAATACATGTCACAACTCGCACACTTTGATTTACTGACGAAAACATCACGTAAATAGTCAGCAGGAAGTTGGGTATGTTGGGTGCTTCACGAGTGACATGATATTAGTGAATAAGTTAATGAAGGATTTGTCACTTCCATTTATGGAAGATTATATCTCATCCCTTTGATTGAAATAGAACCATTGTGTGAAATTCCATGGCCATGGTGTAACAAAGAGTTTATTTCAAGTATTCAAAGAACACCGTATTAAGAATAAATATTGATGACACTATCATGAAACCAGCTTGATGAGATGTTGAGACAAAGGGATTATATTACACAGTGAACATTCGTAAGTGGATGTCATTTTTTCGACTTTACATTCTTTATCTTTGGTTTCTTGACCCATTGCTAGACAACACTCTCGGACTTTAGGCAAGCCCTCCTAATGTCAATGAAAAAATAATCCAAGAGGGTCACACGCTAAGTGTTTTTGGTGGCCTCGGTTAAATTTGATTTGAATTTAATTAATGAAATAAATATTATTCTCCAGACCATGGAATAATTTTATTCAATTTATGATGATCATAAAAATTAAATAAAATATATTTATTTATTTTATTGAACATTTAATAAATATTTATTTACTAGTTTGTAAATAAAATATTTATTTAAGAGAATGAATAATTTATTTATTTATTCGGGTGTTCAATAAATGGAAGTGGATTTAAAGAAGACCAAGGCTGGTCTGATGGTAAAATAATTATTTGCAAGATAGTAAATAATTATTAGTTGTCACAAGATAAAATAATAATGATGCTGCTATTATTTTGTGATGCAGAATTTTATTCATAATTTTATTTTGTACAAGTTAGTGCACCATAAATATTATCGTGATATTATTATTATGTGCATTGCTTTTCTCTAAGTTCATGAATGTATTTAATTTCTATGATGTAATTAAATATTGTAACAAAATTTCCATGCATATAAATAGACAAGTATGCCTATTGTGCCATAGCGAACACACCACACTCTTGGTGAATTGAGAATTTTTAAACTAAACAATTTCTCTCTCAAATCCTCTTCCTACCCCTATTAATAACGAGAGATTTTCTTCAAGTTCGAATAACAAGCAATCAATAACAACCGACACAAGCCACTCGTGTCACTGTGCTAGCACTCGGAGAACGAGTGGTGTCGATCAGAGGCCATCGGAGCACGTGTGGATCACCGCTAGAGGGATTTTAGTTTGAATCCTCACAAGTGCGATGAGATAATTCGGAAGGGTCATTCCAAATGATAAATATCATAAATGAAGAAAATACTGAATATCCATGTATTCTTTTCTATATGAAATTAATTACATTAATTATAAAAATGATGTGCAAGATCCTATCTAAAGGTTTTAGAACTCTTCCTTATTTGTCTAAATATTTGATTATATTCCATGGAGACTAGAGTTCATCATCATATTGATCCCAAAATAATCATTGATCATGGTAAAAATTAAAGTTGGGTTCCGGCCCAATTGGGCTTCCACTCCACCCGAAACCTTTAGGTATGGAGTCAAAGCTATTGATCTGAAATAAAAGTGATGAATATGAAGTGGTTGTATAGATTTCTTTTAAACCATCAGATCACACTAGAATATGGATCATTAATAGTGGATGCACCTTCTATATGATAAGAAATAAGGAACTAGTGATAGGAGTTAGATATGAGGTGGTATGTATTGTATGATATGGTAATGATGAAGGCTTGAAAATTACTGTCTTGGGAAAAGAAAATTTTGGGGGAAATGACATAAGACATGCCCATGTATTGTTTATTGAAGGTCTCATTCAAAAAAGAATAAGTTTAAGTCAACTTTGTGACTTGGGACACTCCAGAAGCTTTTCAAAGAAATTATGTATCATTTAGGAAAAATATGGTGCAATTATTTTGTAGGGAAATCGTATGAAGGATAGTATCTACCCTGTAAGTGGAGAAGAATATATGTGGTCTTTTTCAAGGAAGATAAAAAACGTTATGGCCTAAAATCCTTGGTCATTTGAGCCAACCTTTTTTGGAAGATTTTGTTAAATGTGATGCTACTCAAGACTACCCCAGGTTATTATGTGATCATACGCATACATGTGATGCTTGTCAATAAGGGAAGACTAAAGACATATAAGGAAAAAGTGAAAAGTTTGAAAAACATGCTTGAGTTAAGGCATATTAATGTGTGAAGAACCATTTATCTAAGGGATATTGATGGGATGAGATATTATGTTCTTAGAATTTATTATTTTAAAATAATGGAATGAGTTTTAGTAATCACCCACAAGTTTGAGGTGTTCAGTTTCATAACAAGTTATTAAATGGAATTTGACAAGATTCTAGGTCAAAAATATAGAATATATGAATAAATAATGGAACATAGGTCACAAATATACAAGTGAAAGATTATCTCAAGAAGAATATGAGAAGGCACCATGTTTATGTAGTAAGAGTTCCACAAAAAATGGAGTAGTCGAGAGAATAAATTGAATTATCAACTATATGGATAGAACAATGATCATTAGGAATGGCCTTCTAGAGAAGTTTTGGAATGAATCACTGAAAAATTCAATCTACACATCAAATATATCATTTTTATGTCCAAAATCAGAGAAGACTCCACATGTGCTATGGTAGGGAAATAATCCAGCATTTGAGTGATTTTGAGTTTTTAGATGTAAGTGTTTTATTCTCAATAAGAATAAAAACATGAAGTTTTAATCCCATGGATATGAAGGCATATTTATTGCTGACTTAAGAAAAAGAAAAGAGTATAAATATTTTAATAATATTCTGGTAAATGTAGTTCAAAGAAAGTATGTAACTATAGTAGAGAATGAGTAGAATCTTCAACAAATACATGATCAGTTTCAGGAGGATAGTGATGAAGAAATAAGAAGCTTAGGGGAAGTTATAGTTCTAGGGTATGATTTAGAATAAGATTCAGATAATGCAAAGGATGAACATAAACTAGTAAGTGCATGAAAACCAAAGAGTCGATCTTAAATTGATAGATTGAACATCATTGATGAGCAGGTAGAGCCTGTTCAAACATGAAGAATGAAGTCTATATAGAAAGAATCATTCTGATATTAGGTGGAGTCTAAATGCTTTGATAAAGAAGTTTGGGAGGAGAATTGGGTTCTTGATATGAATTAAGAGATATACCAAATTGAGAAGAGAACATGAGAGACTGTTTCGTGAATAAAAAATAATAATTTCATTGGGAATACATGGATCTTTTTCAATAAGATGAATGAATATGGCAGATTGATTTGAAAAAAATAATGATTAGTTTGAAAAGGGTACTTTTAAATATAGGGTATTGATGTTGATGAAACATTTTCACCCTTTGCGAGTCTAGAGACAATTATATTATTCTTGGCCATAATAGTGAAAAGAAGGCTCAAGGTTTTCTTGATGGAAGTCAATTTAGAAATTATGAATGGGGTTCTAGGAGAATATGTTTATATTGATAAACCAGATGGTTTTTCATTTATGGAGTTGAGAATAGAGTTTTTCGGCTAAGGAAGGTACTATATGGGCATAAACATGCGTCAAGATCATGGTATTTAAGACTTCATCAGATTCTGAAGAAACTTGGATTTCAATGTGGTGGAGTTTAATACAATCTACATGTCAAAAATAAATTAAATCCAAGGATTATGGTGCATTTGTATGTAAATAATATAATATTTGGTAGATTAAATGAAGCACAATGTAAAAATTTCATAGAATTCATGAAAAGTGAATTCAAAATTTCAATGATTGGTGACCTGAAATTCTTCCACAATTTTCATGTGACTTAAGGAAGGAATGGAACATTTATTTCTCAATAAAAATATTCTAATGAGGTTTTTATAAGATTTATAATGGATAATTTCAAGGATATGATGACTCCAATTAATACTCGGGTGAAACTATCATGATATGATAAAGGATAAGCGGTTAATGTCACATAATTCATGTGGATATTGGAATCCTATTTTACTTAACAATGACATGAACATATATTGTTTTCCCCCATGCTAAGAAGAACATTATCAATGTGATACCAAAGAAGGAAACTTACTTGAAGGAAAAAATAATACTTTGTTATATTGATTTTTTTTGTACAATGAAAAATTTAAGAAAGAGTTATTGGGATATTAATTTGAATATTGGGCCAGATTAGAAGATGATATAAAAACACCATTAGGTGGTGCATTATATCTGGGAAGTTTTTTGTATTTCTTAGCTAAGAAAGAAACTTTATTTATATTTGTTGAGTACTTTAGAAGCTGAATATATTGCGACTACTCAAACTTGCATGTGATTTTTGTGGATGAAAGAGCAATATAATGATATGGGATTTCAAGTGAAGTCTCTGATCAGAATCCAATTTGAAAATTTAGGTGCTATAAATATAAGAAGAAATACAGTCCATCACTTTGGGATAAATTTTTTTTTAATCAAGTATTATTTTATCAAGAAAAAATTGGATCAAGGGATTATAAAGTTTGATTAGGTGCCTACAGAACTAAAAGTTGTGAATATTCTAACAATTTCCTTCCCCAAAGAATCATTTTAAAGTCATGGACTATATCTTAGAGTTCATTTGAATACATTCACGTAAAAAAGTGTGGATGTGGTACCCCCTCTCTTTGAGGTATGGTGTGTTTTCCATAATGTTTAGTTTGTGTTCTTTACCATGTGTAAGACCATAAAAGAGTTCTCTTCAGGTTTGTGAAAAAAGTGGGAGAAGTTATGGTTATAAAAGGGGGATAAAATGTCTTAATTGAGATAGGGGGAGAAGTTGATACGGGGATTAGTGAAGTAGGGGGAGTTTTAAATCTAATGATACTAAATATGATCGATCAAAAGTAATATATCACAACATATGGGGTTCATGATGAATGGATTTTAGTAGTTTTGGAATGAATTGTTTTATTGATGAGCTTTGCGTACTTCCCTTTTTTATCACATTGAGCACGACCCATGTGGGCTTAGAGTGTGTGTTGGAAAAAAATCTCTTATCACAATCTGAATCACAATAATTGAATATTGCAGCAAGATGGAAGAAGCTTTAATGAGGTATCAAAATGTGAAGTGTAGTCAACAAATCCAAAGGGGGATATTGTTGGGAAAAAATCCATCAAGGTAACATTGTAGTGTTTTTAGTTAATTTTTCTTGTTAATAAAACAAGTTTCCATGGTCATTTGTGGAGTTGCAGGGATACTTTTGACTGGGTATGTTGAAAAAGATCTAATAAAATTGAATGGATGCTCTGAACGTGGTACAAAAAGATGTTTATACAAGGTGGAACTATTTGCTAGTTTTTTCTAAAATTTTAGGGTCTAAAATTTTTATGTTGGATGAATCATAATTGAAGATATATTTCCATGAATGAATCACATTGTTATGGAAAATACATGAGTTTCAAAAATATTGGTGATTCACAAAGTTAATGAGATTCAAAATCCATTAGGTGTTATAAAGGTTGTATTTTGGGATGGTGCGGAGCATCATGATTGAGTGATGGAAAATGACACATCTCTAGGACTATGAGAAGTTCAACATCATAAATATATGAAGGTTTATCTGTGACTTTCCACAACTACAAGAATATTCTTTAAAGGTGAAATTTCATTGGATATTCTTAAAATAGAAAGCTTCGTGAACATGATTAGGGGGATTCTTGAAATGGTAAGGATGCTTATGGAAGCTTCAAGGATGGGTTGTAATACCTATAAATATCACTCTACTCCCCTCAAAAAATAAGAGAAAGACTTAAAAAAAATCCATAGGTTCGGAATTCATGAAGGTGATTCATGAAGGTTGTTCTTGAGAAAAATCTCATGAATAAAGGTTGGTCGTGAAGGCTTTGAAAGCCAACCGAAATTTGTAATCAACATGAAAGTATAAAAATTATTGAATGATTTAAAAATCTTACCAAAATATGTGAGATTTGTGAAGGATAATTAAGCTTCATTAAATTGTTTGAGCTTCGTGAAAGGACGGTGATTCATGAAGGATGGTCGAGCTACATTAAAGATGATAGGTTCATACAAGTTATGGGGTTCACAAAGGCAGTAAATACTTGTGAAGAATTGGGCAGTTTCATCAAGGTAGTGTGAGCTTCATAAATACAGTGAGAATCCTAAAAGTGTTTAGAAGTTAATGCGTAGTGAACTATGGTAAAGTGATATTCATGAAGTGGATTAAAGTTAAAATTCAACAAAGAATCTACCTATAATTTATGATGCATTCCTTAATTCAAATTTAGGGAACTACATGTCCATAAACTGAGTGGAAATAATTTCTAGAGAAATGAGAAAATGAAGAAGAAGGTGATCCTTTCCACTGGTAAAGATCCATCAAAATAGATATTAAGGGAGTTACCCTAGGGAAGTAGTGAGTTTTCCATAAAAATTTTAAAGGTAGTGATCTTGGGCATAGAAGTGATCTGGCCTAAACATTATTTTGTTAGCGAGCCTTAGTGTATTCGGTATATCAACACATTTATAATGTATTCTCCTTGAAAGTAGCCTAGTGAGGGTGAAACAAGTAAAATTTTTGTGTCTCATTACAGCTTTCATTTCTACTCATACATTTCTATGGAAATGGGAGAAAATAGTGTTTTATTTAATAATGAAACAATATCCAAAGGTGAAGTTGTTTTAATGTTCCATACCCTAATTCACCTCCCCCCTCTCAAGGTATTTAACATAGTTGGGATAACAAATTATCCTTTGATGAATATTAAGATTAATAAAGGTTATTCTTCAAATGATACCTCCCACCTTCTTTCACTTTATGGATTATGAGTTTTCGTTTATATCAAAGAAATTTTCTATTACTACCTCTGCATTACCCAATCGTTGATTTTTTATAAACCTGATTTTTCTTCCAATTCATTTCCTATGTGAATACCCTATTTTTGATTCTTTTTATTGAATGGGGTTCACCTAGACACTATACATTTATTTATTGGGGGAATTATTATCATAACCATAGAACCTTTATCTATACAGTGTTAATACCATATTCTTTATAATCTTGATTGAATGGTATTTAAATATGATGTTACTTGATTTCACTGGACACCCTTATATTTTACCCACGTTTACCATGTTATGGTTATTGAAGTAATTATAAATGTTTTCTTTATGTTATTCCATTGAAAAAGGATATGAAATAAATTTTATTTACATGGTTTTTTATGATATTTTTATTGAAACCAATTTTACTTCCATGGGTTATTTATGTTAATATTAATTATTTATTTCTTATGGCACACACAAGTATGGATAGTGATGGGTGGGGTCCAATATATCCCTCAAATGGATTTTTTAAGAGATTATATCTCATGGTATAGGTATTGAAAATTCCATCTTAGTTCCTTGTAAGCACGGGAACTGGTGGAGTAACTCATGAAATTTATGTTCCCCATACTAATGTATGTGGAATATTTTAAATATGTTTCATAATTTTATGCTTATTCTTATGACTATATTATGCTCTCAAAGCGCATGTTTATTGACTAACTATTATGATTCATGTATTATTTTATTTCAATCATTATTCCATGAGTATGACCTAAGATTTTTTGGGTATGATTTTTATGTATCTTTATTCTACACATACAATTATCTTATTCTCACTTATGATTTATGATTGTTTCTACTTATGCTTATCCTTACAGAGCATTTGATATCACAACTTCTTATATTTCCATTTCCCTTGGTTATGATGATAGTAAAAGTATTAAATGTAAAAAAATTTCCACATGTAGATAATTTAGGGGAGATGTTGAAGACCCATTGTGGATTAATTAGTTTCATATATAATGGAGAAAAGTTCCTTTAGATAAAAAGAACATGGGTATTGTTAGTTAATGTTTTTTCTTAATTATCTTAAACTATAAACCTAAAAGATATTGTGAATTATTGAAATAAAAAATTTACTTTAGTTCATGTAATTTCTTGATTATTAGTTTTAGGTTGTCATAGTTTTTATTAGAGGAGGGTTTATATAACATTGAATATTAGGATGTTATCGGTTAAGGATGATTTGGGAGTTTGAAATTCCATCAAAGTTTGATAAGCTAAGGCTTATCCTAATTTCAAAAGGTATCGATAACCCATTGGGATAGTGTGTTATTTAACATTATGGTAGTAATAATTTATTCATCAGGGGATTAGGATAAGATAACTGTATTGAAAACCCTATGGATAAGTCTAAGTGATATTTTAAAGTATAGGATTTCATATATAAAGTTTTGAATTTTTTTGAGTATGTGATTTTTCTAGAAATTAATTCCCTGTCTCGATGAAATAAGTGGATGGAATATGTAACAAAAATCTACCAAAGGGTGATAAAACAAAAAACTACCTATTAAGTGTTAACTCTATTGTTACCCAGTGCACAACAAAGAGGCTTTACCACACTTGGTTTGACTCTCCCGAGGGGAAAGCTTTGGTCAATCACATTCTATTTACAAATGATTACAAAGGATTTATTTTCCTAATTACATTAAGTAATTAGTATAAGTAGTATGAGAGAACAAAACTTAAACTAACCTAGGTATAACTAAGAGAGTTATTTGATTAACCAAGTATGTCATAATTTAAATGAAAGTGTCATTTGTTTAAATGAAGGGTTCATTACAGAAGACATATTAGGATTGATCTTTCATATTAATATACTATATTTTTTTTGGATATGATTACAACCATTCATGTTTGAGTATTTTTTTGAAAAAATATGTAAAAATTATGATGGAAAAGGTTCATATCTAGATACCTCTTTATCTTATAACAAAATAATAAAGAAAACGTAAATGGTTGATAATATTTTAATATGAATGTTATGATAGAAAAGTTAAGTTTCTAAGTAACACATAATGTCATGTGGGTGATATATTAATAGAAATTAGGACACTCTTTTTTATTTTCATCAATGAGTTGTATTTTTCAATTATATTCTGGGATATTCTAAAAGTCATGTGTATTATGAGAAAAATATAAGGATTATTCTTTAGTAGTTTTTCATTAATGGTCTAGAAACATATATTAATTGGTATTAATAACTTTGAAAAGTGATTTGAGGATAGGGTTATATTTTTGGGGATAACTATTGAAAACAATGATTGAGTTATAGATAACTAATAATAAATGGTGGATTGTTTTTGATAAAATTTAGTTATATAGTATTGGAATTGATTATTATTTTAAAGAAAAGGTAATTCATGATATTTTTTGGTGATTTTTTTCTAATTTTTTAAATTGTATTATATATTGACTATTTTTTGACTTTATAAACTAGTGGTTGATACATTTGTGGGTTAATATATTAGTATGTGCCTTCCAATTCTATTACATTTTAGGTTTTGTGGAAGCATAGTGCTCATAGGATACTAAGGGAGGATTGGAGGATGTTGGAGTTTCAATAGAACTAAAATATGATTTTGTACACCAAAAAATATTGGTTTACAACATTATTTAGTGTTTTTAGCTTGTGTGGCTTGTGGTTTACTTCTTCTATAGCTGGTATTTTTCGACGTATGTGTGGTTGAGGTAAAAAGAGAAAAATGGGTTTATGATACAAGAAGTGGCTTTATTTCATAAGTTAATTAGTCTCTAGATGACATTATTTTTTAAGGAAGTTGAGGTTTTTATGGTCTTATGACCTAAATATTTTTTGTGATTTAAGTTTTTGGTTTAGTGTATTTTATGCCATAAATGTGGGTTAACACTATAAATTTGGTGACTTGTAGTCTATTTATATCTCATGTTTGGTTTACTCTTTAATAAATTGACCATTTGTCTCTATATCATTTTGGGAAAACCCTAGATGGTTTTTAAAGATCTTCCAACCCTTTTCATCTTGATTCGATCAATGGGTTCTGTTGGTTGGTCATTGGAGATCGATGGTGAGTTATCCTCCCTTATCCCATTATTTTCCCTTATTCTTATCTTGAGAATTCATTGTGGTGTTGTTATTTTTTTAGATGTGTTGGGATGTGTTTTTTAAAACCATTTGGTGTAGTTCATGGGGATGCAGGATTTTCATATGTGGTTGTGGTTTGTAGGCTATTTCTTCTTTTCCCTGTGTTGTGAAACGAGATTAGAAGGCTTCTTCAAGTTATTGGATTCTCATTCTCAACTATTTACATGATATATCTGGGATTATCAGGCTGTTTATAACACCCCTAACCAAACCTCCATGTTTGAGCTAGAATGACACATGACCTCATGTATGCCTCTCCATATGTAAGAGGCTATGTGGTGTTCTCTCTTGGACCAAGAGGTTCAGGTAAGGGTATTACAAAGGTGGTATTGGAGGAAAAATATTTACTTACTTTTCTTTTCTTATGAATTTATATGGGGTATTATAGACATGAGTTATGGTGTTTAGAGCTGATTAATTAGAACTATGTGTGTTCATGGACATCACTCTATAGTGGACCTCCAAGTTTCTATGAAATTCGGAATTATTTTTTTACTTTTAACATTTATTAAAATCACATGGTATGATTAAAATGATGATTATATGAGATGTATAAGATTTTGTGTTTTTTCAGGCATCATGACTAGGCATATAGTTCCACATTCCATATATATATACTTATTGTTGGGTGGAATAATAGTTTATTAATAAAAACTATTTTACGTGTGCTATCTGTTCGAGGTAGATTCTTTGACTAGGTAATATATCTATGTCTTTCCATTCTTTGTGATATATCTTTACTGGAATTTTTTATTATAAATAAGAATTTTTTTATTAGTATATAAGATGACTGTAACTAATATATAGGGACAGGGGAAAGGGTTAGTGATAGGAGGGATAGACATTAGGTTGAGAGTAGACTCCTATATAATCCTTGAGTGTACCATAGGCTAGATTGGACACTATGTACTCATAATATTATTTATGTTTAAGAAGATTTTTCCTCATTGATGTTTGGTGGGGCCTCTGATTGGGTAGTGTGCTCCAGAGCCCATTCTCGTACCTTCACCCATGATGTAGGTAGTGGTTCCCTACGAACTACCAATAAAATCCAAGGTGGACTATGTTAAATATTTCTAACTCTAGAATCCCCTAGCCTTTCAGGCCACATAATACTGAGGATTGGGTGTACATTATAGAGACAATCTTCATCCTCATTGAGACACCATTGGATTTAAAGGTGAATCTGGAAGTGTTCATGCTCTAGGGACCCACTTTGCATTGGTGGGGAGTTTTGGATCAGACAGAACAATGTGAGGGTCTCGCCTGAGAGTCCTTCAAGGAATTGTTTCTTGGATAATTGTTCCCTAATATAATGAAGATCAATCATGCATAATAGTTTTTGAATTTTCAGTAGGGATCTTTGATGGTATCAGTAGACTTTATTAACTTTATTGAGCTCCTCGACTTTACACCACTTCTAATTGGTAATAAGGTTGATAAGGCCAGAAAGTTTGAAATCAGAATTTAACCCAACCCTAGACAGTAGGTTTAGATCTTTTATTTAGCTTCATACCAAAGGTTTTGATGAATTCCCTAAAAATTAAGAATATTTTGGAGTTGTAACGAGAATCTATTAGTCTCTCACATTTCACTACTCAAATAGGTGGACCTCTTATTGTTGTTATGAGTGCCTCTTATGATGATAGAAAGAGTGAGGATAAGGAAATACAATGGTGTAGTGGAATGTATATGTTTTAGATTTCAACATATTCATTTTCTTATAGAGGTGATCTATACAGTTCTACTATTGGATGTTCAGAGACTACAATCTGGTATTCCAATTACCCTAGATTCAGTTCCATCAGTTTGGTTGAAAAATAAATCTCCAATAGTTTTGTGCCAACGTTTTTGATAATAAATGGAGAGAGTCTCAACCATAGAACTAGTGGTGAGGCCATGATACTTCATAGTATAACCATATTGGAAATACACCTTATGTATAAGGTCATAAGGATGAGGTTGGCCACATTTATGCCATGAATCATAATCCAAAAGATGGAAGAGGGGTTTAATCTATAGCTATAAGTATGGTCTTGATCATATAAACTTTTTCTATTACTTTATTGGATACTAGTTCATCCAATTACTTTATTTATACACAATTAGTTTTTGTACATTACCTATTGGTTAAGTTTTCTTCTAAACTATTCTCTCATGAAACACCATTGGAAATGAAAGTGGAATATCTCTAGCAATCCCAGGGGTTCTCGATAGTCGTCACTGGTTATTGAAATATATGAGAGTTTATGATATTGTAAATAAAATACATTGATTTTATTCTCAGTGTGGATTGACTAACATATAATACTATAATATGTGTGTGGTATTCACTTTTCCAAAGGCAAAGAAGTTCATGATAACCAGAGAATGTGAAGTAGAAGCAGGCATAGTTGGACCAGACCTGAGTCAGCTCAAAAAAATCACAACAAAAATAGTATCCCTAGATATTTCAAAAGAATCACCTACACCCTTCTCATGTTGTCCTCCATTTGTAGAGATCTATCTAGATGTCTTTCTATAAAAAATAATAGGGCTTCCTCTATAAATAGTATTTTATTTTTAGAGTGAGCTCATTGTGGGAACACAACCCATTTATATCCCCGTATATCATATGGTATTGACCAAAATGAAGGATCTAAAGGTGCGGTTAGATTGCTTGGAGTAGAATAGATTTATCATATTGAGTATTTTTCCCTGGGGTTCAATTATGTTGTTCCCCCAAGAAGTTGATTGGAAGTGTTTGACTCTGTTTTGATTATCAAAAGCTGAACCAGGTGACAGTGAATAACCCATATCTATTTCCCAGGATAAATGATCATTTCAGTTAGCTGTAGGGATCTCGATGGTTCTCAAAGATTGATCTTAAATTGGACTATCATCAATTTCATGTTATATAGGTGTACATTTTTAAGATGATGTTTTAGAGTAGGTATGAAATGTATGAGTACTTGGTGATTCCATTCAAACTAATAAACACCCTTTTAGTGTTTATGTTCCTTATAAACAAATATCCCCCTATACCTGGACTCATTACTCATTGTTTTCATCGAATATATCCTCATATACTCACTGATACTTGGGAAGTATTCTAGGGACCTATATATAGTTCTATGTATACTTTGATCATATCTAAAATACACCATGTTGTCAAAGTCTGAATTCTATATTCACGAAGTTATATTCCTAGAAATATTGTGTCTAAGATGGGTATATCTATATAAAAAAATAAATTTTAGGTAGTCATGTCATTTCCATGATCCCAAAACATGTTTTATATCAGGAGGTTTCTAGGTCTAGTAGGATATTACTAATGTTTAATCAAGACTTCCATTAAATATCATCACCCATGTCTGTGCCGATAAGGAAGGTAGTGAAGTTACAGTGGTTGGACAAGTGTGCAGAGGTTTTCCTTGAGTCAAAGATATGTTTGATGATGACCCAAATACTGACACTTCCTTAGCCTTGTATAAGTTATTCAGTTTAGTATGATGCATCAGGAATTATCTTAGGAGTAGTGCTAATGTAAATATTGTTGGTAGTTTCTTATGGGTCTCCTTATCTATGACTCTACGAGCATAAAGACCCTAAAAATTACTTGGAACTAGTATCTTTGGTCTATGATATGATGTTTTGGCAATATTATCTTTTCAGAGAGATATTTTTCACCTAAAATGAGCATTAGAGACTTTATTATATATTAACATAAAGGGACCCAAACCTGAGATAGAGGTGATGGGTTTAGTATTTATAGACATTAGACTTCGAGATGTTTTATGCACCTAGTAAATGTAAAGTCATTGTTGATGCTATTAGACTAAAGATGAAGGATTTGCAAGATATTGGTGAGTAACCATCTGAGGAGTAGTGGAACTTGATGAGATTATTAGTTTTTTTGAGGATGGATGTTTCATAGGACAATGATTCTATAAATTATTTTCCCTTTATAGTCATGTGTTATGTTTTGTACTTGGTAAAGGCTGGACATGATTCATAAACGGGGTGCACTGTGATGAGGGAACAATTAGCTAAAACAGGGGTGATATCTAGGTGGTCCTTGAATGATGATGATGTGATCATGGTACATTGGGGTCTATTAGTACATTCTCTTATCAGGGAGGACCTGATGATGGATTACTATACTTATATATGGGTAGTGTATCTTGGAGCAACATATATGTTCCTTGTATTCAGGTGATAGTTCTGGTGGATAGGGATGAAGAGAGACATTGTAGGGTTCGTATCTCAATGCCTTACCTACCAAAGGGTGAAGGACGTGGACTAGAGACGTAGATGATTTCTCCAGCCACCTCATATACCTATGTGGAAGTGGAAGGAAGTAAAAAATGGGCTTTTTGATGGGGTTTACTAGGACCCTAAGGTGTGGTGATGTAGTTTGGGTTATTGTCGATCAATTGAAATGTTTTTCCACTTTTTACCAATCACAGGCACACACTATATAGTATATCTAAGAAAGATCATTGTCCATGAAATTTTAGGAATCCATGTAGTTTACATGGAAATTTTATTATATAAATTTTCATGTTTTACATTTATGTTTTGGACGGGATTTGTATAAGGCCTTAGGGACACAGTTGAATTTTTGCACAACATACCATCCAAAAACATATGGGCGTTCATAATAGACTATGTGCATTTAAGGGATATGATTTGATCTTTCATGGTAAAATTCAAAAGATCATGGGATGATCAACTATCCTTGGATGAGTTTATAGATAATAATAGTTATTAGGCCTCAATTTAGATGGTATCATATGTGGCTCTTTATGGGAGGTCATGTTGTTCACTAAACTATTGGCATGAGGTAGTGGGGAAATAGGTGTGGGCCTCAATATGGTTTTGGAGACCTCCAAGAGAGTGTATCTAATTCATAATAGGTTGGTCACCACATAGAGAATATAGATATCTCATTCCGATCGTATGAGGATACCTTTGGATTTTTTTGTGGGTGATCAGGTTTTCATAAGAGTGACTCCTCGAAGAGGACACAAAAATCCCAGGAAGTAGGGTAATCTAGAACCAAGTTTTTTGGGATCATTTGAGATCCCCAAGAGTATAGAGGAAAGAGTGTACCGCTTGGACCTTCCTTCTCACTGATGAGGTATTCATGGTGTGTTTCATGTGTCACATCAATGGAGGTACATATCTGACCCTATGAGGAGTGCTTGGTGCAGATTATAAAGGGGTGTGAGAAAGTTCTTTGAGGGAAGAGGGTACCACTTGTCAATATTTTTTGGCAACATGGCAAAATCTAAGAGGTGACTTGGAAGTGAGAGGTAGATATTTGAGCTCAGTGTCCTTAGTATTTGGAATAAGATCCATAGAGATGCTTCTTGAGGATGAGAAGTCCTTAGAGAGGAAAAATTGTGAATTCCTATTATACCTTTCATATTTTATGGATTAAAATTCACTTCATAAGTTAAATATTTATTTTATTATATAAAATTATTGGAAAAAAATTATATATTAAAGGAATTTTAAATTATACATATTACACCCCGAAATATTTACACCATAATATATCATTTTACATTGTAAGAGGCATGAATTATTTGGTTTTACACCACAACATCACTTTCCCTATGTAAGTTATGAAAGCTACTAATCTCTGGTCTCTAGATCATTATACGTAGTGAAAAGGTGCGTTACAAAATCCTTGATCTTCAACATTTAATAGAGGATTTAAGAAAAGAACTCTAAAATGGGTTAACCACAAATATACCCTATAAATAACATCCATAACTATCTTCAATTGGTAGAAGTACTGGAAACCCAGAAGTTCCATAGAGAATAACTCCATCACTGTGTGCGGTAGTCCTCAACTTTTGCACCATAAAGCTGTGACCCTGCACTATAGAGGCACACCCTAAACATTCTTTATTCCACAATGAGTTTTTTAACATCTAAAGAGTTTTTATGCTAGTATTATTTCGTAAGACCATAAAAGTTGAAACCTAGATCCTATTCCATAAAATGTGTAACCTAGATCCTATTTCATAAGTCACTGGTTTTCACCATATGCAGAGTTGTCCTCTATTACCTAGGGGATTTTATTTTGTAATTGGATAAGTTTGTCTATTAAATTTTTTATGTATCTCCTTTTCTAGATGTTGAAGCCTTATCATGCTGATTTATTGGTTGTTGTATTCTTTGGCATGTGATCATTCTTCTGGTTAGTGTATGAACATGGGTTCGAGTAATGAACACCAAGGAAAACCTCAACATCAACTTGAAAAACTTTGGGGTAGGAATATCCCTACATTCTTGAGCTCACATTTACACTTGTTTTAATTATATTATTTTATTTATTGTAATTTTATATTTTTATTGATTATGATTGCATGTGTGTGTAACCCATGATATCCATTGTGATAATGATTCCATGAGTGATATTAGAGTATCTTCTTTCCATTTTTGATTTTTATTGCATGTGATTATGTTTGATGATACATACCCATAATGATACGATTTTTCTATTTTTGTGGTCACCCTATATGTGATTTACTATTTAGTTTGAGTTTATTATTTTTATGTGACATAGGTACACCATCATTTTAGATTATCCCAA
The DNA here is from genome assembly GCA_963277665.1 of Viscum album. Classification (NCBI taxonomy): domain Eukaryota; kingdom Viridiplantae; phylum Streptophyta; class Magnoliopsida; order Santalales; family Viscaceae; genus Viscum; species Viscum album. The sequence continues at coordinate 1,320,009,227 of OY728166.1, forward strand.
ATATAGAGAGTGTTCATTATTAAGATTATGTTGATGAGGGACTTGAGCATAGAGTGGGTTTATGAGGTAGCCACAGTGTTGTGTCAGGGCTGTGCTTGAAGTATCCTTGATTTTCCAAGTGCCATTAAACATGTGATAGCTTGGTTAGTATGAGGACTACATATTATTGTCTGATGAACTTGAGTGACATGGTTCTCTTGATGGATAAATGATGTTAGGCTTCATCTCCACGACACTGTGAGGATACTGTATATGGGTTGGATTGGTCAATATTTACATATTCTATTAACTTTTTAGTATTGATTTGACGAAAGTATGCTTGGGGGTTTATGGTGGCTTGTTCAGTGCATGAATACTCTATTTTTATTGTTTTTTGTTCATATTAAACATTTATTATCATTATTGGCATACACTTGTAATACTTGAGCGCATCAGGTATGGAAGCATTGATGGTGTCCTACTGATTCATGTACTAACATGCCACTCAAACATTTTAGTGTGCTTTTTGATTTCATGAGAGAAACAATGAAGGGAAATGTCCATGTGGTGTATTTTTATTAAGATGAGGATTGATCTCATAGTGGTAAAGAGTGGACTCTAGTATCCCATAATTTTATTAGTGTTTTATTTATCTTCTCTCATTTCATTAGAGAGCTTTCTAGGGAGCTCTGTTTTATATGAAATGTTTGCTTTATTTTTTATTTTTTATGATTACTATGATGATTTATGTTTATTAATTATTTTCTATCTATTATTAATTTTTAATAACATTATACATAGGTTATATTCTCCTCCCCATCAAACTTTGAACCTTACTGTTAGTCAGAGACCTCTTGCATATGAATAAGAATACGTGATGTCAAGTAGAATTCCTACTCAGACTCAATTGTTTGGGTTAGGGTATTGCACCTTTTCTTTTCTTTGGTTGAATATTAAGGTTTTAAATAATAAGGATAATTAATTATCGTAATTGAAATTTATGGGTGGGGTATATATCACATTCCTTAATGCTTTGATATATGTTTTTGATGATATTGTGCATGCTAATTGCTAATACTAAAAATAACTGCTATTGGAATCCTTGTTTCTATTGTAAATGATATGTGTTGAAACTCTTGTGGTGTTTTTATGTGATCATACCCAGAATAAAAGGATAATTAATTTATATTTGGCTAATAAATTTGTTAACCATGGAATCTATTTTGTGTGATAATAGTCATGATATATAAATAAGTAATGGGATGAAATTACTTGAATAAAATTTTGAAGATGGTGTGTATTGTTTTTTTATATTCTTGTGGTTGTTGTGATACCCTATAAGGTTTGGGCAAGTTATTTTGAGGTGACAGAGGAGATCAGTCAAACTATGTGATGAGTTAGGCTATGAAGTGATGTAGTGGTTGGTTGGCATGGATGTGTTGTTGGTAGTTTTTTATGTGGTTCACAGTGGTAGTGGTGCGTAGAGGTTATGGTGCATAGTGGAGATGATGTGTGGTTTTTGTGTGCAGTGATTGGGTTGTGAGAAGTGTTTGAGATGTTTGATGTCTTTTTATTGTGGTCATATGTCTTTTTATGTGGTAAAATGATAATGATGGATGATAGGTATTATGGAAATAGTTGATGTGTGTTAGGCCAGTTGTTGTGTGTCGTAGTTCAGTTTGTTTCACATAGAGTCAAGGGATAAATTTTGATGTTAAAATGAAAAGAAAATATTATAGTAAATAAATGATATGTGATGGAAATTGATGTGTGGAAAATAGATTAAATGGATTGAATGATAAACGAATATGTGGTGGAAATCTGAATGAAGTGGTGTAGTAAATGAAAGTTTGTGAAAATTGATATATATGGAAAGTGGAGAAATTGTAACTGAAAGTAGGAAATATTGTGTAGTTATTTTTGGTTGTGTGATGTATTGAATATAGTGGTGTAAATGGTTGTGATGTATAATATTTGGTATATTTGTGGTCATTTGGTGTGTGCTAGTGCAGCTGATGTGGACCCACAACTTTGGTGTTGTGTGCTACATATATATGTATATCATGTGTGTTTATGTTCTTTATTTACACTACCCATTTGATATTGATAACCAAACCAACACTCATATGTTCTAGGTTCTAGGTGTTTTCCCCAACATCTAGGATGGTGGTGACATGGATGGATGGATACCCCCTCTTCCCCACTCTTCCTTCACTTGTAATGATGATACATGTTAGTGTTGGAGATTACCCAGTAGTGTTGGCCTATGTGTTTTCAAGAGATATGGGATATTATTTGTCAGTGATGTGATGTGATATGTGGTTGGGGTTATTCATGGTTTTATGAGGAAATTATGTTTATTTCCTTCATGTTCTTGTTACCCAACTGCTCTGGCTATGATATGATATGTGGTTTGATGAACCAGGTGTCTTCAGGTGAGACATAATGTGATGGTACATGATGTAAGCACTGGATGATAGAACATGAGAGGGTGGGGTAGGAAGATATGAATTAAGAGAAATATCATAGATGAACTAGGTTTATTCTAAATATATGTGATGTGATGTGGTATGTACAGAATGGATGGGAGAACTGACCATGTAGCGATTCAATATTCATTTCTACCCATACACCACTATTTTAAACTAGTTTTCTTTTAAAAATACCAACATTATAACTAATTGAACTTAATTTTTTATTGAATAATATAATTTTATTCATTTCTAAAAAGGTTAATTTCACTTTTTTTGATTATTTCACTGTAGGTGGATGTGGTTTGGAGAGACCACAATGGAATTCAAGCAAAACATGCCAAACTGTGTGAGATACCGGGCACACATGTAGACTTAATTTTTTAATGTGGATAAAACATGTTTCCAATTGGGCTAAAAATTGGTGGGAAAGTGTAAAACTATGTGGGATACATTTATATAGAAGAACATAGATCCCATTTCATCCATTTGGTGGCCCAAAATAGGCCATAATGTGAAGCAATTCTAGTTGAGGTAGATTGGACCAATCTTCTGTATTTGGGCCATAAAACGGGCCTCAGAAATCTAATTTAGATTATTATACATCCATTAGATAGATAAATTTAATATCCATCATCCACCAAATTTCTTGATAATTGAACTTATTTTAGTTAGTCACCTAGTAGACTCAACTTAGTGGGAAAAAATGTCATGAAAACCTCACCTAAAAATATAGACTATTGAGATTTCTAGGGTCCTACATGAAAAAATACTCTTTAAAATCACACCATGGACCATTGTATATTTTTTCATGACCATGGTTAAGGTTTAATCTAATTTTAGAGCTTTCTTATTTTATTTTAATCCTCTTCTTAGTCATGCACTTCTAAACCTCTTAGTTATCAAATTGGGGGGGGTGTTCTTTATTATAATCCCAAGATCCATAGTTTCAATATTTCGAAGGTAATTGAGTTTATATGTTTTATTTGATTATTTTTAATTTATAAATTTGTTTTTTTATATTATGTTATGATCAAATACAAATAAAATGAACAAGAATCCTCATATTTCTATTCCTAACCAGGACCTTTTGATGATTTGATCATGTTCGTATCTTTTCTCACCCCTTCCCATTCATGAGTGTACAAATGGGTTATATAGGTTCATAAAATATAGAATCATGAACCAATTAAAATGCATGTTCTTTTCTTTTTATAAAATTATATCATCGTCACAAATTTGGTCATCACATTGCATTGTTGATGTGATACCTTAATTGATTTTGGTTCGCACATCAATGCAATTTTATTGATTTTGAGCGATTTCCGGTAATCAAAATCATTGATCAATAAAATCCTTGGTGTTAACCAAGTAATAAACCACATAACATAATGGTTTTAGTTGGTATAAATCAAGGAATAAATTATCATTCTCAGTTCCTTTGAGAGTGATAATGGATGAGCATCAAGGGACACTCACCTGGGTTGATTGTGATTTCTCCAACTTATTTCTCTCACATAGTAATATTGTTTCAATTTATGTTTTAAAATCATGAACCCCCCAAAAAAACCATACTGTTATCTATTTTATAAAAACATAATCAAATCCTTTTTTTAATTAATGATATAAGGATTCATCGAGAGCTGACTTAGGGTTCCTAATATACTGCATAAATTCTAGTAAAACTAAACATATAATTTGATGGCATTGACAATAGGATCAAATTATTGCACTATTTTTTGGGATCCAAGATCATTTATTTTCTTACTTTTTTATTTTCATTTTTATTTATTTTCCATTTCAACATATCAACATTTCCCATTCCCTTTTTATTTTTCCTAATTTTTTGTATGTTTTTGTGTGTTTCTTTTTATCTATCTCTTTTTTCTTATCTCTTTATAATTCTATAGTATAATAATATATTTTATTATATCCTTTAATTATTCTAAAGTGTTTATATATTTGTTTATATTCCATAAAAAATTCAAAAAACAGACCGAAAAACAAACATTCAAACTAGACATTATTATTGCATGATAAGATCTGGAAAAGAAAATTTTCATCAAATTGACCCAAAAATTGAAAATAAACATCACTCACAAATTATGTATTCTATATTAGGATAATAAAGTAACACTGAGTAACCTCTTGTGGAACCTCAATTTTCCTAAACCAATCTAAGAGTGAACCAAATCAAACCCAAGAAGACACGAATGCGAATAATAATACCTTAAAAGAACTTACCACCCTGTATGTGCAGTACAAACCCATGTACATCCAATATCCTAAAGAAGAAGCAAACTTTGAGCTAAGATAATTCCTCATCCACCCCATCCCAAATTACTTATTATTCCTTATGTGGATCCTCACAAACAACTCAAGTAGTTTCACATAGTGTGCCTCACCTTGAAACCCCAAAATGTGACGAAGGGCCTCATTAAGTTTAGAGTCTTCCCTTTATCCCCTGATGGTGTTGCCAATGATTGGATATACTAACTGCCAACAACAATTATGGGTTTAAATGACCTTAAATGACTCTTTCTAGGGAATGTTTTCTGTTCCACCCAAACTTCATCTATTAGAAAATATATCTATGGCATTAGACAATCACAGGTAGAGACTCTTCATGAATATTGAAAGAGATTCAAATGACTTTTCTAAAGTTTCCCCAACCACCAAATTAGTGAAAAATTGATAAACCAATACTTATTTAAGGATCTTGTACCCATGTGTCATGGAATGACAGATGTTGTTGCTGGTGGTTCTCTAGTGGATAAAAATTCTTCTGCCACTCGTGACTTAATAACCAACATGGATCAAAATGCACAAAAATTTGTTATATGATAAATTTAACCCAATTGAGGAGTTCATGAGGTAATTCATTCATCCCCATAATAAAAGGTAGATAATAAGATTTATGATATGCATACCATTATAAAAAATTAACTCACGGTCAAGGTAATTCACACTCTCCACCTTTTCAATTGTATTATTGTATTTTTTATGAGAACACTCACTTTTGTGAATAATTTCCACAAATTCAGGAGCTATACGAGTCTTATGCATCAGTATTCCCTGTGTGACTTTTTCAGTAAGCACCTCCCTTCAAGAAAGAGCCATTCCAGCCAAATCCAAACCCCGGGTGGCAGGAACAACCATGGTACTGACAAAAAGGAAACTGAATCTACCCTAAAGATAATTGGTATCAACATGTCCAAGGTATGAAACCTTTTTATCCTTCACCATCTAAAAAATACCCCTCCTCGCAAATATGATCCAAACCCCAAGGACACAGTGAAGAAATTAGAAAACTAGAACTTCTAGTTCCTACAGACCACGCGATCGACTATTCCAAACCTACGAACTCATGTGGGACAATTGGAAAGAACCATCTTTGAGATAAAGATTCATGGTTCTGAAAAAATAATATCCCAACCTATTTCTAATATAAAATACAAAGGTAATTTTTGTGCAATCCCAATTTGTAGTGGTAAATAAGATTTTTCTTCCACTAATTCTACACAACAAGTGAGTCTCACACTTGAAAACTCTCTATCTCTACCCATAAAAAATCCCTATGAATAAAAATAAAATAAAAAAGGTAAAAATTTTATTATTGAATATTCCCCTAAACAATACAGTCATCCCAATTTCCCCCAATGACTATCTAAACCAAATAAAATTTTGGATAATAGGATTGATAAATAAATAATGGATACATTTAAAAAGGTAAAAGGTAACATTCCATTATTATATGGATTTAAACAAATCCCTCGATACACCATATCTATTAAAGATATTTTCACACATAGATGGTCACTACAGGGGAATGAGAGAGTCAACCTTGAAAAGAATTTCTCAGCTTTGATACAACCAGTGATGCCAACCAAATTCAAGGATCTAAGAACCATCATGATACATTGCTTTATAATGGATACTTTAATTCTTGATGAAATACTATATTTGGTTTCTTTGATTAATGTGATGCATTACTCTATGTACACTTCTCTACATGCTTGAGAGATTCAACCAATGAGAATCATCATAAAACTTTCCAATTGCAGTACAACACGCACATCAAGCATGATCGAGGATGTCCTCACAAGAGTGAAGAATCCGATCATCCCTATAGAATTATACATTATTGGGATGGAAGATACCCGAACACAAGGACATTCCCCTCTCATACTTGGAAGGTCATTCCTTAAAAAAAAGAAATACGATCATCAACATTCACAAAGGTAATATTTTCATATATTTTGGTGGAGAAAAGGTAAGTTTTAGTATCCTTGATGCTATAAAACACCCCATTGAGGAGCACTCCACTCTTCATATCTATTCTATGGAAGTTCAATCTAGTGAAACACACAAAAACAACATTCTCTCCTCAACCCATACTCTGATTCATTTTTCTATTCATCACTCATGGATGATCTGAGTTTGTATTAATGTTTTTAGCATTATGTGGGATCAAATAAGTGTAAAATGTTTTCTCTAATTTATGAGTGCGTTCATTATGAGGTACCCATGACTATTTATTATTACAAAAATATTATTTGCATTGATTACCTTTCCATAAAGAATAATTATGATCATAAAGACAGTTTCATGGACCTCACTCCCAATAAATCCACTCCCTCAATCCAAAACCCATTTGTGTTGGAATTAAAACCATTTACATCTAATTTAAAATATGCATATATTGTGGGTAATGACCAATTTCCCTTCATTATTTCCAATAATCTCTCTGCATATTAGGAATGAAAACTGATAGACCTTTTAAGAGAGTGAAAAATGAATATGCTGGAAATTGGATGATATTCCCATGATTATACCAAATATTTGTATGTACCATATACTTTTAGATTATGAGTCTAAACCCATATGGCCATATCCACATCAGTTAAATCCTACCTACCATGAAGTTTAAAAAATAGATGTTAGTAAAATTCTTGTTTCTGGGATCATATATCCCATATATGATATTAAAAAGGTTAGCCCAAGAAAATTGTGGCTAAAAATGGAAATAACATTATTGTCAATTGAAATGGATGAATTGGTCCCAACAAGTGTGAAAAAAAGTTGGCGAGTCTGTATTGAATACCGCTGAATGAATCAATCCATTCAAAAAGACCACTTTCCTCTACCTTTCATCAACCAAATTCTAGATATATTGGTTCATAATTCCAATAATTGTTTACCTTATGGATATTTAGGTTATTTTAAAATCCATATAGCCCATAAATATCAAGAAACGACAAAATTTACCTATCTATTTGACACATTTTCATACAGAAATATGCTTTTTGGTCTCTGTAATTCTCTTGATACTTTTCATCAATGTATGTTGAGTATTTTTTGAGTACCTTGAGAATTTTCTGTATATTTTTATGGATGATTTCATGGTTTACTGATCATTCTTTGATGACTATTTCAATCACCTAGGTTCTATCCTCCACCATTGCATTGAAAAAGATCTCAAATTAAATTTCAAGAAATTATATTTCATGGTTGATTAAGAGATAGTTCTTGGGAATGTTATTTCAAATGATGGAATTCAAGTGTAAAAATAAAAAATCAAATTAATTTAATACCTTCCGTATCAATAAAAAGTTCATGATGTGTGATCTTTCTTGAGGAATGCTAGTTTTTTCCACTAATTCACTAAAAAGGTGTCTCATGTCACATCCAATCATCCCACTGCAGAGGTAGGGTCTCCCCTTTGAAAATATGTGTTATGGCTATAACTTTTTAGATGGGAAGTTTTGTCACAAAGGGTTGAGAAGTCTCTTCATTTCATTATATATTACTCACATACCCTTCAACCTGCCTAGAAAAAATACATAACCATGGAAAAATAACTTCTTTCTATTTTTGTTAACCTAAATATATTATGTTCATATATTATTGGGTTAAAAATCATTGTGTTTTATGATCATTCCACCCTTCACATTCTCTAAATGTCACCTAAAGCTAATCCCTACCTCATTTAGTGGATGCTCCAACTCTAAGGGTTTGACCTTCAAAATCGAGATAAAAGAGGAGTGGAAATGTGGTATCAGACCACATTAGAATGATTTACCCTCCATTGGACCACTATGTTGACTCATTCCTCCCCTTTGGATAATTATTTCCTCATGAGAACCGTTGGGATGTTGTGTACCTTACCTTTTAGTATTCATACATTGTGAATTTTCTAGCAGTATCTCATGTCCCCACTGATTCAATCCAACAATAGTCTAAGAGACATAATCATGATTCACAATAGTATATTTAGGATGACCCATATGTTTGGAGAATTTGTAGTGACCATGTTGTTCTTCGGTGTGTATCGAACCATGAGTTCACCTCTGTTTTGAGCTCCTGCCACACTTTGGATTATGGGTGCCACTTTGTCTTTCAATATAAATCTGAAAAGGTCCTCAAATTGGGACTTTGTTGGCCAAAATTTTATAGATATGATCACCAGTTTTCTAAGTCATGCAAAGAATTACAATTCACAGGGAATATCTCCTAAATGAATGAAATTCCCCAAAAACCCATGTTATTTTGTGAAATATTTGATGCATGGGGCATTGAATTAATGGGGCCTTTTCAAAATTCATTTCACTTTGTGTAAATATTATTAGTTATTGAATACGTCTCTAAATTGGTGGAATAAAAGTCTACCAGGACCAATTACTCTGGAGTGGTTGTTTATTTTGGGAGGTCCCATATTTTTAGTATGTTTGGTTTGCTAAGATTCATCATTATTTAGCCAGGTTCACATTTTTACAACTATAATGAGAAAAAAAATTACATAATTATGGTGTTTTTTCATAAATTATACACATCATATCACCTCCAAATTAATGGAAAGCCGAAATCCCAAATCATGAAGTTTACAGAATATTGGAAAAAATGGTACAACCCAATAAGAAAGACTGGAGTTTGCGCTTGAATGATGTACTTTGGGCATACCAAACAACTTTCAAAACCCCTATAAAAATTTCACCATATTGGATTGTCTTTGGAAAAGATTTTAACCTCCCAATGGAGGTATAGAATTGTGCATATTGAGATATTTAATAATGTAATATGAATCTCACAGATGTAGGTGATCATAAGAAGTTATAGATTCAGTAGTTGAAATAAATTTGGTATGATGCATATGAGAACTCTTGAATCTATAAATAGAAGAAAAAGGATATCACCGATGGGTTGATTCATTATAAGAAGTTTCATATTGGTGAAAAGGTCATGATGCACAATTCCATGATAATGTTCCATCTAGTTATGCTTCGTTCTTGATGGATCGGTCCTTATAATATTACTAATGTTTACACTTTGGTGCAATTAATGTTTTTCATGAAGAGATTAGATAAAGTATTACCATCAATGGAAAGAGAATTAAAAATTTTTACAAGAATTTTTCAAACCATTCGGTGGAGGAAATCTACCTTCAAGAAGAAACTAACAAGTGAAACCCACCAGTTTTTATCCTTTATTCCCACATTCTCTTTTATTACAGTGATGAGACTGCACACTCTAGGTGTGTGTGGATGGGTGGGGTACATTCTTGGTTTCTTAGTATATTCTTTGTATATCATATTTATTACTCTTTTTTACTTTCTGAATAATATTTTTACCATTCATTCCCCCAATTATTCGGACCAAATAATGGAAATTACTAAAATTACATGTCGGAATTCCTAATTCCATGTTGTTTTAACATTTAATGAAAATTTGTATCAATTACAGAATGTGAATTTTCTCTTGAATATAACATTGGGATTTTATTTTTAGTAAATTTGTTTCATCTTGATGATATAAATGGTTGTATATATATGAAACATTTTAGATGAATGTTACCCTTTATGTGAGTAGTTTCTGGAAATATTATGTCACTAATATCTCCACACATCTTTTCACCCGACCATAAAGTGTGAATATTTCTTACTTAATGAAAGTTAAATATATGTTAGTTTAGTATTTATTATCTTTCTTAAATTATTATCCCATATGTTCATTCCTTATTTGATATATTTCATTACTGTATTGGATTGACCTATGCATGTGTACCTATTATCTAACAATTGAACATCCTCAAAAAATAAAAAAATATTTCAAAGATAATAATAATTATGGGAGTGATGAAAAATGAATCATATGGGAATATCTAGGTTGGGAGCATAAATTTTTACTTTTGGGAATTCATAAGTGAGTGGGTATTGAAATTATGATTTCAAAGGATGTGTTGTAGGTTCAGTGGAAAGAATCAGGTATGTAGAATTTTTTTAAAATAACATATATTTACTAGATAGATTGTGGAATGAATATCATGAAATGGTTTTGACACACACACACACTCACTCACATGTGTCTAATTAGTGTTATTTTTATCCTTTTAATTTCCTTCTCAAATTGGAATGATTCATCACCTTGAATTTCATTCTAATACAATTTATGAGACATCCTTTTCCATGATCACTAGGAATAACTACTTAGTGTTCATTTTTCATTGATCACATTGATAAAATGAAGTAAAATTTCATTAAATGTAAAATCATCTTTAAGGTGAGAATATTAAAAGCATATATATATTTTTTAAAATGTGACTTTTTCCAAGAGTGAAAATTTTTTGGTTTGGGGGTGCGATCACGTAGAGATTCACTATTCATTTCTACCCTTACACCACTATTTTAAACTAGTTTCCGATTGAAAATAAAAAATATAATTACCAAATTAAATTCCTATTTAATTAAATAATGCAATTTTATTTACTTATAAAAATTTTAATTACACTTTTTTGGTGATTTTATTATAGGTGGGGGTGATTTGGAGAGCCCATAATGGAATTCAAGTAAAATGGGTCAAACTACGTGAGAGCCCAAGAACACATGTGTAATTCAATTTTAAATGTGGATAACCCATGAATCCAATTGGGCTAAAAATTGTTGCGATTGTGAAAAATTTGTGGGATTTTGAAAAATGGTGTGGGATATATTTCAATAGAACAACATGGATCCCATTTCATCCATTTAGAGTCCCAAAATAGGCCCACAATGTGAAGCAATTTCAAGCACGGTAGATTGGACCACCCATCTATATTTGGAACATAAATCAGGTCTTGAATCTTCCAATTAGGATGATTCTACCTCCATTATATAGATAACATGTACGTACACCTCTCCATCTAATTTCATGACAATTGAACACGTTATGAATATTCAACCATCTGAATAAACATAGGGGAATAATATGACATGAAAAACTCACCTAAACCCATAGACCATTGACATTTATTAGATCCTACATGCCAAATTTCTATTTAAAAGAACTCTATGGATAATTGGATATGTTTTCACGACCAGGGGTAAGTTTGAGTTAAATTTTAGAGCTTTATTATTCCATTTTAATCCTCTAATCCATCATGTACATATAAACCTATTAATGATCAATTTTGGGGTATTCTTTCTTTTAATCTTGATATCCACACTTCTAACCTTTAGAAGGTAATTAAATTTTCAGGTTTTTTGTTCATTATTCTTCATTTGTACATTTTTATTTTGTGATTTTCTCATATTATCAAAAAAATCAAAGGAACAAGAATCCTCATGCTTACATGAAAAAACTGAATCTTGTGATGATTTGAACGTGTTTGTTTCTTTTCTCACCCCTACCCATTAATGAGTGTTTGAATGTGTTATGTCAGTTGATAAAATCCAGAAGCTGTAACCCGTGAATATGCATGTTCTATTCATTTTTAAAATTATATCATTGAAAAAATCTCATCATCTCATCATGTTGTCGATGCGATGGCTTGATTGAATCTGGTTCTTATATCGATGCAATTTTATTGATTTTGGGTAGTAATCAGTATTCAATATCATTTATCGATCAAATATTAGGTATTAGACTAGTAAGAAATAACATAAAATATTGGTTCCAGTGTGTATAAATAAAGGAATCGATGTTATTTCCAACTTCTTTTAAGAGTTTTGATGGATGAGCATCAATGGATACTCACCTGGGTTGATCATGATTTCTACAACTTATTTCTCTTAATTAATAATACTATTTCAATTTCAGTTTTAAAATTATAAAACCCCAAACAACCTCAACCCATTATCTATTTCATAAAAATAGAATCAAAACATTTTTTATTTAATGATCCGCAGATCTTTTTTAGAGACGACATAGGGTTCCTAATGTACTGTAGATATTCTAGAAAAACTAAACTTCTAATTTGAGTGGCCGACAAAATGATCAAGAAAAAGACATTTTATGTTGTGGTGTGAGAGAAAAAAAACCACTGGGGAAGCAGATGTAGTATTCCTTGCTATATTATGATCTCGATTCTATATTATTATATAGGAAGTGTGATTTAGTGAAAAATCTATGGTGAGGTTGGGTTATAGTTAGTTGAAATGTATATGTGCTTTTTGGTTTTCTTTTTCGTTGACACATTAGTATACTATTTTTTCATGTGCACTCGAGACCTTGGTTATGTCCCTACTCAGTATACTTGTATGCTTACCCTATATATATAAACTATTTTTATTGGTTTCTAGGATGAATTTAGGGAATATGTTGGACATTACTAGCTAAGCGGGAGCTATTTTTTGGTCACTACCATAGAATTTCTTTTCTATATATATATTGGAGACTTTAATATGTATCAGTTTTACTTTATTCATTAATTGTGGGGTGGATTTTAATTTATTTTATATTATACGCTGGATTTTTTTAGTGATAGTTTTTCTTTTATCATGTTCTTATATCATTTATTGATGATAATTTATCCCATACTATCATATTTTTATACCCTAAGTGCTTTTCATCGACCCAGGTCCTAATGTAGGGGGGATTCATTGGTAATCATGTATATTCCTTCATTACTACGTCTTTTGAGGGTAGGGGTCATGATAGAGTGGTATCAGAGGCTTATGGTTGAGAGATATTTTTTATCTTAGTGTTAGTAAAGGAGAATATTTCATTGGTTGGTATGGAAGTAGATCCAATTGACCTGGATCTGTGATATAGTCCATAAAGACTAGCTTTTACATGGTATTTTAGGGCTCCAAGTGGTCCATTGTACGAACTATGAGGTTATTGAATGACCAATCTAGGTGGACCTATTTGTTGGGTAGAGACCTAGGAGAGGTATATTCATCATGATTATTCCTATTGGTGTTTTAATTTCATTGTTGTGGAAAAATAAAATGAATAAATTAAATAAACTAGTGATAGAATTCCATGTTACCTAAACTAGTATGTTCCCCTTTCATTTCAAGAATGTACTATGTACATCATCCATGAGTAGATGAGGTAGTTGAGGTTCAACAAGCCAATCTAGTTGATCTTCAGAGGGTTGACCTAAAAAATAATGATGGGCCTTGGCAGAGATATTTTCATGCCTTTAAACAATAGAGTTTTGGAAATTATATGGGGAGCGTCTCTATTATAGAGATGAAGAGCTGGTTGGAGGACTCATGATTTCTTTGAATCTAATCTAAGAAAGATATGAGTTTTGGGTGTTGTTATTAGTTAGTCAGATGAAGGGAACTATGTGTCTATGGTGGTCACTATTTATTGGTGACTTTTAGGAGGTAGATGTGTTGTGGCGCAAATTTCAAAGGAAGTTCCATATGGAGTTTAAATCATTGATGATTAGGGAACCAAAGAGATAAGAGTTTTTCTCTATTTATTAGGGCAATTTGAGTGTGGGGTAGAATGGGATTAGGTTCAAGGACCTCCAATAATTTTCTCCATATGTTTTCCCAGATGAGGAGTCTAGAGAACGACATTTAGAGGATGATTTCTTCCTAATTATTAGTTATATGGTCACTCTATTTATACTTCTAATGCATCTTGTAGTATAAAAAGGCCATTTTTATTGATCGGATGCTTTCTTTGGGAGTCAAACCCTAAGAGAGTGACTAGAAGGGTTTCTTGAGGATGATAGTTTCAGGTAGTGGGCCACATGAATTCAAGGAGTTAGGGTTCCTTTCAATGGGAAACTAACCATGGTAGACCTATTTATGTTCTTTTGGGGTAGGTGGATTCTAAGAACCTTTTGGGGGGCTTCCATTAGAGTGATATGTATGTGTATTGCATGGGAACCACCATGCCAAGTGTCTGAACACTTAGAGAGGCCAGTATGCAATGGGAGATTAGGAACCTTTTCGATACTAGTATTAGTTTCATCTAAGATAGTTTCAGTAACAAAAACCTCTAATGATTGTTCAACCATTTAGGGTTGGTTGTGTTGTCAAAGGAAACCTTATGATTGTCCCCATCCACATAGACCAAGTATAGAGTGTGTTTATAGAGTCCTTTAGTGTAGAGTTATATGAGTAATTCATGATCATATACATGCATTAGAGGCATTAGTGCTAACGAATGTAAGAGTTGTTTGAGGTATGATTAGTTTATTGTGTTCTCCCACATGTCATTTTTCTGATTCAGGAGACTCACACTCTTTTGTTTTGCTTGATTTGGTCTGTTCTTTGGGGATACAAGTGGATATACATCCAGTTCCCCTTGTGATGTCTATTTCGGTTATATGTCAAGGTTCTTTTTTATTTTCTTTAGGGATGTATGTTGGTTATGGAGAGACAACAGTACATGAGATACTTCTTCTTATTGTAGATACAAATGTATAATGTTATCCTTTGAATGAATTGGTTTTACTCCAGGTGTATATTCATTGACTACTTCCATATTAGAGTTTTTTATGATGTAGAGGGACTATGAGTGGTTTTTTTAGTGAGTGAGGTTCTCAAATTGGTGGTAGGAGAGTGGAACCTCTTTTGTTGTAGTTATTGGAGTTGTTGGTGGAACATTATTTTGAGGATATTCTTAGGGTTGAGGAGGATTTGTTGGATTTTTCATAGAGAAAGTTATTTCCCTTCATCCTTGGTGAAATATCTCATTTGTAATAGAGTTTCAGTAGGGTGTGTCTATGATTTTGATGGCTACATATTAGATGATTCCTATGGAGTTGCTCGAGTTGAGGTCACAGGTGGATAATCTGAGGTAGAGGGGTTTCATCTGACCCTGTTTGTCATCATTGGGTTGTGCATTGTTGTTCACAAAGAGGAAGGATTGTAGTATGAGGTTATGTATAGACTATCATAGGTTGAATCATGTTATGTTCAATAATAATTACCCACTTATGAGGATATATGATCTTTTTTGACCAGCTGAGATGAGCTAGTTGGTTTTCAAAAATATATATGTTGTTCAGATATCACCAATTGAGGGTAAATAACGAGGATATTATAAAGATTCATTTACATGTATATATGGGATCATTGATTTTGTATTCATGTTTTTTGATGTTTTTAATCAATTAACCATTTTCATGGGTCTCATGAACTCTATGTTTTGTTAGTTCATGGACCAATTTATCATAATATTTATCAATTACATATTAATTTACTTGAGGTTAGATGAGGAGAAAAATGAGAATATAAGATCGATTATGATCGTCCATCGACACCACTTTCTCTATGGAATGTTGTTAAAGTTTGAGATATGGACGTGAGTGGTTTATTTCCTTGTACATGTTGTGTCTTAGAAGGGTGTATCAGTATATTTTTCAAAGATAAAAAGAGTTTTTGTATATGTAATCACCAAAGAAAATGGTATAGGTTCGTTATTTCCTTGGTATCACTGGATATTATTGGAGTATTTTACCTAATTTATCTTGAGTTGTATCCCTACTGACATAATTTTCTAGGAAGGAAAATGTTTTTTCATGGAGTGATCAGTTTCAAGAAGTATTCAGTTACCTGAAGAAGAAGTTGGTCAGTGCTCCAGTGCTTCAGTGCCTCAGTTGCCTACGGAGGGTGTGTTTGAGTTTTTTTGTGATTCCTACCATCCAAGATTGGTATGATTATTTATGAAGTATATATAAGTGATCTATTATGGTTATATTATTTTATGTTCCCATGAATGTAATTTTTCCACACGTGATATGGAGTCAATGGAGGTTCTATTTTCACTAATGTTTCCATGGAATTAACAAACCAGAAAGCGTTTTATGGATTCCATGGGCCAAAAGATCATGAAATATTTTTTGTCCCAGTGATAACTAAATATTAACTAGTGGAGGTGAATGGATTTTTTTAAGGATTATGATTTTTATATCCCTTACACCTCGGTAAAGGGGAATGTGGTTTCTGACGCATTGAGTCAGAAGTCCCAGGGACATGTGGTTTGGGAATCTATGAATTTTTTTGAAAGGAATGGAGGATTTTGTAGTGATGAATCTTGAAATTAGGGATAGTAATGTTTTTTTATTTTTTTATAAATTTGAATTATTCTTTTATTCATTAATTAGTGGAGTTTTAGTGGTGAGAGTTAGAGGTAGAGGTGATGCCCAATTGTGTTGGCCTCGATGGTACCCCTGAGGGATGGCCGTAAGATGGTTTTAATTAGATTTTATTTAGGGGAAAACAATTTATTACTAAGGAAATGTGTGAGGTAGTTATCCATGAGTTTCACAGATAACCTTTAATGGTGCATATGCTTGTGATAAAGATGTATTGTTGATTGAGGAGACAAATTTGGTGGGAAGGGATGAAATGGTCAGTTGTAGAGTTTAGAGTGATGTGTATGGTTTTTTAGTAGGTGAGGAAAGAGGACTATGTTCCTGGATTTTTTTTTGTCCTTATATGTTCCTAAGTGGAAATGATATTTCATCTTGTTGGATTTCATCATAGGGTTACCGTGAACATAGGAAGTTTGTGATGTGGTTTTGGTGATAATGGACTGACTAACGAAGTCGGATCATTTTCTAGAAATCCATGAGTCGAGTGTTATGGATTTATTGGAGAGATGGTATATGGATGATTTGGTTAAGATTCATGGGGTATAGAGGAACATCATCTTTTATTAGGATCCTCATTTTACCTTGCAGGTTTGGAGGGGATTTCTGGATACATTAGGCTCCTAGTTGAGCCACACCCAACTTTCCAACCCCATAAAGATAGGTAGATGGAGCATACCATCTAGAGCTAGAGAATATGTTGTGATATTTCATCTTCTAATTTCGAAAATAATTTGTAAGGAATTACTATTTAGTTGAGTTTTCATACAACAATAGTTATCACTCGTCTATTGGCATGGCCACATTTGAGGTGTTGTACATGCAAATGTGTCATTATTCATTATGCTGGATGGAGTTTTAGGAGGTAGTAACTCTTGGTCATGATGTGGTTAAGAGAACAACGGAGAAGATCCATTTGGTTCTAGAGATGATAGGGGATGCATAAAGACTTTATAAGAACTATGCTGATCATAGGCAGAGGCCCAGAGAGTTCATGGTTAGAGACCATTTGTTCTTGAGAGTCTCCCCTCAGTGTGGTCAGTGTAGGTTTGGTAGGGGAGTAAGATTTCTCACCAGTTTTTTTGTTCCCTATTAGGTGTTGGGGAATGTTGGCGAGGTTTAATATTGGTTGTAATTTTCACCATATATGGATAAGAATAATTATTCCCTCTATATTTCTCAGCTTCATCGGTATCTTCAAGATAACTCCCACATCATTAAATGGGGAGAGTTAGATATCAAAGATTACCCTATGTTTGTGGAGTAACCAGAAGAGAAAGATATAGTTGTGAGATAGTGTTTCATGGATGAACCATTCCCTTGTTTCATGTGTTATGGAGGCTTGGAGTTGTGAAGTAGAGTTCTTGGGAGTGAGAGACGTAGATTCGTGCTGATTACCCAGAGTTTTTTAGTTTTTCTTTTCCCAATTTTTTTTGAAAATATAATATTTGGATCACATTTTTATATGAGATGTGTTGTTTTTTTTGGATGTGTTATGTGTGATGTGTGATGTATGGTGTGTGATTTTTGATGTCTAATAAATCATATGAAGTATAAAAAGGATAGGACCTAAATTATAATGAATATTCATTATAATAAAACATGATTAAACCCTGTGGGAGATTCTGTACTACCCATTGAAGATAATATATATATGTGGAAGATAAAATTCCCTGATTTCTATGCTTAGGGAAGTGTTTTGTGTTTATATTTTAATTTGTTGATATGAGTTGTGCAGTAGTTGAGATATTGATGTGTATGCCTATGTGGAAAGTGGTGGGATGTGAATAGTACCACATGTATGTTTTTGTTCCTAGTGGGATGTTGTGGTGTGGTTGTTGGGTGATTTTGTTTCATTGGATGTTTCATGGGTGTTTGGGTTGGCAAGTTTGGTTGGTGACATATGAGGTGTAATGGGATCTTTCATAGGTATCTCATGGTGTGATTTTGCAAACCCATTTCCTTTAAATGGTTGGCTTTGACTCTCATGGGTGATAATCATTCGAGAGGTATCATATGTAAGGATTCATGCCTTTTCGTCCAGTCACTTTACTAGTTTTGTGGATGGAGAATTCTCAGAGGAGGACATAGGAGGTTCAGTGGAGTTTGATGCTACATAAAAACAATATTAGTAGTTTTATTCCAGAAAAAATGGTTTATGGTGTTTATTGGTGGTTTGTAGCTTCTATAGTTAGCAGTTTATCACTAGTGTTGCTGGTAGTTTATTTCTTTGGAAGTTTAAGGCCTGTGTGTTATTGAGGTAACATAGTGTGAAATGACTTAATTCCAAAATAAGGGGATTTACACCATATGTTAATTAGGCCTAGCAGGCTATGTTTTTTAATGTACGTTTAGGTTTCAAAGGTTTTAAAACCTAAAGGTTCAATTTACAATGTATATTTTTAGAGTCATTTATTTTACTCCATATATGTTGGGTTTACAATATAAATTTGGTGACTTATAGGTTGTTAATATTCCTTATTTAGACATATCTTTTATCATTCAGTTTTCAATATCTCTCTCTCATTCTAATTTTAGGTGAACCCTATATGGGTTTCGAATATCTTCCAGCACCTTTCCTCATACATTGATCTGTGTGTTCCAGTGGTTGGTCATTGGCGATCAATGGTCATTTCCCCTCCATTATCCCCATTTTTAACCTCGATATTCTATTGGGGATTAAATGTGGTATTGTTTGTTTTGTTTGAGATATGTTGGGGTGAATATTTGACAACCCATTGGGGTGATTTAGTTTTATCCATGTTTTTCTTTTAAGGTTTTGGTATGTGGGCTATTTCTTCTTTATCTTATGGTGTGAAGTGAGATCATAAAGCTTCTTCGAGGTAGGAGATCCTAATTTTCAAATTTTTACATGATATATATGGGATTTTCATTATTTATATCTCCTTATGGTGGATATTATGTGTTGAAATAATAAAGATAATTAATTATCATAATTTAAATTGTTCAGTGTGGGAAGATATCACATGTGTTAATGCTTCGATACAAGATTTTGACGATATTGTGTACACTTATTTCCAATACTGGAAATAATGACTGTTGGAAGCCTTTTTCATTTTAGATTATATATATTTATACCCTTTATATATATTTGTGTGATTTCACCCAATATAAAAGAATAATTAACATATATTTGGATAATAAATTGGTTTCCCATAGAAAATGGTTTGTGTGGTAACAACCATTCTAAATAAATAAGTAATGTGATGAAATCCATGAATAAATTGTGGAAGTCAGTGTGTATTGTTGTTTTGACTGATTTTTTTATTTTATTGCCTTATGTGGTTTGGGAGATTTATTATTTAGTGATGGAGGTTACCGTATATGTTATGTGATTAGTGGGGATATGATGTAATGTAGTGGTTGGTTGGCATGGGTTTGGTGTGGGATGTTGTGCGATGTGGTATGAAGTGGTTGTGGTGCCTATAAGTTGTGGTTTGTAGTGGTGATAATGTTTAAAGATGACATGTGGTGGTGATCAGTGGTTATTATGTGAAGTAGTTTTGTTGGGAGATGTGGTGATATGTGTGATGTGTTGTTTTAGTAGTGATATGGGTTGTTTAATATGGTTCATAGATAATGATGGATGTGAGGCTTTATGGTGACTGTTGATGTGAGTTGGGACTATTTTTATGTGGTGTAGTTGTGCTAGTTTCCCAGTTATCCATATAATAAATTTTTATGTTTTAACAAAATAAAATAGGCTGGGAAATAAATGAGAGGTGCTAGAAATTGATGTATATAAAATTGATTAGATTAACTGAATGATAACTTAATGGGTGGTGTAAATGTGAATGAATTTTTTTAGTAAATAAAAGTTAGTAGACCATGATATATCTTGAAAGTAGTGAAACTATAATTGAATATGGGAAATGATCTTGGTTATGTTTGGTTGTGTGATGTGTTGTATATATCAGGTTTAGTAGTTGTTATGTTTGTTGTATGGTACGGTGGTGGTGATGTGGTGTGTGCTAGTGCAGTTTATGTGGACCTAAATGTTGGGACTATGTGCTATCGGTATATCACATATATTTATGTTATTATGTTACACAACCCCACTAGAGTTGGATAACCTTACCAATGATCAAAGGTTCTATGTTTTGGGTGATTTCCCCAACATCCAAGATGCTTGTGACATGAATGGATAGCTACCCCCTATTCCCCACTCTTCCTTCAGTATTATTGATGATAGAGTTTTGTGTTGGAGATTACCTAGCAGTGTTGGCCCATTTGTTTTTGGGAGATATGTGATATGATGAGTTAGTGATGTGATGTAATATTTGGTTGTGGTTATACATGGTAGGAGGAGGTCATGAGGTTTATCTCATTCATGTACACGATACCCTGCTACTCTAGTTATGAGTTGAGATGTGGTGTGATGGACCAGTGAATTCGGGTGAGTTGTGATGTGATGGAACCTAATGCTATCACCAAATGAAAGTCCTTGTAATGGTATGTTATGTAGGTATGTATCCCAAACCACATTACAAATGACCCATGTCTCTTCGAGAGAGATGGATGTGATGTGATTTGATATGGTATGTATGGAATGAATATGAGAACATGGCATTCCACATTGGGCCATGAGATCAAAAACTCAGTGGGGGAAGTGGCCATGGGGTTCCTTGATTTGTTATGATCCAGATGATATATTATTATATTGAATTCATGATTTGGTAATCATGCTATAGTGAAGTTGGGTTCTAGTTAGTTGACTTGTATATGTGTTTTTTGGTTCTTTATGTTATTCACTAAAACATTAGAATTATCTTTTTACATGTGTATTTGAGACCTTTTCTAGGTCCCTACTGAGTATACTTTCATGCTCACCCAAAATATATAAACTTTTTTTTTCATGTTTCGATGAGGACTTTGGGGACCAAGAAAAATATTACTTACTGGATTTTAGTTGTTGTGGAGTCACTGCCATATAAGTTCCTTTATACAAATATATTCGAGAGATTTTGGAAAGACCCATACTTCTCATACATAAATATTTCATGTTGTTCATTAAATATTTATTACATATCATAATGATTCACACCAAAATCATTTAGGTCTAGTGCCTTTGGAAATATGGGTACATAAAAAATGGTTCACAAGTGACCTACATCATCTCTCACTTCATTCTTCATAACTAGAACCATTCATAAATATGTCATATAAAATACATTTCTTCATAACTTGTGGAAATAAAAAATATGTAAGGTTGATCTCATATGCTCAATAAGGGTGAGACATTGAGATATATAAACATATCATGAATATAAGGGTATGAGGACATGATAAAGACATTTTAAAAAACCATACCCTGCATATCATAGATCAAAACATGATTCGTGGCATAAAACATGGCAATTCTTACGACATGAATCATAATGGAATCAAAGAATATAATCTGTGAGATCATAAAAATGGAATAATATGTAGTTTAGTGGAAAATTCATAAGAATAGAAAAACATGTTCCATGTTTACCCACTAAGACATTTAGAACATGATAGGCATGGGATAACCACTCATGTAATTTCTTCGAGTTTGGAATAACCTCTTGTGTACCCTCTTCTCCGGTTTGAGATAACCTCCTATGTAACATCAGATATCATGGAAGATAAATAATTACCCAATTTAATTGAGGGATATATATGACTAACTTGTCACATAAACCATACATGTGTGTGCCACAAGATCAAAAAACATTCATCATATCATAACCCATGAAAAGAAATGAGTTTTATGATCATTTCATCATATCATCATAACCTAACCCATGGAAAAAGGAATGAGTTTCATTAACATCCTATCATCATAAGCATAAAACATTCACAAAAAAATAAGAATGGTATCCTAGGATAATATATCCAATAAATCAAATTTTACATCAAAGAATGTCATATTATGTTGAATTGGTTTTTGAATGATCACTTGGAACATTTCTTAAGGAAAATAGATTTTCATATCGAAACCCTTTATTTATAATGTAAAAATTTCAAAAATATTATAGAAGATATTTTCATTGAAATGTAAATTTAAACTTATAAGGTAATATTCAACTCATTAATCAGTCATGATAATAGGAAATACTTTTTACACCATGTATGTTAAAACAAATATTCCTTTTTCATTTTCCATAAAATCCGAACAGACCTTGTTTTCTGAAAATGAAATGAAGATTCCTGTTAAATTATTTTATAAAAAATAAAAAAAAGGTGAAATTGACTATAAAAATCATATGGGAACACTAAATTTTTTTTAACACCTTTTAAAAAAAGATGGACATGGAATAAAATGGAGTTTTACTGAAGATAGAAATAAAGTCATTTTTCTTTAAAAACATATTTTGAAATACCAAGTGTCTAATGAGAAACAATGAATGTAAAACATGTATTATAGATAAATAGATTTAGGAGAATAAATTTTATTTCTTTTATTTAGATTTATATCATATGATCTTGTTATTGGAATCATAAACATAATCAATCCCAAGAAATAATGAAATATAATCACAAAAGCCCAACCACTTTGGTAACATTGAATCGTAAGACACATAAAAGAATAATATTAAATAAAAAAATATCATGAGAAAAAATATACTCATTATATTAAAAATAAAATGGGGTTTATGTACACCTCATAAAATAATATAGGTTTATAACAAAGCATATGTCCTAAAAAAGGAAAATGGAGACAAAAACCCCTTACTGATTTGGTAATATCTTGAATTATAAGCCCATTATTGATTAAAATCATACCAAATTAATATTTTATTAGTATAAATATATTAATTATATAAAATTTCAAAGGGTCGGTATATACGTCACACAAAATATATGGGTAGTGAATATTGAATATATCTCTCAGAAATAAATGAGAGATGAGAAACCCCTTACCTTAAGTACCTACTTCCTTTGTACATGTTCAAAACTCATGTATAATAAATATAAGTTTATAATACATATATTATAGATCCATAATTATATGTATCATACCATATATTATTTACTTATGACTTTTATTACCAATTTATTAACAATTCATTATTAAAATCTTCTTTCGAGTAATAACTTCTTTGTTTCTCAGGTATGTGTGGATTTATGGTTTTTGGTACTATTACTCCGATAAGGGTTCTCTCATCTCAAAAAAGATAAAAATGTTATAAATATCATATATATATATATATTAATTATATATGTATCTAGATAAATCAAAAAAAATTAGTGATAGAAAATGAAATACATCATTCATGGAGACGGTATGTCATACGTACACAAGAATGGTATTTCTATTTTCTCAAAGAAATAAATGAAAGAAATGTATAAAATATATTACTAGTAAATAATCATTTTTACATAAAATATATCACATATATTCATTAAATTTACCATAATTACCTTCCATGCAAAGCGTTTGTGAAAAAAGAACCACGTCGCTTCATGAGGTGGTAGCCCATCGCACACACGAATGACATTATCTTATCCCACAATAAATGGAAAGTAAGAAGGTAAATATTATATAATAATTAAATAAGAATGAATATTTTAAAAATATCATATATATTAATTTAATATATAATTATTACAATCTAATTAAAATAGAAATGAAAAACACATCACTTCGGGTTGTGAGGCGGCAGTCTACCGTACACACGAGTGATGTGATTTTTTACCGCATGTTGGGAAAAAATAAGGTATATGTGATATTATAATTATATAAGTATAATAATATTATAAATTTATCATATAAACATTAAATCCATTATTACATCTAACTGTGATAGGTGGTTATGTAAAACAAATAACATCGGTTCACAAGGCGATAGTCTGTCAGACACATGAATGATTATTTTGTATCACCTTCATTGGAAGTGGATAGTGATATATGTTATTACATTAACATAATAAAATTTAATTGTGTAGGATGTACTAGTTTTATTCTTTTATAAAATTTATAAATTATTTGAATGAGTTATAAGAATATGTAAAACAAAAACCTGTAATTAAAAACTTCACCTGGCTACTGGAAAAGGGGTATCCCCACAGATGTATACCCACTATTTATAACAAATGTGGTCATATATTGTATCAAAGCTGTATATACCCATGGTTTATGTATACAATGGGTATATATATTCTATAGAAATCTTTTTAGAAAAAACCATTGGGATAGACTCCCACACATTTTTCCAGCCTCTCACTCCCCTCACTTGAGCTGTATCTACCCCTTTCAGTCCATCTATGTTCTTCCCTCACCTAAGTGATGATGGATGAATTTAATCCCCCATAATTCTCCCCTAATTAAGTGATATAATAATTATGATCTTCTTTGACAGTGAGTTCCAAATCCTTCTTATATTCTTCTGAATACTATTTTCATTCTTATCTATGTATGAAAACCTAACTAAGACATAGTTGGGTCATGATTATTTTAGATTATTTGAAATAAATATCTTTGTGGGTGGTTTTTTATTTTTTCAATTTTGATTTAATTTTTATTATTTAGATTAGAATTTAGTATTGCATTTTTTATATTTGTGGGTGATGTTGGATTTTTCATTTTTTATTGTTTATGGGAGTACTAGTACATTCATAACCACAATATAAGGCTGCTTTTATAATGTTGAAAAAAACCATTAGTTGGTGAATATATTATCCTAATTTTATATATAATATTCCCTCTACTAATCCACAAGTTTTTACATATTTTTATATATTGGTATTTAGATTAATAAATTGATTCATATATAATGAATTTATGATATTGAGTTTGTTATAGGGAATTAGACATCAGGTATGTGGGTACTATTTGATGGGAGTTAGTTTTTATAGGGCCATATATTATTTGATTGTTTATATTATATTATACATATATATTTATTTGGTGTTTCAATCTTATGGTGAACATGGAAAACAAAATACTTTAATGAATTGGAATTAGGATCTATAATGTGGTCTATGATTTTGGTATGATTCTTCAATGGTTTATGTTATATTATGAGCTATAATATTTTAATGGAACTTCATCACTAAAATCATTCATATCATTATTTTAAACCATATCCATTCAAAACATCATGGTAAGATTCTATTTTTAAAATCATATTCCAAACCTCCATATTTCATAAAACATTGGATATTATTCAGGCTTATGGAAGGAGTCAAGTGATACCTTTTTTCTATTCCAATTAGTGATGAGTAATTTATTTAGAAAAATATTTGTATTTCATTTCATATATCACAAATCCTTGGCATTCCCTCTCCTTTATTACATTTTGGATATATGTTTTATTTTATAAAGCACAGTTTCTACGATATTAGGATTAGATAAATATTTATATTTATATCATGTATTTTTTAATTTCAATGATATTATTATACCATGTTTTTGGGGGTTTTGATATTGGGTGACACATTGTTGTTATTACTATGTAAATTATTTCCATCATAAATGAAAGTGTATTTAATTGGATTGATGTAATCTTCAAAACATGGAAGTTTTAAAACCAATTGTTAAATAAATACATATGTATTTAATTAGATAGTGTAATAGTTTTTTAATATTCCATGTATTATACTTTGTCTAGTTCTTTATTTATAGGAATCACTTATAACATATATTGTTTTTCATATTCTTTATTTTTTCATCTACTAGCATGATTTTATGACAATCATAACGAAATTATTTGTAATGAATTTTGTAATTATGGTTCAAATTGTTTATTACAACATAATTTTCTCCCTATAATATAATGGATATAAGCTTGATGTATAATACCAATCAATTTTTTACCATGTTTAAAAAGAATTAGGATATTTTTTTATATTTTTCATTTAACAATGCTTTAGATGGAGGTATTATATAGTTTCCATGTTATAATTTTGTTTGAAGACCATTATTAAGTTAGGGACAAATTAGCAACCATATAACAAAATATGTGTTTCAAACAAACTATTATGTTTGGTATCACAATATATAGATGAGACAATATTCTACTATTCATGAACATAAAGAAATAAGTGGCATGAAGAATTTTATATTTGATTAGTTTCCATTTGTGAGTCATTATGAGGGATACATTATGCCTGTGTAAGAAGACCATGATATCGATATACATGGGGAAAATAATGAAGATGATGTTGTTAAAAGAGTTAAGAAATTAATGGATGAAGCCAGAACTTTTGTATATCATGAATATACTAAAATGAAAAAGATGGAATTTTTAATATGGTTATATATTGGTAAAATATTTTATAGAATTTCTAATGTCTCAAATGATTATATTCTTAATTGTTTGAATTAATTTCTTCCTAATGGTGAAGATAATACCTAAAATAATTATAAGGCATGAAAGTTAATTAATAATATCATATTTTACACTAATGAAATCCATGATTTTCCAAAAGACTGCAGTTTATTTTGGGAAGAAAAAATAGACTTTAATGTCTGTAATGAAAGTGTAAAATCTTGATGGAAGGTAAATTCATATGGAACACTGTCTTGTGTTCCATATAAAATCATGTGGTACTTTCAGTTGATTCCTAGGATAAAAAATCAATTCATGTTTATAGAAATACCAACCAATATGATACGGCATGATACTGAGATAATTAAAGGTAATAATGAGTTTATTCATCCTATAGATGGATTAGCATGGAGGGAATTTGGTGAAGAACTTCCTGATTTTTCATCTGATGTACGTAATGTCAGTTTGGAACTATATTATGATGGTTTCAATCCATTTGGTCAGAAGATTACTACACACATCACGTTTTATGTTTGTATTCATGTTTATAGTCTTCCTTCATTGAAACCTTTAATAAGAGCGATGAATCAATTTTGTGATATGAGTGTGTGAATTTTTTATGATTCCTCAAAATATATATTTCATATGTGTGATACCCTTCTATGAACTATAAATGATTTCCCTACTTAGAAATAATGTCTAGTTGGATCATGAACTGGAAACTATCATGTCCTATTTTTATGAAGAATACACGATCAAGAAGGCATAAATATAATTGATGTTTCAGTTTTATGGGGAATCAATTATTCTATACAATAGATTATCAATACAGGAAGAATCATTATAGGTTCGATAATACCGTTGACACTGAAGAAACACCTAAATGTATTTCAGGAACTATGTGCTTAATTAATTGAGTTATATAAGTTTTTTATTAGGGAAAGGTCATTTGAAATATAAAGAGGAATAATGTGGACACTAAATCCACTTCCAATTAGAAAAGAATAGTATCTTTATTTAGTTTCCAAATTGGTCTAGCAATTTGATAAATAATTTTTGATATGTAATGAACATTAATAATAATATCTGTGAAATTTTTATTTTAATTCTTATAAATATCAAGGGGAAGACCAAATAAAACTTCTCGATATTACCGAGAATTTTTGAATTGGGGCATTCAACCAAAAATTCCCCATGTGTGTATCAGTGAAAACAAATGGAAAGTTACTTGTGCTTATTATGGGATGAAACCTATAGAGAAATTTTTTTTATAGAAATATTGGATAATATCAAGGTCTAAAATGGTTATTCTAGTAAACTATCTAAACGATTCAATAGAATGGAGTTGAAACTGAAATCCATAAAAACTCATGATTATCAAATCCTTATTTATGAATTGATTACAATAGAAATCTAACTTTTAATATCCTCAAATGTAAGGGTGAAGGTGATTCTCTTTTTCTTTTTTTTATATACCTTTGTGTTAAAAAATTTATATGTTTTTTCTTGATAAAAATGTGGAAAGAGGCACCATTAATTTTTTGTGAGTTAGAAACAAAATCCACCATCATTTTTCACTTTCATGTTGCATTTAATGGTTAATATTAAAAATAAAAAACTTATTTGGGGACCCATTTATCTTCCATTGATGTATCCAACTGAAATAAATATGTTCACAATGAAATATTATGTATGAAATAAGAATCATCCAAATAGTTCCATTATGAGAGGTTATATGGCTCAAGAATGTTTATATTTCTGTTCAATGTATTTGTTGGATATGAGTACAATAAATAAACAGCTAATTAGAAATGAATATTAGAAATATGGGTTACTTTATTCCTCATTTCCATCTCTTCCCCATATAGGAGGAATTCAGGGGACATCTACATTGGCTATATTAATCCTTAAAGTGTGAGATATGGCACATCGCAAAATGTTACTTAACTATGGTTTGTTCATTGACTATATCATGTAAGTAATTTGAATATTTATATGTAATCTCATACTATGTCATTTCACATATACCATAAACTTTTATTATCAATTTATGTAGGGAACATAAAAAAATTATAATTAGATTTCATTGACGCATTCAAGAAGGAGAGATGCATTTCATAGATTAGAGTTTCCTTCTTGGTTATAGTCAAAGGTATGGACATTACATTAATTAACATAAAATATAGATATTAATTTAATTGTATTATTCATGTATATTTCTTGTATTGAGTTTACCTACTGACTTTATCTCCCTAGAAATAAGATTTTTGTCTTTTAGTCCCAATTCACTGGTTCATGAATTCAAATATTTCATAATCGATGGGTATAAATTTATTACAATTGATCGAGTGATAAAAATGATAATACAACATGATTTAGTTATGTTAACAGCTATAACAGACTATTATGTCAATGCATTAGATAATAGGCCTCTATATGAATTTTGTTTCTGATTAAGGACTTGTTGATAAAATAATATAATTTTATTACTACCCATATGGTAGAGTCACTATGATGAAATGTAAATGGTTTGATTCAATTATGTGACATGGTGAATTTATTGATGTCTTTGGATTTAGAGATTTTTACAGGAATCAATTCTTGGATACCAATGAACTATATATTTTGGCATCTATAGAAAAAAAAATATGTGAAGGATCATCAATGGCCTAATTACAATGTCATTATTGAAGTAATCCAAAGAATTTTTGTTCATACTGGTGGAGATGAAATTGACACCATTGATTAATCGATTGGTGTTGAACAAAATATTATATTTTATGATTCAAATTTTCCCATTATGAGATTCGATGTCAAACCTGAATTAGTGGTGGGTAATATATAGAATAAATTATATATGTTCATAGTTTATTCATTTTTCCTAGATATGGGTTTCCCATGTTGGTACTACTGCAATTACATTAATATAGATTCATTTTGTAATGATATGTTTTTTAGTAAATTTTATTTTCATCTTGTTTAATTATAATTATTCCAACTCAGAAAAATGATTTAAAATAGGTTTAAAAAAAATTACAACATGGTTATAAATTACAGTTTCTAAAACATGTTATGACATAGTTTATGACTTCTTTATTTCAAAGTTGAATGAAGTATTTTTTAAAAATATTTCTAAAAAATGTATATTTCATTCTTATGTAGATTATTAAAGACATTAAAGTTTTTTGGAGGAAGAGATTATTTGATAAAGATTCACAGATGTGCGATCTAGGGTTTCCTCCTATAGTTTCCTTAGTGAGTATAATAATTATAATATTTTTCTTCTACATTACATTTAATGTCATGTTATTATTTTTATTAATTTTTTTAGGGACATACATTATAAGTAGAGTAACCTTCTTATATGGGTTTGAGCATGGGTTCTCCTAGAGCTAGATGAAAAAACCATCATACATGTTAACACACTGACCTACCAGCGATCAACCCATATACCATACTTTTTCATTCTCCACTTGAGCCTCCTGGGATGTTCACACCCATGCCTACATCATCGTCATATTATTTAGCATATTATTCTCATAACATTTCTATACCTCCAATAGGGATGTTCCTACCTATTCCATATCCATATCCTATGATTTATCCCCATCGCTTCTATCCTTACCTGACCATGTCAATGTTGTCTCCATTTTCTACTATCCATCAAGGATCTGATAATTCTGTTCCTTTAGTTTCCACTCCAGCGCATGAAGATGTCCCAATGCATGAATGGTAAAAATCACATCCATTATAGACTACCAATCCAGGATAGCCCAAAGATCCATCAATGCATAATGAGCTGCTTTAATCTTGTTTTTTAATTATAAGTGTTTCAAATTATAAAAAATTATTTTTCTTTTCATATTGTAGTGTGAATTAATTATTTTTTTCTATTGATCTTATTTATTGTGATCTTATAATAAGTGAAGTGGGAACACCCATATGAATGAAGCTTGAAATCATTATACACAAATTATGGTGGATTACAATGAATAAATTATGTGATAGGTAAAAATTCTAGGCAGTGTATAAGTTTCATTGTATCTTTATCCAAGTACAATGATATCATTTTGTTGCAACTAGTATCACAGAGTCATATCTGTAATTAAATCAATGAGAAATCATGGGATAATATATCTGTAAGAAAATTTGTTAAATTTATATGTATATTATTTTTATATATATACGAATTATGAATTCATTACAATGTCTATTTATGTTTCTTGATGGGGAAGCTATTAAGGGGACACGATTGTTGGGTCTTATGGAGTTATGGAAATTATATAAGCATGAGTAATATATTATTTAGAAGAGAGAGTTTGTTCTAATTTAGAGGGTGTACAAACATACCCCAAACTATCCAACAACACAATATTATGAAATTACTTCATATTGTTAGAGAAATTTGTTCAAGGTATTCTGAATCTATAATAGTTTTCATATAAAATTGAATTCTTATTAATTGTACTCATTTTTTTAAAAATGATTCTGAAAAAAAGTTTCTATGAAGTATTTCACACTTTGGGGCACACTAAAATTCTCAACCATGAGAGGTTCTGAGTACAATAATATGAATTTGAATAATATCTATATTTTATTGTTATGGAGTTATATTTTAAGGATGAAATTTAGGTTTTCTTGCCACGAATTCCTTTAATACAAGGATAGAAATTCCAAAATGAACAAATGTCCAAATGAAAAAATGTATAAATAAAATAATGGATAAATTTTCAAATATACAAATAGTCAAATGAAAAAATGACCAAAAGACCAAACAAACTAACCAAAAAATGAACCTAATGACCAAATAATCAAAATTACCATGTGAAAAAATAACCAATTTTCTAAATGGACAATTGTAAAAATAGAAAATGGAAAATTTCCAAATAGCTGAATGGACAAATGAAATAATTAAAAAAAATACAAATGACAAATTGGCCAAAAGGCCAATTGGCCAAATGGGCCAATAACCAAAAAACCTAACAAAAAAATTAACCTAAGGACCAAATGATATAAATTACCAAGTGACCAAGTAACTAAATAGACAAATGGCCAATTGAACAACTAGATAAATGAAAAAAATGTCCAAATGGATAAATGACCAAACAACCTAACTATAAAATAAACCTATTGGACAAATGAAAAAATGGACAAATTTCCAATTGAAAAAATGGTCATATGTTCAAATGGCCCTAAGGAAAAATGTACAAATGACCAAGTGGTCTAATTTCCAAATTGAAAAATGGCCAAATAACTAAATGTAAAATGGATAATTGGATAAGTGGTGAAATGGGAAATGAAAAAATGACTAAACATACTAACCAAAAAATGATCCTAATAAAAAAATGATACAATTTTCCAAGTGAATGAATAAAAAAATGGACAAATGGCCAAATGACCAAATAGAATAATTGACAAATGGATAAATGAAAAAATGGCTAGATGACCCAATGACCAAACAAACTAACAAATAAATGAACATAATTACCAAATGATTAAAATTACAAAGTGACCGAATAACCAATTAACTAAAGAACCTAATTGAAAAATGATCCTAATAACCAAATAATAAAATTTACCAAGTGATCGAATAAACAAATGGATAATTGTCTAATTGGATTAATATCCAAACAACCTAACTAAAAAATGAACATAATGACCAAATGATAAAAATTACCAAGTGACTGAACAACCTAACCAAAAAATGATCCTGATGACCAAATGATCAAAACTAATAATTGAATGAGTAAACAAATAGCTAATTGTCCCAATGAACAATTTACCAATTATACAAATGGAATGTATATTTAGATGATTCTTCATTTTATATATTTCTTCAACATCTATAATTTTAATTCATTCATGTTTTATCATTTTCATATTATTCAATAACGAAGTATTGTACTATTCAATGTCATCAGCAGCAATAATCATTGCAAATTGAAGGCTGTGTTCCCTGACCAAAATTATTTTCCTTGAGTAGGAATAAAAAGGATGGAAGTGTTTTAAATTAATAGACATAAGAAAATATTATATAATTATTTTTATCGATATTTAAAAAAATTATACATATTTTATAATTAAATATCTGGTTTATATTTTCAACAGTGTGCCATGCAGTCCCTTGATGGGAAAGAAGATAACTACTTTGGAAAAAATGATCATTTAAGTCATGTATTAGGTGAGGATCACCAATGGGGATTCTGATGTCAATCCGTGAAAAACATTATTCCCATTGGGAATTAGCCCCCATTAGGTTCCTCTCAAACCTCTTACACCACTGATTTGTAAAATGATCATCCAAAAGAACCTGTGGCAAAAAAAAAGATATATAGGAGTGTGAAAGAGGAAAATAGATCAGCGAATATTTCCTAAAATCTATGTTAGTCATATGTCTATCACTTCCATCAGAGGCTGCAACAATTTTTTATTCATGTATAACATTAATGTGATTTTTATATGATGAATGGAGTGATGCCTATGAGGGTCTTAGTGGAGGCCGATATACTGGTACTGGTGGTTGTGGTGGCAACGGTGGGGGAGGTATCATTGGTGATGATGATGGTGGTGTTGGTGGTGGTTCACTTGGAACAGATGTTGGTTGAGATTATAATGGAACTGATGGGGATGAGAGAGATATTGATCCCCTCCATTTTCTATTTTAGGTAGAGACATGTGTGGATGACTAAAAATAATTTATGATGTGGATTATAAAGGTATTTTATAGTATTTTCAATGGTTTGAAAACTATTTATTACTTTATAGTTGAATTACAAGTATATATTAAGTGCACTGCATTAAATTTATACCATGGTTTGTAATTTATTTACAGGTTTAATGAGAGGTGTTGGATGGTGCTACTTATGTTCAATGGGGGGGGTATGTCTCTATACCCATGGTTTATATAACCATGGGTATACATGATCTATCAACAACCACATATAAAAATGGATTCATTAAATCATGGGTATAGGCTATAGCCACAGTTTTATGTGAACCACAGGTATCAAGAAATCTGCATACCCTATACCCATGATTTCTATAGAAACTATTGGTACAGGGCTATCCTAAATAATAGAGCACCCACTTTTCATAGAACTATGTTTATAGCCTATACTAATTCTTTTTTGGTCTATACCCATTGTTTTAAACCATGGGTATAGGTTAAGATTTCAGTAGTTCCTCTTCTTTGGAAAACCAATTTAGGTTTAACCTAAAGCATTCTTAGATTGGATTTATGATCTCACTAAGGCCTCTAGGATGTGAGGAGGGAATTAAGAAATTAATTTTTTTTGGTATTGTGTGAACCAAAGAGTTTTTTAAGTGTGAATATGAGAGGAGATGGTGTGATCTTTTATAAGTGAGGTGAGTGACATAAATGTAATTTTTAAAAAGAAAACGTGTGCCCAAATTTTTCACATTCCATAGACACAAAATTGGTCCATTATTGAACATAATAGGTTATAAGGTAGAAATTTCATCATAAAATGGATTTTTTAAAGATTATAGGTTACTTTAATCCTTATCATTTTAGTTTAACCCCATTGTAAACCCATTTTAACATTAACCGTGATAATTAATTTTTTTTTGTTTTTACTATTTATTTTGGTCAAATACTATGTTGGGATTATTATATAATATAAATTATTCATATTTAAAAAAATGGTATCCATATTTTCAAATTTCATTCAACTTATCAAGGAAAATTAATTTAAAATTAATCCCACATACATGACAAAAAAGGGTTTTCCAAATACCAAAGAGAAAAGTTTCAAAAGTTTAAAATGTTTTTCTATAAAAAATATAAATTTAAAATTTATTATAATGACCTAAATTAGATTAATAAATATAAAATTAAACCTTTTTTTACTTTTATAACCATAATAAATTAAAATTTTCCTTCAATCTTATTTGAATGAAAAGAATTTTTTAAACAAAAACGAAGATTTTTCACTATTCACTGAAAATTTTATCTTCTCAAAAAATTCTCAAAAATTCACCTAAATATAATTAGGAAATTCTAATTTAAAAAAATAATTTAAGTTTTTTAAAATAAAATTTATAAAATGTAAATGAAATTAATTTTAAAATAAGTGAAAAAATGCAACGAAATTGTTTTTTAGAAAACTATTGTTTTTAACCATAAAATTGGATTGATTTTTATCTCTTTTCTAGAAAACCCATAAGATGAACTCTAAAATTTTTATTGAATATATAATAAATATTTTTCATTAAAATCACTTTCAAAAAGTGGTTTTTTTAATTTATTGAGGTAAAATTCATTTGTTTTTAGAAATAGAGTTTTTTTAGAAAAATATTTTCTTTATTAGTTCTTATATTTATTTCTCACCATTGGGTCACAAAATAATTCATTTTATATTAATTTTTAAACCATATATTTTCATAACTTAGTTAATCCAATTATTACCCATCATAATAATGGTTAGGTGATAATTATCAAATTATTTATTAATATTTTAATAGTTTGTCATGTTTTGTTAAAACTAAAGGTTTCTTGTAATGAATGTTATCATTGAAATTAAATTTATTAAAAAAATTATTTCATAAAATCCTAGGGTGTTACATTCCGACCCCTTAAATAAATTAAATTCACTATTTTAACAAGATCTCGATAATCAAGTGTTTTAAATTTGAGAATTCTTTCATGGGAAATTCACATTATAAAAAGGGTAAATAGAACATCCTATGGAAAATAGGGAAAAGAAATTTTGGAGGTTATTACATAACCAGGTTCCAAAATAGGATAACATTGGTGGGAAGTGAAAATATGGACATGGAAGAGAAAAATTACTCCAAAATATTAATAAAGTTATAGAGAACATGGTCAAGTGAAATTTAATGACCACAATGCCATAAATATGCGATAGGTTAAAAGACCACTGATTCATTTGAAATGGATATAATAAGAGTAACACCCCAACCCCATTTACCTAATTTTGGTTCATTATTTTAATACGTTGGAATGATTACAAGGAATCAAGTCCCAAAGGACTGATCAATTTAGCAGTCTTAGAAAATAGATTACAAACATGAACGTCACATTACACATTCAAACATAAAACACAACATAAATAATCAGTTGTGAATGTCATTATTCCCCTAGATTAACCCTGCATATAAAACATAATACCCTTCTTGGAAACCTGTTAAAAAGAAAACATAAGAAATGGGTGAGCTCAAATTCTCATTAAGGATAAAAATTAGCAAAAAATATCACAAAGAATCATAAAAATTTAAGGCAATGTATAAAACTAAATCAAAATCCTTTTAAACTTAAACATCAGCATAATATGGAAAATATAAATCAAATAATGTCATTTTCTTGTTCACATGGATATTCTACTAGTCGAATAATCTCATGTAATATCAATAGCTAATTTCATAATGATGGAGTGCATAATGTCAGACATCATAACCACATAGTCAAGGCCTCGTGCCAAGACTACAAATAATATTTTTTCAATGCCTTATTCTAAGACACTAGTTGGTCTCATGAGACCTACTGATGCATCGAGGATATATAACAGGCTCCACCCATCCCTTACCAAGTCCAATGCATTACTCATATGAAAAAGTCACAAAATTTATAAAGTAATTCATTTAAAAGATATTTTTTAATCAAAGTGTCGCAAACCACTTTGAAACTTTTTAAAGGAATTAACATTTTAAAACATTCATGTCCATATAAATAAATACTTAAAGCGATTTTGAAAACAAGGACATTAATGAGAAAGGTTTAGAAGAATAAATATTTAAAACAATTAAAATGATGTTTCAGTAAAACAGTCTCTTAAAAATAATCCCTTTGAAACTTTTTTATGAAACATGTACATGGATAATAAATATGTCCTAGTAAAAACTTACACATAAAAAATATTGAATAATAATGAGATTGAGGAATTAACCCTTACCTTGTACTTTTATTTGGTTGAGGGTACGTTAACCTTCTGTATAATAGTTAAATCATTTTTATTAAATTATACAAGAACCACATATATAAATATGATATCATATATGATCTTATAATATTTCTTTTTTAATAACCTTTTTGTAGTATCATTGTTTCGGGTGTTAACTGATTCATTTTCCTTTATATGTTTTGTTATGTAAGTCATGTTTGTTATGGATAGGATGTATTTTATTTATATCCATAATGATATTAAGTTCTTAAAATTTATTTTTAATAATAAAATGAAAATTATTCTTGAATTTTTATGATGGGTAATGAATCTCAACGCGTTCGTGGAGACGGTAATCCGTACGTACACACAAATGCAACTTCCATTTCATTTTTTTATTTTAAAAGGACATAAAACCAAATTATACATAGGTATATTATTATTCCATTATAATATAATATTTTATATAAGTTACGTAAGTTCATCAACACCATTCTTTATACGTTCCATGTATGGTATGAATGAGTCATATCACTTTGAGGGGGCGGTAGTTTGCACTTCCTCAAATGAAATTATCATATATATACAACATGAAAAGAATAAAGTTATGCTATAAAAGAGAATTAAAATATATTATAGATATCATAAATATCATATATAATTATAGTTCCATCAAGATTGATGCCATAAGAGGTGGTAGTATAATATTTAACAATCATCCTTTCTGGAGGCAATAGTTCTCCGTCCACAGAAACATTATGTTCTAGAGCCATTAGATGGAGGTGTGTGTAAGTTTAGTTAAAATACTTCTCATAAAAACAACCAATTATATTGAGTATACTGGTTTTGTTATAAAATAAAGGAATAAAGAGAGTTTAGGGGGTTGTATAAGTAAACTAAAATAAAATAACTTAAGAGGAGATGTTACCTTTAAATCGGGTAACTCCCTTTGGTTTGAACCAAAAGGCTTCCTTGAAGTGCCTTCCACCCCAGGTAATGATTTTAAGAGGAATAGAGGGATTTAGAGAGCTTAATTGGTCAAAGGTTGGATGATCCAAGGGTCTTGAGAGGTGTGAGTAATGGGTTAGTGTAGAGACCCAAAGCTTGACGTACATAGACATTACATTACTTTTATGGAATACATAATACATGACAAAAACAGATTCCCAAAGACCGTATTAATTTAGTGTCTTTGGAAACTCATAAAAAAATACTCTAATCATGGTGAAAGATCTTCAAAATCTCCCATTAAGTTCTTCCCCATTTTTTTCCTAAAATCATTCTTTATATCCTGGGGAAAAGAAAACATAAAAAGGATGAGCTCAAATGCTCAGTAAGGGTAAATAGGGAGAAGATAAAACAATCCCTAAACATTTGAACGTAATAAAATGAACATAAAACATCAAAATCATGAGTAATGACATAAATCTTAGCAGTGCATAAGGTATATATCATAACGGAACATTAACCATGGTAAAATATCATGGGAATAAAACATGTAATTATGGAAAACCATTAATCACATGTTATTATTTCTATAGAATCCAACACATTGCTGACAAGACCATCATAGTGGACAAAGTCCATTACTGAACAAGGTTTACTTGCCATTCCAGCCCTGTATTACTGATCCGGATTCACTTTTCATTCCATCCATGTCTATATCATGAGATATAAATCTTTACCCAATGCATTGAAGGGAGATATAGGTCCCACCCATCTCATAATGAAGTCATTTGTTCGTGTGACACAAAATAAATCATTCATCATAACCAAATGAATAAAATGGGTTTCATATACATCATCCCATCATAATATAATCCATATAAAACAATGGATATAATTCCATAATAAAAAAAACCATGTAAATAATAGGGACATTATACATGAAGCATATCCATATTAAATATTATCATCTTAGATGGAAAATAGTTTTGATAAAACACTTGAAATGAATTCTTGAGGAAAATATCCTTTCTTCTTTGAAATCATTTTCTTTTCTCAAAATGACATGAAATTATAAAAGAAAGGAATTTCATTGAAAATAATCATGAAATCTTGTAGATGAAGCTTCATGGAAAAAAGGCGTTATGAAATCATAAAAATTCATTCACGCCTTATAAGATAAAAAAACATTCTACTCATACTTTTAACGGAAAAGTAAAAAAGTACCACGTATGGTAAATAAAAGAAATATTTCTTAAATAACACAAAGTAAAATTAAAAACAGGGTAAACATGAATTTAAACATACATGGAAGAATATTAAACAATTTATGAAAAAAAATTAATGGACATGGATGAAAAATATAACCCCAGTAAATACTTATGTATAAGCAATCCTGGAAAAAATGAGATTGCAAAATTATCCCATACCTGATGTCTAATTTCTTCTGTACATGTCCAAAACTCATGTATAGTGGGTTTAGACATATTATTAACTTTTAAAATAACCATAATAATATTTATGATATCAAATATGATTCACTCACAACATCATATAACCTGTTCTTATGTCAATTCCATGTTAAAGCAGCGTTTTGGGTAAAATTGTTTCATTTATCATACGTGTTTGGACTTGTTTTTCTTGATATTATTAATTATATCATTATTTCCTTATTTCCAGAATGTAAAACCTGATTTATATATCATATATATTCAGTATATATATATATATATAATATAGATAAATGAAAGGAAATACACCGTTCAGGGAGACGGTAGGTCGTACGTAAGCATGAACGTTGTTTTCGTTTCCTTATTAATTGAATGGAAGGAAGTAAATTAAATATACATAAATCCATTATAATTAATATCTCATATATTTCATTATTAGTTATTATATATAATTTATAATCATTCTTTAATGGTTAACTTGGAGAAAGAATCTCATCGCGTTGTGGAGACGGTAATCTTTACGTATGCATGAGTGATGATACCGTTCCCATAATTATTGAATGGAATTAGAGTGGATGATATAATATCTCAGAATTAGTATAATATTATAATAAACATATATAGTTATTCTTTACAACATTATACACATCCAATTAAGGTGGTGGTGGAAAAACATATTACACCACGGCGTGGAGATGACATTCCGTACATATGCACGCGCGGTGATTTCATTTTCCGTAGGATGGATATAATGTGAAATAGGTTTATTTCATATTTATAATAATATATCAGTATATTATTGATAATGATGTTATTAATTTATTATTAAATAATAAAATAATATGAAGTATAAGAATAAATTAATTTGAAAGAATCTGTAAAGGATATTACCTCTTCTTCGACGCGCCTCTTCTTAACCTCCTCTTAGGGCACTAAAGTTTGTCTTTAAAGAAGACCGGGACATCTAGTATGTTTATAGGGAAGTGGAGAATATAAATGGTCAGGTTTTTAAAGATATTTAAGGCTCAAAGTGGTGTGAGGAGGAGAGGGAGGAGGTTCCCTTTTATAAGAGAGGAGAGAGGCACTTTTGGAAACCTCTAAAATATTAATTATTAATAAACTCAAAAACCACTTAAAAACCTCCAAAAATGACTCAAATCCTAAATTTAGATGAGACAGGGTTGTAAAATAATCAACCAATAAGATTTAGACATGTTGTTAATTTATTTTAAACCTTATCAACTTGATTTATCCTTATTTAATCTATTTAATTTTATTTATGGTAATAATATTCTAAATTTTAAATTGTTATAAATAATTACTTATGTTTTGTGAATTTTCCATAATTGGATATGTTATGTCATTTTAGACCATATAAATTTCAATTTATAATATGTAAATATCTTTGTTATTTTTAAACAATTTTATAATATGTTATTTTTATAAAATAACAATATTGTCAATTTTGACACTATTCATTTATTTGAATTTAAATAAAATCCACACAGAGGATATATTTGAAACAAAGTATTTAATATACTCCTCACATGTCATATTTATCAATAAAATTTTTGGAGAATGTTAATTAGTTCATGTAATATTTATTGTAATATTTTTAAAACCATTTATTTGATATTTCAATCAATAAACTAATTTCTATATCTCTATTGTGTCACCATTAATAATAATTATTTAATACCTAAAAATTATAAATAAATTCACATGATTTAGATAATTGTATTATATTTCTGGTGACTATTTAGGTTCCAAGTTTTATGATGTTTATCACTAAATTAATATAATTACACTTATAAGATATAAGAGAGTTACACGTTGTAACTTTCTTTTGTTTTAATAATAATTACATCTTTTTCATGGTGAAACGTCCATGAAATGAATCTATTACGACCCTTATGTGATAATTATTGAATCTTATTCATACAATAAATTTTTTTCAGGTGTTAGCGTAATTTTATAATCTTATTTTTACCCTTAATTACCCTATTTACCTTTAACTGTAGTAAATAAACTTTACCAGAGTTACTATTCATAATGTCTAAACATAAAATGTAGCCTATTAACATAATTTGGATCTAATGATTCCAAATATGGAATCCATTTTTCATAATTCAAAACACAAAAGTTTTAGTAATTAATTTAAAATTAATCCCATTGTTAAGAAACATGTTTTAAAAGTTAAAACGTTGCAAAAGATTGAAATGTTTTTATCCATGAATTCAGTGTAAAATTAATGATAATGACTTAAATTGTATTAAATGGTAAAAATAAATTCTATTTATACTTTAAAACCTCTAAATATTATAATTTAATCATATAATTTATCTCTATGAAAAAAGTTATTTTTAACTAAAATTTAGCGTAATTTTATTATTCATCAAAATATAAAGGTTATCAGAATAATATCGAAAATTGATCCAAAGTAAATTTTTATATCATGATTAAAATGAATAAGTTTATTTTTTCTAATTGAAATTATAAACATGTCAAAAAGTAGATTTAAAGTGGGTGCACCATCAAAAGGCGGCAAAACTGCATTTAAAAAAAATACTTATTTTACCCAAAAAAATTATTTTGTTCTCATACCATGCTCTAGAATATGTGTAAGATGAATTATTATGTAATGAAATTAAAATTTTAGTTAATATTATTCATAACAGCTAGTTCATAAAAATATATTGTTGTTCAGTGAAACTCTGTATTGCGTACAACACAAGCTATTGAGGAATGTTGCTATTGCATGCAACACAAGTCAAGAGTAGTGTTTGCGTATACTACAAGATAGTATAGTGTTGTGTATAACACAAGCTAATATTGGTGAAGAATACAACACAATATTTCAAAGAAATTAAAAAGAATATTTCTCATAAAATATCGGGGTGTTATATTCTACCCCCCTTAAAATTAATTTCTCCCTCAAAATGTGTCGGGGTTATAAATCGTTTACTACTTGAAAGTTTATTTAATAGAAACCCACATCGTAAAAAGGAATAATAAAACTTTATTTTAAAAAGGAATGTTAGAAACATAATAGATACTCAAAGTAACTCATCACTAGGTTTCCACATAGAATAATATATGTGAAAATATGGATATGGAAGATAAATCTAACCATCAACTTCTGATGAAGAGTGGTAGAGGACATGGCTATGAAAAAGATAATAAGCACAAAGCCATAAATTTGTTTGATCAAAGGTACCATATAATTCATTGGATATGAGGGTACTAGGACAACATTTTTGGTTTTCAATATCATTTCCCTAATGTTGAAGAATTTTTTCCATAAGGATAAATACTTACTTTATTTCAGTGTAATATCATCGTTGGTCATTCCATGAACAAATTACACTTCATCTCTTATTTAAAGAAATTAAGTTGAATTTTTCACTCTTCAATTGTCAGCGGATCATGTGACAGAATTATGGGTCATTCCATCTGTCTCAAACAAAAGGTTAGAGAAAGTTATCAAATATACATAAGTCCATCTATGGTGAGATTAACCGTATTTGATTCCAAAAATGGACTTATACGTCATCTATCATGCCACTTAATAAAGTAAAAGTAATTTCTACTAACCAAGGACTACCTCTAGGCCAGTGGTAGGAGATAAAGGCCTATCACACTTCAGTTGGGGGTTCGATTCCTGCATCCCTGTCTGACACGACAGGTTATCGCCCATCCTACGGGTTGTACTTTTTCTAAAACTATACAATTATAAAATTTCAGAAATAAAATCAAAAGGGTATAGCCTTAATCAATATTATCTGATGTCTAAATTAATCCATTCCATCCTTTAGGCTTATCGAAAATACTTCTATCCAATCTCATATTATAAATAAAATTTTTAAAGAAATGGTCATCTACCAGACATGTGAATGCCATCATTTATCCCCCATATATCATAAGATATATCTTGTTTTTGGTCACTTTCCAAACATGTGAATACCTTAATCATGTATTCTCTTAAAAAATGAATACCCATTGAGCCTTAGTGAAAACATGAATGGTGTAAAAAGTTAACTCTTTCCACATACGAAAATACCAAAATTTCTATATACTCAAACCATGATATCACTTTGTCCTTATATCAGTCATGAGATCATTAATACTATAAAACATATTATTTTCTCCTTATCCCTTCATTTTGTGCATATCATTTTCTTTCCAAAATATTTCAATCACTTTTCATGGTTACCGGTACCATATAATTACTAAAAACCACAATGGTCCATAGATATTCCAATATTCCATAATACCATAAAAGTACCTCTAAAAAATTATTCATGAATACCAATACATAAACACTTTGATCCATCCTCTTTATTTATTAGAATGGAATATGTCCTTCCTAGATTTATAAGTATCCTCTTTGGTTAGGGAATTGAGTTGGGTAATTCCCATGTTCTCCACAGATAAGACATTGAACTCCATAACAGTCTATCACTCTATGACCC
This sequence comes from Viscum album, assembly GCA_963277665.1. Lineage (NCBI taxonomy): Eukaryota > Viridiplantae > Streptophyta > Magnoliopsida > Santalales > Viscaceae > Viscum > Viscum album. Next base: position 1,320,053,041 of record OY728166.1, read on the forward strand.
TTCTCCCCACACAGTTAACATCTTCCCATCTATTTTATGTATTCATCAAGGTTCTTCTTCCCTTATTTAGAAATATCAATCTTCCTTTTTCTATGATCCTCACCATGAAAACATGCATAAAAGTCTATCTTCTTCTTATTTTATGACTTAGGAATACCACTAAAGTTTACCTTGTTAATCATATATCGCGAAGACTGATTCGGAATAATCAAACTATCTTTCTTTCTAGGCGTTAAGAAATTTCGTTTCTCATAGTCACAAATTTGTCCATTGGATTCAATGTTGACCCAATTCCTTCCGGTTCCCTCCATTGACTAAAACCAAAAACCATGGTGTAAGAAATAGTTAAAATAACAAGGAACCACATAATCATAAAAAGTCTAACTTTTCACACATTATTTAATCCATGACACCTTAGGTTCACCCTAGGTTATTCATGATCATCAACATAATTCTAGGACTATAACCGATAGTTATAATAAACCTTAGGGACATCCCTGTACATACTTTAGAAATATCTCTAGGGATTTCGCTAAAGTTTTCACATCCTAGATTCAAACGGTTAACTAAACCTTCACTCTAATACCAACTGTAGAGACCAAAATCTAGATGTACATAGACATTACATTACTTTTTCAGAATACTTAATACATGACAAAAACAGATTCCCAAATACCATATTAGTTTAGTGTCTTTGGAAACTTGGAACAAAATCTTTTATTCATAGTGAAAGATCTTCAACATCACCCATAAAGTTCTTGCCCTTTTTTACCTAAAACTTTATTTATATCCTGGGGAAAATAAAAAATAAAAAGGGTGAGCTCAAATGCTTAGTTAGGGTAAACATGGAGAACATAAATCAATCCCTAAACATTTGAACGTAAGAACATGAACATAAAACATCAAAATCATGAGTAATGAAATAAATTTTGGTAGTGCATAAGGCATAGATAAAAAAGGAACATTAACCATGGTAAAATTGCATGGGAATAAAACATTTAATTGTGTAAAACCATTAAGCACATGTTATCATTTCCATAGTATCTAAGGCATTGCTGCCACGACCATCATAATAGACAAAGTCCATTACTGAACCGGGTTTACTTGTCGGTCCATCCCTGTATTACTGAACCAGATTCACTTTCCATTCCAGCCATGTCTATCTCATGAGATATAAATCATTACCCAATGCATTGGAGGGAGATATAGGTCCCACACATCTCATAATGAAATCATTCTTTCGTGTTCCACAAAATAAATCATTCATCATAACCCAAAGAATAAAGTGGGTTTTATATACATCATCCCATCATAACATAATCCACAAAAAATAATGGATATAATTTCATAATAAAAAAAATTAAACCCTGTAAATAATAGGTACATTATACATGAAGAATATCCATATTAAATATTTTCATCTTAGATGGAAAATAGTTTGGTTAAAACACTTGAAATTAATTCTTGAGAAAAATATCATTTCTTATTTGAAATCATTTTCTTTTCTTAAAATGCCGTGTAATTTTAAAAGAAAATAATTTCATTGAAAATAATCATGAAATATTTTAGGGTAATCTTCATTGAAATAAGGCATTATGAAATCGTAAAATTCCATTCATGCCGTATAAGTTAAAAAACATTCTCCTCATACTTTTAACGGAAAAGTAAAAAAGCACCATGTATGGAAAACAAGAGAAAGATTCCTTCAATAAGACAAATTAAAATTCAAAATGGGGTAAACATGACTGTAAACATACATAGAAGAATATTAAACACTATATGAAAACATTTTTATAGACATGGACGAAAAATATAACCCCAGTAAATACTTATGTATAAGAAATCCCGGATAAAAATGAGATTGCAAATTATCCCTTACCTTAGGTCCAATTTCTTCCGCACATGTCTGAAACTCCTATATAGTGGGTTTAAACATATTATTAACTTATAAAATAACCATAATATTATTTATGATATCATATATGATTCACTTACAACTTCATTTGACCTGTTCTTATGTCAATTCTATGTTAAAGCAGCGTTTTGGGTAAAATAGTTTCATTTATTGTACGTGTTTGGACTTGTTGTTCTTGATATCATTACTTATATCATGATTTACTTATTTCCAGAATTAAAAACCTTATTTAGATATCATATATATTCAGAATATATATATATATATATATATAATAGATAGATAAATGAAATGAAATAAACCGTTCATGGAGACGGTAGGCTGTACGTACGCATGAACGCTGTTTTTGTTTCCTTATTAAGTTGAATGGAAGTAAGTAAATAAAATATACATAAATACAGTATCATTAATATTTCATATATTTAATGATTATGTATTATATATACTTTATAATCATTCTTGAATGGTTAACTTGGAGAATGAATCTCATCACATCCTGGAGATGGTAATCTGTACGTACGCATGAGCAATGATATCATTCCCATTATTATTTAATGGAATTAGAGTGAATGATATAATATCTAAGAATTATTATCATGTTATAATAATCATATATAGTTATTATTTACACCATTATACCCATCCAAGTAAGGTGGTGCTGGAAAAACATATTACACCACGGTGTGGAGACGGTATTCCGTACGTACTCATGTGCAGTGATTTCATTTTCTGTGGGATGGATAGAAGGTGAAATAGGGTTGGTTCATATTTATAATAAAATATCATTATATAAGTGATACTGATGTTATTACTTTATTATGAAACAAAAAAAATAAGATGAAGTAGAAGAAGAAATGAATTTGAAAGAATCAGTAAAGGATATTACCATTTCTTCGACGCACCTCTTCTTAACCTCATCTTAGGGCACTAAATTTGGTCTTTGAAGTAAACCAGGACCTCTAATATGTTTCTACAAAATTGGATAAGAGAAATGGGTAGGGGTTTTCTGAGATTTAAGCCTCAAAGTGGTGTGAGAGGAAGAGGGAGGAGGTGCCCTTTTATAAGAGAGGAGAGGGGCACTTTCAGAAACATATAAAATATTAATTTATAATAAACTCAAACCCCACTTAAAAAACTCCAAAAATGACTAAAATACAAATATTAGATGATATAGGGTTGTAATATCATTAACCAATATGATTTATACATGTTGGTAATTTATTTTAAACCTTATCAACTTGATTTAACCTTATTTAATCTATTTAATTTTATTTGTGGTAATAATATTCTAAATTTTTAATTGTTATAAATAATTAATTATGTGTTTTTAATTGTCCATAATTAGATATTTTATGACATTTTAGACCATATAAATTTTAATTTATAATTTTTAAATATTTTTGTAATTTTTAAACAATTTTATAATATGTTATTTTTATAAAATAACAATAGTGTCAATTTTGACACTATTCGTTTAATTGAATTTAAATAAAATCCACATAGAGGTTATATTTGAAAAAATATATTTAATAGACTCATAACATGTCATATTAATATATAAAATTTGTGGAGAACATAAATTATTTTATGTAATATTTATTTTAATATTTTTAAAACCATTTATTTGATATTTCAATCAATAAACAAATTTCTACATCACTATTGTGTCACCATTAATAATAATTATTTAATCCCAAAAAATTATATATAAATTCACATGATTTAGATAATTGTATCATATTTCTATTGACTATTTAGTTTCTATTTTTTATTAGGTTTATCACTAAAGTAAAACTATTACACTTATAAGATATAAGAGAGTGACATGTTGTCACTTTCTTTGGTTTTAATAATAATCACATCCTTTTTATGGTCCAAAGTCCATGAAATGAATCTATTATGACCATTAGGTGATATGGGTTGACTTTTATTCATCCAATATAATTTTGGCAGGTGTTAGGGTAATTTTATAATCTTATTTTTACCCTTAATTACCTGATTTACCTTTAACTGTAGTAAATAAAATTTACCGTAGTTACTATTCATAATGTATAAAAATAAAAATTATATTATTAACATAATTTGGACCTAATTATTCAAAATATGGAATCCATTTTTCAATATTAAAAATATAGAATTTGCAGTAATTAATTTAAAATTAATCCCGTTGTTAAGAAAACGGGTTTTAAAAGTTAAAACGTTGCAAAAGATTGAACTGTTTTTATCTATGAATTCAATGTAAAATTAATGATAATGACTTATAATATATTAAATAGTAAAACAATATTCTATTTATACTTTATAACCATTAAATATTATAATTTAATTATATAATTTATGTCGATGAAAAAAGTTGTTTTTAATTAAAATTTAGTGTATTATTACTATTCATCAAAATATGAGGGTTTTCAGAATAATGTCAAAACTTTATCCAAAATATATTTTTATATAATGATTGAAATGAATAAGTTTATTCTGTCTAATTGAACTTATAAATGTGTTAGAAAGTAGATTTAATGTGGGTGCAACATCAAAAGGCGGCAAAACTGCATTTTTTTGAAAAATACTTATTTTACCTGAAAAATTAATTTTGTTCTCATACCGTGTTCTAGAATATGTGTAAGATAAATTATTATGTAATAAAATTAAAAATATAGTTAATAATATTCATAACTTCTAGTTCATGATAGTATATCATTGTTTAGTGAAACTTTGTATTGCATACAACACAAGCTATCGAGGAAGGTCGCTCTTGCGTGCAACACAAGCCAAGAATAGTGTTTACATATACTACAAGCTAGTACGATGTTGTGTATAATGAAATATAATCTTGGTGAAGTGTACAACACAAAATGTCAAAGAAATTAAAAATAATATTTCTCATAAAACCTCAGGGTGTTACAGTTAGAGGTGATGGATTTTTATAAGGGAAGGGAGGGGCTATTTAGTAAAGTTTGAAAATATTATTTTATTATTTAATGATTTCCAGTTTATAAAGGTCCAAAACTCATTAAAGTCAAATATAAGATGAATAATGTTCAAAATAAAATCATCCAATAATAATTGGATAGGTTTTGGATAATGATTTAATTTTTATAATCTCATTTATTTAAATCATTCATTAATGAGGTAAAAAAACATTAGTATTATATCATAAATAATTATATTTATTTGGTGTCTAAAAATTATAAAAAAATACCATGATGTAGGAAATATTTTTAGATTTCAAATGCATATTTATTTTCTAAAATATAACTTATATAACCTCATGAAAAAATTGTTTTACTAAAAGATATATGTTTATGTCATTTTTGTCTTTACTTTAAATTAATTAATATAAAGTGTCATTATCACTCTCAAGTGGATCCATGGGGCCCCAAATAGACCCCAGGATTCCCATAGTTGGACATGTATCAACCAATAGAAATAGGAAACCTATTATTGTAATTTAATATTATAATAATAATATTTATTTACCCTTATTTACCAGATTTACCATTTAACCATTGTAAATAAAATATTTACTGAAGAAAATAATCATAATGTCTAAAAATAAAAGTTACCTATTTACACAATTTGGACCTCCTGATTCCAAATATTGAATCCATTTTTTCAAATTCAAAACATAGAAGTGGCATAAATTAATTTAAAATTAATTCCCATTGTCGAAACAAAAAGCCCGTTTTTAAGAAATAATAACTATCAAAAGATTGACACTTCTTTATGTCCAGTTTAAATGTGAAATTAAATATATTGACCTATATTATATTAAATGATAAAAATATAATCTAATGATACTTTAAAACCACTAAAATGTATAATTTTACACTATAAATTATTTGGATTAAAAAAGTTGTCTTCAATTAAAATTTAGTATTTTTCACTATTCATCAAAATATGAAAGTTATGCGAAAAGTACCAAAAATTTATCCAAACTAAATTTTTATTTCTTGATTCTAAATAATAATTTAATTTCATTATATTTAATATATAAAAGTGTCAAATATTGGTTTTAAAAATGGGTTTCCATTAAAAGGTGGTAAAATTTCATTTTTTTGAAAAATACTTCTTTTATTTGAAAAAATGAATTTATTCGTATATTATGTCTAAGAAACACATAATATGGATTCTAAAATTTATATGGAGTATATAAAATTCAAATTTCAGTTAATACTATCAATAGATTCTTTTTGAATGGCTAGTTTGGTAAGTCGTGGTGCGCTCGAACTTGGTGTTGTGTGTAGTGAAAGTTATTGAATTACTTTGAAGAGATAACATACTATAAAATCATGGGGTGTTACAATAAGACAATATTTTTCTCTCGGTATCATTTTTACTAAAGTTAAGAGAATGTTTACTATCATGATATTTAACACTATAAAATATGCATACTTGATTTATTTTTATTTCATAAGCATAATAGCATTCTTTAGTTGTGACTCGATCAATTTCAACTTAATCACATACTCCAATAAGTGAAGATGAATTTTTCATGCATGAAGTACTAAAAGATCACATGATCCATAATAGAATGATAAACCATTCTTTATATCTCTAGTTATCTTAAAAAAATATGGTGAGAACATGTTATCCAATACAGATAAATCATCATATGATGAAATAATACATTATTTTATAAACCCTTACCCAAAGTTGAACTTAAATCATTTCATAAATGGTTAAATTTTTGACCTTTAAAAAATAAAAAATTTATAATTAATTTCACTAAATTTCCCTAAATCAACTTAAAATTAATACCCCAGAAATCATTACGTATATCTTAATGGTCACATTCCAAATATGTGAATAACTCAGTCACTTATTGTCTGGAAACATGGAAATAACATGAATTAACATAAATCATCAATGAAAACATACATGTTACCAAAAATTAAATATTTTCTTATTCCTCAGATAAAATAACTGATTATAGAATATATTACATAAATCTAAAAATGATGATACTCTATCAAATATAACATAAAATACTTCATCATCAAATCATTGATTTTTTCGAAGGAGATCAGTAATATCAAATTTACTTTAACCATATCAATCATATCTTTATTCAAACTAAACACCATCATCTCAACATCAAGAACATATTAAGGTTTATCTTCCCTTAATCATATGGATTCCATGAAATATCACCCATCAATTAATTAGATTTTCTTGTCCAATAGTACCATTGAATGTATTCTTGAAAATCATTAATGAAAAACATCTATAGAACCATCCTTATATATTTCACAATTCATTTAACATAACTGATAAATTCCCACACAAAAGAAATTAATCATTCCACTTTATTCATAAACGATTGACTAGAAATCATAATATTATTCATTAATAACACTTTATTACAATATAAATTATGAAACAACTGGTATTTAATCATGATTATTATGTCTAACATAAAAAATATATTGTTAGAACAAACCATAACATTCATATTTAAATTGTGGTATCTTCGTCATCAGTAGTATAACCATTAATTATACCACCATTATGATTATCTTCATGATATTTCCCCCAAGGACATTGATTTACATAATTCCTATACATTCTACACTGAAAAAATTCATCTGTTGATTATATTTTAGGGAGACCAATATTCCCATCCATTGTATTAATTGAAATTTTTATTTTCTCTTAGAAATCGATTACTCTATTACCTTATTCTCTACAAAAAATATCCTATCATTATTCTGATAAATTCACTTTAGTTCTTCCACCAAAATTCTCAACATATAGGAAATTTAATCTACTTTAATTTTATGGTCTTTACCACACAAAATCTCAATGAACTCTATCATTATCTTATTTAGTGAGTCTGAGAGTTGGTTAAGGTTCAAGTTGTTAATCATATATCATGATAAATTACTAGGCATAATAATAATATCTTTCACTCTAGTCATCATCAAATTTGTTTTCCCATTAAAACATTGTCTATCATATTCCCCCTTAACCCATTCCTTATAGTTCCCACCATAGACTAAAATGAAAAAGCATTGTGTGAGAAACAATTTTCATTGTGGAAACCCATATAATTATAGAAAATCATAGGATGACTATATAATGAAACCAAATTTTCAATTTATGACACCTTAGACTTATCCATGTTCATTCATAGTCATTATTGAAATCCTTCATGATGGTTCATAATGAGTTTCTAAATTTACAAAACATATCCCTCATGAGTGTAAAACTAGGTGCATATTAAGGCTCATATCCATGTACAATATAACTCTCAAGTCAAGACCGACGTTCCTTTTTTAGTCTTATTACCCCTAAGCACATCTGTTCCAGAACCACATCAATTTTTAGTACCCATATAAGGATTTATTAATTGGAAACAACTCACCCTATATTTCACCAATATTCCAAGATATTTTCTTATGCTTATAATTATACATAGATGTATCATTGTACTTATCCATAGGGAACTCACAAATTTCTTGTCATAATAGTTTCCAAATATTAAATAAACCTTACTCTAATACCCACTGTAAAGACCCACACTTCTCAAATGTAAATATTACATCTTAATATATTAGTATTCATTAAATTTAATAATGGTCCATGCTAGAATCATTTAGGTCTCATGACTTTGGAAACATGGATTCATAAACAACAAGTTCAAAAGTGAGCTACAACATCTCCCACTAAGGTATCTATAACTAACAACCTTTTTAGAAATATCATACATTATTATTTTGTTCATAACCAAGGGAAAGGAAACATAAGAAATAGTGAGCTCATATGCTTAGTAAAGGTAAACAAGGGAGATATGTAAAAAAATCATGAGAATAAGTGTAACATCCCTGGTAAATAAAGAATAATAAATTTTCATATTTGTGAATTAAATATTAATTTTACTTTAAAGGGGATTATATGTTTAATGGTGTACCTAACACAAAACAATGGGTTTCTCCAAAGTCTAATGCTGCACACAATGTTGAGTCATACTAAAAAATAATAATATATTATTATTTTAAATAGTAGTTAATTCCTAGACGTTGTATTTGTGGGAATGAACAGAACTAACTACAATATTAATATACATGTTTGTTAATTTTCTTAACATTTATCCAAAAAAATTAAGAGGCTTAAAATGTGAATGAATATAATTTTAAGCATAAATACTCTAATATTTTTTAATAGGTCGATTTACTGCCTTTTGATGGAGAACCCTATTTAAATCTAGTTTTTTTTCACTTTTATATGTTCTATTTTACAAAATAAAATTATTTTTTAGAATCTGGAAATCAAAATTTACTTTGAATAAATTTTTGATATTTTTATGATAAAATTCATTTTTTAACGAATAGTGAAAAAATACTGTATTTTAATTGAAAACTACCTTTTAATATAATTTATTTATATGGTTAGATTGTCTTTTTAATTGTTTTTAAATTATAATTATATTATTTATTTACCATTTAATCCAATTTTGGTCATTGGAAGTAATTTCACTTTGAAATTGGACATAAAAAAGTGTCAATCTTTTGATAGTTATTATTTCTAAAAAACAGGATTTTTTGTTGACAATGAGAATTAATTTTAAATTAATTAATCCAAATTCTATGTCATTATTTTTGTAAAATAGACATCATTTTTGAATTTAGAATATCAAATATATCTTAGGCTGAGTTTTTTGTATTTTTCTGAAAACCATCAATTTTTTATGAATATTGAAAACACTAAGTAGTAGTTAAAAAACCGACTTCTTCATCTAAATGAAATATTACAGCTTCTGTGAATTGAATTTCGAAAATCCGACATACATGGTTGTTATTAGTATGTAAAATCTGGTTCAATAAGATGAAAATAATTTTTGGTGAATAGTAACTTTTGACTTTTATTTACCGTGGTTAAAGGTAAATAGAGTAATTCAATGTAAAAATAATATTATAATAATATTAAATTACCCTAAATGTGTTTTAATCCTATTGGTTGGTACATTTCTGACCATGGAAATCCTTGGATCGATTTTGGGACCCCATGGAGCCACTTAAGAGTGATAATGACACTTTATATTAATTAGTTTAAAGTAATGACAAAAATGACATAAACATATATATTTTAGTAAACAAATTCTTACATGGGGTTAAAGAAATTATCTTTTAGACTGTAAACATTAATTTTAAATATAAAACAATTTCCTATGTCATGGTATTTTCTTATAATTTTTAGAGATCATATAAATAAAATTATTTATGACACAATACTGATGCATTGTTTACCTCATTAATGAAAGTATTAAATAAATGAGATTATACAAATTAAAACAACTTCCAAAACCTATAAAATTATTATTGGATGATTTTAATTATAAAAAGAGTCATATTATCTTCGACTTTAATAAGTATTGGACCTTCAGAAACCGAAAATCATTATATAATAAATAATATTTTTAAACTTTTCTAAAGAGCCCCTCCTGCCCCTTATAAAATTCCCTCACCTCTAACCCATTACTCACACCTATCAAGTATTTTATATCATTAAAACTCTACCCAAATAATCTCTCAAAATCCCTATATTCTACCATGAAGCCTTACCATAGGCAGAAGGAAATTCAAGAAATCCTTTTGGTTCAAACCAAAGGGAGTTACCTGGTTTAAAGGTAACGTCTTCTCTTAAGTTCTTTTCTTTTATTTTACTTCTAAAACCCCCTAAACTATTTATTTCATTTATTTTATAACAACACCAGTATATTAAATATACTATGTTGTTTTTATGAGAAGTATTCTAACTACACTTACACCCACCTCCGTCTAAGGGGTAAATAACATACTGTTTGAATGGACGACGAACTACTACCTCACGAAACGATGATTCTTCAATATTATCCTACCACATCTTATAGTGGCCATTATGATGGAACTATATTTATATGTGATATATATTATATTTATATTCTCTATATATTATATATTTTTCATTTATAGATTACCTTTATGGTTTCCATAATAGGTAAACGCGAAAATTTAATTTGAGGAAGTGCGGACTACCGCCCCCTCAAAGTGATATGACTCGTTCAATCCATACATGGAATGTATAAAGGATGGAGTTACTAAAATTATACATATGATAATATACTGGAATTATAATATAACTATTTTTCATTAATTTTTCATTCCATTAAATATGATATAGAAATTAAAGAAGCGTTCATGCCTACGCACGGCTTACCATCTCCATGAACGGTGCATTTCATTTCTTATCTCCAAATGTTATGTATTGTTATAAATATGTATATATATATATATATTGGATATATATGATATATATGATATCTAAATCACAAATATCATTCTGGAGATAATGGACTTTTGACCACATGAACAACTTGAAATTATAAGAAATTCATTTTTGACTCAAGTACCAATATCGACAAAATGACCATTATTAACTTAAATAATTATGTAATGTTTATAACATGGTAAAAAGTCATATATAAGGAATAATAAACTTCAAAAAAGGTTCTTAATCAAGTATAAATTAAATGTAGATTATTATTCAAGAGATTAAAGAACGAACATGTCAAGTTGACATGAGGTAAGGGACTTTGTCTCAACCTTCTTTCATTGAGACATATTTCGTATTGTACACGACTTTATTTTATACGGTGTATAAACCCCTTTGACTATTCATTTCATTCAAAGGGAATATTTTTTCTACATATCATTTTACTAAATGACAAAAAAAGAATGTTTCTTTTTAACGTACGTGGTGACAATGACCTTTCTGTTGGCCCAAGTATTATTTAATCTATGGCTTCCTTAACAAGCCGTAATGTTTTTAAAAGAAAAATAAATACCATATACACTTTTATGTATTTTGGAATTGAAAATGGTCTTCATAATGTATTTTTTATGTCAATATATGTAAATGATATATTATGATTGAAATGTGTAAATATTATCTTTCCTTTATATTTGTTTTATGTGTTATGAATATTTTATGGTTCTTTGGTATTATTTACGTATACAGGTGGTTCTGTGATAAACCTGTGGTGGGTGAGCCTGAGATAGATCTACAATTCATTGGGTTACATGATAGAGGTAAAAATTAATGTTTCTCCTAAGATATTTAGTGAATAAACAGTGATTGGTATTCCAAATATAATTCCCTACATAGCTGTGAAACCTACAATGTAAGTATATTATGGATGCGACAAGTTACCATTATGATTTTTGATTATAATGTGCTATTAATAAATCCTATTATTTCATTAGGTAATTAAAAGAGCTTGTGTTTTTTATGTATTTATGGAATAATGATTTCTTTCTTTATTCTATAACCCTAACTGACCTTTTTATGCTCATCCTATATTTTGAAATGTTTTTCACATGACTTAAATATGAATAGGGTCAATGATGGGATAAAGGAAAAGTCATGTTGTCTATAACATGGAACTAGAAAGGAATAATTTTTTTTAAAGAGTTTTTATTTTTTGAAAAAAATGGAAACTGAGTATAAGTGTCTACTTTATAATTTTTGCGATGTAATGTAATAGTTATAGATTAATTCTATAAAACTCTAAACCTGAAACGATCCTTAATGTGAATTATCCATTTAATTCAAGATAAGGTAATTATTTATGGTTGGGACCCTATAATAAGGGTAAGAGAACATGAGAAAAATATTTGAAAAAACACACACCCTATATATCATAGATCAAAACATGATTCATAGCATAAATCATGACAGTTAATAAGACACGAATCATAAAAGAATCAAATAACATGATCCATGATATCATAAAATTATCATAAGATATTTATTTATGGAAAACACATAATCATAGAAAAACTTATTTTAAGGATACCCACCAAGAAATTTATAACATTTTAGTCTTGGGATAACCACATATGTACCTACTTCATTATTGGGATAACCTCCCATGTACCCTCTTTTATAGAATTTGATAACATCCTACGTACCCTATGATATCATAGAACATAAATCATTAACCAAAGAATTATATGGAGATATAGGTCCAACTTTTCACATTAACCATACATTTTTTTGTGAAACGATCATAAAAAATCCATCATACTGATTAAAAGAAATGGGTTTCATAAAAATTTCTTCATATAATCATAACATAACCCATGGAAAAAGTAATGAGTCTCATAAAAATATTATCATCATAAATCTAAAACATTCAAAAAATGAATATGTATGATTTCTTTGAATCATATCCCAAATAAATCATAAGTTACATCAAATTATTTCATCTTAAATGGAAAATTATTTTTGAAATATCACTTGGAACAATTATTGAAGAAAATACCTATTCAATTTAATATAGTTTTTCTAAAATATAAAAATTTCTCAAATATTATGGAAATAATTTTCATTGAAAAGAACCTTGAAACTTTTAAGGGAATCATGAACTAATTGAGCTGTTATGATAGTGGTAGATTCTAGTCATGATGGGTATGTTAAAAAAATTCCTTATATATTTTTGGTAAAATCCAAGGGGGAATTGTTTTTTGGAAATGACATTAAGATTGATTTAAGAAAATTTTGTAAAAAAATAAAAAGGGTAAATTTTAATTTACAAAATCATAGAGTAACAGTAAAAAAATTGAAAACATTTTTCAGAGACATGGATATAGAAGGAAAATTGTTTTTTACTGAAGAGAAAAATAAAGCTAGTCTTATTTAATTTTTTTTAGAATATTGAGTCTATAAAGAGAGTAAAATTAAGTTTAAACATGTTTTTCCAAGAAATTACCATAGGATAAGATAAGTCATGTTTTTCTTGAGATAAATATTATAATATCTCTTCATTGTATTTATAAACATAAACAATCCTGATAAACGATGAGATTATATCATAAAACCCTTACCATTTTGGCAACCATGAATCATAAGACCCATAAAAGAATAAAATAAAATGAAACCTAAAATATAAATAGAGTAAATAAATTCATGATATTACATGAAAGTTTTTTTATATACACATAATAAAATAATATAGGTGCATAACATAATATATGTTTTAAAGAAGAACAATTATGACAAAAATCTATAACAACTTGGGTAATCTTTTGAAGAATAAGCCCCATTAAAGAGTAAAATTATAGGAAACTTTTTATGTAAATAGGATAATTATTTATTTTTTAATGTCATGAAAAATAGTTAATATATACACCAAAAAATGAAATGGGAGGTAAATATGATATATGTCTCCCAAAAATAATTGATAAACTATAAATCACTTACCCTAAGTTTCAACTTCCTTCATACATGTTTGGAAATTATTTCTAATAAATATATGTCTATTATAAATACATTATATTACCATAAATATATATATCATACCATATATTATTTACTTATGTCCTTTTACTACATGTTTATTAACAATTCATTGTTTTGGGTAATAAATGCCTTGTTTCTTATGTATGTTTTGATTTTTTTAATATTGTTCCTCTTAATTTGATCATGATTCCATGATCTATATAATTTTATAAATTATTTAAATATAACATATATATTCATTATATATGTATCTAGAGTAATACTTAAATGTTAGAGACAGAAAATGAAATACATCGTTCAGGGAGACTGTAGGTTGTATGTATGCATGGACGTTGTTTCCATTTTATTGATTAATGAAATGAAATATAGATAAATAATATATTACCATTAAATAATAATTTTTATTTCATATATATATATATATAATATATTCAATAAATTTACCCTAATTACCTTCCATTCAAATAATTAGTTAAAAACGAATCACGTCGCTTCGTAAGGTGGTAGTCTGTCGTATACATGAACGACGTTATCTTATTCCCCACAGAATCTAATGTAAGAAGGAATATGTGATAAAATAAATAAAAAATTAAAATTATGTTACATAAATCATATATATTTATTTAATATATCCTTATTACCATTCAATTAAAACAAAAAAAAATGAAAAACAAACCACATCAGTTCGTGAGGCGGTAGTTCACCATACACACGAGCGACATTACTGTTTTCCTATGGGTTGGAAGGTAAGAAGTTATATCTGATATTATAATGATATAAGTATAATTATATAAAATATATCTCATATAAACAATATATCCATCGTTATATCCATCCATGAGAGGTGGTGATGGAAGATAAATAACATCGGTTCGTGAGGTGGTAGTACGTTGTACACACGAATGATGATTTCATATCAAATTTGATAGAATTGGAGATATATGTAGGTTATATAATTAAAAAAATAATATATTGAAATATAATATATATATAATTGTAATAATTTTTTAATATTTAAAAAATATTGGAATTATTTAATGAAGAATAAAAATAAAAAGACATAGTTAATAGATTTTCCTATTATTCAAACAACCTCTTTAGGTTTAATATAAAGCCTTTCTATATAGGATTTATAATCCCACAAAGGCCTCTAGAATTTGGGTAGGTAATTAAGGAAGAAATTTGGGTAGGTATTTTAGTAACTAATGTATTTTGGAAGTGTGAATAGGATAGGAGAGGGGTAGCCTTTTATAAGTGTGGTGAGTGGAAAACATGAAATAATTTAAAAGAAAAATGTGTACCAACGTTTTTCAAAGGAAACAAGGCTATAAAACTAGAAAATATAAAACCTTAGACTTTATAAGATCTAAATATTGAATTAAAATGGGTTTTGGAAAAGTTTCTATTTCATTTTACTCCTTTTTGTTTAGTTTAACCTATGGTAAACCCATTTTTACCACAACCATGATAACTAATTTTTAATTTCTTACTATTAATTATGGAAAAAATTTATGTTCAATTTATTATAGAATATATTTTTTTATGATTCAAAATATGGAATAAAATTTTTATATGTACATTCATATAAGGGGAAAATTTTAATTTAAAATTAATCCTATAGATATGATGAAAAGGTGGTTCTCCAAATAGATTTGTTTTAAATGTTTAAAAAGTATTTATATAAAAATTAATTTTAAAATTGATTCTAATAACCTAAATAGGATTAATAGATATATAATTTAAGAATTTTTTTAAACTAATATTAAAATAAAAAGTATCTTGTAAATACTTTGAATAAAAAGATGAGTTTCTATTAAAAACCATCATTTTTCTCTATTCGCTGAAAACTTTATCATTTTAGAAAATTTTCAAAACATCACCCCAAGTTAATTTATACATGATGATTTAAAAAAATAGGTTAATATTTTCAAATAAATTTTCAAAAATTGAAATAAAATTAATTTTATATAAAATGCTCAAAATGCGACAAAACAATTTTTTAGAATAACACCATGTTGAAGTGTAAAATTGGATTTATTCTTATCTCTTGTCTAGAAAACATATAAGATGAAAGTTAAATTTTTTATTGAATATAATATATATATATATATATATATTATTAAAAAAATTCACCAAAGTTTTTTTAATTTATTGTGGAAAGAATTTGTATGCACATTAAAATATTTTTTCAGAAAAGGATTTTCTTTATTTTTAAATGGATCTTATTTTAATTTCAAATTAATTTGTCATTAGATATTTATTTTATATACATGTGTAAACTATATATTTCATAATTTAGTTAATCATTTTTATATCCTTTCTTCCAATGACTTGGTGATAAGTATAATATTAAACAATAATATTTTAATAGCATGTCGTGTTTCATTAAAACATAATGTTTCGTGTCATGAATGTTATTGAATAAATTACATTTATTGAAAAAAAATTATTCATAGAATCTCAAGGTGTTACAATTTTATATGAATTAGTTTTAATTTTTTCAAGCATTGTGGGTTGAATTTGAGTTAATTTTATATTATTCACTGGAGTTTTTTAGTGGTAGGTTATTATATCTACTAATCCTATTTCATTTATAGAGGGTGATTCCCCATACTATGAGATTTTTATATCTTCGTTGTTAGTCACCATCCCGGGTCCTACTAGAGGAAAGACTTTGGGTTCATCATCTCACTTCCTTTATTGCGACATCTTTGGATGGATTTGGTTGTGATAGTTAAAGATATAATTATTTGGTAGAGGAATATATGATTTTTGAATGGTTTAATGTTTTAGATATTCATATGGGTATAGGAAAATAATTTTATGGTTATGCTCTATATATATACTTGGGTATATGGTTGTATGGATGGATAATGTTTTTTGGAGAAAGATATGTAACTTGGTATAGCCTAATAGAATAAGACAGATGTCATATTAGAAGGAATATCCTTAATAATGGATATGTTAATATCACCCTCACCTACTTTCATTAGAGATTAATAATTAAAATTTTGAGAATTCAATTTATTTAAGGGAGTTAGAATGTAATGACCTGAGATTTTGGATCCATTAAATTTGTATTATCTTTGATAGCTTTTATCACACGCATGATAAACCTAAGGAAACACTCTTCTAATATGAACCACTTCATATTAAAATTACATGAATAATAATAATTATAAAATAAAAATATAATATTCAAATAAAATTATTGCATATTATTAATTTCCCATGATTAATATTTTAAAAGAAATAATATCTTTTGAGAAACCATTTCAAAAATTGGTGTTTTGTTTTTAAATTATAAATTAAATTGATAATGGATAATAGTTTTTCATAATAGTTAATATTTATATTTATAAACTAATTTACCAATATTGAATTATTTATAAATATATATGAAAAAATATTAGAAACACTTGAAGTTTAAAAATATTTTTTTTAAATCGGGTTTTCTTAATATATTGTATTTACATTTAAAATGTAATTTATAAATTTATAAATTTTAATTTTTCTTTAAAAATAACTTCTTTTTTTTATTTCAATATTATCTTAAATATAATTTTTTTTCAAAAAAGATTTGTTTTTTAGTGAATAGTTTAAAATACTTTCTTTGAAAATAACATGAATTTTATGACATTTTTATCATATATGTAGGAATTTTAAATTAATGAATCTTTTTTATGAGACCAAATATGTATTTTAAAAGTTAGTATAATTTTAGAAATGTTATTTTTAATTTTAAGAGCCATATTTGACATTTTAGAAGAGAAGTTTTATTTTTTTTTTAAATTAATACATTATGCATTTTGTATTAAAAATTATTTTTATTATTTTTATAAATTGATTCAAATAAATTTGACTTAAAATTTGGAATCATTAGGTACAAATTAATTAGTAAGTATAATTTTATTTTTAGTCATAATGGATAAGTTACAATGGGTAAAAATGAGATACCGAGGTGAAAATGAAAATGGTAAAAATGTGTAATCTTGAAGAAAATGGACCTAACATGTTTAAAATGTTTTTAATGGAGTTTTGGTTGTTGGTATCTACTTTATATATTCTATAATTAATTATTTATCAATTTTGGATCCACTTTCTAGGATATGGAACTTCCATTATTAATTTTTTTGGGTATTTATAAAAATGTCACTCCAATTAACTTATAAAATGGGACCTCCTCTCCTCGTTTACCCTCACACCCAAAACCACTTAGTTCAAACCTAATTCTTCCCAAACCTCTCCCAAATACTCTTATAAATCTCAATGTGGATTGGTTCTTCTCAAAATACCACCCTCTAAAGGTTTAATCCCCTTTGTAGAGTATATAATCTAAGAAGTGAGGTTTAAGTTCCTAACATCCCTTTATTTTTTCAATATAATAATGTGACTATCTTATTCTGTACATTTATTTTTACAATATAATAATGATAACATAAGTATAATTATTATACTTTTATGTAATTATAAATATGGTACAATCGTTAACCACCCTCCCCTTTTCCATTATGAAAAACGAAAATATGAATCATGCATTGTGCATACTACCGCCTCCACGACGCATTGTGTTTAATTTTACTCCACCATCTTACTAGGATGGTTCCTAATATGAAACTTAATATATAATTATTATATTTATTACACGTTTTATATTATTATATGATAAATCAAATCAATCATTTTCCATATTCTATGGAAAATGAAACCATCATTCATACGCACGATTGGACTACGACCTCTATTGAATTTTCAATTTTCATGTTTCATTTCATCAACTCTTTACATATCTAGTCATGATAATGGTCTAAGAGAATAAATATTTTTATGATATTAATAAATTTTTTGTAATATAAAATTAATAATCATCTTAATGATATGAACAACAAACAATTTTTATGAAATTAACTATCATTAATAGGTGAACTAATGGGAAAACCATTAATTAATACTATGAAACTATTTCATATCCATAATTTATTCTTATAATTATTCATAGTTATTATATATAAAACTAATATTCACTGAATTATATCATTATAATTCTAGTGTAATGATATAGTAACTTAATCACTTCATAATCAATCATTAATTGTGGTGTCTTAATGTTTGGGCCTGTTTGACCACCAATTTAAAAATTATATAAAATTATATCATGGATGATTATGAAAATTAATTAATATTATAATAATATATAAATTTTTAAATAATTATCATTTTTTTAAAATATACATCAATATTTAACTCATTAATTAAGAAAACACCCATTGCATGTTTAAAATCATCAAAAAATACTTGTTATCGATTTCATATTCTAGGGAAAAGACTAACACACCAGTTAAAAAATATTTGAACATAAATAATCAATATAAATAATCCATTATAGTAAGATTAATTATTTTTAAATGATGAAATTGGGATAATGAATTAATACTGACATCACACTTACAAAACTAGTTCAAAATGATCAAGATTTCCTACACCATACATTGAAAATATGAAATAACTAGCTAATATTAATATTTAAAATAATTATAAATGAAGTTTGTAAAAATTAATATATATGTAAAAGGATATTAAATAGGTGATTAAGATAATTATGTTTTTATATTGGATATTATTGTTCATTCAAATAAGCAGGGAAAAAATGTAAGGGTTGTTTTGCCTCAAATTCCTCTCTTTGAGACATTTTTTATATTATACATCTAATTTATTTTAAGTGGTTTATATTCTACCTAATTAAGATGTTGTATTATGAAAAGTTATTTATTAATGATATTTTTTGTTCAATTTCAAGCTCTCTCTCTTTCAAGGGTTTTTATTTATGTGTCACTCATGTCATAAGGATTCTATTTTGAACCTCATTTTAAAATCAAGTCCTCTAAAATATGATAACCCAGCTAGAGAATTTGTATAGGCTTTAATTATAATATCACAAACATTTTACTCTCTCGTGCTTATCTTTGGAGAGGCATGTCTTTGTAATATCCTAACAGAAACCATAAGAACTGATCCAGAATGGCACAAGACCTATGGATTGCCTCCACATATGCCAGAGGGTGCTGAATATCAGTAAGGGTCTCTAGTGTAACCATGAAGAGAATATACCATATATCAAAATGCAAAAAATAAATAAATAAAAATGTATAAAAATCATAGTTAGTAGAATCTAAAATCATAACTCTTGCGGTTCAATATGGAATACCATTTATATATAACAAAAATAAACAAGTACAAGATAAATATAGTAATAATAGAAGTATCATATATACCAATTGATCTCCAATTAGTAATTTTTTCACCCTATAAATTCACTAGATCAACCGTTCACCATAGTGCCCTTTCCCTTCACTGGATCCTATAGCATGCAATCTGTAAGAGCACCAAAATTCCTATGTTGGGTGTAAGTACAAGACTCAGTAGGAAACCACCAATGACCCTTAACATTAGTGCATAAAATATACAAGTGAATTCCATGAACAATAAAATGATATAAATATAAAAATTATACATCACACAAGTACCAAACCACATGTTGGGTCCACGGGGACTGACACTACCTGCTTTAGCACCATGTTGGAAGAAATGTACTTTCTTTGACACAATGCTAGATGGAACATAGGTAATCATACTAAAACATCCTCCTTGAGTGGATTACCCCAATCATGTGATACATTCCACCAGTTGGGATAGTTCAAGTACATGTTAACCACTATGATCTTATCACATCTGTCTCGAATGGACATACAAAAGTAGGTATAAAATCTCACATGTAGACCAATGTCATATCTCATCACTCTTATATGGATTTCCATAAGCATATGACTCATCCCACTGACTTAAATTGTCCATGTACATGTTGACCCATGCCTTGAACAAACCTATTGGAGGATAGTCTTGAATATGTTTCAAATATCTTATGTCATCAATCATGTGTCATATCTCTCATGTTGTCTCATGTCGACTAATATGTGTGTTACATCTCACATGCCAACCAAATAGGCCAAACCTTCATGATCAACTACAATATACAAAAATATAGCATATATGATAAAAAATAAAAAAGTAAGATCAATGTAGCATCATGTCAAGTAGTAAACATAATCATATTCATCACAATACATATACAAGAATGAAAATAATAGGTCAAAGGTTACACACACATATCATGTGATCAACCATCAAACACAAATGCCCAAAAGTAATTCCAATAACCCATATTAAATATGTGAAAAATTTAACGAATTACTAAATTATGTATGATAGTGATTGAAGATAATTGTTGATGTCTAAGTTTAATTACACCACTGGATCCTCATTAACTTAAAAAGTGCATTAAATTTTTCTCATTGAGATAAACCCAACATCACCGATGGTATATCAATAGGATCAATTTCGAATGAGATATTTAAGAGGGAGGTTTGACAAAAAAGAATAATAGAGATATGAAAATGAAAGAGTGGTCTGGCATAGATAATATTGTCATGATGGAGGAGGATAGTTCTCATGTATGTTGTGAATAACCACCTCTCATTACACCAATTTATTTCAATTTTATTTCCCTTGTTAATATTATCTTATATCCAACTCATTTATTTCATTTCATTTATTTATCATTCCCATGTAAATCCATGTGTAACCTTCCAAAGGACTTCATGTGTTTTTTCTAAAATTAATCACTTAAATACATTAAATATATTTTGAAGGTCATAATTATATATATACCTACATATACATATATACACCTGTATATACGTATAACCCATATATATACATGTTATATATATATACATGTTATATATATACACATCAGTATGTACACATATGCACCCATACATGTATACTAATACATAAATAATTTACCCATATATATACACACACATTCATATATACATATATACACCCAAACATGTATATATATACACATATTTTTTTAACACATATATATACACATTATATATATACACAAACAAACAAATAATTTTTTCATAAATTAATAATAATAGTAATAAAATTGATATATTATTATTATTAAAAAAATAATCATTATCACCAGGAATGTTTCAACAATAACCACCATAAATACTGATAATGTTAATTAAATTGTATTAACACTTTATTTAGTAAAAGTAATAATGACACCATTATTACATTGGTCATCACTATAAAATTCATCCAAGAAATATTTCCATAATAAAAAAATTATTAATTTCACATGTATATTTCCATTTTTTCTTTGACGAAAATAATAACAATATTATTATTATTATTATTTTAACTTCCTAACAAATATTTAAATACCAAATATTATTACCCTTGCATGAAATCTAACCAAACAGCTGACACACATAAATGTTATGTCACACCTAGGGTAAAACTCCCATTATAGACCTAATGGAGTTCTCAAATTTTACATCTGAAACACCTTTTGGGAGATATTTTAGTACATAAAAATAGTGTAGAAATGATATAATATATTAAATATTATTATTCTATTAACATTAAGACTCTACATGGGTCAGAATCCCATGCTAACTCATCAATTAACTCTAAAAATATTCTCTAGAATATTCCAATGTCTCAATAGGGCTACTAACCATACATAAATATTTTTTATGCTTTTTTCAGGACCGCATTTCCATCCTTCTACTAGGTGGTGACGCACTGGTTTTCTGATGACGCATATTCCCACATTCCAAAGGTGAGCATATTTTATCACTTTCATCGGTGATGTCTTCTCATTGATTTAAATTAGATGATGGGATGTTAGTTCCTCCATCGATGGATTCCTCCTTGGATCTCATTACCATGTTTGGGTCTCACTCATAGATTATGTCATGTTTGTGGAACTCATTCTTGGGGTCATCTCCTTGTAGAATCTGGTTAATTACGCTTATTCTATTTTGATAGGGGGAAACCATTATTCAGTAGAGTAGTAATGTTTGAAATCTCTAGAGAATTTTGATATTGGGTATATTGGAAACCTATAAATTCTTCTTATTTATAGGGAATCTCATTTTTGAGTCATATTAGGTTTGGAACCCAAGGAATCTAGCATTGTTCATGAAGTGATTTATGCTAGGTGAGTAAGTATTTAGAGTAATTTTATGTTAGGAATACCTAATTTAATGTGTGGGGTAGGTGTTATGGATGAGGGAACATGTTTCACATCCTATGCATACAGATTAGAACATCATGTGAAGTCATATTGGGGCATGAGTTTAACATCTTTTGTAGATGGATTAGAACATCACATTGATACAGATCTTTGGGGTGTGTCCCTATGTAGGATGATTTCACACAAGGATGGATCAGAATTACCAATTTGGGTATATAGATGGTGTTATGTCCCTAGGAGGGAAGATGTTACACCTAGATGGTTGATTAGGGTACCCTATTACGGAAGATCAATTGAGATGTGTCCCTAAGAGAAAATATGTCAGACCTAGAGAGTTGATTAGGATGTCATATTGAGGAAAATCAATAGAGGTGTGTCCCTTGGAAGGAAGATATCACACTTGGACAGTTGATAAGGATTCCATATATATGTGGATCTATGAGGTGTGTCCCTAGGATGGAATGTTTAATGTGTGGGTAGTTTATTGGAATTTCATATTATTGTAAGTCAATGAGGCTTTTCCCTAGGTGATAAGATGTCACACCATGATGGTTTATCAGAATGTCCTATTGAGGTTGATTAAGGAGGTGTTTCCCTGGGAGGGGTGATTTCATGTATGGATGGTTGTTGGGATTCCCTATTAAGGCCAACCAAGGAGGTGTGTCCCTAGGAGGGAATATTTCACACCTAGATGGCTGAAGGTATTAAACCTCAAGAAGGTTTCCTTCATACCACATTTAAGGGACATGGATCAAAACCCACATAGTTCAATACCTCAGTTTATGGTCATATAATGAGAATGATCTATGTGGTTTAACATCATGCAATAAGGATGCTCAGGTTGTAGAAGGAGAATAAAAAAGTGATGGTGTGGGGATTATGCATAGAAGCTTTATGAGGTATAAGTTCATCCATGATGGGGGATCTTGTGTCATCCCATGTGAGTCACATACATGGAATCTTATGTTTATTACATATGGTAGGAGGTGTGGGGTCATCACATTTCAACAATACATGGGGTATCCTATGTTTATTTCATAGGGTAATAATATATTTTTATATCTTATACTGAGGTTTTTTTTTCATGTTGTTTAACATTGTAAGAAAAGAATGTGGTGTTAGTCAATTTTACAAAAAGAAGATCAGACATGGTGGGTCTCACTCCTCATGGCGGGACCATGTCAAGATGAGAGTAAGTCCCAATATAAGGATCCCCAACCAAAGATAGGTGCATAGATTTCCTCGATGATGCACCCTTTGGGAAAACATGACCAATGATCATGTGCCTTTGGGTTGTACATGATGTTCACACTTCCATGGAGGAGTGAAAATCCAGAGGCCTGACATTAGGGTACCTATACTTAGAAGAGAAAGTCATTAATGTACCTATGATTAGAACATATATGTAGAATTAAGGCCTAATCATACTTGGAGTGAAGTAGATAAAAAAAGAGTGGGTGGTACCAGTCACTCAAGGACTTGGGGTGTAGCTAAATCGGACCTATATGGGTATGGGACCCCCAAGAACTCAACATTCGTGAAGTGGTGTCAGTTGAGTGGAGGTGCCATGGAGAGGCCCAAAAGAGGTGATTCACCGATCTTGGGGCCTCACTGAGGCATGTCTCATGAACCTAAGGGCCTCATAGAGGTTAGCCATTTTATGATGGTGTAGTCTTTGCAAAATAGAGTGACCCTACCTCAGGGTAAAGTATTGGTTCCCATGGGGGGTGGGGGGGGGGTTCATAAAGAGTTGGTTCCTCAAAAAACCACAAGTACATCAATTGGATTTTTCTTCTGTGAAGGGAATAAAACTTTGAAAAATGATTCTCCACTCAGGTATGAGGTTCTCATGAACCCATGGGAGGTGGTTTCATCAAGGATAGATACCTTGGGGGATACATTTTCTCTTTAACTCAAGGATCTCAGAACTATTGAAAACTCAAATCATCTCTCGAAAGTTGAAAGATAATGTGTCTCCTAAAATGTCATACATAAGGGGGTATTTATAGGGAGTGGGTTCCACAATGGTTGGAGCCTTTTTGAAAACATTATTATCTTTGTGAGTGGTCAAAGCTCTATGAACCTGAATGACACTATGTGAAAGTTACCATCAAACAAACATGTTTTTGTGAAGGATCTCTATGAATTGGGATTGATGTTGCATGGAGGTTACCATTATTCCATTATGTTTCTAGGACCTTTGAGAGCTTTTTTCATTCGTGAAGGAGGTTAAATTCATGAATAGTGTTCCTTGGATGGTTTTTTGGTCATTTTCACTAGAATTATCTCTGAAATGGAAAATCATTCCTCGAACTCTCCCATGACACATATATTTTGGCATCAAAAAATTCCCCCCTATGAATTAGAGCTGACAGGGAAAAGGAGGATCATATTTTGAGGGAAAACTACAAAAAATTATCAAATATATCCCATTTGTGAAGGAAATTCACAAAGATCATTTGTCATGCCCACTCATGAAGCCCTCTAGTGAATCGCAGGAGGAAATATGCCGATAAATGTCACATGGGCCCCCTAAGGGGACCATTAGAAATTTGTGAAAAGAAAATACCACTCTCTCTATTCATGAAGCTCAAACCCTCCTCGAGTGCTTTGCGACACCAATCCTCAATGCTTGAAAACCTCACCGCCTTCATGAACTTAGATATGAAAACATGGCTTGGTGAACCAAACCTTTTTAGGAAGACCTCTGCAGGCCCTACCATTGTGAGAAGAGGTTCTTCAATTTACCTCTACAAGTATAGATCCAAGAACCTAACTAAAAAAACTCAAATATCTCTAACTAAATGGACACTAAAGGTGAAAATGTTGCAGCCACTTATTCTGAAGAGATGACTATGAACATAATGATTGGGGATAGTTCCTAGAGTGCATTGTACCATAAATCCATCACTACACTACTAATGAAAGTTTATATGGTCATCACACTTTTCTAGTGGATTTTGATTTAATTTTTTGGGCTAAGAGACAATGTATTCATCACTAGAGAAAATAGATATGATTCTACTTACTGGTTCTGGATATCACTTTGAATATACTAGTGGAATAGGGATGATGAAGGACATATCCTGAAGGACCATGAATCTCTCATGGATCAAAATCTTTGTAACCATGTCAACTACATTGATTGGGAGAAGTTAGAAAAAGAGGCATACCCCATATAGTACGAGATGATTCTCAAGGTGGCTTTGGGGGGACCCTCCCAAGGGATGAACCAAGTTCTGGGAGTTGTGCCAGGGTGTCCATTTCATTGATGAATGGACCTGGTATTGTTGCGTATAAACATTATGATTTGAGTTTGAGTATGAACTAAAGAAGGTAGGAATTTATAAGGGAGAATGGGCCTCAAGATTCCAGGTTTATCACCAGTTGGACATTATGCTAGAGATAGCGAGCTATTGGTTTCTAGAGACTAACACATTGAGTCTACATCATGGGTTGATTGGTATTAGCGCGTGGGATCTTTTCAAAATCCCTGGGATCCCAATCCAAGTAGTTATGTGTGATGAATTCCTCCAAGTAGAGAATACGTGGGGGGACTAAGAGTAGCTTCCTGACCATGCATGGGAATTTCTACGTTTGGTGTAGGGGACAAGTGGACACAAGTTGGGGATGAAGGACATCGTGTTTGAGTAGTGCTATGACTATTTCTAGAATGAGATTATAAAAAGGCTACCAAATTTTATAGTAGTTAGGATAGAGGGGTTTATAATTATATTGATCTCTGTTTGGATACTCCTGGTGAGAGATGCACAGATGGTGGTGTAGAAGATTACCTTTATTATGGTTCTCATGATGGAAACAAGACATTGCATCAACTTGTATTTTTCTCCATTAGAAAAACAATACAAGGTGATCTGTTACACCAACAAAGGGAATAGTCTTCTTCGTGTGTGCGGGACCCTCCACTTCTTGAATAGTTTCTTCCCTGTGCTTGTGGGGGGATAAAAATACCAAAACCCAAACTCCTAACATATTAAAAACATTTGAACAGTAATTTAGAATATCTTAGGGAGTTCCCTGCTCAAATCAGGCCTTGTGGTTGTGCTATAAAGGTTTGGGTCCATGGATCACTTCTTATTTGACCTTCTCCCCCTTCTAATGGGGATTGTGATAGATAAGGGAATGATAAACAACAAGAAACTTCCATACCTCCTATAATTCTGAGGTGGGTTACTAGTGGCAAGGGTCAACCATCATGTGATTTGTGAGCCATACAACCCACAATGGTTCATGAGTTAGTTGTGATGCATATAGCAGTTGGAACCAAAGATGCACAGAAATGTGCCCCATGAGCTCCAAATTTATGTCCTATAGAAAATCTATCACATGTTCATGAATGATGATGGAAAAGGGAAAAAAGACTCCACCATCTGCTACTGCATATGTGTTCACCAATGATTACACACTGAGTTGGGAGAGAGAATTTCTTGGGGAAATTATGAGGCACAAAACCAATAGGGGTGATGAAGGGGAGGACCTAAAACCATGAATACGAGGGAGAGAAGTGGTTGGATGATGCTATGGAGGCAGTGTTTTCCTTATTGGTAGGGATGTGGTTGATACAATTCCAAAAATCCTTGGCCTGTCATAACTAAATGGCGAAGGATGGAGAGTGGAATCAGACTCAACATTACTAAGAAAGAGATCATGGGAGGAAGGATAACTCTTGTGGGGTGTACTAATGAAGTTTTTCTAAGGCTCATGGAATCATTTGAATCATTAGGATAACCCTAGAAACATGGTTTTTCTAGATTCATGGTATATCTAGGGGATCTTTAGACAGATCAATGTCCTTCATGGAATGTGAGAACATCTTAATGGAGAAGGAATATTTTACACTGTACTAGGTCATGCCAAGGCCTGCTTCTATATGGATTGGGATAAGGCATTTTAATACATAAGAGAGCTAGGGAATTTGTTCTAATTGAGGGATGTTGTGTGTTCGCTAACCACCCGAGTGAATGTGCTTCTGGGCATGACCTCCTCTACAGGTCTCTCAGCCAGCGAATCAGCTACTTGTGTGCCTCTATAAGGAGATCCATATGAGTCCTAGGGAAGATATGCCTAATGGGATTATCCTATAGATGGAGGCTCTACCAATGACCATGTCAATACTCTTATATCATGTGGTTTGGAGGCTACCAAATTGCTAATAGTGTTTTATAAACATTCATTTACCTATATAGGGATCTATCAGCATTGAAGAGGGGAGGTTTATGATAAACCTCAGGTAGAGGTTGAGGGATCCATAAGACTTAATGGGTTGACTATGGGGGCCTACCTAATGATGTGTCCATGAGCATCCAAAGATTAGTTGAAACAACACCGATGATTGGGGTGATAATCACTGGGGGAATGCCCTTTCTAGTGGGGTTTCTCTTGAATCGTCATGAGTTTCTAGCTAGTCTATAATACTCATGTAAAACAAATTCCCTCTTCACTTTTTCTTCCACTTTTTTTCTTTTATGTGTTTGAATGAATCATGATTAATTGGTAATTCAAATTAATTTCAATGCTCAAATGCCAATGTCAACATTCCGGTTGGAAGTTCCAAAGGATGGGGTAATGTAAACAGGTGTTATTATCGTAGTAGAAATGGTTAGGGAGTTTATGGAGGTTGTAACAACCATTGAGGTTCCACTAGATGGGACTGTCGTTACCATGCCATCACTGTTGGGGGGGGGGGGTATGGTGCCCCTGAGGAGGGTAAATGAGGAGATTGTGATGGAGGATCTGGTCATAACGGCACCAAAAGAGGTGGATGTTGGATCCAAAACATCAATGGAGGAGGTATAAATTGTGCTAGTAGATAGATCAATGGTTTTTTAACACATATTCCCTGATATTTCCATTAGTGTAAGTTTTAAGAGTCGAGGCCATGATTATGCCATGAGCATGGGAAAGTGAGGATGCTAGGATGGTTGTGTCTACGTCGGAGGTTCCACATGAGGTAGTGGAGGATTATGTTGCATGTAATGGGGGTGGAGAGGATCTATGTCTTCAACAAATAGATATTATCCAACCTGTGGCTAAGGAAATTCCTTATAAATATTCAGCCACTAATGTGTTCGCGATCTTCCCTACATATGGGCATGCATCACTTGAAGACTTCATGGATTTTGGATCATATTCCACCAAGGAGAACTATATCATTCATCACAAGGAATAATGGTATGTGATGAACTTCATAACCTACACCCCTATGGATGACTTGCCATGCCAAGTGGTATTTACCTACCATTGGATAGTCATCCTAGGACTGGTGGGGTGGAATCCAATAGTCTTTAGGAACAAGCTTGAGACTTCCTTTTCAAGAGTGAGTTTTCTGAATGGCAGGTGTTCAACATCACCTAGATGAAGAACAAGGATTAGGGATACAAGGAATTTTAGGAAGTTGAAGGGGATATTGCCTGCCTAAAATGGCTAGCGTAGGAGCATATGGTCATTGATGTAACTCGAGAACATAAAATCGGCCATCTAAGGACCTAGATGGCTGTAGGTGAGGCTAGGGAATTAGAGGCAAAAATACTTAGTGTATGAATGCAATGACCAATAGGATAGAATAAAGATTAGGGCCAAATATGTATGTTCTAGATCCAAGGAAGAGGCATATGATCTAGAGGAGCATCCAATAAAACTAGAAACTACTCAATAGGTGTGGGATGAGATCCAAAATTTTATTTTTAGGGTCTAATTCTAGGGA
This sequence comes from Viscum album, assembly GCA_963277665.1. NCBI lineage: Eukaryota > Viridiplantae > Streptophyta > Magnoliopsida > Santalales > Viscaceae > Viscum > Viscum album. The sequence continues at coordinate 1,320,083,077 of OY728166.1, forward strand.
TATCTTGTAAAGAAGAGGTTCTAATGTGTGCATGAACCACCAAAACTTTGATTTGTTTAGTTTAAATTCCCACACACTCAAACATGATTCTCACATCAGATCTTATTATCACACTAAAACCATAATCATAAGAAAAATAACAACCAATCGCTAAGCTCATGTGAGTGAATCTTGGTGTGGGAAAAAATGGATGGCCATTTGATTACTCATTTATATCAGAGTGTCAGAAAATTTTCAAACACTCAATGTATTTATTTTTTGATTAACCACTAGGAATGTTTGGGTTGATAGGGATATGGATGAAGAACGAGGCTCTCTAAAAAGTCTATTTTCATTTACATATATGATAGTGCACAAATAGGGAAACACTATGGGTATTAAATTATTCATGAACAAATGGAAATGGAGAGCGTGAATCATGATGCCCAGTATTTGGACCATGTGAGTAGTGGAATGAAGATGGATAATAACTACTAACCATGTTCTAAACACATCATCCATTGTCATTTTTATGGGGATGGGGATAAGAAAACTAGGGCTGAATGTTGGCCATGTTTAAAATAGGAACAATCCCAAAATGTAGTGCAAAGTCATTTGGGGTGTGTACCTAGGATGGTAAGTGAACCAATGTGGAATGGGACTATTCTATCAAGGAGGAACCGTTCGAGCATGGATGAGGATGTGGATCAAAATAAAGGGACACAAAATGTGTGGAGGTAAAGTGATGTAATTTTCAAATAGATTTCAACCCTCTTGGAATTACACCACCATTGTTTTGAGAATATTGGGGTGGTTAATCTGTCTGAACAAAGGTCAAATCCATATTCTAGGGGGAGTGTCATCTCAGCTGTTTAGTGATGGTCGAGGAATATGAATGATGTGGTAGGTGACCAGAATCAAAGGAAATGAACTCCTGGGAAAGGGCATAAGATTCCTTACAGTTTTATATCATGAAATAAGGAAGATAGACACACGGTTTAATGTTAAACATTGATAGAGTTGGACACACAGTTTAATATCATGTGGTGAGGATGATGTATCACATAGTTTAACTTCACGTGATTATGATGTTTAGTCATATAGTTTATTGTGTTCTAGCTAGGATGTGTTAATCAACTTGAATAGAACCCACCCATCTGTAGTGGTGATGAATAGGAGGGTAGCATGATGGGGTTACTCTCTAAAGGGCCTATATGTAAAAGGGATCTTAGAAGACCTTGTGCTAGGAGAAGGAACTAGGGGATAGTCATGCATATTTTAGGGTCATAATTCTTGGACCAAAGGGTTGAGTATCCCAAAGTGTATATGTGTGGAATAGGGGAGAGGTAATACGATGGAAATGAGAAGCCTTGTAGTTACTTCTACATAGGATACCCCAGGGACATTTTGTACGCACACAGTTTAATGACATGTTTCTTGGACCGCGACTTTTACCTTATAGTCATATAGCTAAGAATGTTGGGTGAGAATACCAAAAGGATAGTTGTAGTGTGGAAGAGTGACTACCTAGAATTAATTGAAGTCCAAAAAGGCCTAACACTAAACAACACATTGCCGAGGAGGCTTGCACATAGTTTAATGTCATGATTCATGGGCTTGGAATCGTAGTTTAAGGTTATATAGTTTGGTGCATGAGATATTAGTTTACGTTCATAAAGTTTATACCATGTGTACCCTGATTTATTTGGAACGACGTGAAAGGGTAGTAACCCGATGTAAAAGGAATTCCAAGCGAGGCCCCGTGTCTAGAAAAACATTAGGGGCAGGTTAAAAATAGTTTAAGGTCGTGATGTTGAGACATGGAATCTTAGTTCAAGTTCATATATTTTATACCATTTGTAAATATTTTAGTCGTATAACTCATGTTTCAGGTGGTTGTGTGTCTCAAATGACTATTCAAGGTATTGAAGAATGGAGACCCGATGTAAGTGGATGGGACTAGGAGGCCACCTGATGCTGTACAAAGTGTCTCTTAGACAAATTGAACATAGTGTAAGGTCATGATACTTTGACCAAAGAGTTCACTCATGTGTCTCAACATTTCATGATTAAAATTGCCTCCCAAATCATAAGACAGTAATATCTATTCTCAATGGGAGAAACCTGGAGTTGTATAGAGTTCCTGTTTTTCACACGGGAAAACACAATGAGGGTTGGAAGTAACCATCAAACCTCATGAGGATGATTCCGATTTTTTATAGCTACACTAGTAGAAATATAGGATTTAATGTTGTATTTATAAAATCAATTTCATATAACCTGATGTAAAAAGTTCTATATAAATCTTTTAATATCAGTTTCTCCCAAAAAATGTAAAAAGTAAAAAAAAATTGCATTGGTTTTTAAGAAACCAACATTGAATATTAATTAAAAAATGTCTCAATGTTTTTTTAAAAAATCTTACATCGAAACCCTTTAAAAAGGGTAGACAACCGAAACACAAAATTCCATATTTTCAAAATCCATTTTCTTTCGAACTATGATGGCACCGAAGACCACCCACTGATTTAAACATTGATTGTATTTAATTTTAATCACTTTTAATCATATTTTCATGATAAATAATCCACAATCTCTTATCTATTATTTGTTTTTCACTATCCATGGAATGATTTATTTCCCAAAAACATTATTCTAGTATTCGAAGAACCTTCAATAACCCGATGATTTTTGTAGGAAATTTTATTCCATTTTAAGCATCTTTTCAAGATCATTGATCCTCACTCATTTATCCTTATTACGTAGTTCACAAATCATGAATATATTTAGTTCTAATGAACCCTTTTTTGGTCAAACAGAAACCATGGTTGAAGGTTTTTGTTCATTATATTTTCTTGTTTTTTTTTGAAAACAAATTTCTTCAATCGTTCAATGTCCACCATACGAAAAAATTTGATGAAATACATCTATATTTAGGATCAATTTTACAATATCGAACTCTGAATTTTTTATTTTTTTTATATTAGAGAAAAATTATTTATCAGTTAGTTGTAAATTTTACCCATGATTTCATTTATTTTTATTCATTTTATTATTATATATAAATTTTTTTTTTATACGTTGGTTAATTTTTTATATTTTTTATTTGACTGCTTTGAGAAAAAAAATTCCAAAAATGATATATATATGTTAAAACCAGTAGCCATGGTTTTTTTAATTTTTTATTCTAACAAAATTATATATTTTTTGATAAATATAAAAAACATAAAGAAGATATTGAGTCATATATGTCATAATATAATTATTAAAATTCAATAAAATCTTATAACTTAAAACATCACTTTTTTATTTCATTTGAAAAAAATCAATATTGGATGATAATGATAACCACTCTTATTTTTAATCTCATGAAATTATGTTATGCTTTTGATTTATAGTAATCACCTTACACTAGTTTTGTTGTAATTAAATAATATGTAATCAAATAATATATTGGAATTAAATAAAATTTTAAATGAAAAATAATTATTTTAATCACATATTGAAATTGGAGATAAAAATATTACCATATGGTAATGTATTTTCTGAATAATGGTGTGAAAAAAAATAATTTGAAATTTCTTTGGGTTTAATATATAAGAAGAGTCATTTTTTCTAAATGGTTTCATATTATGGTCTTGTAAAAAAGAATGTTTAATTGATTTCCATACCATATTACCATATTGTCTTTGGTGCTTTCAATCAATGAGTTCTTACTACTTTTTTCTTATTTTAGTCTATGATTTATTTTACCATGATTTTTTAACCTATAAATTTTAAATATTCTTTATAATGATAATTTTAAATTTTTGTTTAATTTTATTTATTCTTGGTTAAGTAAAGAGAAATATTGATGACTATCATGAAGGATCTAGGTAGAACAGAAGCGATGTTGTATGAATGTTGTTTTAAAAAATATATTTAAACCTGTAAAGTTTCCCCATTCCTTTACTAAGATAATAAAACATTGTTTATAATAAATTATTTAGATAAAATAATTGTGTAGAGTAATTTATTTTTGATTTGATTCCTTATAATCGTTGATATTTCTGACTTTAATTCTAATCATTTTGATTATTTGTTTTAATGTCTGAAATTTATCTATTTTATATATTTTTAAATGTTCATATGTTTTAATGTATTACTATTTTATATTGTGATCTTAGATATTTAATGTATTATAATTGGATAAATTTATGAATAAGCACTAATTAATAAGAAAAATTAGTTGATGATTTCTTGTAATTTTGTAAATGAAATACTGAAGAAAATTATTTGATTTTATGTCCATGAAAGAAGTGTTTAAATATGAAAAGGATAAATTGAAGATAAGTTAAGATCATTTCATTTTCAATGGTTTTATCCATAATTATAAATGTTGGATATGGAATGGTGAAAAAAAAATTAAACATTTATTGTTGATGAAAATATTCAGAATGAGACAGAGGATCATTTTGAATAATTAATTCCTAATATAAGCATCCAAACCACTTAAAAACAACAAATGTATAATGATTTTATAGATATTATGAGAAATTTTTTTTCTCAAGTTTCAAGGAATATAGTGTTATTATCATTTCTTATATTAGTTTACTTGAAAGAAATAAATGGGTGGAGTGATAAAATTCTCTCTATGTTTCTTAAAATTTTAAAAGAGATACTTAAAGAAGGAAATGAGCTTCTAGATTACAATTATAAGGTAATGAAAATAGTATGTCGAATGGGATTGGGTTATAAAAAGATACATGATTACCCAAATTATTGTGTGTTGTATATGGATGAATATGAATATTTATCATAATGTTCTAAATGTGGGACATCACACTATAAGGTAGATGAAAAATTAAATTATAATTCTTTCTTAGGTATTGGAATCAAATTTCCCACTAAATCAATTTGGTACCTTCAAAAAGCTCTAATATTTCAAATCAGATTCAATCTCATGTACCATAATCTAGCCTCCTACTAAAGTAATTTGGTACCTTTTACTAATTCCTCATTTAAAGCATCTATTTTCAAAATCAATTGATTAAAAAGGTTAATATGGAATAATAATAAGCATGTATTTTACTGTAACATAATTCAAATTACTGATTATGTACATTGGAAGAGAATTGGTAAAACATTTCATACTTTTGAAAGTTAATTTGGAAATATTATAATGGAAAAAGGTGATGTGGCTCATTTTTTACACCCTTTGCCACATCCCTTTTTCTTGTTTTATTAAGTTTTTATACCAAAATGTTGTTTTTATTAAATAATTGATAATTGTTGTGATTTTGTACTTTTTTTGTAAAATAATCAATTTTTGTTTAAATCAGGTTTATTTAATATTCATTATTGTTTTTTTAAATAATTCTTAAATTAAATTAGTCCTGTGAATTTGAATTTTATTTATTTATTCTTTTATTATTTACAAATTCTTCATTCCAATTAGTTTTTAATTAATTAATTAAATTAATTAATTCATTATTCTTTCAATTTTAAATAAATAACTCATTTTAGATTTTAGTCTTTTAATAATTGAATTAGTTTTAAAAATTTAATTTTATTCAATTAATTTTTCTTATTATTTAATTTACATTATTAATTATTTATTTAATTATTAATTAATTTAAGTTAGTGACTTTAAATGTTTTTATTAGTCTTTAATTAATTAATTTATAATTTTTAAGACAAATAAATTCATTCTCTTAAATAAAGAGTACTTAATTATATTATTTAAGCTTGTTTTATTTACTTAGTTTTTAATTATTTTCAATTTAATTTAATTGATTAATTTTTAGTTGCATTAATGTTTTAATTAATTAGTTATTTTTGTTTTGTTTGAAGATTACAGTGGCACATATCACTGTTCCGTGCTGCCATGGTATCACCCACTTATGGTGAGACCATGAACAACACTCACAGTGTGTCCATCACCCCATCATAGGGCATGTGCGACTATATTCCTACCAATATCACCCTCCTCTATTCCACTATTTCTTTTGTTCCACCCTTTATATTGTTCCACACACTACCTCTCCCAGTGGCACCATTTTACAAATGGTTCCATACTTTCTGTCTCACTCTATCTTTCAAAATGTGGCACTGTTTCATCACGGTGCCAGTGCCACCGTCTTGCCTCCATCCACCTCCCCCTCTTTGCCACCATTCCATCACGATGCCTTTTCCACCATTCCTAGCTTCCATATAGTATCCACACACAACAACATAACCAAAAACAAGCACCAATCACAAAACCAATCAGTTTCATAGAAATTCGAAGAACAACAACTCATTACGCAGCATCTCAAAAAAAATTTCTGATAAAAATCTTACCCCGAAACAAATCACAACAATCAATTTAAGATGGAATTAGTAGGAACGCAACACTAAGAACCTGAGATATGCCTCACATTGCACCATTACTGGTACAATCTCCCACTTCAAACCGTAGCTCACCTCACCTTGGACCTCTTCTGTAATTGCCGCACAACCCTTTTCCCTGCTTCCCGAGCCGCCTGCCTCTTCTTCGTCCACGCAGTTCACCAGCCCAAGCCCACACAGTGCATCCCCACCACTACCCCAACGACGCACGAGAATGAAAATTTTGGCACCATTTTTAGGGATTCTAGGTGAAATATAAAAAAAACAAAACAAAAATTGACATAAAAATAAAATAAAATAAAACACTACAAAAATCTCTAAATGGAAAATTGAAATTATAAAAAAATTGTAAACCTTCTGCATGAAAACCACGTTTATGTTTGAATTATTAGTACTTGGTAAACATGAAATTGATAAGCACCTCAAGGAAGTGAAAAAACAACAAATACAAGGTCAAAATGAAAGATAATAGAAATGAAAATTTGAACAACACACTTCTTGAGAATTTGAACCTACCTAGAATGATGAACCCACCTGAGAATGAGATAGTTGAGAGGCACAATTTGAGAGAGTTCTTGCTACCATAAATTTCTAGAAACCCTTTGTCCATTATATTCTCTCCTAGATCTAGGAATTATGAGATCAAGAAATCTATGCTCAGCCACCTGCCAACCTTCAATGGAATTCCTAGTGAAGACTCTCTTGACTTCATTATAGCCTTCTACTGTAGTGTCCAGTAGTTACCACTTAGGGGTCTCACGGAGGAAGATCTTAAACTGAGAGTATTATCCTTCTACCTCAAAGGCAATTATAGGACTTGGTTTTAACAGTTAGAAGAAAAAATCTTTATCATCTGGGATCAAGTTTACAATGCTTCCACAATGAAATTCTATCCTAGGAGGATGACATCAGAAATTAGGCAGAAAATAACTGGATTCCTTCAGGATGAAGGAGAACTATTTCATGAATCCTGGGATAGGTTTAAAGGATTTCTTAGGTAGTTACCAAACCATCAATGTAAACCCCAATTCCTCATGGACACCTTATATAATAGTCTCACCCCTTACTACAAAACCTTGGTGAATCAGTCTTCTGGAGGAGAATTTAGTGATAGGAATGCGGAGGAGCTCAAACAAATCTTTAATACATTATCTCAAAACTTCCATCACAAATGCTCTAGGAGGATAACCATTGTGAGAAATAAAACTACCCCTGCTCCTCATGCTAAAGCCCAAGCTACGGCCTTCTTTAATGAGAACCCACATCAAACCCTTAAGGAACAGTGCCACCACTGTGGCATGTATGGCCATTCTCAAACCTACTGTCCAAACATTGATATGCATGTCTAGCCTCATGATAGTGCCTTCTTTTCTATATATGGACCTCAGATGCATCCTAGGGAAGATAGCTTTTACAACATCTACAATAAGGGGTATAAGAACCACTCGAACCCGCTGCAGTCAACGTGATCCCCTTGCGCATCACTTGCTCCACCAGCATCACCAGAAGCCCCAGACCATATCCCCTACTTCATCGACCATCTCCTCTCACATGTTCATCACCGATAATCGACCATCACACCGGTCTTCCACCTTCCTAGCTCGCCAGAGCAAGTCAGTTCACCTTCACTTCCTCACACACTGATTTCTCACTCACTCCACTTCACCACCACCAACAGTTTTTTCTTGTTCTTGTGTGTGTTTTTTTAGTTTTTTTATTGCCAAACACAACATTAGTCCTCCCAATTGTTCAACCCTATATTTCCACTATTCTAAATAGTATGTTTGTTATAAACTTTTGTTTTTTTCCCATTCCCAATGATGTGCGAGCATGCACCAGGCATAGATGAAATAAATCCATATCTGAGCCTGAATAGGCTTTGTAGTTCATAGCCTATTTTTTTGGTAGTTTTAAACTTATCCCCATAAATTGTATAATGAAAAAATATATAATGGCGATATTTATGAATTTTAGACCAAGGCATATAAGAAATTATATTTATGTGTATCTTATGCCATTAATTGATGATTTGAAGCTTTTATGGGAGACAAGTGTTACAGTATTTGATTCATACAAAAAATATTATTTTATGTTTCATGTTATGATAATTTTCACTATAAATGATTTCATTAATATATAGAACTATCTATATATAGTGTTAAGGGACATAAATCATGTCCAATTTTTGAATAAAAGACTTGATATTATCAATTGTAGAATGGAAGTAATATAGTGTACATGGGGAATCAAATATTTTTGTGTATTTATCATCCTAATAATATATTAAGAAAAGTATTTAATAGTTTAAATGAAGTTAATATTCCCCCAAAAACACTTTTTGTTGAAGAATATTATGACAGGGTGAAAATTATTGATTTTAAATTTGGAATGAAAGGAAGTTGTGGTCATCAAAAAATATCTTAAAGAAACGACGTATATTTTTTATACTACCTTATTAGATATTTGTAGAGATAAAACAAAACATTAATGTTGTTTATTTTGAGAAAAACATACGTGATAGTTTGAAGGGAACTTTTTTAAATATAAAAGGGAAGAAAAAATGATGGATTTCATGCTAGATTGAACATGATATCAATGGGAATACATTTTGAGTTAGCTTCCACTATTAAAATAAATATATCATATTTACCTACAACATTTCACACATTAAGAAAGATTGAGAAGAGGTTTTTTTGTCAGTGTTTTCATGGTATTAAAGTACCTAGTGGATATTCTTTAGATGTTGAGAATTTGGTGTCATTGAATGGATGAAACATAGTTGGTATGAAATATCATGATTGTCATGTATTGACATAACAACTACTACCAGTCACGTTGTATGATATATTCCAAACACCTTCTATAAAGACTATAATCAGGCTATGTAGTTTTTTTCCAAATCCATTTGTAAAAAATTCATTGATTTAAATTTGTTATATGTGTTGGAGAATGAAGATGCTTTTATATTTTTTTCAACTATAAATGTATTTATCACCTATGTTTTTTTATATAATGGTTGGTATGGTGGTTCATCTGGTGCCTAAGATAAGAATATGCGGGTCTCTTTATTTATGTTGCATGTATCCTTTTAAAATTTATATGAAAATTTTGAATGGATATGTTAAAAATAATCATCGATCAGATGCCTCAATTATTCAAAAATATGTATTAGAAGAGGTGATTGAGTTCTATACTGATTATTTGTATGAATTGGAGCATATTGGTCTTCATGTATCTTGACATATGAAAGTTTATAGTGAATGTAGATGGATTCAATGCATAAAGTTAAAGTTCATTCCATGGGATGAAGTGATGTAGACACATTTATACATTTTCAACAACACATATGAGGTTCAACCATATATATAATCACATATTGCTGAATAAAAGGTATGATATCAGAAATAAAATGAAAAATGGTTGATGATTGAGCATAATAAGACATTGGTTTCATGGTTTAAATAGAAATTTATCTTAGATATATCTTTATCAGAAACATTGAAATGTTTTTTAGGGGGGGCATCTTTTAATTTGATCACATAGTCTAGTTTTTATGTTAATGGGTTTATATTTTACACAAAAACTAGGATAACAATATTACCATTTAAAATAGTGGGGTAATGATGATTATGGGTTTACACTAGTTGATTTTAAAATATTTGTTTGCAAATAGGAACCATCTATCAGGGAAACACATACAAAGAAAATATTCTATGTCATTGATCTATCAAATAATCAAGGGTCCTTTGTTTTTCTTTGGAAAATAATTCATTTGGGTGGTGAAGATGATTGTGATTTTATGGATTTATATAAGGCTCATTTTTCTATTGGGCGATTTCTGAATGATAACAATGACTATAATGTAGATATAGTCTATACTATATGAAATTATAATGCTAAAGGTATATGGGAAGATACTAAATTAATCTCATAATTATTCGGTTAAATATTTATTTTTTATTTATTTTTTAAAATTAACATGTTTAAACTAGATTTTTTATTAGTTATTAGATGATTAAATATATATATTTTATTATTTATATTATTTTTGTGTTAAATTATCTATTCAACAGTTATGGATAAAAAAATTAATTGGAAAACATGTTTACATCATTATGTTTTGGATAAATTTACCCATGTAGAAACACTTTTTTTGTCACTTTGATATTTAAATTTATAATTTATTCTATCATTTTAGAATTAATTTTTATTTATAATAGTCTAAACTAAATATTTTTTGGTTAAGAATCATGAAATTTTATTTTTTGAAACTTACCCATGCGTGACACTATTTTTTTAATTACATATTTTTGTAATTAATATTTTTAAATTTTATCTTTTCTAATAATATGAGGTTGCACAAAATATCATTAAATTTTCCATTTTAAATGATAGGCATGGAGGAATAGGGAAATTTTATAAGGTATACATCTTTTTTTCATATTATTAAATATTCTGTAACATAATTATTTATTAAAATAAAACTTTTAATTTATAATAAATAATTGCAGGACTACTGATGTGTGTCCTACTAATATGTCATCTACAAAAAAGTCTTCACCTTCTTCTATATAGAAATTTATTTCTAGAGTTGTAAAATGTGGTATTACACATTTACCAAAACATTCAATTTTCCATGGATACTAGAGAATAAATATTAATTTTGATGATAATGATAATCCAACTGGCCCAAATGCAATGCAGTTTACTAGTTATATAACCATGAAGAGGCATTGTAGGATTATAATTTTATATCTATATTGGAATTATATCAACCATATGATGAAAGATAAGCTATAGGTATAAATAATAAATATTTTCATAAATGTATATTACATCTTTTTAGATAAAAATTCATTTCATTACACAAACACATGCCTGAGGACCAGAATAGTTTAATAGCTTTGAAATTTTGAAACACATTTTTCTAATTTGTTGAATGATATTAAACATATCCCAAAAATATTTTCCACTTTATTAATCCTACATAAAAACATTATTTATAACCTAAGGTCAGTTGCTCAGTAAGGGTAGGAAAGAGAGGTACGTAAGTATAATCATAAACATATGGGTTTGAAAACACAATATTAACATTATGAAATCATACCGTTCATATAAAACATCATTTACATGATTCATGGAATAAATAATGATAGTTAATAAGACATAAATCATAAGAAAATCTAAGAACATGAGACATGATAGTATAAAAATGGCATCAAATAAAGAAAATTGTGGCTGACACATAAACATGAAATATCATTCCCTGTCGGTCAAGGCGTATTTCCAAAACATAATAGTGAACTTCATAGGAACTAGACCTACTCGATGGTAAAAACCACCATCCCCAATTTTTTTCCTTTACTTGAGATATATTAGGTTTCCCCATCTTCCCCTAGTGGATATAGTTTCCCCATCCTCCCATAGTGGATCGGGTTTCCCTATCATTCATAGTGGATCAATCCTATCAATTTGTTTCCATAATTTTTTCATGAAACATAAATATTTACCCAATGAATTGGAGGAAGATATAGGTACCACCCATCACATAATGAAATCATTTGATGTGTGTCCCACAATAACATAATCCATTCATCCAATCATAACCCATGGAATGAAATTGGTTTCTAAAACGTCATTCAATCATAAAATAACCCATAGAAAAGAAATGGGTTTCATAAATAATATTCCACAATAAAAATAAAACATTATTAGAAATATTAAGAATCATATCATTGAATCATATCCATAGTTAAAAATAAGTAACATGAAATAATGATATCCTATATGGAAAATAATTTTGATAGATCACTTGAAAACAATTCTTGAGGATTAAATCCTTTTTTCTTTGAAAACATTTTCTTTTCATAAATTTAGGAATTTTTTTAAAAGAAAAACTTTTCATTTAAAATAAACCTGGAATCTTATTAATGAAACTTTAAATCAATGTGGCATCATAAAGGTAGAAAATTTTATTCATACTATATAGGTTAAACAAATATTCCTTTCGTACTATTTCTGGAAAATTCATAAAGTACCTTGTTTGGAAAATGACAAAAATATTCTTTTTAAAAAGTGTAATAAAAAAATTGGTAAAAATAAATTTAAAAATGCATAGTAAAATAACAATAACATTTTTTGAAAACTTTTTTAAAAAAAAATTATATGGAAAATAAATATTCTCTAATGGAGACATAAAACAAAATAATCCCAAATAATGATGAGATTGTGAAATAAATACTCATCATTTCATAATATGTAGAATCGTATGACCCATGCAATAGATTAAATTATATGGATATTAAAATACCAGAATATTCTATATAATACTCATAAAATACATCCATAGGTAGTATATACACTATGTATAAGAAACAAGTCGTTTTTAAGGCATGGGTCCCATAGAAATAAAAGTGATATATAAATCCATTATTATAGGAATTAACTCTCATAATACTCATGAAAACCTCATGTATAAAAAATATAAATTTATTAAACATCTCTTATATAACCAAATTCATATATCTAATACCATATTTTATTTACTTATTAATTTATATTACCATCTTATTAACAATTCCAGGTTTAAGTTCTATTTTGGGAAATAATTGCTTTGTGTCTCCTACATGTTTCGACTTGTTATCCTTGGTAATAATAATAAGATCATGAATTAATTATCTCAAAAATGATAAAAATGATAAAAATATCATATGTAGTCATTATATATGTATTTATGGTTATCTATAGAAGATATAAATTTAAAATGAAATACATCTTTCATGCAGACGGTAGGTCGTACGTATGCATGAATGATGCTTCCCTTTCATGTAGTGTTGAAATAAATAATGTATATGAAATATATATATATAATATCATTATATTAGAATTATTATTTCATATATATGATTCAATTTCAATAAATATATTCTTAATACATTCCATGTAAAGTGTGAATGAATCACATCACTTTGAGGAGGCGATAGTCCACAAGTCCACGAACGAATTTATCTTATTCCCAAAAACTAGAAAGTATGAAGGTATGGGTTATATAATAATTATAGAATAATAAATACATAATAAATATAATATATTTACCCTTTAAAAATAGAAATTATATCAATATTTCCATCTTTGAATGGTGGCGGTGGAAGAACGAGTTAGATCGGTTCGCGAGGCGGTAGTTCACCGTAAACATGAATGATGATTGTGTATACCATTTTATGAAATTTTGTGGGAATATAGATCCAAAACTTAATATAAAAATATCTTAATATATTTATTATACTCATGGTATTATATAAAATTGAAATAAAAATAATTTAATGGGTTTAAGGAAGAAATAAAACAAAAAGTTTTGTTGATGAATGTTACCTTTTCTTTGGGTATACCCTATAGATTTGCACAAAAGGAATCATTTTTTTGGATTTAGACCAAAATAAAATTTCTAGGATGAATTTATGGATGTTTGGAGGATATTTTGACATAATTTGGTTAGACCAAAAAGGTTATGAAGTTTTAATAAAAGAGAATAATGGGTGACCTTTTATAGGAGACGGGAGGGGTACTCTTGGAATTCTTCAAATCATTTAGATTAACTTTATTTTCAAAATATATCCGAAAAAATTTATTTAAAATATAGGATTATTATGTGTCTATATCCATTCAACCAATGAATATTATACATGGTTTAAATATTTTTTTAATCCTTATCTTTTTTTAACCCTTTTTAATTCTTATTGTGATATCATGTAATTTAATGTTTTACGGTTAATATAGTTACTATAAAATTTCAAAAGACCAATAAATGAGTCATTGGCGTAATTATGATATTTATCCTAATTAGTTGATTTTTTTTATTTTTATGAATTTTATATCATTTAAAAAATATTATTTATTTGAAAATATTATTAATGTCAATTTGGACTCTATTCACTACTTGAATTATTAAAAATGTCATAAAAACTTGATATATTCAAAAACAATATTTTAACACATCAATAACACAAAATATTGATCCAAAAAATTCATGGATGACATTAAATATATCAAATTTTAATTATGTTGGTATTTTTGTAATGTCATTTATTTGAATCTTCCATTAATTAAACAATTATTGCATCATCATTATGTCACCATTTAAGCTAATTCTTATATCACTAAAAATTATAAAAAAATTAAAATTATGTAGATAGAAAATTTATCTTATAAAGTATATCTATATTCAAACATATCCTTTATATTAACACATATTAATAATATTTCTCTTGTTAAAAAAAGTATGTAAAAATTGACTTTACATTGAATTGAATATTATAAATGTTATATTCTCATTCAAAGGCAAAAAATGGTCACCTAACTGATACTATAATTATTATGGATAAAAACTATTCAACAAATAAAATTTTGACAAGTGTTAGGGTAATTTTATAGTATTTATAATATTATTTTTACCCATAATTACCTGATATACCATTAACCATCATAATAAAAATTACCAAAGATACTATTCATATTTAGTCCAAAAATAAAAGTGACATTTTTAATAAATTTAGACCTTATTATTAAAAATATTTAAGAAATTTTTTTAAATTTAAAACAAAGAATTTACAAAAATTAACTAAAATTTAATCCCATTGACAGATTGAGAAAACTAGTTTTTAAAGTAAACACCCAAAAAAGATTGAAATGTTTTTATATCAAAAATTTAATGTAAAATTTATTCTAATTAACTTAATAGTATTAGATGATAAATTATTGATATAATTATACATTAAAACAAATCTAAAATATAATATTATAGTATAAATATATATGGAGAAAAGACAGTTTTCAGTTAAAATACATTATTTATTCACTATATATCACAAAATTAATCTTAACAAAAAAATAACAAAAAAATAAACCGAAGTAAATTTTGACATTCCTCTTTGAAATAATAATTTTTTTTTGTGAAATAGTGTTTTTAAAAATGTAAAAAACTATATTTAAAACAAGTGCACCATCAATCGGTAGTAAAACTACTTTTTTTTTGAAAAATAGTTCTTTTATATTTAAAATTGGATTTGGTCTTATATATATAGGTATCAGTCACATAGAAGAATCCCCAAAAATTGGGATTTTAAATTTTTTTCTACCGATGATCAACATAAAATCTTCATCATTAGTGAATCACTATCTGGTTTAAGTCTGAGGATCACACATGAAGAATTTTTAAGCACAAAAATAAAACCATAAATACCTACTAGATCAGAATCCATGACCGACATCAGATCACCATTGGGTATCAATAAATTAATAATACAAAGATTAATTTATCTAGATCATCCACACATGCTTCAATAAACCGATGTAATTCCAATCGTCGAATCCTGGGTGCTATTATGGAAACCCGATGACGCCTTCGACCCACTAACGATCAATGATTGCCTTGATTGCGATGAACAAGAGAGAGATTGATCCAAAATCCCAAATCCAAAGCCTATATATTTAGAATTTGGGAGTGAGACGAAGAGAGTGATAGGTAGCGAATAGTCAATGGTTAAATCCTCTCTTCTTCTATATATAGCGTGTTTTGCACTTACACAAAATTACCTACCCGACCCCCAAATTAATAAAACACAATATAAATGATATTATAACTACTTTAATGTTTCATAAATATCATTAATATTATTAACACCTTTCGGTAATATAATAATGTTATTACATAATAATACTCAACCCATTAACTTGAATTCATGCTTTTGCAAATATTAAATGAACTTTAAATATTTTTAACTAATATTCGTTCAAAAAACATTTTCCTATATTTACTCAAAAATTGTAAATACATTTAATAAATAAATTCAATTCCAATTATTATTAACCTGAATATTTCGAATATATTTATTACTTTGGATATCATATATCCTTGGACAAAAAAACCTAGACCCTAATGGTGGGGTCCACTATTTTCAATGTGCCTATTCAATTTAAAAGGGAAGATTCTTGAATACGCAATTGTGTTTAAACCTCTAGGCTCTTATCTCGATATTAGTGAATACTATTCAAAGACCAAGAGATGGATCTATAAAACCATCATGCCCCTAAAGAGATAAGGATAGTTAATGAAATGACAACCAACTTATTAACATACCCTATGTAATATAATCTCTTTGTCTTTAATATGTCATAAAGTAACACAAATATTCATGTCATCATCCTTTTCTTGCTTCCTTATTTGTTGATCTAATTGGATGGATTTAACACTACTAGAGAAATGGTATTTCAAGCCCCATGACATGGGAAACCGCCTTTGGCGGTCACTGGGCTTTAAAAAAACCCCCCTTCCCCCCTCAACCCTTGTGAAACCCAACCCCATGTCCCCTCCCCTCAATCTTCGCCGCATGACCCCCATCTCCCTCCTCCCTCGCCACCCATCCCCTAACTGCCCTCCACCCCTCACCGCCCTCCACCCCATCCACCCTCCGCCCCCTCCAGCCTCCACCCTCTAGCATGCACCCTCTGCCCTCCGCCCTCTACCCCCTCCGGCCTCCGCCCCCTCCGCCCTCCACCCTCCACCCTCCGCCCTCCACCCCCTCGCTACCCATCCCCAGTACCCTCGCCGCCCTCCGCTCCGGATCTCCTCTATCCCCCGTACCCTCCCTCTTCGCCCCCTCCCTCTCCACACTGTTTCCACCCGTTCCCTCCCTCACTATCCCTTCCCGTGCGGCACTGCCACCACCCGATCCCCTCCCTCTCTGCATGGCTTTTACTCATCCCCTCGCTATTGTCGCATGTCCACTCCGTCTCCCCGCTGTCCTCTGTCCCCTCCCTCGTCATCCCACCCTCACTGCACCGTCACCACCTCACCGCCTCCTCTCCATTGGCTCACCCCTACCACCGCCACCTGTCCCCTACCTCGCTGCATGGTCTCTGGCTCCGGCTCCCCTCCACTGCCTCTCCTCTCCCCCGCAGCACCGCCTTCGGCTCCCCTCCCTTCCAGGTTTGTATCGCAATGAGGTATGACATGGGATTTCACTTCCATGTCATTATCTATTATCTTGTTTATTATGCAGAGATATAATTTTATTTTTTAATCAATGTTCCACAAGCAATTGGTTAGTATTTATTTTAAATATATTTGATATGAAAAATGCATGTAATAAGTCTTGTGTAAATTGTTGTTATACAGATATTATTTTGGATAATAGTTGGATTGATCTTCCAAATCGAACGTATAGAGAATATTTCAATAGCATTATGAAGTTTATTGACTTCAACAGAGGATTTAAAAGTGACTGTATTAGTTTTCCACGCAGAAAATGTGAAAACAAATATCAATTAAAATGAGATATTGTGAGGGTTCACATATTCTTTAACAGATTTCTGAAAAATTATAAGAGTTGGACTCGTCATGGAGAAGAATATGTTAGTTGTCAAAATATGAATTCTATTCAGATGGATGTTTATACAAGGATGAATGATCCAATGCATGAAATGCTTACTGAAATGCTACGTGGGTTGGATCTTGAAGGCTTCGACTTCTTGAATCTTGAGACTGGTGAGATAAATCTTCGCTCTGGTGCAGATCGTGATTCGAGGAGGTTTTATGAAGCACAAGATAATGTAGAAATAGAATTATATCCTAGATGTACTTTTTACAATAAATTGTCATTTATCATGGAGTTGTTGCGTTTGAAGTCTTTGAATCAGTGGTTAGACACATCATTCGACATGCTGTTTGTGTTATTGAAAAATGTTCTTCTGGACGACACTAAGATTCCTGAGTCATATTTCCATGCTCGTAAGTTTACATAGAACCTAGTTTTTACATATGTGACCATAGATGCATGTGCAAACAACTGTATGTTGTTTAGAAAGAAAACTGCCCATTTGGATATTTTTATGGTTTGTGGCGCTCCTAGGTGGAAAGATAACATGGGAAATCAGACTCATCAAAGTCAGATTGTGATACAGGGGAAACTGATTGTCGTAAATCAAATGTGTTACTTTCCCCTTAAACCGAGGTTGAAAATATTTTTTATGTTATCTAAATTTTCTAATTTAATGAGATGGAATGCATAAAGAATTCACGAATGTGATATGTCAACCCACCTGACAGACTATCATGCATAGAAGGATTTTGATAAGAGACCTCCCGACTTTTCTAGAGATGTTCGTAATGTCTGATTGGGGTTGGAAGCATATGGTTTCAATCCATTCAAGTATATGGTTGCTGCAACTCATAGCACATGGCCTGTGGTGTTGGTTCTGTACAATATTCCTCCGTGTCTTTGTATGAAACAAAAATTTATATTACTTTCCACTCTTATTTACATACCTAGAAGTCCAGAGGATAAGATTGATGTTTACCTTTGGCCATTTATTGATGAGTAGAATGAATTTTCAGGAAATAGTTTGATGACTTATGACTGTGAAACGAATGAAATGTTCAAAAATCAATGACTTCCTAGATTATGAAGATTTATATGGCTATAGTATGAAAGGGGAATTTTCTTTCCCATGTTGCAATAAAAGTAAAAAATTTGTATAGCTTAAACATTCCAAAAATGGGAATACATGGGTCATAGCCATTTTCTCCGCCCTCACCACAGGTTCAAAAAAGACAGAGTGGCATTTGATTGTTCTAGAGAGTTCAGACCATCACCAAAGATCATTATAGGAGTTGAAATTTTATCACAAATAGAAGAATAAAATATCCACACGGTATCTGAAATTCAGGATTTGGTGGCTCATCCATTCGGTAATATTCGTGCTGCGGGTAGGTAATGTAGTCACAATTGGAAAAAGAAAAGTATATTTTACAGTCTTCCGTATTGGAAAACTATCATGCTAAGGCATAATTTGGATGTCATGAACATTGAAAAAAATGTTTGTGATAACATATTGTGGACCATTTTAGGTGTTAGTGGAAAATCAAAGGACCATGTTAATGGACGTCATGATTTGGAAGAAATGGGTTTAAGGAAATAGTTTCATATAAAGATACGGGAGCAAGGTGCACCAATTGATAAAATGTCAGTGTGGATGATGACTCATGATAGTATTGATCCAGAGGCTATAGAAATGATAGTAAGCACTTGTACTCATTACCAATACTTATATAAATCTGTATATTAACATATATATGTATATATATTTAAATATTTCACAAGATCAATTTGATGCTGAGTTAGAACAGCTGCTAGAGGACCAGCGACAACTTCTCATGTGAAGGGATGAGATCTTCCATCACATTATTGGTCGGGATGGGCATGGATATAGTTTGACCTATAGAACATGGATTCCTCATTCTGTAGTATCATGTTTTGCTGTTTTCGGTCCTGCTGTTTCTCAGATGACACAACCATTGTCAGATTTCGAGGCATGTTTGTGCGCTTCCTAAGAGGTAAATGCACAATTGATCGCTGAGGTTAGATCACTACATGAATATGTGCATCCAGTTGATGGTGCAGGAGGCCATATGACCCAGTTTTATACTGTATTTATTTATTTAATTTCAATTATTTTTGTTATGAAAATCTTTAGAATTTTTATTTTTTGTAGTCCCCTGGCCCATTGGATGGAAATAGCAGTCATGACCACACATGACGCATCATATTCATGAGGTGTATTTCTTTTTTTATTTTTGGGGTTTTTATTGATGTTTAGGTTGGGTTTCTAGTGAGATTTTTTGAGATTTGTGGGGGTATCATGTGTGTTTTGGCCTTATGCAATGTTTGTGTGCATGAATTGAGAAGTAACCATGAAACTGATGAATGATTTGGATATTTTTACTTCATTTTATTCTTTAATGTTTTCAATTGCATGTTCTGTGAATAGTTTTGAAAAAACCATGTGATTCTTAATAGAAACCATGAAACTTTTTTTGGTGACTGAGATCAGGTTCACTATTTATAAGCACCTGGCCCACCCCGGACACCCCCCCCCCCCCCGCACCCCGGACAACCCCCCACTCCGGACAGCCTCTCATGCACACCGAACAGCCTCCCCCGCACCATGGACCCCCCCCCCCCCCCCACGCACCCCGGACATCACCCCCTCCCCTAGACAGCCCCCCCGTACCCCCCCTGCAGCCCAGAATTCATTTGGACAATTGACCATTAGTTCATTGGGGAAATTGTTTATTAGCGCTCTAAAAGGGCTCGTTGGGTGGTCAAAACCTGCCGAATGATCTCAGAATGCTAGAAATCATACGAAAAAAACCGTGGTATGAATTGTGAAATGGTCGAGCAGACGACAAGTCAATCAAAGGTTTTGTTTGACCGTAGTGACCGGAAAGGCATTTACAGAGTCGTAAAAAGCCAAAAAAAATGTGTAACGGTCGAATTTAGAGAAAACAAGATCAGAATGACTTGAAATCACATGAAAATAATAGGAATATTATTCATGACATGTATGAGTAAACGACATGTCAATCAGACATGTTGTGTATGTGGTACGACAGAATATGTTGTTTTGAACAGTTCGACGTGCTCTAAAACGGCGCGTTGGGTGGTCAAAACCAGCCGAATGACCTCAGAATTCCATGAAATCATACGACAACAACTGAGGTGTGAATTTTTAAATTTTCGGGTAGACGACATGTCAATCAGAGGTGTCATTTTATCGCGGTGACCGAAAATTCATTTCCAGTGTCATAAAACGCCAAAATGACATGTAATGATCGAATTCAGAGCAAACATGCTCATAATGACTTGATATCACATGAAAAAATAGGAATATTGTTCGAGACATGTAGGGGGAGAAGACACGTCAATTGGACTTGTGGTGTGCATGTTACGAACGAATATGTTGTTTTGAGCAATTCGACGCGCTCTTAAAGGGCTCGTTGGGTGGTCAAAACCAGCCGAATGACCTCGAAATGCCATGAAATCATACAAAAACAACCGTGGTGTGAATTTTAAAATGGTCGGGTAGATGGAACTGTATGATCGAAATTGTGATGTAGATGCTCAATATACAAGAGGGGGGGTGAATTGAATACTTTAAAAATTCCTTTGGAACCTTTAATGTTTGTTATGAATAACTATATTTTCCTTAAGGAAAGGAAATGGCTATGTTTAACAAAGTTAAACTAAGAAAATTCACAACACCTCTAACACCGAATGCAAACTTGGAAAGAGATTCTGAAAGTGGGTTCCGGAAATATGGTTCTGGAAATTTAACCTTAACAAAAGATTACAATATATGATTCTACCTTAAAGCGTATAGAATCTAAATGAAACAGAGTACAAGTAAGGAATTATAAGAAAGTTATACTTTCCTTATAATACAAAATGCAGCGGAATAAAAACAAGTAGTCAAACTACAAGTAACAAGATATAAGTCTTTTAACCCAAAGAGAAGGGTATCCAACAACCTTGGATAAAGGTCCCTTGATTTATACTTTCAAGCAATTCTGTCTTACCCACACCAGGGTAAGCCCTCGATATGAAGATCAGAGTCTCTGTCTTGCTATCCCCGCAAGCCCTAAACTTCAAGGTAGTTGGCGACCTCTGTCTTCCTCAACAAGGAAGCCCTCGAACTTCAAGGTAGGCGGCACCTCTGTCCTCCTATCCCTGGAATCCCTCGAATGTAATCACCAACATTCGGAGTCGCACGAAGCTTTGAGAGTTAATAAGAGCCTCTCTCTCTAGAAATCACTTCAACAACATGTAGGAACAAAACCAAGTTGTTCATCTGTTATCAGTATCGAGCTCTTTCAAATGAGCTCCTATTTATAGGTAAGGTCGGCTCCTTCTCCAACGGTCATATTTTCCTTAAAGATCGGAGGGACCTGTACACGTGTCACTTAGACAACGGTTAGTTTATAACAAAATAGATGACATCGTTTTATAACAAAACAAGTGTAACAAAATGTATGACATCATTTTAATTGTAACTCAAAAGTTCGGAATGAAAACTTCGGAATGAAGATTCAGAGTGTAATAAAAATAATAAAGAGTAAACAAATTATAGAAGTGTAAGAAGAATAAAAGTTCGGAGTTTAACCAAAATATTTTTCGGAGTCTGAATTAATTCAGAGTGTATAAAACAAAGATAATCAGATTCTGTTTAATAGGTGAATTCGGAATGAGAATTCGGAATGGGAATTCGTCATCAGAATTCGTAATGGGAATTCTTCATTGGAATTCGTAATGAAAATTCTTCTTCAGAATACGTAATGAGAATTAATAATTAGAATTCGTATTGAGAATTCATTATCGAACTTCATAAGAATTCGTATCCTGAATCTGGAATAGAACTTAGTCAGAGTTCATATTCGGAATTCGGAATGAAACTTCCTTATAGTTCTTATCCAGAATCTGAATCCTAAAACCGAATGCTTCATATCATCGTTTCAATGATTCCGAGAAAATAGAAATGAATCCGAATCTCATACTTAAGAAAAATATAGAAGAAAATATGATAAGGATAGTTTTTCTTATAAAATCGATTTTGCTTATAAAAGAAATTTTCCTTAAGAAAGCAATTTTCCTTATAAAAGAAATTTTCCTTATAAAAGAAATTTTCCTTATAAAAGCAATTTTCCTTAGAAAAGCAATTTTCCTTATAAAATCAATTATCCTTAAAGATAAGGTGTTTGTGATTTTCAAAATAAGAAGGAATGGAAAAGTCATAAGGAAAACCTTATTGAATCAATAATCTCCCCCTTTTTGGAAAGCACAAACATCCTTACGAAAAAGAAATTCTAAGAAGAAAGAAAAACATTAAGGCTTATCTCCCTTAGCTTTAAAAAAATTGATGAATATGACTAACTCCCCCTTAGGCTTGGAAACACTAAGGATCGTATTCTAGATTTCCGGAGAGACATTTCATTACGAAAAATAAAGTCTTCTTTGATGAAAAACCTCCCCTTAAATAAACATTCTTCTTTTTCTTAAGGATCTTTTTCTTCCCCCCCCTTTGATAAACTCTTATTAGAGTTCTTCTTTTTCTTAAGGATCTTTTCCTTCTCCCCCTTTGTGATTTTCAAGAAGAATTGGAGGGAATGAAAAAAAAACAAAGTACCTGAAAAATTAGTAATGACAACAATAGAAACGAAAAGTACGAATTTCATTAAGTTTGAAATCTCGGCAACAAAAAAATACAACAAAAAGATCGGATTTGGTTATTTCGGATCTTTTTCCTTCGATATGAGCCCTTTAAGAATAGTCTTGATCTTCTTCAGGTCTTTATGATCTTCTTCAGCTTGCTTCTCTAAGACAACTATTATTGCAGATTGAGCTTCAATTTTTTCTTCCTGGTCTTTCAGCTTTTCTTCCTGAGCTCTGATCTTTTCTTCTTGAGCCTTCATCCTTTCTTCAAAATCAATCCGATGATCCCTTTCAAACTTCCAGTTCTGAGAAACGGAATTCATCTTCCCATTCAGATCTCTTACTTCTTGAATCCGGAAGTTCTTTTCTTCTATCAGTATCTCTTCAAAAGATGAAGTTAACTCATTTATCTTCTTTTCCTCGGTCTCAAAAGCATCTTTAACATTGTCTTGAAACTCATCGAATAACCTCATCTCTTCAATATTCTTCTTCGACCAATTTGTCATCCTCTTGCAAGATTTTCTATGAGCTTCATAACCAACAAAGAAGGTTTTGAACTGAGCCTCAATCTCAACGCACTTGTCCATAACCATAGATACGGAGTCAGTTTTCTGATTCAAAGCATGTTGGAGCATCTGACATCTTGAATCAATACTAGAGAATGTCAGAATGGATCCCACCAACCTCTTTAAAGACTGGACAATAAAATCATGCCCCAATGAGGATGAATCCGATTCTAAAACTTTTCTTGGAGAGTTTTCTTCCTCAATAAGCTCCAACTTCCTTTTAGATGAATCACTAAATTCTCTTTTCTTGCTAGCCACTGATTTCTAAGTCTCAACAAGAAGTTGCTTTCCCTTGTCTTTTTTCGGAATTGATTGTTGATCAGGGGTTTTCTGCTCACCAGTAGACACTTGAACAATATCATCAACTACTTTTTGAACAACATCTTCCCCATTCTTATCCTTCTCTGGAGTTACTAACTTAGAGGATTCAGCCTCTGAAGTTCAGAGTGACAGGTGTTCCGAAGGCGACCCCTTATACTCATCTACTTCTTTCAATAAGTCTCTTGTTTCACCACTTGCTTCAGCAACTTGTTCTTCCTCTTGCACTTGTTGAACCTGCTCGATTTGCTCAACATGTTCGGTTGTAACCTCTTCCGGAAAATCAAGGTTTCTTCCTGGAGTCTCAGGTAGAGATTCCGGGGAGAAAGATCTCGGAACTGGGATTCTTCCAGATACCATCTCATTAAACTTTAACAACGCTTGGAATGCCTCGGCTTCTGTCATCTTTTTCATGAGCTTCTTCTCCTTTGTTTGTTTTTCAAGCTCATTAGCAGTTCTCTCCTTTAATGCCTTAGCTTCCGCAGGGTCCAATCCGAACTGCGGATCCCCTTCTTTCCTTTTCTCTTTATCTGCTCTCCACTTCACAACTACCTCATCAGGAAAGGCCTTCTTCTTCTTTGGTTTGGGAGGAGCGGATTGAGCTTCCTTATATTTTGGATCCTGTACCTCAGACGCAACTTCCTTCAACTTTCTTTTCTTTACTGGCTTAGACGATTCCGGTTCAGCAGTTTTAGGAGCCGCTTCTTCTTGATTAGGAAGATCAAAGAACTCACCAGTCTCCTTGTTGAAGGCCACATCCATCATCCTAAGGGTATCATCACTGAGTAACAAAATTTTGCAAACCCTTGGCTTAGATCTGCAGGATTCCTTGAATGATTCAAGACACCGAACTATCAATCTTGATAAAATTGCTGGGTACATTACGATTTGTGCTCTGAGATTTCCTTTCTTAAGATTCTCAATGGTTATAAGAATGTGCCTCATGAAGTTAAACTTCCTTAGATTTATCAGGAAATCTAAGATGTAGATCTCACTCTTCTTCAAGTTGTCTTTATCACCTTTCCTCAGTACGATAATACCTTTCACCCACAACTCTAGAATCCGGAAATTTGTGGATAAAAATGCAATCTTCGGAGCATTGTCATCAACCAGTCCGAGAGTTTCTAAAGCTTTTTCCTTGTCGAAGCTACCTTTAGAATCCGGCAACACATGAGAAACAAACTCAGCTTCTCCTTCATAGGACAGCCCTACCAAGCTTGCTGCCTTGGTATAAGAAAGTTTGTAAGTCTTACCATAAGACTTAAAAGAAAATTTTTCTCTATTATCTTCCTGAAAGAAGGAAACTGATTCATAGAACTCAACAAGTAACTCTGAAAAGACATCATCCTGATTCCCCAATTTGGATACAACAATATCTTCCCAGCCATTCAACTTAATGTTTTTCGAAATGAGAGAATCGTAGTTGCTGAAAAAATCCGGATGGACTAACCTTTCTCTGTAAACTAACCATTGTGAAATAGGCTTAGTGGATGACATTTCTTGAGACGCTAACTCCGCAGACATTCGGATCTGAAGTCCTCTGGGAAGTTCGGAACGGAGAAAACTGAATTTCGGAACGGCCTTAAATCAGAGAGGTAGAGATTCGGGACGCGAGAGCTTGAGATCGATGTGGGACGAGTATTTGGGTCCCCTTTATATAGGCAACGAGATGACGGTTCACCTTCCACAGTTGATCTAACGGTTGGGAGAAACTGAGATCAGATCTGACCATTGAAAACTTGAATCCGATCTTTTTGAGGTTTTTATTAAAACAAGGAATTAAGAAAAGTATAATCCGAAATCATAGTACAAGAAAATGCCAGAAAGTAAAATATGACTACGAAAACTTGATTAAGGTAATCATACCTTTCAGATTAGCTTAGGAGGATTATTCGTAATGGGTAATATAAAGATGACTACAGAAAAAGATCATTATTACGAGAAGACATATTTCGCAAAAACTTTACAACAAAAATTAAGCTTGGTACGAAAAACTCATTACGGAACACTTATTATGGAAAACTCAGTACAAAAAACAAACTTAGTATAGAAAAACTTAGTACGAAAAAAATATTACAAAATTTTGAAAACGAAAAAAAAACTTATTATGGAAGATTCGGTACGAAAATCTCGTTATGAAAATACCAGTACGAAAATTTTTATTTTGGAAATTTTCAACATGAATAATTCCATTCCAAAAGTGTTCTGTACGAAAACGTCCAATCTGGAAAATTTTAGTTCCCGAAATTCCATTCCGGAAATCTTCTTTCCGAAAAGTTTGAAAACAAACTTTGAAAAAAACTTTGTTAAACTAACAAACAAATGTACTCCCCCTATGAAAAGAAGTTTATTGCTGTAAGGAGAGTTTTTCAACTGAAAGTTACTTAAGGAGGATTACCTTACGGTTATCATCCCTAACTTTTGTTTAATATATTCAAATCTATCAGATGGCAAAGATTTTGTGAAAGTATCAGCAAGTTGATCTTGTGTTCCGATAAATTGAAGAATAATATCTCCTTTTTGTGTGTGATCCCTAAGAAAGTGATGCCTAATATCTATGTGTTTTGCACGGGAGTGATGTGCAGGGTTCTTACTAAGGGAAATGGCACTTGTGTTATCACACAAAATTTGAGTTTTGGTAAAACTCAATCCATAGTTTGTGAGTGTGTGTTGCATCCACAACACTTGAGCACAACAACTTCCAACTGCTACATATTCAGCTTTAGCAGTGGAGAGTGCTACAGAATGTTGCTTCTTGAAGGACCAAGAAACTAGTTAATCTCCTAAGAAATGACAAGTTCCGGATGTACTTCTTTTATCCATTATACATCCTCCAAAGTCAGCATCAGAAAATATTTTTAAAACAAAATCATTTCCAGAAGTATAAAATAATCCTAGATCCATGGTTCCCTTAAGGTAGTGAAAAATTCTTTTTACTGCCTTTAAGTGAGATTCCTTAGGATTGGATTGATATCTTGCACATAAGCATACTGAAAACATTAAGTCTGGTCGACTAGCTGTTAAGTAGAGTAAACTTCCTATCATACCTTTAAAAGATGTTTGATCTACTGGTTTCCCAGCTTCATCAAGATCTAAAGAGTTTGAGATACCAATGGGAGTACTTATACTCTTAGTGTTGTTATAACCATACTTTTTCAGAATATATTTAATATACTTAAGTTGAGATATGTACGTTCCTTCTGGTTTTTGAGAAATTTGAAAACCAAGGAAAAATGTTAACTCACCCATCATACTCATTTCAAACTCAGATTTCATTAGACTTGCAAAAGAGTTAGTCAAAGATTGCTGAGTTGAACCAAATATGATGTCATAAACATAAATTTGTACAATCAAAACATTTTTCTTATCTTTCTTTATAAAAAGGGTTGGATCTTCATTTCCCTTAACATAGTTATTTTGAAGTAAAAATCCAGTGAGTCTATCATACCATGCTCGTGGGGCTTGTTTAAGGCCATACAAAGCTTTGGTAAGTCTAAAAACTTGATCATGATGTTTTGTATCTTCAAAGCCAGGAGGTTGTTCAATAAAGACTTCCTTTTGAACATAACCATTAAGAAAAGAACATTTCACATCCATTTGGAAAAGTTTGAAATTAAAGAATGCTGCAAAGGCAAGTAGAATACAGATAGATTCAAGTCTAGCTACTGGAGCATAGGTTTCTTCATAGTCTATTCCTTCTTGCTGATTATAGACTTTAGCAACAAGTCTAGCTTTATTTCTTACTATGATTCCATTTTCATCACATTTATTTCTGAACACCCATTTTACTCCAATAACAGAAGTTTCCTTAGGTCTTTCAACCAAGGTCCAGACTTGATTCCTTTCGAATTCATTTAGTTCATCTTGCATGGCTTTAATCCAATCATCATCACCTAAAGATTCATCAGTGCTTTTAGGTTCTAGTTGGGAAAGAAATGATAGATGTTCTACTTCATTTATTAAGGAACTTCTAGTCCTTACAGGTTGATTTACATCACCAATGATACTATCACTGGGATGATTCTTAAGAAACACCTGATTCGGGTTTTGTAAAATCTGTTCATCAACATAGGGTAGAAAGTCTTCTGGGGTAAATGTTTCAGGAATAACCTCTAGAACATTATCCTTATCAGAAGGTTCTTCTATCTAAGGTTAACAATCAGTTTTTGAAAACACATCTGAGGATGTAGGAAGAGATGGTATAAAAACAAAAGGATCTGACTCATCAAATTTCACATGTACTGTTTCTTCAACCGTACAAGTGTTTTTATTAAAAACTCTATAAGCCTTAGATGTTGTGGAATATCCTAAGAAAATTCCTTCATCAGATTTTGGTGCGAATTTATGTAAGTTATCTTTAGTATTCAAAATGAATACTTTTCAACCAAAACCCTTGAAGTAGGAAAGTCTTGGTTTTCTACCATTCCATAACTCATAAGGAGTGTTATTAAGAAAAGGTCTAATCAAAACTCGATTTATAGTATAACAAGCAGTACTTATAGCTTCAGCCCAGAAATGTCTAGCAATAGAATATTCATTCAACATGGTTCTAGTTATCTCTTGAAGAATTCTATTTCTTCTTTCAACTACACCATTCTGTTGAGGAGTTCTAGGTGCTGAAAAGTTGTGAGTAATACCTTTCTTACTACAAAAAGTTTCAAAATCAGAATTTTGAAATTCTCCTCCATGATCACTATGAATAGTTTTCAATGGAAGGTTTTTCTCATTTTTAACTTGAGCTCTAAAATTTTTGAAATAGAAAAAAGCTTCAGATTTCTTTGCTAGAAAATAGACCCAAGTAAATCTAGTGTAATCATCAACTAGAACAAACACATAGTATTTGCCTCCAATACTTCCAGTTTGTGTTGGACCAAAAAGATCCATGTGCACTAACTGTAATGCATCAGTTGTTGAGACTTCACCGATTGACTTAAAACTAGATTTATGTTGCTTTCCATATTGGCAAGGATTACAAACTTTAGAAGAATCAAATCTAAGCTCCGGTAGATCCTTAACTAGTTTCTTCTTAGAGAGTTTACATAGGTTCCTAAGATTACAGTGACCTAGTCTTCCATGCCATAACCAAGAATGATCTTCCATTGCACTTAGGCAAGGTAAATCTTGGATTCTAAGAACTTCTAAGTTCAAAGTGTAGACATTCTCTTGCCTATTGGCTGAGAGAATAAATTCTTCCTTGGAATTGTGAACTAAACACTTATCATTCCTAAAATTCACAAGGTAACCTTCATCACATAACTGACTTATGCTAATGAGGTTGTGATTAAGACCTTTAACAAAAAGAACATTTGAAATCAAGGTTTTACAAAGAATAACAATATTACCAGTACCAACAATCTCTCCCTTAGCATTATCTCCGAAAGTTACCTTTCCTCCTTTCGTTTTGATAATCTTTTCGAAAAATCTTTTGTTACCAGTCATGTGCCGGGAACATCCACTATCCATGTACCATGTATTGTTGCTGGTACTCTCTTTATTTTCCTGAAATCAAAAAGAAAATTAGACTTTCGGAATCCAAACTTGTTTGGATCCGAGATTTCCAGACAATAAAATTTTAGGAACCCACATCTTCATAGAAAAGTAAGCTTTGTGAAATCCAAGAGAATGGGTTTTGTTTAAGGAACAATTCTTTGCCCAGTGACCACCACATTGAAACTTGGTACAAAATGGGGCACTTTGAGGAACAAAATAATTGTTACTGAAAATAGGTTTTGCATGGGTATAACCAAATCTGGATTTATTTCTTAAAGGTCTTATTTGGGAATACATCTTATCAAAATTTTCCTTACCATGGGTAAAGTTTGATAAACACTTCTTTAAGGAAAAAATTTTCCACTTGAGTTTTACAACCATGTTTTTATCCTCAAAATCATTAGTTTTTGAACTAGAGTTAGGCTCGAAGACATTTTTGTTAGAAATTACTTTTTCTAATTCTTTGGAAAGTTTATTCTTCTCAGAACTTACTTCCTCAAGATTTTTTGAAATACTTTCAAAATCAAAATTTTTCTTATTAAGATCTTTAGAAAGATCTGATATCTCTTTTGTAAGAATATAATTCCTAGAGTTTGCCTTATCAATTTTCTTATTGAGTTTGGAATTCTCAATCTCAAGAAGTTAAGCAAACCTAGAGACTTCTTCATAAGTAGGTAAAGTATTTTCCTCATCAGAAGATGATTCTTCATCAGAAGAGTTATAATACTTACTATCATTAGAATATAAAGAAACATTTGTCAGTGATTCAGCATTTCGTACCTTAGCCATAAAACAATGATTATCAATAGGTAATCTGGCTATAAGACCAAGATTCTTCTGTCCTGAAGATTCATAATCAGAAGATTCATCTGAAGAGTCACCACCACTGGCACTCCAGGTGTCATTAGCTTTCAGAACTTTCTTAGCTTTAGCTTTATAAAACCTTTTTCTTTTCCTGTCTGAGTGCCTTTCTTTTCTTTCTTTCTTTTTGAGCATAGGGCAATCTGGTCTAATATGTCCACCTCTTTTGCATTCATAACAAGTAACTTCTCCATCTTTCTTATCTTTCCTTTCCTTTTTCTTATACTTATATTGGAAATTTCTCTGGCCAGCTATCTTGTTCATCCTTCGAGCAAGATTTGCTAGTTCATTTTCAGAGACTTCACTCTCACTAGATTCGGATTGGAAAATAACTTTCTTAGACTTGGATCTGGTTAATTTCTCAGGAGTCTTAGCTTTCATCTGATTTGAAGTTGTAGTAAAAGCAACAGTACCATTTCCATTCTTCTTCTTGATGTTGTCTGCGTCTCTCTTCATTCTTGTTTCATGTTGTAGAAGAGTTCCAAATAATTCATCAAGAGTAATTTGAGTGACCTTCCTGTTCTCATCTATAGCTTTTCTCTTGGATTCCCACTCATTGGGCATAATATCAATTATCTTGTCCACAAGAGCTTCATCATCTAAACCTTTCTCTCCCATAGATTGTAGACTGTTGACTATAGTCATAAATCTTTGTTGAACTTTACAGATAGATTCACCTTAAGGAAAATTGAAGCCATGATATTCAGCTCTAAGCATAGCTCTTCTAGTCTCAATCACTTTAGAAGTTCCAAAGTGTGTAACTTCTAACTTCTTCCATATACAGTTAGCTGCTTCACAAGAAGAAATTTGGCTATATATATTTCTGGTCATTGAACATAGTAAAGTATTGCGTACCTTATAGTTGAGTTGATATTCTTGCTTTTCCTGATTAGTGAAAGTTCTGACTTCCTTGTCAGGAATTTTATAATCACCAGTAAGCATAACAAGTTGTCCACTCCAGTGTTGATAACAAAAGTCTTCATTCAATCTCTCCAGTACTCATAGTCATTACCATCAAATATAGGTGGTCTTGTAGGATTCAGATTATCAATTGATCCAACATTGACTACTTCCATAATAGAAATAACCTTTGGCACACAAACTTGTTAGTAGAAAAAGATTCGTAATAACAAAGTTCAGAATGGGAAAGTTCGGAATGGGAAAAGTTCGGAATGGGAAAAAGAGCAAGGAAAACTTGTATGTGAGTACAAGTAATTCAGAGACCTCCTCTGATACCAATTGTAGGATCGAAATTGTGATGTAGATGCTCAATATACAAGAGGGGGGTGAATTGAATACTTTAAAAATTCCTTTGGAACCTTTAAAGTTTGTTATGAATAACTATATTTTCCTTAAGGAAAGTAAAGGTCTATGTTTAACAAAGTTAAACTAAGAAAATTCACAACACCTCTAACACCGAATGCAAACTTGGAAAGAGATTCCGAAAGTGGGTTCCGGAAATATGGTTCCGGAAATTGAACCGTAACAAAAGATTAAAATATGAGATTCTACCTTAAATCATATAAAATCTAAATGAAACAGAGTACAAGTAAGGAAGTATAAGAAAGTTATACTTTCCTTATAATACAAAATGCAGCGGAATAAAAACAAGTAGTTAAACTACAAGTAAGAAGATATAAGTCTTTTAACCCAAAGAGAAGGGTATCCAACAACCTTGGATAAAGGTCCCTTGATTTATACTTTCAAGAAAGTCTGTCTTACCCATACTAGGGTAAGCCCTCGATATAAAGATCGAAGTCTCTGTCTTGCTATCCCCGCAAGCCCTCAACTTCAAGGTAGTTGGCGACCTCTGTCTTCCTCAGCAAGGAAGCCCTCGAACTTCAAGGTAGTCGGCACCTCTGTCCTCCTATCCCCAGAAGCCCTCGAATGTAATCACCAACATTCGGAGTCGCACGAAGCTTTGAGAGTTAATAAGAGCCTCTCTCTCTAGAAATCACTTCAACAGCATGTGGGCACAAAACCAAGTTGTTCATCTGTTATCAGTATCGAGCTCTTTCAAATGAGCTCCTATTTACAGTTAAGGTCGGCTCCTTCTCCAACGGTCATATTTTCCATAAAGATCGGAGGGACCTGTACACGTGTCACTTAGACAACGGTTAGTTTATAACAAAATAGACGACATCATTTTATAACAAAACAAGTGTAACAAAATGTACGACATCGTTTTAATTCTAACTCAAAAGTTCGGAATGAAAACTTCGGAATGAAGATTCAGAGTGTAATGAAAATAATAAAGAGTAAACAAATTATAGAAGTGTAAGAAGAATAAAAGCTCGGGGTTTAACCAAAATATTTTTCGGAGTCTGAATTAATTCAGAGTGTATAAAACAAAGATAATCAGATTCTGTTTAATAGGTGAATTCGGAATGAGAATTCGGAATGGGAATTCGTCATCAGAATTCGTAATGGGAATTCTTCATTGGAATTCTAATGAAAATTCTTCTTCAGAATATGTAATGAGAATTAATCATTAGAATTCGTATTGAGAATTCGTTATCGAACTTCATAAGAATTCGTATCCTGAATCTGGAATAGAACTTAGTCAGAGTTCATATTCGGAATTCGGAATGAAACTTCCTTATAGTTCTTATCCAGAATCAGAATCCTAAAATAGAATGCTTCTTATCATCGTTTTAATGATTCCGAGAAAATAGAAATGAATCCGAATCTCATACTTAAGAAAAATATAGAAGAAAATATGATAAGGATAGTTTTTCTTATAAAATTGATTTTTCTTATAAAATCAATTTCCTTAAGAAAGAAATTTTCCTTATAAAAGCAATTTTCCTTATAAAAGCAATTTTCCTTATAAAAGAAATTTTCCTTATAAAAGCAATTTTCCTTAAAGATAAGGTGTTTGTGATTTTCAAAATAATAAGGAATGGAAAAGTCATAAGTAAAACCTTATTGACTCAATAGGAACATCAATCGGAGGTGTCTTTTGACCGCCGTTACTGGAAACACATTGCTGGAGTCAGAAAAACGCCATGACGACGTGTAATGGTCGAATTTAAATAAAACGTGCTCAGAATGACTTGAAATCACACGCAAAAAATAGGAATACTATTTGTGACATGTAGGAGGAGATGAAACATCAATAGGACATGTGGTGTTTGCTGTATGACCAAATATGTTGTTTTGAACAGTTCAGTGTGCTCTGAAAGGGCACGTTGGGTGGTCAAAACCAACTGAATGACCTCGAAATTCCCTAAAATCATTCGAAAATGACCGTGGTGTGAATTTTGAAATTCTATGGAAGAAGGCATGTCAATCAGAGGTGTTGTTTGACCACGGTGGCCGATAATGCATTTCCAGAGTCATAAAAATGCCAAAACGACGTGTAAGGGTCAAATTCACAGAAAACATGCTCAGAATGACTTGAAATCACACTAAAATAATAGGAATATTATTCGTGACATGTAGGAGGATACAAAATGTCAATCGGACATGCGGTGTGCACGGTATGACCAAATATGTTCTTTTGAACAGTTCAGCGCGCTCTAAAAGGGTTTGTTGGGTGGTCAAAACCAGCCAAACGACCTCAGAATGCCATGAAATCATACAAAAACAACAGTGGTGTGAATTGTGAAATGGTAGGGAAGAGGAAACCTCAATTAGAGGTGTTTTTTGACCGTGGTGACTGGAAATGCATTTCCGAAGTCATAAAACACCAAAACGACGTGTAACGGTGGAATTCATAGAAAACATGATCATAATGACTTGAAATCACACAAAAACAATAGGAATACTATTTGTGAAATTTGGGAGGAGACGACATGTCAATTGAACATGTGGTGTGCATGGTATGGCCGAATATTTTGTTTTGAACAGTTCGACGCGCTCTAAAAGGGCCCGTTGGGTGGCCAAAACCAGCCGAACGACCTCGGAAAGCCATGAAATCATACAACAACAACTGTTGTGTGAATTGTGTGATTTTCGGGCATAATACATATCAATCGAAGGTTTTATTTTGACATCGGTGAATGGAAACGCATTTTCAGAGTCATAAAACGCCAAAACAACGTGTAATGGTCGAATTCAGAGAAAACAAGCTTAGAATGACTTGAAATAACACTAAAACAATATGAATATTATTCGTGAGATGTAGGAGGAGATGACACATCAATCAGACGTGTTTTGTGTGAGGTACGACTGAATATGTTGTTTTGAACAGTTCAACGTGCTCTAAAAAGGTGCGTTGGGTGGCCAAAACCAGCCGAACGATTTCGAAATTCCATTAATCGCACAAAAACAACCATGGTATGAATTGTGAAATGGTCTGGTAGACGACATGTCAATTGGATGTGTCTTTTGACCTCGGTGACTGTAAACACATTTCGGGAGTCATAAAATGCCTAAGCAACGTGTAACGGTCGAATGCAGAGAAAATGTGATCAGAATGACATAACATCACATGAAAAAAATAGAATATTATTCATGACATGTAGGAGGATACAAAATGTCAATCAGATGTGCAGTGTGCGTGGTACAACCAAATATGTTGTTTTGAACAGTTTGGTGCACATTAAAAGGGCAAAATGGGTGGTCAAAGCCATACGAATGACCTCAAATTTATATGAAATCATACGACAACAACCGTGGTGTGAATTGTGAAAGGGTCAGGTAGAATACATGTCAATCAGAGGTGTCGTTTGACCACGGTGACCGGAAACACATTTCCAGAGTCATAAAATTCCAAAACGACGTGTAATGGTCGAATTCAAATTAAATATGCTCTGAATGACTTGAAATCACAAGAAAACAATAGGAATATTATTCGGGACATGTAGGAGGAGACGACACATTAATCGGATGTGCGGTGTGTGCGGTACGACCGAATATGTTGTTTTGAACAGTTCGACGCGCTCTAAAAGGGTGCATTAGGTGGTCAAAACCATCCGAACATCCTTGGAATGCCATGAAATCATACAAAAACAACCATGCTATGAATTTTGAAATGTTCAGGAAAACATCACATCAATCAGAGGTGTTTTTTGACCGCAGTGACCAAAAACATGTTTCTAGAGTCATAATACACAAAAACGATGTGTAATGGTTGAATTCACAGCAAAAATTCTCTGAATGACTTGAAATCACCCAAAAACAATAGGGATAATATTCGTGGAATGTAGGAGGAGACGACACATCAATCGGACATGCAGTGTGCGCGGTACAACTGAATATGTTGTTTTGAACAGTTCGACGTGCTCGCAAAGGGCGCATTGGGTGGTCAAAACCAGCCGAACGACCTCAGAATGTCATAAAATCATACGAAAAAAACTATGGTGTGAATTTTGAAATGGTAAAGTAGATGACACGTCAATCGGAGGTGTTGTTTGAAAGTAGTGACCGGAAATGCATTTCCAATGTTATAAAATGCTAAAACGACGTGTAATGGACGAATTCAGAGAAAATGTGCTCAGAATGACTTGAAATCACACGAAAACAATAGTGATACTATTCGTGACATGTAGGAGGAGACGAAATGTAAATTGGACATGTGGTGTGCGTGGTATGACCGAATATGTTGTTTTGAACAGTTCGACGCGCTCTAAAAGGGCCCGTTGGGTGGTCAAAACTAGCTGAAGAACCTTAGAATGCCATGAAATTATACAACAACAAACTTGGTGTGAATTGTGAAATGGTAAGGTAGAATGTACGTCAATCGGAGGTGTCGTTTGACCAAGGTGACCGGAAACGCATTTTCAGAGTCATAAAACGCCAAAACGACGTGTAACGGTCGAATTCAAATAAAACGGGCTCAGAATGACTTGAAATCACACAAAAGACAATTGTAATACTATTTGTGGCATGTAGGAGGATAAGACACATCAATCAGAGTGCTTTGTGCGCGGTATGACCGAATATGTTGTTTTTAACAGTTCGATGCGCTCTAAAAGGGTGCGTTGGGATGTCAAAACCAGTCGAACGACCTCAGAATGCCATGAAATCACACAAAAACAAACGTGGTGTGAATTTTGAAATGTTCGGGGAGACGGTACATCAATCGGAGGTGTTGTTTGACCACAGTGACTAGAAATGCATTTCCAGAGTCATAAAACACCAAAACGACATGTAATGATCGAATTCATAGAAACATTCTTCAAAATGACTTGAAATCGCACAGAAACAGTAGGAATATTATTCGTGACATGTAGGAGTAGACGAAACATCAATCGGATTTGCAGTGTGCGCGGTACGATCGAATATTTTTTTAACAGTTCGGCGTGCTCTAAAAGGGTGCGTTGGGTGGTCAAAACCAGTCAAACGAGCTTTGAATGCCATGAAATCATATCACAACAACTGTGGTGTGAATTGTGAAATGTTCGAGTATATAGTACGCCAATCAGAGGTGTCATTTAACTGGGGTGACCACAAACACATTTTTGGAGTCATAGAACACCAAAACAACGTGTAACGGTCAAATTCATAGCAAAACATTCTCATAATGACTTGAAATCACAACAAATGAAAAACAATATTAGTCGTGACATATAGGAGCAGACGACACATCAATCGGACGTGTGGTGTGCGTGGTACGACCGAATATGTTTTTAATAGTTCGACATGGTGTGCGCAGAGAGCATTCCTTTTTAAACCACAAAACACTTCCACAAGCTAAACCAAAGACTCCAAAACAAGAAAAAAAAATCCTAAAATGATAACATTTCTTAAATTGGGGGTTTTATATTGTTATACCACCCCTAATTTGATGTCAGATTTAAATTTATTATATATATATATATATAATAACTGAATAAATATGTCTAATTTACATTTGTTTTGTTTAGTTGTTTTTTTGTATCTTATTGTAGGTCTATTGAAGAAGATGATTGAAATGGATTGGACCTATTTGTATCATTGAAGCATGTTTGTCATTTATTTTTTATGATAATCTTGATGTTTATGCTGTTTGGAATTGTTTTTTTATTTTTACCTTGTTTTTGTTGATTGGGAACTGTGAATTTTTTTAAAAGAAACATTTCTCCTGGATAGCGACCGCCCATGGTGGTCACATTAGGTCACCTACTAAAAAGGATTTAGACCGCCATTGGCGGTCCCTATAGCTCATCTGAGCATCAGAATTGTGACCGCTAGTGGCGGTTGCTGCAGCTCGGTCGAGGATCAGGACAACGACTGCCAGTGGCGGTCGCTCTTGCTCGGCTGAGCAATAGGTCAGCGACCGCCTGGCAGTCGCTGTAGGCCGGATTTTCAGCCTTATTCAGGGACCACCTTTGGTGGTCGCTATAGGCCTACGACGATGGGCCTAAAGCGACCGCCATTGGATGTTGTTAATGGACGAATTTTTAGTAGTGTAACATCGACTTCCATGTCCATGTTCTTATAATGGTACTACCATCATGATCAATGAGGCTCAAGATATATTACTTCCTTAAACTAGAAGCGACAAAACCTTTCTTGATAAATCAACCAATGTCATACTACCAATGAAGCTCCCAACACAAGCCACATCACCAAGATATCATTATCATGGTTTTCTCTTTTCCACAAAGTATATGATTAAATGTAACACATTGAAAATGATATCATGTTAGGAGATCATTGAAAATGTCCGTAGATAGGAACATAAAATAAAACCCAAAACACTTGGGGTTCCTATTGGAAGGTGTGTCCTGATGATCTCACTACTAGATATCACCATGTACAAAATTCATTATAAGAAGTTTCAATGCATATGATCTTCTAACACATGATAGTGAAATATCTACTTTGACCAGTTGGTAAGATGTATCTAGACCATATGACCTTAGTTTAATATTGGTGTCATAGTATCTAGAGGATCTCCTTATAGCCTAAAATATTATATAACATTTTTATATGACATTTAATCTTTAGATATTATCATTCAACAGTGGACGTAGACATATCTACACTATAATGGTAATAATTCATCATGTATATCTAACTGTACAGATTACATGGTAATCAAAAGTACTGTATAGTTGGATCTTGGGAACCCACTATTACAACACTCCCACTTGCACTAGATCCAACTTACTAACCTAATCAGTTATCTCTCACATGATCAAGATCATGTTTCTACTGAGTAACAGATTTAGATGTTGGGTCTACCATGCTTCTTCTTTATGGTTATTCTGCTATGTGCAACCTCACCTCCTGGAGTTAAACATATCAAGAGATAGTATCCATGAGTATATTTATTTTTTCCACCATAATTAATTGAACAATTTTCTACTAAAGGTATCATAATTTTAATTATGATAATTCTCTACTTACTAGGTTCAATTCCAAGAACTGGAAAAATTCATTGTGTTTATAAACTACTTCTTAGCTTCCTCAAAAGCTACAATGTACTCGGTATTTGTAAGTATGGATACCATTGGCTTATATGAGCTTATCTCGCTCGTATCCTTATCCTAACTATGATATTAGATCACATGTATCTTAGGAAGACTAGTTTGTGTCCTAAAAAATCTAGTATCATTTCTTCTCCACATCCCATGTATATATCTTTTGTACATTCCCATGTACAATCAGATTTTTCTAGCTGATTCACTTGTAGTTCTCCCGGATATAAATAATATTTTCCTACGTACTTTGAAGTGTATCTTGGAAATATCCCTTATTGAACATATCATGGAATACATAATTAAAAAATCCATTAAGTGTATGGATTTAAAATAACCAATTTAATCTCCCCTATAGCCCAAACATGTCAACCTATAAAGATTATTCCATGTGACATTGGTAATAGTTCTATCATGAATTGTTCCAGCTTGTATTTTTCAATACCATGTCACTATATGTATGATTGAAAAAGTACAAGAAACCTTTAGATCTACCTTAGTAGATCCTCTTCCCTATAATATAGGTTTCTACATTAAGTCAATCACTCAAAAATATAGTCTTTTATTCCGGTATTAACTAAGTCGAAGACCAATAGTTTTTTCCATATGTTTCCAAACATATTTTACATTAAAAAGGTGCTCCTACCAGCCTCTAATAGACACATGGAAAACATTCATTCGAAATGAATATTCTATTATCCTATTTCTTAATTAAATCAATAATTGGATTTCAGTAGCTTGTAACCTTTATTTTCATTTTGTGATGGGACCATCCCTTTCAGGTTTCATCGAATAGAAAATTTCCATGATTTGTGGTCAAAAAAATCCAATCCTCAATAAAATGACCATAGATATCAGCTATGGCTGCTAAAATTATAATGGATTTAGGCATAATGACATGGTAAAACCATTTGAGCCTTGTTGGTACCATTCTTGTACCATCCATGTATCATCTCACATGAATACCTACCACAATATTTTAAGCCCCTTTGCACTTTGATACATGGAATCCATTATTTAATTTTAATTGATCTTTCTAATCTTAGAAAATTTCAATATACTACTTACTTTTTGGAATTATTATTCAAAATGAATAATGGATCACTGGATGTGGTGAATACAAAACTATCACTATGGTTTGTACCTTCCTACATAGTACATGCCTCTGGAACATTCCTTTTCCACATACACTTGTGGAACCTGTTCCTATGCCAACTGCATGTGCATCTCTAGAATTAACTAAACCCAAGTCAATCTTTCTCCCACTTTCTTTAATATAGATGTAGACCATTATATATAATTTTATTCTATCACTTGGCTATGAGTTTTCTATATGAGGGATTTATGTAATATCCCAGGAAACCATTAGGATAATTACTTATATTCACATTGTGTTTTACTTGATACAATTATTTTTTATCTGAACAAAATCCTTGCATCTAAACACATGTCTTATGACATAAAGTTTTTTCATCGTACTATAACATATACGAGATCAATTTTTCATTATAGTTTTCTTATAGTTATGGGAAATAGCCTGTTATTTACGAAGCATGTAATGAAATATAATTTATGTTTTTACATGTTTCAACATTGATACTCCATAAATCATAACTTTGATGTAAGAAATGTGTGTTTAGGAATTTCTCCATGCTACATTTTTTATCAATGTTAACATGTAAGACTTCATCATCAATCCTCTTTATTAACATCAATGTTCTGATGTAGATAAGGTAATGTACATTTAGGAATTACTCCACACTACATTATATTGATCAATAATTTCTTGGTCAAGATATTATTCGTCATGTCGTCACGAACCAACTCATATATTATGACCATGCATATACCATACTTCACTTGAAGGAAACTTATGAGGTATATTTACCACTAGATTAACCTTGGAATAGTTCAATCGAACATGTTGAATGAATTATGAAAGCTCTTTGGAATACCTTTATTTCTAAAGGTATCTATGTCTAAACTAATAATTTTACACTTTGATAATACCTAAGGTGTTAATATAAGATTAGTCTAAATACCACACTAGGTATATCCGGGATTTTTATTTTTTAGATTTTATAGAAAAAAGATTTATCTTTCCACAACTAGGTAAATAAGTATTACATTTTATATTCATCAATTATTGCCTATGATTCATATATCACTGAACTATTGGTTGAGTATTAAAGGCTAGAAACAAAATTCATTCCAGAACCTAGAATAATATCTCCTTGTGTCCAAAAGACACATGAGATAAATTTTTATAGTTATAACCAATAAAAGTTCTACTAGAATCATTCAAATGGAAATATAGAATTCATTTACTTATCACCGATGACTTAGGGAACACCCTTTCCCAGTCGCTCGAAGAAAACACCTTACTTTTATTAATGTTTTTAAATTCCCTTGGTTACCATATTTAAATACACATATGTGATTGACATATTGTGTTTAATACCTAATAAATAATATTTAAAGGTTAATTTTATATTGATGAACATACCGGAATAATAAGCAGGTACTTGATAATTCAATTCAGTTTATTTCATTTAACTTTTATTGTTTTATTTCATGATAAGAAATGAAAATAACCTCTTAATATCCAACCTCATTTCTTTGAAGGAAATTGAAGTGGTGTATTTGTAATTCCACTTTACTTTGAGCTTTTTTGATTTTCTTTCAGTTTTTTTGACATAAGAATTAATGATTAATTTATTTTTTATATTCATATTACTTTACAAACATTTTCCCGAAAGTAATGAAGCATTTACTCTATTCCTCTAGTTTTGTAACCTTTAATGAAACTGGAGTAATCGAGTGAAAATGATATTATAAAGGGATCCTTTCAATGATTAAGATCCATATTTTAGTTTACACATGCTAGTGTAATCATCACCGTATACATATTTTTCTACACTTTCTCCTTACAAACTTCTTGTATATGAGACATCATGTTATATCACCATTGTCCTGATGTAGTGACCACAACTAACATCAGACGTTGATGACATCATTTTTACTTAACCATCATATGCTACATACATGAGTCTAATGTAAGCATATTTTTCAACCACACTTCTTGAGGGAGCTTAATTGGTATCAGGGACACTGGAATCATGAATTTCTTATATCATTGTATTGTGCGGAAGCACCGATACTATTCTTGGAAACACATGCCAGTGTAGAAATTTACGTTGTCCATTATATAGAATAGTAATTCTTATGGTTAACCTCTCCATTTTTCTATGAAAATAAATTTTACCAGATTTTTTATTTTTATCTTGATTACTATTTTAGAAATTAAATATCAATTAATTAAATCAGAATATATCTCCCACTATTTTATTAAATTCTAGGTACCCTCTATGCTAAAATCAGAATAATTTATCACCTTAGTATTCTAGTGGAAATTTTCACTGAATGTCCCTCATAGTCTACAAGCTACGACTATTCCACTACATGAAGGTTTCAAGTTTGGAGGTTTATTGGCCAATCATATTAACTCACGATTCCTTAATCTGTTAAGTGAAACCCTATGTTTTAAAATCATGACTTGATTTACTCAAGGCTTGTCTCTAAAATGATATCAAGTTGGATATGGATAATAATAACTACCAATTTAGTTAATTCAACCCACCACTCTTATATGAACTCTTTGGTAGTAAGAGACACCCTCAGCTATGGATGCCTGAGCACCACGAACACCCCATTTTGTCGAAATTTGAATGATGCAAGGTGGTTTCAACTTAATATTTCATTGAGGGTTTTATTATTTTTATGTGATGAATGAAATCATTTTCTATCTAATAAGCATGTACCATGTGATCTCACTCCCAACAAACCTTGAAAGAAATAGAAAATATTCCACACATCACATGTTCATTTTATCACACCATGCTTGTTTATTATTCTATGTGATCTCACATAAACTACATATTCACAAAACAATAAATCAGGAAAAAATAAAAGGTCGACGTGATCAAGATTTGATACTAATGGATGATCCATTTAGTGAATACTGGATCAACTTATACCCTAGGGGTAATACATCGACCCATGTCACTTGTGACTCGAATTGCAGTTCTTTCCCATACAATGCATCAAACTTTTATCTGGTGCATCGTCGTAGCTCAGAGGGAAATGTGTCTATGCTCATTTAATTATTATGCAACAATACTCACTCATAGGTGAGGGGAACTCGGCAGTACAAAATATAACTCTGAAAATGGACTTACAGACGCTTATATATACAATTACGTTTAGACAACACACATATCACCTTTTAATTAAACTAGTTATTACAAATAACCATTGCAATAATAAATTAAATAAATTAAATTTACATGAATTAGACATACATTGGTCAGTAAATGGATAATGATGAGTCAAATCCTATTTAAACTAGCGTATTAAAATTAAATACTGAAATAAAATTAAAATTTCATTAATATATTTATTAGAGAGAATTTTATTGAAGTAAAATTCACTCTTACTTTAATTTAATAAATTTCATCATTTTCCCATATATTAATTTAGTTATAAAACAAATAATTATATTAATTAATTAATTAATTTGACATTAAAATAATTTATTCTCAAGATAAAAATTAGGTTTCTTACCAAAAAATAATATTTAATTAATTTAAATTAAAAACAAAATTAAATTAATTAAATTAATTATTTGTTGATTAAATAAAATTAACTGGGTGGGGACAACCCATGAAAGGAATGTGTGGGTTAGGTCGAACCCACAGAGTCTCACTCTAGGTGATGCAAATCCCCTGCAGGGGACTTCTAGGTCGGGTAGTCCAGCCCAGACCTGTTGGGAAATGTGCGGACCAGCCCCAAGCTGTTTCCAAGAGAAACAAGTATAGTAGGTACGGTAACTCGTGCATGGGTGGTCATCAAGGGACGGTTGAGGTGCTGCAAAGGTCATTTAATCCTGTTGAAGGGCTCGACCATGGTCGAACTGTAGGCTATACAAGCTGATAAATATGAGAGGAAGAAAAATTGGCACACAACACAAAGGATCTTTCAAGCTTTGTATCTCTCGCACAATTGAAATTTCAGACTACAGTTACATCAATTTATGGACCCACAACATTAAATGCATAGCATTTGTGTTGGTACAAAGAAAGACCAAAACATTAAATACATAGAATCTATGATGGTACAAGGAAATACCAAAATATTAAATGTAGAGTATTTATGACGGTACAAAAGATAACAAAAATTAAATACGGAATAATAAATTCATTCAAAGAAAATAAATGGACCCATGAAAAATTGTCCAAGTAATAAATGACGCCAGAGGAAAAATGCAGGCAACTTTGACTCGTGGTTTTTGGTAATAAATTCCAACACTCCCCTTCAAACCAAAACCGGCTTCATTCTAAGAATTGTTCTGAGTT
This sequence comes from Viscum album, assembly GCA_963277665.1. Lineage (NCBI taxonomy): Eukaryota > Viridiplantae > Streptophyta > Magnoliopsida > Santalales > Viscaceae > Viscum > Viscum album. The sequence goes on from OY728166.1 coordinate 1,320,127,467, forward strand.
TTTTGAATACATATGTTGGTAATTCCTTTGTGAAAATATCAGCGAGGATCATTATTCTTGATGTAAACTGAATGATCATATAGAAATTTGGTGAATCCATTCTCTCGATGATAGATGTCAATGAGTGAATTCCAAGAACGAGGAGCCTTCTTCAACCCATAAAGAGATTTCTTCAGTCGATACACTTTTTCTTCCTCCCCTTGCATAAAAAAAGCCTTCAGGCTAGTCTACATAGACCTCATACTCTAGAACTCCATTCCGGAATGCAGACTTCACATCCAATTGGTAGATCATCCAATAGTGATAAACAATAGGGTAGATAATCATCCTCACAATGTCAAGACAAGAAATAGGAGTGAATAATTCTTCATAGTCCACCCCATAATTCTGTTTGTACCCCTTTGCTATGAGCCTTTCCTTGTAGCGATCGATTTCACCATCATCATTTCACTTGATCTTGTACACCCATTTGACACCAATGGTTTTCTGGCTATTAGGAATTGTGGTCAGCTCCCATGTGTCATTTTTCTCTATAGCCATTCTCGAACATTCTTCCCTCATGGCTTCCTAAAATGTTAGAGGCTCATGATCTGCATAAAGGCAAAAAATATTTACCTCTTCAGCTTTCTCATAGATGTTGCTTAAGATTTTCATTTTTATTGGTGCCATGGGTGAGGTTGAGCTCGCCAAATTTTTACTTGATGCGCCTTGGGAAGGTGTTGCTAGCATTTTCTCCTGATGATCATGCCTTTCTTCTGGATCTTTTGTTTCGACTGGAATCTCTTTGTTTGGTTCTTCATCATTCTATTTCAAGGTTTCTTCCTCACAAAAGATTACATCTCTACTCACCACTAATTTATTGGTTAGTGGATTGTAGAGCTTATAGGCTTTAGACTCTTCACTGTCGCTGATGAAGATGCACTTTTCACCATGATCGTCAAGATTCCTTCTTCTCACTTTTAGAACTTGAGCGTAGGAAACACACCTGAAGATTCATAGGTGTGCTACGCTCGGTTTGTAGCCACTCCATGCCTCTTGTGGTGTCATGTTTCTAATGCTCTTGGTTGGGAACCGATTGAGCAGATAGGCAGTACATGCCACTGCTTTTTCCCATAAGTTCTTTGGAAAGTATTTCTCCTTCAGCATGGTCCTCGTCATGTTGAGGACGATGCAGTTCTTCCTTTCTGCAATGCCATTCTACTATGGCATGTAGGCAGGAGTATATTGATTATTGATGCCTTGTTCCCTGAAAAAATCTTGAAATGCATTTAAAGTGTATTCTCCACCTCTGTCAGATCTAAGAACATTGATTCTAAAACCACTGTCATCATCAACATGAGCTTTTAACATTTTAAAGTTCGCAAATGGAAAAGATTTTTCTTTGATGCAATACACCCATAATTTCCTGTTAAAATCATCAATGAAGGTAATAAAATACATATTACCTCCAAGTGATTTTGTTTTAAGCGGTATGCAGATATCAGTGTGAACCAACAGAAGTGGTTCTGTTTCTCTTCTAGACACTCCACTTGGAAATGAGTTACTTTGTTGGTTGTCGAGTGTACATGCCTCACACACATTATTTGGAGCTTCAATCATTGGCAATCCACGCACCATGTTTTATGAGGATAGAAGTTTAAGTCCGCTAAAATGGAGATGCCCAAAACACAGATGCCATCTCCACGAATCATTCTTCATGAGCCCAAAGAGACTCCTTGGCCTTTGTGTTGATACGCAGCAGAAACATGTGATTCTTCACCATTTAGACTTGAGAAAAAAGTCTCCTGTGAGCATCCCTTATAAACAAAGAAGAATTCTGCATGTGTACAACATACCCCTTCTCAAAGAGTTGACCAAGACTAATGATATTTTTTTTCATGTTTGGTACATAATACACATTAGAGATGTAATTTGTCTCACCATTCTTCTGATAAATTTTGAATTTACCTTTTCTAATCTCGGGTACCTTTGATGAGTGACCAAATCTCATATCAACACGAACTTCTTCTGTTAGTTCCTTGAACTATTCTTTATTACCACTCATGAGGTTGCTTGCACCCGTTTTGAGATACCACACATTGGGACGTTCACATGTCTTTTCTAGTGTGAGGAGGTGTGTGGTACCTTTTTCTTCATGATGAGATGTTTCAGCATAGTTGGATCGTTCATTGTGATCCACTTTTCTCAAAAAATCAGAAGCATAATGACCAAATTTCTTATAGTTGTGTCATTGAATGTTCATTACGTTTCCACAACCACGCGTGAATCGTCCTCCACCATTCCCTCTTCCATGAATGGTGATAGGATTTTGTTGCATTTTTTGATGGAATTGATAATATATACACCCTCTTCCTCTCCCATGATGATCGCCTCATTGCGTGTGTCCATTCTTTTGTTCTTGTAGAGTTAAATTGGACTCCAAGGCATGCTCTATTATTGAACTGGTATTGTTTTGAATCTGTTTCTCATGCACTTGCAACGACCCCATCAGTTCTTCAATGTACAGTTTGTCCAAATCCTTTGATTCTTCGATTGTCACAACCACATGCTTAAACTTCGTTGTGAGTGATCGAAGTGATTTTTCAATAACTCGAATGTTCTCAACTTTTTCACTATTCCTTTTCAAATTGTTAACAATAAAAATTAATCATGAGAAATAATCGGAGATGCTCTCACCTTCTTTCATGTGCACCAATTCAAACTCCGCTCTTAATGTTCGAAGACGTACCTGCTTCACTCGATCAACACCTTTGAAGATGGCGGCAAGATTTTCCAAGATTTCTTGCTTGATGTTTCTTCAACAATGTTTTCGAATGTTGATTCATCCAACCCTTGATAGAGTAGGAACAACACCTTGTTGTATTTCTTTAATTGATTTTTGAGGCCCGCCTCTTCATCATTCGTGAAGGAGGATTATTCCTCTATAGTGGGTACAACATACCCGTCAGTAACGATCTCCCATAATTCTTGTGACCTGAATAACGTCTACATTTGGATTCACCATCTTTTATAGTTGTCCTTGGACAACTTCGGAACTTGCCGCTGGATTGTGTCCATATTTTAAAAAAATTGGAGAATCTTGGTAACTTGGATCTGATACTAGTTTGTTGGCTATACAAGCAAAGAAATATGAGAGGAAGAAAAATTGAAGAGGAAGAAAAATTCGCCCAAAACACAAAGGATCCTTCAAGCATTGTATTTCCCACATAATTGAAATTTCAGACTAAAATTACTTCAATTTATAGACCCAAAACATTAAATGAATAAAATTTGGGTCGGTACAAAGAAATACCAAAACATTAAATACCGAGAATCTATGACAGTAGAAGGAAAGACCAAAATATTAAATGCAGAGCATTTATGACGGTAAAAAAGATACAAAAAATTAAATACAAAATATTAAATTCATTCAAAGAAAATAAATGGACCCATGAAAAATTGTGCAAGTAATAAATGATGCCGGAGGAAAAATGCTGGCAGATTTGACTCATGGTTTTTGGATTGCAATTCCAACAAGAACTATCTGAATATTGGACAACCGGTTTGGAGGTTCTCGCGTAGGAGAAGGAAGCAGCGTTTGTGCTCACGGTGGACTGTTTGATCTTGGCAGTATGGTTAGAGGATCCTGTAGTGGTAGGGAAGGCACTGACTTTATACTTCTCAGCATCCTGGTACACCCGATGAGGCAACGACATCGTGGCCGGATGTGGCATGAGGTAGGGAGGTCAGTCGATGCTCGTGGATGGAGGCTTCAAGCCAGATTAGCCAGCAGCCCTCAGGTGGCATCCAGGCAGAACGATGCTGCTCCAAATCTAGGTGAAGGATGCTTGGCCAGGCTGGGAGGAGGTGGCCTGGTACATAGGTCCATGGATTCATCTGGATAAAGGGAAGGTTGATCCAGTGGTAATGGTCTGAGGCGAGGTGGCGTGACAATGAGGTAGTAGGGAGGTCCGGCCGACCGATGTGACAACGGTGGTGCTGGTTTGATCTAGCAGCATCGCTGGTCTATTTCAGTGGCTAGAGGAGAGGGAGGGCCATTGTGTAGCTTTGGGTGGCCTGAGGCGGTTTCACCAATAGAGGAGTTGGGGGCTAATAGGTCCCCTAGGTTTGATTTGTTTAAAATCATATTTTGACTATAAACAAAGACATATTCCAGGTAAAATTTTATTTCCATCCTTTTTGCTTAAGTTTTTCTTAAAAGGAAAAAAATAAATGCATAGTTTTTAGGATTTAAAGATTTTTGTTGGGACTGTAAATGATTGGACCACTGGTGCAGCATTAATTACGAGAGAAAAATAAAGTAAAAAATGTGGAAATAAATGAACACCAGATGTAATGTGGAAAACCCCTCAAATGGTAGGGGTAAAAAACCACAGGCAAATAGAAGAATCACTTTGTGTAAAAGTGGGTACACACTCTCCCTCAATATTACAAGGAGAAAACCCTCGGGAATATTCTCTCTTGAATAAATGGGGAAACCGCCAAACAAATAATTCTCAAATATAGGATCTACTGGTGGTGTTGGACCCGATGAGGGATGATTTCTGAAGAGGGGAGAGCCTCCTCTTATAGGAATCCTTTCTACTTCCTTATACCTTCTCCCATTGGAAGGCTTGGTGGATTTGGCCACCAACCACCAACCACATCCCACCCCCATGGACAAAACATGGGGCGACCACCAACCATGAAGAAAAATTCTGCCGAAAAATCTCTTACTTGGAGATTTGATTGAGAACCAATAACATCTCCACACATCCTTTCTATCTGCCAAACATGCTACACAACTATCTTCAAGGTCACTTGAGGATCGACACCATCTGAACTTATTATAATTAATCTCCTTCATCAGGAAATCTGTCATATTTTCCTTAGTGTGAATATTCTGCATGTCCACACTTCCTTCCTCCACCACATCTCAGACAAAGTGATATTGTACCCCAATGTGCTTTGTCCTGGAATGAAATGATGGATTCCTTGCAATGTTCAAGGCGCTCTAGCTGTCACAAAACAATGCAATCTGTGTCTGTCTATGCCTGAGATCCTCCAACAACCTTCTCATCCAAATCGCCTCTTTGTAAGCCTGTGTATCTACCATATACTCTGACTCTGTCGTGGGTAAATCCACAACTAACTGTAACATTGAAATCTATCTCACAGCTCCTCCTGCAAGAGTAAACACATAAACAGTAGTAGATTTTCTCCGATTAGAATCACCCACAAAATCTGAATCAACATATCCTCTGGCAGTAAAATCTGATTCTCCATAATATAATGCAGCATCTGAGGTCTCCTTGATATATCTCAGGATCCTCTTCATTGTGCTCTAATGTGCCTGTCCTTGATTCACCATGTACAGACTAAATATTCCCACTACATGTGCAATGTCTGTTCTAGTACAAACCATAGCGAACATTAGACTACCCACTGCTGATGCATTTGATACTCGAGACATTTCCATACTCTCTGCTTCACTTCTAGGACTCATCGTTGATGATAACTCAAAATTAATGGGAAGTGGGGTAGAGATTGGATTACAGTCTTGCATGTTGAAGAATTTCAATACTCTTTGTAAGTAATTCTTCTATGATAGAAAAATCTTCTTATTATTTCAATCTTGGTGAATCTGTATCCTGAGAATATTGTTTTCTTGTCCCAAGTCCTTCATATCAAACTCCCTAGCCAACTGTGCCTTCTTCTCATGGATCTGATCATTGTTGGGGCCTGCAACCAACCTATCATCCACATAGAACAGAATAATGATGAAATCACTACCATCCAAACCCTTTAAATATGCACAAGGATCTGAATGAAGTTTGTTGTATCCAAGGCTCATGATATAGGAATCAAATCTCTTGTACTAACACCTCGATGCCTATTTGAGACCATACATAGATTTGTTCAACCTGCAAACCATTTTCTCTTTTCCTTCTTCTAAAAAACCTTCTTGTTAGATCATATAGATCTCTTCATCAAGATCACCATGGAAAAACACAGTCTTCGCATCCAGCTACTCTAGATGTAAGATGTATGTAGCACACATCACCAGAACTAACCGAAAAGTCGTCATTCTAAAAATATGAGAAAGTATTTCATTGAAATCAATACCTTCATTCTGAGTAAATCCTTTTACCACCAAACTTTCTCAATATCTTTCCACTATTCCTTTCCATCCCACAAGATCATAAATTCCCATTTGATTCTGATAGCCTTCCTTCCACGAGGTATTGGAACAAGATCCCAAGTCTTGTTCTTGTGCAGGGATTCAAGTTCCTCCTGCATCGCTTCCATCCATGAGGATACATATGGACTCTGGGTCGCCTCCACAAAAGAATATGGATCTCCATCCTCTGTCAATAAGCAGTAGGAAATATTACTCTCACTGACATAGTTTAAGTGCCATACTGGTCCTCTTTTCACCCGAGCTGACCATCGTGGTCCAGACGCAACCGGTTCTTGATCATCGTGCTCTGGTAATACCTCAGAGGAAACCAATTCTCCCTTGGATTTGTCCTCTACTTAGACTATTGTAGTTTCTGTACTCTCCTTTTCTGTGTCTCGATCAATTGTCATTTTCACCTTGTATTCTACAAAAATGACATCTCTTCTGATGATAAATTTGTGGGAAGTGGGGTCCCACAAATGATACACCTTCACACCATCTGCATACCCCAAGAAGATACATTTCCTGGATCTCAAATCCATCTTCGATCTATCATGGTCATTAATCATTGCATATACAGGACTTCTAAAAGTATATAATCGAGAATAATCAGTTGGTTTACCAGTCCACATCTCCATCAATGTCTTCATCTCAATCGCCATTGAAGGAGATCAGTTGATCACATAACAGGAGGTATTCCTTGAATCCACCAAAAAGGTTTTAGAAATACCTATAGTCTTCAGCATCTCCCTTTTTCTATCCAATAGGGTTTTGGTCATCTGCTCTGCCACTCCATTCTGCTAAGGAGTTTATGACACCATGAACTATCTCTTGATTCCTTCCAATTGACAAAAAGTATCAAACTCCTCTCTTGTATATTCTCTTCCATTTTCAGCACTTAGACACTTGATCTTTTTTCCAGAGTCAATCTCTGTTCGCGCTTTGAATGTTTTGAAGACTTCAAAAACATCTAACTTCATCTTGATTGGGTACACCCAACATCTCCTAGAATAATCATCAATAAAGGATAAAAAGTACCTTGATCCTCCCATGGATATAACCGGTTCTTTCCAAACATCAGAATAGATTAACTCTAAGATCTCTTTACTTCTCACTGTTGATGTCCCTAACTTTAATATGTGTTTCTTTCTAAAAACACAATGCTCACAAAAAGGTAAGGATACCTTTGTCAGTCCAGGAAGAAACGTCTGATCCACAATAATCTTTAGGCCTCATTCTTACATTTGACCAAGCTTCTGATGCCATAACATTATCAATGCTTCCATCAAGGTAGTTGATGTAACAACTATCTCCGCCTCCTTGTACGTTTCACCCATAAGCACGTATAGGTTATTCGAGATATTCTCTTCCTTCATTACCATAAGCGTGCCCTTCAAAATTCTCATCACTCCATTATCAGTGTGAGTCTTGTATCTAATGTCTTCAAATTGTCCCAAATACAATATGTTCTTCTTCAATCCCTTCAGATGAGGTACTCCTTGGACGGTCCGTACTATGACATAACTCATATTCAGTTTGATGGTACCGATTCCAATGATCTTCAGAGTGATATTGTTCCCCATGTACACAATTCCTCCCAGGATGGTTTCATACTGGTCAAACCATTCCTGTCAAGACATCATGTGCCATGTTTCTCCTGAGTCGATAATACATGCATCGTCGAGATGCTGCCTACTTCCAGTAGCTATTTCCACTTCACTGACTAGTATATCTTTTTTTCCAGAAGTATTCACCACATTCCCATGAGATATATTTTCACCATTATTATTATTCTTACAATCCTTCTTAATGTGACACTTCTTGCCACAATTGAAACATGTGAAGTTCTTATTCTTACTCCTTGATTTGGGCCTGCCGTGATTTTGGCTCCCACTGGAACAATGCTCCATCATCCATCATCTCTCCATTGATAGAGCATCTGTATAGTGTGAAGTTGTCTGTCTGTACTCCTTGTTCTGCGGCAGAATTTATTCTTCAATAACCATGACTTCAACATCATGTAAGGCCAACATATCGGTTAGGATATTGTTGGTGAGGTTGATGATGAGTTGGTCATATGAATCTGGAAAACACTGGAGTAGAATCTCTGCATGTTCAGTATCCACAATTTTATATCCCAACGCCATGACCTGAGTGAATAGGGTATTGATGTTATTGATGTGGTTAGTCACCGATGATGACTCCACCATCCAAAGAGTTTACAATTTTATCTTTAGGAACATTTTGTTATGCAGTGAATTGGCCTCATATAGCTTCGTCAGAGTATCCCATATTTCCTTTGCCGCATTTTTCTCCACAATGCTCAATAGGAACCCACCATCCAAATCCAAATGGATTTTGGCAATAGAATTCCCATACATATCATTCCATTTCTCCCCCATCACAACCGCTGACTTTTCAACAATTTCTAGTAGGCAATTATCCTTCCGCAGAACTGCCGACATCTTCATTTTCCATAAGAAAAAATTATTCCCATTGAATTTTTCGATCTCAAATTTTGCTGCCATCTAGACACGCCGTTAGTACAGAACCTCATCTATTTCACAATGGTGTATTTAATAATCGAAATAAATTTTTTCTGATGTGACATATCAATCAGAGTTGCAATCACAGAGCATACTCAAATTTACGAGAATTATTAATACCAAAAAACGTGAACAACACCTGGCCAGAACCATGCCTCTAATACCACTTTTAAGGACCATAAATGATTGGCCCACTGGTGAAGCGATAATTATGAGATAAAAATAAAATGCAAAATGTAGAAATAAATGAACACCAGATGTAACGTGGAAAAACCCCCAAATGGAAGGGGTAAAAAACCACGGGCAAATAGAAGAATCACTATGGGTAAAAGTGGGTACACACTCTACCTCACCATTACAAGGAGAAAACCCTCAGAAATATTCTCTCTTGAATACATGGGGAAACCTCCATACAAATACTGCTCAAATATAGGATATTCTAGTGGTGTTGGAACCGATGAGGGATGATTTTGGAAGAGGGGAGAGCCTCCATTTATAGGCCTCCTTTCTCCTTTCTACTGCCTTCTCCCATTGGAAGGCTTGGTGGAGTTGTCCACCAACCACATACCATAGGCCACCCCCTTGTAAAAAACATAGGGTGGCCACCAACTGTGGAGAAAAATTATGCCAACACTTTTAAGTATTATTAAAACAAATCTAGTGGAAGCATTGTTAGACAAGAAAATACTTTGAGAACTTCACCCTAAAACTGGGTTGATCTGATATTGATTTCAATGATCACAATCCTAGGTTAAAACATAATATATATATATATTATTCAAAATTAACCTGTAAAAAGTGATCTTCAATTTGTATTTTAAAAATTTGGATGGCCGTAACATGACTATCCAATATCAGATTTAAATCCCATCTGTGATGTTGAGACCAGAACAACTCCCTCATGTACAGTTTATTCAAATTTAATTTTCTTGGCTTAAATTCATCACATGTCCCTTTGATACCAATTATAGGTAATGGGTGTGCAGTATATTCCCTGAAACATGAGATTTTAAAAAAAATTCACTGTCGATAGACATGAGATTTTCGTCTTCAATGAACTCATGCTGAGTATATGTCCTAGGATCACACGTGAAGAACATGTGAGCACAAAAATAAAACCATAAATACCTATTTAAATCTGAATCCGCACTCGATGTATGATCATCGTTGGACATCACTTTTCAAATAATCTGAAGCCAAATTCATCTAGATTGTCCCCATGTGTTTCAAGAAACTACATAGACGTTGATAATCAAATCCCATGTGATAGAACAAAAACCTGATGATGCCTTCGATGTTGTGACGATCACTGCATCACATTTCATGCAATGCGTGATAGAGAGCTCGACCCGAACTCCTTGATCCAAATCCCCTCTCTCTAGAATTCACGGGAGAGAGGAAGAGAGAGAGAGGTAGTGAATAGTCCATGGTGAAGGACTCTCATCTACAATATATAGTGTTTTTCTCACTTACCCAAAATTGTCTCCCCGACCCCTGAATAAATAACACACTATATGAACGATATTATGACAGCTATACTGAGATATAAATATCATTTAAATTATAATAACCTTATTATAATATAATAAATATATTATATGATAATATTTGATCAATTATCAAGACTCAACTTTTCACAAATATTAAATGAACCTTGAATATTTTAAACTAATATTCATTCAAAAAATATTTTACTTAAATTTACTTTTGAAATTATAAATGAATTTAATAAATAAATTCAATTCCAATTATTCTTAACTTGAATAATATGAATTTTTTTATTAATTTGTGACCATATATCCGTGGAAAAAAATTCTGACCGTAGTGGTGAGGCCCACAATGTCCAATGTGCCTATTCATTTGAATGAGGTAGATTATTGAATATGATATTGTGTGTGAACCTCTAGGCCATTATCTCGATAGTAGTGAATATTATTCATAGAATAATATCAGATCCAACAAACCATCATGACCCCTAAAGATATAAGGATAATCAATGTAATGACAACTAACCTATGAACACACACTGTGTCATATAATCTCTTTGTCTTTAAAATCTAATGAAGTAGGATGCACACCCATGTCATCTTCACTTTCTTTCTATATTATCTGTTGATATAACCCGATAAATTTACCCATGAATCCCATAGACATGGTCTTATGAAGGCACTACCATTATAATCAATGAGACCTGAGATATAGTACTTCCTTAAGCTGGAAGAGACAAATCCTTTCTTGACCATTCAACCAATGTCATACTGCCAATGATGCACCCAACACAAGCTACCTCTCCACAATTCCATTTTCATGATTTTTACCTTGCATAATAGTAAGAGATATAATGGAACACTTTGGTAATGATATCAGTCCAGGATACATGTATACATGTCTGTAGATAGGAATTTTTAATGACACCCAAAACATATGGTGTTCCAATTGGTGGGTCTTTCCTCTTGATCTCACAACTAAAGATCACCAAATGTGAACTGCTTGAGAATAAGTATCAATGTTTATGATCCCCCAGCAGTTGATAGTCAAAAATATACTATGTCTAGTTATTAAGACGTATCTATACCATTGGACCTTAGTTTTTTTATTAATGTCATAATATCTCAAGGTTCTCACTATAGACTAGAATCTTATATAACATTTTGATATGACATTTAATCTATATAAATTAGCATTACATAGTGGACATAGAAATATCCACACTATAATGGTAATAATTCATCTTTTATATCTAAATATACACATGATATGGTAATCAGAAGTACTATGTAGTTGGGTCTAGGGAACCCACTATTACAACAATATAATGTCTTAAAACACCTAAGATGAATTTCAAACAATAGATTGAATATTATATATATATATATATTTAATTAATATAGTTTCATAAGGATAATTTTTTTATTTATTATTATAAAACACATATGTGCACATTTAAATAATTTTTCAGAAAACAATTTCCAGTTATTTTAAAAAGGTATTTACATTCATTTAAATTTAAGCAGTCAAAGAATTATGTGAAAACCATAATTTCATAATTCAATTAATCAAATTCATATATTCCATTCTAATGGATATGTTATAATTATCCCTTTTAAGTTATTATAATACTACAATGATGTTTGGTAGAAACCCTCTGTTGTGTGTAAAGTAAGCTAAGTCGGTGTTGCATGTAGTGCAAGCTTAACATCATGTAGCATATAACAAAAGATATCAAATAAATTTAATTTATTCAGAAAAACTTAGGTTGTTACATTCTAACCCACTTTTATCCACAAAATTCATCATTCTAATATAAACAAATGATGATACTTCTACCTCATCATATTCTCAAGTTATTATGTTGTTTCTTCAAACATGTGGTTTTGTCCACAAAAATTTAACCGGGTGAGTGGTCTTTTTTGTACAAATGTATCTCTACAATCAAAAAATTTCTGTTAGTTTCTCTTCATAAGAAGGATATTTCTCCAACGGTATGACCTCTAAGTTTAGTACATGTGAACGACAAGGAATTTAATTACTTAGAAGAGAAACATGAAACACATCATGAACATAGAAGATATTTTGTTGAAGTTCCAATGATAGGATACCATTCCATTATGATCTAGAATTTAAAAAATTAAATAGCATCCTTGAAATTTCAAATTTAACTTTAAAAATAAAAGGAGTATGTTAGAGATTTGTTTTGTGGAAAACCCATATCATAAAAAGGGTCAATAAAAATTACTCTTAAACAAAGGGAATGTAAAAGGAAAATATCACAACATAACGAGGATTAGTAGAAATTGAAAACATGGAAATGGAAGAGAATTACAACTATCAAGTTCTGATGGATAATGATACATAACATGGTCATTATAAAGTTAATAATCATAAAAAGATAAATCTATGATGATCTAAGGGGCCATTTGATTAATAGAAAATGAAGGTACTAGGATAAAATTTTGGTTACAAGATACTTTTACAAAATTTGAATAATTTTCATAAGATATATTTACTTGATTTTAGTTCATTTTGTAAGCATGATCTCACCCATAGGTTGTGCCTTGATCAATTTTCTCTTCATCTCTTACTCCAAGAAATGAGGTTTAAATTGTAATACATGATAAAACTAGTTGATCATAAGATCCATAATGAGATGATAATTCATTCATTATGTCTCTAGTTTTTTTAAATGGTTTAGGTAGTGTATCTTTTATTGGGAATAGGAAAACAAAACATAGTAACCAAACGTGGAATGAGAATACAAAGAAACCTTCCCAAAGCATAAAAGCTAGATACTTACCTTTTTTTCACAATATATCACTTAATTTTTCTCTTCTCTTTGAATTTAATTCCATTTAGACACATATCTTTTGTATCCATACCCCCCAACCTCTATATCTCCATCCTCTTGGAGGAAGAGATCTAATCCTTTCATATAGACATCAGTGCATTCAGAGTAAGAGCTATCCGCCTACTTCTCCATGGAGTTTCATGAGAGGTGTCCCTTGATGTCATCCTTTTCTCAACTTCTATTGATCCAGTCTGAGGAAGATTCTCTAAATTTTTAGTCTCTGGTTATCATTAAAACAAAATGTTTAATACATGTTATACTATTCACATAAATCTTAATATAGTGAGATAATGTTTTAATATAAAACCTTATTCAACGTTTTACATAAATAATTTCATAAATAGTTAACCTTGTAACACTTAAGTGTTATGAAATTCAAAAAATTTATAAAAAATGTCACTAAATTTTTTAGAATTGGCTTAACATTGAACCCCCGTATATCATAAAGCCTCTGTTATTTATCACATACCAACCATGTGAATAGCGTAATCATGTATTCTATTCAAACCTGATAATAATTTGAATTAACCAAAATATGTATTGAAAACATGCATACTTATTTATTCCAAATATTATTGGATATATTCCTTAAATCCAAAAATGTTGTAATATTCATCAATGATAGAAAAATACACTTTCTCAAGAAGTCATAAATCAATTACAAGGTAACCATAAATGATCAATTTACTTTATACAAACATAATTATATTAAAATCAGGAACATATCAAGGGTTGTCTTTCGCTTCATCATGTGTATCCTATGAATATCACCATTCTATTAAATCACTTTTCTATTCCATCGGAATTATTAAACACATTCTTATAAATCCTTAACAAAAAATAAATAAATAGAACAATCCATATATATTTCACAGTTCATATAAATTTTTTTTGAATCCAAATACCTAAACACATTGATTATATCAATTCACCAATACTCCATTTACTAGGATACCCCATCCTACTAATTAATACCTATTTTATTTCAAATTTCAACTTCAGTCTCATAATCATGAACAATATAACCATTACTTATACCACCTGGATGATTATATTCATGATATTTCCACTTAGGGCATTGATTTTCTTAACTTATATTATTTCTATATTTAATGCGTTCATCAATTTATTTTACCTTAGGGTGGATAATATTCCCATAAATCAGATTTATTGAAATTTTTATTTTCCCTTTGTATTGTGTCCTTCTTTTCAACAATCAAAACATCTTCTTAGTCCTATAAGACCTCCATTTTTGTGTTTCTTCTCACATTATTAACACAAAAGAAACTTAATATTCTTTCCTTTGAGGAATCCATTAATATAATTCTTAGAAGACACTTTCCATCTCTTCCTAGGTGAGTCTGAGAGCCGGTTAAGGTACACATTGTTAATCATGTTCCATGAAAACTAATTAGGCATGATAAAAAATTCCTTTACTCAAGTGGTCATCCTATTTGCCTACTCAAAATCCATCACATTCAACATTAACCCAATTCCTTATGGTTCCTACCATTGACTAAAACCAAAAATCATAGCGTGAAAAACACTTATCATAACTTAAAACAAAATAACATTGAAAAATCACTTATATGATGTCTATATTTTGACATATTGTTTGATCTATGATACCTTAATCTTATCCTTAGAAATATACGTAGGATTATCACTATAGTTTTCTCATATCTGTTTCCAAAGGCTGACTAAACCATTCCTTTGATACCAACTATAATGACTCAGGATTTTCATACATGGATATTACATATTTTTAGAAGAATATTTATTTCATTACACAAACACGCACTAGAGGACCGTAATACTTCAGTGACTTTGTAAACTTGAAACACATTCTTCCAATTTAGTGAAATATTTTAAACATATCCCATGAAGATATTTTCCTTTAGTAATCCTACTTAAAACCTTTATTTATAACATAGGGAAAGAAAACATAAGAAAAGGTGAGCTCATATGCTTAGTAACGGTAAGAAAGGGAGATATGTAAGCCTAGTCATGAATATATGAGTATGATACCATTAGATTAACATTATAAAATCATAAATTTCATATAAAAGTTCATATACATGAGTCATAAAATAAATAATGGTAGTTCATAAGAAAATAAAATAACATGTTCTATGAGAGTAAAAAAGTGAATCATAATAGAAATTTTAGATGAAACATAAAAAATTAATATTATTCCCTTTAAGTTTGGGTGAATTTACAAAACATAACAGGGAACATCATAGGGACTACACCGACTAGGAATGACACACCATAATCCCCAGTCACATTCCATTACATGTAATTAATGAGGTTTCCCAACATTCCTGAGTGGATCGAGTTTCCCCATCTTCCCATAGTGGATTAGGTTTTCCCATTTCCATAGTGGATCAATCCTGTCAACTAGTTTTCATCATTTTATCATGAGATATAAATATTTAACCATTCCATTAGAGGGAGATATAGTTCACAAAATTAAAATAATGAAAACCATACATATGTATCCCATAAGAACATAAATAATTAATCATATCAGAACCCATGAAATTAAAAGTTCTTTATAAACATCATTCAATCTCAACATAACACATAGAAAATAAATAGGTTTAACAAATATCATTCCATCATAAACATAAACCATTATTATAAGGAATAAGAATTATATCATTGAATAATATCCCTAGTAAAACATAAGTTACATAAAATAATGTTATCTTAGATGGTAAATAATTTTGAGAGATCACTTGAAAACAATTTTTTAGGAACATATCATTTTTTCTTTAAATTTTTTTCTTTTCATAAAATGATGCAAAAATTTAAAAGAAAATATTTTATTTGAAAATTACCCTATAATATTATAAATTAAACTTGAAATAATTATGGAATCGTGATAGAAAAAAATTATATTCATGTCATATAAGTTAAAAAAACATTCCTTTCATACTTTTTCAATAAAATTCCCCGAGTACCTCGTTTGGAAAATGAAAATATATTCATTTCAAACAATTTACTAAAAATTAAAAAATGGGTAAAAATTACTTTAAACATACATTGTAAAATAGTAAAAAAAATTGAACCCATTTTTGGAAAAATATTCATGGATTATAAATATTCCCCAATAGAGACTTGAAACAAAACAATCCCAAATACCGATGAGATTATGAAATAAATAATCATCGCTTTATAATCAGAAGAATTATATGCCCCATGAATGATAGAAAATTATATGGATATTAAAATACCATAATAAATTGGTTAAGAGTCATAAAATACATTCATGAGTAGTATATAGACCACATAGAAGAAAAAGTAGTGTACAAGGCATGTATCCCACTGAAATAAAAGTGAGACATAAATCCCTTACCTTATGTCTTGACTATTATACTAGTAAAAACCACATTTATAATAAGTAAATGATTATCATAAATATATTAAATTACCATAATCATATATATAATATCATATATTATTTACTTATGACATTATATTACCTTCTTATTAACAATTCCAAGTTTAAGTTATGTTTCGGTTAATAACCGCTTTGTTTTTTGTAAATGTTTCGACTTGTTATCCTTGGTAATCATACATAGATACTGATTTAATTATCTCCAAAATTATATTCATGTTCAAAATATCATATATATTCATTAAATATTTATTTATGTTTATTTATAAAAGATACAAATAGAAAATGAAATACACTGTTTATGGAGATGGTAGGTCGTACGTATGCATGAATGTTGCTTCCCTTTCATGTCATAAATGAAATATATGTATATATAATAACATAATAGTATTATTATTCGGTCATATATATCATATAATTTCACTAAACACGTCTTTAACACATTCAATGTAAAGTGTGAATGAATCACATCACTTTGAGGAAGCTGCAGTCCATACATTAACAAATTGAGTTACTATATTTCCAAAAAATGGAATGTATGAATGTATGTGTTATATAATAATTAAAGTATAAAACAATTAACCCTAAATATAATATATATCATTTAAAAATATAAATTCCATCATTATTTACAACCTTGAAAGGTGGAAATTGAAAACGAGAAAAATCGGTTTGCAAGGCAGTTGTCCACTGTACACCCGAATGATGAATGTGTATCCCATTTAATGGAAGTGTGTGTGATTATAGGTTGAATCCTTAATATAACAACATATTTTAATATTGGGAATAATTATGTTATTTTATAAACACGAAATAATAATAATTTAAGGGGTTTAAGAAATAAATATAACAAAAACGTTTGTTGATGAATGTTACCTCTACATTGGGTATCTCCTTACGATTTTCCCAAAAGGGATTATTTAGATGGATTTATTCCCAAATTAAGGTTTCTAGGATTAATAGAGAGATATTTATGAGATATTTGAATAGATTTTGGGTGAACCAAATAGGTTCTTAAGTGTGAAGAAAATATAATAATGGGTGCCCTTTTATAGGAGAGAGGAGGGGTACTCTTGAAATTCATCAAATTATTAAATTAATATAAATTAATTAATTATTAAAAATGTATAAAAACTGATTTATTTATAATATATTATTATTATGGGTCTAAATACTATTATACAACGAAAATTAAATGAGTTTTATTTATTTTTAAAATACATATCGTTTTTTTCAACACTTTTGATTTCTTATTGTGATATCATGTAATATATAATTTGAGGTTTAATATAATTACTAAAAAATGCCAAAAGACTAATAAATGAGTTTTTAACTAAATTTTAAGATTTATCTAAATAATCTGATCAAATATTATATTTTTATGAATTTCACATCATTTAATAAACATGGTGGATAACAGAGACTGCAGAAATTCAAGTTGATCTGCTGATTCAAAAAGGAGCGTCAAAGCTCTATTCATTTAAGAAGAAGAAACTCGATAGAAGATTAACTTGTTCTGAATCAAATATCCACTATATATCTACTACTACTGAAGTTGTGAACTATATCTTTATATCTACTGCAACCAAATCGACTGATAATTGCTTTGTTTTGAAAATCAATATCTATAGAGACGACGATCCATCTGCTGTCAATTGCATTCTGTTACAATTGTGAAGATCAACTGGAAAACTTCTTTCTGAAATTATTTTTATTATTGAGTAACCAACTTCTCGTTCTAAGCTGTGTAGTTTTGTTTTTGAACCAGAAGGCTTTGTTTTTCCTTGGATTGTAAAGGTGTCAACTGTCTGTATTCAGTTTTGGATAGGTCTATTGAAACGAGGACCAGATAGTGAAAATCACCAAGCTCATGGAGTTGAGCGTTGGTTGAGTGGACTAGGGGCCTTCTGTTCTCCAAAACACTATACATATTTGTGTCCCTACTTTTATTTCTTTCTGCTGCATGATCAAATCTGATAAAGAATATAGGACAGAACTAGTTCAATTGAAGCATTAACGAAAAATATGAAAGACATAATTCACCCCCCCTCTTGTGTATAATTTGTTTATTCAAGATCCAACAATTGGTATCAGAGGAGGAGCTTCTGATAGATCCTTATCACGCTAGAAGCTTTTAAAATATTATATAACAGAGCATCATGACTGATACAAGAGAACAGATGTCAATGGTCAGAGAAACATATTTCAATGGAGACAAATATGGCTGCTAGAAATCACGCTTGCTAATATATCTGAAAAACCTCAGATATAAAGTCTATTCAATGATTCTGACTCCTTATCAAATTCCTGAAAATCTTGAGACATGGAGTGCTACTACAGAGGTAGAGTACGATATGAATTTAAAGGCTATGAATGCAATTATCTGTGGTCTAGGACCATAAGAATTTAATAGAGTATCTCAGTGCCCAACAACATATGAGATGTTGCAAACAATAGCTATGAAATATGAAGGAACAGAAAATGTGAGACAAATGAGATATGCAACTGCAAAACCGATGTTTCATACTTTCATAATGTTTGAAGGAGAAATCATTACCCAAATGAATGGGAGATTTAAAGAAATTGTCAATAATATAACAGCTCTAGGAGAACCTATGAAACAGGCTGATCAAACATTAAAAGTACTGAGGGTACTCCCTACTCGATGGAATGGTATATCTGCTGTAATCAGATAACCAACACCTGTCAAAAATATAACCATGACAGAGCTGATTGGTACAATGATGATGTATGAAGCTGAAATGCAAGATGAGGCTAATGATCATAAAGTGCTTATCCAAAGAGAAGATACTGCCTTGAAAGTAACTTCACAACAAAATAATAGAAAGCTGAAAAACAGAGAAGTCAAAGCTAAATCAGAGAGATCTAACTCATCAAACTCAGATGAAGAGCTCGCTCAGCTATCCAAGAGATTTAAAATGTTCTACAACAAGAAATGAGGCTTCAAAAAATATTTTAATAGAGATGATAAAGAAGTAAGATGCTATGAATGCAAGAAGATGGGGCATATCAGACCAGATTACCCACAATTCAAGGATGAAAAGAAGAAGAAATTCTTAAAAAGAAATGACTACGAGCAGAAAGACAAGAAAGGTATGACAAACACTTGGAGTGTATCTGAAGACTCTAGTAGCTCTCCTGAATCAAGCTTAGAGACAGAAGAAGTCAATCTAAAAGCAAACATGTGTTTTATGGAAGAAACTGATGAGGTAGCAGGCCACCAGAGGAGAAAAGATATATGGTACATGGACAGTGTCTTCTCAAGACATATGAGTGGAAACTCATTTAATTTTTCTTCAATCACTCAAAAGAAAGGAGGACTTGTCACATTTGGTGATAATGACAAAGGAAAAATCATTGGCATTGGAACTATCGGAGATCCAAAAATAGTCTCAATCAATAAATTACTTTATGTACAAGGATTAAAACACAATCTGATAAATATCTATCAACTTTGTGATGATGGATATACTGTTGATTTTACTAACAATTGATGTACTGTTTCTAAAGATAAACTGTTTAAATTTAAAGCACCAAGAACTGAAAATGTCTATACTTTGGATTTAAATTCCTTGTGTAAACAACAAGTAAACTGCTTGACTACTAAAGTAACTGAATCATGGATCTAGAATAGGAGACTTGAACATTTCAATATATATGTTTTAAATAAGTTATCTATGAATCATTTAGTTTCTGATTTACCTAGTCTCAAATTTGAAAGTGACATATTTTGTGATGCATGTTAACTTGGAAAGCAACACAAATCATCCTTCAAATCTATTAATAAAGTTGCTACATCTAAACCTATAGAAATTATTCATATGGATTTGTTTGGACCCTCAAGAGAATCAAGATTAGCTGGTAAATTATATGTATATGTTTTATTTGATGACTATTCAAGATTTACATGGATTTTTTTTTGAAATTTAAAAATGAATGTTTTACTTTATTTGAAAGTTTCTGCAAATCTGTTCAAAATGAAAAATGTTTTAATATAATCTCATTGAGAAGTGATCATGGTGGAGAATTTGAGAATCTGGAATTTAATTCCATTTTCTCAAACATGGGTATTAAACATACCTTTTTTGCACCCAGAACACCTCAATAGAATCGGATTGTAGAAAGGAGAAATAGAACAATTCAAGAAATGGATAGAACTATGATAAATGAATACAGCCTACCTATATATTTTTGGGCAGAAGTTGTGAATACAGCTTGCTATATAATTAATAGAGTTTTAATTAGACCTATTTTAAAAAATACACCCTATGAACTATGGAATATTAGAAAACCTAAAGTAAATTATTTTAAAGTTTTTAGATGAATGGTTTACATCTTGAACACCAAAGATAATATGGTAAGTTCGATCCAAAATCTGATGAAGGTATTTTCTTAAGTTATTCTGCTACCTCCAAAGCTTATAGAGTCTATAATTAGAAGTCAAGGATTGTTGAAGAATCAGTTCTTGTGAGATTTGATGAATCTGATCCCTTTGAGAAAAGGATAGATCAAATGGATGAACTTGACTCTAATGATAACATGAGACTTGAGAACTTAAAGAATGATTTTGAAAATAATATAAAATAAATTCAGTCCAGTTCAGAGGAACGTGATACTGAAGAACCTTTAATTGTTTTGCCTATACAATCTAGAACCCTAAATAATCACCCTTTAGAAACTGTGATAGGTGACTTAGATATAGAAATTCAAAATAGAATAAACTTAGGAAACCTAGTGGAATTCTCTGCCTTCCTATCTCAACAAGAACCCAAGACTATAGAAGAAGCTTTAGATGATGAAAGTATGGTAATAGAAATTCAAGATGAATTAAACCAATTTAAAAGGAATGATGTTTGGGAATTAGTGGAAAGACCTAAGAATTATCCAGTAATTGGAACCAAATGGGTCTTTAGAAATAAACAGGATGACCAAGGCACAATAACTAGAAATAAAGAAAGATTAGTAGATAAAGGATAAAATCAAGAATAAGGAATAGATTATGATGAGACTTTTGCACCTGTAGCTAGGTTAGAAGCCATTAGAATCCTTTTAGCCTATGCATCATATATGAATTTTAAATTATTTCAGATGGATGTTAAATCTCCCTTTTTAAATGGTTATTTAATGGAGGAAGTTTATGTTGAGAAACCTCCTGGTTTTGAAAATTATCAAAAACCAGATTCTGTTTTTAAACTTACTAAAGATCTTTATGGCCTTAGACAAGCACCTAGAGATTGGTATGAAATATTAAGTTCTTTTCTTTTGAAAAATGATTTTACTGTTCGAATGGTAGACCCAACACCCTTTAAGAAAACTGTAAAAAATAATGTTTTATTGGTTCAAATTTATGTTGATGATGTAAGTTTTGGATCAACTAATAAAACCCTTTGTCATGAGTTTTCAAAGTTAATGAAAAAAGAATTTGATATCAGTATGACGGGAGAACTAAATTTCTTCTTAGGAATTCAAATTTATCAAAAATATTTTGGAAATGTTTTGAATCAAAGAAAATACATTACTGATTTACATAAGAAAATTGGACTTGAAAAAAACAAGACATTTATAACTCCTATGTGTACTAATATAAAACATGATTTGGATGAAACTGGAAAATCAGTTGACAACAAGTTATATAGAGGTATGATTGATATTTTGTTATATATTACTACTAGCAGGCTAGATATAATGTATTCAGTATATCTTTGTGCTAGATTTCAATCAAATCCTAAAGAATCTCATCTAACTGCTCTTAAAAGAATTTTTAGATATTTAAAAGGAACTGTTTTTCAATCTATTATTTATCCTAAAACTTCTGATTTTAATTTGATTTCATACTCAGATGCTGACTTTGGAAGTTGTATATTAGATAGAAAAATCACATCAGGAACATGTCACTTTTTGGGAAAGTCGTTGGTGTCATGGTCTAGTAAGAAACAACATTCAGTTGCCTTGTCAACAGCTGAGGCAGAATATGTTTTTGCTGGAAATTGCTGTGCACAAGTTTTGTGGATGAAAAACACTCTTATGGACTTTGGATTGAATTTTAATAATACACCTATTTTATGTGATAATACAAGTGCATTTAATATTGCAAAAAAATCCTATTAGTCATTCTAGAACAAAGCACATTGATATAAGGCATCACTTTTCAAGAGATCATGTTATTAAAAAAGATATATTTTTAGAATTTATAAATACAAAAATTCAATTAGCATATATTTTTACTAAACCACTTCCCACTGCAAGGTTTGATTTTATTAAGGGGGGTCTAGGTTTATTTAATTTTAAATAATTTTTATTTTTATTTACTTTTATTTATTTTTGTGAATTTTTTTTGAATACTGTTTAAGTTTTTTTTTCTCTATTTCTCCATATCAAAAAATTATTTAAATATATGTAATGATTAGTGATTACATGAGAATCAAGGCTGTCAGATCCGTTTCGACTTCTAAACCATTTCAATTCTATTGAAACCCTTTTAAAATCTGAAAATCACACTTCTGCTCCTAAACCCTAATCTTCATACTTCTGAATCCCTAACCATGAAACCTTCATAGAATCTCGCAGATATGGTAAGGACTAAAAGATCCAGTGAAGACGAGCCAATCAATGTCAAGAGACAACGCTTATAAGGAAGAAAAATCTTACAGGGCAAGGTAATCGATCTCGACTGGTTATTTTAGACAAATATTCTGTTGAAACAAGCGCTCTCATTTCAGAACCTTGAACAGGCATCCAATAGTGAAAATACGAAATTTATGTATGAGGTAGAACTTAGATACTTCTTCAAATCTGTACAGTTTAGCCTGGGGGATACTGAGGATAGTATGATGGCTAAAATAGAGGATATGGATTTCTCAATCTCGTCGATCAAAATTGGTCAGATTCTCAACTGCCCTCATGTGGGATTTTTTCATTTAGATTTGAAGAATATAGGAGATGATGTGCATAAATCCGAGGATATTATATCCTTTTTTTGAACATCTACTATTAAGAAAATGATGGTGAAAGATTTAGAACCAGATCAGAAGATCCTAGTTAAAAATGTTCAGACAGGAATAGCTCCAAGAATGGAAGAAATGGAAAAGATTTTATACCCTAATATGTATATAATGTATCTTTTGTTAAGTGATATCAAGTTAAACTTCCCAAGGTACATGGTCAGGTACCTCAATTATTATTGCCAAAGTGACGCCCATATGAACTTTTATCCTTTCAGTCGGTTTATTTCTAAACTGTTGCTTAAGAAAGACATGGTGAGATTAGTGGATGTCCGAGTACACTTTCATCATAGTAATATGTTTAATGATGGAGCTTTACGGATGATTGGATATTTCTGGAGCACCATTAAAGGAAAAATTTTACCAGTAGGAGCTGAGGAAGACCCAGAGAGTGCTCAGGCTCAACCTGCTAAGTCCAAGGAGGGACAGGCTGAATCAAGAGTCAGCAATGTAGCAAGAAGGTTCCGATTTGAAGTGGACGATGCTAAAGAAGAAAGAAGTTAGGAGGGACTTCAATCTCGAAGAACTAGAGCTGTAAATGAGGAAATAACTTCCCCTATATTGGCACCAACAATAGAAGCTTTATTTTCTTATTCTTTTGTAATAGAAGCTATTATTGATAAGACCATGGAAGTTGTTAGTGAAATAACAACACCAGTAGAGGGATCAGGGGATCAAGAAGAAGCTCAAAGGGAGAATCAGGAATAGATTTTACCTGATGTTGATGTTACACTTCAACAGAACCAAGATAACAAGGAAGTGCCTGGTGGGGAAGTGGCCAGACCTTAGGAAACTCCTAAAAATGTTATTCTCGAAAATCTAGTGGAACGACAAGATGTTGATGTTTGTGGTGAGCATGCTTCTAAAGATCAAATATAAGTACTTCAAGATGATTTTTCTGTGGAGGTGTTTGCGGACTCTATGGAAAAATCGGTGGACCAACCTACTCAGGACAAAGAAAAAGAAAAATCTGATGCTGAATCATTACCTTTAGTACTGCTGCATCATCTAGAGCCTGAGAATGTGAATCAAGCACAGGGTGCCTTTGATTCAAGGAAGAAAGAAGTTGAATAACTGTACAAAAAGGTGTCTCAGTTAGAATATAAGAATGTCACTCTGAGAAATTCCTTAACCTTTGAACAATTGAGATTTCAAAAGCTAAAAGAGAGTACAATGTCAAGGCAAGAAGTTTAAATGTTTAAAGCGGATATGATGACTATAGTTGCTAAATTAAAATCTGAAATGGTTATGAAGATAGATTTATCAGAACTCAAGTTATTTATTGAAAACCAATTTGCATCAGTTGCAAATAATACTGTTAGTGGATCAGGTACTTCACCTGATTTAATCCGAAGATTTCAAGCTATCACAACCGAAATGAGAAACATGAATGACAGGTTACAAGATCTTTAATGTAACAGTGCTCCTTTATCAGTGTTGTTGGACAATTAGAAATTTTTAGTGGATCAACTGACATCTAGTGAGCCACCAATCAGGACTCTGTTAAATCAGTTATTAGAGAAGCTCTCAATGTTTGTCAAAAAAGAAGAAAGGATGCATGAATTTTTCAGAGTCAATTTAATTGAGGATATTCATATGACTCAAGAGAATAGAGAGATCATTACAAAACATGGATATGGGATGATGAAGAGACTCAGGGAACAGTTTACAGAAATCAAGTCTGCAATCCAGAGGAGATAGAACCTGTTGCCTATCTTACCCAAACCTTGATTCCTGTGTATATCATTTTCATGTATATACTTCTATTTTTGAATGAAAATTTCCTTCATTGTTTATTTTTTTCTTTATCTATTTGTTTATTACTGTTTTAAGTTAAAATATGCCAGTATATCAGATAAATTTACTATTAAACAGTTCATTGTAGCATTTACTAATAGTTCAGTGCAATATTGAAAGTGTTAAAATCCATGATTTTTTTTCTTTTTTTCTTTTTGATATCACAAAAAGGAGGATAATTTTGATACATACAACATCATATTTTTATTTAGGGGGAGAATTACATGATAAATTTGGTTAATCACAAAATTTTATTTTACTAAACTTTATTTCAATGGTTTTCTGTATATTTAATGTTTTGGGTAATTATCCAGATTGTTTATTATAAAGGTTATTTAGAAGGAGAAATTTAGATGAAACTTAAAACATTCATTTCTAATGAAATTTTTATTTTATAAAGGGGAAACATTT
Source organism: Viscum album (assembly GCA_963277665.1). Lineage (NCBI taxonomy): Eukaryota > Viridiplantae > Streptophyta > Magnoliopsida > Santalales > Viscaceae > Viscum > Viscum album. The sequence continues at coordinate 1,320,153,151 of OY728166.1, forward strand.
TTATTTATTGAAATAATTTTTCTAAAATTAAATATTGTTTCATCCTCTCAAAATTTTAAAACATTATGTAACTAATTTTGAAAGATAATTTTGTTTAAATAATTTTATTATCTTATGGGTTTTGTGATCATCAAAAAGGGGGATATTGTGGAGAAAAGTATTGTTTTCAACAATACATAATAATGTTATTTAAAGGGGAGATTATTAAAAATAATACTTTGTCTCTTTATGATAATTTTGATGCTCACGAATACCCTTAGTTATTTTCTAATGATTTTATTTAGTATTTTGCAAGAATTTATTAATTTATATTACTCTTGAAATAACGATAATTTATTACTTGTTCAGAATCTGATTTAAGTGCATCCTGGAATCACTATTCATACCTTACTTATTCGGAATCTGCTTTAAGCATGTTCTGGGATCACTGTTCATACCCTACGCGGATAAACGTAGCGTAAGGATGAAAAGCGTGTATACTTTCTGAGATAAGAGAAAAGTATGGTTAAACAATCGTACGTTTTCATCAATATATGGAAGAAAGACCTTACGTTAGGAAGGAACCTTATGTTTTGGTTATCAACAACGTATGGAAGTAGAACCGTATGTAAGTACTAAATGTTACATTTGTTTCTCAAAATTATGGTTCATCAACCTTACTTTTGTAAACAACCATATGTTCTTGGAAAAGTATGGATCAAGTAAAAGTATGGAACTTTTAACGTACGTTTGAGAGTTGAAGAAAAAGTATGGATGATCAACCCTACGTTTAAGATCAACCTTACGTTTGAAGACTATGTCATCAACCCTACGTTTGGAGGCCACGTCATCAACCTTACGTTTGGCGTCAGAAATTTTGAAAGACGATATTTTTTTATGCAGTAATAAGCAAGCTGATTATTGGGTGGATTTCAAGCCATATTTAAAGTCGTTTTTAAAGTATGACTTTGACCGATTCAAAGCCGTTTTATTATTGTATTAAAGATCAATTAAATGGATATTTTTATGACGAGTTTTCAGAAAAGTTATGACTACTCTGTAAGTTTATATTTTTGAATATTACGAATCATAAGGCGACATTTATGGATCTAAATATGAAGGATATATTCTCAGCTTTACTATATATATTCTCTCTGAACAAACACCATATACGAGAGAGTGGTGATCAATTTATTATTAAAAAAGGTGGAAAATAGAGACTGTAGAAATTCACGTTGATTTGCTGAATCAAAAAGGAGCGTCATAGCTCTGTTCATTTAAGAAGAAGGAACTCGATAGAAGATTCACTTGTTCTGTATAAAATATCTATTGTGGATCTACTACTACTAAATTTGTGAACTAAATCTCTATATCTACTGCAACTGGATTGAATCAGAATTGCTTTGTTTTGAAAATCAATATTTCTAGAGATGACGATCCAACTACTGTCAATTGCATTCTGTTGCAATTTTGAAGATCAACTAGAAAACTTCTTTCTGAAATTCTTTTTATTCTTGAGTAACCATCTTCTCATTATAAGTTGTGTAGGTTCGTGTTTGAACCAGAAGGCTTTGTTTTTTGTTGGATTGTAAAGGTGCCAACTGCCTGTATTCAGTTGTGGATAGGTCTGTTGAAACGAGGACCAAATAGTGAAAATCACCAAGCTTGTGGAGTTGAGTGTTGGTGGAGTGGACTAGGGGCCTTCCGTTCCCCGAACCACTATACATCTTTGTGTCCCTGCTTTTATTTCTTTCCACTGCATGATCAAATATAATAATGCATAGAGGACAGAACTCGTTCAATTGAAGAGTTAACGAAAAATCTAAAAGACATAATTCACCCCCCTCTTGTGTATAATCTGTTTATTCAAGATCCAACACTATTTACAAATTTCCTTTATTTACCCTTCATTAGAATCTGATCTCACTACTTTATTATGTTTCCTTTCCCTAGGTTATAAAGAAAGGTTTCAGGTAGAAGTACTAAAGTTTGAGATCTATATGGGACATATTAAAGATCTTTCACCATGATAGAATATTTTGTTTCCATGTCTTCCAAAGGAACTAAACTATTACTGTCCTTAGGAATGTATTTTCACAATGTACTGAATATTCATCTTAAATTATGTAATCTCCAAGTATTTCAAGCCTAGGTTGCTATAGTTTATATCAAAGGAAATGTTTAGTAAACGTTTGGAAAGTAGGATGATAAAACATTAGTGAGATCCCTTGGTATATTTCTATGTATATGTCTAGGGATGTATCTAACAATGAGTATAAGGATGAGTTAATGTTTAGAAAAATTTCCTTTAATTTTTGAAAAGGATAGAGTGAGTGGTTTCCTATAAATAAATAACTATCTGGATACTAAAGTGGATGTGGCTAGGTCATAGATATACCAAGGTGTAACAACTCTGACAAGATGTTTTGGTCCTGACTCGGGGTAATCTTGTAAACAACAATATGACTTTATGGAGTCTTAGATTGACACTCCCAAGGTATATGCTTTGGGAATTTCAAAAACTCTTCACAAACCATCATAAATGATATAAATAATATATGTCCATGAAAAACATAGGGTGAACCAATAGTTTCCTATATTATGGAAGGTTTCATGATTTATACATCATATATGTAATTGTTTTCATGACTATGTAGTCTCCTACTATGGTAAGTAATGCTTACACTATGATTCTCGTTTTAGTCAGTGGAGGTAACCAGAAATAATATTATTAACATTGATTTTGATGGATGATTTTTTTGATGAGTAGTCAAGTGGGACGATCACTAGATTAAAATATGGTGTGATCATGCCTAATCAGTGTTCATAGATCATGGTTAACAACATGTAACTTAACCAACTATAGGAATCACTAAGTAAGAGAAATAAGGAGTTCACTAAGTGTTCCAGTAATGGATTCAAAGGAGGAAAGAAGATTCAGTTTCTTTTGGGTCAAAAATGTTGATAGAATCACCTATGTTAATGTCTTAGAGGAAAAATAAGATGGTTTGATAGTGGAAATAAAGGAAACAAAGAAAGTGACTACAAGGAAAAATTAATGAGTTCAGTTAAAAAATGGATTAGAATATTGGTATCCCTAATAAATAATCAAAGGATAAATGTTTTATGTTTTTAGTAGATAGTCATTATGAAACTCAATGTCCCATGATGAAATATCCTAATGAGAATCACCCAGGCGGTGTGAGTAATGGTTACATTGATTATGATGAATAGACTACAAATGAAATGTGAAAGGAAAGAGGTATTATGTAATAGGATGAGGTATCCTTGTTAATGGATTAAATATGAAGTAATAAAAGGTTTAATGTATTTGGATTCAAGAATTATGAAAGCTGAAATATATATGGATTGTCCAGTTTTTGTTTTCTTTCTCTGATGGTTGACAAGAATACAGTCAATGGATCTAATGGAATAGAAAAGTCACTTAATGTAATGATGATATGCATGGAAAACACACGACTAAGGAAAAAATAACCCTTAATATGTTCCTTATGTTTTGATAATGTTGTTTGGATAAGGATATATTTGATATAAGTAAATTGGATGGTACTAATTACCTTTGAACTAATTAAGGACTTATTGAAAATAGTTTATGCTATCATGGATGAAGTTTACAACTTTTTCGATTTATGGAATATAACAAGTAATCTATAGAATAAAGAAGAATGCATGTTTTACAGAAGTATTCATGGTAATTGAGGTTATTACTTTGTTTCATGATAAAATATGATGAGGGTATTCAAATATTTGGAATGTGACAACCAAGTTGTACTTTGTGATATATGCAGGATCAATGTTAAGAATATTTTGTGACTTTCTTTCTAATGTTTTGTATTTTTATATTTCAAAAGGGTTATAAGGTTTACCATTCATAAAAGTTTTAAGTTAAACTTCATAGGAAGTTTTCATGTACTATGTTTTTATTTAAAACCTTGGATAAAAAGCTATTTAGATATTAACTTTATTTTAATGATGTTCATCATATTTTGTAGATTATTTTAGTGTGGTTTTAGAAAAGGAAATATTTTATGTTGGGTGACAAAAAATCATTTCCAGTGAGGCCGCTGGTCTTGAAACCATGACAAAATTATGATAAGTGTTTCACACATACCACTGGCCTACGAGATGTTCTAATTATGTATAATTATTTTTTATGAAAACTTACTTATAATGAAATAGTAGTGTTTATTTTTATGTTTTAATATTAATGTATTATCCATATTTATTTTTAATAATAGTTAGAGTAAAATGGTTATAATTTTCATTATTTATAATCCTTAATATTTTTAATAGTGTATTTTATCAGTTTAGGCATTAATGTTAATTTCTAGACATCAATTTCTTGAGTAATAGATGAATTAAAAATAGATAAAAGAACAACTGAAGAATAATATTTTGTTTATAGAAATATATAAAATAATTATATTTATTTATATTAACTTTCAATAAAGTAATTACCTAATGTTAGGGTATTGATAAAAAATGTGTAGTCCTAATACCTTAATTTTTGTTGAACTGATGGTGTTTTAAATCATCCGAGATTTATGAATGTGATACCCTCAACTTTTCTTAGTAATTCCCTTGTTTTTTATTGATGACCTCAATAACTACCTATAAATATTTATGCTTTTACTCCATGTCCAATATTCACTCCCAACCTACATTTTCTTAAGTGTAACCCTTGTTATATGTTACTTTGAGTAACCTTTATCATTCAAACTTTCCATTTTTGAAGGAAGTTTTAATATTCATTTTTATGTTGTAGGTTTCTATGAGATGAAATTTAATGTATCAAACCATTGATAACCCAAATGAATTTTGAGGGATAAAATCATATTAAGGGGGATATATTGTAACACCCTGAGATTTTTTGAAATATATTTTTTCAAATTAATTTGTTTTTTTTATATTTTTTACTTCACATGACATTAGAAATAGTTATATAAATATATAAATATAAATAAATATATATATATATATTAAGACACTAAGTCAAACACTCCTTTTACATAGAAGAAACTTTTATTTCACCAGACACAACACCAAATTGTCTTGCGCTACATGCAATATCAACTTCTCATGCACTGCACGCAACACTGACTTAGTGTACGTTACACCCAATATCGAGTTTCTACGAACCATCATTTTATTTTTATAATTATTTAAATGAGTTAGTTATAAACTATATGTTAAAACATCGTAATTTTAATGGTGATGACTACTTTTCAAATATTTTTATAGTGGTTTTATATTAAAAAAATTGATAATGAAAAATATATTCTTTGTAACGTTTTTGTATGTTTAAAAATACTATTTTCTCGAATGAACTCCTTTTCATGTCTATCTCTGAAGTACAAAAAAAGTAATTTTATAAACATCTAAAAATTTAATTTGATAAAATAAACTTCATTTTGGAATTTAGAATTCCAAAATTAGATTAGGATTGGTTTTTGTAGATTTTCTGAGAAACATCATTTTTTAATGAATAATGAAAAATACTGCATTTTAGTTAATAATTGCCTTTTAATTTATATAATTATCAATGTTAAATTATAATTTATAATTTTAATGTCACAATAGATAAATTATACTTATATTAATACAATTTAGTTCATTATAATAAAATTGAGTTTGAAATTGAATATAAAAACATAACAAACATTTGAACATTTTTCTACTTTAAAACCCTTTTATTTCGTCCCATCTGCATTGTTAACATTGATCATAATTTTTAAACTTTTTTGAATTGAATTTATAAAAATGGAAATACCTCAATTTAATCAGAATATTATTTTTATTCTAATTTGACCATGTTAGCTTTCGATAAAAAATATTAGTAAAAGTGATAAAAATTAGTCACAACGATTAGGGTCTAATTAAGCTCAATTAAGGATTAAACCTCAATATTAGAGGCACAAATGACATATCCACTAGTACAATTACCATTAGATATAAATATTTGGGCAATAAAATTTCAATTATTTATTTTTAGTGGTTTTGTATGACATTTATTTGGTAAGAACTTGTGTACACCTAACTTGATTTCAAAAATTCCTAGTGAGTCCTTTCTTTTCCCTATAAAAGGCCACCACCACTACCTCTTCTTCACACCTATAAAAGATATTATCTTTGATCAAGATATTACATATATACTTATAAAAATCAATGAATTCCTCCTACATTCCTCTACTTTGGGAAAATAGAATCTACAGAATCCTTTTGGCCCAAACCAAAAAGAGTTACCCGATTAAGAGGTAACCTTTTCCCTCAAGCTCCTTTATTTTATTTTCCTTCTACACCCCTCCATTATATTTATTAAATTATTTTATAAAAAAACCATTATATTTAATATATTATTATGTTTTTATACTAATTTTTCAAACTACACTTACCCACACATCCATCTAATGGGTAACGAACATACTGTTTATGTGAATGTTGTACTACTACCTCACAAAATGATGATTTTTCGTTTTCCATTAACACCTCTCATTGTGGAAATAATGAAAGAATCACTATTTATGTAGGCCATATATTATGTTTATAATTTTATTAATCTTAATTTTTACTTTTATAACACATATCTGTTTAGTTAACATTTGGTAAAAATATAATAATTTCGTTTGAGGAAGTGTGGACTACAGCCCCATCAAAGCGATATGATTAGTTCATAGATTACATGGAATTTATTAATTATGATCTTAGTGAAATTATAAATTTAATATGATATAATAATTATAAAATAATAAATATATTTATAGAAATATATATGTATATATCATGTACATTTTTTCTTTCAATATGCCAATAAAAAACAGAAACAACATTCAAGCGTACGTATGACTTACCGTCTCCATAAACGGTGTATTCCATTTAATAATTCTATATTATATATATTATTTTAAAAAAATATACTGAATATAAATGATATTTTTATCATTTTTTACATTCTATAAATCATGATATGAGCATAACAACCAATGCCATAATAAATTAAGACACAAGAGAAAAACAAAGCGAACCCCAAGCGTAACCTTAACATGAAATTTCTAAAAATAGGGTAATATAAAGTCTTAATAAATTCATATATGGTATAATATATATTAATATTGTTCTTTAAAATATGTATAATAAATTTATATTTATTATATAGGATGTTTGAGTGAGTACGATGAGAGTAAAGACACATGGTAAGAGAATTTTGTCTCACTTTCTTTCATGAGATACATGCATTATTCACCACCCATTACTTTTGTGTGGCATGTATAATACCCATGGATGTATTATATGATTATTAAAATAAAATATATAGGAATGTAAATATCCATTTTTTTATATTTCTCTCATTGGGACAATGATTAAAATGTTACCAAATTGGTAAAAATGATTTTGTCTCAGTTTTCCTTTCTGAGACACATGCCATGTTATACACCTATATTTTTTCATGAGGTGTATATATTTAATTTGAAATTTTATATTAGGAATATAATTATCTTCATGATATTTTAAGCTTCATATAAATTCATTTTCTTATATACTGAGTATGGTTCAATATTACCAAGTGGTAAGAGTTTATTGAAACAATCTCATTGGTTATTGAGATTTTTTATTTTTGTGCTTCCTTTCATGAAATAATATGATAAATATCTAGATAATATTCATTTAATTTCTTATCCAATGTATATTAATGATATATTCATGTATTTATACCATTAGTTGAGTCTTTAGTACATAATATAGTAAATAAAGTGTTTTTAAGAAATTCTTAATTTACCTCTCTTCAGTCAGAAATTTGTGTCCATGATTCATAATAAGGTTTTCCATGAATATTATACTCTTCTCATATAATATTTAAAATAAATTTTTACCCTTGTTTTCATTTAACAATTTTTTGAAGGACTCTTCAAGTATCTTTTCGAAAAAAAATTGTCTAACCTTTTTACTATGCAAATAGAAAATTCATTTTACCTCGTATAACATGTACAAATTTACATGCCATCATTTCTATGAAGTATCAATTAAATGTCTAAAAGGATAATTTTTTAGAAATTGTTTTAAATGTTATTTTAAAAAATGTGGTTTTCAAAATGTTTTCAATCATTCTTTACATGTTTTCAAAGTTATTTTCAAATAAAACAGTTTCAAAACTTTTTCAATATTAATTTATATGTTTTCAATACATTTTAAATGAAATGGTTTTAAAAACATTTTCAATATTTCTTTTAAAATTTTAAATGTTTTTTCAAAGAAAAATTTATTTAATTTTTTTGAAGTTTATTATAAAAATTTTCAAGAAAAAGTTTTTAAAAATGTTTTCATGTATTATTTATAAGTTTTCAAGGTATTTTTAAAGAAACTGATTTTTAATTGTTTTTATGAATTAAAATGATTTTTTTCAAAGAAGAAAGGGTATTTAATTGAAGAAAAGTTTTTTAATGATATATCCAAAAAAATTCCATCTAAGGTAACATCAGTTGATGATACTAATGCCTTTATAGGAAATGATCTAAAGGTTTTATTTATATCCTTTCTCTGAATGGGTTGTTCTTAATGTCATGGTCTTTATGAAACCCATTTCTCTTTCATGAGTTACATGTTTATGAAATCCGTTTCTCTTTCACAGGTTATATTATTTTGAAATTATTTTCTATTTCATGGGTTATGATTTTATTGAAATGATTATGAAACTTGTATATGTTTCCACACATTATGATATGATTACAAGTTTATTATACCCATTTCATTTCATGGGTTATGATATAATTGTTTTTGATTGTGTGATAAATGTATTTATGATTTCAATATGAGATGTGTGGGACCAATATATCCCTCCAATGCATTGGGTAATGATAAATGTTTTATGAGCTCAAAGTGTACACGAGAAGGCATCCCAAGCCCAAAAAAAAAGAGTTTACATGGGAGGAAATCCCAAGCCCAAAACCATAGGGTATATAAGATTATATCCAAAGACTAAAACAAGAGGGTATATGGGAATAAGTCCCAAACCCTAACAAGAGGGTACACATGAGGACATCCAAATCCTAAAACAATAGGGTACATGGGAGGACATCGCATGCCTGAGACAATAGGGTATACTAAGGAAATATGATGCTTGAAATAAGAGCATACATAAGAGGATATACCAATCCCAAAATAAGAGGTTACATAGGAGGGAATCCCAAGACCGAAGTAGGTACATGGGTGAGTAACCCAAGACTAACATGTTACAAAGGCCTTGGTAGGACTCCTTGACATAGGGTTATTATATGCTTATGTGTTTTCCACAATTGCATGTTTTATTCTTATGTTATGATTTTAGGTATTACGTTTTTTATTTCCTTATGATTCATGTCTTATGAACTTCAAATCATTATTATGATCTCTAATATGTAGGGTATGATCTTCAAATGTTATGCTCAAGTTCCATACACTTTTGTTCATGTTATGCTTACAAATTTCCTTTATTTAACCATACCAGGCATATGATCTCACACCTTTATTATGTTTCTTTTTTCCAAGTTATGTAGGAATGTTTTAAGTAAAAGTACTAAATGTGGATATATTAATGGAATATTTTCAAGATCATTCACCAGGATATAATATTGTTTCCAAGATTAAAAAGACACAAAACTATTATGGTCATCAGAAATGTATTTTTATAATTTACTTAATATTCATATAAAAATATTTAATATCCACGTATGTTAAGTCTTGGTCACTATATATGAGCCCCAGGTACTCAACTTCTGCGAAGGGGTGTTAAATAAAGGAGTCTCTATGGAGACGTCCATAGGAGGTCCTTCAAAAATCATGGCGACTCACTAAGGGGTGTCTCATGTATCTTAGGGACTTTTTGTAGGTGAGCTGTTTTCTGAAGGGGTAGGATACATGAAACAAATTGACCCAAACTTGAGTTAAAGTCCTGGTTTCCATGGGGTGGGATTCATGAAGGGTAGGTTCCTCACAAACCATCAAGTGCCTCAGGGAGATTTATTCTTCCATTATGGGCATGGTACTTCATTAATGGTATCTCTAATATGGGTTGTGGTTCTCGAGAACCCATTAGAGATATTTTCTTGAAGAATGGATACTTTGGGAGATCTATTTTATCTTTCAATAGTGGAGTTCAAGAGTATCATGAACACATATCTCCTCTCAAAGGTCGAAGGGACAAGAATCCCTAAAATGTATAACATAATAGGTTATTTGTTGAATGTGTGTTTCATGAAGGTTGGATACTTTCATGATGCTTAATGATATTTTCAAGTGGATGGGACTCTGCGAACCCAAATGAAATTGTGTGAAGCTTACATTCTAACCTACACATACTTTCAAAGGAGCTCTGTGACTTAGGATTGATGTGTTGTGGAGGTAACCTTCAAGAATGTGTGTGGAATGGACCATCACAATCTTTGGCCATTCACAAAAGAGGTGATCATTGATAATACAGTCCCATAGATGGAGTTTGGGCAATTTTGGCCTAGAGTTTACTTTAACAATCCATTTCATCCTCAACCTCTCATGTGAAATGTGTATTTATACCTGAAAAATAAATCCTTAACATTATTTATTAATTTATTTTTTTTTGAAAAATTACATTTTCACATAAAAATATTCATAATTTAATTACAAATATGGTTTTATTGTCACTAAAAATAGAGGATATTATAGCTTTCAATTTAAAATGATTGAAACTGGAAGTTTTATAATATTTTAAAGTATTTTGGTTTTCATCATAGGTACATTGAAAAGTAAATTCTTTTTATTTTAAACAACAAGTGTTTTGGGACATCCGTAGAACTATTTAAAAATTTTAAAAAAATTAATTTCAACTCCCTTGATCTTATATGAAAATTATGTAAATAAAAATCACTTATTTATTTCTCTATCGGTTAATTAAAATATTGTTTTTTATATTTTTGTGTGAATATATCATTCCTCAATCATTGTTGTTTTATATTAAAATTTATCCACACTTGTTTATGAGTTTTAAAAGAAATTATTTTTCTCATTATTTTTCTAAATTATTTCTTTTAAAATGATTTCAAAATATCAAGGTTTTTTATTATTTTTAAATTCATTTTTCTAAAACACCAAAAAAATGTTTTTCTCGTCTAATACACTACCCTTTGATACATATTATTATTGACCAATGATACTATTAAAATGATACCATCAACATTATTTCTAGGGATGGATTATGAATTTTATTTTCTATCATGGAAATGTTCCATCACATTATTTTTGTTACATAATTATTGATAGTTTATAAAACTAAAGTTTCTTTTAATGACTTCCCTCTATAAATATATTACTTTTGGATCCTTTGATTGAATCGGGTTAACATAGAATCCATAAATTTATTGATTGGAAGAATTATTATCTTAAACTCATACCCTATATATATATATAGTGTAAATACCACATTATTTATTATCTTAACTAAATGATATTTACCTAGAAATTTACTTGACTTTATCAAATACTCATCTATTTTATCTAGGCATATCATGTTATGATTATTAAATGAATTATGAATTTTTTCCTCATGTGATTATATTTGAAAAAGATATGAAACCCATTTTCATTACATTGGTTATTTATCATAAGATGTGTGTTTGATTTCTTATGGAACACATAAATATGAATAATGATGTTCAGGGTCCTATATCACCCTACAATTCCATTTTTAAGAGTTTATATATCATGAGATAGGTATTTGTGAGAATGTTTTAGTTTCCCATAATAATGGGAATTGATGGTGTTGATTATGAAAGTTATGTTCCCTATACTAATGTATGTTCCATACTTGAATGATGCCTCAATGTTTTATAATTATTTGCATGACTATATCACGCTCTCTATGATCATTTTTATTGACTCAATGTCTTGATTCGTGTATTATTTTATTCCAAGCACTATCACATGATTATAACCTAATATTTGTTGGGTATGATTTGATTATACATCATGATTATACCCATATGATATTATTATTATCACTTTTGGTTTTTGATTATTTCTAATTATGTTTTCCATTACTGGGCATATTGCCTCACAAGTTCTTATGATTTCATTTCCATGGGTTATAAAGATATAAAATGTATGAAATTTATTACGTAGTTTATCATATGGATAATTTTAGTGAGATATTGAAGAATAATTGTGGATTAATTAATTTTTTATATAATGGGAAATTTTCTTTTTGATACAAAGAACATGAGTTTTTTTAGTTAATTGTTTATCCCAATTCTATATAACTCTAAACATAAATGGCCTTAGTAAATAATTATAATTAAATATTTTAATTATGTCATGTATTTAAAAGATTATTATATACGGTATTTCATATGTCTCCCATGATTCCCCTTAATCTATGGAAAATATTTATTTCCTCCATTTCTAAGAAGTACTTGAAGAGAATGTTCAAATTCTCAACATAAGTACTAATATCTCTCTAAATTTTTTCCTTATAATAATTTACCTCCCAAATAATATTTTAACAATTATCACATGATGAAATATTTATTAATTATATACTATAAAGTTTTAATTTTTTGGGTTAAACAATTATCTACCTTTTCCCCTTATTTCAAAAAATGAAGATATCATCATGTATACGTATGGACTACCACCACCATGAATTAAGTGATTTATTTTTTATAAAATATTTTCATTTATGGTTATAAAAGTATATATATGTATTAATATTATATTTTTAAAAATATAATGATTTTGAAATTGTAAACCATTCTCTACATTCCTCCTAATTCATGGAAAATAAACATGTCGACCCTGCATATGTGCAGACTACTACCTCCTTAAAAGTGACATATTCTATTTTTCATTCTAGTATTTCTTAATTATAAAACTCTATTATATGGTAAAATGATAAATTAGTATATACATATTAAATATTTTTTATTAATATGCAATATATTTCACAATATTATACTCTGTAGAACCGTAATGGTTTAGAGTCACAAAGATATGATACATAATAATCTTATTACATGAATTATATTCAATATCTCCAAAAATGTTCTTATAAAATATTAAAATTCTTATAAATTAAATACCTAAAACTCTTCTTCATAACCTAGGTAAAACAATATAAGAAAGGGGGATCTCAAATGCTCAGAAATGGTAAATATGGTAAATATCAATCGATGATCATATCCATGAAAAGATAATAATAGGGGTATGAGATCATGATTATAACTTAAAAACGTCATACCCAATATATCATAGATCACAAATATGAGTTATGGAATAATAATATAACATTTCAACATACATATATCATAAGTGTGATGAATCATCATAAATCAATCATGATCTATGAGAATATATCATTTATATATGACATTAGTTTTTGGAATACAGAAAAGAATAGAAAATCATTTAATTAGATAGGGTTTAAAACCAATACTAGCATAGTTTATTGATCTTAATCCCCATTCACACATTTCCTTAGTCAATGTTTACTACCAAGACTATCTTTTTAAATAATGTCCCTTACTAAATTGAGTTCACTCCCCATTCCAGTACTTATTGTTTCATGAGATATCCATCTTTACCTAATGCATTGGAAGGATATATATTTACAATAACACCCATCACATAATTATAAGACATTCATATGTATTAAAAAATATCATAAAACATTCATCATATCATCATATCATAATTTGCGGAATGTAACTGGGTTTAATAAACATTTAATCATTTCATCATAGCATAACCCATGGAAAATAAATGTGTTTCATAAACATATTATCATCATAAAAATAAACAATAAATATAAATAATGATTATGTTATAATTGGGTTATATTCCAAATAAAACATAAGTACAATCAAAGGATGTTAATATAAAGGAAAAATGCTTTTAAAATTCCATTAGAATATATCTTAAGGAATGTACACTTTTTATTTGGATTTTTTTTAAAATTTCCTTATTATAACTTTTTAAATAATTTCAAAGGTTTTGAAAATTAACTTTTTTAAAACATTTAAATTACAGGTAAAAACTTTCATTATACAATTTCTAAGAGTATGGACACGGTAGAATCATTTTGTCATCCAAAGGGAAAATAAGGTCGACTTTTATTTAAATAAATTTTGTCAATAATTTAAGTGTCAATGACATAAAGATGGTACTAATACATAAAAAATTAAAAAAATAATTAGATTACAATAAAATATATTTATTTTAATGTTTACGATCTATATAATTTCCCTCAATTAAAATTCAGCATGGAAAATCCTGAAAAGAAATGAAATTGTAACATAAACCCTTACCTAAAGTTCTTTCTTTATTTATATTAATTAAAATATATTTATAATAAATATATATTTATTATAAATATATTTTAGAACCATATTAATATATAACATACTATCTATTTTTTCTTTATAGTTTTTAATTACCCTTTTATTAATATTTTCTTCCTTAAAATGAACAAGGGGGTGAAAACATGTCTATTTTCCACGCATGTTTCGGTTTTCTGGTTATGGTACTTACACCTTGGTCATGGTTTAATAATATATAACATTTTAATAATTAAATAATTATCATATTTATTTTTCATATACAATTTTATAATTATTAATATAAAACAGTTATGAAAAACCAATCACATCGTTGTGTGGAGGTGGTAGTCCACACGTACACACGAGAAATGTTTTCATTTTCTAAAGAATAGAAATGTAAGATTATAAATAAGATATTATATATCTTGAAGAATAATTATTTCATAAATAAAATATATAAATATTAAATCCATCATAATAAATATTTATGTGATATGATGATAGAAATTGAATCATGTCGGTATGTAGAGGCGGTAATCCATACATAAACATGAGCGAAACTTTCATGTATCATTTGATGGGAAGGAGGTAGAAAATGGTTAATACATAATCATAATAAAATATAGTAAAGTTAATATAATTAATTAAATACTTTACAATGGATAATATATATTTATAGTAGGTATAAGAAGAAATATAATTGAAAGTATTCGATTAAGAGTTATACCTCGTCATTGGAAAACATCCTATGGATTACACTTTAAACCTCGAAACGCTGATATTCTAATCAAACCAGGACCTTTAGAATGTGGAGAGTAATTTTATTAAGGTATTATGGTAGGTATTTTCTGAGATATAAGGATCGTGATATGTGAGTATTATAAGAGAGGTGGTGTTATTTTATATGGGAGAGATATGACACACTTGGAATTTTTCAAAATATTACAATTTAATAATGCCTTACTAATGTCAAGTGTCTCAAAAATGAAAAATATTTTATTATAGGATGGATAAGGTAAAAATATAATTAACCATAAAAACTAAATAAAATTTTTATGATATTTTAAATATTATTTATTTGGTTAACCCACCCACCCTCGGAAAACCCTTTTTAACACTAACTATAGTAACAAAATTTTACTATTTTTAATATTCATTATCACCAAAAATTATTTTTATATTAATAAATTATATTAATTATCATTTAATCCTTTTTATAATATTAAATTTCATTATTTGGTAGAATTTTATTTGAAAATAAGCGCTCAAAATTAAACAAAACCCATTACAAATAAAATGCATTTTAAGAATACCACTAGAATTATTCTTATTCCATGACTAGTATAAAATAATAGATAAATGATAAAAAAACTGAATTAATATAATATATATAGATTTCATTAAAATATTTCATTAATATAAAATAATTTTATTTTCTAAAATTACATTGTGCGCATAAATATTTTTTTTCAAAAAAACATCTCTATTTTACTTCAAATTATTTTATTTTTATTTATAACCAATTTATCACAAATGAATTAATTTTATAAAATATTAACCAGTAATTATTCATAATTTAGTTATTATTATTCATTCTCTCAAATCCAATATTTAGAAGATAAATATCACATTAAATATTAAATTTTTAATAGTATATTGTCATTCCTTTAAAGATAGTGTTTCATGCATAGAAAACTATTAAAGAACATAAATTTATTTAAAGAGAAATATATCATAAAATATACGGGTTTTCATATTATAACATGATTCAATTCCTTAAAAAAATCTAATTAATATCATTATTCTTATGAAATAATGATATTATTTCAAAGGAATCACTTTCCTAATTATACTCACTCATAGATTACATCCCGTTCATATTTGAGTCGATTTAATCACCTATATAAAAAATTATATAAATTTATACAATGGGTGTTTCTAATACTTTTTAGTCATGACCACACAATGGGATGATCATATTCATTTTCTTCTTTCCCCACATTCCCACTTTTTAAAAGTGGGAGGGATCTATTACCAAAATTGGTGATATTGTCTAATTGATTGAAATTTTATGATGCAATATCAGTTCCTCAATCCATGTATTTATCATTATATATCATTTCCTAGTCTAGGTAACCCTAAACTATTTAATTCGTGTTCATAAATAACATTCCTCGCACCATCTTGAGGTTGATGCTACTTAATCACATGACATCTATCTCAACAGGTCAAAAACCTACAATCGGGGTAGATGGTAGCATTGGGCATGTCTGACCATTTTTGGACATTAGGAGTATTGAGAACTTATAATGTATTCTACTTTTGAGTTTAGTGTAATATCTCATATGGGGAATATTAGGCACATAACCCAAGGCATCTTGTGTCATCCATAGTGTAGTTGATGCATGGGGAATAAGATATCTAAGGGTTTTTATCCTTGGAATCCCATGTTTATTTTATAGGGTAACAATTTTGGGTGGGTCATAGGATTATAGTCTTTTGGGTACATGTTTTTCACTAGTTTAAAATATTGTGGATATAGGTTGGTCATAGGTTTAATGTCTTGTGGGGATAAGTGATTCACATGTTTAATATCTTGTGGGGATATGTTTGTGGCTAAGTGTGCCCCCAGGGGGGATACGATCACACTTTGGGGGTTTGTTTAAGTGAATCCCTAAGGGGAGGTGATCAAATTTCAGGATTTGGTTAAGTGTGTCCCATGGGGGAGATTATCACACTTTAGGGCTTGGATAAGTGTTTCCATTAAAGGGAAGATGATTAGACTTGAGGGTTATTGTCTTCCATAAGGTGGGGGTATAAATTTCGTGGTGTTGGGGTGTTATAATTGAACCTCATGGAGGTGTCCTACATAACCTGATGAGAGACAAAGATAAAAACCTATATAGTTCGATGCCCCAATTTAAGGTTGTGTGATAGGACCATTCCATGAAGATTAACACCATTAAATGAGGACAATCATGTCATTGAGGGATCCCCACTGAGGGATGGTGTGTGGCATACACATAGAAGAATCTTGACAGAGGAATTTTATCCCATAGTAGAGAATAGGTGGATTCCAATGATGATCGTAAATGGGGAATCATTAATTCCTCACATAGGGTAGGACGTGTGGGTTCATTTCATACCAGCCAGAAATGGGGCATCATGTGTTCATCACACATGGTAAGGATATGGTTTTACGTCATGTGGTGAGGATTTTGTTAGGTATTTTAATATCTTATGACTATAATATTGGGATAGTCATATCTGTTTCATGTATTGTGGATTTTTGTGGGAACCACACCCAGTGAAACTATTTCTTGGTGGTAGAGGAAGATCTGGCATAAAACCTCCCTACCAAGAAAGGTGGGAACTTTCCCCTAATGATGCCTCTTTTGGGAATTATGAGTATACTACTCATGAACCTTTAGGAAGGGCATATCGTAAACACTTCCATGGAGAAGTGGATATCAGGCTTCAAAGTTCTAGGGTTTCTATTATTAGGAGAAGGATTAATTTTAGTTCCAATTATTAGTAGAAAAAGGTAAATAAATTGTCCAAACAATTCTTGAAGGAAATGATTTGAACAGAAGGGTTTGTGATACCAATTGTAAAGGTTATTGAAGTGTAGATGAATCAGGTTGAATTAGAAAAGGGTACTTAAACACTCAACTTACATGAAATTTTGTTTTTTGGAATGATGTATGGAGTTAAGTACTCAAATTTGTTGCACACAACGCTACAATTATGTGCAAAAGTGGAGTTTCAGGAACTATTGGTTCTAGAATAAGACCTATACATATATTTTGGAGGAATATATGTTTAAAATTTCGAAGGTTGTGTGTAACTTAGGGTTGTGTAAAGGTAATTTTTATTGATGGAACCCAAACCTCCTTAAAGTATATTGCATTAGGAGATCTCAAATAGGGTCCAAGACACATAGAGGCCCATGTATGGTCATTCATGAAAGTTACCTACCTTTTGGAATCCATGAGGTGATAGTTTCCTGATTTCATATAAGAAAAGGTTGCATAAGAGGTAGTTGAAACTTCCGATTATGGATATCCATACATAAAATGGGGTTTGTGGTTCAATTTAAAGCTAAAAGGGGAGACTATATGTGTGAAACCCTAGTTGGGGTGTACAACTGGGTTATGTAGTTCCCATTCCTTTTCCATTGGGGTGTGACTGCATAAGTTGACAGTTTGAGGTCACATTTCTCATGAAAAGTTCTTTTGTGTTCTAAAATTGAGATTTCATGTAGACATATGATATTACACGTAATCACCTTTTCAAAAAATTTAGAGATCATGGAGCACCAACTTAAATATGAACATTAATGACTCCTTTTGAATGAAAATGGGTTGTGTGTGTGATATAAAATTTTAACGAAAGAAATTATAGTAGAGTTCACATAATTAATTGGTTTTATAATGATCCACTAGTATGGACTGGATCTTTATTTTTGGTAAAAAAAACCTTTTAAGGATCAAGACATGTTTTCGACACCAAAAAAATTGACACCTCAAAATGGGATCAGACAGGAGACTGAAAGGTCTGTTTTATATGGAAATGTTGAAGTGTATAGTGAATGCTCTATTTGTCCTGAAACACTCATAGCATTTCTCCCAATTTGTTTTTCATGAATTCACAACCTAGGGGCACCAAGATGATAAATAGGGTTTGGGGTCCTTGTGTGGTCACTTAAATCATTTTCATGACAATCCCTCTCTCATGTGGGTGACTCAACACATTGGATGGAATCCCGAGCACTCGGATGTGATGTTCACACGAATCCATCTTACGATATTGATCTTGCATGATCAACCTATAATTTTATGGGAGTTGTGAAGATTTCTTTTTAAAATAGTATATTTTGTTTGGTAGAAGACCCATTTTCATGATTCGACATCTATAAAGCCTCCAAACACTCTAGAAATATCTAATCCTATAAACGAAGCCATTATCGAGGCTTTCCTTGTTACTGAGAGGGTGGAGATGGATGGGAATACTAAACTTCTCTATTCTTGGAGGATTGTATCTAAGAAAAGAGAGTTTTGGAAATTTTGATTGAATCCCAAAGTGAATATTTTGTTATTAAATCACCTTCCTCTATAAATTTTAGGCTCAAGGATGATGTGGCTATCCAAACTATGGAAGTCAACACACCATGATTCTAGTTCACCCATCACGATGAATTCAATTGTTTGCATATCACGACCTATGGTAATCTAGATAGGGAGCATGAAGACAATGGAATCTACACCTTGAGTGGAAAGATGAGGATAGAAATGGGGGAGAAATTAGTATATTAGGAGTTAACTTATCGCTATGTGAACATAATCTAAACTATTATCCAGAAATATAGCATGGGCTGGTACAATGGATTAGACAAGTGATTTAGGGGGGATTCACCGATGAATGGGCACAGGTGTACTGGATATTCTTCACTTTTTGGAAGTATGGGGATGAGTTGTGCAATGTCAGGATATATAAAGAAGTATGGAAATCCCCATTCCACAAATATTGACATTAAAACTGTTGTTGGAGAATTTTAACAGGTGTTTCCCAAACTCCAACGCCATCCACCTATATCATGGGGAAGTTGGAATCAACATATTGGATTAATCTTATTGATATGATTCCAATATGATTAATTCTTTATAGCACCCAATTCCTCGAGAATATAGACTAGACCCATGTCACAGTTTTAATCTTCTAGATGATCTTACCTGGGTTTTGAAGCATCACCCTGCTTTCTATTGGGGAATTTCTCTCAATATATGGATTGATATATTATTGGATGCACCACCTTTGAAAATTATAGGGAAGAAAAAGTAGTCCTTAAAGGCACATTAGATGATAATTCTAGGGTCCTACTATATGATTTTAGGGAAAGGTAGCTACTTGGAGTGGGGATATAACATTATAGATTGGAATTCAATGATCTGATATACATCATTCCTAGAAACCGTAATAAGTAGTTAACTGTTGTCAATCCAAGAAGTCAACATGGGTTTGTGACCCAAGATGATGATGATGGTAGAAATCATAGAGTCTAGAAATTATGTGAACATAGGAGTCCTGGTGTTGACCAACCTCTATAGACAACTAACGCATGTCATGAAAAGAATCATGTTTAGGTGTATATATGGCCATTCCAATTTCTTCCTTGATGGATTCCATCCCACTTGGGGGGGGTGTATGAATTTTATAACTCCATCAATCCTCTCAATAAATTCATAGGTCCATTACATTTCATCATTTATGGGATTCAACTAGCGACTCTTGATGAAATAGGGTTCATGGTCAGCATCAACAACATTAGGAACATCAACCTTCATATGTTCTCAACCCCTTCTAGATATATGATCGATAATCTTGACGGTACACTGGAGCATAAAGAGTACCTTCAGGCCTTCCAAGGAAGAGTGTTGGAATCTATGATTGACCAAAACACCTATTTCGAACTGTATACTTAATATCGATCAACCCAATAGTTCTGTCATGACCCGACTTCTCCCAGATGAGGGAAGGAATGAAAAAGTTCCCTAACCTTCTGTCCTCAAGATGAAGGAGAGATAACAATCCCAAAGATCTGTCTTCAGTAGGACCCAAAGTGTTGACTAGCACCAAGGGTATAAAATATCACATAAACAGAAGGCATTACCATTTTTATGGAACTATATTGGGAGATAAGATGGTAAATACCCACAACACCAAATACTTAAGGTAAAAGTAAAGACAAGAATCCATTCCCAAATACATGTTCAAAAAGTAAAACTGATAAAAAATATGGAAAATATCCCAAATAATGTACCAAGGAAAAGAAACTAAACCACAAAAATAACTATCACAATTCCGGAGCTAGTAAAGTATAGAAGGGTCCTCAATGTTCTCATGGAAACCTAAAAAAAGTTTTATATATGTATGGTGAGAATACATTTATACTCAGTAGGGAAACTAAAGCTACTTATGAATAAGTGAGGGAATATACCAATTACCTTGTGGGAAAATAATAAAACTTCAAGAACCAACCAAGGATTACTAACAAACCCAACCTCACCAAGGCACACTCACCCAAGTAATGCAAGTAAAATAAAGTAATAATATAAGCACATCAACATTTGGGCACCTCACACAACTTTCCCATAGGTTAATTGCTCATTCTTAATGATATAATGTCTTGAAGCTACCACCCTTCCCACACAAAGTCCCACTGCCACAACCTTCCCACACACACTTGGGCCTCAAACCACACAAAACCATGCCCACATACACCTATTCCATAAAAACCACACACTACACCCAAAGACACCTGGGCCTCATCGTGAAGATACTTGGAAAAACATATCTGGCTGGAAAAAACCTGATCCCCTGGTCTAAAAAACCAATGCCTAAAGAATCTTGGACTATGGTGAGCCTCGAACCATTACAACTTGTCTGGATATACCCGATTGGAAAGATCCAGAAGAGGGTGTGAGGAATAAAATCAATAACTATCCATCCATCCTCCAACAAGGATGTTGGGAAAGACACCCTCCCCCATGAAATGGAGGTGTTCAACACATAGTTCTCAACAAGGGTGGGGTGCATATAGAAATCTAAAGGACCTAAAATAAATATATAGGCAATAAAACACTCATACCCAACCTAGGGTTTTACAAAAATAGACAAAAATAGCACAAAAACACAGATTTTACTGGTACCCCTATATGCACGACCATACAAGAACCACTACCAAGAATAAATCCAAACCCCTTTAACACAATTACCATTTATTTATTTAAGAGGAATCAATTTAAATTATTCTATCAGTACCGAGAAAATAACAACCGTAACAGTAAAAAGCAATGAAAAAAACCAAACTTCAGTCCCACAACACAATAGAAATATACTAGACTTGCAGTCCCACAATATATCTTCGTTCAACTCCTACCAACTATCATCCCTCAATGTGATACTACCCATTCCTTATCTCATAACCCATACCTGTAGCCCCGCTACCCAAAAAAGTCCCCAATGCAGTCCCACTTAATAACAAGTCCATAACCACACTGCATTCCCACTTCTCGATGTTTTTTCACAACCACAACACAACATAAATGCAACACATTCACTTAAGAGGCCTTGGACAAGTTTCCTACATAATAGGCATGTCAGCCAAAAGATGCCACTCTTTGGCTATGAAGAATATGCCCCGGTTGGCCCTGCATAACACAACCCCTATAACGGGTTTGTCAAATATTATAACATCGTTCTTAGAAGAGACTCCCCTTATGTGGATACAGGTTTTGAATTTGGTGGCCATAAAAATAATGGCTCAAGATTCTCCTTGGAAATTTTTAAAGAATATTAAAGTAATTTTAGTCACCGAGTCTTGTTTAGGAACTAATTTCAATATTTACAATCAAAACTATTTGACCCTAAATATCAGCCCTTTATAGTCCAACATGCATGAATCTAAACTACTAAACAACAAGTGATGTGGTACCCACCAGATTAGAAACCCGGATAGGGAAATCTACACGAAATTCGAGTGGCAGTTCACTAAACATATATTTTTTTTATAGTTTAGGTAATAATGTAGGGTTGTCCATATGACCCTATCAACATTCAAACTATGCTCGCTAGGCCCCATGGCTTAGGAAACAAATTGAGCATCCTTCCAAACATGACATAGCTCCAAATCTAACCAAATGTTGTTGGAATGTGTCAAAGTTCCCTAATTTTACATTAGAACAAGATTATTTTCATTCCAAACAAATCAAATTCTAAGGGGGGGGATCTATAGACTCCATGAAGTGTGTTCAATGCACTTTTCCGTAGATTAAAGATATGATTCTCAAATAGACAACAAATGTCAAGTATGAGTAAAGATGTTTTAACCATGAAGAAAGAAGATGCAGGATGGCTTTCTATGTTCCAAAATACTACCCCATACCCGATGAATATGTGGAATGATTCCCCCTTCTAGGAGTATATAGTGGATCTCTGAAATCAATGCTGAAAAGCTATTGACACATTAAATTAAATTTCCTAGTTTTTTCGGATAAAACATTGTGTATTTATGATCTCAATAAGTTTAGATCTCTTTAGGACCTTCGATTTGATAGGTCGCAGAACCCAAACGGATATACAGATCAAAAGTTATGCCACTTGGAAGACGAATAAATTTTACAAAGGGGCCTACGCGTAGGACCTACATAGAGGATCTACGCAGAGGACCTACGCAGCAAATGAATTTCTACACCCCTATACAGGGGACCGACGTGGAGTATCTATGTGGAGGACCTTTACAGAAAATGAATTTTTACACCCCTACATGGAAGACCTACATAGAGGACCTATGTGGACAACTTCTCTTTGACCAGGTCCCCTCTATGCCTATAAATAGGATCCTTGGGATCCCCATTTCCAAGACAGAAAAAGTTGGAAGACATCCCAAAGCACCCATTGCGTAGATATTTCGCCAAGATCCACCAATTGTTCTTAGGTAGCTCTCTAAAACATTAGAGAATATAGAATTAAAGGGGAAACGTGGCTCAAAGTCCCATAAGGGTCTAGAACATAAGGAGCTGCGCAGAGCACCTCTGCGAAGCACTATCACGGAGCACCTGCACACCACTACCGCACATAGAACTTGTGTGCCTCACCTTGGTGGAGCACTTATGTGCCATACCTACGTGACCCCACTGGTTCCTACAATGGGGGTTGAGCCCCCTCACCCCTGCTTGGTCTTAGTGTCGGCCTGCAGTCCCGACCCTCTGGGCCGGTCCCTTCGCATCCCTCACTGACCCCCATAAAAAATGGATAGTTGTACCATGAACTTTTCTGATCTGGTCAACAACATTTTCCATTTCTCCCTTTATGTGGCCCAACTTCAAACCTTGGAATACCATGATTTGATACACTCCATAACACTCAACAAAGTTTCTTGAATCGACTTACTCCTCTTGGTTCCTTTCACATGTTACAAGTTCAGACCCTCCTTATGGATTCCTCGACTACCTTGAGTCGATACACTCCTCAAGAAACTACTCAAACCACATCACATGATTTCTTTTTCAGGTTAAACCTAAAATGGGCATCCTCAATAGGTGTAAGCCCCAAAAAATATCAAATGGGCATCCTCCTTAGAATTAATCCCCACCCAATCTCAAATGGGCATCCTTTTTATGAGTAATCCCCAACCAATCGCAAATGGGAATCCTCCTTAGGAGTAATCCCCAACCAAACCTCAAATGGGCATCCTATTTAGGAGTAAGCCCCAAATAATTCCCAAAAGGGAAGCCATTCTGGTATAATCCCCTCACCTTCATCCCTTCCTCCTTACATTGGACCCTTGTCCAATGTAAATAGAACATAGGGAAGGCTCATTTCCTTGCCCTCTTCCACGGTAGATGCACCCTCATCCATCAGCGGAGGAGGAAATGTGTGAAGTGTCATTGTTGAATCTTTCACATCCTATTGTTTCGCACACCGACCATGACTCATGTGGTCTTAGAGATACGTGAGGGTTACAACATGTGGACAAACACTCATTGTAATGAACCATGAGAACTTTGATTCCTATTCAAACTCGGATACTTAGGAAGCTCTTTTAGGGGCCGAGCTCACTGGATATCCTCCTCAGGAATCCAACCATAATTCCCCCAATTTGGGCATCCTCCTTAGAAAAATAATCCCAAAATTCAAATTTCAAATCATTAAGGCATCATTTTCAAGAAGTAAGCCCAAGCTCATCTCTCTTAGAGGACTATACTCTCCTATGAGATTTATCGAACTACATGGGATTTTATTCCCATTAATATGAGATACATAGGAAGCCTCCTTGAGGTTCAAACCCAACAATTCAAATAAATCATGTTCTCCTTGGGCCATATTCCCAATAGGGTCTGATCCTACCTGGAAACCTATATCCTTTCCAAAGTTCCTTGGGCTACTTCTGCATAAGTCCCACACTAAGTTTTGACTAAGAACCTTTCTCTTAGAGGTCCTTATCACATGAAATTAAAAGGTATGATGTGTCAAATTAAGCGACACCAAACTATGAGGGTTTTGATTCCTTTCACAAGGATACATAGGTAGCCCATTTTACGGGCACGAGCCCAAGAACAAAAAAAATCCTTCATCTCCCTGGATGATAATAAATTCTAGAGTGACCCACTGAGTGGATTAAAAACAAGTATCATCACAACAATGATTAAAATAATATCCAATTAGTATATTAGAGGATACCATTTTTGGAAATCCTTGAATACATACATATGTTTCCATTGATGAAGTACCTTGAATGCATACTGATGATACTAAATTTTACACATGTTAATAAGAGATTGTAAATTCCAAGGAATACTTATGATATGCTTGGTTAATTAATAAAGATTAATGAAAATATTTTATATTTTCAAAGAGAGTCCTGGAGTAGAAAATAATCCCCCCCAAAAGGGTGTGATGAGTCCAACCTCCCATCCTCTCAACCAATGTACGTTCTTAAGTATCGTAATGTTCAAACATAATGAACGCCTTACTTTAGAAAATAGGCCCCCTTTGGATAAATAACTATTGGTAGTTTTTGGTTCCATAAATAAATCCAATGGAAACTGCCTAGAAATAGTGATTCATAACACTAGAACACATGTTTCAAGGAACTACGAAACAAAAATGGCGAACCCGACGTGAATCCTTAACCATGTTTATAATGTTACCCAGCTGTTAGGCCCCAATAAATTGATAAAGGAAGTCCAAACAAAGGAATTAATCATGCATGTATCCATATAAAAAGATTTTGTTTTAATAGATCTTGTTGTTGTACTCAGTTGTCCATATAACTCCCTTCAATCCAAAGAATGATTTTCTCCCAGACAACATTTGTGAACTTCCGGACTTCTGCTCAAGAAAGATCTTCATCAATGGGAAGTATGTTACCACCAAACTAGAATCTTCAATTCTGGGTCTCTAATGTGCTGGTAAAGCAATATCGCCATCACGGTACAATCCAGACTTTGGAGGTTACACAACTAGCCCTCTAGGTCAACAAAAATCCTCAATCATTTGGCCAACGAAGACCAATGTTCAAGAAGAAAATGGTTCCAACCATCGTCTCCAACCGTTTCGGGTCTATATCCCTGGAACACAATAATCAATCCCTCCCATACTATAAGGAGGTGGATCAAGAGGTCACTCGAGGCATCGATTCCATAATCCAGGAGTCTTTCTTGAGGACTCCCATAAGCAATCGCCACCAGCAGAATCATACGGTAGTAAACCCACAACATGATGGGGGTGTTGGATTTGGATGTTGGTCTTAGGTCTCTCAGACTCGGGCATGCATGATGAACCACCAGGGACAACGTCTGGTCAATAGTGACCAGGTTCTCCACTCTGCCTCCTCTGGAGACATCCATCAATTTAACTTGATGAAAAATAATGAGGGGGTGCATACACCCACCCGTCCTAATTTTGTTGCTCAACATCCCCGTTTGACAGCAACCCACCAATCTTACCAGATAAACCCGTTGGAGTATTGTGAACAAGCACATACACCTTCTTACAAGTTATCAACCAGTTAGTAGAGTCGTCTGACTGTATTTAAAGAGGCACGCCAATTTAATATAGTGACAACTGGAAAATAAGAACATACACCTATTTAAAAACACAAATTATGTCAGTAGTTTAGTCTTCCAGTATTGAAGGAAGTTTGTCAACCATACTTTATGGAAAACAGCCAGAAGGCACATACACCTGCCAATGTTCATCAAGCCTACCAATAATATCATTTGGTATCACCTGGAGAAGTCATTCGGAAAGCTCCGACGACAAATTTGGTGCAGACCCAACTCTTTGTTCCCATGCGTGAGTACTGTCCATATCCATTGATAGGAAAAGGAGGACATGGGTAGGCACATACAACTACTATAGATAAAAAATGAATGTATATTCTTGTTTCGGCCGCTGAAGTCACCGAACAAATCTTATCAATGGTGAAAGGGAAAACACATATCCCTGGCCATATTTTGGAAGTATGCTAGGATAGTTTAACGACTACTTAAGTAGTATCAGGGGAACAGACATATAAATCTATCCCCACACATGGGATGACACATCGGCATGCCATCCCAGAGTAGATACATGCCTCGGTTCCACTCCAAGAGGGTCATAGGGCGTATTCCCCCATATCATATGGATATTAGGATCAGGAACATACATCCTTTCCAATTAGAGTTAATCGGTCCGTTCCAGTAACTACTCCAAGTCAGGCACATACACCTACCCATTATAACCAATTCTCCTAGAATGTGACCCCAACTAAGTATAAAATAACATCTAAAAATAATTCTCCCCAAACACCATTGGAAAATCAATAGTCAAGCTGTGATTTAGCTCCTCTTAATGCTGGAGTTCTTGAAGCCCTCAGATATTTATCTATTGAAGCTCAAGATCATACCCTCTCATTACTAAATTTTGGGAGTTGTAATTGTAATTCTGAAGTTTCTCGTCAGAAACTTCATCTTGAAGGCTTGCATCATGAAAATTCGGTCAATACAGAGTGTCTATCTCTGGATGAGAGCCACGACAACCCTCTGTGTGGCCAGAAGACCAAGGAGCTAGAAGATTTGATAGTCTAAAATTGATGATAGAAGATTTCATTCATGACATTAATCTCAACTTATAGAAAACTCTTCATCATTTGGAAACTAATGTCCTACCATATGATGAATATCACAATCATGAAAAGGTAATAGAAGGGTTGCATCACCAAATTGACATGGCATATGATTTAGTTTCCCAACATATAAGGGGTGAAAAACAATAGAGAACCCTTCAACACACATGTCTCAATGTTTTAAAAAGGCTACATAAATTAATTTCTAATTCCCATCCATTGTTTGCATCAGAGGACGGGGTGCATAGAGAGCATTGCATTTCACTACACTCCAAAATCAGAAAAGTCTGCCAAAAGTGGTTTCATGCAATTTTATTTCCCATGGATAACCACAATCAGTATATTTTTTATGTAATAAAATGTATGCTCAAGAACTAGCCTCAACAAGTTCTCATTAGAATCAGGCCTAAAGAAAAGTAGTTGTTGAGATAGTTTTACATCAAGCCACTGATAATATTGAGAATTCATCCTGTTTAGAGGATGCCAGGCGTCAGAGGATGCAAATTTCTGAAATATCACAAAGATCTTATAAAACAGATGATTTGAGTGATTTTTGGATGATGCACTTAGCTAATGTCCGAACTAAAATCCACAAAATTAGAAGATCTGTTGAACGAATATCAATTGTAGTAGTTCAAGAATCACCCCATCTTGACAGGATGGGGGCTCAATTAATTCAACCTTCAATTTCATTAAAAAAAATTCAATGATTTGAAGAAGAAGAATAGGATCAACTCCAGCCTGCAAGGATGGGGGCTATTTCACATCTACAATCCCCTCCTCAATGGAAGTCAGTTTTCTCACGATTAGGAAAGAATCAACAAAGAAAGCGTACAACTGAAATATCCAAGGATTACATTAATGTTAACATCCTCCAAATAGTTCTAGGGAATTATTCATATAGGAGAAAAGAGTCTCATGAAATACAAAAGGGAGTCTATCTAGCAGAAAAGTTGACATAATTCCATCAATACATTATGCATCAGTGAATGTTATTAACACCATTACAGAATATCCTCCAAGAAATAAGTCCAATTCAGGGGAATCGGAAAATGAAGTTCCTTTCCATAATATAGCACACACCGAGACAAATGAAGAAGGTGTTCATACATGAAATTGGAGGCTTACCCAGAATTTAGTTATGCCTTTAAATAACCAACCCCCCCCCTCTCCGAAAGGTATCTAACAAGGGAGAGGAAAAAGTCAAATTATATCTCACTTTTCCACTAGATAAGGACAGCATCTTTTACATGAAGAGATATTTTCACAGTAAGAATAGGAAATGAAGGAGTTGAAAAGACTCAATACAAAGTAACTTTGAAACAACATTTCTTCTAGACATACTCCCCAAGAAAGTCCTCAAATTACAAATCCTGTAGGAGATCCTCAACAAAGGGGATTTGTAGTAACTATAGATACATATAATGAATTCCCCCCATTGGGTACACAATCAAGAAGGGTCATATAAATCTTTATAGAACTGTTCTCGTGGGTTATTCATGGAAGATATCAGCACCATGATCAGTGGTATTACCATTCATTGCACCAGCTCAAGCTCTAGTTGTTATACCTGCATAGAACCCAGCTCATCTAGATATTCCCCAAATTCTTATGAACACAATTGAGGAATTAACAACTCTATTGGAAGCCATGGAGGACTTACGTGAACAAGTTCAGCCGGAAAGGAGAGCTTTCCCTAAATGGGTGGATGCACTTCCTCCCCCACCAAGTTTTGTGAATACCACATTCCCAATCTTTAATGTTCTGGGAGATCCGGAACAATACTTAACACATTTTTTTCTCTCGTTGTGATCCTATAATGGGAACTTATCAACAACAATAAGCAGTTAATATTATGCATCTTGTGCAGTCATTATAAGGACTGTCTTTTTTCTAGTATACAAGTTGGCAATATCGATCAATTACTGGGTGGGAAGATCTCCATCAAAAATTACTTCTTCAATTTATCTCAACACTACCATAGAGGACAATTTTTGATCTTACCAATTATAAAAAACGGATAATGAAAGAGTTTCAGATTTCATTGCTCGGTGAAAGGTATTAACATATTCCTTAAGTTTTTCACTCCCTCAAGAATAATTGATGCCAATCTATGTGGAAAATCCGTGTGATGAATTATGCACACCATTGATCCCTGTGAAATACATAGGTGTGTTTCGAGACTTTAATTCAATTTCTCAGCATAAATAATACTCTATTATAGAAACTAAGGCTATAACTCATGTAATTCCATCAGCTCTAAGGAGGATGGGAAAGGCAGAAGCTGCTATAGTCACACTCAAGCAGGCACCTATACCTACTTCTACTTCAAGATCATCATCATACTGAAGGGTTCCGCTTCATGGGCATCAACAACGATGAACACCTAGTCAAGATGATCAAAGAGATCAAAGGTGGAAAAAGTTTGAGGAATTATAGAATAAATTTTATTCTTTCATGAATGAGTAAGTTCCTGGTTTCTTCATCTTAGCCTTAGAAAACAATTTGGTCTAGTTTCCAATGCCGAAGAAGCCAAATAAATATGTAGATAAAGATTGTCTGAATTATTATACCTTTCATCAGATGTTGGGACACCCAATTTAGGAGTGATTTTTTTTCAAATACCTTCTACAAAATATGGTAGACTCTGGGCAAGTGAAGTTGAAAAGGTCATCAGCTCAAGTAGCATGTGTTATTTCTACCAATTTATAGGAAGAGGAAGAATGGAAAAGGTTTAAAAGAAAAAGTGTTCAAAAATATGATGATTGGATGATTAGGAAAATGATCAACCAGAATCATGATATTTTACAAACACTATTGAAACAACCAATTGTGTCTTCTACCACTCCTTCCAAAGAAAAACAATCATCATCAAAAGTCCATTCCTCAAATAAGGAAAGTGATAATAAAGACAAAGAGATGTTAGAAGATAGTGATATTTTGAAGGCCAAAGTTGTCCTTAACCCTGGAATATTTTATGCCATTTTTTTCAAAATCACAGGCACCGCCCCGCCAAACAGTACAACCAGAATTAACCTATC
Organism: Viscum album; assembly: GCA_963277665.1. NCBI lineage: Eukaryota > Viridiplantae > Streptophyta > Magnoliopsida > Santalales > Viscaceae > Viscum > Viscum album. The sequence goes on from OY728166.1 coordinate 1,320,184,176, forward strand.
AAGAAGAATCTTTGTCAGATGAAGAATTAATCTTTTGTTCTTTTAATGTTATCCATTTAAAGTATCCCTACGCCAATGGTGATTTTGATTGTAGTGAGCCAGAATTCCTTGTGCCTAATTAGGGAACGAGAGAAAGGGGCCAAGGTCAAGGATATAGGGGAAGACGTGGGAATTCCAGAAAACACTATTTTAATTATACACCTGGTCGAACCATATATGCGGCAGAAACTCATGGAAGATCCCTTCAACATGATCAACAGGAATAAGGAGTTTCTTCTATGAAATACAGGCTCAGTTCTGACATAATTATTTTGGAAGACTGATTAGAAGCCACACCGTCTTCTTAATTGAAAATGAATAGAATTTGTTAGTCTAATTTACCAAAGTCAGTAGTATTTCTAGCTTCTGCTCCAACACAAAGTACATCTACAACAAAACCATCATCTTCCAAAGCACCTGCAAAACTGCATCTCCATGATGAGAAACATAGAAATTTGGGCAAAAATTATGACTTCTTGAAACAATTGGCCCAAGTACCAGCCATGTTTTCAATTCTAGCTGTGTTAAACCTATCAAAAGATCTTAGAGAGGCAATCATTGAGGCTTTTTCAAGTCCTCAAGAGTTTGAAACCGAAGTTGTTGCTGCTGATATTTACCGTATAGAGAATGATCCTGTAGAATTTCACACAGTCATATATTTTATAGATGAAGATGAAAACTGTGTGGTACATGGGAATATCAGACCTTTTTATCTGTCTGGAAAGGTCAATGGCATAGATATCCGATGAGCCTTCATTGATAATGGCTCTGGGGTCAACCTCATTCCCGTTCGTACACTTTGTCGATTGGGCATGACTGAATCTAACTTATCTCCTTCGACATTAATGTTGAAAGGATACAACAAGAATGAACAAGAACCTCTGGGATAAATTACACTCAGAACTCAGATTGAAGATCTTGTGTGTAATTCAGATTTCATGGTTGTTCGTCAGGACACATCCTTCAATATACTACTTGGATGGCCTTGGTTACATCAACAGGCAGCCATACCTTCATAATACCACCAATGTCTGAAATACTGTTTTAATGATCAAATTGAAACATTTTATAGTGATAAGGCTCCGTTCAAATGATGTGAATCTCAAATCATTGAGGCAGAGTTTTATCCCACAAAAGGAACAAAGCCCATGATGAAGTAAATAATAAGATTTAATGCTCCAAATTGACTTGAAAATATTCCAGCAAATCCATTCATGGATTTGAGTAAAAATTATGTGCTACCCATCAATCAAATTAAAAGGGTAAAACCGAATCCATGCAATTATTCAGTAATTTCCATAATGTGAATTGCGGCAATTGAGCCTCACAACATGGGAGAAATTATTAATACACCAATAAATGATGGAAGCCTAAATAGAAATGTTTTCATTTCATCTTCTGAACTACAACAAGCCTCTACTTCGTAAATCAGAGTGGAGGAAGTTGTATCAATGCTAGGGGAAGACAAAGATGTTGATTCTCAACCCATCAGTCATTCTTTATTACCATTGGATGACCCTTCTTCATCATTAGGGTCAGATATGATGGCCTCTTCTTCAAAATGTTCAAATACTGACTCCTCCCCTAACTCTAGGAGTTTTTCCATGTCATCTACCATGAAAATAAAAATAGAAGAGGTAAAAAATAATGAAGAAGAATTGGAAGGTCTCAGGGATTATCCTATACAATTTGAAGATGGTCTCTTTACCACCGTGGATGAACTCAGAGAAAGAAATCTATGTACAGAAGAAGAACCACACCCCACTTTAATTAGTACGGCCATGACATCTAAAGAGAAAGTGGTTTATACGTCCTTTCTAAAGAAACATCAAGATATAATTTCTTGTAATTATACAGAAATTCCAGGTCTTAATCCTAATGTATCCACCCATCATTTGGGTTTTCGAGACTAACATCGTGGATTTAAGCAAGAAACAAGGTGAACACACCCAAATCATGCATCTAAAATTGAAGATGATGTTGATAAGAATATAATGGATAAATTCATCAGGGAAGTTTAGTATCCCAAATGGCTGGACAATATTGTCCTAGTGAAAAAGAATAATGGACAAATTAGAGTCTGCATTGATTTCAGATATCTTAACCTGCATTGTCCTAGAGACGATTTTCCAGTCCCGATTACAAAACTTCTAATTGATGCTACAACTGGATATGAAGCTCTTTACTTCTTGGATGGATACTATGGGTATAATTAAATCTTAATCTCCCCAGAGGATGAAGAATCTACAGCCTTTAGATCCCCTCATGGTGTGTTTTGTAATCGGGTAATGCCCTTTGGATTAAAGAATGCAGGTGCAACATACCAACGCGCCATGCACCATAACTTCAAACCCTTATTAGGGAAATTTTTTGAATGTTATGTGGATGATTTGGTAGTAAAATCAAGACAACGTTCCAATCATTTGGATGATTTGGAATCCATACTCAATAAACTTCGACAATACAATTTGAAGACGAACCCATTGAAAGGTGCTTTCGAGGAAACCTCAAAAAAAAATCTTTAGCTTCATTATACGCTATCATGGTATCGAAGTTGATCCTGAGAAAAAAATCAATCCTCGGTATGTCACCTCCTTTAAATTTAAAATAGTTAAGAGGACTCTAAGGACACAAGGCCTATATTCAGTGCTTTATCTCCAATTTGGTAGGAAAGTGTTTACCCTTCACCATATTAATTAAGAAGAGAGTCACTTACCAATGGACTAAAGATTTACAAGAAGCATTTAATACCCTCAAGAAATATCTCTTAAGTCCACCAGTATTGATGTCAGCTATTGAAGGAAGACAACTTATTCTCTATGTGGTAGCCTTAGAGCGATCACTAGGTGCCTTCCTCACCCAAAAGAATGATGTTGGGAATGAAAACAACCTTTACTATCTCAGTCGATCTATGTTTGATGCGTAAAATCAGTATTCATGTATTGAGAAGTGGTTACTAGAATTAATCTTTGCAGATCAGAAATTAAGGCAATACCTGAATCATCATGAAATCCAATTGGTGTCTCGTAATAACCTGCTCAAATTTATCCCCAGTTTTCCTATTATTACAGGGCGTCTGGCATGGTGGTTGGTTATTTTGGAACACTTTGACATCTAGTTTTTGTATCAAAAGGAAATAAAAGGCCAATCCCTAACTGATTTTCTTTCTGATCATCCATCTACAGAAGATACATCATTTAATACTGAACTTCCTGATGAAGAGGTCTTCTCTATTCATGATAATTCCCAAACATGGGAAATGTATTTTGATGGTGCTTCCAGAAGTCAAACAGGTAAGAGAATGGAAAACCCTAAACTCAACATGGTTGGATAAGGAATTGTTCTTATTTCCCCCCAAAAGGCAGTATTTCCCTATTATTTCCTATTATAGGAAGGTGGTTCCAAAAATGAAGCAGAGTATCAAGAAATCATCATAGGTTTGGAATTGACCCTTCATGTGAAAATTGATCATTTAAGGGTAAAAGGTGATTCAGAATTGGTAATCAAACAAATCAATGGGGAATACTACATCAGAAAAGAAGATTTAATCCCTTTTTGTGATTACATCAAAGAGTTAATGGAAGAATTTTCCTCAGAGATGACATTGTCCTATGTACCATGATCACAAAATGCCCAAGAAGATGCACTAGCTAATGCAGCTACAGCCTTGGAAGATCCAAATTGGGATGAGACAGTTATCAGCATAACCCATCTCCATGTGGTTTTACCTTTTTTCAAACCAGAGGGGTGGAAATTAGTGAAATTAGACCTATTTCTAAACTGTATGGTCATACCAAGGGATGGAGAACATCCATCATGGAATATCTTCAAAATGGGACAATTCCACCAAATAGGGCTGAGAAGGAGCATATCCGGTGATGAGCATCCAATTTTACTATTTATGATATTCCAAACCACCAAAATATTCTTAACAAGTGAGGCTTTGATGGAATTCTCTTCAGATGTATTGATGGAGAAGAGACCAAAGTTTTCATGAAAGAAGTACATTTAGGAGCTTGTGGTGCCCATCAATCTAGGCATACACTCTTCGATCAAATCCGAAGGCTTGGATACTTTTGTACTTCAATGACACTAGATTATACAGATTTCACTTAAAAATGTCAACCTTGTCAAGTGCATTCAAACTTCATTCATCAACCCCCAGAGTTTCTACATACAACTAAATACTCTTGGCCATTTTCCACATGGGGAATGGATGTAATAGGGCCTTATCCTCCAGTTACAGCTAAGCAGTTCAAGTATATTCTCACTACTACTGAGTTCTTCTCTAAATGGGCTGAGGCAATACCTCTTAAGGAAATCAGAGCCAAAATCATTGTTAGTTTTTTCAAAACTAATATCATCACTATATTTGGTGTCCCTCATACTATTTTGACGGACAATGGAACCAATTTGTGTTATGTTGAAGTAAAAAAGTTATATTAGTAAAATAATATCAAGTCCAACCACTCATCTCGCTATTATGCATTAGGAAATGGACAGATAGAGGCATTCAAAAAGTCTCTATCAATTATACTCTAGAAGATGGTGGATAAAGATAATAAATCATGGCTTGATAAACTTTTGAGTTCTTTGTGGGATTATCAGAAAACTACCCATACTGCTACCCAGGAAACTATTTATTCAGTTGTATATGGAAATTTAGTAGTTTTTTCAATTGAAATACAATAGCTTTCACTTAGAGTTGCAACATGTGATCAACTGTCTGTAGATAAGAGGTATCATAAATGGTTCAATGAGTTGGAAAGATTAGATGAGAAAAGACTGCATACTTTGTATCATTTAAAAGTCTATCAGAACAGAATAGTGTAATCTTTTAATAAGAAAGTTCACCTTTGTTCATTCCTTTAAGGAGAATTGGTATTGGTTCTTAAGACTCCAATGATACCAGGAAAGAATCCCCAAAACATGAACCAAAATGAGAAGGATCTTATTCCATACATAATGTCTATTCAAATGGAGCCAATGCTTTAATCCCAATAGAGGGAGAGCCCATTACAACTCCAAAAAATGTGATATTATTGAATAAATACTTTTTGTAATCATACGCCCCATGTCCTTGGATAAAGAATTAAAATTGTACAACCCCCATGTCCTTAATACAAGACTTAAAATTACAGAGCCCCATGTCCATGCTACAAGACTTAAAACTGCACAGACCCCATGTTCTTGCTGCAAGACTTAAAACTGCACATCCCCCATGTCCTTTCTGGAATACTTAAAACTACATAGCCCCCATGTCCTAGTTTCAAGGCATTAAACTACATAACAATCATAAGCATCCATTTTGTATGACGTTCAAGTTCGTAGCATATTCATCCTTGTCGCATGCCATTAAACTGCATGACATAATTTGTACAACTAATGTTTTTTCTATAAGGCGTTAGAAGTTTCCATAAGAAAACATGATTGATGTCATCACTACTCCTTAGTAGTACATGAGTCCCTCTCTTTCATATATTGTAGTTAGATCATCATAGAGACCATGTTTCAAGAACTACATATGGCTTGATTCTCATTTTCAATGAGATACGTAGAGACGCCTAAATCTATGATTTTGGTCCCAATAAAAGTCATAAAATATTATTATTTTCTTTTCTCCTACTTTATATGAATAAGATATATACAAAGTGTTTCTTTAAGATATATTATTTGGTCCTTATACCATTTTATGTCTTAAAGATTTACCGTTCTCTCAGAATGTGTTAAAATCCCCATTCTTCATGTCACACATAGCATGAGGGATGATTGTTTAAAGAACTACATATGGTTTGATTCTCATTTTCAATGAGATATGTAAAGACACCAAGATATCCAATCTTGGGCCCAACCATGATTAAAAAAACCCCTTTATTTATTGTATAAGAATCAAATCTGCATAGGAAATGTTTTACGAAATATGTATGACTTGATCCTTTCCACAGCAAGACATATAGCGACACTTGGGTGTTATCCATTAACCTCATTACAATATGTCTTTTCCTTTCACATCGATTCATCTTCATCCTTACCCCATGATGTTAAAATGCATGGAAATCGAACACCCCATTCTTCATCTTTGTCACCTTTGTATTATAAAATAGACCCTAACTACTTCATATTTCTCGCACCGAGCATAGCTCATGTGAGCTTAAGAATTGTGTAAAAGGTTTCTTTACATAATTAAGGAATTTCAATTCCTTATGGGGGTGAATATGTCCTCACTGCATGACTTAAAACTGCACAATATAATGTCCTTGTTGCATGACTTTAAACTGCATATCATAATTTTCATTCAGAGGAAACAAAGAAAGTCTCCATTTTATATATGAGTCAGATCTATGTAAAGGACATCAAACTCATGTTCAAATATTGGTTCAAATATTTCTCATATGCATTGGGCATAACCCCCTTCTATATTTCACACTCTTAATCTTGAATATTTCCAGATCCTTATAGTCTTTATTATGGTTATTTGGTGACATAGTTTATAATACACGAGAGATAATTTTCTTGAATATGCAGTATGTTCCCTCAGGAGGCCTTCCATAAGTTGCCTACATAGTAGGCCTATCAGTCAAAAGATGCCACTATTTGGCTATGCAGCATATGCCCTATTTGAATCTGCATAATACAACCGCCATAACGGGTTTTCCAAAATATGGCATCTTCATTCTGGGTTATAGTATATTTGTCCCCTTTAATATGGGATGACAATATATAAGAATATTTATTTTCAAACAATCAATTAAGTATACTTGTCCCATTATCTTTCTCACAATATGAAAGTCTTCAAGACCATGGTTTATGCATTTCCCTCACCATGTGTTCAATGCACTATGAAATAACCTTGAAATCAATTGGCCACATGTTATATAATGTTTCCATTTACGGTTATAATTATATGACCTAAAACTATAGACACCATACCACTTAAGTTTGGGTTATACCTTCATAAAATTCTTATTCCTCCAATTATTTGGACACTTTGGGTTGGAAATACCCCTTCCATATGCAGGAGGTACCTTTCTCCATAAATCAAACTCTATGCTTCAAGAAATCTGAATCTCCATAAACTTTCTTTGGCTTTTTGCAAAAGAACGTTAAACTTCTAAGAGCTCTTTTGTTTCACTATGCAGTATGTGCCCATAGGTGGCCTTGCATAAGTTTCCTACATAACAGGCATGTCAGTCAAAATATGCCACTATGTGGCTATGTATCATATTCCCCAGTAGGCCCTACATAATACAGCCCCCATAACGGGTTTGTCAAATAATGGTAACTTCGTTCTGGGAAAAGCCTTCCTCTAATGTTTTTAGCCCTTTTCCCATATCATTCCTCGGTTTCAGAAATTCCCAAATCACACTTTACAATTTTCCCTCTCATACCTGAGTAAGATAGTATATTTCCAAACAAATTATCAAAAAATTGGGAGAGTTTTGTAATTTTGGTCAGAGCTAAAGACCTTAAAATAAAGCCACCCAATCTCCTCACAGTATGAAATAAAACATCACAATACAATGTCTTCACTAAATGACTTAAACATATACAGTATAACATCCTCACTGCGTGACTTAAAACTGCACAGTACAATTTCCTCACTACATGACATAAAAATTCATAGTACAATGTCCTCACTGCATGACTTAAAACTGCACAGTACACTGTTTTCACAGCATGACTTAAAATTACACAGTATGATATCAAAAATTCCCTTTTATGATAAATTTTAACCATTAAACATACTCCAAATTTCTATAGAAATGCTTTTACTATTCATTATTTATGTTGGTCTAAAATAGAACCTTTTTATTATTAAAATTTCTTTCATTGGAAAAACCACCCACTATGGTCTTGAGTTACTCAAATCTTATTTTCCCTTATCTATCAATAGTAAAGTGTTAAACTTCAAAGAGAACCTTTGTATGACTATGCAGCATGTTCCCTTAGGAGGCCTTGAATTAGTTGCCAATATAATAGGCCTGTTAGCCAAATGATGACACTCTTTGGCTATGCAGCATATGCCCTAGTTTTCCATGAATAACATAACACCCATAACTGGTTTGTCAAATATGGTAACATGATTCTTGGAAGAGAATCCCCTTATGTTGGTACAGGTTTTGAATTAGGTGGCCATAAAAATAATGGCTCAAGATTCTCCTTAGAAAATTTTAAAGAATATTAATGTAATTCTTAGTCACATTGTCTGGTTTAAGAACTAATTTCAAAATTTACGGTCAAAGCTATTCGACCCTAAATATTAGCCCTTTATAGTCCAAAATGCATGACTCTAAAATTCCAGACAGCAAGAGACGTCGTACTCACTAGATTAGAAACTCTCATACAAAGATCTGGACAAAAGTTGAGTCCCATCTCACTAAACGTATATTTTTTAATGGTTTAGTTAATAATGTAGGGTTGTTCATTTGACCCTATCAATATTCAAACTATGTTAACTAGGCCCCATGTATTAGGAAAAAAATGAGCATCCTTTCAAACTTGATATAACTCCAAATCTAACCAAATGATGTTGGAATGCGTCAAAGTGCCCTAATTTTACCTTAGAGCAAGATTATTATCATTCCGAACAAATCAAATTCTAAGGGGGGGAATCTGTAGACACCATGAAATGTGTTCAATGCACTTTTCTATAGAGTGAAGATATGATTCTCACATAGAAAACAAATTTCAAATATGAGTAAATATGTTTTAACCATGAAGAATGAAGATACAGGCTGGATTTCTATGTGCCAAAATAATACCCCATACTCGATGAATAAGTGGAATGATTCCCCCTTCTAGGAGTATGTAGTGGATATCCAGGATCGATGATGAAATTGTGTCAACACATTAAATATAATTTCCAAGTTTTTTCTGTGAATATATGGTGTATTTACGATCTCATGAAGTGTAGATCTCTTCAAGACCTTCGATTTGACTAGTCGAGGAACCCAAAAAGAAAAACGGATCAAAAGTTATGCCACTCAGAAGACAGATAAATTTTAATAAGGGAACTATGCATAGGACCAACACAGAGGATCTATGTGGAGGGCCTACACAATGAATGAATTTTTACACCCCTTCATAGAGGACCTACACGGAGGATCTACGCGGAGAAACTACATGGAAAATGAATTTTTACACCCCTACGCAGAAGACCTACGCGGAGGACCTACGCGGAGGACCTATGTGGAAAACTTCCCTTCAACCAAGTCCCCTCTATGCCTATAAATAGGACACTTCGGCTCCCCATTTCAAAGACAGAAAAATTTGGAAGACATCCCAAAGATCTCATTGCGTATCTATTTCTCCAAGATCCCCCAATTGTTCTCAGGTAGCTCTCTAAAACATGAGAGAAGGGAGAATTAAATGGGAAACATGGTTCAAAGTCCCATCAGGGTCTAGAACATATGGAGCTGCACAGAGCACATGTGCGAAGTACCCTTGAGAAGCTCCTGTATGATGCACTTGCATGTCGTGGCTGCACAGGGCCCCTACACACCTCACCTTGGTGGAGCACCTGCGCGGCGCACCTTGGAGGAGCACCTATGCGCCGCACCTATACGACCCCACTGGTCCATACCATGGGGGTTGCGCCCCAACACCCCTTCTTGGGCTCAGTGTTGGGCTATGGTCCCGGCCCTCTAGGCCGGCCCCCTCCCTTCTGTCACTGAACCCCATGAAAAATGGAGAGTTGCCCCGCAAACATTTTAGATCCGATCAACGAAATTTTCCATTGTGCCCTTTATGTGGCCCAACATCCAACCTTGGGATACCATGATATGAGATACTTCATCTCACTCAATGAAGTTCCTTGAGCTGACTTACTCCTCTTGGTTCCTTTCACATGTCAAAAGTTTAGACCCTCCTTATGGATTCCTCAACTACATTGAGTCGATAAACACCTCAAGAAACTCCTCAAACCATATCACCTGACTTCTTTTCCATGTTAAACCTCAAATGGGAATCCTCCTTAGGAGTAATCCCCAACCAATCTCAAATGGGAATCCTCGTTAAAAGTAATCCCAACCAATATCAAATGGGCATCCTCTTTAGGAGTAAGCCCCAACCAATATCAAATGGGAATCCTCCATAGGAGTAGGTGCCAACCAAACCTCAAATGGGTATCCTCTTTAGGATTAATCCCCAACCAATTCCCAAAATGGAATCCATTCTGGTATAAGCCCCCCAACTTCATCCCTAGCTCCTTACATTGGACCCTTATACAATGTAAATAGAACAGAGGGAAGGTTCGTCGCCTTGCCCTCTTCCATGGTTGATGTGACCTCTTCCATTAGCGGAGGAGAAAAATTGTGAAGTGTCATTGTTTAATATTTCACATCTTCTTGTTTCTCACATCGATCATGACTCACGTGGGATTAGAGATACGTGATGTTTACAACATGTGCAGAAACACTCATTGTAAAGTACTACGAGAACATTGATTCCTATTCAAACCAGGATACGTAGGAAGGTATTTCAGGGCCCGACCTCCCTAGATATCCTCCTCAAAAATCCAACCCTAATTCCCCCAATTTGGGAATCCTCCTTAGGAAGTAATCCCAAAATTCTATCCTCAAATCATCAAGGCATACTTTTCAGGAAGTAAGCCCAAACTCATCTCTCTCAGAGGAATATAATCTCCTGTGAGATTTATCAAACTACGTGGAATTTGATTCCCATTAATATGGGATATGTAGTAAGCCACCTTGAGGTTCAAACCCAACACCTGAAATCAACCCTGTTCTCCTTGGGCCATATTCCCAATAGGGTCAGATCATACTTGGAAACCTATATCCTTTCCAAATTTTCTTGTGCTGCTTCAGCATAAGTCCCACGCTATGTTTTTACTAATCATCTTTCTCTTAGAGGTCCTTATCACATTAACTTAAAAGGTATGATGTGTCCTATTAAGAGACACTAATCTATGAGGGTTCTGATTCCTTTCATAAGGATACGTAGGTAGCCCATTTTACAGGCTCGATCCCAAGGTCAAAACAAACCTTCATCTCCTTGGATGACAATAAATTCCAGAGTGCCCCACTGAGTGGCTTAAAATCTAGTATCGTCTCAACGATGATTAAAAGAATCTATAATTGGTATATTAGAGGATACCATTAATGAAAAACCCCAAATACATATAGAAGTTTCCATTGATGAAGAACCATGAATGCATACTGATGATTCTAAATTTTACACATGTTAATAATTGATTGTAAATTCCAAGGGATACTTATGATATACTTGGTGAATTAATAATGATTCATGAAAATATATTAAATTTTCAAAGAGAGTCCCATAGTAGACAATAATTCCCCTAAAAGGCGGTGATGAGTCTAACCTCCCATCCTATCAACCATTGCACGTTCTTAAGTATCCTAAAGATAAAAATTAACGAACTCCTGCCTTTGGAAAGCAGGTACCCTTTGGATAAGGAACTGATGGGAGTTTCTAGTTCCATAAATAAGTCCAATGGAAACTGCCTAGAAATAGTGATTCTTAAAACTAGAACACATGTTTCAAAGAACTACGAAACACTATCCTATGACCATACCTCTGGATCATCACCCTAGCTAATGTGATCACACATCACTTCAACTTATGAGTCACTCCACTGAGACTCCTCTACCTACCATACCAAGGAAGACTACACTGTCATCTAAAACAAACTGCCTCTACTGTTCTCCACTCTCAATCCCAGATTTGAAGAATCAAACTTCTCCATTGCCTTCCAAGAATTTGTAGACTCCCAAACTACATACTTATGTGACTTCATGATAAAGTCGTAAGCCACTATATACCTCTTTCCAATGGTGTAGGAGATCTTGAAGTCATATTAATGAATAAAATCCATCCACCTCCACTACCGCATATTCGAGTCTCACTAGGAGAAGACATAGCTCAAGATCTTGTGATCTGTGAAGACCATGAAGCATTCACTGATGAGGTAATTCCACCAAAACATCAGCATGAAAATTACCGTTACAAGATCCATGTCATGGGTAGAGTAGTTATGTTCGCGACACTACTACAAATACACCCTTTATCAGCGCTAAAAAGGGCCTTTAACAGCGCTAGGAAAAACGTTGTTAAAGCCAGTGAAGATAAAGGGGGGTCCCCTTTATCAGCGCTCGAAAAAAGTGCTGATAAAGACCCCTTTTATCAGCGATAAAAAAAGCGCTGATAAAAGGGGTCGTTTATCAACGCTAAAAAAGCGCTGAAAAAAGTACCCCTTTATCAGCTCTTTTTTAGCGCTGATAAATGGGTCCTATATCAGCGCTTCCTTTATCAGTGCTTTCGTTTTATCGCTGCTAAAGGACCCGTTTATCAGCGCTTTTAAAAAAGCGCTGATAAAAGTTAAAAAAATTTAAAAAAATTTAAAAAATTAAAAAACAATTAAAAAAATTACAAAAAATTAAAAAAATCATGCCAATCGTTTATAGCGCCTGAGCCCCCCTTTTAACAGCACTTTCCATCTCCTCAAGTGTCTGTACGCACCCCCTCCACCATTTATCTGCGCTAGCCCCCAACATCCACCCCCATGCGTGCGCCTCTACCTCCAGCAGGTTTTGAACTCGAGACCTCCCCCCTGTGCACCTAATCCCTTACCACTACTCTATTTTGATTTGTTTTCTATTTCATGATATCTCTCTATATATATAGTTATATTTATTTGTATAGTAATATATATTTATATTAATATATATATAGTTATATTAATATATATAGTTATATTAATATATATCTCTATTTATATATATATAGTTATATTTATTCATATAGTAATATATATTTATATTAATATATCTATATATAGTTATATTAATACATATCTCTATTTATATATATATTTAGTCATATTTATTCGTATAGTAATATATATTTATATTAATATACATATATATATATATATATAATTATATGAATATATATATTTATAGTGATATTAATATATATATTTATAGTGATATTAATATATATATATATATATAGTAGTATTAATATATATGTAGTTATATTAATATATATATAGCTAGATTAATATATATATATATATAGTTATATTAATATATAGTATTTATATAAATATTCATATATTGGTATTTTAAATAAAATGGATATTAGTTATTAGTTAGATAGAGCTAATATATTTTATATGTAAATATGTTTAATTATTTATTTTACAATTTTAATTTTTAGGTGTGAATATATAAAAAATATGTACATATAGTTATATATTTGATTATAAATAGTATTGCATTATAAAAAATGATAAAATTTCAAAGAGATAATATCAATATGAATGTAATACCTTGGAATAAATTCACTCCCCACCAAAAAAGACAATAATACCCCCTCAAAGGAGGCTGAAAACCCACAAAATGTTAAAAAATCTTGGTACCCCGACTAAAAACTCAGTTTTGGAGGCCTTCTAGGCCTCTTTTTGGCCTAAAAAAATTCTTGACCGGGGTCTGTAGAGACCCGAAGCTTGACGTACATGAATATTACATTACTTTTTCAGAATACTTAATACATAAGAAAAACAAACACACAATGACCGTAATAGTTTAGTGTCTTTGGAAACTCGGAATAAAATCTTCTAATCGTGGTGAAAGATCTTCAACATCTCCCAAAAAAGATCTTCCCTTTTTTTTCTTACCTAAAAACTTTCTTTATATCCTGGGGAAAAGAAAACATAAAAGGGTGAGCTCAAATGCTCAGTAAGGGTAAACAAAAGAAATATCAATCACATCATATTCATAAGAACATAACATTTTGGAAATCTTAACCTGCAAAACAGATCATAATATCATAACATGGGATAAATCATTGTACTGAAATGTAATCCCAATAATCATAACATAAAACATGAAACTTTTTTCCATACACACATAATCATAGAGAATCATTTCTTATTAGTCAAGACTCACTGGCAAGACTATCTTAGTGGACAAAGTCCATTTCTGAATCGAGTTCACTCCTCGTTTCAGTCCTATTTCACTGAACCGGTATAACCTACCGTTCCAGCCATGTCTATCTCATGAGATATAAAATCTTTACCCAATGCATTGGAGGGAGATATAGGTCCCACCCATCTCATAATGAAACCATTCTTATGTGTTCCACAAAATCAGAAAACCATACATTATAGCATAACCCATGTAATAAAAATGGGAATCTTAAACATCGTGACATCATAAAACAATTCATATAAGATAAATGAATTCATAAAAATATAATTCCATCACATAATAATCAAATAAATGTAATAATAGGGATAAAAACAGAACCCTTTATTATCTTTGATGGAAAATAATTTTGATATAACACTTGAACTCCATTCTTGAGGAAAATATCCTTTTGGCTTCAAAAACACTTTTCCTTTCTTAACATGTCGTAAAATTATAAACTAAAATAAGTTGATTAAAAATAAACTTGAAAAATTGTAAAGGAATATTCTTGGAAATAATGTTTTAAAAATCCATTCATGCCGTATAAGTTAAAAAAACATTCTTCGTACTTTTTTCAGAAAAGTCAAAAAGTACCTTGTACGAAAAACGAAAAAAGATTCCTTTCATCTCTTTTAATAAAAACTCACCGAAGGGTAAAATTGGATTTAAAAATTGTAGGTGGATGGAAATAATATTACATATTGAGGAAACATGGATTTGGATGATAAAATACACCCCATTAAATTCCAAAGTATAAACAATCTCGGATAAAAATGAGATTGTGATATTTCCCTTACCTTAGGTCTGATATGCTTTGTACGTATCCGAACCTCCTGTATAATGATTTAAATAATGTCATTGACTTATTCTAGAATCATAATAATTGTTATGATATCATATATGGTTCACTTATGACTTTATTTTACCCGTTCTTTTGTAAATTCCTTGTTAAAGATCGTTTTGGGTAAAATCGTTTCATTTGTCGTCCGTGTTTTGACTTGTAATTATTAATATGATTACTTAGATCATGATTACATAATTCCAGAATATAAAACATGATTTATATATAATATATATTCATAATATACATATGTATAATATATCTATAAATGGAAAGAAATACACCGTTCATGGAGACGGTAGGCCGTACGTACGCATGAACGCTGTTTTCGTTTCCTTATTGAGTTGAATGAAATTAAGTAGATGACATACATATATATACACATAAATCCAGTATCATTATTATGTCATATATTTCATGATTACTTATTATATATACTTTATAATCATTCATGAATGGTTAATGTGGAGAATGAATCTCATCGTGTCGTGGAGACGGTATTCCGTACGTACGCACGAGCGATGATATCGTTCCCATAATCTTGGAATTGTATTGGAGTGTATGTATACTATTTCAGAATCAATATCACTTTAAAATAATCATATATAGTTACTATGTATACCATTATACCCATCCAAGTAAGGGGGTGGTGGAAAATAGATTACACCACGGCGTGGAGACGGTATTCTGTACGTACGCACGCGCGGTAATTTCTTTTTCCATAGGATGTATAGATGGTGAAATAGGGTTGTTTCATAATTATGATAACATATCAGTATATGAGTGATACTGATGTTATTACTTCATAATGAAACAACTAAAGAAGAAGAGTTGTAAGATGAAATAAAGTTGAAAGAATCGGTAACGGACATTACCTCTTCTTTGAAGTGCTTCTTTGAGACCTACTTTTAGGTTACAAAAATAGGTATTTGAAGAAGACCAGAACCTTTAGTATGTTTCTAGGGAAGTGTAGAGGAGAAATTGGCAGGGTTTGGCCGAGCTTGAAGGCTCAAAGTTGTGTGAGGAAGAGAGGGAGGAGGTGCCCTTTTATAAGGGAGGAGAGGGGCACCTTAGGAAAATCTCAAAATATTATTTTATATTAAGGTCAAATTCGGTTTATAATGGTTAAAAAGGGTCTTATTTCGAAGATAAAGTGGGTATGGGTCGGAATCCTCTCATACAATAGGATTTAGACAAGTTTAGGTTATTATTTTAACCTTATCATTTAGATTTAACATTAAGTAAAATAATTTTATTTTTACCGTGTCTTCTTGTGTTCTTATACTATAAGGTTAATAAACTTACTATAAGAAGCCAAACGAACCCCAAGTTGTTTATTATTAATATATATAACCGTATCTAAGTCATTTGGATGAACCTTATATTTTTAGGAATAAAATAACAATTAACAATATAATATTTGTTTTAAAAACTATTTTATGTCGATTTTGACACTATTTAGTAATTGAGTTTTGTGAAAATCATAACAGAATGATTAGTTTGAACAAAGTTAATTAAATTAATAATAACATGTCATATTAACATATAAAATTAGTGGAATTCATAAAAAGTCTCAAATTACATTTATTTGGGTATTTATAACATCAATTATGTCAATATTTCATTAATAAGATAATTAATGTATCATCTTTGTGTCATAAATAATTTAAATTATATAATGTCTAAAAATTACAAATAAAATACCATTATGTAGGAAATATTTTTATATTTCTAATGAAAATGTATGGTCTAATTTATCTTATATATAACCTTATATTAAAAATTATTTACTTATTAAACATTGATTTTAACTATTTTAACACTTCTTTAAATAAATTAATAATAAATGTCCTAATCTAATCCAAGTGGGCCTAAATGGTCATATGTTATTCCTAAGATTGTTTTTGGTCGAATTAAACTTATCCAATAGAATTAAGACATGTGTTAGGGTAATAATAATATAATTTTTACCCTTAATTACCCTATTTACTTTTAACCGTGGTAAAAAAAAGTAAAAAGTTACTATTCACCAAAAATTATTTTCATCTCATTGAACCACATTTTAGTCCTTGATATTAACCGTGTCCCTCGAATTTTTGAAATTCCACTCACAGAAGCGGTAAAATTTAGTTTTATGAAAAATTCAGTTTTTTAACTACCACTTAGTGGTTTCACTATTCATCAAAAATTGAAAGTTTTCAGAAAAATACCGAAATTTCAACCTAGGATAATTTTGATATTTTGAATCAATAAAATGAAGTCCATTTTGAAAAATAAAATTTATAAAATTTCAAAAAGTGGTTATTACTATTTATAACGGCTAGTTTTAATAATATTTTATTAGCATATCATTGTTTAGTGAAACTCGGTATTCCGTACGACACAAGCTATCGAGGAAGGTCGTGATTTCATGTAAAGAAAGCCAAGCAAGTGTTGTGTGTTAGAAAAAGATTCCTTTGATTATTTATATAACATAAAAGTCTCTGGTGTTACATTCTACCCCCCTTAAAATGAATTTTGCCCTCGAAATTCGTCGGGGTTATAAATGGTTTACTACTCGAAAGTTTATTTAATAGAAACCCATATCGTAAAAAGGAATACCAAAAAAATCTTTAAAAACAAAAGTATGAAACGTAACGGTTACCCAAATAAACTAATCACTGGGTTTCCACATAGGTGAAAATATGGATATGGAAGAGAAATCTAACCATCATGTTCTGATGGAGAGTGGTAGAGAACATGGCTATGGAAAAGCCAGCAATCACAAAGCCATAAATTTGTGAGGATCTAAGGTACCATCTGATTAATCAGGCATAAGAGCACTAGGACAACATTTTTGGTTTTCAAGATCATTTCCCTAAAGTTTAAGAATTTGAATTAGAATAAATACTTACTTTATTTTGGTACAATCTCACTATTGTCCGTGCCTTGAACAATTTCCACTTCATCTCTTAAAGAAATGAAGTTGAATTTGTTATTCGTGAAGTGTTAGTAGATCATGTGATAGAATGACTAGTAATTCCATCTGTCTCAAACAAAAGGTTAGCAAAAGTTATTAAATATACATAAGTCGATCTATAGTGAGATTAATCATATATGGTTCCTAAAATGGACTTATACTTATTATATCATAATAAAACTAGTTTCTACTAAAAAGGGACTTCTTGTAGGCCAGTGGTAGGCGATAAAGGCCAGTCGCACTTCGGTTGTGGGTTCGATTCCCACAGCCTTGTCCGACGCGATGGGTTGTCGCCCGTCCTGCTGGTTGTCCTTTTTCTAAAACTACATTACTATAACATCCCATCAATAATATCGAAAAAAACTTTTATCCTTAATTTATACTAACTTATTTCCAACATAGTCCATTCCAATCTTTAGGGTTATCCATAACACTGCTGTCCAATCTCATATTATAGTGAAAATGATTGCTGAAGAGTTCATATAACAAGCATGTTAATACCATCGTTGATACCCTTATATCATGAGATATGTCTTGTTTGTCACATTCCAATCATTCTAAGGCCTTAATCATGTATTCTCTTGAAAAATGAATACCCATTAAACCTTAGTGAAAACATTAATGCAGTTAAAAGTTAACACTTTCCATATACCAAAATCCTCAAAATTCTATATACTCAAACCATGATATCACTTAGTCCTTATATCAATCATGAGCTCATGAATACTATCAAATATGTCATTTTCTCGTTTTCCCTTCATTATGCGCATATCCGCTTTTTTCTAAAAATATCTCAATCACTTTCCATGGTTACCGGTATAAAATTATTGAAGACCACAGTAGTCCAATACATATATATTCCAATACTCAACATTATTTTGGAATCCCATTACATAAACACTTAATCATTCCACCACATCGTTGTCATATTCAACATCACCAATGGTGATCGCATGTGAATTCCCTTCGTCCTTTGCCTTAAGTGGTTTCTCATGTCGATCATCACTAACCCTTGGATTAGGGCATTTATTGGCATAATGTCCCATCTCCTTGCACTTGAAACATTGAAGTGTAGTAGGTTCATTCTGTGTATCCCTTCCTTTGTTTCCATCATTAGACATCTTCTTCCCATAATTGCGGCATTCAAACACCCGATGACCTTCCTTTCCACATTTGAAACATTTACTTTTCCCTTTAAGACAATATCCACCATGATTCTTTCCACACTTTGAGCATAAGGAAACATTCATCTTCTTTTCACCATTATTCTGAGATTTCTCCTTGAACTCCATCTTTCGTTTCTTGTCAAAACCATGAGATGAATATGTAACACCAACTTCCATTTCTACCTTAATAGTACAGCGCACAATTTCATCATAGCTACTGAAGTCTCTTATAGCTAATACCCTTCAAAGATTTGGTTTTAAGCCACTGAATAATCGATCAACTTTACTTTCAGGTTGGATGATAAATCCATATGCATATTGTGCAAGCCTTGTAAAATTCGCTTCATATACACCAACATTTTCATCATCCTTTTACTTTAGTTCAAGAAACTCCTTCTCCATATTTGTTCGAAGAATACGAGGTAAGTACTTATTGAAAAATATGTTATTGAACTCATCCCATTCCATGGACTCAATTTCATCTCTTGGCCTCGTATTCTTAATAAGATTCCACCATTGATCAGCTTCACCTTCCAAACGATATACTGCTAAGAAGACTTTATCATGTTCAGAACATTGAAGAACTGAAAATATCTTTTCAGTGGTACTGATCCATTGTTCAGCAACAAGTGGATCGGAAGACCCACTGAAAGAAGGTGGATTTTGCCTCATGAAGGACTCAATAGAATATTGTTCTCTTCTCTGCTCATTTGGAAGTCCAGAATGATTCATAGCTTGTGTAAGTATAGCAATAAGATTTTTCACTCCATCTCCCATAACATTTGTTTGTTCAGGAGGACAATCATTGCATTGTCCATTGCATTGATCAACACGGTTCCTTCGGGTTCTAGTCATCGTCTAAAACCCAAAAAGAATAGTGTGAGAGGCAAAAATCATGCTAGGGAAAACAACATAATAAAGGGGGAGTACCTTAAATATCTAACATCTTAGGTTTAATTATATGATCGTTAGCGTAATTCTAGGACTATAACCTATACGTATACTTAACCTTAGGGACATCCCTAGACATACCTTAGAAGTATCTATAGGGATCTCACTAAAGTTCTCGCATCCTAGTTTCCAAAGGTTGACTAAACCTTTCCTCTGATACCAACTATAGAGACCCGAAGCTTGACGTACATGAATATTACATTACTTTTGTGGAATACTTAATACATAAGAAAAACAAACACACAAGGACCGTAATAGTTTAGTGTCTTTGGAAACTCGGAATAAAATCTTCTAATCGTGGTGAAAGATCTTCAACATCTCCCAATAAAGATCTTACCTTTTTTTTCTTACCTCAAACCTTTATTTATATCCTGGGGAAAAGAAAACATAAAAGGGTGAGCTCAAATGCTCAGTAAGGGCAAACAAAAGAAATATCAATCACATCATATTCATAAGAACATAACATTTTGGAAATCTTAACCTGCAAAACAGATCATAATATCATAACATGGGATAAATCATAGTAGTGACATGTAATCCCAATAATCATAACATAAAACATGAAACTTTGTGGCATACACACATAATCATAGAGAATCATTTCATATTAGTCAAGACCCATTGCCAAGACTATCTTAGTGGAAAAAGTCTATTTCTGAACCGAGTTCACTCCTCGTTTCAGTCCTGTTTCACTGAACCGGTATAACCTACCGTTCCAGCCATGTCTATCTCATGAGACATTAAATATTTACCCAATTCATTGGAGGGAGATATAGTTCCCACCCATCTCATAATGAAACCATTCTTATGTGTGCCACAAAATCAGAAAACCATACATCATAGCATAACCCATGTAATAAAAATGGGAATCTTAAACATCGTGACATCATAAAACAATTCATATAAGATAAAGGAATTCATAAAAATATAATTCCATCACAACATATTCAAATCAATGTAATAATAGGGATAAAAACAGAACCCTTTATTATCTTAGATGGAAAATAATTTTGATATAACACTTGAACTCCATTCTTGAGGAAAATATCCTTTCTGCTTCAAAAACACTTTTCCTTTCTTAACATGTCGTAAAATTATAAACTAAAAGAATTTGATTAAAAATAAACTTGAAAAATTGTAAAGTAAGCTTCTTGGAAATAATGTTTTAAATATCCATTCATGCTGTATAAGTTAAAAACACATTCTTCGTACTTTTATCGAAAAAGTCAAAAAGTACCTCGTACGAAAAACGACAAAAGATTCCTTTCATATCTTTTACTAAAAACTCACAGAAGGGTAAAATTGGATTTAATAAATTTTAGGTGTATGGAAATAATATTACATATTGAGGAAACATGGATTTGGATGATAAAATACACCCCAGTAAATGCCAAAGTATAAACAATCTCGGATAAAAATGAGATTGTGATATTTCCCTTACCTTAGGTCCGATATGCTTTGTACGTATCCGAACCTCCTGTATGATGATTTAAATAATGGCATTCACTTATTCCAGAATCATACTCATTGTTATGATATCATATATGGTTCACTTATGACTTTATTTTACCCGTTCTTTTGTAAATTCCATGTTAAAGAGCGTTTTGGGTAAAATCGTTTCATTTGTCGTCCGTGTTTTGACTTTTAATTATTCATATGATTACTTAGATCATGATTACATAATTCCAGAATATAAAACATGATTTATATATAATATATATTCAGAATAAACATATATATAATAGATCAATAAATGGAATGAAATACACCGTTCATGGAGAAGGTAGGCCATACGTACGCGTGAACGCTGTTTTCGTTTCCTTATTAAGTTGAATGGAATTAAGTAGATGACATACATATATATACACATAAATCCAGTATCATTATTATGTCATATATTTCATGATTACTTATTATATATACTTTATAATCGTTCATTAATGGTTAATGTGGAGAATGAATCTCATCGTGTTGTGGAGACGGTATTCCGTACGTACGCACGAGCGATGATATCGTTCCCATGATCGTGGAATTGTATTGGAGTGTATGTATACCATTTCAGAATCAATATCAATTTAAAATAATCATATATAGTTATTATGTACACCATTATACCCATCCAAGTAAGGGGGTGGTGGAAAATAGATTACACCACGGCGTGGAGACAGTATTCCGTACGTACGCACGCGTGGTGATTTCTTTTTCCGTAGGATGGATAGATGTTGAAATAGGGTTGTTTAATACTTATAATAACATATCAGTATATGAGTGATACTAATGTTATTACTTCATAATGAAACAACTAAAGAAGAAGAAGTGGAAGAAGAAATAAAGATGAAAGAATCGGTAACAGACATTACCTATTCTTTGAAGTGCTTCTTTGAGACCTCCTTTTAGGGTACTAAAATAGGTCTTTGAAGAAGACCAGAACCTCTAGGATGTTTCTAGAGAAGTGTAGAGGAGAAATTGTCAGGGTGTTTCTGATCTTGAATGCTCAAAGTTGTGTGAGGAAGAGAGGGAGGAGGTGCCCTTTTATAAGGGAGGAGAGGGGCACCTTAGGAAAATCTCAAAATATTATTTTATATTAAGGTAAAATTCGGTTTATAATGGTTCCAAAGGGTCTTATTTAGAAGATAAAGTGGTGATGGGTCGAAATACTCTCATCCAATAGGATTTAGACGAGTTTAGGTTATTATTTTAACCTTATCATTTAGATTTAACATTAAGTAAAATAATTTTACTTTTACCGTGTCTTCTTGTGTTCTTATACTATAAGGTTAATAAACTTACTATAAGAAGTCAAACGAACCCCAAGTTGTTTCTTATTAATATATATAACCTTATCTAAGTCATTTGGCCAAACCTTAGATTTTTAGGAATAAAAGAACATTTAATTATATAATATTTGTTTTAAAAACTATTTTATTTCAATTTTGACACTATTTAGTAATTGATTTTTGTGAAAATCATAAAAGAATGATTAGTTCGAAAAAAGTTAATTAAATCAATAATAACATGTCATATTAACCTATTAAATTAGTGTAATTCATAAAAAGTATCAAATTACATTTATTTGGGTATTTATAAGATCAATTATGTCAATATTTCATTAATAAGATAATTACTGCATCATCTTTGTGTCATAAATAATTTACATTATTTAATGTCTAAAAATTAAAAATAAAATACCATTATGTAGGAAATCTTTTTATATTTCTAATTAATATTTATAGTCGAATTTATCTTATATATAACCTTATATTAAAAATTATTTACTTATTAAACTTTGATTTTAACTATTTTAACCCTTCTTTAAATAAATTAATAATCAATGTCATAATCTAATCCAAGTGGGCCTAAATGGTCATATTTTATTCCTAAGTTTGTTTTTGGTCGAATTAAAATTATCCAATAGAATTAGGACATGTGTTAGGGTAATAATAATATCATGTTTACCCTTAATTACCCTATTTACTTTTAACCGTGGTAAAAAAAAGTAAAAAGTTATTATTCACAAAAAATTATTTTCATCTCATTGAACCACATTTTAGTCCTTGATATTAACTGTGTCTCTCGGATTTTCGAAATTAACTCACAGAAGTGGTAAAATTAAGTTTTATGAAAAATTCAGTTTTTTAACTACCACTTAGTGGTTTCACTATTCATCAAAAATTGAAAGTTTTCAGAAAAATACCAAAATTTCACCCTAGGATAATTTCGATATTCCAAATCAAAAAAATGAAGTCCATTTTGAAAAATAAAATTTATAAAATTTCAAAAAGTGGTTATTACTAATCATAATGGCTATTTTTAATAATATTTTATTAGCATATCATTGTTTAGTGAAACTCGGTATTGCGTATGATGCAAGCTATCGAGGAAGGTCGCGATTTCGTGTAAAGCAAGCCAAGAAAGTGTTGTATGTTAGAAAAAGATTCCTTTGATGATTTATATAACATAAAAGTCTCGGGTGTTACAGGGTCCCCCCCCCCCACGATCATAATGATGTAGAGCTCGTCGCAGACTTCGATTTGATATGTGGTAGAGCTCCAACAGACACACAGATCAAAAGTTATGGCCGTTTGAAGTTTGAGTTGCATTTTCAACTTATTTTGGATCTTTTTTTAATTTTTTTAAATTTTTTAGTCTTCAAATTGTTATTAAATGACTACTACTCCATAATAATTATCAAATTATTAATTAAAAATATTTTTAAAATTTTTTAAGAAGCCATTTTCACTAAATATCTTATATATTAAGTATATTAAGTGTTAGTGTGCATATATAATTATCTAAAATATATTTAAAAATTATATATTATATCTATATCAATATAACTATATTTATATATTAATGTAATAATATTTTTTTTAAATTTTTTTTTGAATTCGACCCTTTGTCAGCGCTTTAAAAAAAAGCGCTGATAAAGGCCACCCCTTTATCAGTGCTACTAAAAAAGCGCTGATAAAGGGGGTCCCTTTATCAGCGCAAAAAAAGGCGCTGATAAAGGGGGGGGGGTCTTTATCAGCACTAACAAAAAGCGCAGATATAGGGGTACTTTTATCAGCACTTTTTTAGCGCTGATAAAGGCACCCTTTATCAGCGCTTTTTTGAGCGCTGATAAAGGCCCCGCCCCTTTATCAGCACTTTTTTGTTAGTGATGATAAAGGGGGGGCACTAGGAAAAATTGTTTTTGTGGTAGTGTGAGGACATAATTTCATAGACCCATAAGAGATTACTCTTCACTACTGCATCAACTCCCATCCCAATCCTAGCCCAAAAGCATCATAGAACACCTCGAACATCACCCCTTCTTTTGGAAACCTCAGCACTCGGGCACTTAACAACTTCCATTTTAGATAACTAAAAGCTTCCTAGCACTGATCACTCCATACGAAATCCTAGTCATTTCTAGTTAGATCTATAAATGGAGCCGTAACTTGATAGAAGTCGGGTACGAACCTCCGATAGCAACCTGAAAGACCTAGGAAACTATGAACCTCTGCCACATTCTCAGGTGCTACCCAGAAAACAACCTCTTATACCTTTGATGGGTTCACTTCTATTCGATTCTAGGACACCGCATATCTTGGGAAGTTCCCCTCTCATGTCTCGAACTTGTACTTAGACAACTTTTTTTAGAGCTAGTCTTTTCAAAGGACCTCCAAAACTGTACTTAAATTCTAAGCATCATCCTCCTCTAATCATGAGTGGATTGTGATGTTTTTGATGAAATAAAATGAAATGGTAAAGATAATTAATGAAAATAGAGTTCATGAGCCCCATGAACACTGCTGGTGCGATCGTAATGCCGAACAACATGACCAAAAACTCAAAGTGCACATACCTCCACCTGAAAGCAGTCTATGGGATGTCAACCTTATTTAATCTCAATTGGTGATATCCAGACCTCATGTCAGTCTTAGAGGACCAACCTGATCCCTTAAAATAGTCAAAATTGTTGTCAATACTTAGGAGGGGGTAACAGTTCTTGATCGTCACCTAATTCAGTCTTCGGTAGTCTGTGCATAGCCGGAGACAACCATCTTCCTTCTTTGCAAACAAGACTAGAGAACCCCATGGAGACACACTTGGTTGGATAAAACCATTCTTCATTAGGACATCAACATGAATCTTCAACTCCTATAACTCATGGAGGTTCCATCTGATAGGGAACCAACGAAATCGAATGAGCACCGGGTGGTAAGTTTATCCCAAACTCAAAATCACGTTGAGCGGGTAGAGTCACAACCTCTTCGGGGAAGACGTCTAGTAACTCACTGAAAATAACCAAAACTTCCACCAAATTTGAGTCTGTTGATTCCACTAACATCTCAGATAATAAATAAATAAGGGGCACCACATTCCAGCTACCTTATTGGAAACTCCACTCAACAGAAAAAAAAAGCTATACACCAGCCACCCATATTAGAGAACATGACCCTTCACTAAAATGAACGAAAAATATCCAATAAATTCCTAGGATGACATCATATGGCTGCATTTGTAGCAATATAATACACCAACTAAACTGATGTAACCCTAACATCAGTCTACATCATTGACAAACATCAAACAAGCTAGTATGATTTCCAACTGGCATACTTAACACTAGGGTCATGGAAATTCTCTCTATATATAGACCCATGGAATGGGATAGAATGGATTCCAAAAACTAGTGTGAAGATCCTAAATAGAATAAAGCACAAGAAAGAGTACTAAGAAAGTTGATCGTATCTTGAACAACTTATAGACCTACTGGAACTATTACCTCTATGGTGTGAAACTACCCACGCCCAACTCTTCTACGCCTAAGCTGTCGACCATCTCCACAAACATGCCCTGGTTGTGGTCCCTAGAGATTTACCTAAGGTCAGCCTCCTCCTACCCTCGGTGGAGTGCAAGATCATTGCCCCTATAGCCAGAAGGGCCTTCTTGGAAACTACTGCTGATGAGGTAGGCATTGAACCTTACCACCCCCACTGTACTGCACTCAGAAAAAGCACTAATTATGAAGATGCCCATGACTACCACAAATATAGAACCTCAGTTCTAGGCCCATGGGGAAAGGGTGAGGACTGGGAGATCAGAACTGGAAATGCTAAGGGATACTCCTGATTGGCTGAAACCTGGAAGGCCCTAATGCCAGAGACCTGCTACTAACGACCTTCCCCTTAAACAAAATTCATTGGATCCCTTCTCGTGGAACACCTCTTAATTTGTGCATCCTCTCAACTACTTTGGCCTTCTTGTGAACCTCCAAGTACGTTGGTAGAGTGAAGGGAGTAAAAACATTCTAAAGAGATGGTCGGAGTGCCTCTTCCAAGCGTCTTTCCCATGAATCCTCATCCAGAAATTGGTTCGGAGAAAAATGGAGATCCTTTAACATGATCCCCAATTCCCTTACCGATATACTCCCTTGCTAAAGGGAGATCAACTCCAGCCTCTTCTCAGACTTTATTACAGAAGAAACGAATTATGCCTAGAACGCATTCTCAAAGTCATTCTATGAGACATCAGTCTCCCTCATCTCCCAGAGGTAAAGAATCCACCAATAATGCACCGCTCCTTGTATCTGGATCACTACCAGAGAAACAAAATACTTTTTTGGAGACCGGATCAAGCTGAAATCGATCACCAGATCCTCAAGATATCTCTTTGTATCCATGTCTAAGACACTACCTTCATACATTCCTAGGGGCTTTTTCTGGAAGGCACGAAGTGTCTTCTACCACTGGTTGTCCTCCTCATCCTGATTGGCTCTCTTCTAATCAACCAAATCATCCTACAGGACCTCGATTGCTCATACCACTCACAGATTGTGTCCAGGTGAAATAATTGAAAATGAAAACAAGAAACTCTTAATCCTATGTAGTGTGGAAATTCCTTTTTAAATTTTATTTGAACTTTTTAATTATTTTAATTCCCAAAACACCCAATACACACAAGAAAAAAAGTCATTATGATACATGTACCATTCCTAGGATCTCTACTCTATAATCAGTGTATCCTCATTTGGTTGTTTGGTAGGTCAATTGTCCTTACATCAGATCATGGGGGGGGGGGGATAAAATCCCATGTCCTAGCTAGTATTCCCTATCCTACTTCACACACCAATATTTCCTAACAACAATTCCCCACCATCCCATGCAATACTCCCTGTGCCTAACCCCAAAATATATCCTATCTCTCAACCATCAGCCTCTGATACCATTCTGTCAGAACTTGCCTTCTCCAAGATGAGGGAAGGGATGGAAAAGTGCCCTTACCTTCCTTCCTCAAAATGATAGAGAGATAATGACCCCCTTATTACCACCTTCAGTAGGACCTGGAGTGGTGACTATCACCAAGGGTATAAAATCTCACATAAATGGAATATATTACCGTTTTTATAGAACAAGATCAGGAGATAATGTACCAAGGAATGGAAACTAAACATCAACAAAAACTATCCTAGTTCCCAAGATAGTAAAGTCTAGAATGGTCCTAAAAGTCCTCCTAAAAACCTTAAAAATTGATTTATATACATAGGGTGAGCATACAAGTATACTTAGTAGGGAAACTAAAGATACGCATACAAAAGTGAGGGAACATACTACTGCCCCTATGAGAAAACAATAGAACCTAAACCACCTACCAAGGAATACTAACTAGAACAACCTCACCAAGGCACACTCACCCAAGTAACTCAAGTCAAGTAAAGTAATAATATAAGCACATCAACTTTTGGGAACCCTACACAACTTTCCCACTGGTTAAATGCTCATTTCCTAATGATCTAACGTCTTGATGCTACCACTCTTCCCACACACAGTCCCACTACCTCAACCTTACCATACACACTTAGGCCTAAAACCACACACAAACACACCTACAAACACCTAGCCCAGAACAACCACGCAACACACCCGAAGACACCTGGGACTCATCCCGAAGAAAATTGGGAAAACATACCTGGCCTGAAAACACCTGATCCCCTCTTCCAAAAAAAACCCTTTTCTAATGAATCTTGTACTATGGTAAGCCTCAATCCATTATAGACCACTTAGATATATCCAAGTGGCAAGATCCGAAAGAGGTTGTGAGGAAGAAAATTAGGAATCAGCCATCCATCCTCCCACCAAGATGTTGGGAAAGACACCCTCCCCCATGAAATGGAGGTGTTCGACATATGGTGCTCAAAAAATGGTGGGGGTGAATATAGAAATCACAAGGAACTACAATATATATATAGGTAACCAAACACACATCCCCAACCTATAGGTTTTACATGAACCGATAACCATCCTACACGAGCAATACTTTTGCTACTACCCCTATATGCACAACCATACAACAACCACTTCCATGCATAATCCCAACACCATTACTTCTAAATTTCCATTTATTTATTCCAGGGGATTCACTTTAAATTATTCTGTAATTACTGGGAAACTAACAACCATAACCATACCAAGAAACGAATTAAACCAAACTGTAGACCCACTACACAACAACACAAAACTAGAGTTGCAGTCCCACTACACATCCATGTTCAACTCCTACAAACCATAATTCTTAAAGGTGATACCTCCAATTCCTTCTCTCACAACCCAGCATTGCAACCCCACTAACCAAAAAAATCCCCAATGCAATCCCATTGCATAACGATCTCATAACCACACCGCAATCCCACTGCTCGACATGGTTTCACAACCACCACACAACATAAATGAATTTTAGCTACCTAAATGTTCATCCATTCCACAATAAATCAATATATCAGACTAAGACACCAACACCCCGTATACCACCCCACATACCAAGCCCATAGAACCCAGACTAGAACACACAACATATAACTACAACCATCAAACTAAGCATATTCAAATTTAACTGACAGGGTTTCTAAAATTTCCACATGAATATACCTAGGGTGATAATAGAATAGGGTTTATCCTAGAGAATATCTTTATTTAACTAATTGTATGTGGTTAATAATATTTCATGTTACATCTATACATCAAAACATCACAATGAAACATAACACCACCAGTGCACATGCAAAGACCACCAACATACATGATTTATAGAAGGAATACAACCATAAAAACCATAAAAGAATCAAATATAACAAAATAAAACAGGTGACCAACATCAAATCACACCTGTCCCATTATTTTATTTGCATGAGTTATCTTTGGATCATATAATATTCTTGTTTAATTCTATTTCAAGAAGAGTATCCAACCGATCCTTATAAGGAACCATTAACATACCCAACCCACATAATGAAAAATTAAAGAAAAGAAAAATAAAATCCTTACATGAATGATCAAAGATCAAAGTTCCTTCTGGCGCCAAGAACATGGGATGTCGTGACTTACATGAATAACTGCATGGCTGAGCAGGAAGGGCTCCAGCACAGGTGTATGAATCATCTTGGGAGGAAGTCTCTAGGATCATCAAGAGAAACAAAAAATGAATAAGGAATAGAGGATCTCTACTTAAGAAGAGGCCAGATCCTAAAACCAGGGAGACCATTTTGAAGTAAATAAATATCAAATCTTGGTTTGAAAATGCGGCTTGGTGGTTTCACACATTGGAATTAATCGAGATTTAAGAATTCTCCTAGGAAATGGTGGAGATAGGACATCAGAAGACTGTGAGTTGATAGATTAACTTTAAAAGGATAAAAACATGTAATAGGGTTGAAACTAGAAAAACTTGAAAAAATTGGAAATTATCCACTGATTGATGAGTCACTAATGATGATCTATTGATGCCATGACCTACCGAACCAACGACCTACTGACACAATTGCCCTCAACTCACCGATGTCAATGTCCCTGAATCACTGATGCACTAACATGCCAACACACTGACATGCTAATGGAAATTTTGGAAATATTGGGAAACTCTCTAAGTGATCCACCAAAAGCTCCCAGAACACATCAACACCAAATTTTTACAATGTAAGGGCTTTAGGTGATCAGGGTTATAGAAAGTTCATATGCATTGAGAATCCAAAAAAAGAGTCTACATAAGGATCTGTATGTAAATTTATACCTATATCATTTAATAGGTATGGTGGATTCCCACCCTAAAGGTATAGGGGGGTTTATCACACAACCACCCACTAATAAAAATGAAAGCCTCTCCCAACATTATATTGATAAAATGGATATAATCATATCAAAGTGTAATCATATTTCTGCATGTGAGCATGGTTTTTCCCTCAGAAAAACTTTGGGATCATCAAGATAGAATATGGGTACCTCTTTAGAGTTTTCTCTAGGTAATGAGGTATCAAGAGGTATTAACGACAGGGGAAACATTGGGTTCTACTGCACCGCACCCCATATTTATGTAAGGCTCCCTCTGTAGTAGCCATAAGAGTGGGTGGGGAGATCTCGATCTGGAACGAGAAGGGTTGAGGGGGATTTGGGAATGAAACTGTGACATCTAGTTTATCCATCTGTTGATTCCGCCAATCCCATGCATTGGGATGTTTGGGGTATCACAAGGTTATCCCTGAAAATGGAATATCTTTGGTAGTGTCTCGCCTAAAATAGGCACAAGTAGATAAAGGATGGTTTCACCATTATTAGGACACATTTTTACTTCCAAGATAAATTTTACTACTGTATAAAGATGAATGAATTTAGATTCCAATGATAGGGGGAATCCTTACCAACGAATGGACATAAGTGATGTTAGGTATATATCCTGAAGATACATTATCCATTGAGGAAACAACCCTTGGTGCATTAGTCCCTAGTACTGATACATAGGGTTCAAGTGATGGGGACTACTAGGGATCTTACTTTGGTTATAAAACCCCTCAGAAGATCGAAGAGTTCACTCCTGGCGGTGATGACCTTGATATGATCTTATTTGGAGAGGTAAGATTAACATTTCCACCTATTCCAAACTTTATTTCTTTTAAATAAACTATCTTGAGATATTTTTCTTAGGTAGGATGTATATGGAGAGATCCAAGGGGCTTCCATTGAGGGGGATGAGAGAGGCTCCATAGAGTCTAAGGATCCCACCTCAGATTCTTCTCTAGTTGTCTTAGTAGAAGTGGTGTCTATAGAGTTTGTTGATGGGTAGGTTTACGATTTTACAACCCTCCATGTCATCTATAATGGTCCATGCCTTGATATTCCAATGGGGGATCCTATCCCTAGATGGGTGGAGGTCATAGAGAAAAACATTATTGAAATCACTGCACCCAAGGGTGAGATGGAATCTCAATTCTCAATAAGTCCAATATTCTTCAAACCTTCATAGGGTTTTCTGTTCCATTTAATCAACATGTTTTTTTGTTTTCACCAGATTTTAGTTGAGTAGTACTGAGTGGCCTAATGCCATCCATTATGGTTCCAACCAGTTCCAAGGGGTCCCTAGTTTTTGAATTTCACTTGGAGGCCTTAATAATAGATATAATATAAAATATCACCTCTTGTAAGTTCATTTATTCACCACATTTCTAGTTTGGCATGTTTGTTGTCATAGTTTAAATTGGATGAATTATTTTAGTTTGAAACTGTGTTCAAGATAATGTGTTCCCAGTAAGCAAATGTTGCTAGGGAAGATGGGGTGATTCTTTGAATAAATAATACAACCTTAGGGGATCTATCTATCCAGTGTGATCCATCCTCGATCCTATAGGAGAAACCAATTGCAGACCTGAATGTAGTTCCCAAGGAGGTAGGACTGAAGGCTTGAATATATGGTTCTACCAATGGAGAGTCATATAGATGTAGAACCTCTCTTAAAATGGAACTCGTTACATCCAAGAGGATACCAGAGAAAGGATATTTTTGTGGTTCTCTCTTCTTTTCTAGTGTATGAGATAGTGACACCTGATTAATTATAATATTTTAGGTATAATGTTTCCCATGATAATTTAATTTTTTGACACAGGGTGTGGAGAAGAATTTATAATTTTATAACATTCACTCTAGAGAAGAAGATAGTGAGTATGATGGGATCCATGCATCATTTGATATTGAACTTGGGAACTATAAGGGTGAAGGAATATTCCTTCAATGCGTCAGCTTTAAATTTTCTCATTGAGTGGGAGTTCGAATAAAATCAAGAGTTCAATGTTTTCAAAAATATGGAAAATATGATGGTAATAAGAAACTCCAAGAAACCAAAAAATAAATTATATGGATGTAAGGTAAAACATGTGAGCATGTAGATATTTTAAATTATCAAGAAGGTATCATCATCTAATTTGGGGCATTGTTGGCGGTGGTTGAGGTTATGACAGTAGGGGTAACATAATTGGTGGCTGAGTACCAAGATAAGCAAGATCGAGTGAACATTAGGGCCAAAGAGGTTCTCTTGGTGGCTAAGGAGGAAGAGACAGAACTTACTAGGATTCAATAAGTTTTTGGAAGGCACTCGCTATGGGATGAGCAAGATAGAGTTCTTAGTTGCTGAGGTAGATCCCTAGAGAGAACTAGTTTTGTCGAAATAAAGGAGAGGCTCAAATATATAGATAATCCACCAAATTTCTTTTACCTTTTTTATTTAACTTTCACATATTGATGACTGTTTTTATCTTTGACATACCTTTATCACATTAATGAGACAAACAAATATTAATCCCTAATCCCATGTGTGTCATGCTTGGCGTGGGAAACAAGAGAAAAACAAGAGATTTCTCACTTATATGAGTGTGTCGGAAAATGATTAATTACTGAAGGTTAGAATTTGTTATTTACTAAAAGGAGTTTTCTAACCAATAAATATTTATTTAGATATATTCACTCTCTACACACTCAACTTTCTTTTTCAATGTGTACCTGTAAAGACCCGTAAAATTCAAGGGAAATTTTTTTTCTTCTTAATTTTCTTTAGAATTTTACAAGAGTGAGGTTTCAGACGGCACCTGATTCCGAGGCCCGGTGTGCCCGGAATCAATTCCCGAAGTTTGGCTCGGGTACGTTCAGTGAACGAACGAGCGGGTTTTTCTAACTTTTGAACCGGTGCCTGGAATCAAATTCCGAGGGCACCGATGAACTCACAGCGCCTGTAATTGCTTAGGAACTCTTGTTCCGGAGTTGCGTTTACACGAGTGTTGATAATAAAAATTGTGGAAGTTTTTTATATAATGACACTACAATTTTTATTATTTTACTCTAAGTGATATCTCTTGTTGGAAGTTGGGTAACCACCCAACCTCCCATGGGAGGTTATGAGGGTGGTGGGGCCCACACGAACCCCACCCCTTCATATCCTCTAAAACCCCCTCAACTCCCACTTAAATTATGTTAACTTAAGTTATAAACCTATGACTTAAATGTAATGAGTTAATGAGGTGAGTTGTGTGTGGTTATTGAATTTCAAACCTTTGAAATTCAAAGAGGTTGGGTTGTGTGAATAAAATAAGAAAGAGTCTTATTTTATTTTGTTAGAATTTTATCTCCTTGAGAGAGTTGGGAAGTCTTCTTCATCTTCTTCAACCTCGACGAAGAACACGAAGAACGCCGTTCTTCAACGAAGAACTTCTTCACCGAAGAACACGGTCCTTCCGAGACGCCGTATCCGCGACGCGACGTACTTCTTCCGCGTCGTCTCTTCCGCGACAGTTTTCCGCGACGAAATCATCGTCAAAGAACTTCGAATCCTAGCTTCACGACGTCGACGTCCTTTTCCCCCGACGCCCGACCTCCGCGACGCTCGTCTCCCGTGGGTTGTTGACGAACACCACTCTTGAAGCCGAGGTAGGGGTTCTTGAGTTAGTTGTTTACATTTTATTTGACATCCCTCAAGTATTTCTAAGCCAATTGATAACAAACTAACGGGAGGAGGCCGGTCCGCACAAACACGGCCGATCCTCCTCCCATCGTGATTTAGTTTTATTGTGGTTTGAAGCAGGGTAACGCGGTACCATTGCACCGCGCGAAAAGAATTTATTTAAGGCCGGTTTGGATCACGACGAAGAACCGCGACGCTATAATGTCGCGCCTTTGAGATCGGATGAGACCGCGGCCGGAGTCGGGCCGCGGCGGTGGGGCGCGATGTTGTTACGCTGCGCAAATATTACAAGGGCCGAGCAAGAAGGGACGGCCGGAAAACCGGCCACCGACGGTAAAAGAAGAACCGCGGCCGGACGGCCACGGCGGAGCACCAAGAGGCGGCCGGCCTCGCCAGCCGCCGGAGATCAGAACAGTCGCGGCCCTATGGCCGCGGCGGAGGAGCTAGGAGCGGCCGGCCTCGCCGGCCGCCGAAGAACGGAGGAGCCACGGCACTTCGGCCGCAGAGGAGAAAACAGGGGCGGCCGGCTTCGCCGGCCGCCGGTGACCAGGAGAGCCGCGGCCTTCAGGCCGCGGCTTAGGAATGAAAGGCGGCCGGCCGTGCCAGCCGCCGGCTTCAAAGGAGGCGGGACCCGCAGGTCCCGCGTGTAATGAAACGGCCGGCTTAAAGCCGGTCGTGATCCTCTAAATCCGGGGGATTGAAACCCCCGGTAGCCCTTGAGTCAGCCCCCACGTGTGGTGGGGGCCGTTTAAAAAAAAGGGTGCGGCTAAAAAACTGCGCCGCCCTTCTGGAAAGCGGGGGGCTTAGCCCCTCCCGCGCGTGACCCAGCGGCGCCAGCCGCGCCGCCACGCCGGTCCGCCGCCGGCCGGGCCGGGTCGGACCCGGGTCGGGTCGACCCGGTTCGGGCCGACCCAGGGGGGGGGGGTCGGGCCGGGTCGGTCCGGACCCGGACCCCCCGTTTCGAACAAGATTCGGTCTTTTGGCCATAACTTGAGCCACGGACCTCCGATTGACGAACCGTCTACGGCAACGCGATCCTTGGATCGAGACGGTCGTTTCGGTATATCGCACTCAAGGTTTCGGATTACTTTGAGTTCGTCCGGGTTGGTTCGTTCACGAAACCAACCGGGCCTTCAGAGCGGAAACACTCATATCTTGAGCTATGGACGTCCGATTGACGTGCCGTCAGCTGTGTTGTGTTCCTCTTAGTGAGACGGATCTTTTGGCATACTCCGCCCGAGGTTCGGACGTAGGTGGAGTACCGTCGGGTTGGTTTTGCCTTAAAAACCAACCGGGCCCCAGGGACGAAAATGCCAATAACTCTCAGACCGGGCGTCCGATCGACGCGCCGTCTGTTGCGTTGAGTTCCTGTTGACGATACGGAACTTTTGGATACATCAACTCTGGACTTTGTGTCAGTTGATGTATCAGCCTCTCGGCTTGTGGAGCGGATCCTCCGAACGAGCTTGCTGTGTGCGGGAACCCTAGTGCTGGCTGCGACTGTTACTGTGACTACAACTGCTACTACTGCTACTGTGACTGCGACGACGACAGTACAGAGATCCTGTGTGGATTCGACGACGACTACAGCACTCAGCGATCCTACGTGGATCAGTGCTACAGGTCCTGTGTGGGCCCGATCCTGTGTGGATTCGACGACGACGACTACAGCACTCAGCGATCCTACGTGGATCAGTGCTACAGGTCCTGTGTGGCCCCGATCCTGTGTGGGTCCGATCCTGTGTGGGTCCTTGCGCTCAGCGGTCCTGTGTGAACTAGCGCCTACAGGTCCTGTGTGGGCCCGATCCTGTGTGGGTCTTTTGCGGGGGTTAGTTACCTATCGATCCTTCGTGGGTCCGACGACTTAGATGGATCAGTGATCATCTTTATCGTCTTTTGAAGAAGTATACCTGTGTGAGCTGAAACCTATTGCTTTCCTGTGTGGATTGTGTTGTGCAATCCTGTGTGGATTACGTTTTGCTTTCCTGTGTGGATTGTGTTGTGCAATCTTGTGTGGATTACGTTTTTCTTCCCTGTGTGGATTGTGTTGTGCAATCCTGTGTGGATTACGTTTTTCTTTCCTGTGTGGAATACGTTTACTTTCCTGTGTGGACTGAGTTGTACTTGGGCTCGGAGGTTGGAGCATATTTGAAATTCATGACTTAGGTATATGTATGGGCATATACCTAAGTAGTGTCGGTTGTTACATCGTGATTGTTCCTTTCTTCGTGGTTTATCCTTTGTGGATTTGAGAGACCTTCAGGGGTCTCGGGGTCCCTACTGAGTAGCTTATACTCACCCCTGCACGGGCTTTTCCCGCACTTCGTTGTGTTGGTTGCAGACGACGGACAACGATGATCTTAGTTGAGGTTTGCAGAGAGGGACGGTACCCGGAGGTGGACCACTGGGCGGGACGTGCTCGGAGCGGACGGCGGGACCCGTGGAGCAGAGGAGCTATCTGTACCCACCCTTCAGGTGGGATTTCCAGTGGACAGCTCGGTGTAGCGGCTTTTACTTTTCAGTTGCTGTTTTCCCTTTCGAGTTGTACTTTACTTTCAGTTTGGGTTTGTATACTGGCCCATTTACTTTTCCGCACTTTCAGTTGTACTCTTCTTTTGCTTAGTGTTTACTTTCCGCTTGCTTACTCTGTGGTGTTTGTTTACTTTACAAAGGCAATGCCTTCCCTTTTTACCGGGATTTACGCCTTGGTGCTAGTCGCCAGCCCCTGGCCTATGGAAGGCGGGCTTGGGGTAGTCACGGCACAGACCCCGAGGGCGGGTCGTGACAAATTGGTATCAGAGGAGTTCGGTTCTACCGCGAACTCTGATCTTTTCTCTATGAAGCAATAATGTTTAGCGTATTGAGTGTGGTTATCAGTCCAGGGAGTCCAGTGTTGGTGCAGCGGCCGACGTATCCGTACACCAGGACCCTGACTTCTGATTTCCGACTTAATGCACGAAAACATTGATTGCGTGTGTGTTTCAAAGTTTTCTTTGTGATTTCCTTGTGTCAGCTCACCAGTTATACTGTTGACCGTGGCGCACCTGTTTCCTATTCAGGATGGCCCCACGACGGCAGCCAGCTAGGGTTCCGAGAGTCGAGTGTGATGACAGCCCACCGAGCGACGAGGCCTCGGTGCAGGGCCCTTTGTCAGCAGTGGCACCGGCGGTAGCACTACCCGCCGAGCCCCCGATACTTCCAGCACCAGCCGCTGACAATGCACGTCGCCTCAGCGCACTGCATGAGTTTCAGCGCCAGCGACCACCCAGGTTTCGCGGGGAGACGGATCCCCAGGCAGCAGAGGACTGAATGGAGGCAGTGGTACGAGTGTTTAGGCTAGTGAGGACACCAGCAGACCTCATGGTGATCCTCGCTGCGAGCCTACTACACGCAGCAGTAGGACGATGGTGGAGCTTGATGCTCCAGGTGCACGATGAGGCATCTCTACTTTGGACGGACTTTGAGAGCCTCTTCTGGTCGGATTTCGTCCCAGCCACCCTTCGTGCGGTGCGTATCCAGGAGCTTCTTCAGCTGCGGCAGGGCAGCATGACGGTCGCTCAGTACTCGGCGAGATTTACCGATCTCTCGCGCTACTCGACCGACATGGTACGGGACCCATTCTTCTGGGCCCGGACCTTCGAGCAGGGTTTGAGACACGAGATCAGGGCATCGCTGATCTCCCTCAACATACCGACTCAGACAGGAGTACTGGAGCGGGCCCTTCTGATCGAGAGCTTCCTTGCTGAGTCTACACCAGCACAGCGACCCACCGCAGGGCGGCACGTGGCAGAGTCATCTGCAGCAGGCAGTCGACGGATGACTCAGGGGTCCAGACAGACCAGACCTTCAGGCAGACGACCTCAGGGCACTGGCTCAGCAGTGTAGGGCACACAGCGCGGAGCCAGTCTTTCAAGTGGAAGACAGTGCTACGCATGCGGCGGGCAAGGCCACATGGCTCGTGACTGCCCGAACCTCCATGCAGAGGAGCAGCAGATGGTTGAGGAACCACCTAGGCAGAGGCAGAGGTTCGACCGTGGCGGTCCGCAGGGAGGAGGCGGACGAGGCAGAGGAGCTGGCCGAGCAGCAGGTGGTGGGCGACGCTTTGAGGCTCTTCCACCACCACCACCAAGAGGTCCACCCCGACCACAGGGAGTAGGTGAACATGCGAGAGCTCAACTTCAGGAAACCGAGGCCTTCGATCATGGAGCTCTGTGAGCCGATGGACAGGAGCAGAACTAGTGGATACATCCTTTGTACTTATGGTTCCTTGTTGCAATTGTGTAGCGTCTTGTATTATGAGCTGCAATAATAAAAGACGCATACCCTTGTGATATTTTCGTTCCTGTCCTCTTTCGTGATGTTACTAAGAGGTTCCAGTTTGACTGTTGACTTGACCCTCACTTGTGAGACATCTACTGGAGAAGACCCAGTTACCACACACTGATGCCGACAGTGTGACTCAACCCTTGGAGGCGAGAGTAACGGTTGAATCTCTTAGTAGTAGCGTCGAGGCCTTACGACGTCATCCTTGCCATGAATTAACTAATCATGACGGGATTGACTGTTTTAGGCAAGGAACGTGGTTCATCCTGGGGATGAGACCGGATTTCTCTTATCGGCAAAGAAGAAATCTTGTAGCTCTTGTGGGACCTGAGATGGTCCAGGTTATCCAGGGGCGGATGAGTACAGCTCAGAGCCGGCAGAAGCCTTATGCTGACAGGAGGCGGAGGCCACTGGAGTTCGAGGATGGCGACCCCGTCTTCTTGCGGGTCTCACCTCGACGTGGTATTCAGAGATTTGGCCGAGGCGGAAAGTTATCTTCGCGCTTCATCGGACCCTTCCAGATTCTCAGCAGGATTGGTGAGGTGGCTTATCGCCTGGCTCTACCACCTCAGTTGCACCGGGTGCACGACGTTTTCCACGTGTCTCAGCTGAGGAGATACGTGCACGACCCGACGCACATCATTGATCATGGGGAGCTTGACGTTGACGATGGGGCGGCTTTTACGGAGGTCCCGGTGGAGATAGAGGATCGACAGGAGCGGATCCTGTGTGGGCGATCGATTCCTCTTGTGCGCATCAAATGGCAGCACGGGAATCTCCAGGAGATCACATGGGAGCGGGAGGCTCAAATGCGTGCTCAGTACCCTCATTTGTTTCCCTAGTTTTTGATGTATCTTTACGGGGACGTAAAGCCCTGAGGTGGGAGTAATGTAAAGACCTGTAAAATTAAAGGGAAATTTTTTTTCTTCTTAATTTTCTTTAGAATTTTACAAGAGTGTGGTTTCAGACGGCACCTGATTCCGAGGCCCGGTGTGCCCGGAATCAATTCCCGAAGTTTGGCTCGGGTACGTTCAGTGAACGAACGAGCGGGTTTTTCTAACTTTTGAACCGGTGCCTGGAATCAAATTCCGAGGGCACCGATGAACTCACAGCGCCTGTAATTGCTTAGGAACTCTTGTTCCGGAGTTGCGTTTACACGAGTGTTGATAATAAAAATTGTGGAAGTTTTTTATATAATGACACTACAATTTTTATTATTTTACTCTAAGTGATATCTCTTGTTGGAAGTGGGGTAACCACCCAACCTCCCATGGGAGGTTATGAGGGTGGTGGGGCCCACACGAACCCCACCCCTTCATATCCTCTAAAACCCCCTCAACTCCCACTTAAATTATGTTAACTTAAGTTATAAACCTATGACTTAAATGTAATGAGTTAATGAGGTGAGTTGTGTGTGGTTATTGAATTTCAAACCTTTGAAATTCAAAGAGGTTGGGTTGTGTGAATAAAATAAGAAAGAGTCTTATTTTATTTTGTTAGAATTTTATCTCCTTGAGAGAGTTGGGAAGTCTTCTTCATCTTCTTCAACCTCGACGAATAATACGAAGAACGCCGTTCTTCAACGAAGAACTTCTTCACCGAAGAACACGGTCCTTCCGCGACGCCGTATCCGCGACGCGACGTACTTCTTCCGCGTCGTCTCTTCCGCAACAGTTTTCCGCGACGAAATCATCATCAAAGAACTTCGAATCCTAGCTTCACGACGTCGACGTCCTTTTCCCCCGACGCCCGACCTCCGCGACGCTCGTCTCCCGCGGGTTGTTGACGAACACCGCTCTTGAAGCCGAGGTAGGGGTTCTTGAGTTCGTTGTTTACATTTTATTTGACATCCCTCAAGTATTTCTAAGCCAATTGATAACAAACTAACGGGAGGAGGCCGGTCCGCACAAACACGGCCGATCCTCCTCCCATCGTGATTTAGTTTTATTGTGGTTTGAAGCAGGGTAACGCGGTACCATTGCACCGCGCGAAAAGAATTTATTTAAGGCCGGTTTGGATCACGACGAAGAACCGCGACGCTATAATGCCGCGCCTTTGAGATCGGATGAAACCGCGGCCGGAGTCGGGCCGCGGCGGTGGGGCGCGACGTTGTTACGCTGCGCAAATCTTACAAGGGCCGAGCAAGAAGGGACGGCCGGAAAACCGGCCATCGGCGGTAAAAGAAGAACCGCGGTCGGACGGCCACGGCGGAGCACCAAGAGGCGGC
Organism: Viscum album; assembly: GCA_963277665.1. Lineage (NCBI taxonomy): Eukaryota > Viridiplantae > Streptophyta > Magnoliopsida > Santalales > Viscaceae > Viscum > Viscum album. Next base: position 1,320,224,890 of record OY728166.1, read on the forward strand.
CGGCCTCGCCGGCCGCCGGAGATCAGAACAGTCGCGGCCCTATGGCCGCGGCGGAGGAGCTAGGAGCGGCCGGCCTCGCCGGCCGCCGGAGAACGGAGGAGCCGCGGCACTTCGGCCGCGGAGGAGAAAACAGGGGCGGCCGGCTTCGCCGGCCGCCGGTGACCAGGAGAGCCGCGGCTTAGGAATGAAAGGCGGCCGGCCGTGCCGGCCGCCGGCTTCAAAGGAGGCGGGACCCGCAGGTCCCGCGTGTAATGAAACGGCCGGCTTAAATCCGGCCGTGATCCTCTAAATCCGGGGGATTGAAACCCCCGGTAGCCCTTGAGTCAGCCCCCACGTGCGGTGGGGGCCGTTTAAAAAAAAGGGCGCGGCTAAAAAGTCGCGCCGCCCTTCTGGAAAGCGGGGGGCTTAGCCCCTCCCGCGCGTGACCCAGCGGCGCCAGCCGCGCCGCCGCCGGCCGGGCCGCGCCGCCGCGCCGGACCGCGCCGCCGCGCCGGTCCGCCGCCGGCCGGGCCGGGTCGAACCCGGGTCGGGTCGACCCGGTTCGGGCCGACCCAGGGGGGGGGGGGTGGGCCGGGTCGGTCCGGACCCGGACCCCCCGTTTCGAACCAGATTCGGTCTTTTGGCCATAACTTGAGCCACGGACCTCCGATTGACGAACCGTCTGTGGCAACGCGATCCTTGGATCGAGACGGTCGTTTCGGTATATTGCACTCAAGGTTTCGGATTACTTTGAGTTCGTCCGGGTTGGTTCGTTCACGAAACCAACCGGGCCTTCGGAGCGGAAACGCTCATATCTTGAGCTATGGACGTCCGATTGACGTGCCGTCAGCTGTGTTGTGTTCCTCTTAGTGAGACGGATCTTTTGGTATACTCCGCCCGAGGTTCAGACGTAGGTGGATTACGGTCGGGTTGGTTTTGCCTTAAAAACCAACCGGGCCCCGGGGACGAAAATGCCAATAACTCTCAGACCGGGCGTCCGATCGACGCGCCGTCTATTGCGTTGAGTTCCTGTTGACGATACGGAACTTTTGGATACATCAACTCTGGACTTTGTGTCAGTTGATGTATCAGCCTCTCGGCTCGTGGAGCGGATCCTCTGAACGAGCTTGCTGTGTGCGGGAACCCTAGTGCTGGCTGCGACTGTTACTGTGACTACTACTGCTACTACTGCTACTGTGACTGCGACGACGACAGTACAGAGATCCTGTGTGGATTCGACGACGACTACAGCACTCAGCGATCCTACGTGGATCAGTGCTACAGGTCCTGTGTGGGCCCGATCCTGTGTGGATTCGACGACGACGACTACAGCACTCAGCGATCCTACGTGGATCAGTGCTACAGGTCCTGTGTGGCCCCGATCCTGTGTGGGTCCGATCCTGTGTGGGTCCTTGCGCTCAGCGGTCCTGTGTGAACTAGCGCCTACAGGTCCTGTGTGGGCCCGATCCTGTGTGGGTCTTTTGCGGGGGTTAGTTACCTATCGATCCTTCGTGGGTCCGACGACTTAGATGGATCAGTGATCATCTTTATCGTCTTTTGAAGAAGTATACCTGTGTGAGCTGAAACCTATTGCTTTCCTGTGTGGATTGTGTTGTGCAATCCTGTGTGGATTACGTTTTGCTTTCCTGTGTGGATTGTGTTGTGCAATCCTGTGTGGATTACGTTTTTCTTCCCTGTGTGGATTGTGTTGTGCAATCCTGTGTGGATTACGTTTTGCTTTCCTGTGTGGAATACGTTTACTTTCCTGTGTGGACTGAGTTGTACTTGGGCTCGGAGGTTGGAGCGTATTTGAAATTCATGACTTAGGTATATGTATGGGAATATACCTAAGTAGTGTCGGTTGTTACTTCGTGATTGTTCCTTTTTCGTGGTTTATCCTTTGTGGATTTGAGAGACCTTCAGGGGTCTCGGGGTCCCTACTGAGTAGCTTATACTCACCCCTGCACGGGCTTTTCCCGCACTTCGTTGTGTTGGTTGCAGACGAAGGACAACGATGATCTTAGTTGAGGTTTGCAGAGCGGGATGGTACCCGGAGGTGGACCACTGGGCGGGACGTGCTCGGAGCGGACGGCGGGACCCGTGGAGCAGAGGATCTATATGTACCCACCCTTCAGGTGGGATTTCCAGTGGACAGCTCGGTGTAGCGGCTTTTACTTTTCAGTTGCTGTTTTCCCTTTCGAGTTGTACTTTACTTTCAGTTTGGGTTTGTATACTGGCCCATTTACTTTTCCGCACTTTCAGTTGTACTCTTCTTTTGCTTAGTGTTTACTTTCTGCTTGCTTACTCTGTGGTGTTTGTTTACTTTACAAAGGCAATGCCTTCCCTTTTTACCGGGATTTACGCCTTGGTGCTAGTCGCCATCCCCTGGCCTATGGAAGGCAGGCTTGGGGTAGTCACGGTACAGACCCCGAGGGCGGGTCGTGACAGTACCGGTGCATGGATGTGGTAATTCTGGGGGTAATGAATTCTACCTGAACAAAGGGGAAGGATGAAGGACATGCATCGAGAGGTCTAAGATTTGGAACAAAGTGAGCGACCAAAAAATGGGGGTGGCTTCTGAACATGTTTTAAATATATATTACACCATTATAACACTAGAAATGGGTAAAAAATTAAAGTCATCCATTAGACAAATTTGAATCATTGGACCTATCAAAATGTAGTCATGAGTCTTTCAGAGAATATGCCCTAGATGATTAGTGATCATGTGTGGCCAAACACCATTTCCATTAGTGTAACACCCTGAGATTTTATGAGATAGATTATTTTTAATTTCATCAATGTCTGGGGTTGTACGATACACCAAGATTATCTTGTGTTATACGTAACACCGTATTAGCTTACTGTATACACAACAATATATTTGTCTTGTCTTGCACACAATTTCATGTTCTTTTGATAGAATTGATTTCATGCAACACTGAGTATAGATTTTTTTCAATGTATACATGAAATAATTTTTTATTATTTTATACACAACACCAAAATAATATTTTACTACATGCAACACTGACATGACTTGCATTACACGGAAGAACGGCCTTCCTCAACAGCTTGCGTGGTATGCAATACAGAGTTTCAGCAAACAATGATATATTATTAAAATATTATATAAACTAGTATTTATGAATAGTATTAAACACATTTTAAATTTTATATAACATTATTATTCATCTTACACATGATATGGGATCAAAATCAATTTTTCGGATAAAAGATGTATTTTTTAAAAAATGATGTTCTTCCGCCTTTTAATGGTGCACCCATTTCAAATCTAGTTTTTTGACACTTTTATAAGTTATATTTGAAAATATAAACATATTATTTGGAATTAGGATATAAAAATTTACTTTTGGTAATTTTTGATATTTTTTTGATAACTTTAATATTTTGATGAATAGTGAAAATACGCTAAATTTTAATTAAAATCAACTTTTTTCATTGAAATAAATTGTATGGTTAAAATATACTATTATATGGTTTTAAAGTATAAATAGAATATATTTTTATAGTTTAAGAAAATTTTAGTCATTGTCATTAATTTTACATTGAATTCATAAGTAAAAACATTTCAACCTTTTGCAATGTTTTAAACAAAAACCCATTTTTTTGACAATGTGATTAATTTTAAATTAATTACTGCAACTTCTGTGTTTTGAATTTTGAAAAATGGATTCAATATATGGAATCATAAGATTCAAATGTTGTGAATATTTTTTTTTAATTTGTGGACATTATGAAAAATAACTTCAGTAATTATTTTATTTACCGTGGTTATAGGGTAAATAAGGTAAATAAGGGTAAATAAATAATATTATAATAATATTAAACTATCCTAACACATGACCTAATAATATTGGATGAGATATGTCTAAGCATAGGTATCCTTGGGTAGATTTTGGGATCCCATGTATTCACTTGGATGTGAAAATGACAAATTATAAGAATTAATTTAATGTAAAGATAATGATAACCTAAACATATATCTTTTACAAAATCGACTTTAAAATGGGGTTATATAATAGATATCTATATCTATAAATAGTAATAAAAAAATAAGAATATTTTTTACATCATGGTATTTTATTTATAATTTTTATACATTAGATAAATATATTTATTAATGACACAATTATGATGTAATGATTACCTCATTAATGAAAGATTCAAATAAATGAATTTATAGATATTAAAATAAGTTTAATTTGACTATTTTGTTTCTATAAAATAATTTGATGGATTACATTGACATATTAGGGATGATTTAATGAAATTGGTTAAATGTAATAAGGTTGTTATAAATTTTTAAAAAAGTCAAGTATGAATAGTATCCAAAATTGACATAATTCAAAACTTAAAACATAAAATAGTATATTAAATGATATTAAATTCCTAAAAATATATGATTTGAAAAAATGGTTAATATAAGTCCAAATATGTTATAAATAACTTTTTCTTGATCGTTTGACCTGATATGGTTATTACATTAACCCAAAATATGTAAATAATATGATATCACATTAAGATTAAAGAGGGTAAAAGAAGGGTGAAACAAAAAAGATATGGATAAAAATTATATTCCAAAATTGTCAAAAAAGTATTGTATGATGGGTATTCGAATCTAAATCATCTCATATTATAATTAAATAAGTTTTGAGCCATTTTAAATCGAAATTTAATTTATAATAAATTAATATTTTGGAATGTTTCTAAAGTGCCCCTCTCCTATCTTATAAAAGAGAACCTCTTCCCTCTCATCTTCACACAATTTTCAAGCCTTCAAGATCTGTCCAACCATATCCATTTCTCTTATAAACTTCATTAGTTACATTATAGAGGTTTTGGTATTCTCAAAAGACCAACTCTAGTTCCCTAAGAGAAAATTTAAAAGAGGCACTTCGAGGAAGATGTAATCTCTTCTACAGAATCATTCAAATTTATTTTTCTTCTAATTACACTTATTTAGTTGTTTAATTTTTTTTAAAAAGGTAATTCATTAGTAAAGGACCAAAGAACAATTTATTGAAAAGTAGGAAAGTTACAAGAGTCTGAAATAGAGGATTTTTTTACAATCTCTATCAAAAAGCTCAAATAAATCAGCAGGCAGGGAGTTCATCCAAGTCATGCGCTTGTGGACTCCTTTGTTGGAAAGAGCATCAACAACAGAATTCACTTCATGGTATGTATGGGTAGCTATAAAATAAATCCCATGAATCGAGTTAAGGCAGTTCATCCAATGGGTTGTATGCTTCCAGGCCAGATGAATGCTGCCATTTCAGATGGCATGAATGATAGTGATTGAATCACTCTCAATACATAACATCCTCCAACCTGTTTGAAGAGAAAACTCAACAGCATGGATGACACCCAACAGTTCCGCCTCCATCGATGACGAGTGACCACATCTGTGCGTACGTACGGATTACTATCACCACGTTGTGGTGTAAACTATTTTTTCACCTCCCCCATACATGGATGGGTATAACGGTGGAAATAATAACTATATATGATTATTATAACATGATACTAATTCTGAGATATTATACACCATCTACTATAATACCGTTCAATAACTATGGGAACAATATCGTCGCTCGTGCGTACGTATAGCTTGTCGTCTCCTTGACACAATGATATTTATTATCCATGTTAACCATTCAAGAATGATTATAAAGTATACATAATAAATAATCATGAAATATATGAAAATAATAATTCTAAAATATTTATGTATATATATATATATATATGTCATTTACTTACTTCAAATCAATTTAATAAGGAAACTAAAACATCGTTCATGCGTACGTACGACCTATTGTCTCCATAAATGGTGTATTCCATTCCATTTATTGATCTATTATATATATTTATATAATAAATATATATTATATATAAATAATGTTTTATATTTTTGAAATAATTAATTCATGATCTATGCAATCAAATGAAGAATAAAAAGTCCAAACACGTACGATAAATGAAATAATTATTACCCAAAATGTTGCTTTAACATGGGATTGACAAATGAACGGGTAATATAAAGTCACAAGTGAATCATATATGATATCATAATTATTATTATAGTTCTATTAAAATTTAATAATATTTTTAAACCCACTATATAGTTGTTTCGGACACATATAGAAGAAATCAGATTTATGGTAAGGGATAATTTTACAATCTCATTTTTTATCTGAGATTGTTTATATGTAAGTATTTTCTTTGGTTATATTTACCATCCATGTACATGTTTTGAAAAAAAAATTCATAAATTTTTTACTATTAATCTATTTATGTTTAAAGTCATTTTTACTTATTTTTTACTTTTACTACATAGTATGGAAGGAATATTTCTTTTGTTTACCATATGACATACTTTTTGACTTTTCCAGTGAAAGTATGAGGAGAATGTAATTTTTAACTTATACAAAACGAACAGATTTTTACATCTCATTAAAACCATATTTCCATGAAACTTTATATACAATATTTCAATTTTATTTTCAACTAAATTTATTTATTTTAAATTGATTTGAAATTTTGAGAAAAGAAAACGTTTTTAAAGAAGAAAGGATATTTCCCTTAGGAATTAAGTTTAAGTATTTTATCAAAATTATTTTCCATCTAAGATGACATAGTGTTATGTTTCTATCCTTATTATTACTTTGATTTTATTATGTTTATGATGGAATTATTTTTATAAAGCTGATTATCTTATAATGATTATGTTATGATGGCATGATGTTTAAGAATCCCATTTTATTTCATAGGTTTTTCTATGCTGAATGATTTATGATTTTGTGGAACATATAAAAATGATTTAATTATGAGATGGCTGGGACCTATATCTCCCTATAATTCATTGGTTAAATATTTATATCTCATGAGATAGACATGGCTGGAATAGAAAGTAAATCTGGTTCAGTAATACAGGGTTGGTACAACAAGTAAACCAAGTTCAGTAATGGACTTCATCCACTCTAATGGTCTATGAAGCAATTCCTTAGAAACTATTAAAATAATATTTTGTGCTTATTAGTTTTCCATTATTAAATGTTTTATTCCAATGTTATTCAATCATGGTTAAAGTTCCTTTATAATATATTCCTTATGTACTGCAAGATTTATTTCATGACTCAATATTGTGATGTTTAAACTTTACGGTCATGTTTTTACGTTAAAATGTATATGGTTTGTTTTATTTTCTCCATGTTTACCCTTACTGAGAATTTGAGCTCACCCTTTTTATCTTTTATTTTCCGCAGGATATAAAAATGGTTTTAGGTAAGAAGAAAAGGGGAAGATCTTTATGGGATATTTTGAAGATCTTTCACCATGATTAGAAGATTATGTTCTGAGTTTCCAAAGACACTAAACTAATATGGTCATTGGGGGTATGTTTTAGTCATGTATAAATTTTTCCACAAATGTAATGTATTGTCTATGTATGTCAAACTTGGGTATCTATATCTGGTATTATAGGGAAGGTTTAGTCATCCTTTGAAAACTAGGATGTGAAAACTTTAGTGAGATCCCTAGAGATATTTCTAAGGTATGTCTAGGGATTCCCCTAAGGTTAAGGATAAGTATAGGTTATAGTCCTAGAATCGTGATAATGATCATGAATAACCTAGGATTAAAACTAATATGTTAGAGATTGAATGTACTCCCCCTTGATTATTTTTTTTCCTTGTATTAATTTTTCCTCTCACACTATTCTTTTTGGGTTTTAGAAAATGTCTGGAAAAGGAGGATTCATGTTAATGGTGAATATGATGGAAAATGGAATGATATTCTTCATGAGCGACCAAATGAAACGAGATTTGGAAGGTGCAACATCGTTATTATGCCAAATCACAAATATCATAATATGATCAATAATCTTAGGTTTGGTAAGTTTCATGACCCAGCTAATAAGATAAAAATGGAGTCTCAAGATGATAATAGAGGAAAGAAAGTTCAATTTTCCTCATTTTAATCATGTGGGAAGAGGAATCAAGGAGAATGTTTCAATGGAACTGGAAGATGATTTGGGTGTGGAAAAAAAGGACACAAATCCAATAATTTAAAAGGAAAAGGTTCATTTAACACAATAGAAAAGGATAATGGTATTTCTAAGACAACAATGATGATTAAATGTTTTAAATGTGGAATGTATGTGGATTATTAAAATTGATTCCCTAAGGGGAAATCTCATGAAGAGAATTAGAATGGTCGTATGGGTAGTATTTATGTTACTGATGATAAAGAGCCTACAAATTATATTTGATATGAAATAAGTTTTAATGAATAAAACGATGAAGATCAGTCAATGGTTTAATAAGGAAGTGTATTGATTACATGTTTACCAAGAGTAATGTTGTATAAGTAATTTAATGGTACTACGGATTAAAGAAACATCTAAGGATTTTTACACAATTTTTTCCTTTTTTATTTGAAGTATATGTTGAATGGTACTGGTAAACTTGAAAGGTTATTTAGATATTTTTGAAAGCACATTATTTTCACATAATTAAGGGATAAGGAGATAATGAGATTTTTGATAGTATTAATGAGCTCATGACTGATATGAGGAAAAATTGACATCATGTTTTGAGTATTTAGAATTTTTGGGATTTTGGTATGTAGAACGAGTGAACTTTTGATAACATTCATGTTTTCAATAAGGTTCTATGGTAATTCATGTGTCAAGAGAATACATGATTAAGGTATTCACATGTTTGGAATGTGGCAACAAGTAAATACCTTATGAGATATGGGTGAAAAATGTTAAGTACATTTAGTTTGCCTCCTTATAATGTTATATATATATATAGAAGGATTTTAATTTTATCCATTTATGGATAGTATAAGTGTTTTTCCATTTCATGTTTTTATATAAATGTATTATCTCACTATAGGTGGACTTATGCTTATTTGATAACCTTTTCTAACCATTTTGTTGAGAAAGATGGACTGACCTATCATTTTATCACATGATCTGCTAAAACTTCACGAATGACAAATTCAACTTCATTTCTTTAAGAGAAAAAGTTGAAATTGTTCAAGGCATGAACAATGGTGAGATTGAACCAAAAGCAATTAAATATTTAATCTAAAGAAAAATTATTCAACTTTAGGAAAAGGATCTTGAAAACCAAAAATGTTATCCAATAACCATATTATTCGATAAATCAGATGGTCCCTTAAATCATCATAGATTTATAACCTTCTAATTATTAACTTTCCCCTAGCCTTGTTCTCTATCACTCACCATCATAACATGATGATTAAATTTCTCTTATATATCCATTTTTTCACTTCCCACCAAAGTTTATCAATGTGGAAACCCAGTGATGAGTTAATTTGGGTAACTGTTACATTTATAACATTCCCTTTTTAAAATTATATATTAGTATACCTTTTTATGATATGGGTTTCGATGAAGGAAACTTTCAAGCAGAAAACCATTCATAACCCCGATGAATTTTGAGGGAAAATTCATTTTAAGGGGGGGGTATAATGTAACACCCTGATATTTTATGAGATAGATTATTTTTAATTTTATTGATGTCTTGTGTTGTATGCTAAACCAATATTAGCTTACTCTATACGTAACACCGTATTAGCTTGCAGTATACGCAATAATATACTTGGCTTGTGTTGCACACAATTTCAAGTTCTTTTGATAGAATTGATTTCACACAACACTGAGTATAGATTTTTTTCAATGTATAAATGAACTATGTTTTGATTATGTTATATAGAACACCAAAGGAACCATTCACTACACGCAATATTATTATGGATTTCATTACACCTAAGAGCGACCTTACTCGATAGCTTGTGTGGTATGCAATACCAAATTTCACTAAACTATGATATATTATTAAAATATTATATATACTAGCTATTATGAATAGTATTAAATATATTTTTAATTTTTTATAACATTAGTATTCATATTACCCATTATATGAGAACAAAAATGATTTTTCGGATAAAAGAATTATTTTTAAAAAAATGTAGTTTTACCACCTTTTAATGGAACACCCATTTTAAATATAGTTTTTTATATTTTTATAAGTTATATTTGACAAGATAAACTTCTTATTTGGAAGAGGGATATAAAAATTTACTTTAGATAAAATTTTGATATTTGTATGATAGCTTTCATATTTTGATGGATAGTAAAAATACGCTATATTTTAATTGAAAAAACGTTTATTATAGAAATAATTTATATGGTTAAAATATATTATTGAATGGTTTTAAAGTATAAATATAATATATTTATATATATTAAGAAAGTTTAAGTCATTTTCATTAATTTGACATTAAATTCATATGTTAAAACATTTCAATCTTTTGCAATGTTTTAAACAAAAACCTATTTTTTCGACAATGGGATTAATTTCAAATTAATCACTAAAAATTATGTGTTTTGAATTTGAAAAAATATATTCCATATTTGTAATTATAAGTTTAAAATTGTATAAATAGGTACTTTTCATTTTTGAACAATATGAATAGTAACTTCAATAATTATTTTATTTACCATGGTTGAAGGGTAAATTTGGTAAATAAGGGTAAATAAATAATATTATAATAATATTAAACTACCCTAACATATTCCACAATCCTATTGGATGAAATATTTACATCCATGGATATCCTTGGGTCTATTTGGGGACACCATGGATTCACTTGGATGTGAAAATGACAATTTATAAGAATTAATTTAATGTAAAAATAATTATAACATAAACATATATTTTTTACTAAATAGATTTTAATATGGGGTTATATAATAGATCTCGGTGTCTATAAATATAAATTTGAAATCTAAAAAAATTTCCTACATCATGGTATTTTATTTATAATTTTTAGACATTAGATAAATATATTTATTTCTAACACAATTATGATTTAGTGATTACATCATTAATGAAAGATTCAAATAAATGAATTTATAAATATTAAAATAAGTTTAATTTGAATATTTTTATGCCATACACGAATTTTATCAATGAAATTGACATAATTGGGACGAGTTAATTCCTTTTTTTCAAAGTAATAATATTGTTATGAATTTTTTAAAAAATTCAAGTATGAACAATATCCAAAATTGACATAATTAATAACTTAAAATATAAAATAGTTTATTAAATGATATTAAATTCCAAAAAATATAATATTTATATACATGGGTAATATAAGTCCAAATATTTCATAAATAACTTTTGGTGGGTAATTTTACATGATATGGTAATACATTAACCCACAATGTGTAAATAATGTGATATCACTGTAAGATTAAAAAGGGTAAAATAAGGGTAAAACCAAAATGATAAGGATAAAAAAATATTAAAAACTTGTAAAACAATTATTGGATGATGGGTTTTAAAAAAAATCATATTATATTAGAATTAAATATGTCTAGGACAATTTTAAATTGAAATTGAATTTATAATAAATTAATATTTTGGAACTTTCCTAAAGTGTCCCTATCCTCTCTTATAAAAGGGAACCTCCTCTCTCTCCTCTTCACTACACTTTGAGCCTTAATGATTGGAAAAACACTACCCATTTCTCTTCTCAACTTCTCTAGTTATATTCTTGAGGTTCGGGTCTTCTCAAAAGACCAACTATAGTGCCTTTAGAGGAAATTTAAAGGAGGCACGTCGAGGAAGAGGTAATATGTTCTACAGATTCTTTCAAATTTACTTTTCTTTTACATACCCTTATTTAGATTTTAAATTATAATGTAATAAAATCAGTATCACTCATATACTGATATTCAATTATAAATATAAAACAACCATATTTTACCTTCTAACCATCCTATGAAAAATGAAATCACCGCGCGTGCGTACGTACATATTACCGTCTCCACACTGAGGTGTAATCTGTTTTTCACTACCACTTTTCTTGGATGGATATAAGGGTGGAAATAATAACTATATATGATTATTATGACATGATACTAATTATGATATATTATACACCATCCAACTCAATACCGTTCAACAACTATGGGAATGATATCGTCGCTCGTGTGTACGTACGACTTACAGTCTCCACGACGAGATGATATTAATTCTCAATGTTAACTATTCAAGAATGATTATAAAGTATATATAATAAATAAAAATGAAATATATAAAATTATAATTCTATTGGATTTAGGTTTATATATGTCATTTAGTTACTTCCATTCAATTTAATAAGGAATAGAAAACAGCGTTCATGCATACGTACGACCAACCATCTCTATGAATGTTGTATTCCATTCCATTTATCGACCTATTATATGTATTTATAAACTAAATATATATGATATATAAATCATGTTTTACATTTTTTATGTAATTAAATCATTATATAAGTAATCATATAAATAATAACAAGTCAAAACATGTACGATAAATGAAATGATTATTACCCAAAACGTTGCTTTAACATGGAATTGACAAATGAACGGGTTATATAAAGTCATAAGTGAATAATATATGATATCATAAATATTATTATGTTTCTATTAAAAGTTAATAAATTTTTTATACCCACTATATAAGAGTTTTGGAAACATACAGAAGAAATCAGACCTATGGGAAGGGATAATTTTGAAATCATAATTTGTATATGATATTGTTTAAACATATGTATTTTTTGGGGATATATTTATCATCATTGTAAATGTTTTATAAAAACGTTTTCATAAAATGATTCATATTCTTCTATGAATGTTTAATGTCATTTTTACCCATTTTTTACTTTTACTACATGGTATGGACGGAATCTTTCTTTTGTTTACCATACAAGGTACTTTTTGACTTTTCTATTAAAAGTGTGAGGAGAATGTTTTTTTAACTTATACGACATGAATTAATTTTTACATCTTATTAAAGGATTATTTCTATGAATATTTCTCTACAATATTGCAAGTTTTTTTTCAACTAAATTATTTTCTTTTAAAATAGCACTGCATTTTGAGAAAAGAAAATGTTTTTAAAGAAGAAAGAATATTTTACTTATGAATTAGGTTCAAGTGTTTTATAAAAAAAACTCCATCTAAGAAAACATTGGGTTCTGTTTCTATCTGTATTATTACTTTGACTTGATTATTTTTTTGATGGAATTTTTTTTATGAAGTCCATTTATCTTATATGGATTTTGTTTTGGTTGCATGATGTTTAAGAATCCCATTTTATTTCATGGGTTATGCCATGATGAATGAATTAGGTTTTTGTGGCACATGTAAGAATTATTTCATTATGAAATGTGTGGGACATATATCTCCCTCCAATTCATTGGGTAAATATTTATATCTCAGGAGATAGACATGGATGGAACAGAAAGTAAATCTGGTTCAGTAATACAAGGCTGGAACGACATGTAAACCCAGTTGAGTAATGGACTTCATCCACTATGATGGTCTTGACAACAATTCCTTCACTACTATGGAAATAATATTATGTTCATATTAGTTTTCTAGAATTACATGTTTTATGAAAATGATATTCTACCATGGTTAAAGTTACTTTATGATCTATGCCTTACGTATTCCGAAGATTTATTTCAGGACTCAAGATTTTTATGTTCAAACATTATGTTCAAGTTTTTATGTTCAAATGTCTCTGTTTTGTTTTATTTTATCCATGTTTACCCTTACTGAGCATTTGAGATCACCATTTTTTTTTCTTTTCCCTACGAAATAAAAAAAGTTTTTTGGTAGAAAAAAGGGAAATATCTTTATGGGAGATGTTGAAGATCTTTCACCATTATTATAAGATTGTGTTCTGAGTTTCCAAAGAACCTAAATTAATAGCATCATTGGGTGTCTATTTTTTTCATGTATTAAATATTCTGCAAAATTAATGTAATGTCCATGTACGTCAAACATGGGTATCTATAATTAATCTCACCCATTCAAACATGGAATATGATGGAGATACAAATCAAGGAATATTGAAATAATGTGGATGAATTGAGGGGATGTTCGAATAGAGTTCGACACCCTTATAATTACATGAGTATGGTTGTGATCATGAAGGGTGGACATATCAGTCAGAGTAAGGTCCATACTCACCTCCATGGTGGTCTTCATCTTGGATGCCAAGCAATGATCATATAACTAAAATGAAATGGTTGGTGATTAGAATGAGAGGGGGGTGTTTTCTTAGGTGATGGTCTAAGATGACTCACTGTTTCATGTGATTCAATGAGGATGAAGGGTGTTCAGTTTAATGTATTTCGGTAAGAATATTGAATATGAAGCTTACCATCATGTCTTGTGGTTGATGAATCATGTAGTTTAGCATCATGTGAGAATGACATGTGAACTAATTTGAACAAATCTAGCATGATCATGGAAGTCGGATTTATACCAAGGAGACACAATTGGAAGAACCTCAAAGAGGAGATCATGAAGAAAAAGGAGCTAGGATTTGGATCTAATGTTTTCCAAAAAATGATGGGGTCCACCAAAAGTATCCTAGTACTCTTGGGGTTCATGGTGTGTACCATTATATTTTAACCTCATTATTTATGTCCTTATTGTTTTTGAATTCACATGAAAAACTTGGTGGACAGAATTATGAATTTTTCTCAAGTTTACATCACGATTTTTCAAAATTAAATGCATTTTTACCTCTTCTTATGGATAGTTTAAGGCCATACTAGTCATACCGTGAAGAATAAAGTAGTAAATGTTCATAATTATTAACCCATTTTTAGATGAATGCATGAAAATAATGTGCATACCATGGAATATTGGTAAACCATCATGAATTGGGGGTCAAGGTGGCACTGTTCCACATGCCACAACCCTAGGGAGACTTACACATATTTTAAAGTTGTGATACTCAAACATAGGCTCATAGTTTAATGTCATATATTTCTAAATAAAATGAGTGACATTTCATTTCAATGGACACCATCATGTCTCAACCATAGTTAGGGAAATTCATCCCCGACTCCAAATATCATGCGAGTAATGTTCAGTGTGAGAAACATGGATTAGTCATGAAGTTATTATTGTCACAAATGAGATCACAATGAGGCTGAAAAAAACCAACTCGACGAAGTCCAAAGGATGAAGAATTATCTTGCCTTTATACGTGAGTCTATATGAGTATGAAACATGGGGTGTTAAGATCCCCATCAAAGTATGGGGTGGTGGAAATGAAGGTAAATTTTGAATTTAGATATACTGATTGAGGAAATGGGTGACTGAAGGACAGGGAACACTATAGACCATGTTCAAAACATAAGTTCCAGACCCACGCTATGGTCAAGGATGGGGTATTTTCATACGAGATCAATCCTTAACCATGTTCAAAAAATGGAAAACCTTATATTTCATCAAATATTCTTCAAGGTGTAATTCTATGTTGGTATGTGGGAACATGTGTCTAGGAACCATTTCTTATTGCGTGTAATTTTCATGTTTTGGGGAATTATGAATATCCAAATCAAAGGAATCAATAAGTGTGAAAGTGGAAGTGGGAGATTCCCCTTGGGACAATGAATCTGAGGATGACTCCAGCCTATGCTTGTACCCATAGGATGAGGGTGACCACAAGAATTTTTCAATCTTGGCGATGTGGGGGGGCTCGAAATAAGTTGATGGTAGGTATAGAAACATAATAAGAGATATAGAAATCACAATGTATCTCATGTAAATGGGAAATAAGACACACTTAATTATGGAATCTGGCCTAGTGGGAGACTGTTAATAAGGGGGGAGAAGGGGATCCTCTCTGGCATGGGCCCATATTATCTTCCAGTTTGTTTTCACATGATGAGGATATGGAAACATATCATATTTATCACATGAGGTATACTATTTTCATTATATAGATTCAAAAAACAATTTAACTCCATGTTCTAATGTTGTTAGGATTTTTAGTTTAAAGTTATAAAACTCAGACTAAGGAAGCTTCCAATTTTAAGTCATAATTCTCAGAACAAGGTGGTGGATGTATTAAAGAGTTTTTGTGGCACAAATATTTATATCACGATGTGAAGAGAGGTCAAAGTATACATTACCCATTAAAGAATCCATGAAAAACTTTTCAGAGTCCAATGATATGATACTAAGGGGGGATGACCTTGGAATAATTTTGGTAATAGGTCTAGGCCTAGTATATGCAATTTCGACAAAAATATATATCCCATGGGAATCGTAATGAAGACAGATGTAGTTATGGAACACAACATTATGGAAAAAACACTGGAAGGGTGGTGTCCCTAATGGTGATGGAAATGAGTCATCTCACAATTATCATGTGAGGAATCCTATATTCATAACATAGGGTAATTCTTCAGTGTAAAATCATGTGATGAGGGCGTTGGTTTTTTTCAACTCACATTTTTCATGTGAGGTATACAATTTTAATCACATAGATTAAGGATACAATTTAACATCATGTGTTTAGGACTTAGTTTTGGTCATCTTGAATTTTTTATGTTCAGAATCCTATTTTCATAACATATGGTAAGGCTACAATTTAACTTTATGTGCTAAAGACATTAGGATTTGAAGTTTAAATTCATATTTCTTGGGAAAATATTTTATCCAGTTTAAGGTCATATAGATCAGATTAAGGGGGGATTTTGTAGTTTAAGTTTATATATCTCGCACTGAGGGTCTATGCATTGTATTGTTTGAGGAACCTATAGTTTGTAGGAGGTGTGATGCACTAACCACCCTTAGTGATTAATGAGTATAGAACATTGGAATAAAACTTATGAATAATGCAAGGGGATTTCCACTAGGTTATAACATTGATGAATTTTTATGGGTATCATTGGTGTTATGTGAGTCTATACCATGTCACCCTAAAGAATGATCAAAGGTGAACCATGTTGTTAAATTCTCATGTTACACAATTCTGGTTCCTCTATATGTTATGTAGTTCTGAGAGCCAATTTTACTCAAGGGATTCCAACTTAACCAGATGTACTTATTATATTCTATCTAGAATTTTTTGTTCATAAATAGTCATTCAGATTGATGGTAGCTGGGCCTCTATAGGTAATACTACCTATGATCCATACACTAGGGAATATGGGGTTTCCTTGTTGGAATTTTGAGTTTTAGTTTGATATGAACAAGGGTAATTGAGGATCTCATCAGAAAAACACTTTAATTCTATCCTAATGTCTTTTTAAGGATTTAAACTAGGGATTTTTTGAATTCCTCAATCTTCCCATTCTCTTATGGATGATAGTGGCATGTGTGGTTAGAACAGATATTTAACTTGGTGTAAAACTTCTTTATATATGCGGATCAATAGTTGGATCCATTATTTGTGAGAATTGTGTGAGGAACCCCAAACCTATTTACGATGTGGGAGCACAAAAAATCAATAATGGACTCGATTTGGACTTCTTTATGGGGAACATCTACTACCCAATTTGAAAAGAAGTCTATTGTAGTCAAAATGAAGCTCCACTTTCGCACTATTACTGGTGGATTGGGACCCACTACATCAAGTCACCAAATTAAAACGGGCCATTAATATTTGGTGGTATAGATATTATTTGATAGTTGGAGAAATTTTTTTTGAAGGGATCTAACATGCATGAAACCACTTAGTCAATTCAATGAAGTTAAAAACCATGGCAGACAAAAAGTAACCCAAGCTAGGAATTTGGTGGGAGAGCTTAAATCCTACCTGATGTAATCTATAGGATATAGTATAGACAACTTGAATAAATTTAGAAATCTCCTACCCTTGGATAAATAGGAATAGTATTCCATAAAATACATGATTATAGAGATTCTACTCAAAGTTAGGGTCACTATGTATGGTGAACTGTGCTTCATGTCAGCAGAGTCTCTCATGCTCAGCTCAACCTGGTAGAAGAATTCCATTCCAAAGCTACTCAATGAAGGCAGTCATTAAATTATGTATTTCATCAACCACTTGTAAATTTTAAGGATTTGGTGTAGGATTACTAGAATTCACTTGATATACCTATCGGTTTCCATCATCTGAAGTGGTGGGAGTGATGAACCTTTGGTGTGACACATGAATGATTAATTCATCCATGCCAGGATCTACAAGGGATGATACTATGCTTTCCAAAAAATTGGCTCAGCCATTCTGCGACCAAGGAACATGAGTCACCTGCAGCTAAGAATGGAATTGGGCCATCAACTGATGATTTAGTTCTATTATAGGAATTTATTGTTTATTTATAATATTGTAGTCACCCTTAACCTGCTTGATGAGCATGCTAGAGTATCTTTTCACAAGTAATCAGGGGACATCGATCCTGAGGGCCAACTTGAGACCAGTTATAATAGCTTGATAATATGCCTCACTATTATTTCATCCTTATGAAAACATGAATCAGTATTGTAGGAAGAACATTGTAGGATTGATAAAGACAATCCCCATGCCGACCCTATTGTTCCTAGTGTAATTGATCCTTCTATTGGTCCGAATTTAGAATCCACCATAGAAATGAATCAGTTAATGTGGTGTAGCCTGATATACTAAGTTAATGGTTTTATTTGAGAATTCAAAATCCAAGTTTAGTTCTTCACGGGATGGATGCACATCCAAGAAATCAACAAGATTCATTCCCTTGTCAGATTTCTGTAAGAAGAACCTAATTTTGAACTACTGGGGGATTACCCCCCATCATTCCAATCACTCAATAAACATTGGGTGGGTGAGAATATATTTTTTTGTGTAAAAAAATGACACCAAATATATATCAGAGTGTTATAGTTAAGGCCATAATGTAACGCCCCGACCCCAGTTACCCAGAGTCGGTGCATTATTACATAACATTGGTATGATCACAAGAAAGATCAAATCTCGAAAGACCGATTGGTTTAGTAGTCTTGGAAACACTAGATATATTCATAAGTCTTACATTACATCATAAAATGAAAAACTACTACAAAAACATATTTTCTCCATAATACACACTCATATCCCCACATAATATCCCTGCAGGTCATTCATAATTTACTTCTTCACTTCCTGGGAAAAATAAAACATAGAAAAGGGGTGATCTCAAATGCCCAGTAAGGATAACAATATAGCGGAAACTTTCATAAATAAGAATAAACATTTAAGGAAATGTATAACTAAAACAAAAGCCTTTTAAACTTGAACTTTTAACATAGTATGGCATAAATAAAATGAGATAATGCCATTTACTTATTCACATGGTTATTCTACTAATCGAATAATCACATGCAAAATCAATAACCACTTTCATAATGATGGAATCCATAATGCCAGACTATCATAACCACATAGCCAAGGCCTCGTGCCAAGACTACAAATAAGATTTTGTCAAGGCCTTGTGCCATGACACTAGTTTGTCTCATGAGACCTACCGATGCATCGAGGAGCTATAGCGGGCTCCACCCGTCACATATTAAGTCCAATGCATTCCCATATGAAAAGGTTTAAACATAACATAAACATTCATATTAAAACTAGCATACGAAATGTCAATACTTTCACCATAAACTATGAATGGTATAAAAATAGCACATCCACAGTCAAACATATCACAAAACCTTCTATACAATATAGAAGTTTTGTATCATAATAAACCAACTTCAAATAATCTTAAAATCCATCAAAGGATGTTGACATAGATGAAATCAAAAATCTTTTTAAAGAAATATATCCTTTTATTTTGAAATCATTTAAGATCCATATAAAATAAAACATTTTCTTTGAAAATATTCTTATAAGCTTGTAATGGAATCTTTGAAGATTTTATAACGGCAGAAAATAGCCGCACCCGCCGTATAAGTTAAAAAAAAATTCTTACCTTAATTCAGTGGAAAAGGTTAAAAGGGACCTTGTTTTGAAAATGACGGAAAGATTCCTTTATAAACCTCTTATAAAAAGTCAAAAAAGGGTATAAATGACTTTAACCCATATTCTTGTAAATAATAAATATGTTTTGAAATACATTTCGAAGAAACATGGGTGTGGATGATAAAGAAATCCCAGTAGATTATTACGTATAAACAACCTCAGATAATGAAGAGATTGTGAAATAACCCTTACCTTGTACTTTTCCTTGGTTGGGGTAGGTTAAACTCCAGTATAATGGTGAAATAATTGTTATTAAATTATACAAGAATCATATATATTAATATGATATCATATATGATCTTTTAACATTGATTTGTTAATAATATCTTAGAATTATCGTCGTTTCGGGTGTTAACTTACTCATTTTATTTTATATGTTTTGTTACATAAGCCATGTTTGTTGTATCTTATTCATATCCAGAATGATATCAAGTCCTTAAACATCATTTTTAAATCATAAAATGATAATTATACTTGAATGGATACGATGGAGAATGAATCTCATCGCGTTCGTGGAGACGGTAGTCCGTACGTACGCACGAGCGACAATATCATTCTTTTGATATTAAAATAATATATAAATGGACGGTATATCATATATACAGAATAATTAACATGTTATATTTATTATTTACATGAGTTACACATCATTATTATACCCATCCAAATAATAATATATTGAATAACACTTACACCACGACGTGGAGACGGTAAGCCGTACGTACGCACGTATGGTGACATGTTATTCAAAGGGTGGATAGAATACTGAATATTCTTGTACCATATTTATAATAACATCACAGTATATGTAAGATACTGGAGTTATTATTTTAGAATGGTAAGAACAAAGAAAGAAGAATTGGAAGAAGAAAGGAACTTGAAAAGGGGTGGTGAAAACATTACCTCTTCTTCGGGTTCTTCCTTTTGATTTGATCAAAAGGGCTCCTTAGGTTGGCTTTCTGATCAAACTAATGCCTATAGGTTGTAGTGAGGGATGTTGGGAGAGTATTTGGGAAGATTTTGTTTGAACCAAAAGGCTTTTAAGGTGTGAATAAATGAGAAGGAGGAGTTCCCTTTTATAAGAGGGGTGAGGGGCACCTTTGGAAAAGCTAGAAATATTAATTTATAATAAATTCATATTCAGTTTCTAATGGATCCAAAGTTGATTATTCAAAGGTTAAGGTGGGGATAGGTAGAAAACCACTCATCCAATAGAATTTAGACAGGTTTGGGTACTTATATTAACCTTATCTTTAAGTATTAACTCTAAGTTAATTAGTTTCACTTTTACAATGTCTCTTTGTATTTTTATATAATATGGTTAATAAACTTACTATAAACATCCAAGAGACCCCCAACTGGTCCATTAATGATGAAACTATCATGATATAAGTCTCTTGGCCGAACCTTAGATTTTTAGGAATTCAATATCAATTAATAATATAATATTTGTTTTAAGAACTCTTTTATGTCAATTTTGACACTATTCAATAGTTGATTTTTGTGAAACTCATAACAGATTTATTACTTCAAACAAAGTCAATTAAATCAATCCTAATATATCATATTATCCTATAAAATTAGTTTAATTCATTAAAAGTTTCATATTATATTTCTTTGGGTATTTATAATATCAATTATTTTCATTTTTCACTATTATAGTAATTACTGCATCATCATTGTGTCATAAATAAAATAAATTATTTAATGTCTAAAAATTATAAATAAACTATAATTATGTAGGCAATCTTTTTATCTTTCTAATGAATATTTATAATCTAAAATCCAACATATATAACCCTATGTAACAATTGTTTTTCTAAAAGATATATGCTTGTGTCATTTTTGTATTCATTTTAACTTAATTAAAATAAAGTGTCATTATCACTTACAAGTGGATCCATGGGGTCCCAAAATCGACCCAAAGATGCCCATGGTCGACCATGTATCTAACAATAGGGTTAAGACACGTTTTAGGGTAATTTAGTATTATTATAATATTATTTTTTAACCCTTATTTACCGGATTTACCCTTAACCATGGTAAATAAAATATTTACCGCAGTAATTATTCAAAATGTCTAAAAATAAAAGTTACCTATTTACACAATTTGAACATCCTGATTCCAAATATGGAATCCATTTTCCTAAATTCAAAACACAGAAGTGGCAGAAATTAATTTAAAATTAATTCCCGCTGTCAAAACAAAAAGCGTGTTTTTAAGAGATAATAACTATCAAAAGATTGACACTTGTTTATGTTCGGTTTAATTGTAAAATTATGTCCAATGACCAACATTATATTAAATGGTAAAAATATATTATAAATATACTTTAAAACTATTAAAATTAATAATTTATCACTATTAATTATTTTTATTAAAAAAGTTGTTTTTAATTAAAATTTAGTAATTTTCACTATTCATCAAAATATGAAAGTTATCCGAAAAGTACCAAAATTTCACCATATGATAAATTAGATATTCCGAATCCAAAAATGAAGTCCATTTTAAAATATAAAATATATATAATTTTAAAAATTAGGTATTACTATTCATAACGGCTAGTTTGATTGGTTGTTAGAACTCGGTGTTGCGTACAACACACGCTATCGCATTATTCAAAGAGAAGCGTACCGTAGAAGCTTGGGGTGTTACATTCTCCCCTCCTTCAAATAATTTCGTCCTCGAAATTTCTAGAATACTATCGCATGAAAAGACTCAGGTGGTTCTTCATCATAAGTTCCTCGGGTTCCCACGTTGCCTCTTCCATCTTATGGTTTCTCCACAAAACTTTTACCAGACGCGTCGTCCGGTTTCTCAGTACTTGTTCTCTCGTATCAAGAATCCTGACGGGCTCTTCACAATAGGAAAGATCGGGTTCCAGTTCTAATTCTTCATAGGTGAGTACATGTGTTGGATCAGGCATGTATTTCCTCAATAGAGATACGTGGAACACATCATGAACTTTGGAGAGACTTGGCGGCATTGCCAATCGGTAAGCTACAACCCCAGTTCGTTCTAGAATTTCGAAAGGTCCGATGTACCTGGGACTCAATTTACCTTTCTTACCAAAACGTATGACTCCCTTCCACGGAGATACCTTCAGGAAAACATGATCACCGACTTGAAATTCCAAATCCTTCCTTCGATTATCGGCATAGCTCTTCTGCCTACTTTGAGCTGTTTTGATGTGATTTTGGATTACTTTCACCTTTTCCATCGTTTCCTCCACCAGTTCTGGGCCTACAAGTTTTCTTTCACCAACGCCATCCCAACAGGTTGGTGTACGACATCTCTTTCCGTATAACGCTTCATATGGTGCCATCTGAATACTCGAATGGAAGCTATTGTTATAGGAAAATTCTACCAGAGGTAAATATTGATCCCACATACCCTGAAAGTCAAGTGAGCAAGATCTCAACATGTCTTCTAAGGTTTGAATAGTACGTTCTGATTGTATGTCTGTCTGAGGGTGGTATGCAGTGCTCAAATGAAGTTCAGTATCCAGGGATTTCTGAAGACTTTTCCAGAATCTTGAAGTAAAACGGGGATCACGATTAGAAACAATCGATAGGGGTACTCCATGAAGTCTCACAACTTCATTAATATATAGTCTTGCTAGACGTTCCAGGGGTAGATCTTCTCTTATAGCAGGAAAATGTGCTGACTTGGTAAGACGATCAACAATAACCCATATTGGATCGTTTCTTCTAGGAGTCTTTGGTATCCCCATGACAAAGTCCATCGTAATATTGTCCCATTTCCACTCCGGTATGGGAAGAGGTTGCATGACTCCTCCAGGTTTTTGCCTTCCATATTTCACTTGTTGACAAACCATACATCTTGACACAAAATCAGCAATCTCCCTCTTCATGTTGTCCCACCAAAAATGTTCCTTCAAATCTCTATACATTTTGGTGCTCCCAGGGTGTATAGAGAAATTGGAACGATGAGCATCATCCAGCAATTCCCTTTTTAGATCAGGTATATCGGGGACACAAAGTCTCTTCCCAAATTTCAAAATTCCATCTTTATACACAAAGTCTCCCAATCTCCCATCATTCACAGCTTTAATCTTCTTTTGAAATTCTTCATCATCGGTCTGAGTACTCTTAATCCTTTCTATTAAAGATGGTTTGGAAACCATTTGAAAAAGAAATGATGTTTCGCCTTCCCTGGTTATTCCCATGTCCATCTTCACTAGATCCATGAAAATTGGATCCCTTTCAATTCTCATATTGTTCAAAACTCCATGGTCTTTTCTACTCAAAGCATCTGCCACCTTGTTTGCTTTCCCCGGGTGGTAGTGTATCGTGAAATCATAATCCTTGAGTAATTCAAGCCATCTCCTTTGCCTCATGCTGAGTTCTTTTTGTGAGAAAATATACTTCAAACTCTTGTGATCAGTATAAATCTCACATTTTCACCATAGAGGTAGTGCCTCCATATCTTCAAAGCAAAGATCACAGCTGATAACTCGAGATCATGAGTAGGATAGTTTTTTTCATGAATTTTCAACTGTCGTGATGCATAGGCAATAACTCTATCATTCTGCATAAGGACACAACCAAGTCCTTTCTTCGATGCATCACTATAAATAACGAACCCATCATTCCCCAATGGTAGAGTCAATATAGGAGCATTGACTAATCTTTTCTTCAGTTCTTCAAAACATTCTTCACACTCTTTTTTCCAAACAAATTTAACCCCTTTACGTGTGAGCTTCGTTAATGGGTTAGCCAATCGGGAAAAATTCTGGACGAAACGTCGATAATAACCTGCCAAACCAATAAAACTGCGTACCTCAGTTATACTCGTAGGTGCTGGCCATTCTTGGATTGCCTTGGTCTTAGAAGGATCAATAGAGATTCTATCTTTAGAGACAATATGGCCAAGAAAAGAAATCTCCTGAAGCCAGAATTTACACTTGCTAAACTTCCCATATAATTCATGCCTCCTCAGAGTCTTCAAGATAATGCGCAAGTGATTTTCATGATCTTCGTAGGTTTTGGAGTATACCAAGATATCATCAATAAATACCACCACAAATTCATCGTGATACTCCTTGAAAACTCTATTCATCAGATCCATGAATACAGAGGGTGCATTAGTCAATCCAAACGGCATTACAGTAAACTCGTAATGCCCGTACCTGGTTCGAAATGCTGTCTTCGGAATGTCTTCCTTCATTACACACAACTGATGGTATCCAGATCGAAGTTCAATCTTTGAAAAGTATTGAGCTCCATGTAGTTGGTCAAATAAATCATCAATATGAGGTAGGGGATACTTGTTTTTTATCATTATAGCATTGATCTCCCTGTAGTCGATACATAACCTCATAGATCCATCTTTCTTTTTAACAAAAAGAACAGGGGCTCCCCATGGAGAAACACTAGGGCGAATAAATCCCTTATTACTCAATTCCTCTAGTTGTTTCTTTAGTTCAACTAATTCTACAGTGGCCATTCTATAAGGGGTCTTCGATATAGGCCTTGATCCAGGAATTAAATCAATGGAAAACTCAACTTCTCGTTCTGGAGGATGTCCAGGTAAATCTTCCGGAAATACATCTACAAATTCTTTCACAACAGGTACATCCTCTATTTGAACATTCCTTTCCTCACCCGCAGTTATTTCATTCTCTTCCTCCCCAATAATTGAATTTAGTTGAGCTATTGACGGTGGATCTAAATAATAATTAGGTGGTGACGATTCTGCTCTAAAGATAAGGTGTTCCTTATCATTATCATCAATAATCGTAACCTCTTTCTTCTTACAATAAATATTCGCATCATAGTCCGAAAGCCAGTCCATACCGAGGATTATGTCAAACTCAATCATAGGTATGACGATGAGATCAGTAGATAACGAACATTTATGTGCTCTAATGGGGACTGATTCACAAAACTTTGTTGCAATGATACTTCCCTTAGGAGTTTTAACTGACAACTCCCTTGTTAAATCAAATTGGAAATATCTAATTTTCTTAGCAAACTGGGAAGATATGAAACAATGTGATGATCCAGAATCAAATAATGCATTTGCTAAACTTGAGGAAACCATTAAATTACCTACCACCACGTCTTTCGGAGCTTCTACCTCAGCAGTAGTGATAGCATAAGCTTGGCCTTGATCCATTGGCCTTTTCTGAGGTAAGTTCTTCTAACGCTTAGGACATTCATTCGCATAATGTCCCATCTCCCTGCAATTGTAGCACTGGACGTTGGTGGCTTCCTTCTTCCCTTTGCAATCACGAGCTTGGTGGCCTTTTTCACCACACTTGTAACAGACTCCCATTCCCTTCAAGCAAGCACCGGGGTGTTTCTTCCCACAATTACCACAGGATGGATATTCAACCTTTCCTTTATTCCCCTTATTTCCATTCCCAGATTGATCAGCAGGCCTCTTCTTCTCTTGCTTCGCTTTAAAGTCATAAGACTTAGAGAATTCCTTTTCGGTCTTGATAGCACATGAGACAATGTCTTCGTACGATGAAAAGGATTGTGAGACTAATGCTCGACGGAGAAATGGTTTTAACCCATCAAAGAAACGATCAATCTTACTTATTTGGTTACGTATATAATCACCAGCGTACCTTTCTAACCTTGTAAAGTTAGCCTCATACTTTGTGACATTCTCATCCTCCTTCTGTCTCAGACTTAGAAATTGCCTTTCCATATCTGCTCGATGGTCGCGAGGAAAGTATTTTTCTAAAAACAGATTTTTGAACTCCCTCCATTCCATATTTGATATTTCATCATCTTCCTTCATATTTTGAATCAATGACCACCATTGATCAGCATCTCCAGTGAGGCGGTAAACTGCCATGACAACTTTTTCCCTTTCACTGCTCCCCAAAGCCTGAAATATTTTCTCTAGGGAAAATATCCATTGCTCAGCTACTAAGAGATTTGTACTCCCATTGAACGTTGGTGGTTGTTGCCTCATGAATCGATCTAACATTGATCCTCCACGCTGCGGATCAGGGTGCTCCATACGGGTAAGGTTATTATTCATAACCTGAGTAAGTTGTCCCAGTATGGTGATTAGCTGATCGGCTCCAGTTTCATCACCAGCTCCACTATAATTATCTTGAGCAGGAGGGAAATCCCTACATGGAGTGCGTGCATTGATACGGTTTCCATTTCTTCCACTAGGCGCCATTTCTAAACAATGGAATAAACTATATCAGTTTATGAATCAAAATACATAATCCCATACTTATAAAACACTCAACATAAATTGAACTATTTATGGATATAATCCATAATCATAAGAATGTTTTCATTGAGGAAGTATATACTCATAATCCCTTCAAAATGATTTGTAAAGAAAAATGAGAGTTATCCTAAACATATCCCCCGGGAGTGTCGTAACCAAGAGTGCAGCAAGGCCCGTTGTCGTGCACCAGTTCCCGTTCGAGTCTAGCTCAAAGCGGTGTTTTCGGGTTTTACCCCTAGGTACATCTGTGCCAGAGCCGCCTCTACCTGCTCGTATCCAGACAGGGATGTATTTCTCAGAAAACTCACAAAATCACTACAATACCAAAATTCTAGGAAGTTCTTCTATACTAATCCTCAAAGTTCATCTTAGGTCTACGTGCTCTAATCAGAGTTTATCTAAATCTAGCTTCCAAGGTTTGTACTAAACTTCCTCTGATACCAACTGTAACGCCCTGACCCCAGTTACCCAGAGTCGGTGCATTATTACATAACATTGGTATGATCACAAGAAAGATCAAATCTCGAAAGACCGATTGGTTTAGTAGTCTTGGAAACACTAGATATATTCATAAGTCTTACATTACATCATAAAATGAAAAACTACTACAACAACATATTGTCTCCATAATCCACACTCATATCCCCACATAATATCCCTGCAGGTCATTCATAATTTACTTCTTCACTTCCTGGGAAAAATAAAACATAGAAAAGGGGTGAGCTCAAATGCCCAGTAAGGATAACAATATAGCGGAAACTTTCATAAATAAGAATAAACATTTAAGGCAATGTATAACTAAAACAAAAGCCCTTTAAACTTGAACTTTTAACATAGTATGGCATAAATAAAATGAGATAATGCCATTTACTTATTCACATGGTTATTCTACTAATCGAATAATCACATGCAAAATCAATAACCACTTTCATAATGATGGAATGCATAATGCAAGACTATCATAACCACATAGCCAAGGCCTCGTGCCAAGACTACAAATAAGATTTTGTCAAGGCCTTGTGCCATGACACTAGTTTGTCACATGAGACCTACCGATGCATCGAGGAGCTATAGCGGGCTCCACCCGTCACATATTAAGTCCAATGCATTCCCATATGAAAAGGTTTAAACATAACATAAACATTCGTATTAAAACTAGCATACGAAATGTCAATACTTTCACCATAAACTATGAATGGTATAAAAATAGCACATCCATAGTCAAACATATCACAAAACCTTCAATACAATATAGAAGTTTTGTATCATAATAGATCAACTTCAAATAATCTTAAAATCCATCAAAGGATGTTGACATAGATGAAATCAAAATTCTTTTTAAAGAAATATCTCCTTTTATTTTGAAATCATTTAAGATCCATATAAAATAAAACATTTTCTTTGAAATTATTCTTATAAGCTTGGAAGGGAAGCTTTGAAGATTTTATAACGGCGGAAAATAGCCGCACCCGCCGTATAAGTTAAAAAAACATTCTTACCTTAATTCTGTCGAAAAGGTTAAAAAGGACCTTGTTTTGAAAATGACGGAAAGATTCCTTTATAAACCTCTTATAAAAAGTCAAACAAGGGTATAAATGACTTTAACCCATATTCTTGTAAATAATAAATATGTTTTGAAATACATTTCGAAGAAACATGGGTGTGGATGATAAAGAAATCCTAGTAGATTATTACGTATAAACAACCTCGGATAATGAAGAGATTGTGAAATAACCCTTACCTTATACTTTTCATTGGTTGGGGTAGGTTAACCTCCTGTATAATGGTGAAATAATTGTTATTAAATTATACAAGAATCATATATATTAATATGATATCATATATGATCTTTTAACATTGATTTGTTAATAATATCTTAGAATTATCGTCGTTTCGGGTGTTAACTTACTCATTTTCTTTTATATGTTTTGTTACATAAGCCATGTTTTTTGTATCTTATTCATATCCAGAATGATATCAAGTCCTTAAACATCATTTTTAAATCATAAAATGATAATTATATTTGAATGGATACGATGGAGAATGAATCTCATCGCGTTCGTGGAGACGGTAGTCCGTACGTACGCACGAGCGACAATATCATTATTTTGATATTAAAATAATATATAAATGGATGGTATATCATATATACAGAATCATTAACATGTTATATTTATTATTTACATGAGTTACACATCATTATTATACCCATCCAAATAATAATATATTTAATAACAATTACACCACGACGTGGAGACGGTAAGCCGTACGTACGCACGTATGGTGACATGTTATTCAAAGGGTGGATAGAATACTGAATATGGTTGTACCATATTTATAATAACATCACAGTATATGTAAGATACTGGAGTTATTATTTTAGAATGGTAAGAACAAAGAAAGAAGAAGTGGAAGAAGAAAGGAACATGAAAAGGGGTGGTGAAAACATTACCTCTTCTTCGGGTTCTTCCTTTTGATTTGATCAAAAGGGCTCCTTAGGTTGGCTTTATGATCAAAATAAGGCCTCTAGGTTGTAGTGAGGGATGTTGGGAGAGTATTTGGGCAGAGTTTTGCCGAACCAAAAGGCTTTGAAGGTGTGAAGAAATGAGAAGGAGTGCCCTTTTATAAGAGGGGTGAGGGGCACCTTTGGAAAAGCTAGAAATATTAATTTATAATAAATTCATATTCAGTTTATAATGGCTCCAAAGTTGATTATTCAAAGGTTAAGGTGGGGATAGGTCTCAAACCACTCAACCAATAGAATTTAGACAGGTTTGGGTACTTATATTAACCTTATCTTTAAGTATTAACTCTAAGTTAATTAGTTTCACTTTTACAATGTCTCTTTGTATTTTTATATAATATGGTTAATAAAATTACTATATACATCCAAGCGACCCCCAAGTGGTCCATTAATGATGAAACTATCATGATATAAGTCTCTTGGCCGAACCTTAGATTTTTAGGAATTCAATATCAATTAATAATATAATATTTGTTTTAAGAACTCTTTTTTGTCAATTTTGACACTATTCAATAGTTGATTTTTGTGAAACTCATAACAGATTGATTACTTCGAAAAAAGTCAATTAAATCAATCCTAATATATCATATTATCCTAGAAAATTACTTTAATTCATTAAAAGTTTCATATTATATTTCTTTGGGTATTTATAATATCAATTATTTTAATTTTTCACTATTATAGTAATTACTGCATCATCATTGTGTCATAAATAAAATAAATTATGTAATGTCTAAAAATTATAAATAAAATATCATTATGTAGGAAATCGTTTTATATTTCTAATGAATATTTATAATCTAAAATTCAACATATATAACCATATGTAACAATTGTTTTTCTAAACGATATATGCTTGTGTCATTTTTGTATTCATTTTAACTTAATTAAAATAAAGTGTCATTATCACTTACAAGTGGATCCATGGGGTCCCAAAATCGACCCAAAGATGCCCATGGTCGACCATGTATCAACCAATAGGGTTAAGACACGTTTTAGGGTAATTTAGTATTATTATAATATTATTTTTTAACCCTTATTTACCAGATTTACCCTTAACCATGGTAAATAAAATATTTACCGCAGTAATTATTCAAAATGTCTAAAAATAAAAGTTACCTATTTACACAATTTGAACATCCTGATTCCAAATATGGAATCCATTTTCCTAAATTCAAAACACAGAAGTGGTAGAAATTAATTTAAAATTAATTCCCGTTGTCAAAACAAAAAGCGTGTTTTTAAGAGATAATAACTATCAAAAGATTGACACTTGTTTATGTTCGGTTTAATTGTAAAATTATGTCCAATGACCAAAATTATATTAAATGGTAAAAATATATTCAAAATATACTTTAAAACTACTAAAATTCATAATTTATCAATATTAATTATTTTGATTAAAAAAGTTTTTTTTAATTAAAATTTAGTAATTTTCACTATTCATCAAAATATGAAAGTTATCCGAAAAGTACCAAAATTTCAACTTAGGATAAATTAGATATTCCGAATCCAAAAATGAAGTCCATTTTGAAATATAAAATATATATAATTTTAAAAAGTAGGTATTACTATTCATAATGGCTAGTTTGATTGGTTGTTAGAACTCGGTGTTGCGTACAACACACGCTATCGCATTATTCAAAGAGAAGCGTACCGTAGAAGCTTGGGGTGTTACACATAACCTATGTACTATGAAGACTAGTGAAAGGAAACTCTTCTTGATGAAGATGTATCTCAACTCCATGTCTAGGATCATGTGTATAAGATTATATAGGATGTTTTCCCTTTCCACTCTATTCTTTTAAGATAGAAGTGAGAATATGTACTATTTCGGGATGGTCAAAAATAGGACCAACGGATTTCACTTGATGGGTGGTATCAAAACCATATGTTATATTAGATCATGTTTAATATCCTCAAAAGAAGTCCAATAGTCCTTGTCCCACTAGATAGTGACACCTTTCTTCACAATCCTCGAGAAGGGATTACACAATCAAGCATGATTGTTAATAAATTAGTTAATATAGGATTTATGGCCATGTAGTCCATGAAAATATCAATGTTTGTGTGGAAGATTCATTTATTTAATATCCTTGAATTTATTGGGATCAAAATAAATTCCACTATATCTAATGATAAGCTAAGAAACTTTCCAGAGGTAACCCCAAATGCACACTTTAATGGACTCATTTTAAAGTGGTTGGAACAGAAAAATATGAAAACCTTCTCATGATCTATCAAATGGTCCTGGAATTGTTGAGACTTCACCAAAAATATTTACACATAAAAATCTACTGATATCTTGGGGAGTGGTTTAATGATATGTTTTATTTCACTATGATAAGTGGCCAAACATTCTTTGAATTGAAAGGCATCACCTGATAGGATAAATTCAACTGGGGTTCCCAAATAGTAGTGAACTAATCATCCTCAGGGGTCATCCATGTATTATTACACCTAGAATATCCATCCAGGATGGAAAGGGCCTGTAAAAAAACCATAGCATCAATCAATAAATGTTTCATGATAAGGGTAAAGTCAACATTAATAAAATGGTACTTGAAGTCCCTGAATTCAATGGAAACTATTATATTCCCATTCTTATTCTTGATTGGTAAAATTTCAGCTACCCATTTAGGGTACTATACCTCTATGATGAAGTTATACTTAATAATATTATCAACTTTTTTCTCGACCATTGTACTATGTGAAGGATTAATTTTTCATGGACACTACTTGAACATGTGGTGACTCACTAGAAGGATGTGGTGATGGATAGAAATATGGGGTTTTATGCTTGACATATCACCATTTCTCCTTGTAAACACATCATAATGTTGTTTTAGTAAGGCAACACCCTTCTATTTTCCCTCCAGTAGAATGGCTGTGATGATCAACATTGGCCTTTTATTTTCCACAGTTCTAGGTTTCAACTAAGTTATATTTTAAGAATTGGTAGAGACACCATATTCAATAGTTTATGGGTAATCATCCATATTATGATTTTCAGATGATATAGGTAGACCAGAGGAAATAGACAACTCTTATAGAACTTCGTATCATGGGGTGGTACTGGAATCGTATATGATGGGGGGAGAGTCTTCAATGTTGAACTCTCACTCTGTAGAGACTACAACAACATAGTATAACAATATAATATCATTCCTTTTTTGACCATGATGTCCACTACTGAATTTTTGAAACACCTCAAGCTTCCACGGTACGTTTCCCTTTGAATAATGCAACAGCTTGCATTGTACGCAATTTCGAGATTCTAAAACACCGTGACCAATCAAACTAGACATTATGAATAGTAATACCCACTTTTTGAAATTTTATAAACTTTATCTATGTAAATGGACTTCATTTTTTGATTCGGAATATAAAAATTATCCTAGGGTGAAATTTTGGTACTTTTTGGATAACTTTTATATTTTGATGAATAGTGAATATTACTAAATTTTAATAAAAAACAACATTTTTAATCAAAATAATTAATAGCGATAAATTATGAATTTGAGTGTTTTTAAAATATATTTATAATATATTTTTACCATTTAATACAATTTTTGTAATTGGACATAATTTCACAATTAAACCGAACATAAACAAGTGTTAATCTTTTGATAGTTATTATTTCTTAAAAACACGCTTTTTGTTTTGACAGCAGGAATTAATTTCAAATTAATTTCTTCCCCTTATATGTTATAAATTTAGAAAAATGGATTCCATATTTAGAATCAGGAGGTCAAAATTTTGTAAATATGTAATTTTTATTTTTAGACATTTTGAATAATTATTTCAGTAAATAGTTTATTTACCATGGTTAAAGGGTAAATCCGGTAAATAAGGGTAAAATATAATATTATAATAATACTAAATTACACTAAAACGTGTCCGAACCATATTGGTTGATACATGTCCGACCATGGTCATATTTGGGTCGAATTTTGGACCCCATGGATCCACTTGTAGTTGATAAGGACACTTTATATTAATTAAGTTAAAGTAAATACAAAAATGACATAAGCATATATCTTTTAGAAAAACAATTTTTACATAGGTTTATATATGTTATATTTTCGACTATAAATATTAATTATAAAGATAAAAAGGTATCCTACATAATGGTATTTTATTTATAATTTTTAGACATTTAATAATTAAATTTATTTATGACACAATAATGATGCAGTATTTTTATTATTAATGAAAGAATCAAATAATTAGTATTATAAAAGTTAAAATAAATATAATTTTAAATTTTTGATGCCATCCACGAATTTTATTGGTTAATATGACTTTTTAGGATTTCTGAAATTATTTTGGTTAGAATTAATAAAGTTTTTAAGACTTCAAAAAAATCAATTATTAAATATTTTCAAAATTGACATAAATGAGTTTTTAAAACAAGTAATATATTATTAATTGATATTTAATTCTTAAAAATATAAGGTTTGGCCAAAGGACTTATATAATGATAGGTTTATCATTAATGGACCACTTGGGGTCTCTTGGATGTATATATTATGTTTATTAACTATATAATATAAAAATACAAAGTGACATCGTAAATGTCAATCTAATTAACTAAGAGTTAAAACTAAATGATAAGGTTAATATAATGACCCAAACCTGTCTAACATCTATTGGTTGAATGTATTTCTACCCATCCCCACCTTATACTTTGAATAATCCACTTTTGAGCCATTATAAAACGAATATTAATTTATTATAAATTAATACTTTAGGTTTTTCCTAAATAGCCCCTCCTCTCCCTTATAAAAGGACACCACTTATAACCAATTATTCATACTTTTAAATCCTTTTGTTTCGGCCAAAACCTGACCAAATACTCTATAAACTTCCCTCACTTCAACCTAGAGTTCTTAGTTTGATCATAAATCCAACCTAGGGGCCCTTTTGATCAAATCAAAAGGAAGAACCTGAAGAAGAGGGAATGTTTTCACCACCTTTTTTTCAAGTTCCTTTCTTCTTCAGCTTCTTCTTTATTTTTTATTTCCTTTATAAATTAATGACTCCAGTATCTTCTATAAACTGTGATGTTATTATAAATATGGTACAACCATATTCAGTATTCTATCCATCCTTTAAATGACATGTCACCATATGTGCGTACGTACGACTTACCGTCTCCACGTCGTGGTGTAATTGTTATTCAAAAACATATTATTTGGATGGGTGTGATAATGATATGTAATTGATGTAAATAATATATATAACATGATAATTATTCTATATATATTATATACCATCCAATTATATATTATTTTAAAATCAAAAGAATGATATTGTCGCTCGTGCGTACGTACGGACCACCGTCTCCACGAACGCGATGATATTCATTCCCCATCGTATCCATGCAATTATAATTCTCATTTGATGACTAAAAATAAGGTTTAAGGAATTCCTATCATTATGAATATTAATAATATACAACCTATCAATAACAAACATGGCTTATGTAACAAAATATACAAAATAAAACGAGTAAGTTAACACCGAAAATGATGATAATACTAATATATTATTAACAAATCCATGTTAAAAGATCATATATGATATCATATTAATGTATATGATTCTTTTATAATTTAATAACAATTTTTTCACCATTATACATGAGGTTAAACTACTCTCAACCAAGGAAAAGTACAAGGTAAGGGTTAATTCTACAATCTCTTCATTATCCGAGGTTGTTTATACGTAATTATCTACTGGGACCTATTTATCATCCACATCCATGTTTCTTAAAAATGTATTTAAAAACATTTTCACTATTTACTAGAAAATGGGTTAAATCCATTTATACCCTTTTTTGTTTTGAAAGGAATCTTTTCGTCATTTTCCAAATAAGGTAATTTTTAACATCTTCGACAAATTTAAGGTTAGAATTTCGTTTTTAACTTATACGGCGGGTGCGGTTATTTTCCGCCGTTATAAAATCGTCGAAGATTCCCATACAAGATTATAATAATATTTTCAATGTAAATGTTTTATTTTATAATTATGTGACTTATAAATGATTTCAAAATGAATATTTTAAGAATTTGTGAAAGGTACTCTTTATAAAGATCAGAATCTTAAATGTTTTAAAGATTTATCTATCTAAATATTTTTAATTAATTTCCTTGTTTTCAAAATGATTTTAAGGATTTATTTATATGGACATGAATGTTTTGAAATGATATTTCTTTCCAAAAGATTCAAAGTGGTATGGGACACTTTGATTCAAAAATCACTTTTAAATTACTTTCTTTATAAATGTGTGACTTTTCAATGATTTCAAAAAAAAGATATTTCTCTCAAATAATTTTGATTTCATCTATGTTAACATCCATTGATGGATTTTAAGATTATTTTAACTTGGTTTATTATGATACAAACCTTCCGTATTATATTGATGGTTTTGTGATATGTTTAACTGTGGATGTGTTATTTTTATACTATTCATGGTTTATGGAGAAAGTATTGACATTTCGTATGCTAGTTTTATTAAGAATGCTTATGTTATCTTTAAACCTGTTCATATGAGGAATGTATTGGACCTAGTACGTGACGTGTGGAGACCGCTATAGCTCCTCGATGCATCAGTAGGTCTCATGAGACAAACTAGTGTCTTGGCACGAGACCTTGACAAAATCTTATTTTTAGTCTTGGCATGAGGCCTTGGCTATATGGTTATGATAGTCTGGAATTATGCATTCCATCATTATGAAAGTGGTTATTGATATTACATGTGATTATTATACTAGTATAATAACCACGTGAATAAGTAAATGGCATTATTTCATTTTATTTTTTCACATTATGCTGACGTTAAAGTTTAAAAGGCTTCTGTTTTCGTTATACATTACCTTAAATGTTTATGCTTATTTATGAAAGTTTCTGCTATATTGTTATCCTTAATGGGAATTTGAGCTCACCGATTTCTATGTTTTATTTTTCCTAGGATGTGAAGAAGTATTTTATGGATGAACTGTAGGGATAGTATAAGGGGATATGAGTGTGGACTATAGAGACTATGTTTTTGTAGTTTTCATTTTCGATGTAATGTAAACTTTATGAATGTATCTAGTGTTTCCAAGGATAATATACTAATCATTCATTCGAGACATGATCTTTTGTGATCATGCCAATGTTATGTAATAATGCACCAACTTTGGGTAACTGGTGTCAGGGTGTTATAGTTGGTATGAGAGGATGTTTAGTACAAACCATGGAAGATAGATTTAGATAAACTCTTATTAGAGCACCTAGACATAAGATAGACTTTGAGGATTAGTATAGAATAACTTCATAGAATATTGTTATTATAGATACTTTGTGAGTATTCTGAGCAATAAATCCCTGTCTGGATACGAGAAGGTAGAGGCGGCTCTAGCATAGAGGTACCTAAGGGGAAAACCCAAAAACACCACTTTGAGCTAGACTCGAACGGGAACTTGTGCACGACAATGGGCCTTACTACACTCTTGGTTACAACACTCTCGATGGATATGCTTAAGATAATTCTCATTTTAATTTAAAACCATTTTAAAGGGTTTATGAGTATATAATTCCTCAAAGAAAACACTTTTATGATTATGGATTATATTTATAAACAATTCAATTTATGTTTAGTGTTTTACAAGTTTGGATTTATGTATTTCGATTCATAAACTAATAGAGTGTATGAAATTGTATAGAAATGGTGCCTAGTAGAAGGAATGAAAAATCCAGAAATATATATGATCCAAAGAGTAGGAAGGATCATATCTTTCCCGGTATTAAGCCAATGTTTAGAAGAGAAATATTCTCCCATGTATTATGAACATATGAAGAAATAGTATCATGTGTTAATAAGATAAGTAAATAATTCCTTGAGTCCAATGGCTTTGAAGGGAAGTAAGAGAAAAAAAGGATGGAAGAGAGTTAGATGGATAAAGGGAAGAGGGAAAAGAAGAATTTTCTCATATGTTATAATTGTTGGAAGAAACACCCTGGAACTTTCCTGAAGGGAATGAGAGTTTGTTATAAGTGTGGAGAAAAAGGCCACCATGTACGTGACTGCAAGGGTAAGAAAAAGGTTTCAAATGTACAATGCTTTATTTTCAAGGAGTTGGGACACTACGCAAACTAATATCCAAATCCTCAGTGAATTCCCCAAATGATGCTATTGGATAATAATCAAGTTATGATACTACCACAGATGAGGAGGAATGATTAGAGTTCTTATGTTGTTATTAGTGAATTATGTCATTTGAGTGTTGTATCAACAATGTACTGGTTATAATAATTTTGGAGTATATAAGGATTGTACTACAGTACTATTTCATTAAGGACTTGAGATTGTATGGAACCTAGAAAAGTGACTCAATATCACGTTAAATTTTTGGAAAATATATGGTTGAGATAAAGATAAACCATAATATGGTTTTGATACAGAGGTAGTGATTTTGGAAAAATACATGATTTATTTGGATAAATTATATTGGATACTCTTGAATACCATGAAACTGATTAATGATTTGTATATTCCATCATTGTAGGAGTTTACAACATTTTCGGATGGATGAAGTATATCCAGTATTCTATAAGGAATGAGGGAGAATGAATGTAATCAATAAGGTTTTATGGTAATTCAGGATGTTTCAGTGTTTTAAAAGAATGCATAATGAAAGTATTCACATGTTATTATGGTGCAAAAAGGATCTACATTATGTTTAACATTCATATAAATTTTGGACTGAGGGTTTATAAAATTATTTTGGATAATTATAAAGGTTATAATGGATTATATTTTACATTGGATAATATTGTTAAAGTTATTTTTGGATATTTATAAAAAAGACAACATGCATACCATATGACAACCCATCGCATCAGAAAAAGCTGCGGGAATCGAACCCACAAACATAGTGCAATTGGGATTTATTGCCTACCACTCGACTATGTGATGTCCCTGGAGTGTATAATGTAGTGTTTCTTAACTTTATGATAGATTAATTATAAATTTTTTTTGGAACCCTATACAGTTAGGATAAATAGATTTTTTTTAATTATATTACCTTTTGGAGTGAAAGATGGGTTTGTGGTAAACATTTAGTAAGGAATGAATGTCTACATGACAAGTAAGTATATTTCTTTATGTTCTTAGTAAATCTCATAAATAAATTATTCAACATTATGAAAGGATACTTAAAACAAAAATATTGTCGGTTACCTTTTCCTACTGGGGAATTAAAGACCGTTTAACCAATCACAAGTTTGTGATTTTCTTATAGTTAACTTTCTCCAAATCCTGTTTTCTACAAATCTCCATCAGACCTTGATGGGTTGTTTCTCCTCCATATCCATGTTTTCATATAATCCTAGTATGGGCTATCTCGGGTGACATTTGAACTTCTGTTTCTTTCTTTTAAAGTTATATTTTTATTAACCATATTTCCGATGTGGGTTTTCCAAAAAGGCATTTTCTACTTTCAACCTTTTATTTTCAAAGAAATATTTCAAATTGCGAGGAAAAAATTTATTGAAGGAGGGGATAATGTAACACCCCAATATTCCACGGTATGTTTCCCTTTAATAATGCAATAGTTTTCATTGTACGCAATTTCAAGATTCTAACACACTATAACCAATCAAACTAGCCATTATGAATAGTAATACACACTTTTTGAAATTTTATAAATTTTATCTCTCAAAATGGACTTCAATTTTTGATTAGGAATATTGAAATTAACCTAGGGTGAAATTTTGGTACTTTTCGGATAACTTTTATATTTTGATGAATAGTGAAAATTACTAAATTTTAATTAAAAACAAATTTTTAAATAAAAATAATTAATAGTGATAAATTATGAATTTTAGTGGTTTAGAAATATATTTAGAATATATTTTTACCATTTAATACAATTTTGGTCATCGTACATAATTTCATTGTTAAACTGAACATAAACAATTGTCAATCTTTTGATAGTTATTATTTCTTAAAAACACGCTTTTTGTTTTGACAGCGCGAATTAATTTTAAATTAATTTCCTCCACTTATGTGTTTTAAATTTAGAAAAATGGATTCAATATTTATAATCACAAGCTCCAAATTGTTTAAATAGGTAACTTTTAGTTTTATACATTTTGAATAATTACTTCAGTAAATATTTTATTTACCATGGTTAAAGGGTAAATCCGGTAAATAAGGGTAAAAATTAATATTATAATATTAAAAAATTACCTTAAAACGTGTTCTAACCCTATTGGTTGATACAGTTCTGACAATGGGAATCTTTGGGTCGATTTTGGGACCTCATGGAGCCACTTGTAGGTGGTAAGGACACTTTATATTAATTAAGTTAATGTAAATATAAAAATTACATAAGCATATATCTTTTAGAAACACAATTTTTAGATAGGGTTATATATGTTATATTTTCAACTATAAATATTAATTAGAAAGATAATAATATTTCCTACATAATGGTATTTTATTTATAATTTTTAGACATCTAATAATTAAATTTATTTATGACATAATAATGATGTAGTATTTTCTTTATTAATGAAAGAATCAAATAATTGGAATTATAAAAGTTAAAATAAAAATAATTTTAAAGTTTTGATACCATACAATAATTTTATTGGTTAAAATGACATGTTGTTATTTCTTAAAGGAATTTTTTTCGAATTAATAAAGTTGTTAAGACTTAAACAAAAATCAATTATTAAATATTGTCAAAATTGACATAAATGACTTTTTAAAACAAGTATTATATTATTAATTGATATTCTATTTCTAAAAATATAAGGTTAGGCCAAAGTACTTATATGATGATAGTTGTATCATTAATGGACCACTTGGGGGTCTCTTGGATATATATTGTATTTTTATTAACTATATAATATAAAAATACAAAGTGACAGGGTAAATGTCAATCTAATTAACTAAGAGTTAAAACTAAACGATAAGGTTAATATAATGATCCAAACCTGTCTAAAATATTGTTTGAATGTATTTCGACACATCCCCACCTTATACTTTGAATTATACCCTTTTTAGACATTAGAAACCGAATATGAATTTATTAAAAATTAATACTTTATGTTTTTCCTAAAGAGCCCCTCCTCCCCCTTATAAAAGGACACCACATCTAACCAATTATTCATACCTTCAAAGCCTTTTAGTTTGGCCAACCACTGCCCAAATACTCTCTAAACTTCCCTTAATTCAAAATATAGCCCTTAGTTGGATCATAAATCCAACCTAAGAGCCCTTTTGATCAAATCAAAAGGAAGAACCCAAAGAATAAGTAATGTTTTCACCACCTTTTTTCAAGTTCCTTTCTTCTTCAACTTCTTATTTCATTGTTATTTACATTCTAAAATAATAACTCCAGTATATTATATACAATATTATGTTCTTATAAATATGGTACAACCATATTCAGTATCCTATCCATCCTTTGAATGACATGTCATCATACGTGCGTACGTATGGCTTACCGTCTCAACGTCGTGGTGCAATTGTTATTCAAAAACATTATTATTTGGATGGGTATGATAATGATATGTAATTGACGTAAATAATAAATATAAAATAATAATTATTCTGTATATATGATATACCAACTAATTATATATTATTTTAATATCAAAAGAATGATATTGTCGCTCGTGCGTACGTAAGGACTACCGTCTCCACGAACGCGATGAGATTCATTACCCATCATATACATGCAATTATACTTCTCATTTGAGGATTAAAAATAATGTTTAAGGACTTATTATCATTCTGAATATGAATAAGATAAAACCCGTCCATAACAAACACGTCTTATGTATCAAAATATATAAAATAAAACGAGTAATTTAACACCCAAAATGATGATAATACTAAGATATTATTAAAAAATCAATGTTAAAAGATCATATATGATATCATATTAATGTATATTATTATTGTATAATTTAATAACTTTTATTTCACCATTATACAGGAGGTTAACCTACCTTCAACCAAGGAAAATTACAAGGTAAGGGTTAATTCTACAATCTCTTCGTTATCCGAGGTTGTTTAAACTTAATTATCTACTAGGACCTCTTTATCATCCACATCCATGTTTCTTAAAAATGTATTTAATTTTTTATACTATTTACTAGAAAATTGGTTAAAGTCATTTTTACCCTTATTTGTTTTGAAAGGAATATTTCCGTCATTTTCCAAACAAGGTACTTTTTAACCTCTTCGACAAATTTAAGTTAGGAATGTCTTTTTTAACTTATACAGCGGGTGCAGTTATTTTCCGCCATTATAAAATCGTCGAAGATTCCCTTAAAACTTTATAATAACATTTTAAAAGTAAATGTTTTATTTTATAATTACGTGACTTTTAAGTGATTTCAAAATGAATATTTTAAGAATTTGTGAAAGGTACTCTTTATCAAGCTCAGAATTTTAAATGTTTTAAAGATTTCTCTATCTAAATATTTTAAATTAATGTCCATGTTTTCAAAATGATTTTAAGGATTTATTTATATGGGTATTAATGTTTTGAAATGATATTTCTTTTCAAAATTTTCAAAGTGGTATGGGACACTTTGATTCAAAAATCTCTTTTAAATTACTTTCTTTATAAATGTGTGACTTTTCAATGATTTTAAAAAATTGATATTTCTCTCAAATAGTTTTGATTTCATCTATGTAAACATCCTTTTATGGATTTTAAGATTATTTTAATTTAATTTATTATGATACAAAACTTCTATATTGTATTGAATGTTTTGTGATATGTTTGACTGTGGATGTGTTATTTTTATACCATTCATGGTTTATGGAGAATGTATTGAAATTTAGTATGCTAGTTTTAATAAGAATGTTTATGTTATGTTTAAACTTGTTCATATTAGGAATTCATTGGACTTAGTAAGTGACTGGTGGATCCCTCTATAGCTCCTCGATGCATCGGTAGATCTCATGAGACAAACTAGTGTCTTGGCACGAGGACTTGACAAAATCTTATTTGTAGTCTTGGCACAAGGCCTTGGATATGTGGTTATGATAGTCTGGAATTATGCATTCCATCATTATGAAAGTGGTTATTGATATTACATGTGATTATTCGACTAGTAGAATAACCATGTGAATAAATAAATGACATTGTTTTTTTATTTTTTCCATACTATGCAGAAGTTCAAGTTTAAAAGGATTTTTTTTAGTTATACATTGCATTAAATGTTTATGTTTATTTATAAAAGTTTATTCTATATTGTTATCCTTACTGGGCATTTAAGCTCACCCATTTTTATGTTTTATTTTTCCTAGGATGTAAAGAAGTATTTTATGAATGACCTGTAGGGATAGTATAAGGGGATATGAGTGTGGACTATGAGGACTATGTTGTTGTGGTTTTCATTTTTGAGGTAATGTAAACATTATGAATATATCTAGTGTTTACAAGGATACTAAACTAATCGGTTTTTCGAGACTTGAACTTTTGTGATCATGCCAATGTTATGTAATAATTCACCAACTTTGGGTAACTGGTGTTGGGGCGTTACACTTCAAAATAATGATGAAAGGTCAATTTCCATCGATTCATCCCCCCTTTTTGGAACATGTGAGAATTCCAAGTATTGGTGGAAATGGGGCGAACAAATCTATATTTTTTAGAGGTAGGGACTTCCAAGGTTATTCAATCATACCTAGTGTAGGATTATAAGTTAATCTATGAGAACTCCTTATTGAGGACGATGAAAAACATCGTAGGTCTGATATGGTGGGTTCCAACTGATGGATTGAGAGGAAAAAGATGTCTTTCAAGTCATCCTAAGGATATGCTATATTGGATATTAGATCATGGGGGGCATTGAGGAATCTCAAATCCATCTATATAGGGATTATTTACCTCTATTTTATAGTACTTAGAATCTAGATAGCAGGATTGACAAGATATGAAGGGGGATGAGTTTCCCTAGAGTAACCCTACTGGACCATTTATGAAGTATTGGAGGAACTGGTGGAACAAGGAGGGGACCACAACATGAGATGATGTTAAGGCCATCCCAGATAGGCATTTTAGGTTGTATCCTATGAGACCACCATAAATCCGATTATTTATACCCGACTATCGAATTTTTTCTATAGAAAAATTTTTCCAAGTGGTTCCTACTTTCACTTATCATACCCATGAATTGTTAGGTTAGAGGGGATCAGATCATATTGTTGATCCCCAGCTTTTTGAGTGTTTAGATCAGGATGAGATTAATCCCAAAACTTGTATCCACTAGGAAGTGGTGGAACAACATGACATTGGATTGGTCATCAATATACAATTGGAATTTGGGTCCCTAAATAGAATCCTCCTTATATTATATGGAAAATGAAATGATGAACTAATAGTCTTTCTATTTGGTTTCTTATGTGTAATAGGCTTCAGAAGTGA
The DNA here is from genome assembly GCA_963277665.1 of Viscum album. Taxonomy (NCBI): domain Eukaryota; kingdom Viridiplantae; phylum Streptophyta; class Magnoliopsida; order Santalales; family Viscaceae; genus Viscum; species Viscum album. The sequence goes on from OY728166.1 coordinate 1,320,268,930, forward strand.
CTCACAATATCTAAAACATGAGGGGTATCTTTAAGGATGCAATAAGGGATTTACATATCTCCTTTAAAAATCATATCACCTCAGTAATCTAGATATTCCATAGTATGCTATAAAGGTATTTATCACATCATTCTTGCATGTAAGGGAATCCTTTTTTCTAGAAGAGGGTCATTGTTTAACTCGGAGAAAAAAATTAATTGTTGGATGAGGCACAGAGGCCCGAATAGTTATGGTTTTACTATGTTGTTGGTTATCTAGTTTACGATGAATACATGAAGGCTGGTCACCATACTTCTGAGGTTGAACCCTGGTTGGAAACATTTGATCATGATGTGGTCATGGTTGAGTCACACAACTAACTAATATTGTCGGTTGTGGAGGTATTATTAATAGAGAGTCTTTAGAGGGTTATTATTTCTAATCCCTAGATACGGCTTTTTATCTGGTTTCAGTTTCATGAATATCATATTTTTAAGTGCTAGTTTTTATATTTGTCAGGTTCGAAGCTTTGTCATGGTCATTCTCTCTATCGGCTTATCCCCAACCACTTCATTAATGGAATCAATTATAGGTTCCTAAGGTGTTTTCATGGTTTCATCATAATTGAGTTATATATAGATATATTCTAGTTTGAAATTATTTAGGGAGGCATACTCTGCATCCTTGTTTGTCGAATATTCAAGGGTCAGAAAAAATATGGGAACATATCCCAATTTAAAAAACATGAAGTCACCATGTGTGAGGGATGGTTTGGGAACAGATGGGGGACTCTAATTTATATTGTGCTACTAAATTCATATCTTTAAATACATGGAAGTCTTTGATAAAAGATTGGATGTGCAAGCCGTAGGAGATGCAGTAATTATAGGACGTTCTGGTTTTCTCAAACGAGCATGGATCATAATGTGAATGCGAGGAATGATATTTCAATATATCCAACCATTTGACTTCTACATTCCCCATTAGAGATCCTACTACCACTAATAAGAGTCATTATTATCAATTTTAGGGTTGGAATAGACATGTGTTACCTATGGTGGGACATTTCCAAATTTGACTAGGGCATGCTCCACCTAATCCTGGAGCCAATATTTAAAGAATTTTTTAATGGTATGTATGAGGATCATTTTGTATGATAAGTGGTGTTCATTGGTATTGAGTTCATATTAATATTGTATATTTTATTCTAGAAGTTTCAGAATTTATTTTTCTAAGGAAAAGATAAATTACATCTGAACTTATGAATCCTTAAAGGAGCATGTCTTATTTTTAATGTATGAAAAAGGTTCCATGGGTTCCCAGAACTGACTAGGGTCCAAGTAAATGTTCTATTAGTTAGGATATACTTGATGATGTTGTGTTTGGAAATGTTCTCTCAGTGAGTTTTTACCTAATGAGGTAGTTCTCAATGAGGTTTCACCTGGATAGTTTCAACTTTTAAATGGGAATGAAGGTCAACTATCTTAATAGCCTTTTCCTGCATGGCTGTAGCCATTTCTTCTTTCACAAGAATTCATAAAAGAGTTGGAAGGGGTAATTAATTTGAAAATTACTGGGTCTGGTATATTGATTAGTCTAGACACTTGGACCTCTCGACAAACTCTCAAAATCTTCTTAAATAATAATGAGAGATGAGGGTAGGGACCATGTCACGAACCAGGCTGGACTACCATCTAAACTGAAATCTAACCTGGCTCATGGAATGACTGAAAGGGTGTTTACAATCCTCATGGGCTATAAACTAATTCCTGGGCATCAAACATCACATTTAGGAATTATTTCACCCTATAATCAACAATAAACTATCCAAAATAAATACAAAACATGATAACAAATAACCATATTACATGAGTTAAACATTTTAATACTTTCAACCAAAAACCAATGTAACCCAAAGGGAAGGGAAACCAATAAGGCCAAAAATTCTCTATGAAACATTTGGGTTAACACTTGATGCCACCACCACCAACACAGACCAACAAAGAAACCACTAGCACATAGATCCACCATCACTACCATAGGAAACATTTTCTTTACAAAGGTCAAACATAAGAAAGTTAACATACACCTGAGGGTGTATGTAGGATGTGATTCAAATACCCAATCTGATACCACCAATAGATATTCCATGAGAAGACAACAGATGAAAAATTACCAAGTTAGTTTTTAAGAAAAGGAAGATGAAATTTTGATAAAACATTTTTTGAAGTTAAAATAAAGTAATGATAAACACAAATTGAATGAAAATAATATCAAGAGAACCATGGGAAATCCCAAAGTCACTAGGTTTTGAGGGTTCATAGGATATTCATACTCTAGGTGACCAAATATCCTAGACATTACTTTCCTACTCGATCCTCTAATCCCCAACACATATATGTATAGTTGGTGTTGTTATGTAAATCCTTAATAGGAAGGATGAGCCTAAACCCTACTTACTCACCCAATGTAGAAGACCTATTCTAACAAACTAGACACCTAGACTTTCCTTGTTCATAATTTTATTATCTATTTCACATGAAACATATCTTATACAAAAACAATTCCAGCAATTTAAACACACATGGAAAACATCCATTTTTAAAAGGAAACCAAATATCAAATCGCTATTCCCACCAAAACCATTACATGAAATGATTCTAACTACCCATAAAATTTATAGGACCTATTTGAAACTAAATAAAGAATAAAAAAATCATCAAATGATGTCAAATCATGGAACCAAAAAAATATTTCTTGGAAATCACATGAAATCGGTTGGAAACCACACATACAAAAACATGAGACCCTATAAAAGTAAGAGCACACAACATTAATCAATATTTAACCTAGAGAATAAATATTTAACCCATATTATGTCAAAACCCTTATTGGATAATTAAAATTAAATAGGGGAAGAAAAAGATACCAATAAAGGTGAATATAAGAGAAAATGAGATGCTTACTTGTTGATTTCTTAGAGAATCCACACCAAACCACTCAATGATTATGGCCCAATGGAGGAAGGAGGAAGGGAGAGGAGTCCTTAAGTATGGGGATACCAAATGGGGTGAGTTGGGGTGATTTGGGGTTTAAATTGAGAAGGGTTATTTTATATATTATATGGTTTTTAATGTTTTGGAAGACCACATGGTTTTCCAAATCGTGCGTCAACTGTGTGACACATATTTTGAATAGGAAATACGGATGAAAAATTTTCATAGAGGGGGTGTATTCCCATGAACATAGTTGTTCATTCTAGATATATCCACTATCATAGGCACACAATTATCCCTGGCAGTCTGCACGACCGTGCACTAGGCTGTGTAACATGGACAATTCCACTATCCTGGGTGCATGGTTTTCATTAGGATGACACATCGTTTATACTAAACATGAACCTCCTATTTAATGACTAAAAAAAATTTACCTCAAGAACTCTTGATAATACAATGTAATAAAGATAAGACAAAAAATAAAAAATAAAATAACTCAACATGAAACCACAGATGTGATAATTCTCCCCACCATGAAAACGTTCTTCCCTTGTAAATTCAAACTGAAGTTATATCAAAGAGTAATTGTGGATAATTATCCTTATCAAAATATTTATACTATGATCTCTCATTCCCATAATTCTCATGATGTCAAAGAATCTAAACAAATAGTATGAATTTCCCCTAAAGAACTTTCACTTAGGAATCTACAATCTGTACTAGTTTGTCAAACATAGGAAAATCCAATTATACTTACAATTCATTCCATTTCAACATGCCAGATAACTATGGGTTATAGTTATTAAATTATGATACATGGAACACATCATGGATCAATTTTAATTTGGTCAAAAATATAACATTTACTCCACCTTACCAAATCCCTAAGTAATCTAAAAAATACTGACATACCTCGATGTTAGTTTCCCTAGATTACAAAGATGATGAAGAACCAAGTGAGGAGACACTTTTAGAAACACATATGAACCAACTAAAAACTATATAGCTTGGCACTATTGATCTATATAAGACTTATGTTGGATTTATGATATCAAAAAACACTTTCTGGTCAACCAAAACTTATCTGATGTGTCCTACATGATGCTAAGTACCAATAAGGACATCTCACCAACTTCCATCCAACATAAAGGTTATTGAACCAACCAACTAGAAATTAACTCAAAGGAAGAGATTATTATTCAGGATTCGTGACTATAGTTATACAAAAATTCCACCAGTCCCAAATCATTGTCCCATGAGACTCTAAATCTGACACCCATGAATAGAGAATATCTACAAAAACGTGATTTTTCAGCTCCATTTAACTATATAATTGAGAATGGAATGTCATGATGAGTTTGATATGATACCCTATATCCTTATGAAGGCCTTCCCAAAACTATTAGGTAAAGAGTGGGTCTCTTTGATACCATTTAAAAGATTAATGTAATAATGTCACAACTCATACTTCGGTTGATCCTCCTAAATAAGCTCCATAAGAAAGGGCATCAACTGAACACTAGCCAAAATTGGGCCTCTTCTATGTTATTTTCTTCTAGATGTATCTAGTAAAAAATCCCCATAAAATTACACTAATAACTAGACTATCTTAAGGATTGTAATGGAGTATTCTTATTTAGAGTGTCCACCACCATGTTCTATTTTCCTAGGGTATAGATGATATCAAAATCAAACTACCAAAGGTACTCAACCCATTATCACTACCTTAGATTCAGATCATTTTGGAAGAAAATATTGGACAAGATCTTATGATATGGATATACTATGAAATTTTCTTTAAGAGATACTGACACCACTTTTTAAAATCATGCATCACTGCCGTCAATTTTTGGTTAAGGGTTGGGTATTTTATTTTGCGTGGTCACAGTTGGCGTGTACCATACGCCACCACATGGTAATAATATATCAACACACACCTAGGAATTGTAACAGAAGAATAACATTAAACCATATATTCCTTTCCATTTTTTTAAGATCAAAATATATGTGGTGGTCAACCACCAATTATTATCCTCAAAGGTTGCCTGAAATTGTAGTCTTTAACAAAATATCACCACCTTCTAAGTGAAAGAATTTATGGGATAATGAAGTCGAGATTAGTCCATGAAAAACTACATGTAGTACCCCAAGAAGAAAGAAAATATCCTAATATTGAAGAAATTCCACATTTTCTTTCATGATATCATTTCTATAATCTTATTGGGGTCCACCAAAACCAAACTTTCTGAAATTAAATGGTCCAAAAACTTTACCTTCCAGATCTAGGAAGTACACTTGGAGAGATTAGTATAATGATGATGATCTCCAAGAGTAGAAAGCATGAACCTCAAGTGATCCTCCTAATCTTCTTCGATTCTAGTATAGACCATGATATTTTCCAAAAACACTATGATAAAGGATTTTAGGTACCGAGGGAACACACTCTTAATATTTTCCAAGAAAACCTCTTGATAAGTTTTCAAACCGAATGACATGACCAAATACATGAAGTGGTCATGCCTGCTTTAAAAGGATGTATCAGGAAAATATTCCTCCCTAAAAACATCTTGGTAATGCCCAAATAATATATATATCTTAGATAACCACCTTTCCCCTTGAGATGATAACAGTGGTATTAAATGATGGGAAATGGTACTTTTACTTTATTGTTACCCTACTCAACATTCAGTAATTAATTCATAGACGTTTGGATCCATCATCCTTCTTAGAAAATAGAAATGGGGTGGACCATGGTTAGAAACTCATGAAAATAAATCCTTTTGATTCTAAGATGTAAAAGTATATATTTAATTCGCTCAACTCAGTGGGGGGACATGTGATACATGGGAAGAGATACCGACTGTGTTCTTGATTCCAACTAAATAGAAAACTCCACATCTAGATCTAGTGGAAACCTTTATAAATCACCAAGAAACACCTATGGAAACTCATCCACCGCATAAGTTAGTCCATCCCCAAAACCTCTATCATCATCCTCTAATAGAAGAGAGGATATTTGGAAAATATGATTTACCAAATCCGGAAGTGGAGGTATAGCATTCCTTGATTGTGGATCCCATTCAACCTGAATGACCTGATTACTACCATCATGTTCCAAAAAACTCACTCACTGAAAGAAACAATAAATTTGAACGATTAAATGAACTATAAAATCTAGGACAAGGATCCCATCAAAAATTTCAATTTCCAGAAATAGGAAATCTGACTCTAGTTCCACCCCTATTAGAGTGAGAGTATATAATGGTCAGTTGAAGCCCTATGCCCTCTATTTACCAAGCATCATAACCAAATCCACATAATATGGAATCAAATTGGTTGTAAATTTCAAAAATTCCACAATATGGTCATAGATAAAAGAACTAAAAAATATTTCAAATAAACCCACAACCATATATAATGTAATAAAAATAATACCCTGATCTTTTATAGGCCCTGTCTCTAATTCCACTGGTAACAAATCTATAGCACAAAGGTTCTTCATCACCACCATCACCTAAGATCAATTAATAAATTTCATATATACCTTGAGATAACACTTCCCATAAGAATATCCAACCATTCCACCATTCCCAAAAGACCATGAAATCATAGCTCGTGATTCACCAAACTGATAATAAAACTCTGTGTGTGGTGATGAACATGCACCACTCTGATTCAGCACACCAAAATTAAATAATCTCTTCATGTTCCCCAAATTCCCACAATGATGGAAGGCTCTAGGTGGGAATTGAAAAACTACTCACACATTCCCCTACATCCAACATTTGTAGAATATGACTTAACTACCACCAGGGGTCACAGAAAAAGGTGGTCGGGATGGGTTGAATAAGATACCACTTCCACTCTTCTTGTAGTTATTAGGATTCCTTTTATGTTTAGCCGAACTACCTCCACCTTGGCCCATTTCTGAAACTACCCTAAAAAATAAGACTTTTCGATGTGATCAATCTCCACCATTAGAGGTCATTTAACTATCTCAGCATACATATTCATCTTGAACAAGAATACATAGGACCAAATATCCAGATGCAACCCATATCAAAATTTTGAGACTTTAAGTTCTCATTTGAGAACATCCTGAGTGATAAATGGACCAATTTCACAAAGAGGTTGGCATGTTCCAACATGGAATGATCTAAATTATGGAGATATATAAACTAACATATCTTGGAAATGAATAAACTCTAATGGAAATACATTTCATTGAGAAAAACCTTAAAATCCTTCCAGTCAATCTTCTCATGTTTCCCAACTTGGACCACTGAGTCCCATCACCTGCAACTAGGAACCTTTAACATAAATAATGCACACATCACTTTCACTACATCAGAAGTATAATGTAACCCAAAAATCCCCTCACTATGTTCAATCCAATACTCAGTTCTCTAGGGGTCTCTTCTACCCTAGATGGATGGAGGCTTTTTTTGAGAAACTCTTGAGATTTTTCCTTTTCTGGACCTATTTCAACATCCTTCGCAAGAGAAGAACATATCCTGACTCCTAATCCTATTGTATAACTACCTAAACAACATATTATAGCAACCTCTAATCAATTGTCAAGGTGGATATCTCTCCAAACCCTTTCCATGGTCTGACAGGATGTCTCAAGGGAGGAATGATGCTATATAAATTAGTAAAATGAAGGAATCAATCAAATCATCAACCTGAGAAATTTTTAGAAACAAAACATTCCAAAAATTACAATTAATTAGAATGAAATCATAATAAATAAAATTACATGTCGAACCACTCCACCCCCGATCAGTGCCCATGAACAGTATCTAGTATATACATCACACCAGGAGGAGTGGTCAAGGAAAATATTTAACATTCCATGGTGACCTATGAACTATCACGAGTTGTGTTGGCCAGACAACCCACTCACAACTAGAACCTCAATCCTTGAAAGTTCTAGCTCTAGTCTATCCAGAATCTCCCAAATAAAACGACACAATGAAATAGAAAAACCTTCTATTGTGTTATTTTTTTCAGAAACCAATATAGGGTTCCATCCAACATAATATCTGAACCAGCTCGTGGAACGTCTCAAAGGGTGTTTCTAATCCCCATGGTCTAGAAACTAGTTATTAGGCATCAAAAATCACATTTGGAAAGATTTTTTCCAAGAGAATAAAATATAATAAATTCACAATAATTACAACACATTATAACCAATAACCATATCAAATGAGTTAAACATTTTACAACTTTCAACCAAAAAAACAAAATAACCCAAAGGGAAAGTGTCACGACCCGCCCTCGGGGTCCGAGCCGTGACTACCCCAAGCCCGCCTTCCATAGGCCAGGGGCTGGCGACTAGCACCAAGGCGTAAATCCCGGTAAAAAGGGAAGGCATTGCCTTTGAAAAGTAAACACACACCACAGAGTAAACAAGCGGAAGTAAACACTAAACAAGCAGAGTACAACTGAAAGTGCGGAAAAGTAAATGGGCCAGAATACAAACCCAAACTGAAAGTAAAGTACAACTCGAAAAGGGAAAAAACAGCAACTGTAAAGTAAAGGCCGCTACTCCGAGCTGTCCACCGGAAATCCCACCTGAAGGGTGGGTACAGATAACTCCTCTGCTCCACGGGTCCCACCGTCCGCTCCGAGCACGTCCCGCCCAGTGGTCCACCTCCGGGTACCGTCCTGCTGTGCAAGCCTCAGCTAAGGTCTACGCTGTCCGTCGTCTGCAACCAACACAACGTAGTGCGGGCAAAGCCCGTGCAGGGGTGAGTATAAGCTACTCAGTAGGGACCCCGAGACTCCAGAAGGTCTCTCAAATCCACAAAGGATAAACAACGAAGAAAAGTACAATCACGAAGTAACAACCGACACTGCTTAGGTATATGCCCATACATATACCTAAGTCATCAAAATACGCTCCATCCTCCGAGCCCAAGTACAACTCAGTCCACACAGGAAAGTATACGTATTCCACATAGGAAAGCAGAACATAATCCACACAGGATTGCACAACAAAATCCACACAGGAAAACAACAGGATTCAGCTCACACAGGTATACTTCTTCAAGGACGATAAAGATGATCACTGATCCATCTAAGTCGTCGGACCCACGAAGGATCGATAGGTAACTAACCCCCGCAGAAGACCCACACAGGATCGGGCTCACACAGAACCTGTAGGCGCTGGCTCACACAGAACCGCTGAGCGCAAGGACCCACACAGGATCGGGCTCACACAGAACCTGTAGCACTGATCCACGTAGGATCGCTGAGTGCTGTAGTCGTCGTCGTCAAATCCACACAGGATCTCTGTACTGTCGTCGTCAAATCCACACAGGATCTCTGTACTGTCGTCGTCAAATCCACACAGGATCTCTGTACTGTCGTCGTCAAAGTCACAGTAGCAGTCGTAGCAGTAGAACAGTCGCAGCCAGCACTAGGGTTCCCGCACACAGCAAGCTCGTACGGAGGATCCGCTCCACGAGCCGAGAGGCTGATACATCAACTGTCACGAAGACCGAAGTTGATGTATCCAAAAGTTCCGTATCGCCAACAGGAACTCAACGCAACAGACGGCGCGTCGATCGGACGCCCGGTCTGAGAGTTATTGGCATTTTCGTCTCCGGGGCCCGGTTGGTTTTTAAGGCAAAACCAACCCGACCGTACTCCACCTGCGTCCAAACCTCGGGCGGAGTATGCCAAAAGATCCGTCTCACTAAGAGGAACACTACGCGACTGACGGCACGTCAATCGGACGTCCGTAGCTCAAGATATGAGCGTTTCCGCTCCGAAGGCCCGGTTGGTTTCGTGAACGAACCAACCCGGCCGAACTCAAAGTAAACCGAAACCTTGAGTGCGATATACCGAAACGACCGTCTCGATCCAAGGATCGCGTTGCCGCAGACGGTTCGTCATTCGGAGGTCCGAGGCTCAAGTTATGAGCCAAAAACCAAAACTGGTTCGAAACGGGGGGATCCGGGTCCGGGCCGACCCGGCCCGACCCCCCCCTGGGCGGCGCGGTGGCCGGCGGCGGCGGCCGGCGGCGGCGGACGGCGGCGGCGCGGTGGCCGGCGGCGGCGCGCGGCGGCCGCGGGCGGCGGCGCGGCGGGCCGCGGTGGCGGCGGCGGCGGGCCGCGGAGGCGGCGGCGGCGGGCCGCGTTGGCGGCGGCGGCGGGCCGCGTTGGCGGCGGCGGCGGGCCGCGGTGGCGGCGGCGGCGGGCCGCGTTGGCGGCGGGCCGCCGTGGCGGCGCACGCGGGGGCTCAGCCCCGCGGCTTTTGTGCGCTGCGCGGCACAAGGGGCCGTGCCCCTTTGTTTTTAAAGAAGCCCCCCCCACGTGGGGGCCTGCTGTTGCGGAACCGAGGGGGGCGCTGCCCCCTCCTTCAAAGAACCGCCCCCCTCTCTTAAAGAGGGGGGGTTTTTAAATACCAGCCGGGGAATTAAATTCCCCGGTTTAATGGCATCCGGCCGGCCAGCTGGCCGGCCGGTCTTCTCCAACGGGACCGGAAAATCCGGTCCCCTCTTCGGCTTCCGACACCGGCGGCCCGGCCGCCGGTCTTCCCTTCCGCCGCGGCCCGGAACCGGCCGCGGTCTCTTCATCCCGCCGCGGCCCGGAACCGGCCGCGGTCTTCTCGTTCCGCCGCGGCCCGGAACCGGCCGCGGCGTTCGTTATCCGGCGCGGTGCGTCGGCACCGCGCCCCTTCGCCGTGCTTCGATTCTTTTCAACGCGGCGTGACGGCGTCGCGTTCTTGAAGACTTTTCCTCGGCGTGGCGCGACGGCGCCGCGTAAATTAATTGAACGATCATCTGCGTGGTGCGACGGCACCACGCTACTTGCTTCCACCCGCATGAATAAAACGAGAACTAAGGAGGGGGGGTTCGGCCGTGTTCATGCGGTCCGACCCCCCTCACGTTAAATAATAACATAACTAAAGAAAATCCAAAAGCCTCACGTTTAGTCATGCTAAAATCCATGATTCAAGAATGGAATAAATTAATCAATAAATAACATCCCCTACCTCTGGTTTGAGATTCAAAGAATCTTCTACGTTCCGCGGAAGACGGCGTCGCGGAAGTCGTTCGTCAAATCCGTTGACGAAGAGTTACGTCCGATGCGACACGTTGTTGGCGGATCTTCGTTTGCCGACGAAGAAGGCCCGAGGAGGATGCGGCGTTCCCTCTTGTTGACACCGAGGACGAAGAAGAGAGGCGTCGTTCTTCGTCGGAGTTTGAGCGTTCTTCGTCAAGATGAACGTTCTTCGTCAAGATGAAGAAGATGGAGGAGGAGCTCTCAAATGAAATCCACACAAGATGGCTAACAAAATAAAATAAGGTCTCTCCTTATTTTATTTACCAAGCCTAGGAATTCAAAACTTCAAAATTCAAACATAACACTTAATTAATTAACATGTCATGTGTAATTAATTTGATGTTAAGTTTACAAACAATTAAGAGGGAGAGAGGGGAGTTTAAGGGGGAAGTTGAGAGGTTTAGGTTCGTGTGGGTCCCACCACACTTAATCCTCTCAAAGTAGGTTAAGTGGGTGTGGGTCCCACCCCCAACTCCTTTTGAGAGGAGTTAACCTACAAAAGTGAAATAAAAAGAATCCACATTTTTTTATTCAACTTTTTATAATTCTCCCAAAAACTAACTTTCGTCCCGCAACAAACGCAACTCCCGAAAGGGTCTCTTTAAGCGAATATCGGCGCTGCGAGTTCATCGGTGCCCTCGGATTTCAATTCTGAGCATCGGATCAAAAGTTAGGAATTCCCGCTCGTTCGTTCACTGAACGTACCCGAGCCAAACTTCGGAAATTAATTCCGGGCACTCCGGGCCTCGGAATCAGGTGCCGTCTGAAACCGCGCTCTTGTAAAATTCTAAAGAAAATTAAGAAAAAATTTTCCTTGAATTTTACGGGTCTTTACAGAAAGTAAACCAAGAAGACCATTAAGACTTTATGCAACATGAGGGTCAACATATCATGGCACCACCATCAACACCCATGAACAATGTATCCACTAACACATAGATCCACCATCAACACCCATGAACAAAGTTTCCACTAACACATAGATCCACCATCACCACCATGAGAAACCATACCTTTACTTGGGTCAAACATAACAAGGTCTATATATACCTTAGGGTGTATGTATGGTTTGAGAAAAATGACCAATATGATATAAAAAAAGATACACAATGAGATGTTATTATATGAAAAGTTACACTACTATATTTTAAGAAAATAAAGATGAAATTTAAATAAAAAATGACTTGAAATTAAATGAAAGTAAAGATGACCACGAACTGAACCAAAAAAATATCAAGAGCATAGTGGGAAATCCCTAATCCAATAGGTTTAGTGGGGTCCTATGATCCTAGTAATCTCTATTATAACATCTCAAAGACATGAAGATCCTACTCGAGACCAGATCCCCCATCACATAGTTGTTTAGTTAGAATTGTTATGTCAATACTCACCAGAGAAACTGGGCCTTGGACCTCCCAACTCGGATAACATACTAGAATTTGTCTCCCCACCATGAAACCTAGAATTCCCTTATACTGAATTTCATTTCCTATGTCACATGAACCACCTCTTACATAAACACAATTCCAATAATTTAAAAGTAACATGGAAGAAATGTGTTTTCAATAGGAAAACCAATATCATATTATTAAACACACCAAAACCTTTATAAAACATGATTCAAACCCCCCACACAATTTATATGACCCATTTAAAAACAAAATAAAGAATATTAAAATCATTAAACAATGTTAAAGAATGGGAACACCTACCTCATTCTTGGAAGTCACCCAAAACCGACTAGAAACCATAACCACTCTAAGAAGAGACCCTATAAATAAATAACACATCACATTCATGGGGTTTGAGTCTTCTTCCCCGATCCCACTTGAGAGTGTCGTTCCTAGGTTTTCCTAGGGTTTGAGTCTTCTTCCCCGATCTGCTTATGGCGGTAGGTGGAGGTTCGGTTCTCCTTCGAGTTTTAGGAGGGCACCATCTTCCTCAGCACCTGTGAACCTGGGAGGGTTAGGTCTCAGTTTCTTGCAATCAATTCTTTTGAAGAAACAGCTCTTCCCCGACACCGCGAGGACATTCCCAACGAAGCTTCCAACTCGCTACTGCCAGATCTGGAAATCGGGGGTTGAACCGGATCTCAAACCCACAACCAGTTTGAGATCCGTGCGGATTCCAGTTGTGAGGAATCCTGGGTTTGAAAACCCTTGCCGATTTGACATACTTGATTCGTGAAGAATGAAGGAGTACTCATGGCCAGTGGGCAGCACGACGGAACAAGTGCTCGTGGAGAACCCGCCGCGTAGGGTCTGCCTCACGAAGAAGCCACTATGAACATTCAGGGACCCGGACTTGAAAACCTTGCTGCTAGAATCTTCCGGATTCGTGAAGAACGAAGGTTATACTACTGACCAGTGGGAGGCGCGACGGAACAAGTGTTCGTGGTGAGCCCGCCGCATAGGAACTGCCTCGCGATGAAGCTGCTACACAGATTCATGGTTCGCAAAGATCCCACTGCCTTGTGAATATCTGGCCTGAAATCAGCCACGAAGCTTCATCCACGAAGAAAGATAGTGAAGATTCAGCCGTAATGTTTCATCCGCGAAGAATCATGGTTCCCAAATCTCCCACCGCATTATGACTGTCTCGTGAAGAAGCTTCTGCGAAGCTTCATCTCCGAAGAAAGACCGCGGAGAGTCCACTATGTTGAGCCGATCCATGGATGCCAGACATTGGAGTGCTTCATAGAGATTTCTATCTGGGGGAAAATAAGGGCGTGGATTCCCTGACCGCGGATCCCGAAGCAACTTCACAAAGAAGTTGTACGTGCAAGTCGGGACATAGAAGGAGGCCGTGGAGTGGGGTGTCTGATCCAGTGGCACTTTTCTTGGACCAGGCCTAGACAGTGTGCCCTCTGGACTGGGCCAGCCCTGGTATTTTTCTTTGCTGGACGCGGGCCACATATCCTGCCTTTGATGTCCCAGAACTGTGAGTGGATGCTGCTGTGAAGCCTGTTCAGCTGTGGTAATCTGACCACCGCTTGTGGCCCCAAGAAGGGAAAAGCAACGGGCGTGCTTTTAGGAGATCTTACCCATCCCACAAGCACTAACCCATGGAGGCGGATTTAGTGAAATAATGGACGAGGTGGTCTCTGACGAACAAAGAGAAGGCGGAAATAGAGACCCAGAGAAACAAAGATTGACTCTTGGAAAAACGCATGTCGCTGTTGGTGGTCGGAAAATTCGTTGAAAATTACGCAGTAAACCAGGGGGACCTCAAAAACACCCTCCAGAATCTCTGGAAACTGGAAGCTGGAGCTGCTATTCGTGAAGCAGGGAACAATCTCATTGTCTTTTATTTCTTCAACAAGGGAGATAGAGATAAAATCCTGAGAGGTAGACCATGGTTCTTTGATAATCAATTCCTCCTCATGGAATAATACAAGTGGGGGGACGATATCCAGCACATTAATCTCACCTAGTCCCCCTTTTGGATACGTATCAAAGGAATACCATTTCACACACAAACATAACGAGTTATGAGAGAAATTGGGGACTGTATTGGCCATTTCTTTAAGTGGGACCCCTCAGACCCTGTCCAATGGGGGCCCAAGGTTCGAATTAAGGTCATTATAAAAGTGTCAGAGCCACTGATGAGGGGCATGTTTTTGAAATTTGAGGGCCCCAACACCTGGATATCATTCGAGTTCGAGAAACTCACAGTCTTCTATTTATTTTGTGGATGCCTCGGCCATCTGGAAAGAGTGTGCACCTCAAAGCAAAGGAAAGATTATGGTAATTTCATCCTTCAATATAGCCCATGGCTCCGAGCCAAATCGACCAGATATACCTTCCTCCCTGAGACGGAGAAACAAAAGGACCGCGACCGCCTCACATTGGCCCATACCAGGCGGGCTGAAACAGCTTATGAAAAAGTCGTTATGCTGGGACCACCAGATTTCCCTAAAGAGGGCCCAACCACTCAGAGAGAAACTGACAGACATCCTAACCCCCTGAAAGGAAATGGCTCAACATCTACAAAGCCGATGAAGACATCAAAAGACCCACCGGTAAGAACCCTGAAACCAAAACTGATGCACATTGAACCACCTGATCCCGACCCTAATCCAGAAATAACCAAGGTAGACTCCCTACCATAGGGGGAATACAAGATGACTGAAACTCGAACCCCAGGCCCAATCACCCATCGAACTTGTAAAAGAGTGAATCATGAAGGAAGTGATGGTAAACTGGAGAACTCGAAAACTGGGGAGCTTAAAAAGATGAATCGAAACAAGCCAATCATTGGGGAACTCCCCAAAATGAGGGAAACGACGGATGGAAAAACATGTTCCGAGATCTCAAAGGCGATGGCAGGTGAGACCCAGCCCTACCTAGATCAATGATTGTTTTATGTTGCAACTGTCGTGGGCTTGAAAACCCACGAACGGTCCGCATGCTTCAGCGCAATTGCGCCCAAAGTCTCCCTGATGTGGTTTTCCTGTCTGAAACCATATTGAAAAACAAGGACACCTCTAGCATTGCTCTGAAATACGGCTTCCAAGGCTATTTCCCGGTCTCCAGACAAGGGTACTCTGGAGGAATCTGTCTCCTTTTGAAGGATCATTTTGACGTCAAGATATTGTCCTTCTCCTCGCACCACGTGGCTGTGACTATTCAGGCGGACCACACCCCGCCATGGTCCTTTGTGGGATTCTATGGGTGTTCATCTCATAATGAGAAGGTGAAATCCTTGGATCTTTTCTACAAGCTTCGTCACGAGCTTCCAAGCCCTATTCTCTTCGGAGGGGACTTCAATGAGATTATGTTCCACAAGGAAAAAAGAGGAAGAAATATCTGACACTCTGTGTCGATGTAAAACTTTAAGGATGAGGTCACTAGGGCGGACTTGGTCAATTTGGGATACGCAGGTAATCCCTTCAAATGGTTACGAGGAAATACGTATGGCACATGCATCACCGAGCGACATGATAGATTTCTAGGCTCATCAGATTGGATAAACCTCTTCAGCATGTTCTACATTGGCCACATGACGCTCAACTGTTCAGACCACTGCCCAATTTCATTGACTGCACTCAAGTTGAATGTAACAAACAACTCAGTAGACCTTTCATATTTTAAAGCTTCTAGTCAAAGGATCGAGAATGCAAAGATGTCATCCGATCAAGCTGGAATAGTACCCACGAAGATGTTGGCCTCAATCTCCAATAGGTTGCATCTAACCTAAGATCCTGGAGTAATAAGAAATTCCGCCATCCAGAGTGGTATAGCGATTTCCTTGAAAAGAAAATGCACAACCTTCTCAAGAAACCCCCATCCAATTGCAATCTTTCTCTGATTGGTGCCACTCAAAGAGAGCTGGATGCGACCCTACGTGTTAAGGAAAGATTCTAGGCTATGCGAGCACGAGATACCCACATTTCAGAGGGGGAGGCCAATACCCGGTATTTTCACCAGAAAGCATCATCTAGGCACCAGAAAAATTTTATCAATTGCATCTCACATCCATATGGGAGCAACGTCTCTAACACCTGTTGAATTCATGAAAATTTGACATGCTACTTCCAGAACCTCTTCACTATAGGAACTCCTTTAATTTATGCTTAAGTAGAAAAATTTATCAGAGCAATGATCGCTGATGAGATCAATCGGCAGCTTTCCAAAGATGTGACAGATGATGAGATTCTCCTAGCTCTGAAACAGATTCACCCCACTAAGCCCCTGAGACCGGACGGGTTCCATGCCCTATTTTTTAAGAAATACTGGCACATCATTGGTCCCGACATCTGCAAAATGATCAAGAATATCTGGGCTGGGATAACAAGAATTTCCGCTATCAATGAAACTGTCCTCATCATCATTCCTAAAATTAAAAAACCTTTGGCAGTCCCTAACTTTAGGCCCATCGGCCTCTGCAATGTCTCTTATAAGATATTCTCAAAGATCCTTGTTAATCGGTTGTGACTATGGTTATCTGATATTATCTCGAAAAACCAGAGCGCCTTCATGGCCAAGAGACTAATCACTGACAATGAAATTGTGGCCCATGAAGTGTTTAATTTTATGAAAACACTCTCCCCCACGAAAAGAGGAACCATGGCGTGAAAATTGGATATGACGAAGGCCTATAATAAAGTGGAATGGCATTTCCTCAAAGTCGTGATGCTGAAAATGGGATTTTGCACTAAATGGACAGATATGGTCACTCAATGCATCTAGACCATCTCCTTCAGAATCCGGGTCAATGGGGAGCTCACTCACGGATTAGTTCCATCCTGAGGCCTTCTCCAGGGAGATCCCCTCTCCCCCTTTCTCTTCATCTTGGTGGATGATGTTTTTTCTAACCTTATTTCCAGGGATGCATCTGCTAATTCTATTCATGGGGAAAAGGTCTGTCGTGTTAGTCCACCAGTGTCACATATCTTTTTCACCAATGACTGCCTCCTTTTCTCTAGAGCAACTATTAATGAATGCTGGGTGATCAGCCAAGTGATCTACTAGTACGAAAGGGCGTCTGGCCAGTCAATCAATCACTGAAAATCAGAAATCTCTTTTAGTGCAGGGGTACCTATTTCCAAACGAGTTGAAATATATGCATCAGCAGGCATACACATGGTTGAAAAACACTAGAAGTATCTTGGGCTACCCACGGTGATTGGCTGGTCCAAAAAAGAAATATTTACATCTCTGGTGGATAGGATTGAGAAGAAAAATCAAGGTTGGACCCCAAAAAGAATTTCAGAAGTAGGAAAAGAGACCCTCATTAAAGCTATCATCCAGTCTATCCCCAGCTACTTTATGTCCCTGTTTAAGCTCCCGACGACCATCATCAACCAGATCCATACACATACTACCAACTTATGGTGGGGGAAAAATTATGGAAGGAATAAACCCCACTGGATGGCATGGGAGAAACTTTACATTCCCAAATCGGAGGGAGGAATGGGATTTCAGAATCTTCTTCTCTTCAATGACGTACTACTGGCCAAATAAGGATGGTGCCTTATTAACCGTCCATCATCCCTCTGTGCACGAGTACTACGAGCTATGTACTTTCCCCACACGGATTTTCATGCTTCCTCTCTTGGTCCTCAGCCTAGCTTCCTATGGAGAACCATTTGGGGGGCCCGTATGCTCATGGAAAAAGGATTAGGCTAGAGGATTGGGGATGGATCATCTGTCAACATCTGGACCGATCCTTGGATGATTGATTCTGAAGGTATGCGTGCAAAATCCCACATCCAACCAGGTTTTGAAGACGCCACGGTCAGATGCCTCCTATCAAACCAATGGACGGGGTGGTGTTTGGATAAGATCTATGAATGGTTTAACTAAAGAGACCAAAGAATTATACTTAGCATCCACTGGGTCCCAGATGCAGGCCCCAACCATCTTTTCTGAAGTAATGAAAGGTCAGGTGAATACACGGTGAAATCCAGATACAGACTTTCTCTTGGAAACTACCCAGGCGGTCAGAATGAGGGGACTTGGAAATCGCATTGGAAGCTCAAAGTCCCCACACAATAAACCACTTTTGGTGGTAGGTGTGCACAGGCACCCTCCCCTCCATGATCCTTCTTGTTTACTGACATATGTCTAGTGCCGTTTACTATCCTTTCTACCCGAATATCCTATAAACCCCTTTGCACGCCATCATTCATTGCCCAGAAGCTAAAGAAATTTGGAATAAATGGAGACCGACTCCAGATGAATCACTAGACATGGCCTATGACCTCCCCACTCTCCTGATGTGCTGGTGATCCACTCTCTCATCGACTAATGTAGGCTCACTTTACACCCTGGCCTAGATCATCTGGGTCCGGCGTAATGATGTTGTCTTCCATCACGTTCATAGACCTCCCGATTTCTTGATTGAATGAGCCACTTCATGGATTGAGGGATGGAAGAACCACAATGGAAATAATATGCATGATGCTCCCCCCTCTCGTCCCTCCCGTTGGAACCCCCTAATGGAATGGATTATTAAGATCAACGTGGACGGGTCTCTCCCCAAGGATGGTCTTGTCTCCCTCAGTCTCCTGGACCATAATTATTTGGGGCAAATAATTGATGAAAAATACGAATCATATCATGTGTTTTGGGAACCTGCAGTTGCTGAGGTTAAGGCCATCCTAGCAGGTATGATGTTGGATTTGGAATGTGGATGGATTGGTATCTACATTGAGTCTGACTGCCTCACTATAATCGATTCCATTAACCACAACGATGGTGGACTCCAGTCATTTGTCCTCATCATCAGGAGAATTCTCTTGCTCCTCGAATGATTTTCATTCTACACCTTCTCCTTTACCAAAAGGTAAGGTAACAATGCGGCCCATCAGCTAGCTGCTTCAGGCCCCTCTGCTGCCAACCATCTCTGGCTGGACAATTTCCCTTCATTGCTTTGCATATGTATGTCTGCTGGCCTTCGTCATTAATGATATCTCTCTTTTCTAAAAAAAATTAACCCAAAAAATAAATATTGGACCCACATTAGGTTAAAACCCTTACTATATAAATAAATACAAATAGATAAATAATATTAAATAGATAAATGATAATTTTAGAGAAAATGAGAGGCTTACTTGATGATTTTTTATAGAATCCACACAAAAACTACCAAAAGATTGAGGCTTGAGGGAGGAAGGAGGAAGGGGGAGGAGCACCTAGGTCTGGGGAAACCAAATGGTGTGAGTTGGGGGTTATATTTTTGTTAAAATATATAAGGATTAGTTTAATAATTTCATTGTTTTTAAAGTTATTATAGGCTGTATGGTTTTCCAAACTATGTGAAAACCATGAAGAACATTTCTCCAAGAGGAAAGATGAACAAATTGTTTTCTTGGAGGGGCTACTACTCGTGTGCTCAGCCATGAACCATATTCAAATCCACTATCATAGGTGAATAGTTATCCCTAGAGGGGCACATGCCTGTGCACTCGGCCATGTGACTTGGGCAGTGCCACTATCATGGGAGAACATTTTTTACCGGACTAGTGGATAGTTTCTACTATAGATGCTCCAACCGTGAGCCTCCAAATTTCCATTCCATAAAAATATATATTCCTTAAAAACACTTGTGAAGACCATGTAATTAGGATTATAATAAAAATAAAAAATAAAATAAATCAAAATAAGATAACTGATTTGATAGGCCAACTCTTCTTTAATATTCTCCACACACATCATTAATAGTTTTTCTTGAGAATGATGCATGTCGAGCGAGTACATGAGTTCCTTCCATTGGGATTTTAATTCATTAACTTTATCATTAGTCCTATACATTCATTTGGAGAGGTTGGATGTTAGGACTCAAACCTAACTAGGGTTTGAGCAACAACTACCTCAAGATTGCCTCCATAGGATAGGGGTGGTGACAAGCGCTAAAAGAAATATCCTAAATGGGATGACTTTTCCTAATGTACCTATATGCACACTCCCAACCATATAAATGTATAAAGGAAAAAGAATAATAAAAAAAATATAAAAGAGGTATAAATTAATCAAATAATGAAAAACCTCTAGGATGTACATGAGTATGATAGTGAAAACTATAAAGTAAAGGGAAAAATACACACCCAACTAGAAAGGTATCCCAACCTAAAAAAATAGGATTGTAAAATTCTTAGAGAGTCAATATATTTATATCTAAGCTATGACCACATTATGTTGTCCAAGGCACCCAATATCTCTAAGCTCCCCTAAATTCACCTATTATCTATACACCGTGTTCATAAGACACAATAATTGTGGGAAAGGACAATGTAATGGTGAGTATAAACATGCCTAGTGGGATGCCCCAAAAAATGAAAAGGGGAGTAGTAAGAGACACAATTTGAATGGAAAGATAGTAGATAGTAAATTGAGAAAAGAACAACCAAAATAAAGAAATTAATCTCATCCAAAGACAAGGAGATCAACACTGTGTGTTGGTGGACTACACATCATGTATTTTCCACCCATAGAAAGAGATTAACCTCGTACAACCATAAAAAGATCAACCTGAAAAGTAGGTGAACTACCCCACATGTATTCACAACTCATAGAAATAGATTAACCAAATAAAACGACATGGATACCATATATATATTTTTTTCTCAAACCAATGAAACCCAAATTAAGAGATAAGTGGATCTTTATCTGATAGCCCTGCCCAGTAAAAGAGTCTCCATCAGTTCAGGAAGTCCATCAATGATTCCCAACATCTCACAAGTATTCCATACAAAAAATATCTAATTTAGTCCTCATCTCTCCACTATGTATCATAGTAATAGGGATAAAATCTAGAGGAAGAGGACTAATTCCCTAGCAAAATAAAAGGGTTCCACTCAGTGGATAGATAGAGGACCCATACACTATTACAATATGAGGGTTCCACTCAAATTTTCGATAGAGGACCCATTCCCTACCTAGTAAAAGGGTTCCAATATAATGGTAGAGGACCCATTCCTGGAGTCCATAGAAGTGTACCACTATATTAATCTTTAGAGGACCCATTACCTACCTAGAAGGAGGGTTACACTCTATAGTATATAGAGGATCCATTCCCAACCCAGTAGGAGGGTTCCACTCCAAAATTTAGAGGACCCATACCCTATACTAATAGGGGGTTCCCTTCCAAAAGGTAGGTAATAGACCCATTCCCTATAAAAACTGAAGGTTTGCACTCTATGATGATAGATAACCAATGCCCTAACTCCACATGAGGTTTCCACTCTGATGTTTGATAGAGGACCCATGCCCTGACCAACTAGAGGGTTCCACTCTAAAATCCTACGGTAACCCGGTGTGATGACTACTATCATCGAGCATCTCTTAAATATGAACCACACACAGAAAATATTACATTATATCTGTAAATCTACAAGGGAGGCCACCATCACATTCTATGTAAAAAAAAATACTCAGGATATACTACTCATTTGACAAAATATTAGTTTAAACGAAGCAGATACAAGATAGTTAGGGGTCCTAAAAATGAACCAAGAGGTACACAGTGTGTGATGAGACCCGGACGATGTGTGTTCCCACTCCATCTCTTGATTATATCCCTACTGGTACATTTCATTCTTCCCATGTAGGACTACACATAAAGTATGGGGTATACACAGTGTCCCCAGGCCACCCAGGGTCTCGCTCTTTTTCTTGGCCATGTTAGTGTACTTAAGTACACGACATGAACTTGACCTTATATTCTTGCATAGGGTCATGTCTGTGTGCTCTTACACATGACTCCTCTACCCAGGGATATTTTAAATAGTGTGTAGGAGGGGTGCACACTATTCCACCCTTATAATTCTCTAAATCCTAGTTTCGATAGCATAATGGCTACACACCATGTGTTTAAAGAACTACACAATGTGTATTATAATTTTTCATTTAACCTTAGATATGTACTCAATGTCTATATCTGGTTGTTACACCTTCATATTTAGCATTAACTTCACCCAAAATTAGTGGATCTATTCATTCTTCATTGATTTAAGCCATCTGGTGGCTAAGAAACTCATTACCATTTCTTTTCACAACACTCGTATGAACCTCCATCGTAACACACACCTCTCATCACTGTTATCTCTGATTTAGATTTAGAATCAAAAAATAGATCTCACACCACCCACAACACCGCCATTTGTATCATTATTTTGGCTTTCCATCAATTTTATGTGATTCCTCTCTAAATCCAGGGGTCTGATCATTGTCATAACTTCCTAAGAATGTCGAGCTGAGGCCTCATAGGCCAATTATTGAAGAATGTGAATAAATGAAGGTAGAAAGGAATAAAAACAAAGTTTTATCAATCCTTTAAAATAGTCATTATAAAAAATCAAGAACATGGATGTCTGTTTTTATAATGAAATTGACTAATAAAATGAAATCTTTACACTGGCATATACAATGTTCAGAAATTGCGGACAGATCAAAGAAGGGATGATCCTTATCAAAAAATTTAATCAACAAGGGAATAAACCATTATTTTATGATTCATATCTAAATATTAGATCATTTTTTGTTGAATAACGTGCTCAGCAATGATTGAAGGAAGTCTTTGCATTCATTGTGCTCCAATCTTCCCCAATCTAGAGTCTCGTCATCATTGGATCTCCATTCCCCGACAAAAGGTGGATGAAGGATCCATAATTCTACCAATGTTTATGTGTATAACCCTATGAAAATCTAAATATAAATTTATTTAAAGATAAAAAACTAATTTAATTTAATTATCTATTTAATTTATAATTTAATTAGTCCACTAAACATACTGCCAATGGCTGGCTTATCCAAGCGCCATGTGTCGATCTATGTATGGTCTTGCCTAGGGTAAGAATTGTGGTCTAGGCTCAAAAATGGTCTCAAATTTATGATCTGAGCTTCTATTTAATATTTCTACCATTTTATTTTAGAAACTGTGCATGTATAATATAAAATATATTTAATATTTTTTAGAAAATTAATTTCAGGAACACCGGGACATGGAATGGAATGTTGTCTCAACTTATAACTCCATATATATATATATATATATATATATATATATATATATTCAATGTATTAAAATTAAAAACTCAGTCTCTTCATCATTCTCTATTTCAATAATTTTACCCCCAAAAAGAAAAATAAACAAACAACTTGGGATACTAAGCCCACATCTGGCTCTCCCTCACCCAGTAACTCTCTTACACATTCTCATGATACCAAAACACACACAAAATTTGAGGGTCCATCCATGTAGTGTCATATCCCATTGATTCTCAATATCCAATAGGTGATCTATAAAAATGGCTATATCCTCTATGTCTATCTCACCCCAATAAATGGCGTTCTTGTGGTCATGCATGTATCTCATCAGATGTGACACAAAGAAGACGTCGTGAACTCGCTCTAACTATGAGGGTAGGGTGAGGTAGTATGAAACCTCACCAACCCTATGAATGACCTAAAACATCCTAATAAACCTTGGGGATATATTTCCTCTACAGGTGAACCTCAAAAATCCTCTTCATGGGGATAGTCTAAAGAAAACATGTCCTCCCTAGTGAAATTCAAAGGGACTACGATAGTGATCTACGTAATATTTTTCCTTCATTGGTCCATCTTGATATCCTCACAGATGACTTGGACCTTCTTCATTGTTTCCTACACCTACTATAGATCTACAAGAGAATCCTTGCTGATCTATCTCCAGCACAAGGTTGATCTACAGGGTCTCCCATATAGGGCCTCGAATAGTGCCTTGGTAATAGTATAATGATAGATATTATTTTATGAAAACTCTACTATGGGAAAGTGATCCTCCCAGCTCCGACCAAAGTCTGACCTGAAATCCCTCAACATATCCTCCAACACCTAGATAGTGTGCTCAACATGCCCATATGTCTGGTGGTGAAAGGAGGTACTCATCATCATCCAGTTCACAAATTCCTCCTTTAGTTCTCTCTATAATCATGATGTGAACCATGAATCACAATCAGCGACAATAATCGAGGGAACCCCATAGAAGAAAAATCAACTACATATAAATATAAGCAGAACTATCCAATGAACACTTCTCCCTGATGAAAAAAGTGTGTTGACTTGATGAGATGGTTAACTATCACCCAGATTTAATCATGTGCATTATCTATCCACTGAAAACCTATCAAAAAGTCCCTAAATATTCCAATCCACTTCCAGTCTAGGATCTCAATGGGTAGCAACAAACCTATTATAACCATGTGCTCAGCCTTAACATGTTTATAGTTGAGGCACCAAGATAAAAAATTAGCCACACTTAGTCTCATTCTAGACCACCAAAATAGCTGGAGAGGTTCTCTTTATATCCTCTCACTTTGGGATGTACAACCAAAGGATAAGTGTAGAATTCTCACATCACATACAATCACATCATGACTAGGGCCATTACCCATTCCTAGATAAGGATGACATGATTACCTACCTCATAATATCCATCTGGTGAATCTCCTATAAATATCTAATCAAACAAGACCTCATATTCAATGTCTACTAACTAGGACACTCTCACATTCTTGAGAAGAGGAGGAGTCAACATCATTGATTGAAGAAAAGATGCACCCTCTTACTCCACTAGGGATAGATGCAAGGAAGCTAAATGCTAAGAATACTCCTTCAACAAAAGATCATGGGACTTCTTACTAAGGTATCCTCCTACCATGTTTCCCTACCCTAGATTATAATCTATCTCGAATTCATAATCCTAAAAGAACTCCAGACAGTGCCACTATCTCAGGTTCAAGTCTCTCTGTGTTATGGAATACCCGAGACTCTGATGTTTTGAGTAAACCACAATGTGATCCCATATAAGATAGTTCCTCCACACCCTCAGGAAAAATAATACTATTTCCATATCTAGGTCATGAGTCACATAGTTCTTCTCATGGTTTCTCAAATTCCTCGACCGTTATGTGACAATTGTGTGCCACTACATCAACATGTATCTGGCCTAACTCATGAGGAATCACATTACACTACATACACCAGGTCCTCCTCCATTAGTCTAAACATAGAATCACTAATAATCCTTAGCATAAAATCCTCAATGGTTATCAAGAATTGATCCGTCCAGGTAAAATAATCCCCTTTCCATGTCTGGGTGGTCAAAGGGTCTACAATCCTGGAGAAGTCTTCTAAAAATCACTAGTAGTACCCCTCCATGCAAAGAAATCTATGCTCCTCTAACACATTCTTGTGTGAATCCCAATAATTATTGAAATATATCTTCATTGGGTCAATGGATAAACCATGCTCAGAAATTAATTTCCCTAGAAAGTGAACCTCATGAATCTAGAACTACCACTTTAAGAGATTTCTATAAAGATAGTGCTCTTGAAGAAAATATAGAATCATCCTCAAGTGCTCTGCGTACTCCTCCTCTATTTCAGAGTATATGAGTATGTCGTTAATGAATAAAAACACAAAATAGTCCATTTATAGATATAATATATGGTTCATCATTAACATTAACATGGAAGGAGAATTCATCACAACAAAGGGAATTTCCAGGAATTTAAAATGTCTATAGTTACATTGAAATTCCATCATCTAAATATCAGCATTATGAACAATAAAATGGTTATATAAAGACCTATGATAAATCTTATAGATCTATATCACACATTGAAACTAGTTAAATAGGACACCATTCCTCAGCAATGGGTACTTTTTATTTTTCTTTTCCTAGATCAGCTTATGATAATCCACTCCAAGATGCAAGCTCCCTTCCTCCTTCTTCATGAACAACACTAGAGATACCCATCGAGACACACTGGTTATGATAAATACCTTCTCTTGAAGTTCCTAAAACTACAACCACAAATCTTGGGTCATGGTAGGGTCCATCCGATATGTTATAAAAGATATTGGAGTTTTCTAGGGCTACATGTCAATACAAAACTCCATCTTCCTCCTAAGAGGTAGTCTTGAAATTTCCTCGAGGAAGCAGTCCATATAATAGTCCATGATTGATAGAATCCAAATTAATAAATTGTATATTTTACCAAGGGATATAATCTCTAAATAATAGGTTATGGGATGTTTCCTCTTACTCACAACACTCACTCACCCTATCGTGAGGTCTCTCTCATCTGAAAAGGTGAGTATCATCCCATTAATGTGATGGCATCTAACTCATCTATAGTGAAAGTCAATATAAGATCAATCCTTAAAAAACCAATCCAAACCCATGATAAAATAATTTATTTCCATCATGAAGGCCAAAATGTATCATGTAAACCTCACTCCACCAAGTGATAGAGAACACTACAGGAAGATAAAATTCACAGAAGTGTTCCCTGTAGAAACTTCAAGATGAAAATGTTGGTCTAGCGAATTAACTAGTAGCTCTAGATCTTTCTACAGGTTTATAGAGGTAATGTAATGGTTGTAATATATTTCAATTTATATTTAAGATATATTATAAAACACATAGATCATACATTTAATCATCTCATATACTACAGGGTCATAATCCTCCTAACCCTATAGTTGTCCATGACCCTGACCACTAGCTCCTTGAGCCTAATGTGGTCCAATTAGTGGTGATGGTAGATAGATCCCATAGATTCATCCAACTAACACATATCCTCCTAATAATTTGATAGATCTACCTCTTTGGGGCCACCATTCCCTCACTAGGGAGATCCTTGATCATGATGTTGTCACTATCATGGTCGTTCGTTAGCTACCTGCCTATGCTCCTCAGCATTCCTGGTCAGGAAGTCATGTAATATTGGAAATTTCCCAACATAACCATAGAACAACCCCTCTCTATGTTTCCCTAGTTCTCTATTTTGTCCCTTCTTCTTAAGACAACTCATATGAGTCTGGTCATGATAGGATCTCTTGTGGTGAGATCTTGTTTACTGGCACCTACTAGCTATTGTAGATGACTCAACTCTATGATACCCATGACCAACTCTAGATACCAAGAATACCTATGAAAAAAAACTCTCTATAACTATTTCCTACCCCCACACCCCAACATAGGAAGGAATTCACAAGGGTACCATGCTACCATGGATCTCTTGATGAACTCCCTGTACAATCATCCATGCTTGAATGTGGCCACCCTAAATCATATTGTGTAAGGTTTTTGAGCCTTGTAGTGTACTCATTCATTATAATCTCTTCCTACTTCAGCTCAAGAAGATCCTAAATCTGAATGGAGTGAAAAAATTAGGGGCAGTGCTCCTCCGGAAACAACTAGTGGTATTCGGTCCATGACAGTGTCAAATCCCTATGCATTTGGGTAACAAGACCCCACCAGTGCCCATCTACTCTGTGGAAAAGGCTAGCATCAAACATAACCACAAGATATATCAGTTTCTAGATATTCCCAATGATAAGGAACACCAACTATAGATGTTTAAATCCTTTTTTAATGACCATAAAATCATTACTATTCTGATAATTAATGAGTTTTATTTTTTATGCTATCATTTTATTTTATACGATAGATTGAAGAAACTTCTACCAAATATGTCTCACCATTTCTTTGAAACACCTCCAAGAAAGAGTCACAGTCGGCAATAACTCACCATTGAGATGGAAATGTGAAAAATTATAGAAAAATATCACCGCCAAGCATGTATCACCACAAACAAAGTATACCCATCTCCTTGAGACACTTTTTCCTTTAGACACAATCAAGAAAATAACTCCACTGAGATCTAAAATCATCTATGTATTGAGATGAAAAACCATCATCACGGGTCACTGATAGCCTCAAACACTGCCATATCAAGACACCTGATAGCCTCAAACACTGCCATATCAAGACACCATTATAGTTTATCACTTTCATACTCAGACACCATCAAAATTAGACACCTATATATATGTCACAGTTCCAAGGGGTCACCACTAGAAGCGCCACAAATCAAAATACACACCAATGATGTTAATGTTTATTTTGAATTAAATTTATCTAATGGATAGTCTATATAATTTAACGTTCAAATAGTTTTATTTACTGTTACTTGATTATTCAATAGAGATGCGTTAATGTTAGTGGTAGAACATGCAGTAAGAGGAGAATAAGATTCAGTGGATTCTCATTATTGCTAGTACTATTAAAGGATAAAACAGACTCCCTCATGATTATATGAGAAGTTCTAAATGAAAATATATATATGCACACATGAGGAGAGTTGAGTAGCTATGATGTGTACTATACACAAAGAATCCATACCTACGATTAACTATAGACAAATTAAATCCCATTGAATATGAAGAAAAATTCCTAAAGACTCACATGGAGTCTCTGACACTCTATTATTCCACAAAATTTTGAAACATGACTCAAACATCATTTCAAAATACATTTCAAGTATCACGAGATATAGAGCATACCAAACATAGAAACATGATCTCTATAATCTTATTAATTTCACAATTTGTTTATTTTTATTTACATTTTGAGTTGGGTGTCTTACTATGTTTTATTATAGCCCACACTATCTCCTACTTTACAAAAGAAAATACAAATATATCTTCTCCAAACATTTTACACTTGTTTTCTATGTGATTTGATAGAGGTCCGATTGTGGAATATTTTATCTGTACACCCACAATTACTGTGGAAGAGGTCATGTGTGTCTTATATAGTTTGTATAATTTTGTAATGCCTAATCTAGGTTTTGGATAAAAGTTTATTTTTTATAGAATCTTCTTGGAAGTAGGTGATTTCCAAGTATAGGGGAATATGTCTCAACTTGAGACTGAACCTATTGTATTCAAATTATTCTTTGTGTTCTATTTGTTTTTTATTTTCTATATATTATACACTATAAAACCAAATCTATTTTTACATTCAAGATAAACCACTACTTTGATAGTTTATCTTAATTAGTGTTTGTATAATATTTTTATTGAGTAAATTTATTTAAAATAATAGAATAATATTATATATCGTTTTACCTAGGAACTAATAAATATTTTGAGAGAAATTATAAAATATTTTAACTGATATCAAAATACTATTTTTTTAAAGTGGGATATATTTATTTAATGTGGGAGATTTTATTTAAATCCATTTTAAAAATAAATTTTAATTGGGTACTCAATTCACTTTCCACTTGTGATATTCACTCCGAACTACATTAGGTATTAAAGGATTTCTATTTTGCATACAATATTCTCAAAACTTTTCAAATATGGTTTATTTTTGATTTAAACATCATAAATTTATGTTAGTTATAAATTTAGTTCTTTAAATGGATAATAGAAAAAAGGTTCTATTACCAAAATAACTCATTTTTTCAATGGTAATACTTATTCTCATTGGAAGATAAAAATGAAAAATCATATAGAGTATGGGTTTTGAAATATGGACAGACATAGAGGATAAATATGAAATACCTACAATTTATAGATCTACATGTGTTGAAGATACCAAAATAGATTATAACAATAATTGTAAATATATGAATACACTTTATTGTGCTTTTGGAGATGAGGAGTTCAATAGATTTTATGCTTGTAAAATTAATTTTGAGATTTGGGATACACTAGATGTTTCACATGAGGGAAAAACTAATATTATAGATATAAGATTAAATACATAAAATATTAAATAGGATACTTTTATGATGAAGCCCGAGGAGTTAATTTTTGATATGTATCTCAGTTTTAGTGAAATTTTAAAAAAAATGATCTCACCATGAAATCCAATATTATACAAAGATCATATTTTCAGATTGTTAATATGCCTTCCAGAATGATCGATAGGAACATCTGTTTCAATTAGAGAATCATGCGACATCAGAAAATTGTCATTTAAGGAGATGATTGGGAAACTAATGTTGCATGAAGAAGAGTAGAAATTAAACCAAGGGGAATATGATGATCAAAAAATAATGTCAGTAACTTTGAAGTCTTCTGTATCCAAAAAGATAGAAAAATGAAAGGAAATGATCCAAACTAAATGTTCTAGTGATGGTGAGTCACCTCTAGAAAGTGATGAGGAAATGAACCATTTATCCATGAGATTTTTGAAACTTTATAGGAAGAATAATTTTTTCATAAATCCTAGTGTTTCCTCTCATAGCCTGTTTTCTTCTTCTTTTAGGGGTTAATCCCCTGATTATTTTTAGGGTTCCATTCTCATTTATTATTTCTCGCTCGTAGTCAGGGGTTTATTCCTGGCCTTCAGGGTTTTCCTCAGTTCCTACAACCCATTTTGGATATTCTTTCTCGGTGTCGGTTGTTATTTTTGTTGGTGGTTTTTTTCAGGCACTGGTATTTTGGGTGTGAAGTTTTTTTTGTTGCTCTGTTGATGGTGTTGATGGTGGATTGGATTCGATTATATTGATTTCATAGGTGGTGTGTTTTGGATGTTGATTTTATCTACATCATGGTGATGCTCAGATGGATGCTCAGATGGAGAAGGTGAAGTAATGGTTCCGAGACGTGGTTGTTATGGAATTTTGTCATGCCTCTATCTTCTTGTCATCTGCTCTAGTTCCAAGTTACCTACAATCTCTCTGCAGTGGAGTAGCATGGAGGTCTCCATTGTCCTTTGGGACACGAGTTCGAGTGACCAGATTCATGGTGTTCGTCGCTGATGCCTCCTGTTTTGGCGTCGAAGGTGTTTAGTTCAGAGTGTTCAGCAATGATGATGTGTGATGTTTGATGTTTGTGTTTATGTGTTGATGTACAGATGCTATCGATTCTTGGATTGCGATGAGAGGATGGTGGTGAAGTGTGGTCCTCGGTGGTTGGTGTCTCGGGCAGAGTGAGGCTTATGGTGTGTTGGCCTTTTTTTGTTTTCTGGATTTGAAAGTTGGTTATTAACCATTTTTAAATATTGAATTGGGTGGGACATGTGGCTACTTTTAGATTTCGGTTTATGTTTTAATTTTTCTTGAGGGAGTTATCTGAGATAATTTCTTTTCTGTTTTGTACTAGTTGGACTTTTATTTGGTTCACACTTTTCCTTTAAAAGTGTCATTAGAAAATAAAAATATGGATTGTATGGTATACAAAGTATGATACAAAAGGAAAATCAAAAAAGAATTGGATGAAGGATGATAATGAAATTACCTGTTATGAATGTAAGTTAAAATGAAATATCATGGCATGCTATCCAAAAATGAAATAAAAAAATAGATAAGATGAAAATGACCAAAAGTTTAAGAATTCTATGAAAGAAACATGGAGTCCCTTTGAGGATAGCTCAATTGAATATGACTCTACTCCTGAAAAAATTTTGACAGAGCCAATATGTGACTCATGACTAATGTCTCTAAGGTAACTACTATATCTAATGTATTCCCTATGAATAATGATGATAATTATCATAATAAATATAATGATGATAAAAACTCTCAATAATAAATGTTTGAATATTTAAAATTGAATGAAGTAACTTTTAATGAACTTGAGGATAAGTATAATGCTACAAAGATACAACATGATTTTTTTTCCAAGTGAAATATGATTTATCTATTTTGAAAAAGAAAATTTCCCAGTTGTAAAAGGAGAATACTGACCTTAAATTTTCTAATGAACAACTAAAGTACTGATAAATTTTAACCAATGGTAGAGAAAAGATTACATAGATTCTGGGAAAACAAGTTACTCCAATGAATGTTATCGGTTTAGGATACCAACCTAGATAGAGAATAATAGTTAAGATCACATTTGTTCCTAACTCTGAAATTTATACTAACAATTATTATTCTAGATGACCAAGAAATTTTATTATTTAAAAATACATAAAATCTATTTATAATATACCTATTAGAAAAATATGGCTTCCTAAAGCCTTTATTTCTAACACTTATGAACCCAAGAAAATTTCGGTACCAAAATCATTTAATGTTTAAATTAGTTTTAATAGAAAAACTGCACAAAAACCTCTTGTAAAAGTATATCATATGAGGAAAGTTTATGTTCATGAAATATGATAGGAGAATATTCTAGATTCAAGAACCTAATAATGGGTTATGGTGGTCATGTGACCTTTGGTGACACTGCTAAAAAGGAAATAATCGGCCTTGTAAAATTTGATAACACTAATTCAATTTTAATTTATAAAGTACTATTTGTTTATGGTTTGAATTATAACCATATTCTCATTTAAAAATTATGCGATGATGATTTTAATGTTAAATTTGATAATAATGAATGTAATTTTTTGATTCCATAGATGTCTTAGTTTTTAATTCTTCAATAAATGAGAATTTTGTTTGCTGTTAATCTAAATTCTGTATTTTCGAAATATGTTTCCTGTTTGAGTTCCTATTATAAGTAATCCAAGATTTGAAATAGGATAATTGTCCATTGTAAAATTCACTCACATATGAATCTTACTTGAGAAGGGTTAGTGAGGGATATACCCAAACTAGTGTTCCCAAATGACAATGTATGTAACCCATGTTAAAAAGTGAATCAACAAAAAATTTATTTTAAATCAAAGAAATAATTATCAAATTCTCAGCCTATTGATTTCATTATAATTGATTTATTTAGACCATCTATAGTTTCAATTATTAATGGAAGGAACAATGTTTATGTATTATTAGAAGACTTTTTTTATGTATACTTGGTTGTTTTTTTCCCATGAAAGAGAAGCTTATTCTTACTTCACCAAGAATTCTAGATCTTTAAAAAAATTAAGTGGAATTATAATTAATAAATCAAGAAGTGATCATGGATGTGAGTTAGAAAATCAATTCTTTTAATCTCGTTTCTCACAAAATGGATATTGTCATAACTTCTCTGCTCCTAAGACCCCTTAATAGAATGGATTTATTGAAATAAGGGATATAACTCTTTAATAGATAGACCAAATCATGCTAAATAAAAATGTCTTTCCTGTCTATTTTTGGAAAAGGATGTGAATATAGACTGTTAGATGATTAATATATTTTTAATTATACCTACCTTGAAAAATACCCTTTATGAGTTTGGAATAATAGGAATATTAAGGTTAATTACTTTTTAGATTTTATTTTAAAATTCATTATTCTTAACACTAAGGATAATCTTGGAAAATTTTACTCTAAGAGTGATGATGAAATTTTCCTTTGTTATTAAACGTATATTAAAATCAATAGAGTTTCTCACAAAAGGACCAAGATTGTGGAAGAATCTGTTGCTATCAAATTTGACGTGACAGATCCACATGATCCGAAGACCTATTTTAAAAACCACGAGGGTGATTTGCAACTCTGACTTAAATTCCAAACCTATTGTTTCTGCTGTAAAACAGTTTGAAAAATCATCTAGTTTATAGGGATTTTCAAAACATATAGATCCTGAAATTGTAGAAGAACCTCAAGTCACCACCCCTATTTTTTATAAAGCTTTTTGGAACCTTATGTAAAATCCTTGATATGTTTTAGTTGGATACCTAGATAGATATACATATACTATATATTTTATAAGAAATTAAGTTGAACATCCAGCATTTTTTTCTCAGCATGATCTAAAGAACATCAAAGATGTAATCAATGATGAATTCAGAGTAATAGAAATGCAAGAATTATTAAATATTTTTGAACGAAATATAGAGTTGGAAATTATTTATAAATCAAAAGACACCATGATTATAGGAACTAAATTAGTGATTAGAAACAGGGTAGATGAATTAGGAACAATAGTAAGAAACAATGATATACTAGTTACACAAGGTTATAATCATGAATAAGGAATTGAATATGAATAGACCTTTTCACTAGTATCCAAATTGAAATACATTAGAATACTTATAGATTGTATATCTCATCTAGATTTCAAACTTTATCAAATGGATGTTAAGAGTGATTTCTTAAATGGGTATATAATTGAGGGATTTTTATTAAACAACCCAATAGTTTCCAAAATCCACATTTTCCAAATCATGTATCTAAATTATAAAAAGAATTATATGGTTTGAAGAAAGATCATAGAGCTCAGTATGATAGGATCAACACTTTTCTTATTTAAAAAGGTTTTTCAAAATGTAAACATGATCTTATAACTTCCTATAAAATGAATTTCCAAAAAAAAATTAGTTGTACAAATATATGCTGATGATATTATTTTTGGATCTTAAATAGATTACTCTTGTACTGATTTTTGCAATATGATGCAAAATGAATTTGAAATGGGTTTTATGGGTGAACACAAATTCATTCTTGGATTTCATTTTTTTCAAAAAAGTGAGCTATTTTAAAGAAAAGTATATATAAAAATGATTTTACCAAATTTTTTAACATGGATATCACTAAGAGTAGTGATACTATTGTGAGAACTACCTATAAATTGGATCTTGATGAAAGTAAGAAACTAGTGGATCTGAACAGTTACAAATGTATGACTTGAAGTATTATCTATCTTATTAATAAGTGACCTGATATTATTTTAAATGTGTGTATGTGTTCTCAATTTTAAGAAAATACAAAATAGTCAGACTTGGTTGTTGTTAAAATAATTTTCAAATACCTCCAATATACTACATATTTAGAATTTTTTACTTATGAGGTAATACATTTTATTTAGTTCATAATTTGGATGCTTGTTTTTTGTGGATTTAATTTTTATAGAAAAGGAACCGCTAGAACATTTTAGTTTTACTGGAAAGTATATAGTTTCATGGTGTAGTAAGAAGAAAAATTATTTTTCACTATCTACTACTAAAGATAAATGCATAGCTGTAGGTAGGTTATATGCACAAATTTTGTGGATGAAACACACATTACTCAACTCTGGATATCAATTATGACATGTACCTATAAAATATGATAATACAAGGGATATAAATATTTCTAAAAATAATGTATCACATTCTAGAACTAAACATATTGATTTAAGACATCACTTTTGAGAGATCATTTTAAAAATGGTGATTTCACTCATGAATACATTGTTAAAAAACCAAATCTTTCTTATATATTCACAAAGAATTTGAATTTAGTGATAATGAAATACATCAAACATGAATTATGTATGATCAGTTTTGGTTATTTTAAATTTTTGGGACTCACCATTGTGGATGTGTCACTATTAGTATTTATCATCATTGTGTGTGTCTAACTATTGGGTATGTCTCATCATTGGGTATGCATCACCATTGATACTCCTCACCATTGAAGTTCTCAACATTGTGAAATTTATCACCAGTGAAATCTTTAATTCCTTTGTCAAAATTTTAAATTCATATTTTTGAACCACCATTTCTTAAATTCTTTTTGGTTTATTTAATATTTGTGTTATGGTTCAATTTTTTTGATTCAAATTGATCTTGGTTCCTGATTTTTATTTACCAAATCCTTAAAAAGATTAAATTATATATTTTTCACTTTTTCTAGTCTCAATGCACACTCTTTATTCATCCCTTTTTCTCTCGATCCCTATGAGATCTTATTCTCTCAACCATTCCAACATCCATTTTATTTCAACCAATCCAACCATGCCAACCTCTATGGATTGAGTGAAGTGACCATCGTAGTATTTTCCCAACAAGTCACATTCTGTGAATAAGTAGAAAGGGGAACTGATTCATCCTTCACCAGTAGAACCAGTTAACCCGTAGCATTCGAAAAGAGTTTTCATTCCTGAGAAAGAAGTAAAATATGATTGGTTTTTATCTAGAATGTCATTAGTGATAAATGTTATACAGAACCAAGGATTAATGGAGTGGTTCTCATCAAATGAGATACCATTTAATCCTTTGTTGGTATTTCATTTTTAGCAGTATGTGGTGTTTGGTTTTGAATAAGAATAATAATAAAGGTTGTCAAGCATGGTTAAAGGACATAAAATCATATTTTCTTCATGAAAATGGGAATGCTATTCAAAATTACCACATGAAGGTGTGTTTAATTACTACTAAGGAATTATTCCAGATGATGGTGATGATTTAATCAATAAAGAAATCCTTATTGATTTCATTAGAGATGGAAAAGTCAGAAGACTTATTAATTCTGAGTTTGACAGAGAGTGTGGGTTGCTATTAAAATTTATTCAGCACTTTCTCTACCCATGAAATGGTGACTTTTCTACTTTATGGTATTAGGATGTTTATATATGTTATATATTATGAATAGGGGAAAACCATAATCTTTTGTTGATATCTTATGATTCATATTATGGAAATGACCAAGTGAAAATCTAGATCAAATTATCTGACCTACCTGATGTTGATTTTTTCTTTGATTAAAGTAGAATTATTAGTTGAAAAACATATGAAGCTATAGTGGAATGTGGTTGATTTTTTATCAAAATAATAATTTTTATAACGATAAATATCAGTTGGAACCCTTAAGAAAATAAATGGGTAAGTGATAATGAAAATATTTATGATTAATTTAATCCTATAGATTATCTTTCTAGACACAGAGATTTTGTTGACCTATCCCTAGAACATGATGAAATTATTGTGTACTTTGATAGTGATACGGAAAAAAAGGATGTTTTTTCTAGAGAATAAGAGAAGAATGAATTTTCAATTGATGAGGGAAGTGACCATGACCTATCTCCATGATCTACTTTTGTCGCATATTGAGCTCATAGTTTTCCTAGAACTCTCCCTAAGATGAAGATGTTGGTAAAAAAGTGAAGAGTAAGAGACTAGAGTCTTTGGGGAAAAATAATTCAAAGGTAGTTCTAAATTAGATGAATATAATGGTGATGATGTAAATGAAGAAAGAAATGAAAAAGGAAGTAGATATGAAGATGAATATTCTAATGGAGATGATTATTTTGAAAGATCAGATACAGACAGCTCTAGTAAAAAAATAGAATGTAGTATTTTGAGATTCCTTAAGATCTTTTAACTTATCATGGATGTTTAGTTTCCAGATCCTAAGAGAGCACTAATTTTTTTGGTGATGTAGATATTCTTTATAGAGAAAAAGGAGATACATCTGTTGTCATAAAGTAATCCCCTTGTTTGGTAAGTCATCATGTTGTTAATACTACTATTGATGGAAATCGTGTGTCTGGTTCTGATGATCAGACAGAGTTAGATGATGTTTTTATTGAGGAGAAAATATTTTTAGCTACTATTCAGAAGCGTGTGAATTAATAGATGGATGTTGAGCATGTGGAAAAAATTTACGGTGAATAGAGATATATTAAGACAAATACTGATGTACATTTGAGAGATGTGGCTCTTCATTTTGATACTTCTACCATCATTATTCCATCTGTATTTTTGAATAAAACTGATATGCCTTCATTGGTTGATATTCATAGAAATCCATTCGAAAAAATGGTTGACCCAATGTCAGAGGAACAAGGTTTGTTTCCCAAAATTTCACCAAAATATAGTGAAGCTTCCATTTAGGAATAATGATATCATCGAGGATCAATAATAAATTAGATTGATGTTTCTAGTGTGTTAGAAATATTTTTCCTCTACGATTGATCCTTCACCTTCTATCAATCATGTTCTTGTTTATGTGGTCACCATGGGTGACTTTGATATTTTCCTAGAAAAGATAGTTTCTGATTTTGGTATGATTTTTAAAATCTAGGCACTAATTATTACTAATCTAAGGAAACAATATTAGAGATATCTATTTGAGTTAGTTATTCACCATATTCAATCTAAGATGATGAATAATATTAAAGAAGTTTAAATTTATAATAAAAGAATTTCTGCTGAACTGGAGTCTTTGAGATCTATTGTGGAAGTGATGAAATCTGACTTTGCATCCAATATTGATGCTTTGTTAGAGATAGTGGAAAATAGCTCCTCAGTTGAATCTAGTTAGACTGCTCCTAATAATATTTTTAATGTTGAGTTCATTTGGTGTAACACCACAATAATTTAAAAATATATTTAATATATAATTCATGAAACACTGAGTCTCTACAAATAACCACGTTATTAAAACTTA
Source organism: Viscum album (assembly GCA_963277665.1). Taxonomy (NCBI): domain Eukaryota; kingdom Viridiplantae; phylum Streptophyta; class Magnoliopsida; order Santalales; family Viscaceae; genus Viscum; species Viscum album. The sequence continues at coordinate 1,320,307,299 of OY728166.1, forward strand.
TCCAGCAAAAATATTTTTCCACCTCTGTGATTTGAATTTCGAAAAACAGACATACATAGTTGTGTTCAGTAATATATTTAGAGTCTGATAAAACAAAAGTAATTTTTGTTGAATATTAATATAACATTAGGAATATTAACTTACCCTTATGATTAATAATATTACCAATGGATTAGTAACATAACCTAATAAAGTATAAATAAATTTTCTTTTCCATCATTTCAGTTTTGAGTTTAGTTTTTTCTTAAAAATATGAAGAATTTTATAAATTGTTTTTTTAGGTAAGAAATTATGCATTTTAGAGAAATTTAAATTATTTTATAATAATATGGTTTTATTAATGTTTATAATAATTAAATAGTCTTATCAAAACACTCTACTTTAATTAAAAATGATAAAATAATTTTATTTTTTTAAGTGTCGAAAACATTAATTTGCATTTTATTTACATTAATATTGTTAGTAAATAAGTGTTTTCATAGATAAAATTTTAAATATTCATATTTAGAGAATTATTATTATAAAATAAATTTCATTTTTGAATTCATAACGTCGATATGATGTTACGCTGAATTTATGATAATTTCATAAAATACTTTAGTTTTTTGTGAAAAGTAAAAATATTATTTTGGGTTTTTGGTATGTTTAATGATATAATTAATGAGGTAATCCTTATTTAATAATTATGTTATACTATATAGTAATAAAATATTATATTAGGTTTCCCATTTGGCCAAAATCATGGGAAAATACCATGGGAAAGCCTATGGTTTTTCAAATACCACTAATGAGCTGTCATTGGAAATTATTAAAAAAAACTCTCCCTCCTAATATAAATATCTACTCATTATTTTATTTTATTTAATTATAAATTAATCTTCCTTGAATAATTTGTGGTTTTACCTCCATATGAGTCCTCTCAAGGTTCCCTAAATCCCCCAAGGTCCCAAATTTCATGTTTTATGAGTTACTCTACAATGTAAGTGAATTCTCAACTTCTCTTTTCCAGTCGAGTTATCTTTTACGTAGTATGTATCTCAAGTTTCCATACCATTTACTTATTTATATTTTATTCTATCCCTATACTATATTATGAGTCTTTTATTAACGGTTTACCCATTTCCCATCTCTTTTTAATGTTTTCTAAACCTATGTGGCATAGTCGTTCTGCTGCAAACTTTTCATCTCAAAATTTCTCTCTTTTTCAAGCTATCATATTATATTATTATCTTTTAATTTCAATTGTCTTATGTTAGTATATGTCATTAAATATACCCATTACTTTCTATATTATTTAATAATTATTATTTTCCTCATTTTATATCATCAAAATATTTTATGAATTTTTAAGTGACATCGTTAGGTTGCTGAATTTTCATAAGGGATTTCACTACTTTTCTTTTATTTTTAGTTCCTTTATTTTATTTTTCTTTACTCACATACATTAATAAAAATGTTATGATAACTCTAGTACCATAAATTTTCTTATCTTTTGTTGAGATAATGTAATAATTCACCATCAAGTCTCTTTTCTCTTCATTTTATACTAGAAATGAAAACACTATCTGAGATGTGTTAATTTATCACATTCAAGGATGAATGGTTTTCCATTTCAGTTACCTTATTCAATTATAGTCCGGAAACCATTTTCATGGTTGAATGAGACAATAATATATTCATTATATCTTATTTAATTTTTTAGAATATTTTTTCACACATGATATTAATTTATAAATTAAATTGAGTTCGTTGTGATCATAAATAACCAATTAACCAAAACAATTATCATTAAAGTATTATATAATGATTTATCTTCACTACCAATACCCAAATGAATTTTATTACCATGTAATATAATTTATGTTAAAAAATAAAATTGAACTTATATTCGGTACCATCATTCTTATATTACATTTTTATCCTTACATGTATATAAGTAAACCAGTCATGAATACCAAGGAAGAAAACACTCACAAACAGTAAAAATGAACCCCTTAAACCCATAAAGAGGGACATGAATGACCTTATTATGGATATAATAAATACATTAAATAAATAATAGGTTTGGGAAATATTAATTAATGAATTTAATTTGGTAATCCAGGACACTAATATCAAGTGAAGAACACCGTCACACATAAGGTAATGGTTTCTTCTTCTCACTTCCATTTTTGTGAGACAATCCTCATTCACTAAAATTACTTGTGTATAGTGTATGTATAATTATAATGTATGTATCATATCATGTATCTAATTATTTTAATGCTATTAAATGTATAATTTTATGATTATTATTTTTGGGTCTTATGATTTGATTGATCATAGAGTGGTAAGGGATTTCTACCCAAACCTTCATTTTCTTTCGGGTTACTCTTATCCTCTATTTACCTAAATGAAATTATTATTTATTATTATATAATTCTCATAAATTCTATGTGAATTATATATATATATATATATATATATACCAAAAATAATACAACTTTAATTTATGGGGAGTTTCTTGTTAAAGGGATCTTTCAAAAATTCTTCCTGATAAACAAGCCCCAATCAAGGGAACTTCTGGAACTTTTACCTATTTTTAAGTGAAATGTATAATCCATTTTAAGACATAATGGTTTTTTTTAAAATAAAAAATTTAGTCATTAAAAAATATCTTGTTTCATTTATGGTTTTATGAAATCAAACATGCCCTTACACATTAAAATCCCTTTAATATTTTCCATAAACTTCTCTAAATTGTTTTATTCTAAAGCTTGTTTAAAAACTATTTTTACATGATTTCCCTTTAGTGGGAAATATTTTATATTTATAATATAATTTTAATTTTCTCGCCACTTATTTTCTTGGATATAAGTGTTTAAAAATATTATTTCATGACAAATAGAAATGATTTTCCAAAATAACTCTTTTTCTAATGTGAAAAGTATTTTTCTCGTCAAACTTTAACTTTTTTGAGATATATGCCTTGTTCAAAACTTATTACTTTCATGTGGTGTTTTTAATTATCTTTGGTATATCATATCAAGAGTCTCCTTATTATCATGATATTTTAAGGGATTATTATTTGAATGTTTCTAGGTGGTATGCGATACTTTGGAATGTTTAAGGATTATTTCCTCAAGATATTTTCAATGGTATCTTTTAAATGTATCTTCATTTATGTCAACATCTGTGTTGAATATTATAATTAATTAAGGTTTATCTATTATGATATCATTTGAAATATGTTTTTGAAGTTTTTTTGATTAGTTTTACTATAAAAGTGCAATCATGAATACCATTCACCACATTATTTCGAATGATTTGTTTTTATGTCTAATGATTGCGTAAAGTTATTTACATTTAATATGTTAGTCTCAATATGAATGTATATTAATTATTATGTCACCCCATTCATAATAATATGGAATTTTAATAATTAAGTGATAGGTGGGTTGCGATATACCGTTAATTCATCATTAGGTCTTATGAGAAAAACTACGGTTATGGAACGAGGCCTTGACAAAATGGATATTTATGGTGTTAGTGAGAGGCATTGACGGCAAGGTTATGATGTACTTCATTATGAATTCACTCATTATGAATCTAGTAATTGAATGTTCATGTGGTCTTTCTACTAGTAGAATACCCATGATTATGTTTTATTATTGAAATATTTACTCATCTCATATTCTTTCCATATTATGTTCAAGTTTATTTTTAAAGGAATGTGTTTTTAGTTATTCACTATTCATAATGTTTATGTTTATTGTATTTTATGATGTATTTATTACCATTACTAAGTATCTAATCTCACCTCGTTCTTATGTTTCATATTCTATGAACATGAAGAAGTTTGTTATTAATGACCCAAAGGGATAACCTTTGAGTTGTGGATGTTTCTAATAAAACTTATATGTTGTATTTATTTTCAATGTCATAATTTTGAACCTATATATGTATCTACTTTTTGAAAATTAATAATATACTTGGTCCTTTGGGATTATTTCTTATAACCATTCCAATGAATTAAAATAATGCACTGGCTCTGGGCTTCTAGGGTTGGGGAATTACATTTGGTGTCAAAGGAAGTTTAGTATAAAACTTGGAAACTAGATTTAGAAAATTTTGATTAGGGAACATGACCCTAAGATATTATTTGAGGATAATCATACAAGAAAATCATATAATTTTTTTAATAAATAAATTATGTGGATCTTTGTATTAAATAGATCCCTTTGTGGATAATAAAAGTAGAAGTGGTTCTGGAACAGATGTACTAAAGAGTAAAAACTCCAACAAGGAGTTTCAGGCTTGACCCATGGTATCCTGGTAGAAGATAATGGTCCTTACTAAGCACCCAGTTTGATACTCCCCAAGGTATTTTCATAAGATAATTCACATTTTCGTTACAAACCATTATGAACTATGTATATCCCTAAAGTAACTATAGTATATGGTTATATGATTTGTGATGAATAAATTTATTTTATGTGATATACCAAATTTAGAGTTATATAGAGTTCCTAATTTTATGAGCTAATATAGTATATGGAATTGATTAGAAATGTAACCTAGAAGATAGAATGAGAAATTCACTAATACACGTAATAAAAATAGTAAGAAAGACCATATATATCATTATCTTCAGCCATAATTTCAAAGGAATATAATCGACCAAGTATCCTCATCGTATGAATAAATTGCATCATCTGTTAACAAGTTTTGGAAAGACTTCTTTGAGTCTTATGACTTTGAAGGGAAGTAAAAGAAGACATTGATAGAAGAGAAAAACATGGATAAAGGGAAGAAGGGAAAGAATAGTTTTTATACATTTGATAACTGTGGAAAGAATCATCCTCATAAATGCTTGAAGGGAATGGGATTTTGTTATAAATATAGTGAAAAAGGACACAAATTTATTGATTTAAAGGGAAAGAAAAAGGTTTCCAATGACCAATGATTCAACTACAAGGAGATGACACACTATGTGAATCAATGTCCCAAGCATCAAATGAATATTCCCCAAATGATATTACTGGATAATGATAAAGTCATGATATTGGTGCATATGAAGTAGAATGATTAATATGTCTCTTCAAGAGTAATTCCAATTGATTATTTTATCATAAATTTACTGGTTATAATAATTATGGAATATATGAGGATTATAGTTCAGTAATATTTCATTAATTATTTGAGGTTTTATGATGAATTGAACCAAGGATAAGTGACTCAAAATAAAGTTAATATCATGGGAAAGTACATGGTTGACAGAAAGAAAAAATGAAATATATTCATGATGATTAATATAATGATGAATAAATGATTGATTTAGATAAGTACTCACTACATAAAAAATGATTTTTGACTTTTTGATAAGCGGTCAATGTTATCATTGATGTATATTACAACATTTTTGGATATAAGGAATATATCTAATAGCATGTGTAAGGATGAATTCATATTTCCAATAAGTTTTTATTTTAATTAAATGTATTAATATATTTTTATAGGATATATTATGATGATATTCACATTTTTTGAATGTGAAAATTTAGGGTTGCTTCATGTCGATTAAAGACATATAAGGTAGCAGATGCATTGAGTAGGAAAGATCGTGGAGTTATAAAAAAATAAGGATTTCTAAGGACCCCGTGTATATGGATCTAACAAGGATGAATATGATAATGATTCTAATGTATTGGATCATGATATTTTGGAAAGTTAAACCATTTTTAAAATAGTTTAAGTTGATAAATATATGAGGTTTTAGAGTTTAATGTCACTACATGATGCAACCTATGTTAAGAGATGAAGTATCGATAGTTCAAGGAGAAAACAAAGGATAATATTGTTTTTATGAAATAAAAATCTATATTTTTACTCTTATAGAGTGTAATAATTCATCAACACTATAAAAAGGGTCTTAAATAAAAATTTTGTTCTATTATAATTTTTTTTTCATGATATCAATGATTTTTTTCATAAGTGTAGTTTATGGTTTGGTTGAAATGATATTTCATCTAATCATGTTATATATAAGTTTCCATTAGAACATGATGTTTTTATTATTCTTCCATGACCATGTTGTACAATTATAATGTGTTTTTTGTAGTAACTGATGCATTTACCTTTCATATTATTAAGAGGATATTTTAACTGTATTTCTGATGTGGGTTTCCCATAGGGGAATTTTTAAGTATCAACCATTAACTTTTGAATTTCAATTTCAAATTTTGAGGATGAAATTTTTGTATGTAGGAGAGAATGTAACACCCCAAGAATTAAAAAATTGATTTAATATAGAATTAATGAAACACTGAATCTCTACAAAACACCATTTTTTATAACCTAGCCTATAAATATAATTTTTCCACCACTATGATTTGAATTTCAAAAAACAGGCATACATGGTTGCGTTCAGTAAGATATGTAGAGTCTGATAAGAAAAACATACTTTTTGGTGAATAGTAACTTAACCTTACAAATAGTAACTTACCCTTATGAATATTAATATGACCGATAGAGTTGTAACCTAACCTATGAAGGTATAAATAAATTTTTTGTTCCGACATTTTGGTTTTGAGTTTAGTTTTTTCTTAAAAATATGATGAATTTGATAAATTGAATTTTATGTAAAACATTGTATATTTCAGAGATATTTAAATTATTATATCAAAATAAGGTTTATTAATGGTTATTATAATGAAATAGTATTATCAAAACACTATTCATTAGTTACAAATGATAAAATAGTTTTATTTTTTAAGTGTTGAAAATATTACTATATATTTTATATCCGCAATTATGTTTACTAAATAAGTATTTAAATAGATAAAAGTTGAAATTTTTATATATAGATAATTATTATGATAAAATAAATTTTATTTTTAATTCATAACATCTATATTAGGCTACACTGAATTTTTGAAAATTTTAAAAAATACTTTAGTTTTTGTGAATAGTGAAAATATAGTTTTGAGTTTTCAGTATGTTTAATGATGTCATTAATGATGTAATCATGATGAAATAATACTGGTATAATCTTGAGTAATAAAATATTATTTTAGGTGTTCCATGTGTCTAGAACCATTGGAAAATACCCTGGGAAATCCTATGGTTTTGTAAAAACCACTAATGAGGTATCACTGGAAATTAATAAAAACTCTCTCACTTTTACGAAAAATATCCACTCATTACTTTGTTTTATTTCATTAAAAATTAATCATCCTCTAATATCTTGTATTTTTAACTCCCTATGAGTATTACCAAGGTTTATTCATGCCACTAAGGTCCCAACCTTCACGTTTTAGGAGTTACGCTACAAGGTAAGTAAATTCTCAACTTCTCTTTTCCATTCAAGTTCTATTTTATGTGGTATGTATCTCAAGTTTCCATACCATGTTCGAATTTATATTTTGATATATCCCTAAACTATATTATGATTCCATTAAGAATGGGTGACCTATGTACCCTTTCATATTAATGTTTTCTAAAACCATATAGCAAAGCTGTTATGCTGCAGAATTTTTATCTGAAAATCTCTCCCTTTTCAATCAGTCTTATTAATTTATTCTCTTTTAATTTAAATTGGAATATGTTGGGATATTTGATTCAATACCCCCTTAATTTCTATATTTTTTAATAATTATTATATAGTCCCTTTTCTCTCATCAAAATATTTTATGAATTTTTAAGTGACGTCATCTGACTGCCAAATTTACATAAAAGATTTCTCTATATTTCTTTTATTTTGAGTTCTTTTATTTTATTTTTCTTTCCTCACATAATTTAATGAAAATTTAATGATAAATAGAGTACCTTACTTGTACTAGAATTTTTTTTGGATAATGGAATAATTCATCATCATCTCTCTTTTCACCTTCTTTTGTACTATAAATCAAAACACCATATGAGATGTGTTAATTTATCAAATTCAAGGATGATTGGTTTTCATTTCTATTAAAATCATCAATTATTTTTATGAAATAATTTTTATGGTTGAAAAAAGACTATAATACATCTATTATAACTTATTTAATTTTCTTTAATCTTTTTTCACACATCATTTTAATTTATAAATTAAAACGAGTTCATTATGATAAAAAACCACCAATTAACCCAACTATTATCATTAATGTTTTATATAATGATTAATATTCACTCCCAATAACCAAATGAATTTTTTAACCATGTAATATTCTGGATGTTGAAAAATAAAATATAACTTTTATTCTAGATAATCATTCTCATATTACATGTTTATCCTTACTTGTATATAAATAAGCCAGTCATGAATACCAAGGAAGAAAATGCTCCCAAACAATTAAATTGAACCTATTAAACCCATAAATAGGGACACGAATGAACATAAAAACGATATAATAAATAAATTACATAAATAAAAGGTTATTTAAATATTAATTAATTAATATAATTTGGTTATCCAGGACACTAAGATCAAGTGGAGAACACCATCAGGCTTAGGGTAAGGGTTTCCTCATCTCACTTTTATTTTTGTGAGACATTCCTTATTCAATACTATTACATGTGTATGGTGTATGTATACTTTACATTGATATATAATATCATGAATATATTTAATTTCATGGTATTAAATGTATAATTTTATTATTATTAGTTTTGGGGCTTATGGTTCGACTGATTATATAATGGTAAGATATTTCTACACAAACATCCATTTTATTTTTGGTTATTCTTGTCCTCTAATTACCTCAAAGAAATTATTATTTATTCTTATATAATCCTCATATATTATATTTTAATTATATACATATATATATATATTTACCAACCAGAATATTAATTTCATTTATGCAGATCTACATGTTTAAATGGATATTTCAAAAAGTCTTCCTGATGAACATGCCCAAATCAAGGGAACTTCTCAAACTTTTACCTATTTTCAAGTACATTGTATAATATATTTTAAGACATAATTTATTTTATATCACAAAATTTTATCATTAAAAAATTTTATTGTTTAATTTCTATTTTTATGAAAGAAAAAATTCGCTTCTACGTTAAAATCCCTTTAGTATTTTCCTTAAACTACACTAAAATGTTTTCCTTCTAAAGCTTCATTAAAAATTATTTTTACGTGATTTCACTTTAGAGGGACATAATTTATGGATAAATTATAATTTCAATGTTCTTAAATTTTATTTTATGGTGTATAAATGTTTACAAATATAATTTAATGACAAATATAAATGATTTTCCAAAAGAACACTTCTTTCCAAAGTAAAAGGGGTTTTTCTCGTCTCACTTTAACTTTTAGGAGATATATGCCATGTTACCCACTCAATCCATGAATGTGGTGTATGTAATTTCCTTTGGTATATCTTATCAAGAGTCTCCTTATTATCATGATATTTTTAGGGATTATGATTTGAATTTTTCAAGGTGGTATGGGATACTTTGGAATGTTTAAGGATTATTTACTCAAGAAATTTTCAATGGTATCATTTAAAAGTATCTACATTTATGTCAAAATCCTTGTTTAATCTTGTACTTCATTGAGGTTTATCTCTTATGATATCATCTACAATATTATTTTGAAGGGTTTTTGATTAGTTTGACTGTGGATTTTCTATCTTCAATACCATTCACCACATTACTCTGAATGGTTAGTTTTTATGTTTAATGATTGGGGAAAGTTATTTACATTTCATATGTTAGTTTCAATATGAATTTATATATTTATTATGTTCACCTAATTCATATGAGGAATTCATTGGACTTAGTAAGTGATGGGTGGGGCTTAAAATATCCCCTCGATGCATTGGTAGGTCTCTTGAGACAAACTCTGGTATTCACATAAGGCCTTGACAAAATAGATATTTATGGTCTTGGTAGGAGGACTTAACGGTAAGGTTATGATTTCCTAAATTATTCATTCCATCGTTTTGATACTAGTAATTGAATGTCCATTTTATTTTATACTAGTATAATACCCCTGATTTTGTTTTGTTATTTAAATATTTACAAATCTCATTTTCCTTCCATATTATGTGCAAGTTAATTTTCAAAAGCATCTTCTTCTAGTTATTCACGAGTCCTAATTTTTATATTTATGATATCTTATTATGTATTGTTTACCCATACTGATCATATGAGCTCACCACTTTCTTATGTTTCATTTTTTCATGATACGAATAATTTTATTATAAATAACCTACAGGGATAAACCTAGAGTTGTGGATGATCCCAATAAAACATATATGTTGTATTTATTTTCAAGTTGTAATGTTGAACCTATGTATGTATCTGGTTTTCCTAACCTACTAAACTACTCATTACTTTAGGGTTTGATTCCTTTTAATCATGATGATGTATTAAAATAAAGAACCACCTCCTAGATTCTGGGGTCGGGGAATTACATTAGGTTTGTGGTCAAAGATGAGCATAGAACTGCTTTAGCTAGACATTCAAGTGATTATACTTCATAGCCTCAAGAAACCATAAGCCGAAAAAGTTATAATAGTGATCATGTTCTCACGTTGATTATTAAATATTATAAGGAAATGAATTTGGATTAGGAGACTATATCTAAGGAAATCAAGTATTATCTCTCAAGTATAAATAATAAGCATTCCAAGGATTCCAATTTCATGTTTTTAACTATGAATTTGAGGATGCCTCCTATGACATAAGTATTTAAGGAACAAGTCAATTAGATGAAAATATTGGATCCTCTATTGAAGAATTTTTTGGAAGAAAATGAAGACTTCATTAGTGAAATGGAGCAAGGTGGAAATATTATAATAGAATTCATGCACCTTATGAAACCATTTTTTCTTATGCATGAGACTACAATTGTAGATCATGAATAAATTTTAGTGACATACCACATGACTCCTCTTGTTACTACCCCTAAGTACTTCCAACATGGAGTGTCCAGATACCCTCATCCACCTTTTTCAACTATGTTGTGATCATTTTCTCTAATTCCTAGACAGGTAGTACAACACCTTCGACCGATCCTCATTAAAGATCCTCGACCTCCTTCAATTATTATAGATGCTTCTTCAATTATCCCTTAAGTGCCTTCAGCTATTTCTATAGTTACATTTGGACCTACTGTTCATCCCTCTACCTCATCCAAGGACAAGCTAAAAGAACTGTTGGATCCTTACAACGATCCAGGGAAGAAGATCTTTCTTTAATTTGTGGTTTTGATGGTATATTTTTGTATAATGTTTTTTGAAAAATGTTGAATATACCCTGATTTAATTTTTTAGAGAAATTATCTGATTAGTATTACTTTAATGTGCACTTTTTTATAATCCCAAAAGGGGTAAACACTATTATGGAATTCATTTATTGATTATTTTTTCTAGTAATTTTCTTTACTAACATACTTCCATATCTGTTTCTACCTTACATTTCTATTATGAGATATATTTCCATCCTTATTTTACTTTGATATCTTACTGCTTTATGTCAACACCTTTTAATTTGATACTATTTGTTTTAATTTAAATTAAAGGATTTAACTTTGATGCATTGAATATAAAATCCCATTATTTTTTTTCATAAAAAATGGGGAGATTTTTTACCTCCTATTTAATGATCATAAAATCATGATCATTGTTATAAATAACGAGTTTTATGTTTTCGATTAGAATTTTGTTTTATGATACATATTGGAAAAAATTTCTAATTATGAGATAGCTCCAACAAAGAAACACTACAAAGGAAGTATCATTATTTCCTTGACACACCGCCAAGGATGAGTCACCATCAATAATGAGTCACTGCTGAGATGGAAATTTGAAAAGTATAGAAAAGTCTCACCACCAAGAATGTATCACCTCCAAAAAAGAATCATTATATCCTTGAGACACGATTTCCCTGAGATACCATCAATAAAGACTCGCCACTAGGATCTAAAATAAGCTATTTACTAGGATGACTCACTGTTAAAAGTAGTCACCACCAACCTCACACACCACGAGATCAAGAAATAATAATAAAGTATCACCACTAGACTCAAAAACCACCAGGCCTAGACACAGGTAGAAGTGTCACTGTTCTAAGGAGTAACCATCATAACTGTCACCACTAAAAAGACACACCACCAGTGCTTATGTTTATTTTAAATTAATTTTTTATAACAAAATTTAACGAATTTAATGTTTAATATTATTATAATGATTGTTCCTTAATTTATCGACAAAGATGCACTAATGTTAGTGTCAGAATGTGCAGTATGATGAGTAGAAGATTAGGTGGATTTAATTTACTAATACTACTGTAAAAAGATGAATAATAATCCATCATTCTTTTATAAGAAGTTTTGAAAAAAAAGATATACCTAGACATATGAAGAGAGCTACGTAGCTGTGAAGTGTTCCATACATGAAGAATTATTTCCTGTGATTATCTATAGATGAACTAAAGACCATTGAACATCTATAAAAATCCCTACACACACACACATGATTGAGTTTTTGACACTCTATTGTTTAGAAAAATTCTAAAACATGACTCGATCTACATTTAAAACTATATATCAAGAGTCATGAGCTGTAGATCAAATATAACATAGTAATACGATATATCTACTCATCTAACTTTCTCTGTTTGTTTATTTATGTTTCCAATTTCATCAGCGTTGCTTACTATATTTTATTCTATCCCACAAGGTCTCCTAATTTATACTGGAAGATACATAGATATTTTCTCAACACCTTTTAATATGGTTTCCCATGTGTTGGGGTAGAGGTCCTATTGTGGCATGTTTTATCTATACTCCCACAATTACAATGGAAGATGTCATGTGTGGCCTTGGTAGATGGTATACTATTGTAACACTAGATATAAGTTATGGATCAAAGTTTTTTTAATGTAAATTTCTTATTAGTAGGTGATTTCAAAGTGGAGAGGACTAAGTATCATCTTGAGACTGAACCACTTATATTGAAATTCCATTGTGTGTTCTGTTTGTTTTTTTCTTTATATTATGTACTATAAAACAGAATCTATTTTTAATTCAAGAAGGAAAAATAATTTTATAATTTATATGAATTAGTGTTTGTATAATATTTTCATTGAGTAAATTGATTTCAATTGATATAATAAAATTATATATTATTTTAAATGACACATAATCAATCACTAGATAAATATTATAAAAGATTAAAACATATATAAAACTACTATTATGGTAAAATATGTTGTTTTTATTGAATGTGGGGGATTTTATTTAAATCCATTTTAATAGAAATTTTTATTGGGTAATCGATTCACCCCCTTATTGAGATACTCACTCCAACCAATACTAGCCAATCCTTCACTGCTTGGGGATATGAATCATTGCAAAATCTCAGCGGCCTATGGTGATGGAACTCATGGAGTGCATTAAGACTATAAACATCATCAACATGATCTACTGGGATGATATGATGGTAGATAGGTGATGGTGCTACTATTTTCATATGTGGATGAAGAATCTCACATGTTGAATCCTAAACTGAGGCCTCATCACTCATCTGATCAACATCATGATCCTGAATTGGTATCCTCGTTTGTTGTCCTTGCAGAGGCATCCTACGAATTTAATCAATACGTGCCATGGTTTGATGTGAATATATATAAATATATACATATTGGTATATGACATAAGAAGTAAAATCAAAGACTAAATCCTATATTATGCATGTACCATAGATCTCTACAACCAATGTCTTAACATGCTGAGTTGAAAAGTAGGTAGTCAAGGTCTTGGTGATTGGATACATCAACCACCTATATAATAATTGGATTCCTAGGATTGAGAGTTGTACTCAAGACACATTCACACTAATTCTCTAAATCCAAACCAATTCCTCATAATGGGGCTAAACCAAACACTATCCCAATGAATAAACAACTGTGATACCAACTAGTAATAACCCGACTCTATTTGGGGCTCGATCTGTAACAACCCCATGTCCACCTCCATAGGCCAGGGGTGGTGAAACCCCCCAAAGAGGAATATCCTAAATGAGATTCCATTTCTTAATGTATCTATACATACACACCTGACCATATTAATGCAGAGGTACAAAGGAATAATAATGAAAAGATGTAGCAGTTATAAAGTAAACCAAGCATGAAAACCTTCTATGGTGTACTATAATAGGACAGTGGAAAATGATAAGTAATGGGAAAAAATACACACCCAACCAAAAGGATGTCCCATCCAGAAAAAACCAGAATGTAAAATACTAAGATATCCCATCTCCAAATCTCTAAGCTACAACCACTATACGCAGTGCAAAGCACCAAGTATACCTAAGATCTTATTATGTCACCATCGACTTGTATAACTTATGATAAATACATGAGATGTATGGGAAAATACAACGTTGAGTTATGTGTAAACCTACCCAGTAGAATGTCCTAAAGTCTGAAAATGGAAGTAGTAAGAGACACAATAGGAATGGAACGGAAATAGATGGTAAAAAATGATCATTTCAACTCAAACCAAGGAATTAAGATCATCCAAACATAATGGGAACAACATGGTGTGTAGGTGGTCAACACATTGAGTATTTTACACCCATAGAAGGAGAGTTACATCATTGAACCATAAGAATCTAAATACGACATGTAAGTGGACTAACTCGCACACATCCACAACTCATGGAAGGAGAGAACCCAACTACAAACACATGGATACAAATATATATATCTTTGTGTGTGTGTGTGTGTGTCTGTTTGTGTGTTAAATCCAAAGAAACCCAAAATGAGGGAGAATTGGATCTTCATAACATATCCCAGCCTAGGAAAAGAGTCACTAGTAGGTCAAGAAGTCCATTCACAATGCCCAACATATCACACGTCTACCCAAAAGAAAACATCCATCTCATGCCTAGACTTGCTTCTATTCTACACTGTCGATGGGCCATAATATTTAGGATGAGGAACCATACCCTATCACAATATGAAGGTTCCAATCAGTGGATATATTGAGGTCCCATACCCTATTCTAATTGGAGGGTTCCACTCTAATAGTTGATAGAGGACCCATGATCTTCCCAGAAGGACGGCTCCACTCTATTGGTAGAGGACCCATTCCCTATCTCGATAAGAGGGTTCCACTCTAGTAATCGGTAGATAAACCATTTCCTTACCATAAGGATGATTCCACTCAATGGTATATAGAGGAACTATGTCCATCCCAGCTCGAGGGTTTACCTTTGAAATACATAGGACCAATTTCCTAACGCAGTAGGGTGGTTCAACTATAATATGTAAGTAGAGGACCCATGCCCTATGTCAATAAGAGGGTTCCAATGTATGATGATGGATGTCCCATTCTCTGAATCTATAGGAGGTCTCCACTCCGAGGGTTGATAGATGACCCATTCCTATCCCAATAGGAGGGTCTCACTCTAAAATAATGTTGTGACCCAGCATGATCACTGCATTCAACGGGCATTGTATAAATAAGTACCATAACCAAAAAATCTCAAATTTTTTCTCAAAAGACAAAAAGGATGACACCATCACATATTATGTAAAAAACTAAGGATATGATACTCATGAGACAAAATACAAGTTCAAATGATTGAGATATGAGAGATTGAAGTTACATAGTAAATAACCTAGGGGTACACAGTGAGTGAGGGGACTCACACGGCAAGTGGTACCTCTCCATTACCTGGATGTGTCCCTTTTAGTACATGACCCATTACCCATCTAAGGATATAATGTGTTCAAGGGGAATACATGGAATTACTAGGACACGTAGGGTCCCAGCTATGTGCTTGGCCATGTCCATGTATGTAAGTACATGGAATGCCCTTGATTGTGTATTCCCATACGGGATCCTGCCAATGTGCTCTGCCACATGGATCATCCACCCAGGTAACTGGTAAACGACATTTAGTAGGTATAAATGTTCTTACAAACTAATAATTCTCAAAACCCTATCCACTAAAGTATAAGTTATACACGTCAAGTGTTCATTTAATTATACTGTGTGTAGTCAACTATTTCAAAGAACATTAGATCCACTCTCAGCTTCCAAATATGGTTGTTCCACCTTTAGATATGGACTCATATTTAACCAAAATTGTTATATCTATTATTATATTCATCATATCCAGTAATCCAGAGTCTAAAAAACCTATTCCTATTTCTTCACATGAATCTCGCAAGAACCACCATCATCCCACATGCCCTGTATCACCGCTATCTCTGTTTCAAATTTTAAATAAATTAATCTATCACCCTAACATTAAAAACCTCATTTTCTATACCTGATTTAAATTTCCAACCATGACATGAAATTTTTCCATGAATATGGTGGTCTAATCAGGCTCAGTACCACCTAAAAATGTCAAACTGAGGCCCTATAGCCAAATTTTTGAAGAACATGATGAAATCAAGGGAGAAAGGCACAAAAACAAAGGTTTTTCAATTTTTACAAGAATTATTTGAAAAATCACAAGAATGGGGATATCATGCATTAGAAATAAATTGAATAATAAAATGAAATCTTCATATGAGCACATGCAAGGTTCGACAATTGGCACTGATCATTGAAGGGATTATCCCATATAACCAATTTAATCAAGAAGGGATTAAAAAATGAATTGGAAAGACATAATTGAATATTGTATCATTCTTTATTAAATAACATGCACAATATTATTACTGGAAGTCATTTTGTTCTCTGTATCCGGATATACCCCTATCCATAGTCTCATTATTGTAAGATCTCAATTTATAAACAAAAGTACGATGAAAATTATGGAATTTTCCTATGGTATCTGTTGAAACCCATGGGAATATTACTATAAATATTTATTTAATGAAAAAAAATTGGTTTAATTTAATTAACTAATTAAATTAATAATTTAATTACTCCACTAAATATACCGCCAATGGAGGCATTATCCAAACACCCCATGATGATCTGTTTTAAGTCATGCCTTTGGTAAACATTACATCACAAACATAACTACCATATTTAATATCTTATATGATATTATGTTAAATATTTATAAAATTTTTTATGAAACTGTGCATGTGTAATAGTAAATATTCTTAATATCTTTATAAATATAATTTTGGTCACATCGGGCCTTGGAATCGCATGTCGTCTCAGCGCCTACCTCCAGATATATATATATATATATATTTTAAATTCTTATAATGCAAAAAATGGTATATAAATTAGATATATTGGTCTTTTTCATATTTTATTTTAAATTATAAATGATCTAATTATGAATATTCTCCAAACTGAAAATAGATTTTTGGGGAAACTAGTATTAAAAAATGAAGGTTCTTCCAGAGTACGGACGAAACATCAAAACCTAAAAGCCTCAAAATATTAACAAGTCCACAATATTTTCATAAACTTTTAGTTTTAGTGTGATATATGTTATAGATGATCACCCATCCCATTAAATAGGGTGAATTTTGGATTTTAGGATTCTGACGATGGGTGTGTCTAGTCTTCCCATGTCTGTTATGGCTTTTCTTTAGGAAAAATTGAAACATGTCTCATATCCAAATCCTTAAGGAAGGTGGTGAGAGAAACTACCAAGTAATACCAGTGATGATTTATGGTCACCTATGTTCTAACTAGCTCATCAATCCAATGGGTGGGGAAGCATTGGTATCAAGGTAGATATGGATGCTGCTTAGATGGAGTGGGTAACTCAGGTCTTGGTAATTTTTCATCACCCTTTACCTTTTTATAGTGTGATATCAGATATAATGATGAGCTTATAGGTCCCCATTATTTTTAAATATATCATTAAGAATGAGAACATGCACCATTGGGGGTACACCCATGGACTACTAGTCTCTTCTAATGAGTATGAGTGACTGTTAGGGGATCCATCAGGCACTACGTCTCACATAGGGGAGAGTTCTCCCTATCACATCTTTTATCAGTGTTCTAGTTTTTATGATCCTCAGAAGGGTTAATAGTTATGAAATTAATTGTGGTGGTATTATAAGAATAACCTTAACTCTTAGTGGTTTTGTCAGACTGGTGATCTTGTTTTTTCCATGGGACATGGATGATGTTTAGGAAATATTACTACCCTTATCCTCTAATTTAGGCATGTTGAGATTTCCGTTTAATGACTCATTAAAGAAAAGTGAGAGTCCTAACATAGGAATATTGTAATATTTGGTGGTATATCAACATTAAAGGGAGCCGAGATATAGGGATAAATATGATTTCTACCCTCTTACATTTTGGGGGAATGAGATCAAGATGTTCATAGCTTTATTAATAGCTCAACTGATGATCTTCAAAGAGTTTGAGCATCACCATGATATTTTAGAAAAATATTGTTACTTGGTTCTCAGTGTGGGACACTGGGATAATAATGTTTATGTTTTTATGTGGTCAAAACATGACAGGTAGTTGGTCGGTTTCCAAGATCCCCCGTAAGTCCTCCCACTAATTATCCAAAGGAACATCCAACTCTTGACTAGCCTAAATCCAAATTGGAATTGGATGGTAAAATGGAAGTGGAACCAAAGAATACCATCTTTATAGCTGATTTACTTGAAGGTTGGGTGTCACATGGGCCAATAATCCCCTTCAGATTGAAATTTATTTCATTGGTCGGTCCAAATTCAAGATCATTCCCATGTATGATTGGGTATTCACAACTTCCTCATGAGTGAGAGGGGGACATCCATTTTGGGCATAGTGAAGTTCTCACAATCATCTGATGGAATCAATCCATATGATAAAGAGTATCCCACTTACTAAGTGGGGGTGTAGTGGAGGGAAGCCGAGGGAGGTAGAGATATTTTCACTATGAATCCATGGAAATAGGTCAAAACATCTTCTATCTGCATGTAGCTGTGTATGGATTTGTTGATTTTATGGATCTCAAATTTAGGAATTTTTATCCACAATTGATTGGATTCTCCCCTAGCTTTGGTAATTGAAGTAAATTCTTCTTCATAGATTCTCCCATCATTTAGAAGTCTATAATATTGATGGTGACATAGTGGTTCTTGTGTTTCTTCCTATAATAGAATATGATTTCTCTAAGAAAAAGTTGTTTGTAGTCACTTGGGATTCTTCCATGTGCATTTAACATATATCATGGGAATGAATCTCATGTAGGTACCTTGTCCTCCTACCCAAAGATGGGTTTTAAGAGTAGGAAATGCCTCTGGAATAAGGAGGACCTCCGTACTTGTTTGTGGTATTGTGGGGAGGACCTCCGCAGTAAAATTATTCATCATGGGTTGACTCATGACAGTTTATGATGGATCCCATGATTTGGATCGTCAACCCAAACTACCTATGAGGAAGATGGGGTATCGATCCTATGTGGGTGAGGATAAACCCCCATAAGGAAATTGTGGGGGTGTGGTAAGATACAATGATGGTGGATGGGGTCATGGATCTATGTATGAATCCTCTTGAGGGAGAGGTGTTATGCACCATGGTCGATGAAGTAAGAGTTAGATGGTCCTATTCATTGACTAACAAGGACACCTAACATCATTGATGTGGCTGAGTTGGATCCCTACTTGGTTTCACCCAAGTGGTTGATGATGTGGGTGCCACCCACACTTCCCCAACTTCTTCGGTGTCTCAGAGAAAATTGTATGAGTGTTCTATAGAGAGGCACTCGAAATGATTTATCATTATGATTAAGGGGATTTCCATTGGTGTGGCCCTTTTGGATGGTGGTGTTGGCATGGTTCTAGGGATTCCAGGTCCTACCAGGCTACATCGCTAGTCATGATGACCCCTTCTTGTTTGTATTGGATAAAAAGGGCCTTGATAAAACATACTTATAATATCTTGGAAGGGGATATGGCTTGTGGGTTTCCAATAGTCATGGAAGAAACTACCATCATAGAGGGAGCATAGTGGTGTAGGATTTCCACAATATTGATCTACCTTCCCGCAGGAGTGTTGGTGGTGGTTCATCATGTGTTTTCAATTTCTTGTGTCATAAGAAAATACATTGATCAAGGAATTGGTAAACACACCATAAAATCAATTCCCATTATTCCAAACATCATTTACACTTCTCCAAGGTGGAGGGAAGGTCTATGTTGATGATGAATTTGATCATGGATTCTTATTATTACAACCCATACATTTTATAAAAATATATTACATCTAAATAGAATAATATTTATTACATAACATTAAAAAATCCATGTCACAACCATATAGGATTAGTGTCTTTGGAAACTAGAAAACTTAAACAACCGATTCATACAAAATATACACCATCTCCCAATTATTCCTTCATAAATATAACCCATTTTGACATATCATAATTAATACCTTACTTCATATCATGGTGAAAATAAAACTAACAAAAGGGTGCACTCAGATGCTCAGTATGGGTAAAAAAGTAATATATCAATCATAAAGTAATCCTAATGTATAATAACATAAAAAATATATATTAAAATTATATCTTGTATATCAAATATCATGATATTGTGTCCTGGAATTAATCATAGAATTTCATATTTAATCAAAGAACCTATTACATGGGAGAATAAAATAAGACTTGGAATTTTGGCATACACATAACCATAGAAAATCATTTGCATATTAGTCAAGTCTCATTTCCAAGACCATCATATTGGGAAAATCCCTTTACCAAACCAGGTTCACTCCCCGTTCCAATCCTATGTTACTGAACTGCTTCACTCCTCATTCTAGTCTTGTCTGTATTGTGAGATATATAACTTCACCCAATTTATTAGAGGGAGATATCATTCCTACCAATCACATAATGAAATCCATACATATGTGATCCATAATAACATAATTCATTCATCATATCATAACCCACAAAAAAGAATGTGTTTCATAAATATTTCATCATAAAATAAATTATAGAAAACAAATTGAATTAATGAACATAATTGAATTATAAACATAAGCTATTCAAAGAAAGAATAATAGTGGTATCATTTGATTACATCCCTTATAAACCACATGTAACATCAAATAATATTGACATAGTTTAAAAGTGATTTTGAAAGATCACTTGAAAATAATTATTGAGAAAAATATACTTTCTATTTTGAAAATATTATTTAAATAGCCATGAAATTAAAAAGGGAAAATATTTATTTGAAATTACCTTTGTAATATTATAAATAGAACTTCAACACATTAAGGCATCATGAAAGCGGATAAATTTGTTCATGTTGTATAATTTAAAAAATGTTATTTTTGTATTTTTTCTAAAGAAGTTATAAAGAACCTCCTTTGAAAGAGGAAAAAAAATATTCCTTTAAAACAATTTAATAAATATTCACACATGGGTATAGGTTACATTAAAAAATTGTAGAATAATGGTAAAAAATTGAAAATATTTTTACGAAACATGTATATGAAAATGAAATATTACCTAGTAGATACATACATATAAACAATCATGAATTAAATGAGATTGTTAAATTAAACCTTAAATTAGGTTTAATTTAGTTAATTAGTATAAAAAAATACTGTAAAATGTTCTAAATAATGTTATTAATTTATACCAGAACCATATTGTTTTTTCCTATATCATCTTTTCACCCATTTATTAATAATGTTTTATTATTAACCTTGTTTCTAGTGTTGACTAATTCATTTTATTATTCAAGTTTTGTAATATAAGTATATGTTCTTGTGCATAATATATATAGTTCCGTCATAAAAATAATGATATTCTGGTAATAGATATCTGACTTATTCATTATATACATTTATATGATGATTATTGAATGATGATCGTGGAAAATGAATCTCATCTTGTCAAGGAGATGGTAGGCCGTACGCACACATAAGCGACAATATCATTCGCTCAATGGTGAAAGGGGAAGGAAATGGATTGTATATTAGTTTTTTATAGAGTCAATATAATTTAATAATTATCATACATATATATTATCACCATAATTATACCCATCCATGTAACGTGGTGATGAAAAATAGATTACACCATGACGTGAAGACTGTAGGTCGTACTTACGCACGTATGGTGCTTTAATTCTTTATAGGATGGGTAACATGTGGAATATGGTTATCCCATAATCATAATAACATCTCCAAAAATAGATTATAGTGGATTTATTACTTTACAATAGAAACAACATATGAATATGAATTAGATGAATAAATAAAATTTAATGAGTCAGTAAACCTGATTACCTCTTCAAGGGAAAAAATATGGGAAATACTTAGAAAATCCTAGGAGGACCTCTTCTAGTTTGTTGAACCTGATCCACCTATAGATAATGAATGTCCACAATCACACTCAGTGGATAATTGGTAGATTAAATATAACGTTTTTCTTGAAAATTGGGATGGGGTACCTCTTGGCTTCCCTGGATGCCCAGTTCCGGACATGACCTTTAGGACTACTAAAGAGCATAACCACTTTACTCAAGAAATCCTGGAAGAGGAACAGTGTGTATGTTTTGACATCATTGATCTCTCAACTGATCCTGATTAGTGTGTTTTTATAGGTTTTATATCATGTTTTTTTCAAGAAACGATTATCGGCGGATGGTGTGCTCCCCCAACGTGCTCGACACATTGGGGGAGCTACTATGGTGTTAGGATGTTTCCCCTAAATACAACATCCTATTATGGAGCATACGGAACAAATCCCTTCTCATGGAAGATCTAATCAAGATCATAGGTATTGAGTTCGATTTTTAATGTTGTTGCTCCACTAATTTATAGGAAGAATCTATCACACCTTTATTTTTTGATGGGGAATGGGCTCACACGATCTAGAATGCCTTTTGGGACTTTACCATTATTCACTCTAAGCTTTCTCTGGGAAATTCTTTTCTCTAGATCTGTTTTCATGGTGCAGACAATAATAGAAATGATAGGAAGGCATGGGAAGTGATACTGTTAGTGGGCTGTTGGATGATATGGATTGCTAGGAATAAAGACCGAATTGAGGGAGTCGATAGTTCAAAGCTGGATCTCGCGATCCAAACTAGAAATTTATTGATTAATATTTTTCATTATTGAAAGGCATGGTGAGACACACCTTCACTCAGACCCATACTGTCCAACATATCCCTTCATCTTGATTGCTCCTATAATCCCCAAGGTAGATGGATTTGATGACTCCCGCCTAGTTTGTGACTCAAATTAAACACTGATGGATACTACTGTTCTGGTACTATGCGCGGGGGTGGTGTGGTTCGGGATACCAAGGGAGGTGTTGTATTTTCTTTCACAACCTTCTATGGGAGAAGTGACTCCCTCCAGGTGGAATCTCGGGCAGTGATGACAGGTCTTACCCTTTGCAGGTAGATCAAAATTGACCTTTCCGTGGTGGAAACCGACTCCAAAATCATTTATAACTCTCTATGTGGCTTCCTCACTACTCCTTGGTCAATTTAATATCTCATCCGCATGGTCATAACGTACATTGATAATTGAACGAATGTGCTTCACACCAATCATGAGGGCAACAAATTTGTTAACTTTCTTGCTTCTCAAGCCTCTCATGATAGTCGCATTTCTTAATTTCATATCTTGGGTTCCTTTTTACCTAAAGTAGAATATCTATTTAGAGGGGATGCCCACGAGCTACACTATTTTAGGCTTTCGTGACTACTTTGTCTATTTTTTTTGTTCCATTTCCAAAAGTTCAAAAATATTAAAGATGATGATGATGATAATTTGGATAGAGAAGTTTATAATAGAAATTATCAGGGTATGGTTGATATTTAAGGATTAAAGTGATGTGAAGATTTGAGGGAGGAGGTATCCTTTTATAATTGAGGTGATGGGGACTTTTGGAATTTTCCAAACTATAAAATTATAATAAATTATTTATATATCCAAATTCCATCGAATGGAAAAGGATTTGAAGATAAGATATGATAAGGTTGTAATATAATCAAAAGGTTGATTTTAGAAAAGATTTTGTATTATTTTCAACCTTATCGTTTTAATTAACCCTTAGTTAACCTATTTTAATTTTAACTACGATAACAACTTTTTCATTATTTAAAGGATGTATTTTTTCTTATGTGATGTTAATTGAAGAATAAATGAAAAATTTATGAAATTTTTTAACATATTTTAACTATTTTTTTAATTTTTTTTTAATTTTATTTGATTTAATAAATTATTATTTTGATAAAATATCATTAGTGTCAATTTTGAAACAATTTCTTACTTGGGATTTTAAAAATATCAAGATAATAAGTCAGAGTTGAACCAAAAAATTTATTATATCCATATGGGGTCATGTTCATCTAGAAAATTCATTTTTCACATTAATTATCTAAAATTATATTTATCGTAATATTTGATAATAACATTTATTTTATATTTCCATTAACTAAATTAATTACTCCAAAAGTGTTGTGTAAGAATTTAAGGTAATTATTTATTCCCTAAAAATTATAAATAAATTTCCATGATGTAGATAAATATATTTGTTTCAAAATACTATTTATTATTAGTGATATTTATAGGTTAACCATATATTAGAAATGATATAATATTTAATAATGAATGCAATACCTTTTAATTGTTATTAAATAAAATATTATAAATAATATAATATCATCCATGTGGCCTAACTAGTCAACAATAAATTTATGTCATGAAAACATTTTTATTAAGTTAAAAATTGACATTTATATTCATTCATAACCTACCTATTTCCCCATTTGGATACATAATGGGCATTTAAGACAAAAAACAGCCATTTTGTGATTTCTTTAATATAAATAATATGTAAGTTATTTTGATGTGAAATTGTCCATTAAAAAACAAAATTTAAATCCTTAGATATTAAGGGTCTAATTATATTTATACAAGAAAATTTTGGCAAGTTCTAGGATCATTTTATAGTCCTTATAATTTTATTTTTAACCTAAAATACTTAATTTAACCTTTACTGTGGTAGAAAAATTAACCATGGTTACTATTATTATTGTCCAAAAATTAAAGGGGACCTATTTTCTAAATATTACATTTTGAATACAAATTTGACATCCATTTTGTAAAATTGAAAATACAGAAGTTATTAAATTTAATTTAAAATAAAACATGTAAAATGCCATGAAACCAGGTTTTTTTTCGGATTAATGCCCTTTAAAAAAAATGTTTTTTTATAATAAATTCATGTATAAAATTCTTTTAAAAATAATAATTTTATCATTTTTAATCATGAATTAAATAATTAAAATTTAAAACTAAATATTAAATAAATTACATTTTTCAATATAAAATCAGTATTTTCATTTTTTTTGTGAAAAATAACTATTTTTAGATAATTATATAAAATATTTTTTAGATAATTTTTATGTTCCAAATTTATAATTGAAATTATTTTTTTCAAATCGATTTTATATAACTTTTAAAAATTTGTATTAACTCATAAAAAGAAGAAAATCTCATTTTTGAAGAAAATGTATTTTTAAAGAACAAAGTGACCTCACTAAAAAAATTTGTGATCATTTTCTAAGAACATACCAATATATTCATACTTATATAGGAAATTTTAATTATTTCAAGAATTAGTTATTATTATTTATTCTTTCCAATTTAATATATTGGTTATAATAGACATATAATATTTCACTAATGATCAAAAATTTCTATTTCATGCAACACAAGCTATCAATGAAATAAAATTATTTAGAGATCCATCTCATTCAAGTATATGGGTGTTAGATTAAACCCCCCCCCTAAAAAAATTATCTCTCAAAATTCATCTCGGTCATCAAAGGTTTTAAGGATTGATATGTTTTCATAGAAACCCACATCGTAAAATTGATTAATAAAACTTCCCATTATTTGGGAAACTTGTAATCATAATGGTTACCTAAAGTAACACATCACTGGTTTTACATATAGGGTAAACATTAAAATATTGATTTGTAAGGGAAAACTAATCTCTATGAACAAATATAGTGATATATAAATTTTTTAAGATAAGGTTAATGACCAAAAAACCATAGACCAAATTAGTCTAAAAAGGTCATTAATATCATAAAAAATAATGATAATAAGATAAAATTTTATTTCAAAATATATTGAGAAAATATAATTAATTTATTTCATTTCATAAGTACAATCTCACTCATTGGTTGTGCCCTGACCAATCTCTGCTTCATCTCTTACTCGAAGAAATGAAGTTGAAATTTCATTTCCTATAGAACTAGTGAATCATAAGATCCATAATGGAATGATAAGTCATCCCTTATATTTATAGAAAAATGGTTATCACATGTTATCCCATACACATAAATATTCATTTCATGTACTAAAACATTGATCTATAAAACCTCACCCAATATTCAAATAAAATAATTTCATTAATGGTTTCCCTAATGAACTATTAAAAAGATTAATATCGTGATCTTTTTAAATAAGGACACTAAATTATCAAAATAAATTTACCATTAATCCCCCATGAATCATGACATGGCTCTTAATTATCACATACCAAATATGTGAATACTATTATCATGCATTCTCATGAAACATGGTAATAACTTGAATTACCATAAAACCTTAGTGGAAACATTAATTCTTTCAAAAATTAACTCTTTACTCTTACCATAAATCCATAATTCTATAAATTCAATCCATGATTTCATAAATCATATTTTCATCATATTAATAAGCAGTTCCAAGGTCATCAATGAAATCACATTTCTTTATCACAATCAAACGTCTCTTTAGGTAGATATTAGGGGTTATCTTTCCCTTAATCATGTGCTATAAAAAATAACTTCTCAATTAATTTTCATGGATACCAGTACCATTCAACATATAAATTAAAATACATAAAGAAAAATATCAGTTAACCAATAGTTTAATCTATCATTATACCATAAAATTACTTCTACAACATTATTCTTGAATTAAAGTACATAAAAAACTAAATCATTCCACCAATTCATTGTAATACTACAATTCACTAATAGTTATTTCATGAGATTTACCGTTGAATTTGGAATTAAGGTATATATGTTTTATATCATCACTGTTAACCCACGTATTTGGGCATTAAAAATCATAAAACCCATTTTCCATACACTTGAATCACTAAAGTGTGGGAGGTTTATTCTGTATAGTCCTATCTATATTCAAAACATTAGATAACTTATTATAATCAGTTAGGAAGTGAATTTATCTATGTCCTTCCCTTACACACTTGAAAATTTTACTAGTCCTCTTATGAAATTCTCCTCTATGTTTTTTCTACACCTTGAACATAATGGAAAACTCGTCCTATTTTCTCTATGGTTTCTAGAATTTCTTTTGAATTCCATTTTTCTTTTCATTTAAAAACCCTGGGATTGATAGGTAAATACAGTATCCATATCCACCTTAATAGAACATCAAAAAATTTCTTCATTTATTTTTAAGTATCTTTTGGATAATTCCCTTTGGAGACTTGGTTTTAAACCACTGAAAAACTAGTCAACCTTACTTTCATATTGTATGATAATACAATAAGCATAACTCACTAGTCTTGTATAGTTATCTTTATAGGTACCAATAGATTCATCATCTTATTTCCTTATCTCAAATAACTCCTTCTCCATCTTCATATGAATAATATGAGGAAAGTACTTATTGAAAAAACATTTCTTGAAATCATCCAATTCTATGGAGTCAATTTCATCTCATTGCCTCATATTATTGGAAAGATTACACTATTTATCCACTTAACCTTCTAAAAGATAGAATTACAAAATGAATTTCTCATTTTATGAACATTGGAGAACCAAAAATATCTTTTCAATGGAACTAATCTATTGTTAATACACTAGTGGATCAAAACACACATTGAAAGAATGTGAAAGTTGCCTCATGTGGGACTCATTATAATGTTGTTCCCTCTTTAGT
Source organism: Viscum album (assembly GCA_963277665.1). Taxonomy (NCBI): domain Eukaryota; kingdom Viridiplantae; phylum Streptophyta; class Magnoliopsida; order Santalales; family Viscaceae; genus Viscum; species Viscum album. The sequence goes on from OY728166.1 coordinate 1,320,335,152, forward strand.
TCATTTGGAAGTATAACATGATTCATATCTTGAATTTTTTTTCTGATAATAACAATATTATTTTTCATTCCATCTCCTATAAAATTCAGTTTCTCAAGAGGGAAATCATTTCATTTTCCAGAACATTCATCAATAGCATGGTTCCTTCGGGTTCTAGACATTGACTAAAACCAAAAATCGTAGTGTGAGAAACACCAATAATAACAAATGGAAATTTCCTATAGAAGTTAAATTCATGAATACTTAGGTTTAATCCTACGTTATTCATGATCGATAAGAAAACTGTAGGATTTTATCTGATACATAGACTCATCCTTAGGGTTCTTACTGTGGTTTCTTAATCCACATTTTCTAAAGTTAACTAAATCTTACTCTGATACCAACTATAATAGACCAAACACTTCATAAAAGGATATCAAATCAAAATAAAAGAATACTTGTTACATAACTTAAAAAACAACACAATAAACATATAGGTTTTGTGTCTTTCAAAACATAAAAATATAATAAACTGATACATAAAACATCTATATCATCTCTTCTTTATTCTTCTTTAACTAGAACCCCATTTGACTTGTCATACTTATTACCTTTATTTATATTCTAGGGAAAATAAACATATGAAAATGGTGAATTTAAATTCCCAGTAATGGTAAATAAGGAATATATTAATCATAATGTAATAATAATGCATAATAACATGAATAAAACATTTGAGAACTATATCTTTCATATCTAAGATCATGATATTATGTCATGGAATAAATCATAGAAGTTTATAAAGAATTAGAGAACATATTACATGAGAAAATGACATAAGAAATTTAGTTTTGAAAAAAAATAAGAATAGATTATCATTTCTATATTACTCAAGGCTCATTTAGAAGACCAATATAGTAGAAAATCTATTTCACTGAATCGAGTTCACTCCTCATTCCAACACTGTGTTACTGAACCAATTCCCTCTTCATTCAAGTCTTGTCTATCTATTGAGATATAAATATTTATCCAATATGTTGGAGGGAGATATAGGTCCCACCCTTCATACAATAAAATCCATGCATATACCATAATAAAATAATTCATTAATGAAATCAGAACCCATAAAAAGAAATGGGTTTGATAAAAATTTCATCTTAAAATAACTTATGAAAAAATGAAATTCATAAAAATCATTCAACCATAAACAAAAAAATTAAAGGAAATAATTATAATGGTATCATTTGATCATATCACCAGTAAAATATACATAACATCAAATAAAATTTTCTTAAATGGAATACGATTTTGAAAGATCAGTTGAAAAATAATTAATGAAGAAAAATATCCTTTCTATTTAGAAGACATTTTTTATAGCTGTGTAATTTCAAAGGGAAAGATTTTCTTTGAAAAAACTTTTTAATATTTAAAATTAATATTTAATACATTATGTCATCATTGAAAAGGAAAAATCCCTTTATGTCATATAGGTTTAAAAAATTCTCTTCTTATTTTTGCTGGAAATGTCACAAAGCACCTCGTTTGGAAAATAAAAAAAAATTCCCTAAAAACATTTATTAAAAATGAAAACATGGGTAAAAGTGAATTTAAATAATTGTAGATGAATATTAAAATTATTTTCTTGAATCATGGACATTGAATATAAATAATCCCCATCAGATACATACATTTAAATAATCACGAATAAAATGAGATTGTGAAATTAACCCTTACCTTATGTTTAATTTCCTTTATACGTATCTAAAAATCTTGCATCGTGGTTTAAATAATTTTATTATTTTATAAACAAACCATGTTCATATTTATTATATCATCCCATCACTCATTTGTTAACAATATTTCATTATTACCCTTCTTTCGGGAGTTAACTCCTTCATTTTCCTATACATGTTTTGTCATATAAGTCCATACTGTTGTGGGTAGGATATAGTTCCATCATCTATTAAATTATATTAAGTCAATAGATATCTTATTTATTCATCGTATACATTTATATAGTCATTATTGAATAAAGGAAACTGAAAATGAATCCCATCACGTCGTGGAGACGATAGGCCGTATGTACACAAGATCGACAGTAACGTTTCCTTAATGGTGAAAGCGGAAGGAATTGGATGGTATATTAATTTTTTACAGAATTAATATCATGTTATAATTATCATACAGATATATATATATATATTATTTATATCAATATACACTTCCATGTAATGTGGTGAAGAAAACAGATTACACCATGACGTGGAGATGACAAGTCGTACGTACTCAGGCGTGGTGCTTTATTTTTTCATAAGATGGATAAAAGGTGGAATATGGATGTATTTTAATCATAATAACATCCCAAAATATATATTATTCTATTTTCATTACTTTATAATGGATACAACACATGAGGTGGAAGTAGAAGAAGAAACAAACTTGAAAGAGTCAATAAAGATGATTACCTCTTCTTCAGTTATGTTTTTTTATGTCCACTTAGCGATACAATGGTTGGTATTTTGAGAATAAAATAAACTATATAATTTTGTTAGTTAAGTTTATAAAATAAATTGGTAGGTTATGTTCAATATTAAAGTTTCAAAGTGATGTGAAGATGCGAGGGGCACTATTCATATTTCTTAAAAGATTGAAATATAATAAATTAATTTTTATCCAAATTATTTAAAATTTCAATATATTTAGAATAAGATATGATAAAATTTTAATATCATCAAAAAATATATTTTATACAAGTTTTTATTATTTTAAACCTTATAATTTTTATTAACCCTTAGTTTACCTATTTTAATTTTAACTATAGTAACAACGTGTTATATATTAAAATAGTATAATTTTTACTTATTTGATGTAAATCGGACCGTAACTGAACAATTGATGACACTTTAGAAAAAATTATAATTATTGTGTTTTTTCAAATATGTTTTATTATTTTTAAAAAATTTCATAACCAATTATTTTGATAAAATATCATTAGTGTCAATTTTTACACTATTTATAACTTGGGCTTTTAAAAATATCAAGATAATAAGTTAAGTGAGAAAAAATACTCTATTATATCCCTAAGATATCAATGTTTTCTATAATTTTTTTTATCACGTTAATTATTTAAATTTTTTTTATTCTAATTTTTTTATTATCATTTATTTGATATTTCCATTAACAAAATAAATACTGCATTGGGGTTGTATAAGAATTTAAAGTAATTATTTTTTCTCTAAAAATTATAAATAAGTTACCATTATGGTGATAAATCTTTTAGATTTAAAATTACTATATATGATCCAATATTACTATAGGATAACCTTATATTAAAAATGATATAATATTTAAAACATGAATGTGACATATTTGAATTTTTTTAAATAAGATATTATAAATATCATAATCTCATCCATGTGGCCCAAAAAGTCAAAAATAATTAATACCATGAAAATATGACTACTAATATTAAAATTTTCACTTATATTCTTTTATAACCTACTTTTTTACCTTGTGGACACGTAAGGGAATTTTAAGACAAAGAAAGTGACATTTTGTGACTTTCATGGATTGAAAAATTATATAAGTTATTTTAATGGTAATGTGTCCATTGAAAAATTAAATTTTGATTCATTTCTATAATTTTTTTAATTATCTTCATCCAATAAAATATTTATAGGTGTTAGGGTCATTTTATAGTACTTATGATTTAATTTTTAACCTACATTACCCAATTTAGCCTTTACCATGGTAACAAAATTTACCAAGATTACTTTTCATATTTGTAAAAAATATTAGGGTACAATTTACTAAATTTGGAAATTATGAGTCCACATTTGGTATCAATTTTTTAAAATTCAAAATATAGCCATTTTATAATTTAATTTAAAATTAAACCTCTAAAACTCAATGGAAGGTTTTTTTGGAAGAATTCTTATTTTAGAAATAAAATATTTTTAAAAAATATTCACATATAAAAGCCTTTTAAAAACAATTATTGCATAATTTTAGATGAAAATTAACTAATGAAAATTTAAAACTAATCCAAAACCTAATTTTACAACATAATGAAATAAAATAAAAATTTCAATAAAAATTTGTATTTTCACTATTCCTTGAAAAAATGTTTTCAAAACATTATAGAAAATAATTTTAAGAAACTTTTAATAGTAAAAATTCAAAAATGAAATTAATTTTTTCAAATCCATTTTCTATAACTTCTAGAAATTATTATTCACGCATTAAAACAAAAAATATATTTTTGAAGAAAAAAAATTTGAAGAATAAAGTGCTTTACTAAACCATGATGTGATCATTTTATAAGAACAGTATAATATATTAATATTTATTTGGAAATTTAATTTTTTTTCATAAATTAGTTATTTGTATTTATTCCCACCAATTTAATGGCTAGGTTATAACAAACATATAAAATTTTATGGTTCATCTAAACTTAATATTAGATTCAATGAAAGATACCAATGAAATAAAATAATTCATAAATCCATCAAATTAATATCTCAGTGGGTTACTCCTAATAACCATTATTTTTCCCCAATTGTAGGGTAGAATTTTTACACTATCCTACAATTTTTTTGGTAGGGCCTGGTGCTGTAAATTGAGATCTGATCATGCTCAAATCTAATAGTGCCCATAAATAGTGATCTACTCACTATTTCAAGGAGAAAAATATCATTTCGAGTTCCCCATTTATGTTTCTGATTCTTTATAACATGGGATACATGACGGGATAAGGGCACATGTTTTCTTATTTCCCAACATTTTCTATTTCCAATGGCAACTGGATTCCATTACCAAGGTTGGAGATGTTTGATCCTTGATTGAACTAAGATTATGAGATATTCATTTAACCTTATATGGATTCCTCCTTAGATCTTGTTTCGTAGTCTAGGTCTCCTAAAACAATTTAAGTCATGTTCAAGAAATTTTTTCCCAATTCCATCTTGAGGTGGATTCTGGTTTATTATGTAGCCTCTCTCTTCATAGGGAAGAAACATATATCCCGAGTTGATTGTAACATTGGACACGTCTCAACATTTCTAGTTATAAGGTGTGTTTTTGAACCTATGAATTATTCCCATTTTGGGTTTAGGGGAATATCTCATTTGAGGCATCTTAGGCATAGAACCAAAGGAATCCAGTATCATCTATGGGTTAGTATATGCTAAGGGTGCAAGATATATAAGGATTTTTACCCCAGGAATAGAATGTTTATTGTATGGGGTAAATATTTTGGGTGCTTCAAAGGTTTAACATCTTGTGGGTATAGGTTGGTCACATGTATAATGTCATGTGGGCCTGTTTTTTCAAAAAATTAACATATTGTGGGGACTGGTTATCATAGATTAAAAATCTTATAGGGAAATGTTGGTCATTGGTTTCACATCATATGGGGACATTTGGGTCACAGGTTTAACATCTTAAGGTAACTGGTGGGTGGTTATGTATGCCCGCGTGGGGGGGGGGGGATATGATCACACATTGAGGGTTTGGTTAAGTGTTTCCCTAGGGGGTATGATCACAATTGAGGGTTTGGTTATGTTTATCCACAAGGGGGGATGATAAAACTTGAGGGATTTTTTAAGTGTCTCTATAAGAGGAAGATGATCACACTTGAGGTTTTTTTCTCCCATAGGGAGGATGTAATGATTTAGTGGTTTTAGTGTGTTGGGATTGAACCATATGGATTTGTACTTTGTACCATGTTAAGGGATTTAGATAAAAACCCATGTAGTTTGATGAATTAATTTAAGGTTGTATGACATGATAAATCCATTCTATTTGGCATTATAAAGTATGGAAGCTCATGTTTTGAATATAGCATAAATGAGTGATGGTGTGGGATTTTATATAGAAGCATCCTGGTGTAAGAGATTCATCCTATGGTGGGGAATAGGTAGAATCTCATGATGACCGTACATGGGGAATTTGGTGTTCATCACACATGGTAGGAGGTGTAGTGTCATCCTTTTCTAGTCATGCTTGGGGAATCTTCTGTTCACTATACATTATAAGGATACATTTTTATGTTAGGTGTTGAGGATGTTGTCATGCAGTTTAACGTAGTATTAATATGATGCTGGTAAGTAGGTTAATATCAGGTAGATTAGAAATTAGTTATACCAACACACTAGGAAATAATTTCTAAGTTGGATAAGAAGATTTTGTATAAGAACCCCCTACTAGGAATGGTGGTATGTTTTCCTTAATGATTATACTTTTGGGAAATATGAGTCTACTAATCATGAAACTCTATATGGGTCATGGAATTGACACTACCTTTGGATGTGAGAAAATTCGGGGGTCCCAATGCTGGGTTCCTTTGTTTATAATAAATAATAATTAGTGTTACAATTCATAGAATAAAGAGGGGAATAAATGGTCCACACCATGATTATAGAAAAGGGGTTTGACATAAGGGTTGGTGATACCAGTTGAGCTGATGATTGAAGCATGGGTTGACCAGGTTTAATTGGGGAAGGGCACCTAAACAATTGACCCACATGAAACTAAGTTTTGAAGAAGTAGGTATTGAGGTAATAACCTAAAGTCTATTATTATAAAATCTACATTTATACATTAAATAAAAGTTACATGAATAAAAGGTTTTGGTACAAGACCCCTATATAGAATTTGGATCCATATATTCAAGAAACTACCAATGTTGTGTGTATCTTGGGGTTGCATGAATGCGATTTCTCATTTTTTTAGCCTAGATATATATAAGAAATGTTATATGAGTTTCTCTCCAACATGGTCCAAGACATGTTGGTCACATGGGTGGTCATACCTACAAGATCCCAACCTTTGGAAGTCCATGAGGTGTGTATGTTCATTATGTCATGAAAGAAGAGGTTATGTGATCAGGAGTTGATGCTTCCATTTCCAAATATCCATCCATTAAGTGTGTGTGTCTGGGAGGCAGGTGAGTATCTCTATGTAGAAAAAATGGGTGAATGTATGAGTGAAACTCTAGATGGGTCATGAAACTCAGTTATACTTTTCTCATTCCTTTATCATTGGGATGATACCACAAGATGATAGTTTTAAATTTCCTTTCTCATGTAATATTTTTTTCACATCAATTTTGGGTTTGCGCACGTATGTTTAATGATGCATACATTAATCTTTTCTAATGTTTTAGAGATCTGAGAGAACCCATAGAACATTAATCAATAGCATTTACATTCATGAAAAAATTGGTTGTACACATGATAAGAAATTTTTTCACTAGAAATTCATGGTGCACACACCTGGTTCCCCTATTCTAGAATGGTCCTTTAGTATGGATTGGGCCTTTTTTGGAAACCCGGCCTTTTAGGTATTAGGGTATGTTTTCATTAAAAAATGGTTAACTAAGAAAATATAATTAATGGTTATTTTTCATAATATAGAGTAAATAATAATTTTATTTTGTTTCTATAATGGTATTGGAAATATCTAACTTTTTATAAAGATTCCACCACTCATTCAGAAAAATTATAAGAAAATCTACCTCACAGACTTCATCATTATAAATTGTAACTAAAATAAATATGAAATGAAATGAGAACATTATAGGTCATTAAAAAAATCCGTTCTAGTAACATTAATTATATTAGAATGATGAAATTAGAATATTTAAATACAAATTTACACTTCCATTATGAAACTATTACTAAAAAACAATAAAAACTAATAAAAATATGATGATGAAAATGAAATATTACTAAAAAATATATTTTTAATAAATAGTTATAAGTGATGTTTATAAAATGTTGTGGGCAGGAAGAATTTAATAAAATAGTTGATTAATATAGTCATTTTTGTTAAAAAAGAGGTTAGTGCATGTTTCACTAAGCGAGATTAAAGGTAATGATTTTTTCAACTCAATTTTTCCTAATTTGGGATATGATGTGTATTTAATAATTGTTTCATTTTATGGTTTATATATATATTATAGATATATGTTTATTAATTTTTCATGCAATTTAAGGTATTTACAATTGTATATCATTTTCTACCTATCAAGGGTTCTTAATTTGAAAGATAACGACAATGTTGGGATTCCTTTTTCTTAGTGTTCAAATCCATGAGATATGTTTGATATTTTGACCATGTTTTCATTTATGTGGTCAATTTTATACCCTATTTATTTCATATATGATTTATCTATTTCATTTCATGAGATTATAAGGACTATTTCAATATATCCCTCTTATTTTCTTTTTATGCATACAATACTAATGACGTAAGGAATTTTCGTTACATAAATATATTCTCATGAGTTATAATGCGTCTTCATGAGATTATTTATTATACCATTGTTTTCTTTGAATCTATTTTTTAATGGTACATTCTATTTTATTCTAGGGAAAATGACTTTTAAATTCAAATTTATTTCCATGAAAAATTTACTTATCAAGAAGTATATGATTGTTTAGTATAATTATCATCCTATTTAATGATGGTTTCTCTTATATGTCCATATTTTCCCATTACCTCCAATTTTATATTTTATATTTTCAGACCTAATTATGTTTTATTTTATGTGAGATTTACATTCCTATTTTCCAAATTTCGAAATGAATTTTTTATATATTTTTGTGATATGTGTTTCAATAAAGTTAATTTATATTATTAATTTTTTTCATTCCATGATCATTTGTTTTATAATACCCTTCAAATTTACTTGAAATAACATTTATGAATTTGTAATTATCCATTATATTTGGATCTTTTTAGAAGTAATAGTTTAAAAATGTTTTAACTGCACCATTTCAAAAATGAATTTTGAAAACGACCCATTAATTTTTCATTAATGAAAACATTAAAAATGTTCTCAGAAAAACTCTTTTAAAATATCACTTATTTTTTCCTATTTATTTATAAAAAACTTAATTAAACATAAATTACTTTGTATACAATTTCCACTAAATTCTCTTACACTATACTGGGGGATTAGACTTAGGGGTATCCATTACATATTTTATCTTTATCAATCAGACAATGTTTGTAAACATGATTTTCTTCCAATTCATTTAATTAGTGAATATAATTCCTCATATTTCATTAATTTAATCATGTTATCTTAGATATCCATGAATCGATTGATTTGGGAAATTATTGAATAAATTGTATAATATTTATCCATATGTTGTAAATACCTTATATCCCATCATCTTAATTGAAGCGATTTTACCTAGATAGTTAATTAATATATTTGGATACCCATTTATTTCCCACAGGTTTATTATGTCTTGATTATTTATGGAATTATGAATTATTTCCTTATGTGATTCCATTTGAAAACGATATGAAACGCATTTTACAACAAAACTTTCCTTATGTTATGATGATTGATTTCATGTTGTGCACATATTTATGTATTATTTATGAGTGGGGACCTATATTTAACTATAATTCATTGGTTATATGTTTATATCTCATGAAACATATATATTAGTGGGGTCCTATATTTCACACATGTATGGTTGATCAAAATTCCTTATTGGGGCAGATTAAGTAGGTGTGTCTCTAGGAGGAATTATTTCAAAGGTGGATGGTTATTGGGATGCCCTATTGAGGTTGATTAAGGAGGCATGTCCCTTAGAGTGAATATGTCACACTTGGATGCTTTTTAGGATTTAACCTTATGGAGGATTCTTACATACTCGTTTAAGAGATAGGTATCAAAACCCACATAGCTCGATACCATAGTTTTCATTCTTAAAACATGACATATCCACATAGTTTAACATCATGTAGTAAGGATGATCGTATCATGGAAATATAATTATTGAGAAATGATATCTGGGGTAATGTGTAGCTGATTCCCAAGACAAAATTTCATCCCATGACGGGGGAGGAGGTGTCATCCCATGTGAGTCATACACATTGAATTCTCTATTTATTACATAAGGTATGAGGTTTGGGGTCATCCCTTGTCAATCATATATGGGTTATCCTGTTTTTATTTCACAGACTAAGATTATAGTTTTATGCCATGAATTTAGGACATTTTCATATAGTTTAACATCACACAATAAAGATGCGGAGTTAAGAAATTTTATATCAAGCATCTCAGACGTGGTGGGGCTGACTTCACAAGGGGGACCACATCACGATAAGAGGAAGATCCAGCATAAGGATCCCCAACTAAGATAGGTTCATAGTTTTCTTCGATGATACCACCCCAAGGGATTACATGACCATTAATCACATGCCTATGGGTAGTACATAAAGTTGGAAGTACCATAGAAGAGTGGAAATCAAGAGGCCTGATGTTAGTGTACCCATGCATGGAAGTGATAATACTTAGGATACGAATGATTGAAGAAACGAGTAGGATAAAGGCCATAATTGTACTTGGAGTGAAGTGGGTTTCACCAGTCGCATAGGGACTCTCTGTGTAGCTAAACCAGTCTTGGATAAGTAGGGGTTCTAGGCATTCAACTTTCATAAAGTGGTATCAACTGAATAAAGGAATCATAGAAAGCCCCTAAGGAGGTGATTCACAAAGCTTAGGTTCTCAAGGAGGACTGTCTCATGAATACAAGGGGACTCATAGTGTTCAGGGATTTTGCGATGGTGTAGGAGTTGTGAAACAGAGTAACCATACCTTAGGGTAAATTCACATTTACCATGGGGTTGGTTTCACAGATGGCATGTTCCTCGCAAAACCATAAGTACCTCAGAGGTATTTATACATCTGTGAGTGGCATGGGACTTTGAAAAATGCATCTCCACTCTAGTATGAGGTTCTCAAGAACCCATGAGAGGTAGTTTCATGATATATGGATACCTTATAGGATTAGTTTTTTATTTAAATCCTTGAGCTCAGGAGTATCAAAAACTTAGAGCTTCTTTCAAAATATTGAAGGTCATGTGTCCCATAAAATGTCAAAATTAAGGAGGTATTTATAGGGTGTGGGTTTCATAAATACTGGAAAATTTCCCAACACATTATGAGCGTCGTGAGTAGACATGCATTGCTGAACCCAAATGATGCTATGTGAAGGTTACCATCAAACCTATGGGTTCTTACGAAGGATCTCTATGACTTAGAATTGATGTTGTGTCGAGGTTACTATCATTCCTCAAAGTTTCTAGATCTTTTGTGAGCTTTGATCATTCATGTAAGAGGTAAAATTCTTGAATGAGTCCCTTTGATGTATTTTGGGAACACTTAAACTTAGATTATCTCAAAACTAGATATACCTTCCTCAACCTCTCCCATAATATATATATTTTGGCATCAAAAAATTCCACATCAGAATTAGATCCTACAAGGAAAAGGAGGATCATATTTGAGGTAAACCCACTAAAAATTAGTAATAATCTTCTTATCACAAATATAATTCACATGGATATTTCATGAGTCCCACTCGTGAATCTCTCTCATGAACCTTTAGAGTACATACACCTATAAATGATGAATGTTTACTTTAAGTGGAACACAAGCATTTCATGAAAAGAGAATCCAACTCTCTCTATACATGAAGCTCAAACCCTTCTTGAGTGTTTTCTGATCTCAATAATGATTTCATGAAAAACTCACAACCTCTATGAACTTAGATAAATGAACGTGGACCTATGAACCAAACCTCCTCAAGAGGACCTATGCAAAAACTACCTTCAAGAGAGGAACTTCGTGAACCAACCACTGTGAGAAGATATCCACAAACATAAAATAGAAAAATCCAGAGTCTCAAACTAAATGGCTGATGAAAGTGATGACACTCATTGGGAATAGGGGAATAGGAAAATAATGATTGGGGAAGGTTCCCAAAGTGTATTGAGCCATGAATCACTCACCACACTACTCAAGTAAGATCATCAGGACTTCCAAATTTTCAAGAGGATTTTGATTTAATTTTTCTGGTTGAGGGATGACATATTCATCCTTGATGTGAATAAAGAAGATCCTCTGTATTGGTTAATGATTTTTTCAATAGTCTATGGAAGTAGGAGAATCATCCAAATATCCCCAGTGACATGGTTTTTTTAGACTCTTGAGAGGGATGGGGGATCATTAGATAGATCAAAATCCTTCATAAAATGTGGAAGGATCTAAATGGAGAGGGAATATTCTATACTGGGTTTGGTCATGTCAAGGCCAACTTCCATGTGTCCCGAGATGAGGTGGTGAAATACATATTAGAGTTGAATGATTTGGTGCACTCATGGGGCACTGTGAGTTCATTGAACACCCGAGTGAAGGTCATATTAGGGATGAACTATTATTCGGTTCTCTTGGCCATCAAATTAGATTCTCACACACCTCTATAAAGAGAGTTTGATGATTTATAGAGGAGAGATTCCGACTAAAATTTTCTAGTGGACATATTCCCTACTATTTACCATGTAAATAATCTGATCTTGTGTGCTTTGGATGCTACCAAACCCCTAATAGTGTTATTAAATTATTCTTTTACTTGTCTTGGGATCGATGGTCATGGAATAGGGGGCGTTTTGTAATGAACCTCAGGCAGAGGGTGATGTATCCTTAACCCTAAAAGGGGTGAGTGTAAGGAAACTCCGTAATGTTGGGGACATAACCATCCAACCATCGTCCAATGTAGTTCCTATCATTGAGGTGATATGCATTGGTTGAATTACATTGTTAGAGGGATTTCCCATGAATATTCTTGAGTTTTTGGATGGGTGATACTAATCATGTAACACTATTTACCTCTTCACTTTTTCTTCCCCTGATTTAGAGTTTTGTTTTTGACTAACTCATGATTAAATGGATGTTCAAACTATTTTAAAGGATAAACATCCACTGCCTACATCGGAGTTAGTGGTCCCAAAGGAAGAGGTGGGGAAATTGATTTATATTATATCAGAAGAAATGTTTTGGGAGGTTTTGGAGGTTGGACCAACCATGAAGGTTCCACCAAATTGGACTGTTGAGACTATTACCTCAATTTAGGGGGTCAATATGGTTCCCCTTATGGGGATAAATGAGGAGACTGTTTTGATTGATCCTATCATAGCTGCACCACCAGAGGTGGATGTTAGAGATAAAACCTCAATAGAGGAGGTGGAAATAATGCTAGTAGTTGGAGAGACTAGTGAGGCTATGTTTGACTCACCTTCCTTGGAATCTCACTTAGTGGTAGTTGTGGGAGCACATGCAAATATTGTGCCTCAAGTAGGTGAAGATGAAGAGACTCGGATGGTTTCATCTACATCAGAGGTTCCACAGGAGGTATTGGAGGCTTATGTTATAGGTGAGGGTGATGGAGAAGACCATTTTACTCTAGAAATAGACTTCATCCCACCCACACCCAAGGAGATGCCTACAGATGATCGGGCTACTGACGTGTTGGTGGTCTTCCCTCCATATGAGTCTGCACCACATGAATACTTCAAGGATTCTAGATTGGATGCCACCAAGGATAACTGGATATTTTTCAACAAGGCATGTAGGTATGTTTAGAACTTCATTTACCACAACCTGAATGATGAATTACCACACCAGGTGGGATGAACTTACCTTTGGCTAGTCATCCTGCAGACTGATGGGGTGGACCCTAGTGGCCTTCACACCCTAGGACAAGACACTATTTTCCATAGAGTATGTGACTTGTGGTATGTGTTCTACAACACCTGATAGAAGAATAGAGATGAGGGTTCCAAGGAACTTCATGTATCTAAAGGAAATACCGCCTTCATAGAAAGGCTAGAAAAAGAGCATGTGACAGTCACTACAACTCAATAAGATACCATTGTCCATTTGAGGTCTCAATTGGAAGTAGATGAGTATAGGGCGTAAGTGGTGGAATCCATGTTTGTTAAATGTCATGTAGAATAGTATATAATGTAAATCAAGGCAGGTGAAGTCTATTCTAGTTATGGGTAAGAGGTAGCTAGCCTAGTATAACAGCAAAAGACTCTAGAAACTACTCAATAGAGGTTTTCTGAGCTCCAACATTTGATTGTTGGGGTCAAACTCTTGGAGGATCTTGTAAAGGAGAGGCTCCAATGTGTGGATAACCCTACAAAACTTTGATTTATCTATTTTGAATTCCCATATAGTAGAACATGATTCTTTTTTCACATCTTATTATTACATTTCTACCATAATCAAAAGGAAACTAAAGACCAATCCCTAAGATCATATGAGTCAAGCTTTGAGTGAGAAAAAAATGGATGTCCATGAGTTTAATCATTTATAATATAGTTTAGACAATTTTTGAACACTCATGGTATTTATTTTTTGACTAACCACTATGTAGAACCCTAAAACTTTAATGGTATGTTTCTATTAAATACATTCTAGTCATAGCCAATATTTCATAAAGAACTGAGTTTCTTTGAAACAACACTTAGTTGATTCAGAGATAGTCATATCCTAGCTATTGAACTTAAATTTTCCACTTTTGTGTTTTGAATTTTGAATATCTAACATACACGGTTGTGTTCATGATGATATTTAGAGTCTAATAGAATTAAGTTAATTTTCAGTGAATAATAACATACCCTAAGGAATAGTAACCTACCCTTATGAATAGAAACATACCCTTATGGATATTAATTTGACTCTTATGAATGGTATCCACACCAATGAATGTATAAATAAATTTAAGAACCTTAAAAATGAAGATGAATATTTTAAGTGGTTATATTTTTTGATTAAATAATTATTTTAATAAAATATTTAATTAATCATATTTTGAAAATTATTTTTGAAAAATAGACTTAATTTTTGGATTTTACATGTCGAAAATTGGTTAGGGTGAATTTTTGTTATTTTTATGAAATACTTGAATATTTTATGAATAGTGAAATACCATAATTTAGAAAATAAGCTAAATAAACTAATTATTTTCATGTATGATGTTCTGCAGATGTAAGCTCAAATTACTCAGATTCACATGACAAAATTACTATTCCTGGTCATGGAAGACTCACTATTCCTTGTCTTGTGGAGAATTAATAAATTAATGGATATAATATAGGGAAATCCCCTCTCTGCTCCAATATATAAACCACCCCGCACCCCCTCTTCCTCGCACACAACTCAAGCTTGAATCATTGCCTAAATTATACTAAAATTTCTCCCTAGCCTCCTCCCCCACGTCTAAGACCTTCTGGTCTCACCAAAAGGCCAAAAAGAAAGGCCTTAAAGAGTTTCTCAAAGAGGGGTACTCAAGAGGTGAACCTCTCTTCCTTTTTCTTTCAATTACATTTAAAAGTTCCATTATTTTGTTCTCTCTTCTCACCTCACCTCATCCAAATGCCATGATAATTCCAGTACCCATCATGTACTATATTTTAATTATTCTAATGGAATATTTCATCATAATATCTCTTTTTTATTTTCCTTTTATACTATATATGAAAACACGATCCGAGATGTGTTAATTTATCACACTCAAGGAAGATGAGTTTCCAATTTTCATTTCTATATTCGAGACTAGTCATTAAACCTTTTCAATGGTTGAAACATATCATAATATATGTATTTTATATTTTTTAATGTTCTATAATCCTTAAACACTCTTAATTTGGAATAATAATTCAAAACAGGTTCATTGTGCACAAAACCACCAATCCAAATCCAAGCGTTTATCATTAACTCGTCGAATGAGTCATTCTCATGGTATATAACCAGAATCATTATAAGATAATTAATATCTATTTAATTTAACTAATAATATATATTAAAAATTCTGGATGTTTAACAACATTTCAAACAAACGTCCCCTCATGAATTCAAGTAAATGGATCATGAAAACCATGGAAGAAAATGCTTCCAAAACAATAAAATTGAATCTCTTAAACCCATTAAAAATGGAATTAATAAACCTAATAAGGTTACACCATATCAATTACATATTTACTTGGTTCTGGAAATATTAATTAATGAATCTAAATTTTATTATTTCAGTCATTAAGAAAAATCAAGAGCACATTCGAGTATAAGGTAAGGGATCCTCTTTCTCACTTTTGTTCAAGAATCTCCCCTATGTTGTGCTCTTTTATTTTTTAATACCTAATGTTGGGGTATGTTTTATCACCTACCCCATACTGACCTTATGTTATATATATAGTGGTATACCCCTTTACCTCTCATTAATCCCTCTTAAGAACACTCGTTAGCATGATGCAATGTTAGTAAGGGGTTTTCTCATCTCACTTTCAATTCTATAGGATTTCCATTGTTCACCTCATATTTCTTATATTTGGTATAGGTGTACTGCCATTTGTTATATATTATCATTATTCTCTTTGTATTCATGGTATTCTGTGACCCATTATGTGGTTATTAACTTTTGTTCATACGACTCAATTGATTACAACGTGGTAACAAGCTTTGTCACAATTTTCACTTCGTTGTGACAAGCTTATTATTGTGCACCTACTCTTTCTTATGTGGTGTACCTACTTCTCTTTTTAGATCACTTTTCAATTGAAATTTTATTTCATTTAAATTTCCATATTCTCATATCATGGATATGATTATTGTCTAAGATGTATACCATTTTACATATGGTATTTATTTTGAATAATGTTTTAACTATGGAAATGTTGATGAATCTGTATCCTCTATTATATACAGATAATGTAAATCCATTTTGATCATGTTTTGAATATATTTATAAATAATTATTTGAACATGCAGTAGTGGGTGGGGCCCGCTATATCCCCTCGATACATCGACAGGTCTCATGAGACAATCAGTTTGGCGACAAACCCTTCGAGTTTGTTTCCAAAAACCAGATGGGTTTCTACCCACATAACTAAACTGTTTTTAACGATATTATGTTATCATGTGCAAGATACATGACGTCCAATTAATACAAATTCTTTTTATTCATTATCAATTATTACTATCCATGACGTTTTCACTGCGAAAAAATCTATGGATGAAGTTTCATTCTTAGTTTATTAATGGCGTGAGCTTTTCATTTATTCACCATGCCATATTTTGTCAAATTGTTTATGATTAAATTATTATTGAATTCATTCTTCTGATATTTGGAACCCTTACTAAGTTTTTGAGCTCCCCCACATCATTTTTTACCTTAAATAGGTGATGAAGAGGAGATCATTTATTGAGTTCCTATGGATTCATTTTTTTGTTTTTATTAGTTGTTGTATTTTGTAACCTTTTCCAATGTAATTTGAGTTACATATATGTATATAGTTTCTTAAAGAATACTAAACTGATCGTTCCTTTGGGATTTCCATTCCTTCTAACCATGCCAATTTAATTAGTAATGCACCGACTCTGGTTTAGAAGGGTCAGGGAATTACAGTTGGTATTAGAATAATTTTAGTAGAAAACATGGAAAATAGAGTTGGAAATATATAGTAGGGAAAAAATCCATAAGGTAGTATTTGATGATAAACGTACAAGAAAGGCCTCGTAATTTGGTAAGGAATAGATTATGTGAATCTTTCTGGAAAATACATCCCTGTCTGGATACGAGCAGGTAGAGGTGGCTCTGGCATAGATGTTCCTTAGAGTGAAATCTCCAACAAGGAGTTTTGGGCATGACCAGGGGTATCCTAGTACACAAAAATGGGCCTTGATGCACTCTTGTTTGTGACCCTCTTAGGGGATATTATTAATATAATTTAAATTTTCATTACAAGACATTATGAAGGATTTTAATGTAAACTTTTCTTCAAAGAAGCCATGTTTATGAGATTATTTATGCATAAAATTTCAATCTATGTTATGTGATTTTATATTTGATATTCATAACCTAATCTTGAGTATGCCATTATTTAGAAATATAATCTAATGGAAGAAGGAGAATCAGTACTCGTGGGCATTTTAGGGATCTCCCCACTAAGAAAGTCAATAATGTCAATGTTGGAGCAGATCAGATCCGGACCATATTGGGAAAACTTACTCAGGTTGTGATGAATAACCATTCCATACATGTGTTAGATCGTTTCATGTGGTTCATGTGACACCCAAAGAACTTGTGTTTCTTGTAACAATAATTTCTATGTTTTTATGTTGTCTATTTCCTATACAAAACTTGTCTCTTATGGAAAAATAATAATATGATTCAATGAAATAAGCACATAAAGTGGACACAAGGAGGTTTATTCAAATAAGAACACTATAGTGTTTATAACACATTGAGATCAAACGGGGAAATAATCTAACCAAAGATACTTATGAAAAATCCTATTAGGATTGTAGGGAGACCTCCCAAAACAACGAGAACCCCGATAAGATAATAGGGGTCCTTAGTATCCGCCATAACGAGCATAAGAATAGCAAAAACCACTAACGCCACACTAAGAACCAAAGGTATGATGTGAACCATCTGCTTCAATCAACTTGAGTGTTAGGACACTCTATGTTCTGGATTTATAAGACTCTAATGTGACTTTTGCCTCAGGAAAACCATGGAACTCTAACAGCTATAAATATAGCCATTGGCCTCATTGGACAATTAAGTGAAAACTTATAGGAATATTCTAGTCCATCATGTAATTAAGTTATAAATTGGGACAAATTATAAAACTAAACCTAACCATGAACATTAAAAGGAAATAGAGGAATTTTTTCAATTATACATTGTTAGTTTTGTAACGAATAAAAAATTCAAAACATATAGCAATTAACTCAAAGGTGTTGTAAATATTTCTATTCAGTGTCTTAAGATGTGTTTAAATGTTTGTTAATTGAATTATTATTTTTTAATAAAATTAAGTTTTAACAACTACAACACTAATATAATAATTATCATGTAATTTATAACTCTTTAAGATACTGTTTATAAACAACCTTATAAAACACTTAAGAGACAGTTTAAGTTGTATACATTAACCTTAAAAGGATTAATAGAATCCATGTATAAAAAGAAGAATCTCTATATAGTATAATGTGTCCCTTCGCCTTTTTTAGTTAGGTTTTATATAATTTTTTTGGGCCGCTAGGGCCAGCCCTTTTTCTGGTCGGGCCAAGGGAGGCGGCTCACTCGAGGTGGCTTAGCCTAGCCCTCAACCCAATCTTGGGCCAGCCCGAGATCGGGCATAGGTCACTCGAGGAACGCACAGGAGCAAGCATGCATAGGTCACTGGGAGGTGCATGTGTGCGCGCAGTGCGGGGGGGGGGGCAACGTTGCGTGAACAGGGATAGGTCGAGGCCTGTGGAAGAGGTGGAGGCCCATGTGTATGGACTCCTATGTGTGTGTTATGTTATTACCATCCTTGTGGGAGGCTGAAGATTATAAGGGAGGTGAAATTGGCTTCTCATTTTGATGTGGGAACCAACTTTTTGGGCAAGATGAGATCCCGACCGTCGGATCGTGTCGTGCACGATCTGAGACACTGATCTCGATCCTGTATTTGGCTTTAAGAAATATCCACATATCACTGCATTTATGGGAGCCGTTCTATCGGGCTTGGATTAAATTTGATCTTTATTTACCTTTATAAAACATAGTCATACCCCAACCCTCGGATCAAGTCAGACGCGATCTGGACCATCCTTTCTCCTCCCGATTTTCTCCATCATTGTTGTTTTCTTCCCCGTGGCATGCCCTGATACAGTAACCTTACACCACATTTTCTTTATCAACATTTTCTACAACTTTCAGCCACCAGACCCTCCACACTTCCGGTTTCCACAGAGGTCTCTTTCCCATGTATTTTTTTTAAAGAAAGTGGCCTCAAATCCCTACTTCATGCATTATAGGTATAATTAATAAAACCTCATCTGAGGCATTCAAAGGACATCCTAAATACGTTCACCATGCTTTTAGAAGACCTTGAATCTTCCTCCTAGGTTTCTGGTGCCATCTCGAACTCCTCCTCCTCCTCAAGCTAAAGTAAGGGTTTTCCACCCGAACTTCCATTTTTATTCGGGTTATTTTTATTATCTAATTTCCTCAATGAAATTATTATGGGTTGTTATATACTCATTATAAAATACATGTTAGTATTCCATATATGTACACCAACCAGAATCCTTACCTATTTTATAGATAGTTACACGTTTTAAAAGGAACTTTCAAAATAGTTTCCAAAATACAAGCCTAATTCAAGAGAATTTCTAAAAATTCTTACCAATTTTCTAGGGAACTCTTTAATATATTTTTGGAAACCATTACCATGATAAAATAACTCATTTTATTTTGAAAATACTATCTTACCTCACTTATGGTTTTATACAAATATTTTTCCAAAAGAACTCTTCTTTTCAAAATAAAAGAGTATCTATCTCAATAACTGCTTAATGATTTTATAAGAGTGTTTTCGTATAATTCAAAAATCTAGTTGATTCCATGGTATTATTGGGTTTAATCATTTATGATGTCATATACCATATTTTATTTAATGGTTTATGAATAACTCTATTTTAGATGATCTATCCAAAAACCATTCACCATATTACTCGGAATGGTTAGTGTTTTATGATTAATGATTGGGGAAAGATAGTTACATTTCATATGATAGTTTCAATATGAATATATATGTGGTTTATGTTAATCCCCACTCATATGTGGAATGAATTGGACTTATTATGTGATGGGTGGGGCCTGCTATAGCCCCTCGATGCATCGGTACTCTCATGAGACAACTAGAAGGGGAATTGTCTGAGGCCTTTCCCAACCATGAGTTATGGATTTTGGCCGAGGCCTTAATCACTATACGTCTTGGGCAAGGCCTTGACATAGTCCGAAATTCATTTTCCACATTATGAATATGTAATTTAATTGATCAGGAAAATACTCAACTAGTAGAATATTTGGTTAAATATCTTATGGGTTTTGGTCGGGGCCTTAATCATTAGACGTCTTGGCCGAGGCCTTGAAAAAATGATTCAGAATGTCCTACATATTCACTTTACTCATTATGTGTATGATAATTAGTTAACCAGATAAGAATTATACTAATAGAATGTATTGTATTTTATGCCATGTCATATGTATAACACTCAGTGATTCTAGTATTTGATGTTCGAAATTAAAGTGATAACCTTTATGTGCAACTCTTACCATTCATCACATGTAACAGTTTTATTTGTGCTTACATATATTCTTATGTCTTACATGTTAGAATTTATTTTATTTATCATGCCTCTATTTGTATTGTGTATCCTTATAATTCTGATATCATGTTTTAATTGAGCACCTTTACGATGAGAACATGTGATATAGCTTTTATTTAAGAAGAATGTTTTCAGAAATGGATTAAAGGATATTTTCAAAAGTTTTAATGGTTATTTTAAAACCCCGTACTGGGCATTTGTATGCTCACCCTATGATTTAAATGAAAAAAATTCAGGTATCAGTCATGTCCTCAATGATGTTTCAGAATGAAGATGGTTTCCAAGAACCTGAACCCCATGATCCACAATATCATGGGACACTATGTGGTATTTGTAAATGAATGTGATGTAATAATTATGGTTATGGTACGTCATGTCTCATGGGCTCTGGCTCCAGGCACTTGGGGGTTGGGTATTTACAGTTGGTATCAGAGGATAGGTTCAGAAAATTCTGGAAAATCAGGTAATAAAAATAAATTTCTATGACTAAACCTTACTAAGAGATTTTATTATAACTTTCAGATGGTAGATAAAAATGTACCAACAAATCTACTATCACTCCCCAATGAGGCCCTAGAGACCATTTTATCTTTAGATAGCTGGGAGAATTTTCTTAACTATGCTCATATTTTCATGTTGTGCAAACACCTGTATGATGTGTCAAACTCACCTCAGGTGCTTCAGCTACACCGGGGGTTAGGATTGGATTACCTTATTATGATGATAACCCAATTACCCTCCTATGTAAGTAGGGGAAGGTACCATGAGGTAATTTTTCGAGTGTTCACGGAAGGCGAGAACTTTGTCTTTATGGACCTCAACACTTTTCAAGAAGCTGTTGCTGTCGGTGACGTCCGATCTACCTATATTTGCCAAATCTTGAACTATGGATCCTGGGGCCAATTGTTAGACTTCAGAATGTTACAAGATGAGTCCACCTAACTCTATTATAGGCAACACGTGTATTTTGACGTCTCCCAACTTCATCCCCTCATGATACACTCAGGAGATATCACATGTGTTCCCATGAGTTTAACCCTGAATGCTCAGCCTGTGTTTGGTTTGAAGAGATAGGGGGTTTTTCATCTCTATGTGGAGTTCGTGTAGTGGGTCATTAAGGGAACTCAAACACTAATGTTTAGTAATAAACTCTTGTTTTATTGAAATATTATATTTTCCATTCATGTATTTACTATATCTAAACTTTCTATGTGAATTCTCACGAATATGTATTCAGATGGCTAGGAAAATAAATATCTCATCTCTACCCAATGAGATATTGGAGGATATATTAATCAGAACATGTGCCGTGGACTATCGTTCTTTCCTCAACCTGCGAGGATCATGTGAAAACATGTTTAGATTGTCTAACAGCCCTGATATACTCTATTCCTGTCAAGAGAATTACCATGTCTTCCACTCCATCACCATTACCCAACTCCCCTATTATAGGCAAAGAGGGGCATACTTCGAGGGTCTTTTTCAGTGTTTCACTCTGGCATAGAATTTTTCTTCCAGAGCATGTTTCCTAGTGGCTGCCCAAGATGGGAACCTCAGACCAACCTTAATGTTCCAGATCATAAACCTTAGTCTGTTGAACCGCATAATTCCAATCGAATATCTCGAGCGAGATGCAGTCTGGTGGGGCATTAGAGAATATGTCCATTCAGACATCTCCGATCTTTGTTCCGCTCAAGCCTCCATGTGGAAGCCTGAGTATAGAATGCATGGTCCAGAGATCAGAACGTACTACTCAAGGTGTATCTAGGCTAGAGAAGTAGACGAACTGAATACCAACCTGGGCATTCCATTGACCGAGCCGAATCTCATGTTTTGGTGATGATAATCATCTGGGATTTTTTCTTTTCCAGTTTGTTAATAGAATTGAGGGGACACAATTCTTTGTAGGGGGAATAATGTGACACCCCAAGAACTAGTTCTTCTTGTAACAGTAATTTTGATGTTTTTATGTTGTCTATTTCCAAAACAAAACTTGTCTCTTATGGAAAAATAATAATATGATGCAATGAAATAAGCACATGAAGTCGGTGCAAAGAGGTTTATTCAAATAAGAACACTATAGTGTTTACAACACACTAAGATCAAACGGGGAAATAAGATAACCAAAGATACTTATTAAAAATCTTATTGGGATTACAGGGAGACCTCTTAAAACAATAAGAACCCCGAGAAGATAACATGGGTCCTTAGAATCCGCCGTAATGAGAATAAGAATAGCCAAACCCACTGCGGCCACACGAATCACCAAAGGGATGACGTGAACCATCTTCTTCAATCAACTTGAGTGTTAGGACACTCTAACTTCTAGAT
Source organism: Viscum album (assembly GCA_963277665.1). Classification (NCBI taxonomy): domain Eukaryota; kingdom Viridiplantae; phylum Streptophyta; class Magnoliopsida; order Santalales; family Viscaceae; genus Viscum; species Viscum album. Next base: position 1,320,358,496 of record OY728166.1, read on the forward strand.
TTATAAGACTATAATGTGACTATTTCCTTGGTAAAACCATGGAACTCTAATGGTTATAAATATAGATGTTGGCCTCGTTGGTCAATTAAGTGATAAATTATAGGAATATTCTAGTCCATCATGTAATTAAGTTATAAATTGGGACAAATTATAAAACTAAACCTAACCATGAACTTTAAAAGGGCATAGAGGAATGTTTTTAATTATACACTGATAGTTTTGTAACGAATAAGAAATTCAAAACATGTAGCAATTAACTCAAAGGTGTTGTAAATATTTCTATTCAGTGTCTTAAGATGTGTTTAAATTTATGTTAATTGAATTATATTTTTTTAATCAAATTAAGTTTTAACCACTAAAACACTAATATAATAATTATAATGCAATTTATAAATCTTCAAGATAGTGTGTATAAACAACCTTAGAAAACACTTAAGATAGAGAGTTTAAGATGTAGACATTAACCTTAAAATTATTAATAGAATCCATGTATAAAAAGAAGAATATTTATATAGTGTAATGTTCCCTTTTCCTTTTGTTGGTTAAGTTGTATATAAAACATTTTTTGGGCCGCTAGGACCAGCCCGTTTTTTGGTTGGGACAAGGGAGGCAGCTCACTCAAGGTGGTTGAGCCTAACCCTCAGCCCAAGCCAGGGCCAGCCCGAGATTGGGCATAAGTCACTCGAGGAATGCATAGGAGCAAGCATGTGTAGGTCACTCGGAGGAGCATGTGTGCGCGCAGTGCGGGGGGCAAGGTCGCGTGAACAGGGGTAGGCTGAGGTCTGTAGGGGAGGAAGAGGCCCATGTGTAAGGCCTCCTATATGTGTGATGTGTTATTACCAGCATTGTCTGAGGCCTAATCTTATAAGGGAGGCGAAATTGGCTTCCTGTTTTGATGTGGGAGCCAAATTTTCGGGCGAGATGAGATCCTGGCCGTCGGATCGCGTCTTGCGCGATCTGATCCGCTGATCTCAATCTCATTTTTGCCTTTCAGAAATCGCGGCATATCACTACATTTATGGGAGCCATTAGATTAGGCTCGGATTAAATCTAATCCATCCTTTCCTTTATAAAACACGGTCGTACCCCAGCCCTCTAATCAAGTCAGACGCGATCTGGACCATCCTTTCTTCTCCTGATTTTCTCCAGCATCGTTTTCTTCTTCCCCATGGCATGCCCTGATACAGTAACCTTACACTGCATTTTTTTATCATTGTTTTCTACACCTTTCATCCACAGATCCCTCCACACTCCCAGTTTCCATAGAGGTCTCTTTCCCTGATATTTTTTTTAAGGCAAGTGGCCTCAGATCCCTTCTTCATGCATTATAGGTATAATTTATAAAATCTCATAAAAGGAATTCAAAGGACCTCTCATATACTTGAACCAAGATTTCATCAGACCTTGACTCTTCATCCTAGGTTTCTAGTGCCATTTCGAGCTCCTCCTCCTCAAGCTAAAGTAAGTGTTTTCCACCCAAACTTCCATTTTCATAAGAGTTATTTTTATTGTCTAATTTCCTCAATGAAATTATTATGTGTTGGTATGTACTCATCATAAATTCTATTTTAGTATTCTATATATATAAAACAACCAGAATCCTTATTTATTTAATTTATAGTTACATGTTTTAAAAGGAACTTTCAAAATTGTTTCCAAAATACCAGCCCGATTCATGGGAATTTCTCAAAATTCATACCTATTTTCTAGGGAACTATTTAATATATTTTTGGAAACCATTAACATTATAAAATCACTGATTTTATTATGAAAATACTATCTTACCACATTTTTGTTTTTATACAAATATTTTTCCAAAATAACTTTTCTTTTTGAAAATAAAATAGTATTTATCTCAAGAATTGCTTAATGATTTTATAAGAGTGTTTTCGTCTAATTAAAAACTTTTCTTGATTCCATTGAATTAGTGTGTTTAATAAATTTGGATGTCATCTACCATATTTTATTTAATGGTTTATGACTAACTCTATTGTGGATGATCTATCCCTAAACCATTCACCATATTAATCGGAATGATTAGTGTTTTATTTTTAATGATTGGGGAAAGATAGTTACATTTATATGACAGTTTCAATATGAATTTATATGTTGTTTATGTTAATCCCCTCTCATATGAGGAATGCATTGGAATTATTATGTGATGGGTGGGGCCCGCTATATCCCCTTTATGCATCAGTAGGTCTCATGAGACAACTAGCAGGGGAATTGTTCGAGGCCTTCCCCAACTATGAGTTATGGATTTTGGCTAATGCCTTAATCACTAGACGTATTAGACGTGGCCTTGAGACAGTCCAGCATATGAATTTTTCTCATTATGAATATGTAATTTAATTAACAAGGAAAATATTCAACTAGTAGAATATCTGGTTAAAGATCTTTTGGGTTTCGGCCGAGGCCTTAATCATTAGACGTCTTGGCTGAGGCCTTAACAAAATGCTTCAAAATTTCCTACATATTTAGTTTACTCATTATGTGTATGATAATTACTTAACCAGACAGGAATTAGATGAATAGAATGTCCTGTATATTTATGGCATGTCATATGTATAACACTATGTGATTTTAGTATTTGATGTTTGAAATTAAAGTGATAACCTTTATGTGCAACTCTGATCATTCATCACACTTAAATATTTTATTTGTGCTTACATATATTCTTATGTATTACATGTTAGAATTTATTTTATTCAACATGCCTCTATTTGTATGGTGTATCCTTATAATTTTGATATCATGTTTTAATTGTGCACCTTTATGATGTGAACATGTGATATAGCTTTTATTTAAGAAGAATGTTTTGAGAAATGTATTAAAGAATGTTTTCATAAGTTTTAATTTTATTTTAAAACCCCTTGTTGGGCATTCATATTCTCACCCTATGATTTAAATGAAAATTCTTAAGTTATCAGTCTTGTGCTCAATGAAGTTTTAGAATGCAGCTGGTTTCCCAGAACCTGAACCCCACGATCCTCTGTAGCATGGGACATGATGTGGTATTTGTAAATGAATGTGATGTAATAATTATGGTTATGGTACATCATGTCTCATGGGAACTGGCTCCAGGCACTCAGGGGCTGGTTTTTTACAGTTGAATCCCCCATCTTTCAGCAGGACTACTAATCCAGTGGTTGCTGAGCAATGGATCATGTCCCTTAAAAATATATTCATGGAATTAAGATGCAATGAAAATGAAAAGGTAGTACTGGCAGTATATTTTCTCAAGGGTGACGCTGATCAATAGTGGTCCTTGATTCATAATACCACAGTAGAGGATGAAATAGAAGATATGTAATGGAGGTCTTTTAAGGAAATATTTTTGAAAAATATTTCCCTCATGAGCAATGAGCCGAAATGAAGAGGAAATTCATTGGCTTAAAGTAATGGGAAGAAGACAATGTTGCAGAGTATGCAGCTACCTTCAAAAGGCTTTCCAAGTGTGTCATTGATTATGTATGTGACTTGATAGACAAGATTTATCGTTTCTTTGAAGGTCTTAAGCCATTTTTTCAAAGGGCACTATCTTCTCAAACATTTTCATCATATGATGAAATTTTATCAAGTGCCATCAAAATAGAGAAGGAATTTGCTAGATCAAATTTCTTCAAGGGAAACCAAGATAAAAAAGTGGTACTTTGATAACCAAGGTAAAGGTGAAGCACCAAAGAAGAACAAGTGAATGAAGAAATTCCCATTATGTGAGAACTGTGGAAAGAATCATCTTGGGAAATGCTTGAAAGGCGCAGGATTCTGCTATAAGTGGGGAAAAAAGGTCATTTGTCTAATGAATGAATTGGGTAGAAACAATTTTACTATGTTTAATGCTAAAATTTTAGATATATGGGACATTATTCCCATTAGTTTCCTAAGTTCCAAGGAAACATGCATCTAAAAAGGCCAAGAGAGCAAGAGAGTTCTTATGTGATTACAGCCGTAGAAGTTGAAGTTCGTAATGATGTGGAAGAAGGTACATTAATTGTTTCCTCAAATATATCCAACACTTAATTTGATTCTAGATCATCACATTCATTTATATCTTCCTAGTTTTCCATTAAAATTAGACATGTACAATTTGATTTAATAAAGGAGTTATCAGTCAAAACTCCTAGGGGATGCATCATTTCAACAAAGGCATGTCAACTAGTCCCCCTCATGACACATAAATGTTCTTTTGTTGATGAACATATCAACATACCAATGACTGAATTTGATATAATTCTTGGTATGAATTGGATGTAAAAATATGATGAAAATATTTATTGCAAGAAAAAAGAAGTTACAATTTTTTAAAATGGTATAGAATCTATTATCCTTAGAGTAGAGACCTCACCATATGATTCTTATATAGACCCGCCCCCAATAACTCTATTGAATGCAATTCTTAGAGAGGAAGAGAACCCAATATCTATGGTTGAGGAAAGAAATCTTCAAATTGAATATGTACAAATAGTACAAGAATACATTGATGGATTTCTAAGGGATTTACTTGGATATCCTCCAGTGCTGGAAATTGAGTTTTCCATTGACTTAATTTCAGATTCAAGACCTATATCAAAGACCCCCTATAGAATGGCCACTGTGGAGTTAGAAGAGCTAAAGAAACAAATAGAGGAGTTGAGTGAAAAAGGATTTATTCGACCTATTGTTTTTTGATGGGGAGCCTAAGTCTTGTTTGTCAAGAAGAAAGACTGATCCACGAGTCTATGATTTGATTACAGGGAAATAAATGCTATTAAAATAAATAATTTGTATCCTCTACCTCATATTGAAAATTTATTTGATCAACTTCAGAGAGATCAATACATTTAGAAGATTTAACTTCGATTCGGATAGTATCATCTACATTTGAGGAAGGAAGATATTCCTAAGACATCATTTCAAAACAGGTATGGGCATTACGAGTTTACAATGATGCCTTTTGGACTGACTAATGCGCCGTCTATTTTCATGGATTTAATGAATAGTGTTTTCAAGGAATATCTTGATAACTTTTTGTGGTATTCATCGATGATATCCTGGTATACTCAAAAATTTATGAAGACCATGAGGATCACTTGTGGATTATTATAAAAACTCTTAAAAGAAATGAATTATATGAGAAGTTTAGAATGTGTGAATTATGGCTTCAATCAGTTTCTTTTCTAGTCCATATTGTCTCTAAGGATGGAATCCTAGTTGATCCTGCAAAGACAAAGGCAATCCAAGATTGGACCATGCCAACAAACATAACTGAGGTATGCAGTTTTATTTGCTTAGAAGGTTACTACTGGCGTTTCATACAGAATTTTTTCTAACTGGATAACCCGCTAACCAAGCTCACATGTAAAGGGGTTAAGTTGGTATGGACTAAATAATGTATATAATTATTTGAATAATTGAATATAAGACTTTTCAATGGTCCAATTTTGACTCCTCCATCTGGAAATGATGGATTTGTGATATATAATGATGCGTCAAAGAACGGACTGGGTTGCTTGCTTATGTAAAAGGATAAATATATTGATAATGCATCAAGATAGTTGAAGACTCATGAGAAAAATTATCTAAATCATGATCTTGAGTTAGAAACCATAATATTTTGTCTGAAAATATGGAGACATTATCTCTACGGATAAATATGTGAGATTTATATGAACCACAAGAGTTTGAAAAGAATTTCCACACAAAAAAGAACTCAACATGAGGCAAAGGAGATGGATCAAGTTACTCAAAGATTATGATTGTTCAATACACTACCGCCCAGGAAAGGAAAATAAGGTGGAAGATGCATTGAGTAGGAAAGATCATAGACTCTTGATCCAAATAATGATTGAAAGAGATCATATATTCATGGATCTACTGAAGATGGATATGGTAATTATTAAGGAAGGGTATACTTCTTTCCTCTTTCAAATGATAGTTAAATCATCGTGATTAGAAAATATAAAAATATCTCAATCTGATGATGAGAATCTGCACAATAAAATTAATGATGTCAAGGATGTGATATTGGAAGACTTCATATATGATGAAGGAGTTCTAAACTTTAAGAAGAGGTTATGAATTTCATTAGTACCTGAGCTTAAAAGGGAAATAATAGATGATCCTCATAGCTCTAATTTCTTTTCACACCTGGGTAGAACAAAGATGTATAGAGATATGAAGGAACATATTTGGTGGGATAATATGAAGAAATAGATTGCTGAATACATGTCAAGGTTCCTAGTTAGTCAACAAGTGAAGGTTGAGAGACAACATCCTAGAGGGGTGATGCAACCTCTACCTATTGCTATGTGGAAGTGGGATGAAATTACAGTGTACTTTGTCACTGGACTACCGAGGACACCTAGAAGGAATGATGCAATATGGGTAATTGTTGATTGTCTCACAAAAGCAACACATTTTCTTCTTTAAGAGAGGATTTACCACTTGATCCCCTGGAGAGACATTACATTAATGAAGTTGTAAGACTTCATGGTTCCCCTCTATCGATTGTATCCTATAGAGATCCCTAGTTTCCATAAAAATTCTGTAAAAGTCTCTAGAAGGCTTTGGGTACTGAACTTAATATGAGTATTTCTTACCACCCCAGACTGGCAGATAGTGTAAAAGGACTATTCAAACTCTTAAATACATGCCGAGATCATTCTCTCTTGACTTCCAAGGTATGAGGGATCAATACATGCATTTGGGGGAATTTTCCTTCAACAATATTTTCTATTCTAGTATTCAAATGCTCCATATAAAGAATTATATGAAAAGATATGTAGAACTCCATCATGTTGGGAAGAAGTCGGTGATTGGAAACTTATAGGCCCAAAACTTATTGAAGAGACCACGACAAAGGTAAATACAATTAATTGCCATATTAAAGCAGCCCAAAATTAGGTAGAAGAGTTATGATGACAACTGAAAAAAGGATTTGGAATTCCAAGTGGGAGATCATGTCTTTCTGAAAGTATCTCAATAGAAGGGTGTCTTAAGGTTCAGTAAGAAAGGGAAACAGAGCCCCAGGTACATCAAACCATTTGAAATTTTGGAAAGAATTGGAGTTGTATCTTACCATTTAGCAATGCATCCAAGTCTCTCCAAAGTTCATGATGTGTTCCATGTGTCATTGTTGAAGAAATACATTCCAGACCCAATGCATGTACTCACCTATGAATAAGTAGAACTGGAACCTGATTTGTCATATTGTGAAGAGCCTATCAGGATCCTTGACATAAGAGAGCAAGTATTGAAAAATTGGATGAATCATATTGTAAAGTTTGTTTGTAAAAACAATAATATGGAGGAAGCAACATGAGAACCTGAGGATGTTATGAAGAGGAACCACCCACATCTTTCTGGTGGGCTTTATAAATGAAAAATTTTGAGGACGAAATTTCCGAAGGAGGAAACAATGTTGCACCCCAAATATTTTATGGTATGTTTCTCTTAAATACATTCTAGTCATAGATTATATTTTATAAAGCACTGAGTTTCTTCGAAATGACACCTGGATGTTTAGGAGATAGTCATAACCTAGATATTGAACTTAAAATTTTCACTTTCATGTTTTGAATTTTGATAATATGATATACACGATTGTGTTCAGGATGATATTTAGAGTCTGATAGAATTATCTTAATTTTTAGTGAATAGTAACATACCCTTATGAATAGTAACCTACCCTTATGAATATTAACTTACCCTTATGAATAGTAATATGACTCATATTAATGGTATCCATACCTATGAATGTATAAATAAATTTAGGCACCTTAAAAATGAAGATGAATATTTTAAGTGGATATATTTTTCGATTAAATACTTATTTCTATTAAATATTAAATTAATCATATTTAAAAAACTAGTTTTAAAAAATGGACTTCACTTTAAGATGCAAAATGTTGAAAAAATTTTAGGGTGAATTTTTGGTATTTTTCTGAAATACATGAATTTTTGATGAATAGTGAAATAACATAATTTACAGAAAAAGATAAATATACTAAATAGAGAGTCATGAATGATGTTATACTGATGTAAGCCCAATTTATTCATATTAACATGAAAAAATTACTATTATTGGTCGTGGAATACTCCCTATTCCTTGTCTTTTGGAGAATTAATAAATTAATGAATATAGTATAGAGAAATCCTCTATCCCCTCCACTATATAAACCACCCCTCACCCCCTCTTCCTCCTACACCACTCAAGATTCAATACATTACTAACTTCAGCTCAAATAGCTCCCTAACCTCCTCCCCCATGTCCAAGACCTACTGGTCTCACCAAAAGGCCAAAAACAAAGGCCTTATGGAGTTTCTCAAAGAGGAGTACTCAAGAGGTGAACCTCTATTCCTTTTTCTTTCAATTCCTTTTACATGTTTTATTATTTTGTTCTCTTTTATCACCTCACCTCATCCAAATTCCATGATAATTCTAGTACCATAAATGTACTTTATTTTCATTATTCTGATTCAAAATATCATCATAATCTCTCTTTTTTCCTTTCCTTTTATACTATAAATTCAAACACCATCTGAGATGTGTTAATTTACCACACTCAAGGAAGATGGGTTTTCAATTTGCATTTATATATTAAATACTAGTCAGGAAACATTTTAAATGGTTGAAATAAATCATAATATATTTATGTTATCTTTTTTAATATTCTGTAATCCTTACACACTCCTAATACGTAATAATAATAGAAAACAAGTTCATTGTGCACAAAACCATGAAGCCAAATCCAGGCGTTTATCATTAACTCGTCGAATGAGTCATCCTCATGGTATATAACCGGAATAATTATAAGATAATTTAAATATATTTAATATTACTAATTATATATATTAACAATTCTATATGTTTAACCACATTTCAAATGAACTTCCCTTCATGAATTCAAGGAAATGGTTCCTGAAAACCAAGGAAGAAAATGCTTCCAAAATAATAAAATTGAATCTATTAAGCCCATTAAAAATTCCATTAGTGAATCTAATAAGGTTATAAAATATCAATTAATTTTTCATGAGGTTCTGAAAATATTAATTAATAAAGCTAAATTTGATTATTCAGGTCGTTAAGAACAATAAAAAAACTGTCGAGCATAAGGAAATGGATCGTCTCTCTCACTTTTGTTCAAGAATCTCCCCTATGTTGTGCTATTTTTTTTAAATAACTAATGTTGGGGGTTTTTTCACGCCTCACCATACTTACCTTAGGTTATATAAATAGTGGGATACCCCTTTACCTCTTATTATGCCCTCGCAGGAACACTCTTTACCATGCCGAAATTTTTGTAAGGGGTTTTCTGATCTCACTTTCAATTTTGTGGGATTTCAATTATTTGCCTCTTATTTTTTATATGTGGTATATTTTTAATAAAATTTCATATATATTATCATGATCATCTTTATATTCATGGTATTTTGTGATCTATTTGGTGGTTATTAACTTTTGGTCATACGACTCAATTCATTACAACGTGGTAACGAGATTTGTCTCAATTTTCACTTCGTTGTGACATGCTTAGTATTGTGTACCTACTCTATTTTATGTGATGTACCTAATGACCATATGATATAACTTTTAAATATAAATTATATTCCATTTAAATTTCCATATTATCATATCATGGATATGATTATTTTCTAAGTCGTGTATCATTTTACATACGGTATTTATTTTGAATGATGTTTTGACTATGGAAATATTAATGAATAAGTATCCTTAATTATATATGTATACTATAAAGGAATATTTATCTTGTTTTTAATTTATGTCTAAATAATTCTTTGGACATGCAGTGGTGGGTGGGGCCCACTATATCCCCTAGATTCATTGATAGGTCTCACGAGACAATCAGTTTGGTGATAAATCCTTCGAGTTTGTTTCCAAAAATCAGATAGGTTTCTACCCACATAATAAAACCTTTTTTAACAGTATTATGGTATAATATTCTAGATACATGATGTCCAATTAATAAGTATTATATTTATTCATTATCAGTTACTACTATCCACGAGGTTTTCACTACGGCAAAATCTATGGATGCAGTTTCATTCTCAGTTTATTAATGGCATGAAGTTTTCATTTATTCACCATGCCATATTGATTATGTCAAATTGTTTATGATTTGATTATTATCAAATTAATTCTTCTGCTATTTTTAACCCTTACTGAGCATTTGAGCTCACCCCTTTCATTGTTTACCGATAATAGGTGTTGAAGAGGAGATCATTTATTGAGTTCCTATGGATTCAGTTTTTAGTTTTTATTATGTATTATATTTTGTAACCTTTTCCAATGTAATTTGAGTTAAATATATGTAACTATTTTCTTCAAGACTACTAAACTGATCATTCCTTTAGGATTTTAATTCCTTATAGCCATGCCAATTTAATTAGTAATGCACTGACTCCGGTTTAGAGGGGTCATGGTGTTAAAACTGGGTGTGTTTCGGCTGAGAGTGGATATGGATAAAAAACATAGACCTTTAAATAGTTGAGTTGATTTTCCAATTTATGATAGTCCATGAATGTGGTAACACTAGGGGAAATAAATTCTACCCAAAAAAGGGAAATAGTGATTAGGAATAATAAGGCCCAATATTTGGAACCTGAGTGGAGTGGTGTGGTGATGGAGGATAACAACTAACCATGTTTGGAACACAACATCTATTATCATTTTGCTGGGGATAGGGACAAACAAATGAGGGTTGAACACTAACCATATTAATAAAAAGAGACCTATCACAAAATTTGAAACAAATTTCTCTAGGTTGTGTACCTAGGAAGGTGGGTGAGCCAGTGTGGCATGCGATCGTTCTGTCAAGGGGGACCCATTCATATGTGGAGGACTATGGGGATCAAAACAAAGGGGTACACATATAGTGTAGGTGAAGTGATGTAATTTTCAAATGTATTTAATTCTTCTTTGAATTACTCCACCATGGTTTGGAACACATTAGGTAGGTGTATTGGTCTAAAAAGGGACGAATTTATCTTCCAAGGGGAGCATCAACTTAGTTTCCGAGCGATGGTCCATGAATACTAATGATGCATTAGGTGAGAAAAACCAAAGGAAAGGGATTATTTGCAATCTTACATCATGGAATGAGGAATATAGACACACTTTTACCATTTTATACTGAGGGTGTTGTACACGTGATTTAAATTCATATGGTGACAATGATATGTCACATAGTTAAATGTTGTGTGATTGATATTTTGAGTCATATGGTTTAATGTGTTATGACTATGATGTGTTAACCTATATGAATAACACCCATTAATCCACAGTGGTTGGGGTGTATTAGGGTAGAATGACATGGGTACTCCATAAAGGTATTATAAGGGAAAAAGAGATCTTAGAAGTCCTTATTTCAAGATAAGGCATTAGGGGAGATTTGTCCCAAGTTTAGGATTATAATGCTTCGACTAAAAGGTTGAGTATACTGAATGGGATATGTATGTCTCAGAGGATAGGTAATATGATGTGAATTAGAAGCCTCTAAGGGCATGCTACATCGGATATTTTAGGGAAATTTTGTATATAGATAGTTTAAGGTCATTTTTCTTGGACAATGACTCTTAGTTTATCTCATAGAGATTGGACCATTGGGTGAGAATCCCAAAAGGATAGGTGTAGTGCGACATAGTGACAACACAATGTGAATAGAAGGTGAAGAATACTTAATATCAAGGAACACATTCTCAATAAGACTTGCACACTATTAAATTTAGGAGTCTTGGACTTGGAATCCTAGGTTAAGGTTATATTGTTTCGACCATGGAACCTTAGTTTAAGGTTTTATAGTTTGGACCATGTGTCTCTAGAAGTGTTTGATGTGGTGAGAAAGGGTAGTAACCCAATGTGAAAGATAGAAAAGGAGGCCTTAAGCAATGCAAAACATCAGGGGAAGGTCGAAAAAAATTTAAGGTCATGGTGCTGGGACCTAGGATCTTAGTTTAAGGTTATATAAGTCAGACCATCTGCATTTGTTATAAGTTCATAATTCTTGGATCAAGGGGTTTTGTATCTCGAATGAATATGCACAGTATTGAAGAAAGGTTAACTGATGAGACTGGATGGGCCCAAGAGGCCACCTGATGTTGAAAAAAATGTCTCTGAGACAACATTGAAATAGAGTAAGGTCATGATGCTTGGACCAAAGGGTGTACTCATGCATCACAACATTTCATGATGAAAAATCCCTCCCAACTCCTAATCCCTCATGATCCATTGTCGAATCAAGAAACAAGGAGGGGTATGGAGTTCCCATTTTTTTAGGGGAGAACAACACAAGTGGAGGAAGTGACCCAAAAACCTTATGAGGTTGATTTCAATTTCTGATAGCTACATTACTATATATATAGGATTTAATGTCATATTTATAACATCAATTTTCTATAACCTGATGTTAAAAGTACCACAGAAACCTTTTAACACCAATTTTAGATGAAACCTATGTTAAAGTTACGTAGAATCACTTTTAACACCAGTCTCTTCAAAAACATATTTTAAAAGTAAAATAAATTAACATCAGTTTTTAAGAATCTGGAATCAAACCTGAATTAATTTTTTTTTCAATGTTGGTTTTTTTTAAACTGACATTAAAACTCATTGAAAAAGAACACACAGCCTAAACCCCACATACCATATTCTCAAAATTGATTTTATCTTGAACTATGAAAGCAATGACAACCACCGACCAATCATCAACCTTGATTTTATTCTATTTTATTCATTTTTATCTTCTTTTTAGGATCAATGATCCTCAATCTATCATATGTTTTATTTTTGAACTATTAATAGAAAGATTTAGTTCCCAAAACCCTATTACGGTATTCAAGGAACCATAAACCTCTTAAATATTTTAGACAAAAATTATAGTCCATTTTAAACATATATTCATGACCATTGATCCCCACTCATTCATCACTTACCCTTAGATAGGGTCCATGAAAATATTTAGTTCACAAAAATCATTTCTTGGTTGACTGGAAACTGCGTTTCAAGGTTTTCTATTGTTCTATTTTCATGTTCATTTTAGCAAAAATGATTCTCTAATATTGTAGTGTTCACCCTAGCATTGAATTTGAGGGAGTACATCTATATTCAGAATCAATTTTACATTATCAAACTCTGAATTTTGAAAGTTTTTTTAATTTTAATGATAAATTATATATCTATTATTTATATATTTTCTTTATGCTTTCATTTATTTATATTCATTTTGTTTTTAATTATACTTTTTTCATTAATGTTTGTTTAATTTTGAATTTTTTTTATTTGATGAAATTATGAAATGTTTTTCGCAAAAATGATATATAGATATATATATATATATATATTAAAAAGAGTATCCATTTTCTTTTTATTTTTAGATTATAACCAAATTATATATATATTTTTATCATCTTGACAAAAATAATATAATTGTTACAAATCAATAAAGTTTCATGACTTAACATATCACATTTTTCATTCATTTAAACTAAAATCAATATTGGATGATAATGATTACAACTATTATTTTAAATCTTGATTACATTATGTTATTCTTGTGATTTATAGTAATAAACTAAAACTAGTTGTGTTTTAAGTAAATAATTAGTAATCAAAAAATTTATGGGTATTAAAACAAAATTTTAGATATCATATGCTTATTTTTATCAGATCTTGAAATTGGTGACTACCATATTACTATATGGTAATGGATTTAATAATGATTATTTTGAAACAAATAAGTTGAAAAAATTTGGGATTAATATTTTAAATGATTAATTTTTTCCAATTGATCTCATATTTTGTTATTGTAAAAATGAATTATTAATTTAATTCCCTTCCATATTACCATATTATATTTGATACTTTCAATAAATGAGTTCTTTATATTTTCTTCTTATTGTAGACAATGATTTATTCGACCTATATTTTTTACCCTATAAAATTTATGTATTATTTATAATGAAACAATTTAATTTATGACTATCGTTATTTATTCTAGGTCAACTAAAGAGGAATATTGATGACTATTGTATATGATCTAGGCGAAACCAAAGCAATGTTGTATGGAAAGTCAATGAAAAAAAACTATCTAAACTTGAAAAAGCATCCTCATTCCATTACTAAGATCATCAAATATTGTTTATAATGACATATTTAAATACAATAATAACCTAAAATAACTTATTATTTAATTTATTCCTTATAATTGTAAATATTTCTCACCTTATTTCTAACAATTTTTATTATATGTTTTAAAATTTAAAATTTCTCTTTTTTATATATTTTTAAATGTTATATGTTTTAATATATTCATATTATATATTGTGATATTATATATTTAATGGATCATAATTAGTTAAATTTGTGAAGGACCACTAAATAATATTAAAAATTATTTGAAGATTTATTTCAATTTTCTAAACGAAAGATTAAAAAAAATTGATTTTATGTCCATGAATGAAGTGTTCGAATATGCGAATGTTAAATTCAAGAGAAATAAAGGATCATATCATTTTATATGTTTTTATCAGTAATTATACTTCTTGGATATTTCATGGTGAAAGAGAGGAAAAATCAACATCTTATATTGATGAAAATATTTTGAATGAGATAGATAATCATATTTAAGAATTAATTCATGATATAAGAATTGAAACTAGTGACAAAACAAAAAATTTCTAACAGTTATATCAATATTCTAAGAAACAATTATTATTAAGTTGCACTAAATATACAGTTTTATCATCAATTCTAAGATTAGTTATTGGAAAGAAATTTATAAAGTGATAAATGTTTATCTATGTTACCTGAAATTTTAGAAGAGATACTTCTAGAAGGCAATGGGCTTCCTAATTTCATTTATGGGGAAATGAAAATATTATGATAAAAGGGAATGTGTTGTAAAAAGAAATATGATTACCCCAATTATTATTTGTTTTATATGAAATAATAGTAATGTTTATCAAAATTTCCAAATGTGGGTTGTCACAATAAACGGTAGATGAAAAATTAAACTCTAATTCATTCATAGGTATTGGAATTAAATATTCTGCTAAATTAATTTAGCAACTTATAATAATTACTATAATTGAACTATGATTCATTCTCATATATGAGAATCAAATCTCCTGATAAAATAATTTGGTACTTTATAATAATTCCTTATTCAAAGCACCTATTTGAAAATTTAGTTCATGAAAAAGGTTAAGATAGAATATATACAAGTGCATCTTTAATTATATAATAATTTACCATGTAGATGCACTATAGTGGTAGAGAAATTATAAAAAATTTATTTATTTTTAAAATGATGTTAGAAATCTTAAAATAGGATCGTGCACAGATGGAATGAATCTATATAAGAGCCTAAATAACTATTATAGTTTCTTGCCTATGTCTTTGGTAGTTGAAAACTGGTCGACATAGATATGTATGAGTAATTTTTTTTAATAATGATCTTTATGATTTCTAGACCAAAATAGCATTAAAATGATATTTAAATGTATCTTAAACCATTTATTTGTGATTTTAAGATTTTATGGGAAACAAGTGTTAGTGTTTTTGATGCATACGAGAAAAAAATATGTTATGTTTCATGCTATGATAATTTTAACTATAAATGAATTTCTTGTATTTGAAATATTCTCTAGATACAGTGTCAAGGGAAATAAATCATGCCCAATATTTAAATGGGAGACTTAATATTTTCCATTTTAAAGTGGCTAAAATACACTATACCTGGGGAATTGAATATATTTTTGAATTGATCATCCTTATTATAGATTGAAAATTTTATTTAATCGTATAAATGAATTTAATAATCACCAAAAACCATTATCATTTGAATAATATTATGACAGGGTGAAAAATATAGATTTAATATTTGGAAATAATGGATGTTCTAGTTATCAAAAAATTATCTAGAAGAAACAGTCTATATTTTTCAAAATACCATATTAGAAACTTTTAGATATAAAACATAACATTGAGGTTTTTCATGTTGAGAAAATCATATATGATTGTCTGATTGGAACTTTAATTGATATAAAAGGAAATACAAAAAAGCTAGATTCTTTGCTTGATTGGACTTGATATCCATGGGAATATGATTCGAGTGTTCTCCCACTATGAAAGGAAATACATCATATTTACCTCTAGCATGTCACACATTAAGAAAGAGTGATAAGAGGAGTTTGTTTTAGTGGATTCATGGTATTAATGTACACAGTGAATATTCTATAGGTGTGAATAATTTGGTGTCATTGAATTATTATAAATTAATAGGTATGAAATCAGATGTTCATTATGTATTGATGCAACAACTGCTATTGATCGTATTATATGGTATGTTTCCAAAAAATTCCACAAATATTATCATTAGGTTATGTAATATTTTCAAATCCATATGTATAAAATTAGTTTATCCAAATTTGTCAGATATTTCAGAGAAGAAGGCTTCTTTAATATTTTTTCAACTAGAAATGTTTTCACCTACTATATTTTTTATATAATTTTTCATTTGGTGACTTATATGGTGAATGAGATAAGAATATGTGGTTTTATTTATTTATATTATTTGTATCTTTTTGAAAGATATATTATAATTTTTAAGGGACATGTTAAAAATCCCCATAGACCGAATACCTCCATTATTCAAAAATATGTATCAGAAAATGTGATTATGTTATTTAATAATGATTTTTATGATGTGAATCATATTGTTCTCCATATATCTTGACATTTGATATTTTATAGTGTAGGTAGAGGGATTCAAGGATTAAAGTTAAACTCCATTCCATGTGATGAAGTGATAAAGACACTTTTATACATTTTTAACAAAATTGATGTGGTAAAACCATATATATCATCACATATTTCTGAATTAAAGGAATGATATCTAAAAATAAATGAAAATTGGTTAGTGATAGTGCATAATAAATACATTGGTTTCATGGTTTAATGATAATGTAATCATATATATATATATGTGTGTGTGTGTTTGTGTGTGTGTGTGTGTAGATAAAACATTGAAATGGTTTGCAGGGGGAGCATCTCTTAATGTGATCACATGGTCTAGTTTTTACATTAATGGGTACACATTTAATCCAAAAAATCAATATGATACGAGTACCATTCAAAATAGTGGGGTAATGGTCATTAGTGAAGAACTTCATTTTTCGAGTGAAAAAGATAAATACTAAATTTCTCCCTCAATGAAATATTTTGGAGTTCTTGAGGATATATGGTAAATTGATCACACTAAATTTTTGAGTCATGGTGTTTAAGAATAACTTGATTGATAGTAATAGTGGTGTAGAAATTATTGTGATTGGTTTACATTAGTTGATTTGAAATTATTTAGTTTCAAATAGGAACTATCTATCATGAAGAAGCATTAAAAGAAAATATTTTATGTCATTGATCCATCAAATGGTCAATGGTCCATCATTTTTCAAGAGAAAATAATTTTTTTTGGGTGATGAGGATGATGATGATGTTATGGATTTATATGAGGATAATTTTTCTATCATACTATTTCCAGATGATAACAATGACTAAAATATAGGCATAGTATATGTTTTATGAAATGATCATGTTGAAGGGACATGAGAAAACACTAAATTACTCTCATAATTATTTAGGTCAATATTTATATTCTATTTATTTTTGGAAATTTACATGTGTAAAATAATTTTTTTATTAATTATTTAATTTTTAATTATATATATATGTATATATATTTATATGATTTTTGTGTTAAATTATTTATTCAATAGTTATGTATAAACATTTTTTAATTGGAAAACCTGACATACATCATCATGTTTTGGTTAAATTAACGGATAATTTTTTTTGTAACTATGATATTAATTTTTTTAAATGCTTCTATAATTTTATATTTAATGTATATAAAAAATATTTTAACTTACATATTTTTTGGTTAAGATTTAAGACGTCATTATTTTTTTGAAACTTCTCTATGCATAACAATATTATTTTAATTAGGTGTTTTATAATAATTATTTTTAAATAATATTTTTTCTAATATTTTACAGATACATATAATTTCATTACATTTTTTTATTTAGAAGACAAACATAGAAGCATAGGAACATTTATTGAGGTATATATATGTTTTCATATTATTAAATGTTCAGTAATATAATCATACATTAAAAGAAAACTTTTTATTTATAAAAAATAATTATAGGACTACTGATGTGACTCCTACTGATGGGCCTCCTACATAGGAGTATTATTATTCTTCTATAGATAAATAAATTTGTAAAGTTGGTAAATATTGTGTTACATGTTTTAAAAAAATGTCTGTTTCCCATGGAGATCATAGAATAAAAATTAATTTCGACGATAGCAATAACCAAACTAGCCCAAATTCAACATAGTTTACCATTTATATCACCATGTAGAGTTATTGTTGTATTATCATTTTAAATTAGTAATGGAAGTACATAAACAAGATGGTGAAAGAGCATCTGTGAGAGTTCATAATGGTAAAATATCTCAATTTATTTATTTTTAGTACATTTTTTAAATATTATATATTTTAAATGACTAATAATTAATTAATTAATTTATAGATTTTATTCAATTTTTTGAACCAAAATAAATTAAGAAAATATTTCTATATTTAGCACTTGTTCTATATAGATATTTTAGAATAAATTTGAAAAAAATTATGTTTTTGGTATTTTAAAGAATGAAAACACATACCACAATTATGGGTTTTAGATTTATATATATGAAATAAATTTGTATCCAGTTGGAATGATGATGAATTTATTGTATGATAATTATTTAATATATTAAATTTTATTATATATTACCTAATAACTTATTATATAATTTTATGTAACAGAACTCTATAAGATCATATCTAGAGATCTTGTCGCAGAATGTCTACCATCTTACATTATCACATATAGGGGGTCATTTACTAGAGTAGAAAATGATTTCATAAAAATATTGATGCATTAAGAGATCAATCTACTAGTGGTTTAGAAGAGGTCATGTTTGGTCTTTCATCTCCTCCTATCTCCATGAAAAATTGAAAATAGAGAGAGAAGAAAAAATGGAATGTATCTTACAAAGATGTTTAAGGATTTAACTGATTTTTATTTTCCCTAAATATTTTGATTTTTAAAATTAACAACACTAATATTCCACTTTATTTTTTCATTTTAAGATGAAATTTATGAGAAAATGACACATGGGACTTTTATCCTTGAGGGTAGGATGTAAATCCCAGCCACTTCTCTAGGATGTCCATAAAACCGAGACTTTGTAAGTGGATATAAGAAAGGTGATTTTGTTATGATAGTTTCTGGTAATCAATATAATAAATTAGGAGACCCAGAAATAGATTCCATATAATATGAGATGAAAGACTAGAAAAATTCAATGGAATATAAAATTCAAACTGCTATGTTTAATGTGTTTGAACATTTAATGGGATAATCACATTGTGCACTTCTTATGGAGCCTGTAAATCCTTCCTAGGCTGCACAGCCTGCCAAGCATACCTACTCAAATCTTCCACCTCCTTATTTAGACCCAACTATATAGTGTGATTTATTTTTTATATATCCCCATGCATGTATTTTATTTTATGGATTCATACTTATTTTTTAGGATTTTGTACATAACCATCCTTTGTAGTTAGGTCAAGTTAGAATATAAGTACAAGATATTATTGATCCAACTGGTCTACTCCAATTTCTTTCTAAGGAGGTTACCAAAGTTGGAGATTATATGGGTCATTTTTTACATTTTTCTAATAACCTTATTCATTGTCTTACATATTAAGTATACATTATTTTTTTAAATATTATTTAAATTTTATAATAAAATACTAATAGTATTTTTTGACATTTAATTTATATAGAAGTATCTAATATCAACATAATTTGAGAAAAAGAAACAAATGGTTCCATAACTAAAAACATCAGATACTTAATATATTTTTGATGGGCTAAAAATATTATCCCATATTTCTTATTCCTTGGATAAAATTGATGAATTTCAAATTTGGAAGAGACAATATTTTGAGAATATTCAAAAAAGATATCATGGATTTGTTTATTTTTGACAAGATCAGTGTGCTTGTGTTATAGTTGTCTTCAATGTAAATAAATATATGTTTTCATATTTATTTATTTAAATAAATATGATTTCAAGATAATTAATATATCAATAATTTATTAGGTATCTACACATGCTTCTTATTCAAAATGATACTACTACTATTTTTGGTCATATAGTTCCAGAAATCATTTGAATGTCTATGAAATATGATAATAATATTTCTACAGTTTCACACACACACACACACACATATATATATTTATATATGAGATATTATCCAATAAGAATATTGGGTGTTGTTTTTTTCCATTCAATTATGTCTAAGAATGATAATATAATGATGAAGTAATATTCATTTTAATTTCATTAATTGTAGAATTTTTATATTGTATAGCTAATTGGATGTTAGGAATATTCTTCCCAAATGAATGTAAAATATTTTCTTTCTCTCTATTTGGCAGTGTTTCTTAAAAAATTCCGCACCTTGTTAGGGAAGTAAGTTTTATTCTTTTTATAAGTTTTTTATTTGTAATTCTTATTGTTTATACATGTTTATTAGTTGATATAAATGAAAATAAAGTTCATAGAAAAAGTTAAACCAAGCTAATTTTTCAATAAAGAATCCAAATACAATAAAATATGTGGGAGAAATGAAACATATATATTTTATATTAGAAAATATTTTGTTATATATATATATATGTTGGTTGTTATTTTCAATTTTATGTTTTTTTAACTACAATGTAATCTTTAAAAAGGTAGGGTAGAATGTGGTTATTATGTTTTAATACTCATGTATGAGATAGTCACAATTAGGTCAAAAATTGAATTAGATAAATCTAGTTATATTAATTACTTTAGGTTTTATAAAAAAATACTCTGTTTTTTAATCTTATAATATTTAATTTTATTGAACGTTTTTAATTATATCGAGTCATATATAAATGAAATAATTACCCATATTTATAGTTTCTCTTTTAATTTGAAGATAAAAAATAAGTATTGTGATAATAATTTTCTTTTTAATTTTTAATATTTTCTTTATTTTTATATAGTTTTAATTTGTTTTGTAAAGGGTTATGGATATATATAAAAACCTCACACTACATAAGCTTTTAAATTTTCAGGTATGTCAATTTTAGTTAAAGTTTAAAAAATGAGTAATTATAAAATCATTATTTTCTTAATGTTTGTATATTATATTTATTTTTTGAGGTTTCACTTGTTTCACTATATCTCTTTTAATTAATGTTAAATAACTGAGTATTTATAAAAATAATTTTCAAATTTTAGTTGGTATATTGTGTTTCATTTTATAGTGTTTTTCTTTAACCTAAGATAGTGTTTTAGTAGTAGTATGGAAATATTTTACCAAATTATAAAATAAGTAATTTTTATTATTTTTTATAAGTTCTTGATTCTTAATTAGTATTTTAAATACACGTTTTGATAATTATTATATTAAAATAAAGGTTATGTAAAAGGTTTAAAAATGATGAATTGTCGATAAAAAATCTAAATAAATTCAAATAAGAAAAAATATAGGTAAATATATTTTATATTATATAATACATGTTTTTCATTATATATATGTAGGTTTATATTTTAAATTTATTGTTTCACAACCACATTTTTATCATACACCTCCAAATAAAGTAGATTTTATCACTTTCAACATTCATCATTCATATAAATCTATGGATCATTCTACTTTTGTTCCACTATTTTAACCTTAATATTGCATCCCTAGTTTTATTATACTTATAAGTTAAATAGTGCATTCCTTTGTGTGTTTTAGGGTCTTTATTGTAAGTCTTTTATGCTGTCGAATCACCTAAAACCTATAATTATTATTCCATTTATTTATGTGAATGTTTAAGAAAAATACCTTTTAATTATTTTTTTCATTGGAATCTTCTTTGTAAAATGAATTACTAACGTTTCTTCTTTCATTTTTTGCAATTTAGACATGAGGGGTTAAAAATAATAATAAATTTATCTCTATTTTCTACACATGGAATACAAAAAATGTTCATTACCTCCAATGTTTTTATTCATGTTATTTCGTGATTTGACTGGTTTTCTATTTGACATATATTTTCTAAAAAATATCTAAATCCACATAGAAAAATATTCATTAAAAATTAATTTCTTATTTCGTCATTTTATTATTTGTTTTCAAATATATAGTTAGTTATTTTCTGTTAAAATCTATATTTTATTAAAAAAATTGCACCTGTAATATCCAAAACACATTAAGATGGGTCAAATTAGTATGAAACTCTACCTAATTATGTCATAAAATGTTCTATATTTATTAAATATTCAAGTATTTGTTTGAAATTCCAAATAAAAAATATCTTATTATTAAATTCTCAGTTACACTAGGTTCTGTAATTCTATAGATATTGTTCATAAATAAAGACTTCACAATGGTGGTATGAAAAGTGGTATATCAATTCAATGGAGGTGTGGTTTATCAATTAAATGAAGGTGGTAATTATTTAACTTTAATATATTTCATAATAGTACTAAATTTTTTGATTTTCATTTGGTGAATAATATTTCTTATGTGAGGGAGGCAGAGGCTTCTAATCCCCAATGAAATGGATGTAATTATGTAAAACTCATGTTATTTTCTTTTGTCATAACGAGTTTTTGATATAATTGAATTATCTATTTTAATGAAATAGGTTATTTCATAATTTTTGTTACCCTTTTTAATTGGATGAGTTTATAATGTGTTTATAAAGATAAAGAAAATTTATTTTCAATTATAATTTTTTTTGGCAGGGATAAATTTATGTTTAATGTTATATATGTGTAAATATTTTTGTTTAAAATGGAATGTATTATGTATATCCCAATGAACCTATAACTTACATTCATTTACTTACTCGGTTTTATAATTTTAAATCTCTTGATGGTTCTTATCAAGTCCCCACTCTCACACCTTTCATGTGAAAATTATTTTACATATGGTATCACATATATCTTTACTGGTATATGAAGGTAAATATGGAAATCTATTTAGATGATTGATGATGTATCTAGGTGTTTGTTCTGTAGATAAGGTCACCACTATATGATGGTTTGATAATGGATAACATTAGTTAGAGGATTCATGTAAATTATTTTCTTTGATTATTATAGGGAGGTCATGTCATGGAATTGTGAATGATTGTTTTAGTCTTTATAGAGGTACTAGGTAAAATAATCATGGAGAAGGTGGAAAATGTGTTAAAAATTGGTAGTTATTTCTAATTTCTATAATATGTATCCTTTTTATAGGATTTCATATTTTGGGAAATGTAATATAATTCGTTAATTTTTCTTACAAATATTTAACTTCTAACACTTGATATTTTATAAACTGACATTGAATGAAATCGAAGTTGGATACTCTTAAAAACTGAGGTTAAAGGCTCAATTATAGAAGGATGTCAACATTGGTTATTCATAAAATTGATTTTTAAATACACTTTCAACATTGGTTTTCTTAAAATTGATGTTGAAATATTTAAGAAAAAAGTTTTTGGTACTTTGAACGTCGGTTTTATAGTACATTGACATTGAATGTTTGAAAAAAACTTTCCACATTCAAAATAATATAGCGTTCAATGTTTGTTATATAAAAAATCAATGATTAAATATTTATTTGATAGTGTCTATATCTATTTTTTAGTAAAACTGATGTGGACATACATTTTCAAAATTGGTTTATACTAATAAATTATGCTGAAAAACTCCTTTAGTTTACTTTTTGTTATTTTTTAGATGTTAGTTTTATTAAATCTAACATCGAAACCATTATTTAAAACATATCCTTCATAAATTTTATTTAAAATTTAATGTTAAAAATAAAAAATAAAAAAAAAGATTTAGATACTTATTTTTTCACTAGTGATGGATAGTGAATGTAGAGTAGCCGACAGACGAGGAACAATTGTTGACTATGTTCAAAACATAGGTTTCATACCCGTGTCAGTCTAGGATGGGTAGAACAAAGGAGAGATTGAATTTTGGCCTTGTTTGTAACATGGTGGATACTATTTGTTACCATGGGATCTTCGTGGCGTGATTCTAGGATGGTTGGTGATCCAATATGGCATTGGACCATTCTATAGGAAGCCTATTATGACCTAGAGAATGAAGATATCCAAATAAATGAGAGCATGTAGTGAAAAATTAGAATTATGGAATGTCATAGAGGGAACATGAGGTTCCCTATGATCTATTCTGTCATGCACTCAAACATGCTAGACAAACATGCAGGTATCAGATAATCAATCCTAAACTAGATGGTAAATACCCTAAGGAAAGTAAATAGCAGGATTAGGCCCCATGTGAAATATCTAGGCATTAATACGTATCCAATGAGGATGGGAATCAAGACACATGTTGTTATGGAATATAGCATTATAGAAAACCAACATAAGTGTGGTGAATTCCTCTTTAAAGAAGATGTCGAACAATCTCATACAATTAGTCATCCTGATTTTATACAAGGTTAATTTTCTTGTCATCCCATTCTTGTAATATAAGGCTTCCTGATTTTATATAGGGTGAAATTTTATCATAATCTCATACATATAGATTGAGTAATCCTATGTTCATGGGATAGATTAAGGCTATAGTTTAACATCATTCACTGAGGAATTTGATATTTTATATTTAAATTCATATAACTCGGACTATGGTTGTTATTAGTTTAAATTCATAGACATTGGAATATAGAGGAAGCTGTTATTTTATGTTCATAGATCATGGACCCAAGGGTGTCACGAGTGTACATAAGAGGTTTTGGGGGCATAAAATGTGACAACCTTACATGAAACATTAGAAAAAGGGACTGTCTTCCATATAATATTCAAAAAACCATACCCCGGGTTGATATGGACCCCTTAATATGTCAATAAAGGGTATTATCCATGGTTTAAATAATCAGGTGTCATTATGTATCCCATAATTATGGGAATCAAGACACACATAGTTCGGGAATGTGGCATGGTAGGAGGCCGATGTTGGAAGGGGATACCCCCTCAAATGAGGATCTCTCACTGTTGGGGGTTTAGTAATTGGAAATTAAATCTTATTAGAAGGGGATTCTTTCACATAACCCTTCAATTGGGGGATTCTTTTAATATATCCTTGGACTTTGGTAGTCTTCATCTTAAACCCGGAACTTCGAGACTCTATGAATGGGATGTTAATTTCAATCCCTTCAATCTTAAGCAAACCAATGATCAGATTTGGATCAAACTTCAAGGATTGAATTGGATGCACTGGCATCCTAATATCCTTAATTACCTTGCCTCATGCATTGGTACTCCTCTTAGAATGGATTAGAAAACATTGGAGCGGTATCTAGGATATTTTTTCAGAATCCTTTTTTATGTTAATTTGGAAATCAAAAGACCAGATTGTATGACCTTTATTGCTAATGGTAATGCGATTGATTTGAAAGTGGAGAACAAACGGGATCCCCATTTTTGTGATGTCTACAAGATTGTTGGCCACTCTGTTGTTAATTGTTGGATGCTTCTGAAGAAATGGAATGAGGTACCTAAGGTCAAGTATTGGAAATATGGTAACCGGTATAAAAATAAAAAGAAGGTATTTTTGGAAAAGGAGGGTCATTTAAAGGATATACCTTCCAAGGTTACAGTTCCTAATAGAAAATCATGGGTAGATATTGCTAAAGATGTTGTACAAGGTAAGATTCCTGATCTGCTTAGTCCTCCTGCTCGGATTGGTCATGAATATTTGGAAAAGAAGTTAGATGACAATATTTTGATATAGGAAATTGAGGATAGTATTTATGATCTTGTAGTTTCTTTACAGGGTAAATAACAACATCTCTCAGCTAACAATGCTCCAATCATTATAGATTCAGTTTTGATTAACATTTCACCAATTAATATTACAAATTATTTTTTTGGGGATTCATCTATGGGTATTACTGAAATTTAGTAGACCTTAATTGAGGGTCCTATTTCATCTAATTTAGGTTCTTCATTAAAGGAAGTTTGGATAGATGTTCCTGCTTAATACAATATAGTTACTACAATAAAAGAAGTGGCTCATGTTTCAACAGTTGATACTATTGAAGTTCAACTTGACGAAATAAAGGCTTCTGATTTATCAAATGTAGGCTCTGTGTTATTGGAAGTGGGGTTTTATGTTCTTGATTTTACCAAATCAGTTTCTACAACACCGAAAGTGAGGTTCGAGGCTCATGTTTCAAATGCTGATCTGCTAAAATACAAGCTGTTGTGATTGTAGCTCTTGATTCATCTAGGGGTGATGTTGATTTACATATTTTAGGGCTCCTGATTCATCTAGTGGTCTGGTTGAATTTCATGATTTTGGTTCCTTGAATTCAATTGGAAAAGGAAACATCAGCACTTCAGATATTAATGATATCTTACAAGGCGTTTCCAATCCTAAGAGAAAGTTTGGAAGGCTTCCTTTATCAGGAAAACAAAAAAAAATGTAGGGGTCAAAAAAGGGGGACTTCATCCCGGTCTTAGATTCAAATGAAGCTTCTATTCGAGAACTGCCTGGGACTGGAAAATCGTGAAACTATGAGGTCCCTTAGGATATTCATTAAAAAGCATAGGCCTTTTCTTATTGGTCTGTGTGAGCCTAAAAGGGTGTTTTCTCCTAGTATTTCTAATTATGAAATGATGTGATTTCATCTTGTTTATTTTAACATTGGTCAATCGGAGGATAAGAGATTATGGGTTCTGGATCATTATTATTTAACTGATATTTCTCTACTTGCTAATAGTGAACAACATGTCACTTGTTCTTTTAATTTTCAAAGTCTGCATCATTTCTGCAATTTCATTTTTTCCTATAATCGATATTAGGATTGGAGGAATTTAAAGATGGACATTGGTTCTCTTAAAACTATCATATCGGGCATTTGGACCATTCTTGGTGACTTCAATTCTATCATGTGCTCTAATGAGAAAATTGGAGCCATGAATAACCTCATCTCTTCAAGATACTTCAAATATTGCATTGATGATAATGGGTTGATGGATGTTAACCTTGAATGGGATAATTACACTTGGTACAGGTAAGTTTTGGATAGAGTTTTTACAAGCATAATTGATAGGGCTTTTGTTAATTAAGCTTGTATTGATATCAGGGGATCCATTTCCTATATGACTCTATATTGAATTAATTCTGATCATCATCTCATCTTGGATGATCTTGTGGGAAAGGATCCCAAGTCCCCACTTCTTTTATATTTAATAAATCTTGGGTCAATCATCATGAATGTAAGACAATTTCTGAACAAAGAAAAAATTGTTGGAATGGTAGGGAGAATCAATTGGCTTGTGTTATCAAGATCAAAATTCTTAAAAGAGCTATGATGTTATGGAGTAAAGTTCATTTTAGGGCTCTAGACTCTGATATTTTTTCTCTTGAGGAATCTATTCAACACATGTTGGAGAAAAACTCTTCTAATGATTTCTCGTGTGATGTCTTAGGGGAGACACATCTTGTTTCCAAACTTAATAACTTGTTGAATTTCAAAGATTCTTTTCCAAGAGGTTTTTTCATGGTGAATTGTCCAAGAGTTGGTGATAGAAATTTGAAATTTTTTAACCCCTTGTAGAGAATTAGGATGGTTTCGAGGACTCCCCCTTAAATCATAAATGAGAGTATTATTTTTGATAATAGGAAGGATCTTTCTGAACATGTAGTTAATTACTTTAAGGACCTATTTAATGATCAATCCCATCATTCTGAACCTGTGGGGAGTATTATTCTGAATCTTGTTAACCAAGAGGATAATTTAATGCTTACATATATTACTTTGGACTTTGAAATCAAGGAGACAGTCTTTGGTCTAAAGCCTGATAGCTCTCATGGTCCTGATGGTTTCAGTAATTGTTTCTTCCAAAATTACTGGCATATTATTCATGTTGATGTTTGTAGGTTGGTTTATTAGTTTTTTAAAGGCCTATATCTTCCTCAAGGGCTGAATTCTCAGTTTATTTCTCTCATTCCAAAGGTGTAAAATTATAATGAGATTCAAATTTTCAAGCATGTTTCCTTGGTTAACACAATCTTTAAAATTATTTGTAAAATCTAGGCCATGAGGTTATCTTATATTTCCAGTAAGATTGATTCTTCAAATCAGTTTGGCTTCATAAAAAGGTGGCCTATTCAGGATTGCCTCATTATTGCTTTGGAGTGAGTAAACCTTATTAAGAAACCCACAAGAGGTGGTAATATTTCTCTCAAACTTGATGTCATGAAAAATTTTGATACTATAAACTGGAATTTCATTTTTATGGTTCTTCATTCATTTTTTTTAATGATGTTTTCATTAATTGGGTCAAAATAATTTTTGAGTCAGCTCGCATTTCTGTTCTTATTAATGGATCTACTAAGGTTTTTTTTCTTTTTCTAGAGGGTTTAGGCAAGGGGAACCTCTTTATACTATCATTTTTTCTATTCTGGAGGATTATCTTAGCAAATTACTTTCTTTCATGGATAGAAATGGGAAACCAAAGTATATCCATGCTTTTAGAGGTTTGGTCGCTCCTATTAATTTTTTGAATGAAGATGATATTATTCTCTTCACTCAAGGGGATAAGAGAAATATTAAGAACATCAAATAGGTCCTATTACATTATGAAAATGTTTTAGGACAAGAAATCAGTTTGAATAAATCTTTCAACTACATTGTTAGGAATTTATCCAACACTAAGAAGATGGATATTGTTATGGAATTGGGAACTAATGAGTTAGCTCTTCATTTTATATAATGGGTGTTCCTATGTTTTGGTTAGGGCCAAAAGAATATTATTCTTCGGATATTATTAGTAAAATTAGATGGCATCTTGCAACTTGTAAGGGAAAATCTCTATCATTGGCGGGTTGTGTTTTCTTGGTCAAGACGGTGATTATTTCTATGTTTTTTATTCAATCATGGTTTATAAGTGGTCGATCTATCTCATTAAGTGTATTAATGTTTCTATCAAAAATTTCATTTTGATTGGTAACATTCTAAATATGATTTTAGCCATGGTTTCTTGGAACAATTGTTGTAAACCTTGTGATGCAGGGGGTCTCGGTATAAAAAACCTTGTTCTATTCAATGATACTTTGCAAGAATCTTTTATTTGGAGGCTGTTCAATAGTAATTCCGAGTCTCTTGGCTTCCTCATAAATAAATTCAAGGATAGAATCAGAAAGGGTGCTTTTAATCACATGGATTCATTTGTTTGGCCTGATTTTAAATCCATGTTCTCTTCAATTGATTCTCACGCTAGGTGGCTTGTTTCAAAGAATTCATCTTTATAATTTTAGAAGGAAAACTATACTGGTTGTACCCTTATAGAGGAGCTTATTATCTTAATGTTTATTTGGATTCCATGATTAAGGATCAACTAGACAGTATAGGGAATCTCCCAATTCATATTTTTAATACTGTTCGAGATTATTGTTTTTCTAACAAAGAGGACTTCTAGGTCTAGAAACCTACTATCAATGAATTTATATCTTCTCAAAAAATTTACAGACATTCCTTATCATGAAACATAGATTTTAAGTGGATGAGTAAGTTGCACTTGAACTTTATAAGGCCTTCTCGGTCGGTTTTCGCCTATAGACTGGCTCATAAGAAGATTATTACGGATAGTTTCCTTCAACATTGTGGTATCTCCCTTTGTTCTTCGTGTGTGCTTTTCCATCCGCATAGGGAAGGTATTGATCATTTTTTTATTTTCTATGTTACTTCTTCTTCTATATAGAAGGCTATTTTTTATATATTTGAAATCTCTCTACCTTGTGTGTCTTCTATCCAGGATTTTCTACAAGGATGGAATTCAATTGTACTTTCTCCACAACTACTGGATCTCTTTCAGGTGGCTGCTCTGGAGCTTCTTCATATCATTTGTACTACTCAGAATAAATCAATTCATCATAGTTTCTCTTTTTCCATCAATGGTTCCATTTCTTCTACACTTGCTGTTGTATGTGAGGCAATACTCCAAAGAAGAATTATTGCCTCATTTCAGTTTGTGATTGGTCCATTTTGAACCAAATTAGTGTCAAGGGGAACTTTTTGCCTCTGTATGGAACCTTTCAAGTATTATAAAAGGAGACATTTGTCAGATGGATAAAAGTTAACTCTGATGGAGCTTCTAGAGGTAGTCCATGCCCTTATGGATATGGTTCTATTTTCGGGAATCATAAAGGGGAGGTACATGGATATTTTCATTGTTCTTGTGGTCTTTCTTCTTCTCTTAAGGCTGAAATGCATGGCATCATTGTTTTGGTGGAGCAAGGAAAGGATCATGGTTGGAATAATTTATGGTTTGAGAGTGAATCTATCGTGGTCATCGTTTCCATCCGGATGGGTATCTCTCAATTGGTTTGGAAGCTTACTAATCATTGGTGAAAATGCTTGGATACTCTTTTCTCCCCGAATCATATCATCACTCACATTTATAGGGATGCTAATTTAATCACTAATGGTCTTGAAAATATGAGTGTCAATGGAGTTGGATTTTTTGGGTTTGATCAGGCTCTTGAGGATCTTAATCCTTTTCTTAAAAGGGATCTTGAGAAATATGCTATTTTTTTACATGTGTAACCTATTTTTTTAGGGATGGATGAAAGATGTAGGATTTTTTTGGCATGGGTTTTATTCTACTCTTTATTGCAGTGGATGGACATGCATGGGGATGATTTTTTCTGCTTTTCTCGGTCTAGTTTGAGGGAATGATTTGAGGGATCTCTTGAGCACCACGTTATATGTTTCCTTGTCATGATTGGTGCTGCTTGGACCTGTTTTCTCATGATGGATTTGTTTTTTCGGTATTTGAATAGGGTTTTAATGGTGGTTTTTTTTATTTTTCTATATTATTTTACTCTTTTAATTTAATTTTGGTCCGGTTTCACCCAGGTCATTTCTTTAGAAAAAGTTATATCCTAGTTTTATATGGGTAAACATTGTTTGATCATCCCATAATTATCATATGGGAAATCCTAGTTCTGTATGAGGTAAGAGATTTTTTTCATTCCATACATATTATATGGGGATCCCTATTCTATATGGGGTATGGATACAATTTAACATTTTGAACTAGGGATGTTGGCGGGTAATTCTAACTGAGATTCCCATAATTTTCTTACTCATATTAGGTTATATAGGAATTCCATCCAACTAGTGGGTCACAGAATATGATTGGGGATTATACCAGAAGTGTTGGCCCATTAGAGCATTTTAGGGTGATAATACTACAGGAAATATATGAATTCACATATAATCTACATTTTGGCCCAAAAGTATATGGTCGAGGAATCACCATATATCACATGCTGATAGGAATAAATCCACAAATAGTTTTAGAGAGGGTTGTAGGTACAGGCTTGCTAAAACACTAGGGATGAAGAAAAACCTAAAAATGAGTAGTGAATGTACAATGTTTAGGGTCATAATTCTTAGACTAGGGGTGGGGGATTTAAGGATGTTTATATGGTGAAAAGGGTTAAAACTTGATGTGATTGGATCCAAGGATTATCTGCACAACATGAAGCAACCTTAAGCCGATTACACATAGTTTATGGTTGTGCAATTTGGATAGTGGAAAACACTATAAAACCATGATTCTTGGACTATGTGAATGTTCAATTTTTGGGTGTCTTCTTGGAATGAAAGAGGTATATCTCATCCTGAAAGGAGGTCCTGGATGGCCATGTACCACAAAAATATCTTGAAATTAATGGAACATATTTTAATATCATAATACCTGGATTAGGGGAAAGGTGGTGAATGGTTTAAAGTCGTGATGATTGGACAAGGAGGTTGTTTTTATGAATGTTATTTGTGTGGAAAAAAAGAGGTAAACCCATACATTAAAGGATATAAGGAGGGATGTATACCCATACACACATTTAGAGGGACTAAACATAGTTTATGGTCATTATTTGTGGCACATAACTGGGTCCAAGAGGCTGAAGGGTTAATAAATTTATGGGTGGGAATGAATATGGGATTTCAAGGTGTCATAAAGTATCTCTTGGGAATTTGAATCAGTCCACACATAGTTCTATAAGGCATGGTAGAATACCCACATCAGAACTGGGAGAATTTCTCTCTCATGAGCGAATTTAGGAATCCTAATATTAACTTGGGGAATCTTGTGCTTATAACATGGGGTAAGGCTACAGTTCAATGTTATGTATTAAGTACATTTGTTTTGGTATGTATCATACCATATGAGGTATTCCGATTTTAAGAGTTTAAGGATTTTGACCATATCATACTTATTGTCTAGGGAATCCTGGTTGTATACGAGGTAGGACTTTTTTGATCATCTCATGCTTATCATATAAGGAATCCTAGTTTTATATAAGGTATGATCATAGTTTAACGTCATTCGATAAGGATACATGGCTTTATTGTTCAATGTCATAAAACTCAAACTATATATTTTATTAGTTTAAATTCATAATGTTCAGACTATATTGGTAGAAAATAGTTTATGTTCAAAATGCTTGGACCAATTGAAAATAGTTTAATGTTATTCTTCATAGACCTTATGAATGATGTGAGGTCCTTCCCAATTTGGATCTAACATTGGTTTATTTTTTACAGTTATCATTGGCATTATGAGATCCAGTACCAAGTCACCATTGAAGAAGCATCATAGGAATAACTTCTTATTTAATGCTCTCCATGTCCTATTTTGATACCTCTCAATATTTTTCAAGTCCTAGAGCATGTTTTCTTCAGGTGAATCAAAATCACCTAGATGGATTTATACAATTATATTTCGAAATAGATAGTCGTAAAAAAATATTCAGAGTGAAAAAATAAACCTCAAAGGGAAGGGATACATATATCGTATATACTAGGGAATATAGCGTAAACTGGGTGGAATTTCGAGTTTTCATCTAATAGGCCTAGAGGTTGTTCGGGAGATGTTTTATCCAACTATTCTAATTATTCCCCCATATTCTACAATATTTTATATAGGGTCTTACTGAGTGACTCAATGTTCCTATTTTGTTTTGTGTGGTATAAAGAAGTATGGATGGATTAGATTTTATACTCAGTGCAAAAATTATTCAATTCGGAATCCCAAAATTTAGTTCCATTTTAATCTAGAATAACTTCATGAACCCAAAATCGATGGATGATGTGGGATCTCAAGAACTCAATCATAGAACAAGCATTGAATTCCTTCAGGGTAACCACTTCTTCCCATTTAGATAAGTCGGTTTTGGAAAAAATAAACCCACATTGGTGAGCTATCACTGGTGGGTATGGCCCTACTACATTTAATCCCCACACTACAAAGAGCCAAGAATATTTGGTGGTAAGGATGAGATATTGTTTTCAATGAAAAAAATTGTAATGGATCTAAAAACAAGGACAAATATTGAAAAAATCGATAGAGTCATGGACCATGGTGGGCTAGAAGTATTGTAGCCTCTGAATCTGGTGAGATATCTTCATCATCTCTTGATGGAAACCATAGAACCTGACATTGAAATCCTATATAACCTAATTTATCTCATCTCCTTGAATTAAAGGGAATAAAATTCCTTAAAAATCATTCATATGGAGGGTTGAATCAAGGTTTTTCCCACTCTAAATGGAAAACTATGCTACACATTGATGAATCTTTTCACACTCATCTTGGTTTGGCGGTAGAATTCCACTATAAAGATACCCAATGAGGTGATTCATCGAATAAATAAATTAATCTACTCTAGGGGAACTTGAGTGTCCTCTCATAGAAGCACAAGAAGCCAATTAGATTACCTATTGGTTTCTATCATCTGAAGTGGGATGGGTGATGACCCTTTGATGTGCCACATGAATGACTAGGTCATCCTAGTTAGGATATTAAAGAGACATGGGAAAAAATTACTAGGCACAAATTTATAATTTTGTGACATGGGAATTTTAGTCACCAATGGCTATGAAGGGAACTAGGCCATTAGTTGATGAGTACTCTCCAAAATGGGAATGATCTGATGTTGTCTAACAATGTAGTCTCTATTGATCTATTTGATGACTAACTCAGAGTATCTCTTCACATGAAAGGGGGGGGCATCAATCGTAATGGCCAACTCAAGACTAGTAGTGGGATCCTGATGCTATTCCCAGTTAGTGGTGTAGTGTTATGATAATGGGGAAGAGTATGAAAGTGAAGCCTATTCTAGAGTTATGAAGATGATCCCCAAGCCTACTCTATTAATCTTGGGATTTTTGAGCCTTCTAGTATTCGGGTTCTGGGAGGCACTGTCAAAATGCATATTCCAACACATCATACCCTAATTGAATAAGATGATTGTATCATCTAAGTAATTAACATCTTGTGGTAGTTGTTCAGGAGTTGTATGTGTTGCTATGAATTATTCCAATTAATGGACATTTATAGTCTTTTTGGAAACAAACATGATGTTGAACTACTGTAGGATCACAACCCAGTGTGCCAACCATCCCATCGACATGGGGCGATTGAGGATATACATCAACAGGTCTAATCAGGACACCAGATTTATCTCATGATGTTATAGATAATTCCAAAAATTCTAAACTAAGGAAACAAGTGCATGGAAGATTTTCTCAATAAGAGAGTATCTATCCATCATGTTGCGGAGCATGTGAATGAGATAATATAAATATTCTCTATAACCTTGTTATTTTTCTGGGATTGGGGCACTGATGTGTCGTTATTGGGTGTCTACATAGAGGATTAATGGTTTCTATAAGATGGGAACAATAAGAACCATGGGGTAGATTAGGTACAATTTGAAATAATAAAATGTGACATGTAATTACTCACCCCCTGGTAAATAGTTCCTTCCTTCACGATCCTCAATAAGGGCTTACACTTTCCTACCAGATTTGGGATAAGTCAGTGTATATCGGATAAGTGGCCTTAGAGGCCCCACAACTCCTAGAGATTGATATGGGAAATAATATTATTGATGGATTTGACCTTCACTTAGTTAATCTCAATACCCTTATATCATACAATGAAGTTGAAAAATTTCCCTGCGGTAACCCCAAACTCACAATTAAATGGGTTTATCATCAAATGTCAGGATTGGAGGAAGTCGATAAATTTCTCCAGTTCTTTGAGATGCTCTTGACACTACTTGGATTTGAACACCAATTCATCTACATATCATTTCAACAACATATTGACAATTTGTTGAAGATGTGTTTCATATACCACTTATATGTTTCTCATGAATTATTCAATTTGAAGGGAATCACCTGATAGGAGAAAGGCTTCTTAAGGAATCCTGATGTTGGTAGAGTACTCATCCAATAGGGCCATCTAGATCTGGTTGTACCTGAAATATCCATCCATAAAGGATAGGGATTTTAGCACTATTGTAGTATCTATCAACAACTCAGTCACTGGAAGGGGAAAATCATCCTTCAAATAATGGTGGTTGAGACCCTGAAAGTTAATACAATATCTAGACTTCTCATTCTTCTTCCTAACCTAAATGATGTTGGCTGTCCATCTAGGATAATGAGCTTCCAAGAAGAATTTGGATTTAATAATCATGTAATCTTTAGACTTGACCATAACATCATGACAGGGGTTCATCATTATGGGAGGTAGTTAAACCCTTGATGACCCACCAAAATCCCAAGATGATGAATTAAGACTGGAGGTTCCAACCCTGGAATCTCATCATAAATCCAATAAATTATATCATGATGCTATTTTAGGAAGGCCACATTCAACTACTTATCTTACATATACATAGATTAACTGAATAACTTTGACCTCTAATATTCCTAGGTAATAAGGTTAATGAGGGTTAAACCATAAATTCTGGAATATCCACCCTCTTAAAATGGAGGATGGGAACATTCCAAGTCCTCTTAATCATATATGATAGGATAATTGGTGGGAGGAGGTGGATCTGGCTAGATAATTAAGTCAGGGGAATAAATGGTTCCTTCATGAGTGGATAAAAATCAACTTTGAGGCATTATATCTATTCCAAAAATATAGAGAAAGAATATATGAAGACAATTCTATTTGGCCTTTGACCGTGGGGTCCTTTTTTGATGTTAATGAAATGGAGGAAAATCAATCTCTATCGATTCATCCCTTCTATATGGAACTGGTGGGAATGTTGTGGATTTATTGACATTGGGTTAACATCTTGATACATCATTGGACAAAGGGATTCAGGTATTAGACAATACTGTCTTGTATATTAGTATGAGGTAATCTATGGGTTCTCCTTTTTCTTAGGGATGCCAACACCATTTTTCCTAGAGACAACAAAACAACCTCCCAAGTTTTTAATTCTTTCTTCTAACTAATAAATTGGAAAAAAAGCTGGCATCCATGTATTGAAACATATTTACTATAGTGGACATCAAATCATTGGGGGTAGTGAAGCACCCAACCTCATCAATCTGAACTTACATCCCCTCTCTCTTTTAGAAGATGTCCTCTTGGTAGATGGCTTGACAATAGTCTAAGGTGGACACATTGCCTTGAAGAACCCCTACTCAACCATTAATAAATTATTTGATAAATTGGTGGTATGAATAAGGGGTTGTTTCATACAAATGATTCTAGGGTCTACAAAGCTATACATTTTAAGAGATATAACATAGACTACCATGAATTTGGTGCTTGATATCAGACCACCAAATTGGGTCCTCAGCCAAACCATTACACATTGTTTCTACTTTCGTTTTTCATAACACTAAATTATATGGTTGGAGGGATTCATATCTTCCTATTTCTATCCCATCATGTGGGGTATTTAGTTCATGATAATGTTGATCCCAAAACCAGCGTTAACTTGGAATTGGTGGATTTCCTCCCATTAAACTAGTCTGTGATGTACATAGGGCATATGTACCCCTGTGTAAGGATACCCTCATCTTCCCAAGAAAAAAATATGTTTTCTTGACACTCTTCATACCTCGGCCTCCAATGCATAGTAGGACTCAATGAAAGACACAACAACCTTGAACTAGATATGGATTTTCCAAGATTTAGATAGGACCTCCCACATCTACATTGACAAGTGGATGACCTCAAGGATCAAAATATCATGGGTATTCCAGAGAGGTTCTTCAAAAAATCATATTTCCATTAGAATTGTATGATTTTTTCCCATGGAGGGTCACTCCTTGGTATGTGGAAAAATGTGTATCATTGGATGGACCACTATGGTTTAGCTAGTGATGGTAGTATTCTTCAACTTATCAACTAGCCTGCTCTGAGAAACGACCTGTTTCCTGGAGGTTGGTTGAGGTTGGGCTCAGGCTGGACATTGTTGATCACAACACAATCATGAATGAGATGCTCTATCAACAAGCATGGTTGGTGGTGGAGTCATTACTAAAGTATTGGACTTGGAAAAATTATTTTTGATCTTTTTATGAAACCTGCTACCCAATTTGAGAAGCATTAATGACCTGGTTTTCATGATAATTCTAACCGATCGTGTGTCCTTGTCCCTTCCTTCGATGACATCTGCTGGAGCCACCAAAGGGTTTTGAATTTAATTCTTCAATGTTAGGAATCATAAAGTAGTCTACTAGATCAAAAATATTGATGGAGGAATACAATTTCTCATCATCATTGGGGCAGTCCATAGTTGGGAGGACCTTTGGCACATCTCCTAATTAAGGGGTCAAAAAATATACAAGAGTGTGTAATAGGTTTGGTACTGGTGGGGGACTCTGATTTCCATTGTGCTACTGACATCTATACTTCCCATACTTATAAGTCTAGGATGAAGATATAGAAGTGGTAGATAAAGGAGTCCTGACTACCACACAAGGTTCTATCTTTCCCAAGTAGGAATAAATAACTCCATGAGCATGATCTATTTCCATGTGAGTGAACCAATCATCATATTTTTTTCTCTTAGGGATTTAAAATTCTACCATTACAAAGGTCCTTCACTATCACAATTGGGAATGAATGATACATCTTTCACCTTTGACAGAATTCCATCATAATTGATTAGGCCATGATCAACATGGTCCTAGACCCAGTTATTGAACATAAAGCATTTCTTGATGGTGTGTCCAAGGATCCTGTGGTACATGTAATGATAAGAAAAACCAGTGGGTCTAGCCTCTTGGGGCCTCTCTCACTCTAGAAGTTTCATAATTCCATTCTCAATGGAACTGATCAAGTATCCCGAGACATGTGAATACCTAAAGAAGCAGTTCGGGTTTCTTATTTCTAGAAAAGGCATTCTAGGGGCATGTCCATGATGGGGGGACGGAACCAAATTCTCTCATTGAGGTAGCTTCACTTGGTGAGGAATTTTCAAACAGTTATATTTAGGTTGATTATGACTTTTAGAGGTTTGTTCTCAGGGAGTCTCATTCTACAAATGGGCAAATAGATTAACTATCTTAGGTAGCTATGCATGCACAGTGGTGACAATCTCTTGTTTGGAAGGTATTCTTATAATTGATGGAATGGGTAATGGGAACAACTATTGTCAATTACGATGCAAGGTATCATCCCGATTCTAATCCTTTTTGTATAATTCCTAGAATCCCGCTGGGTAGTTTTGGGTGATGAGGATAGGGACCAAATCACTCTTAACATTTTCTATGAACTTCATAATCAATTTTCCTTGAGATAGCGGCATGACGATTGAATATGTCAGTCCTTTCTACCTGGTAAAAAAGGCTATGACTCACTCATTAGGCCTCTATATTCACTTAAAGATGTTAAAATACTTTTCTTATGTGTGGTAGAGATAAAATAATAGATTAACTCTCAATGAAGGTCATCCCAACAAGAAATGGACCCCATGGGTAGATTGATGTAATTGAAAAACATGGGTCCTTCCAGTGTATGAGAAACAAATGAGATCATGGAAGCCTCATACTATTATGGGTCCCTTAAAATATGTCAACACCTTGATTTAAATCATTCTAGGTGATTTAGTGGTTCACCTATCAAATTTAATGGGGTGAAATTGGGATTTTCATACTATGGGGGTGCTCAGACACTATCCACCCATGCTGGGTAAAATTTTTTGTTTGGTGGGATTACCACCTATAGTGTTTATAGGGATTCAAGGTGAGAATTTAGAGATGATATCATGTCTTCCAAGTAACAATATCTAGATACCAATACATTGACAGGATCATTGAAATAGGGTTCAGGCTCATCAACTTGGATAATATCATTCCCTAGATCCTAAGGAGGATAGTTACTCTTTAGGGTCGGGGTTCCAAATCATACCTCAGTCTCTTTTTGTGTCATCTTTCTTTTTATCTAACTAGATCCAAAGGGTTACTAGTCCTTAATGGGGATAATTAGACAATGTGGACTGGGTGCCCCACTGGAGGAGAGATGGGGTCCCAGAGGGTATTTCCATAAACTAGGTGTCGCTCGGTGATGAGATCAGTGTTAAACCACTTGTACCCCTTGAGATTATAGTGAAAGGTGGATACCATGGGATCCATTTCTAGTTTATACATATCCTCAAATGGTTTAATAGGTATTGATATGTCCCTTTCCTTTGTCGATGTTTCGAAGTGTGGGCTGCAATTCCCCATTGGGGCATCATTGCTGCAAAGCGCTTGCCTTTGATAATGTGAAAGGACACCTTCTGGAGGTTTTACCTAGTACTACATCACCCTTTGAGATCAATATACCTTGTCATAACCTGCATTATTTTCCCTGTTCCTATGATCATCTTGTAGGTTGCAGATAACTAAAGTTACCAGGGCAGTAGCCGAAGGGGAGCTTTCTTCACTATTGGATATGTTAGGTTATTGCAATATAAAGATTAAATGAGGAATATAATACTATCCCAAGACTCTAATCCATTCATTTGGAGATTATTATTATATAACATGAAGAATAACTATGAGTATCTTGAAGATATTTTATCTGCAATGGTTCTTTATGTGGTCTGTTGGATTGGAGATGTACTCGAGCCTGATCTCATGTAGCAAGTCCCAAAAAAGGTTTCACAGCTAGTCTTTCATCTTTGTGGTGCTTTACAGATTTGGAAGTTGAGAGGGTAAGGCGTCAGCCATCAGA
The DNA here is from genome assembly GCA_963277665.1 of Viscum album. Lineage (NCBI taxonomy): Eukaryota > Viridiplantae > Streptophyta > Magnoliopsida > Santalales > Viscaceae > Viscum > Viscum album. The sequence goes on from OY728166.1 coordinate 1,320,398,660, forward strand.
TCTCGCCTGTGCTTTGACACAGGACATTGTCTTGCTGTAAATCCATGCAATGGTGGAGGGATTTTCACAGTCAAATGTTGGGGAGGGATAACTCCATGTTGTCGGGTTGGGTTGTATCTTTAGAAATTCATGTCGTGATTGTCCTATTTCCTTGAAGTCTATTTAGGTTCCCCCTTCATCATTTAAAATGTATTTTCTATTTAAAATAAAATAAAAAATTGAAGTCCTTTGGGATGTTGGATGAATGGATGAGGCTCTTGAGACAGGTTTTTTGATGGTTCTAGTGGTAAGTGTATGAATCAGGGTGCTGAGTTGTCGGGAACACATCAATCTCAAAACATCTGTACTACTACTCAATGGAATCATTGTTTTAATTATTCTTTAGGTAATCCTACTATTTATCATAGATGATATCAAATGTTTCCTATATACTCTAGAAGATACACACTACATATTCCATTATGTGGGACTTCGGGATGTCAATGTCTAAAGCTGTGTGTGGCTAGAATACCATAGACCACTGGTCACTATGAAGATCCCCCCATAGGTCTTCTTGCATAGAAGAAGTGTCCTTCTCTTGTTCAGTATAATCCCCAACTAGAATTATCTGAGATATGGGTGTCGAAAGTGATTTTGACTAGTTCTGTTGTTAGTTAAATGGGAGAGGATTCATTGCGTGAGTTAATTGTCTGATGTATGTTGGTACATCTCTCGGGGGTGGTACATACCTCATCATTAGATCCAGGTAGTATGGGGTATTAGAAACTTCCTTTTTTGTGAGTGAGGAAGCATCTATTAGTGGCTCGACATAGTGCTCACCATCATATGAGGGTGTCATCCAAGACACGGACATCTCTCCAACTTCTTTTGTGGGTGTAGAGAGGATAGAAACTGATAGTGATTGAGACAGATGCACTATGTGCTTTTGGAAGGGGCAATAACATACTACACCAGCAAGTATCTATGAATAGACCAGGAAAACCTATGGATCTCATGTTCTGTAATTTTAATCCTTAATAATTAGGATTTTTCCATAAAATATAGTAGCTAGGATTGAAGTTCCATCATCGATTCATCCATCACTTCAAAATCAATAGGGTACACGATGATGTGGCTCTTACCAAGGTTCCACCATCTATGGGGGGTATTCTCCCTCCAAACCCCTGGTAGTTTTTTAGAGAAGGATATGTTTTCAGTATGTAGAGGAACTCTATTAGGGATAGTGACAACATGGGGAGGACCATCGCTTTGGTTGGTGTTGGAATGGGGAGGACCTTGGGGTTCAGTGGCAGGAGTATGGGGAGGACCTCTGTACTATCTATTGAAATATCATGAAGAAACACTTCTTTCATTATTTATGGCATGATGAGGGCCTCTTCTTTGACCGCTAATAGAGTGGAGAGGTCACCCACTCAATTTGTTTGGAGCATGGGGAGGACCTCTATGCCGGTTGATGGATGTACGATAAGTAACTCCACACTGAATGTTGATAGAGTAGGGAGGGCCTCCACATTTATTGGTAGTGGCACGAGGGGTACCTCCTTGTTCTCTAGTAGTATTTTGGGGAGGACCTCATTTATGGTTATTGATGGCATGGGGAAGACCTATGGGTATACTGATGGGATTATGGGGATGAAATATGTACTAACTATTAAAAAAGGTGGAGAAACTCCTCTCTAGTTAATGATGGTGTGGAAGGACCTCCATACTGATTCTTCTCATTGTTGGATGGCCTATAATAATTCTCAGTGGTGATAGGGATTGAGAGAGTTACCCCATCCTTCCTGTGAGGCACTTGGGGTCTCGATCGTAATCAAGAAAATATAGATACATATTCTCCTATCATATGGATTTAGTTGGATATACTGGTGGTGGAAGGGTCCGTAGGATCTATAGAAAATTCCCCTCACTGGGAATTGTCCTATTTCATCCCCTAATGTTTGTGCCAGGTGCTTTAGATTAGAGCTGATAGAGCCGAGATATAGTCAACCCGCACCACAGTTTGTTGCACTAGTTGGTGTTCATGTTAAAAAGGCATAATTAGATCCATGTAGTGGTGTATATTGTGTGATAATGGATATGATAGTGATTAAAACATATCATGTATCCTCATCATAGAGAAGTGGGTCATTAGAGAACTATGGGGGAGGCTCCTGAAGTGGTTCTCTATTTTGACATGGGGTGGTTTCCCCCTACCCAACCCTCTTGAGTGAAATTATCAACGAGGTATATATTTTTAGAGGTCCTTTTGGGCCATATCAAGTGTGGGGATGACCATATAATTCATGTATCGGTGCATGAGGGAGTCAATCAGCCTATTCTGGATGATCTAAGTGGATGAGATGGGGCGCAGACACCCAATAGTTAATGATGTGGTGGATTTTCTGGTAGAGGTGTAGTTGTGCTGGACCACTACATCAAGGATAATCCTACCCTAGTGTCTGTGAGGTAATAAATATTTTGAGTATTTTTCCTTATTCATCTCGTATTTAATGTATGGGTATGTGTTATGGACCATGGTAGAGGTTCTGTGAAATATAGAGATAGATCAAAACATCACATTGAGAGAGATTAGGGCTCGAGTTTAACATCTTATGGGGAGGGATCATAATGGACTTTTGAGGTAGATCAATTTGCTGTGTCCCTAGGAGGGACAATTTCACACTAGGGTGGATCAGAATGCCCGATTAAGGGGGTATTTATGGAGGTGTGTCCCTAGAATGAAAGATGTCACACGTGGATAGTTTATTAGGATGACCTATTGAGGAAGGTCGGTGTAGGTTAGTCACTATGAGGTAAGATGTCACACATGGATGGTTGATCAATATTCCCTAATGAAATGAATCCAAGGGGTGTGTGCCTATGAGGAAAAATTTCACAGCATGATGGTTAATCAGAATGATCTATTGAGGTGGATCATGGATGTGTGTCCATTAGAGGGAAGATGTCGCACCTTGATGTTTTATAATAATTCCCTATTAAGGTGGATCGAGGAAGTGTGTCAAAAAGATGGATGATTTCTCACCTATAATATTTTCTAGATCCATTATTGAGGTAGATAATAGTGTATTTTCCTAGGAGGTAGGATGTTACCCTTGTATGGTTGTCGGGATTGAACCTCAGGAAGGAATCCTACATACCCTATTTAAGAGGAAGGGATAAAAACCCATGTAGTTCGATGCCACATTTTAGGTTCACATACTGGGAATGATCCATGTAGTATAACATAGTGTGGTAATAATTCCTGTGATGTGTAAGGCGCATCAATGAGGGATGGTGTGTGGATTAGGTGTATAAGTTTCATGAGGTGGAATATTATCCCATGATGGGGAAGGAGGTGTCATCCAATTTGAGTCATACACAGGGCATCCAATATTTTTTAATTTGGGTGGAGGTGTGGGGTTATCCCTTGTCAATAATACATGGGTCATCATGTTTTTATAACATAGGGAAAGGATATAGTTTTATTTCATATTCTATGGACATTGTCATGGATTTTAACATCGTACGACTAGGATTTGGATCTAGTAAGTTTTTGATCATGTGGATCAAATGTGGTAGGGATCACTCCTCAAGGGTGTGGGGGTGTAATTGAGATAGGAATATCCATCATAAAGACTATCACCAATAAATATTACCAATTTCTCTCAAAGAATCCACCCCTAGGGATTACGTGACCACTACTCAAGGGCCTTTGGGCGGGACATGGAATGGAAAATATAGTAGAGGAGGGTTAATCATGAGTTCCGGTGTTAAGTTACTAATTATTAGAAGAAAACAACATTAGGATGCCTATTCGTAGAAGAATGAAGTCAGATGATTTCTAAGACCACACTCAGAGAGTGGGAAAACATAGGAGTGGGTAGAACCAGTTCTAAAGGGACATGGGGTGTAACTGAATTGGTAAAAAATTGGAATGGGGGCCCTAGGCACTAGACATTCATGAAGGGATATTGGTAAAAGTCATATTTCCAAAAATTATTCATTTAGATCTTCCCATTTTTATAAATATTTAACATTTAATAAAAAATTATTCTTAACAGATATGTGATCAATGAAAAAATCAAACTAAGGAGTTATTCTCATTGATACTAGAAAAAGATGACCCTAAATCTATATCAGAATGAAATTACAAGAGATTCAAGATACCAATCGAAGAAAATAATTCCAATGTTAGTCATGTCACAAATTCTTCAAGTGTATGTGTGACAACCATTTCATATTATTCATTCCACTTTCTATCCAGTAAATTTAATTTATTTTTAAAATTGTTTACTTTCATGATTCCTTCCACCAAACCTACCCTACATCCTTTGAAACAAAATTTCAAGACCCACTCACTTAAGCATTCCTATAATTCTAACCATAAGATCTTGACCAAGATATACCCATATATTTTATATTTCATCACTCCCATTAATGTTTATTTTCTTTTATTTTTTTCTATTTTTGTTTTTTCTAGGTTTTTTTGGGCATACAACAGTCAAATAATATGTACACATACATAGGTCAATCTGGTACAATAGTAAATTAGATCTGATAAGGAAAAAATGTATAGAAAGATAATTATTGTATGTATAGAAAAATTAACCAAACATATATTTATTTTTTATTAAGTTATAAATTTTCACACATCATGGTTTGGTGAAAAGGTGTGTAGAGAAATCAAGTGACAAAATTTCCCCTTAAACTACCCACACAATGGGTACCATTCTTCTTAAAGGTTTCAAAATGATACGACCATTTATATCTTCAATAAAAAACCAAATTTCAAGAGAAACTCACACCACAGTATTGAATTCTTGATGAAATGCACATTTCATCATATTTTTTTTGAATGTTAAAAAACATAAAATATGAAAATTCCTCATGTATTTTCCATATATTCCATGATTAAACGGAAACCCTTTCCATGATAAAGATGGAATCAAAAAGTAACATTGTAGAAAAAAATTGAGGGGGAATGGGTAAAGTAAAAATACTATTTAGTAAGATGAAAATAGAAAAAAGAAGAAAGATGATGAAAATTCCTAACTAACTCAAGAATGTACACATCCCCCATGAATAGAGTATGTAATGTCCTCACTATAATAAAATATAATGTGGGAAGGAAGGACAAAACATGGTTGGATCCATTCATAGATTTATTCTTGAACATGGGGTTCCTCCATTGAGGACTCCAGAAGGGATTCATGGAAGTCCTTAAGTTGCTTCCCATTGATAGTAATGGTTTTTTTGGTTTCTTCATTTTGAAATTGAGAAACACCAAATGGATAAAAATTAGTAATAGTGTATGGACCAAACTAGTGGTATTGAAGCTTACCTAGATGCAACTTCATCCTTGAATTGTAAAGGAGGACCTTCTGCCCAATATGTAATTAACAATGAAGGATTAGATGGTCATGGGAATCCTTGGTTCACTTATTATAAATCAAAGAGTTATCATATGAATCTCTAGGCATTTCCTCCAACTCCAAAATCTAAAACTTACATGGATTACATTCACCAGAAAAATTAGAATTGCATTGTTTGATGTCTTATTAGGCATGATGCTCTATCTCAACAAGAAGATTAAAACTCTTTCCAAATTCAAGCCTATAAGGTTACATTACAATTACAATTTTAAAGGTATTAAAAATAACCAATAATGAATCATCAAGTTTAAAACTTTAATCTAATCTATTAGATTGAACAGTTTTTTGAAAAACAAAATTACCTCCCTATTCGACACCTCAGCTTGACCATTGGTATGTATGTGATATGCAGTCGCCACTCAACGCCCAACTGCGTACCAATGTAAAAGAGATTTCATTGTTTGGTTGTAGAAATGGTAACCCTCGTCACTAGTGATGAACCTAGATAATCCAAACATAAAAAAACTATTTTCTAAAAAATTACACAATAGTCTTGGAATCAATAGTATTTATGGTGCGGGCCTATACCCATTTTGACACATAATATTCTTCAAGAAGAATGTAACGGTTCCCAAATGGATAAGGAAATGGTCATATAAAGTCAATTCCCAAAGCATCGAAAATTTTATGGAAGAGAAAGGGTTATTGTGGCATTTAATTTCTTTTAGAGACATTTCCCATTCTTTGACTATGAGGATAAGATTTAAAGAAATCATGGGAATCCCAAAATAATGTTTCCCCAAAGAGAATAGAATCAAGGACCTTTCGAGAAGTCCATTGGGGACTAAAGTGCTCCCCATAAGTAAAAGTGTGGTAGAACCTATGGATAGAATGAAACTCTCTATCATTAACAAAACACCTAATTGAATTAACACTACATGTTCTTCAAAGGTAGGGGTCATCCCAAATGTCCCAATGAGGCTCATGTTTTAGTCATTCAACTTGGTTTTTGTTGAAATCAGTTGGAATGCAATATGATACCAAATAATTAACAATTTTAGCATGCTAATGAATATCATCTTGCGCTCGATACAATTTCTCAATAGTGAACATGTCATTTATGGGAATATTGGGGGATGCATCAATGTCTCTGGATGGTATGATACTACTGATATGGTCAACCACCATATATGGTGGGTATTGTCTCTCGAACCTAGGATATTTTTTAAAAGAATGGCATGTTTTAAGAATTAGGAGGACCTCTATTATGGCTAGTGAAAACTTGTGGAGGACTCTTTCTTTTTTTGGTGTAATCATGGGGTGGACCTATATGCTTAGGGGTAGGAGTATTGGGAGGGCCTCTATATTATCTATTAAAAGATCATGGAGTACCACTTATTTCATTATTGATGGCATGATGGGGACCTCTACTTTGACCTTTAATAGAATGGAGTTGTCCTCCAATCAATTTGATAGGAGCATGGGGAGGACCTCTGTGATGCTTGATGGATGTGCAAGGAGGACCTCTGAACTAGATGTTGGTAGAGTAGGGATGACCCCCACTTTAATTGGTAGTGGCATGAGGAGTACCTCCACGTTCACTGGTAGGATTATGAGGAGGACCTCCTTCTTGGTTGTTAATGGCATGGGGAGGACATATGTGTTGACTGGTGGAATTATGGGGAAGACCTATGTATTAAATATAAAAAGAGAAGGGAGGAACTCCACACATGTTGATAATGGGGTGGGAGGACCTCTATAATGATTATTCTCATTATGGGATGGCTTGTAAAGGAAGTTAGTGGTGATAGGGATTGGGAGAGCTAACCCATCCTTCCTATGAGGTATATAGGGTCTCAATCCCAAATGGGAAAAGATAGATACTGGTTCACTTGTCATAGAGATATAGAGGGATAAATTGGTGGTGGAAGGGGAAATAGGATCTAAATAATAGAAGAGTGGTTCATTATAAAACTATGGTAGATTCTTTTGAAGTAGTTCCCCATTGGGATGTGGGGTGGTTTCCCCCTACACGACCCTAATGAGGGGTACTGTTAATGAGGGGAAGATGCCTAGAGGTCCCGTCGGGCCATATCAAGTGTGGGAATGACTCTATAATCCTCGTATCAATGCATGAGGGTGTCAATAACCTTCCTCTAGATGATCTCAGTGGGTGATATGGGGTGAAGACAACCAATAATTGAAGATGTTGTGGATGGTGTGGTAGAGGTGAAGTTTTGCAGTATTATTACATCAAGTTTACTCCTACCCTGATGCATGAGAGCACCATGTTTCTAGATTCCAAAGTCTAGAGCTTGAGTCCTACAAGGAATGAAAATTTAGCCACCAATACATGTATTATTAAAGCAATTAGAATGACCCAATGTCATCCAATCATCCTAAAACAGAGTTGGAATCTATTCAAATATTTCGTACACTGAAGGTTTCCAATTCCTAATACCCTAATTTGTGGGTGAGTTTCATGTTTGTCCCACCATTTTCTTTGTGGGACTTGAAACCAAATATCTGAATATGGTGAAATGAAAATTTATCCCCATGGTTGAGGATAAGTGTTTTACAATAGGTTTACCATTTCTATTTCTGAAACATTTTCAAGTGTCGCAACAAAATCCTTCAACCACACGGTGATGCACTACTTTCTTGTTTCCCCCATTCCTTATTTCTAAAGGCAGGTGGGTTTCATCACCTTCTTGTGTGATGTATCCTCCTTGATCCAAATGGTATTATGGGATGTTGGTTTTACTTTCCATGTATTTCTCCTTGGAGATTATTTCCTAGTATAGGTTTCCCTCATAGATTAACTCTTGTTCAAGGAACTCATTACTTGGTCCATATCTATATGGATTCAGGTTAATTACACTGCTTATATCTTGATAGGGAAGAAACATTTGGACAAGAGAGTAGTCATGTTAGGAATCTCTTGGTATGTATAGACATTGGTTATATGTAATTATATAAATTATTTCTCTTTGTAGAGAATCTCATTTATGAGGCATCTTAGGTACGAAAGCCAAGTCATCCCTTGTCAATCATGAGGTTATTGATTCTAAGTGGAATAAGTCTATGAGGATTCTTACCTTAGGAATCCCTTATTTAATTCATGGTGTAGGTGTTATGGACCTTGTTATATGTTATATGTCCTTAGGATATGGATTAAAACATCATATTGAGAGATACTGGTGCTCGAGTTTAACATCTTGTGGAGAGGGATCACAATGGCCTTTTGAGAAAGATAAATTTGGTGTGTCCCTCAGAGGGAATATTTCACACTAGGGTGGATCAAAATTCCCTATTGAGGTGTATTTATGGAGGTGTGTCCCTAATGGAGAATATGTCACACCTATATGGTTGATCAAGATGGCCTATTGAGGAAGATCAATGGAGGTGTGTCTATAGAACAGAATATGTCACACATGGATAGTTTATCAGGATTACCTATTGAGGAAGATCGATGGAGGTACGTCCCTATGAGGGAAGGTGTCACACATGGATGGTTGATCAATATTCCATATTGAAGAGAATCAAGGAGGTGTGTCCCTAGGAGGGAAGATGTCACACATGTATGGTTGATCCTAATTCCCTATTGAGGAAGATCATGGAGGTGTGTCCGTTGGAGACAAGATGTCAAACCTAGATGTTTGATAAGAATTTCCTTATTGAGGTTGAAAAAGGAGGTGTATCTCTAATAGGGGTTATTCCACACCTGGAAAGTTTTGAAGATCCCCTATTGAGGCAGATCATAGTGGCATGTCCCTAAGAGGGAAGATGTTACACCTATATGGTTGTTAGGATAGAACCTCAAGGAGGCATCCTACATACCCTATTTAAGATGTATGGATAAAAACCCATTTAGTTCGACACCACATTTTAAGTTCATGTAACAAGACCAATACATGTAGTTTAACATGTCATGTTAAGGATGATTGTGATGTAGTAGGAGGGTCAACGAGGGATGGTGTGGGGATTTGAAATAGAAGTTTCCCTAGGTGGAATCTCATCACCTGATAGGGGAGGATGTGTCATCCAGTGTGATTCATACATGAGGAATATTGTGTTTGTTGCATAGGGTAGGTGGTGTGGGTCATCTCATGTCACTAATACATGGGGCGTCATGTATTTATTGCATAGGGCAAGGATATAATTTTATGTAATGGTCTAAGGACGTTGTCCTGCATTTTAATATCATACAACTAGGATTTGGAGTTAGCAAGGTTTAAATCATAAAACTCAGATGTGGTAGGGATCAATCCTAAAGGGGGCCATATAATGGTGAGAGTAAGATCCATCATAAGGATTTTCACCATGAATGTTTACCAATTTCCCCTAAAGATGTCACCCTTATGGATTATGTGACCACTACACATGGGCCTCTGGATGGGACATGGAATTTTCACTACCATGGAAGAGTTTCAATCATGAGTTCTGATGTTAGGGTACCAATTCATTGAAGAAAAAAGGAATTAGGATACCTAATCTTATAATAAAAATGTAGGATGATGTCCTAGGCCTCATTTGAAGAGTGGGAGAATAGAAAGGTGGGTCGAACCAGTCATAAAGGGACATGGGGTATAGCTGAATTTTTCCAGAATTGGTATGGGGGCTGAGGCACTCGACTTTCATGAAGGGGTGTTGAGAAAATCCATTTACAAAAATAATTCATTTAGATATTCATAACATTATAATGATTTATCATTCAATAAAAATTAAATTCTAGATAGAAATGTGATCAAAGGAAAAGTCACACGAAGGAGTTATTCTTAGTGATCATGGAAAAATATATCTCAAAAAATATATCAGAATAAAATTCACAGAGATACATAATATCATTCGAAGAAAATAATTCAAAATATAATTATGTCACTAATTCTCCACGTGTGTGTGTGACAACCATTTCATTCTATTCTTTCTACTTTCTATCGAGTAAGTATAATTTTTTTTAAATTGTTTTTACATACATGATCCTTTCCACTGAACCTTCCCTATATCCTTTGCAATAAAATTTCAATACCCACTCACTTAAGCATTCCCAAAATTCAAACCATAAGCTCTCAACCTAGATACCCCCACATGTTATACATTTCATCACTCCCCTCAATTTTTATATTTGTTTTTTTTTGTTTTTTGGGGGTTTTTAAGGGCATACAATAGTTAGATTGAAAGTACCCATGTATAGGTCAATCTGATATAGTAATGAAATAGATTAGATAAGGAATGAATGTATCAAAAAATATTTTTTGTATGTATATAAAAATTAACCTAACTTATTTTTACCTTATATTTAGTAATAATTCTTCACAATTCATGGTTGGGTGAAAAGGTGTATGAAGAAACTAAGTGATAGAATTTTCCCATAAACTACTCACACAAAGGGTACCATTCTTCTTAAAGGATTCAAAATACTACAAACATTTATATCATTGAGGAACAATCAAATTTAAAGATAAATTCACACCATAGTATTGAAGTCTTTCAGAAATGCTCATTTCATCATATTTGTTTTTAATGTTAAAACAATGTAAAATTCTAAAATTCCTAATTCATTTTCAATATCTTTCTTTATTAAACTGGAATTATTTTCCACGATATTGTGGGTATCAAAAAGTAACATTCTGGCACAAAAGTGATGGGGAAGGGGGAAAGAAATAATACTATTCAACAAGCTAAAAAGTGAAAAAGTAAGATAATGAAAATTTCTAACGAAACCAAGAATGTACAAATCCCCCACACCTAGAGTATATATGGTCCTCACTATAATAAAAGTTAATGTGGGAAGTAAGGATAAAACCTGGTTGTTGGAATTCATAGATTGCTTCTTGAACATGGATTTCCTCCATCGAGGAATATTAAAGTACTTCTTCGAAGTGCTTAACCCGCTACCCATTGATAGTAATGGTTTGTTTGGATTATTCATTTTGAACCTGAATAAAAAAATAGATAAAAATTAGTAACAATTTATGGACCAAACCAATAGGAATGAAGCTTACATGGATGAAACTTCATCCTTCCATTGTAAAGGAGGTCCTGCTGCCCAATATGGAATTGATGAAGAAGGATGAGATGGTTGTGGGAATCCTTGATTGTCTCCTTATAAATCCAAGAGTTCTTATATGAATCTCTAAACATTTCCTCTAGCGCCTTAATCTATAGCTTCCATTGAGCACCTGCACCAAAAATATTAGAATTGCATTGTTTGATGGCCTAGTAGGCCCGGTGCTCAATCTCAACAGGAAGATGGAAACTCATTCTAGACAGAAGCCTATAAGGTGACGCTCCAATGAGATTTTTAAATATAGTATGGTAATCCCATAATAAATCATAGTGTATAAGACTCCAATCTTTTCTATGAGGTTGATTTATTTTTTTGAAGAATTTGTTTTACATCTCTATTGGACACCTTGGATTAACCCTTGGTCTGTGGGTGATATGTAGTTTCCACTCAATTCCCAACCTCATACTAAGACAAAATATATTGGATTTTTCAGTTACAAAAATGAGAACCTTGGTCATTGATGATAATCCTTGGTAATCCAAACCTTAAAAAATCAGGTTCTCGAAAATTCCACAATAGTCTTGCAATCATTAGTCCTTGAGGTTCACGCTTCTACCCATTTTGACAGATAATATACTACCAGATGAATGCAATGGTTCCCAAATGAATTAAGAAATTGTCACATAAACTCAATTCCCCAAACATAAAAAATGTTAGGGAAGAAAAATATTTTTTGTGGCTTTTCATATTTTTCAAAGACATTTCCCATTCATTGACTATGAGGACAAGATTTACAGAAAACATGTGCATCATAAAATAATGTTTGCCAAAAGAGACTATAATCAAGTATCTTGTGAGAAGTCCATTGGTGACCAAAGTGGCCCCCACAACTAAAAGTGTGGTAGAACCTAAGGATGAATAAGAAACTCTTTATCGGGAACACAAATCCAAAGGACTTGATCACTACATGTGTTCTAAAGGCAGAGGTTATAACAAATATACCAATGGGACTCATGTTTTAGATGATCAACTTGGTTTTTATTGAAATTAGTAGAATTGTAAGATGCTTCCAAAAAATTTACAACTTCATCTTACCAAGGAATAAAATATTTCACTCAGTAGAGTTTCTCATCAGTAATCATGTCATTTATGGGAATATAGGTGGATGAGTCAATGTATAAGGATGGTAGGATACTAATGATATGTTCAACCACCACATTCTCAACACATTTTTTATAATTAATTTATATATTTAATTAATGAGGGAGGAGCATCCAACGAATGAGGTGTGGTTTCACTTCTAGTTTCTTAAAGAGATATCGGAGGACTGCATGGTCTAAGAACACAATGAATTTAGACCCTAAAAAGAATGAACTAAATTTATTCAAGGAAAAGACAATTTCAAGGAATTCTTTTTCAGTTTTGGTGTAGTTTTCTTGGGCAGGGTCCAAAGTGTGTGAGGCATAAGTAGTGACCTATGGAGCTTAGTTAACCCTTTGTGATAAGAGTTCAGTTACTACATAGTTAGAGGGGTCACACATGACTTCAAGTGGTAAATCCCACCAAGGTGGTTGGAATACTAAGGGTGATGTTAGAATCCATTTCAATTTATTAACAACATGGTTAGAATATTTATCTAAAACAAATTCTTTTTCTTATTTGGATAAATCAAGAGATGGGAGTGAAATCTTACGAAAGTCATGAATGAAATGATGGTAAAATAATTCATCACCTGGGAAAGACCGCACATACAATATATTTTTGGTGAATGTTAGGGAAAATGTAACATCCCATTTTGATTTATCAACTTGGATTCCATCCCTATATTTGATATGTCACAAAACAATACCTTGATGCACCATGAAATGGCATTTCCTGTAATTTAATACATGATTAATTTCAATACAGCAACAAAATAAAGAACCTCAACAAATAAAAAATTCTTCAAAATAGGATCTATAAACAATGAAATCATCCATGAAAACTTTCATGAAATTATCCATGTAATTTGTAACAAAACTACCCATGCATCATTGGAAATTTCTTGGAGCATTGCACATACCAAACAGAATCCTCTTATATGTAAATTTTCCAAATGGGAAAGTGAAATTCATTTTTTCTTGATCCTTGGGGGAAATATGGATATGAAAGTATCCAGAACACTCATTAAGAAAATAGTAATGAGATTTCCCTTCTAGCCTCTCTAGAATGTAGTCAATGAATGGAAATGGTAAATGGTCCTTCTGAGTGTGTTGGTTTAGTCAGTGATAGTCTATACAGACACACCAACTATTCCGCACATGAGTTGGAACCAATTCATTATTTTAGTTTTTAATTATAGTAAGAGCAGTTTTTTAGGAAGTAGTTGTACTGGACTAACCCATTAGTTTTCAGGGATGTGGTAAATGATTTCTTTAGCCTATAAATTTTTACCTCCTTTTTATAAACATCTAAAAGGGTTGGGTTCAGTCAAAATTGTGACTGCCTCACTATATTAGCCTCATTATCTAAAAATATATGATGTGTACAAATTTATGGGTTAATACCAGAAATGTATTCAAGTGTCCATCCCAAATATTGTTTATACTCCTTCAAAATTTTAAGTAGTCACAATTCATGCTAAGGAGGGAGTGATCTAGCAATGATGACATGAAACTTAGGTCCATTCTCAATATAGGTATATTTTAATTCTTGAGGTACCTATTTATGTTCAAATTCAGGTTAAATTTGGATTAACGTGAGTGAATGTGTAAGTGGGCGGTCAATGATCTCATCTAACTACTCAATATTAAAATCCTCATATGAGGAATAAGATTTTAAAATCATATTAGTATCATCTATGGTCATGAGTTCCTCAGGGTTTAAGAAATCATTAATTAACAAGAATTCATGAAATTTCTCTAAAACGGTAAAACATTCTATGCATGATCCACTACCTAAAATTTCTATCTAGGATAAAAGCTCAGAATGGGGATTAGGGGGATGAAAATAAATTTTTTCAGGGGAAGGGAGTACATCTATAAAGATAACGTTGATTGATGAATGTTCTTATATAGGGTTTATTCATGACATCAAGGATATTGAAGTGAAAAATGTCACCACCAAAATCCAATGATATTGTACCATTGTGGAAATTAATTATGGTTTTGGTAGTTTTTAGGAAATGTGTCACCAATATAATCAAGGCATGTCCATTCATCCTATCATCTACCATTTTAAGAACATGAAAATAAATAGTAAAAATTAAAATTTTCACCCATACAACAACATCCTATAACATACTAGAGGTTTATTTTGTACTCTAATTTTTTAATTGAACAAAAAATCCAGTGGGATTCAGTTTTCTGACCAGTAATAAATAGTAAATAGAGTGATTCATCACATTTATAGAAGTACCCAAATCACACAGAGCATTGGAAAAGAAATACTACCCAATGGTTCATGAAATTTATAATGTTCCTAGATCATTGTATTTGGTAGGAAGTGATGTCTCTATCAATTATGAGACATTCCTCTTCAAGCTAACCTTATCATCACCTCAAAATCGCCTTCGGTGTTTACACATCTTCTTCAGAAACATGGAGTACCTTGGAATTTTCTTCATGTCATCTATCAAGGGGATATTAACCTACACATTTTTTGAATGTTTCTAAGATTTAATTACAAAGTTCAGTTTGTATTTTATTTCTTGGTTGGGTGTCCCTTTGGGGAAATTGAAGAGAAATGGTTGTTCTAGTTGGCTCATCAACAGAAACACTCTTTCCTTTAGAAGGGATTCTCTCAGGAAAAGGTTTCTTAACATTTGGACTAATTTCAATATTTGGGATGGTAGTTTACCCGACCCAAAATTTTGGATTTCCCCCAACGAGTTATCTTGTTAGCATAATTGTTTTTTTGTTTCTTTATGGAATCTTGGGTGGTTTTTTTGGAATTATATATTTTTGGTAGCCATTTGTTTCATCATATATTCTAGGCTAGGCTCAGGTTTTGAAGGGTGTTGCTGCAAGGTCCTTTTGGGTGGTTGAGGATTTCATGGTGGTTGTGGTGGATGAATACTCTGTCTTGGTTGGTTCCATGGTTGTTGAGGATAGTTATATTACCCCTTTACTCTAAGATTGTTTTTCTTTCCACCCTAGGTTTTATGGATGATAAGGTTCTTTCCTAAAGGGTTGGTTATAGGGGAATCTTAGAAAGATTTCCTCATAACCCTAAGATGTTTCTCTCAGTTGAGGGTATTTTTTAGAATAATGGATGTCAAAAGAACATATTCTATAGTGGATGAGATTATTAGATTGGGATTTACCTTGGGAAAGATAAAGATATCAATGAAGGTTACTTACCTCTTCAAACTCCATGTCTGCCTTCTTCTCAAATTTGGTTGACTTCGCCTCATGGACATCTTGAATGGGTACACATTCCCTTGAATCGAATTTTTGAGTGTTCTATGACATGTTCTAGATTAGGGTTCTTATAGAAATTGGGGTCTTATCAACTGTATCCCCTCCTATAGTAGCATCAACAATCATGTTTCGATCAATATGAACCAAATATTCATAATAACATTGTATTAAAAGATGATCACAAATTTGAAGGTGTGAGAAACATGAAAAAGGCCTCTAAAATATATACCAGTATTAATTACGTTTTTGACTTTATGATTGCCTTATAAAACATATTTATTTTATTAATGATTCAGTTCTCAAGGCTGGGAGGTATTTTTCATGAAAAATGCGTTTCATGTCCACTTAGCCTCTAATTGGAAAATTAATAAAGTAAAGCCAAAATTTTGCAGTATCTTCTAGTAAAAAAGGGAATAAAATTTGATTTACTTGTTCTTCATACACATTTGTAGGTTTTAATATAGAACACACAATATAAATTTCTTTTAAGTGCTTACGTGGAGATTCTACAACAAGTCCCTGGAATCTTGGAAAAAAGTGAATTCAACTATATTTTAGTTCAAAATTGGGTGTCATGCCCTGTATTTTAATTTAAGTGGGTTGGATATCAAAAAAAGGAAATGATAGTTCATTTAGTGTAACACTGTTTTCATCCATTTTATACACATTAATTTTAGTTTCTAATTTTGTTCCAAAAGAATATAGGTTTAGAAAATTCCCCAGTTAGGGTGTATATTCCTTAAAAGGGTTGTCTTGTGTGTCTTAGTGTCGTTGACATAGGATCCTCTCCGATTTAGGTTTTAAAGGGGATAAATATCCTAGAGTAGAACCTATCATGCACATAACATACATAATAAATAAAGTAGGACAAGAAAATAAATGAAAACGTATAATATAAAATAAATAAATATTCACAAAATTTACAAATATCTTAAAAAACACGCACTAACACCAAATCACTCCCAGAAAATGGCATCAAAATTTGACCACGTTGTCCTGAAACATCAAATTTATTATGATTTAAAGTTGATTTTATTGTCTAGGGAAGACCTTAGGTTTTATCTCAAAGAGTGTCGATAGGATTATAGTATGTTTTTTAATAAAAATTACTAAAATAGGGGGTTGTTTTGAAAACAGTTTAAAGACAATAATTTAATTTAAAGAGTTTTATAGTTGAAGAACCAAGTGAAATTTGAAAATTATGAGAAAAACGGTTTGTTTTGATTTCAATACAAAAATTTAAAATTCATAGTCCATGGATATTAATTAGGGTTTGATGTAATTCTTTGGTTGAAATTAATCGGAATCCCAGTTACTTTCAATGTTTTTATATCAAAGAATATTGAGCCAAACCCTAACATAAAAATAATATAATGAAGGTACAGATCTCATTCATGTTATAATAATATCCAAATGAATTTTAAATAATAAATAATTGTGGAAGAAAAGAATTCTTGTGTTGTCCAATCGGAACAACACAAGTCATGAACTCAAGACTTCACACCAATGGGTTAAAAGTAAAGATAATTCCATTCGATTAAATCAAACGATGCATTCTAAAATGAATTAAAGTAAGATATTTATAAATTATTTTTTTCAAAACCAAAATACACGAAACAATTAGTATTAAAAGTTTCGGAACTCCCTTTACAGGATGTGTAGCTCCCTCACAATGAACACCCACCATTTAGATCAATATCGAGAGGAGGATGAAAGTTGGATGGAAATCCTTATTCATCAATGACTCCCATATGAGGATATTGGCCTAAAAACATCTAGGATGAGGAGATAACTATTATGGAACTCCAAAATGGTAGAGATTTTATTTTTGTTCGAGCTTTGAAATGGGTGTTGAAGGTATCATTCTATAGGAAAACTAGAAGGTGGTTTTGAGCCCTCTGATTTAGAGAAACCACTCGGCCCATTGTTTTCAACCTCTAGAAAGACCTATTTCTCTTTGAAGAAAATTAAAAGGATGTAGACCCACCTCATTAATATCTCCTCAGAAAATGTGGTACCATTAGAACAACTACATCTTGAGATATCTATATTACATAGAACACCACATTGGACTTTGTGCAGATTCGGTGGCTTGGACAGCTAAGTCTGGATGGGCCACCAGATGGACGAATTGAGCTTAAGATCCTACATAAAAGTTTTATCTCACTGAATTTTGGACCATAACACAAAATATTAACCCATTTTAATGAACTAGATAGTATCAGTGTGCAGTTGAGTCCACTGGTGTGCTTGGATCCTATGCCCTTTGGACCATTTTCTTGAACTTCATCATGGGCCCTCCAAATCACCTCCACCTACAATGAAATTATCCAAACAAGGAAAATTTCCATTTCTAATGGTGATAAACACAAAATAATTTAATAAAAAATTAATTTTAATTTTTTATTATTTTTATAATTTTCAATACAAAACTAGTTTTTCACAATGGTGTAAGCGTGAAAATGAAACAGTGAATCGTAGTGTGATCAGGTGTTAATTAAAGGATGCTCCATGGAGTTTTCTGAAGGCGATGCTTCAAAAATATTGGGGCCTCT
This sequence comes from Viscum album, assembly GCA_963277665.1. Classification (NCBI taxonomy): domain Eukaryota; kingdom Viridiplantae; phylum Streptophyta; class Magnoliopsida; order Santalales; family Viscaceae; genus Viscum; species Viscum album. The sequence continues at coordinate 1,320,416,979 of OY728166.1, forward strand.
TGGAAGAGTGTCCCATGAATACAAGGGGACTTTGTGGAGGTCATGTGTTTCTCTAAGTAGTATGCATCAAGAAATATTGTGACCCTACATTGAGGTAAATCTTGGCTTCCCATGGGTTGGGACACATGAAGGGTAGGTTCCTCACAAAATTCCATGTGACTCAGGGGGGTTTATTATCTGATAAAGGGTACAATACTTCGTGAATGAAATATAAAATAAGGTATGTGTTTCTAAAGAACCCAAGGGAGGAATTTCTTAAAGAATGGATACCTTGGGGGATCCATTATCTCTTTCACTCGTAGATATGAGGAGGATCATGAACTCAGAGTGCCTCTTAGAAGTTGAAAGCTCATGCATTGCCTAAAATTTATAACAGAAGGGGGTATTTATAGGGTTCATGTTTCAAAATGGTTGGATCATTTAAGCATGATTTGTGAGATTTGATAGTGTATGAGGTGCTTTGAACCCAAATGACAATGTGTAAAGCTTACTGCCAAACCAACACGCACTCCTAAGGGAGCTCTGTGATGTAGGATTGATGCATCATGGAAGTTACTATTTTCCCTCTGTGTGGCATAGAACTTCTCAATATTCAATCATTCAAAAAGTATGTGACTTCATGAATGTAGTACCTTTGATAGATTTTAGGCCATTTTGGCCTAGATTCTCTCCAAACCAGCCATTTAAACCTCGACATCTCACATGACATGTGTATTTTATCATCAACAGAAATGTCTTTAAATTATATATTAAATGGTTTTTATTGAAAAATGAAATTTTCACTTAAAAATAATAATATTTTATTAAAAAATAAGGTTTATATTATCATAAAAATTGAGGATGTAATGATCTTTACTTTATCATGTTTTGAAATGGAAGATTCATAATTATTTAAAGTAATGCGGTTTTCAATAAAAGTGTTTTCAAAAGAAAATTCCTTTTTTGGTGAACTCTAATTTTTTTGGGAGATCCCTATTATAATTTTAAAATTTTATAAAAATGTAATTTCAACTACATTGAAATTATTTGAAAATAATTTAAATAAAAAACACTTAATTATTTTCTTATGAGTTGGTTTGAAAAAAAATTTATCTTTGGATATTTTTGTGGGAACATGTATTTACTACATCCTTGTTTTTTATATGAAACATTATCCCCAAAGGTTTATGGTTTTTAAAATAAATTATTTTTTTATTTTTTTCTAAATTATTTATTTTAAAATGATTTCAAACTATCAATGTTGTTTCTTATTTTTGATGTGATTTTTATAAAACACCAAAAATGTTTTTTTCATCAAATAAATTATCCTTTTATACAAATTATGATTTTTCAAGGATATTATTCAAATTATACCATCCAAATTGTTTTTAAAGATGGCCTATGAATGTAATTTTATATCATGTAAGTGTTCCATCATTTCATTTCTCATTCCTTGTCATCAATGGAATATAAACCTATTTTTTATTCTAATTCATTTCCTATGTGAATATAATATATTTTTCTCCTTTGAGTGAATGGGGTTCACCTTGATTCCATATTTTGATTTATTGGAAAAATTATTAACTTAAAGGCATACCATATATATATATATATATATACAATGCAAATACAATATTCTTTTTTATCTTAATTGAATGGTATTTACCTAGAAATTGACCTGATTCATATTCTACTAATATATTTTTCCATGGTTTATCATGTTATAATTATTAAATGAATTATGAATATTTTTCTTTATGTAATTCCCTTTGAAAAGGATATGAATCCCATTTTGATTCTATTGGTTTTTTATGATAAGCTGAATATTTTATTTCTTATAGAACATGTAAATATGAATGATGACGAGAAGGGTCCTATATCCCCCTCCAATTCCTTTGTTAAGAGTCTAAATATCATGAGATAGGTATTCATGAGTATTTTTTAATTTATTATAATAATGGTAACTGATTATTTGGATCATGAAAGTTATGTTCCCTATAATAATGTATGTTCAATATTGGAAATATGTTTCACCATTTTTTTCTTATTCTTACGTCTTTTTTATGCTCATGTGGGTAATTTTTATTGACAAAATTTTTTGATTAATGTATTATTTTTTTCCAAGAATTATTCAATGATTATGACCTAAGAATTAGTGGGTATTATTTTTATATATATATTTATTATACCAATATTCCCTTTTTATGATCACATGTGATTTTGAATACTGTTGATTATGTTTACCCTTACTGATCATCAGATATCACCCCTTATTATGTTTCCATTCCCCTGGGTTGGGACGATTGGAAATGTATAGAATAGTGTATCACATGGATAATATGGGGGAGATATTTTATAATGGTAAAATTCCCTTTTTATACAAAAAAACATGAGTTTTTATGGTTAATGTTTTGACATAATTATATAAAAAATGTAAACCTAAAAGGTATTTGAAATGAATTATAATGAAATAATTTCCTGAGATCATGTATTTAAATGATTATTATATATATTCTATCATATTTATCCCATTTATTCCTCCATTATCCAAGTAAAAACATATATTACTTCATTTCCAATAATTATTGCAATAGAAAGTTTAAATTCTCAACATAGGTACTAATATCTCTCTAATGTTTTTTTACTCATTAATATTTCTCCCCAAAAACCAATATTACCCATCATAAAATATTTAAATATGTATTAATTATATACTATAATGTTGTAATTTTCATGGGTTAAAAAATTATCTACATTTCTAACCTTCAATTGAAAATTGAAGACTTCATCATGTATAAGTACAAACTGCCACCTCTATGAATGATGTGCTTGGTTTTTCAAAAAATATTTTCTTTTATGGGTCTAAATGTCAATATTGAGGATTAATATGATATTTATAACATTACAATGATTTTTAAATTATAAACCATTCCCTATCTTCATCCTAGTCTATAGAAAATGAACTTGTGGACCCTTCATAGGTGAAGACTACCGCCTCCATAATAGTGACATATTTTATTTTTAAATCTAGTATTCCTTATTTATATAAAAAACTCTTATGTTAACCTACGTATTTCATATACAGATATTAAATATTTGTTATCAATATTCAATTTATTTAAAAATAGTACATTCTCTAGAACTATAAAGGTTTAGATTATTTGAAGACTAGATACATAACCATATTATTACATGAAGGAACTTAAATATATCCCGCAATTTTCATGTCACATATTACACTTATTAGAAATTCCCTACTTAAATGTCTTCTTAATAACCTAAGAAAAGGAAACATAATAAAGGGGGTATCTCAGATGCTCAGTAATGGTAAACAACAGAAATATCAATCGTTGATCATATACATGCATAAGATAAGTATATTGGCATGAGATCATGATCATAAATTACAAATTTCATACCAAATATGTCATAGATCATAAACATGAGTCATGGAATAAAACATTAACATTTTGAAATACATAAATCATAGTGGTGATGAATCCTCTTAAATTAATCATCACAAATGAGAATACATCATAAACACATTACATAAATTTTTGGCATATAGATAAGTGTTGAAAATAATTTCTTTAGCCAAGGTTAACTACCATTCAATCCCCACTCACACATTTCCTCAGTAAATGTTTACTAGCAAGACTATATTTTTGGAAACATTCCCTACTAAATCAGGTTCACTCCCCACTCCAGTCCTTATTATCTCATTAAATATCCATCATTTCCCAATGATTTATAGGTATATATAATTATTGGCCCACCCATCACATAATCATAATACATTAGTATGTGTTCGAAAAGATCCTAAACTATTAATCATATCATTATATCATAACCTATGGAAAGGAAACTAGTTTCATAAACAGTTAATTATTTCATTATAGCATAAACCATGGAAAATAAATGGGTTTCCTAAACATATTATCATCATAATAATAAATTATATAGAGAAATAGTAATGATGGTAAAATTGGTTTATATCACTAGTAAATCATAAGTTAAATAAAAGGATGTTAATATAGAAGAAAACATTATTGAAAAGACTAGTAGAATATTCCGAAGAAAAATACACTTTTAATTTTGAAAAAAAAATATTTCATTAAAAATATTACTTGTTAAACCTTTTTAAAAAAAGAAAAATGTAGTGAAAATAGACATTTAAAAAAAATCAATTATAGTTAAGAACATTATTTATACCATTCTGAAGATAAAGGAAATGGAGTAAAATGTTTGTCAACCAAAGAGAAAATAAAGTCAACTTCTAATTTAAAAAATTTATTAATAATTTTAATTTTCAACGAGAGAAAAATGGTAATAACACATAAATACATCAAGGATAATTATATTATAATAAAATAAATTAGTTTTAAATTTTAATATATATATAAGTTCCCTCAATTAAAATTTATCAGGGAAAATCTTGAAAAGAAATGAAATTGTAAGATAATCCATTACCTCAAGTTCTTTCTTTCATCATACATGTTAAAATATTTCTATAATAAATATAGATTTATTATTCATATATTTTAGAACCATATTAATACATAACTTACTATTTATAATTCCTTTATAGTTTATAATTATCCTTTTATTAAAAATTTCATCATTAAACAAACATTCAGGTGAAAATTGGTCTCTTTTCCATGCATGTTTCGGTTTGATGGTTCTAGTACATGCACCTTGGTCATGGTTTCATAATATCTAGAATTTTAATATTGACATAAGTGTCACATTTATTCTTCAGTTATTTTTTTTAATTATTTACATAAAATGGTGATGAATGTTGAATCACATCGTTATGCAGATGTGGTAATCGACATGTACAAACGAGTGATGTTATCATTTTCCAAAGAATAGAAATGTAAGAATGTAAAAAAGATATTATAATTAGAAAATAATAATTATTTCATAAATAACATAGATAAATATAAAATCCAACATAATAAATAGTCATGGGATGTGATGATATAAAATAAATCACATCGCTATGTGGAGGCGGTAGTCTATACATACACACGAGTGATACATTTTTTTCATTTTATGGGAAGGAGGATGAAAATAGATTATGAATAATAATAATAATGATAATTTATTATATTTAATATAATGATATATTTATTTTTAAATTTATAAAATCTATTTATAGTAATCATAATATGAAATATAATTGAAAGAATTTTGTAGTTATACAACTCCAAAAGGAAACCTCCTTCAGCTTACACCTTAACCCTTAAAATGATGGTATTCTAATCAAACCAAGACCTCTGGGATGTCTATAGGAATTTTATAAATGTATTAGGTTGGGTATTGTCTAATATATTAGGATAATTAAGTGTGATAAATAGAGGAAAGGTGGTTTCCTTTTATATGAGAGAGATATGATACACTTTGATGTTTTCAAAATATTAATATATAATAATGTATTACTCTACTAAAGTGGCTCCAAAATACCAAAAATTTGAATATAGAAAGTATAATGTAGAATTATAATCAACTATTGAAATTAAATAATGTTTTTATTATATTTTAATCATTTTCTCATAGGTTTACCCACCCACCCCCAGTAAACCCTTTTTTACCCTAACTATGATAATATAAATTTACTATTTTAAGAATTCATTATCACCAAAAAATTTGTTTTAAATTATTAAATTATATTAATTATTATTATTAAAAATATGGAATCCATTTTATGAAATTAAATTTTTATAAGTGAAACAAATTTATTTTAAAATAAGCACTCCAAATTAATCAAAACCTGTTGTAAGAAAAAAATACATTTTAAGAATAAAACTAGATTTATTCTTATTTCATGCCTAGTAAAAACCACTAGATAAATATTAAAAAAATAATAAATATATAATCTATAAATTTAATTAAAATTTTTCATCAATATAAAATAATTTAATTTTTTAAAGATACATTGTGCACATAAAAACTATTTCTCATAAAAGCATATATATTTACCATCAAATGAATTTATTTTCATTTCTAACCAATTGATAACTAATGAATTAATTTTTTAAATTTTTAAAAAATAATTTTTCAAAATTTAGTTAGTATTATTCATTCTCTCGAATATAATTTCAAGGTGATTACTATCTTGTTAAATAATAATATTTAATAGTATATTGTCATTCATTGAAGCTCAGTGTTTCATGGAATGAAAACTATCAATGAAATTAAATTTATTTAAAGAAAAATATATAATAAAATATTAGTGTGTTTCATATTATAACATGATTCACTTCCTTAAAAACATCTATTTAATATAAGTTTTCTTATGAAGGAATTATATTATTTCAAAAGAGTCACTTTTATAACTATACTCACTCATAGATTATATCTCATTCTTGTTTTAGTTGGTATAATATCCTACATGAAGAATGAAATAAATTTCTAAAATGGTTATTTATGATTATTTCTAGCTGGGTATGTGCAATGGGATAATCATATTATTTTTCTTTTTTCCCCACATTTCCACTTTCCAATGGCGGGAGACCTCTATTAAAAAGGCTGGAGATGTTGGCTAATTGATTAAAACATGATGATGGGATGTAAATTACTTCATATATGTATTTCCTATTATAGTATGTTTCCATGTCTAGGCCTCCCTCAAATTTTTGATTCATGTTCATTAAACTCATTCTTGTGCCATCTTGAGGTGGTGCTGGTTAGTTAGACTGCTTCTGTCTCGACATAGAAGAAACTTGCGGTCTTGTTAGATGGTATCATAGGGAATGTCTGACCATTAATGGACATTGGTCATATTGGGAACCTATAATATATTCCACTTTTGAGGTCAAGGGAATATATAATATGAGGCATAATAGGCTCATATTCCAATTCATGTTGTGTCAACCAAAAGATAGTAGATGCCAGGGGCATAAGACATATGAGGATTTTTACCATAGGAATTTCATTTTTAATGTATGGGGTAATGATTTTGGGTGGGTTAGAGGTTCAATGTCTTGTGGGGAAAGGTTGGTCACATGTTAAACATTTTTTGGGGAGAGGTTTTTCGTAGGTTTAACATATTATGGGGACAGGTGTGTTATAGGTTCACTACTACAAAAATGGGCAAGGGAAGCGGCACCTTTTATTAGTGCTAAGAAAAAAGAACTGATAAAGGAACTCGTTATTAGCTCTAAAATTTAAGCATTGATAAATTAATTCTTTATCAGTGCTTTTATAGTGATGATAAAGGTTTCTTTATCAGTGCTAGAAAAGAGTTGATAAATAATCCATTTATCAGCACTTTTTTCTTAGTGCTTATAAAACGTACGCTTTATAAGCGCTAAAAAAGCACTGATAAAGGAAGCCTTTATCAGCACTTTTTTAGCACAGGTAAAATTATAGTCCCATATTTTATAAAATACAATGCACAGTATCCTCTGTTTATGACACCCTCAAGCCCTCCCGATGCTATACCCCTCTGACAACTCCCCTCCCCCCACGATCTTCTCTTTGTCAGACCCCAACCACTAGCCTACTCCTTCTCCTCCCCCTCTAACCCCTTTCGCAGATCCTCCTCCACGCAAACCCTACTTCCTTATCTCCTCTAGACTCCCCATGAACCCTACTCCTCCATTTCTGAATAGTGGCGGCTCCTCCTGTGCACCTCCCCCTCGCGGTCGTGCCTTCCCTCCCGACGTAGCACAGAAGGCTCCCTGACCGCTCGACACTTATTCTCTCCCTCCAACGCAGGTGAGATCTACTCTAGGTAAGTCTCCCACTTCTCCTTTTAAGTTTATGTTTCGTGGATAGGTTTTTTGGGAATATTTTTCATTAGGGTGATGTTTGTATTCTTCCCCCTGATCACCACCCTTAGATTAGATGCTAACTAACATAGAGTTCTAACGATCAATGTCACAAAATAACACACGTAGTGGATTCTTATACTTGGTTAGTAGATGATTTGAACTAATGTATTATTTTTTATGATTCCCCAGGGTCCTTATGATGTTTATAACTAGAATTTATTTTTCACCAAGTTTCATATGTTTGAGGGTTTGATCTTCTCATGAAACCTCAAGCTAGACCTTCTTATACATGAATATTCAATTAATTTTGAGTGTTGTTTCCTCATCCTTCTGGTGGAGTGGGTTTATCTATACTGGGGAAAGTGGTTTTTTTGTAAACCCCTTCATGAAAAAGATGAGTTTTGATTTTACCCACCTCATTATTAATTGGTAACACTTTGTGGGTGTCATGATGTATTAGTGATTATGTTTATGGGGAAGGTTCAATTTATGATAGTGATTAGGACCCCTCAAATATAGAAAGTGTATTCAACCATGTGGATGTTAAGTTATACTTCCCTTAGTTGGTGAGAATGGTTTTATGTGATGTGTACATGAAGAATACATTACTTCCCTATGAATTTTGAGAAATTATAGATTGCTTCATAAGGGATACTTATGGATAACACTTGGTAAGAATATGGTGTATGCATCAACCCATATACCAGATATGATGGGTGTATTTTTGAAGTTATAGTGTTATAAATTGAATCTCTCCTTGAGACAGTTCATATTGGAGCCTATAAGCCATTTAGGTTCATTTATTATTAAACCAAGATTCATGGAGTGGCCTCCATTCTTCATGCACTAGGGCCATATGAGATGAGGAGATCAGAGTAGCGCATCCATGGAAAGGTGAATGGTATTATTTGGAAAAGTTCATTGGGTTTAGATAGTTTAATGAACATGTGATCAGTTGTATTTGGGTGGTTAATTCTTTTTAGGATTTTGGGATGTTTCTTGACTTCGATCAATGGTAAATTACACACATATTTTTTTATGTCAATGATAATTTAAGGGTGGTGTCAACTTTGTGAACCTCTATGACTAGTTGTTCCAAGGTGCTAGTCTAAAAGATTTTTTCTTGAAAATAGGGAGACACCATGAACTTAATTGGGTAGATAATGATTCTTCCCTGATATCTATTATGGGTATCAAGATTTTTATTTTTAATGAAGACTTCTCTAGTAATGAACTACCCTTGGTGTGTCAAGCCATGTGATTTTGGTTAAGTACACCAACACTATGGAGAACCCAATTACGTGATGGGGGATGAATTTATTCTCAGGAGATTGTAAATGTATTTCACTTGGTTGGATTGCATTTAAGGTCTTTTTATTGAATATATTAATTTATGTTGATCAATTCATAGACCTACCTCTAGTGTTTTTGGGAATTCAACATGTAATACTAATCGTTTGATAGATATATTAGTATTATATGATTATGCCTATGGTTTGAGTAGAAATCATAATCTTTTAAGGTAGTGATCTTTTGGGATGTAGGGTTAGCAACACCCACCCACAGTAGTTGTGTGATGCAAGTCTCATCTTTGGAGGCACTGTCATTCATAGGTACCTCAGGGATAACCCATTACTCCAAAGAATTTAATATGATTGTGATGGGTATAGACATATCATGTTGCATTTTTCTTAACATTCATGCTACATTCAGAGAGGCAGTCGAAGAATAGCCTAGGTAGAGGAAGAAACTAGAGAAAGGAGGTATGTACAGCACTAAAGTGATGGAGGAGATTAGGGAGCATCATGAGTTGTATGGAACATTGGTTTTATTCTACTAATACTGCCCTTAAGTAGACCACTCCTATATTTGGATGTTAGTGGTTAGAATCTCGAATAGTTGTAGTCACTAGAGTCTTTTTACCAGGGGGCTCCAAGAGTGTTTGGAGGTACGGTCTATGTTTGTTATAATTTTCTTGTCATACTATTAGAAATATGTACAAGAAACTATTTTTCTTTATTTTTTTAATTATTTTCTTGGTTTATAGTAGGCGTTGGTAGATACCCATGATAGTGAGGGAGAGTTATTGCATATTCTTTATATGTTCATGATAGAATTTATGTTCACGAACTTTAGTTTTCTATTTCTTATGTTAATTTTGGTAACAAAACCTATGTTATTCCATAGTAATTTTGGTTAAACCTATGTTATTTTTTCCCCCATGAACCCCTTTGTGTTTGGAAATGTATCCACTATATTAGTTTTATAATCAATATTCTATCCTTGTTTTCATTTTATTAGAGTTTGGTCACTAGTTTTAGGATGTTTGATGTGATAATTTTATTATGAATGAGGTGGCTGGTATTGGTGGTTAAAATTATATTTAATGTTCTTTTGTAAGGGTGGTGGGTGATAGAAATATTGGTAAGGGGGTTGGAACGTGTGTTGATTTTTATGGGGGGTTAATCCTAGTTCTGTTGATTTCAAAATATCTATTAGAAATGGTTAGGCTCTATTGACCTCTATTTTGATAATGAAGTGGTTCTGTTCTACTGTATTTGGAAGTCTTTTTTTGTTTATTTGAATAATAAATACTAGTATTTTAGATTCAAATAGGATGGAGATGAATAAATATTGGATGGATGATAATTTTTTGACAATAGAGTATTAGAACAGATTGAAAGAGTTCATCAAGTTTGCAAAGGATCACACAAAGGATTATTCTGAAATCCTTTGTCTGTGTTTACACTGTTGTTATTCTAGAATAATTACTATAGAGGAGTTGGAAGAACATTTGATATGTCACGGAATAGATCAGAGTTATAAATGTTGTAATAAACATGGATAAAAAGAGAATGTATCTACTGGATGGGATAAAACTATGTTTTATGGATCATCAGATATGAACATAAATAGGGATAATGAAGGAGACCATATGGATGATGTGATTATAGATGTCAATGATGATGAAGATTTTATTGTATAAATGACAAGGAAAGTTGAATATAAACTCCATGATTTCCCAAAATTGTTTGAGAAGTTAAAGAGTTATGCAAAGATACCATTGTAAGGTGGTTGCACTAAATATACAAAATTTTCAGCGGTACTAAAGTTGTATAAATTGAAATCAGGTAACAGATGGAGTGATGTTAGTTTTATGGAACTACTTGCTCTCTTGAATGAAATTCTCCCGGAAGATAATGATATCCCAAACCGGACATATGAAGCTAAACGAATGTTATCCTCAATGAGTATGATTTTTGAAAGAATACATGCCTACCCGAAAGACTGTATACTATTTCTCAAGGAGAACAAATAACTTACAAAATTCCCAAAGTGTGGTGCTTCTCGATACAGGAAAGATGAATCCAGTCCTATGAAATTAGTATGGTACTTTCAAATCATTCCAAGGTTTAGGCGTCTATATGGAGGTGAAGAAACTACAAGCCAATTGTCGTTGTATGCATATAAAAGAAATAAAGATAGGAAATTATGTCACCCGACCGACTTTCCTCAATGGAATTTAATTGATCATCAGTTTCCTAAATTTTGGAAAATATTCGAGAAACCTTTGTCTTGTGCTATCTATAGATGGACTGAATCCATTTATTTTTCAAACTAGTACTCAAAGTACATGGCCTGTTATGTTGATAAATTATAACTTTCCACCTTGGTTATGCATGAAGCGGAAATTCATCATGTTATCTATGCTTATATCAGGAACAAAACAACTAGGTAACGATATTGATGTTTATGTGTCTCCTTTTATCAAGGAATTAAAGTTATTGTGGGATTTATGTGTTATGTTGTACGATTATTATAAAAGTGAATACATCACATTGAGAGAGATGTTGTATGGGATGATAAATGATTTCCTTGATTATTGAAACTTTTCAGGCTATATCATTAAAGGAACTCAAGGGTGTCCCGTGTGCGAAGAAGATACAGAATCAATTAGGTAGAAACATTCATTGACAACTATGTTTCTGGTACATCATAGATTTCTACCTCATCGACATATGTACCGATCTTGGACGACATCATTCAATGAATGTTCAAAACAACACACAACACCATCACCACTAACAGGTGATCAACTATTTGAGAAAGTCAAAGATGTGAACACTGTTTTTGGTAAAACATTTTTTAGAAACCTTATTAAAATCGGTTGGGAAAAGAGATCAGTTTTTTTGAATTACCATACTTGAATTGTTTGTATGTCAAACATTTTATTGATGTGATACATGTGAAAAAAATGTATGTGATAGTTTTATCTGAACATTGCTAAATTTCCCTAGAAAAACAAAGGATGGAATTAAGGCAAGGTTGGACATGGTTGACATGGGAATACGATAAGATTTGGCTCCCGTGAAGGGTGAAAATTGAATGTTTCTTCCTCCAACTGCTTACACTCTTTCCATGGAGGAGAGATGTCAATTTTGCAACTTCTTCAATGATGTAATGTTTCTAGAGTGGAATTCATTAAATATCAAGAAAATTGTGTCAATGGATGATTTGAAGTTAAAAGGTTTGAAATCACATGGATACCATATTTTGATGTAAGATTTAATTCCTATGGATTTACATTGCATTTTGCCAAAGAATGTTCATCATATGTTAACCAAACATCGTTTCATTTTCAAAGCTATATGTAGCAAAGTTTTAGACCTCGTGAAATTTCCAGCTATGAAAAGATAAATTGTCATCATATTATGTGAATTAGAAATTTTTTTCCCACTAACATTCTTTGATATGATGGTTCATTTGATACTTCACTTAGTGAGAGAGATTTGACTTTGTGGTCCTGTGCACTATAGATGGATGCACCCTATTGAATGGTATATGAATATTTTGAAAGGGTATGTCAAAAATAAAATTCGGCCAGAGGGTTGTATAGTGGGGAGATATATTGTTGAGGAAGCCGTTGAATTATATACTGAATACCTGTCTGATGTGGAAATCATTGGCCTCCCGAAATCTCGTCACACTTGACGCATTGAGGGTGAGGGAATTTCTCGATGAGATATTGTGAGAATCAATAATACAGATCGGGAATAGGCCCACCTTTATGTTTTGCATAACAGTTGGGATGTTGCTCCATATATTGAAAACCACAAAGAAATTATTAGGTAGTTGAATCCATCAAGGCCTAAAAAATGGATATCAAAAACAAATAATCACCAGTTTATCGGATGGTTTTAGGACCATATTTTTAAGGAGTTAGATGAAAATACAAATTCAATTTCAGAATGACTTCGATGGCTAGCCGCTGGGCCAAGTGTGTATGTATTATCTAACAATTTTTATATAATTATTAGTTATACATTCTATAAAGATGAACATGATAAAGATTGTACCATGCAAAATAATTGAGGGACACTTGTGGCTGAAGCGATGCATGTTTCTAGTAGTAAGGATAGAAATCCAATTTATGAAAAATATGTCATACTTTTTCATTATTATACAAATATAGAAGTTGGATTATACAACATTCCAATTTCTAATTTCTCAATGTAAATGAGTTGATGACAATAGTGGTGTTAAAATAGATGAATTAGGATTTGTGAAAGTTGATTTTAGAAAAGAAGGGTTCAAATACAAAAAGTTTATAATGGCATCACACGTGGTACATGTTTTTTTGTTCCATATCCCGCAAACCGAAAGAGTTCGATTGTTTTATTATCGTCCAAAACTACTGAAGGGTCCAATGAAAATTTAGTTGAGGATGATCCTTTTAGTGGTACGTCATAATAATTTCATAGTGGTCCCAATGTAGCAGATGTTTTATATGAAAGAGGTGACCACAATGAAGGGATTTGGATAATCGATAGAGGTGTCAAATCCCTTCAGCCTATGAAAAAAAGAAATATTGATCAATAAATAGGTTATATTTTGTTCATAATATAGATATTGTTATATCATGTTATTATCTTATCATTAAGGAATTTATGTAATCAATATTAACTATTAAACCACTATTGAAAATAATGACTCTTGCATGTTCGGGTTCTCCTAACCTCAAGGATGAACATTATCTCAAGCTGTTGTTGTTTCTTCTGCTGCTGTTACGGCTGTTCACAGTGCAGAGCAACAATAACTTTATGAACATACTGCTTCTCCTAGTGTTGAGGTCTAACAACCATCAGCACATGGCGTTGCTATCATTTCAGATGAACATATAGATGATTTTTATATCAATGAAATGGTCAGGGATGAAGGAATGACATCATAGAAAAAATATGTACATCATAGTTTGATGGAGTTAGACAAATTTCTTAAGGCGAAAAGAAAAGGAATCAAATTTGATGTCGGATGGAATGCACAAGGCCAACATGTGAATACCAGCAGGGATATGTTTAGTAGTCACATTGGAATTGTCACACTACAATGCGTGCCGATTGATATAGATTCATGGCACCATGTTTTGTCTGGGATGAATGCTAGGATCTAGGATGAAATTATGGTAACCTTATGATATTATTTCTTTAATTTACTTGCAATTAAAACAATGAAACAATGACTTACTCTTATCAATCTCTTGCAGAGTACATTTATAGTAGATGATTTACACAAGAATTATGTACTAAGGCTTGGAGAAAGGTGTTATCAAGGTTTTCGCACTATTTTAACAAACTGTCACCTGAAATATTCCAAATTTAAAATAAACCTACACCCACCCCTTGTCTACGCTCACCTTATATCCCAACAAGCATGGGATTCATTTATTGGTCGTTGTGGGGATGAGAAGTTTTAGGTACATTGTGGCTGATAATATGTTGTTTAAGGATACGTGTATTCATCACTTTGTCAATATTTCATTTATGAAACATCAACTCAGTATTAAAAATAAGGAGCGTGCATCAAAACCAGCATACCCTTATCGTAAAGCAAGGATGGGGTACACTTCACTAAAAAAGAAAATGGTATGTATTTTAAATTTACAGTAATATTGTTAAGTGCTAAGAAACAACATCATAATTATCGTTCTATATTTATATTTATATTGATGAGTCTAAAACCAAATACACTTCCATCCCACATCATGTGATATGGATGGAGGCATGTGTGAATAAGGAAGGGTAGCTAGTAGATTAAACCACACAAAAATTGTGGGAAATATGTGTAAGTATGACAAGATAAATAGATTTTATTTAAATTGTCATTACATAAAAATAATTATTTATTTTCCTATATCTGACAGTCACAGGAATCAGCTACTTCTGTAGAGGATGAAGACCTATTATCGATGGATTTGAAGTGGCCAGAACAATACGGTCATGTCAGAGGTGCGGGGTTTGGGGTGACACCCTGAGTATATTATGAGAAAACAAACAATATGATAGGGAAGAAAAAATGAAACAAATGATCGATAGACTAGAAACTCTTTAATAATGATTTGAATGGTATGGAGAGTTGTTATAAACTTTTATGGGTGGGAAGAAAGGAGAAGACACAACTCAGGAACAACCAGCGTGTGAAAATCCCGCCCCACCCCCCACCAGCTTTGAGGCAATCCATTCCTCTCAAAGAACTATCTTAGCCGTGGTAATCAATATTCTAATAATTCATCCTATGAAAAATGAATCAGAAAAACATTGATACTTTTTTGGTACTAATATTCTACAGAATGATAATGACTGTGATTTATATTTTTCAACACCCACCTATCACCATGTAGCAAGGGCTATGGTGTTCAACATCCCAGAGGAAAAGCTACATAATAGGCCACTTACGAAAGATCGTCTGAAAGTGATGATTATTATAGCTCATGATCCAAATGAAGAGATACCTATTCCACTTGATGATGATGATATTCATATGGTCGAAAAGGCTATTGGTACATTCATTGCATGGCTGGCACAACTTGTAAGAGTACATGTAGACAAAGAGGTATTTATTTCAATTTTCATTCAAGAAAAACCTTTAACAATTAATGAAAAATGGGTCTAAACTACTGAATGTTATTATAGATGGAGAAAGGGAGGGGGTGACAAGAAACTTCAGCTCAAAAGCATCTAAAGGATTAACCAAGCGATCCCAAAGAGATACTGAAAGCACAATAACACCACCTATTTTCTATCCAAATTTACTATTATTAAAGACTCATGTGGATATGAAGCTAAGAGGTGATAGTAGTCCTAGAGTGGTTTTTGAAAAGAATATATACAGAGAGGAAATTTAAGATTTCATTACTGCTGAAAATGTAAATGAGATCCTTGAATAATGTTGGCTAGGCATCACAGTTGTAAATTTATATATGAGGTATGTTTTCATGAATTGATTTTCTAAAAGTCGATATAATGTGAAAATTATAACTAAATGCATTTTATATTATTGACAGGAATATATATGAAAAACAGTTGAAGGAATTTTCCCATGATCCAAAATTCGGACTCATTAGTCCTCATACCACATCAACACAACTAACAAAATTAGAACCATAAAAAGGATAAAATAGTGAATGGATTCATGAAAACATTTGAAAGCAAGATTACAGATTACAAAATCATCCTAATACCAACCATGCAGGGGTAAAAATCTATGATTAAATCATATAAATTATATTTTCACTTAATTTATTACTTATTCATTTTTTTATTTTTAGGCAACATTGGCTACTAATTGCGGTGAACTTGGATACTCTAAAGATTTATTTACTGGATTCAATGCAAGGATATCCAACAAACTGACCACACATGATGAATTTTGTGAATCTTTAATACACTACATCCTACATTTTAGGTCTAAACATCAAATAATATAATTTATATTATCTTTTACTGAGGATTTTGTTATGATATGGCAGTGTATAATTATTGTCTAAAAAGGAATGAGGACAGGGGCTAATCATAAGGAGATGAGAAATTAATACATCTGGACAAATATCAGGGTACATATAATAAAATTTAACTATCCAAACACATATCAACACAAGTAACTTATTCTCCTAATAATAATTTTTTTCTGTTTCTAAAACAAACAAATGATAATTATTGTGGTTATTACTAGAAGAGGCTTAGTCATGGGCTCAAAGACCCATGACCCCAAAATTTATTAAAAAAGTTAAAAGTTGCAAGATCCTGGGGAAATGCTACCATGCAGCAGACCACATCAAGAAAGAAAACAAATAAACAGCCAAACATTACCTTTTTCTAGGCCAGCCTCATCCCCTAGACCCTCCCTGATTGGAACGATGACGCCCTCACCCCCTTTGCATTCCAGCTTCTGTCTCCACTGGCAGAACCTCAATGTTATCCAAAGGAGGAGCTTCCCCATGCAGCCTAGCTTCCATGAAGGCAGTGCCATCCTAGCAGCCCAAATCAGTAGAAAACTCTACATGTATGTAGTGCTGTTATTATTTTTGTAAATTTATGAAATATATCATTTTTCATCAACAAACTAGCATCCCTAAAGAGGTATTTTAAAAAACAATGACTATTTCATTCAAATTATTTATTAATTCTTTATTTATATATTTTGAAGGTCTATTATGACTGTCGAAAATCCTCATACTGACAAGATGATATAGATTTTTTTAGAAATGAGTGGGCCACATACCTGATGGAATATTGTACACAAATAGCACGAAGATCTGACTTGGGGACATGTACAATTGGCGGTCATTTTTTAGAGTGGTTAAGGGGATCAAAAGATAGAACATTGTTGTATGTAAATGTTTGCAGGAAAATTTAAATTGTAATTGAATGAAGCCCCTTTTCTATAATGAGTCATTTTCCCATATTAACAGATGAAATGAACCAGCAACATGCATGAATGATGAACCACTTTTCGTTGGGCTTTGGATAAGAATAACCAATAAAATCTTCAAAATACCATCATATATAACCAAAAACATTCATATTGTGTTGATACTTTATAAGAAATATCCATGGGTAATTTTTTATGTGTATGAGTCAACCTCACATCAATCTGAGGCATGATGTGCCCAGTATCACTCAAAGTGTCTCTCTTTTTTTTAAAATGGACAGAATTTTAAGTGAAAACAACAACTAACGTACGGAAATCCAACCAAATGCATTCTAATTGTGTTGATACTTTAGGGTAACAATCCATGGGTAATTTTTGACATGTAAAATTCAACCCCACCTCAATCCATGGCATAGTGTAGCCGGTATCACACAAAGTGTCTCTTTTTTCATTAAAATAGACATAATTTTTAGTAAAAACCACAACTAACATACAGAAATCTATACAAATGCATTTGGATTGTGTTGATACATTATGAGAACGATCCATGGATCATTTAGGACGTTTCTAATTGAAACCTGCCTCAATCTGAGGCATGGTGTGGCCGGTATCACTCAAAGTGTCTCTATTTTGTTTAAAATGGATAGAATTTTAAGTGAAAAAAAAACTGATGTACGAAAATACCACCAAACACATTAGTATTATATTGATACTTTAGGGAAACAATAAATGGCTCATTTTGGAAGTGTAAAAGTCAACCCATCTTCAATTATAGGTATAGTGTGGTTGGTATCACTCAAAGTGTCTCTCTTCTGTTTAAAATGGATAGAATTTTAAGTGAAAACAACAACTGACTTACAAAAATACTACCAAATGCATTCAAATTGTGTTAAAACATTAGGTTAAATACCCATGAGTAATTTTGGACGTGTAAAAGTAAACCTTTCCTCAATCTGTGGCATGGTGTGGCCGGTATCATTCAAAGTTTCTCTCTTTTGTTTAAAATGGAAAAATTTAAGTGAAAACAATAACTAACATACATAAATCTGACCAAATGAATTCAGATTTTGTTGATACTTTAGGGGAATTATCCATGGGTAATTTGAGACATGTATGAGTCAACATCCCCTCAATCTGTGGCATAGTGTTCCCAGTATCACTCAAAGTGTCTCTGTTTTGTTTAAAATGGACCGAATTTTAAGTGAAAACAACAACAAAAATACGGAAATCTGATCAAATGCATTAGGATGGTGTTGATACTTAATGGTAACTATCCATGGGTCATTTGTGATGTGTAAAAATTATCCCCGCTTCAATTCGAGGCACAGTGTGGCCGGTATCACTCAAAGTGTCTTTCTTTTGTTTAAAATGGACAGAATTTCAAGAAAAAACAACAACTGACGTATGAAAATCTGACCCAAAAAAATTTGATTATGTTTATACTTTATGGTAATGATACAAGGGTCATTTTTGACGTGTAAGAGTCAACATTTCCTAAATTTGAGGCATGGTGTGGCTGGTATCACACAAGGTGTCTCTCTTTTGTTTAAAATGGACAGAATTTTAAGTGAAAATAACAGCTAACATATGTAAAACTGACCCAATGCATTATGATTGTGTTGATACATTATTTTAATGATCCATGGGTCAATTTTGATGTGTACGAGTCAACCTCACCTCAATCTGAAGCACGGTGTGGCTAGTATCACTCAAACTGTCTCTCTTTTGTTTAAAATGGACAAAATTTTAAGTGAAAACAGCAAATGATGTATGAAAATATGACCAAATGATTTCAGGTTGTGTTGATAAATTAGGGGAATGATCCGTGGTTGATATTTGATGTGTATGAGTCAACCCTTCCTCAATCCAGGACACGGTGTGGCCAGTATCACTCAAAGTGTCTCTCTTTTGTATAAAATGGACAGAATATTATGTAAAAACAACAACTAACATACAAAAATCTGACCAAATGCATTCAAATTGTGTTGATACTTTAGTGGAACGATAAATTGGTAATTTTTGACATGTACAAGTCAACCTCACCTCAATATGAGGCACGGTGTGTCCGGTATCACTCAAAGTGTCTCTCTTTTGTTTAAAATGGATAGAATTTTAAGTGAAAACAACAACTGACGTACACAAATCTAATAAAAAACATTTTTATTATGTTGATACATTAGGGTAATGATCCATGGGTCATTTTTTACCTTTACAATCCAACCCTACCTCAATCCAAGGCACATTGTGGCTGGTATCACTCAAAGTGTCTCTCTTTTGATTAAAATGGACAAACTTTTCAGTGAAAACAACAACTGACGTAAGGAAATCTGACCAAATGCATTCTGATTGTGTTGATACTTTAGGTTAATGATCTAGGGTTCGTTTTTGACATGTATGAGTTAACTTTTATTCAATATAAGGCACAGTGAGGATAGTATCACTCAAAGTGTATCTCTTTTTTTTAAAATGGACAGAATTTTATGTGAAAACAACAACTAACGTATGGAATTCCGACCAAACACATTCGGATTGTGTTGATACTTTAGGTAAAATATCCATGGTTCATTTTTGATGTTTAAGAGTCAACCTAAATTCAATAAGAGGTAGGTTGTGGCTGATATCACACAAAGTGTCTCTCTTTTGTTTAAAATGGACAAAATTTTTAAGTGAAAACAACAACTGACGTATGGAAATCCAACCCAATGCATTATGATTGTGTTGATACGTTAGGGGAACGATCCAAGGGTCATTTTTGGCATGTAAATTTCATCCCTACCTCAATACAAGGTACAATGTTTCTTGTATCAATCAAAGTGTCTCTCTTTTGTTTAAAATGGACAAAATTTTAAGTGAAAACAACAACTGATGTATGGAAATCTGACCAAAAGCATTAAAATTGTGTTAATACTTTAGTTTAATGATCCTTGGGTCATTTTTGATGTGTAAGAGTCAACTCTGCCTCATTACGAGGCACAGTGGGGCCAGTATCACTCAAAGTGTTTCTCTTTTGTTTAAAATAGACAGAATTTTAAGTGAAAACAACAACTGACGTATGGAAATCCGACCAAGCACATTCATATTTTGTTGATACATTAGGGGAATGATACATGGGACATCTTGGACATGTATGAGTCATCTCATCCTCAATCTGAGGAATGATGTGGCTGGTATCACTCAAAGTGTCTCTCTTTTGTTTAAAATGGACAGAATTTTAAGTGAAAACAACAACTGACGAATGAAAATCTGACCCAATGCATTATGATTGTGTTGATACCTTATTGGAATGATACATGGGTCATTTTTAAAATATATTAATCAAAATTTCCTCAATATGAGGCACAGTGTGTCCAGTATCACTCAAAGTGTCTCTCTTTTGTTTAAAATGGACAAAATTGTAAGTGAAAACAACAACTGACGTATGGATATCCAACCAAACTCATTAATATTGTTTTAATACCTTAGGGGAACAATAAGTGGATCATTTTGGACATGTAAGAGTTATCTCCGCCTCAATAAATGGCACGGTGTGGTCTGTATCACTCAAAGTGTCTCTCTTTTGTATAAAATGGACATAATTTTAAGTGAAAAAAACAACTGATGTATGAAAATCTGACCAAACCCATTCGGATTGTGTTGATACTTTAGGGTAATGATCCATGGTTATTTTTTATGTGTATGAGTCAACTCACCTCATATTTATACATGGTGTGGCTGGTATCACTCAAAGTGTCTGTCTTTTGTTTAAAATGGACAGAATTTTAAGTGAAAACAACAACTAACGTAGGGAAATTTGACCCAATGCAATATGATTGTGTTTACACTTTATGGGAACTATCCATGGGTCATTTTTTATATTTAAAAGTCATCCTTTCCTCAATATGAGGCACGATGTGTCCCGTATCACTCAAAGTGTCTCTCTTTTGTTTAAAATGGACAAAATTTTAAGTGAAAACAACAAATGACATACGAAAATCTGACCAAATGCATTCAGATTGTGTTCATACCTTAGGATAATGATCCATGGGTCCTTTGTGATATATATGAGTCAATCCCGCCTAAATCCAGGGCATGGTGTGGCCAGTATCACTCAAAGTGTCTCTCTTTTGTTTAAAATTGATAGAATTTTAAGTGAAAACAAAAACTGACACATGGAAATCTGATCAAATTCATTCTTATTATGTTGATACTTTATTATAATGATCCATGGGTCATTTTTTACTTGTAAGAGTCAACATTTCCTCAATCTGAGGAACGGTGTGGTCGGTATTACTCAAAGTGTCTCTCTTTTGTTTAAAATGGACAGAATTTTAAGTGAAAACAAAAACTGGCATATAGAAATCGGACCCAATGGATTATGATCATGTTGATACTTTAGGGGAACAATTCATGGGTCATTTTTTATGGTTACAAGTCAACCCCTCCTCAATCCGAGGCACAGTGTGGCCGGTATCACTCAAAGTGTCTCTCTTTTGTTTAAAATGGATAGAATTTTAAGTGAAAACAACAATTTTCGTATGAAAGTCCAACCAAACGCATTAGGATTGTGTTGATACTTTAGAGGAACGGTCCATGAGTCATTTGGGACGTGTACGAGTCAACCCCGCTTCAATATGAGGAACGGTATGACCGGTATCACTCAAAGTGTCTCTCTTTTGTTTAAAATGGACAGAATTTTAAGGTAAAACAAAAACTGACATACGAAAATTTGACCAAAAGCATAAGGATTGTGTTGATACTTTTTGGGAACAATCCATGAGTCATTTTTGATGTGTAAGAGTCAACCTCTCCCTAATCTGTGGCATGGTGTAGCTGGTATCACTCAAAGTGCCTCTCTTTTGTTTAAAATGAACAGAATTTTAAGTGAAAACAACAATTGACTTATGGAAATCCAACCAAATGCATTAGAATTGTGTTGATACATTAGGGGCACGACCAATGAGTCATTTTTGACATGTACGAGTCAACCCCACTTCAATTTGTGGCATGGTGTGGCCGGTATCACTCAAAGTGTCTCTCTTTTGTTTAAAATGGACAGAATTTTAAGTGAAAACAACAACTAACGTACTCTAACCAAACGAATTTTAATATAGTTGATACTTAATGGGTATGATACATGTGTCATTTTTGACATGTACGAGTTAACCCCGCTTCAATCTGAGGCACGGTGTGGCCAGTATCACTTCAATGTGTCTCTCTTTTTTTAAAAATGGACAGAATAAGTGAAAACAACAACTAACATACAAAAATATAACAAAATGCATTAGTATTGTGTTTATAAATTAGGGGAACGATACATGGGTCATTTTTTATGTTTATGAGTTAACCTTGCCTCAATATAAGGCATGGTGTGGCCGGTATCATTCAAAGTGTCTCTAATTTGTGTAAAATGGACAAAAGTTTAAGTGAAAACAACAACTGACGTATGAAAATCTGACCAAACACATTGGGATTGTGTTGATAATTTACGATAACAATTCATGGGTCATTTTTTATGTGTAAATTTCAACCCTTCATCAATCCATGTCATGGTGTGGTTGGTATCACTCAAAGTGTCTCTCTTTTGTTTAAAATGGAAAAAAATTAAGTGAAAAAAACTGACATACAAAACTCTGAACAAACACATTTAGATTGTGTTGATACATTAGGTGAATGATGCATGGGTCATTTGAGATGTCTAAGAGGTAACCCCACCTCAATACGAGGCACGGTGTGGCTGGTATGACTCAAAGTGTCTCTCATTTGTTTAAAATGGACCGAATTTTAAGTGAAAAAAAAAACTGACTTCTGGAAATCCAACCAAATGCATTCATATTATGTTGATACTTTGGGGGAATGATCCATGGGTCATTTTTGACGCATACGAGTCAAACCCACCTCAATATAAGGCACGACGTGGCCAGTATCACTCAAAGTGTCTCTCTTTTGTTTAAAATGGACAGAATTTTATGTGAAAACAACAACTGACGTACAAAAATCTAATCAAACGCATTCAGATTGTGTTCATACTTTGTGGGAATTATTCATGGGTAATTTGTGACATGTATGAGCCAATATCGCCTCAATATAAGGCATGGTGTGGCTGGTATCACTCAAAGTGTGTCTCTTTTTTTTAAAATGGACACCCCCAACCCCCTGGATGCCCCCAACCCCCTGGACAACCCAACCTTCTGGACACCCCCCACCACCTAGAAATCCCCCCAATCCCCTAGACACCACCCCACCCCCTGGATTCCCCCTAACACCTTGACACCCACCAAACCCCAGGACGACACCCCCACCCCTCCTAGACACCACCCCACCACCTGGACACCCCCACCCACTTGGACAACCACCCCCACCCACAGGACACCACCCCACCCCCTTGGAAAGCCCCACCAACATCTTAGACCACCCCCACCCCCCTGGACACCACCCCACCACTTTGGACCCCCACCCCCTGGAAAGCCCCCAACCCCTTGGACACCACCCCACCCCATGGCCACCACCATGGACACCCCCCCACCCTAGACAGCCACCACCCACACCCCCTGGACACCCCCATCCCCTAGACACCCACCAACCCCCTGGACGGCACCACCACCCCTTTTAAACACCACCCCACCACTTGGACACCCCCACCCCCTAGACACCCACACCCCTTGGATATCCACCCAACCCCTGGACACCACCCCACCCCTTTGGACACCCCCACCAACCCCTGGACCCCCACCCCCTAGACACCACCCCACCCCCTGTACACCCCACCCCTTTGGACACCCCCACCCCTAGAAATCCCCCCCCCCAACCCCTTGGACATCCCCATTGACCCCCCACTCCCACCCTGGACACCCCCACCCCCTGGACACCCACCAACCCCTTGGACGACACCCCCACCCCTCTTAGACACCACTCCACCACCTGAACACCCCCCACCCCTAGACACCCCACCCCATGGATAGCCACCCCCACCCCCTGGACACCACCCCACCCCCTGGACACCCCCATCCCCTAGAAATCCCCCCCCCCCCCAACACCCTAGACACCACCCCACCCCCTAGACACCCCCCGTGGACAGCACCCCCTAGACACCCCACCATCCCCATGGAAGGCCCCCCACCCCTGGATACTCCCACCCCTACTCAACATGACCCCACCACCAGGACACCCCCACCCCTGGGCAACCCCACCGCATGGACAACCCCCACCACCCCCCTGGACACCCCCTTCCCCCCTTGGATAGCCACCCCAAACCCCTGAACCCCCCCCAACCCCTTGAATTCTAAATTGAATTATATATGTATTTAATTAACTTATGAATTATGTGTTAATGGTGTATGGGTATACTTTATGTATGGTTATACTTTCTGAAATTACTTTATGAATTATGTTTTAATTTTGTATGGGTATACTTATCGATATGCTGATTTTTTTTGCAGGTCTTGTTTCGTTGTGCTGCTGCATAATTTTATATAACTATAGGAAGAACATTTATCAACACTTTTTTAGCACTGATAAAGGTATCCTTTATCAGCACCTTTTTAGCGCTGATAAAGGATTTCTTTATCAGTGTTCTTTTTAGCACTGATAAAGGATACCTTTATCAACACTTTTTTTGCGCTGATAAACACTATCACTATCAGTTCTAAAAAAGCAATGATATAGGGGACCCCCCCCCCTTTATCAATGCTGTTCTTTACATCACTTTTTTAGAACTATTAAATCCCATTTTAAGCGCTGATAAAACCCATTTTGGTAGTAGTGGTTTAACATCATGAAGGGACAGGTGGGTGGTAATGTGTGTCCCTAGGGGGAAGATGATTAGTATTTGAGGGTTTGGATAAGTGTGTCCTCGGGTGGAAGATAATCAAACATGAGGGTTGGGTTAAGTGTGTCCCTTGGAGGAATATGATCACAATTGTGGGATTGTTAAAGTGTTTCCCTTGATGGGAATATGATCAAACTTGAGTTTTATTGTCTCTTATGGGGAGGAGGTATAGATTTTTTGTTTTTGGGGTGTCAGGATTAAAACTCATAGAGGTTTTCTATACATCCTAATAAGAGACAGAGATCATAACTTGCATAGTTCGATGCCCCAGTATATGGTCTTGTGATAGGATCGGTCCATGAAGTTTAATGTCATGCGGTGAGGATACTCATTTCATAGAGAGAGCACTAATGAGGGATGGTGTGGAGCTTATGCATAGGAGCAGTTCGGTGTAGGATTTTCATCCCATATTGGGGAATAGGTGGTATACCATGATGATTGTGCATGGGTAATCATGTATTCCTCACATTTGTTAGGAGTTTTGGGGTAATTTAATTCCATTCATACATGGGGCATCATTGCTTCAACACACAGGGTAAGGAAATGATTTTACATCATGTGATGAGGATGTCGTTGTGCATTTTAATATCGCATGACTAGGATTTTGGGCTACGATGTTTTACATTATGTAGTTTGGACATTGGTGGGAACTAAACCCAAGGAAACTATTTCCATGTGGACTAGGAGGATCCAACATAATACATCCCTAACAAGAAAAAGTCTAATTTTCCCCTGATGATGCCATTTTTTGGAATTATGATTCTATAACTCCTAAACCTCTAGGTGGGGCATGGCGTAAAAACATCCATAGATGAGTGGAAATATATGTTACAAATGATAGTGTGCATATGATTTGGATAAAGAGGAATTATAATGAAAATTAATAAGATAAAAGGTTGAATAAATTGTCCAAACTATTCTTTAAGAAAATGTTTCAAACGCAAGGGTTGGTGATATGGGTTGTGCAGGTGATTGATTTGCAGATGAACCGGGCAGAATTGTGGAAGGGAACTTAGAAAATCAACTTGTGTTAACTATGTTTTTTGAAATGAAGTGTGCAATCATGTACTTAAGGTATGTTGGGCACAACTCTACATTTATGTGTTCATGTGTAGTTGCACAAAATTTAGGTTATGTCACAATATCCCAAGATAGATTTTGGAGGCATATGTGCACACAACTTATGTGGTTTCATGTAACATGGGGTTGTGTAAAGGTAGTTTATCATGAGTGAACCCAAACATATTCAATGGATATTTTAGGAGGATCTCTCAAATAGGGTCCAAGAAACGTTGGGGCCCATGCGAGTTTAGTAATGAAAGTTCCCAACCTTTGGGAATCTGTGAGGTGTGATGTTTCATGATTTCATGGAAGAAGAGGTTTTATAAGAGGGAGATGACACATCTACTTCTAGATATCCATCAAAAATGTGGGGTGCGAGGTTCAATTTATAGATGAAATGGGAGACTGTATGTATGAAACCCTAGACAGGTCATGCAACTGGGTTATGTGGTTCCCATGCCTTTGTCGATGGGATGTGAATGCATATGTTGACAGTTTGAGGTATCCTTTATCATGAAATGGGATTTTGATCTCCAGCATTGAGATTGTGTGTGGACATTTTATATTCTACACAAGCACCTTTTCCAATGTTTTAGGGCTCATGGAGCACCCACATAACAATGATCTTTAGTGTCACCTTTCACATGTAAATGGGTTTCTGCATGATATGAAAGTGGTACAAAAGACATGCTAGTAGTGCCTAATTCCTAAGATTCAAAATGGTCCTTTGGACTGAAATGGAAATTTATTTTATATAAAACATTAGGGGTTCTAGAAATGTTTTAGAAACCAAAAAATTCATCCCTGAGAATTGGATCTGACTAGAGACCAAAATGTCAAGTTTTGAGGGAAATGTCGATGTGTAGAGAGAATTTTCTATTTGTTATACAACTCCCCTATCGCGTCGCACAACTTGGTTTTCCTGACTTCCAAACCCGAGGGAACAATGATTATAAATACGGTCAGGGGACCTTTTGTCCTCAACTAAATGCTTTTCAGGATAAGGCCCCTCTCATGTGCGTGACTCAATACATTTCAGGAAATCCCGAGCATTCAGATGCGACGTTCACACAAATCCCCATTACTCTACTTATCTTGTGTGATCAACCTATCATTTTGCAGGAGTTGTATTGAAGTTTTGTGATATAGAATATTTTGTGGGATAAAAGTCTCATTTTCATGATCCAACATTTGTTAAGCCTCTAAACACTCAATAAATAGCCGATCTTATTGACCAGGCCATTTTCGATTCTTTCACTACCACCCAGATGGAGGGGATTGATGGGAATCTAAAAATTCCTTACTCCATGAGGATTATATCTATGAAAAGATGTTTTTTGGTCCTATTTAATGAATAACGTAGGGGATATTTGTTATGATATCACCTTCCTCTATACAATTTCAGGATCCTAGATGATGTGGCTATCCCAGCCATAGAAATCAACACACCATGATTCTGGTTCAACCATTTTTATGAACTCAATTTCTAGAATATCACGGCCTCCCGTCATCTGGACAAGAAGCATGGAGGCATTGTAATCTACACCTTGAGTGTAAGGATGTGGAAAATAATTGGATAAAACTTGGTATATTGGGAGTTACATGCTCACTATGTGAGAACCATCCAAACTAGTATATAAAACAACAACATGGGATGGTATGAGGGCTAAAACATGTGAGTTATTGGGGGGATTCACCAATGAGTGGGAAAGGGCATACTTGGTACACTTCACTTTTCAAGAGTATGGGGACAAGATATGCAACATTGGGCTATATGAAGCAGTGTGAACATCCCAATTCCACATCTATCGACATTGCATACTGTTTCCGAATAATCTTAGCTGGTGGTCCCCAAAAACAAATACTTACACCTGCATCATTAGGAAGTGGGAATAAACATATTGGACCTCCACTACATTGGAGGAATCTTGTTGATGGGTTTCCAATATTAATATTTCCTACAAGTACCTAATTCCTAGGGTAATAGGTACCAAACCCCTTCTGCAGTGTGAAATCATCTAGATGAGATTAATCATGTTTTAAAGCATAACCATCTTTTCTATTGGGACACTGCACTCAAGACATGGCTAGGAAAGTTCTTGAATTCATCATCTTTGAAGATTAAATGGAAGAAAATGTAGTGCCCAAAGGCACATTAGAGAATAATATTATGGTAAAACTAGATTATTCTGGAAGAAGGTCGCTACTAGGAGGGGGGATATAACATGAAGGATTGGAAATCATCGATATGATATACAACATTCTTATCCACCTTCTTAAGTATTTGGATGTTGTCCATCGGGGAAGTATGCATGGGATTGCATCTCGGGATGCTTGTGATGGTAGAACTAAAGGATTATGGTAGTTGGATGAACGTAAGAGTTCTGGTGTTGGCCTACATTTATAGCCAACTAGGGAATGTTAAGAAAGTAATCATACATAGGAGTATTTGTAGCTCGTTCCAATTTCTACATGGGTGTATTGCATCCCACTTCATGGGGGTATGAATTTCTTAACTCCATCACCCCCTGATAAAATCATGCGACTTTCAATACTCAATATTTATTTGGTTTGACTGGTAACGCTTAATAAAAAAAGGATCATGGTCAACATTGACAACACTAGGAACTTAAACATTAATCCATTCTCAAAACCTTTGGGAGATATGGTCAATAATATAGAGGGATCACTGGAGAATATGGAGAAAATTCAGTCCTTCCTATGTGGAGTGTTGGTTTTGGGTACCGGAAGAAAACCCTATTATGAACCTTACACTCTGTATTGATCCACCTGACAATTCAGATTCATTCAAAATCCAAATAGAGATAGTCTATACATGGATCCATGAGGAAAGGAATCCATGTATCTTTCCACAATTGTGGTGACTTTTTTCTGTCAAATGTAGAGCGGAGGTTATCTTGTCACCACCCACTAATCCCAATCACAGCCTCTCCCAACATTATATCTATAATTGGATAGAATATTATCTAGGTGTAGTCCTATGTTCGCCTTTGAGCAGGTTTGTTCCACCAGATGAATAGTAAGAGCATCAAGACAGAAGACAGACTGCTCTTCGAAGTTCAACTTAGGAATTGAGGGCTCTTGCAAAAGAAATTGCATAGGATGCTTAGGCTTTTCTGAAAACCCACCCCATAGTGGTGCGAGGATCCATCAAAATTAGCCAAAATAGTGGGCAGGGATCTCTCAATCTAGGGTGAGTAGGACCAGGGAGGATTTGGGAATGAAACTATGATATCTCGTGTATCCATCCACTGATTCCACAAATCCCATGTTTTGGGTTTATTGGGGGACGTCGAAGTTTTCCATAAAAATAGAGAAAGTATGTTGAAGGCTCACCCAAAATGGATATGAGCTATTAAAGGATGTTCTCACTAGGATTATGACCTCAGTGGACCTCTAAAATAGATTTTCCTAACTTATAGAGATGAATTCATTCACATGCCTATGCATGGATGGAAGCCCTACCAATGAATAGATACAAGTGATGTTCAGTACATATCATAAAGAGACATCATCCATTGTGTTGATAACCCATGTTGCATTTGTCCCCAGTACCAATACGTAGGGTTGTAGTGATGAGGACTCCTAAGTATATTCTATTATTTAGGATACATCATAGAGTATTGAAGAGTTCACTCTTGGGGGTGATAACCCAGACAATATCTTATTTGGCGAGGTATGTTTAACTTTATCGCCTCTTACTTCCTTTCCTTATTTTAAACACTACTAGAAAATAAGGAAATACCCATGGTTTAAAACCATGGGTATAGCGCCTAAAACCATTATTATAGGCTATAGGAACAGTTTTATGAATAATGGGAGCTCACGGCGTCGGTATAGCCCTATACCCATGGTTTATAAACTATCGGTTCATGAAATTTTAATGGAACTACCTAAAACCATGGTTTGACCGAACCATGGGTATAGGTCTATGGCCACAGTTTGTTTAAACCATGGGTATAAATCCTTATTAAAAAATCCTCTGTTGGGATTTGATCTCATCATCTTCCGCTTACAGATGAACAAATTTACCACTATCATACAACACATTTTATGTTCTTTTATTCATATATATATATATTAAAAAATTTATTATTATTATTATTATTATGGAAAAAATATTGGGTAAACCAATACCCATGTCTTGGGAAAATCATTTGCATAGGATTCCCCATGGAAGTTTTTTTCCCTCACAATCTATTGCCATAGTTTAAAAAAACCATGGTAATAATGGTGACCTTACCCATAATTTTTATATAACAATGGGTATAGCTCCTTCGCGTCATTTATTTTCTAGGAAGAATATTCCCTTGGTTTACAAAAACCATGGGTATATCGGTTAAATATACCCATTGTTTTCGGAGAACCGGGGCTATATGTAATTCCTATGAAAACACCCCCCCACCAAAACCTATTTTTATGATTCACTAAAAACCGTTTCTATATCTACCCCTATACACATGGTTTTTTGGGAATCATGGGTATAGGTACTTCCTGCAAATTTTTCCCCCATGGATATAGGGTTGATATATATGGATGGGTTTTTCTAAAACCATGGTTATAGACTTATATTCCAGTTGTGAAAAGTACTAACCTGATATTTTTTCTTAGGAAAGAAGTAGATGAGAAAACCCAAGGGGGATCTACTAAGGGGGATGAGAGTGCCTCCATGGAGTCTAAGAATCTCACCTAATAGTATGCTTCAGTAGTCTTGGAAGGAGTGGTGCTTTAAAGGGTGTCTATGAGGAGGTTTTTGATTCTGCGTCCCTACCAGTCATCTATGGTGGACCACACTTCGATATTCCAATAGAGGATCTTATCCATAGATGGGAGGATCTCACATAGTGAATAATTATTGAAATATCTACACCTTAGGGTGAGACCGAATATCATTTCTCAATAAGTCCAATATTCATCAAAACATCATGGGGTATTCCAATTCCCTTGTATCAATGTTTTTTTTCATTTTTGTAGCTTCCAGTTGAGTAGTACTGAGTGGCCCGATGCAGTCCATCGAGGTACCAATTGGTGCTGAGGGGTCTCTAGTGGTCTAATTTTACTTAGAGTCCTTAGAAATGGATGTAATCCAAACTCTCACATCTCATAAGTTATTTTTTACCAAAGTAATGTTTTCCATGTTTGTTTTCATCAGTAAAAATGGATGACATGTTTTAGTTTGAAATAGTTCTCAAGATAGTGAATTCCTGGTAAACAAATGTGGCTAGGGGAAACTGGGTACTTCTCCAAATAGATAATCCAACGCTTGGGGATCCAGCTATTTAGGGTGAGATTGCCTCAACCCCAGGAGGGAAATTCATTACAGACACTAATATTGTTTCCAGGGTGGTGGTACCCGAAGCTTGCATATATGGTGCCACAAATGGAGAGTTTAATGAAGATAGACCCTCTCTAAACATGTAGATCAGTCCATCTGAGAGGATTCCATAGAAAGGTATTGTTGCGACTATTACCTCTAATTTTCCAGAGTATGAGACAAATCCACCTGATTAATTGTAAGATTCAAAGTATGACATTGCCAAATAAAATTTCATTTTATAATTCAAGGTGTGGATAAAAATGTAGAACTTTGTCACATGCACTCCATACTAGAATCTTGTGATTTGGATGTGATCTCTCCATCATTGGATGTTGAACTTAGGAATCAGAGGGGTTAACACATGATCATTAAATGTGTTGGCTCAAAATTATCTCATCAAGTGGGTGAATGTGGAATATCAATATTTCAATGTTTCCATGAATAAGGAAAAATAGGAGGGTACCAATAAACTCTAGGAAACAAAACAATAACTTATCTATCTAGAAGAGAAACCATGTTATCATGTGGCTTCCTCCAATTACCAAGAAGGTATCATCATCCAATTAAGGTCCTCGTTAGTAGTGGATGTGTCTATAGTAGAAGGGGTGACATAATTGGTGTCTGAGTACCAATCTGAGTATCATATGTTGAAAATAGGGTAGAATTGGTTTTCCTTATGTTCGAGGAGGAAGAGACAAATCTTGTTAGGATGAAATAAGTTCTGGAAGCAACTCATCAAAGGCTGGATGAGAGAGAGTTATTGGTTTCTCAAAAAAACCTTAAAGAGAACTAGTTTTTATGAAATAAAGAAGAGGTTTCAACATGTGGATTGTAACACCCCGAGATTTTCTTAATTATTATTTTTCAAATTAAATTAATCTTTTTGATATTTTTCATTTCATGCAACACTAAAAATAGTTATATTAAAAATATTAAAGCACTATTTTTTTCTTAAGTTATACAAGATGCATGGTAGATCAGGAACTAAACTCTATATAAATGTTATATTTCTATATAAGGAATGTTGAGATTAGCTTATGTTACATGAAAGAATGCATTTTCTCGATGGCATGTATAACGCGCAAGAATGATTTTTACCAAACAACAATATATTATTAAAATATTAATATTTAATATATTAAGACATAACCTAGACATTATGATAGTGATTATGAAAAGAAATAAATAACATATGAAAACCTATGGTTTACACAAATATAAAATTATTTCATTAGTTATAATGAACCAATTGAATATAAAGCAAATATTTTTATAGAAAAATATTTGTATGCTCAAAAAGCTATATTATCCTAATAAATTAAATTTATTAATGAGTTATATTAATTTATTATATATATATTATATATTAAATTAAATATTTTTTATATTTATCAAATAGATTTTATAGGCATAAGATAAGAACAAAAATAATATTAAAATAAAAACTTATACTTTTATTAAGGAATTTTTAACATATTTCGATGGAGAAAAAAATTTAAATAAAAATTTTGGAACATTTATAAATATTATATGTTGAAATAAAATTTATTTTTGAATGATAAAAAAAGTTAGTTTAGGGTGAACTTTTTGTATTTTTTTGTGAAGTTTTATTTTTAAATTAATAGTGTAAAATGTGGAGATTTAACTCAAAACTACGTTTTCATCTAATTTATTTTTAAGGATAAATTATATTTTTAAATTATTTTAAGTTTTAATTAGATCTAATTTTTATAAATTTTTCCAATTTGGGTCATTTAAATCAATTTCACATTTATATTGGTTATAAAAACCTTGCATGTTTTTGAACGTTTTTACTTTAAAACCCAGCTTAATCATCCAGTCTGTGGGATTAAATTTAAATTAATTTATTCCACTTCTATGATTGGAAATTAGGAAAATTGATTCCAAATTTGGAATAATAATAATGAATAATTTACAATAATATCAACTTAGTTTTGGAGTAAAATTATTAGTGATGGTAATTTAAATGAATTACGACAATTAACATTAAATTAAGCTTAACAAAAGACTAAACCCTAAACCTGAGGCCTAATATGACCTAAATATTTATACATAAGTCTTTGTATGGGAATATTTAGAACCTATACTCCCATTTATTTACTTCATACCATTATTTTATCCACTTGAAATAAAATAATGAGGGTGGATTTTCCCTTTCCCAAAATATTACAAGAGTGTCACTCCTCCTCCATTATAAAAGGACTACTCTCCTCCCACTTCCAAAAACCTGTAATGACACTATTATTCAGCCAATATCAACCCAAATAGCTCACTAAAATCACTACATTCCTCCTTTGATCCTACCTTTTATAGAAATCAATCCACGAAATACTTTTGGTGAAAAAAATGAGTTACCCAAATAAGAGGTTACATCCTCCCTCAAGATCCTTTATATTATTTTCATTCTCCACCCCCTACACTCGCCTTATTCCATTATTATAAAAAAGACCAGTATATTGAATATAAAATGATGTTTTTTTCTATTATTTCAACCGACACATACACACACTTTCATAAAATGGGTAGTAAACATACTGATTATGTGTAAGGTGAACTACGACCTCACAAAACAATGATTGTTCATACTTTTATACCGCCTCTCATGGTGGAAATTATGACATGAATTATATTATTTATATTATTTATGATAATAATAATTTATTTATTCTTAGGTAATTATTTTACATTGAATATATTTATACTTTCCATATTTTTTAAATATGATAACTTTGTTTTAGAAAGTGTGGATGACCTCTCCCTCAAAACAATGTGATTCCTTCACACACAACATGGAATGTATTAAGGATGTATTTATTGAAATTATATGATATATATGATTTAGTAATGCTACTGGAAGAATGATACACACACACACACAAACACACATACTTATATGTCATTTATTCTCTTTCTTCCCATACAACAGTAAAATAGAAACATCGTTCATTCATACATACGACCTACCGTCTCCATGAATGGTGTATTACACTTCATACTTTTATATACTATAGATTATTATAATACCAAAATAAATAATATAAATTATATTTATATCATGTTTTACATTATGAAATTAATTGGATAAGTATAAGGGAAAGAGATATAATAAATTAAGACCCATGTGAAGAACAAAGAGGATATTACCCGAAGTGAAACCTTAACATATAATTGTAAACAAGAAGATAATATAATTTCATAATAAAAGTATATATGGTATTAGATATAAGAATATTATTCTATAAAAGATATATAATAAATATACATTTATTATATAAGAATCTTGTATGAGCATGAAGAGATTCAAGACACAAGGTAAGGGAATATCATCTAACTTTTTATTTATGTGAGATATATGATTTATTCACCACCCATTCCTTTTGTGTGGTGTGTATAATAAAAATGGATTTATTTTTTATTATTATAAATAAATTTATGGGTATTATTATAAAAAAATTAATGGGTATTTATTCACCACCCATTATTGTTGTGTGGTGTGTTTACATTTATTATTACAAATAAATTTATGTGGTTTATGTTTAAAAAGTTACCAAATTGGTAAATCAATTTTCTCTCAATTTTTTTTCTTTGAGACACATGCCATTTTAGGAACCTATATTTGTACATGAGGTGTATATAATGCCTTTGAAATGTTATATAATGAATATAATTATGTTAATGATATTTTAATCTTCATGTAATTTCACTTTCTTATATGGGGAATATGTTTCAAAGTTACCATGTTGTAATAATTTATTGAAATAATCTCATTGCTTTCTGAGATTGTTTATGATTTTACATCCTTTGATGAATTATTATGATACATATCTTAAGAAATATAAATAGTTTTCAAATATTATGGTTATTAATGATATATTCCGGTATTGGTACCATTTTCTACTGTTTGGTACATAATATAGTTAAGAAATTGATTTTATGAAATCCCAACATTACCAGTATCATTTGTTAGAAATCTATGTTCCTTCAAAACCATGTTTTCAAAAAGGTTTCAAATAATATTATATTATTATACTATGTTATTTAAAATATATATTTACCCATGCTTTACCATTTAAAGAAAAAGGTTTTTTTAAAATATAATCTTCTTGTTATTTTCTGGTCGTGGAACTTTTCAAATCTTTTTATAGTGAAAAGGGAATGTTTGGAATGTAAAGATTTACCCACCATCATTTATATGAAACTTATATTTCGTGTTTAAATTTTTAATTATTATGAATTTTTTTTTAAAATATAATTTCAAAGAAATGATTTTCAATAGTTTTTAAAGATTCTATTATATGTTTTAAAGGAAAAAATAGTTTTCAAAAGGTTTTCAAGCTCTTATAAAAGTTTTCAAATGATTGCAGATTTAAAATTTTTGTCAATGAATACTTTATAAAAAATAAATTTTATATTCATTAAAATGGTTTTCAAAAGGTTTTATGTTTTAATAATAATTTTTCAAATGATAATGGATATTTTCCTCATGATGTGTTTTTTGAAGATATTTCAAAATTATTTCCCATCAGAGATGAGATCCATTAGTGTTACTCATGCCTTAATAAGAATAAAATCCAAGGATCCATTCAATTATTTATTTGGATGATCTATTTTATAATGGAATTATTATTATGAAGCCCATTTCCCTTTTCTTGGGTTATATGCTCATGAATCCCACTTCTTTTTCTCAGTTCATTATTTGATAAAATGATTGTCAAACCTATCTCCTTTCCATAGGTTAATATATGATTACATGTTTATGAAACCCATTTCATTTCATGGGTTATGATAGGATTATTTATGATCTTGTGAAACATGTATGTTTGACTTCATTTTGAGATGGGTGGGACCTATATCTCCCTACAATGCATTGGGGAAATATTTATATCTCATGATTTAGACTAAGATGGTCTTGGGAGTGATCCCTGACTACTAAGATGGTTAATAG
Source organism: Viscum album (assembly GCA_963277665.1). Taxonomy (NCBI): domain Eukaryota; kingdom Viridiplantae; phylum Streptophyta; class Magnoliopsida; order Santalales; family Viscaceae; genus Viscum; species Viscum album. The sequence continues at coordinate 1,320,453,614 of OY728166.1, forward strand.
AGTGAACTATGACAACAAATATTGTATGAGGAGTGAAATAATGTTACTAAGATAGACATGGGAGTGAACCATGGATACCATTATGGTATGGGGAGTGAAACCGTACAATTAAAATGGTCTTGGAAGAAATGACTTGGATACTATGGAAATAATATTATATACTTGTCTGTTTTCCACAATTCTATGTTTTATTTATATGTTATTCTTTCAGGGATTTGTTCATTTATTTACTTATGATTTATGTCTTATTAAATATCAATATTTATTCCTTAATTCATGTTTATGATCTTTGATATGTAGGTTATGTTATTAAAATGTTTTAATCACATTATCATAAACCTATTCTCATGTTTTTTCTTACACGTCTCTCTGTTTTACCCTTACTAATCATCTGAGGTCACCCATTTTTATGTTTCCTTCCCAGGATATGAAGATATTTATTAGGTATTATGTGTATAAGAAAGGATCTAGTTAATAATATCATAGTGGGAGGTAATTTATGTCACTTATGTACCAATGTTTATGTTTCCATGTTTCCAAAGGCACTATACTAATATATACTTTGGGTGTCTGTTTTGGTAATGTTTTAAGTATTCTGAAAACGTAAAGTATTGTATTTGTATGTTACTATTGGGCCACTATAGTTGGTATCAGATAAAATATTTAGTTAACCATTAGAAACTTGGATAAGAAAAACCTATTGATAAATCTTAGTACATGTCTAAGGATAAGTCTAAGGATAAGGAAAATTATAGAAAACTGTTCATGAATTTTGGTAATGGACAGAGTGAGTGTTTTCCTATAAATAAATCCCTATATAGATACTAACAATGTATTTGGATCTATAATATATGTATATAGGGGTAACAACTCTGACAATATGTCTCGGGCCTCACTCAGGGTAATTTGGTACAAGACAAAATGCCTTACTGTACAACTGGATTGACCCTCTTAGGGGATATACATTGGGAATTCACAAAGTCTTCATGAATCATTATAAAGGATTTGAATAGAATATGAATTTTAATAAACTAGGGTAAAACTAAGGTTTCGTTTATTGAAAGTTAGGTTTCATTATTTGGACATCATATATATAATTATTCATGATTATTTGGTTTTCTTTAATGATATTTGTATCTCACCCTACGCGTTCTGGTTTTAGTCAATGGTGAAAAATAGATGGAACATGGGTAACATTGAATGTTTTATGATGTATAAGTCATGGGAATTATCAAAATAGATTTCCCTAGTTTATATTTCATAAAGAGAATTAGGATGGTTATATGAGTATTGGTTATACTTTTGATAATAAAGAGACCATAAAGGACATGTTAAAGTGATGTGATGTTCTTAGAGTATTTTTAAAATTAATCATAAAATTAATGATTATATTGAGGTTGAGAAACCTTAACACATGATTCATATTTCATATTCTAGGTAAAAGGTATTAAGGCATAAGTTGATGAAGCCTGAGTAGTTGTTTAAGAATAAAGATGGATGAATGACGTAATTGTGTTTGGGAATTCAAAGATTATGTTATATGAATCATGAAATGTATAAGTATTTTTGTTATAGGTTTTCATTATGGATTGAGAAGAATATGTTTAATCATTATGAATACTATGAAAAGTGATATTTTTATTAAGGAAAGTAAAACCTTAATGTGATCATGATGTTGAGAAAATCATGTTTTGCTTGGACAAAGAGATGACTGATTTGGATAAATTAACTTGGAAAACAATAATTACCATGGATATGATTATTAATTGGTTAAAAATTGGTCTATATCATCATGGATGAACTTTAAAAATTCTTTTATTTAAGTAATATATTCATTGACCTTTGGAATAACTAAGAATTCCTAATTTCCAAAAGTATTAATAGTAATTCAGGTTATTACCATTTTTTAAGAGAATATATGATGAGGGTATTCATATGTTTCTAATTTGAAAACCAAGAAATACTTTGTGAAATATATGGGATCAATGTTAAACTGATTTTGTGGAATTCTTTATAATGTTTTGTATTTTCAAATTTTTGAATGATTATAAGGTTATACAGTTACGGAAAGTTTATGTTAAACATTAGATGATGTATTTATATAGTGAGTATGTATTGAAAAAAGAAAGTTAAATGGAAATCTTGAGATTAAAATAATTTCAAATATTCCAATCATATTTATTTGAATGATTATATTAATGTGGTGTTGGAAAAGGAAATCTAGTATGTCAGGAGACAAACCATCAGGTCCGACAAGGCTATGGGTATTGAATCCATGAATTAAGGACGATAAGGGGTTCACACCTACCAATGGCCTACATTATGTTGTGGTTAATGCGTAATTTTTTAGTTAAAAATTTCATGAATAAATATCATGTTTTTGATTAATGAGCCCAGTCACCCCTAATATTTATGATTTTCCTCAAAGTCTATATTTTTCACTTCCCACTTATGTTCTCCTTTCTCGAAACCTAGTTATATGTTACTTTGGATAACCGTCATGTTTCAAACTTTCTTTTTTCTAAATGATGTTTATGTATTCATTTTTACAATGTGGGTTTCTATTAAAGTAAATTTCATGTATTAAACCTTTGACAACTGAGGTTAATTTTGAGGGTGAAATTATTTATAGTTGGGGGGTAGAATGTTACACTAATATTGTGTGAATAATATTTTTTTGAATAAATGTACTCTTTTTGATATTTTTAATTACACGCAACACTAAAAATAGTTATTATATATATATGTATATATATATTAAAGAACAATGTTTGGTTTATTTATTCACAATTATAAGTTAAATTTTAACTACATGATATATAAATTTTATCTATCTATTTAAATAAAACTTATTTTAGCTTATGTTACACATAATACTGACTCTCCTCGATGGTTTTCATAACATGTGTGACCCACTTTTACTGGAAAATAATATACTATTAAAATATGATTATTTAATATATTAATACTTAAGGTAGTAATTAAGTTATCGGTTATGAGTATTACTAACTAAATTCTTAAAAACTATAGTTTAAACAAATATACAATGAATTCATTAGTTACAATAAACTAATTGAATATAAATGGAATGCTTTTATAGAAACAAATTTCTTTGTTCACTAAGCATTTTTATCTTGATAAATTAAATTAATTAATGAGTGATGTTAATGTAATATATATATTATAAATTTAATAAAATATTTTTTATTTTAATGCAATATATTTTTAGGCCTAATATAAGAACAATCCCAATATTACACATAAAAACCTAAAATTTTTTAGGGCACTTTTACCACCTTTTGATAGATAACCTAATTAAAATCTAAATATTTGAACTTTAATATATTTTATAACTCAAAATAAACTTCTATTTTGAAATATAAACATAAAAATTAGTTTATTGTAATTGTTTTTTATTTTTATTAGAAGTTTCATTTTTTAATAAATAGTTATAATACTGAAATTTAACTCAAAACTGAATTTTCATATAATTTTTCTTATATGGTAAAATTATATTTTGGAATTATTTTAAAGATTAATTTTATAAATTTTTTATTAATTTATCAAATTTAGTTCATTTTAAACAATTTGACATTTAAATTATTTATAAAATCCTTGAAAACTTTTGTACATTTTTACATTCAAAAACTACTTTATCATGCTTTCTACCGAATTAAATTTAAATTAATTTCTTCCACTCTTATGATTAGAATTTTGAAAAAATCGATTCAATATTTTGAATCATAATAATTTATAATTTTTTATAATATCAACTTAGTTTTTTATAAAAAATATTAATCATGGTAATTAATATTAATTACAACAATGAAGATTAAATTAAGATTAATAAGGGACTAAACCCTAAACATAATGCTTAAAAAGTCCTAGAAATGTTTCCTAAATCTATTATTTGGAACTATTTATGCCCTATCCCCTCTCAGATCAACTTGGTACCATTATTATATCCACTTGAAAAAAAACATTGATGTGGTTTCCCTTTTCTAAAATATTACAAGAGTTCCCCTCCTCCTCCCCTATAAAAGGCCTCCTTTCCTCCCACTTTCACACACCTCTCAAGCCACTTAATTTAGGCCAATATATTCTGTAATATCTCCCAAACACCCCTCCATTCCTCATTTAATATAGCCTTTGGGAATATGTCAGTCCAAGGAAGTCCTTTGGAGAAAAACAAAAGGAGTTTCCCAAAGAAGAGGTAACATCCTCCCTCAGGGTTTTTTATTTAATTTTCATTGTACATAACCTCTACTATCCTTATTGAATTATGATACAATAACACAAGTCTCCAAAAAATACTAGGATATTTTTTATGTTAAGATATTTTCCTACTCTTACACACACTTTTATTTAATGGGTAATGAACATACTGTTTATGGGTACAACGAACTACCACCACACAAAATGACGATTTTTCATTCTTCCTTAACCGCATCTCATGGTGAAAATTATGATGAAATCTATGTTTTTATATAATATATTTGAAATTTATAATTCCTTGAAGCTTCTACAATTGTTTTACGACACATATCTTTCTACTTAATTTGAGGAAGTTTGGACTACCACCCCCTCAAAAAGAATTTATTCGTTCACACACTACATAGAATGTATTAAGGATGTGTTTAGTGAAATTATATGAAATATATTATATAATTATGCTACAAGAATAATTATACACACACACACACACATATATATATATGTCATTTACTCTCTCTTTTTCAATGCAACAATAAAACAGAAACACCATTCAAGCGTACATACGTCCTACCGTCTCTATGAATGGTGTATTCCATTTCATACTTTTGTGGGCTATAGAATACTATAATACAAATATAATAAAAATAAATTATATTTATATACTGGTTTACATCCTTTAAATAATGATATAATTATAAAAACCAAATATATAACAAATTAAGACAGATGCGAAGAACAAAGAAGATATTACCTAAAGTGAAACCTTAACCTAGAATTGTTAACAAACGGGTAATATAAGGTCATAATAAAAGAATATATGACTTCATGTATAATAATATTTTTCTATAGAAGATTTATAATAAAATTTAATTTATTATACATGAAAATTTTATGAGTACGAAGAGAGTCGAGACATAATTTAAGGGAATCTCATATCACTTTTTATTTTTGTGAGATGTATGCTTTGTTCCACACCCATTCCTTTTGGGTGGTGTGTATACATACCTGTTGACGCTCCTTTCGTCACAGAATCTAAAGATCGGAAAAGGCGAATATCTGAGCTCAAAGTGATTCAACCTTTGAAGAAAACATCAAAAATCGACAAAGGCATGAACAAAGGATCAAAAGCAACTGCACCGCGCAAGTTATTTCATTGTCGCGCAAGTAAACTTGCGCGACGCTCTTGGTCGCGCAAGTGACTTGCGCGACCTAAGTGATAACCGCCCAGTAACCGCCCTGGGTCTTCTCCTGCCTATAAATAGACCCTGTGGGCCCCCCATTGGGAAAGATTTTTTTTTCTAGAAACTCAGACTGAAGCTCCCGACGCCCAAGTCTCTTCTCAAAGCTTCCGGAACACTTCTAAGGTAATTTCTTACCTAGAACGGAAGATCTAAAGAGAAGAAGGAAGGCCTAAGTGTTGAAACTCATCAACACTTGCGCGCCGCCTTATTTCCTTCAATAGAACTTGCACATCCCTTTTCTAGAAGAAACTCAAGAGGATTCTAAAGTGATTAATAAAGAGTCGCTCAAGTATTCTAATGCTGGTTAAAAATCGCGCAAGTACCCCTCATGTCGTGCAAATATACTTGCGCGACTAATACTTGCATGTCGCCGCAATACTTGCACGCCTTTCAAGACTTGTGCGCCCCTACCTTTTTGGGTGCCCATCTTGACCATTTTACCCCTCTCAAGCCATTACACCTTTCCTTTTCAAGATTCAGTCTTTAAGACACTCTTCAAAGCCATTTATGGCATGATTTCTTGATTTGACTTCCTTATCTGAAAGGAATTCTGTGGAATATCTTTCAAAACCTAGTGATTTAAATATCCTTATGTCACTAAATATGGAGTGTTCATTCATTCAACCTCATCCTTTAAGATGAGAGAATCCTTAACTTGGGTCTCCTTTTCAGGAATAATCCCCAGTTATATGTCCTTTAATTTGGGCATCCCCCTCAGGAGTAAGCCCCAAACCTTAATTCTTTAACTTGGGCATCCTCCTTAGGAATAAGCCTCAATCTCAAATATGGGCATCCTCCTTAGGAGTAAGCACCAAACCTTAACCCCTAACCTGGGCTTCCTTTTCAGGAATAAGTCCCAGTTACAATCTTGGGTTTCCTTTTCAGGAATAAGCCCCGAGTCCCCTAATTTCTCTTTAACCAGTCCTAATTTACATTTGATCTGGGATTCCTTCTCAGGAGTAAAACCCATTTATCAATCCTCTCCTAATTTGGGTTTCTTCTTCAGGAATAAATCCCAAGTTAGAGTATTCAAATCTCCATGAAGCACATATACCTTTATAGACCTTGTTCCTAGATTTTCTCCCTAAAGTAAATCCTCTGGGCAGTCATACATACATAAGCCCCAAACCATTTCTTATGATTGCATCTTTCATGGGACAATTGTCTAAATTTTACTAATACCTCTTGTTTCTCACACCGAGCATGACTCACGTGAGCATAGAGTGTAAAAGTAATTGTGACATCCTACTTTGAGCCATCAATCATAAACATCATACCCTTATTCAAACTACGTGGGTTCTAATTCATTTTTCAAAATAAAGGATACGTAGGTAGCCCATATATGGGTTCGATCCAAACTTTGAAGTAATTCATTTGTCCTTATGAATGACGATAAACTTCAAGTGCCCCACTGAGTGGCTTTAAAACCAGCCTGGTCATCATAATGACCAAGAGACTTTTATATAAATGTTTTGAAGGATACCATTGACCAAGAATCTCTAAATAGATACAGATGATTCTCTATTGATGAAGAACCTCGAATACATATAAAATATTCTCTAAATTTCTTACATATTTAATCATTGATTGTTAAACTGAAGGAAATCTCATTTTATTCTTGGTAATGTAATAAGGATTCACGAACATAACTTAAATTTATAAAGAGAGTCCCGGAGTAGACAATAATTCCCCTCACAAAGGTGTGATGAGTCCGACCTCCCATCCTCTCGACCAATGAAAATTCCTAAGCCTCATCAGTCCACAAGCTAATGAGCGCCTACCTTTGGAAAGTAGGTCCAAACGGATGTGGAATCATTGGATGTTTCCGGTTCTACGAACAAACCCGTTAGAAACCGATCGGAATGTTTGAATCTTCTGTCCAGGAGGTCATCCCCGGATTCCATGCGAAACAAAAAATGGTGAACCTGACGTGAGTCCTTAACCAAGTTAAAGTGATGTTCTTCTTATTTGTTAGGCCCCTTGGGCCAACAAAGCAATCATTGACATGTGCTCATCCAAAAGATGCAGTGGCCGGATTCATCTTGATTATGTCTTTTATATGGAACAGGCACTCTTTTCTCAAGATCTTCTGCAAAATGGATTTCCTTAAATTCAACCCTGTGAATACTACTGCTGTAAACACCTCTACTGTGAGGTCTACTACTGTGAAAACCAATGCTGCTACTCCTGCTGGAACGTCGTCCGCTCTGAGGATGACATCACCAACTCAGCGTCTTCAACGCTGGGTTTCTAATGCACTGGTTAAAGAGTACCATCGCAATGGTACTATCCCAACTCTGGAGGCCGCTCATCAAGCCCTCCAAGTTAACAAATCTACCTGGTCGTCCGGACAACGGCGGCCAGCGATCAAGAAGCAGACGGTGCTGACTACCGTCTCCAACCGTTTCGGGTCGCTATCCCCAGAACACAATTTCCATTCACTCCCTTACTCTGAGGAAGTAAATGAGCAGGTCCCGCAGGGCCTTAATTCAAAAAGACAGGAGTCCTTCCCGAGGGCTCCCATCAACAATCGCCGCCAGACTTATACGGTAGTGCACCCTCAACATGATGAGGGTACCGACTCCAGGCATTCAGTTTAGGTTCCTCGAACCCGAGCAGGGAAGATGAACCGCCAGAGATGGAATCCGGTTAACAATAGGCAGGTTGTCATCCCTGCCATCTCCGGAGAAGTCCACCAACCTAACTTGGTGGCGAACAACGAGCAGGAACACACACCTGTCCGTTTTAATTCTGCTGTCCAGCAGAATCGTCTAAAATTATCAAGCCAATCCCGCCAGGCAATTCTGACGGAGTACTATAGGCAGGAACATGCACCTGCTTATGCATCATCAGTTAGTCAACAGGCTCGCCTGACTACATATGAAGGAGTCCACCAACCTAACTTGTTGGAAAACAACGAGCAGGCACACACACCGGTCCGTTTTAATTCCGCTGTCCAGCAGACTCGTCTGGAAGCATCAAGCGAATCCCGCCAGGCAAATCCGGCGGAGTACTATAGACAGGAACATGCACCTGCTTATACATCACCAGTTAGTCAGCAGGCTCGTCTGACTACATATTATGGATCTCGTCAACCGTGTTGGGCGAAGTGTAATCAGCAGGCACATACACGTGCTAATAATAATCAAGCCTACCAACAGTCTCTCTTAGTAGCGTACGGAGAAGTCAGTCGGAAATCCCCGACGACAAACAGGAGGCAGACTCAACTCTCTGCCTCCACACTTGAGTACTGTCAGGATTCACTGACAGGAAAAGGAGGACAGGAGCAGGCACATACACCTACTCCAAACCCGAAATGGACGTATATCCCCGTTCCGGTGGCTGAAGTCACCAAACATATTTTATCAATGGTGAAAGAGCAGAAGAAAATTTCTGCTCATATTCTGGATGCTTGCCAGGATATCATAACAGCTTCAGCATCATCTCAGGGACAGACACATAAATATATCCCTAGCAGTGGAGTGACACATCAACGATTCACTCTAGAACAGACACACACATCTGTTCAAGTCCAAGAGGGTCATGGGGCATACTCCCCCATATCCTACGGACAACCAAATCAGGAACATACACCTGATTTGAGTGAAGATCGCAAGCCTAACCTGACCATCTTTCCTTATCAGGAACATACACCTGCTCAGAGCAATCACTTTCATCATCAAGTGGTTTCTAAAGCGAGTAAGAAGGAATCTAAGAAAAAGATCCGCCCAGCACAGTCAGGAGATCAAAGGCCAATCTATAACAAGTCCTTGCTCGATGCTGGAGTTCTTGAAGCCCTCAGACATTTATCTGTCGGATTTCAAGATTCTACTCACTCAGTTCCCAATAACGGGAACATTAATTCTGAAGGTCTTAAACAGACACTTCCTCATGAAGGCTTGCTTCATGAAAATTCGGTCAATCTTGAAGTTTCTTCTTTAGATGAGAGCCACAGGAACCCTCTGTGTGGTCAGAAGACCAAGGAGCAAGAGATCTCATCTTTTGCTGTAACCCACTATGGTGGTCCTCCCCATGATGATGAATTTCGCTGCGAAAGTCCTCTCTGCAGTAGTGATTCACATTGCCTGGAAAATACTCCAGTGGACAATGTAGTGCCGAGAAATCCCTCTTATCTTGAGGCACTTGCAAATGTGAAACCAGTCATGTCTGATGCTTTATCGCTAACAAGTGAAATACTTTCTCAATCAGAAGATAAACCAGGGTGTAGGTCATTCTCTGAACCACCCTAAGTCATGCATATTCTAGTTTGACCAATGATCTCTCTACCAATCTTGTTGAATCCGATGAAGCAACAAGGAAACACCAACTCTGGTCAAAACAGGTAGAAAAATCTTCATTTAATGATAAAGAGGAAATGCTGAACATGAGGAAAAAACTGGAAAAAGGTGAAGTACCAGTCATGTTTTGGCCTTTGGCTGACTCCCAGTATGACATTCCAAAGATGTTGACGGATGATGGAATCCATGATATTTGTCTCAACATATGGAAAACTCTTTGTCAATTAAAGAAGAAGGTATTATCTTATTATGAATATGAAAATCATCTTAAGATGATAGAAGGGCTACAACGTCAGATTGATTTTGCATCTCTATCAGTCTCTCGGTATCCGAAAGCTGAAAAACAACAGAGAACCCTTCAACGTTCATGCCTTGGCGCACTAAGAAAATTTCATCAGTTAATTGCCAATGCTCCATCTGATGTTCATATCAGAGGATGGGGTGTTCATGGAGCACTACATTTCACAGTGCTTTCCAGTCAGCAATGCCCGCCGAAAACGGTCTCATGCAATGTTATTGCCCATGGCCGGCCACAGTCAATGGGATTTGTTCATAATCAAAAGTTTTCTCAATAACAGGCTTCAACTAGTTCCTCTCAAAATCAAGCATATAGAGAACAAGTTGTTGAATTGCTCCTACATCCAGCAGGAGAGAATATTGCACAAGCCTCTCGTATGGAGAAAACATGTCATCAAATGACAGAAGTATCGGAAATCATCCAACGGTCTGTTGAACCAGGTGATAAAATTGGATACAGGTTAATGCATCCAGCTAATTTCCGAACTAAGATTCGCAAGATCAAGAGATCTTTTAAGAAGATCTCAGACATAGCATGTCAAGAGCCACCCCAGCTTGTCAGACTGGGGACTTCTCTAACCCAACCCTCAGATTCAACAAATGGGATTCGAGGAGTTGAGTGGAATTAGCAGGAACATCCCCAGTTCATGAGACTGGGGACTCTTTCAAATCATCAATCCCCTTCTCAGAGAATTCCGGTCTTTTATCGATTGGGGAAGAATCCCCAAGAGGAACGAAGAGCCAAATTATCCGGAGATTCCCTCCAAGTTATAGCTCGTCAAGAAGTTCCTAAAAGATTTAATCAACAAAAGGCAATGTCTCATCAAAGACATGAAAGAAGACAATATCACAGAAATGTTGATAGAAGATATGCGATGCATTATTCATCAATCAATGTCATCAATGCCGTTGTTGTTAATCCACCAGAGGAGACTCACTCAGGGGACTCAGATGAAGAGCATCCTGATCAAGAAAATGTACGCACCGATACAAATGAAGAAGCTGTACGTACACGAAGTCAACTGATTACTCAGAACCTAGGTAATCCACTTCCCTCCCTCCAAAACGTATCCAACAAAGGGAAGGGAAAGAATCAGGTTACATATCCTTCCTCTGGAGAAGGTCAGTCGCTCTCATTAGAGCAAAGGTTTTCACAACAGGAGGAAGAAATGAAAGAATTAAGAAGGTTGAATGCAGAACTACTTCAGAGTAGTCTTCTTCTTAAGAATGTTGAAGTCCGACAGCCGAAGGAATTTGTTGCAGTTACTGAGATGGATCAAGAATATTCTCCTTTATCAGTACACCCTCAGAGGTCTAATCCTATGGGTCAAGCGCAACAATGGTTGGCAGTTCTACCATCAGTTGTAGCAACAACCACCATGTCTGTCCAAGCTCCATTCATTGCACCTACCCAAAACCAAGTTCAACCTGATGTTTCTCAAAAGTTAATAACTACTATTGAGTCATTAACAACTCGGTTAGAAACTATGGAAGGGAAACAGGTGCAAGTTCAACCTGAAAAGAAAGTTTACCCTGAATAGGTAGATTCAATTTCTCCTCCATCCAGTTTTGGAAACCCTATTTTCCCTACTTTCAATGGATCAGGCGACCCTGAACAACATTTGACGCATTACGTGTCTTGTTGTGATCCTATGATGGGAACTCCAGAGCAGCAAGAAGCAGTGAAACTCAGATGCTTCATGCGAACCTTTCAAGGACCAGCTTTTGTCTGGTATACAAGCTTGCAATCCCGGTCAATCATCGGATGGGAGGATCCTTGTCAAAAATTCCTTCTTCAGTTCTTCTCAACTTTGCCAAAAACGATAGTTTTCGATCTTACAAACTGAAAGCAAAGGGAGAATGAAAGAGTCTCTGATTTCATTGCTTGGTGGAAGGGATTAACGTATTCCATGAGATTAGCACTCCCTCAGGAAGAGCTGTTGCCAATCTATGTGGCAAATTTGCGTGACGAATTATGCACGCCATTGATCCCTGTGAAATACATAGGAGGGTTTCAAGACCTTACTTCAATCGCTCAGCAGATTGAAGATTCCCTTATACAGGCTAAGGTTAAATCTCGTGTAATTCCATCAGCTCCAGGAAAAAGAATGGGTAAAGCAGAAACTGCTACAGCTATGCTTAAACAAGCACCTGTACCTATTTCTACTTCAAAACCTTCATCTTCTCGAAGGACTCCACCTCCTGAACGCCAACAACAAATGCCGTTTCGTCCAAATGATCAAAGAGATCAACGACGAAAACAATTTGAGGATATGAAGAGTAAAACATACTCTTTCTGAAATGAGCAAGTTTTTGGTTACTTCATTTCAGCTCTGGAAAATAATTTAGTTCAATTACCAGTGCCCAAGAGGCCAAACAAGGAAGGAGATGAAGACCGTCCCAATTATTGTCCCTTTCATCAAATGTTGGGGCATCCCATCAAGGATTGTTTTGTCTTTAAAGACCTCCTGCAAAAGATGGTCGACTTGGGACAAGTCAAATTGAAGGGTTCTTCAGCTCATGTAGCGTGTGTTACCGCTACAGATCCAGAGGAAGGAGGCGAGTGGCAGGAAGTCAAAAGTAAAACTACGCAAAAATATGATGATTGGATGGTCAGAAAGACAATCAATCGGACCCATGCCATTTTGCAAACACAATTGAAGAAGCCAATTGTGTCTCCTACAAAAGCTACAGTGAAGCCTCCATCAAAAGACAAATCCTCAAAAGGGCAGCGCAATTCAAAGAAGAAAGAAGAATCAGAAGAAGATGAGCATGTATCAAAGCCTAAGTTGTCTTTGACTCTGGCAGATTTAATGCCATCTACTTCAAAGCCACGGGCACCGCCCCATCAAATGGCACAGCCTAAACAGGCTAGTCAGGCAGGGTCTTTATCAGACGAAGAGTTAATCTTCGGTTCTGTTAATATGATTCAATTAACAGATCCATATTCCAGTCTTGATGAGCCTGAATTCCCTGTATCAAATAAGGGAATCTGAGGAAATTCCAAAGGTTCAGGATACAGGGGAAGACGTGGATCTTTCCGAAGCCACTACTCCAATTCTACCCCTGCTAGCACTGGGTATGCAGCAGAAACTCGTGGTAGAGCCCTTCAGCGAGCTCAAAAAGAACAAGCAAGTTATTCTGCCAATGGCCAACTCAGTTTTGGCACAGTTATTTTGGATGACCGATTAAAGGTTCCATCTTCTTTATCTCAGCAAGTAAATGGATCTAATCAGTATAATCTTCCAAAACCAAGGATGTTGCCAACTTCTATCCCAATACAAGATGCATCATCTTCCAAAGCATCTATTTCCAAGGTACCTGCTAAACCACATATTCTTGTAGGGAAACGCAGACCTCTAGATCAAAAGTATGATATATTGAAACACTTGTCCCAAGTACCAACCAAGTTATCAATTTTGGATGCTTTGAATCTGTCAAAAGATCTTCGGGAAGCACTCATCGAAGCTTTGTCAAGTCCTCAGGAGTTTGAAGCTGAAATTACTGCAGCTAAAGTCTATCACATAGAGAATAATCCTGCAGAATGCCATGCAATGATATCTTTTACTGATAAAGATGAAGATGATGTTGTGCATGGGAACATAAAATCTCTCTACTTATCTGGCAAAGTCAATGGTCTAGATATCCGAAGAGTTTTCATTGACAATGGTTCAGGAGTCAACCTCATGCCCATTCGTACACTTTGTCGATTGGGCCTCACGGAATCCGATTTATCTCCTTCTACCATGATGTTACAAGGATACGATAAAAATGAACAAGAACCACTGGGCGAAGTTACACTCAGAACCCAGTTTGGAGATCTTGTATCTAATTCGGATTTCATGATTGTTGATCAATGCTCAGCTTTCAATGTCTTTCTTGGAAGACCCTGGCTACATCAGCATGCAGCTATTCCTTCATCATACCATCAATGTCTCAAATAATGTTTCAATGGTCAAGTTGGAACATTGTATGGTGATAAGGCCCCGTTCAAGACATGTGAGTCTCAATACATTGAGGCAGAATTTTATCACATGAAGGGAAGAGAAAAATCTACAATTAATGAAGTTACCAAAATTAATGCTCCATATGGTTTGGAGAAAATTCCAATAAATCCATTTACACATGTGAGTACAGATTATGTGTTACCTATCAGTAAAATCGACAAAATAGGCCCAAATCAAAATACTCTTATGGAAAGATCCATAATATTAATTACGGCAATTGAGCCAGACAACATGGGAGAAATTGGTAACCTACCAAACAGTGATGAAAGCACAAGTGGTGACGTCTTCGTTTCATCTGCTGAAATCCAACAGGTCTATACTTCATCAATCAGGCCAGAAGAAGTTATAGCAACACCAGAGGTGAATAATGATGTCGATTCTCAATCCATCATGTCCTCTTTATTTCACAAAGAAGGCCCTTTATCATCAATAGTGTCGGAAATGGAAGCTTCTTCTTCAAAATGTGAAAATTTTGATATCTCTTATGATCATGAAAATTTCGTTTTGTTATCTACTATGCAAGTAGAAACGGAAGAAATAACACATGATGAAGAGGAAGAGGAAGATCTTAGAGATGCTCCTCCAGCATTTGAAGAGGGTATCTCTACCACTGTGGATGAACTCAGAGAAATAAATCTGGGTACAGAGAAAGATCCACGCCCCACTTTAATTAGTGCGGCCATGACCCTTGAAGATCAAGAGATGTATATTTCTCTTCTAAAGAAAAATAAAGATATTTTCGCTTGGAACTATACAGAAATTCCTAGGCTTGATCCTGATGTTGCTACTCATCATTTGGGTTTACCAAAAGAACATCAAGGATTTAAGCAAGTCGCGAGAAGAACACGCCCAACTTATGCATCCAAAATTGAAGTTGAAGTGGATAAGATGATCAAAGCTAAATTCTTCAGAGAAGTTCAGTACCCCAAGTGGTTGGCTAATATTTTCCCTGTAAAGAAAAAGAACGGACAAATTAGGGTTTGCATTGATTTCAGAGATTTTAATCGGTATTGTCCTAAAGATGATTTCCCAGTTCCGATTACAGAACTCTTAATTGATGCGATGGCTGGTTATGAAGTACTTTCCTTCATGGATGGATATTCCGGATATAATCAAATCCGAATGGCCCCAGAAGATGAGGAATCTACAGCTTTTAGAGCCCCTCAAGGTGTGTTTTGTTACCGGGTGATGCCCTTTGGTTTAAAGAATGCAGGTGCAACATATCAACGCGCCATGCATCGTATCTTCAAACCTTTCTTAGGGAAATTTGTTGAATGCTATGTAGACAATTTGGTGGTTAAATACAAACAACGTTCTAATCACTTGGTTGATTTGGAAGTCATATTCCACAAGCTTCGACAACATAATTTGAAGATGAACCCCTTAAAATGTGCTTTTGGGGTAACCTCAGGAAAATTCCTCGGCTTTGTTGTACGCCATCGTGGTATTGATGTCGATCCTGAGAAGACCAAATCAATCCTTGGTATGTCACCTCCTCAGAATTTGAAAGAATTAAGAGGACTTCAAGGACACTTAGCCTATATTCGGCGTTTCATCGCCAATTTGGCAGGCAAAAGTTTACCCTTTACCAAATTATTGAAGAAAGGAGTCACTTACTAGTGGACTGAAGAATGTCAAGAAGCATTTGATATTCTCAAGAAATACCTCTTGATTCCACCATTACTAATGCCACCTATTGAAGGAAGACCACTTATCCTCTATGTGACAGCTCTAGAGCGATCATTGGGGGCCTTTATTGCTCAAAAGAATGATGCTGGGAATGAAAATAGCCTCTACTATCTCAGTAGAACTATGCTTGAAGCAGAAACCTGGTATTCAAGTATTGAGAAGTGCTTCCTGGCATTAATCTTTGCAGTTCAGAAACTAAGACACTACTTGCAACATCACGAGGTCCAATTGGTATCTCGCAATAATCCGCTCAAATTCATCCTTAGTCGTCCAATGCTTACAGGATGTCTAGTAAGGTGGGCAGTTATTTTGCAACAGTTCGACATTCAGTATGTGTCTCAAAAGGCAATAAAGGGTCAAGCTCTGGCTGATTTCCTGGCTGAACATCCTTCCATGGAAGACACGTCTTCAGATATTGAACTCCCTGATGAGGAAGTTTTCTCTATTCAAGAGAATCCTAAAACATGGGAAATGTATTTTGATGGTGCTTCCAGAAGTCCAACAGGGAAGAAAATGGAAAATCCTAAATTCAACAAAGTTGGTTTAGGAATTGTACTCATTTCTCCAGATAAGGCATTGTTACCTTATTCCTTTCTATTGTGGGAAGATGGAACTAATAATGAAGCCGAATACCAAGCTCTCATTACAGGCTTGGAGTTAGCGCTCCAAGCACAAGTGAATAACTTAAAGGTGAATGGTGATTCAGACCTGGTAATCAAACAAGTCAATGGGGATTATGCCATCAGAAAAGAATAATTAATACCTTTGTATGATTACGTCAGAGAGTTAATGGCGGAATTCCCATCAGAACTGACATTTTCTTATGTCCCAAGATCACAAAATGCTCAAGCTGATGCACTGGCTAATATAGCCCTAGCTCTAGCAGATCCAAATCGGGACGAGACAACCATCAGTATTGCCCACCGTCGTGCAATTTCACCTTATGTTCAAGAAAGAACAGAGGAAATTAATGAAATTAGTCCCATTCCCGAACCGTATGGTCATACTATAGGATGGATGCCACCTATCAGGGAATACCTTCAAAATGGAACACTTCCACCTGATAGAGCCGAGAAAGAACAAATCCGGCGACGTGTGGTCAATTTTACTCTTTATGATAGCCCAAAACACCTAGAGAAAATTCTCTACAAACGTGGTTTTGATGGAGTTCTCTTCAGATGCATTAATGGTGAAGAGACAATGGATGTCATGAAAGAAGTGCATGCAGGAGTATGTGGTGCCCACCAGTCTGGACATAGATTGTCTAGTGAAATTTGAAGGCTTGGATACTTTTGGCCTTCAATGATACAAGATTGTGTTGATTTCACAAATAAGTGTCATTCATGTCAAGTATATTCCAACTTCATTCATCAACCTCCAGAGTTACTTCATACAGCTAAATACTCGTAGCCATTTTCCACATGGGGAATGGATGTGGTGGGACCTTACCCTTCAGCTACGGCCAAGCAGTTTAAGTACATTCTTACTACTACTGATTTCGTTTCCAAATGGGCAGAGGCAATACCTCTCAAAGAAGTCAGTTCTAAATGCATTGTTAGCTTCATCAAGTCTAACATCATTACTAGATTTGGTGTCCCTCATACCATATTGACGGACAACGGAACCATCTTCTGTTCTTTTGAGGTGAAGAAATTGTATCAAGAATACAACATTAAATCCAACCATTCATCTCGGTATCATGCGGTGTCCAATGGCCAAATAGAAGCCTTTAACAAGACTTTTTCAAATATACTACAAAAGATGGTGGATAAAGATAAGAGGTCATGTCCTGATAAACTCTTTCATGCTTTATGGGCTTATCGGACTACCACCCTCAATGCAACGCGGTCAACTCCATATTCGTTGGTATATGGAACAGAAGCAGTCTTGCCAATTGAAGTTCAATTTCCCTCACTCAGAGTAGCCATTTGTGATCAGTTATCTACAGATGAGAAATCGCAAAAGAGATTAAATGAATTAGAACAGTTAGATGAGAAAAGATTGTGCACTTTGCACCACTTGGAAATCTATCAGAATCGAATAGCCCGAGCTTTTAACAAAAAAGTTCGTCTTCGTTCATTCGTTCAGGGAGAATTGGTATTAGTTCTCAGAACTCCAATGATTCCAGGAAAGAAACCTCCCAAGCTTGAGCCAAAATGGGAAGGACCTTATTCAATACTTAGGGTCTGCTCCAATGGAGCTTATTCATTAATCTCAATGGATTGAGAACTCATCACGACTCCAACCAATGCCAGATTTCTGAAGAAATATTTTGTATAAATACAAAATATGGTCCCCAAAACCAAGATTCTTACAAGTGGTTCATACAAGTAATAGTCCAGTATGACTTTAAACTGCATCAGTATTAGTCTAGTATGACTTTAAACTGCATCAGTAATAGTCCAGTATGACTTTAAACTGCATTAGTAATAGTCCAGTATGACTTTAAACTGCATCAGTAATAGTCCAGTATGACTTTAAACTGCATCAGTAATAGTTCAGTATGACCTTAAACTGCAACTTCGTCCAACATGACGTTAAACTGTAGGAAAGTCCCTTACGTCCGGAAAGACGTTAAACTACATAAACACTTAATAGTCTAGTATGACATTAAACTGCACCATTCACGGTACATGCATATGACCTTAAACTATCCACACTTTCGTCCGACATGACGTTAAACTGTAGAAAAGAAGATGTCCCCGCAACATGACACTAAACTGTGCAGCACCATTTCGTCCTTGCTATATGACATTAAACTATACATCAATGGTCCAGTATGACCTTAAACTGCAACTTTTTCCCACACGACGTTGAACTGTGAAGAAGTTCCCTAAACCGTCCAGCATGACCTTAAACTGCATCATCCTTGGTCCATGCATATGACCTTAAACTATTCGCACTTTCATCCAACATGACATAAATGGTGTGTTATTTTGTCCTTACTGCATGACATTAAACTGCACAGTCCCCCTTTCGTCCAATATGACGTTAAAATGTATTGTCCCCATCGTCCTAACTACATGACGCTAAACTGTACAGAAAGTCCTTGATATGTCCTACATGACATTAAACTGTTATTTTGTCCCTGCTACATGACACTAAACTGTGCAGCACCAATAGTCCTAATTGCACGACTTTAAACTGCATAGTCCCTTTTTTATGTCCTACATGACATTAAACTATGAATTGTTAAGGTTGTTGTTACCTCTTGTTTCTCACACCGAGTATGACTCACGTGAGCTTAGAGAAAACCTCAACCATAACACTCTCTTTGGGCCGCTAACCATGTATAAGTCCCAAAAAACAACAGTTTTTATTAGATCATTGTCCCCAAGAACAACTTGATCATTAATTCATTCTTTAATTGAACTACACAGACTTTGATCCTTGCCCTCCAGGCTGGGTATGTAGGCAACCTCCCAGGGTTCAAGCCCAAAAAAACAATCTCTTCACATTGGTTCACCACCATCTCATATGATGTTGATTCGTGAAACCACCCCTGGAATCAATATCTTTACATCGATTCACTTTCATCCTTGTTATATGACGTTAAACTATACAACACTTTTGTCCGGTATGACAATAAACTACAATATTCTTTGATTTCCTCATTTGAGAAGGAACCATTATTGACATTGATTTTTTCAATCATGTTTCATTTCAAAAGACTACGTGCATACATGGTAATGCCTAAACTTTTTATCTCAGGTTAAACCATCATTGCACTAAAGTCCCCTTTCACCCTTCACATGTACGAACCAAATTTGTACAAAGGGTAGTTCTAGAACTACGTGGACTTGATTCCCATCCTTATGGGATACGTAGGAACATTCGAGTATCCCTCGAATCCAGTCCCAAGTATTTTGGGCCTAACCCCAAATTTCACTTTTAGTCCCTTGGCTAAAAAGTCCTTATGAAAACACACACTGTGTATTCATTATTATGGTCCAAATTTTATGACCCTAAACTAAGATATCTCATACTTTCCTCCTGCATGACATTAAACTTCATTTCAAGAACTACGTATGGCTTGATTCTCATTCTTATGAGATACGTAGTGAATTCCAAAATTTCAATTCAGGACCCAGCCACAACATGATTATGGTTATCATTAACCTATGTATCTCTATATATATTGGACAACACCCTTCTTTATGTGTTATAATCCCAACCTTAAACATTTTCAGATCTTCATAACCCTTTTCATGACTTCTAGTCACAAAAATGTCAAGCTTCTGAGATTTCTTTTGCTTGACTATGCAGCACGTGCCCATAGGTGGCCTTGCATAAACAGTCCACATAACAGACTTGTCAGCCAAAATATGCTATTTATTTGACCATGCAGCCAATGCCCTTAGGTGGCCCTACATATTTCAACCCCCTAACGGGTTTGTTAAATAATGGTAACTTCATTCTTGGGAAGAATTCCTCTTTTGTCCTTATTTTTATTAAATGAAAGTATGTAGGGATCCGCAAAAAAATAGTCATCCTTAACATATTTGTCCCATATCCTTTTTCATGATCTGAAAGTATTCAAGTCTATGGTTTATTCTTCTTCCCTACGTTTGGGTCAGACCTTCGTAGGAGTGATATTCATCCAGTTCTTCGATAATATTGTCTGAAAATATCTTCTCCATATTCAAGTACCTCTTTCCATACAACAAACTCTATACTTTAGAAAATTTGAATCTCCATAAACATTCACTGGCTTTTAGCACTAGGAAAGTAAATTTTTGAGAGTTATTTCGCCTGACTATGCAGCACGTGCCCATAGGTGGCCTTGCATAAACAGTCCACATAACAGACTTGTCAGCTGAAAGATACTATTTATTTGACCATGCAGCCAATGCCCATAGGTGGCCCTGCATATTTCAACCCCCTAACGGGTTTTGTTAAATAATAGTAACTTCATTCTTGGAAACTACTTCTTCTAATGCCTTTTAGCTCTTTTTCATATCATTCCTCAGATTCAAATATTCATAATCCATAGTTTACATATTTTCTCTCATACTTGAGTATGGTAATATGTTTTCCGATAAATTGTTAAGGAATTGAATCAATTTTTATCCCTTTTGGTCAAAGCTATTTCGACCTTAAACATTATCCCCTTTATGTCCAGAATGCATGACTTTAAACTTCCCACAAAAGACAAAGGAACTCTGAATAAAAGTCAAGTTCCAGCTCACTAAATATACATTTTTGTATGATTTCGGTAATATTGAGCAATTAAAAGATTCAAAGTTTGTAGGGTTATTTGTAATAATCCTATTAAAAATCAAACTATGCTTACTAAGCCCATTGGCTTAAGTAAATTTGAAGAAGGTAGTGAAAGAATGCAAGTACAAATGATTGAAGACGAAAGTGTTTTTCATTGATACACAAGAGTTAGAAGGACATCTACAGACTGGAGTCTCTTCTCTTTTTCAAGAATTACAGAAGATTGTCAACATAAGTCTTCATTTGATGTATAACATCCTGAGCCTTATCAGCAGTTACTTGAAGCTCGTGAACCTCACCAGCTTCACACTTTTCAGCTTGCTGAAGTGCCTTCTTAGCATCTGCGATGGCTTTCATGCCATTCATCTGAGTTTCATCCAATGATTTATTAAGATGGTCAAGTTCCCCAGTAACAGCATCTAACTGTTGCTGGAGTTGCACCTGCTGGATGACCTTTTCTTTGATTTTTTGCTTCAGATCCTTCATCTTGGCAGCATAATCAGCTTCATCTTGGGATACCGCAGTCTCAAATTTGTCTATGTTGACTGAAAATTTCACTCTGGTCAAATATTCGCGACTCGTCTGCGCTTGCTCCCTCCTGAAAATGATCTGTTTCACCGCGGCATGGATCTTTTCATACCCAAAACCACCAAGTCCCAGTATAACAAATTGGGATGACAATCGAGGAATTTTCAATGGTAGCTCTTCTAAAGGAGCCCCAGATATAATGTTCCATATGTTGTTCCATGCCTTACGTCGTGAAAAGCTGAACGCTTTAAGCATCTCTGGATCTGATTCAACATCATCATCGGAGGGGGGTATGTAATCTGGAATTAACGCGCTTAAGGAAGTGCCTTGTCCTGCTCTTTCCCCCCTGACTTGTGCTTGTTCAATTTCAATTCCCGTTGGGGCAGAGGCTGAGGCCACATCTCCGGATCTAGCCATTACAGTTGATGGCCCTGCATGATTAATTGAAATATTTAGTTAGCGTCGAAGGATAACAAAATAATGGATTGTCTTACAAATAAAGTACAATAAAAAATATTGTTATCTCTTACCCAAGGGTGGTTCAGCAACCTGAAAAGACTTCTCCCAATCATTCCTAGTCTCAACAGGATTTTCAAGATGGGTCTCAGGAGGGTTTATTGGGTTTAGCTCTACTTGAGATAATGTTTCTGCAATGGTAGGGTTGACATCAATGTCCACACCCTCTTCAGGCATTGGAATTTCAGTGGCTTCTACGGAAGAAACTGCATATTGTTTTCCGTCATGGTTAGAAGTATAAATTTTTAAAAAAAAAATTGGGCGAAGGGTATCACTCACGCCCAAGGTCTTCTAAATCACATGACAACTTAGCATGATCATAAAATTCCTCAAAAGTCATTCCTTGATTCATCATTATATCCAAGGATACTTCAGAATCCAGATTAGTCTCACCAGTGGGAGCGTTTGCTACATCTTCTTGCCAACTTATGTCCTGCAACCCCTGAACCTGGACAACATCTTCAGCAGTAGGAGGGATACTAGGAATGGATGGTAGCTCTTCTCCAGGAGCAACCAAGTCAGCATGGGTCTGTGATTGTTCTACAGCACCCTCCATGGTCTTTGAAGGAGGGTCAGTCCCTTCCCTCAAGGGGGAAATTGAAGAAGCCCCTGCAATCCTTAGAAATATGAGTAACCATATGATTATGGGTATAAGCTCATGATTGTTCGAAGGACTTACCGCTGCTAATGAAACGTTTAGCTATGGATTTCCTCCTTCGTTTCCTTGGCTTCTTTTGTTTTTTCAGAGTATCAGTAGTCTCCCTTATTGGCACTTGGATTGGCGAATGGAAGGCTATGTCCAGCGCCTCATTCATGGCTTGCTGGCCCGGAGATATCTCGCCTGGTTCGCGAGGAGAATCAGCAGCAGTCCCGATAGCAGTACCACCAGGGCTATACTGTGGTGGAGGAACCCCTGTTCCTTTTTTGCAAGCTGTAAGATGAAGAAAATAACTTCCTTAAGTAACAAAGCTTCAACTGAAATCAAGTTGCAAAGAAAATAAGGAAATAAAACTTACATCTTCAGGAGCCACGTACTCTTGCCATTCCTCATCTCCAGAACCACCAGCCCCCTCAGTGGCGCCACGATCAATCATTTCCTTCACCCGCCTGGTGATAGGAACCGAGTCATCAGTGGCATATATGAGCATTTCCATCTCTCTGATGTAAGCTTGCACTTCATTGGGGTTATCTCCGTATTGAAGATTTTTAGAAGCTACAAGATTTCCTATTCTAGGAAGTTGTATGCCCTCACACAAATCCAGCCAGGCGGTCTCAGTACCACAGTATAAGCTCCGCCATAGCTGAACAACCTCTGGTCTTAGATATAAAGGCTGTGAGGAAGGTCCTACAATTTTTGATTTTAATTTCTTCCCAGCTCCTGCAACTATAGATAGAGAATAAGAAAGTACGACTTATTACTTTATAAAGTAGCAGTGATTGAAATTACTACAATGAAATAACTCGCCAGGAGTTGATGGAGTGGGTCTTTTAATTCTGGCTGGAGGATTATATCGGGCACGAAAACTCTTTGCTGCCGGTTGTGCCTCATCATCCCCATCATTATAATCTGATGAATCAGTTCTAGAAGAGGATTCTGTTGAACCTATTTCAGGTGGAGAAGCATCACCTTCATGAGGAAGGGTTTCTTTCTCTACAGTTCTCTTCCTCTTTCCCACTTGATATACTGGGTAATTAAATATCCCTTTGGTGTATGATGCTATCCAGTGTTCGGCATAAAATTTAGTCAAATTATGTGCCGCTTTTTCAACTGGTAGATCAAATACTGCCCCAGTCTTCTCTCTTGATGTCAGCAGCCATAGTTGTCGAGCAACCATCGGATGTTGCTCTAACCTGACATGTACCGGAGGGGATTCAACAATCTGTTGTAAACATTTGAATTGTCGTGCAAATCTTTATGGAGCATAGGCCTCACATATGATTTCCCCATCAATCCTGGCTACTAACACGCCATCCCTGCAAGCTAGCATGTATGCCCTCAAATCCAAATGAGCTGTCCCATCATCAACAAACCGCCCGGATGGCGGACTTCCATAGGGAAACAAGTTTAATTCCTTAAACATTCTCATCCTTACTTTCATGTCATAACCATTAACATCTAATGGAGCAATTCCAGAGAATGCTTGCACTGACGGTCTGAAAGAGCTTCCAGGAATTTGTAATCCATTCTGTACATTGTAAGTCCTGAAGTGAGTGGCAATCCATCCCCACAAAACCTATAATGGTCCCAGTATTCTTAAAGGATATTTACCCTGGAAGACATGAATTAAACTACTATGAATCTTTTCTAAAATGGGGGTAGCTAACCCAACCATTTTTCCCTCAGCCAACTTTGTCGCAATGACGAAGGTCCCTGGCCTAACGCCTCCCTTCGAATCCCTGACCAGCAAGAGATAAACACTGAGCCACATTTCCAAGAAACCTTCCAGATGAGTTTTCTTTGGAATTCTTTGATTCACTTCATATCCACACTTTTCAAACTCTCGTACTTCTAGAGTTGTCCAGAATGTGTCAGGAGCTCCTCTCTTCTTAGGTTTTGGACAAGTGGTAGGACGTCTGGGCCTGGTATCCTTGGATTTCTTTTTCTTGGATCCTTTTTCTTTTGGATCCATCCCTTTCTTCTCAGTAAGAAACACATTCATCCATTCTTATGGATGAATATCATTTCTAAAATGAGTTAATGAGGTCTCTGAACTCTTGAGCCTGTGGAAGATTTTAAATAATTCTCGAGCTATAGCAGGAGTCTTCTCTGAATCATTCCAAGTCACCTTGGGAGAATGAATTCATCATACATATCGCCCAAACTTGGAGCCCCTAAAATCTTGTGGACATCCCACAAACTGATACCTACTTCTCCATGAGTCAAATGGAAAGAATTAGTTGTCGGGCTCCAGTGGCTGAGTATCTCTGGCACGAAGTTATCATGTCTGTAAACATATGTTTGCCCAACCCAGACAGCCTCATATATTGCAGCTCTCTTCAGGTCCTCGATAAACTCTGCACAAGTCTGTCGCACCCATTATTCCCACATCCAAGTTGTCTTCACACCTCCCCTAGGACGGAAATCCGAACTTTTCTTCCAGCCTTTGGATTGATCCATCTGAGCATTTCGGAAGATTGAAGGATGAAAATGTGGTTGAAGCTCAGGTGTATGATTTTTCAGATCTGGTATGCAAGGGCTATGATGCATCACGTAAGCCTTCTCCACTGTTCCAGCAGTTTGAAATACTCCTCCACCTGAGATATTTGCTGAAGCAAAGTTGGTATAATTCTGAAACCACGAAAATGTAAGATAATTCTTTACTTCTGGAATAATGAATTCTTGTAGATGACCATGGCCATAAAAAGTTAGATAAGTTCAGTGAGGAAAGTTGTGATGATATTTCTTCAGATACGTAGCCAAATCTGGAAGAGTACTCTCTTTGACAGTATAGTAATCAGGGCTAATGATGTTCATCATATCATCTATCCACTTGCTAGCCAATTCATCAATTAATCCGGGTCTAAGAGCCATTAATTCTGCATAAAGAGTTGAATAAATTAATTTATAAATGAATTAATTTTTCACAAAATTTGTGAAAGAAATCAAAAAAATGGCTAAGGCATTAAGGCGCGCAAGTATGGAGATGTCGCGCAAGTGTTACATGTGCCGCGCAAGTTTCTGTCGCGCGTGTATCACCGCGCAAGCCCTATTACCTTTACAGTAGAGATACAGCGAGGGAAAAGTGGAAAAAGAGACTTGCACGGTGAGGAATAATTTCACGGAGAGAGCTCGAGAAATTCGGGATCAGATGCTACGCACGGCCAAAATCCATGTATTTATAGGCCAGGAGGCCTATATGCGCGCCGTACGCAGTGTACTCAAGGCCTGTGCGGAGAGAACTTGCGCGTCGCCCTCTATGCCTTGAAGACCTGCACGCCCCTTTTCCTTTGGATGGATTCAATTTCCTCAGAGTCAAATCCTCATTTCTCTCTGGATCCAACTCTGAGGGGGGACTTTTGTTGACGCTCCTTTAATCACAGAATCTAAAGATCGGAAAAGGGGAATATCTGAGCTCAAAGTGATTCAACCTTTGAAGAAAACATCAAAAATCGACAAAGGCATGAAAAAAGGATCAAAAGAAACTGCACCTCGCAAGTTATATCACATTCGCGCAAGTACACTTGCGCGACGCTCTTGGTCGCGCAAGTGACTTGCGCGACCTAAGTGATAACCGCCCGGTAACCGCCCGGGGTCTTCTCCTGCCTATAAATAGACCCTGTGGGCCCCCCATTGGGAAATATTTTTTTTTTTCAGAAACTCATTTTGAAGCTCCCGATGCCCAAGTCTCTTCTCAAAGCTTCCGGAACACTTCTAAGGTAATTTCTTACCTAGAACGGAATATCTAAAGAGAAGAAGGAAGGCATAAGTGTTGAAACTCATCAACACTTGCGCGCCGCCTTATTTCCTTCAATAGAACTTGCACGTCCCTTTTCTGGAAGAACCTCAAGAGGATTATAAAGTTATTAATAAAGAGTCGCTCAAGTATTCTAATGCTGGTTAAAAATCACGCAAGTACCCCTCATGTCGCGCAAATATACTTGCGCGACTAATACTTGCGCGCCGCCGCAATACTTGCGCGCCTTTCAAGACTTGCGCGCCCCTACCTTTTTGGGTGCCCATCTTGCCCATTTTACTCCTCTCAAGCCATTACACCTTTCCTTTTCAAGATTCAGTCTTCAAGACACTCTTCAAAGCCATTTATGGCATGATTTCTTGATTTGACTTCCTTATCTGAAAGGAATTCTGTGGAATATCTCTCAAAACCTAGTGATTTAAATACCCTTATGTCACTAAATATGGAGTGTTCATTCATTCAACCTCATCCTTTAAGATGAGAGAATCCTTAACATGGGTCTCCTTTTCAGGAATAATCCCCAGTTATAAGTCCTTTAATTTGGGCATCCCCCTAAGGAGTAAGCCCCAAACCTTAATTCCTTAACTTGGGCATCCTCCTTAGGAGTAAGCCTCAATCTCAAATATGGGAATCCTCCTTAGGAGTAATCCCCAAACCTTAACCCCTAACCTGGGCTTCCTTTTCAGGAATAAGTCCCAGTTACAATCTTGGGTTTCCTTTTCAGGAATAAGCCCCGAGTCCCCTAATTTCTCTTTAACCAGTCCTAATTTACGTTTGATCTGGGATTCCTTCTCAGGAGTAAAACCTAGTTATCAATCCTCTCCTAATTTTGGTTTCCTCTTCAGGAATAAATCCCAAGTTAGAGTATTAAAATCTCCATGAAGCACATATACCTTTATAGACCCTGTTCCTGGATTTTCTCCCTAAAGTAAATCCTCTGGGTAGTCATACATCCATAAGCCCCAAACCATTTCTTATGATTGCATCTTTCATAGCACAATTGTCTAAATTTTACTAATACCTCTTGTTTCTCACACCGAGAATGACTCACGTGAGCTTAGAGTGTAAAAGTAATTGTGACATCCTGCTTTGAGCCATCAATCATAAACATCATACCCTTATTCAAACTACGTGGGTTCTGATTCCTTTTTCAAAATAAAGGATACGTAGGTAGCCCATCTATGGGTTCGATCCCAACTCTGAAGTAATTCATTTTTCCTTCTGAATGACGATAAAATTCAAGTGCCCCACTGAGTGGCTTTAAAACCAGCCTGGTCATCATAATGACCAAGAGACTTTTATATAAATGTTTTGAAGGATACCATTGACCAAGAATCTCTAAATAGATACAGATGATTCTCTATTGATGAAGAACCTCAAATACATATAAAAGATTCTCTAAATTTCTTACATATTTAATCATTGATTGTTAAACTGAAGGAAATCTCATTTTATACTTGGTAATGTAATAAGGATTCACGAATATAACTTAAATCTATAAAGAGAGTCCCGGAGTAGACAATAATTCCCCTCAAAAAGGTGTGATGAGTCCGACCTCCCATCCTCTCGACCAATGAAAATTTCTAAGCCTCATCAGTCCACAAGCTAATGAGCGCCTACCTTTGGAAAGTAGGTCCAAACGGATGTGGAATCATTGGATGTTTCCGGTTCTACGAACAAACCCGTTAGAAACCGATCGGAACGTTTGAATCTCCCGTCCAGGAGGTCATCCCCGGATTTCGTGAGAAACAATACCATGGGTGTATTATATGGTTATTATAATTAAATTTATGATTATTTAAATATCCATTGGATGGTATTTCTTCTATGGGGTTTATGTTTCAATAGTTACCAAATCTGTAAAGTAATTTTGTCTAAATTTTCTTTTTTGAGACACATGCCATGTTATGCACCTAAAATTTTCCAGGAGGTGTATATAATACCTTTGAAATATTATATTATTAATATCATTATTTTCATGATATTTTATGATTAATATAATTTAATTTTCTTACATGGTGAGTATGGTTCCAAGTTACCAAGTGGCATGAGTTTGTTGAAACAATCTCCTGGCTTTCTGAGATTGTTTATGATTATGCTTCCTTTAATGAAATTTAATGATAAAACTATTAATAAATCTTATGAATTTTCGTATCCTATATTTATGTATGTTATATTCGTGTATTGGTACCATTTTTAACTCTTGGGTATATAAGATAGTTAAGAAAGTGTTTTTAAGAATGCCTGACTTTACCACTGTCTTCTGTCGGAAATATATGTTTCTTTAAAACCATGTTTTCTAAAAGGTTTCCAAGAATATTATAATATTTTAGTATGATATTTAAAATTTATTTTAACCTTTATTTATTTTTTTAAAAAAATGTTCTTTAAAAAAGGAATATTTTTGTCATTTTTTGATTGAGGAACATTTATACACATTTTACAGTGCAAAAGGAATGTTCAACCTATATAGATTTACCCACTATCATTTCTTTTAAAAATACACTAAATGCTTATATAGATAATATATAATATTTTTTTGAAAAGTTGTTTTCATTTAAATATTTTTCAAATGGTTTTCATGATTCATTTATATGTTTTCAATGAAAAATAATTTTCAAAATGTTTTCAAGTTCATCTACAAGTTTTAAAATGAAGAAGGATTTCAAAAAAAAAATCAATTATTACTTTATAATATTTCATGTTTATTTTCATTATAATAGTTTTAAAAAGGATTTAAGTTTTAAGAATAGTTTTTCAAAGGAGAAATGATAATTTCCTAATGATGTATCTTTTAATGATATTTAAAATATATTTCCCATCAATGATGACATCTGTTGGTTTTAATCATGACTTATTGGGGATATGATCCAAGGTTCCATTCAATTATTTTGTTTTATGGTTTATCTTTTAATTGAATGATATTTATGGAACTTGTTTCCCTTTTCATGGGATATATTCTCATGAAACCTTCTTCATTTCAAGGGATATGATTTGATGGAAGTTTTTTGAAACCTGTATCATTTCGATAGGTTATGATATGATACATGTTTAGGAAAACCATTTCATTTCATGGGTTATGAAATGATTGTTTATGATATTCTGGAACTTTTATGTATTATTTAATTTTGAGATGGGTGGAACCAATATATCCCTACAATGCATTTGTTAAAGGTTGATATCTCATTTGATAGAATAAGATGGTATTGGGAGTGAAAATTGACTACTAGTATTGATATGGGAGTAAAACATGACATCCAAGATGGAATGAGGAGTGAACTCATGCAACTGAGATGGCCATGGGAGTGAACCATGACTACCAAGATGGTATGGGGAGTGAACCCATACTACTAAGATGGTATTGGAAGAGATTTCTTTGAATCTATAAAAATCATATTATATACTTATGTGTTTTCCACAATTCCATGTTTTATTCCTATGTTATGCCATCATGGATAATGCTCTTTATTTCCTTATGATTAATGTCTTATGAACTATCAATATTCGTTTCATGATTCATTTTTAGGATCTTTTATATATAGGGTATGATTTTCAAATGTTTTGATCATATTCTCATACTCCTATACTCATGTTTTTTATTACATGTATCCTTTTTTTACCCTTACTAAGCATATAATCTCACACCTTTTTATGTTTCCTTCCACGTTTTATGATGATATATATTATGTATGATGTGTCTAAGAAGGGTGTCAATCTAGAAGAACCTAGTGGGAGATAGTGTAGCTCAGTTATGTACCAGTGTTCATGATTCCATTTTTTCAAAGGATCTAAACTACAATGACCATTGTGCATCTATTTTTTAATGTTTTAAATAATCTAAAAATGTGATTTAGTTTCTATGTATGTTAATATTGGGTCATTATATGGATGGCCCACCCAACCTTTTTTAGTTTGTTTACTTTAATTTTCACATTTTCCGAAGGGTGTTTCTCTTTGTTTCACCTCTATCACACTAATGAGAAGTCAATAACTAATATCTAAGTCCAAGTGTTTCGTGCTTGGTATTGTAAATAATGGGAAAACAATATATTTATCACTTATATTAGTGTATCATAGAGTGGCTTAATACTCAAGGTCTTAATTTTTTATTGACTTCCATGAGTTTCTTGACCAAGAATTATTTGTTGGGAGAGTGTGACTCTCCACACTATCAACTTTATTTATCAATGGGTACATGTGTATGGATAGAGTATTTCCATGGGAAATGAATTCTACACAAAAAAATGGTAACATTGAAGGGCACGAATCGATATGTTCGAGATATGGATGGAAGGGAGTGACTTGCTGAAAGGGATGACTGCTGACCATGTTTGAAACATAGATTCCCCCATCATAATACAAGTAATAGGTATAAAAAATTACATCCATACATTTTCCATATTAAAATCATGGGACTTATCAAATTTTGATCAAGATTCTTTTAGAGCATGTTCCCATGATGGTAGGTGAGCCAGTGTGGCCAAAATCCATCGCCATTAAGGGCACCCATTCAGACATGCAAGATGACGGAGACCCAAATCAATCAATAAACAAAGCTTGTGTATGAATTTCGGGGATTTTTTAATATAGTTTGAAACTCTTTTAATTAAACTACTGTGGTTCTAGGCACGTAGGGTGGACATATTAGTTTGATTAAGGGATAGAATCACCTTTAAGGTGAGAGTTGTCTTGGATTCCATGGGAAGATCATAGAACTAAAATGGTGTTGTAGGTGACTGACACCAAAGGGGGGAAATTTCTTCTCAGAAAAGGTTCTAATATGCTTCACAGTTTTCTGTCATTTAATGAAGATGAATGGTGTTTAGTTTAATATCTTTCGATAAAAACATTCAATATGCAGTTTAACATCTTGTATCCTGGGAGATGCATCATGTAGTTTAACATCATATGAGTAGGACATGTGAACTAATGAAAATAAATACCCCCCAGTCATGGTAGTGGGAAGTATGAAAAGGAGGCATGATGGGAAGAACCTCAAAGAGTATCTCATTAAGAAAAGGGAGTTAAGATTTAGCATTATCGTTTTTCAAAACTTATAGGGTCTAATAAAAGCTGCTTTATTTTTTCTAGGACTCATGGTGTGTCCTACTGGATTTTCACTAATTTATTTACACTATCACTTTTTCCACTTAGCATAAAAATTTTGGTTGGGTGAATAAAGAATTTTTATAATGATTACCACATGGGTTATCAACATTATAGGAATTTTGACCTCTTTCCATGGGTGAGGTCATGCCATTATGACGAAGAAGTTACAAGTAGTTTAAGGTCATAATGCATGGAACATATTGGGATGGATGTATGGAAAGAATATGCATACCATGGAAGAGTGGTAACTAGTCAAGAATCAAGGGCGAAGGAGGCTCTGTTCCACATGTCACTTCCCTTGGGAGACTTTCACAATATTTAAATTGGTGATTCATAGACTTAGTATCATAGTTTAATTTCATAGAGTTCATACTGAAATGTTAGATGTTCCATTTTAAGGGACACATTCATGTCCCAACCATACTCAGGTAAATATAACCTTGAATTCTATCCTCACATGAGTCATGATCAGTATAAGAAATAAGGATCTGTCATAAAGTTTTTATTTTTACAAGGGTGATCACAATGAGGAGAAACATAATCCAACTTTAGGAAGTCCCAATGATGCTAACTTATCTAGTCCTTATACAGATGTGTACGTGAGTATGAAACATGAGTTGTTGAGATCCCCATCAGAGAAATGGTAGGTTGAAAGAATGGTAAATTGTGACTTCTGATATATGGATTGAAGAAATAGGTCTCGATGGGTAGGGAAAAATGTTGACCATGTTTTGAAACACAAGTTCCACAACCACGCTATGGTCAAGGATGATGTGTGAAAATATAGGATCCATCATCGACCACGTTTGAAACATGGGATAAACTAGATGTTGTCTAAGATTATTCAAGGTGCATGTACAAGACACTAGGAGGGGAAATGTTTCTAGGAACAATTACTGCTTGTGAGGCCTGTTCATGTTTAGGGGAAATATGAAGATCCAAATTGATGGGATAAAAAAGTAGGAAAGTGGAAATGTTGCATATCCCAGTGGACAATGAATCAATGGACCACTCCACACTATGTTTATACCCAATTGATAAGGGTAACATCAAAGAAGGATTAATCCTTGAATTGAGAGGTAGGAGCTCAAAATAAGTTGACGATGGGGCCGAACCCATGACAAGAGATATGGGGATTACAATGTATCTCATGGTAATTGGAGTCAAGCTACACATAATTATGAAATGTGTCCTGGTAGGAGACCATCTACAAGGGTGAAGAAGGGAATACTCCCTAGTTGGGACCCACATCAACATGCAATTTTATTTCATATGTTGGGAACATGAAAACATCTCATATTTATCTCATGAGGAATCCTATGTTCATCATATAGGTTAAGGCAGTAATTTAACATCTAGTGTTGAGGACGTTAGGATTTGTAGTTTAAAGTCATATAACTTAGTCTTATGAAGATTTCATTTTTGGGACATAAATATCAAACCAGGTTGGATGTATTAAAGAGTGTTGTGTGAAAAACTTTAGATAACTTGATGTGAAGGGAGTCTAAGGATACCAGTCACCATTCATGAATCCAATATAGACTTTTTATAAGTTAAATATGTGATGAGGATGGTGCAAGACCACATAATGAGTTCTAATGGGGATTGTCCTAGGATATGAGATTTGGGCATCACTACATATCCCATGGGGATGGTAATGAAGACACATGTTGTTATGGAAAATGATGTGGTGAAAAAATAACACTAGAAGGGTGGTGTCCCCTTTAGACAGGGAACTGAGTCATCACACATTTATCATGTGATTTATCCTATGTTCATATCATTGGTTAATTCTATAGCGTAACATCATGTGTTGAGGATGTTGGTTTTTGTCAACTTTCATTTTTCATGTGATCCATACTATTTTCAACACATAAGGCAATGCTATAGTTTAACGTCATGGGATGATGACTTAGTTTTGGTTATGTTGAATTTTCATGTCTGGTATCTATTGTTTATCACATGGGTAAGGCTATAATTTAACATCATTTGATAAGGAATTGAGGCTATTTTTTTAAATTCATATACCTCAGACTAATTTTTCTACCATTTTACAGTCATGGAGATTTGAAAAAGGGGTAATCTACCAGTTTAAGGCTGTATAGATTGCACTGGGGATTAATTCATGTTACTATTTGAGAAACCTAGAGTTGGTAGGATGAGTGATGTGCTCAAATCCCTTAGAGATTAAAGATTATGAACCATTATAATAGACCTTGTGAATAACATAAGTTCCCTTCCACTTGGGTTCTAACTTCAATGACTTTTTGAAGGGTATCATTGGTGTTCTGAGGGCCAATACCATGTCACCCTGAAGGAATGATAGGAGGTGAACCTTCTTGTTCAATGATCATGCTACACAATTCTAGTGCCTCTTTATGTTATGTAGCACATGGAACCTATTTTCCTAAAGTGATTTCAACTCATCTATATGGAATTTTTATATTCTATATGGTGTATTGTATTTGTAAATACTCATTTAGTGTAATGGTAGCTATACCTTTATAGATAAAACTACCTATGTTCCATACACCATAGAATATGGGGTTTTCTGGGTGGAATATAAAATTTTAATTTGATATGAATTGGGTGAATTGTGGATCTTATCTAACAAATATTCTCGTTCTAGCCTATAATCTTCTAAATCATGTTAAAATTAATTTTTTTAATTCATGAACCTCCATTATTGCGTCATTTCTAGTGGGTAGGGACCCACAACATTGACTCGCCAAAATTCAAATGGGTAGGAATATTTTGTGGTATGGATAATCCACAGTGGTTGGAGATAAATATTTGGAAGTGATATAACATGCATGAAACCTCTTAGTGAATTCAATACATTTTCAAACTATAAAGGGAAAAAAGAAAGACAACTTATGAATTTAGTGGGAGAGATTCAATCCTTCCATATATGATTGACAATATCCAATATATACCTCTGGACTGACATGATTTATCTCGATACCTTTAATATAGAATAATAGTATTCAATAAAATTCACACTAATAAAGATTCTACACAAATTTAGGTCCACTATAGAGGGTTGAATGTGCTACACGTTGGTGGATTCTCTCATGGTCAGCTCAACCTAGTGGGAGAATTCTATACTAGAGACACTCAATGAAGGGGTTCTCCAAATTTTGAACATCAAAAACCACATGGGAATTTGAAGGATTTGGTGTTAGAGTACTAGAAGTCACCCGATATACCCATTGGTTTCTATCATCTAATGTGGTGGAGTGATGACCCTTCAGTGTGACAAATGATATATAAAGTCATACTTTTTGGTCTCTATAAGGGATGCTTCCATTCTTCCTAAAGCATTTTATTATCCATTCTATGACCGAGGAACATGAGTCACCTTCATTTGGGAAGTGAATTAGGCCACTATCTTATGAGTCTATTCTATCATAGGCATAAGTTATTTCTTTCTAAAGACGTAGTCACCCTTTACCTACTTAACGAGTAGGTCGGAGTCTCCTTTCACATATAAATATAGGAAATAAATATCATGGTAAATCTCAAGAATAGTAATAATAGCATGACATTATGACTCATTGTTATTTATTCCTTATGACAATATGAATGAGTATGGTAGGATAACCTTTTTTGGAGTGATGAAGACAAGAAACCAGCCCTACCCTATTATTCCAGGGGTTTTTGAGCCTTCTATTGGTTAGACTATTGGAGGTACCATCTAAATTCATATGATAATATGGTGAACCCTAATATACCAAGAGAATGGCTTCATTTGAAATGTCAATATCCAAGTGTAGTTTCCCAAGGGTTGAATACACAACCAAGAAATCAACCAGATCCCATCCCTTGTTAGATTTTTACAGGACAAACCTGATGTCGAATAATTTGAATATTACTACCGAGCATGCCAGTTTCTTTTTCCACATGGGGTGGTTTAAAATATATTTAATTTGGTAAAAACATGACAAAAAATATATCTCATGGTTTTATAGGTAATTCTATGACTTCTTTATTACTAATACAAGTACACAAAAAATCTTCTTGAAGGGGGGTGTATCGAGTCTCCTTGTTGAGGAGCATGTTGTTGAGATAATATTGGATTTTTCCCTTCCCTATTTTTTATTTTAAGATAGAAGGGAGCTGAGGGACTATTCCAAGTTGGTCACATATAGGAAGAGGGTCTTTAAATAGATGGGTGGTATCAAAACCAATGTTTTTAGTAGAAACTGCTTAATATCCTCAAAGGTAGTAAAATAGTTTTCATCCACCTAGAAAAAGGCACATTTCCTCATGATCCTAGATAAAGGCTTACACTTGTGGGCCAAATTTTTAAAAAATTAGTGAATATTGGCTATGTGGAAGTGTAGTAATTGAAAATTTTGAAGGTTTTATGGAAGATTAATTTATTTAATAGACTTTTTCTCATTGGGAACAATATCAATTCCTCTATATCTGATGAAAAACCTAAGAAACAACCCAGAGGTAACCCAGAATGCACACTTCAAAGGGCTCATTTTAAAGTTGGTGGAATGGAGGAATCAAAATACTTTCTAATGATATTTTATATGGCCTTATCACTGGTGATACTTCTTCATTAAATTTTCCAAATAAAATTATACTAATACCTTGAGGAGGGGTTTGAAGATATGGTGAATCGCCCCCTGATAAGTGGCCCTAACATTCTTCAAACCAAAAATCATCACTCGGTATGAGAAATTTATTTGTGGTTCTATAAAGTCAGTGGCCTCTTGATCCTCAAGGGTTATCGAGATATGATTATACATGGAATATCAATCCATGAAAGAGAGATACTAGAATAAAATTATAGCATCTATCAATAAATCTGTCATGGGAAGGGGAAGTAATACTTTAGAAAATGGTGGTTGAGGACCAGAATTAGATGTGAACTATGATCTTCCCATTCTTATTCCTATATAAAAAAATGTTATATTTTTATTTGGGGAATTGTACCACTCCAAGGATGTTTTATTTAATAATTTGGTCAATGTTTTCCCCAACTATAGAACCATGTGAAGGATTAATTTTTCTGGGACATTTTGTGAACCCACAATGATTCCTCCCATTTGGTTCTGTATGTGTAAAAGGATTCATCAGTGGATACCTCTATAAAAATTTAGGGGGATATTTATGAATTCAATAAGGGCCTCACACATATCCTTTTACAAAATTAGTACCTCAGGATTCGATATATTCTCTATTATATTGGCAAGGTGTTTTTGAACATCATAATTCCATGTAAGGGGAATATTTTTTCCAGAAGAGTGTCATTTTTTACCAGGAGCATATATAGAGATTTTAGATGAGTTTATGTGGCCTGGATAAATCTGGTTGTACTTCTATTTTGGTTAGCTATTTTATTATGAATACCTAGAGCTGGTCACCAGACGTCTCTAGGTAGGCCCTAGATGAATGTAGTTGATCATGATGTGGTCAAAGTTGAGTTTCACAACTAACTAATGTAGTCAGTTGCAGAGGTATTCCAAATAGAGAGGCTTTATATGGTTTTTATTTTTGATCCCTATATAAGGCAATTTTTCTAGTTTCAGTAGCATGAGAATACTATTTTGAAGTGCTATCTTGCACATTTTTTTGACTGAAGCATTGGCCAGAACATTCATTCTGTCATGTGGTCCCCTACCTCTTCCTTGATGGTATTAGTCGTAGTTTCTTAAGTTGATGGCATGGTATGAATTGTAGAGATATATATTATTTTTATAGTATTTAGAGAGGTATTCCATAGATCATTGTTTGTATAAAATTCAAGGTCCAGGAAAAACATTATCACATATCCCAATTCTAGGGGCATGAATTCACCATGTGTGGAGGAGATTTTAGGCACTGACGGTGGAATATAATTTTGATTCTGATACATATGAAATATATTTCAATAAAGGGAAGGTTGTGACACATATGTGTATGTGTAAGCCATATTAAACACATAAACTACATGAGGTTTTTTTTCTCAAGTGATCATAGATAATACTGTGGGTGTAAGGAATAGTATTTTGAGATAACCAGTCATTGTACATCTACATTCCATAGTCCAGAGCCTACTCACACTCATAAGAGTCTTTACTATCACTGTTAGGGTTGATAGATACATGTATTTAATATATCAGTATGTTTCCCAATTTTACTAGGCCACAGTCCACTAGGTCTTAGATGTAATATTTAAAGAAGAAACATTATTTAATGGTATATCTAATTATCATATGGTATGAAAAGTTTTTTTTCACAGTCATTGATTTTAGTTTCATGGGGTGTCTTATATTCTAGATGCTTTAGAATTCTTTTTTCCATGTCACAAATGAAGTACATTAGGATATTTGAATCCTTAAAGGAGAAGGTCTTCTTTTTCCTTTAAGAGAAAGGTTCCCAGGGTGCTTGGACCTAATAGGGGGATGGGAAAATTTTCTCTCAGTGTGGTTGTAGCTGATGAGATTTTTCATTGTAATGTTCTCTCGGTGATGTTTTACCTGAAGAGTCAACACTTGATGAGGTTGAACCTGAAAAGTTTCATCTTCTTAATGGGAATGTAGGTTACCTTTCTTAAGATCTTATACATGTATGGATATAGATATTTCTTCTTTAAAAGGACTTATCACGAGAGTTTGAAGGGTTAATTGATGTGACTACAATTTGTTCCAATAGAAGTATTTTTCCAAATAATGGGACATCCTGACGAACCCTCTAAGTATTCATGGACAATTTAGGGAGATGAGGGTAGGAACCATGTCACAAACTAGGATGGGTTTCCATCAAAACTGACATTTGACCAAGCATGTGGCATACTAATAAGAGATTTCAGGATCCCCATGGGCTGGAAACTAGTTACTAGGAATCAAACATCACATCTGGGAATGATTTCACCCAAGAGAATCAACTATAGACCATCTAAAATAACAACAGAAATTCATAACTAATATCCATATCACTTGAGTTAAACATTTTAAAACATTAAAAAACCAATATAACCAAAAGGGTATAGAAACCAACAAAACTGACAAAACTTCATGCAACATTAGGGTCAACACCCCATTCCACCACCATTAATAGCCACCAAAAAAGGAACCACTAGCACATAGTTCCACCATTACCACAACATAAAACATTTAATTTACCAGGGAAAAAGATAAAAATTTAAACACACACCAAAGGGTGTGTGTGGGATGTGATCCAAATTACCAATACGATACAACCAAAATGTATTCCATGATATAAAATTATATGAAAACTAACATGCTTGGTTTTAGGAAAATGAAGATTCAATTTAAAAATACATGTTTTGAAATTTAGAAAAAGTAAAGACGGCCGAACACTAAATGAAAAGTATATCATGAGAACCATAGGAAATATATGAGGAACTAGAGTTAAAGGGGTCTTCGGATCCCTATACTCTTAGTGATTA
Organism: Viscum album; assembly: GCA_963277665.1. NCBI lineage: Eukaryota > Viridiplantae > Streptophyta > Magnoliopsida > Santalales > Viscaceae > Viscum > Viscum album. Next base: position 1,320,492,557 of record OY728166.1, read on the forward strand.
CATCTCTCTGACATGACGGTCCGGATCAAGCCACCAATCCCCATCACAAATATGTTTATTTTGTCTTGTTGCATCAATCCTTATAAATGAGATCGAGCCTCATCCCTATCGACTTTCCTAATGTAAAATACCTAGTCTACCCATGTAGATACCTAGGATTCCCTTGTAACAATTTAATTCCCTATGTCACATGAACCACCTATTATTAAAAAAAATCCATCAATTTAAAACCCACATAGTGAAAATCCATTTTCAGTTGGCAACCTAGTATCAAATCCCTACGCACTCCAAAACCATTAGAAAACTTTATTTGAACCACCCATAAAATATTTATAACCTTTTTAAAAACAAATGAAAGAATACTAAAATCATCAAACATTGTCAAATCATAGAACCACCTACCTCTTTCATTAAAATCACCTAAAAATAATTCGTAACCACAACCTCACAAAGAAGAGACTATATAAAATAATTATCACACAACATTTATCAAGATCTAACCCAAATATTCATGATTGAACCTACATTATGTCCAAAACCTTACTAGAGAAAGAAACTGTAACGCCCCACAGAAGTCGGTGCATTAGTTGTGATATTGGCATGGTGAGAAGGAATAAAAATCCAGAAGGAACGAGCAGTTTAGTAGTCTTGAAGAAACTAGATACATATATGTAACACAACTTACATTGTAAAGGGTTACAAAATACACTACATAACAAAAGCTAAACACTGCAACCACAGGTACGCAATAAACGATCACCTCTTCGTTTCCTGTAAAAGGTAAACAATGAAAGGGGTGAGCCCAAACGCTCATTAAGGGTTACAAATATAGGAAGCATGAATAAAATAATAAATTATTTGTAATCAATTTGACATAATAAATATGGTAGGGTGAATAAATGAAAACTCATGCCATTAATAAACCTAGAATTAAACTATATCCATAGATTTTGTCATAGTGAAAACCTCATGGATAGTAATAAATGATAATGAATAAAGAGAATGCTTATAAATTGGATGTTATGTATCTAGAATATGAACCAAAATACCATAAAAATGGTTTAGTTCTATGGGTAGAAACCCGTCTGATTTTTTTGGAAACAAACTCGAAGGGTTTGTCGCCAAACTGTTTTGTCTCATGAGACCTACCGATACATCGAGGGGCTATAGTGGGCCCCACCCACCTATACATTCAAATAATTCTTTATAAATATATTCAATACAATATCAATATGTATTTACATTATCCATATAGAATAGAAGATACAAATTCATCAACATTTCCACAATCAAGACAACATTCAAAATAAATATCGTATGTAAAGTGGTATATGGATTAGACAATAATCATATCCATGTTATGAGAATATGGAAATTTAAATGGAATATAATTTAAATTTAAAGGTGATATCAATTGTGTAGTATGTACACTACATAAGAAAGAGTAGGTGCACAATACAAAGTAAGTCACAACTAAGTAAAAATTGAGACAAAGCTTGTTACCACATAGTAATCAATTGAGTCGTATGAAAAAAAGTTAATAACCTCCAAATGAATTGTATAATACCATGAATGTAAATATAATCATGATAAGATACATCAAATGGAAGTACACCTATACTACATATAAGAAATAATAGGCGAACAATGAAAATCCCTCAGAATTGAAGGTGAGATGAGAAAACCTCTTACAAACATTTCGTCATGGTATCGAGTGTTATTGAAAGGTCATAAAGAGTGGTAAAGGGGTATCCCATTATTTATATGCCACAAGGGATGTATTAGGGAGGTGATAAAACATTCCCCAACATTATAAATTAAAAAAACAAAAGCACACAAGATAGGGTGGATTCTTGAAGAAAAGTGTGAGAGAGGATCCCTTACCTTATGCTTGAAGGTGTTCTTGAATTGTTATTAAGGACCGGAATAAACAAATTAATCTTATTAATTCATAAGTCCATAACCACTTTTATATGTAAATGATTTATTATAATCCTTTTTATTTCATTCTAGGACTTTTTGATTGGTTATAAGGTTCAATTTCATTGCTCGGGCTCGTTTGTTTACTTGGTTTTAAAAGATCGATTCACTTATATTCATGTTTGGATAAATATGAAAGATGGAAGTGGTTGTCCCGAAATGAAGTTATATACTATTAATTAACCTCTAGGATATTAAATGGTTTAAAATTTAATCTGGGTTACTTATATTAAAGTGGAATTATTATATAACCTTAGTGATAACTGTTTTGGTTAAACAGTGGGTTTGATTACGATTAACATGTTTTGCTTTATAACTTAATACCATTTGTACAAAAAAATTACCGAACTAGAAATAGGATGTATTACATATATAATAATCTGGTTCAGCAATAACACAAATGAGTTCATAACCATAATTAAATATTATAATAGAAATTGATAAATTGTTGTCCTTGAATGTTCTAAATTAGCACATCTCAAACGATACTTTCATTTCGTCCAAATAAAGGGTGGGGAAAGGAGAGAAGATAATGAAATATCCCCTTATCATAAAAAATTTCAAATACATTTATGTTACTGGAGTAATCATACTATTTGGGTGAAGGGATTTTAGGAAAGAAACAAAAAGAAAAGAACTTAAAAAGAAGTGAAGGAATTGAAAAAAGGAATTTACCTCTTGAAACTTCCTCCTTTGAGAACCTCTTAAGGGGAGAGTTTTTGGTATTTGTAAGATTCTATGAGCTTTTGGACGTCGAGGAGAATCCTGGGGAGATATTGTTTCAGAATATTGGCAAGGCACAAGGCTTGAGAGGAGTGAGTAGAAGAGGGAGTAAAGGGGGGGTTTTATAGTGGAGGAAAGAGGGGATTTCTCAATATAAAATTCATTAATTTATTATTTCTTCACAAGACAAGGAATTGTGAGTCTTCCATGACCATGACTAGTAATTTTATAATTTGAATCTGAATCAATTGGGCTTACATCATTAGATCATCATCGATGACTCATCTTATCCATTATTTATCATTTATTGTGAATTATCGGATTTTACTATTCATAAAACATTCAAGTGTTTCAAAAAAATCACAAAAATTCACCCTAACCATTTTTTGATGTGTAGAATCCCAAAAAAGAAGTCCATTTTTCAAAAATAATTTTCTAAATATGATTAATTAAATATTTAATTAAATCATTATTTAATTAAAATATATAAACACTTAAAATATTCATCTTCATTTTTAAGGTGTCTAAATTCATTTATACACTCAAGGGTATGGACACCATTCATAAGTGACATATTAATATTCATAATGGTATGTTACTATTCATAAGGGTAAGTTACTATTCATAAGGGTGGGATAGTATTCACCGAAAATCAAGTTAATTTTTTTAGAATCTAAATATCATTTTGAACCCAATCGTGTATATCAGATTTTTAAAATTCAAATCACAGAGCTGTTAATTTTAAGTTTAGTGGCTAAGTTATAGATATCTTCTATAATTAACCATGTTTTATTCTATAGAGGTTAAGTGATTCGTGAAATATAGGTTATCTAATGAATGCAGTGTATTTAAGAAAACATACCATAAAATGATTGGGGTGCTACATTATTCCCTCTGGAAATTTCATCCTCAAAATTTTATGTATGAAACTCACCAAAAAGATGTGGGTGATTCTTTTTCATAGCATTCTCAAGTTCCCAGGTTTCTTTATCTATATTCTGGTTTTTCCAAAGAACCTTTACTATGCAAGTTGTCTGATTTTTCAATACCTCCTCCCTTGTGTCAAGAATCCCAATAGGCTTTTCACAGTATAACAAATCTGGTTCTAGTTCAATCTCTTTACAGGTGAGTACATGTGTTGGGTATGACATGTATTTCTTTAACAATGACACATGGAACACATCATGAACTCTGGAGATATTTGGCGGCATCGCTAAATGGTAATCTACAGCTCTGATTCATTCAATAATTTCAAATGTTCTTATGTACCTGAGGCTCAGTTTCCCTTTCTTACTGAACCTTAAGACACATTTTTATGGTGATACTTTCAGAAATACATGATCTCCCACTTGGAATACCAAATCCTTTCTTCGGTTGTCAACATAACTCTTTTGACTACTTTGGGCTTCTTTAATATGGGCTTGTATTTTATTCACCTTTGTCGTGGTCTCTTCAATAAGTTCTGGTTCTTAACGTTTCCTCTCCCCAACTTCACCCCAATAAGTTGGAGTTCGACATATCTTTCTATACAATGCTTTATATGAATCCATTTGAATACTAGAATGGAAACTATTATTGTAGGAAAATTCCACCAAAGGTAATTATTGATCCTACATACCTTGGAAGTCAAGAGAGCATGACCTTAGCATGTATTCTAAAGTCTGAATAGTCCTTTCAGACTGTCCATCGGTTTGGGGGTGATAAGCAGTACTCATATGAAGCTCAGTATTCAAAGATTTATGGAGACTTTTCCAGAATTTTGATGTAAACAGGGGATCTCGATCGGACCCAATTGATAGAGGTGCACCATGAAGTCTTACAACATCATTAATATAAATTCTTTCTAGGCTCTCAAGTGGTAAATCCTCTCTTATTGGAAGGAAATGTGTTGATTTAGTGAGATGATCAACAATTGCCGATATTTCATCATTCCTTCTAGGTGTCCTCAGTAGTCCGGTGACAATATCCATCATAATGTTATCACACTTCCACATAATAATAGGTAGAGGTTGCATCACTCTTTTGGGATGTTGTCTCTCTGCCCTCACTTGTTGACAAACTAGACATCTTAACACATAGTTAGAAATTTCCCGCTTCATATTATCCCACTAAAAATATTCTTTCAGATCTCTATAAATTTTGGTGCAACATGGGTGTATAGAGAAATTAGAGCTATGAGAATCATCTAATAGTTCTCTTTTTATCTCAGGTACTGATGAGACACATAACGTCTTCCCAAATTTCAGAATTCTTTCTTCATACACGAAGTCAGCCAGTCTCCCATCCTTGACAACATTAATTTTCTTGTGAAGATTCTCATCATCAGGTTGAGAAATTTTTATTTTCTCTAATAAATATGGCTTAACGATCATTTGAAAGAGAAAATATATTTCCCCTTCCTTAACAATTCCCATATCCATCTTTAGTATATCCAAAAATATAGGATCTCTCCAAATCCTTGTTTGAGTTAGAAGTCCATGATCATTCCTGCTTAATGCATCTTCCACCTTTTTCGCCTTTCTTAGGTGGTAGTGTATTGAAAAATCATAATCCTTGAGTAACTCAAGTCATCTCCTTTGCCTCATGTTGAGTTCTTTTTGTGTGAAAATTTATTTCAAACTCTTTTGGTATGTATAAATATCACATCTCTCTCCGTAGAGATAATGCCTCCATATTTTAAGAGAAAAGATTAGAGCTGCTAACTCAAGATCATGAGTTGGATAATTTTTCTCATGTGTCTTCAACTGTCTTGATTCATAAGCAATAAATTTATCATTTTTCATAAGGACACAACCCAACCCATTCTTTGATGCATCACTGTATATCAAAAATTCATCACTTCCAGATGGAAGAGTCAAAATTGGGGCATTTACCTATATTATTTTCAATACTTCAAATCCTTTCACACACTCTTTTGTCCACACAAACTTAACTCTTTTATGTGTGAGCTTGGTTAGCGGGTTAGCAAGTTGGTTGAAATTCTGAACGAAATGTCGATAGTAACCAGATAATCCAATAAAACTATGTACCTCTGTTTTTTTGTTGTTGGCCTAGGCCATACTTGGATTGCCTTCGTCTTCACAGGATCAACTAGGATTCCATCATTAGAGACAATATGGCCTAGAAAAGAAACTGATTAAATCCAGAATTCACACTTTCTAAACTTCCCATATATTTTATTTATTCTAAGAGTTCTCAGAATAACACACAAATGATTCTAATGGTATTCATAGCTTTTTGATTATACGAGGATATCATCGATGAATACCTCAACAAAGTTATCAAGATATTCCTTGAAAACTCTATTCATTAAATCCATGAAAAAAGAGGGTGAATTTTTCAGTCCAAAAGGCATCACTGTAAACTCGTAAGGCCTATACCTGGTTCAAAATGCTATCTTAGGAATATCTTCCTTCCTCATACACAACTGATGATATCCGGATCAAAGGTCAGTCTTTGAAAAGAATTGATCTCCATGAAGTTGATCAAAAAAATCATCAATCCAGTTCATAGTATACTTATTATTCTTTGCAATAGCATTTATTTCCTTGTAATCAATGCAAATACCCATGGATCCATCTTTCTTCTTGAAAAAGAGGACATGGGATACCCATGGAGAAATACTAGGTCAAATAAATCCCTTTTCACTCAAATCCTATAGTTTTTTCTTTAGCTCCACTAGTTTCACAGAGGCCATTCCATAGGGAGTCTTTGATATAGGTCTTGCATCAGGGATTAAATCAATAGAGAACTCAACTTCTTGCTCTGGAGGATGTACAGGTAAATCCTCTGAAAATACATCAATGTACTCTTGCACTATGTGCACATCTTCAATTTAAAGATTTCTTTCCTTGCCCATAGATGTTGGTTTATCTTCCTCTCCATGTATTCCATTCATTAAAGCTACTGGGGTGAATCTAGAAAAGAATACGGTGGCCAATTCACTGCCCTAAACACAAGGGATTATACATCATTTTCAATAATTGTAACTTCTTTCTTCTTACAATAAATCTTTGCATCAAACCTTGACTTCCAATCTATACCGAGAATTATATCAAATCCAGTCATTGGTATGATGACAAGGTTAGCAACTAAAGTGTGTTTTGGTGACTGGAGGGGGACTAGTCGACATGACTTTGTTGCAATGATACATCCCCCGAGAGTTTTGATTGATAACTCCTTTATTAAATCAAATTGAACATATTTAATTTCCTAAGAAAACTGAGAAGATATAAATGAATGCGATGATCTAGAATCAAATAAAGTGTTGGATATGTTTGAGGAAACAATTAAAGTACCTTCCACCACATCATTAGGAACTTTAACCTCCACGGTTTTAATCGCATAGGCCCTCCATTTTTCTCTTGGATTTTTCTGAGGCTTGTTTCCTTGGAACTTAGGACACTAATTTGCATAGTGTCCCATTTCCCAGCAATTTTAGCATTGAATGTCATTTAATTGTTTCTTCACCTAGCATTCATCAGATCGATGACCCTTTTCTCCGTAGTTAGAGAATACTCCCATGCCTTTCAAGCATTTCCCGAGATGATTCTTTCCACAGTTCTCACATAATGGGAAACTATTTGTTCCCTTGCTCTTCTGTGGTACTTCTCCATTTCCTTTTTTATCAGAGTACCGCTTATTATCACGGTTTCCTTTGAAAAGATTTGATGTAGAAAATTACTTCTCTGTTTTGATAGCACTTGATATAATTCCATCATATGATGAAAATGTTTGAGAAGTCAGTGCCCTCTGAAAAATTGGCTTAAGAACTTCAACGAAATGACCAATCTTCTCTTCTGAGTCACATACGTAATCTATAGCATACCTGTCCAGCCTTGTAAAAGTATCCTCATACACTACAACACTGTCTTCTTCCCTTTGTTTTAAGATTAGGAATTTCCTCTTCATTTCAGTTCATTTCTCATGAGAGAAATATTTTTCGAAGAATATTCCCTTAAAAGTCCTCCATTCCATATCTTCTATTTCTTCTTCGTCCATGGTATTCTGAATCAGGGACCACCATTGATCAGTGTCACCCTTGAGACAATATACCGCCAGCACCACCTTCTCATTCTCATTGCATCTCAATGCCAGGAATATATTTTCAAGTGACTTGATCCACTAATCAGCTACCATGGGATTAGTAGTCCCACTAAAATACGGGGGCTTCTACCGCATGAAATGATACAACACTGGTGTGGAATGGTTATTCATTACAACTTGAGTAAGTAGTCCCAATATGGTCATGATCTGATCTGCTCCAACATTGACCGTGTTGACTTGGTCAGTGGGGAGATCCCTACATTTCCCACGATTATTGACTCCCCTTCTTCCATTAGATGCCATTTTTAAATGATGGCACACACTAGATTAGGGAATGAATCATAGTATTTAATCTTAACAAAATACTTAGCATAGTTTAAGATCCTACGTATGTGTAATACTATAATCAGAAAAATGGTTTCTTTGAGGAATAATTTACATTTAAATCCTTCATAACAGCTTGTAATGATAATATGAATTATCTTAAGAATATCCACAAGGAGTGTCGTAACCATGAGTGCAGTAAGGCCCATTGTCTTGTACAAGTTCTCGTTTGAGTCTAGCTCAAAGCGGTGTCTTCGAGTTTTACCCCTAGATACATATGTGCCAGAGCCGCCTCTATGTGCTCGTATCCAGACATAAATGTATTAATTAAAAGATCCATATAATATATTCCTTACTAAAATACCAGGATGTTCTTGAATGTTTATCCTCAAATACAGACTTAGGACTTTGTTCCCTACTACATATTTCATAATCTAGTTTCCTTGTTTCCTACTAAACTTCCTCTAATACCAACTGTAACGCCCCGACCCCTCTAGACAGAACCTGTTGCATTACTTGTGATATTGGCATGGTTATAAGGAATGAAAATCCCGAAGGAACGATTAGTTTAGTATTCCTGAAGAAACTAGATACATAGATGTAACACAATATACATTTTAAAGGGTTTAAAAATACAATACATAACAAAAGCTAAACACTGCAACCACAGGTACTCAATAAATGATCACCTCTTCATTTCTTGTAGAAGGTAAACAATGAAAGGGGTGAGCTCAAACGCTTAGTAAGGGTTAAAAATAGTAGAATCATGAATACAATAATAACTGATTTGTAAAAAAAAATTACATAATCAATATGGCATGGTGAATAAATGAAAACTCACGCCATTAATAAACTGAGAATGAAACTGCATCCATAGATTTTGTCATAGTGGAAACCACAAGGATAATAATAACTTATAATGAATAAAGATAATTATTATTAATTTTACCTCATGTATCTAGCACATGAACCATAATACTGTAAAAAAGTTTTATTTCTATGGGTAGAAACCCGTCTGATTTTTTTGGAAACAAATTGGAAGGGTTTTTCGTGAAACTGTTTTGTCCCATGAGAACTACTGATGCATCGAGGGGCTGTAGTGGTCCCCAAACACCTATAAATCCAAATAATTAATTATAAATAGATTCAATACAATAGAAATATGTATTTACATTATGCATATATAATAGAGGATACAGATTCATCAACATTTCCACAGTCAAAACAACAATAAAAAAAACCGTATGTAAAGTGGTATATGACTTAGACAAAAATCATATACATTTTATGATAATATGGAAATTTAAATGGAATATAATTTCAATTGAAATATGATCTCAAATTGGCTATATGTACACTATATAATAAATAGTATGTTCACAATTCAAAGTAAGTCACAACTAAGTGAAAATTGAGACAAAGCTCGTTACAACGTAGTAATCAACTAATTCATATGAACAAAAGTTAATAACTAAAAAATGAATTGTATAATACGATGAATGTAAATATAATCATTATAATATACATCAAATGGTAGTACATCTATACCACATACAAGAAATAAGAGGCGAACAATGAAAATTCCACAGAATTGAAGGTGAGATGAGAAAACCTCTTACAAACATTTCGTCATGGTTTCGAGTGTTATTGAAAGGTCTTAATGAGTGGTAAAGAGGTATCCCATTATTTATATGCCACAAGGTTTGTATGGGGGAGGGGATAAAACATGACCCAACATTAGAAATTAAAAAAACAAAAACACAAAAGATAGGGTGGATTCTTGATTAAAAGTGTGAAAGAGGATCCCTTACCATATGCTTGAAGGTGTTCTTGACTTGTTATTAAAGACATGAATAAACAAATTAAGATTATTAATTCATAAGTCCAGAACCTATTTTATATGTAAATTATTTATTATAATCATTTTTTAGTTCATTCTAGGCCTTTTTTATTGGTTATAAGGTTCAATTTCATTTCTCGGGCTCGTTTGTTTACTTGGTTTTAAAAGATCGGTTCACTTATATTCATGTTTGGATAAATATAAAAGATGGAAGTGGTTGTCAAGAAATGAAGTTATATACTATTATTGAACCTCCAAGAGATTAAATGTTTTTAAATTTAATTTGGGTTTCTTAGATTAATGTCAAAGTATTATATAACCTTAGTGATAACCGTTTTGGTTAAACTGTGGGTTTGATTACAATGAACATGTTTTGCTTTATAAATTAATACCATTTGTACAAAAGAATTACAGAACTAAAAATAGGATTTATTACATATATAATAATCTATTTCAACCATAACAGAAATGGTTTCATGACCATAATTAAATATTATAATAGAAATCGATAAATTGTTGTCCTTGAATGTGCTAAATTAGCACATCTCAAATGGTACTTTCATTTCATCCAAATAAAGGGTGGGGAAAGGAGAGAAGATAATGAAATATCCCATTAGAAAAAAAAATCTAGTACATGTATGTTACTGGATTTATCATACTATTTTTGTGAAGGGTGGTTAGGAAAGAAACAAAAAAGAAAAGAACTTAAAAACAAGTGAAGGAGTTGAAAAGCAGAATTTACCTCTTGAAACTTCCTCCTTTGAGAACCTCTTAATGGGAGAGTTTTTGGTATTTTGAAGTGTCTAGGAGCTTATTGAAGTGGGGAAGGATCTTGGGGAGATATTTGGGTAGAATATTGGAAAGGAAAAAAGGCTTGAGAGGATTAAGTAGAAGAGGGAGTGAAGGGGGGGTTTTATAGTGGATGAGAGAGGGGATTTCTCAATATAAAATTCATTAATCTATTATTTCTTCACAAGACAAGGAATAGTGAGTCTCTCATGACCATGAATAGTAAGTTTATCATGTGAATCCTAATAAATTGGGATTACATCATCATATCATCATCAATGACTCAACTAATCCATTATTTAGCATTTATTGTGAATTATCGGATTTTGCTATTCATCAAAAAATTAAGTATTTCAGAAAAATCCAAAAAATTCACCCTAACCATTTTTCAATGTGTAGAATTCAAAAATGAAGTCCATTTTTCAAAAAAAAATTTCTAAATATGATTAATTAAATATTTAATTAAATTATTATTTAATCGAAATATATAAACACTTAAAATATTCATCTTCATTTTTAAGGTGTCTAAATTCATTTATACACTCAAGGGTATAGATACCATTCGTAAGTGTCATATTACTATTCATAAGGGTAAGTTACTATTCCTAAGGGTAGGTTACTATTCATAAGGGTAGGTTACTATTCACTAAAAATCAAGTTGATTCTATCAGACTCTAAATATCATCTTGAACACAGCCTTGTATATCATATTTTTAAAATTAAAATCACAGAGTTAGTAATTTTATGTTTAGTGGCTAAGTTATGGACATCTTCTATAGGTAACCATGTTTTATTCTATAGAGGTTAAGTGATTCATGAAATATAGGATAACTAATGAATATTGTGTATTTAAGAGAAACATACAATAAAATGTTTGGGGTGCTGCAGAAATATCAAGAGATAATGAAAAAGAGACGATGAAAGAAGAATTCAAGAAAAAGTGAGAGGCTTAATTTATGTTTTTCAAAGAATCCACACTAAAACTACTCAATGGAGATACTAGGAAAGGATATGTGAACTTAGGGATTGGGAGACAAAATGGGGTGAGTTAGGAATGATTTAGGGATAAAATTAGGGGATTAGTTTAGAAACATTATGTTTTTTTATGTTTTTTTAGGCCACATAGTTCGGACACATGGTTTTCCAAACTGGTTTCTAAATATACAACACCTCTGTCAAAGAGGAAATATGGCCACAATGTTTTCCTGGAGAGGGAACGCACCTGTGAAACTATTCATTCACCTTAAAAATAGACACTATCATTGGAACATGATTATCCATGTAGTTTTGTAGGCCTAATCGCTTGGCTGTGTGACCTAAATAGTTCCACTCTCTAAGGTCCATGGTTTCACTATGGCGGTGCACAGTTTTTATTAACCGTGTTCCAACCAATCTCCTCATATATTTTGATATAAAACCCACCACATTCTTAAAATAACTCCTAATAAGACCATGTAATAAATATAATACCAAATATAAATGATAAAATACCTCAAAATGAAATCAAAAAAGTTATAAATCTCCCCACTCTGAAAAACTTCCACCCTCAGAAAATCAAACTGAAGAATAATTAGAGAATGAACATGGAAAATGATCCTCTTATCAATGTTTATACTATGATTTCATGTTCTCATAACTCCCATATTGGAAAAGAATCTGAATAAATAATATGGATATCCCCTAAATCACATTGACATAGGAATAAAAAATCTACACTGGTTTTTCAAACTTTGATAAATTGGATTCCTATTCCAATTCCATCCATTTAGGAATGTGAGTTGGGTCTGGGTTATACTTCTTCAACTGTGAGACATGGAACGTGTTATCGACCAATGTTAATTAAGTTGAAAAAGATGACTGGTATTCCACCTTACCAACTCTCTTAGTAATCTTAAAAGTTCTGAAATAACTATGTGTTAACATCCCTATCTTATTAAGATGATGATAACGCAAGTGAGGGGAAACTTTTAGAAACACTTGATCACCCATTGAAAACACTAAGTCTTGGAAACTCTAATCAGTATAAAACTTATGGTGTATCTTCACTATCGACAACCACTATCTGACCAACCAAAATTTATCTAATTTCTCATGCATGATTATTGGTCCCAATAAGTAATTCTCACCCACATTCATCTAACACAAATTTTCATGACAAAGCTACCAATAAATTTATTCAAAGGGATCCTTTATTTTTGAGGATTGGTAACTATTATTATACAAAAATTCCATAATTCCCAAATGGAATTCCCATGAGCCTCTAAAATACAACATGCATTCATCTAGTATATCTTCTATAACCTAATTTACACACTCCATTTAACCATGTATTTGAAAATGGTAGGTAGTATTTTGTTTGATATGCGACCTAATTTCCTTTTGATGTCATTCCCAAAATAGAGAGGTAAAGAGGGGTCCCTTTGATACAATTTAGAAGAATCATCAAATGTTGTCCCAACTCATCCTTATGTTTCTTCTCCAAAATCAGCTCTATAAGATAGGGATTCAACTTAACACTATCCAAAATTGTGTCTCTTCTATGCTTTTTGTATTCTAGTTTGATCTCTAAATAAATCACCATGAAGGTCCTCTAATGACTAGACTATTTTAAGGCTTTCTCTAGACTATTCCTACTCATAGTCTCCACCACCGCATTCCCTATTCCTGGGTATAAATGATATCAAAATCAAACCCCTAAAGTTACTAGACCCATTGAATCTAACTAAGATTTAGATATTTCTTGTAGAAAATTTAAGCCATGATCTTATGATAAAAGTAGATTGTGAATTTCTCCCGGAAGAGATAGTGATGCCACATCTTCAAACCATGAATCACTACCACCATTTCTGGATCATGGGTTGGTTAGTATCTTACATGTGGTGACATTTGGCATGAACCATATTCCACAACATTGTAATCCTACATCAACACACACTTAATAACAATAAACGTTTCATAAGAATAAACCATGTATCCCTTTCCATATTTTGGTAATAACAAAACAGGGGTGATGGTGAACTGCCACTTAATCTCATAAAAGGAAGCCTGACATTCTACAATCAAATCAAATTTCACCACCTTCTAAGTGAGAGAATTCATGGGATAATAAATTCGAGGTAAGTCCATGAAAAACTTACTATAGTACCCTATAAGGACCAAAAAGATCATAATATTAAAAAAATTCCTCAGTTTATCCCATGAAATCACCATTCTAATTTTATCGGGGTCCACCAAAACAATTCTTTCCAAAATTACATGGCATAGAAACATTAACTTCCAAATATAGGAAGTAAACTTAGAGAGATTAGCATAAATATGGTGATCTCAAAGACTACCAACCATGATCCTCAAGTGATGCCCATGCTCTTTCTCAATTCTAGAGTAGCCAAGATATCATCCATAAAAAATATGATGAAGGGTTTGAGGTACTGATAGAACACCCATTTTACAAGCACCATGAAAACCATTACCACATTTTAAAACCCGAATGATATGATCAAATACCTGAAGTGCTTATACCTTCTCCAGAAGGATTTCTTGGGAACATCTTCCTCTATGAAAATGACTTGTTCATAACCTATGTACATGACAGTCCCAGAAAACAACCTTTCCCCCTTAAGCTGGACAAAGAGGTTATTAAGGATGGGAAATGGTACATGTTCTTAATTGTTACCATACTCAACTTTTGATAATCAATGAATAGATAAAGGGATCCATCAGCCTTCATAGAAAATAGAAATGGGATGAACCATTGGGAGATACTCAAGAGAATAAATCAATGGGATTCCAATCCATCTAGTTATATCTATGATTCCCTTAATTTAGTAGGGGACATGAGAAATGAGGGGAGAGATATCGACTGTGTTTTTGATGCCAAATGAATGGTAAACTTCATATATGAATTCATAGAAAACCCAATGAAATATTCTAGAAATACCCATGAAAAAGAATCTACCATAGCTGTTAATCCATCCCTAGAACCTCTATCATCATCCTCCAATATGCGAGAAGATATTTAGAAAACAATATTTCCCAAATCCTGATATCGAGGTCAAACATGCCCTGATTGAGGATCCCATTCACCTTGAGAGACCTAATTACTCCCATTGGGTTCCACAAAACTAACTCAATAACAAAAAAAAATCATTGTGTGCCCTAAAGAAAACCGTCTAATACATGACATGGATCAAATAAAAAAGGATCATTTCTAGAACCAGGAAATCTCACTCTTGCTCAACCCCAAACAGAGTGAGAGTGCAGGATAGACATCTAAAACCATGGTCCCTTTTAATAAAAAGTAGAATAACCAACTCCATGGAATATAGAATAAACACAGTTGGAAAATTCCAAAATTAAACAATATGTGAATAGGTAAATGAACTAGAAAACCCCATTTCAAATAAAAAATATAGATAATTCAATAAAAACAATACCTCAAAAATTTTAATTCCCTACATCTAATTCCACTAGCACCTGATCCAAAACACAAATTTGATTCATATCTACCAACACATGAGATCCATTACTAACATGTATATTTTTCTTGAGTTTACTTTTACCATAATAAGATACACCCCTTCCACCACACCCAAAATACGATGAACTTATAGATCATGATACACAATATTGAGCTAGTAATTCCTTATGTGTTGAGGAACCTGCACCACTCTAAGTTGATGAACCACCCTTATAAAATCTCTTCCATTTCCCTAATTCCCAACACTAATGGAAGGGTTTAGGTGGTACTTGACACACTACCTACAAATAACCTACCCTCCCACACCAGTAGCATATGACTGAAACAAAATAAATGGTCACAGAAGAAGGAGGCCTGGATAGGTGTCCAAATATACAACCTAACCTCTTCTTATACTCATCTGGATTCCATTTATTTTTAGAGGAACCACCACTACCCTGGACAACTACTAAAGTTTCCCTTGAAAAATAAGACTTTTTGGAATGATCAATCATCACTATTTGAGCTTAGTCAACTATCTTAGAAAAAATATTCATCTTGAACAAGAAGACGTACGACTAAATATCCAGACACAACTTTATCTCAATATGGTGAGCCTTTGACTACTCATTAGAGACCACCTCGGGTTAGAAAGTTTCCAATTTCTCAAAGTGGTTGGAATATTCCAACACAGTATGATCCCCATGATAGATCCAAAAAAACCAGGTCCTATCATGGGAAAAGGTGTTAGGGAAATACTATTCATTTAAGAAAATCCTGAAATCCTTGTATCCCATATGTTCATGTTTCCAAGCATGAACTACTGATTCCCACCACCTATGGATGGGACCCTCCAACATGAATGATTTGAACTTCACTTTCACCACCTCAGGAGTACCAGGAAACCTAAAAATCCTCTCAACCACTTAAATACTATACCCATCTTTCTAATGGTTTGTGCTACCCCAGAGGGGAAAGGTTTTTTCTTGAGAAACCGCTAAGCTTTTTTACTTTTTTGGACCTGGTTCAACATCCTTTTCATGATAAAGACTAAGTCCTAACCTATGATCCAAGGATTGGATATCCAAAACCATGGATTCCACCAACCTCTGATCAACTGGTGAGGAAGAAATATCTCTTTCCCATTCCCATGGGTTCACATGAAGTCTTAGGGTATGCATGATGATACACTAATTATCAAAAAAAAGAGGAAACCATCAATACATCAACCAGAGAAATATTTAAAAATAAAAAATTATAAATGTTCCTATAAAGGAGAATGAAACCAAAAAAAATACAACAACAAGTCTAACCACTGCAACCCCTCTTAGTGACTATGAATAGTCTCCAGTATGTACATCACACATGGAGGAGAAGTCAATGAAAATCCAAAACATCTCGTGGTGACCTAAGGACTGTCATGAGGTGTTTTGGATAGACACCCCACTCTCAACTATAACTTCAAGGCTAGATTGTCCTAGTTCCAATCTATCCAGACTCTACTAAATAACATGACCCAATGAAAGAAAAAAACATCTCTAATACCATTTTATCATAAACCAAGCCAAGATACCATCCAACTCGACAATAGAACTAGCACGTGGCATGTCCTGAAGGGTATTTCTGATCCCCATCGGCTGTACAAAATTTATTAGTCATCAAAAGAAACATTTTGGACTTATTTCATTCAAGATAAATAACTATAAACAATTCACAATAAATACAATAGTCCATAATCAATAACCATAACACATGAGTTAAAAATTTTAAACATTAAAACAAAAAAAAAGTAACCAAAAGGGAAGGGAAACCAACAATACCATCAAGCCTTTATGAAACAAGTTGATCAACACCCCATGCAACCACCACCAACACTTTCTAATAAAGGAACCACCAATACATAGATCTGTTGTCACCACCATGAGAAACCATTCCTTTACCTGGGTAAAACATAAAATGTTTTATATAAACATGAGGGTGTATATTGGGTGTGAGATAAATGACTAATAGGATACCACCAAAATACATTCAATGAGATGATATTAGGTGAAATGTCACCATGCTAGTCTTTATGAAAAGTGAGATGCAATTTAAATAAAACATGCATTAAAATTAAAGGAAACTAAAGATGACCACATTATGAATGGAAATCATATCATGAGAACCATAGGAAATCCCTTAGGCACTAGGGTTAGCAAGGTCCTAGTATCATCATACTATCTATGATAAAATCTCTCAGAAATGACAGATCTGCTCCACCCTAGAATCCATATCACATATATTTTTATTTTTCATTGTTTCATCAATCCTTATTATGGATACTAGGCCCCATCCAATTTTCCTCCAAGAAGTAAAAACCATTATATGAGACCGTAAGGGGTGCCAACTTGGTTGGGTTTCCCCTGTCATTGTCGAGCTCTGCTTCGTTTCGGATTACATCGAATCACCTCCCTTTTCTTTGTGGCGGTCTCGTGACGATAGTTTCCTTTCAAGGGGCGGCATCTTCATTTACATGGTCGGCTTGGCCTTCTCATCGTTTGATGGCCTCTCCATGATTTACCCCCTCTTCATCGGGTAGGGTTTCATCTAGTAGCGCGGTGAAGCATGTGGCCGGTGTTCGTTCTTCTCCTGACGTGGGTCGGGGTGCGGTTCTATGTCTACTGGGAGTGCTCGTGGCGGTTCGAGGTGGTTTCCAGGTGAGTATGTGAAGGTGGAAACATGATCTTTCCTATTTTCATAAAGGATGAGCTAATACATTTGGGGTTTGGTTTGTTTCTCATTGTTTTCCTTTTTCCATTTTGTTGTTGGGGTTTTTGCTTCAGATTTTCTGCATTTCTAGATCTGGTTATACTGTCTGTGTTGGATCCGTAAAGCTCGGATGTGATTTTTTTGCTTGATATCGTAATCATGGAAACCTTGTTGTTCTGGTTTGGGTGCAAAGGAATCATCAGAATTATGGCAGCATAGTTTAAGATTTTCAATGGGATCTCCCCATAACATTGGTATTATTTGCGACGTGAGGTTGGTTTGAGGTTTGGTTCTGGTTTTTTGTTTTTATGATTGGTCATTTTCAGCCTGCGGCGGAGGCGTGGTATCATCGAAGGTTGTGGTGTCCTTTTAGTTTTGTGTTTCCGACAATGGTGGAGCGTGAAGGAGGTTTGAATGGTTTTGAGAATTTTCAGCAGTATCAATGGAGAAGTTTTTAAAGCTTCGGCAATGTTAGGGTGGCAACGACGGTGATGTTCTTTCCTGCTGTGTTGGTGTTGATTGTGAATAGAGTTTTGGGGTTGACAGTGTAGGCGATGAGATCCACTGGTTGCTTGATGATGGTGGGCGACGTGACTGGCAATTGTGGGTTCTCGTGGCCTGAGGTCTCCTCGGGTCCTGTGGCTCTTTTGAATTTTGAATTTTCATGTTTGAACCTTTGATTTTGGATCCCACGTTTGGTGTTAGGTGTTGGTTTTGTCGGGTGTTTTGTTGTTGAGGTTATCGCTTCTCTATAAACCGGGTTTTTAGAAAATAAAAAAAAGATAATTTTCACTCAGGGAGACTAGGCCTCGACATACCTGACACACAAAACAAACTAGACCTAGTATTCCCATCTAGATTCCTAGAATTACCTTGTGCTCAAATTCATTCCTTATTTCACATAAACCACCTCTAACATAAACAATATTCAACTATTTAAAACACATATGGAAAAAATCGAGTTTTTTAAATAGGTTTTTTTAAAAACAAAAATTTTAAAATAACATAGGTCAAAATTAAAATAAAAAATACACACTAAAGGTGGAAGCGCAGATGACGCCTTTATGTTTCGGGTGAAAGGTGGAAACCGTGTTGTCGCCTTTCTTATAAAACTTATTATTATTATTATTTTTGTTATTTTTATATTTTTTTTGTTTTTGTTTTTTTTTGTTTATATATATATATAAACAAAACTTTTCATCAGAATTTATCTTTTATTTAATATCCTGCAATACTACTATTACAGCAGTTTGGATTCTGATAGAAGCTCTCACCAAGGACTCCCTTTTATAAGAGGGCTTACCCTGGAAATCATTCTGCATTTCTGATGTGACATTTTCTGGTTCTTCCTTTCCTATATAGAACATTTTGTATTTCCGATGTGAGATTATGTTTCAAGTATGTGACTTTAAAAGACAATAAAATATAAACTATAAGACCAATATAAATGAAACTTAAAACATGAATTAAAAGTATAATAAATAGGTGAAAAAAAATAATTTCATAAAAAATGATGATAAAAAATAATTTATAAGCTTTCAAAGACACCTACTTGAAACTTAAAAAAGTTTCAAGGATGTGACTTTGAAAGGCTATAAAATATAAATTATAATACCAACATAAATGAAACTTAATAAATGGATTGAACATATAACAAATAGTTTAAAATAAATAGAATTTCTTAAAAAAACATTGATGAAAAATAATTTATAATTTTTCAAAGACACCTATATTAAACATAAAAATATTTCAAGTATGTGACTTTAAAAGCCTATAAAATATAAACTTTGAGACCAACATCAATGAAACTTAAAACTTGGATTTAACATATACCAAATAGTTGAAAATAAAAAGAATTGCATAAAAATTGTTTAATGAAAAATAATTTATAAGCTTTCAAAACCATCTACTTGAAACATCAAAATGATTCAAGTATATGCCTTTGAAAGATTAAAATATAAACTATAAGCCCAGAATAATTAAAAGTAAAAACTTGGATTAAACATATAATAAATTATTTAATTAGTTAATTAGTAATATTAATAATTAATTATATTATAATATTTTAGTAAATGAGTAATTATTAATAAGTAATTATATAATAATTAATTAGGTAATTAGTGATATAATTGGTAATTATAATATAGTTAATTTGTTAATTAGTAATATAATTATAAATTATATTTATTCATTATAATTAATAATAAGTAATTATTAAAAATTATTATATAATAATTAATTAGTTAATTAGTAATACAATTATTAATTATATATTAGTTAATTAGTTAATTAGTAATATATTTATAAATTACAATTATTCGACATAACTATTAATTAAAAATTATTAAAACTTTATATATAATAATTAAATAGTTAATTAGTAATATAATTATTAATTATGTTATTAGTAATTAGTTAATTAGTAATTATTATTCACTAATTATGTAATAATAAATTAGTTAATTAGTAATATAATTATTAATTATATAATAGTAAATTAGTTAATATTTTGGGAAATATAGAGTCGAGCCCCTTTTTATAATTAGTTAATTTTTAATATAATTATAAATTATAATTATTTATTATAATTATTAAATATTTTTTATTAAAAATTATTATAAAATAATTAATTAGTTTATTAGTAATATAATTTTCATTATAATTATTTATTACAATTATTTATTTTAATTATTAATTATTAATTATTAATTATTAATTTGTTAATTAGTAATAAAATTAATAATTATATAATAATGAGTTAGTTAATTAGTAATTATTAATAATTAATTCTATAAATTATTAATCAGTTAATTAGTAATATAATTATAAATTACATAATTATTAATTAGTCAATTTGTAATGTAATTATTAATTGTAATGAATAATTATATTACTAATTAACTAATTAATTATTAGATAATAAATAATAAATAATTCTAATTAATTAATATATTACTAATTAACTAATTAATTATTAAATAATTAATAATTAATAATTAATAATTAAATAACTAATTAACTAATTAATTATTGTAATTTAAAATTATATTACACATTAACTATTTAAATAGTATATAATTAATAATTATATTAATAATTAACTCTTATATAATTACTAATTATATTACTAATTAACTAATTTTTTATTATATAATAGATAAATATATTAATAATTAACTAATTAATTATTATATAATTAATAATTATATTACTAATTCATTATTACATAATTAATAATGATATTACTTCTTTACTAATTAATTATATAACTAATAATTAATAATTAATAATTAATAATTATATTATTGATTACCTAATTAATTATTATATAATTATTAATTATATAATTAATTGTTATATTACTAACTAACTAATTAATTGTTAACTATTTATTATATGTTCAATCTGTGGTTCTACTTTTAGTTGTATTGGACATATAATTTATATTTTATTCTTTCAAAGCCACATAATTGAGTCATTTTTATTTTTCAAGTAGGTGGTTTTGAAAGCATATAAATTATTCTTCATGAACATTTTTTACATAATTATTTTTATTTTAAACTATTTTTTATATGTTTAATCCATGTTTTAAGTTTAATTGATGTTGGTATCATAGTTTATATTTTATAGGCTTTCAAAGTCCTGTACTTGAAATATTTTTAAGTTTCATTTAGGTGTCTTTGAAAACATATAAATTATTTTTCATCACTATTTTTTACAAAATTATTTTTATTTTCAACTATTTGTTATGTTCTTAATACATGTATTATGTTTAATTTACGTTGGTCTTATAGTTTATATTTTATAGCCTTTTAAAGTCATGTTCTTAAAACATTTGTAAGTTTCATGTAGGTGGTTTCCAAAGATTTTAAATTATTTTTTATCATCATTTTTATGAAATTATTTTTGTTTTCAACTATTTATTATATGTTTAATTCATATTTTAAGTTTCATTTATATTGGTCATATAGTTTATATTTTATAGTCTTTCAATGTCACGTACTTGAAACAAAATCCCACATCGGAAATGCAGAATGTTCAGCGCCGGAAAAGGAGAACCAGAATCCCACATCGGAAATATAGAAGGATTTCAAGGGTAAGCCATCATATAAAAGGGAGCCATAGGTGAGAGATTCTATCAGAATCTATACTGCTATAATGGCAGTACTGCTGGATATTAAATAACATATAAATTTTGCTGACATTTTTTGTTTATTTATTTATATATATATATATATAAACAAAACAAAAAAAACTAAAAATAAATATATTTAAAATACAAAAAATGGAATTTTTTCAGTTTTAGAAGAAAGACCGCTATGCGGTTGCCGCCTTTCACCAGGAACATAAAGGCGTCAGTGTAGCTACCACCTTTAGGGTGTATTTTTTTAAAAACTAATTGACCTATGCTTTTAAAAAAAATATTTTTAAAAAAAATACTATCAGAAAACTCAAAAAAACTATTTTAAATAGGAAAACCAATATCAAATCCTTACAGAAACCAAAACCATTGGAAAATAGGAATCACACCACCGACAGAATTTGTAGGACCAATTTAAAAACCAAATAAAGTATACTAAAATCATATAACTATATCAAAATATGGAACTTCCTACCTCTTTCTTGGAAATCACCCAAAACCAATTGGAAAACGCAACCAAACTATTAAGAGACCCTATAATGGAATGATCACACCACATTCATCAAGATTTAAACTAGTGAGTCAATATTGAACCGAATTAAGCAAAAACACTTACTGGAGATGTAAAACCCAATTAGGAAAAATTAATAGGCTAGGAAAAGAGAAGAGGAGAGAAAATTAGAGGCTTATATGATGATTTTTTGAATAATACCCACCAAAATGCCCAATGATTGAGTCCCAAGGGTGCAATAAGGAAGGGGGAGGTGAAAATAAGGTGGGGGAGGCCAAATGGGGTGTGTTGGGTGATGTGGGTTTAAAAGATAGGCTGATTAGTTAATAAATTTCACGAATTTAATGTTCTTAAAGGCTACATGGTTTTCCAAACCGCGTGAAAACCATGCAGAACCTTTCTCGAAGAGGAAAGTTGGCCACATAGTTTTCTTGGAGGGGGCACATGCCTATGCCCCTATCCATGTACCATAGAAATATCCACTGTCATAGGTGCACAATTATCCCTATAGGGATGAAATCCCATACACATGGCCATGTTACTTAGACAATGCCGCTATCCAGGGAGCATGATTTTCACTCGGCTATCACACAGTTTATTCTAACCATGCTCTAACCGTGCACCTCCTACGGCCCGACCCAAAAATTGTGATTTTCCTAAAAAACACCTAAGAGGACCATGTAATGAACATCATACAAATAATGAAAGAAACAATACCTCAAAATGAAACCATATATGTGAAATGACATCTCATCTTTAACATTATCAACACATATCATTAACTGTTATTCTTGAGAAAGATGGATTTTGACTAAGTACGTGAGTTCCTTCCATCCGGATTTGATATTTCCAACTTTATCATTAGGCCACTATTTTTTAGAGAGGTTGGATGTCTCGACCCTACCCTAATTGTATCATGAGCCACAACTACCCGAAGCCTGCCTCCATATTCCAGGGGTGGCGACAAGCGCCGAATGGCATATCCTAAATGGGATAATTTTTCCTAATGTAGCTATATGAACACTACCAACCATCTCAATATAGAATTTCAGAGTCATAATAAAAAATATAGAAAATATATAAAGTAAAAATCATTAAAACCCACTAGGGTGTACAAGAGTACAAAAATGATAACTGAAAAGTAAAGGGAAAAAATACATGCCTTGCTAGAAAGATGTACCAACCTAAAAAAACTAGAAAGTAAAATGTTAGGAGTTCCTAACTCCTGATCTCAAATCTATGACCAACATACATGGTCCAAGTAGCTAGTATCTCTAATATACTCTTAATTCACCACCGAAATAAATATCACCTTTACAATATAGAAGACATGAGGGAAATCCCATTCATGGGTGAGTATACACATACCCAGTAAGACACCCAAAAAGCTAAAAAAGGGGGAAGTAAGAGACATGGTAGGAATGGAAAGATAGTAGATACTAAATAATGAACATCTAAACCAAAATCATGGACATAATATCATCCAAACAGAAGGATCTCAACACAGTGTGTAGGTGGGAAATATGTTGACCTTTTTCACCCATAGCTGGAGCGTAACCTCATTCAACCATAAGAAGATCAACACAAAAAATAAGTGGACAACCCCACACATCTCTGCAACCCATGGAAATAGTGTAATCAAATCCAACAACATGGATATATATATATATATATATATATATATATACATATATATGCTCAAACCAAAGAAACCAAAAATGATATACAAGGGGATATCCAACACAAATTCCATACTAATAAAAAGAGATTCCATCAGTTCATGAAGGCCATAAACATTTCCCCTCATATCACACATCTTCCCAAAATAAAACATACAATTCAATCCTCGCCTCACCCTATTCCACACAGTCAAGGGGCCACAATCTCTCGATTGAGGACTCATGCCCTAGAAAAACATGATGGATCCACTTAGTGGATAGATAGAGGACCCATACCCAATTCCAACTAGAGGGTTCCACTTCAATATTCGATAGAGGTCTCATGCCATGGAAAACAAGAGGGTTCTACTCTAATGGTAGAGGACTCGTACCCAAAATCATTAGGAGGGTTCCACTCTAATAATCAATAAAGGACATATTCCTTACCCAGTAGGACGGTTTCACTCAAATGTTATATAGTGGATCCATTCACAACCCAGCTTTAGTGATTCACATTGAGATTTTGAGGAGCCATGCCCTGTCCCAGAAAGAGAGTTCCACTCTGATGTGTTGTTATATGGCCCATGAATTTTTCCAATTAGAGGGTTCCACTCTTTGTTAATATAGGACCCATTACCTAAATCCATAAGATAGTGAAACACTGATCATTGATTGAAGACCCATTCCCATCCCAATTGTAGTGTACCACTCTAAATGCATTTGGTGACTCTGCATGTTCACTGACATCGTCGAGCATATCTTAATTAAGTTCCATTACAATAACATCTTTAATTGTATCTCTAAAGCCACAATGGAGGCCACCATAACATTCTATGGGAAAAACACTTAATATATGATACTCATCATAAACAGTCTAAATTTAAATAAATGAGATACGAGAGATTGATGTTTCCTAAAAAAGAACGAAGAGGTATGACATGTGAGGGGACCCACACGATGTGTGGTCCCACTACATTTCCAAGTCGTGTCACTTCCAACACATGGGTCACTTTCCATGTTGGACTAACCGATGTGTAGGGGGTATACATAGCATGCCAAGGACTCCTAGGGTCCCACCCAAGTTCTTGTATGTGTATGTGTACTTAAATACATAGCATGACCCTGACTATGTATTCCCTCATGAGGTCATTCCCATGCACATTGCTAAAAATCTCATCCACCTAGAAATGTGGTATATGTTGTATATGGGGGATACATTCCATTCTATCATTATAATTTTTTAAAACCAAGTTTCCGAAGTATAGGTGATACACACCACATGTTTATTGAATCACACAATGTATTGTCAAATTTTCTTTAGAAATTTTGATATATGCTCGGTGTTAATATACATTTTTTCTTCATTATATCTGGCATCTAATTCCACTAAAATTAGTGGATCTATCTGTTGTTCATCATTTATGTCCATCTGATGGCTGAAACACTGATTCTCTTTACTTCTTATGAAACCTACATGAACACCCATCATCCTGGAGTTCTCCTGTTACCACTATATCTGTTTTAGATTTTTAATAAACAAATAGATCACAAAAAACACCTCTGTTTCCATCTTTCATTTAACATTCCAACCATTGTATATGATTTTGACTTGAATCCAGGGTCTGATCGAGATATATACTGCTTGACAACATCAAACTAAGGTCTCTTATCTTAATTAGAAAATAAGGAAAATAAATTAACGGAGAAAGGGGGAAAAATTATTGATAGTTTCCAAGAGTTATTGGAAAATGATAAAAATATGAATTTTCGACATTAGAAAACAATTGAATGATCAAATTAAATCTCTAAACTAGTTCATGAAAAGTTTATCAATTGGAATAGATCATAGAAGGTATGACCATACTCAATTAATCTAATAAATAAGGGTGTAAACCACAATTTGGATAATGCTTCCAGGAGATTGGTTCCCTAGTCATCAAATAACATGCATTCCAATGATTGAAGGAAGTAGTTGCATCCTTTTCTTTTTAGTAATACCTAATCTAGAGTCTCTTCAGTATCATATCTCGATTGACCAATAAAAGGAAGAATAAGTCTCTTGAATTCTCTCAGTTCCTATGTGGATAAACCTATAAAAATATCCATAGATATTTATTTAAAGACCGAATAGTAGTTCCAATTTAATGAACTAGTTAAATTAATAATTTTATTAATCTATTAAATTTACTGCCAATGACTGACTTATCTGAATGCCACATGATAATCAATGTTTGGTCACACCTAGGGTAAACATCAAATTCAAAAATCAACCATGGTCACATATTTATTATTAAAACTTCCATTTAATATTTATCCCATTTTATTTAAAAAAATATGCATGTTTAATATAAAATATATTTAATATTTTGATAAAATAAATTTTGGGCACACCGAGCCTCATAATGGAACACTATCTCAGTTTCTAGCTTCAAAATTATATATTTTTAAATATTTCAATGTTTTAAAGGGAAACAATTAGGTCTCATTCCCTCTTTCAATATTTTTATCCATGAAAAGAAAAACCAAACAAACAACTCTAGATAATAATCCCACATATACCTCTCCTGCTCCCAGTAACTCTCCAACACATTCCCATGCTACCATAACACAGAACCAGGGGGATGTTCTATCCACACAGGGCCTTCTCCTTTCAATCCTCAATCACCACTATTTTATCAACAAAAGTGGATCCGTCCTCAATTTTTATATTTCCTCATTAGATGAAATGCATGTGGTTATGCATGTATATCCTCAGCTATGAAACATGGACGACTTCATGCACCTACTCTAACTATGAGGGTAAGGTGAGGTAGTAAGAAACCTCTCCAACCCTCTACATGATCTTGAACGGTCCAATGAACTATAGGGATAACCTTCCTTCCCGAGTGATCCTTTGAAATTCCCATCATGGGCGAGACTCTCTGGAAAACATGTTCTCCATACTTGAACACTAAGGACCTACAACAATGACCTATATATGATTTATCCCTGCACTGGGAAATCCTCATCTTCTCATGGATGACCAATACCTTCTCCATAATTACATCCACCAACTCTATACCCCCAAGAGAAGCCTTCACGATCTCTATCTAGGATAAGGGTGACCTTCAGGGTCTCTTTTATAGTGCCTCAATAGATTCCATGTTTATAGTAGAGTGGTATCCATTTTTGTAAGAAAACTCTACCAAGGAAAAATGATCCTCCAAACTCCATCAAAAGTCTAACACATAATCCTTCAATGTATCGTCTGACACCTGGAGAGTGTTCTCAATATTCCCATCACTCTATGGGTGAATGGTTCTACTCATCACCTTCTGGGACCTGAATGTATTTTTTCGGCCTCTCCACAATCGTGATGTGAACCTTGAATCAGGATCGAAGATAATAATTAAGGGAACCCCATATAGGTGAGAAATATCCTATTCATACATATACCCCAAAATCTCTAAAAACATTCTTCACCTAGATGTAAAGGAAGTTTTAAGACTTCATGAGTCGTTCACCTACCACCCATATTGCATTTGGGACATTCACTTTACACTGAATCCCAAGAACAAAGCCCATGTATATGTCCTACCACTTCCACTATGATATCCCAACTGGAAACAAATACCTACTATAACCTGGTGCCCAACCTTCACATTCTGACATCCGAGGTAGTGAGAGAAATAATTTTACACACTTTTTCTAATTCTTTACCAAAAAAACTATCATTTAAGTTCCCTTTACATCTTCCACACACCAAAATGTACAACCAAATTATAAGTGTGTAACTCCCACATCACCTCCTCTACCATCATGACTAGGACCACCATCCATCCATGGAAAAGGTTGATGTGGTTACCTCTTCTAAAATATCCATATAGTGAATCCCACATGGATATTCATTTATGAAATACCTCACAGTCAATGTCCCCCAGGTGGGACTCTCTCACATGTTTGAGAATCATAGGAGTAAACACAATCGAATAAAGAAAAGTTTCACCCTCTTTATCGATGAGGGTTAGATGAAAGGAATACAACATCCCAAAAGACTCAATGACTAAAAGATCCTAGGGATTCCTACTATGGTAATCTACTACCAACTTTTCCTTCCCTAGATTATATTCTCTCTTGATGTTAAAGTCCTGCAGGAACTCCATCCAATGATGATGTCTCAGGTTCAAGACTCTCTGTGTTAAGGCATACTTGATACTCCAATGTTCTATGTGAACCAAAAAGAACTCCACTAGAAGATAGTACCTTTAAATTCTCAGGGAAAAGACTATTTTTTACATATCTAGGTCATGAGTTGTGTAGTTATGCACATGGTGTCTCCAATTCCTCATCCTATATGTGATAACTACATACTGTTGCATCAAAAAATTTCTGTTCACTTATCTAGATGCATCACAATACACTGCATAATCCATGCCATCCTCTAGTAGTCTCAACATAAGAGAACTCATCACCCTCATCCTCAACTCCTTAAAGGCTCTCTGACACTACTTAGTCCAGGTAAAAGACTTCCCTTTCCACATCAGGATGGTAAAAGGGGCTGTAATCCTAGATAATTTTTCCATAAACAACCGACGATACCCCACCAAGATAAGAAATATCTATCAGTCTCAAAAACTTTTCTGTGGCTCCCAAGAATACACTACATCAAACTTCATGGGGTCTATGGATAAACCATTCTCATAAATGAAATTGACTAGAAATTGAACCTCATGAATCCAGAACTAGAACTTCGAGAGATATCTATAAATATAGTGCTCTTAAAGAAAGTATAGAACCATCCTTAAGTTCTCTAGATGCTCATCCTCTATCATTGAGTATATGAGTATACAGTTAATGAAGACAACCAAAAACTGGTCCAAGTATGGTTGGAAGATACGGTTCGTCAAATCCATTAACATAGTGGTGGAATTTTTCATGCCAAATTGAATTACTAGGAAATAAATTTGTCTTTAGTGATATTAGTAATCCATATCTTGAATATGAGACTTTCTAACCCTAAACTGGTAGATCCTGACCTGATATCAATTTTCTAGAACCATTTTGGACCTCAAAAATGGTAAAATAGGTCATAAATCCTTAGAAACGGGTACTTTTTTATACTGTCTTGTTTCAAGAAATGATAATCCATGAAAAGTGGCAAGCTCCTTTCTTCATTCTTCATAAAAAAACACTGACGATTCCTAAGGGACACACTGGGTCTGATAACTCTCTTTTCTCAAAGGTCCTAAAACTAAAACTATATCTTTGGGAGATCTATAGGGTCTATCTAATATGCTGATAAAGATATCAGAGTGGTATCATGATGGAAGTCGATAAAAAACTCCATTTCTCACTAATGCAACCACACACATTGTTGGTTTCCACATGGGATTTAGTCAGATTAAAATTCCTAAGGTTTCCAAAACATCATTTTTCTATAAGGGAATTGTATAGTGAATGTCTAGGTTCGATCCCATGAGGAGTGTTGCTAGCTTTTAGAGGTCAATGGATTAAGACCCTTTGGAGTAGGAGTCATTTGTAGGTTGCTTTATTTTGGTAATTTCTAGATCTATGGTGGTTGGTAGTTGCTTAAAGAATGAGATAAGTGGTTGGGATCAATTTTGGGTATCTGTGAAAGGATGATCTTAATTCTAACCTTGGTAGGATCTTAAGGTTTAAGCTATGAAGTAAGTGGATGTTGCCTATTAACTACGGTCAAGTCACCTAGTTATACCTTGGAGGTCACCATTCCCTGATATAGAGATAGTGAAAACCTAGATGCATTAATCTTAGCTCCAAGGGCATAGAGTAACATAAGATTCTAGTCATAGATTAATCAACTCCAACTAGGATATGGTCCCTTAATTGAATATCCCACGGTTGGGGATACTTGAATTAATTGAATATAAATTTATTAGTTATCCAAATTACTAATCCTTAATGTTACCAAGTTTAGAATTATAGATTTATTAATTTAGATTCCCATACTCTTGGTCCATACCCTAGGGTGGGTTTATCCACTCATGGTAGGGGGAGAGCAGAATAAATAAACAAAAACCTTAATTTATATAATAAGATGATTTGAAATATAAAAATTCACCAACATAAAAGAGTTAGGATACACTAAAATGGGTGAAATCATGCAATTGGGAATTAAAAAAATGTAAACCATAATTTAATGAAATAACTACTTATATTAAAAAGTGTAATTGGAATCGATACAACATTGATTATGAATGATGGTAAGCGATGTGAAGAGAAATTTAAGGTGATGATGAAAAAAACAATGAAAGACTATTTAATTAAAATAATGTATGAAAACAATGAAAAAAATTAGTTTTTTAGAGGGAAGGGTATATGGAAAATCGAGAAGAACAAAAACACAGAAAAGACTATACTCCAGAATTCTCCAAAAACTACTGTCATGCTGATGTATATATAGGAGAAATGAGTTATGAAGTGTAATGGATTACATGTAATTTATTTATGATCTATATAGATATATATGGTTTTTTAATATTAAACATATCTCACAAGTATCTTTCCCTAGATCTGAGTTTTGACCATTTTGACATCGTGTATCAATGAATCATGATGTGTATTAGACTTCCAAATATATATCGGGAGTGTATTTCTCATTCAAAATCGTTGACTGAGGTCACATCATGTAGTGTACCATCATTAAATGTATTGGATTCTTTCTCTATGGATTTCATGGCTTGGTTCGCAAATTGGATCACAACTTGCAGGATGCTATGAAATCCCATTATACGACGTGTGTTGATGGTTCACAACGTGTAATCGTTGAATTTTGCACTTTTTTTATTTCTTCTTTTTAGTCCCTATGAAGCTTTATTTCTAAAAAATTGAACACCTACCAAGTTAATTATCGTATAAAAAAATCAAAATCCTCAAATAAATGTATGAAAAATGTATACATGAATCCATCTTATCAAATTCCCCCACATATGAACAATTACTTATCGTCGAGAAAAAATGTCTCAATTGTGATTTCTAAAATATAATACATTCTTAAAGCAATAAAAATTCATGAAATCTAGATAAATAAAACTATGTGTAAGCAAAAAAGATTAGTTTTAAAAATCATACCTTCATATAAAACTTAGCATGCCTCATAGATTAGTTCCTTAAAACAAATTATGATCTTTTAACTATTCCTTGAATTATATACCCTTTTGTATTTTACCTCACAATGAATCTTCTCTCATCACTCAGGGTAAAAATAAATTGGAATTTTTATCCAATCCTGAGTACATGCTTCTAACCATAAACATCCATTTGTTCTATCATCTCCGCTTTGTAAATACAAGTACAAAATTAATCATGAGGGATTCAACAGTATGGTTCAGATGACTCTGAGGTTGTGGGTAGGTGGTTAAAAAGTAAAAATCATGCTCAAAAGGATGGTAAAATCTAAATCATAATGCATGAATTTCACGATAATCCTAATACAATGCTTCGTCTAAGCTAATCAATTTCACATTCTATAATCACCAGTTGGATCTATATATATGTCAAGTAAGTACACAATGAGTGTCATATTCCTTTCTTTTTTATTTTGTGTTTCTATTTTTCAAAAATCATATTTATGCCAAATCTCACATCCATCACCTAACTACATATGATCCTTTTAATGATTCATTGGTATGAAAACGGTTATTTTTGGAATTCCTAGTACACAACACATATCAATTTTTTCTTTTCTTTTGAATTTTGTAATGGAAAAGATAGAAGTCAAATTCAATAAAGTAAAAATAGATCTAAAATAAATTTCCTGATGAATACACCATACATATATATAAATAGAAGCATCTCATGCAATTGAAAGCTTCCCCCACACATGTTCAAAAGTAACATCATTCATTATACATGGAGCAGGGTATGAAGAGAAAATCATCTTGGAATAGCTTCATCCTAAAAAATTGTTCATGAAAATTATGGGATAAACAAAGGAAAGATGTAAGGTGGGTCTAAGGAAAGAGTGGCTAAAAAATATTTCCTCATTCATTTTAAAAGTATACCTCTTCATTGACACTCGCAATAAGATCTCAATGAAATGTATGATAGGTTTACATGTCCTATGTTTCACTGAAGAAATATGATCAGAGAAAGATATGCGATTTTAGTCTTACAGTCCTCTTAGGTAATGACAATAACAAAAGAAACTAGCGACTACGAAGGGTACAAAACCACGTAATAATCTAATTAACCGCAATTTTATTTATTTTGAATTTGAATTTAACCTCTAAACTTAATAATCATTCAAAAAAATTATAAATAGAGGAAAAACCAGGATACTCTAAATTTCCAACTTATATTTTTATTTTATTTAAATGGTTATAATGTTTTCCTAGTTTAAAACATTATTATAATTTGAAAATTTTATCCTAGATAGGTGAGAACAAATAGAAATCGAAGTGTATAGAGAGTGAAAATCATGAGAAAATCCCCCACACATAGAAAGATACTGTGTCCTCGTCGTCCATGAAATTATTATTGGAGTGTTATTGAAAGTAAATATTAGAAAAATTGAAATAAAATTTAATAATTTAAAATTGAGGGAATCAATAGCTCCCGAGATAGTGTCATGCCATGAGGGAATTTGGTTGTCTTAATGATAAACCTTGGTCACCTAAAAAATTGGTTACAAAACATTTCCTACACTATATGAAACATTAGTCCACATGTGGTAAGCATGTGAAAAGTTAAATAATGGGAAGGTGCATAGTATGTTAAAAAAGAAGAATCAATTTTATTTAAAATTAGTATATGTTTTCAATAAAGGTCAATAAGGGGCTCAAAATGAAAATGAAAAAGTCTCAAGCACAAAACTCAATTTATACAAATGATCAACTATGGTTTGCCTCCTATAAAGCGCTAATAGGATGGAATCATCCAAATGGGTGGACCAAGATATACTTAAGTGAGGTATATCAACTTAGTTTTTCCTTTTGTATTTTCAGCTACTAGTGGCCATGTCTTCTAGTTTGTGGGTTCGTTTGATCGGGTTGAAAAACTCAGAGGTAGAAGTGTGAGACTAGATCAGGTGTAGAAGGAATGGTATCATAGATCCCAGTGGCTACTACTGAGCATGGATTTCAATGTAAAGCTTCTGAAGTCTTCATGCTATTTTAACTACATGATGGGTCACCCTTTGTTCTAGAATAGTTGGTGGTACTAGGCCATCGACAACTACACATGACTCTGAGGAGCTATACATGGATATTTAAAATTTTAATGAAATTAAAATTCTACCAAGAAAATGTGACATAAAAATGTATTTCATATATAGAGAAATAAATAGTACAAAATGTGGGTATATAGAAATTAAACCATGAAAATCTATATCCCAATGTGTCTAAATAAAAAAATGAATCGAAACCCATGACTAGGAATTGGGACCAAAAATATCCTCTAGTTTCAATCCACCCACCAGTGGTGATGAAAGCTGCTAGTCCGGATCAGAGTCCATAGCCGTAGTTGGAGCCTGATGATCAGTGATGGATGGTGGAGTCATAGAGTGGGATACGTGGGCTGGATTTGGTTGGTGATAGGTGTATATTTGGAGTGAGGATATGGATCTGGATGTTGGGATGATGAAAGGAATCTCTGAGGTGGTAGCGACAGCTAGACCCTTACCCCACTAGGCCTGCTCAGCTAAAAACTCCTATCAGGAAGCTGTATTAGTGATGTCAGTTTGCAAGTTAGGATGGGTCATGGGAATGGTTATAGATTAGGGTCTGACATGTGTGGGTGGTGGTGGTGCAGTTACCTCTAAAGGATCAATGAAAGGGAGGTGAATATGAGTGGACATATGGAGCATGTTAACTGAGATGCACTATTGGGTATCCTAGATCACTCTCAGGGTGAGTATGTTTGGTGTAGAAATTGTAGATGAGGTGGTGGAAGAAGTATTATGATGAATGGGTGGTATAGGTGTAGAGGTGGTGTTTGGATAAAATGGAGGGTCTACTATTGCATGCGATGGTGCCTTATGAGGTGTTGTTGCTGATGGTGGTATAAACTTCTACAAGCTCAGTGGAAAACTGTAAAGATCATCCTCTCTCACTAATAGTTGCATCTTGTGCAGCATAAAAAATTTGATGAGCTCAATAGTTCCCGTGGAGGTGAGAGGAATAGATGAATAAAACACACTGAGGTGTCAGGATAGGGGAATAATAAAGGATAATCCCATTAAATTACAGTGATTCCACTAGGTTGGGGCATTATAATACTGGGAAAACTAGGAATCTATGTTCACGTTTAGGCCACCCATGACAGCTGCAAGAATAAGTACATCAATCTAGATAACACTCCCATGATACTCGACCTTGATGAACCATCCATGTGTTATAGATTGATGGAAAATCCCTTATAAAGGGCCCTATAGGTGTGTTGATTCGTGATGTGTGGGTCATGAAGAAACTGGAGGTTGAGGGTAATCATCTGCCACAACCGTGGAGAATCGGCTCGGGTGGATCTAGATGAAGAGTCAGATATAACTATGAAGTGGAAAACTCATCAGTATAAATGTCGAGGCTGAGCCAAAACTTGGAAAAGGAAAGATTGTGTGGGAAACCACCCTAGTGGAATCTGAGGTAGTAAATGTCCATATTGAAGGTGGACAAAAACTCTAAGAAAACTCCATGTAGGTCTCCTTGCGATTCTTGATATTTGATGTCGATATGAAGTGTCTCTAGGAGGTCTAGAACGGAATCACTGATGTTCATCCTATATAGGATGGGTAGATCTAAGGTCTTGTTTGTTCGCATTGGTTTGGCATACAACTGTGTGTGATTTACAAGGTGGTGTGGGTTGGAAAATAGATGGTAGGATGCATGTAGAGGTTTGTCATCATTAGAGGAGTCATGTGAGGTGGATGAGGACTCTGCTCAGGCAGCATGTGTAGCACAAGAGGTTACATGTGTTTCAGAAGGTGCTACAGGCATGGAGACATGGTTCCATAGTGTTGATTTGATATCATCTACCCATCAAAGTCTGAGGATGATGAGGAAGGTTTCAGCTGCTTTGTTCTTTACATCAAGGAATATAGGGAGGGGAAGGGGTGGTGGGTGTCTGCACGCGGACGAGAGGAGTGGGTGCAACAGTGGTGGTCGGTTGAGAGGGGGATCGCGGGTTGGGTTTAGAGGTCAGGAGAGGGAAATAAGGGGTATGGATCAGGTGGTGAGGTGAATGAGATGGAGAGGGAGAGGAGGCAAGATGGGTTGGGAGAGGGAGAAGGGGGTACATAGGTTCAGAGAGGAGTAGGAGGGTTCAGGAAAGGAGGGGTCGATGTTGCTGGTGAAGGATGTAATATGAGTGAGATGGAGGATTTTTGTGATGCGGGTCATGATCCTGGGGTTCACGATTGAACCTTTCTTTAAAATAGACCCAGTTAATTACATGATGTGTAACAAGATTTCATTCCATGTAATGGTTATTTTGATAAGAATTTTGATAGAAAGGATACACGTTGTGTAATGAGGTTACATGACATGTAATGTTTTTTTACTTACTTAAACCCTAAAATATAACTCTTAACTTGATAAAAAGAATCTGAAAGCTATCAATGCTAAGTTTTTCTACCCTAGGTTTTCTCTCTAACAAATCTTCCTTTTATGTTGAGTTCTTGACTCAATTTGGGCTCAATTGAATTTTCGGCTAATGAAGAAGCCCTCTAGGAAAGGTTCTGGGAAATATTTTAGTCTTCGACCATTCACCTTGAAAGGAGGTCCACCTTCTCACTAGATTTTTATGGTCCCGTAAGGAAATATTTGATTGAATTCAAAGGGTTATGACCATTGATATTTTTTGATTACCAGGGAATAGTTTCAATCATGAATTAAATAGAATTACCTTAGTCGTTGGTACAAAGATACGTAGAGAAATGTATTTATTATTCCATTTCATTGTTTTTTCCTTATAGATAATGGTATTTTCATAGGAATCCTTTACAATATCTTCTAATTCTACTAACTGATAAATCATAGCTTCCCTATCTTTGTCAAAATCTAAATTAAGTTTCTTGATTGCCCAAAACAAATGATGTTCTTAATCAATTGGTGGATGACATGGTTTCCCTTAAACCATTATGAATGGTGTGGTTCCAATGGGTGTCTTATATGCAGTGTAGTATTCCCATAGTTCATTATCCAATTTGAGAGTCTAGTTTCTTATCCTTGTATTCATAGTATTTTAAAAAAATCTTTTTCTCTCTGTCTGATAGTTCTACTTTCCCACTAGTTTTTTGATGATAGGGAGTGCCTGTGTTGTATTTTATTTCATAGTTTTCAATAAATTCTCTTAGATCTTGTTTTGTGAAATGTTTTCATCAATCACTAATGGTTAATCATGGAAATCCAAATCTAGAAAACACATTATTTTTCAGAATGTTCTTAACCACTTCTGATGTGTCTTGTGAGGTTGCTTCAACTTCAACCAATTTTGAGATGTATTCAACACCAACCAGAATAAAGGATTTTCCATATGTAGTGGGAAATGGTACCATGATGTATATTCTCTATACATCCAATATTTCTACATCCATGATGGGATTCTATGGAATCTCATTCCTTTTTCCAATGTTTCTAGTGTGCTGGCACCTATCACATCTGTAAAAAAATTCCCTCGTGTGCTGGTGTAGTGATTGGGCCCTAAAAGAGGATAATATTCATTGTTTAATATTATAATATTCATGTTATTTATTAATCACAAAGATCATTTTAGTTCATTTTACACTTTGAACATCATTTCACATTATGATTTCAATTCCCCCTCAAAATGCACTATTACATGGTACAATTTTGAGCACCTCATAAAATAAAAAATGGTCTTTACATTATTTTCATATTTTATTTTCTAGTCTCTCATGCTACAAGTAACAATTCATACTTTTTAAGTATATAAAGATTCACATTGGAAGACCACCAAAATGGGCTTTCATGGAAACACATTCTCAGCAAAGTAAACTGGACATTATCTTAATAAAGAAAATGTAGCGGCCAAGATACAAGACCAATGATTCTCAAAAGTTAACTAAATATAGAGGAAATCATTGGGAACATTTCATTAAGTAGTGGGAAAAGATAATTCAGATGTTTAAATGGAGTTACTGGCGGCCCAAGATGAAGATAAAAGTCTGGGCTAGATTTTGTGGCCTAGAAAAGCTACCCACCATGTTACACATATCTCATAAACCATAAACCCTTTTGGTATGAAACATTACCTAAGGTTAGGGGGAATCCAGAGCTTCATTTTATTCATCTATTACCCGCTCTAAGTTGGCTATCTAGGAGCTCATTTAGGTTCTTTGGTTTGGTGGATTCATGTCAGCTGCCAGCTCGGGTCAAGGGTGGAAAAGTCTACTCTCCCTTAACATTCCACTCACCTAGGACCACAACCATTAATTGAGGTGACTTCCACTATTTTAGGCTCGACCCAAGGCTTCAAAATTGCCTATTTAAGGCAGTGGTGGTGGAGTAGTTTATCATATTTGGATCTTTCTTTCATTGTAATATTATGTTGCTATTTTATTGTCTCATGTTTGTCTTTCACATGTATGTTGTTTTAATTAATACTAGTTTCTTAATAAAAGTTCCTCTTATACTATTATTATATTATTCTCCATATTACTTTGATAACATTTTCTTAATGCCTGAATTTATTCACACCAATCCTTATGAAATTATTCACACAATGGTGGAGTGATCATTTTCTTTTTATTGTTTTCTTTACTTCTTCAATTCCTCCATCATGAGTCTACTTCCCGCTTCCATTGAAACCATAACAACAATGGAGGGATAACCCACTTATGGGTTGATCCAAGGGAGTAGAAAGGGTATGTATTGGATGTTATTTATCACCCCATTAATGTATAAGCAATTCTTTTAATTGAGGCATTTATTTTATGATTTTAAAACTTCTTCATCCTTGTTTAATTTTAAGGCCACATAATTCAAGTGCTAATACAAACCATTACATTGGAGTGATCATAAATTTGATCCTCAAAGTGTATAGGTGATTATTATTGTGTTGAGTTGGTATAAAATCAGTAAGTTATGAAGTTGTTTTATCTTTTTAAATGAACTCATCTCAAATATAAGAAATTAAAATAATTGAAAAGGTAATACATCCAATCCACACAAAGTGATAACCTAGGATCAACACATTATTTTAAATTGAATTCACTTAAGTATCTTATAGTTCATGTAAAACCATATTAAATCAACCCGAGTTGGTCACTTCATAGCCAAAAACAATCTATAGAATGTACGTTTGTGTAGGTTACTTCTTAGGTCTCTGAGGATTCAACAACCCAATCTAGACTACAAGTACCGTTCTACCTTCTTCTCTTGGGTAAATTTGAGCATGAATAAAATTTTGGCACTATTGCTGGGGACCCAAGTAAGTCATATCAACACCAATTCTATTCTCCCCCATTTATTCTATTCTCACCCAAGATCTCTTATCTTATCCCTTTCTCATTTTTTTCCTTTTGGCGCATGTCTGCCTACACTCGCGATCAATCAAACCGTCTAGTTAGGGTGGAAATTCCTCGGGTTGGGGATTCAAGTGAACCTAGGGGATTGTTTCTATTATATCATAATACTCTTGATATTTCGGAGTCCAAAATTGATCCAATTTAAATATAAGGTATTCAAATAAACCAACTCATAAATCCGGGTGGAAACCAAAATGGGAATCCAAATGAGGCAGCCCCAAACATGGGGAATGCGATCAATAAAACCATGAATGACTACCTCACAATTTCATGGACCATTTCCCCTTCATGAATTATACACAATTCCCTAGGATATTCCAACTACATCTTTAAACCCCGTGTCTTAAACCACTATCCCACATTCCATGGAATGAAGTCTGAGATACCCTACCTTTAGGTTAAGGTGTTCAATAACATTGTAGAAACCATGTGTCCCCTACATCAACTAGAATTAGCTAAGTTGAGGATATTTCCTTTTTTTTAAATATTGAGCTAAAAGTTGGAAAAAAAAAATTGAGACCATCATCCATCTACTCTTGGGACAAACTACAAAGAGAATTCTACAAAAAACTAATTTCCCCACCACAAAACAATTGCACTTAAAAAGAGTATCCAAAATGTTTTTGAAAGAGAGGGAGAGTCATTCTATGAAACATGGGATAGGTTCAAAGACACTCTAAACATGGTTACAAACCATGGTTTTTCTATTCTTGAACAAGTGAGAATTTTCTATGAAGGGTTGGGTCCGGGGAACAAACAATTCATTGACATGATGTGTAATAGAACCTTTAAAAAATGACACAAATAATGATTACAAGTACCTGGAAGGCCTTGATGAACAAAACCAAACATGAGGAACTTCACCTTATTTTGAAAATCCAAAAAAAACTACTGGAATTCATAAACTCAGAGCATAGGAAAGCCTTATGTCTAAATTCGCAGTACTCTTTAAGAAGGTTGAAGAGATAGAACTTAGGAAATGCCATGAAATCCAAACTCTAGAACCTATTTGAACAATTGGTGAAAAATATTACCATAATACATACCACTACCCAACCATTCCATCCATCAAGGATGTTCTTTTATGAGGACCCCCAGTGGAAGTAAATGCTTTGAACTTTCAAAATCTTCAATACCAAAACAAATTCAACCCGAGGTATAATGACCCCATAGGCTTCCGCTGGAATGATAACTAATAACCTAGCCAACCACAAGGACAAAATTGTTACCCCCATCAAAACCATCAAACCCATAAGTAGTTTCAAACCCTAACTATCCAATACCAACAACCACCGGTCCATTTTCAACAAACCATCCCACCTCCAAAATATCCCCCTGGGATAAACCTATCTTCTTAAGCACCAACCCAAACCATTCAACAGAGCTTAATAGAACAACTATGCAAAAAAATGGAAAGGATAAATCTGAAATCTCTTCCCTTAAACAAGAACTTCAAACCATCAAAACTAGAAAGGAACCCATGCCTAATAAAATGGTACCATTCTAAAATTTAAGGGGAGATTCAAGCTGTACTCAAAAAACTCATGAAAAACTAAAGGTTGTGACTATTTTAAGAAGTAGGAAATCAATTGAGAAACCTGAAAAACTAATTCAAAACACATTTGAAGATTCAAACTTGGATGAAAATTCAAATGAACCAAATTATCAAACTGAAAAACATGATAACATTTTCAAAGAAACAACTCTTCAATAAAAAACCCAACAACCGGATCCATTTCTTCAATGCATGAGGGGGAAAAGCAAGCCTAAATAGAGTGAAACATTGAGTGAAATCTTCTCACAAGTCAAGTTTAACATTCCTCTTCTCGATGAAATCCAGACCATACCTGCCTACTCAGATTACCATAAGGACCTGTTCAATTTTAAAAGAAAATTTTAACAAAAAAACCAAGTCCCTTTGTCTTAAAAAGTGAGTACCACCATTCAAGGAAAAATTCCTCCTACGTTGAAATACATGGGTTTCCCTTACATGAATGTTGAAATAGGAGAGTGAAAAGTTTTCAAGGACTTTTGTGACCTAGGTGATAGTGAAAATATCATTCCCTATGATGTGTACTGCTGGTTAGGACTAAAAGTGCTCCAACCCACTTTTATCACACTTCAACTTGATGACCGTAGCAGTAGGGTTTGAATGGGGATTTTAAAGGATGTTCTCGTAAATTTTGAAAACATCGTATACCCTACTAACTTTATTGTCCTTGACAACTATCCAAACATAGTAAATAAATAATAGACCCCAATCATCCTTGGTCTTCCTTTCCTTGCAACAATCAACTTTGTTATCCGAGTTCGAAACAAGAACATGACCATCACCTTTGGAAGCATGAGTCTAGACTCGAACATATATAATTCAAGATCACAAATTGGGGATGATGAGAACATTCATGAAGTAAACATGATAGGAAGCATTGATAATGAATCCATTGAACATCAAGGAAAATTTGATGGATGTTTAAGTCATGATGAGATTGATTTCCTTTGTTCACATAAAAAGGAATTTTATCTCCTTGGCTTGAATTATTTTCAAATTTCTCTTATGATGAAGTCTTAGGTCCAAAAATCAGTGAAACCTTTCAAGAAACCACTTTCATGGAGACCGCTCCAACTTCCTTCCCCAAATCTGATCAAGCCAATATAGTAGCTGAAACTTCTAAATGTGGGGAATCAATCTTATATAAAACTCTAGGAAGAAAAAATTGATCTTGATCCAATGTACCAATCTTCTGCTGAAATTTTGAACCAACCTGATCTTGAATTGAAGAAACTTCCTGCTGCACTCAAGTATTCCTCCCTAGGGGAAATTAAAACACATCCTATTGTCATTTCTTCTTATCTTGAATCCAATCATGATAGGATTACTCTATATGTCCTTAGGAAACAAAATAAATCCATTGGTTGGACCATGTCTGATATCCTTGTGATTATCCCACTTATCGAGACTCATAGTATTGTTCTAGAATCTGATTCAAATACATGTCATCAACCTCAATGGTGACTCAATACTAATATCATGGAGGTAATAAGGAAGGAACTTCTGAAATTTTTAAAAGTTGGTATCATATATCCAATAGTTGAGAGTGAGTGGGTCCCCCCAATCCAAGTGGTTCCCAAGAAGGCACCAATCATAGTGATAACCAATAAGGATGGAATGATTCTTCCAACTAGGGTGAGTAGTGGATGGAGAGTATGTATCGACTATAAGAAGCTAAACTAATTTTACAAGAAGAACCATTTCCCCTTACCATTAATTTACCAAGTCCTTGAGAGAGTGGAAGGGCATGCCTTCTACTGTTTCTTAAATGGGTACTCAGGGACAATCAGATTGAGGTATCCTTAGAGGATCAATGGAATACTACATTCACCTGTCCATTTGGCACCTTTTCCTTCAAACGCATTCCCTTTGGGTTATGAAATTCCCTTGGAACCATCTAGTGGTGCATGATGGTAATCTTCTTAGACATGGTAGGGGATTTTCTTGAGGTCTGCATGGATCACTTCTCTATGTTTGGGGATAAATTTGTGGGATGTATAAGGAACGTGGAGGGAGGCTTTTCAAGAAGTGAAGAAAAGAATCTGGTCCTAAGCTGGGAAAAATTCCATTTCATGGTTAAAGAGGGACTAGTTATAGGCCATCTGGTCTCAGGTAGGGGTATTGAAGTTGATAAAGCCAAGGTTGACAACATTCGCCACCTTCCATCACCCAAAACTATCAAGGAAGTGAGGTCTTTCTTATGACATGCTGGTTTCTTGAGGTATTTAAGGAAGTGAGGTCTTTCTTAGGACATGCTGGTTTCTTGAGGTATTTAAGGAAGTGAGGTATTTCTTAGGACATGTTGGTTACTCATCACCTTCAAACTCCCATCCCCTTTCTGCTCTATTGTGTCTACCTTAGAGAAATTTAGGTCCTGCCTCTTAGGATCCCCCATAACTATGTTCACTAACCATTCTTCACTAAAATACCTCTTCCAAAAATAATATTCTAAGGCTAGAATGATTTGGTGGGTCCTTCTCTTACAAGAATTTGACCTCACAATCAAGGATAAAAAGGGTATTGAAAATGTTATAGTTGATCATTTCTCTATGATGGAATTAAAATACAACTCAAATCACATTTCTGTGTCTGATTCATTTCCTTATGAACACCTATACTCTGTGATTGACTGCCCTTGGTATGCCGACATAGCCAATTTCTTAGTTATAGTAGTCATTCCAAAATTCTTAGGGACTGAAGCTCAAATTAAATTATTTTTTGATGTTAGACACTATGTGTTTGATGACCATACCTCTATAAGTTCTGCCCTGACTAAGTAATTAGGAGGTGTGTCCGAGAATCTGAACAAGTGTCCATCCTTAAATTCTTTCATAGCGAGGCATGTGGAGGTCACTTTTCCTCTAAGAAAACATCTTCTAAGATTCTTCAGTGCAGTCTCTTCTAGCCCACCCTCTCAAGGGACTCCTACACATTTTTTCAATGTTGTCCTAAGTGTCAACAAGTAGGGTCAATCACAAAAAGGAATCAAATGCCACTAACTCCCATTTTAGTGATTGAAATTTTTGACTGCTGGGGAATTGATTTCATGGGCCCCTGACGAATATTTAGGGGGTACCTCTACATCCTCTTAGTTGTTGATTATGTCTCAAAATGTGTTGAATCCATTCCCACCAAGTCTAATGACCATTATGTTGTGATTCTATTTCTGAAAGATCGCATATTTTCTGAATTTGAAATTCCTTGGTCTACAATGAGTGATTGAGGAACCCATTTCTACAATCTTCCATTATCTTAACTTATGTATAAGTATGGGATTTCTCATAAAGGTTCCACTACATAACATCCTTAAATCAATGGTCAAGTTGAGTTAGAAAATAGGGAGATTAAGAATATTCATGAAAAAATTGTCAATCCTTTTACGAATGATTGGTCCGAGAAACTCTTGCATGCCCTTTTGGAATATCGTATAGCATATAAAATCATCATAGGAATGTCACCATATAGGTTGGTTTGTGGAAAAGCATGCCATTTACCTATTGAAATTGAGCATAATGCTTTTTGGTCCATTAGGAAAATAAATTATGACCTCTCATTGGCCGTAACAAAAAGGAAATTAGATCTCAATGAACTTGAGGAACTAAGGATGGAGGCTTATGGAAATTCAAGGATCAAATAGCTAGAGTTCAATCCTACAAATCTAGGAATATCAAATTCAAACATTTTGAACTAGGAAAATATGTTCTCATTTATAGTTCAAAACATCATTTACACCCGGGAAAGTTAAGGTCTAGATGGTTAGGTCCTTTCATGGTTCATCATGTGTACCCCCATGGGGTAGTAGAGGTTCAAGATCCCACAAGTGGTTACAATTTCAAGGTCAATGATCAAAGGTTAAAACCATTCATCGAATCATTCAATAAATAATAAATAGAGGATGAGTTAACTAATCCAACCTATGAACTGGGAAAAAATTGATAGATTTGGGATCTATGTCGTGCTAATGACATAAACATAGTGTTGCATGGGAGGAAACCCATAGTTTTCATGTTTTCAATAATTTTGGGGTTTTAATCCACTTTTTATTTTAAATAGGATTAATGAATCATTTTGATATTTAAAAATAGTAAAAAATAGATTTTTGACATGTTCTTTTATTATGAGTATCGATGGGTATGAAAGAGGAGAGCCATATTCATCCATGTCACGTGGTGTGATCTTTGAGTAGTTCCTTACCCAGAAATTTAAAAAGAGTACAATGTATCATCAGTTCATTTTATGTTTATGTGTTTGTAGGTTAAAATAAAAAAATATAATAATAATAATAAAATTAGAAGTCCACATCATTGGTGATGGGGAAAACCCCATCACAACCGGCGAAGCCTTGGGGACTCGAACCTGGGACTGAAGGAAGATAGGGGTGCGCGCTTACCACTAACCTATGGATTATTATGCTTCCTTATTCTATAATTTTTATATATATACTTATATTTTAGTTTATTTATTATATAAATATATATATATATATATAGTTTTTTGTCTATTTTTTCTTTTT
The DNA here is from genome assembly GCA_963277665.1 of Viscum album. Lineage (NCBI taxonomy): Eukaryota > Viridiplantae > Streptophyta > Magnoliopsida > Santalales > Viscaceae > Viscum > Viscum album. The sequence continues at coordinate 1,320,537,338 of OY728166.1, forward strand.
TTCCACTAGGGAATTCTTATAGTGGCATCGAGATCAAGTGATTAAAAGGGAGCTGCAAGAATTTCAACTTCCACCACCAGGTCACTTCATTCCATGATCCTCGTTTTCAATTTAGTTTTTGAATTCTCATTCTCCACCTCTAACCCATTCTAAATTTTCTTTTCACTAAACACTTGGGACAATGTTATTTAATGTTGGGGGAGATAAAATAAAATAAAATGATTTTGTGTAAAAAATGAATGATTTGAAAAACAAAAGTGTGCCTTAATGGAAGGAAAATTTTCTTTAACCTTGAACATGATAATAGACATTGTACAATTTGAAACTGAATATAAAATAATTTAGAATTCCCTAATTCTGATCTTAATCCATGTATATTTCATGAGCATATATTTTAGAAAGTGTGGCTGCCTAATGTGATATTTCATTATTTATATTTTCATCGAAATTAAAAAACAATCACAACGCACATCCTTTGGATATTGGGGTATTAGTTTGAGTTCATGGGGTCCCCAAAATAAATACCTTAGGTTTGGTGATCATTTTAGTTTTAATATCAGTGTTCAATAAAAAATTAGCAAAAATAGTAAATTTGCGCGTAGTGCAATGAAATGACCTAATGCGTGGCTTTCGGCACTTGGGGATCGTGACTCCATAGTTTTCTGGTCCAGAGTTAGTAATTTTATCTCTATTTTTGGTAATTTTAATTTTGTTTTGACTGATCTAACTTGATATGATGCCCGAGTATATGGGATTCACTTGGTTCCCTAAGGTATTTGAGCCTGGGAGTCATCGACAAAGTCTCACTACAGGGGTTGACTCTTTTGAGTGCAATTTCATTTACCATGGAAAAATTGAAAAAACAAAAATAAATACAATACTTTTTTTTTGAATACTCATCTTAATATTGAAATTTGATTCCACCGAGCACTCCCATCATTTCCCTCTTGAATAAATATGAAACCCCATGTCTAATGCAATGAACAACACATCATTACTCTTAATTGATATTGGATGAAATATGACGATAAACTTGAACAAATGAATGTGATTTGGATTGGGATATGATTATGAAACTACATTGTATTAAAATATTTTGATTGGCTTCATGGTTTTTTTTTGTATAAGGGTTTTTGGTGATCATTGTGTATTAAAATGTTTTTGGAAAAGGGTATTTGAATTTCATATTGTTGAGATATATTTTTCTCGGGACAATCAAAACTCAAGTTGGGGATGTGATTGGACACTAAAAGAGTATAATATTAATTGTTTAATATTATAATATCCATGTGATTTATTATTCACAAACACCATTTTAGTGCATTTTACACTTTGAACATCATTTCACATTGTGATTGTAATTCCCCCTTAAAATGCACTATTACATGGTACAATTTTGAACACCTCATAAAATAAACAACATTATTTATTTTATTTTAATAATTTATATTAGGGTCTCTTATACTAAAAGTAACAATTCATACTTTTTAAGTATCTAAAGATTCACATTTTAAGACCACCAAAATGGGCATTCATGGAAAAATATTCTGGGAAAAGTAAACTGGAAAGCAGCCCAATAAAGACACTATAGATGCCCTGATACAAGCCCAATGATTCTATAACTTTAATTTAAGATATAGTAAATAATGTAGAACATTTCATTAAATAGTTGGAAAAGCTAATTCGGATGTTTAAATGGCGTTACAGGCGGTCCAATTTGAAAATAAAATTCTTGTCCAGATTATGAAGCCCAGAAAAACATCCCACCATTTTATAAATATCTCATAAACCATAAACTATTTTGGGCTTAAACTATACATAAGGTTAGGGTACATCCGGAAATTCATTTTATTCTGCTATGTCGCACTCTCATTCGGTCATCTAGAAGCTAATTTAGGTGCTTCTGTTCGGTGGATGCAAGTTAGCGGCCACCTCGGGTCAAAGGTGGAAAAGTCTACTCTCCCTTAACTATCCACCCACCTAGGCCCACCATCATTAATTGAGGTGACTTCCACTATTGTAGAATCAAACCAAGGCTTCAAAATTTCCTATTTAAGGTAGTGTTGGTGGATGGGTTTCTCATCTTTGGAGCTTTCTTTCATTGTAATGTTATGCTGCGATTTTGTTGTCTCAAGTTAGTCTTTCACATGTAAGTTGTTTTAATTCATCCTAGTTTCTTTATAAAAGTTATTCTTATACAGTTATTATGTTATTATCAATATTACTTTGATACTGTTGCCTCAATTTTTTAATTTATTCACACCAAACCCTGTAAAATTATTCATACAATGGTGGAGTAATCATTTTCTTTTTATTGTTTTCTTTACTTCTTCAATTCCTCCCTCATGAGTCTACTTTCTGCTTCCATTGATACCATAGCATCAATGAAGGGCTAACCCACTTATGGTTTGATCAAAGGGAGTAGAAAGGGTTTTTATTGTATATTATTTATCACCCCATTAATGTATAGTAACTTCTTTTAACTGAGATTTTTATTTGATGATTTTAAAACTTCTTCGTCCTTGTTGAATTTTAAGGTCACATACTTCAAGTGATAATACAAACTTTTACCTTGGATTTATCATAAATTTTATCCAACAAATGTATAGGTGATTAGTATTATGGTATATTGGTATAAAATCAGTAAGTGAGGAAGTTGTTTTATCTCTTTAAATTAACTCATCTCAAATATAAGAAATTAAAATAATTGAAAATGGAATGCGCCAATCCACCCCATGTGATAACCTAGTATCAACTCATTATTTTAAATTTAATTCACTTAAGTCTCTTAGAGTTCATTTAAAACCATCTTAAATCAACCCGATTTTTCCACTTCATAGACAAAAACAATCCATATAATGTACGTGTCTGTAGGTTATTTGTGAGGTCTCTGAGGATTCAACAACCCAAGCTAGACTACAAGGGCAGTTCTACATTCTTATCTTGGGTAAATTTGAGCATGAATCAAGTAGCATGATCTAGAAAAAGTACACATTACTGAATTTTCACTAAGGTATTCTTGGGTTCGTAATGTCCATCCACTGGTGATATATGAAACATTTTGAGTACATTCAATATTTACACATTTGGAATGCAGTGTCTCAATATGGCATCAGCACAATGCTTGAACAAAAGCGGTTCATCCCAATAGTAATGCTTAGAATCAGCCAGAAATCATTTTCTTTATTAGTAAGAATGGTCGAGATCTAAAAATCATGTGGCATGATAATTGGAAATATCATAGAACCATGGTTGGACCTTGGAATTAAACAAGGTTTCATCCAGAAAATCCACATCAATGTCTGCCTCTTCTTCTTCCTTATTGAATAACAAGAGAAGTTGGGATATATGGTCAGAAATTATATTTCTATTCCTTTATTTTATTGTTTAGAATATAAACATATTATATTAAGAGTATCCATCATATCATCCTTGGTTTAGAATCCTTCTTGTTTATCAAGTATTTGAGGTCATCATTAGTAGTATGTATAATCACATTGGACAATAACTAATATGAATGGTTTTTCACAAAGGAATATACAACAGGTAAGTTCTCTTTCTCTATAATATTGTAATTTTCTTGAGATTGACTGAGTTTATGGCTTTCATAATATATGGGACAAAATATATGGCCAATTCACTATCCTAACATAGACCCAACAACAATTTCTCTTGCATCACACATTAGCTCAAATTCATTATCCTAATTGGGTGCCATGATGATTGGGGCTGCTATCAGGATTGTATTCAATGTATTGAATGCTCTACAACATTACTAATCGAATTCAAAATGAGATTATTTTGAAAAAAAAAGTGTTTCAATGGATGAGAAACATTGGATAAGTATTTTACAAATCTTCTATAAAATCTAACATGGCCTTGAAAACTTATGATACCCTTTATTGTTTAGGGTTCTAGTAAATCCTTAATGACTTTTATTTTGGATGGATCAACTTTGATGCCTTCCTTAGTGATTTTATGGCTGCTTACTATTCCTCACTGTCCCATTAAGTGAAATTTGTCTCAATTCAGGACAAGTCATTTTTCGTCACATCACTGAAGAACTAATTCCATATTTCTTAAACAAACTTCAAATGATCTCCCATAGACTGAGAAGTCATCCATGAATATTTTAGGAAATCTTTATCCATTCCATGGAAAATATGTGTCATGCATCTCTAAAACATTATTGGTGCATTGTACATCCTGAATGAAATTATTCTGTAGGAAAAAGTACTGAATGAGCATGTGAATAAAGTCTTTGGGTTATTGGTGGTGTTACCCTCCTTTGAGGTTGATGTTTTTTCATTGAATCTTCTTCACGAAGAATCTTGTGAGTGCATTCAGTAGGATTGATTCCTTTGATGTCTGTTAGTCCCAATGCAATTGACAATTTATGTCTCCTCAAAACACCTACCAATTTTGTTTCATGTTCTTAATACAGTTCATAATTGATGATAAGTATAAAATTGGTTGATACATCTAGGTATGATTACATTAGAGTACTGGGTAGTTGTTTTAGTTACAGATTTGGTGGTTGAATGATGGAGGTAATGAATTGTGGAATGGTGTCCCTCTTGATATGTTCAATGAATCTTATTTCTTCAAAATTAAACTCTTCTTCTTTCTCTGAGGGTGAATTTTCACTTTCTTATTAAATGCTCATATACTCATCTACTTTTTAGGCGAGAGAGATGTAATTACAATAAACAACATCGTCTTATTTTTGAAATCTTGGAACAAATTGAACACTACTTGTTCTTAAACCTATTGGATGATCAGACGTCATTGATTCACATCTATCAAATCCTTTCTTAGGGATTGGAATGGTCTTCCACGTATAATGGGTATGTTACATTCTTATTCCATGTACACAACTAGAAATTCTACTATAAAGATGAATTTTCTGACATTAACTAACACATATTTGAGAATTATCCTGCGATACTTCATTAATCAATCAGAGATTTGTAGTGTTACACCAGTTGGTTTGAGTTCTTGGAGTAATAGATTGCAGAGAAAAATCATTCGCATTATGTTGATTCTAGCTCCAAGATCACATGGAGATCTTCCAAACATGTATTGTTCGATAGCATATGGAAATGAAAAACATTCTGAATCTCATATTTTTTGTGGGATTTTCGGCTACACAACCCTAGAGTATTCAAAATATAATGAGATGACCCCAAGATAATCACTATTACTTTTGTTAGATAGTATATCTTTGAGAAATTTTTCATAAATTAGACTATAGGCAAATGCTTTTGAAAATGGTATGTTGATCTGTAGTTGCATGAAAATTTCTAGTAACTTCTTATAGTATGAATCTTTACAGACTTGTCTTTCTCTTTCCAAAGAAGGAAGAGGTGGATTGTATGTTAGAGGAGAAACTTAAACTGGTTCCTTTGGTTGTTCTGGAATGTGATAACTTTTAACTGGTGAAACATCATGAGGTGCAGTTTTATCAACGTCTTATTCCACTAGTGGCTGCTTCTTATTTTCTTCAAGTTTATGTTTATCACTTCCACTAGGTTATTAAAAATCCCAAAGGATCCGAATTATAAAAACTACCACTTTATCTTATTCACATGGGTATGTATCTATGTTACCAGGTACGGTACCTGGTAATCTATGAGATAATGTCTTTGAGTTTGACCCATTTGTACTTCAATTTTCTGCAAGGAATCTCATTGGATCTGCATCTCCATTTCCTGGGTAGTCATTCTTTGGTATGAATTTTGAACCAAGGTATCCAGAAGGTTCGTGAGCCTACTTTGGGGAGGTTGAGGTTGTAACTGATTTATAGCCTAAGCAGGTTGTAATTACAATTGATAACTTTGTGGGAAAGATTTTTGTTGCATCTATTGTTGAGGCCTTAGTAATGGGTTCATAGGTGGATACCCTGGTGTCCCTTGATTCTGAAACGGTGATTAACCACTTCACTGTTGAAAATATCCTTTATTGTTCTAAGGTTGACATGAAGCAAAACTCTACTAGTAGTATTGTTACTACTATTTAAACGGAAGGTTCTGTTGATTGTAATTTATTTAATTACAATATTGTTATTGTGATTCCTAACCACCTTCTTTTTAATCTTGGTATAGATATGGGACACCACACATCTCACATGATTGTATTTCAATTATTGGCATAGGAGGGAGTTTAATATTAGAAATTTGAAAAGATTCGAGCTTCTTCATTAGCGCTTCGACTTGCACCTTCAATCTAGTGTTCTCATCTACATGGTGGATTCCATATCGCGGTGGTTTACAGACACTTTTCCACATACTGGAATTGTGAGAAACATTATCAAGAATAGATCTATTGACTTTTGGGATCTTGAAAATTAATCCTACATCAGCTTCTGCATCGACAACAGTTCATGCAACTGGCTTGAGTCTTTGAAAGAATTTCTGCAACTGGATCCACATGTATAGGTCTTGGTGTATAAATTTCCTCATCTGCCCCTTGAATGGGCCCCATGCTTCCTATGAAGACTCTATATCAGTATGAGTGATGTAATGAATTTCATTTCAGAGCTTCCAAGACCAAATCAGTGGAAATTATTCTTGCAAGAACATCATGGAAAGATCATCCCAAGTAATGGCTGACTAAGGAGGTTGACTTTCTAGAATTACGTAGCTTAGTCTCTTAAATAAAATAGGAAGAAACATAGTTTAATTTCATCTGAAGAAACTCCCTGGTTGCGACAGGTATCCTAAACTTCCAAGAACTTAGAGATGCTCTCATTCAGATCATCACTCTAAAGGCCACTGAATTTCCCCATTTTCTGGATCATGTGAATGAGTACAAGGTTGATTTCAAAGTTATGATCTTGAATGGGAAGATGTAGTATTCTCAGGGTTGCACCATGGATTGATGTCTAGACATAATTCATAATTGTCTTCTCTTGATGCATTGGGTGAAATCACAAAATAATTTGATGAGAGCTCAGTGGGTCAGGTCCCATTTGATGGTGTTGTTTGGCCATTGCTGACCGGTGGAGTCTGGGAAGATACCTTTTGATATCAGGATCGAAAGACAATGGTTTCTTTGTCACAAGGTTCTCCAAACAAGTCACTGGGCCTTGGTACATGCACTATACCAGAAAGGTTTGAATCATGGGAATCTTGATTAAATGATGGAAATAAGGAAAGGTGATTAGGGCAAGGTAATCCCAGGTCTTTTCAATAGAATCTTTGGGATCATTTCCTCCCCTGCAATGATGACAAAATTTGATGATCCCCACACGTTGTTGGTTTCCCTGATGGATACAGTCAGATTAGAATTTTTTATGGTTTTCAAAATTTCTCTTTACTACAAGGGTAGAGTATAGTTAATATCAAGGGTCAATCCCATGAGGAGCATTGCCGTATTCTAGAGGTTAATGCCTTTAGATACTTTGGAGTAGGATTCGATTATATGTTTCTTCAGTTATGGAATTTCTAGATCTATGGTCGTTTGTTGTTACTTCAAGAATGAGAGAAGGGGCCAGGATCAATTTCAGGTATCTGTGAAAGGATTATCTTAATTCTAACCTAGGTAGGATCTTATGGTTTAGGCTATGAAGCAAGAGTACATTGCCAGTTTACTTTAGTCAAGTCACCTATTTCTACCTAGAAGGTTACTATTACTTGATCTAGATATAGTGAAACCATAGATGCATTAAAATTATTTCCAAGGGAAGATAGTATATTAGACTAGTTGTCTTAGCCTAATATACTCAAAACAATATATGGAACTTCACTTAAAGATCTCGTGGTTGGGGATGATCAAATGAACATGATATAAATTTTCTTATTTATCCTGATTACTAATCTATAGAGTTATCATCTTTAGAATTATATATTTAAGAATTCATTTTCCTCTACTCTTGATCCCTACCCCTGGGTGGGTTTCGCCACTTAAGGTAGGCTGAGTGAAGAATAAACAAATAAAAACAACTTTTGACATGCTAAAAATATATTAAATTAAACAATTCACCATCATGAAATAGTTTAAATTCACTAAAAAGGGGGTGAGCATGAAATTAAGATTTTAAAAAATGTAAACCACAATTTAATGAAATACTTACTTTTGGTAAAAAACTGTATTTGGATTCAATGATGTCTTGATGATGAATTTTGGTAAGCGATATGAAAGGAAATTTAAGACAGTGATGAAAAAGAAATACATGTCTCTTGAATTAAAATAAAATATGAAAATGATGGGGTAATTTATGTTTTATAGGAAAGGTGTAAATTAAAAATCTTGAAGAAAGAAAACATATAAAAGTCTCTTCTCTGGAATGATCTGAAAACCATTTAGGGATACTATATATATATAGGTTAAATGAGTCACAATTTGTAATGGATTACATTATCTATAATGCTAATATGCATATATATCCATTGTTTTTTGATCCTAATCTAATCCCACACATATCTCACCCAAAATATAAGGTTTGACTGCTTTCACTTCGGGTATCAATGACTCACGACATGTATTGGCCTTCCAGTTGTATCTATATAGTGGGATTCTCATTCAACAGCTTTGACTGAGGTCACATAATGTATTGTAAATTCATGATATGTAATGTCTTCTTTCTCTATGGATTTCATGACTTGGTTCACAACTTGGATCACAACTTATGGGATGTTGTGAAATCCTATTACATGATGTGTACTGATGCTTCACAACGTGTAATTGCTGAATTCTACACTTTTTCTGCATTTCATCCTTTAAATCCCAATGAATACTTATTCATTAAAAATTAAAAATATACCAAGAAAAATATCGAATAAAAAAACAAAATACCTACATAAATGGAAGACAAATGTATATATGAATTTGACTTATCACCGGCCATGGAGGTAGTCCTTAAACTTTCTCAGGGAATATGTCCATATAATCCTCCAGACTAAATGAATCTATATTTCTGAAGAGTCTTCTACACCAAGGGATATACTCTCCAACTAATGGGTGAGGGCTATAACCACTATCTCACAACACTCACTCTCCCTTCCATGAGGTCACTCTAAACTGAAAAGGTGAATCTCGTCCCATTAGAGAGAGGGAATCTGACTCATCTATGGTGGGAGTCATTCTAGGATCAAACCATGGATAAAAATACCTACCCAATATGATTTAATAGGTTTCCAACATGATTAAAAAAATTCATCTCATCAACCACTCTCCACCAAGTGATATGTCACACTATCGATATATAAAATACTCATAGAAAGCATTCCCTGTAGGAAAATCAACATTGAAACTACTAGGCTAGTGACTAAAATGGGAACTCGAGATCTTAAACCAGTATTATATAAATAATGGAATTAATGAATCTTGTTTCCATTAATATTAAATATTTTTTAGAAAAAACACATATGATACCTCTAATCATCTCATGTGTTGTGGGGTCATAGGCCTCTAAAGACTATAGTTATCCAAGAACAAAACTTATTACTCTGTGAACCAGATGTAGGAAACATGGTTGTGGAGGTGGAGGGATATAATTGAATTATCCACTGTCCACATATCCTTATACTCCTCTTCAAGGTATTTCACCCTAGAGGCCACCCTTCCCTTGCCTGGGTGATCCCTAATCACAGTGTTTCCTCTATCGTGGTTGTCCATCACCTAAATTCTTATGCTCCATAGCATTTCATGTCCGGAATTCATGATCTATGTGACCTTACATATAACAAGCATAACACCTACCTCTCTATTATTACCTAGTTCTCTATTATTTTCCTATGGTTCACAACCTATCGTCTGAGTCCAATGTTGATAGGATCACATGTGCTATGGTCCTGTCGACTGGTGCCTACTGGCTACTATAGATGAATCAGCTCCATGATGCCCACTACAAGATCCAGCTTCATGGAATATCTGTGATTGGAATCTCTATATCTCTAGTTCCCACTCCCACACCCCTACCTATGTGGGAATGTATATGGGTATCATTCTGCCACAGATCTATCTGTGGAGTCCCTACTCAAACTTTCATGATCAAAATAAGACATCCTAGATTATATCATGAAAGGTTTGTGAACCTATAATTGTTCTCATCCACTTTCATACCTCCCTGCTGAAACTCAAAAAGATATTATATATGAACTTGGTGAAAATATAAGTGGTGGTACTCCTCACAATACAACTATTGGGTATCGGTCCATGAAAGTGTCGACTCATAGTTTATCTGGGTAACAAGACTCCACTGGTGCCCAGGTATTCCATTGAAAAGGATAACTGCTAGCATAACTACCTAATCTGTCTTTGTCTATATAATCTTTAAGATACAAACCATATACTATATCCAATCCACTAATATATGGGGATCATGATCATTGTAAAGCATTAGTGTCTATTGGCTCTGGAAGTCATATAGTTATCTAAATCTAAAAACATCCTAAGAGAGATCTGATGGGTTGACCTACTAATTTATTGATTGTGGTGATACTACCCTACCCACTTGAATGAAGAATATCATGGGATGGATCCATAACTGAGGCCTCAACATTTATCTGATCATCATCATGATCGGAAACTAGTATCCTGACTGGATGTCATCGTAGAGGAATCCTAAAAATTTAATCAATATGTACTATAGTCATATAAGACAATATATTTTTATATATAACAGCATGTAGCTAACTGAATAAGGAAAATCAAAAACTCAATCCAATATTATCCATGTATCATTTATCCATGTAACCAATGTCTCGATATGTTTAGTTGAAAAAAATGTAGTCAAGCTACTGGAGAATGGATACATCAACCTCCCATATCGTCACTGGATTCCCCAGCCTAAAAGCCCCACTGAAGACACTTTCACACCAATTTCCTATATCCAAATGAAATGCTCAAAATTGGACTACACCAAACACCATACTATGGAATGAAATACTTTGATAACAATATATCATGACTCGAACATGACCTAGGCTTGACCAATAACTACCCCAAGCCGACCTCAATAGGCCAAGGGTGGTGACAAGGGCAGAAAGGTGTATCCTAAGTGGGATACCTTTTTCTAATGTACGTATATATATACACCCGATGATCTAAATTAAGAAGGAAGAGGCATAATAATTAAAAGATACAACAACTAGAAAGTAAATAAAGCATACAAAACCTCTATGGTGTACAAGAGTATGATAGTTCAAACAAAATAGAAAAGGGGGAAATACATGCTCCAATATAAAGATGTCCTAACCTAAAATAACTAAACTGTAAAATTCTAAGAGACCCCAGCTCTTGTTCTCCAAGATACGACCACCATATGTAGTCCAAAGCACCCAATATCCATATGCTCTTATGATGTCACCTCCAACCAGTCCATCATCTTCACAACACAAGAGATGTTTGGGAAAAGTCAATATATGGGTGAGTATAAACAAACCCCATAGGATTCTCCAAAATCTTAAAAGGGGAGTAGTAACATACACAATATAAATAAAAATACAATAGATAGTAAACAACAAATATTTCAACCCGAAAGAAGGAAGTAAGCCCATCCAAACACAAGGGGATCAACACAGTGGGTAGGTAGGCTACACGTTGAGACTTTTCCACCCATACTAGGATAGTAACAACATCTAACCATAAGAATATAAACATGGAATGTAAGTTGACTACCCAGTAAATCTCTACAACCCATTTAAAGGGAGTAATTTAATCAAACAGCATGGATATATATAAATATATATGATTAAACCAAAGAAAACCAAACCGTGAGAGAATGGTATCTCCATCTCAAAGCGCATCTTAATAATAGAGTCTCCATTATGTCAAGAAGTCTATCAATAATGCCCAGCATCTCACATGTATTCCTAGTATAAAACATCCATGTTTTTCCTCACATTGAAATTATGTTAGACAATTGAGGGTTCCACTCAATAAATAGATAGAGGAATCTTACCCTATACAAATAGGATGGTCACACTCAAATAGATTATAGAGGACTCATGTCCTGTCAAGGTGGACAGTATCACTCTAATGTTAGAGGACCCATACCCTAACTCCATAGGAAGGTTCCACTCTAGTAATAGATAGAAGACTGATTCCCTACCTAGTAGGAGGGTTACACACTAATGGTATATAGAGGACCCATGACCATCCCAACTGGAGGGCTCCACTCTAAAATATAGAGGACCCATGACCTATCACAGTAAGAGGGTTCCACTCTAATAGTAATTTAGAGTACCCATTCCCTATCACAACAGGAGGGTTCCACTCTATGATTATAAAGGACCCATGCCCTGAATCCACATGAGGGTTCCCCTTAGATAGTTAATAGAGAACCTATTCCCACCCCAGCTGCAAGGTTCCACTTTGAAAGGCCCTGGTGCGCCAGAGTGATCATTGCATCGTATAAATTTCCTCCACACCCAGAACATCTGGAATTGTATGAAGAATTTCACAACGGAAGAAACCATATCATTCTACATGAAAAAATAATCTATATAAACTACTCATGGGTCAAAATACAAGATCAAACAATGGTCATATGAGAGATTTATGTTTCCTAAAAAAGATCCTAGGGGTACATGGCGTGTGTGGGTTCCCACATGGAATGTGGTCCTGCTCCATATCATGGACATTTCCCTACTTGTAGATGGCTAACAACACATGTAGGGATACACAGTGTGTAGGGGTTCTACACAACATTCCCAATCCACTCGTGGTCCTGCCCATGTGCTTGGACATGTCTGTTTACATAATTACACAAGGTTCCCGTGACTAATTATTCTCACACAGGGCCATGTCCATTTTCTTTACCACATGGATCACTCACCCATGGAGTTGGTACATAGAGTGTAGTAGGGTTACATTCTATTCCACCCTTATAATTATACAAACCCAAAATTCCATAGTATAATGGATACATGCCAACTGTTCATCAAACTACATGGCGTGTATTTGAATTCCTCACAATATATTAAATCCATGCTCGGTTTCTAGATCTAGTTTCTCCACCTTCATATTTGGCCTCTTCTTTACCCAAAATCAGTGTATCTATCCATTTTTATCATTTTTGGCAATCCATTGGCTGAAAAACTAATTCTCTTTACTTCACGTGAAACCCTTATAAACCACTATTTTCCGGTGAACCTATAGTTTCCAATATATTTCAATAAAATTTTAAATCATCAAATCAATAACCCTAAACCTGAAACACCTCTGTTTCCAACCCCGATTTTATATTCCGACCATCACATGATATCCCTCCATGAATCTGGGGTCTAATAAAGCTTGGTGTGGCCCGCCAACCTCGAATCGAAGTCCTATACCCCAATCCGAAATGAACATGAAGAAATAATGGGATGAAGGAAAAGAAACAAAGTATTATAAATAATTGTAATTATTTCTTGGAAAATGATAAATAATGATTATATCCTTGGTTAGATATAAATTGAATAATCAAATTAAATCTTTACTTGGGCGCATGCAAGGTTCGATAATTTGTGCTAATCATATAAGGGATGATCCTATTTAATCAATTGAACCAACCAGAATATAAACCATGAATTTATGAGTCCTATCAAGGGATTTAATTGTAACACCTCAAGCTTGCATGGTACACTTATCTTTGAATAATACAGTAGTGTGTGTTGTACGCAACTTCGAGTTCTAACACACACCACAACTAATCAATCTAGCTGTTATAAATAGTAATACCCACATTTTGAAATTTTATAAATTTTATCTTTCAAAATGGACTTTAGTTTTGTATTTAGAATATTGAAATTACCTTAGGGTGAAGTTTTGGTACTTTTCGGATAACTTTTATATTTTTATGAATAGTGAAAATTACTAAATTTTAATTAAAAACAACTTTTTTAATCGAAATAATTATCAGTGATAAGTTATGAATTTGAGTGGTTTTAGAGTATATTTAGAATATATTTTTACCACTTAATACAATTTTTGTCATTGGGCAAAATTTCATAATTAAAACGAACATAAACAAGTGTCAATCTTTTGATAGTTATTATCTTTTAAAAACACACTTTTTGTTTTAACAACGAGAATTAATTTTAAATTAATTTCGGCTATTTTTGTGTTTTGAATTTGGAAAAATGGATTCCATATTTAGAATCAGGATGTCCAAATTGTGTAAATAGGTAAATTTTATTTTTATCCATTTTGAATAATTACTTCGGTAAATATTTTATTTACCATGGTTAAAGGGTAAATCTAGTAAATAAGGGTAAAAAAAATAATATTATAATAATAATAATAAATTATCCTAAAACGTGTCTTAACCTTATTGGTTGATACATGTCCAACCATGGTCATATTTGGGTCGATTTTGGGACCCCATATAGCCACTTGTAGGTGATAAGGACACTTTATATTAATTAAGTTAAAATAAATACAAAAAAGACATAAGCATATATCTTTTAGAAAAACAATTTTTACATAGGGTTATATATGTTTGATTTTCGACTATAAATATTAATTATTAAGATAAAACAATTTACTACATAATGGTATTTTATATATAATTTTTAGAAATTTAATAATTAATATTATTTATGACACCATAATAATGTAGTATTTTCCTTATTCATAAAAGAATCAAATAATTGGTATTATAAATGTTAAAATAAATATAATTTGAAAGTTTTTATGACATCCATGAATTTTATTGGTTAATATGACATTATAATATTGCTTAAATGAATTTGGTTCGAATTAATAATGTTTTTAAGACTTTAACAAAAATCAATTATTGAATATTGTCAAAATTGACATAAATGAGTTTTTAAAATAAATATTATATTATTAATTTATATTATATTCCTAAAAATCTGAGGTTCCTCTAAAGGACTTAAATCATTATAGGTGTATCATTAATGGAACCCTTGGGTGTCTCTTTTATGTATATAGTAAGTTTATTAACTATATAATATAAAAATACAAAGTGACATGGTAAATGTCAAACTAATTAACTAAGAGTAAAAACAAAAATATATGGTTAATATAATGACTCAAACCTGTCTAAAATCTATTGGTTGAAAGTATTTCGACCCATACCCACCTTATACGTTTAATAATACACCTTGGAGCCACTAGAAACCGAATATAAATTTATTATAAAATAATATTTCTAGCTTTTCCAAAGGTGCCCCTGACCCCTCTTATAAAAGGGAACTCCCCCTTCTCACAAATTCACACTTTAAAAGCTTTTTGGATCGTCCAAAACCTGCCCAAATATCCTTTCAACTTCCCTCACTTCGACCAAGAGGCCTTTGTTTGATCAGAAAGCCATCTTAAGGATCCCTTTTGATCAAATCAAATGGAAGAACCCAAATAAGAGGTAATGTTTTCTCCACCCTCTTTCAAGTTCCTTTCTTCATCAACTTCTTCTTTGTTGGTTATTACCATTATAAAATAATAACTCAAGTATCCTCTGTATACTATGATGTTATTATAAATATGGTACAACCATATTTAGTATTCTATACATCCTTTGAATGACATTTCACCATGCGTGCGTACGTACGGCTTACCGTCTCCACGTCGTGGTGTAATTGTTATTCAAAACATTATTATTTGCATTGTTATAATAATGATGTTTAGTTAATAAAAATAATAAATATAACATGATCATGATTCTTTATATATGATATAATATCCAATTATATGTTATTTTAATATCAAAAGAGTGATATTGTCGCTCGTGCGTACGTATGGACTATCGTCTCCACGAACGCAATGAGATTCATTCCTCATCGTATCCATTAAAGTATAATTATAATTTGATGATTAAAAATAATGTTTAAGGACTTGATATCATTCTGGATATGAATAAGACAAAACCTATCCATTACAAACATGGCTTATGTAACAAAACATATTAAAGAAAAAGAGTAAGTTAACAACCGAAGCGACAATAATACTAAGATATTACTAACAAATCAATGTTAAAAGATCATATATGATATCATATTAATGTATATGATTCTTTTATAATTTAATAACAATTATTTAACCATTATACAGGAGGTTATCCTACCGTAAACCAAGGAAAAGTACAAGGTAAGGGGTTTTCATCTCACTCCTTATTCCCGTGACATTCATTCCATATTTTCACTATTACCTTTTATGTGGTGTATGTAATACCCATAATTGTATTATTTATGTAATACACTTTAATTTATGTGTATTTACATATTCATTTTATTATACCTCTTTCATGGGGTGTATGTTTCGTAAGTTACCAAATTGGTAAGGGCTTTCTTATCACACTTTTAATTCCTTGAGATTTCCATTGTTCACCACTTATTTATTGCATGTGGTGTATGTACTACCCTTAATTTTATTATTTGTGTAATAAACTTTAATTTATGTGTATTTACATATTCATTATATGATACCTCTTTTATGGGGTGTATGTTTCGTACGTTACCAAATTGGTAAGGGTTAATTTCACAATCTCTTTATTATCTGAGGTTGTTTATTCGTAATTATCTACTGGGACATATTTATCATCCACATCCATGTTTCTTAAAAATGTCTTTCAAATTTTTTTTACTATTTAATAGACAATGTGTTAAAGTAATTTATATCCTTATTTGACCTTATATGTTTTTGAAAGGAATCATTCTGTCGTTTTCTAAACAAGTTACTTTTTTACCTTTTCGACAAAACTAAGGTAAGAATGTTTTTTTAACTTATACGGCAGGTGTGGATATTTTCCGCCATTATAAAGTCGTCAAATCTTCCCTTAAAATCTTATAAGAATGTTTTTAAAATAAATGTTTTCTCTATAATTATGTGACTTTTAAATGATTTCAAAAAAAAGAATTTTCTCTCAAATAGTTTTGATTTCATCTATGTTAACATCCTTTGATAAATTTTACAATTTTTCGAAATTGATTTATTATGATACAAATCATCCATATTGTATTTATGGTTTTGTGATATGTTTGACCATGGATGAGTTATTTTATGCCATTCATGATTTATGGAGAAAGTTTTGGCATTTCGTATGCTAGTTTTAATATGAATGTTTATGTTATATTTCATCCTCTTCTTAATATGAATTTGTTGGACTACTATGTTCCGGGTTGGGGACCGGTAAAAGTAAGCCCTCTGGGTTGGGGTCCGGTTGCAGCAGACCCTCCGAGTTGGTGTCTGGATATTAGAGGAACTCCGGGTTGGTGTCTGGTTATTAGAGGTACTCCAGGTTGGTGTCCGGTTATTAGAGGCACTCCGGGTTGGAGTCCGGTTACAGAGGCTCTCCGGGATGGAGTCCAGTTACATAGGCTCTCCGAGTTGGGTTACGGTTACAGTTATCCCTTAGGTCTTGGGACGAGGCCTTGACACAGAAATTAAATTTCGGAATTATGCATTTTCATCATTATGAAAGTGGTCAGTGATATTGCATGCAATTATTCGACTAGTAGAATATCCATATGAATAAGTACATGGAATTGTTTCATTTTATCTTTGCAATATTATTCTGAAGTTCATGTTTTAAAGGATTTTGTTTTAGTTATAAATTGACTCAAAATGTTTATGCTTATTTATGAAATCTTCCACTATATTGTTATCCTTACTGAGCATCTGAGCTTACCCCTTTCTATGTTTTATTTTTCCCAGAATTTAAAAAAAAATTTATGACTGGCCTGCAGGGATAGTCTGAAGGGGATATGAGTGTGGACTATGGAGACTATATTATTGTAGTATTTCACTTTATGATATAATTTAAACCGTATGAATGTATCTAGTGATTCCAAGGATACTAAACTAATCGGTCTTTCGAGACTTGATATTTTTTGATCATGCCAATGTTACGTAATAATGCATCGACTCTGGGTAACTGGGGTCAGGGTGTTATAGTTGGTAGCAGAGGTATTTTAGTACAAACCTTGGATGCTAGATTTAGACAAACTCTGATTAGATCATGTAGACCTAAGATGGACTTTGAGGATTAGTATAGAAGAAATTCAAAGAATTTTGGGATTGTAGAGATTTTGTGAGTTTTCCGAGCAATACATCCCTGTATGGATACGAGCAAGTAGAGGCAGATCTGGCACAGATGTACCTAGGGCGAAAACCCCAAAACACCGCTTTGAGCTAGAATCGAATGGGAACTGGTGCACGACAATGGGCCTTACTGCACTCTTGGTTATGACACTCCCAGAGGATATGATTAGGATAATTCTCATTTTATTAACAAACCATTATTAATGGTTTATGAGTATATACTTCCTCAAAGAAAACATTTTTTTATGATTATGGAGTATATCCTTAACTCGTTCAATTTATGTAAAGTGTTTTACAAGTATGGAATTATGTATTTTTAATCATAAACTAATCTAGTTTATGCCATTGTTTAGAAATAGTGCCTAGTGGAAGGAATGGAAATCGTATCAATGCACACACTACAAGTAGGGATTTCCCTCCTGCTCAAGATAATTATAGTGGATCTTGTGATGCAACTGGTGCTGATCAGCTAATCACCATACTGGGAAAACTCACTCAGGTTATGAATAATAACCTTAACTGTATGGAGAACCCTGATCCAGAGTGTGGAAGATCAATGTTAGATCGCTTCATGAGGCAACAACCACCAATGTTCAATGGGAGTACAAATCCATTGGTAGCTGAGTAATGGATAAGTTCCCTAGAAAAATATTTCAGGCTTTGGGGAGTAGTGAAAGGGACAAAGTTATCATGGCAGTTTATCGCCTCACTGAAGACGATGATCTATGGTGGTCATTGATACAAAACAAAAAAGAAGATGATTAAGTATCAAATATGTAATGGAGAGAGTTCAAAGAGATTTTCTTAGGAAAATAATTTCCACGTGACCATCCTGTAGATATGGAAAGACAATTTCTGATTCTGAGGCAAAAGAAGGATGAGAATGTTGCAAAGTATTAGTCTAACTTTACAAGGTTAGAGAGGCATACTGCAGATTATATATGGAACCCAAGAAGTAAGATTGATCTTTTCTTTGATGGGTTAAAACCATTTCTCCATCAAGTTTTAGTATCGCAATCCTTCTCATCGTATGAAGATATTGTCTCGTGTGCTATCAAGACAGAAAAGGAATTCTCTAAGTCTTATGACAACAAAGTAAAGAAATAGAAGAAGATAACGGTGGAGAAAGAGACAATTAAAGGGGAAAAGGTAAAGAAGGATTTTCCATTATGTGATAATTGTGGTAAGAAACACCCCGATACTTTCCTAAAAGGAATGGGAGTTTGTTACAAATGTGGAGAAAAAGGTCACCAGAATCGTGATTGCAAGGGAAAGAAAGAGGTTGTCAATGTTGAATGATACAATTGTAGAGAAATGGGAAATTATTCAAATGAATTCCCTAAGTGTCATGGAAACTTACCTCAGAAAAGGCCAAGGAAGCAAGGCCAAGCTTATGTTGTTACTACAGATGAAGTTGAATAATTAATGTATTTGTGTTTTTTGGACTCAAGGATCATATCCTAGTTATAAGAATAATGTGATATATATAAGGATTGTATTTTAGTACTTGTTGTTTCCATTAAGGTTTTATTATGATGAAGGTAATAATATTTTTAGTATGTGACAATAAGAATCATTACTTTGTTTGGGAAATATGATGTTACAACTGATTTTGCAATTTAGAAACCTTTAAGAGAAAGAATTTGGACAAAAGTATTTTGGATAACTATAAAGGTTGGAATGGATTATGTTGAACTTTGGATAGTATGTCTTAATGTTAAATAATTTCTTAAGATTATTTTTGGGATATCATAATACTATAGTTTTAGGAAAAGGACAACCTGCAGGTCGGGGGATAACTCATCGCGTCGGACAAAGTTGTAGGAATCGAACCCACAACCATAGTGTGATAGGACTTTATTACCTAACACTAGCCTACAGGAAGTCCCTGGTTATTCAAATTTTTTTTCCCAATCTAAATGGTATGTGTTAATATTTGTAACCTTGTACGATTAGGATAAATATAATATTTTTGAGTTCTATTATCTTTTTGAGTGAAATATGAGTTTGTGGGAGAAATTAGTTAAAAGTTGAAACTCTACTTATCACATATATATATATAGACCTCTCTCTTATAAATTAATTCCTAAACTGTAGGAAAGGTATATACAAAAAAAATGTTATCCTAATAACTTATATTTTGTTGAACTGATGATATTTTAAATCACCATAGATTGAAGGCTTTGAGGCCCTCAATTTTACATTTGTTTGTGATTGGTGACCTCAATCCCTCCCTACAAATATTTACGCTTTTCCTCCAATTATGTGTCTCTAATTTCCACCAATATTCTCATAATTGAGATCATAATTTGGTGGTGACTTTTTCATTTCCCTTTCCCTCTTATTAAGGCAAAATTTTATGAACCTTATTTCTGATGTGGGTTTTCCACAAAGGTATTTTCTACTTTCAACCCTTTATTTTCGAATAACAATTTCAAATTTCGAGGACACAATTTATTGAAGGATGGGAGAATGTAACAACCCAAGATTCCACGGTATGCTTCACTTTGAATAATAGAGTAGCGTGTGTTGTACGCAACTTCGATTTCTAACACACACCACAACCAATCAAACTAGCCGTTATGAATAGTAATACCAACATTTTGAAATTTTATAAATTTTATCATTCAAAATGGAATTTATTTTTGTATTCCGAATATCGAAATTATCCTAGGTTGAAATTTTGGAACTTTTCAGATAACGTTTATATTTTGATGAATAGTGAAAATTACTAAATTTTAATTAAAAACAAAATTTTTTAATCGAAATGATTAATAGGGATAAATTATGAATTTTAGTTGATCTAAAGTATATTTAGAATATATTTTTACCATTTAATAAAATTTTGTTCATTGGAAATAATTTCATAATTAAACTGGACATAAACAAGTTTCAATCTTTTGATAGTTATTATCTCTTAAAAACACGCTTTTTGTTTTAACAACGGGAATTAATTTTAAATTAATTTATACCTCTTATGTGTTTTGAATTTGGAAAATTGGATTCCATTTTTGGAATCAGGATTTCCAAATTGTGTAAATAGTTAACTTTTATTTTAATACATTTTGAATAATTACTTCGGTAAATATTTTATTTACCATCGTTAATGGGTAAATCTGGTAAATAAGGGTAAAAAAATAATATTATAATAATATTAAATTACCCTAAAATGTGTCCTAACCTTATTGGTTGATACATGTACGACCATTGGCATCTTTGGGTCGATTTTGGGACCCCATGCAGCCACTTGTAGGTGATAAGGACACTTTATATTAATTAAGTTAAAATAAATACAAAAATGACATAAGCATATATCTTTTAGCAAAACAATTTTTACATAGGGTTATATATGTTGGATTTTAGACTATAAATATTAATTATAAATATAAAAAGATTTACTACATAATGGTATTTTATTTATAATTTTTTAGACATTTAATAATTAATATTATTTATGACACAATAATGATGCAATATTTTCCTTGTTAATAAAAGAATCAAATAATTGGTATTATAAATGTTAAAATAAATATAATTTGAATGTTTTTATGACATACATGAATTTTATTGGTTAATATTACATTATATTATTGCTTAAATGATTTTGTTTTGAATTAATAAAGTTGATAAGACTAACAAAAATCAATTATTGAATAGTGTCAAAATTGACATAAATGAGTTTTTAAAACAAATATTATATTATTAATTGATATTATATTCTTAAAAATCTAAGGATCGGCAAAAAGACTTATATCATGATAGGTGTATAATTAATGGACCCCTTGGAGGTCTCTTGGATGTATATAGTAAGTTTATTAACTATATAATATAAAAATACAAAGTGGCATGGTAAATGTCAAACTAATTAACTAAGAGTAAAAACTAAACAATATGGTTAATATAATGACCCAAACCAGTCTAAAATCTATTGGTTGAAATTATTTTGACCCATACCATCCTTAGACTTTTAATAATCCACTTTTGATCCAATAGAAACCGAATATAAATTTATTATAAAATAATATTTCTAGCTTTTCCAAAGTTGCCCCTCACCCCTCTTATAAAAGGGTACTCCCCCTTCTCACTAATTCACACATTAAAAGCCTTTTGGCTCGGCCAAACCCTTCCCAAATATCCTCTCAAATTACCTCACTTCGACCTATAGGCCTTAGTTTGATCAGAAAGCCAACCTAGAGAGCCCTTTTGATCAAATCAAAAGGAAGAACCCGAAGAACAGGTAATGTTTTCACCACCCTCTTTCAAGTTCTTTTCTTGTTCAACTTCTTCTTTATATGTTATTCCCATTCTAAAATAATAACTCCAATATAATATATATAATTTTATATTATTATAAATATGGTACAACCATATTCAGTATTCTATCCATCCTTTGAATGACATGTCACCATACGTGCGTACGTACAGCTTACCGTCTCCATGTCGTGGTGTAATTGTTATTCAAAACATTATTTTTTGGATGGGTATAATAATGATGTTTAATTCATGTAAATAATAAATATAACATTATAATGATTCTTTATATATGATATACTATCCAATTATATCTTATTTTAATATCAAAAAAGTGATATTGTCGCTCGTGCGTATGTACGGACTACCGTCTCCACGAACGCGATGAAATTCATTCCCCATCGTATCCATTCATGTATAATTCTCATTTGATGATTAAAAATAATATTTAAGGAATTTATATCATTCTATATATGAATAAGATACAACCTATCCATAACAAACAAGTCTTATTTAACAAAACATATAAAAGAAAACGAGTAAGTTAACACCCGAAACGACAATAATACTAAGATATTATTAACAAAGCAATGTTAAAAGATCATATATGATATCATATTAATGTATATGATTATTTCATAATTTAATAACAATTATTTCACCATTATACTGGATTTTATCCAACCCTCACCCAAGCAAAAGTACAAGTTAAGGGGTTTTCATCTCACTCTTTATTCCCTTGAGATTCATGCCATATTGCCACTATTACATTTTGTGTAGTGTATATACTGCCCATAATTGTATTCATTATGTAAAGAAATTTAATTTATCTGTATTTACATATTGATTTTATGATACCTCTTTCATGGGGTGTATTTTTTGTAAGTTACCAAATTGGTAAGGGGTTTCTTATCTCACTTTTAATTATGTGAGATTTCCATTGTTCACCACTTATTTACTGTATGTGGTGTATGTACTGCCCTTAATTTTATTCTTTGTGTAATACACTTAAATTTATGTATATTTACATATTCATTTTATGATACCTCTTTCATGGGGTTTATTTTTCATACATTACAAAATTGGTAAGGGTTAATTTCACAATATCTTTATTATCCGAGGTTATTCATTCGTAATTATCTAATGGGACATCTTTATCATCCACATCCATGTTTCTTAAAAATGTCATTCAAAACATTTTTACTATTTAATAGACAATGGGTTAAAGACATTTGTATCCTTATTTTAAATTATATTTTTTTTAAAGGAATCTTTCCGTCGTTTTCCAAACAAGTTACTTTCTGACCTTTTCGACAAAACTAAGGTAAGAATGTTTTTTAACTTATATGGTAGGTTCGGCTATTTTCAGCCATTATAAATTCATCAAATCTTCCCTTAAAATCTTATAAGAATTTTTATAAAATAAATTTTTTCTCTATAATTATTTCACTTTTAAATGATTTCAAAAAAAAGAATTTTCTCTCAAATAGTTTTGATTGCATCTCTGTCAACATCCTTTGATAAATTTTACACTTGTTTTAAATTGATTTATTATGATACAAATCATCCATATTTTATTTAAGGTTTTGTGATGTGTTTGACTATGGATGAGTTATGTTATTCCATTAATGGTTTATGGAGGAAGTTTTGACATTTCTTATTCTTGTTTTAATATGAATTTTTATGTTATATTTCATCCTCTTCTTAAGATGAATTTGTGGGATTAGTATGTTCTGGGTTGGGGACCGGTAAACGTAAGCCCTCTGGGTTGGGTTCCAGTTACAGAAGACCCTCCGGGTTGGTGTCTGGTTATTAGAGGCACTCCGGGTTGGTGTCCAGTTATTAGAGGCACTCTTGGTTGGTGTCCGGTTATGAGAAGCACTCCGGGTTGGAGTTTGGTTACAGAGGCTCTCCGGGATGGAGTCCAATTACAGAGGCTCTCCAGGTTGGGTTCTAGTTACAGTTATCCCATAGTTCATTGCATGAGGCCTTGACACAGAAATTAATGTTCAGTATTATGCATTTCCATCATTATGAAAGTGGTCAGTGATATTGCAAGCGATTATTCGACTAGTAGAATATCCATGTGAATAAGTAAATGGAATTATTTCATTTTATCTTTGCCATATTATTCTGAAGTTCAAGTTTTAAAGGATTTTTTTAGTTATACATTGCCTCAAATGTTTATGCTTATTTATAAAATCTTCTACTATATTGTTATCCTTATTGAGAATCTGAGCTCACCCCTTTCTATGTTTTATTTTTCCTAGGATGTGAAGAAATATTTTATGACTGAACTGGAGGGATAGTCTGAAGGGGATATGAGTGTGGACTATGGAGACTATATTATTGTATTTTTTAACTTTATGATGTAATGTAAACCTTATGAATGTATCTAGTGATTCCAGGGCTACTAAACTAATCGGTCTTTCAATACTTGATCTTTTGTGATCATGCCAATGTTACGTAATAATGCACAGACTCAGCGTAACTGGGGTCAGGGAGTTACATTAATTGTTTTTCATCAAATAAAGTACTCACTAACTATTGAATGAATTAATTGCATTTTCTGTATCCCGCTTTTCCCCAATCCATAGTATTTTTAATGCTAGATATCGATTCATCGATATAAGGAGGAAGAAAGCTATGGAATTCTACCATGGTTTATCTGGAAAACCCTAGGAAAATATCCTTAACAATTTACTTAAATAGAAAACCATTTCATTAATTTAATGAACTAAATAAATTAATAATTTAATTGACCAACTAAATGTTCCACCAATAGCCGAATTATCTAAACACCCCACCTCGATCTATTTTAGGTCTTGAGTAGGGTATAAATCACATTCCAAAATAAATTATGGTATTATATTTCTGATCTGAGATTCTATTAATGAGTCATAATTTTCTTTATGAAACTACATTGTGAAATATAAAATATATTTTATATTTTTATAAAATAAATTCTGGTCATGGAAGGCCTAAGAATTGCACACTACCTCAATGCTTAGATCCATATATATTTATATAAATATTTAAAAGAATGTTAAGGAAAAACATGGGTCTATACATTTGAGATTCTGGTCCTATGAATAGTGGAGATGAACTAGTAAAGGAACTTCTTATGGAGATCCACCTAACCAAAAAGAGATCCTAGGGGAAACTAGCTATAAAAAAATGCAGGTCCTTCCATTGTCAACAAAAAACATCAGATATTGAGGTATTCATAAAATTATAAAGTACCCAACATTTTGAAACACCTTTAGTTGAAGATGGATAGATTTTGTAATGGGTCATCCATCCCATTAAATAGGGTGAAGTTTTGGTTGTGGAATTCTATTGATGGGCATGTCGGGTATACCCATGTCAGTTATGGATTCTATTTACGTTGAATTGACATGTCTCATAACTAGATCTTCAAAGTTGGTGGTGATAGAAATATTCATGTTATCATGGTGAGGATTTGTGGTCACCAGTGTCATAACTAACTCATCAATTCAGGTGGCGGGGATACTTGTACTCGAGGTGGATAGGGAAACTTCTTAGATGGAGTGAGTAATTCATATTTTGGTTATTATTCATAGGACCCATATTTTTCAAGGATGGGAAGTGTGAAACAACCTAGTTTAAATTAGGGTTCCTAGACAAGAAGAATTGGGTTCCCAATGAGTGGAGAGATGGGTCCCTTTTGACATTTTACCATCTCATGCACTACTTAGAGATATGATCGATAGTAAGACTCTTTAAGCCTTCAAAATAATCGAGTATAGTGGTTATCCTAGAGTCTAACTTGATTTCTGGTGTTATCTCAGATGGATTGGAAGACTTTGTTGGACCCATTCCTTTTTTGATATATCAATAGGGATAAGGAAATGTTTCATTGGGGGGACTCACGAGGCCCAACACTAGTATCTGAGGATGACTGTGAGTGAATTTTATGAGATTTATCTTGTAACACCCCGAGCTTCCACGATATGCTTCTCATTCAATAATGCAATAGCTTGCATTGTACGCAACTTCGAGTTCTAAAACACCGTGACTAATCAAAGTAGCCGTTATGAATAGTAATAACCACTTTTTAAAATTATAGAAATTTTATATTTCAAAATGGACTTCATTTTTGTATTCGTAATATCGAAATTAGCCTATGTTGAATTTTTGGTATTTTTATGAGAACTTCTAATTTTTTATGAATTGTGAAAAATACTTAAAACAACTTTTTTAATCAAAATAATTTATAGTGATAAGTTATACTATTGAGTGGTTTTAAAGTATAATTAGAATATATTTTTACCATTTTATCCAATGGTGGTCATTATAATTAATTTAACATTGAAATTGGACATAAACAATTGCCAATCTTTTGATATAAATTATTTCTTAAAAACATGCTATTTGTTGTGACAGCGGGAATTAATTATAAAATTAATTAATGCAACTTATATGTTTGGAATTTTGTAAAATAGAAATCATTTTTTAATTCAGAATATCAAATATAGCTTAGAGTAAAATTTTGGCCTTGTTCTGAAAAACTTCAATTTTTGATGAATAGTGAAACCACTAAGTGGTAGTTAAATAACTGATTTTTCGTTTAAATGAAATATTACCACTTCTGTGATTTGATTTTCAAAAATCCGACATACATGGTTGTAATTAACAAGTAAAATGTGGTTCAATGAGATTAAAATAATTTTTTGGTGAATAGTAACTTTTAAGTTCTTAATCGTGATTAGAGGTAATTAGTGTAGTTTAAGGTACAAATAATGTTTTAATAATATGAGATGAGCTTGACACTTGTCCTAATCCTATTTGATGAGTCATGGCCGACAAAGACAACCCATGGGTCAACTTGGGGACCCCATGGAGCCACTTTAGTTGGAAAATGACATTAATATATATTTATTTAATGTTAAAATTAAATTGACACAAACATGAGTTGTTTTACTAAAACAGTGTTTAAGTGGGGTTACACAAGTCCAAATTTTGATTATAAATATTCATTAGAAATATAAAAAGATTTCCTACATCATAGTATTTTTTTTATAATTTTTAGACATTAAATAAATTAAATTATTTATGACATCATGATGATGCAGCGATGACCTCATTATTTAACGATTTAAATAAAATGGGAAGATAATGCAAAATCCAAGGCTTACACTTGTCCAAAGCCAATTGGATGAGGCGATTTCGAACCCTTATCACCTTAGCCTAGAATTATATAAGTGTGGGACCTTTAGAATCTGAAAAGAATTGTGTAATAATGTAACATTTCAATCTTTCCAAAAGAGCCCCTCCTCTCCACTTATAAAAGGCCCCCACCTCTCCCACCTTATTCACACCTTCAAGCCATTTGGCTCGGCCAACCTCTGCCCAAATACTCTCCCAACTTCCCCCTATTACTCCTAGAAGCCTCACTTTGGGAATAACTCTTCCCAAGGAAGCCTTTGGCTCAAATCAAAAACAGTTACCCGATTTTTAGGTAATGTCTTCTCTAATGTTGTTTTGTATTATTTTTCTTCTCCAACCCCCTAAACTCTTTTTATTCATTTATTTTGTAACAACACCAGTATACTAAATATACTAGGATGTTGTTATAAGATGGATTTGAGCTACACTTACACACACCTACATATAATGGTTAAAGAACATACGGTTTCTGTGGATGGCGAATTTCTGCCTCACGAAACGATGATTGTTCAACACTCATATAACACCTTCAAAGGTGGCCATTAAGATGTCACTATTTTTATATATGATATATAATATGTTTATGTTTTACTTATGCTTCTGTATTTCTCATTTATGGAATACTTTATGATTTCCATTATGGGTAAACGCGATAATTTCATTTTAGGAAGTGCGGACTACCGCCCCCTCAAAGTGATTTGAATCGTTAATGCCATATGTGGGATGTATAAAGGATGGAGTAAATGGTATTATACACTATATTATAATGGAACTATATTATACATTTATATCATTCTGATTTCATTCCATTAAATATGAAATAGAAATGAAAGTAGCGTTCATGCGTACGTACGGCTTACCGTCTCCATGAACGGTGCATTTCATTTCTTACCTCTAAATGTTACTTAATGTTATAAATGAATGTATATATTGGATATATATGATATATATGACATCTAAATAATGAATATAATTCTGGAGATAATGGATATTCTACCACATAAACAACTTGTAATTATAAGAAGTTTATTGTTGACTCAAGTACCAAAGATCGACTAAACGACCGTTATTAACTTAAATAATTACATAATGTTCATATCATTGTAATAAGTGATATAAAAAGGATAATGAAAATGAAAATGGTTCTTAATAAGGTATATATTAACTCTAGTTTATTATTCAGGAGGTTAAAGAACGGTTGAGTCAAGTCAGACACGAGGTAAGGGAACTTCTTAACCCAATTTCTATTCTTTGGGTTAATCTCCTACTTTCAAATTATGTCATGATATTATTATGTCCTATATTTTATTTTTACATTATTTATGTGTACTTATAGTGAATACACATAATAGATCTATTTTATTTTAAAAATGATCTTTTTAAGGACTTTGTCTCAATCTCCTATCATTGAGGCATATTTGGTTTTATACACAACTTTATTTTATATGGTGTATAAACCCCTTTGACTTTTACGTTTATTCAAAAGGAATCTTTTTTATATGAAGCGTTTACTAAACGACAAAAGGGAATGTTTTTGTCGTACGTATGCGGCGACAATGAATTCTCCGCCGCCGTGACCACTATTTGAGTTTCGGCTTCCTCTACAAGCCATACCCTTTTTTAATGAAGAATAAATACCATGTGATACTTTTCTTTTATT
Organism: Viscum album; assembly: GCA_963277665.1. NCBI lineage: Eukaryota > Viridiplantae > Streptophyta > Magnoliopsida > Santalales > Viscaceae > Viscum > Viscum album. Next base: position 1,320,566,424 of record OY728166.1, read on the forward strand.
TTGGTATTGAAAATGGTTTTAAAAGCGTTTTAATTATAAAACTGTGTTGTATTGATATCTTGTGACTGAAATGTGGAAATGTTATGTTTCCTTTATGCATGTTTTATGTGATACGATTATGTTATGGTTTATGAGATGTTTAAAGCTGTTCATATGAGGAATGTATTGGACTTAATAAGTGACGGGTGGAGCCCGCTATAGCTCCTCGATGCATCGGTAGGTCTCATGAGACAACTAGACGTGGAATTGGCCGAGGCCCTTTCCCAATTTGATTTATGGTTTTGGCCGAGGCCTTAATCATTTTAGACGTCTTGGCCGAGGCCTTGACAAAATGTTTCAGAATGTCCGGCATTATACATTCCCTCATTATGAAAGTGGTTATTGATATTTCATGTGATTATTCGACCAGTAGAATATCCATGTGAAGAAGTGAATGTCATTATCTCATTTTACTTTTGCCATATTATGTTGATGTTCAAGTTTAAAAGGATTTTGTTTTAGTTAAACATTGTCTTAAATTTTTATGTTTATTTATGAAAGCTTCCGCAATATTGTTATCCTTACTGAGCATCTGAGCTCACCCCTTTCAATGTTTTAATATTTTCCAGGATGTGAAGAAGTGTTTTTTGAATGACCTGCATGGATTGTGAGAAGAGGATATGAGTGTGGACTATGGAGACTTTGTTATTGTAGTTTTTCACTTTATGATGTAATGTAACATTTATGAATGTATCTAGTGTTTCTAAGGCTACTAAACTAATCGGTCTTTCGAGACTTGATCTTTTGTGATCATGACAATGTTACGAACTAATGCACCGACTCTGGGTAGCTGGGGTCGGGGCGTTACAGTTGGTATCAGAGGAAGTTTAGTACAAACCTTGGAAGCTAGATTTAGATAAACTCTGATTAGAGCACGTAGACCTAAGATGAACTTTGAGGATTAGTATAGAAGAACTTCCTAGAATTTTGGTATTATAGAGATTTTGTGAGTTTTTCGAGCAATACATCCCTGTCTGGATACGAGCAGGTAGAGGTGGCTCTGGCACAGATGTTCCTAGGGGTAAAACCCAAAAACACCGCTTTGAGCTAGACTCAAACGGGAACTGGTACACGACAACGGGCCTTGCTGCACTGTTGGTTACAACACTCCTGAGGGATATGCTTAGGATAACTCTCATTTTCTTTACAAACCACTATAAAGGGTTATGAGTATATACTTCCTCAAAGAAAACATTTCTTTTTATGATTATGGATTATATACATAAATATTTCAATTTATGTAAAGTGTTTCACAAGTATGGAATTATGTATTTTGATTCATAAACTAATATAGTTTATGCCATTGTTTAGAAATGGCGCCCAGTAGAAGGAATGTGAACTCCAGCAGTACGTATGATCCAAAGAGTAAGAAGGATCATATCTTTCACGGTATTAAGCCATCATTTCGAAGGGAAATAGTCTCCCATGTGTTCTCAACATATGAATAAATAGTATCATGTGTTAATAAGATAAGTAAAGAATTCTCTGAGTCCTATGGCTTTGAAGCGAAGCAAGAGATGAAAGGGATGGAAGAGAGAATGATGGATAAAGGGATGAGGGGAAAGAAGAATTTTCCAATATGTGGTAATTGTGGGAAGAAACATCATGGAACTTGCCTAAAGGGAATGAGAGTTTGTTATAAGTGTAGAGAAAAAGGACACAAAGTGCGTGACTGCAAGGGTAAGAAAATGGTTTCAAATGTACAATTCTTCTTCTGCAAGGATTGGGGACACTACGCAAACCAATGTCCAAATCATCAGACTATTCCCCAAATGATGTTATTGGATAATAATCAAGTTATGATACTACCACAGATGAGGAGTAATGATTAGATTTCTTATGTTTTTATTAAATAATTTTGTAATTTGAGTGTTGTATCAATGATGTACTGGTCATAATAATTATGGAGTATATAAGGATTGTACTGCAGTACTATTTCATCAAGGACTTGAGATTGTGTGGAACCAAGAAAAGTGACTCCAAAGTAGGTTAAATTTTTGGAAAATATATGGTTGAGAGAAAGATAGACCATAATATGGTTCTGATACTCAGATTGTGATTTTGGAATAAGACGTGATTGATTTGGATAAATTATATTGGATATACTTAACTTCCTTGAAACTGATTGATGTTTTGTATACATTTTCGGATAGAAGGAGTATATCTAGTATTCTATAAGGAATAAGGGATCATGGTAATTCAGTATGTTTAAAAAGAATACATTATGAAGGTGTTCACATGTTGTTACGTGGGAAAAAGGATCTTCATTATGTTTACCTTCCTTATAAAATTTGGACTGTGAGTTGGACAGAAGTATTTTGGATAACTATAAAGGTTGGAGTGGATTAAGTTGATCTTTGGATAGTATTGTTTAAGGTTAAAAAATTTATGAAGATTATTTTTGGAATATTATGATACTATAGTTTTAGGAAAAGGACAACCTGCAGGGTGGGGCATAACCCGTCGCGTCGGACAAAGCTGCAGGAATCGAACCCACAACCATAGTGCGACTGGCCTTTATTTCCTACCACTAGCCTACAGGAAGTCCCTGGTTATTACAAAATAATTTTACTAATCTAAATTGTATGTGTTAACATTTGTAACCTTATACAATTAGGATAAGTATAATATTTTTGAGTAGTATTAACTTTTATAGTGAAAGATGGGTTTGTGGTAAAAATTTATTAAAGAATGAAAGTTTACATGAAAAGTATGTATATTCCCTTACGTTCTTAGTAAATCTCCTAAATAAATTCCTCAACTTTATAAAAGTTAACTCAAAACAAAAATTTTGTCGGTTAACTTTTCCTACTGGGGAATCAATGATCGTTTAACCAATCACAAGTTTGTGATTTTCTTGTAGTTAAACTTTCTCCTAGTCCTGTTTTCTATAACTCTCCATCAGACCTTGATGGTTTGTTTCTCCTCCATATACATATTTTCATAGAATCCTAGAATGGGCTATCTCGGGTGACCTTTGTACTTATCTTTCTTTCTTTTAATGTTATATATTTATTAACCTTATTTTCGATGTGGGTTTTCCTCAAAGGTATTTTCTCTTTTCAGCCTTTTATTTTCAAAGAAAAATTTCAAATTGCGAGGACGCAATTTATTTAAGGAGGGTAGAATGTAACACCCCGAGCTTCCACGATATGCTTCTCATTCAATAATGCAATAGCTTGCATTGTACGTAACTTCGAGTTCTAAAACACCGCGACTAATCAAAGTAGCCGTTATGAATATTAATAACCACTTTTTAAAATTATAGAAATTTTATATTTCAAAATGGTCTTCATTTTTGTATTCGTAATATCGAAATTATCCTATGTTTAATTTTTGGTATTTTTCTGAGAACTTCTAATTTTTTATGAATTGTGAAAAATACTTAAAACAACTTTTTTAATCAAAATAATTTATAGTGATAAGTTATAATATTGAGTGGTTTTAAAGTATAATTAGAATATATTTTTACCATTTTATCCAATGGTGGTCATTAGAATTAATTTAACATTGAAATTGGACATAAACAATTGCCAATCTTTTGATATAAATTATTTCTTAAAAACACGCTATTTGTTGTGACAGCGGGAATTAATTATAAAATTAATTAATGCAACTTATATGTTTGGAATTTTGTAAAATAGACATCATTTTTGAATTTGGAATATCAAATATAGCTTAGGGTGAAATTTTGGCCTTGTTCTGAAAAACTTCAATTTTTGATGAATAGTGAAACCACTAAGTGGTAGTTAAATAACTGATTTTTCGTTTAAATGAAATATTACCACTTCTGTGATTTGATTTTCAAAAATCCGACATACATGGTTTTAATTAACAAGTAAAATGTGGTTCAATGAGATTAAAATAATTTTTTGGTGAATAGTAACTTTTAAGTTCTTAATCGCGGTTAGAGGTAATTAGTGTAGTTTAAGGTACAAATAATGTTTTAATAATATGAGATGAGCATGAAAATTGTCCTAATCCTATTGGATGAGTCATGGCCGACCACTACAACCCATGGGTCAACTTGGGGACCCCATGGAGCCACTTTAGTTGGAAAATGACATTAATATATATTTATTTAATGTTAAAATTAAATTGACACAAACATGAGTTGTTTTACTAAAACAGTTTTTAAGTGGGGTTACACAAGTCCAAATTTTGATTATAAATATTCATTAGAAATATAAAAAGATTTCCTACATCATAGTATTTTTTCTATAATTTTTAGACATTAAATAAATTAAATTATTTATGACATCATGATGATGCAGCGATGACCTCATTATTTAACTATTTAAATAAAATGGGAAGATAATGCAAAATCCAAGGCTTACACTTGTCCAAAGCCAATTGGATGAGGAGATTTAGAACCCTTATCACATTATCCTCGTATTATATAAGTGTGGGACCTTTAGAATCCGAAAAGCATTGTGTAATAATGTAACATTTCAATCTTTCCAAAAGAGCCCCTCCTCTCCACTTATAAAAGGCCCCCACCTCTCCCACCTTATTCACACCTTCAAGCCATTTGGCTCGGACAAACTATGCCCAATTACTCTCCCAACTTCCCCCTATTTCTCCTAGAAGCCTCACTTTGGGCAGAACTCTTCCCAAGGAAGCCATTGGCTCAAATCAAAAAGAGTTACCCGATTTTGAGGTAATGTCTTCTCTAATGTTGTTTTGTTTTATTTTTATTCTCCAACCCCCTAAACACTTTTTATTCATTTATTTTGTAACAACACCAGTATCCTCAATATACTAGGATGTTGTTATAATAAGGATTTGATCTACACTTACACACACCTACATCTAATGGTTAAAGAACATACGGTTTCTGTGGATGGCGAATTTCTGCCTCACGAAACGATGATTGTTCAACACTCATATAACACCTTCTAAGGTGGCCATTAAGATGTCACTATTTTTATATATGATATATAATATGTTTATGTTTTACTTATGCTTCTGTATTTCTCATTTATGGAATACTTTATGATTTCCATTATGGGTAAACGCGATAATTTCATTTTAGGAAGTGCGGACTATCGCCCCCTCAAAGTGATTTGAATCGTTAATGCCATATGTGGGATTTATAAAGGATGGAGTAAATGGTATTATACACTATATTATAATGGAATTATATTATAAATTTATATCATTATTATTTCATTCCATTAAATATGAAATAAAAATGAAAGTAGCGTTCATGCGTACGTACGGCTTACCGTCTCCATGAACGGTGCATTTCATTTCTTACCTCTAAATGTTACTTAATGTTATAAATGAATGTATATATTGGATATATATGATATATATGACATCTAAATCATGAATATAATTCTGGAGATAATGGATATTCTACCACATAAACAACTTGTAATTATAAGAAGTTTATTGTTGACTCAAGTACCAAAGATCGACAAAACGACCGTTATTAACTTAAATAATTACATAATGTTCATATCATTGTAATAAGTGATATAAAAAGGATAATGAAATTGAAAATGGTTCTTAATAAGGTATATATTAACTCTAGTTTATTATTCAGGAGGTTAAAGAACGGTTGAGTCAAGTCAGACACGAGGTAAGGGAACTTCTTAACCCAATTTCTATTCTTTGGGTTAATCTCCTAATTTCAAATTATGTCATGATATTATTATGTCCTATATTGTATTTTTACATTATTTATGTGTAATTATAGTGAATACACATAATAGATCTATTTTATTTTAAAATGATCTTTTTAAGGACTTTGTCTCAATCTCCTATCATTGAGGCATATTTGGTTTTATACACAACTTTCTTTTATATGGTGTATAAACCCCTTTGACTTTTACGTTTATTCAAAAGGAATCTTTTTTATACGAAGCGTTTACTAAATGACAAAAGGGAATGTTTTTGTCGTACGTATGCGGCGACAATGACTTCTCCGCCGCTGTGACCACTATTTGAGTTTCGGCTTCCTCTACAAGCCATACCCTTTTTTTAATGAAGAATAAATACCATGTTATACTTTTCTTTTATTTTGGTATTGAAAATGGTTTTGAAAGTGTTTTAATTATAAAAATGTGTTGTATTGATATCTTGTGATTGAAATGTGGAAATGTTATGTTTCCTTTATGCATGTTTTATGTGATACGATTATGTTATGGTTTATGAGATGTTTAAACCTGTTCATATGAGGAATGTATTGGACTTAATAAGTGACGGGTGGAGCCCGCTATAGCTCCTCGATGCATCGGTAGGTCTCATGAGACAACTAGACGTGGAATTGGCCGAGGCCCTTTCCCAATTTGATTTATGGTTTTGGCCGAGGCCTTAATCATTTTAGACGTCTTGGCCGAGGCCTTGACAAAATGTTTCAGAATGTCCGGCATTATACATTCCCTCATTATGAAAGTGGTTATTGATATTTCATGTGATTATTCGACCAGTAGAATATCCATGTGAAGAAGTTAATGGCATTATCTCATTTTACTTTTTCCATATTATGTTGATGTTCAAGTTTAAAAGGATTTTGTTTTAGTTATACATTGTCTTAAATATTTATGTTTATTTATGAAAGCTTCCGCAATATTGTTATCCTTACTGAGCATCTGAGCTCACCCCTTTGAATGTTTTAATATTTTACAGGATGTGAAGAAGTATTTTATGAATGACCTGCAGGGATTGTGAGAAGAGGATATGAGTGTGGACTATGGAGACTTTGTTATTGTAGTTTTTCACTTTATGATGTAATGTAACATTTACGAATGTATCTAGTGTTTCCAAGGATACTAAACTAATCGGTCTTTCGAGACTTGATCTTTTGTGATCATGCCAATGTTACGAACTAATGCACCGAATCTGGGTAGCTGGGGTCGGGGCGTTACATATCTAGCACCATGTCACTCCTTGGGGTGAGTTCTCCCTATCATGTCCTTTATCAGTGGTCTAGTTTCTCTAATCCTCGGGAGGGTCAATAGTGATGAAATTCACTGTGGTGGTGGTCATATAATATTCTTACCTATATATGGGTGTATCGAACTAGAGATCATGGTTTTTACATGGTATAGGGATGATGTTGAAGGAATTTCAATACCCCCATCCTCTAATCTAGACATGTTAATATACCTCATCCTTGATTCATTGAAGCGTAGTGAGGATAATTACATAGGGCGATTAGAATTTTTACCAGTATTGATACATGTAATGGTGTTGATATATAAGGATAAATATGCTTTAAACCCCCTTACATTGTTAGTAGATAAAATCGAGATGTTCATGGCTTCATGAATAGGTTGGTCGATGATCTTGAAAGTGTTTGAGAATCTCCCTAATATTTTGGTGAAAGCGTGCTACTTGGATCTTAGTGAAGCACTATGGAATAAAAAAGTATTGGGTTTCATGTTGGAATAACATGATTGGTAGTTGATCGGTGGCTAGGATCCCACACAAGTAATCTTACTCATTAAAAAAGTATTATCCTACTCCTAGATTTTTCATATCCCAATTTCCATTAACTAATATTATGATAGTTGCATCAATGAAGACCTTATTTGCTGCTGATTTTATGGTAGGTCAGGTGTCACATGAACCAATTGTCCCCTAAACATTTGAATGTATTTCAGAGGTGGGTAGAAAATCAAGATCATTTCCATGTATAATGGGGTATTCACCACTTCTTTATGAGTGAGATGAGAACATAAATTTTGGGCTCAGTGGAGCACTCACCATCATTTGATAAAATCTATATAGACCACGAAGACTCTCCCACATCTTGTTTGGAGGTAGAGATGAGGGTTGATTATAGAGGTAGATATGGTTTCACTATGAATCCACAGAAATAGGCTAGAAAATCCCTTATCTGCATCTACCGATGTAGGGATTTTTAGATTTTTTGGACCTTGTCTTGAGGTATTATTAAATTCAGCTTACTAGATTCTCCCCCAGCTTTGGTAGTAGAGGTAAAGTATTTTTCAATGATTCTTCCATAATCTTAAAGTCTAGGAGATCAAACCTGATATAGTGTTTCCATTTTTTTATTTCTAATGGAGTGATATTCCTCCAAGAACTATTTTCTAGTAGATTCATGGGTTTCTTTCATGTGAATTGTAACCTATATTGTTCGAATGACCCCCATGGTGGGTTCTTTTCCACCTTCCTCAAGACATGTCATCAAATTAGATAATGTCTTCATCATGGGGAGGAACTTCATGCTAGTTTTTGGTAGTGTAGAGAGCACCTCTGAAATGAAATAATTCATCAAAGGACAACCTGTGATGGGTGATAATGGTGCCCATGATTGGGAGAGTCAACTTGAACTACCTATAAGTTATATGGGGTCTTGATCTGAAGAGGGAGAATATGGGTCCCCACATTGTGGTTTTGGGGGTGATGTGTGATGCACTGGTAGTGGATTGGGTCATTAGAGCCACAAAATAATCCTTTTAATGGGAAGTGATAGTGGCTAACCCATGATGTTGGAATTGAGTGTTCTTGACCATGGTTTGTGTAGTAGGGGTAATATGGTCCGACTCTTTCACCGACATGGCCAACCGACATTGTCGACATAGCCAAGTGCGATCCCTAATCGGTGGCACCCAAGTGGTGGATACTATGAGTGTAACCTGTAATTTCCCTTCATAGTCAACATCATGGAGGAAGATTTATGAGCATTCCATAGAGAGTCACCCGAATTGATTTGTCATCATGATTAGGGGGAGGTGTTTTTCCCCTAGTGTGGCCCTCATGGATGGTGGTGTTGGCATAGTTCTAGGGATTCTAGTTCATGTTCGGATATATCCTTGGTAATGATAACCATTTCTTGTTCGTATTATACAATAAAGGAACTGATAACCCTTATTTGGATGATCTTAGAATAGGATATGGAGAGAGGGTTCCCAATAGTTATAAAAGAATCCATCATCATGGAGGGAGCGTAGTGGCATAGGATCTCCACACTGTTTTTCTCATTTTCAGTAATTCCATTAGTGGTGGTTCATCATTTGTTTTTGGTTTCTTTGGTCCTGTGAAAATATATAGATCCAACCATCAGTAAATTCATCATAAAATAAACTCTCAATGTTCCAAACATCATTTTTCATTCTCTAAGGGGGAGGGAAGGTCCATGTTCATAATGCCTTAGATCTTAGATTCCCAATGTAATTTCTCATACATATTATACATAGATATTAAATATAAATAGATTAATATTTATTGCATAACATAACAAGACCATGACATAACCATATAGTTTTAGTTTTTTTAAAAATTTGGAAACATGAATAACTAATTCGTAAAATATCTATATTATCTCCCTCTTATTCTTTTATAACTTGAACCCTTTCTAAAATATCATACATAACACCTTTTGTCATACCATGGGTAAAAGAAACATATGAAAAGGGTGAATTCCAATGCTTAGTATGAGTAAACAAGGAAGATATCAATCATAATGCAATCATAAGGCATAAGAGCATAAACATAAAAATTGTAAACTATATCTTTCACATCAAATATCATGATATTGTGTCATGGAATAAATCATAGAATATCATAAATAATAAAAGAACATATTCCATGAGAGAATAAAATAATAAAAAGAATCATTGAATACACCTAAACAATAAAATCATTTTCATATAAGTCAAGGCTCATTTCCAAGACCATCATAGTGGAAAAAATCCTTTAGGGAATTGAGTTCACTCCTTTTTCCAGCCTGGTGTTTCTAAACTAGTTCATTACTCATTACAATCCTTTCTATCTCATGTGATATGAATTTTTACCTAATTAATTGGAGGGTGATATAGGACCCACCCATTACAAAATGAAAACCATACATATGAATTCCACAAGAACATAATTCATTCATCATATCAGAACCCATAATAAGAAATGGGTTTCATAAAAATTTCATTATAAAATAACATATGGAAACAAAACATAATTCATAAAAACCATTCAATAAAAAATTTAAACCATTCAAAGAAACAATATGAATGGTCTAATTGGATGAAATCCTAGTAAAACATAAGTAACATGAAATAATGTTGTATTATATTGGAAATTATTTTGAAAGATTACTTGAAAATAATTCATGAGGAAAATATCCTTTCTATTATGAAAACATATTTTAAAGAAATTCAATTAAAATGGAAGAAATATTATTCGAAAATAACTTTATAATATTTTCATTGAAGCTGCAACACATTAAGGCATCATGAATGTGGGGAAATATATTCATAACCTATACATTAAAAAAGAATTATTTTCATATTTTTTCTGAAAAAGTCACAAAGCACCACATTTGGAAAATGAAAAGATATTTATTTCAAATAGATTATGAAAAATTAACACATGATTAAAAATTACTTTAAAAAATTCTATAATAATAGTTAAAAAAATGGAATTATTTTATGAAACATGGACATGGATGAGAAATATTCCCTAATAGATACTTATATATTAACAATCCTTTATAAAATATGATTGTAAAATTAACCCTTACCTTAGGTATGATTTATTTCATACTTATCTAAAACTCTTATATAATGGATAAAATAATGTTAATAATTTATAAAAGAACCATATTCATATTTTATATATCATCTTATCACCCTTTCGTTAATAATAATTCTTTATTACTATTCTATATGGTGTTAACTACTTCATTTTCCTATACATTATTTTCATATAGGTACCGTTTATTCTATATAGGATATAGTTTCTTCATCTTCAGAGTGATATTAAGTTAATAGATACACTATTTATACATTATATACAAATATATAATCATTCTTGATTAGTCATCATTGAAAATGAATTGCATCACATTGGGGAGATGATAGGCCATATGTATTCACGAGTGAGGGTATTATTACAATAATGGTGAAAGGGGAAGGGGATAATATATTAATTTTTCTAGAAAAATATCATGTTATAATTTTCATATATATCTATTATTTCCATAATTATACCCATCCAATTATTGTAGTGTTAAAAAATGATTACACAAAAATGTGAAGATAGTAATTCATACGTATGCATGCATTATGCTTTAATTTTTCATAGGATGGATAAAATATAGAATATAGTTGTCCCATAATAAAAATAATAACATGTCATAATTTAAATTATCATGGAGTTTTTACTTTATAGTGTAAGAAACACATGAATTTGAATTATAATAAAAAATTAACATGAAAGATTTAGTAAAGACGATTACCTCCTATTCATTGAACTTCCATTATATATCCTTTTAAGGACAATAGGGTTGGTATTTGGACAAGACCAGAACCTCTATAATGTGTCTGTAGAATTTGAAAATAGAACTTTTTAGGGTATGGATGATATTTAAGTCTAAAATTTATAAGAATAAGTGAGGGACATGGTATCCTTTTATAATTTTGGTGAGGGTCAATTTTATAATTTCTGAAAAATTAAATTATAATAAATCAATTTTTTATCAAAATGCTCCCAAATGGACATGAATTAGAATATAAGATATTATAAGAATATAATATAGTCAACCAATATATTTTATATGATTTTTTGTATTTATTAATACCTTATCATTTTGATTAACCCTTAGTTAACCTATTTAAATTTTGACTATGGTAACAAACATTTCAATATTAAAAGGTTTTATTTTTACTTATGTGTTAGGAATTGGAACATAAATAAACAATTTATTAAATTCTATACCATATTATATTTTTTCTATTTTTATAGATTTTTTATGTTTTTTAAATAATTTAATAAAATATTATTTGGATAAAATATCATTTGTGTCATTTTTTGACACAATTTATTACTTGGTCTTTTAAAAATATCATGATAATAATTTAATCTATAAAGTAATATTTTATTATATCCCTAAGGGGTCAAGGGTATCTATAAAATAACTTTATAAAATTAATTATCTAAAAATATTTTTTATTATAATATTTTAATAACAGTTATGTGATATTTCTATTTATTAAATAATCACTGCCTCAATGTTGTGTAAGCATTTGTGGTTGTTATTTAATCACTAAAAATTATAAATTAATTTCCATGCTGTAGATCCATTTTTTAGATTTAAAATCCTTTATTATCTAATATATCTATAGGTTTACCATATATAAAAAATGTTATACTATTAAGAACATGAATGTGACATCTTTGAATTATTATTAAATAAAATATTATAAATATTCAAATCTCATCAATGTGGCCAAAAAATTATAAAATGTATTTATATCATGAAATTATCTCTATTATTTTAAAAATAGAAATTTATACTCATTCATAAACTACCTTGTTTCCCATTTGGACACATAAGGGATATTTAAGACAATGAAAGTGACATTTTGTGACTTTCTTTGATTTAGATACTATATAAGTTATTTTTTGGGACAAATGTCCATTAAAAAAAATCAATCCTTTGATATTAAGAGTCTAATTTAATTCATCCAATAAAATTTTGAAAGGTGTTAGGGTCATTTTATAGTCCCCTACCGCTGTTAGGGTCACATAAGGGATATTTTATTTTTAACCTGAATTACCCAATTTTCCCCTTACCGCTGTAACACAATTTACCAAGGTTAATATTAATATTTACCCAATATTAAAGCTAAATATTCAATACATTTTTTCGGTTTGAATCTAGATATTGAGTAATTTTTTTAAAAAATGAAAATATATAAGTTTTATGATTTAATTTAAAATTAAACTGGTATAATTCCATGAAAACGAGTTTCCAAAAAAATCCATCTTTTAACATAAAATGTTTTTATAATAAATTTATGTATAAAAAATTTTAAAAAAAATTATTGGATTATGTTAAATAAAAATGAACTAATTATAATTTAAAAATAATCCAAAAAATAATTTTAAAGAAAATACTATATTAAAAAAATTGTACTTTCATTATTTCTTGACCACAAATGTATTCAAAAAATTATATAAAATAATTTTAAGATTATTTTGATGATCCACGTTCAAAAATGTAATTTCTTTGGTCAAATAAATTTTATATATCTTTTATAAATTAATATTCACTCATAAAAAGAATAAAAACTCATTTTTGAATAGAACATACTGTTAAAGAATGAAGTGACTTTACTAAAAACAATTATGTGATCATTTTATAAGAACATACCAATATATTCATATTTATTTGGAACATTATATTTTTTTCATAAATTAGTTATTCATATTTATTCAATCCAATTTGACGTATAGGTTATAACAGACATATAAAATTTCACGCTTCATCTAAACTTGATTTTAAGTGAAACACAAAATTTCAAGGAAATCAAATTATTTAAATATCCATTTTATTAAAATCTCTAGGTATTACATTATACCCCCATTAAAATGAATATCAAATATGAAAATTTTCTCAATCATCAAAGTTTTTAACATTTTATAATTTATTCATAGAAACCCACCTTATAAAACTAAATTATATAACTTCTCTTAAAAAGGGAAAACCATAATCATAAAGGTTATATAAATAAAGTTTGACTAGGTTTTACTATAAGGAAACATTAAAATATGGTTTTTGAAGGGAAAATTAATCTCTATGAACTAATAAATAGTGATATAGAACTTGGTCTGGATAATGTTAATGAACACAAAACCATAGACCAAATATTTTTGAGAAGGCCATTGATATAAAAAATTATGATAATAGGATACAATTTTATTTCAAAATACTTGAGAAAATATATATATTTAATTTAAATTCATAATTATAATCTAACTCATTGTTTGTTCCTTGATAAATCTATTCTTCATCTCTTTTATGTGAGAGGTTTTTGTCATGAAACCCACATTCAAGAAATTTATCCCCTAATGAAAAACAATATAACAACCCCAATATTGACTCTTGAGGTGGTTGTAACATGAGTTACAAGACTATAACTTTTTTTGTTTTCTTTTGGGTATTTTATTTAATGATCAAATAATGAAGATAAATGAATATTAAAGTACCAGAAAAATGAAGGGAAATACATGAATAAAATGACCGAAAATAATATGGGTTTGAAATCTGAATTAAAAAAGTAGTTGTAGACATGATTAATCCCCTCAGACACTCCCCTATTCCTTGTATAAAAATATTTCTCAATTGAATTTATAAATGTACCCCCAAGTATCCTTAGGTGAACACTCAAATTTGAATAGGCATCATATGAAGAGCTTAATATGTTTGTTTCGCCACCAATAGAGTGATACGATTTCTTGAAGACCTCCAAGAAATCAAACCTAATTTGAAACACTATGCTCATTGGAAGGACATCGATGAAGAAATTTAAATAGTGAAGTAAATTAATTTACTTAATATTTTGAAAAATCATCCAAATAAATTTGTTGAATATAGATTCAAGAAATAAAAAAACCTCATTCATTTTGAAAATATATGTTTTCAGATAAATTCAGAAGGGGATAACACAATAATAATGAAACACTAAAGAGATTCTCCATCATTTTTTTATCCTCAAACACGTGGTGATTATCCTCACATCATTTGAGAAGCCTCTATCTTTACATTATAAAATCAATGTACGAATTCTTCATCAAGATCTCATTTTCCTCACTCCCACTCAAAGAAGAATGGTGGTGAATAAGGGCTTTAAATTGTATGGAATTCATTTGTTGGTGTAACAGTTCCCCCTATGTTTATAGAATATAAAAAATAAGTGTCTAAGGTGTTTATTAATAGGGAAATCCATTAACAACCTTGTCCATGACATCATTATTTTTTTGCACATAAACGCTTACTTGACATGTAAAGGAGTTTCACATTGTGTAATCCTTTAATCATTAGGCATCAAAAATCTTAGCATAATCCTTACTGAAATCTTATACCAAAAAATTCATGTTATGTAATGTAGTTACACGATTTTTAATCCTCTTTAACTGTTTAATCATGTCATGACTTTTCCTGCATCACTTATTCTTCTTATGAAGTCACAACGTGTAATTTTATTACACAATGTGTAATTTCATCACTCCAGTTTTCCAGCTCTTATTATTTCTAAAAAAATCCATTGTCATGCTATGAGAAAATATCACGACACAAAGTGTATTTTATGTAAACCGTAAAATATAGAAGGTAAAAAACTATTAAAAAACTAGAATTGTGCAATTTTCTATTTAAAGCTCAAAACAACCCTAAAATCACAAAGCAGTGAAATTTCACATAAAATAACACATTCATGGGGTTTAAATCATTAAAATATATATGGAAAACAATGGAAATATTATCTCTATCACTCTTACTTCGGGAAATGAAGATGAAATTATAATTCCTATATAATTAGTGGATCATAATATCTAAAATTGGATGATAATTCATTCCTTATGCCTATAAAAAATGGTCAGAAAAGGATATATAATATGCATAAATATTTATATTTTTAACTAATACATTAATCTATAAACCCACATCCATGATTAAACTTAAATAATTTCATAAATTGTTACCCTTATGAACAATTTAAAATATTAAAATCCAAAATAATTTAAAATAAGGTCACTAAATTCCTAAAATAAACTTTTCATTAATCCCCCAAGAAAGATGACATAGCTCTTAATTATCACATACCAAACATGTGAATACTATTATAATTTATTCTCTTGAAACATGGTAGTAACCTGAATTACTCTAAAAATTCAGTGACAACATGTGTGATATCAAAATTAACACTTTACTCATACCATAAATACAAAATTCAGTCAAGTGAATTTGTGATATCATAAACCATCATGTTATCACTTCTTCATCTTATGAAGTCACAACGTGTAATTTTATTACACAGTGTATAATTTTATCACTCCCGTTTTCCAACTCTGATTATTTCTAAAAAATCTATTGTCGTGTTGTGAGAAAATATCACGACACAAAGTGTATTTTAAGTGCACCCTAAAATATAGAAGGTAAAAAAAATGTTAAAAACCAATAATTGTACAATTTTCCATTTCAAGCTCAAAACAACCCTAAAATCACAAAGTAATTAAATTCCACATAAAATGACACATTCATGGGGTTTAAATCATTAAAATAGATATGGAAAAGAATGGAAATATTATCTCTATCACTCTTACTCTAGGAAATGAATATGAAATTATAATTCCTATATAAATAGTGGATCATAATATCTAAAATGGGATGATAATTCATTCCTAATGATTATAAAAAATGGTTAGAAAAGGATATATAATATGAATAAATATTCATATTTTTAACTAATACATTAATCTCTAAACCCACATCCAAGATTCAAATTAAAAAATTTCATAAATTATTACTCTTATGAAAAATTTAAAATATTAAAATCCAAAATAATTTAAAATAAGGTCACTAAATTCCCAAAATAAACTTATCATTAATCCCCTAAGAAACTTGACATAGCTCTTAATTATCACATACCAAACATGTGAATACTATTATAATTTATTCTCTTGAAACATGGTAATAACCTGAATTACTCTAAAAAATCATTTAAAATATGTTTGATATCAAAATTAACACTTTACCCGTACCATAAATACAAAATTCAGTCAAGTAAATTTGTGATATCATTAACCGTCTTGTTATAATATTACCAATTTGTTACAGGGTCATCAATACTATCCTATTTATTTATAATAATCAAACATCACTTTGTACAAATATTAGGTGTTATCTTTTCCTTAATCATGTGTTATAAAAAAACCTTCTCAATAACTATTCAGGGTTACCAGTACCATTAAACATATTCTATCAAATTCTTAATTAATAACTTTAGTGAACCAATCCTTAGATGTTTCATTATACTCTAAAATTACTTATACAAAATTATTCTTCAATTCTAGTACATTAAAACGCAATCATTAAACCACTTCATTATCATAATCCAAATCATAGATAGAGATCTATTGATATTTTCCTTTGAATTTGGATTACATGGGTTCTTGGATTTCGGAATTAGTTTTCATAATGTATACTTTCTTTACACTTGAAGCACTAAATTATGTGAGGTTCATTCTTTATAGTCTTCTATCTATTTACATCATTAGTTAACTTCATCTCATAACTTCAGTAGTTAATTTCTCTATTTCCTACCCTTAAATTATTTAAATATTTACTAATCCACATATAATAGTTTCCTCCATGTTTCCTTGAACACCGCAAACATGAAGTAAAAATCAACTTCCTTTCTCCATGGTTTCTAGAATTGTCTTTGAATTACATTTTTATTTTATTTTCAAAACCATGGGATTGATGGGAAACTTCAATATATATATCCACTTGAAGATAACATCAATAAATTTCTTAATAGATATATAATTATCTTATGGATAATTTCCTTCAGATACATTGTTTTAATCCGTATAAGAATCTATTAAACTTACTTTCATGTTGGATGGTAATACCGTAAGCATAGATTAAAGTATGGTAATGTTTTCCTCATATGTACCAACAGATTCATCATCATAATTTTACCTCAAGGAACTCCTTATCCATCTTTATACAAAAAATTTGAAGAAAGTACATATTGAAAATTAAGATCTCGAACTCATCCCATTCCATGGAGTAGATTTCATCTTGAATCCTTGTATTCATTATAATATTACACCATTGATTAGATTCATATTCAAATGATCATCTTCCAAAATAATTATTTCATGTTCTAAACAGTAGATAACCTAAAAAAAATTCAGTGGTACTGATCTGTTGTTCAGCTACTAGTTAATCAGAATACCCACTAAAAGATAGTGGAATCTCCCTCATGAAGGACTCAATAGAATTTTGTTCCCCCCTTAGTTCATTTAGAAGTTTAGCATGATTGATAGCTTGAAAAATTTATGTTATAAATAAAACATGATTTTTCATTCCATCCCCCATAACATTAAGTTACTCATTAGAATAATCATTTCATTATTTGTTGCATTAATCATTAATATGGTTCCATGGAGTTCCATCCATTGATCAAAACCAAAAATCATAGTGTGATAAAAAATAATCATATTCTAGGGAAATTGGTTATAAAATATTAATTTATGACACATTAGGTATAATCTATGGTTATTAATGTTTGTTACAAAAATTATAGGATTGTATTTTATACACAGATTTATCCTTAGGTTTCATACTATAGTTTCTTTGTCCTAGTTACCAAATGATAAATAAACATTTCTCTAATACAAACTATTACCAACCATACTTTTCATACATAGATATTTAATCCAAATAGAATAATGTTTGTTACATAAAATAGCAACCCCATGATAGAACCATATAGGTTTAGTGACTTTGGAAACTTTGAAACATAATAATCTAATTCATAAAAAACCTATATTGTCTCCGGTTGATTCCTTCGTAACAAGAACCCTTTTACATATAATAATTAATAGCTTTATTGATATCCTAGGGAAAATAAATTTTTTAAAAGGGTGAACTCAGATGCTTAGTGGGGGTATACAAGGAATATATCTATCATAATTTAATTAGAAGGCATAACAACATAATTTTTTTTGAAAATTATATCTTTCTTATCAAAGATCATGATATTGTGTCATAGAATAAATCATATATGTTCATAAAGAATTAAATAAAAAATTCAATGAGAGAATAACATAATAAATGGAATTTTGGAATAAAATAAGAATAAAAAATAATTTCCATATTATTCAAGCCTCATTAATAAGACCATCATAGTGGATATATTATTTTACTAAACTAGGTTCACTCCTCGTTCCAACATTGTGTTACTAAACCAGTTCAATCCTTATTCAGGTCATATTTATCTCATGAGATATAAATATTTATGCAATGCATTGTAGGTAGATATAGATACCACACATCAAATAATGAAAACCATGCATATTTTTTCTATAATAAATTAATTATTTCACCATATAATAACTCATAAAAGGAAATGGGGTTCATAATCATTTCATCAAAAAATAAATTATGTAAATTAAAATTTATTTAAAAAAATAATTACATAATAAACATAAACAATTTAGAGAAATAGTAATAATTTTATCATTGTAAAATATAACTAGTAAACCATAAGTAAAATATAATAAGTTTTTTAGATGGAAAATTATTTTGGAAGATCACTTGAAAATAATTCTTGATGAAAATATTATTTCCATTTGGAAAACATTTTTCATATCCACAGAATTAAAAATTAAAAAATTTTCTTTTAAAATAACATTGTGATATTTTAATGGAATCTTAAAACATTAAGGATTAATGAAAGAGTAAATATATGTCCATGTCATATAAGATAAAACATTCTTTTCATTTATTTTCCAGAAAAGTCAAAGAGTACCTCGTTGGGAAAATGAAAAAAAATCATTTCAAAGCATTTAATAAAAATTTACATATGGGTAAAAATGAATTTAAAAAATTATAGACTAATAATAAGAATATTTTAGAAATAATTTTTTGTAAACATGCATATGAGATAGATATATTCCCCCAAAAAATACATACATATAAACAATCTCGAATAAAATGAGATTTTGAAACTAACCCTTACCATATGTTTGATTTCCTTCATATGTATCTAAAACTCCTATATAAAATTTTAAATAATATTGTTAATTTTTTCCAAAACCATGTTCATATTTCTTATATCATTTCATCACCCATTTGTTAATAATATTTCATTATTACCCTTCTTTCAAGTGTTAACTGCTTCATCTTCATATGCATGTTTTGTCATATAAGTTCCAATTATAGTGAAAATGGTTTAGTTTCATCATATATAAAAATATATTAAGGTAATAGATTTAATATTTATTCATTATATATATTTTATATTCATTAATGAATGGTTATCATGTAATATTAATCATATCACATTGTGGAGATGGTAGGTCGCATGTATGCACAACGACGGTATCATTCCCATAATGGTGAAAGGGGAAGGAAGTGGATGGTATATTACTTTTTTACAGAATCAATATCATTTCATAAATATCATATGTAACTATTAATTTCATCATTATACATATTCAAGTAAAGTGGTGATGAAAATTAGATTACACCACGATGTGGAGATGGTAATCCATATGTACCCATGCGCGGTGCTTTCATTTTTTGTAAGATGGATAAATGGATGAATATGGTTGTACCATAATCATAAAAAAAATAAAATGATATATATAATACTATATTTATGATTATATAATGGAAAAACATATGAAGAGGAAGTAGACGAATAAATTAATTTGAAAGAATCAGTAAAGACGATTACCTCTATTTAGATAACATCATTTAGATATCCTATTTGGGACACTATGGTTGATCTTTTGAGAAATAAAGAGCCTAAATAATGTGGATAGGTAAATTTATTAGAGAAATTTTCATGGGATAGTCAATATTTAAGAATAAATTACTGTGATAAAGTGAGATATGAGGTATCTTTTTATAATTGAGGTGAGGGGCACTTTTTGAATTTCTCAAAAGATTAAATTATAATAAATTCAATTATATCCAAATGGAAAAAATAGAAATTTATTCAAATATAAGATATTATAAGGTTTTAATGAAATGAAACAATAGATTTTAGACATTTTTTGGTTATTTTGAACATTATTATTTTGATTAACCCTTAGTTAACCTATAATGATTTTAACTACACTAACAAATATTTCAATACTAAATGGTTATAATTTTTACTTATGTGATGTAAATTGAACCATAAATGAAATATTTATTTCATTTTAAATACTATAATAATTATTTTTTCTTTTTATATATGATTTATAATATTTAAATAATTTAATAAATTAATATTTTTATTAAATATAATTAATGTCAATTTTGACACTATTTATTAAATAGACTTTTAAAAATATAATGATAATACTTTAACCTTGATTTTTTATTATACCCATACAAGGTATATTTAATCTATATAATTCGTTGAAAAAATTAATTATCTCAAATTATTTATATTTTATGATTTTTAATAACATTTATTTGATATTTACATTAACAAAATAATGTCATCGACATCATTGTGTAAGCTTTTAAGGTAAATAGTTATTCCCTAAAAATTATAAATAAATTACCATGATGTAGATAAATACTTTATATGTAATAAAATAATATGTTAGAAGATAACTCTAGGTTAACCTTATATTATAAATGGTAGAATATTTAAAACACAAATGTGATATCTTTGAATTATTATAAAATAAAAAAATATAAATATCATAATCTCATACATGTGGAAAAAAATTAAAAAATAAATTTATATAATTAATACATGTTTACTAAGATATAAATGTACATTTATATTTATTCATAACCTACCTTTTTTAAATGTGAAAAATAATGGATATTTAAGAAAAAGAAATTTTTATTTTGTGACTTTCTTGGATTTAAATATTATATATGTTATTTTCATGGAAAAGTATTGGTTAAAAAACAAATTTTTGAATCTTAGATCTTTAGAGTCGAATTATATTCATCCAATAATTTTTTTTCAAGTGATAGGGTCATTTTATAGTTCATATAATTTTATTTACAACCTAAATTATCCAATTTACCCTTTACTGTGGTAAAGTTTTTTTTTCAAAGGCTACTATTCAAATTTTCCATAAATAAATAAATCATATTCGATAAATTTGGACCTTATAAGTCCAATTTTTAAATACATTTTCAAAAATTACAAATACTATAATTTCATAATTTATTTTAAAATAAAACATACAGAACACAATGAAAATAGATTTTTTTGGAAAAATTACCTTTTTAGACATAAGATGTTTTGATAAAAAAATTGTGTACACAATACTTTAATTTTTTTAATTAATTAAATAAAAATTAACTAATTAAAATTTAAACCATATCCAAAACACAATTTGAAATTGTAATGAAATAAAATATAGTTTTCAACATAAAGAAATATTTTCACTATTTCTTGAAAACAAATAAATGTTTTTCGAAAACTATGTAAAATAATTTTAAGATAATGTTGAAATTAAAAATTAAAAAGTTAAATTATTTTCTTAAAATCCATT
Organism: Viscum album; assembly: GCA_963277665.1. Taxonomy (NCBI): domain Eukaryota; kingdom Viridiplantae; phylum Streptophyta; class Magnoliopsida; order Santalales; family Viscaceae; genus Viscum; species Viscum album. Next base: position 1,320,588,462 of record OY728166.1, read on the forward strand.
TTCTATAACATCTAGAAATTAATATCCACACATAAAAACATATTTTGGAATAAAACATATTTTTGATGAATAATGGGAATATATTTAAATTTTTTGATCATTTTCTAAGCACATACCTCTACATTCAGATAGATTTGGACCTTTAAATTTATTTCATAAAAAATATCATTTTTATTTTCACCTATTTAATGGCTAGGTTATAATAGACATATAATATTTTATTGTTCATCTAAACTAGATATCATGTGAAATACAATATATCAATCAAATAAAATTATTTAAAGATCTATTTCATATAAAGATCTGGGTGTTACACCCTAAAACCATCATTTGACCCCAATTTCTGTGGTGGAGTTTTGGCACCAAGCCCACAATTTTTTTGGTAGGGAACAGGCACTAGATATTTGAATCTAATCATGCTCAAATCTATTGGTGCCCAAAAATAATTATCTACTTACTATTTGAAGGATAAGAATATCATTTAGAGTTTACCATTTTTGTTTCTAATTTTCGTTAGTAGGGGATACATAATGGGATGATGACACACTTTTTCTTCTTTCGCCAATTCCTTATTTCAAAGGTAAGTTACCTACATTACCATGGTTGGTGAAGTATGATCCTTTATCAAAATAAGATGATAAGATATTCATTCCACCATTAATATATTTTTCCTTAGATATTTTTTATTAGTATAGGTATCACATTACCATTTAATTCATGTTCATGAATCGCATTCTCAACCCCATATTAAGTTTGATTCTAGTTAGTTACACTACTTCTCTCTCAATAGGGAAACAACCTACTTCTAGTGTAGATGGTAACATTCGACATGTCTCATCATTTCAAGTTGTTGGGTGTGTTTTGATCCTTTAAATTTTTCCCATTTCAGTTAAGTGTAATCTATCATATGATAAATCTTAGGCATGAAACCAATGGAATCCCAGGTCATCTACGGGTGAGTTGATTCCAAGTGTGTATGATATTAGAGGATTTCTACCCTAGGCATAATGTGTTTACTGCACGGGGTAAATATTTTGGGTGGGTCACATGATTAAAATATTGTGTGGATAGATTGGTCACATGATTAATGTCTTGTGTGGATATTTTTGTCACTGGTTTAACATCTTATAGGGACTAGTTGTCGCATGTTTAACATCTTGTGTGGATAGGTTGATCATAGGTTTCACATCTTACAGGGACATTTGGGTCATTGGTGTAACATCTTATGGGAATAGGTGGGTGGTAAATTTTATCCCCTGGGACGAGATGATCAAACATTTAGTGTTTCGTTGAGGGTGCCTCCATGATGGAGATGGTTGAAATTGAGGGTTTGGTTAAGTGTGTCCCTTAGAGGGGAGGTGATAACACTTGAGGGTTTGGTTAAGTTTGTCCCTAGGGGGGACAATGATCACACATGAGGTTTTTTTTCACCCTTAGAGAGGATGTACAGATTTAGTGGTGTAGGGGTGTTGGGATTTAACCTAATATAGGTATCTTATATAACCTATTAAGATATAGAGATCAAAGTCCACAAAGTCAGATGAATCAATTTAAGGTACTATGACAGGATCACTCCATGATATTTAACATCTTATAGTATGGAATATAGTGTAGAAAAACAAGAATCAATGAGAAATGGCTTGTGGATTATGTATAGAATCATTCTAGTATAGGATTTCCATCCCATAGTGGGGAGAGGTGGAATATCATGATGATTGTACATGGAGAATTTGGTGTTCCTCAAATAGGTTTGGATGTTTTTATGTCATCCCATACTAGTCATACAAGGGGAATCCCATTTTCACTACCCATTGTAAGTCTATAGTTTTATGTTAGGTTATGAGGATATGTTCATGCAGTTTAACATAGTATGAATAGGAATTTGGTATATTCAATTTTATATCATGTATATCAGACGTTAGTGGTACCAATTCACTGATAAAAAATTTCTAGGTAGGAGAGGAAGATTTGGTATAAGAACCCCCTACCAGGAAAGGTGGTAAGTCTCCTTTGATTATTCCACTTTTGGAACTTACCCATATATTGCTCATGCACCTCTAGTGGTGGAATTGAATAAACATTACTATGTATGAGTGAAAATAATGGGTGAGAACTTTAGGGTGCCTATGATTATGATAAATAAGAATTATGGTTTCTATTATTAGTATAAAGAGTAAATGAAATAGTCTAGACTATGCTTTAAGTGAAGGGGTCACACATAATGGTTGGTTATACTGGTCGCATAAGAGATTGAAGCATGGTTGGGTAGGGTTGAATTGGGGAAGGGAACCTGAACACTCAACATACACACAATTGTGTTTGGAATTAGTAGGTATAGAGGTAAGAACCCAAAGGCCATTGTGATCAACTCTATAGTTATTCATTCAAGTGGAGTTTGATGAATATTATGTTCTTACATAAGACCCCTTCATATATTTTGGAGGTATATATTCATATAACTTATGAGGTTTTGTTTACCTTGGTAATGCGTGAAGGAAATTTCCCATTTGTGAACTGGACTATACATAAGCGACATTGTGCGAGGAGACCTCAAACATGGTCCAATACATGTCGAGGAACATGGGAGGTTAGCCGTGTAGGATACCAAACAATGAGAATCAAAGAGGAAGGTAATTTTAGGATTTCATGGAAGGAGAGGTTGAGTGAGGGGGAGATGATACTTTAGATTAAAAATATACATCCCTTAAGTGTGTGTGTGGGGGGTGAGGTTATATTTATATCTGAAATGGGTGATATTATGCATGAAATCCCAGCTGGGTCACACAATTGGTTTATATGATTCCCATTCAATTATTACTGGGATGCAACCACACAAGTTGACATTTTGACATTTCCTTTCTCATGAAATGTTTTTTTCACATCAGTGCTGGGATTGTCCATAGAATTCTAAAATTTTATATGTGTAACATTTCTAATGTTTCTTGGCTCCTAGAGAACACATGAAACATTAATATTTTCCATAAAATTTTAGGTAAAAATGGGTTTCACATGTAATATGAAATTTTTGTACAAGAAATTCATGGTGTGTGCACCTGATTCCTTTGTTCTAAAATGGTCCTTTGGTATGGACTGTACCTTTTTTATGGAAAACTAACCATTCTAGTAGAGGGACAAGTTTTCAGAACAAATAATGGGTAATTAAGAAATAATAATTAATGGTTATATTAGATAATAATGATTAAACAATTATTTTTTCGTTCTTGAATGATACTCTAAATATCTTTCTTGTTATAAATATACCACCACTCATTCGTGAACATTATAAAAGAAACCTCATCCTCAGCTTCACCAAAATTAATTATAACTAAAATACTTATGAGATGAAATTATAAAATTATAAATCATTAAAAAAATCCATTCCAGTACCATTAATTATAATAGAATGATGAAATTAAAATATTTAAATACAAATCAAAACTACCATTTTGAAACATGTATTAAACAAAACAATCAAAACTACTAAATTAATGATAATGAAAATAAAATATAACTAACTAATATATTTGTTTAAATAGTTTCAAATGATGTTTATAAAGTTATATAGGTATTAATAAGGATCATAAATGATTGATTAATATTTTTATTTACATTATAGATGGGGTTATATCATGTTTGACAAATCATGATTAAATGTAAGGTTTTTTCATCTCAATTTTAACTCATTGGGTTATAACATGTATTTAGTAATTGTTTCTTTTTTATGGTTTATAGATTTTCAATAGATTTTTTTTGTTTTTTATTCAATCTAATGTATTTAAAAATCCATATCATTTTATACCTTTCAAGGGTTCTCAATTTGAAAGACATTAACAATGTCGTGGTTCCATAGTCTCAATGTTCAAATCCATGATACATGTTTGATATTGTGACCATGTTTTCTTTTATGTGGTCTATTTACAACCCTATTTACTTTATATATTATAAATATATTTGACTTCATGATATTTTAATTTCTATTACAGGATATCCCTCTCCTTTTCATTTTTAAGAATACTTTAATAAATTCATAAGGGGTTTTGGTAACTCAAATATCTTTACTTGAGTTATAATTCCTCTTTATTATTTTTTTATTCTATTATAAGTTTCTTAAACTTTATGATTTTATTTAATGGTAATTTATATTCCTCTCTCTGGAAAATTTACTTTAAAATTTACATTAATCACCTTGAAAATTTTTCTTTTTCTAAAAAAGTTGAGAATAATTATTATCCTCTTTAACAATTATTTATCCTCTTTGACTATATTTTCCCCTTACCACCATTTTTATCCTTTATATTTGGATACCCAATGATGTGTTATCTTATATGACCTTTATATTTTTATTTTCTTATTTTTTAATGGATGTTTTAGTATCTTTTTTTACAATGTGTGTTGCAATAATGATATTTTAAATTATTAATTATTTTCATTCTAGGATCATTTGTTTCATCTTCCACTCTAAAGTTACTTCAAGTAACCTTTTTTAATTTTGAATGATCCATTATTTTGGCTTATTTTTAATAGTAATAATATTAAAATGTTTCCACTACACCATTTCAAAAATGACTTTTGAAAATGAACCATAAATATTTCATTATTGAAAATGTTACAAATGTTTTCCTAAAAAATATTTTACAATACCACTACCATTTTCATCTTTATCTATAAAGAATTTATTTATTATGGAATTTATTTTTATCTAATAACCACTAAATTCTCTTACACTGTTATAGGGGATTAAACTTATGGATATCCATTACTTATTTTATGATTCTTAATTGTCCAATGCTTATAAACATGATTTTATTCCAATTCATTTCTTTATTTAATATTATTTATCTCAATTCATTAATTAATGTGTGTTAACATAGATTTACCATACATTGATTTCTCAGGGAAATTATTGATTAATTTTGTACATTTTTTCTCTATGGTGTAAATACTATAAATCTAATCATCTCAATTTAAATTATTTTACCTAAAAACTCACTTAATATGTTTGGATACACATTAATTCTCCATAGGTTTAGTATTTCATGATGATTTATTGAATTGCTAATTATTTCCTTATGTAATTCTATTTGAAAAAGGAATGAACACCATTTTACAACCACATATTCATTATGTTAGGATGTGTAATTTCATGTGGTTCACATATGTATTGATGATTTATGAGTGGGGTCATATATTTCACTCAAATTCATTTGTTTGATGTATAAATCTCACGAAACATGTATATGAATATGAAATAATGTTTTCCAACAAAGCATGAGTGCAATTTTTGACTCATGAAGGTGTGGGTGTGAGTAGTGACACTCGATGATGATGATGTAATATGATTATGTATATTCTAGAGTTCATTTTTATACTATGTTTTGAGAGAATATTTTATTTAAATTCCATATGCCCATTATTATGCTACACATAGTATTTTTATTATCTAAAGATTCCATAATCTTTTTTTGTGGTATATTTTGTTCATTTGAGGTTACATTCCTTCCTTTCATTACTTGTGGATAATTGTTGTTATCACATATTATTTTTAATAAGATATTTATCCCTTAATTATGTATTCTAATATGATTATGATATAACCCTTGATGACATGTTGATAATTATTCTCTTACCGAGCATTTGTTCTACAAAATTTATCATTTTTCTATTCCCAAGGTTATAGGGACGACTCTAACTTATTTTATGTATATAAGGGAGTCTAATGTGGATCAATTATAGAGAAATGTTTAGATGTGTTGCTTATTTATCATATCCTGAGCGAAACTAAACTATATGTCATTTTTATTTTTTGTATTATTATTAGATTTAACTTTTAGGTTTTGAAAATGATGTAGAATATATGTATGCTTACCTTGAGTCATATCACTTTTTATCAAGTCCATTGTTTAAACAATGTGTTTTTATACAAGACATATGAGTATGGGGAAGAGGATCCCCACCAGATATAACTAAAAAAAGGTGAAACCTAAAAAAATATAAAGTAATATTGGTTATAATAAGAAAACACATGGAAGGGAAGAAGACCATTTAAGATAGGACCAGACATAATATATCTATAAAAGGGTACTCAAACATATATATTGATAGTTTAACCCTTTATGTGAGAATTTCATTTTAATAGAATACCCAATAAAATCATCCAGGGATTTAGAGTATCCATACAAAGGGAAAGAGAATATTTATTAGTGTTTTTTCAATATATTCATTCCCTTATGTTTTCATGGGTATAATAGTTAAATTTTATTACTAATTATATTATTAGGACAACCTGATTGAATGGAAACATGATTTAACATATTTAAAATGACTTGGAATTCATATTTTCACTCTTCTGTAGTTCATATGATATTATTCTTTTTTTTTTATCTCAATATTTTACTAAAACCTAGTCACGAACAAATGAAATAATTTAATTAATAATATTTTATAAATTTTATTTACCATTATTTTTTTCATTGATTAGTTAATATTGACATATTATGCTAATTATTTCATTTAAAATAATTTTAGTCATTTCATTTCATGGTTATTGATTTCTTTATAATTCTTTCTAATTAAATGATTTTATGGATATAATCAAATCATTGATAAATGAATAATTTTTTCATATTATGTTTTCATCAAATAACACTTATTTCATTAAGTAATTATTTTATATAATGACTTCAAGGATTTTATAAGAATAAATTTATTGAATTTAATGACATTTTTATTGTTTTATCAATAGATTCATTTATTATTGTCATTAGTGAACTTATTTTATTACTTAAAATAAGATATAATTATTATAGTAATATTTTTTCAAAACTAAATGGAGAAAGTTAATAATATTAAGGATGGTTTAGTTATAATGAAAAATATTGTTTTAAAGGATGAAGAACCTTTTGACAGACTACATCAATATGAATTTTACCTTTTATCATACTTGATTACTCATACATTATGCCTTTTTTCATACATTATTAAAGTATGTACTGTGATTATTTGTTCTTTTACAACCACTTTTTATAAATTACACTATTCTTCCATTGATTCGCCATTTTAGTTTTATTTAATACTCACTTCAAATCATTATTATTGGTTATTTATTTTATTTCATCTATCACTATTAAGTTTATCATAATCCTATCAAAATTAATTCATTACCTATGGGTTTACCATTGACCAATTTATATTTTCATAGTTGGTAGAATTATATATTATATTTTTACAATTATTATTTTATGTCACTATCAATGACGCCATCGGTGAATTCATAATATTTTATAAATTCTTCTGTGTTTTTTTGATAATTGTTTCTTTTACTATCCTGTGTGTGTTAAATTGATCTAAAATTTTTTCAAAAGGATTTAATATATAATATAAACACATATGTTGTTTAATTAAAAAACCTTCCATGAAATTGATCATCATTGTAATGTCCTTATAACATGTCGAATAATTGTTATATGATTTATGGAAATACAAGGTTAACAACATTGAACACTTGAACACAAATATTTTAGGAATTAAAATATTAAGAGGACAAGGTTGATAGAGTGTGTGAGAGAGAAAGAATAGTTTCTATTGATTCAAAAATTTAAGATTATATGTATTCCAATAATATAAGAAGATGAAGAATGTTGGAGATGGTAGAATAATTTAGTAAGTGATACCAATGCATCTTTAGACCCTAGGTTTGTAACAAATCCTCAAAAATCTTCCACTGGAAGTGAAATTATACATACCATTTCTAATCCCTAGGCTAATATAGTATCCCCTAATTAAAACCCCTCACCCACCAACCAACAAATAGATACAAATTATTATATCATTTATAGAACTACTCAAGTATAGAACAACCCAACATACTCCCTAACACATCAGTAAAATCAATCCCCATCCATGTCTACATATATTTTAAAACTTCCCAAGGTATCAATAACCCTATGTAGCCATATGTTCTTATCAATTACACCATATTAAAATTCACCTTTCCCTCAAGTTTGAAAAACATGATGAATTTTTAGAAGCCTTTAATAACGACTTGGCTGTTTTTCATGGTATTGTTGGGAAGCATTCACCTCTCCAAATTTATTTTCCATGGTGTTTGGTTTGTTAGTTTCATTAGGTATATATGTCATTGTATCATGATTTGTCCCACCAGGACTACATAAATTTTCATTTGTTACAATATCCTCGTCCTATTATGATTGTTGAATAAAAGGGATTAAAGTCACTTCGCTTCATTGTATGAGTATTCATCCTCCTATACTTCCACTATACTTGGATTCCTTCACCATCCAATCTATTTCTAGTGTAGTATTTTAGAAATAGGACCCCCATCTATTTTATCTACTAATAAAAACTTATTTAGGATCCCTCTTGTATCCATTTTATCATCACAAATCCCTTGAATTTTTTCCTAGGTATTAGTAGTTATCTACATGAGATACTATTTTATCTTCTATGTATTGGTGTCTGAAAGGTCTAAAAAACCTCTTATATAATTTACCCATCATCTTCTATACAATGAAGGACTAGAAAAAGTTTCCCCTTCTAGATATTGTGTTCTACCAAACTTTAATTAGTTTCTAACATGTTTTATATTGTTCCAAATTTACTCAAACCCTTTGAAAATTTTGGAATCTCCATATTTTTGTAAATTTCAAAAATCTCTCCATATTCAACCTCCCACACTTCCCCATCGTACAATTTTATCACACTTATCATACTACTTCATTAATCTTCATATTTTTAACTACTTCTATCATTCTCATTTATTACTAACTTATAACTCTCAATGAAAGACATACTTATGTCATCAACTCAAAAAGAATTTTTTGGTTGGTCTGCAACCCTCTATAAAAAGTTACCCTAAATTTTGAAAGATCATGTATCTTCATGGTCATCCACTACTATAATTCCACAAAGTTTTATCTTGAACACTTTAATAATCACTTCAACTAGATACATCACCTTTGACTGCTCATACACATATAAAAGATCATTTTATAGGCATTTTTTCTCTTTTATATGTTAGGATTTTTCTAGTAATCTCTCCCATATCTTAGTTTTACTACCCATGTCATCATCCAAAATGACTAAACTTGGGTTGCATTCCATTGCTCTTAGTTTCAAACAAATTATTCTATAGTAATAAATTATGAACTCTCTTTTTCTAGCATCTGGTGTCATACTCTATGATGGTGTCTTCTCTATGTATTCCATTAATAGTTTTTTCACCATCACTTTTGTATCCTTATAAAGGATCTCCCAGTATTGGAAATCAGACTTCAACTCTTTGATTGTCAACCCCAGGTAATCATCCAAATAGTTACACCATAAGAGTTAATAAACCTCTCTCTCAGTTCTTAATGAAACCTCTAATTGATAGGGTGTCAGGGGGGGAAATAATAGTTTATATTGATTTAATAATTTATATTTCATGTAAAAATATATGATAAATAAGAATAATAAGGTAAAATATAGTAGAATATGTGATGAAGAGTTCTTTTGGAGGCACTATACCTTGGGCGAAGGTCAAACCCTCCGAGAGCCTCCGCTGGAAGGAAAATTATAAAAACCATTTCTAATGTCAATCCTAATAAAACATCCCATACTTAATACCCCTCATAGACCACCCAAAAAATAGAAAACAACTAATTACAACTGTAACACCCCAGGTAAATAAAGAATATGACATTTTCATATTTATCCATATTTATGAATAAAATATTAATATGACTTTAAAGAGGACGATATGCTCGATGGCGTACCCAACACGCAACAACGAGTTTCTTGGGAATCTTACGTTGCATTCTAATAATAAAATAATATTATTTTAAATGGTAGTTACCATGTAGCCGTTGTATTGGAGGGAATGGATAGAAATAACTAAAATATGATTATATATGTTTTTAAATGTTTTTACATTTATCCAACAAAAGATAAAGGCTTAAAATACAGAAAGAATTCAATTTTAGGCGTATATGCCCTAGTTTTCACTAAAGGTTCACTTATCGCCTTTTGATAGAGAACCGCCATTAAATATAGTTTTGTTCACTCTTATACATTCTATTGGACCAAATAAAACTCTTCTTTAGAATCGGGACATCAAAATTTACTTTGTGTAAATTTTTGGTATCTTTCAGATAAAGTTCATTTTAAAATTAATAGTCTAAAATGTTGTATTTTAATTCAAAACCTCTTTTTAATCTAATTTATTTATATGATTAGATTATCTTTTTAATTGGTTTTAAAGTTAAATTATAATATATTTTTACCATTAAATCCAATAGTGGTCTTTGGAATTAATTTCACTTTGAAATCAGACTTAAACTAGTGTCAATCTTTTGATACTTATTGTTTCATAAAAACACGCTATTTTCTATGACAACGGGAATTAATTATTAAATTAATTATTGTGACTTATATGTTTTGAATTTTGTTAAATAGACTTTATTTTTGAATTTGGAATATCAAATATATCTTAGGGTGAATTTTTGGGATTTTTCTGAAAAACTTCAATTTTTGATGAATAGTGAAACCACTAAGTGGTACTTATAAAAACTGATTTTTCGTTTAAAAGAAATTTTACCACTTCTATGTTTTGAATTTCAAAAATCCGAGATACATGGTTTTAATTAAGAAGTAAAATGTGGTTCAATGAGATTAAAATAATTTTTTGGTGAATAGTAACTTTTAAGTTCTTAATCGCGATTAGAGGTAATTAGTGTAGTTTATGGTAAGAATAATGTTTTAATAAAATGAAATGACCAGGAAACATGTACTACCCTCATTGTATGTGTCATTGCCGACCAAGAGAATCCATGGGTCAACTTGGGGACCCCATGAATTCAATTTGGTTGGAAAATGGCATTAATATCTTTTTATTTAAAGTTAAAATAAAAATGTCACAAACATGAGTTGTTTTACTAAAACAATTTTTACATGGGGTTATACAAATCCACTTTTTGACTATAAATATTAATTGTAAAGATAAAAATATTTCCTACATCATAGTAGTTTTTTAATAATTTTTAGACATTAAATAAATTAAATTATTTATGACATCATGATGATGCAGCGATGACCTCATTATTTAACGATTTAAATAAAATGGAAAGATAATGTAATATCTAAGCCCTACACATGTCCAAAACCTATTGTATGAGTGTATTTATAACCCTTATCACCTTATCCTCGAATTATATTAATGTGGGACCTCTTAAATCCTAATATCATTTTAAAATAAAGTGACTTTTATTTACTTTCCAAGAGTGCCCCTCCTCTCCTCTTATAAAAGGCCCCCACCTCGACCTCCTTACCCACACTCCCAAAGCCTTTGGATCGTCCAACCCCTGCCAATTTTGTCTCTACACTTCCCTCTATTACTTTTTAATGCCTCACGTTGGGCATAAGTCTTCCCAAGGAAGCCTTTTATCTCAAACCAAAGGGAGTTACCCGATTTTAAGGTAATGTCTTCACTTGAGTCATTTTGTTTTATTTTGCCTCTCCAACCCCCTAAACTCTTTTAATTAATTTCTTTTGTAACAACTACAGTATCTTAAATATACTATGATGTTTTTATAATAAGTATTTGAGCTACACTTACACACACCTACATCTAATGGTTAAAGAACATACTGTTTTCGTGGATGGCGAATTTCTGCCTCACGAAACGATGATTGTTCAACACTCATATAACACCTTCAAAGGTGGCCATTAAGATGTCACTATATTTATATATGATATATAATATGTTTATGTTTTACTTAAGCTTCTGTATTTTTCATTTATGGCATACATTTATGGTTTCCATTATGGGTAAACGCGATATCTTCATTTAAGGAAGTGCGGACTACCGCCCCCTCAAAGTGATGTGATTCGTTAATGCCATATATGGGACGTATAAAGGATGGATTTAAAGTTATTATATATTATGTTATACTGGAATTATAATATACCTCTATATCATTATTATTTGTTTCCATTAATGTATGAGATATAAATGAAAGTAGTGTTCATGCGTACGTACGGCTTACCGTCTCCATGAACGGTGCATTTCATTTCTTATCCCCAAATGTAATGTACTATTATAAGTACATATTTATAATGGATATATATAATGTATAAACGATGAATATAATTATGGAATTAAAATATACATACCTCTCATTTAGTTTTAATTCCATTAATATGAAAAAGAAATGAAAGTAGCGTTCATGCGTACGTACGACTTACCGTCTCCATGAACGGTGCATTTCATTTCTTACCTCTAAATGATTATGTAATATTATAAATACATGTATATGATGGATATATATGATATATATGATATCCAAATCATGAATATCATTCTGTATATAATTAACCATTGACCACATGAACAACATGTAATTGTAAGAAGTCCACTTTTGACTTAAGAACCAAATATCGACAAAACAAACATTATTAACTTAAATGATTACATAATGTTTATAACATGTCAATAATTGATATAAAAGGAATAATGAACTTGAAAAAGGTTCTTAAGCAAGTAAAAATTAAATCAAGTTTATTATTCAGGACGTTAAAGAACGATCGAGTCAAGTCGGATCCGAGATAAGGGATCTTACTCCTCTCTTTCTTTTTAAGTACACTATTTTATGTCATTACTTATAAAGATCATCATTCTTGTTATTGGGATGTTATTTTATATTAATCTTACTTTAATTTTTATGTTCATATGATGAGATACCCTATTCTCTCTCATCAATCCATTTTGGAAGTTTTCAGTGGCGTCGTTAGGCTGTCGAATTTTCGTAAGAGATCAAACCCCTCACTTTCTTTTAAAGTGCTCTCCTTTATGTCACTTCTGTTAAGCTCTTATTTTTTATGTTGGGGCATGTTCTTTTATATTCCTATTTCTTTAAACTTTATTTTAATATGATGAGATACCCTATTTGATCTCATCAATCCATTTTTGTATGTTTTAAGTGGCGTCGTTAGGCTGCCGAGTTTTCGTAATGGATTTTTCACCTCACTTTTATTCCCGTGAGATTTATGCTACATTTGCCACAATTTCCTTTGAGTGGTGTATGTACTGACCATTATTTTACTCATTGTGTAATATAATTTCATTTATGAGTATTTACATCAATGCTGTATTGTCCTTCTTTCACGGGGTGTATGTTTCGAAAGATACCCATGTCGGTAAGGGAACCTTTCACCCTCCTCTTTTTTTTAAAAGACTTCTTTTTTATGTCTTTTAATTCACATACTATTATTTTGGGATATGTTCTTCTATATCCTTATTTATGTAAATTTTATTTCCAAGTGATGAGATCCCCTTTATCTCTCTCATCTACCCTTTTTGTAAAATTTTATGTGACGTCGTTAGGCTGTCGAATTTTACAAAGGTAACTTCTTAACCCAATTTCGATTTCTTTGGGTTTGAAATGTAGTTATTGAATATGTCATCCTTTGAATATGTGTGAATAACCTTTTATTGTTTTAAACTAAATATCCACTTATATTGGGTGTATTTATATTTGTCACACATAATTATGAGATTGATTTATCCTTAATTTAAGGATACCTTCTTTATAATGGATTTCATCTCATTTTACATTTCATTTGAGACTTCATTGTTGTCATGCACCAATTCACTCTTATATGGTGTGTATACTGTCCTTTGACATATTATATCATGAATCCATTTATTCTCAAGATATTATAAAGTTCGTATTAAATGTTATTCCGCTATTATTTGTATTCAAGAGTCTCTCATTTTGTTAAAAACTCTTTAACAAAAATATTGTTTTAATTATTTTAAAGATTTATTATTCAAAATCTTTATCTTTAATTTCCATGTATTCAAAATGGTTTTCATTATTTATTTATATGGAAATTAATGTTTTAAAATTATAATTCCAATAAAAGCTTCAAAGTGGTACGGGACACTTTGATTCAAAAATCACTTTTAAATGATTTTTGAAAATGGATTGATTGATTCAATTTCTTGGAATTACTTATTTTGATTGAAAATGAAATTTTGTTATTGAAATGTTTATATTTTCAATATTTTATGTGTAATGATGGTACTTGGACATTTTACGGGTTGTTACGTGAAAAACCATATGACGGGTGGTGCCGTGAATACCAGGATGGGTGGTTACTTTAAAACCTCCAATGCATTGGGTATGGAAGTTAGCCGTATGGCTATTCCATTAAGTATGTATGGAATTTGGCCGAATGGCTATTCCATTAAGTGATATGTGTGGAAGTCGACCTTATGGTTATTTCACTTAAGTATGTTTATGTCCTAAGTTACCTTGATATGTTATGTGATCTTTATATGGATTTATGGTAATCTTTTGGTTACAGAAGGGTAAGTAATGAACTTTTATTTAGAGAAGAGTTTTTACTACTTCGAAAAGGTGAAAAGTATTACTTTGATAAAATATACATGGTTTACTTGTTGTTTTGAAAAACTAACAGTTTTCATTCTTTGTGTATCCCTTACTGAGGTTTTATGCTCATCCCAAGTTTTTGAAATGTTTTTCACAGGACATAGCGTGGAATAGGGTCAAGGATGGGATCAAGGGAAATTCATGCTACCTAAAAAAATGGAACTAGACATGTTTCTTTTTAAGAGTTTTTATTTTATGGAAATTTATTAGAAGCGACTACTTTGTAATCTTTTGAGATGTAATAGTTATGTCCTAATTCTATAAAACTCTAAACCTGAAAAGATCCTCAATGTGAATTACTCATTTAATTCAATATTAAGCAAGGTTTAAGGCTGGGGCCTTATAGTTGGTATCAGAGGTCGGTTTAGATAACATTAGAGGTTAGGGTATTCTTTAAGCATAAGTGACATTACCATAATGGTTAGGATTTCAGAAATAGTCATAGTTTTTAGATAAAGTGAATGAGTAAGTATATCTTCCTCATTAGAACATGATGGTTTTGTTGATATACTCACATTGACCCTTTTTGGTTTTAGTAAATGGCTGGATCTAGCAGGCACCAAAGTAACAGTGGATGTGAAGGAAACTGTGACCGTTTTCTGAGTGAGTAGCTGAATGATATGGGAGCTGCAATGAGAACTCTTGTGTTTATCCTCAACCAACTATCTGGAGTCATGATTAACCACCTAAACCTTGGTGATTTCTATAAGGAATCATATATGCGAGAAACAAATCCCCACGGAACTACAGGTAATAATCATAAAGGTAAGCGTGTTCAAAAACCTACGTGTCAAAGATGTGGAAAGAAACACCTAGGAAAATGTTTCAAAGGGACAGAAATATGCTATAGATGTGGAAATGAAGGTCATAAAGCAAGAACCTACCATGGAAAAAGGAAGCATCTAGTTGACTCGAGGAAAGGGAAAAAAGTTATTTCCTAGGGATCAAATGAATGTTTTAAATGTGGTGTGCATGGTCATTATGCAAACACATGTCTTATGAAGAAGTTTTGGGAATGGGATCACCAAGATCGTACAAATATTCATTTACCAATACCTAATGCCATTCCGATTGAGGATGAAGAAACTGACAATGACCAATCAAAGGTAGGATTATTTCATGACTATTGTTTTCCTATTTTGGAATCTTAGGATATGATTCATGATTTTTTTTGTAGGAAAGAAGTATATCAGAATATGTTGGAATGGAATGGTTAATGGATCATGAAGAATTTTGAATGAGTAAGATGTCAACATATAAGGGCTTCAAGAGTTATGGTGAAATTCTTAAGAGTATTAAGTCTCTTTTGATGATGGGGTTACATTAGAAGACATTTTATATTATGTGTAACCCTGATGTTTAATATATGAAAATTTTATTCAAGGAATAGTTATCTTTTCTTTTGTGGACATAGTTATAAAGAACCATTTGGGTTTATATGATCCTTACTTTTGAGGTAATTATGGGTTACTATATGTTATGATTGAAGTGAAAGGCATGAGATAAAATTGAGGTTAAATTATGTTATGGTTATTTTTGATGATTTTATCCCTTTTTGGGGAATTATTTGAGAAATATATAGTTTTGGAAAAAAGGAAAACACGCAGACCATGTGACTACCCATCATGTCGGACGAAACTGTAGGAATCGAACCCACAACCAAAGTGCAACTGGTATTTATCGCCTACCACTGGACTACATGAAGTCCCTGGTTAGTTTGACTAATTATTTTTAGTTAGATGATTTTAGGAATCAAGAGTAAGTTTATTTTAGGTTATCTATGGAAATGATTAACCTATCATGGAGGATATGTGATTAGGTTAATTACTTTTTAATATGAGAATTTAAGAGCAACTGATATTATTTAGAGATAAAAGTTAATTTGTACCTTGGAAGACTATGTGATTAAATCCTTAAAATATTTGGGTTTCAATCTTAGTTTGGTTTACTTTGAAGAATTTTATGGACAAATTGTTTATCGGATGGTCCTCGTTGAACTTTGGGTTTTGTTGGACAAATTTTGGAAATTAAGCATAGATTTTATTTTTAAATGGTTATCCTTTTCTGGATTATCTGATCTTGTACTAACCTTTTTGGTTTTGGTTTTGGTTAGAGACTAAAGACATGGGAAGTATATAGTTCTCTTTGTTGGATTAAGCGATTCTCTAGAAGTTGATTATAGTACTCTTAATATGAACAAGTCTTCTTAAATACTCGTCTTTTGGAGAAAATATGAGTTTGTGTAAGGAATCTAATAAAAGTTGAAAGTCAACATGATAAGTGATTATGTTTCCTTATGAATAAATTCCTCAATAAAAAGTAACTTAAAACAAAAATGTTGTCTATTAACTTTTCCTACTGGGGAATCGAATACCGTTTAACCCATCACAAGATTGTGATTTTCTTATGGTTAAATTTCTCCTAGACATGTTTACTATCACTCTCCCTCAAGAACATGACCCTTTGCTTTTTCTTCCATGTCCATGTTTTCCTACATGGAATCCTATTATGGGTTAACTCGGGTGACCTCTGTACTTATCTTTCTTTCTTTTAAAGTGATTGTTTTACCGACTCTTGTTCCGATGTGGGAATTTCAAGGATGTTTCCAAGCTCAATTTTAAAAATTGCGAGGACGCAATTCCCAAAAAGGGGGAAGAATGTAACACCCCAGGTAAATAAAGAATATGACATTTTCATATTTATCCATATTTGTGAATAAAATATTAATATTACTTTAAAGGGGACGATATGCTCGATGGCGTACCCAACATGCAACAACGAGTTTCTTGGGAATCTTACGTTGCACTCTAATAATAAAATAATATTATTTTAAATGGTAGTTAACATGTAGCTGTTGTATTGGAGGGAATGGATAGAAATAACTAAAATATGATTATATATGTTTTTAAATGTTTTTACATTTATCCAATAAAAGATAAAGGCTTAAAATACGGAAAGAATTCAATTTTAGGCGTATATGCTCTAGTTTTCACTAAAGGTTCACTTATCACCTTTTGATGGCGAACTATCATTAAATATAGTTTTGTTCAATCTTATACATTCTATTGGCCCAAATAAAACTCTTCTTTAGAATCGGGACATCAAAATTTACTTTGTGTAAATTTTTGGTATCTTTCCGATAAAGTTCATTTTTTAATGAATAGTGTAAAATGTTGTATTTTAATTCAAAACCTCTTTTTAATCTAATTTATTTATACGATTAGATTATATTTTGAATTGGTTTTAAAGTTAAATTAGAATATATTTTTACCATTAAATCCAATAGTGGTAGTTGGAATTAATTTCACTTTGAAATCAGACTTAAACTACTGTCAATCTTTTGATACTTATTATTTCATAAAAACACGCTATTTGCTCTGACAGCGGGAATTAATTATTAAATTAATTAATGTGACTTATATGTTTTTAATTTTTTAAAATAGACTTCATTTTTGAATTCGTAATATCAAATATAGCTTAGGGTGAATTTTTGGGATATTTCTGAAAAACTTCAATTTTTGATGAATAGTGAAACCACTAAGTGGTACTTATAAAAACTGATTTTTCATTTAAATGAAATTTTACCACTTCTATATTTTGAATTTCAAAAATCCGACATACATGGTTGTCATTAGGAAGTAAAATGTGGTTCAATGAGATTAAAATAATTTTTTTGGTGAATAGTAACTTTTAAGTTCTTAATCACGATTAGAGGTAATTAGTGTATTTTATGGTAAGAATAATGTTTTAATAAACTGAAATGACCTATAAACATGTCCTAACCTCATTGGATGTGTCATGGACGACCAAGACAATCAATTGGTAAACTTGGGGACCCCATGAAGCCACTTTGGTTGGAAAATGACATTAATATCTTTCTATTTAAAGTTAAAATAAAAATGTCACAAACATGAGTTGTTTTACTAAAACAATTTTTACATGGGGTTATACAAATCCAATTTTTGACTATAAATATTCATTGGGAAGATAAAAATATTTCCTACATCATAGTAGTTTTTTATATAATTTTTAGACATTAAATATATTAAATTATTTATGACATCATGATGATGCAGTGATGACCTCATTATTTCACGATTTAAATAAAATGGAAAGATAATGTAATATCTAAGACCTACACATGTCCAAAACCTATTGGATGAGTGGATTTCGAACCCTTATCACCTTATACTCGAATTATATTGATGTGGGACCTCTTAAATCCGAATATCATTTTAAAATAAAGTGACTTTTATTTACTTTCCAAGAGTGTCACTCCTCTCCTCTTATAAAAGGCCCCCACCTCTACCTTCTTACCCACACTCCCAAAGCCTTTGGCTCGGCCAACCCCTACCCATTTTGTCTCTCCACTTCCCTCTCTTACTCCTTGAAGCCTCACTTTGGGCAGAAGTCTTCCCAAGGAAGCCTTTTATCTCAAACTAAAGGGAGTTACCTGATTTTAAGGTAATGTCTTCACTTGAGTCCTTTTGTTTTATTTTCCCTCTCCAACCCCCTAAACTCTTTTTATTCATTTCTTTTGTAACAAATACAGTATCTTTAATATACTAGTATGTTTTTATAATAAGTATTCTAGCTACACTTACACACACCTACATCTAATGGTTAAAGAACGTATTGTTTCCGTGGATGGCGAATTTCTGCCTCACGAAACGATGATTGTTCAACACTCATATAACACCTTCAAAGGTGGCCATTAAGATGTCACTATATTTATATATGATATATCATATGTTTATGCTTTACTTAATCTTCTGTATTTTTCATTTATGGTATACCTTTATAGTTTACATTATGGGTAAACGCGATATCTTCATTTAAGGAAGTGCGGACTACCGCCCCCTCAAAGTGATGTGATTCGTTAATGACATATGTGGGACGTATAAATGATGCATTTAAAGTTATTATATATGATGTTATACTGGGATTATAATATACCTCTATATCATTATTATTTCTTTCCATTAATGTATGAGATAGAAATGAAAGTAGCGTTCATCCGTACGTACGGCTTACCGTCTCCATGAACGATGCATTTCATTTCTTATCCCCAAATGTAATGTACTATTATAAGTACATATTTATAATGGATATATATAATGTATAAATGATGAATATAATTCTGGAATTAAAATATAAATACCTCTAATTTAGTTTTAATTCCATTAATATGAAAAATAAATGAATGTAGCGTTCATGCATACGTACGGCTTACCGTCTCCATGAACGGTGCATTTCATTTCTTACCTCTAAATGATTATGTAATATTATAAATACATGTATATGCTGGATATATATGATATATATGATATCCAAATCATGAATATAATTCTGGATATAATGAACCATTGACCACAAAAACAACATGTAATTGTAAGAAGTCCACTTTTGACTTAAGAACCAAATATCGACAAGACAAACATTATTAACTTAAATGATTACATAATGTTTATAACATGTCAATAATTGATATAAAAGGAATAATAAACTTGAAAAATGTTCTTAAGAAATTAGAAATTAACTCATGTTTATTATTCAGGACGTTAAAGAACGATCGAGTCAAGTCGGACCCGAGGTAAGGGATCTTACTCCTCTCTTTCTTTTTAAGTACACTCTTTTATGTCATTCCTTCTAAAGCTCATCATTCTTGTTATTGGGATGTTATTTTATATTACTATTACTTTAATTTTTATGTTCATATGATGAGTGACCCTATTCTATCTCATCAATCCATTTTGGAAGTTTTGAGTGGCGCCATTAGGCTGCCGAATTTTCGTAAGAGATCAAACCCCTCACTTTCTTTTAAAGTGCTCTCATTTATGTCACTTCTTTTAAGCTCCTATTTTTTATGTTGGGGGATGTTCTTTTATATTCCTCTTTCTGTAAACATTATTTTAATATGATTAGAGACCCTATTTTATCTCATCAATCCATTTTTGTAAGTTTTAAGTGGCGTCGTTAGGCTGCCGAGTTTTTGTAAGGGATTTTTCATCTCACTTTTATTCCCGTGAGATTTATGCTACATTTGCCACAATTTCCATTGAGTGGTGTATGTACTGGCCATTATTTTACTAATTGTGTAATATAATTTCATTTATGAGTATTTACATCAATGTTTTATTGTCCGTCTTTCACGGGGTGTATGTTTCGAAAGATACCCATGTCGGTAAGGGAACCTTTCACCCTCCTCTTTTTTTTAAAAGACTTCTTTTGTTATATCTTTTAATTCACATACTATTATGTTGGGATATGTTCTTATATATCCTTATTTATGTAAATTTTATGTCCAAGTTATGAGATCCCTTTTATCTTTGTCATCAACCCTTTTTGTAAAATTTTATGTGACGCCGTTAGGCTGTCGAATTTTACCAAGGGAACTTCTTAACCCAATTTCGATTTCTTTGGGTTCAACATGTAGTTATTGAATATGACATCATTTGAATATGTGTAAATAAACTTTGATTGTTTTACAATTAATACCCACTTATATTGGGTGTATTTATATTTGTCACAGATAATTATGAGATTGATTTATCCTTAATTTAAGGATACCTTCTTTATAATGGATTTTATCTCATTTTACATTTCTTTTGAGACTTCATTGTTGTCATGAACCAATTCACTCTTATATGCTGTGTATAATGTCATTTGACATATTATATCATGAATAACTTTATTCTCATGATATTATAAAGTTCGTATTAAATGTTATTCCACTATTATTTTCATTCAAGAGTCTCTCATTTTGTTAAAAACTCTTTAACAAAAATATCGTTTTAAATGTTTTAGAGATTTATTATTCTAAATCTTTATCTTTAATGTCCATGTTTTCAAAATGGTTTTGAGTATTTATTTATATGTACATTAATGTTTTAAAATTATAATTCCAATAAAAGCTTCAAAGTGGTATGGGACACTTTGAATCAAAAATCTCTTTTAAATTATTTTTGAAAATGGATTGATTAATTCAATATCTTGGAATTACTTATTTTGATTGAAAATGAAATGTTGTTGTTGAAATGTTTATATTTTCAAAATTTTATGTGTAATGATGGTACTTGGACATTTTACGGGTGGTTACGTGATAAACCTTATGACGGGTGGTGTCGTGAATACCCGGACGAGGGGTTACGTTATAACCTCCAATTCATTGGGTATGGAAGTCGGCCGTATGGCTATTCCAATAAGTATGTATGGAAGTTGTCCGAATGGATATTCCATTAAGTGATATGTTTGGAAGTCGACCTTATGGTTATTCCACTGAAGTATGTTTATGTCCCAAGTTACCTTTATATGTTATGTGATCTTTATATGGGTTTTATGGTAATATTTTGGTTACAGAAGGGTAAGTAATGAACTTTTATTCAGCGAAGAGTTTTTATTACTTTGAAAAGGTGAAATGTATTACTTTGATAAAGTATACATGGTTTACTTGTTGTTTTGAAAAACTAACAGTTTTCATTCTTTGTGTATCCCTTACTGAGCTTTTTATGCTCATCCCAAGTTTTTGAAATGTTTTTCACTGGACTTAGCGTGGAATAGGGTCATGGATGGGATCAAGGGAAAGTCATGCTACCTAAAAAAATGGAACTAGACATGTTTCTTTTTAAGAGTTTTTATTTTATGGAAATATAGTAGAAGTGACTACTTTTTAATCTTTTGAGATGTAATAGTTATGTCCTAATTCTCTAAAACTCTAAACCTGAAAAGATCCTCAATGTTAATTACTCATTTAATTCAATATTAAGTAAGGTTTTAGGTTGGGGCCTTATAACAACATTTAAATAACCACCCCTTAGAGGCAACAACCAAAAAAATGAAAGGAACAATCATGATCTAAGTGATCATTGTGTGGGGGATCAGGTGAATCAATGATATTTTATTCATTGTTGATAAAACAACAATCACATTATATTAAAGGGATAATAATTTGATCAAAAACTATAAAATAAACACAACCACATGAATATAGTTATTTACAAGGTTCACTACTCAATAAATATTTCTTGTCCTTAGTATGGTTTGGAAATAATCCAAGACCACATAAACCAATAGAAAATAATCCTATAATGTGGTTACATAAATTAGGGAGTATCCTTTCACTTGAAACTAACTACAATACATAAAAATTGTAGGTTTCCCTAACATAGATAAATAATATACAATGTTTTTGTAACAATTGTAAGAACATTCAAAAAAAGGATTTAGTGTGTTTTCACTCTATAACTTTAACTTTATACAAACATTCTTTTCATTAATGTAATTATTCTTCTTAAATTGAGTTTATAAAATAAGAAAAGAATATTATTCATTATAATGTAAAATTAACTTTGGGTTCATCTGGTATTCAATGTCTGATTTTCCTCTGGTATACATTATTGGGAGAATTATTATAGGCTGATATAACTTCTAATTCATTATTTTTCTGGTCACCTCAACACACTATTTTTCTAATACCATATGATAGGAAAATATTTCATGTATCTTTCTGATTATTTTCTCTTTCATCCTCCTTCTCCATTCGTTGTTTCACACCATTAATCTAATACAAAATGATGGTAATAATTTATCACATATTTACTAAACTAATGAAACTTGTTAATGTTTTCATATAGATTTTCCAATTTTATACTTGTTTAAATCAATTCCTAATTGTTTTCCCTCAGTGCACAAAGCCCCTTTAAATAGGATTATCACCTCCCACAATTTAGAGTGATGAACAAACATCATTGTGAATAGACCACTTTCATTTTGAATTGTCCCAATCAGAAATATCCTTCTATTGATCGTATTGAATTCTCTTAGATTGTATAGGATTTTTTAAGACCCAATGTCATTGAGCTTCAAAAAATATCCTCAAAACCCGACGAGAATCATGGATAATTCCCTCATAATACATGGAACATTAAAAGATAAAAATTACATTAAAAAATTTTCCATCATTATGAAAGATTAATTATTTCCATTAAATGGGTACAGCACAACACCACTCTTTCATTTAGTTATATTTTATAGTAAAAATCTTATATGATGAGGGATAATCCATGGTTCCTATATAAATTCATAGGAATAACATGGAAATATTTTACCAGAATCTACCTCTATTCAATTAAATTCATCAAAAACCCTCTATTTTTACCTGACCATGGAAACATCTAACTAAGGAACATTATATAGAATTTTCTTATGCCTTCAACCAAAAGAATATGTATGATGACTCTGAAACTTCTGTCTGATCATCCTACATCAACTTCACTATAAGACCCTGAGATTTTGTGAATTAATTTATTCAAAAAAATTGAATGTTTTCTATATTTTTCATTATAAAAAATATCTAGTTTTTCTTTTATTATACGCAACACTGAGTTTGTCTTGCCTTACACGAAACAACATGATTTATTAATCCACTATATAATATTAATATTTATATTTATATTTGACTATTATAACTTATATGTTAAAACAGTAATATATAATTTATAAATATTATATATAATGGTTTAATATAAAGAAAATCTATTAATAAAAAGTAATAGACTTTTTGAAATGTCGTTATATGTTTTGAAAATACTATTTTTATAAAAAGTTAGGTTTTTTATTTTTTGAAAAATAATAAAAGTAAATTTTGACAATTTTAGAAAATAGATTTGATAAAATAAAGCTAATTTTTTTTAAATAATCGTGTAAAAAGTATCTTAGGTAAAATATTTGGGATTATTTTGGAAAGTTTCAATTGTTAATGAATAGTTAAAAATAAGGAATTTTAATTGAAAACTAGGTTTTTTATATAATTTATAATGTTTAATTATATTTTAAATTATTGTTAATGAAAAATTAGTTCAATTATATATCAATTATTCCAATTTAGGTAATTGTGACTATTTTAATATTGAATTTTGATATAAACAAATTTCAAGCTTGTGAAGATTTTCCCATTGAAGACACTACTGCACATTGTATTTATGGAAATAATTTTAAATTAAAAATTTACACTTTTTTTAATTTAATTTGTAAACATATATTCTATATTTTTAATCATAATTATTTATATTATCTGTTAAGGTCATTATAATTTTTGACCAAAATGAATTATGGAAAAATAAAAAAATAATTTCTACTAGTAATGTAATAATGAGTTTTCCAGGAGGTTAAACATAAAAGATAGAGGTAAATGGACCTAAAAACAAGTCAAACACACATTTTATGGCCATATGCCCAACTCATACCTTATATTCTTGATAATTTACAATTATTCGATCCTTGTGATGACACGAACTGAACCAACGGAGCTTGACTAGTCGGTGGAAGTCCAATCTGTAACTACCCTAAGCCCCCTCCATAGGCTATATACTAGTGACCACTCCTGAGAAGCATAAATAAATTGTGTGGACTTTCCTTATATAACAATAGAAAACACCCCATCATCTCTATGAAAAATTAAAGTTGAATACATTTATACATGGTAACATCTAGAGTAATATACACACATGTAACAACCTCTACAGAATACAAAAGATCAAAGAAGAAAAATATTAAAAGTAAATGGAAAAAATACATGAAAGATAACAATATATGTCCCTACCTTACAATAACTAGAAAATTAAATGTTGAGAGTGCCCAGATCTAAATCTCTAAGACTTAACCACCGTACATGGTCAAATACACCTAAGTATCCCTTATGCCCTATGTAATCCCTGCTAACCATTCCATCATCTGCAAAAGATATACGACATGTTAAAAAATACCATGTAGGGATGTGAATGTGAATACCTAGTAGGATTCCCTTCAAATTTAAGGGGGAGAAATATGTGATATGATAAAAAAGTCAGATCAACACCAAAGCAAGTGAAAAAATGAATCACATCAACAATATATATATATACATATATTCTCATAGAAGATAACTATTAAGAGAGATAAATGGGATTTCTATCTCATAGAACAACCCAAGAAAGAGTCTACAAATATTTATAGGAGGCCCATAAATGAAGCTTAAAACCATGTGTTTCCGTCTGTAGAAGTGACCATGTGGAGGACCCACACCTTTTTACTATTCCACACAGTCAAGAAAAAAATCACCAAGTAGAGGAATCATGCCCTAGTGTGTGAAGGGGTTCCATTTAGTGGTAGATGATCCATGCCCTAGTATGATAGGGGTATTCCACTCAGCATGTGGAGGAACTGCACCCTATTCCATCACGGGGTACCACTTAGTAGATAGAGGACCTGAGCCCTAGTCCGTTAGGGGGTTATCACTTTTTAGATATAAGAACCACTCCCTAGTATGTCATAGGCTACCAATCTGTAAAAATATGATTTTCCCTAGTTTTTTTGGAGGGTACCACTCAGTGATGGCCATCTTCGATTACTTTCATCATCTAGAACCACATAAAGAAGATTAATGCTTTGAATGTATCATATTTTATTCCAAACGACGCCACAAAGGACACCATAACATTATATAGAGAAAAAAACACTAGAAATTCTACTCCTGGGAAAAACATAAGTCCAAATAATGGAGATACTATAGGTATATGTTTCCTCAAAAAGGAAGTACATGATGTGTAAGGTGGGGTCCACATAGCTTGTGGACCCACTCCTCTAAATAGACATATACTCACTAGTACATAAATCATTGTCCATGTAGTACTATATATCATGTGAGGGTATGACATTGTGTGTTTTAACCACTCGGGTCCAAGCCTAGTTCTCTTATAAATTCTCGTGTCCTTTTAGTTGTGTCTGTTTA
This sequence comes from Viscum album, assembly GCA_963277665.1. Taxonomy (NCBI): domain Eukaryota; kingdom Viridiplantae; phylum Streptophyta; class Magnoliopsida; order Santalales; family Viscaceae; genus Viscum; species Viscum album. Next base: position 1,320,614,679 of record OY728166.1, read on the forward strand.
CACTGGCCATGTGCAGCACACAAAATGTGCCCCACCCAACATGGTGTGTAGGGTCACATGAGTTGGTGGGTGTGTAATCCCTATACATAATATTTTAGGAATATTTGGATCACATGTTGTTTGGTTCCTCCATATATTGTGTGATACATAATTCTATCAAGAAACCAAAGGCACTGCAGAAACCGAACTACACGGTGTGTGTTCTTTGGTTAAAATAACTTATATTCTACTTTTTCATAGAAACATAGAAATTTTATGATGATACCAATTACACTTATCCCTCATCGTAAACTACTATTATAACAACTAAAAATGGTGAAAATCACCTCTAACCATCAATTTCAACCCTCTGGTGGATGGAAATTAGGTTTTGGATCCTTTTCTCAAAGCTACCACATGCCCCATGCACATGAAATGACTATCACTTAGTTATTGTTCCTAAATACTTGGAGATAATTACCCATATCATGAAAAAATCTCAATATATACACAAATTTTTAATCCTCTCATTGCACATGAATCAACTATGATTCTGGGTGTTCAATCACACTCAAACCCAGTCAACATTGTTGAACCGTGGTCCCATAGGACATCAACAAATAATATTAACTATGATGAGGGAAAAGAATAGGAAACAAATGTGAAAAAAAATTTAAATGATTTCTTTGTCATAAAATAAATATTGGGGATAACCAGGGTGATAATCATGGAATAAGGTAAATAATAAATATAATAAAAAATTTATATTTGATATACAGGAACACACAATGGATGTATTTAAACGATGATCAATGAATAATTTTTCGTTCATTATCATCATTTTAATAATAATGTAAGGAACCATAAATGATGAGTCTTACCTTGTCTCAGATTAATCATTGTGGAAGAATACAGTTACCGATAACAGAGAAGAACTGTTGCAGTCATTGTGCCTTAATTCACCTTGATCCGGTCATTGGTTGTCAGACGATCATGATTATACAATGAAGAATAGTGGATACATATCAAAATACTCCCAAGGTTATGTGACTAACAAAATAAATATATCATAATGACATATTGATATTGTTTTTAGCTTATTTCATTTTAATTAGAATAAATAAATTCTTCATTTATTTTAATTTAAACACACCGGTCGATGGCCACCTCTTTGAGAAATCCCATGATGGCCGACTTTAAATCATGCATAGAATAAAACCATAATTCTAGTTTCAACTATGGACACATATTTATGATATGAGACTCTATTTTGGAGATATACCATTACCTCTAAAATACTATGCATTTGTGATATGAAATATATTTAATATTTTCATAAAATTAATTCTGGTCTCACCTAGCCTCATAATAGAACATCATCTCAGTCTGTAGCTCTAAAAATATTAATTGATATATTTTAAAGTCTTAAAAGGGAAAATAAAGGTTTTAAAACATTCCATTATTCAAAAATTTCATCATTAAAATGAAAAAAATTAGCAAAGTTTTGGGGATACTGAGCCTATAGCTAGCTCTCCCACCCCCTATATCTCTCTGGTATTCTCCCATGCTACCATAGCATACAAAAAGGGAATGATATGTACATTTAGGATCCTATACTAATGATCATTGATTTATACTATATTATCTAGGAAGGTGGTCCCATCTCTGATGCCCAGGTCACCCTATTCAATTACATGTGTGGGATATTGCACGTATCTGCTCAGCTAAGAAATAAGGAAAATCTCATTAACTCGCACCAATTACGAGGGTAAGGTTTGGACATAAGAAACCTTTATAACCCCCTACAATATCACAAATGACCTGATAAACCACAAGGATAGCTTGAATCCCAGGACGTATCTCCATAATCAATATTGTGGGGAGACTATCAGGAAAACATTGTCTTCCTACTCGAACTCCAAGGGCATACGATGTCGATCTGCATAAGATTTTGGCCTTCGATGGGATTCCCCCATCTACTCATGGATCACCTAGACATTCACTATCATCTCTTCAGATATATGTATCTCAAAATGATATTACACACTGATATCATTCCAACATAAGGGTGACCTATAAGAACTCTCATATAGGGCCTCGAAAGGTTCCATGATGGTAGTAAAGTGATATCTATTACTATAATAAAATTACACCAAGAGTAAGTGATCCTTCAACCTTTGAAAAAATTATAGCACACTAGACATCATAATATCCTCTAGCACCTAGATAGTGTGCTCAATTTGGGAATCAATATGAGGGTGAAAGGATGTAATAATCCTCATTTAGGTCATGAATGACTTTGGAAAGCCTCTCCATAACCTTGATGTGAACTGAAAATCACTATTGAAGATAATTGTCAAGGTCAACCCATGAAGGCCTATGATCATCCACATCAGGAACTTCCCCAAAATATCTACCGAGCTCTGGTCCCTAATAGTATAGAAGTACTCTGAATTCGTAATTTGTTCAACTATCATCCATATTTAATTAGGTAATCTCACTATCTGTAGAATATCTATAATAAATTCCACTGATATTACACCACATTTCCACTCCAAGGTCTTAAAATAATGCAAAAAAACATCTGGAATATGGTGCACAACCTTCACCTATAGGCTTGCGAGGAACCTAGAGAAGAACTCTATCACCTTCCACCACATTCCATCCCACAAAAACTATGAAAAAAGGTCTCAGTACATCTTCCCTACATATGTATGTATTGCCAAAGGAGAAGTTTGAAAATACATCATCATCGCTCACTCATCGTGACCAAGACCACCATCCATCCCTATAAATGATTAACTTGATTACCTCTTTATGAAAATCCATCAGAAGAATCACTTAAGGATATCTAGTAATGCAGGATCTCAAAGCCGATGTCTCCCAATCAGGCCTTCCTCACACGATGAAGGAGTATAAGAGTCAACACCATCGACTGAAGGAAAACTTCACCATCCTCCTCTACTAGGTTGAGATGAAATGAATATAATTACTCAGACGCCTCCTCCACCATGTGAGCATGGGACTTATTATTAAGGTAATCTACAACTAAATTTTCCTTCATATAAGTATAGACTTTCTCAAAGTCGTAGTCCTATAGGAACATCAACCAGCACCTCTGTATCAGGTTTAGGAATCATCATGTCAAGACATACCTAAAACTCTAAAGGAATGAGTAAAAACAAATAGCTTTCCTAGAATATAGTGCCTTTATATTATTATATTAAATACTACTACTGCCAACTATAGGTTGTGATTCATGTAGTTCTATTTGTGGGGTACCAACTACATCAACCCATTTCTTATAACTACCTTCCTTTTCATCAACACACAAGTGATAAATGCTCTTGAGGCATCACAATACACTATAAACTCCACTAAATCCACTAAAAGCCTAACAAAATGATCACTCATCAACCTCAACTTAAATTCTTAAAATGATATCTGGAACATGTCATTCTAGTTAAATTACTACCCTTTTCGCATTAGGGTGATAAAAGGGATTAAAAGTGGATAATTTCACCCAGAACATCCTATAGTTCCATGAAAAAAAAGAAAACGGTTGTCCTCTAAGATTATCTTGGGTGGACCCCAAGAAATAATTGCATCGATCATTTCTGAGTTTACAACTAACCCAAAATAAAAAATGTCATGACCTTGAATGTGAATCTTGACTTTTAGAGCTTACCCCAAAGATGATGCATACGAATAAAGTCTAGGACCATCGTCAAGTTCACTATATGCTCCCCCTTGTATTTAAAGAATATGAGTATATCATTACTGAATGTAACTAAATATCTATCCATGTATGACTGGAAGATCCAGTTTATCAAATTTGTGCTCATAGTGATGTAATTTTTTACACTGGAAGGAATCACCAGGAACACATATTTCCATTATCGATATTAGAATGCCATAATTATAATATCAACATCATGAAATCTCAAATTGTGGTATGTAGACCTAAGATATATCTTTAAGAACCATCTCACACCTTGAAATAGTTCAAATAGGTCTTCAATATTTAACAAGGGGTACTTTTTCTTTATCATGGACTGATTGAAATGATGATAATCAATACAAATACAGAATCTCACATCCACCTTTTTCAGGAACAAAACAAATGCTTCCATGGGGGACACAATAGGCCCAATAATTCCCTTCTCTTGATAGTCCTCCAATATCACCCTCAGCTCTCGAATAAAGGTATGGGCCATCCAATATGCCACAGATTATATTTGAGAAGTATCATGGTTCATTTTGATGCAAAAATCCATATCCCAAATTGAAGGTAGTCCCATAACATCTTCTGGTAATATGTCTATATATTTCCCAATGAATAATTAAATCTAGATGTCCTAACAACATGTTACACCAAGGGTAAAACTTGTTAAATGATGGATGATGGGTTTCAACTTCCTACTTCTAAGAACTACTCTCTTCACAATAATATCTATCTTTCCTACAAAGTAAAATCTCATCCCATCAGTTCATAGGAATCTCACCCATCCTTAGTAAAATTTTATCTGGGATAGGATTGGAGATAGTTTGTCTGTACCCAAGATGATTTTTATAAGGTCTCATCATGATTACCAAAAATTTTCATTAGAAAATATATCCACAAAGAGATAACTCTAACTACTAACAGATAAATTATATTAATGATGTGTTCCCTGTAGGAACCTTAAGGAAAATATTTTTGGATAAATTCTCTATTGGGAGCCCTATATTTCTCGCCAGTAGTATGAAGATGATGGAAGGAATCACTCCCTTGTCTTCTAGTACTAAATAATGTTTATAATAAACATATATCATACCTCTAATCATCTAATGGGTTTCTATATCATAAGCATCCATTGCACTTAGCTTCCAAATACTCCAACCATTATCTCCCTAAGCTAGGAATGGGCCACCTTGGGGTGGTGGTGGAATGTTTTCATAAAATTTTCCACTACTAGTACATCCCCTTATGAGATCCCCACCTGCTCCTATGCTATATCCTCTTCCAAAGGGGGGTGCCCTTCCATCACCTGGGAGATCCTTGATCATGGTTCTTCCTCTAATATGATGGTCCATTTTCTATCTTCTTTTCCTCCTCTACACGTCAGGTTAAGAAATCAGGTTCCATGTGAGCTCACCCATCTCATGAATAAAATCCCAACTGTATTGGCTCTCCTAACATTCCATGTGGTCCCTAAGCTACATTAATTCATGCATGTTTCTGGTCATGAGTATGTATCCTACACCAAAAACCTTACAACTGGTGTCTACTAGATGATACAAATGAGTCATCCCTTTGTCACACACTACCAACAACATCTATATGGAGTCCCTCATATTGGAATCGATCTATCACCAACAATCATTTAAGAACTGTAGCATATGTGTGAATTCATAGGGGTACCATAGTACCACACATTTTTTTATGGATTCCTTTCCCAAAAATTCATGATTGGAAGTAACAATCCAGAATCTTGTCATAGGAGTATCACATAAGGTTAGTGAACTTGACAGCATAATTAGAAACATTCATGATTCCCTGTTTTAGCTCTAAAAGCACATAAATACCAATTGAGCATAATAATGGGGGGTAGTACTTCTCAAGAAGTAGATCTTATATGTAAGACCATCATTATTTCGAATCATTATGTGTATACATGAATAACTCCACCTGTTCCCAAATACTCCATGTAAAAGGTGGGATGCTAGTGTAACCATATGATCATTCAGGGTCATTAGAAGCCTAAAAAATCAGATCAACGACTCAAATAAATCCCATGATTCTTTAGGGAATTGTCTCACCACAAAACCTTTATGGCCTCTAGCACCAGAACTTATGGATTATGCTAACAATTCATGCATCTTTAGCCTTTTCTACTAGTATAATTTGTTTCTTGATAGGTGGGGGTGATGCTACCTATCCTCATAGAGGGAAGATCTCACATGATGACCCCTAAAACGAGGCCCCATCACTCATTAGATTTTCATCATAATCCTAAATTAGTAACCTGAATGGATTTCATCACAGAGGCACACTAAAAGTTTAATCAAGACATACTATTTTTAGATGAGAATATATATACGGCGGAGCTGACTTAAGAAGGATAGTCAAAAGAGTCAATCCTATATGATACATGTACTGATGATCTTTACAACCAATTTCTTGGTATATTGAGTTGACAAGAAATTATTTAGTGTCCTAGGGAATGGATAAATCATCCAATGCACCAACACTGGATTCCCATGCTGGAGATTATCACTTGATATACTTTGACATCATTGACCTAAATTCACAAACAAACATAATATGAGGAAAAAATAAAAGCATCATCTCAATATTGAACCACCTATTATACCATTCAATAATGACTCAACCCACTGGGGGCCACCTGGCTGGTGGAAGGCTGAGCTGGAACTACACTAAGCCAGCATACGTAGTCCAGGGGCTGGTGACTTGTGTCAAAATGCATAACTAAAATGTGATGAATTTTCCTAAGTAACTATATGTACACATCCAACCATTCTCATGTAAACGTACATAGAAATAAAAGAAATGACATCAACCTCTTGAGTAACAACCATACATGTAACAACTTCAAGGGAATACCAATAAGTATGACAACATAATATGAAAAGTAATTAGAAAAATACATTCCCAACCAGAATAGATGTCCCATCATGAAAATAAATGGGAAACTAAATACTAATAATTCCCAACTCTAGATCTCAAAGCCCCAACCTCCACACATAGTCAAATTCAACCAAGTAACTCCTATTCTCCACTATAATTGCCACTGACCTATCTATCGTCTTCATAAGACACAACACATGTGGGATACTCCCATGCATGGGGGAGTTTATACGTAACTATTAGGATTCCCTAAAAACACGAGGGGGGATAAAGAGTATAAATGATAGAAAAAGTTAGATCAAAACCAAATAAAATGTGAAACCAAATCTCATTGACAATATATATATATAATCATAGAAGAAACTCATTAGGATAGAGAAAGGGGATCTACATATCACAATCAGCATATGAAAGAGCCTCCCAATAGTTCCAATAGGACCATCTATAATTCTAAATAACACACATGTTCATCTATAGAAGTAACTATGTAGAGGGCCCGCATCTCACCACAACGCTACATAGTCAATGAGTAACTCTCTCCAAGTAGAGGAACTATGCACTAGTGTGTTAGGGTAGTCCCATTGAACGTGTATAGGATATGTTCCCTTATATAATAGGGGGTTCTTCTCAATGTATAGAGGACCCATTCCCTAGGCCATCATGGGGGGACCACTATGTAGATAGAAGACCCAACCCCTAGTCTGTTGGGTGGGGGTACCACTAAGTAGATAGATGACCCACACCCTAGTCCACCAAGAGTAAAACTATGTGATGATCGTGTCTTATCACTTCCATCATTGAGCTCTTCCAAAAGTAGTTTCGCACTCAGAATATTTCACATCGTATCCCAAAATACACTATGAAAGACACCATTGCATTATATGAGGAAAAACTCATGATATTATAGTTGTGGGAAAAAATTTGATCCCAAACGAAGGTGATGTGATAGTTCAAAGTTTCCTCCAAAAGGAAGTTCATGGTATGAAAGGGTGTCTAAATGGTGTGTGGCCCCAATCCTCTTTGTAGCCATTTATCCACTAGTACATGGATAGTATACCATGTAGTACTACATGGTGTGTAAGACAACTAAATGGTTTGTCTTGATGACCTAGGGTCGATCCATGTTCTATTAGTTGTCCATGTGTCCTTCGATCTATGTCAGTATACATAGGTCATGTGTCAGTACATACCATGTTCCCCAATCTACAAGGTTTGTAGGGCCACATGGGATCTTGTGTGTGTAATCCATATACATGTTGAGTTGAAAATCTAGGGTTCAGATGGCGTGTAGTCCCTTTAAATGTCATGTGATACTTAAATCCATGAAAAAATCCTAGTCACCATAGAAATAGGATTACATGTCTTGTGTTCCTAGATCAACACGTCTTGTAGTCTCCTTTGTGTAGAATGATAAATATACTCCCTAGATCAAGTATTGTCTTCTCATAAAACCAAAACTGAAATTTTTCAACCATAAAATGGTGTTAATGACCTCTACCCATCAAATTATTCCCTCTGATGACCGAAAATTAGGTTTCTAATCCTTCACTTGGAGTCACCACACATCTTATGTGCTTCCCATCACTATATTTTGGTCATGGATTCCATTTCTATGGGAACAATCACCCATATCCCACAAATCCTTCTAATCTATCCTCAAATCATCAATCTGCTCGTCGAATGTGAATTTTACACAAATCTGGGGGTTTGATCATGCTCGTGCCCACATGGAAAAGTCGAATTGTGGCACAATTGACTAATGGTGAAGAATTTGAAAAATCATGTGGTAAATACAAAAAAAGGTAATACAGTATTTTACCAAATTTTTATGGTAAACAAATATATATTGGGGAAAATCGTGGTGAGGAATATAATATAAAGATAATAGTAAATCAAAGAGAATTGTTAAATTTGATTCACAAGATCATGTAAAGGATGTATTTAAATGAATATAAATGAATGAAATTTAAATAATTCATAATATTTTAATTATAAGGGTGTAAAAATATTATTAGTCCTAAATTGATTCAAATCTATCATTGGTGAATAACACAGTTTCCAATGATGGAGAAGAACTATTGCACTCACTATTCCTCAATTATTCTTGATCCAGTCATCAGTAATCATCAGATCTTGATTCTACAGTAAAGAATGGTGGATCCCTCTCAAAATCATCCTGGGTTTATGTGACTAATTTTTCAAATTCCATAATTAAATATTTAGAGTTTTAAATTTAGTTTATTTAAATTCGAATAAATAATTTAATAATTTCTTTTAATTTAAACAAAATCCAATGACTTCCTTTTCCATAAATCCCACACTGACCAAATTTTGACCATGCTTATGAAATAATCAGTATTATAGATTCAACCATGATATCTGATTTCTAATCTGAGACTATATTTAGTAGATATCCCATTATTTCTAAAAAACGGTTCTCATGTGATAAAAAATATTTTTAATATTTTTATCCAATTATTTCTGGGATAAATAGACCACTAAATTGTGAACCATCTCAGTTTTGGGATCTAAAAATATTCCTTGATAAATTTAAAATTCCAACAATGGAAAAATAGAGTCTCTACATGTGAAAAAAAACAATGGTAGAATTCCTACTTTTCAAAATTACATGTGTGCCACTAAAATCACTTATAAAGGTCCACCCACTCTACTATCCTATTTAAACAAAAAAACCCTATTGGTTCAACAAATACCTTCCAAAATTACTGCCCTCCTCTCATCTTATAATTCTATAGAAATCCAACTTAGGAAGGATTTTGTTTCATTGCAAAGGAGGTTACTTGAAGAAGAGGAAAAGTTCATCAATTATCATTTTTATTTTATTTATTTATCTACCTCATTCAATTCCTATTAAACCATAGTACTATAATTAACTCATTATCTAAAAAATAATGAGATTTTTTATTTTATTTTCATGACCTTCAACCACTTACATTTCAATATAATGGGTTATGAAATTATCTTTTCTGTGCAAGGAAGACTACAACCTTGAGAACCGACGTTATTTATTTTTTCATTAACACCTCTCACAGTTGGGTATAATGAGGGATATAAAGTATATATGTGATATTTATAACATAATTATACCTATATATTCATTATATAATATATTCCTTTTTTACATTCCATTTCATAGTGGATGCGATAATGTCGCTCGTGTGTACGGTGAACTACCGCCTTACGAAGCGATGTGATTTATTTTTCAAAAATGATTTACATGTAAGATAATGAGGAAAAATATATATGATATGAAAGAAATAATCACGATATTCCTGACATATTTATCATTCTAAACAGGTAATATAATATTTTATTTATTACCTTTTCACTCACTGAAATATGACAATGTCATTTATGTAGGTGTGGATTACCTCCTTCACGGAGTGATGTGACTCTCTTTTCATCAACACACCACATAGACGATAGGTATAAATAAATAATATATTATTTATGATATAATTATGATTCTATAAATATAATATATTACATAACTCATTTCTATTTTGATTTTTGAAAAATGGAAGCATTACTCATGTTTAAGTATGACCTACCATCTCTAATATCACAACATACTAAATTTACCAACACCATCATTCATGACTGGTATTAAGAGTATAATTGATGTATAAATATGTTAATTATTCCTCAAAAAAATTTGAGTAAAAAAACCATTATCAAATAAATAGGATTGAAAATATAAAATCAAGACATATACGAAAAACAATGCAGTTATTACCCGAAACATGGCTATGACATGGAATTATTAACAAACAAGTAGAAAAGGGACATAATAAAAACATATATGTTATGATATATATATACATGTTAATTTAATAGATTTATAATAAACAAGTATTTATTATATATAAGGTTGAAATGTGTATGATCTAATTCATGACTTAAGCTCAGGTATTTTTATCTACATTTTTACTTATGTGGGATGCATGCCATACAGAACAACTATTTATTTTATGTTGTGTATATACTATCCATGAATTTATTTCATGATTATTCTCCTAAAATTTATTTGGATCTATATATCTATTTGGAAATAACACTTTCTTGGGGTTTACGATTCAAAATTTATCAACGTAGTAAGATGTTTTTGCTCAATTTTCCTTCCTTGAGACATATGTTATGTTATGCACCTCTCTTCTTTTATGAGATGTATATTACAAATCCTTTGAAATTAATATTTTTAATTTAATTCAGTAAATTTTATTTTAAGCTTCATTTAATGAAATTATGTCATGTGGATTACATTTCATATTTACTAAAGTGGTAAATATTTTATTTTACAATCTCATCATTTATCGAGATTGTTTGTGATTTTGTTTCAGACAATAAAATATTATGATTAATCTCTAACTAAACTAATAAATTTTATTCTCCTTTGGTTATTCTATGAAAATATATTTTTTCACTTATTTTTTCCCTCTCTATGTACCCATGAGTTCAAAATATTTTTTTAAGAAAATTGTCTTTATTTCTCTTTTCGGTTAAAAATCGTTTTCCATCCAAAACTAAGTCTTCTATGAAAATCCAAAAATGTTTTTAATTTTTTTAAATGGTTTATTAAAAACATTTTTACCCATTTTTAACTTTTGAAAAAATTATTTTAATGTGATCTTGATTTATAATTTCTATTTGAATTTTACCGAAAATGTGAAAGGAATATTTGTTTTAATGTGTAGGTTAAGAACAAAATTTTCCACCATCATGACCATTATTTTATTTTAATCTTCCATTATATGTTCTCAAGGTAATTTTCAATGAATATGATTTTAAAGTTTTTTAAGGTTTTAAAAATTATTTCTCAATGCAAAAAATATATTTTCCTCAAGAAATTTTTTAATTTAATTTTAATGCTTCCTTTATAAGTTTGTAAGTTTATTTTCATAGAAAAGTATTTCCAAAATATTTTATAATTTTATTATCCAATAAATGTTTTTTTATTAAAGAGATGTTCTATTTGGGTTCTCTATCAAAATCATTCTCCATCTAAGATGACATCCTTTGAGGTTACTTATGATTTATGGTAGATACGATCTAAGGATTATATTCTTATTAATTTTCTTAATTGTTTATGTTTATGTTGAAATGAAGTTCAAGAAACATATTTATATTCCATGCGCTACACCTTGATACCAATTTTATGAAACCCATTTCTTTTCATGGGTTAATCTATGATTAAATTATGACATAATAATGAAATTTGTCTCTTTTTTACATGTTATAATATAATGAAAATTATATTAAACCCATCTCAAATTGTGGGTTATGATATGATGAATGTTTTATGATCTTATGACACACATAAGTATTATTTTATTTATGTGATGGGTGGTACATATATCTATATCTAATTCATTGGATAATGCTTTATATTTCATGAGATAATGATTGGAAATAAGTTTATGTACATTATCCACTATGGGATACATGTGATTCTTGATCCACTATGGGAAATGGGTGATTCCGGATCCACTATGGAAAACATGTTCCTTTTAATCCACTATGGGAAACATGGGTGTCTTGATCTACAATAGGAAACATGTGATGAGTCATGATCCAAAAATTTGTTGGTCATGGTAGTTAACCTATTCATATGAAATGGTTTTCAATATTTATAATGGTGAAACACTTTTATGACATGGGTTTGTGGTTCATGATTTAATTATGGTGGTTCCCACTCTATTATCCCATTTTTTATAAAGTGATACAGTTTTCTTCCATGATTCATGTTTTTGATCTATTATAGTTTTCGGGGAATATTTTAATTTTTTTTGTGATAACAAACCCTTATGCTTATATTATTCACTCATCTAATCATAGATTTCTATCTCTTATGATTACCCTTACATAGAATCTTAGCTCACCCTTTTTAATGTTTTATTTCCCTATGCTATAAAGAAATGTTTTAAGTATGGTATATTTATGAAGTGTAAATGGGGGGAATATATTTATGATATATACTGAATATATTTTGAAAAATTAAGAATATTGTGTTCCATGTCTCCAAATTCACTTAAAATTTACAGTCTTTAGGCGTGTGTTTGTCTAATGTAATTAATATTAATCTAAAGAGATGTAATGTCCATGTATAAAATTATTTGGTAAATGTAGTTGGTATCATAGGAATGGTTTGGTTAGCCTTTTTAAAATAGTATAACAAAACATCAATTAATTCCCCAGGTTATTTATAAGGATATGTATAGGTATGTCTCTAAGGATAAGACTAAGGACGAATCAATGTATCAGAAAATTTTCTATAATTTTTGTAAAGGATATTGAAAGTGGGTTCTATGGAATTAAATCCCTTTATAGATGTTATAATTGGGCATGTATCTATAATAGAGGTACTTAGGGGTAACAACTCTAAAAATGGTGAATTGAATGGGAATTGATCGTCACTTAGTGCATGACAATGGGCCATGCTACACACCTATTTTGACACTCATGAGAGATATTAATTGGAAATTCATGAATTCTTTATGAACCATCATGATGGATTTAAATAGACGATGAATATGATTAGACTAGGATATACCAAATGTGTCATAGATTCATAAAAGGGATTAGTATTTAGATATCATGTAATTTAATTTTCATGATTGTGTATTTTTCACTATGATTACTGTATCTCATGCTATGATTTCAGTTTGTAGTCAATGGATGGAACCCAATGTAACTATGTTAATACTGAGTATGATGACCAATGAAATGATCATCCTAATAATAAACAAAATATTATGGGATGTATAATAAAAAATCTTGTTGATATGATTACATAAATTTATCAATATATAAATCATATTGAACATCCAAACAATAAAATAAGGGAACAACATTCTATCGAGTTCTACATGACGAAACGCCCACCTTATTTTAGGTGTTCCATTGATTAAATAGTTCTTGAAATATGGATTGGTAAAATAGAAAATATATTTTCTATTATCCAATGTTCAAAACATGAAAAATTCATTTGGGTTGTATCTCACTTATAAAGATAAGCCAATCAATAGTGGACTCTCATAAAGAATACAATAGGATGTCATGAAATTAACTCCTTAGATTGGGGTGAGTTCAAAAACTTATTTTTTCAATAAGTAATATCCTTATATTCTTCATAATAAGATGGATAAGGAGTTCAATGATCTAAACCAAATGGATGATGAATCATTTTTTACCTATGAGGAAAATTTTACAAGACTTACAAGGAATGATTCTTGTACTATCATCCAACCATAAAGTATGGTTGAACAATTTTTCATTATCATAAATCTATGTCTTGAAATGGTGTTATCTTTAAGGGTCTTTAGTAGTTACAAATAATTCATTCGATTTTTACTAAATATTGAATTAAATTTTTTTGTTTCCCACCATTAACATGATTTTAGTCACAAAAAAGATCTATTCTCATGAAAACATTGATAAATAAAATCGTGGAAAGAAATTCCACCAATTTACATGCTATAAATGGGGAAATAATCATCATGGGAATTTTTTGAATGGAACTATGTGGTGCTTAAAATGTTTAAAGAGGGATAATAAAACTTTTGTATTTCAAAATGTTTTTAGTGGGCTAGTTAACGTAGTGGATGAGAATATGAATCCAACTAATACACCCCCCACACATCAGTGATTCATATTTAAGTATTCAAGGATGTTTGATAATGAATTCCCCAATTGATGGGATAATTAGTAAGGAAATCCTTAACTAAATTTGAAGAAAATGGATAAAGGGAAAGATTATGAAAACAAAATGGATGAAGTGAATCCTGATCATTATGGAACAATTATCCTACCTTCAGTAATTGGTAAAATGATGTTTGATTTTGTTTGAAAATACTATTATTCGTCCTTTGGTGAAATTTCAGGGCATAGTCTCCCTCTCTATGGATTCTAGAATAATGAAATTTCATTTGATATTCTATCAGTTCAGGGATAACCCCTAGATTTCGATGAATTTTGTGTGTGTGTAAGATAAGATCTTATATAAGAAATCAAGGTCAAATTAAATTTTGGATGTGGACATATCTCCATGTAATATTAACTTAAGATATTTGGATACCACCATGGGGTTATTAGTTTGATTTTGAACATAACTTCAAAGTTATTAACACCCCTTTTAAGGTTTTATATGATTGGATTTTATCAATATGAAGGATATTTAAAGAGGCTTTTATAGTAATTAATCCCTTTAGTTTTAATATAGCGACAAATTTATTTTAGGAGGAATAACCTTACATTTTGTGGAAATATGATTAATGGTACTTGTAACCTTTAGGGTTTATCTTCTAATTAATGTTGAGATAATTATGCATTATAGTCTATCACCATACTATGTGAACACAAATCATTGATATCATAGAAACTTTTTATTTTGATCTATTTTCCATAATATAAATTAACGAGTTGGAAAGGATGGATTTAATACCACATTCAGTTGTATTTTATCAAAATATGTAGTTTACCTCAATGTTTTTGAGAATTATTCACCAAGATCCTGATATAGAGTTGAGTTTTATCTCTATGTATCATCCATATATAAATGCTTTGTTTGATATAATAATTAAAAACCTAGAGTATATTCTAATATCTTACTCTATGGATTTAAAATGTGGTTGAGATCAACACCTCCCTCAAGTTTATTTTTCATTCAATAATTGATTTGTCTTGAGTATTTAGATATATCTTTATGAAACATTTTATTGAAGTACATATAGAACTCAAACATACTGAAATGAAGTTGTAGAAACAATGTTATAAGCAACTAAGAAAGATAATGAGATAGAAGAGAAGGTCAGAGTAATTCAGTAACATGTAAGGACTGAACAAAGCTAAAAGAAATATTATTATGATAATCTTCGATGCCATCTATAATTTGATGTTGGTGAGAAGGTCCTTCTATGAATTTTTCTATGTAAGAAAGAGGCTAAAACTAAAAACTAGGTATATTGGTACCATTAAAATACATTATCATATTGGGATAGTAACTTATGATTTGAAACTTCCATGAAATCTCTCTTAGTTCAATATGTGTCCCATTGCATCTCTATTGAGAAAGTACATATCTGATCCACCACATGTACTGAACTCAGAGGTAGTACCGTCGGGTCATGATATTTATTATGGGAACAACAAGTATATATTTTATATAGAATAGATAAATTTTTGAAAAATATGATCACTCAATGGGTGAATGTTTTGTGATAAAACAACCATCTAGAGAAAGCTATGTGGTAACTTTAAAATATAAGGATGTATAATTATCCTTAGTTGTTGGTTCCAAAGTGAAAAAATGGAGGTCTAAATTCATTATAAGGGGGTAAAAAGTAACACATAAGAATTTTTTAAAAAAGTTTACTTCAAATAAATTTAATAAATTTAATATTTTTTATTACACAAAATATCAATTTTTTATTGTTTTATACACAACATTGAGTGTCACCTGCATTACATGTACACCGAGTTTTAATAAACCACAATATATGATTATTATTATAATTCAAATGCGGAAGATATAAACTATCCATTGAAATAGTAATTACTACTTTTAAATATTAATTATTATGGTTTTATATAAATAAAACATATTTATATCAAGTACTATATTTTTATAAAATTCATTATATGTTTCAAAAAAAAGTACTTTTATAGAAAAGTTATTATTTTTATTTTGTGAATAGTAATAAAATTATTTTTTGACACCATAAGGAAACTAATTTTAAAAAATAAACCATATTTTTTAAATAATCATGAAAAAATTATATTAGGGTGGATTTTGTTTCTCGAATGTTTCTATTGTTTATGAATAGTGAAAATATAGAATTTAATTGAAATCTACTTATTTGTTTAAATTATTTTTAATGTTAAATTATATTATAAATTGGTTTTAAAGTAAAATTAGCTCAATTATATATCTATTAATCCAATTTATTTAATTTTAATCATTACCATGTTGAATATTTATATAAAATCATTTCAAACTTTTGAACAATTTCTCTTTGAAAACCCACTTTCATGTCATGTCTTTGGGGTTAAATTTAAATTATCTTTTTTCCATATATATTAATAGACTTTGGAAAAATAGATTTAATATTTGGAATTAATATAATTTATATTATCAAATAAGGTCAATATAATTTTTTACCAAAATGGATAATGAAAAGGTTCAAATTAATTATTGTGGTTAAGGTACAAATTGGTTTACCAGGGGGGTACACTTAAAAGATAAGAGGTTAAATGAGCTATAAAATCTTCCAACACCCATTTTATGAAAATATATCAACCTTATACCATATATGAGAAATATTTTCTTGTCATTTGTGGATTTGGACATGAAAACAATTTGTGTATACTTCCTTCTTTTAAAACATTAAAACTATGCCACCTGGAAAACTTATAAAATTACACCTCTTATCTCTTCTTCATAGCACCATAAAACCATTTTGGATCAGAAAATACATGACCATATAACTTTCAATAACAACTCCTCTCATCCATGAACCAACAATTTGGGAATAATTCAATATTATGAAGGATTTTGGGGCAAACCTAAGGAGGTTACCAGAACATGGGGTAATGTTCTTCAACTACTGTTTTTATTTTATTCCGTTCACCACATCCAAAAATTATTGTTAAAAAATTATGATATAATAAAATAAATATATTCCATATACTTAGATGTTAATATGTTAATTTCATGACCTAAAACCATCTCAACTTTCATAAAATGTGTTACGAAATCACCATTCATGTTTATAACAGACTATTGCCTCACAAATCGATATCCTTCATTTTTCCATTACCACCTATCACAGTTGGTTATGATGATGGGAATAAATTATATAAATATATAATATATTTACAAAATTATTATACCTATATAGTCTTTATATCATATAAACCTTTCTTACTTTCCATTCCACAAGGGATATGATAACGTCACTCGTGTGTATGGAGGACTACTGCCTCACGAAGCAATGTGATTCATTTTTCATAAACGCATTACATAGAAGATAATAAGGATAAATATATTTTAAATATATGATATAATTATTATATTCATGACATATTTATCATTAATAAAAAAAATATTATTTTCTTTCTTACCTTTTCACTAACTAAATGATTATAACGTCGTTTGTGTACGTGGGGACTATCGCCTTCATGAATCGATGTGAGTCTATTTTCATCACCATACTTCATGGAAGATATGTTTGAAGAAATAATATTGTATTTATGATATAATTATCATTATTAAAAGATAATATATTACTTTCATCTTATAAATAATGATCATTGAAAAATGGGAATGTTAGTTATGCGTATGTATGGCCTATCGTCTCCAAGATCATAATGTACTTCATTTACCAAATACATATTTTAGGATTATTAAAAGTATAATTGATTTATAAATATGAAAATTATTTCATGATTGTTATTATGGATAAAATAAAAATATTATCCATTTTATCGAACCAAAAATTAAAAATCAAAACATATACGAAAAGCAAAGTTGTTATAACCCAAAACATGACTCTAACCCGGAAATGTTAACAAATGGGAAATAAAAAGACATAAAAAATAATATATGGTATTGTATATATATTTATTTTTCTTTAATATATTTATAATAAACTTATATTCATTATATATGAGGTTTTAATGTGTACGAAGTAAGATTAAACCTAAAGTAAGGGATTTATGTAGCACTTTTTACTTCTATGAGACACATGACATACACGCCACCATTTTCTTTTACGTGGTGTGCATAATGACCCTGAATTTATTTTTTGATGATTCTCCTAAAAATTATTTTGAAAATTATCTATATTTAAAGGGTTTTATGGTTCAAAAGTTAACAAAGTGGTATGGGATTTTTTTATCTCAATTTTCATTTTTTCATACAAATGTTATGTTATAAACCTAGTTTATTTTAAGAGATGTATATTAAAACCCCTTTTACATGTAATATCAAGAATTTATTTATCATCATGATATTTTAAGCTTAATTTATTTATATTTATTTAGGGAGATTATGTTTTAATTTTACCAAATAGGTAAAGATTTAATTTTATAATCTCATCATTTATCAGTATTATTTATGATTACGATTCCAATAACAAAATATTACGATACATATCTCAATAAACAATGAATTTTATTATCCTCTGCTTATGTCATGAGAATATAATTTTTCACTTATTTTTATTTTATCTATTTACCCATGATTTCAAAATAATCATTTAAAAAAATTCTTTATTTCTTTTTTCGTTTGAAACCCTTTTTTCTTCCAAAACCATGTTTTTTGAGAAAAAATTCAAAATTTTATTTAAATTTTTTTGAAAATGATTTATTAAATACATTTTTATCCATGTTATATATTTTAATTTTTTCTAAAGTAATATTAATTTCATTTTACAAACAATTCATATTTGTTTATTACTGAATACATGTTAGGAATATTTATTTTAACAAGTACATCATAAAAATAATTTCACACCGTTATCACCATTATTTTCTTTGAAGCATCTTTTATAATTTTTCAAGGGACATCTCAAAGAAAAGTATTTTTCAACTGTTTTATTTTTTTGAAAGTGTTATTTGAATCTGAAAGGTTATTTTTTCATAAAATGTTTCAAATTATATTTGAAATATACCTGTATATATCATTACATTTATTTTCAAAGAAAATGATTTCAAAAGTATTTTATAATTTTTAGTTTTAAAAAGCGATTTTCATAGAAATTTATTTTACTCAAGAAATGTTCCAAGTGGTATTTCTATAAAATTAATTCTCCATCTATGATGACATCCTTTATGGTTACTTATGCTTTGTCGGGGATATTATCCTAGGATACAATTCATATTATTTCTGAGAATGGTTTTTTTTTATGATTACATGATTTTTATGAAACTTGTTTCTCTTACATGGGTTATACCATGATAGAAATCTTATGAACACACTTCCCTTCATGGGTTATGTAATGAGTAAATAATGAATTGATTATGAAACAAGTCACTTTTATACTATTAAAATTTTATAAAACCCATTTCATTTTATGAGTTATGATACATTGAATGTTTTATCATCTTATAGAACACATATGTATGATTTTCAATATGTGATGGGAGGTACCTATATATCCCTCTAATGCATCATTTAAATATTTATATAAAATTAGAAAATGATTGGAAACAAGTCATTAGTCTTGATCGACTATGGTACGTAGGCTAATCTTGATTCACTACGGGAAACAAGTGTACCATGTTCCTCTATAAGAGATAGGTATGTCCTAATCAACTGTGAGAAACATGTGAAGAGTTATGATCTACTATATTGGTATTCTGGTAAGTTAACCTTGATATTTGAAATATTTTTCTATATTTATAATGGTGCCACACTTTTATGACATGAGATTATGGTTCATGGTTGATATATAATAGTCATAACTCTATTATCCCATGTTTCATAATATGATAAGGTTTTCTTCCATGAATCATGTTTATGATATTTCAAAAGTTAGTTAGGAACTCTCTATTTTATATTCATGATCACAAACCCTTATACTTATCTTATTCTTTAATATGATCATAGAATAAAATATCTTACCCTTACTCTTACTAAGAATCTAATCTCACATTTTCATATTTTTTACATTCCCAAGGTATTGAATTTTGGTTTCATGTAGGGTATGTTTATGAGGAGTAAAAAATAGTAATATAGTTCTGGGAAATATTGAAGATATTTTACATATTTAAGAAGATTATGTTCCATGTTTCCAATAGAAGTAAACTATTATTGTCATCAGTCATGTATTTATGTAATGTAATGAATATTCATCTAAAAAGATATAATATCCATGTATAAAATGATTGGGTCTCTATAGCTGGTATTATAAAAAATGTTTAGTTAAAATTTTTACACTAGTATGAAAACACTTTGTTGAATTCCTTAGAGATATTTCTAAGGTTATGTCTAGGGATGTCTCTATGGATAATTATGAAGATGTGTCAAAGTAACAAAATATTTCTTATAAATTTGGTAAAGGATAGATCAAGTGGTTTCTAAGAAATTCCATCCCATTCTAGAAAATACAAGTGGGTGTGGCTCTATTATTGAAGTACAAAAGTCTAAAAACTCCAAAAAGGGTGCATTTATTAGGACTCGATCATCACATGGGGCACAATAGAGGGCCCTTATTCAAAGATAGTTTTTAACTACCATTGGATATGCTTTTAAAATTTATGAAATTATTATAAAACATCATTTTTGGTTTAAATAGATAATTACTATTAATAGAAAAGTATATAACTAATGTGTTAAAGATTAAAAATATATTTTCATTATTTATACAATACTATAAGTTATTTTTCATTATTATATGGTTTTACTCTATGAGTAGCTTTTATCATGCTATGATTTTATGTTTTATTTAATTCATATAACTTGAAGGAACATTGGTAATGATGAGTTTAATTGATAAATCAATGATTTTCTTACTCAGTAAAAAAAATTATAGGATTTAGAATAAGAAATATTATTGATATAATCAAAAATATTTCTCAAGAAATGAGTCATGTTGTAATTCCGAATGAAAAAACGAGGGAACAACATTCTATTTATTTCTTTTTAAGGAAACTCCCACAGTCTTTTAGTGGTTCAATCTTCCCACTAGCTACTGAGAAATGGATAAATATAGTTGAAAGTATTTTTTCCATTATCTAATGTTTGGAACATGAAAAATTCATTTTATCTATCTATCATTCATAAGGACAAGTTGATCATTGTTGGAATCTCATCAATAATATAATAGAAAATAGTGAAACTATCTATGTGGGTTGGTAAGAGTTCAAAATATTATTTTTAAATAAGTAATTTTATCATATTCTTCATACGAAGATGAATAATGAGTTCTTTGAGACAAATAAAAAGCATGATGAATCCATTGGTAAATATGAGGAAAATTTTTAAAGAATTTCAAGGTATAATTTTGGCAATATAATCAAAACTGATGTAAAGTTGAATATTTTATCAATGTCCTAAACTCTATTCTCTGATGGATGTTATCCATAAGAGAATTTAGTATCTAAAAATAAGCATTTCAATGTATTTCAGTGTGAACATAAGGTAGAAATAGAAATTTGAGATTCACACCATTCCCTGGGTTTTGATAAAAAAAGGAGATTGTGTCTCCTGAGAACTTGATTAAATCACATTGTCGAAACAAGTTCCATCCATATGCATGTTGTAAATGTGGGAAGAAGAATCAAGGTAATTTCATTAATGGAACTGGGAGGTGATTAAAATGTGGAAATGTGGGTCATAAAACCTATGAATGTGAAAATGTGATTAAAAGGATGGTTAATTCAATTAAGGAGAATAGAATAACAACTAATTCACCACCCACAGTATAGTGCTTTAACTGAAAGGATTTTGGGAAGTATGATAATCAATGCCCCAATTCAAGAGATAATGTGTTTGATAATCAATAAAAAAACTCTAAAGAAAAAGGATAGTAGGAAAACTTATGCAATCATAGTAGATGAATTGAATCATGATAATTAGGGTACACTTATCCTCCCCTAATTATTTGGGAAACATCATGTTTTATTTTGTATGAAAATATTATTATTTATCCTTCAGTGAAATTTCATGTGATTATCTACCACTATATTTATTTTTGAATAATGAAATCACATTTGATATTCTATCATTATAAGGATAAATCTAGGATTCTAATGAAAATGGTTTTGTATAATATAAGAGTTCATATAAACAATAAAGGTTGAATTAAACTTTTTAAGTGTATATATCTATATTTAATATTAACTTAAGATTTATGGACACCACCATGGGTTTATGAGTTTAAGGTTGATCATAAGTTCAAAACATTGAACACATAATTTGATGTTTTATGATATAAGAGTTTATAAATATTATGTAAATTTTAAGATAAATTTGTGGAAACACATACCTTTTCTTTTATATATAGTGAAAAAGTTATTTGATGGGGAATTCAATTATGATATGTGGACATATTATTAAAGGTACCAGTAACATTTCTGGTTCATCTTATCATTTATGTTTAGATAATAATGTGTTATAGTCAATCATATTATAATTTCATCACACTTTATTTCTTTCAGAGAATATTTTTCTTTGGATCCTATTTTCACAGTATACATTAAGAATGTGTTAAGGTTACATGGAGTACCACAATAAAATTTATTTTATTGGAATATGATGTTTAACATGATGTTTTGGAGAAATCTTCAAAAAACACTTGATATGGAGTTGAGTTTCATCACTGCATATCATCCTTAGACTGATCTTCAATTTGAGATAATAATTCACACCCTACATAATATTATAAGATCATGTTATGTAGTCTTAAAATGTGGGGATAAAAACAATCCAAAAGATGAGTTTTCATGGAATAATATCTTTCACTCAAGAATTCAGATTTCTCCTTACAAATAGATTTATGGAAGGAATTATTCAACTCTAATGTACAGGAATAATGTTATAGAAAGAAAACTATTAGGACCAGAGAAAGCTAATGATATAGAAGATAATTTTATATCCACATAGAGACATATAAGAGTTTACATTTTTTTGTAGAAATGTTATGCTGATAATTATCGACGTGATATAGAATTTGATGTTGGTGAGAAGGTCCTTATATGAATTTCTTCACAGAAGAATGATAGGAAAACTAAACCCTAGGTATATCAGTCCCATTAAAATAATTTATCATATCTAGACAATACATTATCATTTGTAACTTCCACAAAATATCTCTTAGGTTCACAATGCATCTCATTGTATCTCTATTGAGGAAATTCAAAATTTACCCATTGTATGTAATGAATTCGGATCTAGTACCATTGGGGAATTATATTTCATATAAGGACCAACTAGTAGAGATTCTAGATCAAGTAGACAGAGTTATATGATACATTAGAACTCACTTGTTTAATGTTTTGTGATAAAACAACTAGATTAAGGAAGCTATGTGGGAACCTATAGATGTACATAGGTGGAAGTATCCTTTATTATTACTACCAAATTGTTGAATTTTAAGGGAGAAATTCATTTTAAGGGGGTAAAATGTAACAACCTTATATTTCTTGAAATATTTTCTTCGAAATAAATTTAATATTTTCTATATTATTCATTATATTAAATATCATGTTTTTATTTCATTATATGTTACACTTATTTTGGATTTCTTTACACACAACACCTTGTTTTAACAAACCAAGATAGATTACTAATATTTTTATTTAAATGAGAATATTATAAATTATCCATTAAAATAATAATAACTAATTTTTATTTATCAATTACAATTTTTATATAAATAAAACATTATGATAAAAAGTGATATAATTTTTTGAAAAGTCATTATATGTTTTGAAAATACTAATTTTCTAAAAAATAGATTTTTATTTGTGTGAATAATAAAAAAAATTAATTTTTGACACCTTATGAAAATTAATTTGTTTAAATAAGACCAATTTTTTAAATCATAATGTGAAAATTATCTTATTTTGAAAAACTAAATCCTTTTTTTAATCAAATTATTTTATATTATGAAATAATTTCAGCTTATGTTTTCACTAAAACTAACAGTGAAAAAAGAAAAAATTAATTATCGTGGTTATAAAAAAATGGGTTTACTATGGGTTAATCTTATAATACATATGGTAAAATGAAATAAAAATTAAAAAAAAAACATTATATGGATATATTTCTACCTTATACCATCTAGGATCATTAATTTTACATTTTTGGTTCCTTTTTTCATGAATAAAATTTGGGTGAAATTTTGTCGTTTAAAAAATTACAAGTTTTCAACTCACCTCACTTATAAAAGGACACCCCTATACTCTCCTAATAAAACCTTAAACCCCTTTTGGTTTATACAATCCCTACTATAATAACTTTCAAACTTCCTTCCTCCCATCCCAAATTCCATATTTTTGGAAAAAATCAAACTTAGGATTTCTTTGGGTTAAAACCTAAGGATGTTGTTCTATGAATAAGTAATGTTCTTCATTGAGAATTTTTATTTTATTTCATTATCTATTTATTTCAATTCCTATTAAATATTATTATATAATACATTGAGTATATCCAATATAATTATATGTTTTTATATTATGTTAATGACCTAAAACCATCTACACCACCATAAAATGTGTTATGAAATCATTATTTGTGTGTACAGTGGACTACCGCCTCATGAACCATTTTCATTTGTTTTTTCCATTATAATCTCTCACAGTTGTGTATTATTATGGATATAAAGTACATATATGATATTTATAGCATAATTATCCATTTAATTTTATTATATCATATATATTTTTCTTTAAAATTTTCATTCCATAAGTGATATGATAAAGTCGCTCGTGTGTACGAGGGACGACCTCCTCACGACGTGTTGTGATTCATTTTTTCACTAACTCTTTACATGGAAGATAATAAAGATAAATATATGTTATATAAATGAAATAATTATTATATTAATTACATATTCATAATTATTAGAGGGTAATATATTTTTTCTTACCCTTTAGCTCACTAAATGATGATAATATTGTTCTTGTTTGTGTGGAGTATGGCTATCATGAAGTGATGTTACTCTCTTTTCATCACCACACCACATGGATGATATGTATACAGAAATAATATTTTATTTATGATATTATTATAATTATGAAAATATTATATATTACTTACCTTATTTATAAATGTATTTTTTAAAAATAGAAATATTAATCATGTATATGTATGACCTATCATCTCCATTATTGTAACATACTTCATTTCTAAAAAACTTTGTTTGTGATTGGAGTAAAGATTATAATCGATGTATAAATATGAAATGAATTTTCATGATTATTATTATAGAGATAATTATACCATGATAAAGGAAATAGGAATAAAAATAATAAATCATAACATATACGAAA
This sequence comes from Viscum album, assembly GCA_963277665.1. Lineage (NCBI taxonomy): Eukaryota > Viridiplantae > Streptophyta > Magnoliopsida > Santalales > Viscaceae > Viscum > Viscum album. The sequence continues at coordinate 1,320,640,303 of OY728166.1, forward strand.
AACAAAACAGTTATTACACAAAACATGTCTCTAACATACAACTATTAAGAAACAGGTAATAAAATGAAATAAGTAAATAATATACGGTATGATATATATATATATATATCTATGTGTATGTGTGTTTTTCTATAATATATTTATTATAAATTTATAATTATTATATAGGAGTTTTTAATGTGTACGATGGAATTCTAGACTTAAGGTAAGAGATTTATGTCTCACTTTTTATTCTGTGAGAGATATTACATGCACACCACATATTTATTTTATTTGGTGTATATACATAAAATGAATGTATTTTATGATTATTCCACTGAAATTATTTTTATTTACATACACATTTAATGATATATCTTTCTTATGGTTTATGGGTCCAAAGATACCAAAGAGGTCAGGGATTTTGGTTTCAATTTTCCTTCATTGAGAAATATGATGTGTTATGCACCTATATACTTTTACACAATGTATATTCCAACCCCATTGACATTTAATATCAAGAATTAATTTATAATAATGATATTTTATGATTTATTTAATTTTATTCATTCATGGGGATTATGTTTCAAATCAACCAAAGTGAAAATGATTTTATGTTACAAATTCATCATTTATGAAGATTGTGTATTATTATTCTTTTTATGATAAAATATTATGATACATATCAAAATAATTTCATTAATTTTCTTCTCCTATGATTATTTCATGAGAATTAATGTGTTCACTCTATTATCCTCTTTCTATATACCAATGATTTCAAAATAATATTTTTAAGAAAATTTTCTTTATTTCTCATTTTGGTTAAATGAAATTTTTCCTCCAAACATATGTTTTCTACTAATGTTTTGAAAAATGTTTTAATTTTTTTTACAAATGATTTATGAAATTAATTTTTACCGATATTTTACTTTTTTTAAATAAATCATGACATTTTTCAAACAATAACCATTTTGATTTTACCAGAAATGTTAAAGGAATCATTATTTCAACATGTACATCATGAATAGAATTTTTCAATGTCCTGGTAATTATTTTTTTGAATACATCATGATATTTTTTTAATTATATTTTGATATAAAAGTATTTTCAATTTTTTTCTTTTTTAAAAAGTGTTTTTCAAAGTGGAAAAGTTGTTTTCCTCATGAAATGTTTTAAATGATTTTTAAAGTGTCCTTTATAAATTTTAATGTTTATTTTGCAATAAAATAAATTTAAAATTATTTTGTAGTGATTAGCTTTAAAATTTTAATTTTCAAGGATGGTTATTTTACTCATTAATTTTTAAAAGTGGTTTCCTATTTCAAAATTATTATGCATTTAAGATTATATCCATTGTGGTTACTTATAATTTATTAGGGATATAATCTCAGGATACAAATATTATTAATTCTCTGAATGGTTTATGTTAATTTTGATATGATGTTTATAAAACCTATTTCTTTACAATTGGTTATTACATGATATATATATTTGGAAACCCAGTTATTTTCATATGTTATGATATAATTAAACGATGATATGATTATAAAAACAACTTATTTTCCACATGTTAAGATATGATGAATGGTTTATGAAATCCATTTGATTTCATGGTTTATGATATGATGAATGTTTTATGATATTTTGGAACACGTATTTATTATTTTTATTATGTTATGGTTGGTACCAATATCTCCCTCCAATTTATTGGGTAAATAATTATATCTCATGAGATAATAATGGCGATTAAGTTGATAGAATTGATCCACTATGATAAATATATGCATCCCGATCCACTTTGGGAAACATGTTCTTCCTGATACACTATGAGAAATAGGCTCATTATGTTCCACTATGGGAAACAGTTTCATCCAAATCCACTATGGTTAATAGGGTATGAATCCTAATCCATTATGTTGAAGGTCTTTGACGTTAACCATTAAATACGAAATTGTTTTCTATATTCATGATGTTGAAACATTTCATGACATAATATTATGGTTCATGATTGATTTATGAACGTTCTCACTCTATCATCACATGTTTTATAAAGTGATAATGTTCTATTCTATGACTCATATTTATGATCTATAACAGGTTGGGTAGGAAGATTGTATGTTACTTTCAGGATCAAAAACTCAAATTATCATCTTATATATTCATATAAGCACAGATTGATATCTATTATGATTACTCATACTAAGAAACTGATATCACAGTTTCTTTTGTTTTCTTTCCCCATGTTATGAAGAAAGGTTTTAAGTATGGTGTTTTTATGAAGAGCACAAATGGAAAAGATATTTACTGGATATATTAAAGATATTTCATAGAATCAAGAAGATTGTGATTTATGTTTCCAAAGGATCTAAACTATTATATTCCTTAAACTTGTGTTTTTTAATATAATAGATATTCTTCTAAAAATATATAATATCTATTTATGAAATTATTGGGTTTTTATATTCAATATAAAATTTATAAAATTCCATCTGATAGACATTATTCAAAAACAAACAACCTTTTTTCTGATGTTTCTACAAATGTTTCTTCAGATGGACTTTGGTTGATGACATTGTAAGAGATCATTAAATGGTATTCATATGATGAAATTCCCCAAAACAAAATCCATTTTTTACATTTAAAACTTTACTCTAATCATAAATATTCCCAAAATATTATTTGATACCACTTAATATTATGAATAATCCAAAAACTCACAGGCTTCAAACACACCCTTCATACAACCGCACCAATATATCTTCAAACACCACGAACAAAAAATCCTCCTTTATAAATAGACTTAGACCATGAAAACATTTACTAAACTTGATCATATGATCTTTTAAAACAAAAAAAACATCACCATATTAAATCCATGGAACACTCTATCCGATGGGACTTCCATGCATGATGGGATGAACATCCAGCATAATTTTTTGGTCCATTAAGTCTTACCCATAACCTTCTTCTGATAAAATCGTTCTGATAAACTCAATTTGAACATCTCTATTAGATTATATTTTTGGGAGGCCTAAAAATTAAGGTTATTTATAATAGAAATGAAATTATTATTTTTTTTGTAAATCTTATTCATTTATAAAATTACTAACCAACATGTTTTTATGATAGAATAACCTTAAAAAACACTAAACTTATTTGTTCCTACAATATCCCAGTTTGGATTTTTTTAAACTAAGGAACAAAAATAACTAAAACATTATAATGTAAAGTAATGGGTTTCTTGTCAAAAATTCTAATATTGTGTGAGGGAACTCGTTGTAGGAAACAAGAATCATTGAACAACAATACCATGTATTTTATAAGCAGTGACATAAGAAACTTTTATTAAACTAATTAATAATATTCTCTTAGAAACATCTTAAAAAGTTCTTTGCACTATAATCCTTCATCACAAAAAAAATTCAACATTTAAGAGTAACATTTCCTACATTCACAACAAAAAATTATTAAAAATTTTCACAATTCTAAAATCACATCGTACCCCTTTTAAAAACACCCAAAAATATATAATCATCCTTAAAGATTAGAACATACTAACGGATATATTTATGAAACAAATTTTCTCCTCCTTTGATAGCACTATATAAATACATGATGATATAGTAGATGGATATTATAATCCTTATCCTTAAAGAGGGTTAGATTTTATACCCATGATCAACCTAATATTATGAAATTTTTCCTTCAACAATATATTGGGGAAGATATCAATGAATTTCTCTATTATAGAAAAAACTCTAGATTTAGTTCATTCTTTTCTACATGTTCTTTACTGAAGTGATATTTGATATCAATGATCTTTGAATAAGAATATTTTAAACGATTATTAGAGAGATTTATATCACATTGATTATCAAACCCTAAGAGAATGGGTAACTTCACATCAAAAAACTTGTCTCTATACTGTGTCTTCATCCACATAAGTTGTGTTGTAGCTTGTGGGGAATCAATATACTCTGCTTCTACATTGTTGTGGGTTACATAATATTTCTTCTTTATGTGCTAACTCACACATCTTTATCCCAAAAAGAAAATTAAATTATGTGGATCATATATCATAAACAAAACCTCTCCAATATGTATCTATATAATGAAACAAATCAATATTCCATAAGCTATCATATTTTATTAGGTAATTAATTGTTCCTTTTTATACATCTGATAATTTATTTCTAGTCATATGATGAGATTATTTTGGATCACTTTGACACCCAACACACGATGTTACAACATAAACTACATCAATAATTAAAAACAATAGATATAATAAGATTCCAACCAAATTTATAAACACTTTTGGATTAACCTCCTTATTTTACCCATTTTAGAAAACATAGTTCCCACTAAAATGGGTATGGAAACTAGCATTGAATCTTACATTCCAAACTTCTTCAAGAGTTCCTTAGAATACCTATATTGAGATAAGAAAATTTATTTATTCTTTTGATATATTTATAATCCAAGGGAGTTTTTTATTTCTCCTTGTGCGAACATTACAAATAATTTCTCCTTTTACATAGAAAATATTTCAGATGTTTCATCATAATTCCTTATAAATATGATATCATCAATATAAACTATAACAATGAGGGAAACCCCATGATTTTATTTTACATATAGGTGACTAAAAAATATTCCATTTGTGAAGTTCAGATCCCATATTCAAGTATCATATTTATAATACCATGTTTTTAGATCTTGATTTAATACATACAAATAATTCTTCAACATTTATAAATATATTTTTTTTCCCGAGTAAAAACCCACAGGGTGTTCAATATAAACATTTTCATCAAACTCTCCATTAATAAAAGTTGAATTGAAAACAATAAGGAAAATATTATATATTCATTGTGATATGATGTCATGAAATATTATAGTGTTTATAATCGTTAAACTATAGGAACATACTCATAAAAGTTAATTCATTTAATTTGTGAGTAACATTTATAAACTAGTTGTGTCATGTTTCTTATCACTTCACTTTATTCATTCAAATTCTTTTAGAACACCGATTTTATTCTAATCACATACTAATTTTTTGGTTTGGGTATAAGTTCGCATGTATCATTCTTCTGAATCAAATATATATTTTCATTCATTACATCAATACATTCATGATTCTCTGAAGTTTCATAAACATCTTCTTGATCAACTTGTGAATATAAGGAAGTACGTTAAACTAACCTTGTTGTTCTTATATTTTTAATTTTTTTCATTGATCTCCAGTGATATTTTGGACATCCACTAGATTCCTTATCCTAGGATGGGATGAACATACTTTTCATTATCACATGATATTATCAAATCCCAATATTCATCTCAAGAAGACTCAAAATTATTATTATCATTATGAAATTTTTCATAATTTCGAATAGAAACTACTTTATCATCCCATTATTATACATATGAAATGACTTATAAAACTTTATTATCAAACTATTTAAGAAATTTCACATCAACAAAGTCAAAAAACATATATCAATTTATTATAAAACATGTATCCACTACCATTAATGTTGTATCCAAGGATGATTCTATCAAAACCTAATTGATGAAACATCCCATGATTATCACCCTTGAGTTTTATAATTAAAGGACTATTGAACGCCATTATGAATTTAAAATATGGGTTTTATTTATAATAAATATCATAAGGATTTATATCAGAGTTCATCCTATATAATCATCTATTCTGAATATGATCTACTTTTCTGATATTTTTCCTCTAGAAATATTGAGAAGTATAATGTTTAATAAACATCATTCAATCCATATCAACCAATAATCTACATATAATTTAAGAAAAACTATTTTTTGATGTGTATGGAGCCTTTAATTCATGATTAATTCCATTATTTTCAAGATAGTCTCTAATCCCCCTATTAGTATACTCTTCACCATTACTAGTTCAAATATTACTAAAAGAATATCTACAATATTTTTCAGAACTTATCCTAAATCTTTTAAATATAATAATAGCATCTCACTTATGTTTAAAAAAGATAATAAAAGTAATGTGAGTAAAATCATTAATAAAGGAAAAAAACCCCTTGTCTCTACTTTTTATTTCTTTCTCATTGGCCCAAAAATGTTAGAATGTATTATCTCCAACAGAACAATTGAATTTATCTCAAACTTTTTAAGTATTGACTTTGTAATATTACATTTCTATAATATATAACAAATAAAATCTCTTATTATTGTATTTTTTGGAATTTCAGGAAGAATTTCTCTCTATTTTATTTTTTACATATTCCTCTAACACATATTCTTTAGCCTATTATTCATTTTATTGTATATTTGATCCTATATAGACAACATGTTCTCTACACATCACTAACTCGAAACAAGTTTCCCTAGGTCTATTTTCCTTTCATGAAAACATTCCCACCTTCAAGTCATTTACAAAAAATCATCACTTGAGAAAACAACTTTTTTCCCTATCACCACAATGTTTTTAAACACTCATCAAATTTCATTTCATCCCATCAATAAATAAGACTAATTTTTATTTTATCTATTATTTCCCAATGAAATAATATGAAATGAATTTGATTCTCAGTGACTCATATTTTCAAAAAGTAACTATCTTTTATTTATAATCTTACACATTATTCAAAAACATACAATCTCATATATTGTGTGAAGAAAAACCATTATCCAATATCTATGGTTTTTCTTCTTTTGTATCTTTGAGGGAATTTTTAACAGGTTATATTTTTTCCTTGTCTATTTGTTCTTTATTATATGGATTTTGAGTTTTTTAAATATTTTATTCTTTGTTAACATGAGAAGACATCCTTTTGAAATATTAATAGAAAACTGAAATCTATCACCAATATTTTCTATGGGTTGGAATCTATTTTCAATCTTAAAACTAACTTTCTCATGTTTTCTTCATTGAGTGGGATAACTCCCACTCAAAATCTAGCTCTATTTTATTAATTCCATTCCATTTTTTATTCAAATAAGGAAAAGGCGCCAAAAACATCCAAAAACAGCCAAAAACAGCCAAGGAAAAGAGACTACGGAGGTCTAAAATAGTAAAGACCGTGGGCATCTTCTCTAATGATGCCGATCCTTGTTGTTTTCAGACCTTGAGGGGTATGAAAAAGGAAATCCTCCATGCCTGAAGAGACCATTGAAGAAAGGTAGTCGACAGCTTTATTTCCCTCGCGCCAGGTATGAGAAACTTTTCTAGTATTTCCAAGGAGACCCCAACACATCCGGATGATGTACTCGATAGAACAAGGGATGCTCCTGATGCCATGGATACCATTATAAAGGATCATTGAATCGGTTTCCACCTCCACTGGAACCACAACCATTTGGATGCATTCTTGGATACATGCCAACATGGTCTTCACCTCTGCAAGAAAAGGTGTTCCCTGGACCAACTGAATGGAGAAAGAAAACAGAACCAAGCTTTTGTGATCACAAACGAGGCCCTTTCCACTAATGGTACCTGCAAGACAGGAACCATCGGTATTAAGCTTGAATCTGTGACGTGGGGGGGACCATCGGACCCAATGACCAGAGTGTAGAGCAGGGGTCAGAGAAGGATTACGTACGGTGGGAGGAAGATGCTACAGAGTGGGAGCCTCCCTCCAATCACTGAGAACAACTACCAAATAAAGAATTAGTCTCTTAATGTGGAAGATTATGGAATGAGCATAGGAGGCCACCCCTTCATGCAAGTACACGTTACGAGCCTTCCAAAAACTCCAGCATCCAGCGTGGAACACCAAAGTTCGCGCTCTTCTCTCCGGACACTCAACACCTGAGCCATGAAACCATCGGGTAAAGAAGGACTGATCTGCCATGGCAGGAATGGAAAAACCAGTGAAAGCACCAAAGAGAGTCCACTTCTCACACGCCCAATCACTTTCAAAGAAAAAATGATCCGAATATTCCTCCTTGTGCTGCTTATAGTAAACGCATTTGGAGGCCATGCTCACCCCGCACCTTTTGATGTTCTCATTTATAGGAAGGCCTCTGTGACAAATTCTCCAAGAAAAAAAGTTAAATTTTATGGGGATAGCTTTATCCCACAGCACATCGCTCCATGAGACCTCCGCTGATTGCATGACAGACACCCGATGGTTGTCTTTGGACGTGAAGATTCGAGACGACGATGGGGTGAATACACACCAATCGGGAGACATGGTCAGATCAATGAGGTGAAAAAGATCCTCCTGGTTCGTGTTAAGGACAACACTACTGAATGGTGGGTATTTTCTGGCCCCTTGGAAGGAAATTTCAGTGACAGGGCACCCTGGGAAACCAATAGTCTCTCCACACCAGTTGTCATGCCAGAAAGATGTGTCGCCTATGCCGATGATCCAATGAGCGTAAGGTCTGAGGTCATTCACCAGAGGACCAATATCATGCCATAAAGGGGAGGCCTACCCAACCCAACCATCCCCATTCACGACGTAACATACATGCATATTCGAACCCCATAACGTACGCTTCTCCAGCACTTCCCATGCAATTTTCGCATGCATGCAGGAAAGGGCATCCGAAACATTTCGGATACTATTACTGCCTTCCTTAACAGGTCGCACCATTCTAATCTAGGAAACCCAGTGCCTTCGGACCTCGTTCTTAGGGTCCCAGATGAAACCAGCAAAAATCATGTATGTGGTATGGATAACTCCCTTGGGAACCTTAATGGAAGAACGGGCGTGAATCAGGGTGGTTGTGAGAACACTATTAACCAAGGCTATCCTGCCTCCAAAGGACAAGAAATGGTTCTTCCAGTTGAGAACCCTCTCCGTGATTTTACAAACAATGGAATCAAAATCCCGAATGCGCAAGGGCCTCATTGAGATTGGGGATCCAAGATACAACATGGGAATATTAACTTTGTGCATGCCCAGGATGCTTCCCACATTGATGATACGCCTGTCAGAGCAATTGTTAGAGATATAAAAGTTACTCTTACTTTTGTTAATAATATGACCGCTTAAGCGACAATACACCTCCAAAGCTCTGTTCAGGCCACGCACTGGCCTGCTGGATGCGTTGAGGAAGAAAATGGAGTCATCTGCAAACATAAGATGGGAAACATGTGGGAATCGCATCCTGCTTTGAATGGGAAGGATCATATTTCTGGAAAGGTTCTTGTGGATGAGGTGGCTTATTACGTTCTGAGCGATGATAAATGAGCTCGGTGATATTGGGTCTCCTTGGAAAAGCCCACGGATCGCTTTAAAGAAACCAAATATTTTTCCCATGAACGAGATTGACATCCAGGTTGAACTACAGCAGTGAAAGATGATATCAATATTCCATTGAGAGAGACCCTTACCTGTGAGGACTTTGATTAAGAAGCTCCACTCCACCCGGTCAAAGGCCTTGCTCATATCCACCTTAACTGCCATATTGGAACCGCCTAAATTAACGTTTAGACCCTTTAACATTTCTTGTGCCAATCTGATCTCCCCTAGGATGGAGCGTCTTATAACAAAGCTATGTTTTTCTTTGGAGATGCCCCTGGGAAGATAGGTGGATAGCCTTGTGTTTATAATGACTTTGAGAATTTTCTACGGCACGTTGCACATGCTGATCGGACGAAACTACTCTAAGGATGAGGGTGACTTGGATTTGGGAATGAGAACCACGGTTGTTGCACATGCCACTTTGGGAATAGGTCTTCCCCTGAAAAAGTCTTGGATATCAGCAATAAGGTCCCCTTTTACTATGTCCCATGAAGCTCTGTAAAAACCTCTGGGAAAGCCATCAGGACCCGCCATGTTGTCAGGGTTCAGGGCCATCATGGCTTCTCATATTTCATCCTCATGAGGAATACCACTCAGGGTCTCATTATCACAGGCGGAGAAGATAGGCTGAAGGTTGCGTGGAGGCCCATGTCACCACCTGTATACCAATTATGAAAAGTGTTGCTAGGACCAGTAAGTGAGCCATGGATGTGAGAGTACGCAAGAGCCCCAATGACCTCCCTGTCATCTGTGAAAGATCCATCCCCCAGTTCAATGTTCGGCTTTATCCACCTTTTCGTCTCCTTAAGACAAGTGTGGAAACAATCAGTATTCCTATCACCCTCTTTGAGCCAATGAATCCCGGCCTCCTCCTTGGCCTTACATTCCTACATCAGGAGCATATCCGTGAGAAGCTCCTTCTTGATAGAAAGATCCTCAAATATATGAACATTCCAATCCTCCTCAAGACATCTTTCAAGACGATCAACCTCTTCCATGACCTCTTTTAGAGTTTTGTCTGATGGTGTAGAATCCTTTGCCCTGGATTGGAGACTCTGCTTTTGCCATCTAAGTTTGTTGTGAAGAGAGAACCACATATGGCCCTGGGCAGGGAGGGCCCAAGAGTCCCAAACCAGATCGCTATATCCTGTGATGTTAGTCCAGTGATGATAAAACCGAAAGTGGCTATGATTGTCCTGGTCAGACGATAGCGATATGACGAGCGGGGAATGATCCTATAGACCACGCGTCAAATGCCTAACCCGGGTGTTCGCATAAGCAGAGATTGTAGAAATGTTGGCCAGGCATCGATCCAGATGACTCTAGGACCTATGGGGACCTCGTTGGATATTTCACCACATGAAGTGGTCGCCTGAAAAACCATGATCCATGAGACCCTTTCCTGCCGCGAATTGGGAGAAAGTGAGGTCAGACTTCCTGTTAAACGGACCTCTACCCCTTTTTTCCTCAGGATCCATAACTACATTGAAGTCCCCCCCCCCCCGATTCAAGGGAGATTACTAGGATCAAAGCAATTGAGATAACTAAACAATGACTCCCTAATCTGAGAGTCACAGCTTCCATAGATGAAGGAAACAAATAAGGAGTGGGGTTAGAGGGTAACCTTCACAGTGATGCACTGGTCCCCAACCTGGGAGAGAAAAATATAGGCACTTCAATGCCAGAATATCCATATATGCTTGTTCTTCAGTTCGCCATGGGTGTAGCCATGAATTTTAAGTTTTCTAGAGAACTCAGATATCTTGTTCGGGTGTTGCTTGTGCTCAAGGATGGAAACCATAGAGACCTTTTGGTGGGAACACTCTGATGATAGGAAATCCGTTTTTACACGAGCACCCATAACTCGGGCATTCCAGACGAGAAGGCGAGTCATTGGAAATTGATGGATCTGGGACTGGCCCTAGATTTCATGGCCTAAATAAAATGTGAGGACGAGCGACACTTGAGTTTCCTGGATTGTGATCTGGTGTGAACACCAGAGCCATATGTTGGAGAAGGAAGAGGTGAAGGGATGTTGTTTTGGCACAGGGCTTCTGGTGTCCCCCTTTTGTGTGGTAAAAGGGGCTCCCGTGCCTGATCATCCAATACCCCTGGAGGTCTGCCGTTAAGAGAACTAGGGAGGGACTTAATGAGGTGGAATGATCATCCAAGCAGAAACCCATAGGTACTATCGCATGGGAACACACTGCCTTCCTTGAGCTGCTATGATCCAGAGCCGACGAACGCCAGGGCGGCAGACCCAAGGGGAGCACAAGGGTAGGAGGAAGGTCGTCTCCTTGGACTAGGGGAACACACTGCAGAACAAATGGCACTAGGGCCTGGCTCACCACACTGTCTTCCTCCAAGATAGGTGCCGAAAGTGGACCACCAGCCTTGATATCCTAAGGAGACACCGCGGTCGATAAGTTGGGATTGGTTTCCATGGAGCGCACCACATACCGGACACCGAAGGAAGGGGGAGAGCTAGAACCACTAGGCGAGGAACGAGGGGGTGGGAGGTGCCGCCCATCCTGACGAACGCGATGGTACATCTGAAGGGAGTGCCCCTGAATGACGCAGTGAGAACAGAAACACGAGAACAATGAATAGGAAATCCATTGAGGCTAGCAAAAGGAATCATGCACCCGAAGGTCAAGCATCTCCAGGATGGGCAGGGAGAGGTCCAGTTCAATGAAAATCTGAGCCACAAACACCTCTGCGCAGCAGCTGGTCCAGGGATCTGAGCAGAAGAAACCGCCCAGCGAATCGCCGATAGATTTTTGGAAACCAGCATTTTGGAAGGGGAGCGGAAGCCCCAGACGATGAAGCCACACCGCCGTGCGAGCACTCTCCTTCCCCCTTTGTGCATCCATCAACCATATGGATAGACTAAAGCTCCAACGGCCCCAGGAACGAGGATCCTGACACCACGCCTAAAGGAAGTCCTCTTGAGATGTGAGAACCACGTTGAACGAATTCTGATGCAGAGTAGCGATCCACGCCGGAAGTCGAAGGCCCCAGGAGGCCACGAAGCGCTGGAAGGCTATGAGTGGCGGCTTAGCGCCGCCAAAGCGAGCAACCAGTGTGAGATGCAAGCAAGCTGACACATCTGCAAACGATGCGGCCGAGAGATCCAAAGAGATACGAGAGCCCTCGCACAACGATTTAAGATACCCCAGGGATACTCTTCAATATTAATTTTAGTTTTGATGATTGAACCCAAAAATCATCACCTTATATCAAAAAACACTACAGTAATAGTAGTACAAATATAGAGAATATTTCCTTTTGTATCTTATATACTACCTAGATTTGTGTAACTTCTTTCCTCTAAATTTATTACCTCCCACTTTGGAGCTTTATTGTGTGATAAAGTGTTAGTTACCTCCTAATATTTTATTCTTCAAATTATATTTATTCTATACCGCAGTTGAATCTCTAATAGTAGAAACGTTTTTTTAAACTTTTAATCCATAGAATCTTCCAGTTTTCCCAATCCACTTGTTTTGTTGACATACATCATCATATAAAATTTCTTTTTATTCTGAACATTTTTTATCCTTATGATGTTTATACTTATTATAAATTTCAAGATATTATATAATTCATTTTTGAAACCTTGTAATTATTTTATAATATTTAACATGATTTTGTTTAAAAAACTCTAATTATTCCTCCTTCACCTTTATCTTTTCTTCATTCTTAATGTTGAGGCTCTTCATTTCATCAAGAAATTTATTTGTATAAAAAATATCATTTAGAAACCTGAATTTTTATTAAATAAAATGTTTTTTATTTTTCACTAAAATACTATATTTCTTCAAATTATTGTTCTCTTTAACAAGTCTTAAAATATTTTAAAGAAATTTATTTAGCTCTCTCTTTAGAATAACGTCCAAATGGGTATCTTCTTATTATTATTCAAAGATATTAATTTCTTTACTAATGAAATTCTTATAATTCAAATATTAGACAATAAATTTTTCAACACAATTATCATTAGTGTTTTTAACATATTATACATTGTCATCATTTTCATCATACCTAGATAAAATGGTTCAACGTTTATATATAGAAAATTTATTATCCTTTACATTTCTAGGATACTTTAATTTGTCTACCATTTTTACATATATTCTTTTATTTATATCCCCTTTATCACTTTCCTCATCTTCTAATGTATTGGTCATTTTAGAAACAAATGATCCATAGATCTATAGACATAACTCCTTAGAGAAAACATTCCTCGGTAATTTCCAATAAATAGTTTTGTAGAAATACTGGGAGAACCAATTGCAAAATGATTTATAAATAGTAAAATGGGAAAAATAGAATAAAAAATATAAAATAACATAGAAAATTTATGTGTGTTCTTTGGAAAAAATACCTACATCCGGAGGAAGGTAAAATCACTTCACTAATTCAGGAGTTGAATAATGGAGATAAATAATTTTAAACATATAGAAACCTTGTCTTGAATGATCTAATAAGTGATATGATAAAATATTCCACTAACCATGAAATATTTCTATTATGTTATAGATCCTAAAACACTTATGTCTGCACTGTTAGTGTCATTGACAAGAAGTCCACAAAATACAATATCATTGTCTCCAAAGTCAAAGATGTTATTATGCCTTGTCGGTGTTTCCTATCCATATATAATATAGTCATATGTCAAATTATACACTACAATAGTGTGATTTCAGTGTTTTTGGTCAATACACACTATAGTGATTCAACATTTTTGTAGTTTCTATGTTTTGGGTCGATGGCCTTTGACCCCTAAAACCCTGAATCATGGGTGAGTTTCCCCCATAAACCCACAAAAACCTCACCATAGAGGTTAAACAAAAAATTTTCATTATTGTGTCCAGTATGGTCCCATAGAATTCCACCCAACATCATACAAATAGATTGGGTGTAACACCCCGAGCTTCCACGATACGCTTCTCTTTCAATAATGCAATAGCTTGCATTGTACGCAATTTCGAGATTCTAACACACTACGACCAATCAAAATAACCATTATGAATAGTAATACCCACTTTTTGAAATTATATATATTTTATATTTAAAAATGGACTTCATTTTTAAATTCGGAATATCAAAATTAGCCTATGTTGAATTTTTGGTATTTTTCTGAGAACTTCCATTTTTTATGAATAGTGAAAAATACTTAAAAACAACTTTTTTTAATAAAAATAATTTATAGTGATAAATTATACTGTTTATTGGTTTTAAAGTATAATTAGAACATATTTTTACCATTTTATCCAATGATGGTCATTAGAATTAATTTCACATTGAAATTGGACATAAACAATTGTCAATCTTTTGATACATATTGTTTCTTAAAAACACGCTATTTGTTGTGACAGTGAGAATTAATTATAAAATTAATTAATGCAACTTATATGTTTGGAATTTTGTAAAGTAGAAATCATTTTTGAATTCGGAATATCAATAATAGCTTAGAGTGAAATTTTGGCATTGTTCTGAAAAACTTCAATTTTTGATGAATAGTGAAACCACTAAGTGGTAGTTAAAAAAACTGATTTTTTGTTTAAATGAAACATTACCACTTCTATGATTTTATTTTCAAAAATCCTAAATACATGTTTGTAATTAGAAGTAAAATGTGGTTCAATGGGATTAAAATATTTTTTTGGTGAATAGTAACTTTTAAGTTTAATTAATCGCGATTAAAGGTAATTAGTGAAATTTTAGGTAAAAATGATATTATAAAAATATGAAAATACCATTACAATTGTCCTACCCTTATTTTATGAGTCATGTACGACCATGACAATCCATGGGTAAACTTGGGGACCCCATGGAGCTACTTAGGTAAGAAAATGACAATAATAACTTTTTATTTAAAGTAAAAATAAAATTGTCACAAACATGAGTTGTTTTACTAAAACAATTATTACATGGGGTTATATATATTAAAGTTTCGACTATAAATATTTATTACAAATCAAAATATATTTCCTACATCATGATATTTTTTTATAATTTTTAGAAATTAAATAAATTAAATATTTTATGACACCATGATGATGCAGCAATTACCTCATTAATTAACGATTTAAATAAAATGAAAAGATAATGTAAAATATAAGACTTACCCTTGTCAAAAACCTATTGGATGAGTATATCTAGAACCCTTATCACCTTATCCTCGAAATATATAAGTGTGGGACCTTTAAAATCCAAAACTCATTATATAATAAAGTACCATTTCATGACTTTCCAAGAGCGCCCCTCCTCTCCTCTTATAAAAGGCCCCCACCACTACCACCTTATTCACACCTTCAAAGCCTTTTGGCTCGGCCAACCTCTTCCCAAATACTCTCTCAACTTCCCTCTCTTACTCTTAGAAGCCTCACTTTGGGCATAATTCTTCCCAAGGAAGCCTTTGGCTCAAATCAAAAAAGAGTTACCCGAATTTAAGGTAATGTCTTCTCTTATGTTATTTTGTTTTATTTTGATTCTCCAACCCCATAAACTCTTTTAATTATTTTCTTTTCTAAAAACACCAGTATCCTCAATATAATTGGATGTTTTATATTAGAAATATTTTATTTACACTTACACACACCTTTGTCTAATGGTTAAAGAACATACTGTTTCTGTGGGTGGCGAATTACTGCCTCACAAAATGATGATTATTCAATCTTCTTTTAACACCTCTTATGGTGGCCATTTTGATGACAATATTTTCATATATGATATATATATTATTTTTATGTTTTCCTTATGCTTCTGTATTTCTCATTTATGGCATACTTTATGATTTCCATTATGGGTAAACGCGATAATTTCATTTTAGGAAGTGCGGACTACCACCCCCTCAAAGTGATTTGAATCGTTAATGCCATATGTGGGATGTATAAAGGATGGAGTAAATGATATTATATATTATATTATACTGGAATTATAATACGCCTTTATACCATTATGATTTCATTCCATTAAATACAAAATAGAAATGAAAGTATCGTTCATGTGTACATACGGCTTACCATCTCCATGAACGGTGCATTTCATTTCTTACCTCTAAATGTTATGTAATATTATGAATGATTGTATATACTGGATATATATGATATATATGATATCTAAATCATTGATATAATTTTGGATATAATGGATATTTTACCACATCAACAACTTGTAATTATAAGAAGTTTATTTTTGACTCAAGTACCAAAGATCGACAAAATGACCGTTATTAACTTAAATGACTACATAATTTTAGTAACATTGTAATAAGTGATATAAAATGAATAATGAACTTTAAAAAGTTTCTTAAGAAATTAGAAATTAACTCTAGTTTATTATTCAGGAGATTAAAGAACGGTCGAGTGAAGTCGGACACGAGGTAAGGGAACTTCTTAACCCAATTTTCGTTCTTTGGGTTAATCTCCTACTTTAAAATTATGTCATGATATTATTATATCCTATCTTTATTTGTACTTTCATTATCTGTAAATATAGGGAATACATATGATAGATCTATTTTATTTAAAAAATGATTTTTGTAAGGGACTTCGTCTCAATCTCCATCCGTTGAGGCATATTTTGTTCTATACAAAAATTTCCTTTATTCGGTGACTTTTACTTTTATTCAAAAGGAATATTTTTATACGAAGAGTTTTACTAAAAAAGGAATGTTTTTTTGTCGTACGTATGTGGCGACAACTACTTCTCCACCGCCGTGACCATTATTTGAGTTTCGGCTTCCTCTACAAGCCATAACTTTTTTTAAATGAAAAATAATTACAAAGTTTTAATTTTATTTTATTTTGGTATTGAAAATGGTTTTGAATTTTTTTTTATTATATCAATGTGTTTTATTGATATCTTGTGATTGAAATGTGAAAATGTTATGTTTCCTTTATGCATGTGTTATGTGATACGATTATGTTATGGTTTATGATATGTTTAAACATGTTCATATGAGGAATGCATTGGACTTAATAAGTGACAGGTGGAGCCCGCTATAGCTCCTCGATGCATCGGCAGGTCTCATGAGACAAACTAGTGTCTTGGCATGAGGCCTTGACAAAATATTATTTCTGGTCTTGGCACGAGACCTTGGTTACGTGGTTATGATAGTATGGCATTATGAATTCCATCATTATGAAAGTGGTTATTGATATTGCATGTGATTATTTGACGAGTAGAATATCCATGTGAATAAGTAAAAAGAATTATCTCATTTTAATTTTTCTATATTATGTTGAAGTTCAAGTTTAAAAGGATTTTGTTTTAGTCATACATTGTCTTAAATGTTTATGTTTATTTATGAAAACTTCTGCTATATTGTTATCCTTACTGAGCATCTGAGATCACCCCTTTCAATGTTTTAATTTTTTCCAGGATGTGAAGAAGTATTTTAGGTTTGACCTGCAGGGATAGTCTGAAGGGGATATGAGTGTGGAAAATGGAGACTATGTTATTGTAGTTTTTAACTTTATGATGTAATGTAACATTTTTGAATGTATCTAGTGTTTCCAAGACTACTAAACTAATCGGTATTTCGAGACTTGATCTTTTGTGATCATGCAAATGTTACGAAGTAATGTACCGAATCTGGGTAACTGGGGTCGGGGCGTTACAGTTGGTATCAGAGGCAGTTTAGTACTAACCTTGGAATCTAGATTTAGATAAACCCTGATTAGAGCACATATCCATAAGATAGACTTTGAGGATTAGTATAGAAGAACTTCCTAGAATTTTATTTTTTTAGAGATTTTGTGAGTTTTCCGAGCAATACATCTCTGTCTGGATACGAGTAGGAAGAGGCGGCTCTAGCACAGATGTACCTAGGGGTAAAACCTGAAAACACCTCTTTGAGCTAAACTCGAATGGGAACTGGTGCACGATAATGGGCCTTGCTGCACTCTTGGTTACGACACTCCCGAGGGATATGCTTAGGATAATTCTCATTTTCTTAACAAACCATTATGAAGGATCAATGAGTATTATACTTCCTCAAAGAAAACATTTTTATGATTATGGACTATATCCATAAACTGTTCAATTTTAGTTAAGTGTTTTACAAGTATGGACTTATGTATTTTGATTCATAAACTGATCTAGTTTATGCCATTGATTAGAAATGGTGCCTAGTGGAAGGAATGGAAACCATATCAATGCATGCACTCCATGTAGGGATTTCCCTCCTGCTCAAGATAATTATTGTGAGCAGGAGATACCACTGGTGCTAATAAACTTATCACCATACTTGGAAAACTCACTCACCTTATGAATAATAACCTTACTCGTATGTAGAACCCTGATCCGCAACGTGGAGGATCAATGTTAGACCGCTTCATGAGGCAACAACCACCAACATTTAATGGGGGTACAAATCCATTAGTAGTTGAGGAATGGATAAACTCCTTAGAGAAAATATTCCACGCCTTGGGGAGTAGTGAAAGGGAAAAGGTTATCATGGCAGTTTACCGCCTCACTGGAGATGTTGATCAATGGTGGTCATTGATTCAAAACACAAAGGAAGATGATGAAGTATCTAATATGGAATATAGGGAGTTCAAAGACATTTTCTTAGAAAAATAATTTCCTTGTGACCATTGAGCAGATATGGAAAGGCAATTTCTGAGTCTGAGGAAAAAGGAGGATGAGAATGTCGCAAAGTATGAGTCTAACTTTACACGATTAGAGAGGCATGCTGCAGATTATATATATAACCCAAGAAGTAAGTCTGATCGTTTCTTTTATGGGTTAAAACCATTTCTCCATCGAGCATTAGTATCATAATATTTCTCAACGTACGAAGATATAGTCACATGTTCTATCAAGACAGAAAAGTAATTCTCTAAATCTTATAACAATAAAGTAAAGCAAGATAAGAAGAGAACGGTGGAACAAGAGATAGATAAAGGGAAAAGGGGAAATAAGGATTTTCTATTATGTGATAATTGTGGGAAGAATCACCCTGGTACTTGCCTAAAAGGAATGGGAGTTTTTTTATAAATGTGGAGAAAAAGTTCACCGGGCTCGTGATTGCAAGGGAAATAAAAAGGCTGTCAATTTTGAATGCTACAATTGTAGAGAAATGGGACATTATGCAAATGAATTCCCTAAGCGCCAAGGAAACTTACCTCAGAAAAGGCCAAGGGAGCAAGGGCAAGCTTATGTTGTTACTACAGATGAAGTTGAATAATTATTGTATTTGTGTTTTTGGACTCAAGACCTATATTATGGTTATAAGAATAATGTGAAATATATATAAGGATTGTACTGCAATACTATTTAATCAAGGACTTGAGATTGTTTGGAACCCAGAAAAGTGACTCAATATAAGGTTACATTTTTGGAAAATATATGGTTGAGATAAAGATAAACATAAATATGGTTCTGATACCGAGATAGTGATTGATTTGGATAAATTATATTGGATATTCTTGACTTCCTTAAAATAGATAAATGATTTTTATACATTTTTTGATAGAAGAATTATATCTAGTATTCTATATGGAATATGGGATCATGAAGGATTTATCGTAATTCAGGATGTTGTAGTGGTTTAAAATAATACATGATAAAGGTGTTCACATGTTATTACACAGAAAAAAAAGATCTTCATTGTGTTTACCTTCCTTATAAAATTTGGACTGTGAGTTCGGACAGAAGTATTTTGGATAACTATAAAGGTTGGAATAGATTAATTTGAACTTTGGGTAATATTGTTTAAGGTTAAAACATTTATGAAGATTATTTTTGGAATATTATAATACTATAGTTTTAGGAAAAGGACAACCTGCAGGTTGGGGGATAACCCGTTGCGTCGGACAAAGCTATAGGAATCGAACCCACAACCATAGTGCGACATGCCTTTATTACATACCACTATCCTACAATAAGTCCCTGGTTATTACAAAATAGTTTTCCTAATCTAAATGGTATGGGTTAATATTTTGAACCTTGTACGATTAGGATAAATATAATATTTTTGAGTTCAATTATCTTTTTGAGTGAAAGATGAGTTTGTGGTAGAAATTAGTTGAAGGTTGAAACT
The DNA here is from genome assembly GCA_963277665.1 of Viscum album. Taxonomy (NCBI): domain Eukaryota; kingdom Viridiplantae; phylum Streptophyta; class Magnoliopsida; order Santalales; family Viscaceae; genus Viscum; species Viscum album. The sequence goes on from OY728166.1 coordinate 1,320,660,586, forward strand.
CCACTTGTCAAGTATAAATATATATATACCTATCTCTTATTCTATGAATAAATTAATTCTTAAACTTTAGTAAAGGTATATTAAAAAAAATGTGTTATCCTAATACCTTATGTCTTGATGAACTGATAATATTTTAAATCAACATAGATTGAAGGCTTTGAGGCCCTCAATTTTACACTTGTTTGTGATTGATGACCTCAATCACTCCCTACTAATATTTATGTTTTTCCTCCAATTATATGTCTCTAATTTCCACCAATTTTTTCCTTATCGAGATCATAATTTGGTGGTGAATTTTTCATTTCCCTTTCCCTATTATTAAGGATAAATTTTATTAACCTTATTTCTGATGTGGGTTTTCCAAAAAGTTATGTTCTATTTGCATCCGTTTATTTTCAAAGAAAAATTTCAAATTGTGAGGACACAATTTATTGAAGGATGGGATAATGTAACACCCCGAGCTTCCACGATACGCTTCTCTTTCAATAATGCAATAGCTTGCATTGTACACAAGTTCAAGATTCTAACGCACCGTGACCAATCAAAATAGCCATTACGAATAGTAATACCCACTTTTTGAAATTATATATATTTTATATTTAAAAATGGATTTCATTTTTGGATTCGGAATATCGAAATTATCCTATGTTGAATTTTTGGTATTTTTCTGAGAACTTCCAATTTTTTATGAATAGTGAAAAATACTTAAAAACAAATTTTTTAATCAAAATAATTTATAGTGATAAATTATATATTGAGTGGTTTTAATGTATAATTAGAATATAATTTTACCATTTTATCCAATGGTGGTCATTATAATTAATTTCACTTTGAACTTGGACATAAACAATTGTCAATCTTTTGATATATATTGTTTCATAAAAACACGCTATTTCTTGTGACAGCAAGAATTAATTATAAAATTAATTAATGCAACTTATATTTTTGTAATTTTGTAAAATAGACATCTTTTTTGAATTCAGAATATCAATAATATCTTAGGGTGAAATTTTGGCATTGTTCTAAAAAACTTCAATTTTTTATGAATAGTGAAACCACTAAGTTGTAGTTAAAAAAACTGATTTTTTGTTTAAATGAAACATTACCACTTCTTTGATTTGATTTTCACAAATCCAACATACATGTTTTTCATTAGGAAGTAAAATGTGGTTCAATGGGATTAAAATAATTTTTTGGTGAATAGTTACTTTTAAGTTTAATTAATCGCGATTAAAGGTAATTAGTGAAATTTAAGGTAAAACTGATATTATAAAAATATGAAAATACATTTACACTTGTCCTACCCTTATTTGATGAGTCATGTCCGACCAATACAATCCATGTGTCAACTTGGGGACCCCATAGAGCCACTTAGGTAAGAAAATGACAATAATAACTTTTTATTTAAAGTAAAAATAAAATTGTCACAAACATGGGTTGTTTTACTAAAACAATTATTACATGGGGTTATATAAAGTAAAGTTTCGACTATAAATATTAATTGGAAAGAAAAAAATATTTCCTACATCATGATATTTTTTTATTATTTTTAGACATTAAATAAATAAAATATTTTATGACACCATGATGATGCAGCGATTACCTCATTAATTAACGATTTAAATAAAATGAAAAGATAATGTAAAATCTAAGACTTATACTTGTCAAAAACCTATTTTATGAGTATATTTCGAACCCTTATCACCTTATACTCGAAATATATATGTTTTGGACCTTTAAAATCCGAAACTCATTATATAATAAAGTAACATTTCATGACTTTCCAACAGTGCCCCTCCTCTCCTCTTATAAAAGGCCCCCACCACTACCACCATATTCACACCATCAAAGCATTTTGGCTCGGCCAAAATCTTCCCAAATACTCTCTCAACATCCCTTTATTACTCTTAGAATCCTCAGTTTGGGAATAATTCCTCCCAAGGAAGCCTTTGGAACAAATCAAAAATGAGTTACACGATTTTAAGGTAATGTCTTCTCTTATGTTATTTTGTTTTATTTTGATTCTCCAACCCCATAAACTCTTTTAATTATTTTATTTTGTAACAACACAAGTATCCTCAATATACTTGGATGTTTTTATGAGAATTATTTTATTTACACTTACACACACCTTCGTCTAATGGTTAAAGAACATACTATTTCTGTGGGTGGCGAATTACTACCTCACGAAACGATGATTGTTCAATCTTCTTTTAACACCTCTAATGGTGGACATTTTGATGACACTGTTTTAATATATGATATATATATTATGTTTATGTTTTTATTATTCTTCTGTATTTCTAATTTATGGCATACTTTATGATTTCCATTATGGGTAAACGCGATAATTTCATTTTAGGAAGTGAGGACTGCCGCCCCCTCAAAGTGATTTGAATCATTAATGCCATATGTGGGATGTATAAAGGATGGAGTAAATGATATTATATATGATATTATACTGGAATTATTATACACCTTTATACCATTATGATTTCATTCCATTAAATACGAAATATAAATCAAAGTAGCGTTCATGCGTACGTACGGCTTACCGTCTCCATGAATGATGCATTTCTTTTCTTACCTCTAAATGTTACGTAATATTATGAATTAATGTATATACTAGATATATATGATAAATATGATATCTAGATCATGGATATAATTCTGGATATAATGGATATTTTACCACATGAACAACTTGTAATTATAAGAAATTTATTTTTGACTCAAGTACCAATGATCGACAAAACGACCGTTATTAACTTAAATGACTACATAATTTTTGTAACATTTTAATAAGTGATATAAAAGGAATAATGAACTGAAAAATGTTATTAATCAATTAGAAATTAACTCTAGTTTATTATTCAGGAGATTAAAGAACGGTCGAGTGAAGTCGGACATGAGGTAAGGGAACTTCTTAACCCAATTTTCGTTCTTTGGGTTAATCTCCTACTTTCAAATTATGTCATGATATTATTATATCCTATATATTATTTATACTTTCATTATGTGTAAATATAGTGAATACACATGATAGATCTATTTTATTTAAAAAAATGGTCTTTGTAAAGGACTTACTCTCAATCTCCATTCATTGAGGCATATTTTGTTCTATACAAACATTTCCTTTATTCGGTGTATAAACCCCTTTGACATTTAATTTTATTCAAAAGGAATATTTTTATACAAAGCGTTTTACTAAATGACAAAAAGGAATTTTTTTTGTCGTACATATGCGGCGACAACGACTTCTCCGCCGCCGTGACCATTATTTGAGTTTTGGCTTCCTCTACGAGCCATAACTTTTTTTTAAATGAAAAATAATTACAAAGTTTTAATTTTATTTTATTTTGGTATTGAAAATGGTTTTGAAAATGTTTTTATTATATCAGTTTGTTGTATTGATATCTTGTGATTGAAATGTGGAAATGTTATGTTTCCTTTATGCATGTGTTATTTGATACAATTATGTTATGGTTTATGTTATTTTTAAACCTGTTCATATGAGGAATTAATTGGACTTAATAAGTGATGGGTGGAGCCTGATATATCTCCTTGATGCATCGGAAGATCTCATGAGACAAAGTAGTGTCTTGGAACGAGGCCTTGAGAAAATCTTATTTGTGGTCTTGGTATGAGGCCTTGGCTACGTGGTTATGATAGTCTGGCATTATGCATTCCATCATTATGAAAGTGGTTATTGATATTGCATGTGATTATTCGACCAGTAGAATATCCATGTGAATAAGTAAATGGAATTATCTCATTTTACTTTTGCCATATTATGTTGAAGTTCAAGTTTAAAAGGATTTTGTTTTAGTCATACATTTCCTTAAATGTTTATGTTTATTTATGAAAGCTTCCGCTATATTGTTATCCTTACTGAGCATCTGAGCTCACCCCTTTCAATGTTTTAATTTTTTCCAGGATGTGAAGAAGTATTTTAGGATTGACCTGCATGGATAGTCTGAAGGGGATATGAGTGTGGAAAATGGAGGCTATGTTATTGTAGTTTTTCACTTTATGATGTAATGTAACATTTATGAATGTATCTAGTGTTTCCAAGACTACTAAACTAATCATTCTTTCGAGATTTAATCTTTTGTGATCATGCCAATGTTACGAAGTAATGCACTGACTCTGGGTAACTGGGGTCGGGGCGTTACATTGGGCTACAGTATTCAAACACTCCTTTCACCCTTTCATAAAAAAAGACATAAATTCATTAATTGTTTATTAAAATTTTATTTGGTGTTATATTAATTGAGTTGTTTGTCGAGAACTTTCTTAGAGATTCCTTTTTTGATGGCTTTGAAAATAAATTTATCAGTGAAATTTTTTGTTGATAATGGTATTTTCTCTTATACTTTCATAAGTGATGAGAGTTCTATATAGACCATCGATATATAGAGTTTTAAAATATTTTTCATCTATGGATTATACCTATTCATCCAATTTATAAGGAATAATTTTTAATATCTTTTTAAGAATAGTTTAATATTACAAAGCTTCAGTAAGACATATTATGGTGCTTACAATATCGTTCAACCTTATAAAGAAGTCACCAACAGATTCTTTATCACCCACCTTGAGACTTTTGTACTCAAATATTTATATTTTCAACTTTTCTTTCTTCAATTTCATATTTCCTTCATAGATGATATTCAACTTATCTAATATTACTTTAAACTTTAAAACTCCTTTAAATTTAAAAAAACTCACTTTCATAGAGTGGGGAAAGAATGTATTTTTTGTATTACCCATCATTCTCCAAATTCATCTTATCATTAACTATTAGGGAAATATCCTCAAAATGAGGTAGTAAAAGATACTTAACTATTCGAAGAACTCCATAACCAATGGATATAAGCTATGGTGACATTAGGTATTTAAAATATTATAGTTATTTCCATTTAATATTAATCCCCTTACTCTTAAAAAAAGTTATGAACATTAATGGAAACCATTGTTTTCTTAAAACATCATAAATGGGTCTTTGAAGGGAACCTGACTTGATAAAACTAAAAGGGAAAAATCAGGATTTGTGTTGTCACTAGGAGGTGGAGGGTGAATTGGTGATATTTTCAATTTTAGGTTTTCTTTCATAAGAGATAGACTTCACCTTTTACAAGAGAGATATGAATTAATAAAAAATAAGTAAACATGAACAATTACAGGAACCCATGTATTTACAAGGTTCACTACTCATTAAGATTAACTAGTCCGTAGAATGGTTTGAAAACATTCCAAGACCATATTAACCACTATAAAACAATCATTTAACGTGGTTACAACAATAAGTGAGTATACATTCACATGAAACAAACTATAGTGAATCCAAATTTCTTATGCTCCTGAAATAGATAAATGATATACAATTTTTTGTAACAACTATTTGAACCATACATAATAGGATTTAATAGGTTGAAACTTTATTTCTTGAATATTTTTCACACTTTATTTTTATTCAAGTATTTATTCTTCTTCACTTTATTTCATAATAGTTGGTAATATTCATCCTCTGTCTGAGGGATGTTGGTCTGATCAGTTTGTCCAATATACTCCATCTGATGTTTTTCTAGTATAAACCACCTAATTCCTTCTTGAATAGGGATAAAAATCCTAAAAAATTGTTCATTTGATCACCTTATCACATCATCTATATGATTCTTTATATAATTAAATTTCATTCAATATAATTTTGATTGTATCCACTTCAACCTATTTTTTTGATCTTTTCTGTACATTGTTCATTTAATACCAACCAATGGGTTGAATTTGTTTTTATTGATCACTAGTAAAATACCACATTTCAATTTTTATCTAATCAACTTTATAATTTTTCATTGATTCAACTCACAAAAAAATCTATTTAATCCTCAATGAGAAAATCCATTAATATAGTTATAACACATTTGAAAATTTAGGGAGACATGAAAACATGATTTCAAACATCCCACTCACTATTTGTAGTATCCCACTCAAAAATTTCCTTCTATTGACCATATTTAATTATCCTAGAATATAAGAGTATACCTTAAGAACCAACAATAGTGAGATTCATTAAACTTCCTTACAACCTTGTGATAATAATGTATCTTTCCTCTATGATATTTTGAATATTAAATGACCAGTGTAGCATTGACACCTTTTTCTGTATTTATAAATTATTCATGAATTCCTTCAAACCTATAATGCATTATTAAAATCATTCATCAAATGAGTCACCATTGTAATACTTTTGTGCTATTAAATACCTTCTAGTGTTCCTATATAACTTTTCATAATTGCCTTTAAATTATTCTCCCAAGATCTACCTCTATTTGATGAAAAGCATATGAAACCATTGATTGTTACCTTTACTTGGAAATCTATAACCAATGAACATAATAAAAAACATTCATCTGATGAATTCAATTAGAACCATCTTTTAAATGACTTGGGTTCTTCTATATGATCATCCTGTAATAGATTTATTTCACAACTTCATATAAGTCATCCTAATAGATATTATACAAAAATAAGAATCTGTATTTGGTATGGTTATATTAATTGTTCGTTTGATGGAAATAGATGGTTGAAAATATGAGATATCATATTATGGTCTTCATCTAATTAAATTTTCCAAAAAACATCCCTTTTACTTGAAAAGCATTCCTCTGATTGAGAATTTTCACAAAAGATTCTCAAATAACACTTCATACCATGAAAACTCTAAAAATTCAGATGATGCGAACAAACACTTCATACAACTACACCAACATATCTTTAAACACCTACAACCAAAAATTATCCTTTATATTTAGGTTGGTATCATTAAAAAATTTGGTATACATGATGTTAAGAACATTAGGGATTGAATATAATTACTAAAATAAATTAATCGAATACTCTATCCTGTGAAACTTTCATGCATGATATGATAAACATTCTACACAAATCTTTGGTCAATTACATCTAATAAATAACATTCATATAAAAGAATATTTTTAGTAAACTTAAGAAAAATATCTCCATTTGATGAAATTGTTTGGAAGGATTAAAAAAGTGATGTGATTTATGTTATATAATAATATACAACTCTTTTTTAGAAAACCTTATTTATTAATAACATGCCTAACCAATATGTTATTATTATAACATCACCTCAAAAAATCTCCAAAAATCCTGGTTCTAACACAACATCTCATCCTAATGTTTAGTCCAAAGTTAAAATTTCAACAATTTGTATAATTATTTTTGAAAATCACAACAAACTTCCTTAAAAACATTGTTTCACTAACATTAATTTTCCTACATTTTTTAGAATATTCTTAAAATGTATTTTTATTCTATAATAGATAGAAATATTTATTAATCGATGAATATTAAATTTTTATACTAATTATGATCCATTAGAAGAAAAAATTCTAGTCTGTAAAACTGAAAAATTCTAGTACATCAGATTGATGATGTCTTTTCTATCAACCTGACTATGTCTATATCATCAGAAAGGGTAAGTACGGTCCATCAGAACGATGAAATCCAATCCATCAGATTATAAATTTATTTTTGATCATATTGAGGAAGTCCTATCTATTAGAATGATTTTTTTTGGTCCATCAAAATTACTAAATATTTCCCATTGGATTGACGAAGTTCTCTCTATCACAATGATGAAGTATAGTCCATAAAAACTATGTTTAGCCTTTTAGACTATCTGAGTTTTGTATTTTAGACTAAAAAATTTTTTTTTATCTGACCGATTGAATTTAGTCCCTAAAACTAACCACATCTAGTCTATTAGACTAATTTAGTTTTTGATCCATTTTACTAACGATAATTTATTCCACTAGAACAATAAATATTATAATCAGATGGTTAGAGTTATTTTAGCTAGATAAAAAATTTTTACAATATTGTTATGATTTTACCAAAACAACAATATATAAAGATGTACAAAACATGATATGATTTCAAGCTTGTGTTAATCTTATTCCATTTCATCCAACATAAAGAATCTATAAATATGATCAATGGAGATGGGCCTATAAATAGAGGTGCATTTGTGGATCTAGGTGCTAATTATTTTGAAACTCAACCCGTCTAAAGCTTACTCTTCTTTTACATCGTGATACTTACATGTTTTAAATGTTAAAAGAGTTTTTATTATAATAAATATATATATGTATTTTAAATTCCATAGAAACATTTGAATTTTTATTCCCTATGTCTTGTCTGGGTTTTGATTGAGGGATTTTGGGGAAAAGAAGTCTGTGGATTTTGATATGGAAGATCGATGGCATCCAAGGCATGGAATACAGAGCATTATATAATCTTTATGATCAAGGTATTTGTCATTATATAAAGATAGAACATATGGTTAGGTTGAAAACCAGGGATACCCAATGATTTCATTTGTGACATACTTAAATCTTATGTTAAAAGAGTAGAAATATTTTATAAGGATTTTTTAATTCATTGTTACTTTTTTATTAATATTTTATTATATTTTTCTATAGTTTTATTATTTCCCTGAATAATTTTTATAGAAATTATATTTGACCAAATTTACATAAATCGGATATTTTTTGTGACATGTGTATTTGATTATTAAAATTTTAAGATCAAATGGTATATGAGTTAGATAAATAAAAAATAAGTTTTTTGTGTTTTTAGTTATTTTATGTTTTTAAAATAAATTCTACTACCTCTTATATCCCTTGACATACTCTTCAATCCTAAAATTTGTATCAGAGGTTTTTCTTCTATTTAACATTCTAGTTTATAATTTTTTTAAGTTTTTTCCTAAAGTTTTATGACTTTTTTATAAACTTTTTTTATTGGTTATGTACAAGCTATTTTACATGAACTTCACTTTTATAGAATTTTTATCTTTATTATTTACTAAGACTGTAGGTTTAATTATGGAAACTCTTGATAATATTAATCCTAGTAAACCATTGGTTTTAATGGGGATGATTATGAGTATTATAGAGAATGAATGAAAATTTATTTTTTTAATACATGAGTGAATTAAATTGTTATAATGACTGGAGAATATAAAATCTCTGAGAAAGAATTATCTATTTTTACAAATCAATAGAATATTAAATTTTAACTAAATTATCATAAATGAAATAATTTTTTTTTTTAACTATGACAAGAAATATATTTAGTAATATATATTATTATGAAGTTGAGAATATTGTTTAGAAAAATTTAAAAATTACTCATTTTGGTACTTATAAAGTGATTAATTCCATAATATCTATGATAAGGGTATATTAATGAGTTTGTTATTTTCTTTTTTGGTGAATCTATTTCTAAGATGGATCATATGTTTATGAAAATTGTGAATAGTTTATAATATTATTTCGAAAAAGTTATTACTGATGTAATTATAGTAGAAATGATCCTTGAAATTATCTCTTGAGAATGGGATTAAAAAAGATCATCTTTATATGATATTAGGAGAATAAAAAAAATTCCTTCGGTGGTAATTTATTATGAGTGGAAGAAGGTCTGTCATTTAAGACCAGATTTTCCCACACATGAAAAAAATTATAATAAGGATATAAATTCTTTGAGGAATTATAATAAATTTTATAGACATAAGGGTATGAAAATTGAAAAAACATTAAACACATGGAGTTTTAATGGAGATGATTTTTCTTTAGAAAATTAATTATATAGTAAATTTAAATATTAGAATTATATCAGTTTATTTATTTAAATTCTAGAAAATAATAATTACCTTATGGATAAGGAATCTATTTAACCTTTGAATAATATTAATTTGGATGATAATTATCATGATTGTTAAATTGAGAATAACTATATAACTTTATATGGGTAATCTTATTCATCAAAATAGATTAATACAATACATATATTTGAGGAAGTTTCAAGATTTTATAAATTTTAGAAAACATAAATTGAAAAGTTTATTAAAAACCTAAATCTATTGAGGAAAACTTTATAATGAAAATATAATAATATCTACATTTACCACAAAAATTTATACTCTTTAATAGGGTTATAGAAATATAATCTTGTGAAAAATAATTTTTTAAAAGAGTTATGGAAATCTAATATTGAGAAAACTTATTTTTTAAAATATTTAAAAAAGTTTAATTCTTGTAAAATTTATATTTTGTATAAAATTTTATTTGAAAAACTAAATTTATAAATTTAGAGTCTACAAAATTTAATATCGAAATTTAATATTGGTAGGGAAAATTTTGATTAAATTTTATAGAGAATAAAACCTCATAGGGATGTGTCTGTAATGGGTTTTACTAATAAGAAAACAATTTTTTAAAACAAATAATATGTTCTAAAGAGCATGTTATTCCTTATGAAATTTCTAAGTGGATTACATTAGACGAATAAATGTTTTTTAATTAAAGTACAATATTTAGGATTTTGAAAATATTATCTTTTCAATGAATGGTCGACTTCTGAATATAGTAATGTTGGACAGATATGGATTCCCAAAATTTTATTCTCTAGTAATGTTGGACCCAAGTATGTTTGGGTTCGAAAATATTAGTCTTATTAATATAAATAAAATAATAAGTGTACTAGAAACAATAACAAACGGTACATGTATAGTGGATGTTTTAGGAATATGAATGGGAATATAGATTTTTTTCATGATGATTTTTAAAAGGAAAGGTTGAAAAGTTTCCTTCGTTGATAATTCTGAACAAGAAAATATTGGAATATGTAACATTGTTCTTATTTGTCAATATTTTATTTAAGATGATATATTTTTGTAGTAACTAAAAAAAATTTATTATCATAAGTTAATTATGTGATGAATGATATATTATGACCTTCATAAATGATGAATGTTTATTTCCTAGTTTAGAAGATGAATATATTATTTCTACCTATAGGCATGAGATTGTTTTCAAACTTAACTTGGAAAACATTTGGATCCAATATCTACCTTTCCTTGGTGAAATGAAAGATCAATCATGGTAAAGGAATAGAAGATTGGGGAAATTTAATGTTTCAACTTTATCTAAACTCTCTAATAATGGAATCATTAAATATCTATAAGATCTTAAGTTTGATTCTTCTATGGATTTGAGCCTTATCAATTTTTAATGAAATAGATGTAAATTTTTAAATATATTAGGGATGTTTCAACTTATGATGCTTTATAGTTAGTGTACATGGATTTATTTAGTGCTACAAAAACTGAATGTTTTGGTGGAAAATACTATGTATATTTTTTTTATGATTACCCTAGTTAAACATGGCTCAATTTTCTAGAAAAACATTCAGAATACTTTTTAAGTTGAAGAATTTGGTGTACTGTGTTAAAAATGAGAATGATATATCCTTGTTAGCTATTCACAGTGATCATGGTGGAGATTTCATAAGGTATTAAATAGAATATTTTTATAGTTAAAAGGGTATAATATATATCTTTTCATCGCCTTGAACTCCGTATAAAAATGGTGTAGTTGAAATAATAAATATATGTCATTAGTAGAATACATGAAGTACGTGGAGTGAATACGAAGTAACTAATTGTTTTTGGGATGAAGAAGTTATTAATACCTTATATACTTAAATATTTTTTAATAACACCATTTATTAATAAAAAAATTTATGATTTATGGACTAGAAGAAAGCCAAAACGTTCTTACTTAAATGTTTTCATATGCAGAATGTTCATTTTTTTTATACAAAAGATAATTTATATATATTTTCTCTTAAATTACATAAAAGAATATTTTAATGATATTATAAAACTTGATAGGATTATATATTAATTAATAATAACAGAAGTAATATTGAGGTAATAGTGAATGGTAAATTTAATGTAGTTGATCCTTTTGTTTTAAAACAACCTCAATTCACATCATTAGATGTTATTTCAGAAACAAGTTTTTAACCCAGGATGGAATGTTCATCTTATGAGAGAATAAATAAAGATAATATTTCTAAAGTTATACCTCAAGAATAATTTCAACCAATTATTGAAGAAGAAATTTTTTATATAACTAAGGAATCAATTGATCCATATTAATCATCTAAGTTATAATATCATTGGTGATGTTGATCAACTAGTTAGAACTAGAAGTTCTTTAAGAAATAAAAATTAATGTTGTAAACTTTTATCAAAATTTGAGCATAGGGATCTTAATAGGGATTTAGGTTATGAATATTGGATAAAATATATGCAAGAATAAATAAATTAATTCAAAAGGAATCAATTTTATTATTTATTTTAATGAAAAAAAATTCACCTATTATTAGATTAAAATGAGTTTTTCTAAAAAAACTGATGAGAATGGAATTAATGATAAAAATAAAACTAGACTTATTACGATGGGTTATAATCTATGAGAGGTAATATAATATGAATAAAATTTTGATCTAGTATCTATACTTGAAGTAATCCATATTTATCTATCACATGTTCCAGTTCTTAATTTAAAAAAAATTCAAATTGATGTGAATTGTGATTTTCTTAATAGATATGTACATGAAAAAATTTATATAGAACAGGCCCCATATTTTGAAAACAAAAAATCTATATATAATTTTTTTAAACATACAAAGGCATATTATGATCGTAAACAATCCCCTAGAGGCTGGTATGATATATTAAAAAGTTTTTTGTTAAATTTTTTTTTGTTAAGGGTAATATAGATCCAACAATTTTAATTTAAAAGGTTTCTAAGTACCCCATAATTGTTCAAATTTATATTTATGGAATTATATTTGGATAAACTAAAAAATAAATTGTAGATTACTTTGTGGAACTTATAAAATATGAGTTTCATATGAGAATTATGGGTAAAGTTACTTATTTTCTTGGTTTTGTAATTGCATAAAAACCATAAGTAAAAAAAATATCTCAACATAAGTATATAAAATATATTTATAAGAAATTTGGATATGAAAATAACAGAGTATTAGTACACTTATAAGACACTCAATCACTTTTTATATTGATAAATTTAGGAAACTTGTTGATCAAAAGACTTTTAGAGGAATGATTGGTAGTATACTTTACTTAAAAGCAAGTCGTTCATATTTAATTTTTTATGTATGATTGTGTTCAATATATCAAGATAATACAAAGTAGTCCCATTTTAAGGATGTAAAATGTATTTCTCCTTATCTTATTTTAACTACATACCTAGGATTAATTTCCTCATCAGAAAATAATTTTAAACTTATTTTTTTAAGATGCTGAATTTAGTGGTTGTAAACTTAATGAAAAATGTACATATGGAACTTTTAATTTATTTGGATAAGGTATTGTTTATTGTTCTTATAAGAAAATATTTTTATAAAATTTCACAAATTAAGATAAATATACGATATCTAGAAATTATTGGGATCAAGTGTTATGGATGCAATACACACTCACTGAATTTGGATTGAGTTTTAGTAAAAATAAAATTTTGTGTGATAACACAAGTTCCGTATATTTAAGTAAAAACCCAAAAAACACTCAATAGATAACAAAATATATATAAGGAAACATTTCCTCTATAACCACACACAAAAATGAGATATATTTTTATTATTAAACTGAACACAAGAACAACTTGCTGATATATTTACAAAACACCTTAATTATGCTAAATTTGAATATATTAAACAGAAGTTATAAATGATGAATTATAAATAAAAATTCCTATATACTTATTATTTATTCATATCTATATAGTTATGATGATGATACAGTAATGATCTCTTTTTCAAATGGGTAGTAAAAATATCATTGCTTTTAGTTTTTCTAAAAACCTTTCAGTTTTTTAAATTTTTTATTTTTTATGAAAAAATTTATTTTTTAAAAAGATTCAATTTTCTAAAAATAAATTTATCTCTTTGTTTTTATAATAAAAGTTATAATTTTTTTAATTTTTCTAAAAAAATAATTTTCTAAAATTTTCAAGTTTTTGATATTTTTTAGTTTTCTAAAAACAATCATTTTTTTAAAAAAAATCTTAAAATATTTATTTTTATAATATTTTTGTTTTTATAATATTTTTAATTATTAATAAACAATTTTAACTTTGAATTTTATTGTTTTCAAAATGTTTTTATCGAAAAAAAATTATATTATAAATATAAGAAAAACAATTACTAGATAAACATTCCCACATAAAGTTTCAATTATACTCCTTGAGGTAATTTCTAATCTCTAGTTTTTCTATCATCCTACCCCCCCCCCCAATGGCCTGAAGGCCTTCTTTTTTATTTTATTATAGATAGTACCCTTTTTAACGGTTTAAGGGGAACCCGTACATGACCCGTAGGCCCAAGGCTCAAGGCCCGACATGACCCATAATACATGACCCGAAGGCCCAGAGGTAGACCATGCCCAATACATGAACCATAGGCCCAGCCCACTAGAACTTCCCCTCCCCAGCTTCCGCAACATTGATTTCATTTATCTCCCCACCTGCATTACTGATCGGCTAGAATTGTCTCGTACAAAGTTTCACGGTGCCTGGTCCCGATGGCAGTTGTTATACCCTCTCATTCTTCCAATCCGGTTAGCTCTGCTTCTGGTGACTTCTACTGGTGCTTTGATCCTCATCTGGGACCTGCTCTGTGTGAACTGGGCTACTTCATGGTATTCAATGGCCCGAAGGCCCTGTGACCTAAAGGCCTTTGATGGCCCGAAGGTCCTGAGACCCGTAGGCCCAAACCGGTGGCCCGAAAGCCCAAATCAGGTGAATAGTCTAGCTTCTATAGTACCGAACAGTACCAGCTACAGTGCCTGCTACAGTACTGCTATAGTACCTACTACAGTACTGCAACACTAACCCAAAATTTTTCCTCCACCTGGTTTTGAACCTGGGTCTATTTATAATTTTTTTAGTTTTAAAAAAATTCAAATTTTCAAAAATCCTGATGTTTTTATTTTTGGACACCAATAAAATATGATGATAGTTTTCTTAAAAACATTAATATTTAAAAAATTATACTATATAGTTTAAAGATAAATATCCACCATTAGATCTGATTTGATTTTTTTTTTGAGTCATCATATTTCTAGAAGTCAAAAGGTTACCCCCGAGCCTATAAATACAAGTATGGTTCACCACATACCACATCAATTTTTAGGCTGATCTCATCACTTATCTCTAAAATCTCTCATGTGTTTGATTCATTGGTATTCGTATGATCATTGTTTCTTAATTCGATCAAAAATCATCCTCAATATTTAAAAAATGAATGATTATGATGAAATTGAAGAGAAAAATGTGGTGAAGTAAAGGTTGATTGAAAAGTATTGGTTAGATAATACTAATTCCTTACTAAATGAAGTTATCATGTTTTAGGGATGGGAACAGGTTTGTGTTGAAAAAGAGGATTTTGATCTTCACTATCAAGTGAATGGGAAGTATTATTATTCCTTAGTAGTTTATAGTGTGGACTATATTTTGGAGGATTTTACATTCAAAATTACTAATGATATAAATATATTTAATTTTCAAAAAGTGGATGATTTGGTAGAAGTTTCTTGGGATGGAGAAGCTTAAATTGTAACTCAAATGAATTAGAATAATCTTGGTCATTTTGAAAAGAATAAGGATGCATCTTCTTTATTTCCTTCTTATGAAAAAAAACAGAGAGTATTTTATTTCACATAGGTTTCAGTATTTTTAAAAAATTTAATGAAAGGGTATCTTATACCATTGAAAGGGGTCATAGATACATTTAATGATTTGAATATCTTTTTAGTTGTCTTTTTATTAAATATGGGGAATTTTAGTTTAGTGAATTTTTTTTATCTAAATTGAAGTAGTTTAGAAAAGTTCTATGAAGTTTAAGATTTTTTTGTTTCCATGTTTCATCAATAAAAGTTTAGTCAATTTTATGATTTTTATGAAAATTAAGAATCCATAAATTACTATAAGAGAGAAGGTTTCTTTTATCAGTGAAGAAACTATTACTGTAGTTAAGTTGGTTTCTATGGAAGAGTCTAATAAATTTGTTGATAAATCGAACAAAGTTAAATATAATAATGAAGTTTTTTTAACTAAATCAGATGTTTCAAGAGAAAATAAGTTATGGATATTCTCCACCATGTTTGAAAAATAATGTGGAAGAAATGTATGGGGAGGTGTACAGAGAAAGGATGAAACCAAAATCCAAAAAGAATATTGGTGATCTAGAATTTGGCCTTGATAAGGTAGAGGAATTATATTTGAATGAGAAAACTCATGAATTTTTAAAGGATGAGGAATATAAGAAGAAGAAAAATAAAATATTTAATAAAGCTAATGTTTTTGAAAGTCTTATGAATGGAGTGGAGAAAGATCATGAAGAATTCAATATTTATTATTATGGAGGATCTCTTTAAATAAATCTATTTCTAGTTATTCAATTGATACATCCTTTGATCAATGTTTCTCTACCTACTCCATTGTAACTATAATATGTTATATCTTCAAAAGTCATTTTTTTATTGAGAATGGAAAAAACTAAATTTGTAGAAGTTGAAAAATCTATTTTAGAATATGCTCAAGAGAATGTTCAAGAAATTGTTATGAAATCTAAGAAAGATGATTTTATAATTGATTATAACATGGAAAAATATTCATGAAAAGAGTTAGAATAAGTGTTAAAAAAAATTTAAAACAGTAATAATAATAATAAGGGATTTATTCTAATCATCATATTTTACTTCTCAGTTCATAAAAGATATTGGGATTGATGTTTTTTAGAAAGATAAAAGTTTTGTGAAGGAGGTATAACATTAAAAATTGGATACAAAAATATTATACTTTGGTGAATCTGATAAGAAGTTCAATGTTGTTTTACTATTGGATATTTTTATAAATAAATAGAAAAATTAAGAGAAATTAGATATTGATACTTCCCATCTACATGTTTCTGATGTGTTATTAGAATCAAAATTTTCTCAAGATGGGGAATCTAATCAAAGGATTTAAATGATATTTACTTATTATAATGGGAATTGGAAAAGCTAGTTGATTTTATTCCTTATTTTCTTAGTATTGACTCCCGATGCAAGAACATTCAAATAATTTTTAATTTTTTATAAATTTGCAATGCTTTGAAACATATAGTTGATATAATTTTACAAAATGAAGATGATTTGAAATCCTTGAAATTTTATCCTAATGTAAAAAATAGGGATAAAACATACTATTAGATGTCAAAAACATATATAAGGGGACTAAAATTTTCATAATGACGAAATAAAAGATTGTGTGAAGTCATATTTAGATATTGATGATCAATTTTGAAAATTTTCATCTGATATTTATAAAAATATTGATATTATTGATTTTTTGAATAATTTTTTTGAGTCTTAAGATCACAAAATTATGTACCAGAAGAAAATTAATTGGCATCTCGAAAAAAAAGTTGTGAAGTTGAAAGTAGAGTATACAAATGTCCTTTTTATTTCAAAATAAGGTAACTATATAAAGTAATAGATTCGCAAGCTTCATGTTCTAGAGGACAAGGTTGATATGTTATAATCATAAATATTAGAGTATGAAAAAAAAAAAAAAAATATCAATATTAATGTTATTATAAAGAAACTGCAAAATAAAGACTGATTTTTTTCTCAGAACTCTTAATGTTGTAAAAATCATTCTTATGACTGAATATTTTTTTTAAATTGATTATTCTCCATATATTTTTTATTTAAATTATTTTAAAAAATAATAGGTTAAATTCCCCTTTATATTATTATATGAGTGTTTTTTAATCTAATTTTTTTTCCTTTTTTATTTTATAACGATTCAGGTACACATTCTGTATACCTTATTATTTTTGAAAATCATAATGGGGGAAAATTTAATTGATGAAATTTTTATGGGGAAGATATTATGAATAATTTATTAACTTAATAATATTCTAAAAATAGGGGGGATTTTTTTTAAGAAGAAGAAAATAATGATGTCATTGAATATACAAATGGATTGTAAGTTTTTCAATGTAATTAATTTTTCTTTTAAATGTGTTGTGTTTTACAATTTTTAAAAAGGGGGAGATTATTGATTAAAATTTTATATATTCTACAATTTATATCCTTAGTTTTTTAAATTACAAAGCACTTTCATAAAAATTATATTTTAATATCATTATATTTTCAAATTCCTTTAGAATTTTTTTATAGATTACTTTCTATTATACAAAACACAAAATTATTTCTAAACTAATAATATAAAATTTATACACTATGTTTAATCCTGTGGACTGATGAAGTAGAGTCTATATTATTGGAAAAATTTATTCTACTGGATTGATGAAGACTTATCCTTCAGAATGAATAAGTTTAGTTTATCAAACCAACTAATTTGGGTTTATCGAACTTACTATGTCTGGTCCATCAGAGTAAAAAGGTAATTTCCATCATATTTAAAGAGTGAATTCCATTATATTGATGAAGGTGTATCCATTAGACTGAATATTTATATTTTATTATACAAAATATGTTTGGTCCATTAGATTGATTAAGTTGAATCTATTGGATTGAAAAATTCAATTCCATCATACTGACTGTGTTTAGTATAACGGACTGATAGATTTTAACTCATCATACTGACTTATTATAGTCCGTCAGACTGACCAAGTTTGGTCTATTGTGATTACATAGTTATTAATCCATTGGAATAAACATAATTTATTCCGTTGGAAAAATAATGTTTATAAACAAATTCATATAATTGTATCTATGAGACATAATACTTTTACATAATTTTAAGGATGTTATCAAAATGAAATAAGATAAATAAGTATCTAACATATTGATCTGTCAAGCTGGAGCTCGTCCAAGGTTATTTCAACCAACATCGAGAGTCACAAAATATGACCATTGTAGCAGTTCCTATAAATTAATGTATATTTGAAGAATTGTGATCTGAGGATTTTGTGACTCAACCCATCTAAATTATACTCTATTATAACATCTTGTCACTTATTCATTGTAAGTCTTAAGAGAGTTTCTTTCATAAGGAATATGAGTGATGATTGAAAATTACTTAGTAGATTTTTAATTTGTATTCACTATGTCTGATCTAGGTTTAGATCATAGGATTCCATGGAAAAGAAGACTAGTTATTCTGATTTGGATAATCGAGTGCTTTCAAAGCTTAGAAGAAAGAGCTGATTCTAATCATTATGATCAAGGGATTCTGTGTGTGTTTATAAAGATAGATATTATAATAAGTTTGAAAACCGGGGATACCAAAATTCGTGGTTTGTGACTTTCTTAACTCTTAATGTTAAAGTGTAAAAATCTTTCATAAATATTTCTGTATGTTATTCTACATTTTTATTAATATTTTTTAACTTGTTTTTATAGTTTTATTATCATCTATATGAGTTTTTATTGATGTTAATTTAACTAAACTGTACAAAACTCTGATATTTTGGAAGACCTATGGGCCTGAGTAATAAACTATAAAAATCAGATAATATTAGATTCTGATAAATCATAACTAAGAGGTTTGGGTTTTTAGTTAGTTTGTGGTTTTAAACTACAATTCACCCCCTCTTGTTTCCATTGATATACTCTTTGATCGTACAACTACTACTATAAATACTGGTAAATACATGACCCCTCCCTTATACCTATACATAAATTCTTCTCAGGATATGAAGAACCCTCCATAGCCCCATGTTCCCTTTCAATAGTGTTTCAAAATTTAGTTATTTATTTAAATACTTCTTCTAGGAATTATGGACTCAAAATTCCATAGTTGTCCTTTCTACCTTCATTTAATGACATAACTAATTAACATGTTTTGTAATTCATTAGGTATTTATATATAAATTTATAACAATTTCCTATTAAGGGTTTTACTAAATATAAACTTAGGTTGGTATTTTTTTCTTTTTTTATCAATAATGCTATAAATTAAGTTTTATTAATATATGAAAATATTATTTACACTTGGGACCAAATTTGTATTTATTTTTTCATAGACATAACATAAAAATATTGGGAATGTAATTAACAAAAAAAGCATTGGTTTTATATCAGATGAGGTGGAAATTTTTCATGAGTGGGATTGATTTAAGATCATGAAATAGTAGGGTCCTCATCACCAATTACCTTCACAATTGTTAATGGAGTTATTTACCTCTATTTTCTTACCATCATTTTTGAATTTCATTGAATAATCTACTAATGATAACTAATCAGATATTATAGATGAGAAAATAAAGAAAAATGTGCAACAATCTAAGACAAAATTTACAATTAAAATATGATGGTATGAGAGTTATTAGGAATTAAATAACCATTATTTCTAATTAGGACACAAATACACTACTAGATGAAAATAAAAAAACTCAATATTTAATGAATCATAATATTATTCAAGACACATCTCAATTCAAGAACTATCTCTTAGGGAAAAGTGTTTGAAAAATGGAAATTATGGGAACACTGATTCATTTTTCTTCCAAACATTAACATACCTATAAATCACATAGAAACCAGAAAGTATACTAATTTTGGTGGAAGCTAATGAAATAATTACGACAATTTTTAATGTAATTTTAATTTGAACTATATAAACTATTTAATTTTTTCCTTGAATGATTATAGGTAATTCGACAACTTGTACCACTTAGATTTTCTGATCAACCAAGAACCTAATTGTTAAAAAGTTCTATTACTATGTATTCTTAATGGAATTCTGAAGGGTGGGTTAAAAAACACATTACTAAAAATTTTATATCCATAGAAATAAATTCCAAACTACTCTTATTATTTTTCCATAATTGATTGAAACCATATGATGAATTACAAGAGAATCTATATAAAGAATACTTATAGTTCTTTCTGGAAGAAAGTAAAAAAATAACTGAGATAATAAAATAATTAGAAGCCTCCTCTGGATGATCCTCTAAGAGCGAAGTTTGTGGATTCTTCTAGATTCAGTTTTAATACATTATTGATACCCCCAACTAATAGTCAGTTTATTAATATCTTCCTTATAAATGATGAATTATCATCCTACACTTGAATATTAGTAATAAAACATTTCCTTCTTGAAAAAAGTCTTGCATATCTGGGGATTGTGGAACCAGCCCCAACCTTCCTAACATTCCCTATCTCCTAAAAAATAACCTTTTCCTTATAGAGAAAAAATACAATTAGGAATGGAAAAACTATTTATTCTAACGAGTATCCCTATTTATAGGTCGGTCAAGCCATAGTACAAGCCACTGGTAATCAGGATCATGTCATCGAGTGACTAAAATAGACTATGGCATCACCTGGTCATCAAAATATTTGTAAACTACTGTGGTAAATTCATAGTAATCTGATTAGCATATGTTAACATATGATGAGAAACATGAAAATCAGGATAAAATATACTAGCCTCCGAAATAGAAATACAATAATTGAAAATTCCTGATCTAAAAATAACTAGTAAATTCTCATAATAGTAGACAATGTTTTTGAAAAGATCTTATTTGAAGTCATAGAAGGAAAGTAATAGTATAATTTAACCGATACAAGATATCTCTTCTGAAAATAATGTCCTCACCACTTTTGTATGGATATTGTTTCACAGACTATTTGGAATCAATGAAATGGGTATGAAACTGGTGGAGGGACTCATTGTGGTCAAGAAAGGATATAAGTATGAAATCACATACAATTTCACCCATGGTATAATGATGTAAAGTAGGAGTCTTCTGACCATATGTATCTTTAAAAGGATACATACCTGTAAACACACAGAAAGAAGTATTATAAAAAAACTTGGTCCCTGATATCTAATGAACCCAATCATGAGACCTATAAAATGATAAATATTATATATAAATCCCCAAATGTATGTTCAAAATATCAGTTTGTCTATTAGATTCGAATTGGTAAGTGAAATGCATCTGAATCTTAGTTCTATTTAGTTTGAATAATTCATTACAAAAATCAATGGTTAATAAAGTGTCTTTATCACAATGGATTATACAATCCTTACCTTGTGGTTGGATTATTTTTATCTGAAAAAGTTATGAAACATATTTTTTCCTATATGGGTGATTCAACGTTATGAAGTTTGAATTTTTTTAAAAGGTGATTGATAATAACAAGTATGTCATTAGGACCCTGAGACGTGGGATGCCCAGAAAAAAAATACATGGATAATTTCTCCAATATTTTGTTTGGAAGTTGGAGGGGATGTAAGAGCCTTTATATACTCAAAATAAGATATTTATTTCCCTAGAATGAATCTCACTCCCGAATAAACTTCATAATATTTTGATTAATTCTAAACCAATACAATCCAGATGCTAACCATTTATATGTTTTCTAAAATACTTTGTGACCATTGATTTGTGTAGTTTGAATATAATACAATAATTTAGGTATCAAATGAGATTCCTTGGATAGTACTATATGTACTTTAAAGTATACCATCCCATTATATAGAGAAAATTTTGTTTTAGGAATTTTTTTATAATGTAAAAATAATGGCATATAAGTTTGAATTATTTCAAATAACTTCATTACTCACATGAGTTTCAAGTAAATATGGAATAGAAATATCCATTTGTTTTAACTCTCTCTTCACTATAAAAAATGGAGAATATTTTATAGAATTTTTGTTTCCTAGCATGTAAATTAATTTGAAATCATAACTGAGTAGTTTTCCCTATCAATGCCATTGGTCCATAGAATAATTTGATAACTAGGTAACTATTTAAAAGTTTTATGGTATATGTAGAAAAAATAATTTCAACCAATCTAATACAACTTATTTTGTTGAAATTTATATACCAATACTATTAATTCATTCTCATTAAAAATTTTAGGAGAACATGGTTAAATACCCATAAAAGGGGGTTAATCACGATATGACATATTAAAACCCCTTCCCCTTTAGATCTTGTTTCTTAATTAAACAATATATTCTTCTCTATCAATACCATAGAAATATATGAATACCAACAAATTCATGCAAGGAACACAATAATTTATCTTTGTTCAAACTCTCTAGGATATGTCTAAGGATCATAGAAACTAAATTTTCGTCTTTAACAAATCCACTAAATCACACTATCGTTACAAACTTCCTAGCAAACTTGATATCCATAATGGTTTACATTCAATCACAACTTGATAGATCACTGTAATATCCACTAAATAATGCTCAATTTTCTTTCATATGAAATGCCATTTGATCCCTTGTATCAATATTTTTTATAACTCATTTAGTTTATCATCAAGAACTATATTCACTGAATTTATTAATTTCACTATACCAAAAATTTATTGTGTAATCTTTACTAGTTTGAATGATATTTACTATTGAGAAAACAATTTTCCAACCATTATGAAACTACCCAATTTTTTTAAAGTAAAAAACTCTTGTCACGATGCTCACAACTTTCACAAAGAACACTTTGCTTTCACAAAACTCTCAAATTTTAGGAATCTCACTTAGCCTTCACAAAATATGTTGCTCCATGTAACAGATGATGTTTTGAAAACCTTTATGTATGAAAAATCCTTCTCGAATCACCTTCATGAATTTAGACCCATTGGATTTTCATTTAGTATTTCTTCATTAAATGAGGTGGCAGATTCCTATTTATATATGTTTTCACCCTTTCTTGAATATTTCAACCTCCCTATTTCGTTTTCATGAATCTCTTAATTTATGTTCATAAACCTCCCTGTCTTCATGAATCACCTGGTCAATTTTTCTGTTTACAAATACTCTAATAGTCTTGGAGATTACTATCTTTCCATCTCACATTTACGAACCTTAAAATAGTCACATTACCAAATTTCATCATGAATATAATCGTCTTCACAAAATGAAAATATTTGATAAAACCATTCCTTTACCATATATATGAAGAATCAATCCTGGAAATCCAACTTTTATGAAGCTTGAGTCATCCTCAAAAGTTTTGACCAAAAACATTTTGAAAACACAAAGAAATATTTCCACCTTGTATAGAAATATTTTTCACCACATCCAAAGAATATATTACTTTATCATGGATATTTTTTAATATACCTTGTCAAAAATATCTTAGAACTCCATAAATGACCTTGGAAACTTTCCTTTTCAAAAAATAAAATGAACTCAAAAACATTTCAGTGTTACCTTGAATAATTTCTCCCAACACAAACATATCAAGACATGATTTTGAGATATATTTATTAAAAAACAAACGGTATTACATTTATTCTTAAGTATATAAATCATTATACCTCATTAAGTATCACATTTGATAGAGAATATTATAGATAATCCTAGTGAACTAAGAACATTACTTGTTTAAAAACTATTTAATATGGACTTAAAAGTAGTTTTTTCTTATTAACCCCGCTTAAAATTTATATCATAGTGAGGTAAGAAATATGTTTAACCACTTTCCCAAAATCCCAAAACAAAATTTGATAATAACCTATGAGACCTAAAAATACTCACATCTCATAAAAATTTATCAGAGATGACCAACTGAGAACACTACAATGTTTTTAGGGATCATTTACACCCCTTCATAAGAAATTATTTGACCTAATTATTCTACCATGTTATATCCAAATAATCGTTTTTTCCATTTATAGAAAGGTTTTTTTTACAATATAGAAAAAACTTGAGCTATATGCTTCAAATGGTCTCTCCAACATCCATTGTAGACAAACATATCATAAAAAAAATTAGAACTACTTTTATAGGAAAGGAAAAAATATTTCATTTGTAGTCTAATAGAATATTTCAAGTATATTCATGAGAGTAGAAATAATTACTAAATAATAAAACAGAACCTAATTTTTTGGAAATATTTTTTTATTTAAATCTTATTCTCATACTCAATCCCATTAGAACCCAGATTAAAGGTCATGTTTTGTAAATAATTATGCTCTATGAATATCATCTAAAAACACCTCTATAATTGGAATAGGTAACTTATCAAGTATAGTCAAATTATTTAAAGCATAGTAGTTCAAACACATACACCATTAACCATTTTTTAAC
This sequence comes from Viscum album, assembly GCA_963277665.1. Lineage (NCBI taxonomy): Eukaryota > Viridiplantae > Streptophyta > Magnoliopsida > Santalales > Viscaceae > Viscum > Viscum album. Next base: position 1,320,685,563 of record OY728166.1, read on the forward strand.
CAATATAATCAGATAAGAATATTGTACGAATAATTTCTAATCATTCCTTAGTGAAACAAATATCCTATAAATATTTCCACTTCATTTTTTAACTGATGAGAAATTATCTATTGTTAAACATTGACTTAATTCACTAGTTCCAAAAAAAATTGTTTGATTAGTATCTTGATGAAAAGGAAATCCCATAGACACATCTAAAAAATGTTTAAACCTATCTAATAATAATTTTAACTCTTTATCCAATACCAAATTCGTATTGTGTTCACTATCAGAAATTGAAACTCCCAGTTGGCACTGGATACCCTATGTTAATATGCCTCCTCAAACCAAAAATTATAAAAATAAAAGGAGAAACTAATGGTGACAATATACCTTATAAGGGCCCCATCCATCCCTGATAATCAAATATCACCCCGAGATTATTCCAATCAGACTTCACATATCATAAGTATTTAAACTATCATTTACCTAAAATGATACCTTTCATGTAAATGTCAAAAATATAGGAATCAACTGTACCTTATATGTTCCTTAGTTTTTCTGGTAATTACCAAGATTTTCTAATGTACACCGTGTTATGACCATCACCTAATAGGACCCCAAAAGATCTAGTACTAGTACCAAGTACCTCAAAATATTTGAAAAGATATTTTTTTAAAAATGTGTCTTATGCCACTCTATATAATTACCCAAATTGATAATTCCACAATAAACCCATTTAGTACCATTGATTGAGCACCAGGAGAACTTTCCAAGAAAAAATTTCTAAATAGAAGTTTCCCATTTTCCATCCTTATTGATATTTTCCATTTATTCATGTTTAATATCCCCTTTATATCCATGTTGGGATGTGATACACTCCCAAATCATTAGGTGAATCTTATCATTAGGAAATTTGTATCATATACCAAATTTTGCTCTATTGGAAAAACAAAACACTTTATCATTTAGTAATTTGAACTCTTCCATATAGAAATTTTTATCCCCCATCCATTTTAATGTATCCAACCTTATCAGCAAATATTTTTTAGTCCTACTGATTTTTGTAACCTTTGGGGTATAATTCATCTGAACTATTCTGCTATTATAAGATCTATTTAATGATAAACTCAGTCTAAATCCCTATACATACTGATCTAAAATAATTAAATTCAAAATCAACTCCCATTCAATATTCTGCATCAAAGATATGGTCCCTACTTTATTAATTGGAATGTTCTTCAGAATAGTACTTTTTATCTTCTGCCGCAAACCACATTAAAAGAAGCTAATATACTATGAATCCTACAACCCTAGTATTCAAAATGAAACCCACTAAAATTCATATATTTAGTTCCCCCTTGAACAATTTTTTCAGATACCATTCAATTATTTCTTAGGATCTATCTCTAAATCTATTCTGGATCATCTAAGGAGTTCTCCATCAAACTCTTCCCACTATAGGTTTGATAATTGTAATAATAAGGAAAAAAAATATAGTGTTCCAATATTACCTCAATGAAAAACTATGCTATATGAACATAAAAATTACTCTAAATTCTATGAATCATAGTATATATATCTTCCTGAGTAATCCATAGTATTGGATCCTCAATATAAAAAGGTGAAATCAACTCATCAAGAAAATTTAGGAAGTTCCATTTATAATATTTTTTCCTCTACATCTTCATCACATTCCATAAGAGATTTCTTACCAATTTCACCTTCCACTAATGTATCCATGAACATACTAGATCAATATTTGGTTCTAACCTAACTAGTTCATACTAGATTTTATTTTATGTTCTTAGAAAAATATTTATCCTTTATTGGTTGATAGTTTTGGAATGATATAATTCTTTCTCTATCAAAAACATCCTTTATAGAATATTTATACACATATCAATATCATACACCTACCTCAAACTTTTATATAGATTCATCTAAATATATTCCATTTTACTTTCATATACTCATTACTTATCAAATTCTTATAATAGAACATCAAATCATGTCAATATTCATTCTTGATTATAGAGCATTTAAGCCTTTACCCACTTGATTGTGGAAACTTTTCATAATATCCAAGAGGTGTGACTTTCACATAATTTATTTCCTTCAACCATTGACGCTAACTCATTGGTGATACATGATTCTATCTAAGGAATGGTGAAAACACCATATTCTATTTTATATCAAATTCATAGGCTTCTAAATCTTCATCCTAATAATGTGACATTTTTACATAAATGTAATTAAGGGAACAAAGTGGAATAATTCTTGTACTCAAGAAGAAACTAGGTCCATCCTCAGATTCTTTTATCAAACATGGAAACCTTCCTCCCGAATGGGAGGGTCTTGTACGTATAGATTCTCCTAGTTTATATTAATTTAGATCCCATTAATTACCCTATTTCCCTATTTTTAATGTTTACAGTATTTTGGTGTTTTATTATATTGATACTTTGTGACTTGGTTTCTACTTATTAAAATAATAAATGTTTGGTTTTTTAGTTGTTTTTCACACCCTTATGAGAAACTAGTGAAAAAAAATAATGAGCAGAAATATATCACTTTATAAGAAACATAGAAATAAAAATAACTAATATGGAAATGAAATAAGGAAAAGAGGGAAGATAAATAAGAGTGTGAATTAACCACAAATTATATAATAAATTAAACTATTTCCATAATCAATACTAAAATAGTTATGCAAAGAATACATGATCAAAACTTCTTAACATTTCGTGACATGTATAAAATGTTTCAAGTGAATATTCATTTCACTGAATCTCTAGATAAAATACCTTCTAGGAAAATTCCATAAAATTATAATAACTAATAAAAATATTCCTGAATATGTTTCCACAATATCTCCAATATAGGAGGATAATTCCATTTTGTAAAATAAATTTTTTCTAAAATTGAAATATCTTGATAGTTATAAGTTTTTTATAAATTAGGTAGAACTGGATAGGTGAATTGCTTGTGTGACTCAGGGTATAACATTAATGTGATCCCCTTATCACTATTTCAATAGTTTGTAATATGAGAACATAATGCAATAATATTCACACTTAACCTTATAATAGGTCAATAAACCATCCTATTGGAAGGGTTAAGAATATGTTAGTAGGTATTAGTAAGATGTTTTTCCAATTGGTTATCTAGTTATAGATATTGAGTTAGATGAGGATGTGTTTATCATATTAGGCCAGTAATTCGTATCTATAGGGGTAATTATTCATGTATTTGAAGGGAATTTAATTTTCACTATTGGTGATGAAAAATAGGAGATAAATTTGATTAAAACAAATAGTTAACCCACATTAAATGTAGATCATTTCATGGTATATGTCCCTATAGAATTTTTTTTGTTTCCATTGATAGATTATTTTTAGATATAAAAAATAAGTATACTAGTAATCATTTTATGAACTCAGATATAAATTATATGTTTGATGACTTTTTCAAAGGTTTGTGTGGAGAGGAAAAAGATTTTACTAAATTTGAGCATTATTTTTGTATAGTATAATTATATTTTGGTGAAGAGAGTTGAATTTTTTATATTTGTTTCTATCATATGAATACAAAGTAAAGTCAATATATAATAAATTTGGGTGATAATTAAGAGATCAATTAATTAAGGTTGAATTGTGGGATTAATGTTTTCCATGATTTTTGTATATACCGCCTATTATTGATTATGCTGATAAAATTCCATTCATAAATTGGAAACTGATATTGAGAAGCTACTTGGTAGGAATTATCCAACACATCATATGATTGTTGAGATAGATTTCATATGAATAAATGACATTTATGGTTTTTGAGAGAAATTTATTCTACATATTATTAATGAATAACCTGAGGATCCATATCAATGTCTATATGACATGAAAACTTTTATCCAACATTTAAATACACTTGGTTAATGTCGAATGAGTTAATATATAGGGTGAAGATACCTTATCCATAATTTAAACTTATATATAGTATGATTCATGAATATATTAAGGTAATGTCTTGAAGAAATACTTGTGCAATATTTTGAAACTGAATGTGACCGAGCTGTAAGTATAGACATAATTTTTTGGAAGTTACACAAATTACATATAGTAGTTATATTAAGTTTTTCATATCCATTGAAGCACTTGAAGTTGAGTACACATATTCTTCAAGGCTTTAGAAATGTATTTGAAAATAATTGGAACATTATAATATTTTTTAGGTTCATTTGAGTTATATTTTGTTGAATTGGATTGAATAAATATTACTTAAGATTTTTTAAAAAATTCTAATCCAAACCTTGGAGAAGATGGGATGATAATTCCAGAAGCAGAAGTAGAAATTTGTTATAGGAATTGATACATAAAATTACTCACAAATTATATATAAGAGTAACTCCAATATTCCACCCAATATATTAATGAAACATTTTCAGGTATATTGGAGAATGGATAAAGGGAAAACCCTTACTTCTGTACTAAAGAGTCTTTTTATTATAAAAATTGGAAATGAAGTAAAGTCAAAAACCTAACATTATATAAAAATACGTAATTTTAATAATTTAGTTGAAATACATATAAGGTCAAATCCCCATTATGATACATAAGATTCAATTCCTAAACATGTAAAGTTATACAATAAGAAAAATAGATTACATTGGAAATGTCCTAAAGCACCCTGTGATACATAAAGGTAAGGTGATTTATGTGTGAGGGTCATCCCAGAGATAAAGTAAATATGTGGGGGTCATTCAAATTATACCTAAAGGTCATCGCTAGAAAAAATATTGGTTATTGGAAAATATATATTGATATGTAAGGGTTTCAGTATTAGCTATAATTCATGTTTTATAGAAGCTAAAAGGGAGTTTGAAAAGTTCACGTTTCAGAAGAAGAATTATTTCAGACATAAGTTTCCTTTTAAATTTTATGATTAAATTTTTTGAATTTATTATTTAGAAGAAATTAATTAAATAATTGGATATGGTTTAAGAATTGACCTAATGAAGACAATGTGAAGGAAACCCATTCATCTAAAGGTAATGAAGTTGCTACCATAATAAATAGTAAATGAAATGTTTCTTAGAAATAATTTTCTTAAATTAGTTAGTTAATGAGATAATAAAATTGGAAAATAGATGTTCAAATAAGTATAAAAGAGTGTTATATGCATCATTTTTTAAAGAGTTATGATTTTATTACTAGTTTAGGAAATTGAATATTTGTAACTGAAGTGAAAAAGATAGCTAGATATTGTATAAAACAACTTAGAATAATTTGGAATAAATATATTAAAATTATTATGAAACTATAATTAGATAATGGTTTTTAATGGATGAAATGATAAGTTAGAGTGCCGCCTAAAATATTCTAACTTGAGTATTTGGATGCTATAAAGTTCAATGGAGACTAGTTAGGGGAGTTTAGAATTATTCCAATAACTTCCATAATTATTGTAATTTTTAAAAGAGTTTTAAAGAGTTTTAGAATAGTTGGATTTTATTTGAAGAAATTTTAGAGTCATTTTAAGAAGTTTACAATTATAGAGATAATACTAAAAATTTTCTAAATATTTATTTTTTTTAAGTCTCTTTAAATGTGTATGAAATCATTATTTCTTGCTTGAATTTTTATTATTAGTCAATTTAAACATCATGATAATATTTATATCCACTATTCAAGATTATATTAAATGATATAATATTATTGGATCACTAAACTATTATGATGGGATTTTTAAATTAGAATTTTTTCAATTATTTTAGGTGATAAAAATTGAGATTTAAATCAAATGATACTAAAGTTGAACTTCAATGTTCTATATATCAAAAAATAATTCATGTTGAAGATTATGAAACAAAATAACTTCATAAATTTTATAAGTAGATAAAATTATGATTAATTTATAAGAAATAAATTTAATATGAAATGAGTATATTCTAAATTAATTAATTCAAAAAGATAAATTAGAATATTTTGGGAATTAAATTTGGTGTATTAAATATCAATAATGGATTTTGATTCATACTTAGTGATAAGATAAAGGGGTTTTAGTTGAAATATGGATTGTATAGATTCAATATGGAATCTATATAGGTTAGTATTGATGTTTCCATGCTAAGTAAGAGTTATTGCACTTTTTATTTAAAGATTTTTCTTGTTGATGAATTTTTAAAAATGGCTATTTTTTAGAAGTTGTATGTTAAATATTATTTAACAAATTGATCCAATCTTTATAAAAGATATGTATTGTATCCATGGGTTTCAAATAATCTTAGTTAGAGGTTAAATAAATGATAATAAAAAATATAGATAATTCACTACTGGATCCAATAAAATTACAAGAGGATAAAGTTAATAAGATGAATAAATAATGTGATGAAAATTTGATAACACTTGAAGACCATAAAAAATTTCTTGATTTTAAATATCAAGAGTTGTATGTAAAGCTAAAAAATTTAAAATCCACCGCTGAAAAATCATCACTTTTTGTCGATAGAAATAATAATTCCACACAAATATCATAAAGGAGACAAATATTGGTAAAAATAGTAATGTATCAAGGGTAGATTCCAAAATTTTTATAGAATATATATCCTAAAATGTGTCCAAAGTAATGGGGTTTCCATTCAATAATAACAAGCTACTAAATATAGAAAGACTACTCATAATGAAAAAAGAATAATATTTATTGGTCACTATGGGTTAGGATGAAGCGTTGGACGTAGGGACACTATGTTAGAACAATTTGTTAACATATGATGGTCATAAAAGGAATGAAACATGTGGAAATAGAGCTTAATTAAAATATAGACCTACTAGAAACATGAATAAGTCAAAGAAAAGGAAAATTTTGTCAAAATGAGACATATTTAAATGAATTTGAAGCTTCTATGAGAATTGATACAAAGGGGGTCATTATTTTGAAGAGTATTGGCACCTATTAACCCAATAAAACTCAAATTATGATGGAAAAAATAATATTAAAATATTTTAATAGCTATTTTATAAATGAAAACAATTATTCCTTTGGAGTAAACAAAACAATAATTTTGAACAAACCACTGTGAAGAATATATAAAAATAAGTTGATCGAGATGTAACCTCAAGGAGAAGATGCTTCTATTATGGTAATAAATTCTCATACATTATGTAATACTATAATATATCCAATAAAATCAAGATATAAATAATATGTATGGAATGAAAAAAAATAAATAAACCCAGAAGGAGATATTACAATTGGATTTTTGGTTCACACTCTAGAAGGTGTTGGAGACAGACTTCCCAAAATGGGTAGGTCACAAGTTTTTAAAAATGTGTGTTTAAGGTGAGAAATGGCTAGACATATAGTCACCAAGTGCATGACATAGATTCTACAAAATTTAAACTACGGAATTATAAAGGTAAAGAACCTATGTCATTTTATGATAAAGTTACTATTGTAAATAAGGTGTTTATACCCATGAATAAGGATTTCCATATTCTAAAGGAGTGTTTGAAAATATTTTTAGCCCATTTGAAAAAGGATTAGAAGATGGAGAAAGCTAAAAAAGATAAATTTTTCCTTACCAACTAAATTCAATAAGCCCATTATTTCTAGGAAGAAATTTATAAAGTTTATAAATCCATGTCGATCATGGTTGAATATGATTGGAATGCTAAAAGTGGAGTAAGAATAAAGATATCCTGAAACTTGAGAGCTTTTATGAATGGAGCCTTTATTTTGAGGTAGTAGTCTCAGTACCATTATTAATATTGAGGAGCTAATGAGGCCCCAAATTATTATCTTATCTTGGTTGTTTTGTATCAATGATTATGGAATTATATGTGAAGCTTGAAAACATGAGAAATGGTCAATGATATGATGCTTTTAAAGTATGAATAAAGTCATCCATCATAGAGATTTATAATTCATATTTTGGATCATCCTTTAGCTATTATCATATATATATGGAAACACATATAGTAAATACCATTAGAGAGGATTCCTTGAGGGCAAGATAATATAGATAAAGTTACCATAGATTTATTTTCTTGTTAAATATAGAAATATAAACTGCAATAAAGAAAAATAAATACTAATTTATGATGATCAATTTACAGTGTTTATTCTTGTTTTTATAATGTGGTTACAAAGAGGAGTGACACTTAATAGGATTTTTGGAGAAAAATTCCTTTCATTTGAATTTTTTATGTTGTTGATTAAGTTTAATTTTTATATAACCTTATTTAAAAATTGATTGTACAACCCTAAAGAAGGTTTTTCACAAGTGATTCCCATAACAATTAAAAAGTGGTATTACATTACGGTCTATATATGGATTGTTTTGTCTAAATTTATCACTCATTTTTTCTACACCATTTTAATAAAATTATACATAGAGTTGATTGGTTGATGAAAAACCTCTAAGAATAATGTGGTACCACCCTTCCCTTAAGTAGAAGTGAAGGATTCTATCAATAGAGGGGAAGACAAAGGAAAAGGGTATAAGAGTGTTTTTAAAATTCAGAAGAGAATGGGCGTGGATATTTTTTCCACTTAGAATATGTCACCTTAATTTCGTGTAACCTTAATAAGGGATGAGGACCCTACATTTTAAGGATCAAGATATAGTAGAATCATCTTTTGAATATATTTCCAACTAAGCTTTTATTCTTAAATAACATATAATAATTTCATTACATGATCATGAGACCATGTCCAATGAAAACAGTAGATTAGTTGACTATATTAAAACCCAAAAACTAGAGGTATATAATCTCCACAAGTAACTTATAATTTATATGTAATCAGATAAAAAATTACCTCAACTTGTAATTCTGCTTTCTTTGATGATCTGATTGAATAGATTTCATTGAACTATCATTTCACAATAGGATTTAAGTACAGAATCCCTCTATTGGGGATCCACATGTGTACCACAGTCATTGGTCGGCATCATCGAATCAACATGTTCTATAATGACCGATCCTGATCACTTATGTTGTTCATGGTTGATAGTATAAATTTTCTTATCAAAGAGGGATAACTCTTGGTGATCTCTGAAAGTGGTAAGAGAGCATGAAGACAGAAAAACTTATTCAACTCTAGATATCTATCTAGATATATCTATATTTATTTATCTCTACATATATCCCTAGAAATATCTCTATATATAAATCAACATATATCTATCCAGATATATAACAAGACATCATTCTAGATATATCTCTCTATTTATATGTCTAGATATTATTCTAAATATATCTCTCTATATATATCACTAGATATATCTCTTATCCATTATGTTGTTCGAAAAAATCTCTTTAGGAAAGTAATATATTTAGAAGTAATTTTATATAACTAGACATTTATTATTGTAGGTTTAGAGTTGGAAAATTTCACACCATACCTTAACCATTTATAATATTCTTAATTTACTCTAAGTCCATTGATAATATTATTATTATTATTAATATATTGACACGTGAAACATATTAAGAATATAAATTAATATAAAATTATTTCTAATTGGAACAATGAAATCACTCTACTTTTTGTTGTCAATATTTATCCATCCTCAAATAATATTATTTAATTAAATAAATTTAACTACATTATTTCTATAATAAATATAATAAATATTGTTTTCTAAAAACCTGAAAACTAATATTTTTAATTTTTTATTTAACTCACTTTATTCATTTGACTAACTTTTGATTATATTATGGCGATCAAAAAATCCTAAAAAAATATTATTTATTCTTATTCATAAAATTCATTACATAAAGTTAACTACGATCGTGGATACACTTAGAGTGGTATTCTCTAGGACACTTTCTTAGTGGAATTTTTCATAACCACCTAAATTCCAAGCTTAGTATCTAGAAACACCCTAAATCATCTGTAGAGAATGATGTTGACATCAAAATTGTGTCCAAAATCCTACAAGAATTTTCCATATAATATACTCCTTTTATCAAGATATCTATAATCAGGAATGTTGAAAACCAGTTCCATCAACCTATGTACTTGATTTCTCTTTTATTGAATTTCTGGAAATGAACTCACCCAACAAACATTATATCCATAGATTTATAAATGTAGATTTATTCAATCTAATAGACAGAGATATCAACATCCATTATAGAACAAATGGAACAAATATTTTTTTTGTATTATCCATTAACGCTATATTTCTCATGATACACCCAACATATCATACTTCTCAACAAATATATGTCATCATTTTTCCCATAAATACATCAATTTACAAGAGTCATAATATCCATTAATTAATATATTAAAGTATAAGGATCAATACAAATGTAAACAGATAGGAACATCCAATAACACATAGAAATATGGATTTCCTATTGAATATTTTTTTTTCAATATATCTTATCCAGTATATTACAATGTGTGAAAAATTGGATAAGGTTTCTCAGTTTATTATAAGATTATTACCATTAATATCCAATATCTTCGATGTCCTATTAGTAAATATCATTCATCTATATAACAAATATTCCAGAATAATGTCATGGAACATTTGTGTTATCATCATAGATGGGAATTTCTATGACCTTTCAATGCATAATATATTCTAAGGACATTATCACATAAAAATATCATGCATAACAACAATAAATATGTGATAATAAAAGTTTTTTAATTAATAAAAACATGTAATTATTTACTAAACAAGTTGGTTATAGGGAACCAAATCCAACAGACTCTGAAATTCACCAGATCCAACTAACAACATATTTTAGTCCACTGTCTATCACATTATACTCATACCTCTATTGAGATAAATACTTTATTAAAGAGTCTACCATGGTTTCCTCGATGGATACTCTGCTCACTGTAACTTCACTAGGTTGAGAAAAATACCCCAATAAATGAAACTTATGAAGTGTGTGATTTTTTCTTTGGTTTGATCTTTGCTTATTAGAGAGAGCCACTAAAAAATGTTATAATAGTAAACTATGAAACCATATTGCTTATGTGGAAAAATTATAAGTCATGGTATACTTAGAATCCACAATTTCATTAGTTAAAACTGGCTTCTTTGAACTCTTTCATCTCACATATCCTCTGTTGACACAATAGATATATCCAGATTGAGACTTTTGATGATTTTGATCAGTCTAAAAACATGAATCTATATAACACCTAATGAAGAGATATTCATCTCCTCCATACACCATGAAAATATCCTTAGTTCACCTAATATACTTAAGGTTAGTCTTGATAGTAGTCCTATCATATTCACCTAGATATGGTTGATATTTTCTTACCTTTCTCAATGAATGACCAACATAAATCATCATACATAACATAGAATACATGATAGTTTCTCTCATAAAATACAATGGGATATTACTCATTATCTCTCATTCCTCTGGTGTTTGAGGACATATCTTCTTTGAAATATGTATTCCATGGGGAACTGAATCCAATTGTCTCTTGGATATTTCCATAATCAACCTCCTCAATATTTGGTCATTGTTTGTAACTGTACATAGTCAGAACCACCTCTTGGATCTATCACGCATTATCATAATATATAGAATGTTGGCATCATCACCTAATTCCTTCATAGAGAATCAATTTATAAACGATTATATATCCTCTTATAAGGATGTTATATCATCTCCAATTAGTAATATTTTATCAACATATACTAAAATGAAACCAATCATACTCCCACTAAACTATTAGTAAACATATAGATCAAATTCATTATTAATCAAACTAAATTAAATTATGGATTCATAGAAACCAATTTTCCATGTCTTGAATGATTTATTTAATCCATAAATTTATCTTTTTAACTTTCATATGGATTTTCCATTTCTAAAAGTCACAAAACCTTCAGGTTGTGTCATATTAACATCCACTTGAAGTTTTCTATTAAAGAATACACTTTAGACATCCATTTTCAAGTCTCGTAGTCATGGTAATATGCTATGGAAAAACATTTTAATGGATTTTAAATTTGTAAACTATAGGAAATGTTTCATCATTTTCAATGCCTTTATGTTTTCTAAACCCTTTATCAACTAGATGTGATTTATAGGTATTCACTTTACCTTCTATGTCAAACATTTTTTTAATACCCATTTACACCCAATATGTATTATATCAACTGGAGTATTGAAAAAATATTAAACATGGTTTTTATATATGGAATTCATCTCCAAATTCAATGACTCATTCCCTATTTGATATTCTAAACTCTTTAAATCCTCCTTATAGAAAAGTGGTTGATTATCATCAACCAATTAGAGTCACCATCATCGGTGACTATAAAAATATATCTCTCTAGTTCACTTACATATCTACTTCTAATACATGGTAATTATGTTTTAGGTACACATTCTATTAGGGGGACCTATCGAATTGGTTTATTTACCAAATCTGGTGTATCTCAAGCATCAACTTTATCAAATTCAATCTTGCTCCAACGATCCTTCATGAGGATGTGATCTTTCTTAAAAATTTTGTCCTATCTTGAAACCGTTATTTCTTATCTAAAGGGTTGATAAGGTATTATTCCTTAGTTTCCTTGGGATATCCTATAAAGATACACTTCATGACTCAGGGTTATATTTTCTTTCTTAAGTAATCCTTAACAAATGCATTGAAATCCCATGCATGAACATGTAATAAAATATTTTCTTTTCACTATATAACTTGAAAGAAAATTCATTTTCCACTTTGGTTAGTAATAAGTTTACTAGGTATAATGTTGTATATAATTCATATCTCAAAAAGGATAATTGGAGACTTTCATGAATCATATTTGAACATAACACGTCCAATAAGGTATGGTGCCACCTTTCACTAACACCATTCCACTAGGGTGTATACGGGGGTGAGTTGAGATAAAATATCATACTCCCATATAATGTTGATAATGTCTTGGTTATGATATTATCCATCCTGATCTGATCAAACATTCTTTATATTATTACCAAGATGATTCTCAACCTCATTATTTAACTATTTTAACTTCTCAAATGATTGAAACTTATACATTATTAAGTATATATAACCTTACATACTAATTTCATTCGTAAAAGTTATAAAGTATGAGTATCCAACTCTAGAATCTACTAGAAAAAGTCTACACACATTAGTGTGTGAAAATTATAGATGCTCTATATCCATTTCATCATGTCCAACAAATTGTAGTTCATTCATATTACCTTGAAAAAAATCATGATGTCATTCAATTGTATTATTCTCAAAATATTCTTAATAAAAAACTTGATAGATCATTCTCAAATGCTTCTCTTTTACATGCCCAAGTTGGTGGTGCCATAACTTGGTGTTATATGAGTTTTTTTTATTTATTTATTTAAATTTTACTATATTTGGTTTTCCTAATTTAATACATAATTTCAATTTTTTAAAATTTTTCAAACCATAATATATTCAATCTTTATATAATTATTAACATTTATTTCCAAATATGAAAATAATTCATCCATATCTATACAAGATGTTAGAATAATGTTCTTGGTGATACTAGGAACATAATAATAATTCTATAAAACTAAAATCCACCTTGTCAATAATGTGGGATGGTAGTCTCCAATGGGTAGAGTAGCCAGCCTCACTCCATTGGTAGACCATAAATCCACCTCATCTATGTTAGTTATCTATTATTTACCTTGTTCCTATATTTGGATACAAATTTGAGCACCAAATGAAGTATCTAATACCCAAAATATAGACATTAAAATATTAACCTCAATAATTAATTCACTTGAAGCTTCCACTTGAATATTTAGTTGGGTGAAATTCCTCTTTGAATGGCCCTGATTTCCACATGAAAGAAATACAACATCCAATTATTTTCCTTGCCTCAGGATCTTCTTCTTCTTGGAAGTATGGTTCTTGGGATCCTTAGACTTGTAATGAGTCTATAGTTATTTTTCCTTATTTATAATCTTCTTATTCACAATAATGATAATGGTTTTTTCTTTCCCCATGTCTTTTTCAATGTAGAAAATAAGTCTTATATGTCCCAAAAGTTTCTTATTTCTATTTATCATATTATAATTCACAATAAAAATTGAGAGGGATTGGGGTAGTGATGACTGAATGAGGTTAGTGTATAGCACATTAGGTATATTAAAACCCAATATGTTAAATAATTACATATAAAAAATCATATCGACGCCATGATTCCTAGCTAGTGTTATATCTCCACGATTTCATGTGAACGGTGTAATAAAGATATCATATCTCTCTAATCTTATATTCTCTTGATAGAGATCCTTAAGGTGATAAATTATGATATGTGCATCTATATTCTCATATTTCACTTAAAATATGATTGGACATTGAGGATAACATGAAACATTAAAAATACATAGTTTGATTCAAATTATTCAAATAGATAGACACTTATTCTTCATTATCTTATTTAAAAATGGACTTAGAAAGTGGGGTTTTCAGAACATAAATTTTTTTTGTGGCACAGTATAACTCAAAAGTGCCTATAATAATCCGAGAAACTTGAGCCTGGGAGAAGGTTATCCCTATCAAGTATAGATCCCCATGATATTTTTTATGTTGTTTTATTTTATATTTATTAAAATTAAGATCAGATTATTAATACTTGTTTATATTAAAAAATAAATAAATAAAATTCCATTAATCACCCACTATTTTTGGAAACCTAATATCCCTCACCATAGGTTTTAAAATATTTTTTCTCTAAGTTATTTTAGTGTAACAGATCTATATTCTTTTTATCATTACCCAAACATGGGGCCATCAAGATATTTGAAGTGTTTTAGGTAAGTGTAACTTTCCATCTACCTTAAATCATAGTTCCTTGATACATTGATTAGATCCCCCAATCATGAAATCTAGTTTTAATGATTTAATCAACACTTTTGATCTATGGTGTCATTTTAAATTAAGTATTGGAAGGATACACATAATTAATATTTTAGTTGGGGGATTTTTTATCTGTTATGGGAAAATATCACTTTACATTCTTCATGATTTTTAAATATTAAGTGGATTTTATATTATTAATTAACCATGTATGATAAAATATTAGACCATAATTGTAACACCCCAAAAATTATAAGAGTAACTTTTGTTTGATAGCATGTATATCACACAACACCAAACGTAGAAAAGAATATAGCCTCTAGAGATTTATAGTATATTTAATATTTTAAATAAATTTAATTTATTCTATATATTTAAATGAATGCAATAATGAGTTAGTTTTCATCACACACAATAATAAGTTTCTTTGATTGCTTACGTTACATGCAAGACTGAGTTTTACCAAGAAACAATATATTGTTAAAATAATAATATTTAATATAATAATATTTAACCAAGATATTAAATTATCAGTTATGAATAAGATTAACTATCTTATGAAAATATATGGTTCACAAAAATATAAAATGAATTCCTTGGATAAAATTAATTATAAATGAATACAAAAACCAATTGAATATAAAGGAACTGTTTTTATGCTCACAGAGGTGTTTTAAACTAAAAAATTAAATTATTTAATATTAGTTAATGATATTAATGAAATTTTTATGTTATATATTCAATAAAATATTTTTTAAATTCATCCAATATATTTTATAATAATAATATCAGAACAAACCCAATATTAAGCATAGAAAATCTATATTTTTATAAAGGCAGTTTTGTCACCTTTAAATGGGGCACCAATTTTAAATCTAAATTTTGAAAATTTTTAAATTTTAATATTATAAAATATGAATTATTTTGTAAATAATAACATAAAAATTTACATTGGGTGATTTTTTTTAAATTTTACCAAGAAGTTTCATTTTTTGATGAATAGTGAAAAATACTAGATTTTAATTGAAAACTGACTTTTCGTCTCAATAATTTATAGTGTTAAATTATATTTTAATTTAGTTTTAAACTATAAATAGTCAATTACACATCTATTAATTAAATTTAGTTAGTTTTATCAATTTCACATTGAAATTGGATATAAAAACATTCCAAACTTTCGAGTATTTTTCCATTAGCAGCTCGCTTTGTCATCTTGTCTGTAGGATTAAATTTAAATCAATTTCTACCCATAATGTTATTGGATTTTTTAAAAATTTATTAAATTTTTTTAATCAATGTAATTTATAATTTCTACTAATTTTATCATAGTTTTTGACTATGAATATTAGTGAAAATAATTAAAATTAATTACTATGATTAAGAAAAAAATTAAAATAACAACTGACTAAACCATAAACTTAAGGCAAAAATGACCTAGAAAAATAATGGCCATATTAAGACCATATACTCTCTTGGATATAACATATTTATTTATTGGTGTAACATAATATACAGATCCTACTTTTTCTTACATGATTATTACATCATTCTAAAGATAAATAACATAAAAGTGTTACAGAACCAGGATCCAAGGGGTTAGTGTCTTGGGGAAATTCAGACCATATATAAAATTTAAAAAATAAAACATAAACATTTATTTAATTCATATTTCTCTAGCTTATTATTGGTCCTTTTTTTCTCCTTAGTACAAGTAATCACTTGAAGATATACATCAAAGAAAGGGGTGATACAAATGCATACTAAGAGGATATATAAGAACATGAATCAGTATAACATGGGGTGAGCATAAACATAATCACAATAAAAAAATAATTAAATGATCAACATAATAAACATTAGACAAACCATTAGATAAATTCATAGAATGTGTAAATGCATAGAAATGAAACACCGTGTCTTGGTGGTCAACTACCACACAAAGTTGTGAACAAAGAAAAGTCATGTCCACACATATTTCACTTTATCTCATGAGATATATCACATTTCCAAATTAATTGGAGAACTATATAATTTTAGGCACACCCATCACATCATAAAATTAACATGATCTATATAATTCTTGGTCCGCCTGTCATATCATAACATTTACATAATCATGCATGACACATAGAATGCATATCATTATTGGACATAAAATAACCCATGGAAAGGAATATGATTAAATTAATTAATAATATATTCATTAATAATATTTTGGGTTTAAAAAATAAATATGAAATAACATAATTGGTATAAGAATCATCAATCTTGAGTGAGGAAGAAACAATCTCATGAGAAGTAAAAGTTGTGTTTTTAGAAAAAAAATTATTCTTTTGGAAAATTCATTGATTTTTCATAAAATAAGATTAGAAACATGTATATATAGAAACTAAAATGGAATTATAAATAAATTTTATTCAAGGAACATTAATGTATCATTCATGCTTGACATGGAGTGAAATAGGGAAAACCAAAAGGAAAAGAGCTGGGTTTGAAAATCCCCTTACCATATTTCTAAGTGATTTATTCACTTTAATATAATATATAATCCTATTTAATCCATTAATTATCAAATAAAGAACTTATTGTACATATATTTAATCTATTATAGTTGTATTAAGTTCATTTATATCCTTTTAGATGAGTTATAGAGTTTAATTTCATCGTTCGGGAGTGTTCATTTTCTTGGGTTTCATGATCGGTTCACTTGAATATGAGTTTGGATGTTTATGTAGAATGGGTATAATTATCTAGAAATTAAATTATATCTTATTAATGATAATCCATATGTTTAAATAGTTATATATTTCATTTGTTTAAATGTTATGAGGATGAATCATTAGATAAAAGGTTAGTGATGATCATTTGTATTTTTTTGGAGGTTTTTCAAACATCACAAACTCATTTTGTTCTATTATTTATTATTCTTTATATAAGTCAATTATAGAACATAAACCGGGTTATTACCTAAATTTTATAGTATCTTCCAAACATTTTAGTTGTTTTATGAACAACAATTAATGAATTTAAGTAAAATGAAAACACATCGTCTGTGATGTTGGTAAATTGAGACATCACAGACATTGATTAAAATTTTAGAATAAAAGAGAGGGGGAGAGATAAATAAAGGATTTTGATGATAGATATTCCATTAACATGATATAATTATACTATATAAATGTTAATGGAGTTATCATTCAAATTTGGATAGTAAATTTAAGGATACAATAAGAATGGAAAAATAAATTAAATTAAATTAAAAGGAAAAGAAAGATAATTTTACCTCTTGAATTTATCCTCCTTGAGAACCTCCTTAGGAAAATATTTTTTTTCTGTTTTGATGTGTTGAGGGGAACCAGAACATTGGGAAATGGTTGTCAGATATTTGGATAGAATTTTTAAATTGTTCAAATCTTGGAAGTTGTGAGGAGAAGATGTGGCTAGGGGTGTAATTTATAGGGGAGGAGAGTGGTATTTTCCCATTATTCTATTCATTAATTTATTATTTTTCCTCAACACTATGAATATTTTGGGAAATATCACCATATATATTAAAATAGTGAAGGGAGGTTTTTGAATATGGTGATTACATCATAGATAATGGAAGTAATAGAATATTTATATTATATTAGGTTCTTGGGGTACAATTACATTCAAACACACCCACACCTCACAAAAAGATAGTCATGAATAGCAAGTCATATCCCCCAAAGGGATAACCCACCCAACCAGCCTCTTTATTACATTATATAGTTTGGCCCCGAGGACTAGTGGGCATGAATCCCATATGATAGGATCTAGTCCCACCATTGGATGTCTCAAAGTCCCTTCTTTAATCATGCATGCATCACCACATACACGTCATGTCTGTATCACCACCCCTTGATGGCTCCAAGGCCTAGTGGCCTAAATGCCCATTCGAGATGAATAGTACTACTACAACAGTATCCTGCTATACTGCCTACTATAGAACTCACACTTCTACAGTGCTACATTTTCTCTATAGTCCTTGCTATAATAATACTACAATTCATGAGGAAAATAAAAAATGAAATCCATTTTATGAAAATAATTTTTGGAATATGTGATAATTAATTTTCAATTAAAAATATTGTTTATTCAAAAAAATACTAATTTTTAAAATATAATTAATTTTATGACCCTTTGAAAAATTAACTAAGGTCTTATAAAATTAACTTATTATTATAACACAAAAAAATATTAATCTATGAGTGTATTTTATGCAAATAATTTTTTTAAATCATTATATTAATTAAAAAACTCTAAATAGATATTTATGACTTATAAAAACACTAATACATAATTTATCAAATTTAAAATATTTATTTACTTATTTCATGATATAAGTATGCTATATTTTAATTCGTTAGATACCCAAATTTTATTTATACTTTCAAAGGTAAATTTACTATTCTATTGGATGAATTATTGTTCCTAAGTGTCATGTTACTATTCCCAAGGTTGAGTTACTATTCCATAAATATAGGTTCCCTAATTTATAAAAATTCCCTTTATTTCATACATTATTCATTTATAAAGATTGAATTTTGGTCTTTATGTGATTTTTTTGTGATTTATACTATATGAAATAATTATAATAAGAGATCAATTCCATTGATAAATGATTATGTTATCATATTCTTCACCAATTTTAAAATATTTCCATTAAAATTTTATTTTACCTAAACATGTGAGGGAAATCCTCCTTCATCGCCTCTTCTGGTTCCTAATTCACTTATTCATACATATGGTTACTCCAAAACTTCAACAAGGTGGGTTGTCTTATTCCGTAGAACCATAACTCACTAGTCTAGAATATTTACTAGCTACTCCTCATGAAAGATATCATCTTCCAGTTGTAGCACCACTAATTTTAGTACATTTGAGGGATATTGTACGTACTTTATTAGGAGAGATGCATTGAACATGTTATGAATTCGATCCATACGTGGTGGAAGTGAAAGCCAATACGTCATTTCTTTTTTGAGATCAAGGATCTCAAAGGTACTAATGTAACTTAGGTTATGCTTAATTTTGTTTATAAACTGGATGACTCTCTTCTATGGTGATATTCAAAGGAAGACTTAATCTCCAATATTGATTTCCAAGTCCCTGTAATGGTTGTCAAAATAGATCTCTTTTTGAATCTGAGTAGCATTAATATGTTGATTGATGGATTGAACCTTATCTATCATCTCTTAAACAATATCAGGTCCAAGTAGCTTTTGTTCACCAAATTCATCCCAATAGGTTGAATTTCTACATCATTTTCCATAGAGAGATTCATATGGAACTATTTTAATACTCGAGTAGAAGCTATTGTTGTAATAGAACTCTACCAATGAAATATGTTGATCCTATCCACCTTTTAATTTCATTGAGAATGTTCTTAGAATGTCCTCAAGTGTATGAATAGTACCTTTAGATTGTCCATTAGATTGGGGGTGATAGGTCATGCTGAAATTCAATTCAATACTCAAAGCATGTTGAAGACTCTTCCAAAATTTATATGGGAAAATTGGATCATAAATAAAGTCAATCAAGAGTGGAACCATATACAGTCTAACCAGTTCCTTCACATATATCATAGCAAGTTTCTCAAGAGTGAGGTCTTCCCTAATAGCAATAAAGTGGGTAGTCTTGTTGAGTCTACCCACCAAAACCCATATCACATTGTATTCTTTATATGTATTTGGGAGACTAGTGAAAAAGTATATAGTTACATTCTCCCATTTTCACATGGGTATGAGAAATGGTTTCATAAACCCTTTGGACTTATATCAATTTGCTTTATCTTTTTGAATTATCAAGAACCTTGAGATATATGATACAATCTCCTTATTTATATTATCCCTCCAAAAGTGTTCTCAAAGATCACAGTACAGCATAGTACTCCTAGGATGGATAGATAAATTTGAACTATGTTTATTACCCACTAACTCCTTCATTATCTCAGGTGCTGAAGGCACACAAAATCTCAATCAAAACCAATTAACCACATCATCATCGATATGGAACTCTTGAAAATTACCATACATAACTACATTCACCGTCTTTTGTAACTCCAGATCATCCCTTTGTGCCTCTTTAATCTTCTCTTGGATAAATGGTTGTTCTGTCATTTGGTTAAGGTATGATGTATTCCCAACTGTCATGATTTCCAAATCCATCATCTTTCATATCAATGAAAAATGGGTATTTATCAATCCACAACAAGGATAGAGTACCAGGTTTTTTGTAAGAGCATCAACTACCTTGTTCACCTTCACCAAATTATAGTGTATAGAGAAATCATAATCATTGATTAACTCTAACCATCTCCTTTGATTCATTTTTTCTCCATTTTTGTGAATATATATTTCAGTTATTGTGATCGGTATATATGTCACAATTCTCTAAATAGAGGTAGTGCCACTAGATTTTCGAAGAAAACATCATAATTGCTATCTTCAAATCACATGTCAAGTAGTTTTTATCATGGATCTTCAAATTCCTTATGGAATAGGCTATTAATTTATCATGTTTCATGAGTACACAACCAGATATTTCATTTAATATTTAGTGTATATCACAAAACATTCTCCACATTTCGGTAATATGAGAATATGTGCAGTGATCACCCTATTGTTTAGCTCCTTAAACTATCCTCACATTATTCCAGGTAGACCTACATTACACCTTTCTTTGTAAATTTATTTAGATGAATAGACAATCATGATAAATTTCTAAAAAACATTGATATTATAATTTTAACCGAAGAAAATTATGGATTTTCATGACATTACAAGGTTTAGGCCATTCCTCAATTTCCATTGTTTTTTAAGGGTCCACAGAATTTCACTCACTTAAGTTCACATGTCCCATGAATGTGACTTATTACATCCCAAAATAGCACTTTATGAATATGGTTTAAAATATCTCCTTCTTCAATGTCTCTAGTACAATCTATAGTTATTCTTTATTTTTCTCCCTTCCCTTAGAGTTAATGATAATATCATTGATGAAAATGACCACAACCTTTTCTAGGAAATTTATAAAGACTCTATGTATGAAATCCATGGGGATTTAAGGGAATTTGTACATCTGAAGGGCATCATTATAAATTCATAGTTTCTCTACACTGTACAGAATGCAGTATTCTGAATATATACCATATTCACCTTTATTTGATGATATCGAGAATAAATACCCACCTTTAAGAATTACAGAGCTCCTCATAACTAATTGAACAAGTCATCAATCCATAAAAGTGGATACTTGTTCTTTTCGGTGATCTTGTTGATTTCACAATAATCGATACTCATCCATAATGATCTATCCTTATTATTGAAAAAGAGAACTAGATCGCCCCCAAGGTGATACACTGGGGTGTACAAACCCTTTGTCAAAATTCTCTTACAAATACTTCTTTAACTCACCCAATTCAATTGGGGCCATCCGGTAGGGGAATTTTGAGATAGGGGTATCTCTAGGTATGAGTTATATTGAGAAATATAACTCATGATATGGGGAAAGTATGGGAAACTATTAATGAAATTCAAATAAATATTCCTTCACAATGGTGATTTCCCATAGGTTCACACCTTCCTTTGGCTCAACCATTTGAGTGAGGTATGATTCCTCACAGGGAATAAACACCCAAACCATTGAAGTGTTTTCTAAAGAAGATTCATTATCTTTATTGATTTTAGAAAGGATCATGGGATGGTTACAAATATTAAAGGATATTTACTTTTTTTGATAGTTGATTTGTGCTCTATATAATGATATCCAATCCATCATGTGTATAGAATCTAATTCCACCAAGGGAAGCATCACAAGATTTTCTTGGAGAATATTCCCACATACACCAATATGATAAGAAACAAACACCAAGGTTATTATGATCACACCACTAGGTGTTTCTATAGATATCACTACTTTAAGATTTTGAGGCATTGATTAAATAGTTCAACTAGTCTTTAAATATATAAAAGAAATGTTTAAAACTAGAATAAAATAAGTCATTTTCCATTCTAGGGAGATTAGTAAGTTTACATTGTATGAATTCATTTTATTTATCAACTTCAGTAGTAGTGATGGAATAAGACTTACCTTTCCCATTTTTCTTTGGTGAATGATGAAATTGATTACCCTCTAGAACTTGAGGGTAAGTTAATGTCTTCCATAATGCCATTTCCTCTGTATTTGTAGTATTAGACCATGGGTGGTGCTCTCTTTTTCTCTATTATATCGACCAAATTCTTTTTATCTCTATGATATTAATGTTCTTGGTGGACTTATCTCCCATACATATAGCATTTCACCATCCCATTAATGAATTTACCATGATTCTTCTTTACACATTTTTGACATGTGAGTGGTTGATATTTCTTCCCACCTTTTTCATGAGATCCTACAGCTTGAAACTCCATCTTTCATTTCTTATCACCATAGCCATGGGACCATTCTCCAAAATATATTTCCACTTTGAGATCACATCAAATATTATCTTTATAACTCCCAAAGTCTCAAATTTATATAACCTTATAAATTTCTCTTTTTATCCAACTAAAGAATATATAAATTTTTTTATCGTTTTTTATAACAAAACTCGAAGCATACCTTGCATGCCTTGGGAAATTTTCATCATAGGTCATCATAGAGTAAACTTCTTATTGCTTAAAATATATGAATTATCTATACATATTTTTATGAAGAGTTTGAGGAAATTACTTATTAGGAAACAATATATTATCCTCTTCCCACTCTATCTCTTAAATTTCATCCTTCAGATTGGTGTTCTTAATCAATTCCCACCATTTACCAGCATCTCCAACTAAACGATAAATATCTAGACTAACCTTCTTCATCCATGAACAGTGAGGAATATAAAAAATATTCTCCCTTGAGTTGACCCACTATTACATGACTAGTGGATCAGAATATCCACTAAATGTATGTGGTCATTGCCATATAAAGGAACCAATAGTCCGTTTCTCCCTCTTAGGTGAAGAAGGATGTTCCACATTGTTTAGGTCATTGTTCATAGCCTGAGACATCTTGGTAAGTATATCCAATTATATTTTTAACTCCACATGCCAAGGAATTAGGGATTTCATTTAGGAAATTGTTTCATTTTTCCTCTCATGGGTTTCTTTCCTGGTTTCTATTGGTTCCTACAATTTTCTAAAATAGAAAAGGTTGGAACGAAACATAATATAACATGTCATGAATAATTTATCCCTTTAGAAAATTAACCCTAAAGGAATATATTAAGGGATATCTAATTTTAGAAAGGATTATTGTGTTCTTATATAATTTTCCTCGTACTAAGGGTTTTCACTGAGGTTCTCTAATATTAATTTGAAAATTAACTAAACCATTCTCTCGTACCATCTATAGAAACCCAAATTTTTCTTAGATGATTATTACATCGTAATAATGATAAAAACATAAAAGTGTGACACAATGAGGATCAAAAGATTTAGTGTATTGAGAATATTAGTATTATACATAAAATTTAAAACATAAACCATAAATATTTATTTTATTCCTTCTTATCAATATTCTTAGCGATACTTATGTTCTCCTTTGTATAAGTAACCACCTAAAGAAATACATCAAAGAAAGGGGTGAGCTAAAAGACTAGTAAGAGGATAGATAATAACATGAATAAATATAAAATGTGGTGATAATAATCATCATCATCATAACATAAGAAAATTATCATCATCATAATCATGAGAGGGAGCATTAGATAAAGTCATTGAATGTGGCGATTCATAAAAATGAAATATCGTGTCTTAGTAGACAACTACCACACATAGTTTTGAAAAAAGATAGCATCATGTTCATGAATATTTTACTTTATCTCATGGTAATCACCGAATTACCCAAATAATGTGATAAATATATAATTATCGGTGTACCCATCACATCATAACATTTACATGCATTATATAATTCTTTGTGAACTATCACATCATAAAATTTACATAATCATACATGCCAAATAGAACATATATCAATATTGGAAAAAAATAACCCTTGTAATGGAATGGGTTTAATATGATAAAGAATAATTTCATTAATAAAATTTGGGTTTCCCAAAATAAATATTGAATATCATAATTGGTATAAGATTCATCAATCTTCAGTGAGGAAGAAACAATCTAAAGAGAAGAAAAAGTTATGTTTTTTACAAGAAGTGTTACTTTGGAAAAATATTTTCTTTTGTCATAAAATAAGATTGGAAACATGTATGTACATAAAATAAAATGGATGGATAATGATATTATATTTATGGAACACAATTTAACATTCATACTTATAATGGAGGGAAAGAGGTAAACCCCAAAAGAAGATAATTGGGTTCAAAATCCCCCAACCTTATGTTCGAGTTCTTTCTTGACTTTGATATATTAGATAATATAATTAAATTAATTAATTAAAGAATATAGAACCTCTTATACATTTATTTAATTTATTATAGTTTTATTAAGTTAATTAATAGACTTTTAGATGAGTTATAGATTTCAATTCCATCTTTTGAGAGTTTTTATTTTCTTGGTTTTGAGGACCAGTTCACTTGAATATAAGTGTGGAAGTTTATGTAGAATGGGAATAATTCTCCACAATTGAATTTATATATTATTAATGAAAATAAATAGGTTTAAAGGGTTATATATATCATTTGTTTAAATTTCATGAGGATTTATTGTTAGATAAAATGTTAGTGATAATCATTTATATTTTTTGCCTATTTTTCAAACATCACAAAATAGTTTTGTTCCTTTTTTTATTATTTCATATATAAGTTTGTTATGGAACATAAAAATGGTCAATAAATAAATTTTACAGTATGTACCCAAATTAAAGTGGGTTTATGAATAGAATTCAAGATGTTATAGAGAAGGAAAGGATATAATAATTAAATTAAATTAAATTAAAAAAATTAAAAGGAAAAGAAAGAGGATTTTACCTCTTGAATTTATCCTCCTTGAACATTATTATGGAAACGTTTTTGGTCTTTTGATTAGAAAAACGGACCATATATGTGTTTTAGGGTATTTGGGAGGTATTTAGATATAATTTTTACAACTTTAAAATATTGGAAGATGTGTGGAGAATAGGTTGTGAGGGGTGGTATTTATAGGGGGGAGAGGGGTGTTTTCCCATTATTTTATTCATTAGATTATTATTTTGGATCAAAAATATAAATAGTTTTAGAATTATCACTAAATATATTAAAATAACTCATTGTAAGTAGATATTTTTTCCATTACATTATCAATGACTCAAAGAATATTTTATTTAATTAATAATGTATATATACTCTCAATTACCGTATTTTACTATTCACCAAAAATTCAACTATTTTAGAACAATTCAAAACATTCACCCTAACCATTTTTAAATGTGTAAAATTAAAAAATTAAATAAATTTTATGAAAATAATTTTCTGAATATTTGAAATTTAATTTTTAATAAAAATTTTCATTTATTCTAAAAATACCAATTTTAAAATTATTATTTATTTTATGACACATGAAAAATTTAACTAAGGTTATGTTAATTTATATTATAATTATAAGAAAAAAATATATTAATCTATGAGAAAATTTTAAGAAAAAAAATTCTTTTATATCATTATATTAATAATAAAATTTTAAATAAATATGTATGACTTATAAAAATATGAATACTTAATTTATAATTTTTAAAATATTTATTTACTTATTTCATGATAAAAATATATTATATTTTCATTATTAAGATACCAAAATTTTATTCTAATTTTAAAAGGTTAGGTTACTAATCTACATTAATAATTACTATTTCTAAATGTCATGTTACTTTTCTAAATGTCAAGTTATTATTCCATCATATAGGTTTCTTAATTTCTGAAAAATCCTCTTGTTTCATTCATTATTCATTTAAAAAATTTGTATTGTGACCTCTATGTGAATTTATGTGATTAATACTATATAAAATATTTATAATAAAGTATAAATTCCATTGATAAAAGTTTGGGTCATTACACATGATGTAAGGGATTCCTCTCAATAGTGTTTACCATTTTATATTAACAAGAATGTCACTCCACCTCCACTATAAAATGGAACTCAACCCCTCCCACTTGTTCACACATCAAAAACCATTTGTTTCTTCAAAAAACTAACCAAATAAGCTCCCAACATCCATACCATCATCTTAGTATCCTTACTTTGAACATAAATGAAACAAAATAAGTCTTTTGGTATAAACCAAAAGAACTTACCTGAATAATAGGTAATGTTCTTCAATGATCACATTTGATTCATTTACTTATACAACCCTTAAATTTATTCAATATCATTCTTATATAATATCCTCGGTATCATTAATAAACTTCAATGTATTTATGATAATATTTCTACATACACTTTCACACACATCCATCAAACGGGATATGCAATCATCGTTCATGTGCATGATGGACTACCACCCCACAAAATGATGTTTCTTGCTCTTACATTAACACATTTAAAGTTTTTAAATAATGATGGATTTATTGTTTATGAATGATATATGTGATGATTATTATTTCTATATTCTTCTTTAATATTTATATAACAAAGACCTTTATGATATTCATTTTGTAAGATTACGATAACTTCATTTGTAGATGTGTGGAAAATCGCATCCTCAAAGCGATGTGATTCGTTCATGATATACATGGAATGTATTAAGGATGGTTTTAAAAAACACATTTGAAATATATAAAATAAATATTTTACCATAATTAATATATATATATATATATATCACAAACTTTTTAAATATGATAATGAAATGGAAGTAGAATTCATTCGTGCGTATGGCCTACCGTCTCCATGAAAGGTGCATTTTATTTCATATCTCCAAATTTTATGGATTATTATAAATACATATATATATTGAATATATATGATATTTATATCATGGTTTACATTCTATAGATTATAAAATCATGATCTAAATATTAGGAACAAAAATAACAAGTCAAAAAAACTTGAAAAAAAAAATTAAATGACAAAATAGTGAAAATAATGAAATATTATTAACAAAAGGGTAATAAGATATTATAATAAGATCATATATGATATTATAAATATGAATATGGTTCTGGTATAATTTAATAAAAATATTTAAATCATTATAATGTATGTTAAAATATGATCACCCAAAAGGAAATGCATGGTAAGGGATTCTTGCCTCACTTTTACTTTAATGAGGAATATTCTATATTCACTAATAATATATTTGGGTAGTTTATATACTATCACTGATGTATTTATTATAATTAATACATCTTTATTCATGTTATTATGAATTTCAATTTGAATTATTTCATTTATGAATATCTGAGGTTAAAGTTACCCAGTCGTAATGAAATTTTATAACTCAATTCCTTTAATTGGGTTAAATTACTTTCTCGTTCCCATTATTATTATATGAATTTTTTTATAATTAATTTGAATATATATTTATGTATTTAAACATTTATTGTGGATTTATAGTTGACAAACACATTTTCTTATTTGATTAATTCTCACTTCAACGTTATGGTCATTTTATGGGTTTATTTTACAATCTCATTATAATAGAGATTATTTATTATTGAAATTCCATTAAAGTAATTTATATGATAATTTTTTAATGAGCCATTTAATTTTATTCTCTAATGGTTATTTATGAATCTTTTTCAAGTAATAATACAATTTATCCACTCTTTGGTACTCAAAATGTTTTACAAAATGTTTTTAATAAAACCCTACTTCGTTTATATATTTAGTAATAGAACATGTTATCTTCTAAAAAACATTTTTCTAAAAGTGTTTTTAAAAACGTTTATAACACTTACAAAATAATTAACTAATTTTTTTTACCAGTTTTGTGTTTTAAAAATGTTTTCAAAGAAATATTCTTATCTCTTTCTAAACAAGCCATTTTTTATCCTTTTACCTTGTAAAATGAATGTTTGTTTTACCTTGTACGAAATGTATGGAATTACCCACCATAATTTCTTTAAAGCATAATTTTCATGTTTGAATTCTTCATTTTTAGATAAGTTTTTTAAAAATTTATTTTCACCGAAAACGATTTCAATTTTTTTTAACTAAAACAAAAAAATTTCCTAAATAATGTTTCTAAAATATATTTTTATATTATTTAAATTCAACAACAACAACAACAAAACCATTATTTTTAATCTACATGGGATATGTTGTATTGATTCTATCCTTATTCTTTATCTATATTGTTTTTATTTATTTGGCCAAGGATAGTATTTGAATTCACAACCTTGATTCATTTTTGTAGTCCCAGTGAAATATTCACTTTCTTAAATGATTAGACATTTAATTTACACTAATTATCCATATCTTTTTATCATGGATATGTTAATTGTGTAAACCATATACCTTTTTTACATAAGGTAACTAATTTGATAGTAATTGTTTGTCTAGGTAAGTATTGATAAATTAGTATTTTATTTACTCAATAATGAAATTTGATAAGGAACATTGTTCATTAAATATATTCATTATTCTATATATGATGAATGATTTGGATATGTACTATACGGGTTGGGGACCATTGGAAATAACCCCTCGATGCATTAATAGACTCATGAGATGAAATAAATTGTCAAAAAACACTTCGAGTTTGTTTCTAATACAATAAATTAGTTTATACCCACACACATTAACTCTCTTGGGGATAGATCTTAATAGTATACTGTTTATTATTCTAGATACATGACACCAAAAAATTAAGCATTCCATTCCTTCAGATTAAGTATTTATTATCCATGATATTTTCACTATGAAAAAATCTATGGATGCATTTGATTCTTATTTTACTGATAAAATGGAATGTATTTTATGTTTCGTACCTTTCTAAATCAATTATTCCTTATCCAGTTATTTAAATGGAATGTGTTTTATATTATTTTCCGTACTATATTGTTTAAGAACTCTATTTCAATTTATTTATTACATGGAATGTGTGATAAGTTATTACATTTCCATATTTATTATTCTAAATGATTCATTATTTATTTTGTTGTAATTACCCCCTTACTGAGCATTTGAGATCACCATTATTTTTTTCCTTTCCCCAGGAATCCATGAAGTATACTAAGAAATATATGTAAGGTTATACTAAGTGTGAATAAGTTATTAAAAAAATTAGGTTTTGTTTAGTGTATTCAATTATAATGTAAGAGTCGGGTATTTATCATGTTTAACAAAAATAATAAACTATTTGGTAATGTAGTATTTTATTCCTTATAATCATGCCAATGTATTGGTACTAGACAATAGATCTTGGATTATGGGGTCGGGTTACTATAGTTGGTATCATAGGAAGTTTAGTATAAACCTTGGAAACTAAATTTAGGAAAATATTGATTAGTTAAAATAACTCTAACGTAGAATTTGAGGATAATTATATAAGAACATCCAAAAGTTTCTATTATATAAATATTATGTGTTTTCCTAGCAATAAATCCCTATATTGATACTAAAAGTAGATGTGGTTCTAGAACAGATGTACCTAGGGGTAACAACTCTAAAATGGTGTGTTGAGTCAAACTCAAGTGTAACCCGATACATGATAACAGACCATATTCCACACTAGGTTTCACACTCCCAGGGGATATGCTTAGGATAGTTAAAATTTTATTTACAAACGATTATAAAGATTGTAATAGAAAATAAAAATGAATAAACTATGTTAAACTTGAGGTGTCTTAGATAAAAAATAATGGGTCAATATTTGGACACCCTAAAATTTATTATATGGTTTTGGAGATATGAAAATTATTTCTCATACTATGATTTATTGATTTAGTCAATGGATGGAACCAGAAGGAACCATTTTAACATTGATCATGGAGGATAATGAGGTGTTAATGAAAAATGAAATGGTATTTTGATAGGATTGAAATATATTATGATCATTCAAAATCTATTTTCTTGAAATATTATTAACAAAATTTACCTTAACCGTCTCTCAGACTCACCAAATAAGAGAAAGATGGATTTTTCTAAGAGACCGATTGGCAGAGACCATTGAGAAAAAAGTGCCCAATTTCCATCATTTAGTAGATGTGTAAGGAAACCCCAACTACAGTGTCTCAATAGAATGGGGTAATTATTTATGTATGGGAAAAAGGATATAAAGGTAAGAATTGAAAAGGAAAAAATTAAGAGTACGATGAAAGGAAGTAAAAAACTTCATAAGGATCCATTTATAGTTCTTTTCCCAAAATGTGGGGACATGTGCATTACCCAGGTCAATTAAATCTTCTAAAGGATAATCTCTAGACCAAGTAAGAAAATATATGGAAATAAATTGATGAAGAATTTATGTATTGGGTTTTATTTAAAAAATTATTTAAAAGGTTATTTTATGATTAAATTTAAAGTATTTCCATCATATTTATTTCTTAATTTATATTAATATGGTTTTAATAAATGTAAAACAATTATGATGGGTGAAAAACCATATTATCTGATAAGGATGTGGGACTTGAACCCATGATTAAAGGACTATAAGGTCTTTACACCTACCACTGGCCAAAGTTATTTCATGGTCAACATCTCATTACTTTTAGCTAAATAATTTCATGAATAAATGTTAATGATTACCTAATGGTATAACTTTTTAGGTTTAAATATTAATGTATTAACCATATTGGATTTATATAATAGTTAGAGAAACATGGAAAGACATTTTACTATTTTATGGGCATTACGAGCTGTTAAGTCTTTATTTTACTGCTTCAGACATGAACGTTAATTTTTTGATATCTATTTCTAAAAGTAAGGGATGAATAATAATTTGATCAATGAATAACCAAAATGTGAAATTGTTCTTGTGTAATAGAAACACATCAAGTAAGTATATTTCCTTATTTTCTTGGTTAATAAAATAATTCTTCGACATTATGAAAAGGATCTTAAAACAAAAATGTTATATAAATACCTTCATTGTTTTGAACCAATGGTATTTTAAATACATATAGATTTATAGATTTGAGGCCCTGAAAATTCCATTGATCATTCACTTTTTTGTTATCAATGAACTCAATCACCCCTATAATTATTTATAGTATTTATCCATGTATGTATCTCTAATTTTTACTAATGTTCTTCTAGATATACACCTAGTTATATGTTATTCCATGTGAACTTTGTACTTGTGATTCTCTATTATTAAGAAGATATTTCATTAACTCTTCTAACGATGTGGGATTTTAGGAAAGTAATTTTCAAATTTCAAAACCTATATCCCCAAGATAAATTTTAAATTTCTAGGTCATAATTTATTTATTGTTGGGAGAATGTAATACCCTGAAAATTAAAAAAAGGGTAACTTTTATTTGATAGCATGTATGGCACACAACACCAAACATAGAAATGAATATAATGTATCAAGACATTATGGAATATTTAATATTTTAAATTAATTTAACATAGTATACAGATTTTAATTCATGAAATACTAATTTATCTTTCATCCCATGCAACAATGAGTGTCTTCAATAACTTACGTCGCACCCAAGACCGGGTTTTACCAAGCAACAATATGTTATTAAAATATTATTATTTAATATAATTAAGTATATCCTAGCCATTATATTAGAGGTTATGAATATGATTAACTAAATTATTAAGATATATGGTTTAAAAAAATATAACATGAATTCAATGGTTTCCAATTAATTAGAAATTAATATAGAAACCAATTGTATATAAAGAAAATGTTTTTATTCTCACAAATAATTTTTAACCTAAGAAATTAAATTAATTACTATTAGTTAATGATATTAATGGAATTTATATGTTATATATTTAATCAGTTTTTATACATTATTCCAATATATTTTATAAGCATAATATAAGAATAAACCTAATATTATGTTTTTAAAAGAAATATTTTTTAAAATTCAATTTTTCCAACTTTTAATGGAGAATCTATTTTAAATGTAAATTTTGAAAATATTATAAAGTTAATATAATAAAATAAGCTTCATTTTTTTAATTATGAAAATAAATATTTACCTTTCGTGGTTTTTTTTTGTTTTTCTGAGAAGTCTCATTTATTGATGAATAGTGAAAAATATTGTCTTTTAATTAAAAACTAACTTTTTGTACCAATAATTTATAGGGTATAATTAAATTTGAATTTGGTTTTCAAGTTTATTTAGTTCAATCGTAGATAAATTAATCCAATTTAGTTCATTGGAATTGATTTCACAATGAAATTAGATTAAAAAAATTCAAATTTTTCAACATTTTGACCTTAAAAACCCGCTTTGTCATCCCATCAATGGGATTAAATTTAAATAAATTTATTCAACTTATGTGATTAGAATTTCGAAAAATGGATGAAATATTTTTAATTATAATAAGTTATAATTTATAGTAATTTAAACTTAGTTTTTTAGTGTAAATGTTATTGAATGTATTTAAAATTAATTACAGTGCTTAAGAGTAAAATTAGCTGAACAAGAGACTAAACCATAAACATAAGAAAAAAAATGACCTAAAAACTTGTACAAAGACTATTTTTTAGAAATATTTCACCCATATTATCCCTTTAATCTAATATTTTCTTATTTTTGGAGCATGATTTAATGGAGACCTCACAATAGTGCTTACCATTTTATACTTACAACATTGCCACTCCTCCTCCACTATAAAAAGGCACAAAACCCTCTCACTTATTCACACATATCAAGACCTTTTTATCCAAATAATACCCAAATAAGCTCAAAAAATTTGTACACACATCCAATAATCCCAAAATTGGGAATAAATAAAACCAAGGTTGTCTCTTTGTATAACCCAAATGGAGTAACCAAAATATGAGTTAACGTTCTTTAACAATCTCTTTTGTTTCATTTAGTTCTCCACCCAATAAATTATTTTTAAATAATTAATATATATTAACCTCAGTATCTTAAATATAATAAAAAAATTATTCTAGTATTATGAGCTACACATTCACGCACACCCATCAAATGGGATACATAATCATCATTTGTGTATATGACGGACTACCACCTCACAAACTAATGTCGTTTGTTATTCCATTACAACCTATAAAGGTTTGTAATACTGGTGGATTTATAGTTTATATAT
This sequence comes from Viscum album, assembly GCA_963277665.1. Lineage (NCBI taxonomy): Eukaryota > Viridiplantae > Streptophyta > Magnoliopsida > Santalales > Viscaceae > Viscum > Viscum album. The sequence goes on from OY728166.1 coordinate 1,320,719,573, forward strand.
TGTATAATATATAATTATGATGTATTTATTATTATTAACTTTTTATATAAGATATACCTTCATGATTTTTATTTTGTGGGAATACGATAACTCAATTTTTGGTTGTGTAGACTATTGTCCCCTCAAAGAGATGTGATTCGTTCATGCTATACATGGAATGTATTAATTATGGTTTAAAATAACATGGGTGACTTATATGAAATAAATATTTTAATTTTATTGTTATATATATACATATATATCCCTTATATGTTTAATACGACAATGAAATGGAAGTTGTGCTCATATGTACATACGACCTACAGTCTCCATGAACGATGCATTTCATTTCATATCTTCAAATTTAATGGATTACTATAAATAAATATATACTGAATATATATGATATTAAAGTCATGTTTTACATTTTTTAGGTAATTAAATCATGATATAATTAATATTAATTGAAATAACAAGTCAAAACAAACTCTAAAAATAATGCAATTGACACCCAAAAGAGTGAAGAAAACTAATGATTATTAACAAATGGGTAATAATATATTATAAGAAGACCATATATGATATTATAAGTATTAATATGGTTCTATTATAAGTTAATAACATGATTAAACTCATTTTAAATTAGTTTAAATGATGTTCACCCCTAAGGAAACACAAGGTAAGGGATTCTTATCTCACTTTTACATTCGTGAGACATACACCATATTCAACACTTATATATATATATATATTTTTGTGTATATATTGTATCAAATGTATTTAATATCATGAATACATCATTTTTCATGTTATTTTTAATTTCAATTGGAAAAATTTCATCAAAGGGGTTTTAAACATAAAATTACCTAGTGGTAATGAAATTTCATAACTCAATTCCTTTTATTGGGTTGTATTACTTCCTCACTGTCATTATAATTATATTATTATATTTATAATGACATTGAATATATATTTATGTATATAAAAATATTTTATGATGAATTATATTTTGTACAAATCATATATTCATTCATTAATTGTCACTTCGACCATATGATTATTTTTAGGGTTTATTTCACAATCTCATTCAAATCGAGATTGCTTATTCTTTAAATTGCAATATATTAGTTTATATGATAATAGATTAAGAAACCCTTTAATTTTATTTAATTTTGGTTATTCATAACCTTTTTTAATTAATAATTCCATTTTCCCACTATTTAGTAATCAAAATGTTTTAGAAAATGATTTTAAGAAACCCTGACTTCCTTTCTCTCTTCAATTGGAGAACAAGTTTTCTACGAAAACCCATATTTTCTAAAAAGGCTTTGAGAAAGGATTATGACCTTTCCAAAATGATTTATTCAATAAATTTTTCCATTTTTTCTTTTAAAATTTTTTAAAGGAATATTATTGTCTCTTTTCAAATAAGTCACTTTTTAATCCCTTTACCTTAAAAAAGAATATCATTTTTACCTTTTACGTCATGTATGAAATTTCCCATTGTCATTTATTTGATGAATCATTTAAAAGTTAAAATGGTTAATTTTCAATGAAAATAATTTTTGAATGTGATTTTCAATGAGAGGAATTTTTAAATGTTATTCAAAATCAAAATGCTATTTTCCTCAAGAGTGTTTTTGAAAGAAATTTCCATAGTACTTCCATTCATTAATGTCAATAAGATTTTATTTTTACTCAAATTGGGATATTTTGTATTAATACCATCCTTATTATTACTCCGGATAGTTTTTGATTTATTTTTTCAAAGATACTGTTTACATTCAATTACATGAATCATTTTTGTTTTCCCATTGAATTATTAACTTCATTGATCATTAGATATTGAATTTCAATTAATTATCCATATAATTTATCAAAGATATGTTCATTTCATAAATTGTATACCATTTTTAAATAAAGTAATTAACTTTATAGTTATTTTATTATCTAGTGGAATATTGTTAAATCTTTATTCTGTACACAATAATGATATTTTAAATGGAACATTTCTCATTAGTTAAATAGATTATTCAATATATGAGTAATGATTTATACATTCACTACATGGGTTGGGGACTATTGGAAATAAACACCTTAATGCATCAGTAGTATCATGAGACAAAATTAGTTAGAGAAAAACCCTTCATGTTTATTTCCAAGATGAATATATGGATATCTACCCATAAAAATAAACTGTCTTGAGCATAGATCTTAACATTATAGTGGTTTGTGTGCCAGATACATGATATCTAATAATTAAGAATTTCCTCCATTTAGATTTATTATTTATTAGCCTAAGGATTTTCACTATAGAAAAATATATGGATGCATTTCATTACCAGTTTATTAATAAAATGGAATGGGTTTTGATCTTCTAAATATCCCATATTTATTTTTCCTTATATAGTTATTTAATGGAATGTTTTTTTAGTTATTTTTCATTCCATACTGTTTACGCACTCCCTCTCACTTCATTAATTGCATGGAAAGTGTGTTTAGTTATTACCTTTACATATTGATTATGCTCACTGGTTCATTATTTCTTTTACTATACATAACCCTTACTAAGTATTTGAGATCACCCATATTTTTTTCCCTTTCCCTAGTAATTTAATAAGTGTACTAAGAATTATATGTAAGGATATTCTAAGTGTAGATATATTTTTGTCACAAAATAATTATGTTGTAATCAGTGTATTAAACTGTAATGTTAGACTCATGTATGTATCTAGTTTACAAAAACTACTAAAGTATTCACTCATTATAGATTTTATGATTTTTAATCATGCCTATGTAATGTTAGTATACATTGACTCCAAGATTCTTGGGTTGATTCACAACAATAATTTTGTTATAGTTTATTTTATCTTGAATGTTAGTTAATCCATTTACTAGGTGATTGAATAGGATTCAAAATCCTAAATAATTAACCATTACACAAATAGAAATGAAATATATTTGGCATGATCATGATATTATATAAGGGTTAGTTTATCTAGAGGAAAATAAACTAACCCTTTACCCAAGGGAAAACATACATTGAGCCATAAATTCGTTTGCATTGCAAAATTCCTCATTTAATACTATGTATTTTTTTTGATTGATTTTTCAACGGCTCATTAACTCAAACTATATCAACATATCTGGGATCCCCCTCCTTACATAATCTTTTTCTCAAACAAAGGTGAGGGGATCAAATGGGTTGGATAAAGCGAGTTTACAAAGACAAAATAGCTAGTACATAGGACCTTACATAAATAGGGAAGGGGATGAATCGTAAGATATCATTATAATTTAATAAAAATATATTAAAATAAACTAATTACATTCAAAGGGATTATCTAATGTCATGATAATCCACACATAAACATGAAACAAACATACATTTTTAATCTTGTTATCAATTACATAAATTAATTCATTAATTAATATAACTTTATGAATTATTCCAATTAAATCAATTTATATAAATTCCATCCAAGAATCCTTAATATATCATAAACTATAATTTTAAATAAAATTACACTCATTTAAAATTAATGAAGTATACATGTTTACTTTGAGGTAACTTTGTGTGTTCATCATAATTTTAACATGGAAATTTATTTAATATATTATTGTTAATCCTATTAAATATTGTGTACTATAAAATAAAGGAAATATATAACCCATAATCAATAGGATTAATTATTCATTTAATTATTCTTTCCATGAGCATTTTAGAAACTTTCTAGAACCAGACTACATGACATATTCTTTTCTTCTTCCCATGACCAAATCATGTCTTTCCCAATGTCATCCACCTAATACACAACATACTTGGGAAACCATTTGTATTATCAAGAATTGTATTTTTTTAATCATTAACCAATTACTTATTGTGTTATTGAGAGTGAATAAAAGAAGAGACAATGATACCATATTATAAAAATAAATTATTTTAAGTAAATGAAAAAAAATGCGTGAAATAAATCAATGAATAATAAATAATCATAAAAAAACATGTGACCACTATAATGCCACATGAATATAACAAATATTGTATTTGAAAAACTTTTAAAATAATATTTATTATTTATTATTAAACTAACTTTATTATTTTGACTAACGTGTGATTAAATTATAGTGATCAACCAAAAGTAAATAAATATTATTTATTCTTACTTATTAAATTAATTACCTATATTTAACTGATATTGAGGATACACTTAGTTCATGACCCTCTAAGCCTCTTTATCCCTGGAATTAATAATATCCACCTAAAGTCCAAGGATTGCATCTACCAACACACCAAGGCGTCCATAGAGAAAGATGTTAATGTCACTATGATGTCCAACATCCATTGAATGTTTACCATGTAATGCAATCCTTTTATTATGATATATATAATCATACTAGTTGTATATCAGTTCTGTCAACTTATATAATTGATTTCTCTTTCTTTGACTTTTTGGAAATAAACTCTCCCAATGAAGAGCTGGACATGGATTTATGCAGGTAGTTCTATTCCATAAATGGTCTTTATATATCAACATACATTATAGGAAAAATTGTGTAAATACTTTCTAAAATTATCAAATAATCCTATAAAATTCATTATTTCCTTGAAGTATATGGTATCCCTCCTTTTTATTACATAACATTTCATTAAATTTTACAAATAGAGGATCTTTAAAGTCTAGTGTCTTGGAAAACAGGAAAAATAAAACATAAAAACTTAAAACAACCTTTTAAATACCCTTTAAAATATTCTTTAAAAGTTCATCCTATGTATGATTCCAGCATCTCATAACCTGGAGACATACATAAAAGGAAAGGGTGAGTTAAAGGCCTAGTAAGGAAAGAAAGGGAATCAGTTTACATGTGATATCAATTGAAAATTGATGAAAACCATAAGACATGAGCAATGGAAATAGAGGAATATCATACTAAAAATAACATGAATTATAACTTGAATATTTGGATTCAAAATTTCATTTATAAATTCATTAACATATCACCAATGTTCATCCCCATGGTGTCATAAAAAATTACCAAGGTTATTCACCAAGGTATCGTGAAACTTGTCATGTCTAGAGATTAATTCTTTACCCAATGAATTATAGAACTATGAAGAAGAACCCATAATATGTCTTTATTTTTGTGTGATGCACATATATGATAATAAAAAATTTCATAAATAACCCATAGTGAATAAAAGAAATGGGTTTCATTTCAAAATCGTTACGTTTTAAAAGTTCTTAAAAATAATATCATTATGTCATTTATAACACATGGAAAGGGGGTGAGGGTTATATATATGTCAATTACAGAATAAGATATATCATTTTATTTATTTATTAACACACATATAAACGAAATAGTTCTGGGTATTTAAATAAATAAAATAAGAGAATTTCTTGAGATAGATAGTGAGAAATTTTGAGATGAAATTTCTACAGCATAATGGCTATATAACATGGTTTTAGAAAATAATAAAAAGAGAGGGGAAGAGAGTCACCCATAAATAAATGAATCATTTTATAGTATAGGTTCATAATAAAAAGAAATAAGATCATGGTGTGGACATTTTAATGACATACCACATGAAAAGGAAACTTGAAAGGAAATAGAAAATGCGATTTCTTTTACGAAAATTCGGCAGCTTAACGACATCACATAAAAATTTAGAAAATAAAATGATGAGAGAAAAAAGGATCTCTCATCATTTGGATATGAAATGGGAAGTAATAAGAATATATAAGAAAATACCCCCACATAAGAAGATGGAAGCTAGAATACATAACTTAAAGGAAATCATGACTAAAAGAGGAGGGGGGAAGGTTCCTTTACCATGAAGAGTGACTTTGAATGCTCAAAGGTTAGGACCTTGGTGGATTGAGGGCACCATGGGAGGACTCCTTGGGAGGTAAAAAGACTATAACTTTGTTATTTAGGATTTCGGAATTAAATGAATGAGAGAATGTCTTGGTATTTATAGCCAAAGTGATGGAATATTTAATTAATATCCAAGGAACACCTCATCGGTGGTATTTTCATAACCATGGGCTCCCCATGGTATTTCCCCATGGTATTGGACACTTGGGATACCTCATAACTTATCATACTATTCACAAGTAGACCAGATTTATTACGTCATGATTATGTCATTAATGATTTCATTAAACACATAGAAACCTAAAACTGTATTTTTACTATTCACCAAAAAACAAAACATTTTATAAAAATCTCATAAATTCACCCTAACATAATATCTTTGATATCAATTCAAAAATTTACTCCATTTTATGAAAATAATATTCTAAATATTTTTAATTTAATTCTTAAATAAAATCATTATTTACTAAAAAACAACTCTAAAACTATAACTTATTTTGTAAAACCTTAAAAAAGTAATCATGGTCCCATTAAATTATTGTATAAACATATGATAGTAAAGTAACAATTTATTATTACATTTTATGAAAATACATTTTCATTTTAAATTATTAAATTAATTATATAATAGTAAATAAAATATTTATGACAAACAAAAATACCCAAACTTATATTATGATCATTTTTTCACTTTTAAGTTATCTAAATTGTATTTATACATTCATGGGTGAAGTTTATATTTTTTTGACCAATTTACTATTCATTACTATTCATAAGCTTATGTTACTATTCATACTATACTATTCAATAAATATTAAGTTGATCTTATTAGATTTTAAATTTATTACTGATCACAACTGTAGAAGAAGTTTGTTTGAAAATAATTTCACATTATTTATTATTTAAAGTATACCAGAATATTTTAAAATACCCTTTTTCCAAAACTCGTCAATAATATTCATCCTATATTTATCCGGACATTTGAAAATCACAAATTTTACTATAATAAGAAATACCAATTTTATTTATACAAAGGGATTACAAAAATTATCTAAGGCCTCCTTACATATCCCTTTATAACATCTACATAGGACCTATGTGTATGCTGTGATATGGTGAGTGAATCTTGAGGTGGCTCGGACAACAATACCTGAGTGGTGGTTTCTATAAGCTTAAACTTCTCCCTTAGGTGATTTTGTTAAAGATTCACATGTTGAAGCTTAGCTTGGGCTTGGTCCAGAGAAGATCCTAGAGATGATACCTCCTTCCCATGCTCTGACATAAGGTCTTCGTACAGCCCGAGTCTACTAGATGAGGCAATCGACTCTTCTTTCTGTATTAATTAACCAAGATCACTTGTATTTATAAACATTAATTTTAACGTTAAGAGTTTAGTTTCCAACAATAATATTGACCAACAATCATATAATAGTCGAAACCCAACAGTCTCATTTAATTATACTAACTTAATTAATTAAAGGATATAGTTTTGTTGAGTATAAAATAAAATAACACACAAATTTAGGAAAAAAATATTTTTAAAAAGTTCGGGTCGTTACATTCTTCCCCCCTTAAGGAATTTTGTCCCCAAAATTTTAACCCGTACCCTAAGAAGAGGAAAAGTGTATGTACTTATGCCACATAGACTTCTCTGGTTCCCATGTGGTTTCTTCAGATTTGTGGTACCTCCATAACACCTTAGCAAGGTTGGTAGTCTTTTTGTGTAGAACCTTGTCTCTAAAATCCAATATCTCCACCAAATGCTCCTCTTAAGAGAGGTCATGATCTAGTTGTACCACCTCTAGATTTAGTACATGTAAAGGGTCAGGTATATACTTCTTTAATAGGGATACGTGGAATACATCATGAAATTGTGCTAGATTTGGAGGAAGTTCAAGCCGATAGGCCACTGCTCCTATGCGATCTAGGATTTCATAGTGGCCAATATACCTAGGGTTGAGCATCCCTTTCATCCCAAACCATATAAATCTCTTCCAAGGTGAAATATGAAGAAAGAATTTTTCACCAACATCAAACATCAAGTCCCTTCGATGGTTGTTGGCATATCTCTTTTGCTAACTTTGAGAAGCCTTAATGTGTTACTGGATGGCATGGACCTTTTCTTTAATCTCTTTCACAAGACCAGGACAAAAAATATTTATCTCACCAACTTCATGCCAACAAGTAGGAGTTCTACATCTCTTCCCATGTAGAGCTTCATATGGTGCCATTTGAATGATCGAGTGGAAGATGTTGTTGTAAGAGAACTCAAATAAAGAAATATGTTGATCCCATCCACCTATAAATTCCATTGAGCATGTTCTCAGCATTTTATTAAGTGATTGAATATTCCTTTCAGATTGGACATCGGTTTGGGGGTGATAGGTCATACTGAAATTTAATTCAATTCTTCGAGCATGTTGAAGACTTATCTTGAATTTTGATGTGAACCTTAGATCATGATCAGATATGATAGAAAGTGGTATTCCATAAATCCTTACAACTTCTTTCACGTAAATCCTAGAAATTTGATCAAGAGATAGATCTTCTCTAATATAGATAAAATGGGAATTCATAGTGAGATGGTCTATAATAACCATATATCATTTTTTTCCTTTAGAAGTTCTTAGAAGACCAGTGATGAAATCCATAGTGATATTGTCCTACTTCCATGTTGTTATGGGTAGTGGTTGCAATACCCCTTTAAGAAGTTGGCATTCTGTCTTCACTTGCTGACATACCAGGCACCTTGGAGTGTAGTCTGCAATCTCCCTTTTTATATTATACCACCAATAATGAACATGAAGGTCCCTATACATTTTTATGCTTCCAGGATGTATAGATAAATTAGATATATGAGCTTCGCCCATCAGATCCTTCTTTATTTATGATATATATGGAACACATAGTCTTGTATGAAATTTCAGTACACCTTCTTGATCAATAATGAACTCAAGAAACTTTCCATCCTTCACAGTCGTGGACTTATTCTGTAACAAAGGATCCTCTTTATGATCTTTCTTGATCTTATCTAGTAATGAAGGTTGAGAACTTATTTGAGATAGGGTTGATGATATCCCTTCCCTTATAATTCCCATGTCCATCTTCACTATTTCATTGATCAAAGGATCTCTTTGAATCCTCATCATAGAAAGAACAATTGGGTTTTTCCTGCTTAATGCATTGGAGAATTTGTTTTCTCTTCTAGGATGATAATGAATTGAACAATCATAATCTTTAAGAATTCTAAACCATCTCCTTTTTCTCATGTTCAATTCCTTTTGTGTGAAAATATACTTCAGACTTTGATGGTCTATTTATATATCACATTTCTCCCCATAAAGATAGTGCCTCTATATCTACATACAAAAAACAACTATAGCCGGCTCTAGATCACGTGTAGGATAGTTCTTCTCATGAGTCTTCAACTACCGAGATGCATAAGCAATGACCTTGTCATTTTTCATAAGGACACAGCCAATCCCTTTAAGAGATGAATTGCTAAAAATAACGAATCCTTCTCAACTTGAGGGAAAAGTTAACACGGGTGAAGTAACCAATCTCTTATTCAACTCTTGGAAACATTCCTCACACTCCTTTGTCCAGATGAACTGACCCCCTTTTTCAAGTTAACTTAGTTAATGGATTAGAAAGCCATGAAAAGTTTTTCACAAACCTCTTATAATATTCTGCTAATCCAAGAAAACTACAAATCTCAGTTATTGTTGTAGGTTGAGGCTACTCCTCTACAAAATTTTTCTTTGTAGGGTCAACTGTGATTCCTTAATTGGTAACAATGTGCCCCAATAAACCAACTTTTTGTAAATAGAATTCATATTTACTGAACTTTCCAAAAATCCTCTTCTTCAGCAGACTTTGAAAAATAACCCTTAGATGATCCTCATTCTCCTCACACCTTTTAGAATATATCATAATATCATAAATAAAAACTCCCATAATTTTATCAATGTAGTCATTAAAGAATCTATTCATCACATCTATAAAAATAGTAGGTGCATTAGTCAGTCTGAAGGGAAAACAACAAACTCATAATGCCCATCTCTTGATTGGAAGGCAGTTTTTGGAATAAATTCTTTCTTCACCCTCAATTGATGATAACCATATAAAATATTAATCTTAGAGAAGATTTCATCCCCACAAAGTTAGTCAAATAATTCATCAATTCTTGGAATAGGGTATTTGTTCTTCACTGTGATCTCCTTCAGTTCTCTATAATCAATGCATTGCCTCATCGATCCATCCTTCTTCTTCACAAATAGAACTGATTCTCCCCAAGGAAACACACTCAGTCTAATAAACCCCTTATCCAAAAGATCTTGGAGTTATTTATTTAATTTTTCTAGCTCCATATTTTCCATTCTATAGGGGGTATTTGACATCATATGAGATCCAGGTATAAGTTTAATGGAGAACTCTACCTATCTTTCTGGGTTTGGTTCGCAAAACTCCTCAGGAAATACGTCAATGTATTCTTGGATGATGGGGACATTTTATATCCTTATACGCTCATTTACTTCATCTTATTCACTGATAAACTCCATAAATAATGATATAAGAGGTTCTTCTAGACAAAAATCAGGTTGAGATATCTCTCCTTAGAAGATAACTGTAGGTTTTCCATTCAATACTATAGAGATTTTCTTGCTTCTGTATCTGATCTTATCATTATACTTTGAGAGCCAGTCCATCCCTAGTATAATGTCGAATTCCATCCTGGGAATGACTATTATATTTGTGATAATATTATTCTCAATAAAGTTAATACTAGAGTTTCTAAACACTGATGATGCTTGGATAATCCCACCAGGAGTCTTGACTGACAACTATACTTTAAGCAAATCAGGGGTTGATTCTAAATTCTTTAAAAACTTGGGAAAAATAAAGGAATACATAGAACCATAATAAAACAAAGTACTTTCTAGATTTGAGAGAACAACAAGAGTACCCTCCACCACATCATTCAGAGCATCAATATTAGATGTCGTGATAGAAAAATTATGACCTTGCACACTGGGCCTTTGCTGAGGCTGATGGTGGTTCACCTCTACTGCCCTCATATTTGGACAGTGATTAGAAAAGTTCCCAAGTTTTCCACACTTATAGCATTGGGAATCAGGTAGGGGTTGTACCATCTTCCCTTTTTTTTAGTGTTGGGACGTTTTGGCTCCACTGCACTATGAAAATTTGGAGCAATTTGGTCATCTCTACCACACTTATAGCACTTCCCGCTCCTGAGAAGGCAGTTCCATGAATACTTCTTCCCAAATTTGTTACATGAGGTATGTTTCACTTTCTTTCCTCCTATTCCCTGATAGAAGATCCTCCATAGTCTTGGCTCCATCGATCTTTTCTTTTCATTGGATTTATGAGACCGTTGCATCTCACCAAACTCTAGTTCGACTTTCATCGCACTTCACACTGTCTCCTCACAACTATCATAATCTCAGTTGGCTATATTTTACTGTAGATGAGTTCTCAGTCCACCAAATATTCTTTCAACATTAACACTAGGATACATGACAAATCTTGAGGTATAATGGGAAAGCCTTTGGAGTTCATCTCGTAGCTTCCCACACATTCATTTTCCTTCTACTTCAGCTCGAGAAACTCCTTCCCCATTATTATTCTCATGGAATGAGGTGAATACTTACTGAAAAAGATCCATATAAACTCTTCCCACTCCATATATTCAACATCCACTCTTGGCATAATGTTTTTAATCAGCTCCCACCACTTAACATCTTATCCCTCTAAGCGATAGACAACTAGGGTGACCTTCTCTTACTATGAATAGTGGAGCACAGAAAAGACCTTCTCTATAGAGTTGATACACTATTCATAAATTAATGGGTTGGTCGATCTACTGAAGGTTGGTGGTCGTTGACACATAAAGGACTCAACAAAATGTTTTTTCCTTTGTGGTGAGATCAGTCTCTCATCTTGATTCATGTTATTTTCCATAACTTGAGTCAGTTGGTTCATCATTCGCATGAAAGTTTCCATTATGACTTCCATCGGAGGGACATCAGTGCATGGTCCATTGCGGTTTCCATTTACATGATTCCTACAATTTCCCTCAATTTTCTAAATGAATAAAACCTTAGTGAGAAGATTATTTTATTTATGAATCTTATAAGCATAACAGATTTTATGCCTTAAAACTTCATGCTTAAAACAATTACATTTCTATATAAATTATTCATAATGATTCATAAAAACTTATGATTAACCAAACATATCCCCTAGAGTGTCATAATAAAGTGTAAAACAAGGCCCATTGTCATGTACCAGAATACCCCTGGTCAATCCATGAACTCCTTGTCAGAGTTTTCAGTCCTAGGTACATCTGTGTTAGAGCCACCTCTACCTGCTTGTATCCAGACAGGGATGTATTTTCTTGATAAACCACTTACTCAATACACACCAAAATACGAGGAAGTTTTTTTATATTTTAACTTTTCTATAGGGTTATTACTAAACTTTTCATATCCTAATTTCCATAAATAACAAAACTATCCTTTGATAACAACTATGGCATCTCGCCTTTTTATTACATAACTTTTCATTACATTTTACAAACAGAGGATCTTCAAAGTCTAGTGTCTTGGAAATCCGAAACAATAAAACATGAAAAATTAAAACAATAATTAAAATACCCTTTAAAAGATTCTTTGGAAGTTCATCATATGTACAATAACTGCATCTCATAACCTGGAGACATACATCAAAGGAAAGGGTGAGCGGAAGGCCCAGTAAGGAAAGTAAGGGAATCAGTTTACTTGTGATATCAATAGGAACTTCATGAAAACCATAAGAAATGAGAAATGGAAAAATAGGAATATCGTAATATAAAAAACATGAATCATAACTTGAATATGTGTCTACAATATTTCATTTATACATTCATGAAAATATCACCAAGTTTCATCCCCAAGGTGTCATAAAAATTTACCAAGGTTATTCACCAAGGTATCATGAAACATGTCATCTCTAGAGATTAATTCTTTACCCAATGCATTAGAGAGCCATCAATATGCACCCTTAATATATCTTTATATTCATGTGATCCACATAAATCATAATCAAACAATTCATAAATATACCATATAGAATAAAAGAAATTGGTTTCATTTCAAAATCATGACGTTTTAAAAGTTCTTAAAAATAAGATCATTATGTCATTTATAAACCATGGAAAGGGAGAGAGGGTTATATTTATGTCAATTATAGAACAAAATATATAATTCTATTTTTTATTTATGAACAACCATATAAACAAAAAATTTCTGGGTATTCACATAAATAAAAAAGAGGATTTCTTGAGAGAAAGAGTGAGAAATTTTGAGATGAAATTTCTACAGCATAACATCTATATAACATGGTTTTATAAAATAATAAAAAGAGAGGGTATAAGGGTATCCCATAAATAAATTTATAATTTTACAGTATCGGTATAGAATAAAAATAAATAATATCATGGTGTGGACATTTTAATGACATGCCACATGAAAAGTAAACTTGAAAGGAAAGAGAATATGTGATTTCTTTTACAAAACTTTGGAAGCCTAATAGCATCACTTAAAAATTAAGAAAATAAACTGATGAGAGGAGAAAGGTTCTCTCATAATTTGGACATGAAATGGACATTAATAATAATATATAAGAACATACCCCCACATAAGAATATTGAATCTAGAAGACATAACTTGAAGGAAATCATGACTAAAAGAGGAGGGTGGAAGGTTCCCTTACCTTGAAGAGTGACTTTGAACGCTTGAAGGTTGGGACCTTGGGGGATTGAGGGAACCTTGGTAGGACTCCTTTGAAGGTAAAAAAACAAGAACTTTGTTGATTAGGATTTAGTAATAAAGGGAATGAGGGAATGGCTGGGTATTTATAGAAAAAGTGAGGGAATGTTTAATTAATTTCCAAGGGACACCTCATTGGTGGTATTTGCAAAATCATGGGCTTTACCATGATATTTTCCCATGGTATTGGCCATTTGGGACACCTCATAACATATCTTACTATTCAACAGTTGACCAGATTTATTACATCATGATTACATCATTAATGATTTCATCAAACACACCCAAACCTAAAACTGTATTTTTACTATTCATTGAAAAACAAAACATTTTATAAAAATATCATAAATTCACCCTAACCTAATATCGATGATATGAATTCAAAAAAATGAACTCCATTTTATAAAAATAATTTCCTAAATATTTTTAATTTAATTTTTAAATAAAATCATTATTCATTCAAAAAAATAACTCTAAAACAATAAATTGTGTTGTAACACCTTGAAAAAGTAATCAAGGTCCCATTAAATTATCATATAACCATAATAAAATCAAATAACAATTTATGATTATATTTTATGAAAATTCATTTTTATTTTAAATTATTAAATTAATTATAAAATTGTAAATAAAATATTTATGACGTACAAAAATACCAAAACTTATACTATGGTCATTTTTTCACATTTAAGATGTCTAAATTGTATTTATACATTCATGGGTGAAGTTTCTATTTTTTTGGCCCATTTACTATTCATTACTATTCATAGTGTTATGTTATTATTTATACATTATTATTCACTAAAAAATAAGTCGATTTTATTAGACTCTAAATTTCTTACTGACCACAACTATAGAAGACCATTTTTTGAAAATCATTTCACATTATTAATTATTTAAAGTATACAAGAATATTTTAAAATAATCTTTTTTTTAATTCATCAATAATATTGTTCCTATATTTATCCAAACATTTGAAAATCACAAATTTTACCATAATAAGAAATACCAATTTTATTTATACCAAGGGATTATAAAAATTTTCTAAGTCCTTGTTACATATACCCTTGTAACACCTGCATTGGAAGTGTAAAGTGTGCTATGGGGATAGAATCTTGGGGTGGCTTGGAAAACATTGCCAGAGTGGTGATTTTTATCAGCTTGAACTTCTCACTCAGGAGATTATATTCAAGCTTCGCATGTTGAAACTCATCTTTGGCTTGGTCCAGAGCAAAGCCTAGAGATGCTACCTCTTTCCCAAGATCTGACATATGGGCTTCGTACGGCCTGAGTCTACTAGATGAGGCCATCCACTCTTCTTTTTGTATTAATTAACCTAGATCACTTGTATTTATAAATAATAATTGTAAAATTAAGAGTTTAGTTTCCAATGTTCATATTGACTAATGGTAATATAACAATCGAAACACAATATTCTCATTTAATTATACTCACTTCATTAATTAAAGGACGTAGTTTTATAGAGTATAAAATAAAATAACACAAAAATTTAGGAAAAAATATTATTAAAAATTTAGGTTCATTACAAAGTATCCTACTTTGCTGAAAACATATGTGTCCATTGTTTTTATCAATATTTCAAAGTATGGAAGTCATGATATACATTAATAATAACCTTGAATTCTAAGGATTAATACACAAAAACACAATATGATCATCCAATGAAATAGAGAAATTTGAATTTCCTATTGATGGTTCTATTCTCATAACCTCCTATCATTGATATTACCAATGGTGAACACCATGAGATAGTGTCTTAATGTCTTGTGAGCCTCCTGTCCTTAATAGCCTATATCATCTGTGTCATGTTAGACAATATCATCCATCCATAGAACAGTATTAAATAATAATTTCATTGTACCTCTAGGTTCTCATAATAGTAAGGAACTGTTATCACCTTTCAATGTGACATATATTCAATGGACATTATCATAAACAAATATCATGCATAATAAAAATCAATATTTCATAAGAAAACATCTTTACATAAGAAAAACATGTAATCAAGTACTAATAACGTTGATTATGTGGAATCAAATCTAACAAAACTAAACTTTTCATTAATTTTAAATAAGTGGGAGATAAATGAAATTAAAATTATATAATTTATCTCATTGTCAAGCATATTAAATTATATGTTTAGTATTTTATTAGAATCTATATAGTGTAGAAGGAAACCTAGGTCATCTCTCAATTAAGAGTTATATCATTAATTAAAAATAAGGTTTTGAATTTGAAATGATAATGATATTTTATAAATATTCGGGTTTTTTATTTAATAGGGAAGCCTAAATAAACAATCGATAAAATAAAGAATAAATTAACATATTTGATTAAGAGTGATCAAAAAAGGGAGATATCATGATTATCATCCTTCATCTCTACAAGATATAGGGTTTATATATTTTAAAAATCTATTTTTAACACCTATAACTATAATTTTACTTATTTTATACTTGGATACCTCCTAGGGTTAGGTCAAAAACACAAAATGATTCACCGATTACCGCAAATGATAAGGTTTTTTGTGTCTGACTTCATAACCAAAACTCCCCAATGAAACAAATTAATAAATAGATGTATTGTACAAGATAGTGTACTATCTCATTGTGATGCCATTAAATAAATTTACATGTCCATGTAATTGTTTATTAGAGTTCAATTGGCCAATATCAAACACATAAACACAAGAACTAAAAGGGGGAGCAGAAGTTGTGAACAGTGGGTGAAACATAACATGAATGGGTACCCCAAAAATATGATCATATGAGTTTGATCATGAAATACCAGTACATAAATAAATTTAATAATAGTATAGTATTAATAAAAACAACACCAGAACCTCCAATTTAAACTATCATTCAAATAATGCAAACACAAAGCTCCGAATTTACATCATGTTCCTCCTTGGGTGATCACAAGAAGTTTATATTTTCATGGAAGTGGAGGAATCCACAGATGTTGAAGAATCAGGTCCAAAGAACCCCAACAATTACAGTATAGTCAGGAAATATTTTTAAATTATGGGGGAGTCATTTTATGTAAAAATACATCCAAATTTACACCAAATATTTCAACTGTCTAAGGGGCTATGTGACTATTCCTATAATATTTTTTATCATTTTTTTATGAATGGTTTATTGACCAAAAAACATTAATTTGATTTTAAAATTACATTTATAGGATAAATGGAGGTGGTATAATCCAAATTAGAGGTAAACATAATGAGTTATGGCCTAATCACCATAGGTAGGTCTAAATTGTCTCCCCATAATTTCTTCACTTATGGGCCTCTTTTCAAAAGAACCAACATTTGGTATAGTTGGATGAATTGAATCATCATGATCATATATTCCTAAAATTATTTTCCACATTTTGATGATTTTAGTGAATTTTATGAAAGAAATAGTGAACTAATATCAAATTCATCCATTGTGTAATTACATCTTTTTAAGTAGGTTTTCAAAAAATGAATTAAAAATTTAAATTGAGTGCCAAAGGATTTAATAATGGGATAATTAAACAAATAAACAATTTAATTTACAATTATAAGGGTAATAATATATGATATATCAATATGCGATCACAGCCACACACCTAAACCCTTCTTCTCCCAGGAAATGTTTTATGTGCTAATAAAGTATCATTCCTAAATAAAAGGTGAGAAAACTTCTAAGATTCTTTTGAAATGAAATCCATCATATCCCATTTATGAAATAAATTTTCCTATCATTATTATTCTCTTAAATTAAAATTTCTTCAACTTTATTCATTCTCCCATGTAATATATCACAACTAACTTCACCATGAAATTTTCCCTCTTAACTATAGAAATATAATAAAGTGGGGTTATTTTCATTTCGCATAGTTCATGTGATCATACCATATATTTTATAAGATTATAAGTTCTCTACCAGTATAAAATATTTTAATACTAAATTGTAATTCTAATAGGTTGTCATGAGGATCAAGGGTTGGTTGGATTTTATGTTTAAAAAATATTAGGAAAAAGAGGAGTGGATGATCTCATAAGAACAAATCATGTAAAATTTTAGATATTGTTCTCAATTATTATAGACAGTAAATCCCTAAAATAGTTTATTAATTCCAAATCACTCCAGAAAAAATTCCTTTTTTGTAAATCACCTCTAGGAAGTGAACAATAATGATAAAACCTCCTCTTTTCACCATTTCTTTTTTTTGCTTTTGTTCTATTCTTCTTCTATGTAAAAAAATATTTATTATCTACAATTTTTTTATTATAATGTGGGAAACATGTATAAAATAATGATATAATATTTATTTTAAACCCACTATCCAAAAAAATGCAGGAACCCTTTCACTCAACCCGTTAAAATGAATCATTCCCTATAATTACCATGGAAACACCCTCTCCCTGCATTTTCAGAAAATAAAATAAGAATGTATATAAAATATAGATAAGTAGGGATAAATTTGATTTTAATGTGGATACATAAAATATATTTTATGTTATCTAATTCTTAATAAGGTTCAAAAGTCAAGGTGGGATAAAATAGGAGTTACATGTACAACAGGATTTTCAATTGAATGATGACCTTTATCAAGGGTGCAGCATAGTCGAATCATATAGATTACAGTAAACTAAAGGAAAGTTATAGCTTCTATATATGACCTGATACTCTCATGAATGTTATTAAAATTAATAATAAGAAATAAAGGTATTATAATATATATCGGGTATGCGATTAAAAATATTGGTCAATCCTAGTGAGGAATAGGTTTCAGAAATCAACTAAACTCCCAAGAATAATTTGAAAACAAATTCTAAAAAATTCTTTCATATCAACATTAATTTGAAAGTAAGTATTAAAAAATAAAATTAAGTGTACGCATAATATACTCAATCATGAAAGATGATTTTTTTATATTGTTTTTAAGACCAGTGTATATCTAAAAATATAAGAAAAATAAAAAAATGGGAACAAATGGGAACATTTTTTTTTTATTTTTGTGTTTTTTATTTTATATCCTAACTATCCTATGTCACCACCCCCAAAATTTAAAAAATGCATTATCCTCAATGAAATAAGTAAAATTACATAGAAAAGTAAATAAATGTATAGAGAATAGAAAGTCTATTATGTGGTGTCATATATAGAATCCAATAGATGTATTTCCTCCATTAAATTCTTTTGAAAATCCTCATAAAAGTCTTTAAGCCTCTGAACATTGACTATAAACCTATTACTAATCTACTCATGCCAAACATGGGTGTATATTTAGCATATAATTGTACATTAAGACCTTATCATTAGTAAAAAAACATCCACTGATGAATCATCTAATCATGGATAGTATTTGTCTTCTCATTATAAATATGGGAGTTCTGATATTCACTACACTGAATTTCATTCAACTCTTGAATCTACACCTACCTATGCTCACTTACATCTAATAGATTTATATTACAATGTATTATATCATAATATGCATGGTTATATACCTCCACATAAATGTGTAAATCCTTTCTATAGAAAATACTATGGTGACATTCTGATTTAGGTTTTTAAAGCTATACAGTATGCCCAAGGTACATTATCCATGCACAAAATTATATATTCCATATTTGGTTTTACCGTTCTTCTATGATTTGAATAAATTACTAATTTGAATTTTTTTTTTCAGTTTTATTTTGTGTGTTAATTACTTTATGATTTTTGAACAAATCCAAAGTAAAAGAGAATGTCTTTTATATTGAGATTGAAAAAATGTGCACTCTAACCAATAATGAGGAATCCCATAAAACCAAACTTACTAAAAATTTGATATCTCATTAATTTTACAACCACTCATGATTAATCATTCATAGTATCCTTTTATTGCAAACATCTAGATAAATATTCAATATCTAATATGATTTACACAAATCTAAATAAAGTTGGAATAGGTGACATAAAGAAAATTCCACATGCATCTAAGAACTCAAAAAAAACATGATTATTGGGGAATTTTATACCTATTGAAGGTATTTCATGTTAATTGATATTATGTACAATACATTATAAATCGATGGAAATATCTATAAAATGTTTGCCAATAAATTCTAGAGACAAAGATCTTTCAAGAAATACATTGGGATGAAAATTGTTCCCTATAATTTAGATTGTGGAAGAATATCAAAATAGAGGGTAAATCATGGTCATGGACATACTGATAAACAACATGATCAATAAAAGTTATCTTAAATTATGGTTTATAATGAATTTACTATCATTAATCATTCTAAAGTCTTTGGAATTGTGAAGTTTTAAAATGTATGGGAACCCATTATGTTGCTAGAAACATCATTATGTCCAAATTACAAAGGGTAAGCTCCACTACATCATAAAGAAACTCATTAAGTAAGAATTATCAAATGGGGAGTGGTGAGTAAAAATGATGGTCTAATGGTGGTAAATCCTATTGATGTAGTCTTCTACTACATTTTCAACTACTCTATTATCTCATATCTCCAGGACAAAATCCTAGATGCAGACCACCCGCCATATAAGGTAGGTCGTAACTTTGGTTTTCTTATGGGGAAGTCGAAGGGTAGCGTGATTAGAAAACACAATCATATTTTATCAAGAATATATGAAAACAATATAAGGAATAAACTATTGAAATAAGTTTTTTTTATTGTTTTTTGTAATTTATAAAGGTAGGGTCAATTGTTTGTGAGGCATGTACAATAACATGGGGAGTACTATAAACTGTTTGTGATACAGGTTCCCAAACTAAAAATTTAGAGGCATCACACATAAGTTTTAAGGGGAGATCCCACCTTTGTTGTTAGATAATGAGAGCATACATGACTCATTTTTAGTGAATTAAATGAATACTTAAATTTTTTATCAAAAAAGCATCGAATGTTTTTGTAATAATTGATACAAGAGAAGTGAAATTTTTCTAAATTACTTAATGAATCTGTGGTAAAAACCGGCATGACCCAAAGATGATTTCACCTCACACACATTTTGGATTTGTAAGGAAGGAAATTATTTTATTTTTTGATTTATCAACTTGGATTCCCTTTATTGATATAACATGCCCAAGAACATTCCCCCAATCTACCATAAAAATTTTATTGCACATAATTTAATTTGAGCTCTTTTAAAATAAAATAGTGGAGGGAAGAACACAGGTTTGAAAAATAGTCATCAATGGATGAGATATAAACTATGAAATCATCCATAAAATATTCTATCAATTTCACAAGGTTATCAGACTGTATCTCAACATACAACGCTTTCAAGTACCCAGAGAATTATCAAGACCAAATAGAATCCTTAGGTATGATAATTTGTTGAATAGATTGGAATGGTTTTTCTTTTATTGATCGTCATAGGCTGTATGGATTTGAAGATAACCCGAATATACAATAAGGAAACATTATTGGGAATTACTATATAATATTTATAACATTTAGTCAATCAATGGTTGAATAATATTGTTATTTAGTATGGATGGATTTAGTCGATGGAATTAATTATAGACTCACCAACTATTTTTCACATGTGTTGGAACTAATTATTTCGTTTCATTTAAAACTATTGTTATTATATTTTTTAGGCACAATTTTCACTAGGATAACACATTTACTTTTAGTTATTGGATAGATGTTCCCAGAAAAAAGATATTTACTAACATATAATTTTATGACTTAAAGGTGGGTGGGATTTAAGTGTAATTTATCTTGCCTTATGATCTTAGAATCAATATTTAAAATTATATTGTGCATGAAAATAGATGGGATAATCATAGAAATATCAACCAATATTCATCCTGTCAACTATTTAAGTTTTTTCAAAAGGTTTATACGTTTTTATTCCTTCTGTGGAGATAGGTTGTTGGAAATAAGGATACGAAATTAGTCAATACCCTTAACATATGTGTATTTAAAATTAGATGGGTTTCTTCTAATTATAACACCTGGTAATTTTTGTATTGAGGGCGAGTATTTTGGAGTAGTGAGGTTCATGAAACTATATATCGACTCATGTTTATTTCCTATGGAAAGAAAATATGGAAATGAAAATTACATAATCATTGATGGTCATAGGTACCTAATAATGAATACACTCATCAATTAAACAAAATTCACTTTTTTACAAACACACACAACACTCAAAACATGAATTAGAACTAAAATCATCCAGTAGTAAAGAAGAGGAAAATGAATATGAATATGGGTCGAGGAGAGAATGGTGTTTGTGTGTCCTTAGAGATAACTTACATCAAATAGACAGAAAGAGTATAGTGATCTTCAATATGGGGTTTCCTAGAATTAATGATATTAAAACTTAAATTTTCTCCCCCAAACTCCATGGATGGTGTAAAATTGTGGAAATTGATGATTTTGTATGATTTTCTTAAGGAATGGACTTACAAATTTGAGTGAGGAATTTCCATGGGTCTGGGTAACATCCATCTCATGAACATAGAAGTATATAGGGAATATGAGACTCTTAAGTCTCTAGAGGACATCCAAGATCACTCCTGATGGGTTTGTTGTGATTAGGTTGGAATGTTACCCAAAGATGCACATTGGTTTATTCTCAACTAACTAAAAATAAGTATACATAGATTGAGGAATTTCATTAATTAAATTAACTCAACCAAGAATTTCATCAAAAAAGAAGGTATACCCTATAGTGACAAGTATCGTAATGGTAACTAGATCCTTTCATTTGGTTGGAATCACTAGTTATATAAAAAATTATATATTCCTTCAAAATATTATTATCTCATTCCCCATCAATCACTTTTTATGGGTGAAAAGTTTTATAATAAATTTGGCATAGTGATGAATTTGTATAACTTCATCAAAGGGGGGAATGTTAATTTGTACCTTTTTAAATGTATCCATGATCTCGTTGTCAGTTTCACTATAAATATTTCTATTTTATTTAGAGAGTCTTTATGGAAATGGAATTAGAATTTATTTTTCATGGGAATCCTCAATAATAACCAATTTAATGTGTTTATTTTTTTCTTCAATGTAATCCTTTAATGGTAGAGAAATAGAGTTTTCAAGAGTGGACAAACCTATTAGGTGTAATCATAGGAAGAAGAAATTTAATTACCCCTAAAAAGTGTGACAGTGCATACATTAACATTTTCCAAGGTATTGTTAATAGGTTTGGGTCTTATGTTTGATGAAAATTGCATATTTATCTAACTAGTGATGTTTTCTAGTTTTCCCACTTGAGTTTCTATGTCCTGAATTGCTAATTGTGTGGTTTGTTTAAAGTAGATGTTCTAAGATTCCAATTTATTCACCGTGTATTTAAGAATTTGATAGGAATTGGTAGTATCAGGGTCATTTTGAGAAGGTAAGGAGTAATATTTTTTATACTATATCCTTGTTGATACTCATTATATTTAAGGTAGATCGAGTTTCTTAATTGTCGTTATTATGGTTGTTCCTACCACTGACTATTTGGATTTGGTCTAATGTTTCTTACTTGAAAAAAGGTTCATACTGAAAGCATTCCAAGGAAATTGTTTCATAAGAATCAAATGAATCCTAATGTTAGGGTCACTAATCATATAAATTATTAGTATCATAATAAATAATATAGTTTAATAGAATAGGTGGAGATATTGAATTACCTTGACCCTGAGATAACTTTCTTATAAAGTTGTGCATTTCATCAATTTTATTATATACCATTTTTTCTAGAAATGAGTTAGTTATCTCATGAAATTTTTGAGTTAGTAAAATTTCTCCTATACCAAAATTGTAGTTCATTTTTAGTGACATTTAATAATAATTCATGAGTGATGGAATAAGATTTATCAACTCAGGAACCACCAGCTCAAAAATATATCATTATTTGATCAATCGTGGAAAATTAACTCATATAAGTATCAAATTATTTATTTTTCACTAATGTTTTGGTGTGGGAAACTTGAACAAAGTCTTTTTAATATCTCACAATACTCATAAAGGGTTTATATATGTTATTTAATAATACCACATGTTTCTTTTCTAATGGATGTATTTCAGGTGGAAAGGACTTAATTCTATACAAGGAATAATTTTTGGAAATTATATCCCCCAATTGTGGTTGGTAGATAGTATAGTAAGATTTCATCTACAACATCTATGGACAAGGGGAAGGCCCTAAACTTTATGAGGACCTAAAACACAATTTTGGGTTTCAAGGATGAGTACACTATGTGAAATTACTTGAGATTCCTAGTGGGGTTATCACAAGGAAGATAATGGAATTTATGATGTAGTTGAATAAGGATTGATTAGATATGAATTTTTCTTACTTCCCTTGGATATTGAATGTATATAGGTTGGTACACCACATCAGTGGTGATTGGTTCTTTTAAATATCAATTATTTTCCCCCTTCTTTTATGTGGTTTTATTTGGTTCAATTTTAGATTGTTTTAGGACCACTTGAGGTTCCTCAAGGGGATAATAAGTGATAATTTACTTTCCTACTCAAGAATACCTGATTTTTGATTGGATTCATTTGAATCTTAGTGTCTATTTCAATGAATTATTTTTTCCTAGTTGGATCAAGAAAATAAATTGTGAATTTTTTTCTGTTTTTTCAAATTTTTAAATAATGATGAATAAAATAAAAAAATGAAATCATAACATTAAATGTAAGACTATATTACATAACTAGAGAGATAGGATTAGAAGATATATAGTGAGGGAGAGTAAGAAGAAACACTCAAAAACAAAAAAAAAATGATCAATAAAAATAAATAAGTTAGGGGTTGTGTGGATTGAAAGGAGTATGAAATAAAAAAGGGAGATAAATAAATAAAAGGTAAAATATAATTTTTGGCTCCTTGTAAATGGTGCAAAAATTTTATTGCGTTTTCAAGAACATCATACTAAATATTTTTGTTTTTACTAGAATTTCTATAGTAAAGAATAAAGCCTATGTTTTCTCTCAATGGAGATATATATCATTAATTTAAAAAGAGGGTTTTTATTATGAAAATAGGAATGATATTTTATAAATATTGGTGTTTTTAAATGAATGTATAAATAAAAAATAAATAAATGAATGAAGAAATTAAAAGTTTTGATTAAGCGTGATTAATCTAGGGAAATCTGATGATGACGATCCTTCATATCTTTAATAAATAGGGTTTTGATCTTTTCATTCATGGTTCATAATAACTATTAATAAATTATTATTTATTTTATACTAGTATATCTTCTAGGGTCTTGTCAGAAACATAAAATTATTCATTGTCTACCACTAATGATAGTGTGATTTGTGTCTGACTTTATAATCTAAACTCACCATGGAAACACATGCAGAACACAATGTTTTTTATAGGTTTTTTGGTTATTTCATTTTGATACCATGAAATGGATTTAATTGTTCATGGAAATGTTTATGAGAGTTAAATTGACCAAAATTAATCACACAATCACTACGACTAAAGGAGGAAGAAGAAGTTGTGAGTGGTGTGTAAGACATCACATTATGAGCACCCCTAAACATGATCTTATGAGTTTAATCATGACATAATAATATATAAATTAATGAAAAAAGAATATATTATGGGTAAATACAATAAAAATTGTAATTTGAAAGATCATTCAAATAATTCAGACATAAGGCTCTGGATTTACATCACATTTCTCCCCGAGTGATAACAAGAAGTTTATTAGTCCGTGGAAGGGGAGGAAGCCATATATGTTGAAGAATCATGTATGAGGAACTAAAAAACATACCCTTCAGTCAAGAAACATTTTATTGTGAGGGTAGGAGTGATTTATGGGGAAAACCAAAAAAAAATCCCAAATGAAGTCATTTACCTGAGGGAATAAGTGAATATTCATGGAATAATGTATTCCTCTACTTTGTATAGCTTCTTAACTACCCAAATCCGTTCAATTGATTTGAAATTTTTTTGAGCGGTTAGTGTTCAACATAAATGTCCAAAGGAGGTTACAAAATTTTCAACTGGAGGTTTGTATCCCGGGTTTATATCCACTCACTATAGGTAGGTACAATTTAACTTTCCTAGAATTTATTCACTTAGGGGTTCTCTTTTGGGCCTCTTGGGCTTTAAACTAGCCTCTTTTACAGTTGGATGAGTTAAATCCCAGTTATAACATATAATTACAAAAAATTAATTTTCATATTTTGATGAGTGTAGTGAATGTCATTATAGAAACCACGAACTAATATTAAATTGGGAAATTAAGTAATTACATCTTTTAAAGCATGTTTTCAAAAAATGAATTAAAAATGTCAATTAATTGAAAGAATATTTAATAATGGGATATTATAACCCATAAACATTGTAATTTACAAGTATAAGGGTGATAATATATAATATATCAATGTGAAAACAGTATAAAATTAGTCTTCGTAAGAAATTCAAAGGGGAGATTAAAGATCCCTTTTATGGTTTCTTGTATGGTTTATAAATGTATTTTCTGGAGGAGGGTTTATCTATGAATGGTGATATAGGAAGAATACAACCAATGAGGAAAAATTATGTTTACCCACACATTGATAGTTTATGATGCTTCTTCCATAATAAATGGAAAAATAAATTCCTCTTAGAAGGAATCCCCTCAAATTAATCTATTTTTGAGCTGAACCTAATAGAAATAAAAAAGCGCTAATAAGTCTAGAATTGGTTTTTATATAATAGTATTTAAATATCTTGGAACTATCCTGCTAGTTATTGAGATATAATATAAGTTTTAAAATAAAAAAACATAGATGAATATTGGAGAAACCATCCCTGTATTATTGGTCAATTAATATAATATAATTAGTTAGAAACCACACTTGGATAAGGTTTTTGATGGATAAATTTAGAAGGTAGTGAGATAATTTAAATACTATAACATGAGTGTTTAAATTATAAAAACATCCTTAGATAAAAGATGGAGGAGTTTAGAATTATTAATATATTTTCCATAATTATTTAAATTTTTTTTAATATTGTTTGAAGAGTCTCAGAATGTAAAGAATCGATATGAAGATGTCATATAGTCATTTGAAAAAGTTTGGAATTTGGGAGATAAATATAAAAATTATAAAGTATTTAGGATTTAATAAAACATAATGAGTTATTCTAATATTTTTTCTTAAAAATCCAGAAAATTATTATGTCTATATTTCATAATATTTAAAGTAACTTCATCACACTTCCCAAAGAAATCAAAAGACATTCCATTAATTTCATAAGAATTTATTAATGAATTCATATGACTTTGAGAATCACATAATACTGTATGGTTTTCTGAATTTGATATCATGTAAGGAATATCTAGAGTTTCTAATAATTCATAATATTTTTTTAATGTTATGAGTATTGTATGACTTTATAGTTAGCCCATTTATGTAAAAGGATTGGATCATAATACTTTGAGGAAGTCGCATAAGACATTTATTCATCTGTAAGACACCAAATAGGAACATTAATCATTGTATATATTAATTTAATAATTTTCCCTACATAAAAGTTCTATTGGAGATTTTTAAGACTTACCAAAAAGTTTTAAGAAATGGATAATATTAAAGACTAAGTAAAAGATGATATTTTTGCATACGAGAAATTGAGTTTCTAAAAATATTATTCTGAAAATGATAATAATATGGGATGATGAAAATATTTTTCTTTCATGATTTAAACAACATGATACTATGTATAAGCATGATTTAATATTGAATTAAAAGAGATTCGATAAGGGGATCACAATATAATTATTCTCATATTTTTGAATGAGAACAATTAAAAATTAGTTTTGGTAATAAAAATGGTAATTCTAATCTGATGAAGATAAATTTGAACTTTAAGGTTCTATATTTCACAACACGTTATGATTCAAGCTATGGATATAAAAACTAAACATTTTCTTGTTGTTGATAATAAGATCAAATAATTTTGAATTTTTCAGAAATAAATTGGCCCTAAAATAAGAAATTCTATATTACATAAACCTGGAAAATTAATCATAAGATTATAGACCTTAAATTTATAGCATTGAATATAATAAATGGATTTAAATTATTACATACTAAAAACTAGAAGGGTACAACATTTTAAGGTGGAGTAAAAAGATAAGAGTCTGTATAGTTTTTTTTTGTTCACATGAAATGAATGACTTGTGACATACTGCTTATTGTTTCTAATATATTTTTATATACTATGGGAATAATGTTTTATTTAAATTTGATT
The DNA here is from genome assembly GCA_963277665.1 of Viscum album. Taxonomy (NCBI): domain Eukaryota; kingdom Viridiplantae; phylum Streptophyta; class Magnoliopsida; order Santalales; family Viscaceae; genus Viscum; species Viscum album. Next base: position 1,320,747,492 of record OY728166.1, read on the forward strand.
ATGGTAAGTGTTATGATGAATGAAATTGGGGATATTGGAATTTATGGGGGACTTATTTAGATAAAATAAAGAGAAAATGTGGAGAAAATAAAAAAATCCTGAAAATTAGTGAAGAAAAGCAGTAAAAAAAGAATGTATTAGAGATCATGAGGAAAAGGATAGATGTTTTCCTCGAGAAAAAAGAGAGAATAAATAGTAGGATATGAGTTTATTGAATTTGATGAATATTTTCTATAGTATAAATATAGAAAATATTATGTCAGTAACCTATGCATAAAATAGAAAATTATAGGGAGAGAAATTATTTCCAAACCTAGAGTATGTTATAGTACCAATAGAACTTGAAGAGTTATAAAAGGAAAAGAAATTCACAATAAGATGAATGAGACCCTTTAGTATTAAAGAAAAATAAGTAAATGAATCCAATAATAAAAATGATTTTAGATTAAGTGATTTGAAGTTAATACACATGGTGGAAGAAACTGAATCTAAAAACAGCACATGTGATACATACTATTGAAACGTTTTGAGAAATTGAAGAATAATGAGGAAGATGAGTTGATGAATAATGAATTTAATGTAGTTATACTGATAATCTATTTGTTGTTGATGTCCTTGAGGTTCATTTAATATTTCCTAGTGTATATATTTTGGATAGTATTTGGAATTCAGGATGATAAAATACTTATCAAGATACATAAATATTTTATATTATTAAAATTTAGTAAAAGAAACTAAGAGGAAGGAGATATGATGTTTTGGGTGTATTCAAATCCCAATATAATAGAGTATCTAATTCAATATGTTATAATTTTCATAAGACAGTTGATAGAATAATGTGCAGTGGGATGGTACATGTCTATTGGGATGTAGGACAAGGAAATGGTTTCAATATGATTTTGGAATCCCTTTTATTTCCAAGTTAAACAATTTTCTATATTATAATACCATCACAACTCTACTTGTATTGATTATAAGATTAAATCAAAGAATCTATGACTTGGGTGTCCCATGTACAGCATGGAGTATGTTTCCTGAAAGGGGTAAAACCTTGATAAGATACTTCATGCTATTTTTACTTTCAGTTACTAATTTTCATGTGATATCTAAATACTTGGTAAAACATAAATACATCTATATGTATTTACCATAAATAGAGGTAATATTTTTAAGTGGAATAAAGTTAAAATAAGATTCTGAATTTGTAAAATAATTTATCCGCACCAGATTCACCCCACCCTCTTAGGTGTATGCACCGATCCACTATACAATACATATACAATGATTGATCAATTAATTATGGTTTTAAGTATTTTGATTTCAGTTATAATAATTCTTTAAGGAATAGGTTCTAGTGATGAATAATTTATAAAGTTTTCTTTGATCCTTGAATAAGAAGATCACATCGTGAAACCATTTGATTAAGAAATACAATAAAAAGTTAGTTCGGTAAATTATGAGAAAATCATTCAATAAAAAGAAGGTTATGGTATAGTTCGTGATAAAGAGTGAGTCCCAAGAGAACTTCTTATCAAAAAAAATATAATTTTATGATAACATGCATAAATGGAAATGAAGTATATACATGAATTTTGGAAAGATAAATGTATGATCATTCTATATATCAGTTTATATAAAATACTGAGTATTATATATGAATAAAATATTTCTTTAAATGTGATTTTATGTCTAAAATATTAGAGAATTAAAGTGAAGGAAATGTCCCGGAGAAATACTAATAATATATTGAGAATAATTTAAGGAGTTTTGTTGTGGAAGAGAATTTGATACTACATATTTTTGATCATTTTGATTTTTGAGGGAAGAAGTAAGACATACCCAACACTATGAGAATCTTGAAGAAACTATGAATCAAGGAATAAAAAGAAGAAAAGAAATAGAATCCTGAGAATAATAGCCCTATGATATCATTATATCATCATAAGGATAAAATAAAAGCAAGATATAAATAAGGAAAACTAGGAGAAGATTCTTATCCTAGGATATATTTATATTATAAATTCCAAAAAGGAAGGATATTGAGTTTGAGTGAAGATACAGAAACCAAAATATATGAAATTGTATTTTATTATCCTTTAGTAGTCAAAGACTATAATTAAATATGAAAGACATATCTATTTGATGCATGAAATCCTTGAGTATATTAGAGACCTTGTTCAGGAGTTTTTTTTAAGGAACACTTATACTCTAATGGGATCTAGTATAAATAAACCTATCAAGACACTAACAATGAACACTGCAAGGGTAGTGCTGAATTTTATTAGTACTAAGAAAAAAAACTCTAATAAAAGGGGGGGCATTTATCAGTGCTAGCTAAAAGCGTTGATAAATTTACACTTTATCAGTACTATTATTAGTGATGATACATGTTTTTAATAAAAAATATTATTAATTTATATCAAATTATTATATTTATCTTAAAAAATATTTTTTATTTATCTAAATTAAATAAAAAAGTAAATTTTTAAATAAATATATATTTTATAATAATTAAAATATATATCATGTTTTAAATAAAGTATTTATAATATTATAATTAAATAAATATATATTTAAATAAATATAATATTATAATAATTTTCATTAAATAATAATTTTATTTATTATATTTATCATATTTGTAATCATTTATTTATAAATGTATATATTTAATTATTATATTTATAATTATATATAAATACTTTTTAAATAAATATATATATAATTATAATTAAAAATAAATATATTTTTACAATGAATTTTGTCAATAAATATATTATTGTGTTAGTATAATTGACATGCATATGTTATGTATTTATCATGAATGTTCATTTATACATTACACCCTTACATGTTGTCCATATGTGATGACTCTTTTTTTATTATCTATACTTTACTAGGTATATGATTCATTCATGTTACTCAAAAAGATCCAGGTGCTAGGTGAACCAACTCCTATCAAAATTTATTGAAATATAAAAGAAAGGAACATGAGAAAGAAATCATACAGGGTCAAATAAATGACACACCCTCATCCAAAAAGGGAAACTATAAATGTGTAAAACCAAAAATATCTCGATCAGATATATCATCAGCTGATTCTCATTCTAACTATGAATTCTTATGATTGAAAAGTGAAGAGTAATTTTACCTGATCTTAGCTTGCTCCAGATTGAGTTTTTTGGAAGAAGACGATCATCCATGCCCATGTGAAGCAACCCAATCATCTCTGCCACATTCTCGGCCATACTTTTATGGATAAAACCCTACTTACATTTCTTGGTTTGTTTCCAAGACCCATCTGGTTCTTCCCTATCCTGAAGGAAATTCTCCATAAGAGTCTTTCAAGTGAGGAGAATCTCTATGTGAAACCTGCTTCCTTATTGGGGAGACAACAAACTCTATATCATTCTATCCTTTGATACATAAATAACACACCTACCCAAATTCCTCATCCACTTATTTCTACACATCCCTTTAAAAATTAGTTTGACCAAGGTCAACAATATCAAGAACTAGCTTATACATAGTAAGATTCAGTCTAACTTTTGAACCAATAATAAAATATTTTAAATAAAAAACAGAAGGAGATCCGTCAGCCTTTTAAGGGTATTTATCATTTTGGTTTGACATAGTTGTTTCAATCTTATTCCCCTTCATGATAGTACACTTATTTGTTCCTATGGGACCAATTTAAGCAGTGGTGTGATCATTCACTGCATCTTTCTTTAGATGTTTCATACCATAAGGTTATAAGGTACTTGTATGTTTGATTTGAATATTTAGGACATTGAAGCAGTTAGAGATCTCATTCCTTAAAACCTTGAAAAAATTATAGAAGGATTAAATAGATTCATATTTAAAATTATCATTAATTTTATCACCATTTTCCACTAGAGTGGACAAATCAGGAGGAGTATTTAGCATGTCAACAACCACAAGGACTCTATAAAAGTATAAAAATTTCCCTTCAACATTATTTCATCTATTTTAATTGGTGTGTTAATACAAGAGAAAAAATCATTAAGATTTATAGGATGCTAAAACACCCATTTGAGACCAAGAATTATAATCCAGATTTGAGAAATTGTATATTTTTTAGAGTGCGGTTTGAAACTCAGATCCTAATAAGATATGAGAAAAATCCCTAGATTAAGTTCATGGAAACTGGATCTCCAAGAAAAATCCCGATCATACACATTAGAAAAAATTAAATGAAAACATACTCTTCTAATGGGGAAACTTTTCAAATTGTATATGCCCAAAATCTGGGATAGCCTAAATTCAACCTCCGCAATTTTCACTGGTTTGTCTCCTCTAGCAAGAATCAATTGTCCAATTAGAGAAAACATACATGCATCTAACCAATCCTTAAAAGAATTTATATTTCTAAAAAATATGTCGAACCCATTCCCATGAAAAGGTAAATCATAAACCGTATGATAATCTATAGTATTTTGAAGATTCAATCGATTAAGGACATTAAAAAAATATATACCTTAGTGTAGGGTCTTCGACGGATGAAGTGTTCCTGGAACCGAACCCTGAGCTGGATAATGAGGAACTTGTACAAGGGAACTTCTTATATATAAAATGAAATAGAAATATAGTAATAGTTGTCTCCCCATCAAATAATAATATTTCACGCAGGGAATCTCCTTCATCAAAAGGGTAGCCCCTCGTGGAGAACACTTCCCATTCGAAGGAAGATGAACTAGAAGGGGTTTGGAAACAACCTAAGGCATGGAAGTGGGGTCATAATCCAAAACAATTTGGTCAAGTAAATGGCATAGGTTATTGGGATGGTGTGCATGGTTGGTCTATCTGGTCTTCTACTTAGGTGCTTACTTTAGAGCAGGAAAAACTCAAGGAAAATTTCTCTATACTCTTCAATCAGAAGAATTCATATTCAGAATTGGAATCTGTAGATGAATATCATGTGGATGATGTTTCTCTTCATTAGTAGTTTTCTATTTTTCATGAGGGCTTTCCTTTTGTTTAAAGTCCTTCATTATCTCTTTCATGTATTGTATTTCACTTTTTAATAAACATTGGTAGGATCGGGTTTGCCTATATCTTAGACATTTTTGGTGTATATATATATATATATATAATAGATTTATTTATTAAAAATTTATAGTTATATATATATATATTTATTTATTTATTTATAATATTTATAAATATATATAAATATATAAATATATTTATTATATAAATAAATATATATATAAATATATATAATTATAATTATAATTATAAATAAATATATTTAATATATATATATATATATAATTTTATAAATATATATAACAATTATCAAAAATTATTATCATTATATCTTCATCAGTGCTTTTTTGGTGCTGATAAACTATGTCCTTATCAGTTCTATAATTTTTGCACTGATAAAGACAACTTTTATAAGCAATTTTTAGCGTTGCTAAAGGCCTTTCTTTATCAGCGCTACAAAAGTGCTGATAAAAGTATGTTTTAATTGGGATTTATATTTTAGCACTAATAAAGAAAACCTTTATCAGTGCTTTTTAAGTAGTGCTGATAAAAGCTTTACCCAGTTTCATAAATGAAACATAACAATTGACTTCTTCTCTCACACACCTCAAGATCTCGTGGAAGCCGACATCTACCGCTGTTGAACCCTTCCTCCACCACCACAAACCCCACCTATGCTACCAAACCCTACCTATTACACTATAAACCAAACCTCCTCTACAGAACAAGACATCCCCCATTAACCCCTCCCCCTTCGCGAAACCCACATCCCCCACTGAATGCATTCTATATCTCCTTAAACCCCTCCTCTACAACTGAACCCTTCCTTTACCACCATCACCGCCAGTGCTGTCGAAGCTGACTGCTCTGCTACCATTGAACCCTATCATTTTTATTGAACCCCCTTGATGCTATGTTATCGTACCCCTTCCATTTATTACAGATTGTGATGTCTAGGTCTTGTATACATCATCCTCACCATTGTTTGGGCTCCTCATGTTATAGTATAATAGTTTCTCTTCATTATAAGGTATGTTATCATATGTGATCCATTTTCATGACATGACATCGATGTTTGAGTTTCTTTAAAAACATTTCCTATCAAATTATAACTATATATTATTCCCCTAATGAGTTTCAAATTATTTTCATGGAATTTATCACATGGAACATATATTTATCTATTTTTTTGGGTATTAATTCTTAAAATTGTTTGTTTTAGAATACCAAGTAAAGATGTAAATTCCCTAGGGGTAATTTTAAAATTAATATAGAATTTTAAAGGATTGTTTAAAACTAGTTTGAGTTTCTTATGAATTCATTTTAAAAAATTAAATAGAGGTTTGGTTTTTGAATGACTCTTCAACAGGAAAGATTCTTGATTTCAATGTAGTTTTTTGTTTGAATTGGTTTCTGTTTGAGTTTTTCACTTCTAAATTTTTTTTAATGTATGTTTTAAATAAATATATATTTAATTATTTGTTTCATAACTTGGTATCCAAATTTATATTTCTAAGGCTCATTTTTTACTTCCAAAGAGGAATTAAAATTGATGGTTGTAAAACCCTCAAGATTAGCCCCTTGTATGATATGTATATTTAGTCCTTTTACCTCAGAGGAATGTGATTGATTATTAATATGAAATTATTGATGCTTATTCATGGATATGAAAAGAGTCCATTTCATGTAAGGGTGTTATATTAGAGATTTTTTTTACTACTTACATTATATTTATTCATGTGATGACCATTGTCTTGTTGTTTCTCAATTCGACATTTTTGGCTTAATGGAAACCCTATGTATTAAAAAATAGGTCAAAATTTATAATTCACTAGTTATCTCACACACTAGCTTGTTTCCCCTAGTTGTATTGTTTTCTTAATCTATAAGAGTGTCCTTAATGAAGCATGTGTTCGTAAGTCAAGTAAATTTTCTATATTTTAGTATTCAACATAGGCCGAATATCGGCCTCATTGTACTGTGAGTACAAAATGAAGGAATAATTGAATTCCCTTTATGATTTTGATACGCTGCAGATAATAGAATTGGAACTAAAAAATAGGGATTGATAGAAAAATTACATTTATCATTTAAAGGAGATAGTGGTTGATAGGAAATACTGTAATGTTCCATTAGTCATAGATTAATTTTAATAATTAGAAATATTATATTTTAGTTAGATTTTAACTCTTTCTAGAAAGCATATAATAATTTAGATGGTTCTTGACTTTGTTTCCATTGAAGGATTATTTCTAGAATAAAAGGATTTCAATATTATATTCCTTCAAGGAGATTCGAATGAAGATATATACATAGATCAATTGTAAGTTTTCATTCTAAAAAGAATGGAAGGTTTTGTTTTATTATAAAGTGGAGTTTATGGGGGATTATGTAGGAACCAAGATAGTGTAACTGGAATTTTAAAGATTTTATGGGATAATTAATTTTCATGAAGCGTAATGTAAATAAGTTCTACTATATGAATATATATTATCATGGGATTTTTTTTCATTTTACTTATTTATGTGGATGAATTTATCTTAGTTGTATCGATGAAGGAAAGGCTGGATGAAATGAAGATTGTTTTATCTAGAATATACCAAATGAAGGACCTTGGTTCTGGAAAGTAGATATTGGAAAAACTATTGAAAGTTACATAATGTCTATAACTTTTTCCTAACATAGTTGGAGTATATACGTAATGTGTTGAAAAATATTCAGAATAAGTGAGTTAAAAAATTTGATAACTCCATTAGCTGGACATTTAAAACATTAAAAGAAGGATTCACCTAAAATAGATGATTAGTTCAAGTTAATAAAAAAGGTCATATATGAATTATTTATAGAATTTCTGATGTACATCATGGTGTCTATAAGACTTGATACCATTTATGAGGTTGTATTAGTTAAAATATTAACGGTGAATCTAAGGATAGAGAAATTAAAGGTTCTTAATTAGTTTTATTGATATCTCAATTTTTTAGTGGAGGTAGAACTCTATTTTAAAATGGATGGTTCATTAAATGGATTTTGAGATTTCAACTTAGGATGATATAAACTCTCACTATAGGGAACTAGTGACCAAGAGGAATCTGTGGTAATCACCAACTTGATGTTTTAAAAATTATTATTATGTTAATTTAATTTCCAACCAATATTTTGAGTGATTTGAAAGTGTTAAAAATGTTGGAAAATAATGTTTTATTTTTAAAGTGGTCAGTTAGACCTTGTGATATATATTTTAAACCATTTTTTTATCCTTGGTTCATTTTTATATAACCATTTTGTGTATTTATTTTGATAAATATTAATATTATCAAATAGAATAGGATGGATATGAATAATTAATTGATGAATTCCAATCATCTAACATAAGAGTATGAATATTGAGTGAATTAGTTTATCATGTTTGCAAAATATCATGCATATAACCCTTCTCAAATCCATTGTCCATGTTTACATTGTTTTTATTCAAGAATAATTAGTCCAGATGAGATAGAAGAACATTTGATCTTCTCATGTAATAGATAAAAGTTATAAATATTGGAATAAAATATTGAAAATAGAATGTATCTAGTGCCTGGGAGAGTTATCTGCATGGGACCTTCCCACTCCCCTATCTCAAAGCAATTCCTTAAGTCTTATTGTTGAGCTCTAGACTCCCCCTCCCCTCTAGAGGGGGGAGGCTCTCTCCTCCCACTCTCTGAACAAGAGCTCTTTCACTCATTTCTACCCTTCTCAAATCCATATTTTATCCCTTCATTTCTGTAGATTTAGGTTTGTCCGAAAGTCCCCAATATGTTTCAAGGTTTGCCTCAGCTTCCAATATAGGTTTTAGAGTTCAATCATGCTTTGGTATCTTCAATCTAACCATGGTGGGTTGATTATATCACCATCTTCCTTAATTTGATATGTTTGATCATTTTGTTTTTGGATCCTAGGATTTACAAGATCGAGCGGTGGTGGGGCTTCTTGATAGAAAGCATATAATGATTATATTTGCATTGATGGAGGATCTAATTACTACATGATCCATGGATCCTCGCAAATGCAACGGTATTTTCTTCTATCTTCTCTGGTGAACCTTCGATTTCCATATAAATCATGACTCTGTGACTATAATGATATGGGTAAGTTTCCCCAATCTTCAGCTCCCCTTTCAAAACCCTTCTATTTTTTGATTAATCGGAAATCTATATGGTCACTACATATGCTCTGATAGTAGAATGGAGGTTGTGATCCATCCTAGTTTTCCCTTTATATATGTGGAGGTAGATGTTTCAAATGTGCCAGTGGACTGGGTGTGGATAACCATTGAAGAATAGTTAAGGTGGAAACAAGAAGTTGTATTTGAATCGTGGACTAACCACTGTGCGTACTGCGGGCGGTTAGGTCACCTTGATACTGTCTGTCATAATTGGATTTAGTTCAAGGAGGTGCATCCTTATGGGAAAGATCATATCATAGAGGAGTTAAGAATAGAGTTTGGAACACATGCGACTATATTTGAACAGAAGGGTATGCGTCTCAGTGACCCCATTCTGGCCAAGATTTCTCCAATTGAAGATCCCGGATTTGATGAACCAAGGGTCACTGATATATTCACACGTCTGAAGAATTATCTAACTATTCCAAAACACCAGGGGAATTGTCCTTCAGTGCATATGGTGGTTGGGAGTGACCTAGTCTCTTATGCAGGGGTTCTGCGATCTGGTTGTGTGAATCCTCTCACAGTGGTGAATCAAATCCCAATGAAGGGTGTATTAACTGTATGTAAGGGCTTCAAGTCCCTAGAGTCTTGCATGTATGAGGAGTCCGAACTTAGGAGGAGTCCTAGGTGAGGAAATCCATCTCTTATGTTAATTAATCTGTTCGATGGGTTGGATAAGGAAGGGTCCACACAGGAACCATGCCAATTCTAGAGGTAGGTGCTATAAATGGCAGTGGAAGTGCACACACCCCTTTTTTCTGAGGTCGATCATGAGGAATAGCTCTCTAGTCAGGAATGTGTGGATGGAACTCAACTCAAAGGGCTTCATATCCCATGTAATAATAAGTTTTTCAAGGGTACTCGTGATGCAGGTGGTGGATTGTGGTTGAGGGGAATAAATCTAAAAGTCGGAAGGACTATTCGTAGCTTCCAAGGCCGATGGAGACAAGGTCGACCAGCAGGGAAAAGGTGATGGAAAATACAAATGTGGACCAGGTTCAAGGTAGTAAGAAGAGAATGTTTCTTCAAAAAGGAAAACAAAAAATTGTGAGTATGGATCCTAAAATTCAATAGTAGGGGGATGAATCTAGAAAGGTGGAAGAGGAAAATGGGAAGTAACATCTAGAGATCCTTATATCTTCAAATGAAGAAATGCGGGAAGAGCCCATTAAGCTCATGGACTCATATGAGGAGAAGAAAAAAAATCATAAAGAGAGACCTTCAAGGTTATTTTATCAAAGATAAAAGGGACTGGATCTACAAACAAGACCTTTTTTTAGCATGTGGCTACAACAAAATAAAAATCAATGTGGAGGAGTAAATCCAAACATGGGACAAGCTTGTCAATTTCATTGAAGAATTTTTCAAAGATTACTCAGATACAAAGGCCCATGCCCTTCATTGGGGGCTATATTGGGTAAGCAATTCAAATCTTTTTAGTCTCACTATTAAAGACTTTCTAATTTCTAACTATGCCTAAAGCTTCCATCCTTGACTTGAATGGTTTCCCACATTTCCTCGAAAGTGATTTTGGAAATAAAAATTTAATCATAGTAGTATCTAGTGAATGGGATAGCACTGTGTTTAATGGATCATCTAGAATGATTACAAGTGTGGAAAATAAATAAGATTGTATGGAGGATGTGATTACATTTATAAATTAGGATGAATATCATAGTGAGGACATGATAGGTACAGTTTAAGATGATCTTTGTGATTGCCCAAAATTGTTTGAGATGTTAAAGAGTTGTAAAAAGATGCCATTGTATATTGGTTTCACTAAATATACAGCATTTTCAACCATAATGAAGCTTTATAATTCAAAAGAAAGAAACAAATTGAGTGATTCTAGTTTTATAGAACTGCATGCTCTCTTGAATTACACACTTTTATAAGATAATGAGCTCCCAATATTAACATATCAGTCCAAATGAATGCCATGATTGATGGGTATGATCTCTGAAAGAATAAATTCCTAACTAAATTACATTATACTATTTCACAAGAACAACAAATCACTTATAGAATGCCCAAAGTCTGACGCATATCGATATAATAAAGATTAATCTGGTCCTATGAAAGTTGTATGGTAATTTCCAATCATTCCACGTTTTAGGAACCTATATGGAAGTGAGTATATTATAGGTAAATTGGTGTGGCACAAAGATACATAAAATAAAGATGAAAAAATATTTCACCCAAAAAATTCTACTTACTAGAATAGAATTGACTATGAGTATCCTAAATTTGGAAATGATCCAAGAAACCATTATCTCACATTATCGACAGATGGAGTGAATCATTTTGGTTTTCAAGGCAGCAGTCATAGTACATTGATGGTTATGTTGGTAAATTATAACTTGCCACCATGGTTATGTGTGAAAAGTAACTACATCATGTTATCTATGCTTATATCATTACCAAAATAACCAGGTAATGATATTGATGTTAATTTGGATCGATTGATATAATATTTTAAATTATTATGGGATTCAGGTGTTACATTTTATTATTCTTATAGAAATTAATATTTCATGTTGAACTATATTTTTTATAGAATGATAAATGAATTTCCATATTATGTAATTTTTTTAGGATATAGTATTAAATGAACTTAAGGGTGTCCCATTTGAGAACAATGTACCCAATCAATTAGGTTGAAATATTCATTGAAAACTCTTTTTCTGGGACAATGAAAATTTCTACCCCAATGACATAAGTACTAGTCTTGGATGACATCATTTGATGAAATTTAATAATAACTTACAACACCAACTCCACTAATAGGTGGTCAATTGTTTGATAAAGTAAAATATGTGGACATTGCTTTTGGTAAAATATTTTCGAAAAACCTTAAAAAAATCGGTTAGAAAACGAGACCATCTTTATTTTGAATTACTAGTCTATGATTTTCTGTATGTCAAAACATTGAATGATGTTATATATGTTGGAAATCATTTATGTGATAGTTTCATAAACACATTTCTATATGCACCTGTAAAAAAAGGTTGAAATTAAGGATAGGTTGGACATGGTTGACATGGTAATAAGAGAAGAGTTGGTGCTGATGAAGGGTGAAAAATAATCTTTTCTTCCTACTGCTGATTATACTCTTTCCAAATAGGAGAGATAGTAGTTTTGAAACATATTGAATGACATAATGGTTCCAGAGGGGTATTAATCGAATATTAAGAACATCGTTTCAAAGAAATATTAAATGTTAAAGGGTATTAAATCACATGACTGCTATGTTTTGATTCAGGATCTAATTCTTATAGCATTACATTTCATTTTTAAAATGAATGCCCATCATACATTAACCAAGATTTGTTTCTTATTAAAATCTATATACATCAAAGTTATAGACCTGGTGAAATTTCATTCTATGGAAAGGGAAATTGAAATCATATTATGTGAATTGTAAATGTTCTTCTCGCCAAAATTTATTAATATGATAGTTCATTTGATGGTTCACATGGTGAAAGAGATGAGACTATATGGTCTTGTACACTATAGATATATGTACCCAATTGTACGGTATATGATTATTTTGAATGGGTATGTCAAAAATAAATGTCATAAAGAGAGATTTGTTGTGGATCAATATATTTTTGAGGAAGACATTGAATTGTATATCAAATACCCCTTTGGTGTGGAAATCACTAGTCTACTAAAATCTCGTCACACTGGACGGCTTGTAGGTGATGTAATTTTACGAAGAGATGTTGTCACAATCAATATTACAGATCGGGTGTAGGCCCACATTTCTGTTGAAACTCACAGTAAAATTCTTAGGTATATGAATCCATTAGGGGCTGAAATATGGATATCAAATACCCATAATAAATAGTTTATAGGATGGTTTCAGGACCATTTTTTAAGGATTCGGACAAAAACATAGATTCAATTTTAGAAAAAAATTTATAGCTAGCCGAAGGACAATGTGTGTAGGTATTATATTAAAATGGTTATGTAATTAATGGTTATATATTCTAAAAAAATTAAAATGATGAAGATAGTATGATGAAAAATTTTGGAGTTACACTTGTGGCTGAAGCGATGCATGTTTCTGGTACTAAGGACAAAAATGCAATTTATACGAATATGTCATACTTTGGCATCATAAAAAAATATGATAGTAGTATTATAAAACATTCAATAGACTATTTTTCAATGAATGTGGGTTTATAACATTATTGTTGTTAAAATAGATGATTTTGGATTCGTGAAAGTTTCTTTCGGTAAGGAAGGGTTCAAAGATGAACCATTTATAACAACATCAGAAGTAGTACAAGTGTTTTATTTAATAGATCCCACAAACTGAAAGTGGTAAATTGTTTAGTTATCGACCAAAACCACTGAAGGGTAAGATGAAAATTAAACTCAGGATGACCCTTTCATTGGGGTATCACAATCATTTCTCAATGGTCGCAATGTAGACAGTGTTTTGTATGTCATGGGAGACTATAATAAAGGGATTTGAACAGTAAATAGAGGGGTCAAATACCTTCATCCTTAAAAAATAGTGTTCAATAATCAGGTTATTTTTTTAAAATAAATATCGTGTTACCTCATGTTATTATCAATTTACGACATCATTTATGTACTCTAAATTTAATGTTAAACAATTTATGAAGATAATGTATTTTTCATATATTGGTGCTCCCCCTACTAAAGAATAATAGGTCTCTAAACTAGCTACTGCTCATAGTTTAGAGGAAAAAACATTATACACATGTTGGTTCTCCAAATTCTGGGGAACAATAGGTTTCTCAACTTATTTCTAATACTAGTGTAGAAATTTAATGACCATCTGCAAATTCCGATGATACTTCTCCATAGGAACACATAATTGAAGGTGAATCTAAGGAAATGATAGGTGATGAAGGATTGATGATGTAGAAAAAAATAGGAGCATTTTAGTTTTACAGTGTTAGCAAAAATTGTTAAGGTGAAAATAAAAGGCATCAAATATTTGGTCAGATAGAATGAGCGTGGCAAGTATGGTAACCCCAACAAGTCTATGTTTAGTAGGTGCATTAGAATCATGACTTGAAAATGCATGTCGATTGATGTAATTCAATGTACCATGTTGTGGATGAGCTTAACACACTAATGTGGGAACATATTATGTTAACATTTTGATATCATTTATTTTTTTTACTAAAAAATAAAATAATTAAACATTGATTTACTTTTTATCATCCCTTATATAGTTAATTTATAGTAGATGGATCCCACAAGAAATGTGTATGAATTCTTCTTGTAAGGGTTCATATATGAATTCTCACAGTTCTAATGAAACATTGGCTTGAAGATACCAAATGGAAAATAAACACAAAACCACTAATTATATATGAACCCATGATAACCCAGGAAGCGTGGGATGAATTTATTAGTTATCGTGTGGGTGTGTCTTTTCAGGTAAACTTTGGCTAGAAATATGTTTTTTGAAGATACATGGATTCATTAGTATGATTTATAGTTTTTTATTTATAAAATATAAATTGAGTGCTTGAAATAATGAATGATCAACAAAACCAATGAATTCCTACTGTAAATCAAATATGGGATATGCTTAACTTGAAAACAAAATTGTATGTATTTTAAATTTTCTATAATAATTTTATGTTACAAGAGTCAAAAAACATAATTATGTTCATTTTTTTATATGTATATTGATGAATCCAAATCCAAATCCACTTCCATCCCATTCCATGTGCTATGGAAGGAGGCGCATGTAATTAAATATGGGATACTAATAGATGAAGACACACAAATATTGTGGGAAACATGTGTAACTAAGAGATAATACAAATTTGTTTTCTTTAAATTTATATTAAATAATAATGATTACTTTTTTCTAATATTATCTATCTAACATATTCATAGGAATAAAAAAACCTCTACTAGATGAACACCTACTATCGATGGCCTTAAAGTGTCCAGAAAAGTATAGTCATGTCAGAGGTGTGGGTTTTGGGTTGACACCCCAAAAAAATTAGACAAAAAAAGACGATCAAAGTGAAGAAATTAAACATATGATAGGAAAAATATCCACCCTTGAAGATAAATTCCAATGGAAGATGGAGTTGCTAGAATCTTTTATGTGTGGGAAGAAAATAGAAGAAACAACTCAGGAACAACCATCACATAAAGATCCTGCCGCACCCCCTCTATCTTTGAGGTGATTCATTCCCCTAAAAACTATCTTATTCAAGGTAATAAATGTTCCAATGTGTGTTTCTCTGAAATTTGTATCATGTAGACATTGATACCTTTCTTGTACATATATTCTATAGGGTGATAATGACTATTTTTATATGCCTCCACACCCCCTCCCATCACCTTTTAGTGAGGGATACATTGTTCAATATCGAAAATGAAATTCTACACAAAGGAACACTTACAACAGGTCACGTGAGAGTGTTGATTAGCATAGCCCATGAGCTGAGCTATGAGCTACCTATTCCAATTATTTAGGATGATATTCATAAGGTTGAAAAGTCTATTAGAACATCGATCACATGGTAGCCACATCTTTTAGAAAATATGTCGAAAAATAGGTATTCATTTATAATTTATTTTTGTAGCTAAACCTTTAAAAATTAATGAAAAAACTTCTAAACCGGTGAATGTTATTAAAGATGGAAAATTGGAAGGGTTAAAATGAAAGACTGGTGAAAAAAAACTAAATTATCGATCAACCGATTGAAAATATATACCAAAATCACCTTTCCCCACCCGTTCTATATCATAATTTACTATCATTTAATGTTCATGTGGATAAAATGTTAAAAAATAGTTGTTGTCATATAGTTGATTTTGAATAAAATATGTTTGGAAGGAAATTTCAAGAAAACATTGGTGTTGAGAATGTAAGTGAAATTCTTGACTATTATTGTCTAAGCGGTTCAATTTTAAATGTATGCATGAGGTATGTTTTCATGATTTGATTTTTTAAAAACAAATA
Source organism: Viscum album (assembly GCA_963277665.1). NCBI lineage: Eukaryota > Viridiplantae > Streptophyta > Magnoliopsida > Santalales > Viscaceae > Viscum > Viscum album. Next base: position 1,320,763,685 of record OY728166.1, read on the forward strand.
TACTATTTTAATTATGAATAAATACATTTCACATTTTTCACATGCATATATATCAAAAAAAATAAAGGTATTTCCCCTGGAAAAAAAATTGGACTCATTTGACCTCACATCTCCTCTAAGAAATAACCAAAAATAGATTCCAAAAAAATGATTATATAGTGGAAGGTTGGGTTGTAGAGTTTTACCCCCACATATTTGGTATTAAGAAGTGTCTTACATTTGAAATTTTTCTTTTAAACGATTTGAACATTTCTGCCACTGTTTAATACTTTTGTTTTGGAATATATTTTTTGTTGTTCTATAGAAGAGATGTGAGGACTATTGAGTTCAAAAAAATCATGTGGAAATCCCATCAATTTGTTTATATATATACCCACCAAAAATATGAAATATATTTTTTCATAATTAACATAGTATATCATATTTTGTGAAATCAAATCATGAAAGCATAACTTATGTTTAAATTTACAAATGAGCCTCCTAGAAAATAATAATCAATTACTTAACTTACATTCTCAACAATAATGAAATCTTGAACATCCTCTCAGTGCATATTTTAATCAAAATAAACTATGTAACTACAACCATTTTTTTAGCTTTGTATCAACATGAACATTCAGTGATTGTAAATATGGATATAGAACAGGAGGGTTTATAGTGATTTCATTAGATCTATTCGATTATTTGGTCGATCCTTTATATGTTTTGATCCAGGCATTTATTTCACCCCTTCTATTTGTCTGTTTGTAATAACATTCATTGATTTAGACCATTTTTTATAAAATGCTAAAGTTTTATCTTTAGAAATAAATTATAAATGAAAAACTCATTTTCAACATTTTGTTCTGCAAGATGTGATGGCCATGTGATAAATTTTCTAATAGGTTTTCCTATATTTTTAATATCTTATTAATCAATTAGAATAGGTATCTCAGTGCTCGGATCATGGGATATACTAATTAGCACTCTCACATAACCTGTTGGAAGTGTTCTATTATGATTCATGTCATTTAGGATATTGAACATCATAGCCCTCACTACAAGGTGATGAGTGGGTGTTAATTGTTATAAATCACAATCATTATCACCCTGTATAATATCAGTACAAGAACTGTTCTAGTGTCTATCTGATTCATATTTCATAAGAGCAATTATAAAAAAATTAATTACCTCGACTAAGACAGTTTTTAGGGGAATGGATCATCTCAAAACTATTTGGGGGATCTTCACATGATGGTTGTTCTTGATTTGTTTCTTCTCTTTTCTCCCTCGAATAAATATTTCTATCAAGTAACTCTATCATTGGAATTTTTATTCATAGGTATCTATTATTTCTCTCATCTATTCACTTCTCCACTTTGATCCTCCTCTCTTGTTTCCAAAAATATGTTTACGGTGTCACCCCAAAACCCACACCTATGATACAAACATAGTGTTATAGCCACTTCAAGACCACTGATAGTTGGTGTTTATCTAGTACATGTGTTTCTAATTAATGTGACTACGTTGGATAGAAAATTTTGGAAAATAAGTAATCATTGTTATATAATTGAGATTTCATGATTTTTTTTTATCATTTCATACTAACATATGTTTCCCACATATTATGTTTGTTTTCATCTATTAGTATCACATCTGTATTTACATGTGCCTCCTTATATAGCACGTGGTGTGGGATAAAAGTTTATTTTGATTTGGAGTCATAAATCTTCATATAAATAGAGGAACATAATTATTTTTTGTTTTTATGTCACATAAAAGTATTAAAGTATATTTAAAATACGTACCAATTTTTTTCAAGTGAAGTGTACCCCATCCTTGCTTTACATCATGGGTATAATGGTTTTGATGTCTATTCCTTATTTCCTGCTCTCAGTTTTTGTTTCATAAAAAATGTGATGAATCCATGTATTGTCAATCAACATATTACTAGCCATAATGTACCAAAAAAGACACATCTATAAGATATCCAATAAACATATCCCATGCTTCTTGGGTTATCATGTTTAAATGTATAAGTGGTGGGTGTGGGTTTATTTTCCCTTTAGCATCTTTAAGGTGATGTCTCATTAGAATTTTAAGAAATACTTTTTGAATCCTTCCTAAAATAATTAATACATATTTCATGTGGGAGTCATCTACTATAAATTCACTCTTCATGGGATGATGAAGAGTAGTTCAATGTTTCATTATTTTGTTTTTTTAGTAAAATAATAAAATGATATCATAAAATTACAGTAATCTATTCCCACATTAGTGTGAAAATACTGGTCACAACATAGTTCTACAAATCTATATCAATTGGTACGCATTTTTAAGTGACTATTCTAATGTTACTACCAAACATGGCCTTTTGGGGATAACATTCTATCCCTGTGCATTCCATCTGATCATGTATTTGATGCCTTTGATTTTATCCTTAATGATTTTTTCTAACACCATCAAAATACAGTGCTCCTATTTTTTCTGCATTCCCCATCCATGGTCACCTACCAATTCCTCAGATTTAACATCGTCAATATGTTCCTCTGGATCAGTAGCATCATCATGGGAAGATAGTCATTGTACCTCTGCACTGGGAGCAGCAACATGTTGAGAAACCAATTGTTCCTCAAGATTGGGAGCACCGGCATGTGCAGAAGGTCATTGTTCCTCTACACTACGAGAAGTAGTAGGTTTGAAGAACTATTATTCCTCGGGATTGGGAGTACCAACACATGTAGAAGTCATTTTCTATAGAAGTGGTTTAAAATTTAATTTAGAGTATATAAATTCTACAATGATAGGATAATAACATGAGGTAGAATTATGTATATTACAAAAAAAATTATAACCTTGTTATTGAACTCTCCTTTTTAATTGATGATAGGATTTTACCCCTCTATATACTATATAAATCCCTTAATTGTGGTCTCCTATAACATAAAAACCACAGTGTACATTGGGAATGCTATGAAATTAATGCGATGACCCAATGAAAGTGCCAACCTCAATTGAATTTTCAAATGACCCTTCATAATTTTTGGTCAATAACAAAAAAATTGACCACATTTAGTTTGTCTGATATTGAACATAAAATACTTGTACTACCTGTGATTCTAATATAAATGGTTCATCTTTTTACCCTTCCTTATTGAAATCAACTTTCATGAATCCCAATTCATCTATTTTAATAGCACTCTGGTTATCAACCCACTAGCATTGAAAAATCAACACTTGTAATGTTGTATAATCTAACTCTCATATTTATTTAATGATGACAAATTATAACCTATTCTCATAAATTGTATTTATGTCCTTAGAACAATAAACATGAAACACTTTTTCCACAAGTGTAACTCCCCTATTTTTCAAGGTAAAAAATTCTTTATGATCATTTTTACAGAACATATAACCATTAATTACATAAATATTGTAAGATAATACATAAACACTTGATCCTCTAGTTAGGCATTGAATTTTTTATGAAATTGAATCCATGTTTTTAAATGACTCCTTAAAAATATATTCTAGAAACAATCCTATAAATTATTGATTATGTGTATTTGATATCAATATTTTATCCCTTGATAGATATAAATTCCTATGAATTTATTTGTGGGTTTCAACATATGGGGAAACCTCCGAAATGATATAAAAATATAAATGTGGTTCAAATCCTAATATGTAATATTGATTGTGACAACATCTCTTCAAGAAATCAATTTACCCACAGGCCACCTTGTGTGATGAGATTTTGGTACACCAATGCTTTCCACATCATATAGGTATTCGGTAAACAATTTGATGGTTTCTTTAACAATATATCACTCTGTAATGCAACCCTCTATTCGACTTCAATTTTTTACATACCCATTCAAAATCATAATATATCGTTCAATGGGGTACATCCTTCTATAGTGTAGATGACCATATAGTCGTATTTCTAACACTAAGTGAACCATAAAATGAACCATCATATTAATAAATATTAGTGAGAATTACATATCCAATTCACATAATATAATAAAAATTTATATTTCCTGTAGTCTATAATTTCGCCAGGTCTATAACATTTTTGTATATAGCATTAAAGAAGAAACAGATCTTGGTTAATGTATTTCATAAATTCTTGTGAAAAATACAAAGTAAAAATATTGGAATTAGATCTTCCATCAAAACATGATAGTCATGTGATTTTAGACCATTTAACTTTAAATCGGACATTGACATGATGTTCTTGATATTTGATGAATACCCCTATGGAATATTTACATCATTCTAGATGTTGAAATATTGATATATATTCTACCTGGAAAGATTGAAACAAGCTGGTGGAAGAATAATTCTTTTTCACCCTTCACTGGTGAGAACTCTTCCCGTATTCTTGTGTCAACAATGTCCAACCTACCCTTAATTCTACCCTTTTTTTTTTAGTGCATTTATCAACATGTTGATGTCACTATGATATAAATAATTTTCAACATTCATAAAATCAATAAAAATTATAATGTATAGACATTCAAGTATGGTAATTCATAAACAAATAAATCTTTTTTCAACTAGTTTTCGTAAGGTTTTCCAAAAAATGTTTACCAAAATCATGGTCCACGTCATTTACTTCACAAATAGTTGATCACCTATTAGTGGATACTATGTTGTTCATTCTTTTGAACTTCCATAAAATGATGTCTTCCAAGATTGGTACTTATTTATTCATTGTAGAAATCTGAGATGTCCTAAAAACATGGATTTCAATTAATGATTGAACCTAATAGACTATGTACATTTTTTCTAATGGGACACCCTTGAGTTATTTTAATGTTATATCATGAAAAAATTCCATAAATAAGTAATTTATTTATCATCCCATACAACATAGCTCTCAACATGAAATCTTTAATTATATAGGCATCATACAACATAACACTTGAATCCCACAATAATTTTAAATCTTCAATCAATGGATCCAAATAAACATCAATATCATTACTTTGTTGTTTTGGTCTACATATAAGCATAGATTACTTGATGTATTTTCATTTCATACATAACTACTATAGAAAGTTATAATTTACCAAAATAACTAACCTTATACTGTGAGTGATTCTTTGAAAACTAAAAGGATTCAATCCATCTGTTGATAATGCGAGGCAAAGGTTTTTAGACTCTTTTACAAATTTTGGATTCTCATGATCTATTTTCTTCCACTAATGAGAGTATGTTGGGGGATGTAGTTTCTTGTCTTTATTTCTTGTATCTATTTTCCATGTTAATTTCTCTAGAGTCTCCTCACATCCATATATGTGTCTAAACATTATAATGATTAAAAATACCATGAAATATTCATAGTAGTAGATTTATATTTCTTGTTTCAACAAGCACCACAGTTTGGGAGTTCTATAAGTGATTTTGTGTCATTGAGAAATAGTATACAATCATTCGGGAAGACCTGTATTATTTCAGAGATCATACCCATCGAGATTAGTATTCTTTTGGTGTCATATGTTTGGCTCAGGGGCTCATTATCTTCTAGGATAATGTCATTCAAGAGTGAAATTAGTTCCATAAAACTAGTATAACTCCATCTGGTTCCTACTTCCAAATTATACAGCTTCAGTACGGCTGACAATTAAGTGTATTTAGTGAAACCGGCATACAATTTCATCTTTTCAGAACTCTATAACTTCTCAAATAATTTTTAAAAATCATGAAGTTCATCATCAGCTGTCATTGTAATTTCTTCAATATGATATTCATCATCATTCACATCTGTAATCACATCCTCGATATGTCTCCTTCATTGTCTATACATGTAATCTTATCATATGACCCATAAAATGTAGTGTTATCCCAACCACTAGCTACATTTTCTATTCCCCCTATTTATTAAAAAATTTATAACTTTAATCCATTTAGGGATAGATAATGTGTTCTTCCAACTCCTCAGGACTAATTATTCATGTATAAAAATAGCATAAACATGGTTAAAATATTTAAGAAGGGTCATATGCATGACTTTTGCAAACTTGATGAAATATTTGACTCCATCTTCATAATATTTTGTTAATCGATTACAATCCATCTATTCATTATTCATATCCATCCTATTTGATTCGTTAATATTAATGTTTAACAAAATAAATACACAAATTTTTTATATAAATATTAACTAAGTCTAAAAAACAGGTTTTAAATGTAGATCACAAGGGTTAACACACAACTTTAAAAATAAAACAATATTTTCCAAAACAAATAGCATTTTTAAATCACCCAAAATCTTGTTTTGAAATCTTATTAACATAAGAATTATTTTTCAAATATCAATTTTATGATTACCACTAATTCCTCAAAGTCATTAGTGCTCTATAGTGAGTCTTTATATCATTCTAAGTTCAAATCCAATAACCTTTTTAATGGATCATCCATTTTGAAATAGATTTCCAGCTCCAATAAAACATTGAGATGTCAAAAAAAATAACAACGTTTTAGTGATCCTTCCATAGATTTACCATTAATATTTTATCTAAAACAACCTCATAAATGATATCACGTATTATATACGCCATGATGAACATCAAAAATGATAAAACTAATGAATATAGAACCTTTTCTATTAACCTGAACTCATCACCTATTTTTGGTAACTCATCATTTGAATCGGTTAAATGTACATATAAGGGAGTTTTCACGGGTTTTAACTCACTAATTATAAATATTTTCAACACCATCTGGATATACTCTAAATAATTCAAGAAAAAGGTTATATAATTTAAGTCTATTTCATTATTTATTCCCAATATATACATTCTAGTACCAAGGTCCTTCATTTGGTATCTTTTAGATAAATCTATCTCCATCTCTCAGAGCCTTTCCTTCATCATTCCAACTAAAATAAATTCATCCATATAAATAAGTATAATGACAAAATTCTGTCATAATACACCTTCCTATAGTAGTAATTATTTACATTACACTACATGAACATTAATTCTACCATAGAAGCATTGAAATTCTAGTTACACTATCTTGGTGCCTACTTAATCCCACAAAAACTCCATTTTATACTAGAAGCTAACATTATATTTTAGATATCATGAATCCTTCCATTTGATCAGTATATATCTCTTCATCCGAATCTCCATGAAGGAATACAATCATTACATCCATTTTTTCTATAAATAAACCTTCAATGGAAACCAGTTTGAAACCCATCATAGTTTTTATATTCTTTATAGTGTGAGAGAAAATCAAACTAAAATATAATACTTTTAATTATTGAAATATAATTAAAACTAGAGACACCTTTCACTATTACCTATAATCTACATTATACTTTAAATGATAAATATTCTTGTTCTATAAATCCCTCCTTGGTTCCAATCCTATTATCTACAATTTATCAAAATCATTGTGGGAATACAATTATTTTTTCTTTTTTTTAATCACACTGCAATGAGGCCAATAGTTGGCCTATGTTGAATCCTAAAAAAATAGACAATCTACCTGACTTACCCACACATGCCACATTGGGGACCCTCTTATTACATAAGAAATCCATAAAACTAGGGGAAAATATCTAGTATTTAAGCTAACTAGTGTAGTATATATATTAACAAATTTCTTAATTCCTAGGTTTGTCGAGCCACTAAAAAAGTGGAAGTGAGAAACAAAATGCTAGTGATCATCACATGAATAAATATAATATATGTAGTAAATCTTATCTCAACTCTAACACCCTCACAAGAAAGAGTCCATTTTCCCATCAATGAATCTGCATCAAGAATTTCATGTTAATAATCAACTAAATCCCCTAAGGTAAAAGGGATAAATAGACATATCAAATAAGGGGTCCAATTTTTAGGGTTTAAAAAACATCATTTTAAATTCCTTTTTAGAGGTGAAAAATGATCCTTAGAAATATATATTGGGTTACCAAGTTATAAATCTGATATCTAAATACATATTTCTTTAAAACATACTTTAAAATAAAAAATTTAAATGAAAACCTCCCATATAAACCATTTCAAAAACAAATCCCTCTTTTAAATCAAGAATATTCCCCATTAATGGTTCATTCAAAAACTAAACCTCTCTTTGATTTTTTAAAAAAAACTTTTCAAGAAACTAACACTGGTTTCAAACAACACATTAAAACTCTATATTCATTTTAAAATGACACCTAGGGAATTTAAATATTTACTTGTCATTATAAAACAAACAATTTTAAGATTTCAAACATAAACACGACACATAACCATATCTTCTAAGTGAGGAATTCCCTGAAAAACATTTGAAACACATCCAGGGCACAATATATAGTTATAATTTGATAGGAAACGTTTTTAAACAAACTCAAACAAACAAGACATGTCATTAGAATATATTTCATATAAACACGTACCTTATAATGAAGAGGAATTAATCTCATATAACATGAGGATCCTAAACAATGATGAGGATTATGTTTATAAGTCCTTGACATCAATATCTCCAAGAAATGGAAGGGGGAGGATAACTTAGCATGGAGGGGGTTCCACAATAGTTGTAGGGTTCAATGGAAGTGGAGTGGTATGTTGCGACAGTGGATGCACGGATGGAGAAAGAGGAAGGCTTTGGTGGTGGAGGAGGAGTTTTCGGTGGTAGAGGAGGGGTTCAGTGGGGGAGGTGAGGTTCAAGGTGGAGGAGGGGTTTGCGGTGGAGGTGGGGTTTGGAAGTGGAGGTGGGGTTTATAGCGGAAGAGGTGGGGTTCGGTAATAGAGGTGGGGTTTGCAGCGATAGAGGAGGGGTTCGGTGGTGGTAGAGGAGAGGTTCGGTAGTGGCAGAGGCTGCTTTCCATGAGAGCTTGATATGTGTGAGAGAAGAAACCAACTGTTAGGGTTCATTTATAAAATCATGTAAAGCTTTCATCATCAGTGATAAATGTATGTTTTATCAGTGAAAAAATAAAAATTATTGATAAAACATACCTTTAATAGATCTAAAATTATAGCATTGATAAAGACATAGTTTATTTGTGACTTTTTAGAATTGCTAAAGGCTTATCTTTATCTGCACTAAAAATCACTAATAAATATATAATGTTAATAATTTATTTTTTTGATTAAATATATTTAAAAAATTATATATATAAAAAATAAATATTTATTTATTTATATTTATAACTATAAATAAATAATTATTTATTTATATTCATAAATATGTAGAAAATATATTTATATAATTTTATATAATTGTAAATATTATAAATAAATATATACTCAAAAGCTTCAGGATATATCCAAGCCTACTCCTAAAATTTTTATTAAAATATGAAGAATAAAGAGGAAAGAGGATGGACATAGTTATAAAGAGAATTACTTTATATAAAAAAAGGAAGGCTAAAAATCCATAATAGGATCATTACAATAATCATGATTGGATTCATCATCATCATCAGTAGTTTCAAACTCTAACTGTGGGTTCCTTTGAGTGAAGACAACATTGTACTTCTCTGTAAGATTTTTCTTCTCCAAGGTGAGCCCTTTGGGAAACCTGGTGGACACATTATGGTCCCCTTGTGCACCATCTCAATCATCATGTCAACATCCTCGACAACAGTTTCTTGTATGCCGACCCCGCTACCAAATCTTGGCTGGTTTCCAAGACCCTCCTGGCTCTTCCCTCTCTGACGTGAGGGTTTTCTCCTTAACTGGAGATGCCTTCCCATCGGATTGGGAAAGCCCTTTAACCCCTTCATCCCTATTAACATGATGAGGGGAGCCAAAATCTATCTCTCATTGATTCCTTTGGATGGGGTCCCTTGGAAAACCACACCCACTAAACATCCCTGCACTTGAATCTGATCATGAGTAGTATCGTCTGAGTAAGTGCAAGCTCCCACACTATTAACCTTCCCCAGAGATTCTACATTCAAGCTTTTTTTACCTTTATGAACTATATAAACAATAAATATATATAATTAATATATTTATTATAAAAAATTATAAATATAAATTCATTTATATTTATAAATATAAATATATATATATATATTTAAATTATTATAAAATTATAAGAACTGTATTTTGTATATTTAATATTTTATCAATATATATTTAATATATCAATTATATATATTTATAAGATTATAAATATAATAAATATATTTATTAAAAGTTTATAATTATTTAAATAAATATATATTTATTTATAATTATAACTACAAATAAATATTTATTTACTTATTTAAATAATTATAAAATTATAAGAACTATATTGGTTATACTTAAAATTTTATAAATATATATAATTATGTAATTTATAATACCCCCAAGAACCTAATTTATATATATTTAATATATTTATTATAATTTTAAAATTATTTTCCAAAAGGGTCTAAGAGCCAGGTGAACCTTCTCTAACCAAAGTTTATTGAAAAAAATAAATGGCAAGCATAAAAGAGAATGGAAGGGGTCAAATTAAGGGAAAACCCTTATCCAAAAATGAAAACTAAAAATTAGTAGAATCTATACCATCTTTATAGTCAGATATTTCATTGTCCAATTCTCATTCTGATGGTAGATTCTTCTAATTGAAAATAATATATTACTTTTCCCTGAATTTAACCTGCTCCATTGTGGGCACCTTGGAAGAAGACCAGGTCAACGGGCTATTCCCATCTCCATTACACCCTCACACATTATTTTTTTTTATGAAAACCCTATTTCCAAGTCTTATTTTTCTTTCAATACCCTTTTGGTTCATCCCAATCCAAATGAGGGATATTCTCCATGATGGTCGTCCATATAGAGTTAGTCAAGTGAGGTGATTCCCCATGTGAAACATCCTTCACTAAGGGTTCATCTATATCTATGTTATTCTTTCCTGTGATGGATAAGGAACTACCTGCTCCCAGTTATAACACCCTGAGACTTCATGAGATATATTCTTTTTAATTTATTTGATGTCTTGTGTTGTACGATACACCAATATTAGCTTTCACTATACGTAACAATGTATTAGTTTACAGTATACACAAAACTAGTCTTGTCTTGTGTTACACAAAATTTCAAGTTCATTTTATAGAATTAATTTAATGCAAGGCCAAGTATAACTGATAACTAAATATTATGACATAGTCATTATAATGGCAGGTATGAATAGTATTAACTTCCTTTCAAAAAGCTATTTAAATAAAAAAAGTGATTTTATACAATAATAAAATCACTCTTTATGTATTTTATTAGTGAAATATATATTTAATAAATTAAATGTAATATTTTAAATCCATATTATATGTTTTCTTGATATTATATAAGAACAAATTCAATTTTTCCGAAAAAAGAAGTATTTTTCAAAAAAATATAGTTTTACAGCAATATGATGGAGAATCTATTTTAAGTATAGTTTTGACAATTTTATAAGTTCTATTTGAAATAATAAAATTATTTTTGGAATCAGAACATAAAAATTTAACTTGGTTTAAATTTTTTTATTTTTTTGATAAAATTCATATTTTAATGAATTGTGAAAAATAATGTATTTTAATTCAAAACATCCTTTTCATCTAATTCAATTATATAGTTAGATTATCTTTTTTTATTTTATTTAAATTTTAATTGGGTTATTTTTTTATCATTTAATACATTTTTTATCGTTGGAAGTAATTTCACATTTAAATTGGACATAAACATATGTCAATCTTTTGATATTTTTTACTTCTTAAAACCCTACTTTCAGATTTTGACAATAGGAATTAATTTTAAATTAACTAATGAAACTTATGTGTTTTGATTTTTGAAAAAATTATTTTATATTTTGAATCAGTGAGTCAAAAATATTTTAATATGTTACTTTTATTTTTTGATATTATGAATAATAACTACGGTAATTTTTATTTACCACGGTTAAAGGTAAATTGTGTATGTTAGGGTAACAAACAAAATGATAAAGATAATAAAATAATCATAACACCTAAAAAATTGTATTTGGTGAATTAATTTTGAAATATATCACCTAAAATTTAGAATTTATTCATTTAATAAACTTTTTCCCTTGAAAGTGATGTAATTATAATTAAAACAATAGAAAGTGACAACATGTCACTCTCTTATATCTTATGGGTATAATAATTTTAATGTAGTGATAAACTTGATAAAAAATAGAACATAAATAGTCTCCAAAAATATAATTAAATTTTCTAAATCATGTGAGATTATTTATAGCTTTTTTGAGATTAAATAATTACCATTAATGATGACACAATAGTTCTTTAGAAATTGTTTTACAAATAGAAATATCAAATAAATGGTTTTAAAAAATATTGAATGAAATATAATATGAACTAATTAATGTGATCCATGATTTTTATAAGTTACTATGAAATTTTAGGAGTGTATTAACTATTTCATTTTTAAATTAGCTTCTGGTTTCATTTTATTTAAATTTAAATAAATGAATAGTGTTAAAATGGACACTGTTGATATTTTATAAAAATAGAATGTTATTAAATTATTTAAAAATCAAAAAAAATATTTAAAAATTAAAAGGTAAAAATTATAAGTTTCACAATTTCATTAAGTATCAAATTATAGAAAATTTTCAAGGAATAATTAAATATTTATAACCATTTAATATTTATAATACCACAATTAAAATTAAATAGATTAAATTAGATAAATCAAAATTATATGGTTAAAATAAATGAAAAAGATGTATATATTTTATTGGTTGAGATTATTTTTACCCATACTCATCAAATCTTATAAATAATAGACTTTGGAGGAACTTTTTTATAAAAATTATTTTATATTAATTTAATAGTTTTGGTATTTCCAAAGGTGCTCCTCCCCTCTCTTATAAAAGGCCACCTCTCTTTCTATTTTAGTCACACCTTTAAAGCCCTATTTCACCACCAACCCCTACACATTTCCTCTCCCAACATCCCTCACTTAATCCTAGTGGCTACACATTGTGTATAAATCTATCCTAATGGGAACTTTTGTGCAAATCAAAAGGAGATACATGAAAAAAGATGTAATTGTTTTATCCCCTCATTCAAAATTCTTTTCTTCTTATATATATCCTATTCTTATGTTGTTTCCATACTAAAGTAACAAATCCAGTACCTTATATATGCTAATATTTTATTATAATTATGGTACAACCTTATACCCCCTTTTATCCATCCTACAAATAACAATATCTCCATGCATGTGTATATATGACTTACCATCTCCACAGCGTGGTGTAATTTTTTATTAAACAATAGTTAATTTTTATAGGTATAATGATTTGTATAATGGATGTAAATAATGAATATAATATGATAATTATTATGTATAATTAATATACCATCCAATTATATACCGTTTAACCATTAAGTGATTGATATCATCGCTCGTGTGTATGTACGGCCTATCGTCTCCACGATGCAATGTGATTAATTATACATGATCTTCAATAAACCTCGATTATATAAATGAATGGAATGAATAAATATGATATATATTATAATAATGTAATTCTATAAATTATATAACTATAACTAAATAATTGTAACATTAACTTATCCAACAAAACATGCATAATAACATAAATAATTTAATATCAAAATAACAGGTGACAATGAAATGTTACTAACAAACGTATGATAATATTATTATATATGATATCATAAAAATGACTATGATTCGGGAATAATTTAATAAAATTATTTAAATCATTATACATAAGGTTCGAATACATATGAAGCACATCAGACCTATGGTATGGGATAATTTCACAATCACATTATTATTTGAGATTATTTATACATAAGTATTTAATGAGGTATATTTATTAACCACATATATGTATCCTAAATGTGTAATATTTTTTATTCTTATACAATTTTTTAAATTAAATTTTACCCTTTGATAAATTTTTATAAAATGTTATGAAATGAATCTTTTGGAATTTTTTGATACAAGGTACTTTTTGACTTTTCTAGAAAAAGTATGAAAAGAATGTTTTTTAACTTATAAGACATGTACATATTTTTATGCTTTCATGACACCTTATTTATTTTAAGATTCCTTTATAGGATTTCAAGTTTTTTTCAATTAAATTATTTTATTTTAAAATTTTATGAAATTTTGACAAAAGAAAATGTTTTTGAAGTCGAAAGGATATTTTCTTCAAGAATCAAGTTCCATGTGTTTTATCAAAATTATTTTCCATCTAAGATGGAACTCTTTAAATAGGGTTATGTTTCTATATCAATTATTATAATGATTTTATTGTGTTAATAATGGAATGATATTTTATATGGATTATGTTATGATGGAATGTTGTTTAAGAAATCCATATTGTTTTTTGGGTTATCCTATGATGAATGATTTATGTTTTTTTGGCGCATGTAAGAATGATTTAATTATGAGACGTCTAGGACCTATATCTCCCACCAATGAATTGGGTAAATATTTATATCTCAAGAGATAAATAGGTATAAATGGTAATTATATACAATTCAGTAATATAGGGCTGAAACTAGGAGTGTACTCGGTTCAGTAATGGACTTTGTCCACTATAATGGTCTTTGAAGTAATGCCATAGCTAATATAGAAATCATATTATGTGATAATTTTTTCCCCAAAATTCCTTGTTTTATACCAGTGATATTTTATCATGGTTAATGTTCCTTTATGATTAATTCCTTATGTACTTCCAAGATTTATTTCATGACTGAATATTTTGATATTTATTCTTTATGATTATGTTTTTTTATTTTTATGTTTATGTTTTGTAAGATATTTTCCAGGATTACCCTTACTAAGCATTTGAGCTCACCTTTTTCATGTTTCTTTCCCCCCAAGATTTTAAGAAGGGTATTAAGTTAGATGTTTCAAAAATAGATTCTAGTTATGAAGGATAATGCAGAAGATGGTATAGATATTTTATTAACCAGTTGTTTATGTTTCCCAGTTTCTAAATACACTAAAATAATATTGTCTTTGGGTATCTATTTGTGTCATGTATTATTTATTCTAAAAAATTAATGTAATTTCCATGTATGTGAATCTTGGGTCATTACACCAATTCCACATCCACTTCCTTATAAACGTCCCTTCCAAAGCTATATGCATCCAAGTTATAGACCCAGTGAAATTGCTTTCTATAGAAAGAGAAATTAAAATCATATTGTGTGAATTAGAAATGTTCTTCCCACCAAAATTAATTAATATGGTAGTTCATTTTATGGTTCACATGGTGAGAGAGATTCAACTATGTGCTCATGTACACTACAAATAGATGTACCCAATTGGATAGTACATGATTATTTTTAATGGGTGTGTAAAAAATTTATGTTGAAAGAGGGATTTATTATGGATCAATATATTGTTAAGGAAGCCATTGAATTATATATCAAATACGTCTCTAGTGTGGAAATCATTGGTCTACCCAAATCTTGTCACACTGGGTGTCTTGCAGGTGATGGAAATTTAGGAATAGATGTTGTCACAATCAATATTATATATCGGGTGCAGTCCAACCTTTATGTTTAAACTCACATTGAAATTCTTAAGAATATGAATCCATTAGCGGTTGAAATATAGATATCAAATACACATAATCAATAGTTTATAAGATGGTTTTAGGACCATATTTTTATAAAGTCAGATGAAAATCCATATTCTATTTCAGAACAACTTTTATGGAAAACTGGAGGACCAAGTGTGTATGTATTATCTTAAAATGTTTATGTAATTAATTGATATACATTCTAAAAAATGAAAATGATGGCGACAGTACCATGAAAAATTGTGTGGTTACACTTGTGGCTGAAGTGATTCATGTTTCTGGTACTAAGGATAGAAATATAATTTATGCAAATATTTCATACTTTTTCATCATCAAACAAATATGGGAGTAGTATTATACAACATTCCAAGGGACTATTTTTCAATAAAAGTGGATTTATAACATGAGTGTTGTTAAAATATATGAATTTGGAATCATGAAAGTTTTTTTCAATAAGAAAGGGTTCAAATATAAACCATTTATAATGACATCACAAGTAGTACAAGTATTTTATTTTCTAGATCCCACAAACTGAAAGTGGTCAATTATTCTGTTATCGACCAAAACCACTAAAGGGTCAGATCAAAATTCAACTGAGGGTGACCCTTTCATTGGTACTTCGCAATCATTTCTCAGTGGTTGCAATGTATAATGTGTTTTTTATTTCATAGGAGACTATAATAAAGGGATTTGGATAGTAAATAGAGGGGTTAAATACCTTAATCCATAAAAATAGAGTGTGATAATCAGTTTATTTTTTAAAAAATACACATTGTGCCACCTCATGTTATTATCAATTCACAACTAAATTTATGTACTCTAAATTTAATGTTAAAAAATATATGCAGATAATGCCTCATTCATATGCTGGTGCTCCCCCTACTAAAGAACAACAGGCCTCTGAACAAGCTATTACTCACTATGTAGAGGAACAACAACCTTATAGACATATTGGTTCTCCCAATCCTGGAAAAAAATAGGTTTCTCAACTTAATGCTACTACTAGTGTATAGGTTCAATGACCATATGAATATTCCAATTCTACTTCTCTAGAGGAACATATTGACGATGTTTAATATAAGGAAATGGTAGGAAATTAAGGTTCAAAGATGCAGAAAAAAGAGAAGCATCTTAGTTTTATGGTTTTTGTAAAAATTATTAAGGTGAAAATAAAAGGGGTCAAATATGAGGTCAGACGGAATGAACGGGGGTAGTATGTTAACCCAACAAGTATATTTTAAGTAGTTACATTTGAATAATGACTCGACAATGCATTTTGATTGATATAATTCAAGGAATCATGTTGTGGCTGAGCATAAGACACTAATGTGGGAAGATATTAATTTAACATTATGATATCATTTATTTATTTTACTAAAAAAATAAAATAATGAAACATTTACTTACTTTGTATCATCCATTAAATAGTGCATTAATAGAATATGGCTCCCACAAGAAATATGTATTAATAATTTTTGAAAGGGTTCATAGAGGAATTCTCACAATTCTAATGAGACATTGTCTTAAAGAAGCCTAATGGAAAATAAACCCACAAACACCACTTATATATGAAGCCCTAATAACCCAGGATGTATGGGATGCATTTATTGGCTATCATGTGGGTGAGCCTTTTCAGGTAACTTTTGGCTAGTAATATTTTGTTTTAAGATACATGGATTCATTACTTTGATTGATAATTTTTTATTTATAAAATAGAAATTTAGTGCTTGAAATAATGAATGAGCAACAAAACCAATAAACCCCTACCATAAATAAAAGATGGGATATGTTTAACTTGAAAAAAATATGTATTTTAAATTTATTGTAACAATTTTATATTACACAAGACAAAAAAATAATTATGTTTCTCTGTTTATATGCAGATTTATGACTCCAAATCTAAATCCACTTCCATCCCACACCATGTGCTATTGGAGGAGGCACATGTAATTAAATATGGGATACTAATAGATAAAAACACACAAAAAGTGTGGGAAACATGTGTAAGTAAGACATAATAAAAAATATATTTAAATTTAAATTACATAATAATGATTAGTTATTTTACAATATTTTCTATCTAACATATTAATAGGAATTAGAAAAAACTTGTACTGGATGAAAACCTACTATCAATGGCCTTGAAGTGTCCAGAATAATATGGCCATGTTAGAGGTGTGGTTTTTGGGTTGACACCCCAAAAAAATTAGAAAAAACATGAGGATGATTAATGTGAATAAATGAAACATATGAGAGAATAAATAGCTACCCATGAGAATGAATTGTAATGGAGTAGGGAGTTTATAGAAACTTTTATGGGTGGGAAGAAAATAGAAGAAACAACTCAAGAACAACATTCACATGCAGGTCCCTCCCCACCCCCTCTAGCTTTGAGGTGATTCATTCCCCTAAAAACTATCTTATTCTTGGTAATCAATGTTCCAATAATTGTTTCTTTAAAATGATAATCATATAGACACAGATACCTTTCATTTACATATATTATACAGGGTGATAATGATTGTTATTTATATACATCAACACCCCCTCCCATTACCTTTCAATGATGGATACATTGTTCAATATCAAAAATGACATGCTACACAATTAAACACTTCCAATAGGTCACGTGAGTGTGTCGATTAGCATAACCCATGAGTTGAGAACTGATATACTTATTATAATTAATGATTAAGATATTCATAAGGTTGAAAAGGATGTTAAAACAGTGATCTCATGGTTTTCACATCTTTTAGAAAACATTTCGACAAGGAGGTATTCATTTCCATTTTATTTTTGTAACTAAACCATTAAAAATTAATGAAAAAGGGTCTGAACCAGTGAATGTTATTACAGATGAACAAAAGGAAGGTATAAAATGAAAGACTTGTGAAACCCAACTAAAAAATCAACCAACTAATCTAAAATATATACCAAAATAATTTTTTCCCACCCATTCTAAATCATCATATAATATCATTTAATGTTCAGGTGGATAAAAAGTTAAAAATCGTAGTAGTCACATAGTTGATTTTGAATAAAATATGTATTGAGAGGAAGTTCAATACATCATTGGTGTTGAGAATGTAAGTGAAATCCTTGACTATGATTGTCTTGGTAGCTCAATTTTAAAATTATGCATGAGGTATGTTTTCATGATTTCATTTTTTTAAAGCTAATATACTATGTTAATTATGAATAAATACATTTCACATTTTTGGAAGGCGTATATATCAAAAACAAATAAAGCTATTTCCCAAATAAAAACATTTAGACTAATTATACAAAACATCTACTCTACAAATCAACCAAAAATAGATTCAAAAAAAATGATGATATAGTGGAAGGCTGGGTTTTAGAGTTTTACCCCTATATATTTAGTATTAAGAAGTGTTTGTCATCTGAATGTTTTTTCAAACGATTTGACAATGCCTTGCACTATTTATTCCTTTTGTTTTGGAATATTTTTTTTTTGTTATATAGAAGATATGTGAGGACTATTGATTCCAAAAAATTCATGGGGAAATCCCTTCAATTTTTTTATATATATTCCCATGAAAAATATGAATTTTTTTCTCATAATTAACATTATATATCATATTTTTTGAAATAAAATCATGAAAGTGTACCTTAAATTTACAATTACAACTGATCCTACTATACAATAATAGTTAGTGATTTCACTTACATTATCAACACCAATGACATCTTGAACGTCCTCTATGTACATATTTTAATCAAAATCAACTATGTAACTACAACCATTTTTTTACTTTGTATCCACATGAACATTAAATGACTGTAAATATGGATATAGAATAGGAGAGATTATAGTGCTTTCAGTATATCTTTTTGATCAGTTGGATGATACTTTATATTTTTTTATCTATTCATTCATTTCACCCCTTCCCCTTGTCTTTTTTTAATAACATTAATCAGTTTAGAAACTTTTTTGTAAAATGTTAAAGGTCTAGCTACAAAAATAAATTGGAAATGAAAACCTTTTTTCAACATGTTTTTCTAAAATATGTGATAGCCATGAAATAAATGTTTAAATACATTTTTCAACATTTTGAATATCTTCTTAATCAATTATAACAGGTATCTCAGTTCTTGGATCATGGGCTATACTAATCATCACTCTCACATAACTTGTTGGAAGTGTTTTATTATGAGGCATGTCATTTAAGATATTGAACACCCTAGTCCTCTCTACAAGGTGATGGGTGGGTGTTAATTGTTATAAATAAAAATCATTATCACCTTTTAGAATATCAGTATGTGAACTATTCTAGTGTCTATCTGATTCACATTTCATAGGAACAATTATAATAAAATTAATTACCACGGATAAGATATTTTTTACAGGAATGGATCATCTCAAAGATTTTGGGGGATCTTCAGAAGATGGTTGTTCTTGAGATGTTTATTCCCTTTGCACCCCCCCCCCCCCCCCCATAATAAATATTTCTACAAACTATCTATATCATTGTAATTGTTCTTCATTGGTAGATATTCTTTATCTCATCTGTTCATTTCTCAAATTTAATCCTCCTCTATTTTTTCCCAAAATATGTTTGGGGTGTCACACCAAAACCCACACCTATGAAGCAACTATAATATTATGGCCAAGTTAGGACCATTGATAGTAGGTGTTTATCTAGTACATGTGTTTAAAATTCATGTGACTATGTTGGATAGAAAAGTTTGGAAAATAAGTAATCATTGTTATGTAATTGCGATTTAATGATTTTTTTTAACATGTCATACTGACACACGTTTCCCACACTTTTTGCTTCTTTTCATCTATTAGTATCACATCTTTATATAAACACGCCTCCTTCCATAGCACGTGGTGTGGGATGGAAGTGTATTTTTATTTGGATCCATAAATAGTCATATAAATAGAGGAACATAATTAGGTTTTGGTTTCATGTCACATAAATTTATTAAATTATATTTAAAATACATACCAATTTTTTCAAGGGAAGTGTACCCCATCCTTGATTTACAGTCGGGGTATGATGGTTTTGTTGTTAACTCCTTATTTTTGGCACTCATTTGTTGTTTCATAAAAAAAGTAAATCAATGTGATGAATCCATGTATCGTCAATCAACGTATTACTAGACATAATGTACCTAAAAAGACACATCTATAAGACATCCAGTAAACATATCACAGGCTTCTTGGTCTATCATGTGTGAATAGATAATGGGTGGGTGTGGGTTTATTTTCCATTTAGCATCTATAAGATAATGTCTCATTAGAATTGTAAGAAAGCCTCTATGAATCCTTCCTGAAAGAATTAATACATTTTCATATGGGAGTAATCTACTATAAATTCATTATACATGGGATGATGAAGAGTAAGTCAATGTTTAATTATTTTATTTTTTTAATAAAATAAATAAATTATATCATAAAGTTACTGTAATTGCTTCCCACATCATTGTGAATATACTGGACACAAAAGTTTTCTGTGATCTATATCAATCAGCACAGATTTTTGAGTGACAATTTTAATGTTACTAGAAAACATGGCCTTTTGGGGGTTAACATTATATCCTTGCGTATTCCATTTGACCTTGTATTTGATGCCTTTGATTTTTTCCTTAATTATTTATTCTAACACTATCAAAATACAGTGCTCCTATTTTTTCCGCATCACCCATCCATGGCCGCCTACCAATTCCTCAGATTCAACATCGTCAATATATTCCTCAGGATCAGTATCACTAGCATGTGTAGATAGTCATTCTACCTCTGCACTGGGATCAACAACATGTTGACAAACCAAATGTTCCTCGGTTTTGGGAGCACCAACATGTGCAGAAGGTCATTGTTCCTCTGCACTACGAGCAGCAATAGGTTCAAAGACCTATTGTTCCTCGGGATTGGGAGTACCAACACATGTAGAAGTCATTATCTACAGAAGTGGTTTAACATTTAATTTCAAGTACATAAATAATGCAATGAATTCATAATAACATGATGAATCAAGATATATACTACAAAAAACATTATAACCTCATTATTGAACTCTCATTTTTAATAGATGATAGGATTTTACCCCACTATCGACTATCCAAATCCCCTCATTGTGATCTCCTTTAACATAAAAACACAATCTACATTAGTATTGCTATGAAATTATTCCGATGACCCAATGAAAGTGTCAACCACAATTAAATTTTCATCTGATCCTTCAGAATGTTTGGTCGATAATGGAATAATCGACTACATTCAGTTTGTCAGATATTGAACATAAAATACTTTAACTTCATGTGATTTCAATATAAATAGTTTTTCTTTTTACCCTTATTAAAATAAACGTTCATGAATCCCAATTCACCTATTTTAATAGAACTTCAGTTAGCAACCCACTTGCATTGAAAAATCATCACTTTTAATGTTGTATAATCTAACTCCCATATTTATTTGATGATGACAAATTATAACATATTCTCATAAGTTGTATTTTTATCCTTAGAACCATAAACATGCATCACTTCATCCACAATTGTAAATCCCCTATTTTTCATGGTACCAAATTCTTCATTATCATTTTTATAGAAAATATAACCATTAATTACATAAACAATGTAAGATAATACATAAACACTTGATCTTCTGTCTAGGCATCAAATTTGTTCTGAAATTGAATCCATATTTTCAAATGACTCCTTAAAAATATGGTCTAGAAACCGTCCCATAAATTTTTGATTATGTGTATTTGATATCAATATTTTATACTTTGATAGATACAAATGCCTATGAATTTATTTTTGGGTTTCAACATATGGGGAAACCTCCAAAAGTTTATAAAAAACATAAAGGTGGGCCTACTCTTGATCTATAATATTGATTATGAAAACATCTCATCAAGAAATCCCTTTACTCGCAGGCTGCCTAGTGTGACGAGATTTTGGTAGACCAATGATTTACACATCAGATAGGTATTTAGTAATCAATTTAATGGCTTCCCCAACAGTATATCACTTTCTAATGCAACTCACTAGTCGGCTTCAATTTTTGACACACCCATTCAAAATATTAACACTTTGTTCGATGCGGTACATCTTTCTATAGTCTACAGGACTATATAGTCAAATCTCTCTCACTAAGTGGACCATCAAAGAAACCATCATATCAAAAAATGTTAGTGGGAATTATATATCCAATTCACATAATATAACAAAAATTTCTCTTTTACATAGTCTATAATTTTTATGGGTCTATAGAATTTCTGCATATAGCATTGAAGAAGAAATAGATCTTGGTTAATGTATTACAAAAATTCTTGTGAAAAATAAAAAGTAAAGATATAGGAATTAGATATTCCATCAAAAAAATATAGTCATGTGATTTCATACCCATTAACTTTAAATCGGTCATTGACATGATGTTTTAGATATTTTATTAATACCCATCTAGAATCATTACATCATTCTACAAGTTGCAATATCGATATCCCTCCTACCTAGAAAGATTGAAAGAAGCTGGTGGAAGAATAAATTTTTTTCACACTTCACTGGTGCCAACTCTTCTCACATTCCCAGGTCAACCATGTCCAACCAAGCCTTAATTCCGTACTTTTTTTTTGGTTCATTTAGAAACATGTTGATGTCACTATGACCTACATATTTTTCAACATGCATAACATCAATAAAATGTATAACGTACAGACATTCCAGTATGGTAATTCATAAAAACTGATCTTTTTTTCATTGGTTTTTGTAATGTTTTCCAAAAAATGTTTACCAAAATCAGTGTCTGCATCATTTACTTCACAAATAGTTGATCACCTATTAGTGGAGGTTGTGTTGTACATTCTTCTGAAATTCCATAAAATGATGTTATACAAGACCAGTACTTATTTCTTCATGGTAGAAATCTGATATTTCTTAGAAACATGGATTTCAATTAATGATTCAACCTAATAAAATATGTACCTTTTTTCAAATGGGACACCCTTGAGTTATTTTAATGTTATATCATGAATATTTTACATAAACAAGAAATATGTTTATCATCCCATACAACATGGATATCAACATGAAATATTCAACTATATATGCATCATATAACATAACACTTGAATCCCACAATAATTTTAAATATTCAATAAATGGATCCAAATAAATATCTATATCATTACTCGGTTGTTTTGGTCTATATATAATCATAGATTATCTAATGTATTTTCATTTCATACATAACCATTTTGGAAAGTTATAATTTACCAACATAACTGACCATATACTATGAGTGCTACTTTGAAAACCAAAAGTATTCAATCAATCTATTGATAATGTGAGATTAAGGTTTTTAGACTCTTTTCCAAATTCAAGAAACTCGTGATCAATTTTCTTCCACTGATGAGAGTATATCGGGGGGTGTAGTTTCTAATCTTTATTTCTTGTATCCATTTTCCATATTAATTACCCTAGAGTATCTAACTTCCATATAGGTTCCTAAACGTTGGAATGATTCTAAAGTACCATAAAATATTCATAGGACCATATTCATATTTCTTGTATTGAGAAGAACCGCAGTTTGGGAGTTCTATAAGTGATTTTTGGTCCTTGATAAATATTATACAATCATTCGGGTGGGTGTGTATTATTTCATTGATCATACCCATTGAGAAAATTATTATTTTGGCATCATATGTTCGACTCAGACGATCATTATCTTTTGGGATCATGTCATTCAAGAGTGCATGTAGTTTCGTAAAATTGGAATAACTCCATATTTTTCTTGCTTCCAAATTATATAGCTTCAGGACTACTAAAAATTTAGTATAATTAGTGAAAAGAGCATACAGTGTCATGTGTTTAAAACTCTTTAACTTCCCAATCAGTTTTTGTAAATCATGAAGTTCATCATCAACTGTCATTTTAATTTCATTTGTACGATCTTCATCACCATTCACATTTGTAATCACATCCTTGATATGTCTCTTTCATTGTCCACACATGTAATCACATTAGATGATCCATAAAATGCAGTGTTGTCCCAACCACTAGCTACATTTTCTATTCCCTCTATTTATTCCAAAATGTATAACTTTGATCCATTCCAAGATAGATAATTTGTTCTTCCAACTCCTCGGTACTAATTAGTCTTGAATAAAAATAGCATAAACACGGTCAAAGTATTTGAGAAGTGTCATATAGATGATCTTTTGAAAACTTGATAAACTCTTTGACTCCATCTTCTTAATATTTTGTTAAGAGATTGTAATCAATATATTCATTATTCATATTAATCCTATTTGATTCAGTAATATTAATAATTGACAAAATAAATACACAAAATGTTGATATAAAAATTAACTAAGTCTAAAAAAAAGTGGTTTTAAATATAGATCACAAGGGTTATCTCACCACTATAGAAATAAAACTACATTTTCAGAAGAAGAAAAATATCAATTTTAAATCACCCAAAATCTTGGTTTGAAATCTTATTAACATAAGAATAATTTTTCAAACATCAAGTTGATGATTACCACTGATTCCTCTTAGTCAGTTGTGCTCTATAGTGAGTCTTTATATCATCTGAAGTTCAAATCCAAAAACACCTTTAATGAATAGTCCATTTTGAAATAGATTTAAAGCTCTAATAAACCATTGAGATATCAAAAAAATAATAAAAAACTTTTTAGTGCTCCTTCCCTAGATTCACCATTAATATTTTATTGAAAATAACTCTTAAATGATAACATGTATTATATACACTATGATTTACCTCAGAAATGTTAAAACTAATGAATATAGAACTTTTTTATTAACCTGAACTCATCATCTATTTTTGGTGACACATACTATGAATATATTAAATGTACATATAAGGAATTCTCACAGGTTTTAACTCACTCATTATAAATATTTTTAACACCATATGGATATACTCTAACTAAGTTAGGAAAAAGGTTATAGACTTTAAGTCTCTTTCATTATTTATTCCCAATATCTATTTTCTAGTACCAATGTCCTTCATTTGGTATCTTCTAGAAAAATCAATATTCATCTCTCTGAGCCTTTCTTTCATCATTCCAACTAAAATAAATTCATCCATATAACCATATAAAGAATTATAATGACAAAAATTCTGTCATAATACACCTTCCTATAGTATTAATTATTTACATTACACTACATGAACATTAATTCTACCATAGAATCATTGAAATTCTAGTTAAACTATCTCGGTTCATACTTAATCCCACAAAAACTCCATTTGAGACTCGAATCTAACCTTATATTCTAGATATCATGAAACCTTCCATTTGATCTATATAGATCTATTCCTCCGAATCTCCATGAAAGAATATAATCATGACATCCATTTGTTCTAGAAATAAACCTTCAATGGAAACCAATCTGAGAACCATCCTAATTTTTATATTCTTTATAGTGGGATTGAAAATACAACTAAGATCCAATCCTTCTAATTATTGAAAAACAGTTAAAACTAGGGACACATTTCACTATTACCTATAATTCACTTTCTATTTTAAATGATAAATCTTCTTGTTCTATAAGTACCTCTTTCCTGGTTCTAATTCTATTATCTGCAATGTATCAAAATCATAGAGGGAATACAATTATTCTTTCTTTTTTTACTCACACTACAATGTGCACAATAGTTTGCCAATGTTGAATCCTAAAAAAAATAGACAATCCACCTGACTTACCCACACATGCCATATTCGGGACCCTCATATAGCATAGAAAAACCAAAAAACTAGGGGAAAATATATAGTGTTTGAGATAACTTTTTTAATATACATATTAATATATTTCTTAATTCCAAGGTTTTTCTAGCAACCAAACAAATGTAAGTGAGAAACAACAAGCTAGTGATCATCACATGAATTAATATAATATATGTAGTAAATCGTATTGCAACTCTAACACCCTCACAATAAAGATCCCATTTTAACATACAGGAATTAGCATCAAGAATTCCATATTAATAATCAACCACATCCCCCTAAGTTAAAAGGGTTAAATAGACATATCAAATAAGGGGTCCAATTTTAAGGGTTTAAAAAACATTAATTTAAATTCATTTTCAGAAGTAAAAAATGATACATAGAAATATAGATTGGGATACCAAGTCATAAAACTAAGATCTAAATATATATTTCTTTAAAACATACTTTAATATAAAATTTAGAAATGAAAACCTCCCATGAAAACCATTTCAAAAACCGAACCCTCTTTTAAATCAAGAATATTCCCCATTTATGGGTCATTAAAAAAATAAACCTCTTTTTAATTTTTAAAAAAGACTTTTTAAAAAACTCACACTGGTTTGAAGCAACACATTAAAATTCTATATTCATTTTAAAATGACCCCTATGGAATTAAAATATTTACTTGGCATTATAAAACAAACAATTTCAAGATTTCAAAAATAAAACAATATAGAAGCATATCTTCTAAGTGATGAATTCCATGAAAACATTTTAAACTCATCAAGGGAACAATATATAGTTATAATTTTATAGGAAATGGTTTTAAAGAAACTCAAACATACAAGACATGTCATTGAAATAGATTACATATAAACACATACCTTATAACAAATAGGAATTAATCTCATATAATACAAGGATCCTAAACAATGGTGAGGACGATGTTTACAAGTCCTTCATATCAAAATCTTCAAGAAATGGAAGGGGAATAACTCAGCTTGGAGGGTGTTTTGCAATAGTGGTAGGGTTCGATAGCAGTGGAGTGGTAGGTTGCAGTAGTGGCAGCAACAATGGAGGAAGAGGAAGGGCTCGGTGGAAGAGGAGGAGTTTGCGGTAGTAGAGGATGGGTTCACTAGGGGATGTGGGGTTCAAGGTGGAGGAGGGGTTTGCGGGGGAGGTGGGGTTTGGTAGTGGAGGTGGTGTTCATAGTGAAAGAGGCGGGGTTCGGTAGCAAAGGTGGGGTTCGTGATAAAGGTGGGGTTCACAACAACTGAGGAGGTGTTCGGTGGTGGTAGAGGAGGGGTTCATTGGTGGTAGAGGCTTCCTTCCATGAGAGCTTGAGATGTGGGAGAGAAGAAACCAACTGTTAGGTTTCATTTATAAAATCAGTTAAATCTTTCATCTGCACTAATAAATGTATGTTTTATCAGTTCGAAAATAGAAAGTACTGATAAAACATGCCTTTATCAGCTCTAAAATTATAACCCTTATAAAGACATAGTTTATCAGCGATTTTTTAGCATTGCTAAAGGTTTATCTTTATCCGTGCTAAAAAAGAAATAATAAATATATAATGTTACTAATATATTTTTATTATTATATATATTTATAAAATTATATAATAAATAAATAAATATTTATATATTTATATTTATAACTATAAATAAATATTTATTTATTTATATTTATAAATATATATTTTATATATTTTATATAATTATTATATTTTTAAATTTTATAAATAAATATATACTCAAAATCATTAGGAGATAGACAAACCTACTCTTAAAATGTTTATTAGAAGATGAAGATGATAGAGGAAAGCGGATGGATATGGATAGAAAGAGAATTCCTTTATCCAAAAAAGGAAAGTTAGAAATCCATAATATCATAATTCAAAAAATATTGATTAGATTCTTTATCATCATCAGTAGATTCCAACTATGATTGTGGGTTCCTTTGAGTAAAGAGAACATTGTACTTCTCCCTATGCTTCTGCTTCTCCAAGGTGAGCCCTTTGGAAGACTTGGTAGACACATTACGACCCCCTATGCATTATCCCAACCATCACGACCACATCCTTGGCAACAATTTCATGGATTCTAACCCCACTACCAAGTCTTAGCTTGTTTCCAAGCCCCTCTTGGCTCTTCCCTCTCCGACGTGAAGGTTTTCCCCTTAGTTGGAGCTACCTACCCATCATATTGGGAAAGCCCTTTAACCCCTTCATCCCTATAAACATGATGAGGGAAACCAAAACCAGTCTCTCATTTATGCATTTAGATGGGGTCCCTTGTAAACCCACAACCACTAAACATCCATGCACTTGAATCTAATCATGATTAGTATCATCTGAGTAAGAGCAAGCTCCCACATTATTAACCTTCCCCAGAGATTCTGCGTTCAACTTTATATTACCTTTATGACCTATAGAAAAAATAAATATATATAATAAATATATTTATTATAAGTAATTATAAATATATATTCATTTATATTTATAATTTTAAATTTATATATATATATATATATATATTTAAATAATTATAAAATTATAAAAACATTATTTCTTATATTTGTGATTTTATCAATATATATTTAATATATTGATTATATATATTTAAAGATTATAAATACAATAAATAGATTTATTTTAATTTTATAATTATTTAAATAAATATTTATTTATTTATAATTATAAATACAAATAAATAAATATTTATTTGTTTAAATAATTATAAAATTATAAGAACTATATTTATTACACTTAAAATTTTATAAATATATATAATTATGTAATTTATAATTCCCCCAAGAACCTAGTTTATATATATTTAATATATTTTTTATAATTTTAAAATTATTTACCAAAAGGGTGTAGGAGACCGGAGAACCTTCTCCAACCAAAGTTTATTGAAAAAAAAATGATAATCATAAAAGAGAATGGAAGGGGCCAAACAAAGGGAAAACCCTTATCTGAAAAAAGAAAACTAAAAATGGGTAGAATCGATACCATCTCCATAGTCAGAGATGTCATCAACCAATTCTCATTCTGAGTGCAAATTCTTCTGATTGAAAAGAACATAGTACTTTTCCCTGAGTTTAACTTGCTCTAGAGTGATCTCCTTGAAAGAAGACCAGGACGACCAGTCGTGCCCATCTCCATCACACCCCCACCCGAGATTTTTTGGATGAAAACCTAATTTCCATGACTTATTTTGCTTCTAAATTCCTTTTGGTTCATCCCAATCAAAATAAAGGATATTCTCCATGAGAGTCATCCACATGGAGTCAGTCAAGTTAGGTGATTCCCCATGTGAAACATCCTTAACTAGGTGTGCATCTGTATCTATGTTATTCTTTCCTGTACAGGATAAGGAATGCTCTTGTCCCGGTTGTAACACCCTGAGACTTTATGAGATATATTCTTTTTAATTTCTTTTATGTCTTGTGTTGTACGCTACACCAATATTAGCTTGTGTTATTCATTACACCGTATTAGCTTATAGTATACACAACAATAGTCTTGGATTGTGTTACACACAATTTCAAGTTCATTTTATAGAATTAATTTCATGCAAGACCGAGTATAAGTGATAACTAAATATTATAACCTAGTCATTATATTGGTGGGTATGAATAGTATTAACTTCCTTCTAAAAACTATTTAAATTAAAATAAGTGAGTTTATATAATAATAAAATCACTATTTAAGGATTTTATTAGTAAAATATCTATGTAATATATTCAATGTAATGTTTTAAATCCATATTATATGTTTTCTAGATATGGTATAAGAACAAATTCATGTTTTCAGATAAAAGATGTATTTTTCAAAAAAAAATACTATTTTACCGCCTTTTGATGTAGAATTCATTTTAAATATAGTTTTTGAAAATTTTATAAGTTCTATTTGAAGTAATAAAATTATTATTTGGAATCAGGGAATCAAAATTTACCTTGGTTTCAATTATGGTATTTATCTGATGAAATTCATATTTTATTGAATCCTGAAAAATAATGTATTTTAATTCAAAACTGCATTTTAATATAATTTATTTATATAGTTAGATTATATTTTTAATTTTTTTTAAAGTGTAATTGGATTATTTTTTTATCATATAATCCATTCTTGGTTTTTGGAAGTAATTTCACATTTAAATTGGACATAAACACATGTCAATCTTTTCATAATGTTTACTTCTTAAAACCACACATTCTGATTTTGACAACAAGAATTAATTTTAAATTAATTAATGCAGCCTATTTGTTTTGAATTTTGAAAATTTTATTTCATATTTTGAATATTTGGGTCAAAATTATGTTAATAGGTTAATTTTATTTTTTGATATTATGAATAGTAACTATGATAATTTTTATTTACCATTGTAAAAGGTAAATCGTATAAATTAGGGTAACAAACATTATGATAATCATAATAAAATTATCCTAATACCTGAAAAATTATTATTTGATGAATTAATGTTGACCAATATAACATAAATTTTATAATTTATATATTTGATGGACTATATTCCATGAAAGTGATGTAATTATAATTAAAACAAAATAATGTGACAACATGTCACTCTCTTATATTTTTTAAGTATAATAATTTTAATGTAGTAATAAACATGATAAAATATAGAACATAAATAGTATCCAAAAATATAATTAAATTATCTACATCATGTGAATTTATTTAGATTTTTGAGATATTAAATATTTACCATTAGGGATGACACAATTGTGACTTAGAAATTGTTTTATTAATAGAAATATCAAATAAATGGTTTTAAATTTATTAAATGAAATATAATATGATATAATTAATGTGATACATGAATTTTATAGGTTAATATGACATTTTAGAAGTGTATTTACTATTTCATTTTTAATTTATCTTCTTTTTTGATTTTATTTAATGTCAAATAAATGAATAGTGTTAAAATGGACACTATTGATATTTTATAGAAATAACATATTTTTAAATTATATAAGAATAAAAAAATATAAAAAGTAAAAAGTAAAAAATATAAGGATAATAATTTCATAAAGTATTCTATTATAGAATATTTACTAGAAATAAGTAAATCTTTATAACCATTTAATATTTATAATACTATTACAACAATTAAAATTAAATATATTAGATTAGATAAATAAAAATTATAAGGTTAAAAATAAAAGAAAAATATGTCTAAATTTTATTGTTCAAGATTATTTTTACTCATCCTCATCATAAATTATAAATAATAGACTTTGGAGTCATTTTATTATAAAAATTAATTTATATTAATTTAATAGTTTTGGTATTTCCAATGGTGCTCCTCCCCTCTCTTATAAAAGGGTGTATATCCTTATATTTTAATCACACCTCTAAAGCCCTTTTTCTCCACCAAACCCTACAAATTTCCTCTCCCAACTTCCCTTGCTTCATTCTAAAGGCTACACTTTGGGCAGAAATATATCCTAAAGAGACCTATTGTGCAAATCAAAAGGAGATACTCAAAAAAATAAACTTTTTTATCACCTTTTTCAAAATTATTTTCTTCTTATTCATCCTCTTCTTATGTTGTTTCCATAATAAAGTAATAAATACAGTATTTTTTATATTATAGGATGTCATTATAATTATGGTACAACCTTATACCTTCTTTTATCCATCCTACGAATAACAATGTCATCATGCATGCGTACATACAACCTACCATCTCCACGATGTGGTGTAATTAGTTATTCAACAATACTTAATTTGGATGGGTATAATGATGCTTATAATGGATTTAAATAATTAATATAACATGATAATAATTCTATATAATTAATATACCATGAAATTATATACCATTTAACCATTATTTGAATGATAACATCGCTCGTGCGTATGTGCGGCCTACCATCTCCACGATGCGATGTGATTCATTCTACATGATCTTAATTAAACATAGATTATATGCATGAATTTAATGAATAAATATGATTTATATTATACTAATATTATTATCTAAATGATATAACTATAAACAAATAATTTGAACATGAACTTATCCAACAAAACATGCATAAGAACATAAAGCATTTAATATCCAAATAACGGGTGACAATGAAATGTTACTAACAAACAGATGAAAATATTATTATATATGATATCATAAAAATGACTATGATTCTGAAATAATTCAATAAAATTATTTAAATCAATATACAAGAGGTTTTAATACATACAAAGCACATCATACCTATGGTATGGGATAATTTCACAATCATGTTATTATTTGAGATTATTTATATATAAGTATTTACCAGGGTACATTTATTAACCACATTCATATATCCTAAATGTGTAATATTTTTTATTCTTCTACAATTTCATAAATCCAATTTTCCCTTTGGTATATTTTTATTAAACGTTATGAAAATAATCTTTTGGTGTTTTTTATATGAGGAGAATGTTTTTTTAACTTATACGACATGAAGAGATTTTTATGATTTCTTAACAAATTAATTATTTGAAGATTATTTTATAGGATTTAAAGTTTATTTTCAATTAAATGGTTTTCTTTTAAAATTTCATGAAATTTTGAGAAAAGAAAATATTTTTGAAGATAAAAGTTTATTTTTTCAAGAATGATGTTCCAAGTGTTTTATCAAAATTATTTTCCATTTAAGATGGCACTCTTTAAATAGGGTTATGTTTATATAACTATTATTATAATTATTTTGTTTTGTTAATAATGGAATGATATTTTATATGGATTATGTTATGATGGAATGATGTTTAATAAACCCATATTATTTTTTGGGTTATGCTATGATGAATGATTTATGTTTTTTTGGCACATGTAAGAATGATTTTATTATGAGATGGGTCGGACCTATATCTCCCATCAATGAATTGGGTAAAGATTTATATCTCATGTGATAGATAGATCTAAAAAGGTAAGTATATACAGTTCAGTAATATAGGGCTAAAACAACGAGTTTAATTAGTTCAGTAATGGACTTTGTCCACTATAATGGTCTTGGAAGTAATGTCTTAGCTAATATGGAAATCATATTATATGGTAATTTTTTCCCCACAATTCCATGTTTTATACCATTGGAATTTTATCATGGTTAATGTTATTTTATGATCTACACCTTATATACTGCCACGATTTATTTAATGACTCAGTATTTTGATATTTAATCTGTATTTTTATGTTTTTACATTTTTATGTTTATGTTTTGTAATATATTTTCCATTATTTCCATTATTGAGCATTTGATCTCACCCTATTCATGTTTCTTGTCCCCCAGGATTTGAAGATGGGTATTAAGTAAGATGTGTCAAAAATAGGTTCTAGTTATGAAGGATAATGGAGAAGATTATGTAGATGTTTTATTAACCAGTTGTTTATGTTTCCTAGTTTCTAAATACACTATGCTAATATGGAATTTGGGTGTCTAATAGTGTCATGTATAATGCATTCTGAAAAAGTAATGCAATTTCCATGTACGTCAAGCATGGGTCATTACCGTAGTTTTTCATCCCCTTCTTTCTAAACATCCCTTTCAAAATTATTCTAACAAAGATCGTTAATATCATTCATTGGCTTATCCAAAATTAGAATGGGTGCTACTTTAGATCCAATATGGACATCTTTGAATGAAACATTGTTTCCTTCAATGTAATGACTTCATTCATCACTTTTTTGCATCATTGATTGGATATCCAATCAAGAACGCATCCATTCCCGAAGGGGATCCATTTCCCTCAAGTCAGCATCCGTATTTTTTATCTTGGTACCACTATCTGTAGCAGTGCGATCTTTCATAGTATCTTTCTTCAATGATTTCTTACCAGAAGGCTTTGAGGTAACTACATGTTTGACTTGAGTATTTTGAATATTCCTACAGTTGGACAACTCATTCCCTACAACCTTTCAGAACTTATAGAATGATGGGATGAATTCATATTCAAAATGAACATCAATTTTGTTACCATTTTCCACTATAGTGGCAGAATCAGGTAGGGAATTAAGCATGTCAACATCCACAAAGACTCTTGAAAAGTAGCAAGATTTCCCTTCAATAGTGTTCTCATCCATCTTAATGGGTGCACCAATATAAGAGACAAGATCATTAATAATTAGTGGATTCCAAATAACCCAATTGAGACCATGAATTATGGTCTATATTTGTGTAGTTGTGTGATTTTGTGAATACGGGTTAAAACTCAAATCCCAAGAAGAAACAAAAAAAACCCTGGATTCAGCTCATAAAAGCTAGAACAGTAAGAACAGTTTCTATCATCTTCATTAGAGAATAGTAAATGAAAAAAACATATTCTAATAGGTAAAATCCTCCATTTTGAAATGCCCCAAATCTAGGATAATTGTGATTTAACCTCCTTGGTGTTCAGAGATTTATCTCCAATCACAAGAATGAAACGCCCAATAAGAGAAAATATAAACCCATCCAACCTATCATTAAGAACATTAGGATTTGGAATGACTGTGAAGATTTCACTTTCGTATCTGGAAGTATGAGGTATAACAGATTGAGTACCTCCATCATCATGGAGTTTTGTTTGAGAAATGACCTCAATAAAAGATAAACCCTTGTGCAAGGGCTTCAACACATGATGTGAGGGGTTTGGAATTGACCCTCCCGAGCACGATAGATCAACCACACCACCACTCCATTAACAAGAATATTAGCAGAGATGCCAACATCCTTCCAGACTAAAACCATCAACACCATTATTAGGATCTTCTAAAAATGAAACAGATCCTCCCGAGCGCACCGGAAGATCGACCCCCTCCACATCTCCCTAATCAAATCGATTTCTTGAAACACCCACATCTTGAAAGACTGAAGAAGGCCTCAAATTAGAAACCATCGCAATGATGCGTTCACAGATATCTCTATTGATCTCTTCCCCATCTATCTTCTCCTTATAATTATTTAAATATATATATATTTATATAGAATTATAAATACAAATATTTTTATTTATTTATAAATAATTGTATATATTTATAAATATATTTATTTAATTGTATATATTTATAACATTATAATTATAACAAATATATTTATTATTATTTAATAATTATATAAATATATTTATCTATTTATTTATTTATAATTATAAGTATAAAAAATAAATATTTATTTATTATTAAAAATTTATAATTAATATATATTTATTTATAGTTATAATTATAAATATATATATTAGGTGGTTTGGGGTACAATTACATTAAACACACACAAACCATACACAGAGGCTGAAAAGTCATGTTATAGCCCCTTAGGGGAGAGCCCACCCACCGTTCTTTATTTATTCAGTACATGGCTTGAAGGTCTAGTGGGCATGAGGCCTATTGCATGGCCCAAAGGCCCACAAACTAGCCCGAATGCCTGGTGCATCGTTATTCCTGTATCAGGCCTGCATCACCATCTGCTCACATCATGCCTGCATCACCATTTTCTTGAATCATGCCTATGTCTCTGCCTACCAGTTGAAATTCACTCCCACTTGGATTTGAACACAGAACTCATGTAGAATTACGTGGAGTCTTTACCAGTCAAGTAAGCCCCCAGTTGTATAATTATAAATCCATACATACATACATACATACATATATATATATATATTTAAATAATTATAAAATTATAACAAATATAATTTTTATACTTTTTATTTTATTAATATATCTAATTTATATATTTATTATTATTTTATAATTATTTAATATATCTTTATTTATTTATAATTATAAATAAAAAAATTATTTTTATTTTTTTATATTTTTATATTTTTCTAAGTATATTAAATTAATAATATATATTTATAACATTTGAATAATAAAAAAAATTAATTTTATAATTATTTAAATAAATATATATTTATTTATAAATATAACTATAAATAAATGTATATTTATTGTTAATTAAAATTATAATAAATATGTATTTATTTATAGTTATAATTATATATTTATTTATTTATTTATTTATTTAAATAATTATAAAATTATAACAAATATATTTATTATATATATGCTTTTATAAATATATATAATTAATATATTTATCGTAATTTTTTAATTTTTTAAATATATCTATATTTATTTATAAATATAATTATAACTATTGTTATTTATTAATTTATATTTTTATATATTTATAAATATATTTATTTTATTATATATATTTATAACATTATAAGTATAATAAATATATTTATTATAATTTTATAATTATTTATATAAATATATATTTATTTATAATTATAACTATAAATAAATATGTTTATAAAAATTTATATATAATTATAAATATATTTATATATATATTTATCAAATTATAATAGATGTATTTGTTGTAATTTTATAATTATTTCAATATATATATAGTTATAATTATAATTATAAATAATTGTATTTAAAATGTATTTATATAAAATTAAATTTTCATAATTATAAATATAATAAATATATTTTTTATTCCAATATATTTATTGTGATTTTATAAGTATTTTTGAGAACATAATATATTCATGCATATAACATGAATGAATAATTTACCTACTAAAGTATAGATAATAAGAAATGAGTCATCACCTATAGACAATATGTAAGGGTGTGATGTATAAATGAATATTCATAATGAATACATAACATATGCACGTCAATTATACTCACAGATAAATATATTTATTGACCAAATTCATTAGAACCATATATATATTTAAATATATTTATTTATTTATTTATTTCTAAATATAAATATATTTTTTCAAAAAAAATATTTGTATATAATCATAAATATATAATTGTAAATATAATTTACCCCCAAGCACCTAATATATATAATTATAAATATATTTATTATTTAATGAAATTTACTATAATCCTATAATTATTAAAATACGTATTTATGTAATTATAATAATATAAAAACTTTTTTAAAACATTTTATACATATTTGAATTATTATAAAATATATATTAATTATAAACATGCCTTTTTTATAAATGTACATAAATAAAAAATATTTTTTAATATAAATATAATAATTTTTTATAAATTATTAATAATTATTATTAAAGACTGTTATCAGTGATGAGAAAGGGTAGATTTATCAGCGATTTGAGCTAGCATTGTGAAGGTCCCCCTTTTTTTAGCACGTTTTTCTCAGCGATGATAAAAGTCAGTGTTACCCTTGGGTCGCTCTATAGTAGTGGCATCACATTCTATATTAAACTTTCTAGAAACTATAACACCACAAGCTTTCATAGTAAGTTATTTTTTTAAAGTAATTCATTAGCTTACATTACACGCAATACCGAGTTCAAACGCACCACGACTTATCAAACTAGTCGTTCAAAAAGCGGTTATGAATAGTATTAACTACATTTTGAATTTTATATACTCCATATAATTTTAACATCCATATTATGTGTTTCTTATACATAATATAAATAAAAATTATATTTTATAAATATGAATTTAACTATAGCAGGCACTGTAGCAGCGTGGGTACTATAGCAGTATTGTTCCCCGAGGGGTCCTTTGGACCAAAAAAATGGGCTTTCAAGACTTGTATTCAGGCCACTTAGACTTGGACCTTCGATATATGTAATGGTTATCCCTCTACCCACACTAAAGATGTATTTTATTTAAATAATAAATTGAGGCTTCGACCCCAACCTTTAAAAAAATAAGAACAAATTCAATTTTTCAGATAAAAGAAGTATTATTCAAACAATACAATTTTACTGCCTTTTAAGGGAGGACCCTTTCTAAATATAATATTTGACACTTTTATATATTCAATTTGACAAAATAAAATTCTTCTTTATAATTGGGACCTAAAAATTTAGTTTGGATAAATTTTCGGTGCTTTTCTGACAACTTCCGTATTATGATGAATAGTGAAAAAATACTAAAATTTAATTGAAACAAACTTTTTAAATCAAAATAATTTATAGTGTTAAATTATAAATTTGAATGGTTTTGATGTATAATTAGATTATATTTTAATAATTTATTCTAATTTTTGTAATTGGAAGTAATTTTATATTTAAATTGGGCATAAACACATATAAATCTTTTGATAGTTTTTACTTCTCAAAAACCCACTTTCTGGTTTTGACAATAGGAATATTTTTAAAATTAATTAATATAACTTCTATATTTTTAATTTGGTAAAATAGAAATAATTTTTTAGTTTGGAATATACAAATTAACTTTGGGTGATTTTTTCGTATTTTTCTAAAAACATTCAATTTTTGATGAACAGTGAAAAACACGGTGTTATTGTTTAAAGCCGACTTTTTATTTAAATAAATATTCTTAATTTAAATTTATTTTAAAGTAAAAATAGATACATAATAACTATATTATTCCAATGTAATTCATTTAATTAATTTTAAAATAATAATGGATATATAAAATTTAATTGAACTTTTTAGCATCTTTTGCTCACCTTCTAGGCACATTTGTAAATTTTCATAAAACATAGTTTTACCACTTCTGTGAATTGAATTTCAAAAATCTAAGAGACATGGTTTACATCATTAAGTAAAATTTGGTTCAATAGGATGAAAATAATTTTTGGTGAATAGTAACTTTTGAATTTTATTTACCACAGTTAAAAGTATATACGGTAATTACAGGTAAAAATAATAATATAATTACCCTAACACATGTCATAATTCTCTTGGATTACTATATTTGGACCAAAATAAATCTTAGTAGAAATATATAATCCTTTTTAATCCACTTTGATTAGATTATTACATTTATTATATTTTATTTAAAGAAGAGTTAAAAGTGTTAAATTCAAATTTTAATAACTCAAACATTTTTAATATAGGGATATACATAAGTTAAGTTAGAGTAAAAATATTAATTATAATGATGAAAATATTTCCTACATCATGGTATTTTATTTATAATTTTTATAAATTAAATAATTAAATTTATTTATGACATAATGATGATGAAGTAACTACCTTATTAATGAAAGAGTAAAACAATTGATGTTATAAATATTAAAATAAATGTAAATTGAAACTTTTGATGTCATCCACGAATTTTCTAGGTTAATATGAAATTTTAGAGTTGATTCAATGTATTTTTTTTGAATAAATCATATTTTTATGACTTTCAAAAAACCAAATACTAAATAGTGTCAAAATTAAAATAAATGGGTTTTTAAAACAAATGCTATTTTATTAACTTATATAGTAGTACTAAAAATCTATGGTTCAGACAAAGGACTTATATAATGAATGATATGTCATTAATTAACCACTTGAGTTTCTCTTGGAATTTTATAGTAATTTTATTAACCATGTATGATAATAATACAACAAGACATGGTAAAAGTTAAACTATTTAATTAAGAGTTTAATCAAAACGATAAGGTAAATATGGTGAACTAAACTTGTATAAAACCTATTAGTAGAGAGTTTTTCAACCCATCCCCACCTTATCCTAGAAAAAATCCATTTGGATCTATTAGAAACTAAGAATGATTTTACAATAAAATAATATTTTAATCATTTCCTAAAGTGACCCCCACCTCTCTTATAAAAGGGTACTTCTCCTTCTCCTAATTTCACACCTCCAAAGCCTTTTGAATCATCCAAACCCTACTCAAATATCCTACAAACTACCCTAACTTTAACCTAGATTCCTTAATTTGATCATAAAGAAAACTTAAGGATCCCTTTTGTTCAATTCAAAAAGAAGAGCCTAAAGAAGAGGTAATTAATTCATCGCCCCTTTCAAAGTTCTTTTCTTATTCCACTTCCTATTTCTATTTTGTTTCCATACTAAAATAACAAATATAGTACATTATATATAAT
Source organism: Viscum album (assembly GCA_963277665.1). NCBI lineage: Eukaryota > Viridiplantae > Streptophyta > Magnoliopsida > Santalales > Viscaceae > Viscum > Viscum album. The sequence continues at coordinate 1,320,803,783 of OY728166.1, forward strand.
AAGATGTTATTATATATATGTTACAACCATATTCATTATTCTATCCATCTTATGAATGACAAAGTCACCATACATGTGTACGTACGGCTTACTATCTCCACGTCGTGGTGTAGTTTGTTATTCAAAACTTAATTATTTAGATGTGTATAATAATGAGTACAAATAATTTAAATAATAAATATAACATGTTAATTATTCTGTATATATAATACACCATCCAATTACATATGATTCCACCACTAATAGAATGATATTGTCACTCATGCGTACCTACAGCTTACTGTCTCCACGACGCAATGAGAATTTGTTCCCCATCGTAACCATTCAAGAATAATTATCTTTTCATGATTAAAAATAATGTTTAATAACTTAATATAATTCTGGATTTGAATAAAATACATCCTATCCATAACAAACACGACTTACGTAATAAAACATATAATGGAAAATGAATCAGTTAACACCCAAAACCATGATACTACAGAAATATCATTAACAAATCAATATTAGAAGATTATTTATAATATCATATTTATGTATATGGTTATTTCATAATTTAATAACAGTTATTTCACCATTATACAGGAGGTTAATTTACCCTTGACTAAGGAAAAGTACAAGGTAAGGGGTTTTCATCTCACTTTTTATTCCCATGAGATTCATGCTATATTTTCCACTATTTCCTTTTGTGCGGTGTATATACTACCCATGGTTTTATTCTTTTTGTAATATAATTTAATTTATGGGTATTTAAATCTTTATTGAATGGTATTTATTTCATTGGGTGTATGTTTTTTTATCTTTCCAAATTGGTAAGGGAATTAAAATTTTCAATTTCCACTCATTGGTCTTTATACATACTTTATTGATTATTTTACTCCAAGATTATGTGTGGAATCACTATTAATTATTTATATAGTAAATAAAACTACCCTTTGTGTAGATATTATTTTGATACAAATAATCACTCCATTGATAAATCATCATTCCATTTATATGAACTTGTTAAGGGTAATCTTAACTCAATTTCAATTCATTTAGTTAAACAGCCAAGTCATTGGTTTTTATTTTACAAGAATATGTGTGAATTTCCTCTGATTGATTTACACTAAATATATAATTATATTAAGTTTGTTTATATTTTCACACATAATTATTTCATTGATTTATCTTTAATCTAATGATACGGTCTTTATAATGTATTTTATCACAATTTACATTCCATTGATACCTCTTTGTTGTTATGCACCAATTCACTTTGATATGATGTATATACTATCCGTTAACATATTATATCATTAATCCCTTTATTCTCATGATATTATAATGTTTTGATTAATTTTATCCCTCAATTATTTGTATTCAAGTGTCTCTCATTTGGTTAGGAACTCCTTAACTAAAATATAGTTTTAAATATTTATTCTTCTAAATATTTCTCAGTAATGTCCATGTTTTAAAAATGGTTTTAAGGATTTATTAATATGGACATAAACATCATGAAATTTAAATTCCTTTCCAAAATTTCAAAGTGGTATGGGAAACTTTTATTCAAAAATCTCTTTTAAATGACATCTTTGATAAATAGTGTGACTTTTAAATTTTTTCAAGAAAATGAGATATTTCTCTCAAATTGTTTTACTGATTATTTCCATCTATGTTAATATGCTTCATTGTATTTTATTATTTATAGAGGTTTATTTATTATAATAAAATTTTCCATATTGTATTGAATGAGTTATGTTTGACTGTGGATGTACTATATTTATACCATTCATGGTTTGTGGTTAATTTATTGACATTTTGTATTCTAGTTTTAATACGAATATTTAGATTATGTTTCACTCTTTTCATATGAGGAATGAATTGGACTTAGTAAGTGAAGGTAGAGGCCCTATATATCCCCTCGATGCATCGGTATGTCTAATGAGACAAACTAGTGTCTTGGCACAAGGCCTTGACAAAAATTTTATTTTTAGTCTTGGCACGAGGCCTTGACTATGTAGTTATGATGTCCAGCATTATTCATTCCATCATTATGAAATTAGATAATGATATTACACGTGATTATTAGACTAGTAGAATATCCATGTGAATAAGTAAATGGAAGTATTGGATTTATCTTTTCCATATTATGCTGGTGTTTAAGTTTAAAAGTATGGTTTTTTAGTCTCATACATTGCCTTAAATGTTTGTGTTTTCTTATGATAGATTCTGCTATATTGTTATCCTTACTGAGCATCTGAGCTCACCCCTTTCTTATGTTTTATTTTTTCCAGGATGTGAAGAATTATATTATTATTGACCTACCAGAATAGGCTAAGGGATATGAGTGTGTTCAAAGGAGACAAAATGTTGTAGTTTTTTCATTTCATAATGTTATTTAAAACATATGTATGTTTATAGAACCTCCTAGGCTACTAAACTAATCGGTATTTTGAGACTTTATCTCTTGTGATCATTCCAATGTTATATAATAATGCACCGACTTTGGGTAACTAGGGTGAGGGTGTTACAGTTGGTATCAGAGGAAGTTTAGTACAAACCATGGAAACTAGATTTAGAAAAAAAAAACTCTGATTAGAGAGCATTACCCTATGATGTACATTGAGGATTAGTATTGAATAACTTCCTAGAATTTTTGTAATGTGAAGATTTTGTGAATTTTCCATGAAATGCATCCCTGTTTGGATATGATCATGTAGAGGCCGCTCTGGCACATATGTATCTAGGGGTAAAACCTGAAAACACCGCTTTGATCTAGACTCAAATGGGAACTGGTGCACGACAACAGGCCTTACTCTACTCTTGGTTACGATACTCTTGAGGAATATTCTTAGGATAATTCACATTTTCTTTACAAACTGATTTGAAGGATTTTAATATAATATGAGAATAAATAACCTTGGTTAATCATAAGGTGTTTTAGATTGAAAATAAGGTGTCATGATATTCTCTAATTTATTTTATGACTATTGTTACTCACACTATGATTTCTGGTTTTAGTCAATGGATGGATTCCAAAGAAGTCATAGTAAATTTGATCATTATGTACAAGGTGGGAACAATGGTGGAAATGATCAACTAAATTTAATGTTGATAGGAATAAAAGATATTGTGTTCACACAGAAGCGGGATTCCAAAAATATGGTAAAAACATATACATTAACCAACTCCCAAACTCAAAAAAGAAGAGAAATGAGGAGAATGATAAGATATTTATTAGTGGAGACCATGGAGAAAAGAAATATTAATTTCCATCATGTATAAAATGTGGAACGAGGGACCCCTGAAAGTGTCTCAATGGAACAAAGAAATGCTTTATGTGTTGGAAAGAAGGAAATAAATTAAATAATTTCCAAGGAAAAATGAAGTGTACTATGGAATAAAATAAAACTAATCCTAATAATCCTTTGAGATTCATTTTACTTAAATATAGGGGACCCAAGAATTACCCAAGTCAAATCCCTATTCTATTGGATAACCATTAGGTCAAGGAAGGACCTATATCGAAATAAATGGATGGAGAAATGTTTAAAAGTATTAATTATTTTTGTTAATGGGATTAATTTGGAATAATTTTCTCTTGTATGTGTAACCCCGAAGTTTTTAATGTGAAAATTCTATTTGCGGAATAATTATCTTTTCTATTGTGGATATAGTTATAAAGAACCATTTGGGTTTATATGATCCTTGAATTTGGGGAAATTACAGGTTATTAATTTTTGGGATGAAAATGCAAGGTATGAGATAACATTTGTGGTTAAATTATGTAATGGTAATTTTGATAAATTTATCTCTTTTAGGGAATTTAATAAAATATTTTTTTTGAATAATTACAACACACAAACCATGTGACAACCTGTCGTGTCAGACAAAGCTGTGAGAATCGAACCCACAACCAAAGTGTGACTGGGATTTATCACCTACAACATGAACACGTGAAGTCCCTGGTTAATGTAACTAATTATTTTTAGTTAAATGATTTTATTGATCAATAATAAGTTGATTTTTGATCTTATGTTTTATCAAATATATATCCTTATTATAGGAAAATGATTTGGTGATTAAGTGATACATTTTATTTTGGAAGACATTCGCTCTGTTGGGAACACTATATGCATAAGGAAAATAGAGTAATATGATATTTCATTTGAGGAGTAATTGTGGATTTTTTATTTTGTAAGATTCTGTGTTTTTATTGAGATTCGTTTTATTAATGTACATGATATACCTATCATAGAGAATATGTGATTTGGTTAATTACACTTTAGTATGAGATTTTAAGAGTAGTTGATGTTATTTGGAGATAAATGTTAAGATTTATTATGATAGACTATGTGATTAAATTCTTCAAAGTTTTGGATATAAATCTTAGTTTGGATTATATTAAAGGATTATAAGTACAATTGTTTATTTAATGGTCTTTATTGAACTTTGGGTATTGTTTGTTTAATTTTGTAAATTAAGATTAGTATTTCTTTCTATAAAGGATTATCCATTTTGGGGATCATCTGATCTTTTACTACCCATTTTGGTTTTGGTTAATCTCTAAAGACAAGGGAGATGTATATTTCATTCTTTTCGGATTATGTGATTCTCTAGAAGTTGATTCTAGCGCTTCAGGAGTGACCAAGTCATCTTAAATAATCATTGTTTAGATAAAAGACGAGTTAGTGGTAGAAATTTATTAAAGGATGAAACTCTACATGAAAATTAAGTATATCTCTTTATGTTATTAGTCAATATCATTAATAAATTCCTCAACTTTATGAAATAGAACTTACAACCAAAAATGTTTTCCATTTACTTTTCCTACTGTGAAACTAATGACCATTTAACCCATCACAATTTTGTGGTTTTCTTGTTTTTAACTTTCTACTAATCATGTTTTCTATCACTCTCCATCAAACCTTGACACTTATTTTATCTTCCATATCCACTTTTTCCTACACTGAGTCTTAGTATGGGTTATCTCAGTTAACCTTTGTACTTCTCTTTCTTTCTTTTAAAGTGATAGTTTTATTGACTCTTTTTCTGATGTTAGACTTTCAAAGAAGTTCCCAAGCCCAATTTTAAAATTTCAAGGATGAAATTTTTAAAATGTGGAAGAATGTAACACCCCCATGATTTCATAGTAAGTAATTTTCTTTAAAGTAATTCAATAGCTTGCGCTACACACAACACCGAGTTCGAGCGCACCACAACTTACCAAACTAGCTGTTCAAAAAAATATTATGAATAGTATTAACTTAATTTTGAATTTTATATACTCCATATAATTTTATCATCCATATTACATGTTTCTTAGAATAATATTGGAACAAATTCAATTTTTTAGATAAAAGATATATTTTTTTAAAAATGCAATTTTACCACCTTTTAATGGATAACCCTCTTTAAATCCAATATTTGACACTTTTATATATTCAATTTTACAAAATAAACTTCTTTTTTAAAATAAGGACATAAAAATTAGTTTGGATAAATTTTTAGTGCTTTTCTGATAACTTTCATATTTTGATGAATAGTGAAAATAACCAAATTTAATTGAAAACAACTTTTTTAAGAAAAATAATTTATATTGTTAAATTATACATTTGAATGGTTTTGAAGTACAATTTGATTATATTTTTATCATTTAATTTAATGTTGGTCATTGGAAGTAATTTTCATTTAAATTGGACATAAACACATATCAGTCTTTTGATAGTTTTTACTTTCCAAAAACCTGCATTCTGGTTTTAAAAATGTGAATATTTTTTAAATTAATTAATATAACTTCTATGTTTGGAATTTCATAAAATAGACATCAATTTTTACATTGGAATATCAAAAATATCTGTGGGAATGTTTTTGGTATTTTTCTAAAAACTTTCAATTTTTGATGAATAGTGAAAAACATTGTGTTATTGTTTAAAGATGAAATTTTATTTAAATAATTAATTTAAATTTAAATTTATTTTAAAGTAAAAATAGATACATAATACCTATATGATTTCAATTTAATTCATTGAAGTTATTTTATAATAAGATTGGATATAATGTTTTATTGAACTTTTTACCGTCTTTTAGTCACCTTCTAGGCACATTTGAAAATTTGCATAAAACATAATTTTACCACTTTGTGAATTGAATTTCAAATCTTTGAGAGACACGGTTGACATCAGTAAGTAAAATTTAGTTCAATAGGATGAAAATAATTTTTGGTGAATAGTAACTTTTGAATTTTATTTACCACGCTTAAAAGTAAATAGGGTAATTAAAGGTAAAAATGATATTATAATTACCCTAAAATATGACCTAATTCTATTTGATAAGTGTTTTTAGACCAAATTAAACCTTAGGAGAAAAATATGATCCTTTTTTATCCACTTGGATTATATTAGGATGTTTATTATATTTTATTTAAAGAATAGTTAAAAGTGTAAAATTCAAATTTTAATAACTCAGCCTTTTTTAATATAGGGTTACACACAAGATAAATTCTACTATAAATATTAATTAGAAATATAAAAATATTTCCTACATCATGGTATAATATTTATAATTTTTATACATTAAATAACTAAATTTATTTATGACACAATGATGATGCAGTAACTACCTTATTAATGAAAGACTAAAATAATTGATGTTATAAATATTAAAATAAAAGTAAATTGAACCTTTTGATACCATCCATGAATTTTATAAGTTAATATGACGTGATAGAGTTGATTCAATGTATTTGTTTTGAATAAATCGGATTCTTATGACTTTCAAAAAAACCAAATACTAAATAGTGTCAAAATTGACATAAATGAGTTTTTAAAAAAAATGCAATTTTATTAAATTATATAATAGTCATAAAAATATAAGGTTTAGACAAAGGAATTATATAATGATATATATGACATTAATGAACTCCTTGATGTTATTTTGGCATTTTATATTAAGTTTATTAACTATGTGTGATAATAATACAAGGAGACATGGTAAAAGTTAAACTATTTAACTAAGAGCTAAATAAAAAATATAAGGTCAATATGGTAATCTAAACTTGTATAAAACCTATTGTATGAGATCTTTTAGACTTATCCCCACCTTAGTCTCGAAATAAATCCATTTGGAGACATTATAAACAAAAAATTATTTTACAATAAAATAATATTTCAAGTTTTTTCTAAAGTGACTCTCTCACCTCTCTTATAAAAGGGTACTTCCCCTTATCCTAATTTCACACCTCCAAAGCCTTTTGGATCAGAAAAACCCTACTCAAATATCCTCCCAAATATCTTCAATTCAACCTAGTGTCCTTACATTGATCATAAATCCAACCTAAAGAGCCCTTTTGTTCAAATCAAAAAGAAGAACATGAAGAAGAGGTAATTACTTCATCACCCCTTTCAAAGTTCTTTTCATCTTCCAATTCATCTTTCTTTTTTTTTCATACTAAAATAATATATACATTACCATCTACATACTGAGATTTTATTATAAATATGGTACAACCATATTCATTGTTCTATCCATCCTATAAATGACAAAGTCACCATCTCCATGTCGTTGTGTAGTTTGTAATTCCTCACTTTATTTTTTGGATGCATATAATAATGATTATAACTGATGTATATAATAAATATAACATGTTAATTATTATTTATATATAATATTCCATCCAATTACAGGCTATTCCACCACTAATATAATGATATTTTCACTCGTGCATACGTATGGCTTACCGTCTCCATGACGCGATGAGATTTCATTCCCCATCATAACCATTCAAGAATAATATTATTTTCATGATTAAAAATAATATTTAAGAACTTAATATAATTTTGGATATGAATCAAATACATCCTATCCATAACAAACATGACTTACATAACAAAACATATAAAATAAAATGAATCAGTTAACACCCAAAACCATGATACTACTAAAATATCATTAACAAAGAAATATTAGAAGATCGTATATGATATGATATTTATATATGTGGTTCTTGTATAATTAAAAAACAATTATTTCACCATTATACATGAGGTTAAAGTACCCTCGACTAAGGACAAGTACAAGGTATGGGGTTTTCATACCACTTTTTATTCTTGTGAGATTCATGCTATATTTTCCACTATTTACTTTTTTTTAGTGTGTATACTTACCATGATTGTATTCTTTGTGTAATATAATTTAATTTATGGTTATTTAATTATTCATTTTATTTCCCCTATTTCATGGGGTGTATGTTTCATAAGTTACCAAATCGGTAAGGGAATTTCAAATTTTAATTTCCACTCATTGGGCTTTACGCATACTTCATTAATTATTTTACTCCAAGATTATGGGTGGAATCACTATTAATTATTTATTTAGTAATTTAAACTCCCCTTTGTGTAGATATTATTTTGATACACATAATCACTCCATTGACAAATTCTCATTCCATTGATATGAACTTTCTAAGGGTAATCTTTACTCAATTTCCATTCATTGAGTTAAGCATCCAAGTCATTGGTTTTTTTACAAGAATATGTGTAAATGTCCTCTAATTGATTTACAATGAATATCCAATTATATTGAGTGTATTTATATTTTTCACACATAATTATTTCATTTATTTATCCTTAATCTAATGATACAGCCTTTATAATGGATTTCGTCTCAATTTACATTCCATTGAGACCTCTTTGTTGTTATGTGCCAATTCACTTTTATATAGTGTATATATTGTCCTTTGACATATTATATCATGAATACCTTTATTCTCATGAAATTATAAAGTTTTATTAATTTTATTCATCAATTATTTTATTCAAGTGTATTTCATTTGGTTATGAACTCTTTAACTAAAATAAAGTTTTAAAGATTTATTTATCTAAATATTTCTCAGTAATGTCCATTTTTTAAAATTGTTTTTAAGGATTTATTTATATGAAAATGAATTTTTTAAAATAAAAATTACTTTAAAAACTTTAAAATTGGTATGGGACACTTTGATTATAAAATCCCTTTTAAACGGCTTCTTTGATAAATAGTGTGATTTTTAAATGTTTTCAAGAAAAGGTGATATTTATCTCAAATAGTTTTACCGGTTATTTTCATTTGTTCCAATATCCTTCATTGTATTTTATTCATGGTGGAGTATTGTTTATTATAATAAAATCTTCTATATTGTATTGAATGAGTTTTGTTTGACAGTGGATGTGTTATATTTATACCATTCATGGTTTGTGGTTAATGTATTGACATTTCGTATACTAGTTTTAATGTGAATGTTTAAATTATGTTTCACCCATCTCATATGAAGAATGTATTGGACTTATTAAGTGATGTTTGGGTCCCACTATAGCACATCAATGCAATGGTATGTCTCATGAGAAAAACTAGTGTCTTGGAACAAGGCCTTGACAAAAATTTAATTTGTAGTTATGGCACGAGGCATGCACTATGTGGTTATGATATCCAGCATTATGCATTCCATCATTATGAAATTATCTACTGATATTAAATGTTATTATTCGACTAGTATAATATCCATTTGAATAAGTAAATGGTATTATTTGATTTATATTTTCCATATTATGTTGATGTTTATGTTTAAAAGTCTTGTGTTTTAGTCTTATACATTGCCATAAATGTTTATTTTTTCTTATGATAGTTTTTTCTATTTTGTTATCCTTACAGATCATATGATCTCACGCATTTTTTATGTTTTATTTTTTCCAGGATGTGAATAAGTATATTATTATTGACCTGTAGTAATAGGCTAAGGGATATGAGTGTGTTCAAAGGATACACAATGTTGTAGTTTTTCTATTTCATAATGTAACATAAAACATATGTATGTATCTAGAACCTCCAAGGATACTAAACTAATAGGTCCTTCAAGACTTGATATCTTATGATCATGCTAATGTTATGTTGTAATGCACCAACTTTGGGTAACTAGGGTTGGGGCATTACAGTTGGTATCAGAGGAAGTTTAGTACAGACCTTGGAAACTAGATTTAAAAAAACTCTGATTAGAGAACATTACCCTATGATATACTTTGAGTATTAGTATAGAATAACTTCATACAACTTTGGTAATTTATATATTTTGTGAATTTTCAAAGCAATACATCCTTTTATGGATATGAGAAGGTATAGACGGCTCTAGCACATATGTATCTATAGGTAAAACCCGAAAACACCACTTTGATCTAGACTTGAATGGGAACTGGTGCATGACAACAGGCTTTGCTGCACTCTTGGAAATGACACTCCTAGGGGATATTATTAGGATAATTCAAATTTTATTTACAAACCTATTGGAAGGATTTTAATATAAGATGAGAATAAATAACCTTGGTTAATACTAAGGTGTTTTAGATTGAAAATAAGGTGTCATGATATTCTCTAAATGATTTTATAACTATTCTTACTCATACTATGCTTTCTGTTTTCATTCAATAGATGGATTACAAGGAAGTAATAGTAACATTTAACATGATTTACAAGGTGGGAACGATGGTGGAAATGAGAAACTAAATGGAATGTTAAAAGGCATAAAACATATTGTGTTCATGTTGAAGCAGGTTTCCAAAAATACGATCAACAACATATACATTAACCAACACCCAAATTCAACAAAGAAAAGAAAGGAGGATAATGATAAGAGCTCTAGCAGTGGAGACTGTAGAGAAAATAAAGATCAATTTCCATCATGTAGGAAATTTGGAAGGTTACACATAGGAAAGTGTATATATAGAATAAAGAAATTCTTCATGTGTGGGAAATAATGACATAAATTAGAGAATTTCTGAGGAAAAATGAAGAGTACTATCGAAGAAAATAATGATGATCCTAAGAATCCATTTAGATTCATTTTCTCTAAATGTAGATGACCTGGTCATTACTCGAGTAAATGCACTATTCTTTTGGATAACCACTAGGTCAAGAAAGAAACTACGTGGAGATAACTATGTGGCGAAATGTTTAAAACTTTTAATCTTCTTTGTTGATGGGATTAAATTGGTAGACTTTTCTATTGTATGTATAACCCTATAGTTTGTTATGTGAAAATTCTATTTGAGGAAGAATTATCTTTTCTTTTGTGGATATAGTTATAAAGAACCATTTGGGTTTATATGATCCTTGAATTTGGGGAAATTATAGGTTATTAATTTTTGGGATGAAAATGAGAGGTATGAGATAACATTTGTGGTTAAATTATGTTATAACTATTTTGAGAAATTCATCTCATTTTGGGAATGTTATAAAATATAGTTTTTGAAAAAAGACAACACGCAAACAGTGTGACAACCCATCGGGTCGGACAAAGCTGTGGGAATTGAACCCACAACCAATGTGCGACTGGGGTTTATCACATACCACTGGACTATGTGAAGTCCCTAGTTAGTGTTACTAATTATTTTTAGATAAATGATTTTATTGATCAATAATATGTTGATTTTGGATCTTATGTTTTATCAAATGGATATCCTTAGTATAGGAAAATGATTTGATGATTAAGTGATAAATGTTATTTTGTAAGACGTTCGCTCTGTTGGGAACACTATATTCCTAAGGAAAATAGAATACTATGTGATTTAATTTGAGGAGTATTGGTTGATTTCTATTTGGGAAGAATCTATGTTTTTATGGACATTCCGGTTATTAATGTAAATAATTAACCTAGCATAGAGAATATGTGATTTGGTTAATTACATTTCAGTATGACACTTTAAGAGTAGTTAATGTTATTTGGAGATAAATGTTAAGATTTACTATGATAGACTATGTGATTAAATTATTCTTAGATTTGGGTTTCAATCTTATTTTGGATTATATTGAAGGATTTTAAGGACAATTGTTTATTGAATGGTCTTTATTGAACTTTGGGTATTTTTTGTTTAATTTTGGAAATTAAGATTAGTATTTATTTCTATAAATGATTTTCCATTTTGAGGATCATCTAATCTTGTACTAACCATTTTGGTTTTGGTTAATCCTCTAAATATAAGGTAAATATATAGTTCATCTTTTGTGGATTATGTTATTCTCTAGATGTTGATTCTAGCACTTGAAGTGTGACCAAGTCATCTTGAATACTCATCATTTGAAGAAAAGATGATTTAGTGGTAGAAATTTAAAGGATGAAACTATATTTGTAAATTAATTATATATCTTTATGTTCTAAGTTAATGTCATAAATAAATTCCTCAAATTTATTAAATGGAACTTAAAACAAAAAACATTGTCCGTTTACTTTTCCTACTGGGAAACTAATGACCATTTAACCCATCATAATTTTGTGGTTTTCTTGTTGTTAACTTTCTCCTGATCATATTTTCTATCACTCTCTATCATAACTTTACACTTATTTTATCTTCTATATCCATGTTTTCCTACATGGAATCCTAGTATGGGTTATCTCGGGTGACCTTTGTGTTTTTTTTCTTTCTTTTAATGTGAAAGTTTTATTGACTCTTTTCTGATGTGGGACTTCCCAATACCAATTTTAAAATTTCTAGGATTCAATTTTCAAAAGGGGGTAATAATGTAACACTCCCAATATTTTATAGTAAGTAATTTTCTTTCAAGTAATTCAATAGTGTGCACTACACGCAACACCGAGTTGGAGCACACCACGACTTACCAAAGTAGTCATTCAGAAAGTGATTATGAATAGTATTAAATTAATTTTGAATTTTATATAATCCAAATAATTTTAACATCCATATTATGTGTTTCTTAGACATAATATAATAACAATTTCAATTTTTCAGATAAAGAAGTATTTTCCCAAAAAATGCAATTTTACAGCCTTTTAATGGAGAACCCTTCTAAAATCAAATATTTTACACTTTTATATATTCAATTTGACAAAATAAACTTCATATTTAGAATTTTCACATAATAATTTAGTTTGTATAAATTTTCGATACTTTTCTGGTAACTTTCATATTTTGATGAATAGTGAAAATACAAAAAAATAATTGAAAACAACTTTTTTTTATCAAAAACATTTATAGTGTTAAATTATACATTTGAATGGTTTTGAAGTATAATTAAATTATATTTTTATCATTTAATCTAATTTTGGTCATTGGAAGTAACTTTATATTTAAATTGAACATAAAAACATATCAATCTTTTGATAGTTTTTACTTCTCAAAAACTAGCTTTCTGCTTTTGACAATGGGAATATATTTTTAAATTAATTAATAAAACTTATATGTTTTTAATTTGTTAAAATAGACATAATTTTTGAATTTGGAAAATCAAAATTAGATTTGGGTGAATTTTTTGTATTTTTCTAAAAACTTTCAATTTGTTATGAATAGTGAAAAGCACTACGTTATTGTTTAAGCGGATTTTTATTTAAAATTTTATTTTTAATTTAAATTTATTTTAAAATAAAAGTAGATACATAATACCTATATTAGTCCAATGTATTTCATTAAAGTCATTTTATAATAATATTAGATATATAAAATTTTATTGAACTTTTTACGGTCTTTTACTCACCTTCTAGGCACATTTGCAAATTTGCATAAAACATAATTTTACCACTTATGTGAATTGAATTTCAAAAATAAGAGAGACACAGTTGACATATATAAGTTAAAATTGATTTATTGGGATGAAAATAATTTTTAGTGAATGGTGACTTTTTAATTTTATTTACCATGTTTAAAAGTAAATTGGGTAATTAAAGGTAAAAATGATATTATAATTACCCTAACACATTTCCTAATTCTATTGTATAAGTTTATTTCTACCAAAATCATCATTTGGAGAAAAATATTATCCTTTTTTATCTACATGGATTAGATTATGACATTTATTATATTTTATTTAAAGAAGAGTTAAAAGTGTTAAATTAAAATTTTAATAACTAAAACATTTTTATTATAGGGTTAAAAATAAGATAAATTAGACTATAAATTTTAATTATAAAGATAAAAATATTTCCTATATCATGGTATTTTATTTATAATTTTTCGACATTAAATAATTAAAATTATTTATGACACAATGATGATGCAATAACTACCTAATTAATGAAAGACTAAAATAATTAATGTTATAAATATTAAAATAAATTTAAATTGAAATTTCTGATTCCATCCAAATATTTTCTAGGTTAATATGACATTTTATATTTTATTAAATGTATTTTTTTTTGAAGAAATCATATTTTTAGGACTTTCAAAAAACCAAATACTAAATAGTGACAAAATTGACATAAATGAGTTTTTAAAACAAATATTATTTTATTAAATTATATAATAGTCCTAAAAATATAGGTTTCAGCCAAAGGACCTATATAATGATATATATGTCATTAATGAACCACATTAGGTTCTCTTGAAATTTTATAGTAAGTTTATTAACCATGTGTTATAATAATACAAGAAGACATGGTAAAAGTTAAACTATTTACCTATGAGTTAAATCTAAAGGATAAGGTTAATATGGTGACCTAAACTTGTCTAAAACCTGTTGGTTGATAGGTTTTCAACCCATACGCACCTTATCCTCGAAATAAATTCATTTAGATCCATTATAAACCGAAAATGATTTTATAATAAAATAATATTTCAAACTTTTCCTAAAGTGACCCTCACCTCTCTTATAAACGGGTACTTTCCCTTATCTTAATTTCACACCTTCAAATACTTTTGGATCATCCAAACCCTGCTGAAATATCCTCCCAACTACCCTCGCTTCAACCTAGATTCCTTACTTTGACCAGAAGTAGAACTAACTGGATTTGAAGAATGAGAGGGTATGGCAGCCACCATCGGGACCAGGCACCATGCAGCTTTGTACGGGGCAACGCTAGCCGATCAACAATGCAAGGTGGGGAACTAGGTGATCAATGACACAGAAGCTGGGGAGGGTAAGTTAAAGTGGGTTGGGCCTACGGGTCATGTATCGGGCATGGTATGCCTCTGGGCCTTCGGGTCATGTATTGCGGGTCAGTCGGGCCTTGTGACTTGGGCCTACAGGTCATGTACGGGATCCCCTTAAACCCTTAAAAAGAGGATTATACATAACAAAAAAATAATGCCTTCAAGACATTCAGGAGGGGGTACATGAAGACAATCTAAGGAGCCCTTTTGTTCAAATCAAAAGGAAGAACCCGAAGAAGAGGTAATTACTTCATCACCCCATTGAAAGTTCTTTTCTTCTTCCACTTCCTCTTTATTTGCTGTTTCCATACTAAAAGAATAAATCTAGTAACTTATACATACTGATATTTTATTATAAATTTGATAAAACCATATTCATTATTCTATCCATCCTACGAATGAAAAAGTCATCATATGTGTGTATGTATGGCTTACCATCTCCATGTCATGGTGTAGTTTGTTATTCCACACTTCATTATTTGGATGGGTTTAATAATGAGTATAAATGATGTAAATAATAAATATAACATGTTAATTATTATGTATATATAATATACCATCCAATTACATATGATTCCACCACTAATAGAATGATATTATCGCACGTGCGTACGTACGGATTACCGTCTCCATGACATGATGAGATTTGTTCCCCATCATAACCATTCAAGAATAATATTCATTTTATGATTAAAAATAATGTTTGAGAACTTAATATCATTCTGGATATGAACCAAATACATCCTATCCATAGCAAACATGACTTACGTAACAAAACATATAAAGGAAAATGAATCAGTTAACACCCAAAACAGTGATACTACTGAAATATCATTAACAAAGAAATATTAAAAGATCCTATATGATATAATATTTATGTATATGGTTCTTGTATAATTTAATAAAAATTATTTCACCATTATACAATAGGTTAACGTGCCCTCAACTAAGGAATAGTACAAGGTAAGGGGTTTTCATCTCACTTTTTATTCTCATGAGATTCATGCTATATTTTCCACTATTTCCTTTTGTATGGTGTATATACTACCCATGATTTTATTCTTTGTGTAATATAATTTAATTTATGGGTATTTAAATCTTCATTGTATGATCCTTTTTTCATGGGCTGTATGTTTCGTAAGTTACCAAATCAGTAAGGGAATTTCAAATTTCAATGTCCACTCCTTAGGATTTACCCATACTTTATTGATTATTTTCCTCCATAATTATGTGTGGAATCACTATTTATTATTTATGTAGTAATTTACACTACCATTTGTGTGTATATAATTTTGATACACATAATCACTCCATTGATAAATTCTAATGCCATTAATATGAACTTGTTAAGGGTAATCTTAACTCAATTTCCATTCATTGAGTTAAACATCCAAATCATTGGTTTTGTTTTTACTAGAAAATGTTTTAATGTCCTCTGATTGATTTAAACTAAATAAAAAATTATATTGATTGTATTTATATTTTTCACGCATAATTATTTCATTGATTTATCCTTAATCTATGGATACAGTCTTTATAAGGTATTTCGTCTCAATGTACATTCCACTGTGACCTCTTTGTTGTTATATGCCAATTCACTTTTATATGGTGTATATACAACCCTTTGACATATTATATCATTAATACCTTTATTCTCATGATATTATAAAGTTTTGATTAATTTTATTCCTCAATTATTTGTATTCATGTGTCTCTCATTTTGTTAGGAACTCTTTAACTAAAATATAGTTTTAAAGATTTATTCTTCTAAATCTTTCTCAGTAATGTCCATGTTTTAAAAAATGGTTTTAAGGATGTATTTATATAAACATGAATGTTTTGAAATTAAAATTCCTTTCAAAAGTTTCAAAGTGGTATGGGAAACTTTGATTCAAAAATCTCTTTTAAACGACTTCTATGATAAATAGTTTGACTTTAAAAAAAGTTCAATCTCAAATAGTTTTACTGATTCTTTTCATCTATATCGATATCCTTCATAGTATTTTATTCTTGATGGAGGTTGATTTATTATAAAAAAACCTTTCATATTGTATTAAATGAGTTATGTTTGACTGTGGATGTGCTATATTTATACCATTCATGGTTTGTGGTTAATATATTGACATTTTGTATGCAAGTTTTAAAACGAATGTCTTGATTATGTTTCACCCTTTTCATATAAGGAATGCATTGGACATAGTATGTGAAGGGAGGGGGCTATAATAGCCCCTCGATGCATTGTTTTGTCTCATGTAACAAACTATTTTATTGGCTCAAGGCCTTGACAAATTTTTTATTTTTAGTCTTGGAATGAGTCATTGACTATGTGGTTATGATGTCCGGTATTATGCATTCCATAATTATGAAATTAGCTATTGATATTACATGTGATTATTCTAATAGTAGAATATCCATGTGAATAAATAAATGACATTATTTGATTTATCTTTTCAAAATTATTCTAACGTTTAATTTTAAAAGGCTTTTGTTTTAGTCTTATACATAGCCTTAAATGTTTATGTTTTCTTATGATAGTTTCTGCTATATTGTTATCCTTACTGAGAATCTAAGATCACCCATTTCTTATGTTTTATTTTTCCCAGGATTTGAAGAACTATATTTTGATTGACCTGCAAAAATAAGCTAAGGGATATGAGTGTGTTCAAAGGAGACACAATGTTGTAGTTTTTTCATTTCATAATGTAACATAAAATGTATGTATGCCTCTATATCCTCCAAGGATACTAAACTAATTTTTATTTCAATACTTGATCTCTTGTGATCATGCCAATGTTATGTAATAATACACCGACACTGGGTAACTAGGGTCGGGGCATTACAAAAACATTCAGTAGTCTAATCATAGGATCTACCATCACGCATCTCTTCAAATTTTGAAAATCATTATGAGATATATCTCCCCACTTGAAGCTTTTCTTTTTGGTAAGTCTTGTAAGCGGCTTAGCCAAATTCCCATATCCTCTAACAAACTGCATATAGTATCTGATGAGACCCAAAAAACCCCACCCCTCTTAAATATTTCTAGGCTCCATAAAATCTATAACACATGAAAATTTTTTTAATCTATAGAGACAACTTAATGAAATATTATGTTTCCAAAATACTTATGTTTTGAACTTATAAAGAAACCTTTTTTCATTGACATGGAACCAATTTTTTTTAAATAGTGAATTATTATTTAGGTTGTTGTAAATTCCATCTCTAACTCTTTTTATAGACAATTATATCATCATTGAAAATGAGGACATGCTTTCAGGACAATGGTTTGAAAATAGGATTCATGGTAGATTGAAATGTCACATGGGAGTTCACTAAGCCATTTGGAATGACCAGAAATCCATAATTCCATTAATGTGTGTGGAAAGATGTCTTTTAAATATTTTCCTCATGAACTCAAATCTAATGGAAGCCTAATTTTTTTCCAACATATTTAAATATAGGTTCCCAAACAATTCATCTAATAACTCTTCTATTATGGGAATTGGAAACATAATTGGGATTATATTATTATTAAATACCTTGTAGTAAACATATATTCTCCACCATAATTTTGATCTAAAACTATTAGGCATCAATATGGACTTGAGATACATATAATGACCCCTTATTTAACAAATCAGTTACCTGTATTCTGTATCATCATTTAGTTGATAAGTTATTTTGTAAGGTTTCAAATTTAATGGAATTATAATTTCATATAACCATATATCTTGACCTATCTCACATTGTGGAGGAAATTCTATGGGTTCCTCAATTGAAACTACAATCATTTCCAATAGTCATTGTAAACCATCTACAAACTCTTACACTATAGTTCTCTCCTATCGGGTTTCATGAATCCTTTTTTTCACTGGACTACCAAAGACATTAATTTTATATCATCTAAAATACATCAAAAATCTATAGGAGCTTCTTTGATATTATAAAAACCTTTTATAGTCACCTATCGCCCTTTATATTCAAAGATAATGGACAAATTATTCCAATGGTAAGGGGAATAACCCAAAGATAATAGCCATTCCATTCTAAAAATAATATATGATCCAACTTTAAAAAAATAAAGGACTCCACAATTTCTATTAGATTTCATTGTGGAATTGATAATGGCTTTTATAATCAACTAGAATAAATTCATTCCCCATTTCCAAAGTGAACTCAAAATGTTTTTTTATGAGATATTGATTTTCACAAAAACAATTATAGAGAATTTGAAACAAAATTGTGGCTTGAACCACTCTCTAAAATTACCAATATAGGAACATCATATTTTGAAACTTATAACATTATATATTTTTCTCTATAGACTCATTGATACTCCATAGGTTTAAGGAATAATGCCTCACTTGACTTCTCTCATACGGCTTCATCCTTTTTATATTATATTTGTTTAGGTCTTTTTTCTTCAAGGTATGTTACTGAAATAATTCAAATTAAATTCTAATTTGGTGCATCTATTTTTATATTTTAGTCCACCATACCTCTATCTAGATTGACTATAGATTCAATGAAAATTATCGACCCTCTCCCATAAAATTGGATAAAAAAAATATTTTTCTCAATTAATCATTATTTTCTTCCATAAATATCTTCCTTCACTATCATCTCCTGGTCCAAACTCCTAATCAAATAGATGATTCTTGATTTACATCTAGATTCATGATTTACTACACTAATATCAATTTCAAACCATAAAACACATAAAAAATATTATATACCATGTCTCTGAAAATCCCAAAATGATTAAGAAGAATCTCTCAAACTAAATGATGTGATCACCATGACTAAATTTTTTGGGATGCCCCTAAACTGCTTAATAAATCATTCTCTATAACAGTTCTATATCAGCTTTGGAGCACTACCTTTAATTATTTCTACTCCATTTTCGGACACAAACTTAACAAAATTTTAATTCAATGCTGGACTTTCCCTTTTATGTACAAATGTGCAATTGACAACTATAGATGGTAAGGAATTTTTTTTGGATCATAAAATACATTTTATCCCATGCAACTCAAATGATAGGAACATGGCCATAAAATGTATAAAAGTCAACTATCCATTTATAAGTGCTCATATCAATTCATAACAAATCTACTCAATTATTTTTCTTGCATTCTTCTAGGGTTAAAGATCTCAGTTCATCACATCTGACCCAACATGCATCAACACATAAAATTGTATTTCAGCATCACTTTTCAATCAAATAAGGATTAAAACCAGAATTATTTTGAGCCAAATGGTTATAAGTGAAATCATCTAGCCCATATTTATCTTGAAATTTAAACTCTAGAATAGAAAGGATAATTGAAATCTTTCGTAGGATTTTGACTATCCATACAATTTATATGAAAAGACTTTCATAGAAGCTTATAATGTTTCATATAGTTACTATGAGACTCCATCAATTGATGTATGTATCTCCCACTAAAGTCCTTTAAATAATTGTTTCTACTGTAATAATATCATAATTTTTATATTCTAAAACTACCATAACTATTCCAGTTGAATCTCAACCATAATTACTCTCACCTACATCCCAATCGACATCCACCAACAAAAAGGTATATGTCCAACAATTATCATACCAAGATCTCTAAATGAAAGAACCAAGTATATATAGCCTAATTAACAAGAAATTTATTAAAAATTCATATTTCAATGGGTATAAGATCCATAGGGACTTTGGGTCACAAAGACCATGGAGGATCTTATATAACACATAATGAAGTTCCCATAAGAGGATTCATAGAAAATTAGTATCCACCAGATCAGAGCTAACCAGATTGGAAGAATAAATGGGTATGGAAATCACCATAGGAACTAGGAATTGTGTATATTTTCATGGGGAAATGTGTTCTGATCAACAATGAGATGTGGGGAGGTATGTTCCTTTAATGATGAAGACACTAGGGAGGGGAAGTTATAGTGGTTTGGGCCTTTAAGTCATATTTCAGACATTGTGTCTCTAGGCCTTTGGGTCATGTAATATGCCTTGTTTCACAGGGCCTATGGGTCATGAAATGGTTCTATATCAACCCATTAAAAAGAGGGATTATCCGAAAAATAAAATAAAAATAATGACTTTAGGATATTTAGGATTAATAAAAGAATAAATATAGAAGAAAATTGTTTTAATGGTCTAGAAATAAATAAAAACATAAACTATGTAGAAGAAACCTAACTCTCTTTGATACCTCTCCAAGACCCTCAAATTAAGACCACTATATCCAATATTATCTGATAACAAATTCCTTGATGCACACTCCCATGATCCACAAGTCTAATATAAGCTTTCAGATTGAATGAATTAACATACTACCATTCTTTATTAATAATTTTCCACCTCTAACTAGAATATTTCTTTAATCACTAAGGAAACTTCTTGAAACTAGAACAATCCCTCTTATCATAGAAAATTTTATTCACATACCTAATATAGTGGATATCTACATCTCAGAATCGAACTAAACACATAAAGGAGTTTTCACCCACATTGTGGGAGAACCTTGTAAAAAAACTGGTGTACCTTGCAGTTCTTTTATTCAGTTTCATACAGGTAAGGGTGATAGTGTAAAGAAATAATCAATTGACAATTAAACTAGTAACATAAGTTAATTTCAATGAAGAAAGTTAAAAAATGAGTTTCACTAATTCACTTACCCTCTCAGTGATACATCATAACATTCCTAATACTTTCAATTTATATGATATCAAACTAGGTTTCCTCCAGAAGGTCCAATCAAGACTTAATTTAAAGATAGAAAATTTTAATTATATCAAGATGATAGGAGTTATAAATTCCTATGGAAATAATTATTATTCTTGTAAGAATAGAATTATACCTTTAATTCACTCTTAAGGAATATAATTTAAGGATTCTTGTATAGTATGTTTTTCTCCAGTTGAAAAAGATTCTCTTATAACATTTGAATTCAAAATAAATCTATGGATAAATTGAAAAATGGTGAATGTAATTTTAATTTCCATATATAATAGGTTTCATGATAAAGTGATAAGTTTTAGAACTTACAAAGAAATATATGATAAAATTGAGAACCATTTTATATTATATTTCACTATGAATGAAGACAAACTAACTTTTTTTAATGATATTATAATTTATCATGATGATAACATTAATGATTTATTCAAAAGGGTAAATGAGATGTATTTCAATATCTATGGTTTTGCAGAAATTTGGTAGACTCGAAAATTTTCAAAAAGGTGATAAAGAACTTACATGATAAATTTTATATAAAGGATTCCACCCCATAAGAAATATATTATTTGTATCTTAATGAATTAAATTTTTTATTTTTATGAAATGAAAAATGATATTATTTTTAAGAAGATTATAAATAATGAAATTATGTTTGAATCTGTAAAAGGTATCAAGATATAAAGAAAGAAGAATAATTCACTCTTTTTTTAATATGATGATGAATGAGTTAAAGACCATGATAAGATCATGTCAATTATTTTAAAAATAATCAGAATATGAAGAGTTAAATATGATGGTATGTTTACTCTAATATTCTTTCTGCTAGTCGTGTCATTTTAAAATCCAATATTGGTTATCATATAGGTTAAATTAGTGGTTTGGAATTGTTTTAGGTTTTCTGTTTGGTGTTTTTCACTTCTCACCATTACATTTAAGTTCTACATGTGATGATTCTTTTATCATCCTTAACTCTTTCCATTATTTCCATCATTATAAACCCCATATTGGGGAAGCATGTTGGTGCCTTAAATGTATTGGGATGGTGATAATGGAGTGTATGTTTGTATTCATTGGTTTTCTTTGGGGTGTTTTTTTATATTTTTGGGGTTTTATCAATGCATTCACTTACAGGAAGATTGTATTCTTTTATTATCTACTCTTGTCTCATGGTTAATCATTTTTTACCATATTATGGTCTAGTATGATGACTCTCAAGGTGTCTTGGGATTGTGTGGGTGGAATGATAGACGTAGGCCAAATTGAGTCTACTTTTCACTGTCATATTTGTATCCTTAGGATTCTTAGGTATTTTTTATTTGAGTGGATAAAATTTATATATTTTTTATCACATGTTGGATTTTTTGTTTTCATTAATGATACCTCCTTGATAATTGTGTTGTTCTTTTGGTTTGAGTTTGAGTCTCAAGTTGATTGGTCATTGATGAAGATGTTAGTGTCTGGTGTAAAAGTTTGGTTTCATACATTTGTCTCTCTTTCAATAGTTTTTGTATATAGTGGTGAGATAGGTTTTTTGGTGAGTTTTGGAAGTTATAGTTCAAAATAGTTTCTGACAGGGGATCTTTTGTAGTAGAAAACACAATCATGCATATGCAGATCAATTGAGGTGATCATAAATACACAATTATAGTAGAAATAAAATAGTATTATTTCTTCAACATGAATTCTATTATAATGAAAATGATAATACCTATTTATAGGGATATAAATACACAACAAAAAAATGTTGAAAAATAGATAGAAACATAATTCTATATATTTGGTGTGGTTGGTGCTGCCCAAGATACCCATGAAAAACACGTTAAGAAATCTTTGTTTAATTATTAAAACCTATATCACAGTATTGGAGGAAGGATTAATCCATGGAATAAATGAGTTTATTTTTTCAATATCCCCCATTAAACTCTTTTTCCTTATAACCCATAAATTTGAACCATATCTAGGTGGTTGACCGATGACTATAATGACTTTACCATAGTCAGTAGCTGTAGTAAGATAAAAGATGCATGCAGAAGAAGATAACTAAATCACTGTAGGTGATCAAAGGAACAATATAACTATATCAAGAAACAAATTAGATTTTTTTATTTTGATTTGGGGTTATTACACTTTGTACTCAATTTATTGGATCAAATACTTTCCCATAGAATTCTTGTTCTTGGGTTTAGGTTCATTGAAATGTCCCCCCGTACCACGGACCTTCATTAAGACTCAGACATTCTTGAAAGTTACCTCATTATACTTCACCAAGGGAGAATAAACTGTGGTTTAATTCTTCATAAATCCTTAATTTTAAGATTTCATTCTAGATACTACATCGATGGAGGTTTTGTCTTTTGGGAAGTCATGTGCATTTTATAACAACTCCAATTTTCCAACGGCTTTAGGTGAAAATGATTGATTTATCTCTGGGATAAAAGAAGAAGGATGTAGGTGTTTGTCATTATCATTAGTGTTTGAAAAATTCTAAGGGATCATAGATGAAATTGAATTTTATTTCTTGGAAAATCACTATTCTAAATAGTATAGAAGGTTTTTTTTTCATATTCTCGAAATTCATTTTTTCTGAATTGAATACTGATATTATTTCAGAATTGATGATGAAATTGATTTTTATTTGAATTAGGGATGGAAAAAATTTTGATAGGTGGATAGAAAAAAAAACCCCTTCATAAAAAAAGTGAGAAATTTTTATTGTGGTAAAGGGAATTAGTGGAAAAATTGAAAATCATCTTGGGATGTTTTTTTGGAAAGTTTGGATTGATTAATTGTAATTACCTTAATAAACTATTATTTTAGTTGGAGAAGGAATGAGGCAGGTGGAGGCTAAATTATGTGGAAAGATTATGGATTATAGAGGGGTACATTGAGGCACATAAAAAGGAGATAAAAACATAACTTTTTGACAAGGTTGTCATGTAAATGATAAGGGTGAGAAGACAAATTAAAATGAAAAAGTGAAGAGAGAGAGGAGTAGGAAACTTAGTGGCAAGGGAATCTATTTTTACTTTTAATATTTGAGATACTTTTGAAAATAGTGAATCATTCATTTTCACAATTGGAAAGTAAAAATAACCAAAAAAGACATGGGTGATAATTAAGAAAACTGTATCAATAATTTAGACTAAACAATATTATTTTCATTCTTCATCCCACCCCCTCTTCTTCACAGCTCCTTCGCTGCAATTAGGTCGTTGGTATGAAGTATCTCGCCCAAAACTAGCGAAAAACACCTTCAAAGCCCTCTAATACCACTGATGGAGGATATTTTACTACAGAAAACACAAACATGTATATACAGATCACATAAGGTGATCGCAAATACACAAACAGAGAAGAAAAAAACTGGGATTATTTCTTGAATTGGAATTCTATTACAAAACACATGATACTCCCTATTTATAGGGATAAAAGTACATAAAAAATCATTGAAAAAATATATATAAACCCAAGTCTATATATCTATTTTGGTAGGTCCCACTCAATAATCCCAGGGAAAACATGTTAAGTAGCGTTCATTGAATTCTTAAAATCTCCATCGCATCAATGGAGGTATGCATCGCCCGAGGAATAAATATGTTTAATTTTACAATAGTTTCTATAGTTGGTTAGAATCATTGTAGGTGTTGGAAATTGGGTCTATAAAAAAGGGTTTGTTATTTGGATTTTTGACAATAGTGAAGCCATCAGCACTGAGCGATGGTTATCAAAACTGAATGAATTTTGGTGATTCAATAGATGATTTCATGTATAGTGAAAGGATCAAGAATGTTATTAGATTTCAAACTTTTTTCTTATTTTTGGGTATTTCAATATGCTTCAAATTGAATTTTGAATTTGATGTTTTCTGGGTCACTTGGGTGGATAAACTAGTACTTGAGTGGCCCAATATGAGTCAATAATGACTGTGGTTGTAATTCTTATTTTTTTATGGTTCTCACTCAACTATAAATTAGTTGATTTAAAAATGGAAAAATAAAATTATTAGTTTGAAAGATGAAAATTTTATATCTTGAGTATGAAAATAAAGAAGAATACTTTGTAAAAAAATTAAAAAACTAAATGGGTGATATTTGAAGGCAATAGTTATGAAAAAGGTTCGTAAGGAATCATGTGGTTATATAAGAAGTAAACGACTCAAAAAAAGTTTTGAGTTAGATTATGGAGGTACCACTGAGAAAAACATAACCATAAAAGCTTATGTTAAAAAGTGGTATGTTACTTCTAATGGTCCTGATAAGGATAAATAATGCTATATTGAACATATTTTAATGTCGAGCTTATCGTGTGTCTTGAGAAAAACACTAATCCCAAGAAGTGGGTCAAACTACTTGAAAATGAGAGAGAATATAAAGATTAATTATGCAGTAAAGATAATGACTATGTAAAAGAAATTAGTTATATCAAGATAAGAATTGTATAATGGGATAAAGGGTAGAATTATATTGTGGGAAAATATATTTCAAATAAGTGTTGAGTAAGAGAAAACCCATATATCTTAAAGCTGAAAATATCTTGAAGATTGTGAAGAATATTATGATAATGTTGGGGATTTTTAGGATGGATAATATTAAACTTATATAAAAATAATCCAAAATGAAATGGTATAATCTAATCCTTCTTATTCTTGTGTTGCCAAATCTGTTTTCATCTGATAGTGAATGTCCTGAAACCAAAAATCAACCTATATAGGTGGAGAAAAGTCATGAAAACATCACTTATATATCAAGGGACCTTAGGAGAGAGTTGGTAAGAGAGATATCCCCAAGAAAAAGTAAATAGTAAGATTATAATTCATGTAAACACCAAATAAATTTTCATCAATAAACCTATAAATCATATAGAAAATGGGTTTCGATAAAAATTATTTATATCATGGAGTCTTTGGGGACAAATCTTATGCATCTTGAATAATATTTAATTTCCATTTAATTAGAGAAGGGGTGATTTTTTAGGGGTTCTATTCAAGGAATGTGAAAAAATAATTCTGAAAATAAGAAATATTTAAACAAAACATCATCATGTGTTTTTACTGAAAATATATTTTACTATCTAGATGAAATATGTGGAAGATGTGACCAAGAAGGACACAGATCTAAATAATTTTTTAAAACATGTCTAAAGAAATCTCTACAACCTTTTGGAGAGAAAGATGTTTATAAAATAGAAATAAGACTTGGACATCTTGGTCAAATAAGATTGAAAAATATTTCAGGAGGAGATGTGGTAAGATTCTTACCTCAATTGAAGAGAGGGAGATAGAAAATTTGTGAAATAGGAAAGATAAAGAAAAATAAATAAATGGAAATTTATAATGGTATACAATATAATCCATATAATAAAGAAATGTTTCATGATAGTTTGTCTAAAAATTATAACATATGAACTCATGAGATAATATGGGGTAGGTGCAAGATTGATGGACACAACTAAAAATATTGTTTCATAATATCACTAGATCAAGAATATATTCTAAATAATATGATGTAGAAACTAAGATATGAATATGATTTGATAGATCATGTTAATAATTATATACCACATAAGAAGACAATTAAAGAAAGAAATATGAACATTCTTCCTTTTGAGAATCATGGTAAGAAATTCTGAAAGGCAAGCATGAAAAGATCACCTAAATATATATCTAAAAATATAATAGTATCTTGGTTGAGAAGAAACTCAACCTTAATTATCTCAATATGGAGAAAAATAGTTTTATCTTATTCCTTTATATCTATTTGTTTTTTAGGGAACTAAATGGGTTGAATGATTGAGGGAGATAATTGAAATGTTGTAAAATTCTTACAGCATGGAGTGTTCACTATAATGGGGTATCTAGAAAGTAAATATGATTTCTCCTTGAAATATTTCATGTGATATCAAAATTATATGCTTAAAGTTCAGTATTTTAGAATATTTCCCATGATGAATAAGTTATTATGTTCTTTCAGTAAGGATTGTTTGATCTACTACAAGAATGTCAATATTTCACATGAAACTAGATTTTTTGGAATGTGTTGGAATTTTTCATTAATGAGTCACATGGATATTATTCTCAAATCCATTTACAAAAAATTTAAATCTATTTTTTAGTGTGAGAGATTTATTATTTAATGAGTAGGGAAAATATAGCCTAAAAAGGGAAACATATTCTCGATCTTGAATGTTTTTAGTGTGTTTGTTGAAGATGAGTGCATGTGTAATTTTTTAAACTAAAAGAACACACCTTATAAAGATATAATTGAGTTCACTATCACATACTAGACTATTTTATATAATGTTGTTATGTATGAGTTAGATACTCTTTTTTCCTCACTAAATATTATTCTTATGGACTTAAAGTTGGTTAATTAATGGATCATTAATACGTCAAATATGATGTCACTCTTCACTCAACTAGATTGGATTTAACTCTAAAATTGTGTATAATAAAAGGGGAAAATATGAAAGTTTAAAATCATTAATGAAACTTCATATGAGGGGGGATTTACCATACTCTTTTATCTTTCCATTTTTTATTAATAAGGGGAAGAATAATATTGACTTTAAATTTATAGAATTAAAATTTTTATTGAAAACATATCCAAAAGTGGATATTTTAGAGACTAACTGGATTATGATTAAGATATTTTCATTGGTTTTATATTTTGATAATATGTCAAAATTGAGTAAATTCAATATATACTGAAATTTGGTGATGATAAATAGCTTGATGAGTGGAGATTTAATTTCCATATGCAACTTGGAGTTTATATGATTTTTGTATGTGAAACCTTCCACTAATTATATTGATAATGTTCCATGAATAAGTTGGAAAAGGATATTGAAATTTTTTTGGTCAGATTTGTTGGTCGGAGTGGACACTCAAGAGGGGGGTGAATTGAGTTCCAATTAAAATTTCTGTTAAAAAATTGTCTAGTAAAAATCCCCCGATTTATAAAATAAGTTAAACTGTAGTTAATTTATACAGATTGTAAATGTTCACTTAGATTCTCAAAGATTGATTAGGTCTCAGTTAGTGTAACCAAAATATCAAACTAACTTTTGAAACTAATATACTGATTTACAATAAGTGTAAACACTTGCTAATTTAACTATCAAAGTAGCTTCAAAATAATTTTGTCTTCTAAAGTAATAGCAGCAGAATAAATATAATATATGTCGTATACATTAAACTTAAATAAAATATGCACAGAAGAAATAACAAGAGGCTCAGTCTCAAGCCGAGACTTAGTCCTCTCCAATATATATATGAATTTGATCCACACCCTGGATCGGGGTTAACAACAGTTTTACAAAAACTGTCCAGGTCCAAGACCTCTACCACTGTTATTCGTGGGAAACAAAACAATAGCAAAACAGCTATCCAGGTCACACACGACCTCTACCACTATCCCAGTGGGAAATAAAAGATGTAAGAGTTTGAGTGAGGATTTACAGATCCTCGATTTAAAGTTCAGGAGACAGTGTGTGTGTAAAAATACAGCAGATGACACACACTGCTTGAAAAGTAAATAATAAATCACAGAGGCAAAGATGTAGATTTTAGAGTGGCTCTAGTGACTATCAATGTAGCTCTGGACTCGTTGGATTGAGCAGGAATGCTTCGGAGTCCTTCTCTGGTTTTTCTGTTGAAAAACAGAGTGTCGTAGTTCAGCTTGTCTTCTTCAGAAGTGAGAATGATCGCTTGATTCGTCGTGTGTTCTTCAGTGGTGTTGGATTGCATGTATGGAACTTCTTTGAGGATCGTACAATGTGTTCTTCACAGTTGTGCTTAGGATTGTTCTTCGGTTCAGTACAGAGCTCGCGTGTATTGTAGTATGTGTATCGAGACGTGTCAAGCGCAGGTATTTCCTTTACTACAGCTCAATCTTCTTTATATTCCACGAGCTCCGGCAATAGGAATGATTTCCTTCTCATAGGTACGAGATACGGTTTCCTGACATGCCAACAACTAACATTAAATGACATTAATTTCATTAAAAACAACAAATATGACCGTTAGCATCATTTAAAATAATATTGACAAAAGCTTAAGAATCGGTGTCACAGTGATCATGGAAACGGTGTCTTCTTCACGGTGTCTGATCATGGTGTCTAGTCACGGTGAGTGGTCATGGTGTCTGGTCACGGTGTTTGGTCATGGTGTCTGGGTCACGGTGTCTGGTCATGGTGTTTGGGTCACGGTGTCTGGTCATGGTGTCTGGGTCACGGTGTCTGGTCACGGTGTCTGGGTCATGGTGTCTGGTCACGGTGTATGCATACTTAGACAAATATCTGTATCTGGACTAAGACAGTGATATGAAGAATATGGGTTAAGGTTAATCATTAGAGAAAATATATGAGAGAATTTTAAACATGCATAATACTTTTAAAGAGTAATTAACATCTATAAGATTTGTTATTATAAAAACATGATGTGCACTGAAGATCAAGATTAATTAACAGTAATGAGATTTGTGATCATTAAAACACGATTAACACATGAGGAGTACAACAAGATTAATTCCAATTATTTGATTATTTTGAGCTAGAATTAATATGAATAAATGATAATCAGTATGGTTTTTGAGTGAATTTTCTTCTACATGTTATTGATGATGATTATGAGGATCCATCCCTATGTCTATGAACTATGAAAACTGATTCATAAAGTTTAACTAAACTTGGAATATTCTTAAGGAATTAAATTAGTGAAATATTGTTTGGTAAGTAACACTTATATAATATATGATTCATACATATCTAGATATGAGGTTTAGAATCACTGCTTCTAGTAGAGGCACACATTAAAGATAACCCAACACTATAGTTAGAATATATTATTCAAAATTTATTCAAAGTTAATTCATAAGGAAAATGTTTAAGTGCAGATACATTAAATCAAAAACATATGAGAAATCATATACTATAAGATATTTGAAATGGTATTGAAGATATTTATAAAATTTTATATAATTTCTAAAGTTATTTGAGTTTTTTTGAGTAGAATTCGAGTGAATGAAGATATATTAACATTTTTTGAAAATATTCCAATTCAAATCTTAAAGGAGTCTGGGAAATAAGTTCGTGATAAAAATCTAAATTTTGGTAAAGGAATTGATAAGAAAAATTACTCAGGATGATACAAGGAAGTAACTCCAAAAGGATTTCTAATATTTAAAAGTAACTTTCTGAGATGGAGGAAAAATTTGACAAAAGGAAAACCTTAATTAAGAACATAAGTGTCTTACAACTGTGTAAAATAAATTGAAGAAAATTAAAAAACCTTACCTGATACGTAAGAGTAAAAAACCATATGTAAGGGTTATCATTTGACACAATGTAGAAAAAGGAAATTCCTCACCATGATACATAATAATAAATTCTAAGATATTTAATGGTGCATAATTAGAACAATATATAAAATTTGTAACATCCTAGAGTTTTCTATGATATGTAAAGGTGAGGTTCTCGATATGTGAAATTCATCATAATGATAATGTAAATATGTAAAGGTCATTATCATAATGCAAGATGGTCATTATTTGGCTAAAAAAGGGTCACTCAAAAATATAAATTGAAACATATAGGTTTGTGACTTAGAAAAAATGATATATTTCTATATGTTAATATGTATTTTCAAAAATCAATGTCCTGGAAGAAGAATTAAATTATATGATTCTTGATCAATACTTAAATTATTTAAATACTAATTTTTCTATGGTAATAATAGTCCAAGAAACTAGTTTTGTTGATAAATAACTTATAAGGTGTTCCTCATACCGTGAGGAAGAGAATAATATTATGAATCTATTTGATGATGAAATATATGTCGTAGCTATTTCTGTAAATTTAGCTACTTCCACGCCATAAGAAGATGGTAACACTAAGTGTGTGATAAATATATTCATAGAAGGTCTACCCATAATGACAATGCCACTGAATGTTATCTTGCATACTTGGAGATTATGTTCATGTAGTAATTGAGGAAAAATAAAGTTACTATAATTTTGGAAATCACATGAGATAAAATAAAGAGCTTTCAAGATGATTAAAAGATCATTTTAAATGAGATTTTATGAGAAAAAATGAAAGATAATTAAGTTGAATGAAATATAAATGAGAGATGTAGTGAATATGAGAAGAATATGGTGATGTTTTGTAATAGTTAATGAGAATATAATACTATATATCTACTATCATCATGAGTATCATGGAATTAATAAAGAGAAACTCTACACTATGAGAATCATAAAGAACATGCGCATTTAGGTAAAAGAAGAAGAATAGTAAGAGAAGTAATAGAATACCTACCCTATGATATCTTTATATCATAAAAGGTGATTCAAAATGAGAAAATAATGAGAAGAGAAAAAGAAATATAAGGACTAAATTCATGTCATTATGATATATTTAAATAATATAATCCAATGAAGAAGAAAATTGAGTTTGAATGGAGATTCTAAGAACAATTTTCATGAAACTTTAGAAGATTACACTTTTGTTGTCTAAGTTTATTAATGTGGAAGAATATCATATCACTTTGATATAATGGAATACCAAGGATAATTGGTGGTCTTGTTTAAGAGTGTGTTTGGAAGGAATCCTTTTACATTGGTGGGTTATTGTATAAATAAACCAATTATAAGACAATAATAAATTATGAGATTGGAAAAAATAGGTACCTTCAAAGATATACAAGAGGTTTTTTTTGAGATATACTATTGTATTTACTTGAAAAATATAGTGGATACATACATCTCATACTTGACCTGAATGTATAAATGATTAGTCACTCACATTGGGTGTGAACCTTGTAAAACTCCATATCATTCTTGAACTTATTTTATTTAGTTTCATATGGGCATAGTTGAGAGTTTAAATAAAACATTAGATAAATACTTTAACCCATCACAGAGGTTAATTTCAATGAATAAATTATAAAATGTAGTATAATTGATTCACCACACTCTCAGTGATACATTATCACATTACTAAGAACATAACATTAAATCAAACCATAGAGAAAATTAGGATACCCAAGCCTAAGATTTTTTCTTCCTCTCAATAAAAACAAACTATTGAGTTGGAAAAAATTTCCATCCCATCTTAAATACAACTTTTTTTAGAAATGGTGAAACATTTTCATTAAATCACTAAAAAACATGAAAAGTGTCAAACATATATGTTATAAGAAGTTATGAGAGAACTTAGATGCACTATTTCTTAGACTGTTGCTGATATTAAAAGAATTAGTTACCACGAACCAAAGATATAAACCAAAAGTTGAATGGAAAATTAAGATTATCTCAAAAATAAATGAAGTATTTTGGGAAGAAATGATAAACAAAATTGTATGTAAGAATTGTTTAACTTATCCTATATATTCCTTTGGTTAGAATCATTATGGTCTTACTATGAAAATGAGGGTTTATAGTGATAAAATTTAGTAAATGATTAGATCCAAAATAAAAATATTACCAAATAGAGAATCTATATTTATTTTATAAAGATAAACTCAGCTACCTAGAAAGGTCATATTCTTATTCCATTCATAGACCACATATTATAAAGGATATAATAAAATTAATTTTACTTTTTTTATTTATATTTTGGTTATAACTATATTCTTACATATAATTAAGATCATGGTAAAAATTATTCACATGTCCTTTTGGGATATCTACTTACATGTGGATTCACTTTGGATTATATAAATCCCCTTACACCTTCCAAAGGTTTATGATGACTATATTTTCTGACATGGTGAAGAGGATCATTGAGGTTTTTATGAATGGTTTTTCATTTCTTAGGAGAACTTTTGAAAACTATATAGAAGACATTATCTTGGTATTGAAGATATTTCAATAAACAAACCATATTTTAAATTGGTGAAAATGTCCATTTATTGTAATATAGAGGATAGTGCATGGTCAAAAAAAATATATGCATGACATAGGTTGTAACTTCTAAGATTAAGGTTATCTAAAGACCTCATATTCCCAATTTGATCAAGGATTTAAGAAGAATTCATGGTCATGATTTTTAATATGGTATGGATATTAAATATTTTTCCAATATCATAAGTCCTTTATTATCATCATTTATTATGGATTATCCTTTCATATTGGAAAAGTAGTTTCCATAATCATTTAACCTTCTTAAACAAAAGGAAATTTTGGCACCAGTGATCCCTACACCCGACTATAAATTACTATCTGAAGTGATATGTGATGCTAGTGAAGTGTCTGCAGAAGCTTTGTCAGGATATAGAAAGGATAAGAAGAATCATATTGTATAGTAATATTGAAATTTATTATATGGTTCTGAAATGAAAAATACTAATATTAAAAATTAAGTGTTTATTGTAGTTTATTTGGAAAATATTAGACAATATTTTTTAGGTTTTAATGTTATAATTTTCATAGACCATACAACATTAAAATATATTTTATCTAATAAAGATTTCAAACCTAGAAATTTGATTCATGAGTTTGTAAAAAAAATAAAAGAAAAAAAGTGAGGTAAATACATGGTTACTTTCCATTACTCAATGTTTCCCCATTTTGAAGAAAATATGTAATTTAATTATTTGTTTTAAAATTAAATTCTCTTTGTCATTTTAAAAGTTCATACCTATTTTCATATTTTTGAGAATTTAATATCTACTAGATTCATTCCTATTAGTCTTAATTTTAATTAAAATAATAAATTACTTTATGATATAACTTATTACTTTTGGTAGGATACTTTGTTATCAAGGAGATGTGGTGATGGAATTTGAATGTTTTTTCTTGAGGAGGAAATGGTGTATATTCTTGAGAGTTGTCTCTCCTCACCCTAAGTAGTAAATCAATGGGTGAGAGGACAAAACATAAAGTTTTGAATTATATTTTATTATGGATAACCATTTTTAATAATATTTGAAGGTTTATCGAGGGTTGTGATGGGTTTCAATGGTTGGGTAGTGTGGGAAGGAGGCAACAAATGCTTTACAAAGGTATTTTAGAAGTTCAAATTTTTATTGTTTAGGGATTAAACTTCAAGTACCATATTCAAAATCATAATGGAATTAATTAATTTTATTAATTTTATATTATGTATCAAAATGGATTGAGGTAGGAGATCTTTCTCCTAATTAGGCTTTTATTGTTGTGAAAATCATTAAGAATTTTCTTTTTTAGTTTTACAATAATAATGGAATTAAAAAATAATAATTTAATTCAATTAAAAAATATTATTTTATATCATTGATATAGAATTATTATATTTTTCATAAAATTGGAACTACATGTCAACTGCAAATTATTAAGTAGGTTGAAATTTTAATCAATGAGTGACAATTGTTTTTGGAAAAAACAATTAATGAATCTTGGAGGGATTTATTACTAATGTTGGATTATAAATTTTGGATCATAGAATAACCTTTAAAGTAACTATAGAAATGTCTATTTTATGTTTATTTGTGGTAAATAATGTTATTGACTTGTGGAACTTATACCAAATTCTTATTGGGTTATAAAGACTCAAAATTATTTCAGGAAATATACTGGGTAGAGAAGGATGATTAAGTTGAGTGAATTAGATTAAATAATAAGGGAATGACGTGAAAATAATTGAATTTATAAATAAAGGAGTAAATTTTTCCATGATAACATGATTAAAAATAGAGAATTTAATGTCTTATAAAAAAAATTTATTATTTAACTCTCATTTTAAACTATTTCCTGGAAAATTAATTTATAAATGGTTAGGTCCATTTAATTTGTCTCGGGCGTTAACTAATTTTGGGGAATTGATGGTTGGTGATGAACATATAAAATTGTAGGTTAGTAGAAAAATAATAATGATGTATATGAAAAGATATCCTAAGGTAATGATTTTTTTACTCAATTTTTATGACTAAATAAATCAATCTGATAATGGATATTAAGCTCACTACTTCATAGGATAAAACCTGTGTTTTATTTTAGTATTTTATTTGTTTTGGTGTTTTCTACATTTTTTAAATTGTTTGTAATAAACATCAATTAATAGTTTTAAATTTTTAGAATAATGGTGTACATAATTTATTATTTTATAATTTCATTTTAATGTAAACCGTTATTTTTAAAATAATGTTTACCCACAACTTATAAAATGAAATATATCACTATATGTATCCAATCAAATTTTGGATTCAAGTGGGTATAGAAGCTACTATTTCAGGGATTCATTTTATCATTTTATTTCTACTTCCAAAACATTGTTACATATTCATGAATTTCAAAAAAAAGTTTTATAATTTTATTCTCTTTATTTTTTATGAATTAGAATAAGAGAAACCAAGATAAAGTTATAATATCAAAGAGAAGGAAAATCCATTGAATTCTTTTTAGAGGAAAAATTCATGACCTTCAGGGGAGTAATGTTATTATTTTTCATCATGTTTATATATGTAATATATGTTGTGATCCATGATGTATTACCTATATTAAATAATATGTTTTCTCATAAAATATTATGTATACTTTATTGAGTGTTAATTTAAAATTACTTGTGTTTATTGATAGTTATTCTTATAGAATCTTAAACATGAAAATGTTTTCTATTAATTGAAAGATGTTTATGACTATTTTTATTGAAAATGATCTTTTTTATAAGACCCGATATAGAATTAAATGTTTAATTTTTATTATTGAATAAGGGGTAGTCATTAGCCTTGTCATGAAATATAATTTTTGTTCTTGATGAACCATTAAATTTATTCAATTTTTTTCAAATTTCTTGTTATAATTTTTTTAAATTTTAGTAAATATAAATCTCTCTAAAATACCCATTTTCTTATTTAATTTTTTTGAATGGTATTTGATTTTCCTCTTAAATATAGTGTTTAATCAAAACTTGTTCTATAATTCTCTCAAAATACTATGTTTGTTGTATATTTGGAATTATATTTTATTTTGAAAATAATTGTTTTATTTACTGGAGATATACTTTATAGTTATGAATTTATAAATATCTAGAAACTACAAGAAAGTTTCATGGTTGAGTTTTGTGATTAGTTCGGTTTATAATGATGATTACTAAGTTTGTTTTTAATTATGATGAATTATATTTTTCTATAAAACACACTAACATGTCATATATATAGTGTAACAGTTGGTTAACTATATCTATGATTAAATTGTGGATTAATTATCATGTTTTTTTTAATACTCAAATATATATTAATAGATTAATCTCAAATAAATTATAAGAAAAAATTATTTGAAAATTTTCATTCCTATCATACATTTCATATTAATATTTTAAAATAGTATTTGATTTGACACCAAAATCTATTGTATTGAAGAGAATGAAAACTTTTTTTTCTTCTAGTTGAATTCCATGGGGGTATATGTTAGACAGATGATTCGAAGCATGTAATTCCATATTTTTTTATCTTTCAATTTTTTTCTTATTGAATATAAAAGTTTTATTTTCTCAATACAATAAACACACATACTTTTAGAAAATTTAAATATTCTATATTTTGTAATTTAATTTTCTTGTTAATTTAAAATGGTCTTTCTTTCTCATTAAAAAAATTTTAGAAACAAAATTTGTAATGTTGTTATTGAAAAAATGTTTTACAATTGAGAGTATATTTTTTATAAATAATTTTAAATATTTTAATTGTTTTTAGATTTTTTTACTAATTGTGTTTTTGAAATGGATTTGTGAACCAAGTAAAATTATTTCATGCATTTTCAATATTTGACTAGAACCTAGTATTAAACGAATTAAAAAATATATTAGAGATGATTTTATAGATTTTATTTCACATTTAAATATTCTTTTCTTTAATTAGTTGAGATTAAAAGATTGAGATAATGAATACCTAAAGAAAAATTTCATTCATTTAATTTCATGTTTATTAATTTGTCTTATTTATTGATTACTCTTAAATGATACATTCCCTAAATATATTCAGATCACTGAAAAATAAAAAAATTGAGTTACTTTATTAATTAATTTGATTTTCTTTATTGACTACTCTTACATGATATATTACTATACCTGTCTCAACATTCTTATGTGGAAAATATTTCTAAACATTTTTTGTTTCAAAACTAAAAACTTCTAAGTAAACCATTTTTTGAAAACACATCAAATTAACTATTTCACAATCAATTTGCATATAATCATAAATAACTAATATGAGAAGAATACCATGTGGTAGTTTATTTGTATGTTATGACCTATTCAAGGTTGTATATTGTGTGTGCAATTTTTACTCTAAGTATGTTTATAATAAAACCTAGAAAACCTCACTATAATGTATTTAAATGAATATATAGGCATATATCCCTCAATATTTATCTATATTAATGAAATATATTATATTTTATGTATGATATAATAGGATTTGTAAATTCAAACTATATTTTTAATTTTTATTCAATCAATAGTTGGTTATGTTTATTTCTTGAGGTGGTCCTTTTTCGTTGAAGTGTAATATAAAATCTAATGTAATATTTTCCACTCTGGAAACCAAATATATTTCATTAAAAAAATTAATTAATGTGTAAATATAATTCAATATTTTAATAACAAATTGCTTCATCATATAGAATTGATTTTTACTGTGATATTCAGTCTGATTTATCTATAAATAATTTTTTCAATGGTAGATTGAAGCACATAGAAAATAGGCTGCATTTTGAAGGGAAGTTATATAATCTTGGGAACTAGTGTTTCAATAAGATAAACACTAATTATAATCATGATTAATTACCTGCCATTATCAATGCTTAAGGGTTGTTTAGATATATTGAACAATTGTTTGAGTTCCATTATATATCTATATATTTGTAGGTAGGGGTTTGGGTACATATAATTTTACAAAAATGGAAGCAATAGAGGGATGAGTACTATGATACTTAAAAGATATGATTCTTAACTTCATCCCAAGTACTCCCTATGTCTATAAGAGCATGGGTATCTTCAATATTAATATATGCAAATAGGGAAAATAGATCTAGCTAGAAGAAATAGGTGATTGAAAACCAGTTTTGAAATTAATGTTCATTTTAAGAATTTAATTTAATAACATTTAATAAATAATTTTTTACAATTCTAGTAGTGATAATAAAACTCTTTGGCTTTAAAATGGGTAATTACATGAAAGGAATCAAGAAGAATAATAAAACTTCCATGAACTATTCATATCCATTCCTTTTCTGGTTGATGAGAATGAAAGATATATGACATAAAAATTTCCAACCAATGAGAAACAATATTTAATAGAAAAATATGGTGCATCTTCCCTTGAAAATGAAATCGAAGATAGGCCCCTATTTTATGAATAAAAATATTGTACAGTCACTACATGATACTATAATATATGAAGTCTGTTGTGAATTATGAGGTCTCTAGAACTTTACTCTTTACTAAAACTCCTTAGAACCTATGTTCCAAAATTAGACTTACAGGCATCCCATGTCCCCTTCCAAGCATACTATCTTAAATTTTTTAATATTTCATGTATAGAAACAATGTGCCTTCAAAACTCCAGCTACTCACTATGTTAATTCTCGCTCACCTCTCTCCTTGACCAAACTCTGCACTATGCCTGATTATCCCATAACTCCCTCTCCCTAGACTTTATGACCTTTCTAGTCACATAGACCTCATCTACCTCACTCCCACTAGACAAAACCCATAATTAATATATTATTTAACTCAATTAATAATAAAAACATTCAAAAAAATATTATATATAGTCAATAATGATATCATTAAAATTATTGAATATAGTTGATTGGCCATGATTCTTAAATAATTTAATCAATATTAATCATATTAAAAGATTGATAACATTGTACCAAGATATTGTATCCTACAATAAGGTTCTACATAGGATAAACTCGATGCACAATAATTAGAACTTATGATATGGGTCTGCATAACATTAAAACCATTGGCTCCTTGAGATTTCACTAGCTATGATATTTCATGTTATCACCTTTACAATGTGATGATCTATTTTTTAAATGATGAAACAATGATTTCATACACTATGATATCTATATGTCATGAATTATGATATATCAACACCAATAGAATTGAACTGATTCAATACCTATGATATCTTATATAATATTTTTCAATACAATCGTTGTATATGATATCGCTTATGATAAAACTAGTCATATGTTAATTTCTCAATCATATATTAAGATAGTGAATACAGTATCCAAACAATATTATATAATTATTATCTTTTATTTGTGATATCATAAATAAAATTACATGGTAAAGCATTGATAACATATAAAGGTTTCATATAATAAAATCCACTAGTTTATCATAGTGGGTGAAATAGGAAAACTAAAAACCCCTGATCTACCATGTATTGAAACTGAAAATATGAAACATTAAAATGAGGAACAGATTGTGTAGCAAGAACCATTGATTTACATTAATTCTATATTTTATCTCTATTCATTATAGAGATCACCAATATGAATCTATCAGACCCCCTCCTCTATCATGTATGAACTGGTGGATATGAATTACTTGGAATTCCAGTGGAATTCTACTCGCACCCATGATACACAAGTATATCACTCAAGAAAACGGTGAGATAGATAGAGAGCTCAATATAATCATTAGTAATCTCAAATAAGGACCAAAACCCAATTATCAAGATGGTTGTATCTTATATAATCCCTCATAATATTCCTGAGTGATACTGCATCAGTTCATGTAATAAAAAATTTCATTAGTAATGTAAATACCATTTAATCCATTAAACATTCAAATAAAACCCTTGATTCACCATATGTTTCATCTTATGTAATGTATAATATTAATGATAGTTTACATGTAAGAAAATTTAAATTATAATCCTTATCATTTGGTAGTTTGATGAATTTTAATGTGTAACCGATTTATACAATATAAATACTCCAATAATTAGTAATATTTTATCCATATATCATATAAAATGACATACCCAAACAATATGTTATTAGTGTTAGTTCCCTGTAATTTTTCTTTGAACATTATAATAACATTCTTTCATTATTTTTAATTTTAATAAACTTGTTATCACATCATGATTCTACTTCTACATGACATATTATGTGATAATGTTCTAAAAGTATTAGTTGCATTAAAATGTCATAGAAGTTCCCCGCTATGATGCGAACCCATACTTTCCATGAAAGTATTCTTGAATATATGTCCAATAGATGAATGAAATCATTTTAGGGAAAAATGATATAAGCTATCATGGGTAGAGACTCGCATTACATTGAGGCACTATCTCATAGTATACACCTTTGGTAATATCCACTGTAGGATATTATGAGAACGAGACCCAAAAGTAATAAAGAAAATTTTATATGTGGCATTGGATTTTCATATCTACATACATATATATTATTCATTAGAATTTAATATTAGTATTAAAGGATTTAATGATTCATATACTTTGATTTATTGATGAAAATCATGATTACATATGTTCGCGGTGAGATATGATACATTGGATGCATCCCAAGTAATATTTCATTAAATAATAACATGAGAAATGATTTTTCACTTATGTTATTTAATGGAAGTTGATATCTATGTACCTTTGATGGAAATGATATAGCATAAATAAATCCATGCCAATGGTGTACTTTAGGAAAGTTGGATTTCTAGAAAATCAAAGAAAGAGACATCAAGCACATAGGTTGATGAAGCATCATGCAACCATATTGACTATAGATATTGTGATAAAGTGATTATATTACATAGTAAGTATCTATATCATGTATTATGTCATTGTGGCATTCAATTATTTCTCTATTAGATCCTTGTTGGGTTGCTAGACCCAAACATTGTACATTAGGCTATATTTCCAAATAAAACTAATAAAGATGCCTTAATGGTCATAGACTAAGTGTATCTTAAATAAGAGTTCAAATAATAATATTATTTATTATTTAACAAGATGAATAAATATTATTCCCACACATGTTTTAATAATTATTCATGTTTTATTGAATTTATATATTCTATCACTAGTTATTTTAGAGAATATTATGTGAGAAGAATGTTTAATAAATATTTATATTCTATTACTGAATATAATATTTATTTATTTATTGGTGAATAATGTATTTATATTTATTTATTAAATAAATATTCATTATTCAAGGTCTAATTAATACTGTGGAATAATAATGGACTGATTTTAGTGGTCCTATGAGAAATAATATATATATTGAAGATTATTTGAATAAATAATATTTGATTTATTTTTCTAGTTTTTTGCATGTTAAGAAATATGAATAATATATATGTTGTTATAGTGATGGTGTTCTATAGGGATTATATAAATAATAAGGGAACATGTCGAATTTTTATTTTATAACACTAGCAGTATATATAACTAATTATATTATTTTAATAATAGTTCCAATTACTTTTGGTTGTGCATAATGAGATCTGGATAGAATCCCCTAAAATCCCTAGAGAGATCTCTCTCCTAGAAAACTCTTATGAATAGAGAGCAATCCTCCTCCCCTACCAATCTCAATTATACATAGATCGATGAGAAAACTTCCTTAATGATATTCATGGGGTGATAAAATAAAAATAATGAAAACATTTGGCTATGCCACACTATCATTTATATATTCCCACAAAAACATTCACAGGTTCATGGAACATATGCATATCATCACTAGAGGGAATGTATTATTGATTACTATAATGAAATGATGGTGCAACATATATACATTTCCAGATCCATCAATGAAGAAATAATTCCTCCCAAGGTAATTCTTTAATTATATAAATTAATTATAAATAATATGTGATGATCATATTCTCTGGTTTTAGTGTTTTTCTATTTTCTATTTTCTTTGATTCAATTCCACCAATCACAACATTTATCATCATGTAAATCTCAAATTAATGACTAGTCATGAAAAAAAGTCGTGTTGGGAATCTCCCTTCCACCACTTCCCATATGCTCGAAACCATTATGTGGTATAGGAGTCACATAATTATTTATAATTATATAAATATTATTGATTTCTTTTTACATTTTTAATTTGTTTGCAATTCCATTTTAATAATTATTTAATCTGAATTGAGAGATATTCTTTCATCCAATTCATTATCACAAATATTATCAAAATATATTAATTTTTTGAAAGAAAATAAATTTGAATAACTCATCCAAAGATGCTGAAGAGTCTGGATGGATAATATAGGAGTAGACATCATGTAACCCAAGGGCACACGTCGTGTACCCTTGTTTAATGATCCATGATTTAATTCAAAATTAATTTGAGCTATGTGAATTTATTAAATGTAGTGTATTTAATTAAATACCACGTGTTGATCAAGCTAGCCTGGTGCACATTTAGTAAGATTTAATTCTGTGTAACATATTTATATGACGTGCAGTCCTTTAGTCATAGACAGACTATGTACCTTCTTACAAAAATGACATGAATGGTGACTGTAACATAGATAAAACACACTATGTAGCCCATTTATGCACCATTTAGCCCAATATTTTATATGACATAGTTAAACTC
Organism: Viscum album; assembly: GCA_963277665.1. Taxonomy (NCBI): domain Eukaryota; kingdom Viridiplantae; phylum Streptophyta; class Magnoliopsida; order Santalales; family Viscaceae; genus Viscum; species Viscum album. Next base: position 1,320,846,982 of record OY728166.1, read on the forward strand.
TGAGCCCCTATGCATGTTTTTTGGATAGATGATGAGAATAATACACTATAGATAGCTGGATTGTACACATTATATACTTTTACCAAATTATGATGAATTAAAAATATTTTTTTATTATACAACTAAGACCATGTTAACATGTGTTCCATGTGGTCGTTATGTTGATAGTTTATACCATGTGATAGTTTTTAATGTTTAATTAATTTTCATTAAAATGTTCAGAACTTCATATTTTGTATATGTTTTAATAAAATTATTATTCTATGCACATCAAAATATTACACACTACATAAATACCATGTGTTCCATGGGTTCATTAAGCTGATAGTACATGTCCTGACATTATGTAGAAAGTAGTGCATATTATATGTCATGTGAGTAAACAATATATCTATATAATACACATTTGGTAGTTTAGATAGGTACTCATTGTGTTTCCTCTAAGGTACAGTTTTTTACATAATAGGAAATTTTAGGAGTTAAGCGAGCTTGGTCATAGAATTTATTAATGAAAACAAAAGTATAAAAAACACAACAAAACATGTGGTAGAAAAATCTCTATTAATGATAAAGGTGAAAAAATAATGTCCCCCTAGATAGATTCAAACAAATTTAGGATCATTCCCATGATCATGGTCAGAGTCATCATCAGCAGTCTCTCACTTTGATTGTGAGTTTCTTTGATTAAAGATCATTACATACCTCCGCCTAATCTTCTCATACACTATAGTGAGCAAGGAAAAAGACCTATTATAGATGATTTGTTTGTACCCTCATGTCACATCCCAATCATATCATTTATTCCCTCTACCACATCCTTTTGTATGTTTACCCCATCTCAAGGATTTGGAAACCAACTGATTAGTCACCCCATCATCAAACTCATCATGAGTCCAAGAAACCATCAAAGGTTGTATCGTCTTTACTGGTTGGACATCCTATGGTAGATTATCCAATAGTATTAAGTTTTGAACAACATCAACATGTTATCAATATATAGATATTTACACTTGATATGAGGCAATATATGCTTTCCCAACATCCTCACTACATTATTCATGCAATCCAAAAACTTTTGACGCTGACACCAATAAAAAATTACTTCCCTCACCCTTTTCCTTATATGATATAGGGGGATAACACCATGAGGAGATCCTACAGTATTCAACTGGACCCATTTAATCTAAACAAATGGAATTGAATTTTTAAGAGGAATATATTTTTTATGTTAGACCATCTAGAAGCCCTCCTCATCCACAAACATATTATTCCACTTCCTTTTTTGTAGGTGCAAGTAAATAATGCTTCAAGAAAAGTTCAACATCTTCTCGAATGACAGACTTATAAATAGACTAATCATCCTCATCCTTATTACCAGAATAAACCCACTTATGAGAATAATTTGGGTGCCCCTCTTTTAGGGAAGGTTCCACATGACCAATCTTAACTCCTTATACTAAGCCAATGTTTAGTGTTGAAACTTCTGTAGCAGCTATAATAGCCAAAAATCTCTTCATGCCTTCAAATATCTCATCATAATTGAGGTTTTCCTTTGCACTGATTAAATATTATAGACTTGTGTCATGTGTTTGACCATGGTGACCAACCCCATCTTCTGTATTGTTGAGATCATTTGGATCTCCATTCACCTAAACTTGTATAGGAAAGTCATTTTCATGTAAGTGGGCACCACCCTCTATATGAAACTCTCCCTTATCACCCATAGGATACTATTGGAGCACATTATCTTTTCCAAACATGGATTCCTACATAGATCTAAAACATTTGTTTTTCATGATCCCCTTCATACGATAAGAACTAAAGACAAGACTTATTCTACAATTATCATAATCATGCCCAATATTGCGACAACCCATGTAAAAATTAGTACCATTTTCAAAGTTAATGGCTAAATCAAACATATAGTCACCAATAGACAATACCACTATTTTGATTAGAGGGATTCATAAAAAGTTGGGAAAAATGGACATATATTTCACTTTCTATTTCCCTATCTATATTTATCATACCACCTATGGATGAGGCAACCTCCCAAAAAATCTATGGATTCCATAAAAACCATCTATGACATTTTATCTTAACATAAATCTGGGTAAGAGAATTAATTGAATTCAGGGACTTAAATAAAGGATCCCAATCATGAATTTGAAGGGACCTAGGTTTCAAATTCACATGACCAAACCCCCATGCTCTTGACTTCATAGATGTAGTTGAAAAAACAATATGAAAGAAACCCTTCCACAGTGAGGTGATTTTCCAACCATCGAATCCATAAATGTCAATGATATGTATCTTAAGATCAAAATGTCTCCATCAAGATTACATGGATTGAAAATAAATGTGATAAATAATATAATTCTTACACCACATAATCATACCAACTATGATACGTTTAGTAGCTTCAATGAAGGTCGTTCCCCCTTCCTCGTCATTTTTTTGGGTATACTATTTTTAGTGAATCCTTAATTTCTTCAAAAGAACTTTGTTTTTGAGAAACCTTCAGATCTGGTAGCGTATAGGGAAAAACAGAGGTCGATTCTAGATCTATATTTGTGGAACCAAGATTCCCACGCACCGCTTGAGTATAGTTTTGATTCATACCACATTGAACAACTCCTTGATCATTAAAAACCAAACCTTACACAAAACCCTTAACATTGAAAACTAAGGGAAGGCCATTCACTGGAAGAGTCACACCCGAAAAAACAAGAGGAACCCAAGGATATGGATCCTTTATTCCCAGGAGAACCTTGTCGCTCAAAACATGATTTAGAACTATAGTGGAGAGTGTTTGGGTTGGTTTTGAACCAATAAAATCATATTTCATCAAAGGGTTATTTATCTTCAGTCTGTGAGGAAGAGAATATGTGGAATAATATTCTGAATCTAGAGATCTTGGATGATGACCAAAGAGGTATTTTGAATCATAAAAACTCTAATAAGCATTAAATCTACATTTGGAAGGAGTTAATTAGAAGACAAACTAAGATATGAAGACGCCATGGTAAAACCCTAGACACCATCAAAGTTCAAATGTTTCTCCCACAAATTCAGCTCCAACTTATTTTTCATGAATATAATCTATTTGATGTAATCCAATGATCTAGTTAAAGGAACCACCATTGATGTTGATCGAAAACCAGTTTCCACTTGTTGATGAATAAGCAGCTTCAGATGAACCAGAATCCACCGATCATCACCTTTGAAATTCAAGGAGAAGTTGTCGTCATGCCAGATCTGAGCCTTGAAGGTCGAATGCACTGTGGTGGAGGAGACAACATGATACCCCAAACATCCTTAGAATCCCTATAATTTATGTACATAGTTAATTTTAAATAATTTAATTTAATTTTTATAAAATTATGATGCATGATAATCTCTATAATGTTTGGAGTAGAATTAAGATAAAATAATTGATTGATTAATGAATATGATTAATTGATTCGATATTGATTTATCCTAAATAAGAATGATTTGAATTGAATTCTAATTTTTTTAAATACTAAATTCATTTAATATATGTAGATGATAATGAGCATATAACGGACCTTTTTATGTGATTGATTTCTTTTAATTTATTATTAAACTAATTGTTTAGCATGTCTGTCATCCCTCCTCTCATTATGTTAGGGCTTGATTGACCATGGTTTCTTATATGTAAACCCCTTCACTAATCCTTTGGTTCCCCTCACCCGTTTGGGAGTAAAAGTATATGTAATGGATATAACTCCCAATATAGTAGAGTTTGTTCAAGTTTGGATCCTAGGAGAAACCAATGAAAGAGAGATACATAGTTGGATAGTTGTAAAGTTACAATATAAACCATTAATGGTTCAAGATTTTTCCCCTTAGGTAGATGGTTAGTTTATCATATGCTAGATAAAATAACCATTAAAAAAAGGACATGATCATACCACTTACCTATTTTAATTCATTCAAGTTGAAGGGTTATTTTATTATGGATATTTCTTCATGAGCACCTGAATTAAGGAATTAATAATAATTCAAGATACAACTAAAATAAACTGGATTATGCGTAATCATTATCTAAGACATTGGTAATCACATAAGTAAGCTGACATAATGTTAAAAAGGTTTTAACAAAAGTAATAATTTAAAATTTATATATAAATATAAAATCCCTCATTTATATATATTAAGTCAGTATATCCTTTAACTACATATGTTAAAATTGAACCATAGTACAAAGTTCTTAACTAGCAAAGTTGAGGTTCTTTCAATTATTAGATAATTTTAACTTGATGTTTTGGGTTTACATAACATAGTTCACATTAAGGTTATACTACCAATCAAGGACTTGGTGTAACTAAGAGGAAAAGGTTGAGGAAATCGAATTTAAGGATGTCAATATTGGGGAGTCTAATCAACATATCAAGGAACTATTAGTTAATACAGTTGGAATTTGGAAAAGCTACCTAAAAACCTTTAAATTTTTTGACTGACCCAAGTTAGGGTGATGAGAATGGGATTATGGATCCTTTCCATAGGAATTACCAAGAAATTGTTAATTCCAAATCCAATTGAGAGGGATATTGGTTTTCGATAAAATAGTTGGAGATCAATAAATATAATATTAATTTTTTTATAAATTTTATCAGATAAATTATAAAAACTCTACTCATATTATTTTTTGGAAATGATAATAAACATCAATTCAAACATATCATTGTGATCCACACTTCAGAAGTATAACCTTCTCACCTAAAATTATTTCCAAAAGTGGAAAAGGTGCTTAAGCATTATATTACACCATGAAAGCAAATTGTGTGCATTAGAAGTACCTATTATAGAATCTCCTACCAAAGAGGCTAGTGAGGAGGAGTTGTCAATATATGTGAAACATTTTAATGATTTCAAATTTGTTTAGTGTTTCATGCTATCATCTTTGACTAATGATCTTATGAAAAAACATCCGGGCGTGGACAAATACAACATGATTTCTTGCCTTTGATATCTTAATCAAGAGAAGCTGAGACAAGAGAGAGATGAGATATTCAATGATCTATTTAAAAATAATCATGGAATGTCCGTGCTATTTGGGCCTCATGTAGTGAATCTTATCGGTTACATTGAACATTTAAACCTCTTAAGGATTAAATTCCTAGATGAGTTGAACATATATCTCATACTTTCCTCACTACCCAAGTCCTTATCTAGTTTTATTGTTAATTATATCATGACCAATGATGAGATGAGTTTTTTAGATCTTCTTACTCATTTTTGAAATCTGTAAAAGGACATGGGGAATGAAAAAAACAATAATCCTTATGGTGAATAAGAAAAGGGAGAACAAGGAAAATGGGCCCAAGAATAATAATAATTATAAAGCTCCCAAGAACCATCCATCTAAGATGATGAAGATAAAAATATAGGTAAAGGAGAAGGAAAAAATATGTTTTGTAAGCAGCATGCATGGCCACTAGAAAAAGATTTCAACCCAGAAGTAAGGATAATCAAAAAATGAATTTTTTTTATTGAGTGTAATCATTAAATATCTACAAATTGGGTATTAAATAAAGCATGTGGTTCTCGCATCTATATTCAAATGAAATATAAAAGTATATTCTGAAATATTAATAGAGTATAGGTGGATTTTTAGGCTATAAATGGTGCGAGGTTGGCTGCACTAGCCATCAAGGAAAACCACCATTCATTTCTTATAGGAATTAAATTGGTTTTAATAGATTGTTATTTAGTTCCAACTATTACCATAAACAAAATTTCAAAATCATTCTTAGATAAAAATGATTTTTTTTCAAATTTGTAAATAAATGTTGTTTCATTTATAAAGGCAACAAATTTTATGGTATGATATATTTAAATAATAACCATTATGTATTAAACTATAAAAAACATGTATTGGAGATAGATAAAAATCATGCTCACACAGATCATATAACACCCAACTATGGAATCACCATCATGGTCATGTAGATGAGATGTTCTTGAAAAAGATATGTCAAGATTGATGACTCTTTTAAGTTAAAACTACATGAAATGCATCATTCTTTTCTACAAGGAAAATGAAAAACTATCCTTATATGGATAGCGTGAAAGGGCCACATAGCTTCTAGGATTGGTACACACTAATTTGTGTGTAACATTTCCAGTCGAATATAGAAGTGTGATTCTTACTTTGTAATTATTAGTAATCAGTTGTGTCTATATAGATATGTCTACTGGATGAGGTATAAGTTCATGTTCTTTGAGAAATTCAAATAATTCAAGAATGAAGTGGATAATCAACATAGAATGAAGATAAATAAGCTTTTATTAGATTGAGGTGTGAATATATTAATAATGAGTTTATCAAATTTATATAGTTATTTTGGATTATATCTCAACTCGTTCTGGATTACACACCATAGTGGAATGGTGTTGGTAAAAGTAGAAATAATACCTTGTAACACATAGTAAGGTCGATGATGAGTCATGAAGATCATCCATTATTCTTGATGGGATATTCATTACAAATTTTGACATATACATTAAACTGAGTACCAACTAATCTTGAAAATGGAATTAACCTTAGATATAGAGTGGAATGAAACTGTCTTGTTGTATATATGTGTATGGGGTTGTGAAAAATTTGTTAAGTACTTCTGAAATAAAAAAACTATCACCCTGAGAATAATGTGTATCTTTATAGGGTTCATACGTAAAAAATTGGATAGTACCTATAAAACCCCTCAGACAATAAACACACTATCACCAGACTATCTATATTTCAAGAGAGGGATCAAATCTTCATAAAGGATAGTGGGACCAATATTGAATTTGATGATGTTGATGCTCATGATACACATGAGATGGTATAGGAACAGATTCCATAAGTCCCTATGGGAGATGTATTTCCAGACACACAAGTACTAATTAGGATAACTAGAGAGGTAATAGAACCATATGGATATGGTTTTCTAGTCAGTAAAGACGGTGAATCATTATAAGTTGGAAATGATGAATCTATCTCATACAAATGGGGGTAGAGAGATTAGAATATACAAGATTTAAAGAATCCATGAATTCTAAAATGGATTCCAACCATGAAAAATAATTTTGGATTCAATTCGATGTTCAAGTTAATATATGTCTCATAGAGTGAAAATGGGTATTTGAGAGAAAAATGGACATTGAAGGTAATGTAAATACCTATAAATAAATGCTAGTGGCCAGAGGGTTTAAATAGTGTCAATAAATTAATTATGAAGAAAAAATTTCACTAGTTTCTATATTTAAATCCATCCAAATTCTACTTTCTATAAAATCATACAATGACTATTAAATTTGGTAGATTGATGTAAAAACTATTTTCTTTAATATGAAACTTTAAGGAAGATTTAAATATGAAAAAACCATAAGGGTTTTTTAATACTAGTGATGAAAAAAATATTTCCAAGTTTTAGATATAGATTTATGGATGGAAGAAAGCTTTTAGGTCATGGAACATTTGATTCGATAAAGCTGTAAAATAATTTGGTTTCATTGAGAATTAATGTGAGACATGTATTTACAAAAGGTTTACTGGGAATGCAGTCATTATCCTAGTACTATATGATAATGAAATTTTACTTATTGGAAATGATATACAAGTATTATAGTGTGTTAACGACCAATAAAAAAGTCTTTCTCTATGAAGGAATCAGGTTTAAGTATCCAGTATATTATGAATCAATCCCATTTGAGATAGATCCAAGAGTATACTTGGACTAAGTCAAAGTACATACATTGATCACATACTAAATAATTTTTTTATGTAACAATACAATAGGATATTGAATAAAGTGCTGCATGGTATAAATAATTATAAGAAAATGTGTCCCAAGACATAATAGGATGAAGTAGTAATGAGTAATATATTATATTATTTGATGATATGATCAATCATATATATCATGTTATGTACTAGACTTTATATTGCCTATTAATTGAGCATGGTAGGTAGATATCAAGCCAATCTAGGAGAATAAAATTGGAATAATATTATATATATCCTCAAGTATATTATAATAACTAAGGATATTTTCTTTATTCATGGAGGTGATGAGGAAAAAGGCATCATGAGTTATTCTGATGCTAGTTTTTAAACAGATTAGAAAGATATGAAGTCACATTTAGGATATGTTTTCAGTATAAAAAGAGGATTTGTGAGTTGAAAGAGTTTTATAGAAACTTAGGCATATCATAAATGGATAGTACATCTCTTTCAAGGAATATCCAATACATTACAAAAATACACACATGAGTACCATAATTGTTCAGTGCCTTTGGAAACATAAAATAGAATTTTCTTAAATTATGAAAGATCTTAAATATATGCCATAATGATCTTCCACTTTAATACTCATACTTAAAACCCATTCTTCAAAACCCAGGAAAATGAAACATAAGAATGGGTGAGATAAAATGCGCATTAAGGGTGAAAAAGTCAAATATTTAAGCATAACATGATCATAGGGGTATGAGAACATGATCATAACATTTTAAAACCATATCGTACATATCAAATATCATAATCGTGTGTCATAGAATAAAATTTAGTGGTTAATAAGATATGAATTGTAAGTAAATCAAAGGAAATGGTCTATGAGATCATTACATTCTAATAAGAAATATATTTTTGGTCTAAACATCATCTTATAACATTGTGAACTTGTATAAATGGATACAGGTTCACTCATGATGTTAAGAAAAAAAATTAGTCCCTTGTATAAACATATGGATATGAAAGCAGGTCCATGCATAACATTATGGACATGAAAGATAATTCAACACATAGAATTATGGATATAAAATATTGGTCAATACATAACATTATGAACATGTAATTCAGTTCATACATAACATTTGGAAAATGTAATCAGGTTCATGAATGACATTGTGAACATGTAATTAGGTTCAAACATAACATATTTACTCATGATTTATTCATATTTACCCAATGTAATTGGGGAGATATTGGTCCCACTCGTCTCATAATGAAAAGAATATTTATGTGTTATATAAGATCATAATAATTTATAATATCATAACTCATGAAATGAAATGGGTTTTAAAAATAGTTTAACAAATCATTTCTTATGGAAAATAGATAGGTTTCATAATCATTTAACCATTTCATCATAACAAAAACTTTAAAAATAAGCGGGTTTCATGAGTGTTCTATCATGGTATAACCAATGGAATAAAAGTGGGTTTCATAAAAATATTTTTATGATAAACTTTTTATAAGAAGAATAAGAATTTTATCCTTGGTTGATATCCCCAACATATCATAATTTATCTAAAAGGTTGTCATTTTTTATGGAAAGTTATTTTGATCGATTATGTAAAACAATTATGGGGGAAAATATAATTTTCTATTTGAAAAAAAACTTTTTAAAAAATAAAACATTTTGAATATATTTTTATTTGAAGATAAACATGAACACTTATGAAGTAAGATTCAAAGAAAATAATGATCATGCTTATGGGAAGTTTCTTTCTTATCATTTATGTTAAATCAAATATTCTTTTCAAATTTTTGGTAAAATCCAAATGGTAATTACTAATGTGGTCATGATGCTACTTTGATGATGTTTTCCTGTTTTTACATGTCACACAAACAATATGAAATCTTAAGATATTCCTTCTGTCTAAGGGAATATGCACATTTTTATTAGACATATGCATTAATAACAGCACTGTACAGGTCCTCCATGATGTAGAGAACTCTATCACCCACTTAGTGTCTTCAATGCTGGGTCTTTAATGCACTAATTTGAGAGTACCACCAAAAGAGTACTCTTACAAACATAGAGGTATCTAAGAAGGCCCTCCAAGCCATGAAACACTATAAACCATTCACCTAGTAATGTTCAGTGGCTTAGGAAAGGGCAGCTCCACTAGCTGTCTCAAAAAATTTAGGGATCTTTTCCTCAGAATAAAACAATAAGTACCTCCCTTATCTTATAGAGGTTGATGAAATCATAAAAAATGATCTTCTCCCCATAGTATAGGGGTGAAATCAAGGGACCCTACTAGAATTCATTGCCACCAATTTTGTACAGCCCAACATCCTCATGATGTAGAGGATACTAACTCATATTCCCTAGACAATATTCTACGAACCCAGATCCCCATGGTGACACATGAGAGGCGAAAATTATAAAATCAAGAATAGTCTCTTGTCCTTATTCCTTTTGAAGATATCCTCCATGAAAATATGACAAAAACCTATGATTAGTTGGATATTCCCACATACTATTATGAATCTCACCGTGTAAATACAATAGAAAATTAAAAGAAGGTTTATATTCCTACTACTTCTCACCAAACCCACTGTGCAAGTAGGATGAAAAATTTTTGGCAAAAGAAAATATCTTCCAATGTACAAGAAACATGTTATCCAAATAGGGTGGAAACCTATTAGGAGAAGATGAAAATTCTTACTTATACATATTAAACTCTTCATCTTAATAGGATGTGTTGACCTCACCTGTTTTGATAATCTCAATCATGTATTCATATGTGTTGAAAATCCCAATTATGTTTTCATTTTCTATGATATTTTTAAGTATCATTGATCTATACTTTAATTCTTTCAAATCTGTGATCAAACCAATAATAATTTTTAATATAGTCTTTGGAATATGTTAATCCTCATTTATCCATGTTCATACAAGTTATAAATTAATTCTAACACAATCGGATGTGTTCTGCATAAAACAGATAAGTAATCTGCCTATAGCTACTGATAAAGAGCTACCGGTACCCAGTCTACCGATAGACTTAGTCTACCGACAGACAGAGTCACCAATATGCTTAAACACAGATCTACCGATGTGCTTATAAATGTAAGCTACTGACTTACAGATAGCTACCGATACAAACATAGAGCTACCGGTGTAAGTATAAATAGTTACCGATGGAATAAGAGTCACCGATGGATGAAGCTACTGACAGACTCACAGCTACCGACGCATGGAGCTACCGACGCATGGAGCTACCGATGCATGGAGCTACCGACGCATGGAGCTACCGACGCATGGAGCTACCGATAAACAAAGTCACTGATACAAGCATATACCAACCGACGCATAGAGCCACCGATAGAGTCAAAGCAACTAATGAAATTGAGCTACCGATGTCCAAGCTACCGATGCTGATTACCTACCGATCACTCGACTCACTGTTTGAATTTCTTTATTTCCTATATTTAATCTATCTAATGGTCATATCATGTACATTTTAATGATTTGTCAAATATATGATAAAGGTTGTCAGATGTCAGGAACTCGTACCTCGTACCTGCAGAAAGGAAATCTTTTCTGTCCCCTGTTGCCCGTGAGGTAAATACGAGAAGACTACGCTGCCCAACTAGTGGAGAGTGTGGTGGATGGAATATACCAGAAACACAAGAACGAGAAGAATCAAGAAGCTCATAGACAATCAAGCATACTCGAGAAGTGTTCAGTGCATATAAGAAGAACACTGAAGAACTTCAACCACTACATTTTCACTGTCTGTGAACCCGGAGCATACGACACTCTGTTTCTCAAACAGAAACGAGAAGAGGACTCAGACTCACTTCTGATCGAATCCAAAGGAGTCCAAAGCTACACTGAAATCACCAGAACCATTTCTAAACTCTACATCTCTTATTCTGTGATTTATTACTATACTTTTCGAGCAGTGTGTGTTATCTTCTGTATCTAACACATACACTATCTCTTGTACTTAAACTGGAGGATTTGTAAATCCTTACCAAATTATTGCATTCTATTCTTTCCCACGAATAACAGTGGTAGAGGTTGTGTGTGACCTGGACAGCTGGTTGTTGTTGTACTGTTTCCCACGAATAACAGTGGTAGAGGTCTTGGACCTGGACAGTTGTAAACTGTTGAACCCCGATCCAGGGTGTGGATCATTTTTATATAAAATTTTGAGAGGACTAAGTCTCGGCTTGAGACTGAACCTCTTGGTTACATTTGTTGTTCCATCTCTTTCAAAGTTTTATTCCGCTGCTTATCACTTTAAAACCAATACTGATTTTAAAGTTACTTTGATAATTAAATTAGCAAGTGTTTATGTTAAGTGTAGATTAGTAAGTTAGTTTCAAAAGATAATCACACACTCCTGTGTTGATTAACTGGGAATTAATCAATCCCTTGAGAATCTAACAGAACCTCTACTTTAATATAAATTCACTACAGTTTAATTTATTATTTTATTTGGGGGTCTTTAAGACAGTGTTTTTAAATACAGAAATTTTAATTGGTACTCAATTCACCCCCCTCTTGAGTAAACCACTCCGACAAACACTTGGTATCAGAGGATCGAAAATACTTTCTAAAAGTAATCTGCTTTTGAACTGTGATTTTAGTTGTATTTTAAAGTTCTTAAAATTTCTGTTATATCTAAATTTTTATCTCTTTAAAATTTTCTCATCATGGACAATAGACTTGAGGGTGCTGCTACTAACCGGCCACCTTTCTTCAATGGAACTAATTATGCTCAGTGGAAACTGAAAATGAAAATTTATCTAGAAAGAATAGGTTTGGATATTTGGACTTCTATTGAATCAGAATACAAAATTCCCACTACTGCTAGATCTACTTGGGATGAACCTATAAAGACTGCTTACAATAACAACTGTAAAGCTATGAATTCCTTGTACTGTGCTCTAAGAGATTTAGAGTTTAATAGAATTTATTCTTGTAAAACTGCATATGAAATTTGGGATACCTTAGCTGTTTCTCATGAAGGAACAATGAATATTAAAGAAATGACATTGAACACTTATACTATCAAGTATGATAATTTTAAAATGAAGCCTGACGAACCCATTTCTGACATGTATCTCAGGTTCAATGAAATTGTCAATACAATGATCTCGCTGGGAAAGGATGTCTCATCGAAGGAACAAATTATGAGAATTTTGAGATGTCTACCAGATAGATGGAGAGTCACATCTGTCTCAATTAGAGAATCATGTGACATTGCTGCTCTACCTGTCAAGGAACTAATTGGCAAGCTGATGATGTATGAAGAAGAGCTTAAAGTGAATAAAGAGGAAGAAAATGAACCTCCAAGAAAGTCTGTCGCTTTCAAATCCTCAACTTCAAAGAATAAGGACAAAGAAAAGCTTTAAGCTGTAGTTGAAAGTTCAAGCTGTGAAGACAGTGAAAGTGATTCTGACAGTGATGCTGAGATGGCTCACATTGCTAGAAGATTTAAGAAATTTTATAGGAAAAAGAAGTTCTTCAGAAAAACAAATTATAAGGGTAAGTATGATCACCAAGGTAGATGGAAAAAGTATTGGAAGAAGAATGACAAATCAGATGATGTTGTCTGCTATGAGTGCAAGAGAAAAGGACACATTAAAGCCGACTGTCCAAAGCTGAAGTATAAAAAGAAATATGAATATAAGGACAATAATTTTAAGAAAGCCATGAAGGCTACTTGGAGTGCTTCTGAGGATAGCTCTACTGAATCTGAAATCTCTGAAACTGAACACAAAAATAAGGCAAATATATTCTTTATGACAAACACTTCTCAGGTAACTGCTGAAACTCCTACTTTAAATTATTATTACTCTGGAGATAATGCAGAATCTGACTCTGATTTTGGAACAATGTCTAAAAATGAATTGTTTGAGTACTATGATATGCTGGAAGAGACATGTAATGAACTTAAGGATAAATACAAGTCATTAAAGAAACAACATTCTCTCACCACTACAGTTAAAACCGAACTCACTATTGAAAAAGAGAAAAATGCTCAACTGTTAAAAGAAAACACTGAACTGAAACTATCTAATGAGAAACTCAAGAAAGACTTAGAGAAGTTCACCAATGGCAAAAATACACTAACACAGATGCTAGGAAAGCAAATAGCACCTAAATATACTACTGGTATAGGATACCAACCTGGACAAAGGAAAATTGCCAAAACTAGATTCATTTCTAAATCTGGACAGAATGAAGGTAATTCTGGAACTTCATATGCTTCAACCAGTTATATACATAGCTATGGATCTAATAAAGTTTATCTTTCAAAGCATGTCAATTCTACAAATTATATGAGACCCATTAGACAAATATGGGTACCTAAAGTGTTATTGGCTAACCTATCTGGACCCAAGAAAATCTGGGTACCAAAATCATCTCCCATCTGAATCTGTTTTGTAGGGAACTTGCTTAAAGAGCTCCTGTAAAGAGACCTGTTATTTGGACAGTGGATGTTCAAGGCATATGTCAGGAGACTTCTCTTGTTTTAAGAGTTTAATAAAAGTTGATGGAGGCTTTGTCACCTTTGGTGATAATTCAAGAGGAAAAATCATCGGCCTAGGCCAGATTGGTAACATTGATTCAATTTTGATTTCTAAAGTTTTATTTGTTGATGGCCTTAAATACAATTTATTAAGTATTTCTCAGTTATGTGATGATGGTTTTCATGTTAAATTTGAAAATGATTCTTGCAAAGTTTTTAATTCTAAGAATGTTTTGGTATTTTCTGCCTTAAGAAATGAAAATGTTTATGTTGTTAATCTGAATTCTTTAGCTAAGCAGAATATTACTTGTTTGAATGATTTTCATAAAGAATCTTGGCTATGGCACAGAAGATTGGGACATTGCAACATTTACTCACATAGAAAACTCTCTAGAAAAAACCTAGTTAGAGACCTACCTAAATTAGAATTCCCAAATGATAGAGTGTGTAACCCCTGTCAAAAGGGAAAACAACACAAAGTTTCTTTTAAATCAAAGAAATAAGTTTCGACTTCTCAACCACTTGAATTGGTTCACATGGATTTGTTTGGACCATCAAGAGTTTCTAGTTTAAATGGGAAGCACTATGTTTATGTTCTTGTAGATGATTTTTCTAGATATACTTGGGTATATTTTCTAGCTCACAAAAGTGAATCTTGTTCTTCTTTTGTTAAATACTCTAATTCTGTAGAGAACCTTAGTTGACTTAAGATTAAAACTTTGAGAAGTGATCATGGTCGTGAGTTTGAAAATCAAGATTTTGAATCTTATTGCTCACACAATGGCTATACTCATAACTTTTCTGCCCCTAGAACACCCCAACAGAATGGTGTAGTAGAAAGAAGGAACCGAACCCTTCAAGAAATTGCTAGAACCAAGCTCAATGAATATGACCTGCCTATTTATTTTTGGGCTGAAGCTGTTAATACAGCTTGCTATGTTATTAATAGAATCTTAATCAGACATGTTCTTAAGAAAACCCCTTATGAATTGTGGAACAATAGAAAGCCTAAGGTTAATTACTTTAAAGTTTTTGGTTGCAAAGTATTTATTCTGAATACTAAAGATAATCTGGATAAGTTTTCTTCCAAAAGTGATGAAGGAATTTTTCTGGGTTACTCTATTTCAAGTAAATCCTATAGAGTATTCAATAAGAAAACCAAATGTGTGGAAGAATCTGTTCACATCAAATTCGATGAAACTGGTCCACATGAGTCTAAAACCTCTCTTGAAAATATTGAAGAAGATTTGTCTATTCTTGACCTTAATGATAAATCTAAAGAACCTGTTATAAAATCATCCAGTTCTGGACTTTCTCCAGAATCTTCTTCTGTTGAACCCGAACCTATAGATGAACCTGAAATTTCTAGTCCAACCTTTACCAGATCAACAAGGATTCTAAAGAATCATCCTTTAGAAGCTGTTGTTGGTAATATTGATAGAGGAACACAAACTAGAGCTTCTCTAAGAAACCAGGTTGAACATCAAGCTTTTCTTTCACAGCTAGAACCCAAAAATATCAATGATGCTATCAATGATGAATTCTGGGTAATAGCTATGCAGGAAGAATTAAATCAGTTTGAAAGAAACAAAGTCTGGGAATTAGTTGACAGACCTAAGGACACTTTGACAATAGGCACAAAATGGGTTTTTAGAAATAAAGTAGATGAATCTGGAAATATAGTTAGAAACAAAGCTAGACTAGTTGCACAAGGATATAGTCAAGAAGAAGGTATAGACTATGAGGAAACTTTTGCACCTGTAGCTAGACTAGAAGCCATTAGGATCTTACTTGCATATGTTGCACATCTGGATTTTAAGTTATATAAAATGGATGTGAAAAGTGCATTTCTAAATGGTTTTATAATTGAAGATGTTTTTGTAGAACAACCACCTGGATTTACTAACCCCCATTTTCCAAATCAAGTTTTTAAACATTCTAAAGCTTTGTATGGTTTAAAACAAGCTCCAAGAGCTTGGTATGATAGACTTAGCAATTTCCTTATCTCAAATGGTTTTACTAAAGGGATTGCTGATCCAACTCTTTTCATTAAAAGAATTTCTAAAGATGTTTTAGTTGTACAAATATATGTTGATGATATTATTTTTGGATCTTCTAAACACTCTTTATGTATTGATTTTTCAAAAAGTATGCAAAATGAATTTGAAATGAGCTTAATGGGAGAACTTAAGTACTTTCTTGGATTTCAAGTATTTCAAAATGAAAATGGTATTATTTTGAATCAAAGTAAATATACAAAGGATCTTTTAAAACGTTTTGGTCTGGATAGTATCAAGGAAAGTGAAACTCCTATGAGTACTACCTGTAAATTGGACACAGATGAAACTGGGAAACCGGTTGATCAAACAAATTACAGAGGTATGATTGGTAGTTTACTTTATCTTACTGCTAGTCGACCTGATATTATGTTTAGTGTGTGTATGTGTGCTAGATTTCAAGCTAATCCAAAAGAATCTCATTTGCTTACTGTTAAAAGAATTTTTAAATATCTCAAACACACGATTAACTTAGGTTTGTTTTACCCAAAAGGACAATCCTTTGAGTTAATGAGTTATTCAGATGCTGACTTTGCTAGTTGTAAGTTAGATAGAAAAATCACATCAGGAACATGTCATTTGCTTGGAAAATCTTTAGTTTCTTGGTGTAGTAAGAAACAGAACTCAGTTGCATTATCTACTGCCGAAGCAGAATATATAGCTGCTGGTAGTTGCTGTGCACAAATTCTGTGGATGAAACACACTCTTTTGGACTATGGATATGTTTTTAAACATGTTTCAATCAAATGTGATAACACCAGTGCAATAAACATCTCTAAGAATCCTGTATCTCACTCTAGAACCAAACACATAGATGTAAGACACCATTTCCTAAGAGATCACTATCAAAAAGGTGATATTTCTCTTGAATTTATTGTCACTGAACATCAATTGGCTGATATTTTCACTAAACCTTTAAGTTCGGATAGGCTAAGTTACATAAGACACGAATTGGGAATGTTTAATCACAACCGATGTGAAATTCTCACCGATGTGAAATTCTCACCGATGTGAAATTCTCACCGATGTGAAATCCTCACCGATGTGAAATTCTCACCGATGTGAAATCCTCACCGATGTGAAAATTCTCACCAATGTTGAAATCCTCACCGATGTGAAATTCTCACCGATGTGAAAATCCTCACTGATGTGAAATTCTCACCGATGTGAAAATTCTCACCGATGTGAAATCCTCACCGATGTGAAAATTCTCACCGATGTGAAAATTCTCACCGATGTGAAACTCTCACCGATGTGAAATCCTCACCGATGTGAAAATTCTCACCGATGTGAAAATCCTCACCGATGATGAAATTCTCACCGATGCTATATTTTAAAACTTCTGTCTGCCGCCAAGAATACGAATCGCTTTATTTTATTTTATCTTACTCTATTTTAGTCGTTTATTTGGAATTCCTAAATGATAAAACTAAGCCTAAGCCACTTCTTACCTCACCGAGCTCAAAATCTATCACCTTCGAACCTTTGCTCCCAAATCGGCCAAGAACCCTAAACCCGCGATGGCAAAAACTAAGCTTCCTACCGTCAGAGATGAAAGAGTAGAACCAAAAGCTAAGAAGTAGAAGACACAGCATAAAGCCAGTGTTTGTGAAGTCAGAACTAGATCGGGAAAGCGATCAGTGAATCCTCACTTGCAGAATAGAGACATAGTAATCGAGAAGGAACTGTGCGTGGAATGGCTACTGCCTAGCAAATCGTTAGTACTTGAGATTCTGGAAGACCATAAATGGGTGGATTGTTTCTCGAATAACAATGGCCCATACTACCCGAAGTTGGTAAAATAGTTCTACGAGTTTGTAAGCTTCAAGAATTCTGAAAATGAGAATCGGGTAAGCTCTTTTTTAAATGGAAAAGAGATGTCTTTTTCTTCAATAGAGTGGGCTGAGTGTTTAAAAGTACCACATGAAGGTGTATCTGGGTATGTATCAAGAGCAATGCCACCTAGCAGTGACA
This sequence comes from Viscum album, assembly GCA_963277665.1. Taxonomy (NCBI): domain Eukaryota; kingdom Viridiplantae; phylum Streptophyta; class Magnoliopsida; order Santalales; family Viscaceae; genus Viscum; species Viscum album. Next base: position 1,320,865,305 of record OY728166.1, read on the forward strand.
TATTTGATTATGAAACTGCCTTAAAAGAGCTGACCGGTAATGGGAATCAAAGGCAAGTGGTTGCTGCCGAAATGGATGGAGAGAATCGACTGCTCTTCAAGTTTGTTCAGCATGTGTTGATACCTAGGCGAGGAGATTTTGCAAATCTGAGATATCAAGATATCTATCTTCTTCATCTGCTAAGACATGGTGTGAAAATCAATCTGTGCAGATTGTTAATGCTTCAAATGGAAGACATGATTAGACCAAATTCAAAGACTAATGCTTTATTCTTTGCCAAGCTGATTTCAGTAATGATAAAAGTGAAAGGAATAGCTGAGTCTCAGGATGAAACAGTTGTAGTCAGGAATAATTTCTGCATCACCTCGACTGTTTTTAAGTACATGAAAATTAACTGGAACCCATGGAAGGGAGAATGGGTCAGTGATGATCAGAAGATATATGATAGGTTTAATCCTGTGGATCATCCCTCAAGACCAAAGGATGAGAGAGATCCGAGTCTGAGACCTGATGAAGAGGAACCTGTTTATAGTAATGAAATAGAAGAATAAGAAGAAACTCCCATGGATGTTGGAGGAGATCCAGACTTTCCCCCAAGTCCTGTTGCAAAATTGGTTTATTCTAGGAAATGAAAGGTAGAGGAAATTTTGTCTACTTATGAGGAAGACCAGTATGTGCCTCACCAAGAAGAAGAGGAAAAGGAAAATGTATCTGAATCATATGTTTCTGGTAGTTTAAGTATGAGTCCTTTGATTGGAAGCTCAGCTATGCCTGCTGCTGAAGTAGAAAGAGATACAGAAGAAGCTGTACCTGTATCAGAAGATCTTCTAGATGCTGCACTGATGGAACTTGTAGTAGAAGATTATGATGAAGAGAATCCAGCACTGAATGCTGTTGTGATACATGAGAATGCACCCATTGAGGGGGAGCATCAATCTGTTCTTGGAAATGTTACAGTAGCTGTTGAGTTTGGAGACTGGGTAGAAGACCCAGGGTTTATAGTCTGCGGATTGGATTATCCGGATTCAGATAATGAGATGTCTGTAAATAGACCGAAGACCAATTATGATCTTGCTTCTGAGTTGTTGCCCGATAATGTGGTCAGATTTCATGATCTGAATAATCTGAAAGAGGACCTCAAATCTAGTTTTGTTGAAGAAGTGAAGTTAATGGAAACCTCCCTTTCATCCTCAATTCAATCAATAATGACTGATTCTGTAGTTAGTTTGGCCTCAGAAAGGGGATCTGCTGCAGTTGTCCCTAATGATTTTGTCTCTAAATCTCATCTTGAATCCATGAAGAATGAGCTGAAAGAATCATTCAGTGTATTAGTTGATGAGATGAAGCAAAGCTTTAATGAAGAAATGAAAATGTTAGAGAGATCCTTCGAGCTATCTCTGGCTTGTAATTTATCTTCTTTTGTGTCTGAGCTTATGGAAGAAGTGAAAGAGTGCCAGACTCAGTCTTCTAGAATCGAAGCAGATCTTGAAGCCTTACAGAAGTTTGTTACTGCTTTAGATTCTTATATGAGCTCCAAGTCTCAAGCTGACAAGGACCTAGCTTATGTGAAGAGTGTAGTAAGCCAGTTTGTCTCGGTGTTTGAAAGTTTCAAAACCTCAGTGAAGGATCACGTTCAATTACAAGACTCTCAAGTTCAAAGCCTAATCAGTGGTTTGTCTAAGAGTTTCAAAGAAACTGTTTCCTTCTCTCTTGGCCCTCTCACATCCAAACTATTAGTTGACCTGAATCTAGTTCAAGCAATGATGAAGGAGGAGATTGGTTCTATTTCAACCAGTGGCTCTGTGGACTCATCAGAGTTGAGCCGAGTGGTGCTTTCTACAAGAGATTCTGCTAGAGAAATAATGAAGATTGTTCAAGATTATATGAGAGAAGCCTCTGTCTCTCAGGAAGCCATAAAGAGCAAAGTGGACTACTACTTCACCAGAATTTTCACCAAGCATCAACTCGATCACCACTTCAAGCTGATGTTGGAAAACATGAAGCTCCCTCTAGTAACTCAAGCTTTTAGAGAACAAGTGATCAAACTAAGACAATTGACTCCTGCCTTGGAGAAATTCATGGAGAACAAAGATGATTTCATCTCTGCTATGGAAAGAGGAGGAGGAATTATTATGGATTTTAGAAATCTGTTGCTGCCCTTCTTGCATGTTGATTCCAGACCAGTCATCGTACCTCCTGCTTTGCCTGCTTCTGCCTCAGCTGTTTCCACAGTCCAGCTGACTCCTGCTCAAGCTATTCGAAGCCTCACACCAGTGATCACCCAAAGATCTTCAACCTATAGGCCTGACTCTGTGTCAGTGGCCCATCCTCCTTTGATCATTTCTGGCATTCCAAAACCTTCACCTGCATCCTCACCACCCGAACCTTCTTCTGATCCCAAAGGAAAATCTCACGTTGAAAATGTGGATTGATCCAGTGGCCAGGATTTTTGATAGGAATTCATTTGTATTCTGTTTCTGTACTTTCTGACTGCTCTAATACAGAAGAACTCCTTTTACTTCTCATGTTTTATTTGTCTCCTATATATGCTTTCCCACTTTTTGATTATCACAAAGGGGGAGAACAAACAATAAGCGGAAAATGAGAGAATGAGAAATATTTTCAATGGAGAAAAATAAGGAATAAGGGGAGACACATTACCTTTTTTCCAATTTTATCTCTGATATTATTGTGTTTCTTTTTACCTTCGGTACCTTATGATTGTTACCTCTGATAACTTATGTCTATATCATACTATTTCTATTATCTCTGATGTTGTTTTCTCTGAGAAAATTGAATTAAATATTATACTCTTTACTATTATATTTTCACTATGTTAAATGCCCATATCATAAATTGTGATTATCAAAAAGGGGGAGATTGTTGACCTCACCTGTTTTGATAATCTCAATCATGTATTCATATGTGTTGAAAATCCCAATTATGTTTTCATTTTCTATGATATTTTTAAGTATCATTGATCTATACTTTAATTCTTTCAAATCTATGATCAAACCAATAATAATTTTTAAAATAGTCTTTAGAATATGTTAATCCTCATTTATCCATGTTCATACAAGTTATAAATTAATTCTAACACAATCGGATGTGTTCTGCATAAAACAGATAAGTAATCTGCCTATAGCTACTGATAAAGAGCTACCGGTACCCAGTCTACCGATAGACTTAGTCTACCGACAGACAGAGTCACCGATATGCTTAAACACAGAGCTACCGATGTGCTTATAAATGTAAGCTATTGACTTACAGACAGCTACCGATACAAACATAGAGCTACCGGTGTAAGTATAAATAGCTACCGATGGAATAAGAGTCACCGATGGACGAAGCTACTGACAGACTCACAGCTACCGATGCATGGAGCTACCGACGCATGGAGCTACCGACGCATGGAGCTACCGACGCATGGAGCTACCGACGCATGGAGCTACCGACGCATGGAGCTACCGATGCATGGAGCTACCGATAAACAAAGTCACCGATACAAGCATATACCAACCGACGCATAGAGCCACCGATAGAGTCAAAGCAACTAATGAAATTGAGCTACCGATGTCCAAGCTACCGATGCTGATTACCTACCGATCACTCGACTCACTGTTTGAATTTCTTTATTTCCTATATTTAATCTATCTAACGGTCATATCATGTACATTTTAATGATTTTTCAAATATCTGATAAAGGTTGTCGGATGTCAGGAACCCGTACCTCGTACCTGCAGAAAGGAAATCTTTTCTGTCCCCTGTTGCCCGTGAGATAAATACGAGAAGACTACGCTGCCCAACTAGTGGAGAGTGTGGTGGATGGAATATACCAGAAACACAAGAACGAGAAGAATAAAGAATCTCATAGACAATCAAGCATACTCGAGAAGTGTTCTATGCATATAAGAAGAACACTGAAGAAATTCAACCACTACATTTTCACTGTCTGTGAACCCGGAGCATACGACACTCTGTTTCTCAAACAGAAACGAGAAGAGGACTGAGACTCACTTCTGATCGAATCCAAAGGAGTCCAAAGCTACACTGAAATCACCAGAACCATTTCTAAACTCTACATCTCTTGTTCTGTGATCTATTACTATACTTTTCGAGCAGTGTGTGTTATCTGCTGTATCTAACACATACACTGTCTCCTGTACTTAAACTGGAGGATTTGTAAATCCTTACCAAATTCTTGCATTCTATTCTTTCCCACGAATAACAGTGGTAGAGGTCGTGTGTGACCTGGACAGCTGGTTGTTGTTGTACTATTTCCCACGAATAACAGTGGTAGAGGTCTTGGACCTGGACAGTTGTAAACTGTTGAACCCCGATCCAGGGTGTGGATCATTTTTATATAAACTTTTGAGAGGACTAAGTCTCGGCTTGAGACTGAACCTCTTGGTTACATTTGTTGTGCCATCTCTTTCAAAGTTTTATTCTGCTGCTAATCACTTTAAAACCAATACTGATTTTAAATTTACTTTGATAATTAAATTAGCAAGTGTTTATGTTAAGTGTAGATTAGTAAGTTAGTTTCAAAAGATAATCACACACTCCTGTGTTGATTAACTGGGAATTAATCAATCCCTTGAGAATCTAACAGAACCTCTACTTTAATATAAATTCACTACAGTTTAATTTATTATTTTATTTGGGGGTCTTTAATACAGTGTTTTTAAATACAAAAATTTTAATTGGTACTCAATTCACCCCCCTCTTGAGTAAACCACTCCGACCAACAGGATGAAAAACTACAAATTGATACATATCCCATACAATGAATATGAATCCCATCAGTAAAATATGATAGAGACCAATGAGAAGATGAAAATTCTTGCTCACAAATATGAAGCTCACCAATCAAATATGGTGGAAACCAAACACAGGTAGATGAAAATCCATTCCAATGCACATGAATCCTATCAGCCAAATTGGGTGGCAACTAGATATGAGTTGATGTAAATTCCTACTGATAAATACCAATATATTCATCTAAATAGGATGGAAAACTATAGGCATGCACATATCACTTCCAATGAATTGAACTCCCATCAGTCAAATATGGTGGTGACCAATAAATAGAAACAAACCCCTTCTCACAAATATTAGTCCCACCAATCAAATACAGAGGCAACCAAACACAAGAAGATCCAAATTCATGTGGTTGTATATCAATATCATCATAAAAATACAATGAAAAATGATTAGACACAAATCCATCCTTTGGAATGAAAATACCATCAGATAAATACGATGAAAAATAGAGAAAGAAGTTGGCATATCCCATCAATAAATAAGGCACAAACTCATTCCTCTACCCCCACACAGGAGAGCTGTCAGTACCCATTCATAGTAAATCGTGTACCGGAGTTGGAAAATATTCCTACTCTAACATAATAATGGGAATACATTCTCATTACTACTAAGGATATATCTCAAAAAATCTTATCAATGATTGATGACCAAACATAAATTCATGACCACATCATTTAGACTTGTGAGGATGTAATCACATCTATAGAAATAGCACAGAGTTGACCCCACAACCTCATCTCCCCAAGTGGGTTGACTCATCTACACACAAAGGTGTTCACCTTAAAGTAGACCTACATTCTTGGTCACATCTATCAAGGTCATCAAAAATATTTTTTGATAAATGGGAAATTGGATTGGGAAAAATCATCGTTCTAATTGGGGGACACCGGTCCACTCTGGTGGCCACTCTAGGACAGACATATATCCCCACCAGAACTCAGGTAGCTCCATAGCTTATCTCAGCAGCACCACAGGATAAATTAAAATCGGAACCCATATATGAAGGACATTACCTACAGAAACTAGCCTTAAATGCTCATAAGAGAGCACCAAAAAATTAATCATGTCAAAGGTGGCATAAAAATGAATGCAAAATGTATGACCCTAATCTATTAAAAGCTATAATTCTTGATGACATAACAAACCTATCAATGGTGGTTCAGGATCCAACTAGTCTATTAATAAATTATATAATTAGAAGTAGTGGTTGTAAAGGTCATCCTAGAAACATTGTTACTAGAATATCAAGAGGTCCTCCCCAGAGCATTGGCCATAGAGGCCCCACTATAGACACAAATTGATCGATCATGAGATCCCACCTCCTGGTTAGAATCATAATAACCCTCCTCATGGCCTAAATATCTTACAGCGTGGAGGGAATCCCCTTGTTATCATCTTCCCTGATGGTCTTCCCAATAGTATACTCTATAGAAATTCTCCATATAGTCATACATCGAGCTATGATGGTATTCCTCTTCATAATGGTAGTTGATGTGAAGGTCCTCCCTATAATGAAAAAATACAGTAAAAAAAATCCTTCCCTTACTATCGTCCACCTTGAGGGTCCTACCCAAGGTATACACTGTAGATATTCTCCTAGAAGTTGGAAATCAATCGACGATGGTAGTCCTCACCATGATGGACTTTTTTAAGAAGGTCCTCCCCAAAATGAAATCATATAACAAGAAGGTCCTACCCTTACTATCAACTGGCATGATGGTCCTCCCTAGGGTATACACTACAAAAAATCTCCCTATAGTCGAAAATCAATCTATGATGTTTTTACTCTCCATGATGGAATCCACTTCGAAGGTCTTACCCAAAATAAAATCATACAAAAAGAATTTCCAACCCTTTTTTTCATCCACCATAATGGTCCTCCCTAGGGTATATACTTTAGAAACTCTCCTTTTAGTCGGAAATCAAGCTATGATGGTAGTCATCTCCTTGATGGTAGTTGATGTGAAGTTCCTCCCTGTAATTATATCATATAGTAAGAAGGCACTCCCTTTACTGTTGTCTGCCCTGATGGTCCTCCCAAGGGTATACACTATAAAAAGTCTTCTTGTAGTCAGAAATTAATCTATGATGGTAGTCCTCTCTATGATGGTAGTCATGAAAAAGGTCCTCCCCACAATGAAATCAGATAGTAGGAAGGTCATCCCCTTCCTATCATCCACCTTGATGGTCCTCCCTAGGGTATACGATGCAGAAATTATCTTTGTAGTCACACATAAAGCTATGATTGTAGTCCTATCAATGATGGTAGTTGCTATAAAGGTCCTCTCTACAGTGAAATCATATTGCAAGTCGGTATTTCCCTTACTATCGTCCACCCTAATGTTCATCCCCATATTATACATTGTATAAATTCTCCTTCCATTCAGACATCAGGATCTGATGGTATCTTTCTCCACAACAACACCTGATACGAAGGTCCTCCACATAATCAAATTTCATATCAGTAGGAAGGTCTTCCCCCTTACAAATAAAATCCAAGAACAACTCATATATAGAGGAACTTATAGGCATGGAGAAAAAAAATTAGATACCCTGTCAATAACAAACAACGTCCTTTCTCAACCAGAATACGTCTCAAGTCCACGATAATCTTCTAAACCACCTACAGACTTCTCAAATGTCAACGAGACCCCTAAAAGACCTGATACTTATGAATAGATCATCAAGAAGTGTTCAAATTGAGTAGATCAAGTATAATAATATATGGAAAAATAACAAAAGGATATGTTTCTCATGAGAATATAATTATCCAGAAATGAAATACCAGTTATTTTTAGGAAATATCCACTTATTTTTTGGACATACCAAGAGATTTGTCAGAAGAATACATACATAACATTCATCTCAATCTCTAGGAAACACTCTTCCAGTTGAAAATAAATAAATTCCATACAATGTGTATGCAGACCATGTTAAGGTATTGGGAGAGCTTCATCATAAAATAGATTTGGAAGCCCTTCCATCTGCGTGGTGACTATAGTCAAAGGGGAAGAAGAAAGATCTTCAACTAACTAGCCTCTATGTTCTACATAAGTTGTGTCATCTTATCAGTGACACCCCACCCAATGTTCATGTCTGGGGATTGGGTGAGGATGGGGGTTTTTATTCCCCCAACACCTCGTTCAGTAGAACCAAGTGGAAATTAAATCTAGTAATTCCATTATACTAGGATATCAATAAAATGAAATCCTTGTTCAGAAAAGGTGATATGATGGACAAGAACAAACCATGAGTGAGTCTCAAAACTGTCAAGCTCGACAAGAGTAAGCCATCAAAAAGCTCTTGAACCTAAAACCATACATATTCAACAAGATTATCACCTATGGGAATACAATCATCAAGAAAATTTGATTTTTATCTAAAACACAATTTTCACATGTATACATAACATCATGTTTGGCTCCACTCAAATGGAAATGCACGAGATCACGAAAACGGTAATAATAACAGTAATATATGTAGTATGAGAGTAGCCCCAACCCACAGGGATTGCGGAACTTTTAACCCCTAATGAACTCATAAGGATTATTAATCCATGACAAGGCATAATAGTAAGTGAACGGGAGCATTGCCAGGCCACAAGGCTAGGGTAATTTTTACCTCAACCCCCCACTCAATGGAAATCAGTATTTTTCTATCTAGTGAGGATAAATAGTATAGAGGTCTCTAGTTACATCCTATATTGTAACTCATTTCCACCATAAGGGATGCATATGGAAAGGTCATATAAAGGCTCCATCCAAGTTACTCTTTTCAAAAAATCCCAAAGAGGATCCCAGAATAGAAGGAAGATATCCAAAAAAGGACGTAAACGGATCTCCTACTACTTGATAATTTGTACACCCCCCATGATTTTTTATGAATAAATGAACGTCATGGACATTAATCATTCATGAAACACCAAAAATGTTGCAAATATATAAGAACATGGAGGGGATGGTTCTACATAGAATTTAATCCATGCTTTTAATGAAGGTCTGATTACCCGGAACTAGAATTCCACCCTAAATTTTGATGTTCCCTCAATCAATCCTACACTACCTCCTCATCAAATCTATAATAAAGAAAAAAATAAATTCAAGTTCTTATATGAAACATTGAATCCTATTGGTGAGAATGAGACCATTATGCTTGAAGAATGATTCTCTTGATGGGAGTACGAAATTAAAGAATTGAGGAGAATAAATGTTGAACTACTCCAAGGAAGCTATCCTATCTAATATACTCCCTCGATAGTGCCTCATTATACACTTCCATTATGTTTACCTCATTCACAAGGGTTTATATTGGAAAATAAATCAAGGATGGGACATCTTACCAACCTGGAGCATGAACTATCAATCTTCTTGGACTTAATCAGGGATGAGTATCAATATTTCCCTCCATTAAAAAGAAAACATTAATAGGTGAAAAAAAATCCTCAAAAGATGCCCCTAGTCAAATATCTATCTCATGTACCAATATAACCAACACATCAAATCTTTACCCCATCTATGTGATTCCCAATTTTCATTAAAATTGGGTAAATGTTTAAAATTTAAGATTTCCTACTACTATTATATATTTGGTAATAAGGGTTTCACCCATAGGGATGGATGGTGGCCAAATTTATTTTCTAAGAATACCACTATTTCCAGCAGTGGGATTGGTTTTTATATTTATTCATTTTTTATACCTTTTATATTTTTTATATTTTTTGTAAGGTAGTAAATTAACACCACATTGTTTTTTGTATTTTTGTTCTAAACTATGATGAAACATGGATTAGTTTAAAAATAAAAGGCAATAGAAATATATAATGATGATAGATGAGAAATTAGAATGAAATACCCGGGGAAAAAATATATTATACTGGTTTAAGAATTTTTCCTTTTCACAAGCATGATTTCGAACATTACTAGTGAAAACAAACTGATGTATTTACCTCTCTAGGAGATATGTCACTCAGATTGATCAATCTCATAGTTTTCCACTCCAATGAAGGATCAAATGTAGGATTAATATTTGAAAAATACAACAGAACAGACTCATTGTTAGTTCTGATGTTTTCATTTGAATTAAAAGATTTTAAAAATGTATCCACAGTCATTCTCATTGTACAATCATGGAATTGAAAATAAAATTCTAGTGGCACGATGTTGTGGAATGAATTCATAATTGATCTCACCAATCAATTCTGAGTACATTATAAGTAAAAGTTAAAAGGTGGATCAAAGATAATCAGCAGAACTAGAATTTCCCTCAAGCTAGAAGATTTATCTAACATTCATATTCATTGATGAAATTGGAAACATTTTATTACAATATATGGAATTAAAAAAATAGAGGAAGGGATCTCCCTCTCCAATCTCATATTGTCACTACTCCTAGTCCTTGGGTCTCCAAGAATGGTTCTCTAAGAAGTTTTCTCATGTCTGCTCTGCTTCGCTCTGTGTGGAAAGTGTTGTTAGAAATAGAATGATGTATGCCTTCTATATTTTATCTAACTTTCATGTGTTGTATTTCACTAACACTCTTCCACCGACATAGTTCAATTTCTTTAATATGCACCGCACACGTGCACTATTTCATTGCATCACATGTCACTTTAGCGAATCCCACGTAACTAACTCCAGGTAAGTTTGCAGGGATAAACCTGGACATGTTTGGGGTTCCAAAATGTATCTGCATAGTTAAAACAGAGAAACTTTAATAAATAATTCGTGGTAAAAAATGTTAACTTTTATAATTAAATAAAAATTTGTTTAGTTAATTTAAGATTAAAGGTTATTTAGTTTATATTAAAAGTTATTATTTATATTTTTATTTAGAACTATCATTAAATTATTTAATTAAAATTATTATAGTTACATTTTAATAATGTTATATGATATTATATAAATATTATACAATTTATTATTTGATTTATTTATTTATTTAATTTAAATTATTATAATTATTAATTTTAATTTTAATTAATTTAATTATTAAATTTATTATTATTTCAAATAACACAATATTTTCTATTTTAAATTAATTATATTAATTTATATAAATTTTATTTATTAATTATTATTAATCATCATAGTTTTTATAAAAAAAAATTAAATTAAATTTTATTTTATTATTATTAATTAATTATATAGTTGATATTATAATTATTGTAACATCCCAAGATTTCATAGTGTGTTACATCTTCAAAATAATTCAATAACTTGCACTACACGCAACACCGATTTCAAGCGCACCATGACTTACCAAACAAGCCGTTCAAAAGAGGTTATGAATAGTATTGAATAAATTTTGAACTTTATATAATCCTTATAATTTTAGAATCCATATTATGAGTTTCTTAGACATAATATAATAAAAAAATCATTTTTTAGATAAAAGAAGTATTTTTCAAAAATGCACTTTTACCAACTTTTAACAGTGAACCCTTTTTAAATCCAATATTTTAAACTTTCATATATTCAATTTGACTAAATAAATTTATTTTTTAGAAAGGGGACATCAAAAATTTACAATGAAACACCCCAAGATTCCATGGTACACTTCTCTTTGAATAAAATAGTAGCATGTGTTGTACGCAACTTCGAGTTCTAACACACACCACAACAAATCAAACTAGTCGTTATGAATAGTAATACCTAATTTTTAATATTTTATAAATTTTATCTCTCAAAATAAAATTCATTTTTGGATTCAGAATATCAAATTTATCCTAGGGTGAAATTTTGGTACTTTTCGGATAACTTTTATATTTTGATGAATAGTGAAAATTACTAAATTTTAATTAAAAACAACTTTTTTAATCAAAATAATTAAGAGTGATAAATTATGAATTTGAGTGTTTTTAAAGTATATTTAGAATATATTTTTACCATTTAATACAATTTTGATCATTGGACATAATTTTCACTATTAAACCGGACATAAACAAGTGTCAATCTTTTGATGGTTATTATATCTTAAAAACACGCTTTTTGTTTTGACAGCGGGAATTAATTTTAAATTAATTTCTGCCACTTATGTGTTTTGAATTTGGAGAAATGGATTCCATATTTGGAATCATTATTTCCAAATTGTGTAAATAGGTAAGTTTTATTTTTATACATTTTGAATAATTACTTCGGTAAATATTTTATTTACCATGGTTAAAGGGTAAATCCGGTAAATAAGGGTTACAAAATAATATTATAATAATAATAAATTACCCTAAAACATGTCCTAACCTTATTGGTGGATACATTTCTGACCCTGGGCATCTTTGGGTCGATTTTTGGGACCCCATGGAGCCACTTGTAGGTGATGGGGACACTTTATTTTAATTAAGATAAAGTAAATACAAAAATGACATAAGCTTATATCTTTTAGAAATACAATTTTTACATAGGGTTATATATGTTATATTTTCGATTATAAATATTCATTAGAAATATAAAATGATTTCCTACATAATGATATTTTATTTATAATTTTTAGACATTGAAAAAGTAAAAATATATATGACACAATAATGATGCAGTATTTTCCTTATTAATGAAAGAATCAAATAATGGGTATTATAAATGTTAAAATAAATATAATTTGAAAGTTTTGATGACATGCACGAATTTTATTGGTTAATATGATATGTTAGGATTTCTTAAATGAATTTTGTTTGAATTAATAATTTTTTTAATACTTTAACAAAAATCAATTATTGAATAGTGTCAAAATTCACATAAAAGGTATTTTAAAACAAATATTATATTATTAATTGATATTAAATTCCTAAAAATCTAATGTTCGACCAAGAGACTTATATCATGATATGTGTATCATTAATTGACCACTTTGGGGTCTCTTGGATGTATATAGTAATTTTATTAACTATATAATATAAAAATACAAAGTGACATGGTAAATGTTAAACTAATTAACTAAGAGTTAAAACTAAAAGATAAGGTTAATATAGTGACCCAAACCTGTCTAAAACCTATTGGTTGAGTGGTTTTAGACCTATCCCCACCTTAAACTTTAAATAATTCACTTTTGAGCCATTATAAACCAAATATTAAATTATTATAAAATAATATTTCTAACTTTTCCAAAGGTGCCCCTCACCCCTCTTAAAAAAGGGCACTCCCCCTTCTCACAAATTCACACCTTCAAAGCCATTTGTCTCGGCCAAACCATGCCCAAATATCCTCCCAACTTCCCTAAATTAATCCTAGTTTCATTATTTTTATCAGAAAGCCAATATAAGGAGCCCTTTTGATCAAATCAAAAGGAATAACCTGAAGAAGAGGTAATGATTTCACCACCCTCTTTCAAGTTCCTTTCTTCTTCCACTTCTTCTTTCTTTGTTATTACCATTATAAAATAATAACTCCAGTATCTTATATAGATTGTGATGTTATTATAAATATGGTACAACCATATTCAGTATTCTATCCATCCTTTGAATAACATGTCACCATACGTGCGTACGTACGACTTACCGTCTCCACATCGTGGTGTAATTGTTATTCAATATATTATTATTTAGATGGTTATAATAATGATGTATAATTTATGTAAATAATAAATATAACATGATAATGATTATGTATATATAAAATATCATCCAATTATATATTATTTTAATATCAAAAGAATGATATTTTCGCTCGTGCGTACGTACGGATTACCGTCTCCACGATTCGATGAGATTCATTTCCAAGTTCACCATTCATCGACGATTACAAAAATAAATAGTATGTAATATATGACATAATAATGATACTGGAGATATATATATATATATATAATTATTTATGTACTTACATATATCTTATTCACTTACTTCCATCCAAAACTATATGAAAACAGAAACAACGTTTATGCGTACGTACAGACTACTGTCTCCATAGACGGTGTTTTCCATTTAATATATATATCTATTATACATATTTATATTCTAAATATATATGATATATTTATCATGTTTTATATTATGGAAGTATTTAAATCATGATCTAAGTGATACAATCAAGAGTAACAAGTTAAAACACGTATGATAAAGAAAATGATTATTACACGAAATGTTAATTTAACATGGAAATTATTATTAAATGGGTAGTATAAAGTCATAAATAAATCATGTATGATATCGTAAATATTAATATGGTTCTGGTATAATTTAATAACATACTACGATCTTCGTACAGGAGGTTAAATGTACCCTCGACTAAAGGAAAGTGCAAGGTAAGGGGTTTTCCTCTCACTCCTTATTCCCGTGAGATTCATGCCATATTGACACTATTACCTTTTGTTTGGTGTATGTACTGCCCATAATTTTATTATTTATGTAATAAACTTTATTTTATGTGTATTTACATATTCATTGTATGATACCTCTTTCACGGGGTGTATGTTTCGTAAGTTACCAAATTGGTAAGGGTTAATTTCACAATCTCTTTATTATCTGAGGTTGTTGTTTTTACGTTACTATCTACTGGGACATATTTATTATCCATGTACATGATTTATGAAAGAGTTTTCAAAGGGATTCTTTTAAGGGACTTTTTACTAAAACATCATTTCAAAATTTTTAAATATTTATTCTTCTAAATCTTTCTCATTAATGTCCATATCTTCAAAATGGTTTTTAAAGATTTATTTATATGGACATGAATGTTTTTAAAATGTTAATTCCTTTAAAATGTTTCAAAGTGGTATGGGACAATTTGATTCAAAAATGTCTTTAAATGTATTCATTTCTAAATTGTGTGACTTTTAAATGTTTTCATGAAAAGTGGGTATTTCTCTCAAAGAGTTTTACAAATCAATCTCATCTATGTCAAAATTATTTAATGGATTTTAAACTTGTTTTGAAGTTGATTTATCATGATACAAATCTTCCATATTGTGTTGAAGGTTTTGTGATATATTTGACTGTGGATGTGTTATTTTTATACCATTCATGTTTTATGGGTAAAGTATTGACATTTCTCATGCTAGTTTTAATACAAATTTTTATGTTATATTTCATCCTCTTCTTAAGATGAATGTGTTGGACTAGTATGTTCCGGGTTGGGGACCTATAAAAGTAAGCCCTCCGGGTTGGTGTCCGGTTATTAGAGGCACTCTGGGTTGGTGTCTGGTTATTAGAGGCACTCTGGTTTAGTTTCCAGTTATTAGAGGCACTCCGGGTTGGTGTCCAGTTATTAGAGGCACTCCGGGTTGGGTTCTGGTTATAGTTAGCCCCTAGGCCTTGGCACGAGGCCTTGATAAAGAAATTAAAGTTAAGAATTATGCATTCCATCATTATGAAATTGGTTATTGATATTGCATTTGATTATTCGATTAGTATAATATCCATGTGAATAAGTAAATGGAATTATTTCATTTTATTTCTTCTATATTATGTTGAAGTTCAAGTTAAAAAGGATTTTGTTTTAGTTATACATTACCTTAAATGTTTATTATTATTTATGAAAGTTTCCACTGTATTTCTTACCCTTACTGAGCATTTGAGCTCACCCCTTTAAATGTTTTATTTTTCCCAGGATTCCAAGAAGTGTATTGTGATTGATATGTAGGGTTAACCCAATAGAATAATGGTGTTCATAAAGATTATTTATGTTGTTTTGTATGTATTAAAGTGCAATGTAAAATTCATGTATGTAATATATTTTCCAAGACTACTAAACTGATTGGTCCTTCGGGACTTCATTCCTTGTAATCATGCCAATGTTATGTAATAATCCACCAACTCCGGGTAACTAGGGTCGGGGTGTTACAATTATTATATATATATTGTAATTATTTTTTCAATCACCCCCATAATCTTGGCACACAACAGGGGTAGGGTTCAACTTCTCCAACAAAACCCAATGGTTCATACTCATCATCCCAGCGATGTGTAGTGGTTTGCATCCCAGAAAACGGCCTCGTCACGTGGTGGCTTCTTTAGTAAGTAGCTTGATGGCAGTTCTCCCAATAGGTGATGTGACTTTAACCTCTTCGGTATAAAATCAACAGCAGCGAGCAGCTTGAGATCGAAGGACGATGAGATGAAAAACCATCCTCCTTCCAGCTCTGTTCAGAGGCACCACAAGTGGTAGTGGGGCTGGATCTACATCAAACAGGGTTTAAATCTAGGAAAATAGGGCTTTTCGGAATTGTGGTTTGAGGATTTGATTTGTGTAATTTTAATGTTCTTTGAGTCTGAATCTGAGTATGGTTTTGGGTGTGTATGGTTTTTGTGATGCAAGAAAAACAACACATGGAACTGTAGTTGGGGAATGGGGGTTATGGTGGTAGTGGGAATGCCTAAGGCAGGGGACAGTGGTGGCACAGGTGGTGATGGCAGGATAACGGTGCCAAATAAAGTACAGTTAACAGTGACGGAGAGGGATAGGAATAGTGGCAGGGGAAAATGGTGGTTTTGGAGCTATTATGGTAGCACATTGATGGATGAAACTATGATAGGGGGTTGCAGTGCCATCATTAATTGTTTTTGTGAAACAAAAGAAACGGTGCCTTAATTTAGAGGATGAAACTGTAGCAGAGTTAGGATAAAATAGTGGCACCTGCATAAAAACTGGGAAACAAAATAAAAAAAAGGAAACCAAATTAAAAATCATAATTGAATTAAAAAATATGGTTAAAGTAATTAATCATAATATATAAAAAATGGTTAAAAAATGATTCATAAAATTAAACTTAAAAAGATAAAAATTAATTAATTAATCAAAAATAATTATTAAAGTTAATTAATTTCAAAGAGTCACTATTACAGATTGATTGTTAAATTAAATTAAAAGATAAAATTATTACTTAATAAAGTGTAATATTATTAAAATTAAATATATTAAATCACCATTAAACTAATTAGTAATTTATAAAATATTAAAATTAAATTAAGTCATAAATTAATTTCTTTAAAGGTAAAAAAACATAATTAATTATAAATTTTGATTAAATGATAAAATTAATTTTAAAAATAAAAAAGTATTATTATTTAGAAAAAAGTGAAATATTAATTAATTAAACAATTAAAAATTAAATAAAAAGATATGGAAAACTAATTCAAAATATAGCCACATCACATTCCCCCACACTTAAACATTGCTTGTCATCAAACAATCTCAAACATTATTATCTTTGAAAAATAAAAGTGTATTAACGATTCAAATAAAATAGTAACTTGTTCAACAATTTAAAAAGAGGGCTAAAAATTTAGTTTAGACTTTTCAAAATATATCTTCAAATGAAGTATTTCCTTAAATAATATACTCAAAGGTAATCACAATAACAATGAATCATCCACTTATAAATATGTTATGCCTCATATATGATTCTTTTTAGTGAGTCATTTCAATCCAAACATATGTTCCATATCCAATAGTGACAACAGGTTAAATATATGTGGAATTAAAAACATAAAAAAAAGGAACTTTATACTTTGACACACTCCTAGGTTCCAAAAATAAATATAATGTTTTTTGAGTCACCTTATTGACATAAAATAAATGACTCCCAGATGAATCAATTATCCCCTTCTTCATCTGGCGTTCATCATTCCCCTCACCATAATGAACCGATTTTTGACCCTAGACACTTTATTCAATTTTTTAAAGCCATGTATCATGTGTTAAACACTATGTAAATTCACTTATTCAAAGTGTACAAAGGGATTATAGTAAAGAGAAACTCACCCAGTCTCTAGGGTCTCCAAGATTCACCATTGGATCCCAAATTCCCAAATTACTCCAGTTTCAAAAGATTTATATAAAAATCGTTTAAATTGGATCATTAAGGAGATTAATTTTTATATGTTACAGAAAATGTTTCCCCTAAGATTAAATTTAAACTTCCCATTCCTATGGTTATGATCACAACTCCACAGGAATGTTCCCATATCACTCTCAAATGTAGTTCCTAAACCAAATTTTAATTAAATTATTAATATATTCACTCAAAAATCATTCACCCACATAAGTCTCAGTATTAAAGAAAATATTAACTACCAACATGGGACTATCCTTAGTAAAGACCCATCTGATTATAGTGCAAGCCTATAATTGTGCAAGAAATTTTGAAAAAATTTAACAAATTTTTAACAAAAAAATTTAAGTCGCAGTGGGAATCAAAGGGATTTTATTGAAGAAAAGTTTATCTCAATTATGAATTGACCCCTTTCCCAGACATAAAACCTAGATTTGTCCCCAAATTTGAATTCAAAGGTGGAGAAGAACAATTTATTATCTTAATTTCAAAATAAATTTTTAATTCGGTAGATTAATAACATGTATATGGTCTCATTAAAGTTCTGAAGAATATGTTTTCCACAACAATATTACAACTACATGTTTAAATTATTTAACATTAGATCCAATGATAATTATTTTCAATACAGTTCAAGAATAAGTATTTAAAACATTAAAGTATAAATTTTAATGGGTGATAGAAAGTTCAGCAAACATGATTCAGTTAGATATTCAACAAAGCACACAAATCTCATTTTATACAGCCAATAAATACAAGAAGATTCAATGAAAGACAACTAGTCAGCCTATATATACCCCACCCCCCACCCCCCACCCCCCCACACACACACTTAGTTTCATATAGTGAGTGGTTTTAATAAAAATAAAATTTAGTTTTCAGTAATGAGTCACATGGAGATTTTTTATTTTCACACTCCAACACAAGCAGTAAATTTTTCTAGCAAAGTGATATATATAAAAAAAAATTAAACAATATCAAAAAAGAAAACACACTTTTCAGTGGTACAGAACATGCATCTAATTTTAAAACAACCCAATTCATGCATCAAAATTTTAAGTACAAATAGAATTATTTTCAATAGAATACAAATAGAGAAAAAAATTTCTATAGTAAATAGATGCATAAAATAATTGAAAAAATTAAAGAAAGAACTTCCTTGAGTTGGTTTTTCATTAATCCTCTTTCATGGGAATTCCACTCATTTGATGACAAAGTAGAGGCATACTTTGTAACTTTGAAACAAGAATCAGGATGAAGCAGCAACAATAATTGCACAAAAATAGAGCATGCAAACAGTAACTTATTCAAAGAAAAAAATGAATCAAATAAAAAGACAAAACAAGAACCATGGGTTGTCTCCCATGTAGTGATAAATATAAATTCTTCATCCATACATTATTTAGAAAAAAAATTCAAGCACAGTGAAAACAGCTAAGCCCTTTGGTTGTCCTTAAAAATAGAGTTTGAAACATTTTCCATTAATTGACATGGGTTTATTCTCCTCACCAAAAATTTCTATATCTCTATTCTTAATAACTCTTAAAAGAGTGAAATTCCATACTACTTGGACTTAAGTTTTCTAGGAAATAGTTTGAGTGTTGAATTAAAGAGAATGACCTTTTGTCCCGGTTTAAATTATTTGGTTTGAATAATATAATTATGAAATTTTTTATTCCTCTCTTTGTATATTCTTTAATTATCATAACTCTCTCTCCTAATCTCATATAAGTCACTTAGATAAAGAAATATTCTCTCACCAGCACTCTTAAAATCAATATTCAGAGCCTTAAATTCCCAATAAGACTTGTGTAGCAACTCCACAGGCAAATGATAACACTTTCCAAATAACAGCCTATATGTAGACATACCTATTGGAGTCTTTAAATATATTTTATATTCCCATAAATCTTTATCCAATTTAAGAGATCAGTCTTTCCTAGAATTTGAAATAGTTTTCTCATGAATCTATTTCATCTCTCAATAAGAAATTTTCACTTTTCCACTGGACTGTGGATGATAAGAAGTTCTTGTCTTATGAACACAACCATATTTTCTTAACAAAGACTTAAATTTTTTGTTCTTAAAGTGTGTTACACTATTAGTGATAAAGTAATTTGGGACTCTAAATCATGAAAAGATGTTATTTTTAATAAATCTAATACCATTTTTGTCTTGATTGTTGGAATGTGCTACTACCTCAACCCACTTAGAAACATAATAAATATCAACAATTATGTACTCATTCCCAGGAGATGATAGAAATGGACCCATGAAATCTAAACCCGAGAAATAAAAAATTTCTACATCTAAAATTCCCTTTTGGTATAACTCATGTTTCCTACCCAAATTTCCTAGGTTTTGGCACCTATCACAGCCAAACACATAACTCCCAGCATCCTTAAAAATGGAGGGCCAATAAAAACCAAAATTGGATGAATTTTTGAGTTGTCTTTTCCCCACTAAGGTGAACTCCCCAAGGTAAGGCGTAACAAATATTTAGAATAGTCAAAATCTCTTCCTTAGGAACACACCACCTAATAATCCCATCATCACACCTCCTAAAAATAAATGGATCATCCCAATGTTAATACTTAATTTTAGAGATGAATTTTTTTCTTTGGTTATTGGATAGATTTTTGGGAAGAACTCCTTCTACTAGGAAATTGGCAAAATCTGCATACCATGCAGATTGCCTGATTGACACGGTGACCAGTTTTTCAATAGGAAAGGAAGAGTTTATATCCCTGGGATATTCATAATGGGTACGGGGAAGCCTATATAGGTGATCAAAAAATAATTTTTTAGGTCCCTTTTTATCCCTAATCTCTAAATCAAATTTTTGTAGCAACAAAATCAATCTAATCAACCTGGGTTTGGTCTCTTTCTTGGAAAATAAGTACTTCAAGGAAGAATTATCAGTAAAGATGATGACTTTAGAAACTAAAATGTACTATCTAAAATTCTCTAGATCAAACACAATAGCTAAAAACTATTTTTAAGTGGTGGTTTAATTTTTGTGGGCTTCATCTAACAGTCTGCTAGCGTAATATACCACATGAAACTTCCTATATCTCTTCTGTCTGAGGATAGTTACAACAGACATATCAATAACACCACACGTAAGTTCAAAAGGTAGTTTACAATCAGGTTAAGTGATGATAGTTGATGTAGAAAGTTTTTATTTATTCAGATTGAATGATTTCAAATATCTTTCATCAAAATGGAAGGGATCATCCTTAACTAACAAAGAACTCAATGGATTAGTGATTTTGGAAAATTATTTTATAAAACTACGGTAGAAATCGGAATTCCTAAAGAAACTTCTAATACCTTTTACATTTTCTATAGCATCCCGCCTTTTTATAACATAACTTTTCATTACATTTTACAAAACTGAGGATCATTAAGGTTTAGTGTCTTGGAAACCAGGAACTTATTACATGAAAAAAACATTCTTCTTAAACACTTGAAAGGCTTCTTCATTTGTTCATCCTAAGTTAATTACAGCATCTCATAACCTGGGAGCATACATCAAAGGAAAGGGTGACCAAAATTCCCAGTAAGGGAAACAAGGAAAACATTTAACATGTGAACATGAGATACATCATTAAAGTCATGAAAAAGAACTTTAAGGCGTGAGAAAGAAATCATGAGGCATATCATAATAAAAATAACATATTTCATAACTTCAAGATGTGGCTACAACATTTTACAATAACAATAATTTCCATTTCACCAATTTCCATCCCCAAGGTTTCAATAAAAATTACGAAGGTTATTCACCAAGGTATCAGTCTAAATGGCCATCTCTAGAGATTAAGTCTTTACCCAATGCATTGGAGCACTATCAGGGCGCACCCTTAAATTTTTCTTTATCATCATGTGAGCCACATATATCATCATCAATAATTTCATAAACAACCCATATAGCATAATATAAATGGGTTTCATTTCATAATCATAACGTTTTAAAAACTAATTTAAAGATATGATCTTTGTGTCACTTTAAAACCCACAGAAAAGGAAGGTGGGTCTCATGTATGTAAATCCCAGAATTTAAAATAGAACAAATTGTTATATATGTGAATACCCCTATAGAATATAGAGCTTTTAGTATTCACTTAATAAAATAAAATAACCTTAGAAAAATAGAGATACATTTTGAGACGGAAATTCTGCAGCATAAAGGCTATGTTACGAGGTTTTAGAAAACATTGAAAAGAGAGGGGACATGGGTCACCCACTCATAAATGATCCATAAAACAGTAGGGGAACAGAATATAATGGATTTAAGAACATGGTAATGAAATTTTAAAGACATACCATATGAAATGAAGAACATGAAAGGAAGACAAAAATAAGATTTCTCTTATGAAAATTCGGCAGTCTAATGGCATCACTTAAACTTCAACAAGAATGATTTGATGAGATCAAATGGGTTCTCTCATCATATGAACATAAAAGTTCAGTATGATAGATATAGATATCATACCCAAACAAAATAAGAAGGAATTTTAAAGACTTGACATGAAAGTAGAACTTTGAAAAAATGATAAAGGTGAAAGAATCCCTTAAAAATTCGATAGCCTAACGGCACCACTTAAACTTCAACAAAAATGAATTGACGAGATCAAATAGGGTATCTCATCATATGAACATAAAATATCAGTATGATATATTTAGAGATCATACCCCAACATAATAAAAAGGAACATGAAAGACTTGACATGAAAATAGATCTTGAAACAAGAAGGGTGAAAGAATCCCTTAAACATTTGGCAGCCTAACGGCGCCACTTTAACATTCTTAAAATGAAATGATGAGATAAAGAGAGGGTATCTCATCATATGAAAATGAAAAGGGCAGTAAGAGGAATATAAAAGAACATCCTTAAACATAAGATCATAGAGCATAAAATAAATTACATAAAAGAGATTACTTGAAAAGAAAGAGAGAGGTCGGATCCCTTACCTTAAAACGTAACTCTTAAAACTCAAAGGTTTGGACCTTGAGGGATTGGGGGAACCTTGGGAGGACTCCTTGGGAGGTAATGATACCAGAACTTCGTTGGGGAAGATTTGGGAGTGAAAAATAAAGGAGGAAAGGGTGGTTATTTATAGGGAAGGTGAGGTGATACTTTAATAATTTCAAGGGACACCTCACAAGTGGTTTTCTCAAAACCATGGGCTCTCCCATGGTATTTCCCATGGAGTTAGGCCACATGGGGCCCCCAATACAATAATTCATCACCTCTGGTCGGCCAACCCTTAAAATATCCCATGACATCATCATGACATAGTTATGATGTCATTAAACATACTGAAACCCTAAAACTGCATTTTTACTATTCACTGAAAATTCATCTTTCTCAGAAAAATCCCAAAATTTCACCTTAACCAAATATCGATGCTCTGATTACAAATATGAACTCCATTTTATAAAAATATTTTTCTAAATATTTTTAATTTAATTTTTAAATAAATACACTATTCATTGAAAATTCATTTTTTTCAGAAAAAATCCCCAAAAATTACCATAACATAATATCGATGCTCTAAGTTCAAAAATAAATTCCATTTTATAAAAATAATTTTCTAAATATTTTTAATTTAATTTTTAATTAAAAAAACACTATTCGCCTAAAAAAATTAATACTTGACTAAATATTTATGAAACCGTTATTTACCCATTTTATTGAATCACATTACTTAATCAAGGTGTCTAAATTATATTAAAACTTTCTTTAAGTGAGATTACTAATCCGTTTGGTCACATTACTAATCCTAAGTGTAAAATCACTATTCATAATTTACTATTCAGAAAAATTTAAGTTGATCTTATTAGACTCCAAATTTCGCACTGAACATAATTGTAGATGACTATTTTTTAAAAATCATTACACATTTTTAATTATTTAAGGTTTACATAAACATTTTTAAAATATCCTTTTTCTAAAACTCATCAAAAATATGCATACTATATTTATCCGGTCATTTGAAAGTTCATAAACTTCATCGTAAGAATAAATCAAAATTTTTATTTAAAACAAATGATTACACAAGGCAGTTACGGTCTCCTTACATAGCCCCTTATCACACCAGCATAGGACCTAAGTGTAAGGTGTGCTAAGGTGAGAGAATACGAGGGAGGCTCGGCCAACATCGCACGAGTAGTAATTTCTATCAGTTTGAACTCTCGCGAAGGTGATTCTGTTCTAGCTTCACACGATGAAGTTTAGCTTGGGTTTGGTCCAGAGCAAAGCCCAGTGGTGCTACCTCCTTCCCAAGTTCTGTTAGATGGGCTTTGATCAGTCCAAGACTACTGGGTGAGGCCATCGAATCTTATTTCTATATTAATTAACCAAGATCACTTGTATTTAGAGACAATAATCAAAACGTTTAGTTTCCAGCGGTCATATTGACCAACGATCATATAATAGTCAAAACCCAATAGTCTCATTTTAATTATACTCATGTTATCAACTGAAACAGTTTTTTTGAGTATACAAAATTAGGAAACAAGATTTATTCAAAATTTTGGGTCGTTACATTTTCATGGGGTGGGGGTTTTTGAATGACTTCTATATTTGTAGTATCATCTTCCAGACCTCTCTTTGACACTTTATGTCCTAGCACAATACTTTTAGTGACCATAAATTGAAATTCTTTCCAATTAATAACAAGGTTTGTTTCAATACATCTCTCCCAAACTAACTCAATATATCCTAAACATGTATCAAAAGTACTACCAACAATGGAGAAATAATCCATAAAAACCTCAATTATCCTCTCAATCAT
Source organism: Viscum album (assembly GCA_963277665.1). NCBI lineage: Eukaryota > Viridiplantae > Streptophyta > Magnoliopsida > Santalales > Viscaceae > Viscum > Viscum album. Next base: position 1,320,889,688 of record OY728166.1, read on the forward strand.
ATCAGAAAAAATAACCATTATACAACTTTGAAAGTTATCTGGGGCTCCACATAACCCAAAGGTAATCCGATGATAGGAAAATGTTCCAAAGGGGCATGTGAAAGTAGTCTTATCTTGGTCCTCTGGAACATCATGAATCTGGTTGTAACCAAAATACCCATCTAGGAAATAGAAAAATTCTTTTCTAGATAGTCTCTTAAGCATTTGATCAGGGAAGGGCATAGAAAAATGGTATTTCCTAGTGGCTACATTAAGCTTCCTATAATCAATACAAACTCTCCATTTTGTGTCTTTCCTATCTTGGATTTCTTCATTCTTTTTATTTTTGACAACAGTGAAGCCTTCCTTCTTAGGGACAACCTAGACTGGGATGACCCATGTGCTATTAGAAATAAGATAAATGATACCAGTGTCAAGAATCTTTATCACTTCTTCACTCATAACTTCTTTCATGTTTGGATTTAATCTTCTTTTACACTCTAACCTAGACTTATAATCTGGATTCATAGTTATCTTGTGCATGCAGATTGAAGGACTAATTTCTTTTATATCTACTACGGTCCAGCCTATGGGAGACATGAACTTTTTAAGAACATTCCACAATATTTTTTCTTGATGTTCATTAAGCTCAGTAGAAATTATAATAGGCATAGTGGAATCATCACCCAAGAATGAATATTTCATATAAGCAGGGAGTGGTTTTAGTTCCAAAATGAGTGGTTTTTCACTAGAAGGAAGACTCTTAGGCCTAAGAGGACCATGGTATTAAACATATATCTATAAGGGGTATGAAAAAATGAATGATTTCCAATTTCTAGATTAGTTTCAGATTTTACAGTGCTACTGTCCAAAGTGGATAGCTCACTGTTTAGATTTTCTAGGTTTGAATTTAATAGATTTGTTAAAGTAAAATCATCAAGTTGTCTCAATAGCTCTCCCTCAACATCATCAATGTGCCCCACAGTATTAGTGTTGATAGAAACACCCTCAAATTCACTCAAAAATATCATATGTTTAGAAATAGAGGAATCTACTATAGCAGAAACTAGACAGTTGTCTATATTTGGAAAATTTCCCAGATTCAGTATTTGAGCAGAATTTTCTTCTTCTGAGACATGAAAATATGAATTTTAAAATTCCATGTGAATTTATTAGAATAATGATTGATTTTAAAATTCTTCAAATATTCTTTTTCAGTTTTCATCTTCCAAAGGCTATACTAGTGAACAATTTTCAGAAAAGGTTGGTTCTTTGACATTTTAAACACATTAAACTCTTCTTATAGTTCTCTAATTTTAAAGATAAGTTGACCTTTAGAAACATAAATTATAGCACCACTTGTGGAGAATAAGGGCCTACCCAAGATGATGTTAACATATTTATCACACTCCATATCAAGGACTAAAAAGTCTACAAGAAGAAATAGTTTCCCAACCCTCACTATCAAATCATCAACCCTCCCCACAGGATGAGTGAAAGAACGGCCAGCAAACTGAAGTATGACAGTTGTGGGTTGAAGATAACCCAATCTCAAATATTAAAAAATTGAGTATGGGAACATTTTAATATTATCACCAAAGTCACAAAGGTAGTTGATCTTATTATAATTTCTTAAAGTACAAGGGATGACAAAGCTACATGGGTCTTTCAGTTTAGGTGGGATTTTCTTTTGGAGTACAATACTACACTCTTCAGTGAGGCTATAGGTTGAAAATTATTCAAGATTTTTTTGTTTGGAATAATTTTATTAATATATTTCAAGTAAGATGGTATTTGAATTAAATCTTGAATGAATGGAATTTTTACTTGATGTTTGGAGAAGAGACTGAGGAACTGAAGAATTTCAACATTGCTGTTACTTTGAGGTTTATGTGTCTCTCGAAAAGGAATGGGTGGAGAAACGTATCTTAGGAAAGTATAAATTTCTCTCATATCTTCATCAAATTTTTTCTTTTCATTATTTATTTTGATTTTTAGAATATTTTCCAACATGAGTTTCAGGTAAAAAATTAAAATTATCTTCATTTACAATAGTTTTCTCTTGATTTCAAGATTGGGAAAATAGCATATTTTTATTTCCAGATTTAGCATTTTTTCATTTTGGGAATTTTCAAGGTTTTTTCAGAAACATTTTTAGTATTCATCCCACTCATAGTGACTAAAACCATAATTTTCTCCCAATGATTATGTTCAGTTGTACTAGGCAACCTATATTTATCCTTAGAAGTTAAATCTCAAGCTAATTAGCCTAGCTGTGTTTCTATATTATGCATTCTAACATAATTTTTCATTTTATCATATTCATATTTAGTTTTATGTTTATTTAGTTGATGAATGAATCTATCTTCTTGAGAGTTAATTTTATTAAAAATTAGATCCGGTTTAGAAGACATTTGGTTATCATTGTTACCTTGAGAGTTTGAAGATTCACCACTTTGTTGGTTTTGAAAGTTTTGTCTTGGTTGGTTCTCATAATTTGGGGCAGTGGTTGTTTTATCATTCCATGATCTTTCCAGGATAGATTGGGATGGTTTCTATAGCCTTTTTTATAATTGTTTTAAAATGGATCTTCTTTAGAAGGAATCCTAGGACCATAATTGACAAAATTTGAGTTTTCTTGTTGTTGGGATGGAATATCAATGTTAGGATAGAAATTTTCAGTATGCCCAAACATTATACATTGGGAACACTATTCCCTTAAATATTGGTTATTGTTTTGACAGCCCAATTGATTAATAGTTTGTTTTGAATTCTGGTTCATTAAGGATTGAAGTTGGTTGATGATTTTAGCAAGTGGTTCTTGAGTTTCATTCATTGAACCAGTGTTAACATTAACATGTATATTGACTATTTTTTCTTCTTGAATTATTATGTTTTGAATTTAAAGAAAATTTATTAAATATTTCTCTTTGTTATTCATCAGTTTTATCGTTATAATTACCCCCAGTAGCTTGTTCCACCATGTTCTGACTAGAGGAGGAAAACCATTCACATAAATTATCCCTGAGAAGGTGGGATGGGAGTTGATGATGGGGACACTACCTAAGAAGGTCCCTAAATCTATCCTAATATTCATGAAAATAATCTCCACACTCTTGATAAAAACTAGTAATTTTTTTTCTCAATTCACCCATAAGCCTTTGGGGATAAAATTTCATGATAAATGAGTTGTACACCTGATCCAAATTTTCAAAAAAAATATTCTCATCTAGGCTTAAAACAAGTTCATAAAATTTCATTTAATAAAAAAGGTAAAGACTCTCAATCACATCTCATTTACAATAAGTCCTAAAAGAGGTAACTACTGAACAGTATTATAGAATTCTCTAGTGAAGGCTAGAGAGTCCTCATTAGAGATCCTATTAAAGGCAGGAAATAGTGAAATAGGAAATATTTCAGCTCATAGTTTCTAACTCTAGGACTAATTCTAATGGAATAAGGGTTAATTTCTACTTGAGGGAGTTGGAACTCCCACATCTTAGGCCTCTCATTCTCTAATAGTTCTATATGGTTTTGGATGACATTAGGGGTAGGAACCCTATTATCTAGATTCTCCATTTCAGATTTATTTTTCTTCTTAAGAGCAGTGAGGTTTTTATCCAATTCAGGGTTTAGAGGCTCTATTCTAATAGTGGAAGACCTAATTCTCATGTAATTAGTGATAAAGGGTTAAATTCTGCACAATAAAATAGTAAACAGTAACTCAGTAGTATATAAAACAATAGTAGTTCAGAGGTAAATGAAAGAAGATTATTTTTACATTTTTTAATTTTTCAATTGTTTTGGTGTATTTTTAATATGTGATTTTTTTATTTTTGAGATAAGAAATGGATCATGCCTTCCCTAGTAATGGAGCCAAAAACTGATGCCCAAATGTTTTTGAAATTGGGTAAAATTTTAAAATTTTTGATTTCCTACTACTACTGTATTTTTGGTAAGTAGGGTCAAAACCACAGGGAAGGATGGTGGCAAAATTTCTTTTCTATGAATCCCACTGTTTTCAGTAGTGGGATTGGTTTTTCTATTTTTTTACCTTATAATTTTTTTAATGTTTTTTAAGTCACTAAAGGAACATAAAAAAAATTGTTCTAAACTATGTTGAAACATGGATTAGTTTGGAAATATCAAGCGCCAAAAAGATAAAATGCTGATAGATAAGAAATTAGAATGAAATGCCCAGGGAAAATCTTTATTCTACTGGTTTAAGAATATTTCCTTTTCAAAAATATGATTGCAAACATTACCACTAAAATAATGTCTTTTTTCCCTCGCTAAGAGATATGTCACTTAAATTGATCAATCTTAGATTTCGTCACTCCAAGGAATAATCAAATGTATGATTAATATTCGAAAAATACGATAGAATAAACTCACTATTAGTTCTGAAGTTTTCGTTTGAATTAAAATATTTTAGAAAATTTATCTATGGTCATTCTCACAGTACAATTGTGGAATTGAAAATCAAATGCTAGTGGCATGATGAAGTTGAATGAATTCAGAATTGATATCGTCGATCAATTCTAAGTACATTAGAAGAAAAAGTGGAAAGGAAGATAAAAGATTACCAGTAGAACTAGAATTTCCCGAGAGCTAGAAGATTTATATAATTATCATATTCATTAATGAAATATAAAACATTTGATTACAATATATGGAATTAAAAAGACATTAGGAAGAGATCTCCCTCTCCAAGCTCGAATTTTCGCTGCTCCTAGTCCTTGGGTCTCCAAGAATGGTTCTCCGAGAAGTGATCCCCGGTCTTCTTTTCTCCACTCAGCATGGAAAGTGTTATCAAAAATTGAGTGATGGAATGATGATCTCCCTGAATGATGTATGTTTACTCTATTTTATCTAATTGTCATGTGAAACATGTCACCATCGCTCTTCCACTAGCACAGTTCTATTTATTTAATATGCTCTGCACATGTGCACCATTTCTTTGCATAAACATCACTTTATCAAATCCCACGTAACTAAATCCCGTTAAGTTTGTTAGGATACACCTGGACATGTTCTAGGTTCCAAAATGTATCTACATAGTTAAAACAGAGAAACATTAATAAATAATTCAACATTAAAAATAAAGTTAACTTATATAATTAAATAACCATTTGTTTAGTTAATTTATGATTAAACATTTTTAGTTCATATTAATAGTTATTATTATTTTATTTTATTTAGAAATATCATTAAATTGATTAATTTAAATTATTATAGTTAACATTTTAATAATATTATATAATATTATCTAAATATTATTAAAAGTTATTATTTGATTAAGTTATTTAATTATTTTATTAATTATTATTATTAATGTTAATTTTAATTAATTTAATTATTAGGTTTATTATTATTTTAAATATTAAATTATTTACTATTTTAAATTAATTATATTAGTTTATTTTAATTTTATTTATAAATTATTATTAAGTATTTTAGTTTTTATAAATTTTATTTAATTAGTAATTTATTTTATTATTATTAATTATTTATTTAGTTTATATTAGTATTAATATATATATATTTGTAATTATTTTTTTTCAATCCCACACCACAATCATGGCACACAATAGGGGGTAGGGTTTATCTTCTCCAAAGAAACCCCGCGTCGCCTATTCATCATCCCAAGGGTGTGCAGAGGTTTGCATCCAGGATGGTGGCCACCCTACACAATAGCTTCTTCAGGTAGTGGTGTGATGGTGGTTCTCTCTACAGGTGATGCGACTTTGACCTCTTCGGTATCATATCAACAGTGGCAAGAATCTCAAGACCGATGAACGATGAGATGAACAAACCATCCTCCTTCTAGCTCTGGTCACAGGCACAACAAGCGGTAGTAGAGCTGGATCTACATTGAACAATGTTTAAACTTATAAAAAATGGGATTTTTAGAATTATGATTTGAGGATTTGGTTTGTATAATTTGAATGTGCTTTGAGTCTGAATCTGGTCCGAGTTTTGTTTTGGGTGTGTGTGGTTTTTAAGATGCAAGAAGAACGGCAGGAGACACTACAGTTGGGGCATGGGGGTTGCGGTGGTTGTGGGAATGCCTGGGGAAGGGGGATAGCGGTGGCACCGTAAATTGGCATGAAGCAGCAATGGAGCATTGAATGAAGGAGTGACAGCTCCACCGTTCTTTTGTGAATGTGAGACCGGAGTAGTGTGATAAAGGGGAGTAAAAACTAGTGGACTAGGTGTTGGTGGTTGGATAATGGTTCCAAAGAAAGTACAAGGAATGGTGAGAGAGAGGGATATAAATAGTGGTATGGGAAAACAATGGTTATGGAGTTGTTATGGTAGCACAACAAGGGATGAAACCGTGATAGGGGGTTGTGGTGCCACCGTGAATTACTGTGGAACATCAAGATAAATGGTGCCACACTGTAGAGTATGAAATGGTAGCACAGTTAGAATAAAAAACTGGCACCTTCACAGAAATTGGGTGATAAAATAAAAATAGGAAACCAAATTAAAAACCATAATTTAATTAAAAACATAGTTAAAGTACTTAATTAGAATATTTAAAAAAAGGTTGAAAAATGAATCATAAAATTAAACATATAAAGATAAATATTAATTAATGAATGAAAAATAATTATTAAAGTTAATCAATTTCAAATATTCACTTTTACAAATGTAAGATTAAAGTAAATTAAATGATTAAATGATTACTTGATTAAATGTAATATTATTAAAAATTAAACAGATTAAATCACCACTAAACTAATTAGTAATTTATAAAACTATAAAATTAAAGTCGTAGATTGATTTCTTTAAAGGATAAAAAAATATTTGATTATAATATATTATTAAATGATAAAAATAATTATAAAATTACAAAAGTAATATTATTTAGTAAAAAGTGAAATATTGATTAATTAAATTGTAAAAATTAAATAAAAATATGTGGCAAACTAAGTCAAAATAAGGCCACATCACTATGCCCATCTAATATCAGTATCAATATAACATGCATCAAGGGATTATCAATACTATTGAGTCATTGGAAGATCGATTGGAATCCAAGGTAGAGAGAAACACACTGGTACAATAAGAATGGAAACCTTTCCCCAATTGGGTGAGTAACACTCTGCCTCCACCAAATTTCAGAAGTCTAATGTTCCTGATATTTAATAGATTAGGTGACCTGAAACAACATCTAATTCACTATGCATCTTATTTTGATCCAATGATGGGAACCCAAAAGTAAAAAAGAAGCCATAAAAATCAGATGCTTCATGAGAACTTTGCAAGGTTCGTCCATTATATGGTACACCAACTACCAGCTCAGCCAATAATAGGATGGGAGGATCTCCATCATCAATTCATATTCTAGATCAGCTCAATGCTTCCAAAGACAACTGCCAGTGACCTCTCAAACTGTAAAAAGTGGGAGAATGAGAGAGTCTCTGCCTTCATTTCTATATGGAAAGGGTTTACATACTCTTTGAACTGGAGACTCCCCCAAGATGAGATGCTCACTATGTGCATCGATAATCTCCTCGGAGAGTTTTGAACACCAATCATATCAATGAAGTGTTTTGTGAGTTTCAGGATTTCGCCTCAATTCACCAAAGAATAGAAGACTACATACAATTGACTAAGATAATGTCCCAGAGCACCCTGGGAATTAATAGTAACCACCACCTTGACAATATAATCCAATAGGACCAATGATAAATCAATTCAAGTAATGAAGGAATAAATTTGTCTCATTTTGATATGATCATGTCCATGGCTATTTTATAATTGCTATGAACTGCAATCTACTTCAGCTACCAAAAATGAAAAGGTCCAATGAGTTCAGTCTTGATGATCAACTAGATTATTATCCCTTACACCAGATATTGGGACACACCAATTGGGATGGTTTTATCTTCAATGACCTCCTATAGAAAATGATAGATTCTAGGAAAGTAAAACTAGGAACTCTGTCAGCATAAGTTGCATAGGTTTCTACTAATTCTCCTAATGAAGGAGGTGAGTGGAAGGATATTATTAGCTGGAGAGAATAAAAGTTTGATAGTTGGATAACTTGAAATACAATCAACTGAACTCATGGTATTCTCCAATCAATGTTGAAATAACCAATTATTCCCCCAACTACTCATGTTTCAGCACATTCGACATCCTCAACCCCACAACCCTCCAAAAGAAAATCATCTAAATATACATGTGACCATAATGGCATAGAGTAAGTTCATGAAGCTAAACATGTGTAAATTTCAATGTTAGATTTGACACTATTAGATTTTATGCCACCAGATCTGAATGAATAGGCACTGTCCCACAAAATTGTGCCACCAGAAGCATTCACTATGGTAGAGTCGTCATCAGATAAGGAGTTGATCTTCCTCTCTATTAATGTAATCCACTTAATGGATCCCTTATCTAAGTATGAGTATGGATATGATCATGAGTACCCCAAACTCAATTAGGGATCTTGGGGAAGAGGTCGTAGAAGATATGGATATTGGGGAAGACAAAGCCTTGGAAGAAACCAAACATCAAGTCCCACCCTTTCTCAAACTATCAATATTGTAGAAACTTTTGAAAGATACCTTCATCAGACCTGATAGGAATAGCAATATTCCCATTCCCCTACCAAAATACACCCTGGTCAGATCATTCTGGAATATCTATTAGAAGAGGAACATGTGTATAATCACCTTCGGTGTGCAGGTAGACCTGCCTAGACCAACCCATAGAAAACAGAATCACCTCTCACTCTTGTCCTATGGGATAATCCATATTCATCAAGTTCTCAATACCCTAAAGCACATGTTAAATAGAATCCATACAATGTGGAGAATCGGCCTTTAAACCATAAGTATGATATTATGAAACAATTAGCCTTGGTTCTGGCTAAACTATCAATCCTGGATGCATTTATTTTGTCAAAATACCTTAGGGAAGCACTCATAGAGGATCTGCTGAGCCCCCATGAGTCTTAATCCAAAGTGGTCACTGACAAATTATATCAGATAGATAGTAATCCCATTTTATTACACATGGTTATCTCTTTCAAAAAACAATATGAAGATGTCATTATACAAGGGATCATCAGACCCTTATGTGTGTCCAGTAAGATAAATGGTATTGATCTCTGAAACGTTTTCATTGACAATGTATCCAGAGTTAATCACATTCTAGTATGAACAATTCACTAGTTGGTCTTTAATGAGGATAATCTTGCACCATCCTCCATAACCTTGCAGGGCTATGAAAAAATTGAACAAAATACATTGGGCCAAATCAATCTCAAGAGTCAGCTCATAGACCTTGTGGCTGACTTAGAATTTTAGGTCCTATATAAAAAACACTACCTTCAATGTCTTTCTAGGAAGGATGTGGTTGCACTAACTTGATACAATTCCTACATTTTACCATCAGTGCATCAAATATTTCATTAATGGACAAATAGGGATTTTATATGCTGATAAGGCCCCATTTTAATCCTATGAGTCCCATTATATCGATGTAGTATTCTATTTGGGGAAAGATAAGAGACACTTGGTAGAAGGTACTGATTGGGAAACTACCCTAAATGGTTTGGAAATGATCCTAACAGACACCTTCAAATAGCTTGATGATGAATATGTACTACCCATCAATTAGGTTGGGTGTATATGTCTAATTTCAAATGCATGTTCATCAGTTATCATGATTTTGGTCATGGTAACTGATTTTAATAGTGTTAAAAAATCCACTGATCTCTAAGATAATGGTTAACGCTCAAATTTAAATGCTCTTCATCCATCAATAGATCTACAAGAATCCCCTTCCTCAGTCCCTAAGGTCAGAAAAGAAGAAGAAGCTCCTCTTTCTCTTACTCTATTCTCTCCAGAAAATCCCACACTATCATCTGGGTCTGAATAAGTTAGTTCATCTTCCAAATACCAAGACCTCAAATCTTCTCCCATCTCTGAAGGTCTAATCTCAAAAATTGTTTCCCCATCAGAACAAGAGGAAGAAGATAAATAGGAGGAATAGGAAGATGTGGAAGACCTTAGGGATTCCCATACATCATTTGAGGATGGTTTCTCTACTACAATTGATGAACTCGGGGAAATAAATTTGGGTATGTAATAGGATCCATGACCCACCCTAATTAGTGAATTTGTGTCTTATGAAGTGAAAGAGGTATATGACTCCTTCTAAATGTAGAATCGGTATGTTTTTATCTAAAAATACATAAAAATTTTTGGCCTATATCCTATAGTGGCCACTCACCTCATGGGCCTTCCAAAAGATCATCGAGGATATAAACAAGTAGCAAGAAGGATGCACACGACACATGCTACCAAAAAAAGGATGGATTTGACAATCTCATCATATAGAACTTCATTCTGGAATTCCAATATCCCAAATGGATGATAATATAGTCCCCACAAAAAATAATAATGGGCAAATAAATGTTTTTATCGATTTCCAATATCTCAACGGGTACTATCTGAAGGATGATTTAATAGTCTCAATAAAATAATTTTTTATCCATACAACCACCAGATATTAGGCTCTCTCCATCATGAATGGCTATTCAGGATAAAACCAAATCATAATGGATCAATAATATAATGAATCCACCACCTTCAAGTCCCCCAAAAAAGTATTTTTATATCATGGAATTCCCTTTTCGTTGAATAATTTTGTTTCCACATATCAACATGCCATGCATCATAACTTCAAACCCTTCATGGGAATGTTTATTGAATTCTATGTTGATGACCTTCTGGTTAAATTGAGAAAATGTTTGGACAAACTATCAGATCCTGAAATTTTTTCAACAAAATGTGACAACATATCGTGAAAATGAACCCCATAAATTGTTCTTTAGGTGTTACCTACATAAATTTTATTATCTTCTTCATAGGCCATCATGGCATCGAAGCAGACCCTAAAAGACAAAGGCAATCTTTTTCATGTCAACACCTCTCAACCTCACCAAGTTGAGATAAATTAAAGTAAAAATGGGCTATATTCATATATTTATATCCAACCTTGCAGGAATGTGTTTTCCCTTTACCAAATTGATGAAAAAAGGGGTTTCATATCAATCGATTGATGATTTTCAAGAAGAATTCAACATTATCATGAAATATTTCCTAAGCCTGTCAATAATATTGTTTCTTACCAAAGGAAGACTACTCATTTTGTTTTTTACTACCCTATAATTATCAATAGGTTCTTTCCTTTCATAGAATAACAATACTGGTTGCAGAAAAAACCCTTATTATCTCAGTTGAACCATGATCGACGTTGAGACCCATTACTCAGTTATCGAGAGAATCTATTTGGAACTAATATTTTTTCCAAAAATTGAGTCACTTCCTACTACATCACGAGGTATATTTGGTATCTTGTAGCAACCCACTAAAATATATTTTCATCCATCCAATGTTGACAGTACGACTATCATGGTGGGCGGTCATCCTATAGCAGTTTTACATCTAGTGTATGCCTCATAAAGTCGCTAATGGGTAGGCATTAGCATATTTCTTGGAAGAGAATCCCTTACCATAAATGACTTCATTGGATATCAAACTACCCAATGAAGAGGTTTTATATATTCATGAATATCACCATATCTAGGAGATTCATTTAAATGGTGCATCTAGAATCCTGACAGGAAAAAGGATGGAAGACCAACAGCTCAACAAAGTGGGTCTGGGAGTCACACTCATATCTCCATCAATGGTTTTCCTACCTTACTCTTTCCTAATATTGGAAGGGTTCACAAACAATAATGTAGAATATCATGCTCTGATGGTAGGGGTAGATAAAGTACTTGAAGTACAAATAAAACACTTGAAGATAACAAGTGATTCAGAACTAGTCATCAAGCAAGTCAATGTTGATTATGATATAAAAAGTAAGAGTTGATCCCCTTCTTAGGCCATGTATGAGGACTAATGGCATAATTCCATTTGTAAATGACATTAACTCATGTCTTATGATCTCAAAATTCTTAGGCCGATGCATTGGAAAATGTATCCATAGCTTTGGATAATCTTGATCAGGATGAAACATTCATCAATAAATGTGAACCACCAGATGGTCTCGTCATTCATTTAGTACAAAATGGAAGAAACCAATGAGATTATTCCCATCCATGATCCATATGGTACTACCACTAGCTGGATGACACCCATTGTGGATTACTTTAAAAAGGGAGAGATCCCAACCAATAGGGATAGATGGGAGAAAATATGTATACAAGAAATTAACATTGACCTATATGATATAAAAAATCAAAAAATGGTCCTCTATAAGTAGATCTATGATGGAGACCTTATAAAGTGCACTAAGGGAGAAGAGAGTGATTATTTCATGAAATGAGTACACACTAGAGCCTATGGTGGCCACCAATTAGGATCTAAGCTTTCAAATCAAATTCAAATGCATGGATACAACTGACCTACTCTAACGTAAGATTGCACTAAGTTCACAAAGATGTGTCATTCTTGACATGTTCATGAAAATTTCATCCATCTTCCCCTAAAGTTACTTCACACAACCATGTACTCCGGGCTATTTTCCATATGGGGAATTGACTTCATGGGACCATATCCCCCTACTGCATCCAATCAATTCAAGTACATCCTCACAGAAACTGAATTCTTTTTTAAATGGGTTGAAGTAGTACCCCTTAAAGAGTTCAGAGAAGATAAAATGTCAACTTTTTGAAATCCAACATCATCACCATATTTGGTTTCCCTCATAAAATATTAATTCACAATGACACCACTTTTGGTTTTTTTGAATTAGTGAAACTATATAAAGAATATGATATCTATACCAACCGTTCGTCTGCTATCATACAGTGAAAAAAATACATATAGAGGCCTTTAAAAAGACATTATCCAATATAATCTAGAATATGGTAGATAAGGATAATAATTTCTGGCTAGAAAATATCCTCCATGATTTTGGGCTTACTGTACCGTAATCCACACTACCACCCCGGTGACCCCATACTTGTTTGTATATAGGACATAGGTGGTCCATACAATTGAAGTTAAATTTCCTCACCTCATATTTATATCTTTTACCATCTATCCAAGGATGAGAAATTCCAAAATCAGTTGGATGAATTTTATGGACTAGATGAAAATAGATTTTAAACATGAACCATTTGGAGTTTCATAAAAATGGATTGCATGAGCCTTCAACAAAAAGGTTCCCCTCTGTTATTTCGTTGAAGTAGAGATGGAGTTGGTCCTCAAGATTCTCATGATACTCAAAAATAAATCTCCTAGGCTAGAGACAAAATGGGAGGGACTGTATGGAATATATATGGTATACTCCAATGGAGATTATTCCTTGATTTCAATGGATGGGAATATCACAATAGCTCCCACTAATGCAATTTTTTTGAAGAAATATTTCATGTAGCCAATGGAGATATAGTCTTTACCGCATTATGTTAAATTGCATATCACCCCTTGTCCTAACCACATGATGTAAAACTATACAGAGTTTTTCCTAACCACATGACGTTAATCATTACAATGTTTTTAATAATCGCATGAATTTAAATTGCATATAGTTTCTCCTAAACACATGACATTTAACTGATCGAGGTTTTTTCTAACCACATGATATTAAACTTTATGGATTTTTTCCTAACCAAATGATGTTAAACTCTATGATGTTTTTTCTATCCACATTACATTAAACTATATGATATTTTTTATAACCATGTGATGTTATAATTTATGGATATTTTCCTAACAATAGGATGTTAAATTATATAGAGTTTGTCCTAACCACATGATGTTAAACTGTATGGACTTTTTCTTAACCACACGAAGTTAAATGTGAAGAGTCTATCCTAACCACATAAAATTAAACTATCTGGAGTTCATCTCCATAAAATGATGTTAAGATATGCTTCCATCATCCTGATGATATTATGATAAACCAAACACATAGAACAATCTATATGACCTTAAACTGGAATTCCAAGTCCAAATATATCGAATTAAATGTATATGTAAGCCTCCTCTGAAATGTAGATGTTTTGTATGAATGTATTTGGTCCTATTTTTTGTTGGGTTTGTTATTCCACCACATGAAACACAATCCTTCTTAGAAGTATCACTCCCATGGTTCAAACTCCATTACCTTAAACTATGAGTTAACATCCTTAACACATGATAGTACATCGTCTTTACCACATGAGCTAAAAACTATATTGAGATCATCAATTTGTCAAGTAATTCACGGAACATGAGCCAGATCTATGTGGGAGAGAGATTAAATCCTAATGTTCCTACATAAGAGCTAGATCCATGTGGGAATTCTCTTTCTCTAGAACTACATGTGGCTTGATTCCAATCATCAAAGGATATGTAGTGATTCCTAGACACTATTTCAGGGGCCCAACTAAGAAAAATGAGAAAAATTCCCTCCTCTATGCATGGGTTTGACATTCATAGATAATTCCCATCCAAAACTAAGTGTGTCTTGATTCATATCATCACATGATATGTAGTGATGACTATACTCTGCATGTCAGGCCCAGCTATAAATTTCCCTTCATCCATGGGATGATTTTCTTACCAACCTTTGGTCTCATGGCCTCTTTCATGTCGGTATTATGTTTCTTGATGGTTTACAATGTCATCCTTATCATATTTTTACCACCAATGTCTTATATATATTATAATTAATTGCATAACACAATCACAATTCCCTCATTTGGGAGGGAACCACCTTTAGAATCAGTCATCTACCATTACACATTCAATAAATACATATGGTCTTAGTCCGGTCCACACATGATATGTAGAGACACCTGGATTTTACATCCTGGTATTTCTACACAAAAATTGAAAAAAATACCCCCTCCATATGTATGAACTAAATCTATTTAGGGAGTTTTCTTTCAAGAACTATGTATGGATTGATTCTAATCCACATTGGATACATAGCGATGTCTAAACATTTCTTCTTCGGGTCCATCTATGAATCCATTCAACCTTAGGTCCCCTTGGCCTTATTTAACTTCAGGGGTTTATGGTGTGGAATAGGACCTCTTAGTTTCTCATTCATGTCAGTTCATATCAATTGATCTATGAATCTCCAATTAAAACACTCCAACTCCCCCCATTCTAATAAAATGATGTCAAAATGTGCTACTAACATCCTAGTTGTGTGACGATAAACTATATAGCACCATCTTGATGCCCTCACCTAAGAGGAGATCTCCCTTAGAATTGGACATCCAATAATTCATGTTCAGGAACTACGCATGACTTGATACCAATCCTATGGGATATGTAGTGAAGCCTAGTCCCAATTTCCTAGGCCCAGTCACAAGATATGGAAAAAATTCATACTTGGGTATGGATCAGACCTTCATAGAGATTTCCCGATGAGAACTACATATGGCTTGATTCTCATCCACAATGGATACATAGTGACCCTAGGTTTCTATTCCTTTTCCCATCCACCACAAATTTAGAAATCTCATATCTTTCATTTTATCACCTTTATGTGGTATAATTAACCCAATATACACTTTTTTTCCCAAACTCATCCCTTATCATGTGGGTGTAGGAGGTTTGGAAGGGGATTACCCACATGACCAAGGTAAATTGATCCATATAAAGGTTGTCACGTTCAATATAGAAATACCTTAAATGGAACATTGAAATTCCTTACCACATGACATTAAACTGCATGGTTCCTTGAGAACTAAATAGGACTTGATACTCGTTCCAATGATATATGTAGTGATTCCAAGGCCATGTGTCCTAGTCCCAGTCACATAGAAAAGAAAATAATAATCCCCCTATCTCCTACATGATAATTTAAGTAAGAGACCTCAAATATTTGTCCCCCATTCATAGATCAATCAAAGAAACCTAAATTATCCCTACATATGAGACAAATATATATAGAGAGTTTCCAAATGCATAGAAAATTGTGGTCTGAAAATTTCTTACATTCTTGGGAACATCCTTTAAATTCATCAAACTCTACGCATCAATCAATTTTTTATATTCATAAACTACTCCAGCCATTGATATTGGAAGGTTAATGTCCCGAGGACACCTTTTTTTGACAATGCATAATATTCCCAAGTTATATATACATAAGTTTTCCAAAAAAAAAAGGCATTTCAAATAGAGGAAAATTCAATCAAAGGATAATATTTCCTACCTCCATATCCTCCAATGGATTCCATTCATTTTATCATTTCTCGTTATCTAAGAATCCCCAGTGTTATGGTTCACACTTTCCTTACCCCTCAAGTACAGGGCATGTCAGAACATCCCACCCAGTTATCATTTAGTTAATCGTGGCTTCTATAACAAGTGATCCTCACTTTATGACCTTAAACTATGTGACACATTTCCTAATCAAATGACATTAAACTACATGTAATTAAGAAATATGTATTGCTTGATTCCTTCCACTGTAGGATATATTGTAATGCCCAGATCTCTAGTTTTTTTGCCCAGAAAAAACTTCCCCTTTTCTTCACATTAGGTGGTCAACATCCTTACCAAAATTTATTAAAATATATGGGTTTACTAGAACTACATATGAATTGATTCCTATCCCTTTAGAATACATAGTAACACATGAACCTCAATCTTGGTTCCTTCCTTGATATAAAAATGCCCCCTATTTTCTTGTGTATGGATCAGAAGTACATGGAAAATTTCCAAACATAAAAAAGAATTTTTCTAACCAATATTCCTATGCATGAAATAAATCTACATGGGAGAATACAATATGATCCCCACCCCATTAGTGAGCTCATATTCAAAAAAAATGTCCACTCTTATGAATGATCTAGATCTACATGGGAGAATTTAATATGACCCTCGCCCTATTCATGGAATCATATCCAAAGATAAATTCTCCTTTTACCATAAAATAGTTTGATTAGAATGTGGGGGAACCTTCTAAGAACTATTCATGGATTGATTCCTACCCTTATAGAGTATGTAGTGACACCCAGATATTCAATATTGAGTCCAACCATAATCAAAAAGAAATGTCCCTTCCTTGTGCATGGGTCTGACCTGTGCACGGAACCTCTTCACACCTACCTATGTAAGGGGAACGTCTCTACCTATTTATGAGAGATTGTGACTTGAAATGCCTCTTTAATTTTCAGGAACCCTCGTTTTACAAACCAAAGTCTATGTCTAGAAAGGTATACATCCCCATAATCCTCCCCATCAATCATATGTTTAGAGCCACTTTCCTAAGGACACCATTTTTTGACTATGTAAAATATTCCAAAGCTAGATCTGCATATGTTTCCCACTAAAACGTCATGTAAAACAAAGGAAAATTCATTCTCAGAGGATTATTTTTGTACATCTATATAACCTATTACCTTTACAACCCACATCAATTCTTGGATTCGCAAAACATCCAGAATTAATGTTTACATCCTTCCCCCCTTCATGCCTAAAAAAGGTAGAATATTCCTAGTCAAACTATCCTGAAAAGGGAAAATCATTTATCCCTTGGCTAGATAAGAGTGATAAATATTGAATATCCTAGAGGTAAGACATTAAATTTCACTACCCTTGTCCTAGTTGCATGAAGTTAAAATGCACCATGATTCCACCCTCTTTACACAATAAAAATTTATGTTGGAGTGGTTTCCCATTCACGATCAACGATGATACAAATTCTCTCATATTTTTCAGGAATCACTCCATTGACAAGACACTACTCATGGTCTTGAAAAATCCAAACTCTCATAAAATTACATGGACATAAGAAATGGAAGGTCTATTTCATGAGGACACATTTGTTTAAAAATTCATAATATGACCCATTTAGATCTACATATGTCTCCCCAAAAAAAGGGTATGTCAACCAAAGGAAAATTAATCCCCAAGATATGATTTTCCTACCTCTATACACCCCCAACAACATCATGTTGGAAAACATTCTTGCAGTTGCACCTCACGTACTTGTACCATGATCTATTTTGGATTCAAAAATCATAAAACCAAGGTTAAGAAAAATCCCACATTAATTTATAAAAAATATTAGGACATTCTTAGCTAATAAACCCTATCTTTTTCCTTTCCCTAAAAGTTATGGGAAACATTGTTCGACATAAAACACTAATAATGTAAATCTGATTTAGAAGACTCTAAACGTCCCAAGAAAATAGAAAAAATAATCAACACGGTGATAACCCACAAAGGTAAACATGGATAAATTTCAAGTATGAACTCTATAGACCTATGCTTCATATGGTTTTGGAAAAATATAATGCGATCAAAAATAAAAGATACAAAAATCTTGTTAGGTTGAAAACCTAGAAATGGTGGCCTAAGAAAGAGTCATGTTATACCCAGTGAGCCCATACCATTGTGGAATTAGGAATAAACTATGGTTATAATGGAAAAGATACAAAAAGTTCATAGGGTTTTTCATGTGACCCTAGGAATAGTCAGAACTATGCTTGCTAAGTCCCTCAGCTTAGGGAAAAATTAGAGCATGATTTGATCATTTCAATTTGGTTATCCTAGATAGATATTTAAATCAATATCTACTGGATATTATCATTCAAAATTCATTCACATATAATTGATTTTTAATGCATCAAAAGGAAAATGATAAATATCAGATAATAAAAAAAAATTCATTCTATTGAATAAAAATGGAGGAGCATCCACACCTTGGAGTCTCTTTCTAATGTTAACAAAAATAAAGAGAATGGAATAACCAAAAGGGTTACAATAAAGCTCGAATTACTTTTGTTATCAAATTGATGATCGTCTAACGCATTCCATCAATGTTCTGTACTAAATAGTTCATTTATTTAGCCTTTACTTTATCTTTAGAATATATTTAGTTATTAAGGTCCATGAGTTCTTTACCTTTCTATTTAATATCTTAAAAATTAGTATTTGTTGATAACAATTGAACTTTTGGTATGGATGCACGATCCATGAACTCTCATAGCTCATTATTCTGGGTAACCATTTATTCATAATAATTTTCTCCTTTATCCACCATGTAGTGAAACACATCGATAATATCTCATAAAGATTTAATTTTGTAGTGGGAGGGTTAAACTGAACAAGGTCTCCCTCATGAGTAGCTAGGTCTTCTCGATCTATGATGATTTGGTAAATGAGAAGGATCAGGTTATAATAGTTAAAACCACATGATCCCAAATCAATAAATAATATCCAAATGGATTCCTCCTTATCATAAAATTTCACTAAGGAAGTATTTGTAATAATTGTGAAGATTTGATTCCATGCCCGTCTATGCACAACTTGGTGTTCACTGGCAACATTGGGACCTCAATTTTTTTTCCACGCCACAAAAAGTATACAATTAGGTATTGTGATTAAAGAATATAGTATCTCCCTAAATTGTGATACCCGAGTGGGAATATATTCCATTTCTATATAGGGGTTCAATATCAGAGGCCAAGTGTGTATGGTTGGTTTCAATTTTAGGAATACCCAGTGATGTTTCTCTTAGACTATCCTCTGTATGAATGCTGGTAGCATCAATCAAGGATATGAGGTATGAGTCACTCTCCACATAAATAGGACGTGTGGAAAAAAATCCACCTCCCAATGCATGTGATGTCGAAAAGAACTTCTCTTTATAGCAGGGGTGGAAAGAGATGTCGTAACTTGTGCAGGACTAGAAACAACCAATGGTCTCAGCACCCATTAAACTAACCTTTACAATACTCCATCAGGGTAATAAGATACCCACATATAAGAATTCTCTCAAGATAAGTTAGTTGAAGCCACTATGGGAGGAATAAGGATTTACATTATGGACTCCTCACGCATCATCATCAACCACAATTGGTGAAGAACCACTGGGTGATATTTCCTCTTAATATGGGTAAGAGGTAAAAATGTGAATTTTTGCAGGAATCCAAATTTCCTAGAAAACCTATAAGGGGTATAAGGTTCATATATGGATATCGTATCTACTCAAATAGTTATGATTCCGTCTCATGGAGCATTAATATAGCAACATTATTCTAAATAACCTCTTCTATCAACTACCACTACTTCATGGGGTGCAAGGTAAGGTGTAAAATCAACATGGGAAAAATAAAACAACAACTTGACCATAGTATCAATATTAAAATATTTGCTGTGAATGAAGACATTTTTTAGAATGGAGGGACATGAGTATGAATGAGGAACTATTTTAGTCTTTCAAAACTTGTAGAAGTGACAATGATCCACCATCAAGCCATGAAAAAATTGAAATGTCTTTTTGAGGTGATGGAGGTATCTTACCTCTTATATTTAAACCAATAGTTAATAAATGATAAAAAGGGTAGGAACAGCCAAATTGATGGGTAGCCCCTCATCCAATGTTGCTGACATCACCATGGTGCAAACTCTAACATCTATATAGAAGTCTCGGGATGGGAAACTTCAAATTCCCAGGAACATGGAAATGAAACATTCCAGTCTAAGTCCAGGTGATATGTTTGGATGGACCCTATAACCCCAAGTGGTGTGTTGAACCACCTCAAGGGTAACATAATTCTATCATGTGATGCATCGTTACTGTTTGTTTGGATGGTTCCATTTATGGTGGACTTTCATCCATGGACCCCCAACCTCTAAAAATAACTCTACCCAATCTTCAAATGGGATGAGAAATAGTGCATGGATGGATAACTAACCAATCTCTCTAATAGGACTAGAATATATCTCTCTAGTAAAGACATATTCTAGGAATTCTCCTTGGTATTGGATACATTCAATAATTATTCATTCATATTACCAAGTATGGGAAGTCCCCCTAACTAGTAAATATCCTGCAAACCAATCCATGCTTCACCATGTAGTAAATGGAAGGAATTGGTTCTTGAACACCAATGACTGAGCAGTTCGGGCAGTAAGCTGGTCATTGAATAAATTGAAAATAAAGAAACCCACAATGATGGGTATAAATTGAAATCCTCCAATTGTTAGGTAAATTATAATCAGTTTTGGTGTACCCAAAATACCTCGACCCATTCATCGGAGAAGAACCCTTCATACTGCAAATCCCATTTAGAGTTCCACCTTCTTTTGGGATCACCTCGTGAGCGGTTGAAAATGTATGGATAATCATGGATGTATGGTTCCAAATATGTGTCATGGATCTGTCAATTTATTTTGTGTCTAAATGCATCCATTCATAATGAAAAAAACCTTCTATAATTAAATCAGATGTGATTTCTCCCATAGAAGAAACATTCGCACATAAATTCTCCTAAGACATCTTGAACCAAGAAGTATGGACGTGCTAGTCAATCAGTGGAAGAGGATGTCATCATAGATTCTGAAGTTATAAAGTGTTAAATGATGAGAAAGTGGGTATTCCATAATTTTTTTAGGAAGAATATCTATTAGAGTACTCTCTTGAGGAGTAAAGTAAGATCAAAAAACATCTTCAATATTCTCATCCATTATTATTATTCTCCTGATCAACTTCCTATAAGTAGAAGCCAAAGCCATTGTGGTCCCAACAATGGATCGTCCAATGTGATAAATATATTTTATAGAATGAAAATAAGTGCATAAGTACAATTAAAAGTCCATGTTGGTACCAAGAATTAATAGTTTGTGAAGTCACCCTACAGAAAAAAAATAGTTCATGAAGATCATGAAAGCGTTGGCCCAAGAATCATTGTCCAGTGAAGCGATGGTTCATAGAAAACATGAATATAAAAATAATTTACCCGCTATGTAGAATTAAAGAAATACCATTTGATGATAAGTTTTTCAATTCACAGATGATAGAACTAAATTCGTGGATGAAGGCATCTTCCAAGGAGGAAGTTGGAAGAACCAAAATCAACCGAGAGAGTTCCTGACAGCCCAAGGTTTTCTAAGAAATTAAGTAAATGAAAAATGAGCTAGACACCCTATATATAGGCATAGTCCCCTCTTCCGTGTTGAGTTGTGTACCATAAACTAGTTCAAAACAGGACAAATTTCTACATCAGAATAGTCTCCCCTTCATTTTGATCAGAACCCGTTCTAATGGGGAATTATTTGGGTCCAAAAAACTCCACAAACAATATTAAGATAATTCCATCAATTTGGAAATGGAGTAAAAGAAAATTATAGGAAGTGTTTGAGGAAAAATTTTCAAAGGTACAAAATTTCAATGGATGATGAAACCATGAAGTGCAAAACCCTTCACGGACTGTCGCTCCACAAGGTGGTTGATGAATTGGTGAAGTACCTACGAACTAACTAGTTCAAAAGATAGAAGTGATGGCACCAACACCCACAAATGAACCTAAAATGGTTTGTGGGAAGGATTCTGTGATATTATCCCCCACAAAAGAATATCCCCCATGAACTAAAATAGTTTTCAGGATAAGGGGATGTCATAGGATCACTATAAAGGAAACGAAGTCAGTTGCATGACTGAGGTGGTGATCTCCTCCCCTGCATATGATGCCCCCTTCAGAAAAATAATTCCACACTAACTAAGTCATTTTTGGTATGGGAATCCTCCATGGTATTTGGAAAAATAAGGCTCATGGCCCACTATTAATGACCAGTCACACATGTATTTTTTCCCTCCACTCTTCTATAAATTTACCTTGATGGGGACCTAAGATAGAAGAGGAGAATGAATGAGAAAGGGATCCATAGCTGGTAAAACCAAGAACCCAAAAAAACCAGAGCCATTTAATGATTCCATATAGGTAAAACCCATTGTGAATCACTAAGGAGGAAATTCAAAATTATATGGTGGGTAGTAGACCCAAAACCCTTTGTGGAAATAATTCACATGAGGCATAAAACCAATGGTCCCCTTGAAACAAATATCCCGCATAGAAAAACGACATATTGGGGGAACCCTACCCTACTTAGGAAATTACTACATGGGAGGAACTTAGCCCCACATAGGAAAATGATAAATAGGAGAAACCAGGCCCTGCAAAGAGAAACACAGTATCGAACACATGCATGTCCTCATAGCACCATGCTATGCAGATGGTCCCTTTACCCCATAGAAACACACTATGAAAAGGGAACCACACCCTGCATAAGAATATGCTACGTAGAATGAGGCATCCTTAGGTGTTCTACCCACCAATTTTAACCACTCTCTTGCATTGAATCATTATTCTCCATATCGACCCCTCCATGATACCGTATACCAACATCAAGTGAAGGCCCCTTCCAAAGAAAACTAGCATGTATGATAAGATCATTGGTCAAATCACTGTGTCCCTTCTAGTTTACATACCCATGGTATGTGGAGTCGTGTGAGAGACCCCCATAATAGGGAAAATACTCAGAATAATGTTGGGATTATATTCTCATGGAAATAAGGATTTTGACCTTGGGGTGCTCACATGAACCTCCCCATTATAGGGATTGAGGGTAACCACTGGACATCCCCTTCGATGAGGGCCCGTGATGAACATTACCTTTCTTCTAGGAACCGACTGTAGGGAAAACATCCTAAGGTAAGTTCCTATCCTTTATTGCAGGAGGCGGCACTTTTTCTCCTCTTCACCTCATCCCATGACGTATCTGGATAGATCACCATATGTCACTATCCTGGATATGAAAAAAATAGAGGATATAGGCACACTCAATACCCCCCTCTCTCCCCCTTTGCGCTCCAACACCATCCATCTAAATATATGGTGAGATCATGTGATCATCGTATCTAATGCTTCCTCTTGTTTCTCACTCCGAGCATGACTCACGTGGGCATAGAGGTTGGTGGAGATCATGAAATCCACAAGATCCCAAACAATTTCATGGGTAGCTTCCATGTGTAATCCCTAGCCGACTTCAAGACAAATGGGAAGCTTCCATGCGTAATCCCAAACAAACTTTGACCTCAAATGGGAATCTTCCATCCATATGTCCCAAACAACCTCAAGCAAAAAATGTCCCCCATATACAGTGTAATCCCCAATCATTCCAACTTAAATGGGAAGCTTCCATGCATAAGGCCCAAACCTCATATGTGCCTCCTTTATCGTTGTAAGCCCCAAACTATCAAACTATGTGGGTTTTGATTCCTAACTAACTGGGATACGTAGAAAGCCTCCTTGAAGTTCAAACCTAACACCCAAGTCTACCCTAGTGTTCTTTGGGATATATACCCAGTAGGTTCATATCCACCTAGGATACCAAATCTCTTCTTTGTACCTTAGGCCACCCAGACATAAGTCCCACACTACCATAGACCAGAAAACTCTTGTATTAACGTCCTTACCACATGATGTTAAACTATATGGTTGGTTCCTGGTCATACGACCTTAAAAGGTTATGTGTCTAGTTAGGCGACACCAAACATTGTGGGTTCTAATTCCTATCACAAGGATATGTAGGAAGCCCATTTTAGTGGTTCTTTCCCAATATCAAAACAACTCCCATCCCACTGGAAGACGGTAAACTCTAAAGTACCCCATCATGCGGTTTAAAACTAGCATCATCCTAATAAAATACCAGATAATCCTTAATCTTTTAACAAAAGTTTATACATGAGAGATAACCTCAAATACATACAGATCCCTCCATTGATAGAGAACCTTATATACATATAGATGATTCCAAACCCATGTGTCATCATAATGGATCGCTTACTCAAGGTAATCCATAACATACACAAT
Organism: Viscum album; assembly: GCA_963277665.1. NCBI lineage: Eukaryota > Viridiplantae > Streptophyta > Magnoliopsida > Santalales > Viscaceae > Viscum > Viscum album. Next base: position 1,320,914,310 of record OY728166.1, read on the forward strand.
TAGTAATGTACCAAGGATTCATGAACATTACTAAAATATATAATAGAGTCCTAGAATTAGAAATAGTTCCCCCCAAATAGGTGAGATGGCCCTGAATTACCATCCTCTTAACCAATGGGAGTTCTTATGTGTCGTTGGCCCACTACAGGAAAACACTGATTTAGCATCAATTTTTTCAGGGAAGTTTTCAAAACTATAGCTAAATTTTTTTCGGGAAAAACAATTAGAAGTGGTTTTTTAGCGGTGCTTTTAAAAACCACTAGTAAATTTTTAAAAAATATATTTTTTTAGTTTTTTAATATTTTTTTCTAAAAAAAATACATTTATTTTTAGCAGCGAGTATTTAAAAAAACTATTGCTAAATTAAATAAAATAATTAAAAAATATCTATTTATTATTTATTATTTAATATCATTTATCGTTTATTAGTTATAATTTTAATTAAATATATTTTTTTTAATTAATAAATACTTATAATTATTAGTTGATAATAATTTTAAAGTAAAAAAAATCTTCGATAAGTTAAAAATCATGCTTCAGCATCCAACGACCTTAACTTTTGATCTGAGAGTCAGTTTCAACTCCACAACCAGTCAAATCAAAGCTTATCAAGTGATATAAAACCAAATTAGATTTATATTTCGTAATAATTAAATGAATAACATTTATTATAGTTTCATGAAAAGTAGGAAATCAAACTTGAACTTCAAACGACAATAACTTTTGATCTGGGTGTTCATTTATGCTCTCCAACATATCAAATCAAATCCTGTGACAAGCTCTATGCCCTTGGTGACATAGGAAAGCATTTGTCACATTTTTAGAGGCATAAAAAGTTCCAAAAGGCCACCAAAATTGGGTTTTTTGTTGGGGTACCCCAATTTTTAAACATTCGATGGATTTTCAGCCTCTTTTAAGGGGATATTTTTTCCATTTTTCAGTGGGGAATGAATTTATTCCTAGAACATACATTCATATTCATATTATTCTTTTGAAATTTTTTCATTTTTAAAAATTTATTTTTATTTATAATTCAATTTATTCACATTTTATTATATTTATTGATAATAAATCACTTTTATAAATACATATTTATAATGAAATTTATTTTTAAACATATAAAAAATGTAGAAATAAATATTTATTGTTCATTTCATTTAAAATAAATAATTTTAAAATTTATTTACATTATAAAAATGAATTTATATGTATATATATACCTATACATGTAATGTTTATATATATGTGTGTGTTTGTGTCAATAAAAAATTTATATTTATGTGTATATTCTAATATATGTAAATAAATACATATATATATATAGAAATATTTTTGAGTATAAATAATATATAAATGTATTTTTTTATAAATATATCATTATCATTAAATATAGTATATAAATAAATTTAAAATAAAACTATATTAATATATATATACACATATATAAATAATTTTTATATATACATATGCATGTGTGTTGATAAACATATATATATTTATATTTATATTTATATTCAAATATATGTAAACGAGTATTAATATATAATATAAATAAATAAATTTAAGTATATATATATATATATATCATACACATTCGATGAGATTTCATATTCGTTTAAGAGTGTCTTCATTTTTTTATGTCAGTTATTATTTTATTCCATTGATTTACATTCCTATTGGTTTGATGGTGTTTCCATTACTGTGTTTTCTCATATTTTGGTAATTTATTATTTATTGCATATATGTGTTTATATGAATTATATGAATATTTGTGTAAATATTTATACATATTTATGTTTATATATTTTTATAGCATATATGAGTAAATACATATATAGTGGTATTTATATTTACTTGTGTTTATATATATATATATATATAGAATTATATATCTAAGTGCGTTTATATATATTTTTGTAACCTAAATGTGTCTTTATATATATTTATGTAAATTTTTTTATATGTCTATACATTTATAGATATTTATATCCATTTGTTATTTATTATTTATTTATTATCGATTTTTTATCTACTGATTTATTTTTATTATTAAATTATTATTCAATAATTATTTAATATGTATTTATTATATATTATATATTATTTTTTATTTGTTATTTATTTCCTTTATTTATTATTTTTTATTTTTTATTTTTTATTTTTTATTTTTTATTTACCAATTATTTATTTATTTTTCATTATTTTTTTATTTTTTTATTTTTTTATTTTTTTATTTTTTTATTTTTTATTATTTTATTATTTTATTATTTTATTATTTATATGTTATATATATGTTTATAATTCATTTTTTTATTATTTTTTATATATTATTTTTTATTTATTATTTTTTATTTATTATTTATCATTTATTATTTATTTAGTTATTGTGTATACATTAGTAATTAATTTATTTTTAATATATTATTACTTTATTATTATTTTACTATTACTTTATTATTAGTTTATTATTAACATCTTATTATTTATTATGGAATTATTTTCCATTTTTTTATTATTTATTTCTTATTTATTGGTTTACTATATATTTATTCATTACTTTTTTATTGTTTATAAATTAATTAATTATTTATTTATTATTTTTCATTTTTTATTATTTTATTTCTATATATTCAATTTATTATTAACGTATTACTAATTACTTATTTATTATATGTTCTTTATACATTTATTGTTTTTTATTCACAATTTATTATTTATTATTTATTATCCATTATTTATTTATCATATATTATTTTATTTTTTTAATTAATTTGTTATTTATAAATTACATTTATATTATATATTTTATATTTTATATTTTATATTTTATATTTTATATTTTATATTTTATATTATATTATATATATATATATATATATATATATATTAGGTGCTTAGGGGTATAATTACATTTAACACACATAGACACCACACACACATGATGGAAAAGCGGGCCATAGCCCCACAAAGGATAGCACACCCATGAAACCATATTTATTCAGTATATAGCCCAAAGGTCTAGTGGGCATGAAGCCCATTACAAAGGCCAAAGGCTCACAAACTAGCTCGAAGGCCTAGTGTAGTGTTATGCATGCATCATGTCTCCATCACTGCCTCCCTACGTCATGTATGCGTCACCGTCTGCCTATGTCACCACCTGCCAGTGGAAATTCGCTCCCACCCAGAATTGGACACGGTTCTGATATAGGATTAAAAGGATCCTTTACCACTTAGGCAAGCCCCCTAACAGAAATATTATATATTACATATAATATGTTATTTTTTATTTTTTATTTTTTTATTTTTTTATTATTTACTATTAACTAATAACTATTTACTATTTACAATTTACTATTTACTATTTACTGTTTACTATTTACTATGTATTATTTACTATTTACTATTTACTATTTACTATTTACTATTTATTATTTACCAATTTTTATATACCATTTATTACCATATTATATATTTATTTATTATTCATTTATATTCTATTTATTAATTAGTAATTTTTAATTAGTAAATATTAAATATTAATAATTAATAATTATTTATTTATTATTTATTATTTATTAATCATTATTGATTAATAATTATTTAGTTTCTATTTATTTGTTATGTATTATTTGTTATTCAATTAATATATATATATATATATAATTATATTGAATTATATTTATTAACCACATAAAAATCTTGTTAGAGTGGTAAAGTCTTTGGAGAATAAGAAGGTGGTAAGGAGTTCAAATCTCACACAATGTAGAGTTTTTATATATGGAATATGCATGATAATTAACATTGACATGGGAATGTGCATGATCATGGTAATATATAGTAGATAAATAAATATTAAATAATAAACAATAAATAATATAAAAATAAAAAAATAATTAAAATAATAATTAATAATTAATTAATTACGAAAATGAAAAAATAGAGAAAAATTAAAAAAAAAATTAAAAACCACCACTAAATATTTTTGGGACAGTATTGAAAAACTAAACCTAATTTATTATCAACACGTGACTTAGCGATGGTTTTCCAAAACCTTTGCAAAACGATTTAGCGGTGGTTTAAACCACCACTAAAAGCCAATTTTTGTGTATTGGCCAAATCACCCAATGGAAGAATTCCATTGGAAAGTAGGTAATGAATCATGGATGTGAGGGGTGTTGGGCGTTTCATGCTCTAAGAACAAACCCGTTGGAAACCATTCAAAGATGTTATACCCGACATCAGCTATTGCACACCATTTAACCCCAATAATAAATCAAGTCAGGAATATTGTAACATCCCAAGTAAATAAAGAATGTTACTTTTTTATATTTATTAATATTTTTTAATAAAATATTTATATTACTTTAAAGGGAACGTTATGCTCAATGGCGTACCCAATACGCAACAACGAGTTTCTTTGAAATCTTATGTTGGACTCTAATAATAAAATAATAATATTTTAAATGTTAGCTAACGTCTAGCCGTTGTAATGGAGAGAATGAACAAAACTAACTAAAAAATGAATATAAATATTTTTCAAATATTTTTACTTTTATCCAATAAATTTTAGAGGCTTAAAATGCGAATGAATCCAATTTTAAGCTTAAATATTTGAATATTTTTTAAAAGGTCGATTAACCGCCTTTTGATGGAGAACCCTTTTTAAATCCACTTTTTGACAATTATATATGTTATATTAGACCAAATAAAATCATTCTTTAGAATCTGGACATCTAAATTTACTTTGTGTATGTTTTTGTTATTTTTTCGATAAAGTTCATTTTTAATGAATAAGTGAAAAATGTTGAATTTTAATTCAAAACCTCTTTTTAATCTAATTTATTTATATGATTAGATCAACTTTTGAATTGGTTTTAAAGTGAAATTATAATATATTTTTACCATTTAATCCAATGGTGGTCATTGGAATTAATTTCACATTAAAATTGGACCTAAACTAGTCTCAATATTTTAATAGATATTGTTTCTTAAAAACACGCTATTTGTTTTGACAGCGGGAATTAATTATTAAATTAATTAATGCAACTTATATGTTTTGAATTTTGTAAAATAGACATCATTTTTTAATTCGGAATATCAAATATAGCTTAGGGTGAATTTTTGGTATTTTTCTGAAAAACATCAATTTTTGATGAATAGTGAAACCACTAAGTGGTAGTTAAAAAACTGATTTTTCTTTTAAATGAAATTTTACCACCTCTGTGATTTGAATTTCAAAAATCTGACATACATGGTTGTCATTAGTGTTGGAGTTGGTGGTCTAGAACCAACTACTTTGTACTTTATTCATTAAATAAAAGCTTTACCACATCTTGATTGTTCTTCTGCGTGACATGTCATGTGATAATGTCCTAAGGACAGCTGTTTCATTAAAGGGTCGTAGCGGATCCCTGCTATGATGAGAACCCGGAAGTGCCATAACACTGTTCTTGAATGTATGTTCTATGTCCGGATGATATTATTTGAGGAACACAAATAATACAGGTCATTAGGGGTGAGGAGTCATAAAACTTTGAGGCACCTTCTCATGGTGTGCGCCCTTGGTAATGTCCAGGAGGATATTATGAGAACGAGACCCGCCAGTAGGAAATACACATTTCATAGTGTCATTGGATGTTCCTATCTGCGGACGTGTGTATTGGTCCTTAGACTTTAAGATTATTATTAATAGGTATTACAACTCGCGCACTTAGATGTATTGACGAAAACTGTGACGACACACTGTTCGCAGCGAGGTAGGATACGTTGGGTGCGTCACAAGTAATACCGCATTAATAGATAATGCAAGAAAGTATTTGTCCCTTCCATTCCATAACAGAAGTAGATATCTCAGGCCCTTTGATGGAATTGATATAGCCTAAATAAATCCATGTTCATAGTAAGGTATGGGCAAGTTCAATTCCAGGAAGTCAAAGAAAGAATAATCAAGCACATGGGTTGATGGCACTAGCATGAAACCCGCTTGATTAAAGATATTGAGAAAAAGGGTTTATATTACACGGTAAGTGTTCGTAGGAGGTGACACGTCATTGCGGCGTTAACTTCTTTCTCTATGGGTGCCTTGGCGTGTTGCTAAACGCTAACCTTGGACTTTAGGCAGGCTCAGCCTAATGCCACTGAGAAAGAGGCCTAGAGGGTCACACACTAAGTGTGTCCATGTATCTCAGTTAAATATTAATTTAACAAGTTGAATAAAGATTATTCCCAATTGTGGTTTAATAATTATTCAAGGATGTATGATCGCATTTATTTCGACACTAGTTAATCGAGAGAATATATTGTGGGCGAAATAATATATATTTATTAGCGAGTAATGCAGTTACATTTATTTAAGAAATAAATAGCCGTTACTCAAGGTCTAATAAATATGGTGGAGGAAAATAATTAAAACTGAAAAATAAAATTACACGCCGTGTATATTTATATATACACGCCGTGTAGTTTATTTTTCGGGATTCGTGAGAAAAATATTGTTTATTTAATTAAATGACATTAAATGTAATACATTGGACGCATGTCAAGTAATAATGATGGACAACTGTCATTATTAAGACATGGGGTATTACTAAGAATTAAATGAAATGATTAAATACTTATGAGCAATTAATTTATTCTATTATTCTAGGTATTATAAATCCTAATTACATTATTCTCAAAAAGGTTAGCCATTTTGGTTGTGCACAACAGATTGGAAATACTCTCAATCCAAGAGAGAATTCCCTTTCCACAAAGAACTCTTTCAAGTTACGAAAGCAAGATCCTCCACCGGATCAAGGGGATCGAAGACGGACATCGCAATAGAAGGATCTTCCGTGCTAGCACCCGGAGTTCCCTTCGGAGATGTCTAGAGATACGTGGCACACGTGTGGATCACCGCTAGAGGAATCCTACACTTGGATTCTCCGATGCAGCGACGGATCACAGGATCGTGACCGGAGACACCAATGAAGAAAGAATTCCATCAAGGTAATTCTTATGAATTATTTAAATTAATTCTAACCAACATATGAATATCCTATCTCAAGGGTTCTGGGACTCTTCTTTTCCTTTTTCGTTCTTTGTTCTATTCCGAAGGTCCGGCGTTTTATATCGTGACGGATCTCAGATTGAACGTCGTTTAATGAAAAAATTAAAGTTCGGAAAACCCTCCAACATGCTTCCGCTACGCCCGGAACCTACAAGTGGTATCAGAGCGGTCATATCGTTGATTATAATTATTTATTTTTTCATTGGTAATTTACGCATTTAAGAATTTAGTTATTTCAATTCAAGTTTAATCGTTCTGGAAATCTGAATATCGAGATCTATTCCTCCTCCCTCGTTTCTCATTCACCTCACAGAAATGAATTTTTCTTTTAATTTTGATTAAAATAAAATAGAGGAACTCATCCAGAGGAGCCAAACTTTTCTGTCCGTATAACAACAGAATACACTGTGTGTATTCGGAAGTACACTCCATGTAGTCTAGGTTCAATGCATTGATTGATCCGCCAAATCAGGCTGTGTATTGGATTCTTTCTAAGAATTTAAGACACCGTGTGTTGACCAGAAACAGGTGGCACACGGTTTCCGGAATACATGTCGTGTGGTCCAATGAACACGGCGTGTAGTCCATTCGGGTTAGGGTTGGGTCATGTACTCCGTACACGGCCTGGCCGGCTGGAAACCGTGTAACGCAGAAACTACACGGCGTGTGTCCCACTAGACACGCCGTGTACTCCTAAAATTTCTGAAGTACATTAACACGCCCTGTCCTCGGGCGTGTACTTCGGTTGGACGGTGAAGAAAAGTACACGCCGTGTAGTCGGAACTACACACCGTGTACTCACCCAAATTACGCAGATTTATTAAAATTTATTATTATATTATACAAACCCTTGAGACGTGTACCATGGTGCAAGCGTAAAGCTGAGGCACAACACGTGATATGTGTTTTATATATATGTGTTTAATTTAACATCTGCGTAATAAATGGGAATTCACCGGGTTGACTCTAAGGTACAAGTTACGTACAAGGATAATTTAAATGAATTTATTTTTTTAAAATTATGATGGATGAGAATCTCAAGGAAATTCAGAAAAGGGATTTAAGATAAAAGGATTGATTAATTAAAGAAAATTAATTGATTTGAGCGTGATTTATCTTAAACAAGAATGATTAAATAATTGAATGCTAGTTTTATTTATGCGTAAATATTGTTGCGTGTATGGATGATCATGAGCTAAACTGAGACCTTTGTATGTGAATGGTTTCTTTTAATTTATTTATTTAAATTAAATTTTTTGGCCTGCGAGCCATCTCCTCATTAATATGTAGGGCCTACACGCCCAAGGATTATTTTATGTAAAAACCCATTTTACCCCTCACCTACGTGTGAGATAAATGCATATGTAATGGATGGAGCTCCCAAGCTAGTGGAGGCGGCTCAAGTCAGGAGTCATGGTGAAACCAATCCAAGGAGATACAAAGGTGGACAGGTGGAAAGCTATAAACACGAACCCGAAAGGTTCAAGGTGTTCCTCCCCTAGGTCTTGGGTTAGTTTATCAACCGCTAGATAAACTAACCAATAGAAAAGCTCATGATCATACCATTTATTTTATTTCTTTCAGTTGCATGGTTTATTTATTGTGGGTGTGTTGTCACGATCACACAATTAATGAATTAAACAAGCATGCAAGATGGAACTAAAATAAAATCGGCTTATACGTAAATATTATCTTAGATATGGTTAATCACTTAAGTATATCCCACTTAATATTGACAAGAATGTAATCAAAGATAATAAAATGGCAATTTATGTATAAGGATAAAATCCCTCAAAATAAATATTAAGTCGGCATAGCCTTCAATAATCTTGGTTAGAATCTAACCATAGTTCAAAGTGCTTGACCAACCCTATTTAGGGTGCTTTCAATTATCGGGGAATTCTAATTCAAGGTTTTGGGTTGACTTGACTTGGTTCGCATCAAGGGTTTACTGCCACAGCAGGACTTGGTGTGACCAAGAGGCAAAGGTTGAGGAAATCCAAAAAAGGATTTCAGGATTGGGGAGTCCACTCAGCGGATCAAGGAGCTACGAGTTAATGCAGTTGGCATTTGTAATGCCTACCTAAAACCCTTAAAGTTGCTTGACCAACCCTAGTTGGGGTAATGCGAAGGGAAATATGGATCCTTACCACTAGAATATTCACGCAACAGAATATTCCTAAGTCAATGGTAAGGGCTATTGGATTTTGATAAAATAGTGGGAGACTAATAAGTATTAATTTATTTATTTGTCTCAATTTTTGTAATAAAGTAATAAACCTTTGTTCATATTAATTTGTAGAAACGGAAATAAAATGACTTCAAACATATCATTGCGCACCATACTCGAGAAGGAAAACCTTCTCACTGGCACCAATTTCCAAGAGTGGCAGAGGCGTTTACGCGTCGCCCTTCGCCACGAAAGGAAATTATATGTGCTAGAAGAGCTTATTCCAGTTGCGCCTGGGAAAGAGGCTAGTGATGAGGAATTATCTCTCTACATGAAACACATGGATGATGCCACAGATGTCCAGTGTTTCATGCTATCGGCCATGTCTGATGAGCTCTTGAAGCAACATGAAAACATGGACGCGTATAGCATGATGTCTCAACTTAAATATCTCTACCAATATAAGGCGAGACAGGAGAGGTATGAGATCTCCAATGCTTTGTTTACCACGAAGCATGGAGATTCTGCGCCAGCTGGGCCTCTTGTAGTCAAGCTTATTGGCTACATTGAACACCTGGACATCTTAGGGATTAAATTCTCGGATGAGTTGCGTACAGATCTCATTCTATCATCACTGCCCAAGACCTTCTCTAGATTCATTGTCAACTATAACATGAGAGGCAATGAGAAGAGTCTATCGGAGCTTCTGACCTTGATTCTGCAAGTAGATAAGGACATGGTGCGTGACAAACCCGCAGTCCTTATGGTGAACAAGAAAAGGAATGACAACGCAAACGGGCCAAAGACTTATAAACGGTCTGAATCCCCTGAGCACTGTCCCTCCAAGAAGGGGAAGATCCAGAGGCAGGGCAAGGAATGGGAGGCAGTGTGTTTTTCATGTGGCAAGCAGGGCCACTAGAAGAGGAACTGCACCCAGAAGCATGGGGACGCTAAAGGTGCATTTGTTATCGAGTGTAATCTTTCTATTTCTACACATTGGGTATTAGATATAGCTTGTGGGGGTCACATCTGTATTCAAATGCAGGAACCAAGTAGATTTAGAAAGATTGCCAAAGGAGAGGTGGATCTTCAAGCTGCCAATGGCGCAAGGCTATCTGCATTTGATATTGGCGACTACAACCTCTCATTGCCGACTGGGATGATTTTGGTTTTACAAAACTGTTAATATGTGCCTAGTGTTACCAAGAACATAATTTATGTATATTGTTTGGATATGGATGGATTTGTTTTCAAATTTGGAAATAAGGGTTGTCTCTTTTATAAGAACAATGTATGTTATGGTATGGAACATTTAGATAATGGTTTGTATGTATTGAATTATGAAAACCAAGTGTTGGAAATCGATAACGAAACAATCTCACATGACTCGTACATCACCCAGTTATGGCATCACCGCCTTGGTCATGTGAACGAGAAGAGTTTGACAAAGCTCTGCCAAGATGGCTATTTAGACTCTACTGAGCTAAAACCACTTGATAGATGTCATGCTTGTTTACAAGGAAAAATGACCAAGCCGCCTTTTGGTGGACAAGGTGAAAGGGCCACAGAGCTTCTAGGATTGGTACACACGGATGTGTGTGGACCATTTCCAGTAGAAGCTAGAGGTGGATATTATTACTTCATTAATTTTATTGATGATTTGAGTAGATATGGATATGTCTACTTAATGAGGTATAAGTCAGAGTCCTTAGAGAAATTTAAGGAATTCAAGAATGAAGTAGAGAATCAGCTTGGTAAGAAGATAAAGAAGCTTCGATCGGATCAAGGTGGAGAATATCTGAACCAAGAGTTCATCGATCTTCTACGAGAGTCTGGGATTCTATCTCAGCTCACTCCTCCTTATAAACCATAGTGGAATGGTGTTAGTGAAAGGAGGAACTGCACCTTGTTGGACATGGTGAGGTCGATGATGAGTCATGCGGATCTTCCATTATCCTTTTGGGGATATACATTACAAACTGCAGCATACACATTGAAACGAGTACCAACTAAGGCGGAAAATGGAATTCCATCTGAGTTATGGAATGAAAGGAAACCCACTTTGTCACACACATGTGTATGGGGATGCGAGGCATTTGTTAAGGCCTTATCAGTCAACAAACTAGCACCTCGGGGCACGAAGTGTATCTTTATAGGATATCCCAAGGAAACGAAAGGATATTACCTATATAACCCTCAAGAAAAGAAAGTGATTGTCGCTAGACAAGCCGTCTTTCTTGAGAGGGAGCACATCCTCAAGAAGGATAGTGGGAGAAAGATTGACTTCGATGAAGTTGATGCTCAGGATATACAGGAGTTGGTATAAGAACAAGTTCCACAGGTCCCCGTGGAAGAGGTTCCAGAAACACAAGTACTGCGTAGGAGCTCAAGAGAGGTAAGGGAACCAGAGATATGGTTTCCTAGTCACCGAGGATGGTGAATCATTATTATTGGACAATGATGAACCTCTCTCCTACAAGGAAGCAGTAGAAAGATCGGAAGCTGCAAGATGGCTAGAAGCTATGAATTCTGAGATGGATTCCATGTATCAGAACCATGTTTGGGTTCTGGTCGATGAGCCAGTTGATGTAAATCCTGTTTGATGCAAATGGGTATTCAAAAGAAAGCTGGACATGGAAGGTCAAGTTAGCACCTATAAAGCAAGGCTAGTGGCTAAAGGATTCAGATAGCATCAAGGAATTGACTATGATAAAACCTTCTCACCAGTTTCCATGTTTAAATCCATAAGAATCATACTTGCCATAACAGCTTACCATGACTATGAGATTTGGCAGATGGATGTCAAAACATCATTCCTTAACGGGAACCTTCAGGAAGATTTCTATATGACACAACCAGAAGGTTTGTGACACCAGGTGAATCCAAACGGGTTTGCAAGTTGCAGAAATCCATTTATGGATTGAAACAAGCATCCAGGTCATGGAACATTCGATTTGATGAAGCCATACAGTAATTTGGTTTCATTAAGAATGAATGTGAGCCATGTGTTTATAAGCAGTTTAATGGGAATGTGGTCGTTATCCTAGTGGTATATGTTGATGACATATTACTTATTGGAAAAGACATACCAGCCTTACAGTCAATTAAGGACTGGTTGAACAAGTGTTTCTCCATGAAGGACTTAGGAGAAGCAGCCTACATTCTAGGGATCAAGATCATTCGTGATAGATCCAAGAGGCTGCTTGGACTAAGTCAGGGTACATACATTGACCAGATACTAAAGAGATTTAGTATGGAAAAATCCAAGAGGGGATTGGTTCCAGGGTCACATGGCTTACATCTTTCTAAGAAAATGTGTCCCTAGACACAACAGAAGAAAGATAGGATGAGTAAGATCTCATACGCTTCAGCTATAGGATCCATCATGTATTCCATGTTATGTACCAGGCTTGATGTTGCCTATTCACTGAGCATGGTAGGCAGATATCAAGCAGATCCAGGAGAACAGCATTAGACTACTGTTAAGACTATCCTTAAGTATCTGAGAAGAACTAAGGATATGTTCCTGGTGTATGGAGGAGACGAGGAGCTTGTCATCAGAGGGTATGCTGATGCTGGTTTTCAAATAGATCTGAATGATCTGAAGTCGCAATCTGGATATGTTTTCTGTCTCAATGGAGGAGCTGTGAGCTGGAAGAGTTCAAAGCAGTCAGTTGTCGCCGATTCTACAGTGGAGTCCGAGTATATAGCGACTTCTGATGCAGACAATGAAGTCTTCTGGATTCAGAACTTTGTCCAGGAGCTTGATGTGGTGCCTAGCAGTAAATATCCCATTACATTGTATTGTGATAATACTACATCGGTGGCTCTTGCAAAAGAACCAAGGTCACATCAACGAATAAAGCACATACTCCGAAAGTATCACCTCTTGAGGGATTTCTATCAAATGGGTGAAGTTGAAGTGAGCAGAGTGTCCACGGAAGAGAACGTGGAGGATGCCATGACTAAAGGCATATCTCAGCAGAAGCATGAATATCATGTGAGAGCTAGTGGGTTAAAGGTTGTTAGCAGTTGGCTCTAGTACAAGTGGGAGTCTATTGGAGTTGGTGGTCTAGAACCAACTACTTTGTACTTTATTCATTAAATAAAAGCCCTATCACATCTTGATTATTCTTCTGCGTGACATGTCATGTGATAATGTCCTAAGGACAGCTGTTGCATTAAAGGGTTGTAGCGGATCCCTGCTATGATGAGAACCCGGAAGTGCCATAACACTATTCTTGAATGTATGTTCTATGGCCGGATGATATTATTTGAGGGACACAAATAATACAGGTCATTAGGGGTGAGGACTCGTAAAACTTTGAGGCACCTTCTCATGGTGTGTGCCCTTGGTAATATCCAGGAGGATATTATGAGAACGAGACCCACCAGTAGGAAATCCACATTTCATAGTGTCATTGGATGTTACTATCTGCGGACGTCTGTATTGGTCCTTAGACTTTAAGATTATTATTAATGGGTATTACAACTCGTGCACTTAGATGTATTGACGAAAACTGTGATGACACACTGTTCGCAGCGAGGTAGGATACGTTGGGTGCATCACGAGTAATACCGCATTAATAGAAAATTCGAGAAAGGATTTGTCCCTTCTGTTCCATAATGGAAGTAGATATCTTAGGCCCTTTGATGGAATTGATACAGCCTAAATAAATCCATGGCCATGGTAAGGTATGGGCAAGTTCAATTCCGGGAAGTCAAAGAAAGAATAATCAAGCACATGGGTTGATGGCACTAGCATGCAACCCGCTTGATTGGAGATATCGAGACAAAGGGTTTATATTACACGGTAAGCGTTCGTAGGAGTTGACACATCATTGCAGCATTAACTTCTTTCTCTATGGGTGCCTTGGAGTGTTGCTAGATGCTAACCTTGGACTTTAGGTAGGTTCAGCCTAATGCCACTGAGAAAGAGGCCTAGAGGGTCACACACTAAGTGTGTCCATGTATCTCAGTTAAATATTAATTTAACAAGTTGAATAATGATTATTCCCGATTGTGGTTTAATAATTATTCAAGGATGTATGATCGCATTTATTTCAACACTAGTTATTCGAGAGAATATATTGTGGGAGAAATAATATATATTTATTATCGAGTAATGCAGTTACATTTATTTAAGAAATAAATAGCCATTACTCAAGGTCTAATAAATATGGTGGAGGAAATTAAATAAAACTGAAAAATAAAAGTACACACCATGTATATTTATATATACACGCCATGTAGTTTATTTTTCGGGATTCGTGAGAAAAATATTGTTTATTTAATTAAATGATATTAAATGTAATACGTTGGACGCATGTCAAGTAATAATGATGGTCAACTGTCATTATTAAGACATGGGGTATTACTAAGAATTAAATGAAATGATTAAATGCTTATGAGCAATTAATGTATTTTATTATTCTAGGTATTATAAATACTAATTACATTATTCTCAAAAAGGTTATGACTTTGGTTGTGCACAACGGATTGGAAATACTCTCAATCCAAGAGAGAATTCCCCTTCCACCAAGAACGCTTTGAAGTTACGAAAGCAAGATCCTCCACCGGATCAAGGTGATCGAAGACGGACATCGCAAGCGAAGGATCTTCCGTGCTAGCACCCAGAGTTCCCTTCAGTGACGTCTAGAGATGCGTGGCACACGTGTGGATCACCACTAGAGGAATCCTACACTTGGATTCTCCGACGCAACGACGGATCACAGGATCGTGACCGGAGACACCAACGAAGAAAGAATTCCATAGAGGTAATTCTTATGAATTAATTAAATTAATTATAACCAACATATGAAGATCCTATCTCAAGGGTTTCGGGACTCTTCTTTTCCTTTTTCGTTCTTCGTTCTATTCCGAAGATCCAGCATTTTATATCGTGACAGATCTCGGATTGAACGTCATTTAACGCTAAAATTAAAGTTGGGAAAACCCTCCAACGCGCTTCCGCTGCGCCCGGAACCTACAATTAGGATGTAAAATGTGGTTCAATGGAATGAAAATAATTTTGGTGAATAGTAACTTTTAAGTTTTATTAATCACAATTAAAGGTAATTAGTGTAATTTAAGGTAAAGATAATGTTATAATAATATGAAATGACGTTGACACATGTCCTACCATTATTGTATGAGTCATGTCCGACCAAGAAATTCCATGGGTCAACTTGGAGACCCCATGGAGCCACTTGGGTAAGAAAATGACATTAATAACTTTTTATTTAATGTTAAAAAAAAATTTCACAAACATGTATTGTTTTACTAAAACAATTTTTACATGGGGTTATACAAGTCATATTTTTGACTATAAATATTTATTGTAAATCTAAAAATATTTCCTACATCATAGTAGTTTTTTTATTATTTTTAGACATTAAATAAATTAATTTATTTATGACACCATGATGATACAGTGATTACCTCATTAATGAACGATTTAAATAACATGAAAAGATAATGTAAAATCTAAGACATACACTTGTCAAAAACCTATTGTATGGGTGTATTTTGAACCCTTATCACCTTATCCTAGAAATATTTAATTGTGGGACCTTTAATATCCGAAAATCATTTTATAATAAAGTAACTTTTCATGACATTCCAAGAGTGCCCCTCCTCCCTCTTATAAAAGGCCCCCACCTCTACCCCCTTACCCACACCTCTCAAGCCTTTGGCTCAACCAAACTCTGCTCATATTGTCTCCCCACATCCCCCTCTTACTCCTAGTAGCATCAATTTTGGCATAATTCTTTCCAAGGAATCATTTGAGCTCAAATCAAAAAGAGTTATCCGATTTGAAGGTAATGTCTTCTCTTATGTTCTTTTGTTTTATTTTGCTTCTTCAACCCCCTAAACTCTTTTTATTCCTTTATTTTGTAACAACACCAGTATATTAAATATACTAGGATGATTTTATGAAGATTATTCGAGCTACACTCATACACACCTCCATCTAATGGTTAAATAACATATTGTTTTTGTGGGTGGAAAATTATTGCCGCACAAAACGATGATTGTTCAATCTTCTTTTAACACCTCTCATGGTGGCCATTAATATGTCACTGTATTTATATATGATATATGTATTATTTTTATTTATTCCTTATTCTTTTGTATTTTTCATTTATGCCATACCTTTATGGTTTCCATAATGGGTAAATGCGATAATTTCATTTTAGGAAGTGCGGACTACCACCCCCTTCAAAGTGATTTGAATCGATAATACCATATGTGGGATTTATAAAGGATGGATTTAATGATGTTATATATTATATTATACTGTAATTAAAATATACCTATGTATCATTATTTTTTTTCATTCTATTAAATTATTAAATAGAAATGAAAGTGGCGTTCATGCGTACGTACGGCTTATTGTCTCCATAAATGGTACATTTCATTTCTTATCTCCAAATGTTATGTACTATTATAAGTAAAAATATATAATGGATATATATGTAATATATTAAATCTAAATTATGGATATAATTCTGGAATTATAATATATATATCTATCATTTAGTTTTAATTCCATTAATATGACGAAGAAATGAAAGTAGTGTTCATGCGTACGTACGGACTACCGTCTCCATGAACGGTGCATTTCATTTTTTTATCTCCAAATGTTATGGAATATTATAAAATGAATATATACTGGATATATATGATATTTAAATCATTAATACTATTCTGGAGATGATGTAACTATAACTACATTGAAAATTCTTTTCCAACAAGTTCAATTTTGACTCATGTACCGAACATCGACAAAAACATCTGATATGAACTCACATTATTAACCAATTATTATAAAATTATAATATGTGATATGAACTAAATAATAATATTTAAAGTAGGTCCTTAAGAAATTATAAATTGAAAAAAGTTTATTATTCAGGAATATAAAGAAACAAACAAGACAAGTCGTACTTGAGGTAAGGGATCCTACCTCTCTCTTTCTTTTGAAGTACTCTCTTTTATGTCATTTATTTTAATCTCATATTTATTATGTTTGGGGATTTTATTTTATATTCCTAATTCTGTAATTTTTTATTTTAATATTATGAGAGACCCTATTTGATCTCATAAATCCATTTTTGGAAGTTTTATGTGGCGTCGTTAGGCTGCCGAGTTTTCGTAAGGGATTTTTCATCTCAATTTTATTCCTGTGAGATTTATGCCACATTTGCCACCATTTCCTTTGAGTGGTGTATGTAATGCCAATTATTCTACTCTTTGTGTAATATAATTTTGTTTATGAGTATTTACATCAATGTTTTATAGTCCTTCTTTCACGGGGTGTATGTTTCGAAAGTTACCCAAGTTGGTAAGGGAACCTTTCACCCTCCTCTTTTTAAAAAGACTTATTTATGTTATGTCTTTTAATTTACATATTCTTCTGTTGGGATATGTTCTTCTATATCCTTATTGATGTAAATTTTATGTCCAAGTGATGAGATACCCTTTATCTCTCTCATCAACTCATTTTATGAATTTTAAAGCGACGGCGTTAGGCTGTCGAATTCTTGAAGGGAACTTCTTAACTCAATTTCAATACTTTGGGTTAAACTTCTACTCCTTGAATATGTCATGCTATGAATATGTGTGAATGACTCTGATTGTTTTACACTTAATATCCACTTATATTGGGTGTATTTATATTTTTGACATATAAATAATGTAATTGATTTATCCTTAATCTAAGGATATCGTTTTTGTAAGGGACTTCGTCTCAATCTCCTTTCATTGAGGCATATTTTATTCTAATACAAGACTTTATTTTCTACGGTGTATAAACCCCTTTGACTTTTAATTTTATACAAAAGGAATCTTTTTCTACGAATCATTTTACTAAACGAAAAAAAGGAATGTTTCTTTTAACATACGCGGTGACAACGACCTTTTCCGCCGCCGCGAGTATTATTTGATCTTTGGCTTCCTCAACAAGCCATAATGTTTTTAAAATTAAATAAATACCATATAATCTTTTATGTATTTTGTTATTGAAAATGGTTTTTATAATGTATTTGTTATATCAATATATTTAAGTGATATATTGTGATCAAAATGTGGAAATTGTTTCTTTCCATTATATTTGTATTATGTCTTATGATTTTATAATGGTACTTGGACATTTTACGGGTGGTTACGTGATAAACCATATGACTGGTGGTGTCGTGAATACCAGGATGGGTGGTTATGTTATAACCTCTAATGCATTGGGTATGGAAGTCGGCCGTACGGCTATTCCATTTAGTGATATGTGTGGAAGCTGACCGTATGGTTATTCCATTTAAGTATGTTTATGTCCCAAGTTACCTTTCTATGTTATGCGTTCTTTATATGGGTTTATGGTAATCTTTTGGTTACAATGGATAAGTAGTGATATTTTATTTAGTGAAGAGTATTTTCTACTTCATAAAGGTGAAAAGTATTACTTTGATAAATTATTCATGATTTACTTGTTGTTTTGGAAAAACTAACAGTTTTCCTTCTTTGTGTATCCTTTACTGGGCTTTTTATGCTGATCCCAAGTTTTTGAAATTTTTTCTACAGGACTTAAAGATGAATAAGGTCACGGATGGGATCAAGGAAAGACATGCTATCTAAAACATGAAACTAGACATGCTTCTTTTTAAGATTTTTTATTTTATGGAAACTTAGTAGAAGTGTCTACTTTGTAATCTTTTGAGACGTAATAGTTATGTCGTATTTCTCTAAAACGCTAAACCTGAAAAGATCCTCTATGTGAATTATTCGTTTAATTCATGATTATGTAATGTTTTAAGGCAAGGTCTTTACAGTTGGTATCAAAGGTTGGTTTAGATAACTTTAGAGGTTATGGTATCCTTTAAGCACAAGTGACATTACCATAATGGTTAGG
Source organism: Viscum album (assembly GCA_963277665.1). Taxonomy (NCBI): domain Eukaryota; kingdom Viridiplantae; phylum Streptophyta; class Magnoliopsida; order Santalales; family Viscaceae; genus Viscum; species Viscum album. The sequence goes on from OY728166.1 coordinate 1,320,933,432, forward strand.
ATTTAAGAAAGGGTCATAGTATTCGATAAAGTGAATGAGTTTATGATAACATGAATAATTATATCTTAGTATTATATTATGATTCTAATGATGTACTCACACTGACCTTTTTATTTTAGTAAATGGATGAATCTAGTAGGCACCAAAGTGACAACGGGTTTGAAGGAAACTGTGGTGGTTCTCTAATTAAGAGACTGGATGAAATGGGGGATTCAATGATAAAACTCGTGGTTATTATAAACCAACTATCAAGAGGCGTGATTAACCACTTGAACCTTGGTGAGTTCTCTAATGCATCATGTACTAGATGACCAACTCGATGTGGAAGTTCAGGTAATAATTATAAAGGTAACCATTAGGGTTTATATGATCCTTAATTTTGAGGTAATTATGGGTTACTATATGTTATGATGGAAAATGAAAGGCATGAAATAAACTTGATGTTAAATTATTTTAGGGTTATTTATGATGATTTTATCTATTTTTGGGGAATTTTTTGATAATTTTATAGTTTTGGAAAAAGTACAACACGTAGACTGTGTGGCAACCCGTCTCGTTAGACAAAGCTGTGGGAATCGAACTCACAACGAAAGTGCGACTGATATTTATCGCCTACCACTGGACAACGTGAAGTGCCTGGTTAGTATGACAAATTCTTTTTAGTTATATAATTTTATGAATCAAGAATAAGTTGATTTTGGGTTATCTAGTAAAATATTGACCTATCATGAAGGATATATGATTAGGTTAATTACTTTTCAATATGAGACTTTAAGAGAAACTGATGTTATTTGGAGATAAATGTTAATTTGTACCTTGGAAGACCGTGTGATTAAATCCTTAAAATATTTGGGTTTCAATCTTAGTTTGTTTTGCTTTGAAGAATTTTATGGACAAATTGTTTATCGAATGGTGTTCGTTGAACTTTGGGTTTTGTTGGACAAATTTTGGAGATTAAGAATAGATTTTATTTTTTATAAAGGATTATCCTTTTGTGGATTATCTGATCTTGTTCTAACAATTTTGTTTTTGGTTAAGGTCTAAAGACATGGGAAATATATAGTTCTCTTTTTTGGATTAGGTGATTCTCTAGAAGTTTATTATAGCGCTCTTAATGTGAACAAGTCATCCTAAATACTCTTCTTTTGGAGGAAAAAATGAGTTTGTGTAAGAAATCTAGTAAGAGATGAAAGTCTAAATGGCAAGAAAGTATGTTTCCTTGTGAATTAGTTAAGCTCATAAATAAATTCCTCAATGGAAAGTAACTTAAAACTAAAATGTTTTCTGTTAACTTTTCCTAATGGGGAATCAAATACCATTTAACCCATCACAAGTTTGTGATTTTTTGGTGGTTAACTTTTCCTAAACATGTTTCTATCACTCTCCATCAGAACCTAACCCTTTGTTTTTTTTCTTCCATATCCATGTTTTCATGGAATCCTAGAACCTTTTGTCATGGGTGACCTTGGTATTTTTCTTTCTTTCTTTTAAAGTGATAGTTTAATTTACTCCTTTTCCGATGTGGGCTTTCAATGAAGTTTCCCAACCCAATTTTAAAATTGCGAGGACGAAATTCCCAAAAGGGGGGAAGGATGTAACATCCCAGGTAAATAAAGAATATTTCTTTTTCATATTTATAAATATTTGTGAATAAAATATTAATATTACTTTAAAGAGAATGTTATGCTCGATGGCATACCCAATACGCAACATCGAGTTTCTTTGAAATCTTACGTTGCACTCTAATAAAATAATATTATTTTAAATTTTAGTTAACGCCTAGCCGTTGTAATGGTGGGAATGAACAGAACTAACTAAAAAATGATTATATATGTTTTTCAAATATTTTTACTTTTATCCAATAAATTTTAGAGTCTTAAAATGCGAATGAATCCAATTTTAAGCGTAAATATTCGAATATTCTTTAAAGGGTCGATTAACCGCCTTTTGATGGTGAACCCTTTTTAAATCCACTTGTTGAAAATTATATATGTTATATTGGACCAAATAAAATCCTTCTTTAGAATATGGACATCAAAATTTACTTTGTGTATGTTTTTGTTATTTTTTCGATAAAGTTCATTTTTAAGGAATAAGTGAAAATTGTTGTATTTTAATTCAAACCCTCTTTTTAATCTAATTTATTTATATGATTAGATCATATTTTTAATTGGTTTTAAAGTTAAATTAGAATATTTTTTTACCATTTAATCTAATGGTGGTCATTGGAATTAATTTCACATTGAAATTGGACTTAAACTAGTCTCAATCTTTTAATAGATATTGTTTCTTAAAAACACGCTATTTGTTTTGACAGCGGGAATTAATTATTAAATTAATTAATGAAACTTATATGTTTTAAATTTTGTAAAATAGACATCATTTTTGAATTTGGAATATCAAATATATCTTAGGGTGAATATTTGGTATTTTTCTGAAAAACATCAATTTTTGATAAATAGAGAAACCACTAAGTGGTAGTTAAAAAACTGATTTTTCTTTTAAATGAAATTTTACCACCTCTGTGATTTGAATTTCAAAAATCTGACATACATGGTTGTCATTAGGATGTAAAATTTGGTTCAATGGGATGAAAATAATTTTTAGTGAATAGTAACTTTTAAGTTTTATTAATCGCGATTAAAGGTAATTAGTGTAATTTAAGGTAAAGATAATGTTATAATAATATGAAATGACCTTGAAACATGTCCTAACCTTATTGGATGAGTCATGGCCAACCAATACAATCCATGGATCAACTTGGGGACTCCATGGAGCCACTTGGGTAAGAAAATGACATTAATAACTTTTTATTTAAAGTTAAAATAAAAATGTCACAAACATGTATTGTTTTACTAAAACAATTTTTATGTGGGGTTATACAAGTCATATTTTTGACTATAAATATTAATTTTAAATCTAAAAAGATTTCCTACATCATAGGGGTTTTTTTATAATTTTTAGACATTAAATAAATTAATTTATTTATGACACCATGATGATGCAGTGATTACCTCATTAATGAACGATTTAAATAACATGAAAAGATAATGTAAAATCTAAGACATAAACTTGTCAAAAACCTATTGTATGGGTGCATTTCTAACCCTTATCTCCTTATCCTAGAAATATATAATTTTGGGACCTTTAATATCCGAAAATCATTTTATAATAAAGTAACTTTTCATGACATTCCAAGAGTGCCCCTCCTCCCTCTTATAAAAGGCCCCCACCTCTACCCCCTTACCCACACCTCTAAAGCCTTTGGATCGACCAAACTCTACTCATATTGTCTCCCCACATCCCTCTATTACTATTAGTAGCCTCAATTTGGGCAGAAGTCTTTCCAAGGAATCCTTTGAGCTCAAATCAAAAATATTTATCCGATTTGAAGGTAATGTCTTCTCTTATGTTCTTTTGTTTTATTTTTCTTTTCCAACCCCCTGAACTATTTTTATTACTTTATTTTGTAACAAAACCTGTATATTAAATATACTAGGATTATTTTATTAAGAGGATTATAGATACACTCATACACACCTCCATCTAATGGTTAAATAACATATTGTTTTTTTGGGTGGCGAATTACTGCCTCACGAAACGATGATTGTTCAATCTTCTTTTAACACCTCTCATGGTGTCCATTAAGATTTCACTGTGTTTATATATTATATATATATATATATATATTATTTTTATTTATTCCTTATGCTTCTGTATTTTTTATTTATTCCATACCTTTATGGTTTTCATAATGGGTAAACGCGATAATTTCATTTTAGGAAGTGCAGACTACTGCCCCCTTCAAAGTGATTTGAATCCTTAATACCATATGTGGGATGTATAAAGGATAGATTTAATGATTTTATATATTATATTATACTATAATTATAATATACCTATGTATCATTATTTTTTTTATTCCATTAAAGTATGAAATAGAAATGAAAGTAGCGTTCATGCGTATGTACGGCTTACTGTCTCCATGAACGTTACATTTCATTTCTTATCTCCAAATGTTATGTACTATTATAAGTACATATATATAATGGATATATATGTCATATATTAAATCTAAATTATGGATATAATTCTGTAATTATAATATATATATCTATAATTTAGTTTTAATTCCATGAATATGATGAAGAAATGAAAGTAGCGTTCATCCATACGTACGGCCTATTGTCTCCATGAACAGTGCATTTCATTTTTTTATCTACAAATGTTATGGAATAGTATAAAATGAATATATAATGGATATATATGATATTTAAATCATTAATACTATTCTGTAGATGATGTAACTATAACTACATGGAAAATTCTTTTCCAACAAGTTCAATTTTGACTCATGTACCGAACATCGACAAAAACGTCTGATATGAACTCAGATTATTAACCAATTATTATAAAATTATAATATGTGAAATGAACTAAATAATAATATTTAAAGTATTTCCTTAAAAAATTATAAATTGACAAAAGTCTATTATTCAGGAATATAAAGAAATGAACAAGACAAGTCATACTTGAGGTAAGGGATCCTACCTCTCTCTTTCTTTTTAAGTACTCTCTTTTATGTCATTTATTTTAAGCTCATATTTCTTATGTTTGGGGATGTTCTTTTATATTCCTAATTCTGTAATTTTTATGTTCATATTATGAGAGACCCTATTTGATCTCATAAATCCATTTTTGGAAGTTTTATGTGGCCCCGTTAGGCTGTCGAGTTTTCGTAAGGGGTTTTTTATCTCAGTTTTATTCTCGTGAGATTTATGCCACATTTTCCACAATTTCCTTTGAGTGGTTTATTTACTGCCCATTATTCTACTCTTTATGTAATAGAATTTCATTTATGAGTATTTACATCAATTTTTTATAGTCCTTCTTTCACGGGGTGTACGTTTCGAAAGTTACCCAAGTCGGTAAGGGAACCTTTCACCCTCCTCTTTTTAAAAAGACTTCTTTATGTTATTTATTTTAATTTACATCTTATTATGTTCTGATATGTTCTTATATATCCTTATTTATGTAAATTTTATATCTAAGTGATGAGATACCCTTTATATCTCTCATCAACTCATTTTATAAATTTAAAGTGACGTTGTTAGGCTGTCGAATTCTTACAAGGGAACTTCTTAACTCAATTTCAATCCTTTGGGTTAAACTTATACTCCTTGAATTTGTCTTGATATGAATATGTGTGAATGAAACTGATTGTTTTACACTTAATATGCATATATATTGGGTGTATTTATATTTGTCACACATAAATTATGTAATTGATTTATCCTTAATCTAAGGATGCCATCTTTGTAAGGGACTTCGTCTCAATCTCCTTTCATTAAGGCATATTTTGTTATAATAAAAGACTTTCTTTTATATGGTGTATAAACCCCTTTTAATTTTAATTTTATACAAAAGGAATATTTTTCTACGAAGCGTTTTACTAAACAACAAAAAGGAATGTTTCTTTTAACATACGCAGTGACAATGACCTTTTCCGCCGCCGTGAGTATTATTTGATCTTTGGATACCTCAAAAAGTCGTAATGTTTTTAAAATGAAATAAATACCATATAATATTTTATGTATTTTGGTATTGAAAATGGTTTTTATAATGGATTTGTTATGTAAATATATTTAAGTGATATATTGTGATCGAAATGTGGAAATGTTTTCTTTCCATTATATTTGTTTTATGTCTTATGATTTTATAATGGTACTTGGACATTTGATGGGTGGTTATGTGATAAACCATATGACGGGTGGTGCCGTGAATACCAGGATGGGTGGTTATGTTAAAACCTCCAATGCATTGGGTATGGAAGTCGGTCGTATGGCTATTCCATTTAGTGATATGTGTGGAAGTTGACCGTATGGTTATTCCATTTAAGTATGTTTATGTCCCAATTTACCTTTATATGTTATGTGTTCTTTATATGGGTTTATGGTAATATTTTGGTTACAAAGGATAAGTAGTGATCTTTTATTCAGTGAAGTGTATTTTCTACTTCATAAAGGTGAAAAGTATTACTTTGATAAATTATTCATGATTTACTTGTTGTTTTGGAAAAACTAACAGTTTTCCTTCTTTATGTATCCTTTACTGGGCTTTTTATGCTCATCCCAAGTTTTTGAAATGTTTTCAATAGGACTTAAAGATGAATAAGGTCACGGATAGGATCAAGGAAATACATTCTATCTAAAACATGAAACTAAACATGTTTCTTTTTAAGAGTTTTTATTTTATGGAAACTTAGTAGAAGTGTCTACTTTGTAATCTTTTGAGATGTAATAGTTATGTCCTAATTCTATAAAACTCTATAACTAAAAAATTAATCTATATGAATTATTCATTTAATTCATGATTATGTAATGTTTTAAGGTTGGGTCCTTACACATAAACCCGTATTTGTTGGAAATGGAATGGAGAAGCTGACATAAATGACTTAACTACATCACCTCTTTCGCAACATAAAAAGGTTATAATTCCCAGTCCCTGTTAGACCATTATATCCTAGGTATTAAACTATTTTCTATAGAATTAGTCACACACTAAGTATATCCATAATCTGAGTAAAATAATGCTACTATTTATTATTCAAAAAGTTGAATAAATATTATTTTCACATATGGCTTAATAATTATCCAATTTTCTTGGATCACCTATATTCCATCACAAGTTATTAAATAGAATATTATGTGAGCATAATATTTAATTAATATTTATTTACTATTTATTTAATATAATATTTATTTAATTATTGGTGAATAGATAAGTGATATTTCTTTATTAAATAAATAGGAATATTTTAAATATTGATAAATATTATGGAGGAATGGAAGATCGAGTTTGATGGTCTAGAGAGAATATATATATATTGAAAATTATTTTAATAAAAAATATTTAATTTAATTCATGATTTTATAGCATGTATGGAAATAAAAATAAAAATACAATTATTATAGACATAAGGTTCTATAGGGATTACAAAAATAATAAGGGCACATGTGCAATTATTATTTTCTAACCCTAGTTGTACATAAACCTAATTATATTATTTTCTTAGTAGATCCAATTAAATTTCATTCTGTACAATGATATTTGGAGAGAATCCTCTCAAATATCTAGACACATCCCTCTCCAATAATTCTCTTATGAATGGAGAGTGATCCACCTCTACCACCATTATCATGTCTAGAGAGATCAAAGAGAACCCTTCCATCAAGCAATTATAAGGATGATCAAATATGGATGACACAAGTTTAAGGATATTCCATGTTAGAACCTAGAGATTCCTATGAAAGCTGTTTATGGTTTGTGGAACATGTGCGGATCACCATTGGAGGTGATATATTCTTGATTCCTACAATGCAACGACTATACGATGTAGATACATTTTCCGATCCATCAACGAAGAGACAATTCCTCACATGGTAATTTTTTAATTAATTAAATTAATTATAAATAATATGAGATGTTCATATACTATGGTTATAGAGTTTTTCTTTTTTCTATATTCATTGATTAAATTCTATTGATCATGATGTTTATCATTATTTAAATCTCGGATTAATCACTGATCACAAAAAAAATTGTGTTGGTCATGTCCCATATTTCGCTTCTTCTATTCCTGAAACATTTATATATAACATTCCATGTATGTATTACCCTATGAAATTAATATAATATCATATTATATAAGATAAAAAACAATAAATATTTATTACATTTGGTAGTATCTCCATCGTCTCTTATTTGGCTCCTCCATGTTACTCTTATATTGCTCCATTATGGCATAAGGTGTCATGTCAAGACACAACCACTTATTCCATGAACTCCCTAGGTCACTCTTATGTAAAAGGAACAAGTAATTACAACATTGTTTATTCATTCATAGGAGCATGAAAACATGAGTGAGATTTCTATGTTGTGATATTTCTATATATTCTATAATATTAGTTATAGTTTAACATGTCACACCATGAAAAGAATTGTTATGGCCTGATTTATTTTCAATTTATATGATATCTCAAAGACAATATTTATATTCTATTTCAACCTCTATTCTTATATAAATATTAAAAAATAAATAAAATCATGAAGTATTAATTCTATTTAGTAGAGATAATCATGATGAAAATAAATATAAAATATAAAGGTATAAAATTCCCCCACCCTTGAATATTATCTTATCCTCAAGAAAAAACATCTCATCCAAAATTTCTAAGAAGAAAACAATTAACAAGAAATAATCATCTCCAATCATGTTAAAAAACAAATGATTCACAAGAGAACATTAACTTTCAACATACTCATCATTTATAAGTATATATTTATGATTCCCTATTAAATTCTCACTCTAATTATTCTACCCTTACATTATTATATCAAAACCATTTCATGGACATCTATTCAGATATAGTGATCTATATTTTTGGATTTTTTTCACTAAATACTCAATAATAGTGTAAATCTAGATTTGTGCATAATATCTGGTGCATAAACTCTACCTATAGTCTTTCACACTATATCAATCTATACATAGGAAAAATTAAAGTACACCAATCATGAAGAAATTTTCAATGACATTATAATTAATTTGAGGCTGGATGTTTGTATTTAATGTTGTAATCATTTAAAATCATGTCTTAAAAAGGGGGATGAATTATTATAACACAATTCATGATATTCTATTTAAGCTTGATGAAAATAGGATTCCTTATCTACTTTAAAATACTCCAGAATAAAATAATGTAGAACCCATCAATATCCTCCTCTATTTAAAAATTCTCTTCTTGAACACTTAAATAAAATAAAATGTTATTAGTTCATCTTTTTATTTTCTATTCACTTCTTCCATTTCAATGGAAATTGCACAAGGAAAAAATCCCACACCCAAAAATCTATATTTATTTTATATCCCCACGAAACTAGTTGCAATATCTATGAAAAGATCATAGGATGAGTATGATTTATCTTCAATATGTCTATGACACAATCCATTATTCCAATTTTTCTATCAAAATATTTTAGGAATCAAGTAGGAACAATATAAAACTACTTTCAATGAAATTATCAATCTGCAATGGAAACTTCACATCCTTCCTTTTATGTAATTCACACCCAATATTCCATTTATCACTAATCTACCTAATTAATTTCAAAAGAAAAAATCATATTATTATATCAAATAATATAGGTTAGGAAGGTTAAATTGGATCGTAATGCGGCTTTCCTATAAAAGAATTCCATAGATCATATATGCTTAAAAGGATGTTATATGTAAGGATGGTCCAAAGGTAAAAAAAATTTAAAAAATAGCCTCAATCACATCAGTGTGGTTTGAAAAATCCTTATTATTTAAAAATATTAAATTTCATTTTCTAGTAGTGATGCATGTCTCGAGTTCTATCCTGAAAGAGGGTATTGGAAAGAATATAAAAATTGGTTTTGAATACATCTCATAGAATTGATTTTATAATATTAGACAATTGTTTATGGTATGAATACTAAGTAATTATCCAATGGATAAAAAATTTATAAAATTAAAAAAAATCAAAAAAATCAATTCAATGATCATTTTGGATTTCAACCAAGAAAACTGATAATAATTTACTTTTAGTGAATTCCACCAAAATTTTTCATTTATATTTGAATGGTTGTTCTATATTTATCATTTAAAAATAATGTTTCATCTAAAATAATTCCTATTGGACCAATGAATTCAATATAAATTTCATGTGGGTCCAAGAATTCCTCCCCCACACTTAATATCAAAAAATTTCCTCACTATTGTAAACCATGTTGCAAGTGATGCAAATGAATGAAGAAGAAATGTGGGAGGAACTTAGAATTAACCTATTTTAAAGAAGATTATTTTCATCAATTTTTTGGATAGAATTGATTGCATAGAAGTGTCACGCATTGACGAAGTGTTTTAAGAGTCATCTTCTTGAAAATACATACACTTAAATGAATGTTAGTTGAAAATGAATATACATGTGAATTTAAAAAATAAATTCACTACTACAAATCCGTGTTTATTAAGAACTAAGATTTATCAGTGTTAAAACAATGCTGATAAAGGGGTGAAGTTTATCAGTGCTGGATAAAAGAACTAAAAAAGGTATCCCTTTATCAGTTCTTTATATAAAACTGATTAAATATCCCACTTTAACAGTGCTAAAAAAATGCTAATAAAGGACACTATGAATTATTTACTTTATATAATTATTTTTTTATATTTTTAAATATGATTTATATATTAATAAGTATATATCTATTAATTTAATATATAAATAAGATTTATATCACTATATTATAATAAAATTATTATCTATATAGTTTTCAAAATTCTATATATATATAAATGTCAAATTTATATTGATCAATAAAAATGTTTAATAATATAATTATATATATTAATTAAAAAATATACATATAAATATAGTATGATAATATTTTATATGAATAATTATATAATTATACAAATAAATTTATTTATTTATTTTAATATAGTTTATCTAATTTATATATTCATATTTAAATTAAATAATTTTAATTATATATACATGTTAGAGGTGGGGAGTTTTTGGATTTTGGAGTATATATACTCTATTTATATTTTATATTTTCCTTTTATAAATTCCTCACAGTATTTTATTATTTTTCAAAACATTTTTTTTAATTATATTTTGTACCTCTCAATATTTTTTTTAATCATATTTTTATTGTATTTATTTGTTCACTTCCTTTATCTATTTTTTATTTTTTAAAATAATTACAAATTTCATTTTTTTTATTAATTTTATAAAGTTTTTTACCCTTTAGTAGCCTTTGAAAGTAATTATTTACCCTTATGTAACCCTATTTTTACCCTTATATGAGTTATCTTAACCCTGTTGCGAACATGTTTTTACCCTTATATATGTTTGGAAAGTTCCACCTTACACTTATATAAGTATAAAAAGTTTAATTTTACTCTTATGTGTACTTTATGTGTTACCTTTACACAATTATAGTTTACCCTTACACATCTTATGATACCTTTACAAATTAGATGTATTTTATATTGAAACCTTATGCAGCCTTCTTAGTTACCCTTACATTTCATGATATCTTACCTTTACAACACACATGAATTTATTTTTTTTACCCTTAAACAACTCACTCTACCCTTACGTAGGTATGCATTTGACCTTTATGAAACTTATGGTTTATTCTATTTACATTTAGTTGAGTATATCTATCCTTAAAATTACTATATATTATTCTTTTTACCCTTACACATGCTATATATTATTCTTGTTACCCTTATGAAAAATGAAAAAAATCAAATGTTACCTTTATACAGTATGTTAAACCTTCAGTTTACTCTTACACATGAATAAAAAATGACCCTTATGTGTATTTAAAATTTTCTTTACACCACAATAATCTATTTTATGATTTTCAGGGTATTATGATTTGTTTTAATTTGTTTTTAATCATTCGATAAATAAGTATATATAATATAGAACATATGAGAAGTTTTTAAATATTTTTATAACATATTTATATGAGGATTGGTCTTTCGATTATTATTTTTCATGAATTATCATCACAAAACTCAGAAATTCATTTTTTTATTTTGAGATGTTTTGTTTTTTTTAATGTTTATAAATTCATATTAGATGTTATTAAAATAATTAAAACTTATTTTATTATTTTTAATGAAATGTTATTTTCTTTTTTGAATTTATATATATCTATACAAATGTTTTCTGTAAATTTGTAAATATTGATTTTTAAATGGAAATACATGAGATTATTATTGGATTTTTTTTGACCTATTATTTTTTTAAATGGTTTAATGTTATATAAAATATTTCAAATTCATTTGAATTGTTTTTATGGTTTTTAATTTTGAATGGGAGTTGGGAGATAGGTTTTTAATGATAATATATATATATATATATATATATATATCTCAGATAATTCTGTAACAGTATTTTTGAATTGTTTAACATTTTACTCAATGGTGTTTAGTTTTTCATACTATCATGTCCTATGAAAATATGAGCAAAAAATTCCTCATATGTTGGATGATCTCCCAAGGGATGTATCTAATACTGCATCGACTTCTACTTCATTAATGATAAAACCTTATCTAATACTCGAGAACCAGTACATGTGATTATATTATTTATCTATCAATTTCTTATTGGTTTATTATGTGTGTGACAATACTTCCCATCACTCATTTTCTTAAACTTTTCAATTTATTATTTTACTTACAAAATAATTTTCTTTCTTCTGGTTGTGGATCCTGAATTCTACATTCAGGACCATTATTGTTGTAACTCCAACATTCTAAAGTCAAGGTTATAATAGGATTGTGACTCCCTATAAAAAATACACAAGTACTCATTATATTTCCACTATAAAAATTTGGTTGTAACTATTTTAAGATTCCCCTTAAAGAATTGGTATAGTATAGAATGTATCTCTCTCAAAGTAGAGAGGTATAAGAGTAGACTAGGTCTACTTTGGACTAAAATACCACCAGTAAAAATAGTGGAATTGATTTTGATTTTTTAACATCGGTTTATTAGAAACATACATTAAAACTGATATAGAGAACTTTTAACATTCATATTTTTTAATACTAACATTAAAAAGAATTATGAATTACCATTAACATTGGTTTTTTATAAAACATACATTAATGGTTCATCTTATACCTTTTAACATCAGTTTTTAAAAATAATGATGTTAAAAATTTACAAAAAAAGTTTTAACATTGTTTCTTATCAAAACCAACATTCAAACTTATTAAAATCCATTTTTACATCGGTGTTTTAAACCAACATTAAAACTCTTTTTTATAATTAAACACATGGAAACCCTCCTTTCAGTATCTTTGAAAATCCTCTTTCTCTCTCCCTATGACTACTTTGATGACCAAGTCTTATATAATGATTATAGCTAGTTTTATTAGATTTAAATATTGTTTTCATGATCCTTTATCCTCAATATTCTGTCATTTTTTCTTGTTTCATGATCCATGAAAATATTCAGTTCCCATAAAACTGATTCCCATTGATCGATAACCATAATTCAAGGTTTTGGTTGGTACTTTTTGCTTTTTCTTTTTTTGAAACACTTTTTCTTCAATCCTGAAGTTTTCACCCTATTTACACAGATTATGAGGGAGTTCATTAATATTCAGGATCAATTTTTCATTTTAGACAACCAAATTTTTAATGTTATTTTTTAATTTCGAAGATAATTGATTTATTTGTCATTAATAAATTTGGTTCATCTATTTATTTTTTTCTTATGAATTTTATTATCAATTGTATTTTTTTGTTAAATTTTATTTAATTTTATAAATTTTTTATGATTATAAATTATTTACCTCAAGAATTTGATTTTTCTTTAACAATTTGTTTTCATAGTTGTTTTTATTTATAAATTTTATATTGTAATAATTGTTTTATTATTGAAATAAATTTCTTGATACAATTTTTTCATTCATATTTTTTTTTAGTTGATTTATTTTTCTTTTGATTTTTTGGTAACTTTTTTTCATTTTTATATAGTTTTTATGAAAATTTATGTGTTAAAAATTTAATCTTTTTAAATCATTTGTATTTATATATGCTAAATAAATTGTATTTAAAATTTATAATGATATTTTTTATCATTATGTATAGTATTTTTTTACAATCAAATAGTTATTTATATAATCAAATTGTTTTGATTATATTTATTTATTTTTTTAAAAATATTTATATATATATTTTTAAATATTTATATATTTTAATATATTCACCTTTAATATCATGTTGTTAGGTAATTAATTGATTATAATTGGATTAATTTACAAAGAACCACCTATGAATATGAGAAAGGAGTTGACAATTTTGTATATTTTTCTAAATGAAGTATTAAAAACAAATATTTCATTTTCTATCCTTCTGTGAAGTCTTTTTTAAAAGAAAGTTACGTTTATAAAAGAAAAATAAAATCAAACTAGTTAAAAGGAAGGTATTTTATCCTAATATCATTGAAAGCGAGGTAGAAGATTCTTGGGCAATATATTAGAGGAAATGAGATTCTCTCTGGTCACTCCTTTATTTTCAATCCCATCAACAAGGTAGTTTCTCCCCAAAAAAATCATGAGTGATGAATTAATTATAGGTTGAATGAAACTCTAAGCATTTGATCCATTGTGCAGTCATCTTACAGGATAAGTGACAATTTCAAGCTCCAATGGCTTGCACAATATACATTGAGTCAAATTAAAAACATAAGTTGTCTTATCTTCCATTTCTTTTCATCTAAATAGATTTGATCAATACAAGAATATCATCCTTAATAGATGATTCAATTATTAATGGAATATAGAGGAATCTAATGACATTTCCATTATGGACTCTAAAAACATCACCAGAACCAGCAAGACATGGATACCTTCTTGAAGCGTCATCAAAATTTCATTTAATACATCCAATAAAATATGATCTTCATATAACATCCAAAGTTCCTTTAAAAGGATAGTAATTAACTAAAATTTCAAAATGTCTCAAAACATAAAATTCGTGAATAGAGTTATTGATATGATCATTTTTTAAAGATTTTTCTTCTTAGACATCCATCATAATTTGGGAAATTGAAGACATCACGCATATTGTTGATTGATCATGTTTGTTAGATTATTAATAATCCAAATGATGTTTACTATCTCAACACACACCACCATTATAATATTATTCATCTTCTACAAAATAGAGATATTGGAACACACTCTAATGAGGTCCTACAGAGAATCTGATCAGGGAAGACATGTCTCAAATAAATCAAATACCACATGACATAGTTCTAAAGAAGTTTTATAACATAGGAAAAGGTTGTTAAATTCTTATTTTTTTGGTGGTCAAGACTGTATGTGGATCATAAGAATATTCCCAGTAATTTTAGTCCAAATTAAATTAGATGTTTTCATAAGGCCACCCTCCGAAGTAGTGTGAATATAGAGGGCCTCAACTATTTTTTATTAGGGTTTAAAATACAATCATGAACCTTATCATGGTTATTATATATATAATAATGAATTTAAGTAATAATACCATTCATTGTTGGTTCCCAAATCATAATATCCTCTTGATTATTGAAATTTTATTCATAACAGTGTGCTTAATAACATCCTAGAGGATTTCCATGTTATTCATCTGATCTTTAACTCCAATACTAATATTAAAAACTAGATATGGGGAGTTGAGAAGATCTAAAAGAGGTTTACCTATCTAATTTTCAATAAAAAAATTCAATGAGTAGTTCATATTGAACCACTAATGAGATTTTAAAAGAAATATTGGAGAAGACATTTTTGATGGTTATCCAAATAAGGGATTCAAAATAACTCATATTATGAGATTTCACCTTTCTTAAGAACCTTTATATGATAAATCCAATAGACTCTGATTTTTCATTAATAATTCAACAAAAAAAGTGTTCTTGAAGGTATTTGTTGAATCTATATATATTTTTGTTTCCAAGTCCACTAATATCATGAGGTTTATAGTATTGTTTCCAAGGCATTGTAATCATTTTTCATTAAATAATGGAACCACTCCATACAATGTTTTTTATTAATGTGTTTATATTATTTATTAGAGAAGTGGTCCATTTGTAAACCATGAAATATTAAACAGATTTGGAGAAAATAATACAATTCACAAGGAATGCCCTTCCCTCTATTGAAAGGGACTTACCTTTCCAAATGTCTACAATGTTCAAAAATGTCCCAAAATGTGATTAAAATAACAAACTCTTTGTATTCTCAAAAATAGAGGGACCCAAGAAAATGAAATGTTATAAAACCATCTTTTATGCCCATATGATTGATTATATCCACTTTTCTATTTTCAGAAATTTTATTCTCAATGTATCTGAAAGACTTACTCCAGCTGGTCTCCTCCCTCAAGAATCTTTCACTGTGTTGGATAAAATTCATTAAATTTACGATATTTATTTAATATAATGTTATTAACATGATAATTAATTAGTGTAGAATATGTGTGTATGAGAAAATAAGTCTCTATTAGCCCATATGGTCTTCAAATCACCATTCTCCACCATCTCAAGAAAAACCCTACTAAGATAGTCCTCTAAAATGGAAAAGATAATAACAGATAGAGGATAACCTTGTCTAACTCTGCTTAAAATGTAAATTATCCCTCAAGAGATCCATTTATGATAATGAAAATATGTCCTATACTCAAAATTATTTTATTCCAGTGAATGAAAACATCATCAGATCCAAAATTGGAAAGAACTCTACTAACGAAACCCAAATCCATTGTGTCAATGAATTTTTTTGATATCAAGAATCGTAGATATATTGTATCATATGGTATATTTCATAAGAAAAATCACACGATCTAAGGTAGTGATGTGAAATTATTTTATGTCCGTACCTTTAACAATGTCAAATTTATTCGAGGATATTATTTTATTTGAAATTATATCCAAACTATAGGTTATGATTCAACCTATAATTTTATAATTATTTTTAACTAGAGAAACCATCCTAAAATCATTGATGTCACTTGTATTCAACAATTTTTTAATAACCACAAGAAATGGAGCATTTAATCCATTTTTGAGAGACCCTTCCTTGAATAAATGAGTGACCCACCTGAAAACAACAAATTGAATGATTTACAAGAATGATTGAAATAATTTTTTTTAAAGCCATCAGGACTAGGTGCTTGGATAATATTTAAACCAAAGACAAAATATTTAATCTCAAATTCAAGAGGAGTTGATCTAAATATGGAATTATCGTTAGTATTGATCTAATTTTTATGATATCTTCTAACAAATCAAAATTTCATATAGGTCCATCAAATAGATTAAAATATAAAGATACCACATGATCAGTGATAGATTTACATTCATCCAAAACCTTCTCACTATCCTTGAGGAGTGATGAAGGCTGGTTAAACTTTCTAAATATTTTATTAGTGTTAAAGAACATATTTTTTATATCACCATTATTAAGACACCTGGTTTGATATTTCTATTTTTGTATAGTAACCTTGAGATCTAGAAGATTATTAATTCTAGATGAGATCACAACTTAATTTTACAAATTTCCTATGTGGTATCTACCAGATCTACATTCATGCATAAGCTAAATATAATCTTCAAATGATAGAATCTATATGTCTATTTCACTAAAATAAGATATTCCCTATTCTTTAAATATCCTCTTGAGTATAATAATTTTTAGGACACCAACTTGTGCATTGTCCATGAAATTAGTAGAGGACCGAGTGTCTTTAACAATATTATTTCAATCTATGTTAAGATTCCAATAATTATTAAATAAAAATGGAAAGAGAGGCTTTACTTCTTTATCCATGACAACAATGATGATAGGATGAGGATAAAAGGTTATTTTTTTCAGTGTGGAACATGTATTAAAACTCAATGAATTTAACACTACTACAAATCGGGCCTTTAAAAGTGCTAGTAAAAGGGTTTTATCATCACTTCAAAAGTGTTGATAAAGAAAAAAATATTAAAACCTAACCTTTAATAGTGATAAAAATCACTGTTAAAGGAATCCTTTAATAGCGCAAAAAAAGGAACTGATAAAGGCACCCTTTATCAGTATTTTTTCACGTTTTTATAGTGTGAATTTAATAGTATTTTGGTCACTTTTAAAGGGTAAAATTAATAATATGTTTTTATCACTATAAATGGTTGGATTTTAACAGCACTAAAAAATCATTATTAAAAAAAATTAATAAATTAATTTTTCATGCACCCCCGACACCTTCTTTCTCAGTTCTTACAACCCCCTTTCTAATCTCATTCCACTACCCATTCACCATCACGCACCCCACCCCTTTAATCAGTACTATAATGCTTCCCCAAATAACTGGTCATACCTAGATTTGATCTTAGGACCTCCCATATGCGACTGGGTGTACATTACCACTATGTCATGCATGTTTTTTTTGTATATTTAACAACTTCTCAATTTATTTGTATATATTTTAAAATGAGTGATATATATATTCAATTATATTTATTTAATATATTATATATTAATATTCATTTATATATATTATAATATATATATTTATTTATTTATTTATTTATTTATTAATATAGACACTTATGTATATATAAAAATATATATATACATATTATTGTAAATTTGTAAGGTAAATAACATGAATTATTGTCTACTTTAAACAAAATTAACAATACATGTTTTTTATATAATTAAAAATACATTTTTGTATAAATATGTTGATATATTTATTTATACAAGTGATTTATTATAAGTAAATATGAGAAAGTAGGAAAATATTTAATTATAAATAAAACTACATTATGAAAAAGGATAAAATATAAAACCCATAATATCAATATGAATGTAATCCCTTGGATTAAATTCAATTCCCACTAAAAAAGTGCAAAATGACCCACTTAAATGAGGTTGAAATTTCATTGAATGTTAAAAAATTGTAATGCCCCTACTAAAAACTCAGTTTTGGAGGCCTTATGGTCCTTTTTTGGACTTAAAAAATGTGTATGGGGTTAACAGTAGTCCCCATGGAATATATCTCATTGCCAAATTCAATTTCATATGTTGTCCATCCCAAATAGACACTCAGATAAAAATTTGTGTCAATTTGAAGTTTGAGTTATGTTTTCAAGTTATTTTAGATATTTTATTAATTATCTGACTTTTTCTCTTTAAATTATTATTAAATGACTATTACTCGATAGTAATTAGTAAATTATTAATTAAAAAAAAATTAAATTATTTTATAACCCATTTTCACTAAATTTATTACATATTAAGTGTAATCGACTATTAATCCTTATCTAAAACATATTTTAAAAATATATATTATATTTATATCAATATACATATATTTATATATAGATATATTAATTTTTTTTTTGAAATATAACATTTATCAGTGCTTTTTTATAAGTGCTAATAAATCCCTCCCCCATCATCGCTTTTTTAATAGCACTAATACCGTGCCCCCATTATTAGTACTTTTTTACTAGTGACGATAAGGTGGGGGATTTATCAACACATTTTTACAGGCACTGATAAAGGGTCTACTTAAAAAACACTTTTTTAGCACTGTTAAATACAACCTTTAAAAGTGTTAAAAATGAACTATTAATGACCCTCTTTAATAGTGTTTTTTATAGCACTGACAAAGGGGGTATTTAAAATAACGTTTAGCTAGTGTTATTAAAGCCCTAGCACTAGATAAAATCAGTTTTTTAGTTTTGTAATAAAGCCTCATTGAAAACATATCTATCGAAATTTATATTCACCATTTTTTTAAAATTGTCATGTACCAATTATATTTATCTACATCTAGGTTAATCTGTAAAATATTATTGTTTTCAATGCATGCTCTGAATTCACTTGATGCGATTGAAGTTCTTAGAGCCCCCAGTTTTTTATCTGGATTTATAATTGAATTGAAGCCTCCAATTATGCACCATGGATCACTAATGGTGTTATAAAGGGAATATAGTTCTAGCCACAAATTTCTTATGTCTTGATATTCATTGAATTCATAGGAAATAGAAAAAAAAATATTTCCCTCCCATTTAAAATTGAGGTGAAAATATATTCTCTAATACAATAAATTGGGGGGTTCTCAATTCTGTAGTGATATAGAATCTAAAGTCTCCTGATTCCTGAGGATGATTGGTTCATTCCTAGTATGTAGGTGAAAGCCCCATGTTTCCAAAAAGTCAATCTTGGTCGAGAATTCTATTTTATGTTCAAACACCCCAATAAAACATGGTTTATGATTTTTAATTAAAATCCTAAGGGAATATATAGTATAAGGGTTAGAAAGACATTAAGAATTAAAAAATATGATATTTATATTTATTTTCATGAAGGGGTATATCCCCATATATTTTTTCCCACTTAAATATTTAATCCTATATTATTTCCTTGGACCATTTTCCTTTTTAACATCAGTGGCAGTACTGTCAAGGTCCTAATTATCAGTAAAGTTTATTGAGTTCCCAAATTCTTTATTGGTATTTGAAAGTGTAACATGAACATCATCTATTAAAGTTGTTTCAACCTTATGTGTCACTATCATCCCATGATTTTTCAAGGTACTGTGTTTAAATTTGACAAAAATACTAGTCTCATATCCCAATTTGTCAACTGAAATACCTATGGAATCTATTATTCCATCCACTTGAGTTTCATCAAGATTCATAGGTTGATCTATATTATTCTACAACTCATCAGAGTGTAGTGAGACCACCAACTTCTTTTTTTCTTTAGAAAATTACATATCCAATATAGTGTTTTTGTATTCTATGTGTGATGTATCTAGCTTCGTGTTTTTAGTTGACAAGACAAGGTAAAAATCTCCTTCTAATGTTCTAGAAGAGTTTTTCTCTTTTTATTACTCTCCAAAAAAGGTAGCCCAAGAAATTCTTAAAGTGATATCCTTGTATTTATTCTTGACTCATTTCTTGGAATCATTTTTCATTGTGGGTTTATCGTTTTATTGCATAGGATCCTTATTCTTCATATTTTCACCAAACACTATCTATTATTTGGAATCATAGTCTATCTTTATTTCTTTCTTAACCACTCTATAGTTGGATATATATTAACCCAAAATCATGCAAACCTCATAGAATGCTGTCATAAATTCACATTCAACCTGAACCTCAAATTTATTATCATTTAAAATGATTCTTAAAACATCATGGTGATTATATTCCAAACTGATATCAAAAGTACACTATCATACATACCAATGTCCCCATTCAGGGTGAGTTAGTCCGCCATGAATGGATTCAAAATGCATGAGTATAAATCATTGAGTATATTCGAATTATAGAATATCCCAGGAAACCCATCCAACTCGATCAAAATGTGTACATAAGAATGATTTTATTTTAAAGGTTTGTAGTTCATATCACATTCAATGTGTCATATAATTCCCAGTTTCAAATTGATGTTCCAAATATTTTAAGATTTATTGTGGAATTACTTGTTCTCAATGAATATATGAAAGTAACATTTACTTATTTGAATTAAACTCCATTTGGTGGTATTACAACCATGAGAGATATGAAGATTTAGATCCATATTGGACTAAGGCTTGTCTCTTTTTGAATAATCAATTCAACCGAGCATAGAAAACATTCATAGATCCAACCTCTGTTGTAACACATCTAGTTTATCCACTATAGAAATAACACCAGCCTATGATATTTTAAAATTCCTATATTTTATTCAATACTTTTTTGGAATATTTTATCTCGATAGTGCTTCTACAAATGATATCCCTTAACTTGTCTATTGACTTTTCTCTCTCTCCAAATACCCATGTTTCAAATTTGATGTTCACAAAGGATTCCTTCAATTAGGGTCTATTTACAATACAACATCCATAAAAGATATCTCCCAATACTAATCAAATGATTCCATTGAAGCACTATCAAGAAAGAATATTAAAGATTCAACATCGCCATTTCAAAGTATGTCCTTTTCCACTCACTCCATCCTCCTCTATCTCATTTTCCATACATGATGTTTTTAAATAGGAGAAAGTAAAATTAAATAGAAATAAAGGATCATATCATTTTCTATGAATCTATCTATAATTATACATGTTGGATCTATCATGGTGAAATATTATAAGGTTCAATATCTAATGTTGATGAAAATATTTTTCATAAGATAGAATATCATATTGAAGAATTAATTCATGTTGTACTTGTTTAATCAATTGAAAAAAATGAAACCTTATTAATCATTGTAGGGAGATTTTGAGAAATGACTATTATCAGGTTGAACTAATTATACATTATTATCAGTATTACTAAGATTAGTTAACTTTAAATAATGAAATTTTGGGAGTGATAAAATTTTCATTAAATTTCTTGATCTTTTAAAAGATCTGATTCTAGAAGTAATCATGCTTCTAGGGTCCAATTATGACGCAAAGAAAATATTTTTCCTAATGGGATTGGGAAATAAAAAGATTCATGATTTCCCCAATTATTATGTGTTGTATAGAAAGGAATGTGATTGTTCACCAAAAATCCGTAAATTTGGGACAAAATTATATAATATGGATGTAAATTTTAACTCGGGTTCACTTGAGGGTACTAGTATCAAACATCCTGCTAATGAAATTTGGAACCATCTAATAATTACTTGTTTGAATTTTATATTTTAAAATTCAAATGATGGAAAAATATTAAGATGACATACATATGAGAATATCTTTTATGGAAACTTACATCACCTTGCTGATTAACCACATTGGAATAAATTTGATATATTTCTTTTAATTTTGGTAGTGAATCTCAAATTCATGAAATGGAACTATGTACATATTGAATAAATCCATATCATATTCTCAATAGCCAACATAGTTCATATCCTATGTTTTTGGTAGTTCACAAATTTTATCAAAATATATGTATGAAGAAAAAATATGTTATGATTAAATTGATGATTTCTAGACCAAAATAGTCACGAAACAATATTGATGTGTATCTATCACCATTGATTGATGATTGGAAACATCTATAGGATATGAGTTTTATAGATTGTGATTCATATAAAAATGGGTATTTTATTATGAATTTTATGATAATGTTCACTATAAAAAACACTCTTATATGTGGAAACTTATGTGGAAACAATGCTAAGGGACATAAAAAATATAAAATTTCTGAAGAATAGTCATCATATTATCAATTTTAGAATGGAAGAAAGGTAGTGTACATAGGATATCAGATATTTTTAAAAATTGATCATCCTTAGAAAATATTGAAAAAAATAATTTCATAGTTTTGAAGAATATAATCCCCCCATCAACCATTTTCAATTGAAGAAAATTACAAAATTGTGGAAAATATTTATTTTTCATTTGGAATGAAAGTATGTTCTTGTCATAAAAAATATCTCGATGTAACATTACATCATATTCAAATACCATATTATAAATTTTTAAAGATAAAACATACCATTAACGTTATTCATGTTGAGAAAAACATATATGGTACATCGATTGGAATTTTTTTGAAATAAATGTTAAGAAAAAAAATAAACTGTATGAAACATTAGATTGGATATCCATGGGAATGAATTTTGAATTACCTCCCACTATGAAAGGAAACAAAACATATTTACTTTCACATTGTCTGACCTTAAGAACAATTGAGAACAAGAATTTTTGTTAGTGTCTGCATGGTATTAAATTAACTAGTGGGTATTCTTAATATGTGAATAATTTTGGGTCATTGAAGTATTATAAATTAATATGTATGAAATATAATTACTTTAGTGTATTGATGAAACAATAGACATTGTTCACACTATATGGTATATTTCTGAAAACTTTTAGAAAGGCTATCATCACATTATATTTTTTTCAAATCTATTTGTAGAAAATTCATTGATCCAAATTTTTTAGATGTGTTAAAGGATGAATATTCTCTTATAATTTTACTATTATCACAACTACAAAAAGGAAATTAAATGCACTAGAAATGGCCTTTATCAGTGCTGGAAAATTGTTGAATACATGTGTGAGTTTAAAAGCGTAGGTCTTTTATCAGTGCTGAGAAAGCACTAATAAAGGGTTCATTTATCAATAATAATAAAAACACTGATAAATGGGACATTTGTCATTGATTTTAAAAGCGGTGATAAAGGACCCATTTATCAGCACTTTTATTTAGCCCCGCTAAAGGAACCCTTTTTCAGATCTTTTACAAGCACTGATAAAGGGTCCATTATCAGTGCTTATAAAAGCACCGATAAAGGAACTTTTATCGTTTTTTATAGAATCACTGATAATGTAGACCTTTATCAATGCTTTTATAATCACTGATAAATGTTCTCTTTATTAGCTCTTTTAAAAGAGCTGATAAATGTATCCCTTATTATCACATTTAAAAGCATTGATAAAAGGTCATATTGTAGTGTGTTGTAACACCACACTGAAGCACCACTGCAATGTGTTGTAATAGCATGCCATAGAACCAGAAGCACCAGAAACACACATGATATCAATAAAAATAGGTCCCAATACAAAATTTAAATGAAATGAAATTTACAACAAAAATAAAAGAAAAAAACACTATATTATAGACATTTCAAACATTATTTTATACTATTACATAAATACAAATTATTACATACATTAAAAATATCAATGTTCCTCTGTCTTTTAATCTTGACCAGACTCATTCTATTACTGAACAAACCACCCCCCCTGATCCAGCAAAATAACACACCTATATAGGAAAACTATTCTTATGTTAGTAATAATATAAAGAAATAAATTAATAGAAAGTGTTAATTTTAATAAAATTGATGTCGACATTAATTAAAAAGATGTATATAGAGTCATAATAGTAACATCATGCTTCATATTGAGGTTCAGATGATTCCAACATGTCTTAAATGTATTTTGGATCATTTATATAAAGTATCAAAACAATCTGAATTTTATTTCTTGGTTTTTAGTACGTCAGTTGTCTTTTTTCCAAAAATGTAATTTTAAACTAGAATCACACACATTTTACTCATTTCAATCACATAGTGTATATAATTGATGTGAAACTAATTAATACATGTCAAAAATAACTTATTAATAGTTTTCCAAAATTATGTATAAAATCTTAGCGTGTTTGATTGGTTTTCAGTGAGTGAAACTTTTTGAACTAAAATCTCGATTTTAAACTGATAACAAACACTTTGAATCATACCAGGCACATCGTGTATGATATTAAGGTGTGGATGATTCCTACATGTCAAAAATTACATATGGATCATTTTCATAAATTATTTAAACCATATTAATGTGTTTTCTTGGTTTTTTAGGAAATTTTTCCATTTTACTAAAATTGGTGTCAATTTGATATAAAAAGGCGCACTTTTAGTCATACTAGTCACACTATGGGTCAGATTGAGGTGCAACTGATTCCTACATGTCTAGGATTAGTTATGTATCATTTTTCTATTGTATCAAAACAATAAGAATGTGTTTTATTGGATTTTAGTAAGTTAGTTGTATTTTTTACAAAAATTTAATTTTAAATTGGAAACACATACTTTGACTCATTATGATCACATAATGTATTGGTTTGACATGATATCATTTACTACACATCAAAAATAATATATTAATCACTGTCATAAATTATTAAGAATACATGGTTGTGGTTTATTGGTTTTCGGTGAGTGAAATTTTTTGAAATAAAATATCTATTTTAAATTAAAAACAGACACTTTGAGTCACTGATGTTATTCATTTATTAATATAATTTTATATACTCCCTCTTCTGATTTTCAATTAAATGAGCATAACTTATGTGAAATACTAGTGCTTTAATATTAAATATTATTTTGGAGTATTGTTTCGAATAATACAGATTCATGTCTGTTTAGTATTTTAAATATAACTCTCACCCTACTAATCAAAATTGTGTGATTCTTGTCTTTTAGGGTTCTAAATTCAATTTCCTACAAATCACTCAACTGGAGCATTGGCTAATTCGGCCATTTAAAGGGCCATATGGACCACACAATATGACCCACCGGATCTGCCTAATTTCTGGACCAGCCTTGAAGATTTCATTACTGGGCTCAATTTCCCTGGAAAAATGAGTGGATATTCTTTTTCAAGATCTTTAATGTCCTAAGGAGTCATGGATTAAAATTTAAAGGCCCAACTCTACCATTTTGGGGCCCAATGGATCCATTGAAATCAAGCCCACCATTCTGTCCGGGATTTTAAATCAGCCCACCATTATTGACTTTTCAACTAATCCACTTGTCCAAAGAAGCTCATATTTTGTGGTGTGAAAGATAAGATATGGAGGATCAACTTTCCAGAATAAATGGTTCGGATTTGAAGGCATATCCATAGCCATAAATTCATTCACATTTAGGACATGGAAACTTTCTGGAAAAAATTGGACAGTAGAAACGTTTTTAGTAATCCGGCAATAACTTTGGCCACAAAAGTCCAATGACAGAAAAATTTTGAGGGTGACTATTCCAAATCCATATATACAATATTGAAGAAGGATATCTCTCTATAATCAGCTGTATGAAAGGTCAAATTGGCGGGACAACTTGAGGGGCAGTTTGAGAATGAAAACAGTCCACTACCTTTGGCTATAAATACACTCCCCTCTTCTCCTTGAAAGAGGTTGGCACTTTGGAACTTAGGAGGATATATTTTCATGACCAAGTCATTTCCAAGGGCTTGAGAGGATATTCCATACTCAAGTTTTTACCTGATAAACCTTTCCTCCTTCATTTCTTTCCATGTATTTCATGCTCTTTCCTTTGTAATTGTTTTAGTGTACTTGTAATTTATTTTGAGTTTTAATGAAAGTTTATCCTTCATCACTTCTAATTATCATACACCTTCTGTAGTTTAATATTAATAGTTTCTTAATTGTTAAAAATCAATGTTAAAACCATTTCCTTAAAGTTATTTCTTATTCAATCAAAACAAGTGTTTCATTCACGTTCTTTGTAGTTCGTGTGTGTGTTCGGCACACCGCTCTTTTCTTGTCCAATTCTTCTTCCTCTTATTCTCATACCCTAATACTATAAACATCTCTAAAATATTAATAACCATATTAATGGCTGAGTAAATCTCTCATTGGGGTGAGTTATAATTTAGGTATGTTAAGCAATGGAGAGCTTTTGCTCGATGTGTATTCTTTGAATTAACATTGTGTATGTTGGACTTAGCATGTCATGGATTAATGACTTGTTTTGTTTAACATGTGGTTTCCATGGATTATTGGAACCATAAATATGCTACCATAAACAAGATATGATTAAGATTAGAACCCTGATTTAAGTCAACTCTTGGATTAAAGCCTTAACACTTGGGAATTCCAATCAATGTCAACTTGTGACATGGGTGTTAATTTAATGCAATATAAAGCAAAGCTCAAGGATATCACAAGATTAACTACCTAATGATGAACTCACCCAAATATTTATCAAATTGTTAAATCAATATTAATCAATCAATCATTTCAATTAAAGCTCTGCAAACAAACCCCCAAATCAAAACACAAATCAAAAACAATCAACTATAAAAAAATTGTACCATCGTCGAGGATTCGACCCGAGTGCTGCTATACACATTAGCAGAGCACCGGAACCTTGAACGGTCGATAGGCTACAATCGGCCGCGCTTTCAAATGGCGTCGTTGCCGGGGATTCAACCCGAGTGCTGCTATACACATTAGCAGAGCACCGGAACCTTGAACGGTTGATAGGTGACAATCGGCCGCACTTTCAAATGGCGCCGTTGTCGGTGATGGTGCATAATTGTAGTTGATAGTTTCTGATTTTTGAAAAAAAAAGACCAAAAAAATCAAACAACCCACAAAAAAAATATAAAAAAAATATTACACAGAGAAAAACCCTCCATCATCTTCAAGCCTTACTCTGCTCTTGATGCCTCGTAGCCTCCCAAACAATCTCTCAGATTTGTTTGATCCTGAGATTGAGCGAACTATTCGCCGAATTAGGAGGAACCATAGGGACAATCAAAACAACCAAGGCCCACTCATTCCTAGACCAATTGATTTAGAGATGTCTAATCCTAGGGAACAGACCCTTAAAGAACTCGCTGCCCCCGATATGAATTACCAACCTCTTGGTATTCAATATCCAAACATCGATGCTGATTTCGAACTCAAATCGGGTTTGATTCATCTTCTTCCTCATTTCCATGGGATAGCTGGTGAGGATCCGCATCTTCACCTCAAAAAGTTCCAAGTGGTCTGCTCAACCATGAAACCTCAAGGGGTTTCTGGAGAACAAATCAAGCTTAGAGCTTTCTCCTTTTCCCTAGCGGATTATGCCAAGTCTTGGCTCTACTACCTCCCACCTGGTTCCATAAACTCATGGGTTGACATGAAGAGACTTTTCCTTGAGAAGTTCTTTCCCGCTTCCTGAACTGCTTCTATCCGAAAGGAAATAAGCGACATCTGTCAATTCCCTAATGAATCACTCCATGAGTATTGGGAGAGGTTCAAAAATCTTGTGGCAACTTTTCCACACCATCAAATCCCTGACCAACTCCTGATCCAATACTTCTATGAGGGGTTATTGGCTATGGAGAGAACTCTCATTGATGCCGCAAGCGGCGGTGCTCTTATTGACAAAGCTCCTGCAGCTGCACAAGAACTCATAAGCAACATGGCTACAAACACGCAGCAATTC
This sequence comes from Viscum album, assembly GCA_963277665.1. Classification (NCBI taxonomy): domain Eukaryota; kingdom Viridiplantae; phylum Streptophyta; class Magnoliopsida; order Santalales; family Viscaceae; genus Viscum; species Viscum album. The sequence continues at coordinate 1,320,961,741 of OY728166.1, forward strand.
CATACTCGAGCACAAGCTCAAGTGAAACAAGCCCAAGAGAATCAATCCATAGAGCCCAAAAAAATGACTGAGTGGATGAGTGAACTTACAGGTCTTGTGCGTCAACTAGTTGTGGCTTCCAAAGCCCCAAACTTCTCTCCTCAACAATCTCTTTTCACTGGGCCTGTCAAGAACTGTGGAATCTGCAACTCACCAACTCATCCGACTGACACATGTCCACAACTTCAAGATGATCCATCTGATTCATCTAGTCCAATGGAGCTCAATGCGGTATATTCTTAGCGAAACTTCAACCCTCAACAATCAGGTCAGTTTTTTAGAAACTTCAACCAACCCCACTCTGAGCCCTTCTCTTCTACCTTTAACCCACCTCTGAGGTATGGTAATCCCATTTCTCATCCTCCTCAGTTCCCTCATCAAAATTCAAACCAGTTCCAATATGGTCAAAGTGGTGGTAACATCCATCAACCTTATCCTTTTGTTCCTCAACCCCAAAGGAACAATCTTCCTCCTGGATTCCACTATCCTAACAAGCCTTCCCAATTCCCCACCCAATACAATCGCTTTCCCAAGAACCAAAATCAAGGCCAACCCAATTTGGGACAAGCCTCATCTTCTAAACAACCATGGGAAATTGTTGTAGAGGATCTTTCTTCCTTCACCCATTCTAGCCTCAAGAACATTGAAACCCAAATAGGTCAACTTGCATCCCACCTTAGCCAGCAACAACCATCCAATTCATCCCAACTCCCAGCTCAACCATTACCCAACCCTAAGGGTAATGTAAGTGCAATTGCACTTAGATCGGGAAAGCAAATTGTTATGCCCCATGATGATTCCTCTACCTCCCCTTTCGATGTTGATCTAGAAAATGAAAAGAACAAAAAGTTGGAAAAGGAACTTGAATCCACTCCTTCACCTCTTTCCATTCCTCTAAGGAACCCAATTCTTTTTCCTCAAGCCATCTCCAAGCCTAAGAAGTCCTTTGAACCTGATCCTGAAATGCTTGACATGTTTAGACGTGTTGAAGTGAACATCCCCCTCTTAGATTCCATAAAACAAATCCCTAAGTATTCCAAGTTTCTTAAGGAATTGTGCACCCATAAGAGGCAACTTAGGAACATTGAAAATGTTTCAACCCAACAGTCCATTCCCATGAAGTGCAAAGATCCAGGGACCTTCACGGTTCCATGTCAAATAGGGAGTTCCAACTTTGATGATGCACTCATAGACCTTGGAGACTCAATAAATGTCATGCCCAAATCCATTTTCTCCAACCTTGGTCTAGGTCCCTTTCACCCAACGGGTGTTGTAATTCAATTAGCTAATCGAAGCACTTCCAGTCCTGAGGGGATAATTGAGGATGTTCTTGTTCGGGTCAATGATATTATCTTCCCAGCTGATTTCTATGTCCTTGACATGGAAGGTGAGATGACCTCTTCTCGATCTCCCCTAATTCTAGGAAGACCATTCCTCATGATTGCTAGAACCAAGATCGATGTCCATTAAAAAATCTTATCCATGGAATTTGGTGACCAAGTGGTCAAGTTCAACATTTTTCAAGCCATGTGATACCCATCAGAGAATCACTCTGTATTCTCTATTCATGCATCTGATGACACTTCTGAGAATCAACTCACCTCCATTTCTTCATGCTCATCATGTTCTAATGATAGTGGAGACTGTGAAATCTTCTCAATGATTAACCAAGTTATAAATGGAGAAGTTGATGTTGACCTTTCTTTCTTAGACTCCATCAATCAAAGTGAACTTGAAAACTCCCTTGAATCCCACATCAACTCTGATCTCTACTGCTCCACCCTGGACAATGTTAAGGAAAATGACCCAAACCCATCTAGAATCCCTTCTCCTGCTCCTAACTTGTCTAGCTCTCAAATCAAGGCTGAAACTGATCTAAAACCACTTCCTTCACACCTCAAGTATGCATTCCTTTTCCATGATCCCTCCTACCCTGTCATTATCTCTGCTTCACTTTCTGAAACTGAGGAGTCCCAACTTGTTCAAGTGTTAGAGGAAAACAAAAATGCCTTAGGATGGACCCTAGAGGATATTCCATGAATCAACCCTGCCCTTTGCATGCATCACATCCATCTAGAGGAATCATCCAAACTAATTAGGAAACCTCAAAGAAGACTCAATCCAATCATACTTGAGGTAGTTAGGGAAGAGATTACCAAGATTCTTCAAGATGGTATTATCTACCCAATTTCTGATAGTGAATGGGTTAGTCCAATTCAAGTCGTTCCTAAGAAGGGTGGGATAACAGTTGTCCCAAATGAACATGGAGAAGTGGTTACAACTCGAGTGAAAAACAAATGGCGTGTGTGCATCGATTATCGCAAATTGAATGTTGAAACACGAAAAGATCACTACCCACTTCCTTTCCTTGACCAAATGGTTGAGATATTGGCCAGAAAGTCACACTATTTCTTTCTTGATGGTTACACCGGCTAATTCCAAATTCTAATCGCACCTCAAGACCAAGAAAAGACCACATTCACTTGCCCCTTTGGAACCTATGCCTATAGTAGAATTCCTTTTGGCCTTTGTAATGCTCCTGCAACATTCCAGTAGTGTATGATGAGTATCTTTTCTAAATTCATTGAGAATTGCATGGAGGTCTTCATGGATGACTTTACCATTTATGGCGAGTCATTTGAATCTTGCTTACATTCACTCTCTTTGGTCCTTCAAAAGTGTGTCAAGTGCAACCTTGTGCTGAATTTTGAAAAATGTCACTTCATGGTTTCAAATGGGATTGTTCTAGGGCACATAATTTCTCAAGAGGGTATCCAAGTTGATCCAGCCAAAATTGAGGTGATCCAATCACTTTTTGAACCCAAATCAGTTCGAGACATTCGGTCCTTCCTTGGTCATGTCGGTTTCTATCGGCGATTCATTCAGAACTTCAGCAAGATTTCCCTCCCACTCACTAGTTTACTTCAAAATGATGTCACATTCAATTTTGATGAGGCTTGCAAGAGAGCCTTCATTGAACTCAAATCTGCTCTCACATCTGCTCCAATAATCCAACCCCCAGATTGGTCCTTACCATTTTAATTGATGTGTGATGCTTCTGATAGGGCCATTGGGGCTGTTCTTGGTCAAAGAAGAGAAAACATTCCTCATGTCATCTTTTATGCCTCAAAAACATTGGATGAAACTCAATCACACTACACTGTGACTGAAAAAGAACTTTTAGTGGTGGTTTTTTCCTTGGATAAATTCCGGCCCTATCTCTTAGGTGCCAAAATCATCATCTTTACAGACCACTCAGCATTAAAGTTCTTTCTTAAGAAAAGTGATTCCAAACCAAGGCTAATAAGATGGATTTTAATGCTCCAAGAGTTTGACCTTGTGATAAAAGATAAACCTGGAAAAGAAAACCCTGTGGCTGACCACCTGAGTAGAATTTCTAATTCTTCTCATTCTGAAATAATTGATCCTGAATTTCCAACTGAACACCTCTCATCTCTCACTCCAAAGTTACCATGGTATGCCCCAATTGTAAATTACTTGGTTTCTGGTGTTTTCCCTGAATATTTTTCAAAATAACAAAAAGAAAAGATGAAAAGTGATTCAAAGCATTATTTTTGGGAAGATAATAAACTTTGGAAAACTGGGGCTGACATGGTAATTAGGAGATGTGTTGATGAAACTGAACAATCCTCCATCATGGAATTCTGCCACTCAATGCCTGGAGGTTTCCACTTTGGACCACAAAGGACTTCTCGAAAGGTCCTAGATTCTAGATTCTTTTGGCCTTCACTCTTCAAGGATTCACACAATTTCTATCAATCATGTCCCACTTGCCAAAAGTTTGGCACAATTTCCAAAAGAAACGAAATGCCTCAAAATCCATTAATCTTCTGTGAGCTTTTCGATGTTTGGGGCATCGATTTCATGGGACCTTTTCCCCCTTCCAATGGATTATCCTACATTCTCCTTACTGTTGACTATGTTTCTAGGTGGGTTGAGGCCAAACCCACTAGGAAAGATGATGCTCAAACTGTGAGTGAGTACCTCAAAACCCATATCTTCCATCGATTCGGAACACCACGTGCTTTGATAAGTGACTTAGGAACTCATTTATGTAATAGAACCATGGAGTCACTTTTGAAAAAGAATGGGGTTGTACATAAAACATCCACTGCATATCACCCTCAAACAAATGGAATGGCTGAACTTTCTAACAGAGAAGTGAAAAGAGTGCTTGAAAGAATTGTTAATCCCACAAGAAAAGACTGGCCCGATAGACTTGGTGAAGCACTTTGGGCCTATCGAACAGCCTATAAGACACCCATTGGGATGTCTCCATTTAGGCTAGTTTTTGGTAAATCCTGTCATTTACCAGTTGAAATCCAACATAAGTCATTTTGGGCTGTCAAAACATGTAATTTTGATTGTGAAAAATCTGTTGAAGAAAGATTGTTGCAGTTGACTGAATTGGAGGAGCTTCGACTCGATTCGTATGAGAACTCCATTCTCTACAAAGAAAAGGCAAAGTCACTCCATGACAAGCACATTCTTCGAAAGGTATTTCATGAAGGTGAAAAGGTAATGCTCTTTAATTATCGATTTCGACTTCACCTAGGTAAGCTCAATTCTCTTTGGGATGGACCTTTTATTATTACTAATGTTTACCCATTTGGTGCAGTGAAAGTCCAAGACCCTTCTTCAAAAAGAACATTCACGGTAAATGGACACTGGTTAAAGCACCACCATGAGAGGCCATTCACTTCAGGTTCCACATCGACTTCCATTGACCCACCACTAGATGGAAATGGCAACCCACCAAATCCAAACCAGGGGGAACCTCTTTCCCTTCAACTCTCTCTCTCTCAATATCTCTTCCCTCTCTTCTTCTCTCTATTTCTTCTTCTTCCTCTCTCCCTCTCATTTTTTTACAACATTATTCCACAAATTTTTTTCTATTTTCTCTTTTGTGTGGATGTGTCATTAAAAATAAAAAAAATTAAAAAAAAATTAATTAAAAAAATGAAAATTAAAAAAAGGGGTGTCATAATTACTCATCATCCAATATTGAAATTATGTCCAACCATTTTGGGGAGTCAAAAGGATTGTTTTAAACTCAAATATATTGCATTTTTATCTCAAACTTGGGTAAACAATTTTGTGTCAATAACAAACATTTTGAATGAACAATTTTTGGTGGAAAATGATTCTCCCCTACCGTGAGGAATAACATTAGCCTTCATGACAAGGTCATATATGGCCATATTTTTCATTGTGTGTCTTCACCACTTATTGTGAGTCTTGAGTTTGTGGACCTTCGAGCTGAATTTCCATCTTTTGTGTGCATTAATATGATAGAGGCATTTTCTAAGCCACATGAGAATCAGAATAGCCAAATAGCCTCTCGTTACCCTTACATTGATCCTACTTTTGAAAGCCCCTTTGAGCCTATGAAAACCTTTCTTTTGATAGCCACATTACAAGCCTAATACCTTGTCCCACCCAACATCTTCATGGATTTTCATTGTACAATTTATTGAAATTTAAGTGTGGGGGGAATGGACTTCATTTTTGGGCGTACTTTCATTGATTTCCAATGTGTCATCATATGCTTGAGGGAAATCATCCATTCAAGTGTGGGGGAGAGGTTGTAATTCTATGAGCTTTGGGGTGTATATGTTTAATTGTCATTTGTACAAAAGTCATTGAAAAGTGTTCAAAAAAAATGAAAAAAATTATATAAAAAAAATGAAAAAAAATAAAAAAAAGGAATGGGTTGTGTCTTGGGTGGGTCAAAAATAATTCATCATCAACCTTTGTTCGTGTTATAACTACTAAAATTAGTTCCATTAGGAGATCAATCATGGGTTGAGAGATGACTGTGAGACTTGTTTCAAGCACAACTTTCGAAAAAAAAGCAAAAAGAGAAAAAAAAGAACACTTGAATCATCTTATATTGTGTCATTATTGGAAGTCTTCCATGTTGTACATATTCCATCATAACACCCTATTCCATTTTATATCTCCCTCACTTTTCATTCATCACACATTCATGCCCTTGTAAATATGTGTTTCTATTTCCTTACAAATCAAATTTCAAAAAAATGTGCATTGATTTTTCCATGTTGGTGTTTTTAACCCCTCTTTTCCTTTGGACATTATATACCTACCGTCCCATAGCCACGGAAAAACCCCTTAAAAGACCTCTTGATTATTGTACACATTAGATTTGGGAATGGAAGCTGAGAGCTCTTACAAACTCTTGATTTTCACTTTTTGTTGGTGAATGAGTGAACCTCCTAAAATACATTTTTATCATCTTGAGAGGAGTAAGTTTTGAGTGCCTACATTTTCCAATTAAAACCCTGAACATGGAAAAATGAATTGTTTCTGATGCATTATTGTGAACCAAATTTGTGATGGAATTCAATATGGATGATTTAAATAGTCTAAACCTCCCCTGATTGGCGAAAACAAAATTTTAATATTTGTTGGTGAATGAATATGGTTTTGTTTTGATTTTCTTTTGTGTTTGTTGCACATGAGGACATGCACAATATTAAGTGTGGTGGAGTTGATGTTATTCATTTATTAATATCATTTTATATACTCCCTCTACTTATTTTCAATTAAATGAGCATAACTTATGTGAAATACTAGTGCTTTAATATTAAATATTATTTTGGAGTATTGTTTCGAATAATACAGATTCATGTCTGTTTAGTATTTTAAATATAAATCTCACCCTAATAATCCAAATTGTGTTATTCTTGTCTTGTAGGGTTATAAATTCAATTTCCTACAAATCACTAAAGTGGAGAATTGGCTAATTCGGCCATTTGAAGGGCCATATGGACCACACAAGATGACCCACCGGATCTGCCTAATTTCTGGACCAGCCTTGAAGATTTCATTACTGGGCTCAATTTCTCAGGACAAATGAGTGGATATTCTTTTTCAAGCTCTATAATTTCCTAAGGAGTCATGGATTAAAATTTAAAGGCCCAACTCTACCATTTTGGGGCCCAATGGATCCATTGAAATCAAGCCCACCATTCTGTCCGGGATTTTAAATCAGCCCACCAGTCTTGACTTTTCAACTAATCCACTTGTCCAAAGAAGCTCCTATTTTGTGGTGTGAAAGATAAGATATGGAGGATCAACTTTAAAGAATAAATTGTTCGGATTTGAAGGCATCTCCATAGCCATAAATGCATTCACATTTAGGCCATGGAAACTTTCTGGAAAAAATTGGACAGTAGAAAAGTTTTTAGTAATCTGGCCATAACTTTGGCCACAAAAGTCCAATGACATCCAAATATTTAGGGTGGCTATTCCACATCCATATCTAAAATATTTAATAAGGCTATATTCCGATATTCAGCTGTCTGAAAGGTCAAATTGGCGGGCCAACTTGAGGGGCAGTTTGGGAATGAAAACAGTCCACTACCTTTGGCTATAAATACACTCCCCTCTTATCCTTGAAAGATGATGGAACTTTTTCACTTAGGAGGATATATTGGCACGACCAAGTCATTTCCAAAGGCTTGGGAGGATCTTCCATACTCAATTTTTTACTTGAGAAACCTTTCCTCCTTCATTTCATTCCATGTATTTCATGCTCTTTCCTTTGTAATTGTTTTAGTGTACTTGTAATTTCTTTTGAGTTTTAATGCAAGTTTCTCCTTCATCACTTCTAATTATCAAACACCTTCTGTAGTTTAATATTAATAGTTTCTTAATTGTTAAAAATCAATCTTAAAACCATTTCCTTAAAGTGATTTCTTATTCAATCAAAACAAGTGTTTCATTCACGTTCTTTGTAGTTCGTGTGTGTGTTCGGCACACCACTCTTTTCTTGTCCAATTCTTCTTCCTCTTATTCTCATACCCTAATACTATAAACATCCCTACCATATTAATAACCATCCTAATGGATGAGTAAATATCTCATTGGGGTGAGTTATAATTTAGGTATGTTAAGCAATGAAGATCTTTTGCTCGATGTGTATTCTTTGAATTAACATTGCGTATGTTGGACTTAGCATGTCATGGATTAATGACTTGTTTTGTTTAACATGTGGTTTCCATGGATTATTGGAACCATAAATATGCTACCATAAACAAGATATGATTAAGATTAGAACCCTGAGTTAAGTCAAGGCTTGGATTAAAGCCTTAACACTTGGGAATTCCAATCAATGTCAACTTGTGACATGGGTGTTAATTTAATGCAATATAAAGCAAAGCTCAAGGATATCACAAGATTAACTACCTAATGATGAACTCATCCCAATATTTATCAAATTGTTAAATCAATATTAATCAATCAATCATTTCAATTAAAGCTCTGCAAACAAACCCCCAAATCAAAACACAAATCAAAAACAATCAACTATAAAAAAATTGTACCATCACCGAGGATTCGACCCGAGTGCTGCTATACACATTAGCAGAGCACTGGAACCTTGAACGGTCGATAAGCGACAATCAGCCGTGCTTTCAGTCACACCGGTCACACCATGCGTTAAATTGAGGTGTGGCTGATTCATACACATCTCAGATCATATATGGAGCATTTTCTTAATGTATCAAAATAATATAAAGGAATTTTTTTGTTTTTAGTAGGTTTTTTTGTTTTTTACTAATATTGATGTCAATTTTGAATATATAAGCACTTAGAGTCATACCAGTCACATTTTGCATCATATTAAGGTTCCACTGATTCCTACACAATCCAAATGACTTATGGGTTGTTTTCCTAAAGTATAAAAACAATATGAATTTTTTTCTTGATTTTGAGTAGGTCACTTCCCTTTTTTACTAAAATGTCATTTTAAACTTGAAACATACACTTTGACTCATATGGATCACATCGTGTATCGGTTTGAATTGAGACCAATTCTTACACATCACAAATGTTTTATGAATTGATGCCCTAAATTATCAAGAAAATATGAATTCATTTGCTCATTTTTTTGTGAGTGAAAATTTTTAACAAAAATGTCAATTTTAAAATTATAATGTAAACAATGATTCATATTGAGAACATCATATATCGAATTGTGGTGTGGCTTATTTCTACGAGTCACAAATTATATATGGATAATTTTCTTAAAGTATCAGAAAAATCTAAATATTCTTTCTCAGTTTTGAGTATGTCAGTTATCTTTTTTTATCAAATTAATGTTAATTTGAAATAGAAATAAGTACTTGGATTCATATTGGTCAAATAGTGTGTTGCATTGAGGTGTGGTTAATTCTTACACATCCCAAAGTCACAAAATAATCCTAAATATCAATGTTACTATGATTTCCATTGACTTTATTTGTTGATATTCCAACACTACATGGGCAGTTTCGAACTATCCACCTCAACTTGAAAAAAATAACCCACCTATATAAGAAAAAAATCATTATGATTAATAATAAAAATAAATAAATTAAAAATAAATAATAATTAATCCATTAATTCTCTAGACAATGATTTTACAATGAAAATATTAATATTTCCACTATGATTGAGCAGTGGAGGGAACTATAAGGAAAGTGATAAATTTAAACACTTCAAGAGTGAAAGGTTTTATGATATAAGAATTTTGTGGATGTTTGGTGCAAAAAAATGAAATATGGATTGAGAACCCCATCTTGAACAAAATAATCCAACTGTATAAGAAAAAAAATTATTATATGAGTAATAATAAAAGAAAATAAATAAAACAAAAAGATGAATGAATACATTAATTCTATGGACAGTGGTTTTACTGTGAAAAAATAAAATTACATCTATCATTGAGAAGAGGCATTTTCATTACTCTTCCAGTAAAGGCAGTGGAATGAACATAAAAGAAATTGATAAATGAAACACTGTAGGGGTGATAAGGTTTTGAGGGAGAAGATGTCTGTGGATATTTTGGTGTATAAAGGCGTGGAATATGGAAAGAGCACCCCAAATCAAACAAAATAATCCACCTGTATAAGAAAAATTTATTTTGTGAGTAATACTAAAAATAAAAAAATTAAACAAAAATACGAGACAATACATTAATTCTATGGAAATTGATTTTACTATTCAATCATCATGATTACCTTTGTGATTGAGCATAGATGGAGTCATTTCCCTTCTTGAAAAGGAATGACACGTGGACATAAATCTTCTAAAATAAACAAACTTTACAAGGAATAATGAAAATTTAATCTACATTGTGTTATATAATTTTTTGGTATAATAGAGAGAATATATCATAACATTAACTTTACATTTTTTCAAAGAGTTTCCTTCATTATATTTTCTTATTAAAAGGGATTGGTAACATCATCACGTGCAAAAGAAATTGTCTACATGTGTAGTCAAACATTTAACTTAGATTATGTTAATGTAGTAGAGAAAATATAATATTATGAGGAAAAACATAACATATTAAAAAACACTTTTACATTCTCATTGAACTTTGTTTATTTTTTAAAGGTATCAAGGATTTTGTTACACTATTGAGAATCCAAATCCCCTATTTTTCTCCCCTCTAATGTACAATACATTTTATATATTAGGATAGGCATGAACTGACTGTGATATCCCAATGAAAGGTTCATCCTCGCTTGAATTTTCATATGACTCAACATTTGTTTTAGTCTATATTAGGAAAATCAACCAATTATAGTTTGTTAGATTGGGGACATAAAATACTTTCACTGCCTATGATTCCATTATGAATGGTTCTTCTTTTTCCCCTTCCACATTGAAATTCATGTTCACAATGCCCATTTCATAAAATTTCAATACATTGATATTCTCAACCCAATTGAAATGGAAAAGAAAAACTTGAAATGTTGTATAATCCAACTCATATATTGGTCTGATAATGCCAACATATGATATGTTTTCATAAATTATAATTTTATCATTAGAACCGGATACGTGTATCGCTTCACCCATAAGCGTAACACCACTATTTTGCATCGTACTAAAGTCATCATGTTCTTTTGTATAGAACATATAACCATTCATTATAAAACCAGTGTATGATATAGCATTTTCATTTGGCCCTCTAGCTAGTCATTGAAGTCATTTTTCAATTGAATTAATATTTTTAGATAACTCCTTATAAATTTGAGCTCTGAACCATCCTATAAATTGTTTATTAAGTGTATTTGATATCCATTCTTCATCCCTTTATGGATTCAAATATCTAAGAATTTCTTTTGGGCTTCAATATATGGATCAACATTGTCACTATTATGTAATTTGTAAATATTCACTTGCTTCCTCTCTATCAAGGTCATTATAACAACATTTCATTCAAAAATACATTCAACTATAAGGTGTTTGTTATGGAGAGACTTTGGGAGACCAATTATTTCAACATATAATAGGTAATCATTACAGAATTATATAGATTATTCAAAAATATATCATTCTACAATACAACCTTCTGGGAAAATTCAACTCTTGACATACCCTTTCAAAATCATTATATTACATTCAGTGGGGTATATCTATATATAATGGATAGGTCAACATAGTTAAACCTCTATGACCAAGTAAACCATTAGGTGGAACATTATATCAAAGAATAATGGTGGGAATAACATCTATAATTTACATAATATGGTTGAAATATATTTTATTCATGATGGGTAACTTCATTGGGAATACAAATTTACTACATATGACATTGAAAAAGAAGCAGATTCTGGTTAATGTATGTCATAAATTTTGATGTCGAATACAATGTAGAGCAATAAACAATAAATATTGAATCAAAAAATGATAGTCGTGTGATTTTATTCCTTATATCATCAAATTAGTTATTGAAACAACGTTCTTGATATTTTATGAATACCCCTATAGAACTTTTACACTAATAAGGAAAAGGAAAATTTTAAAAAAAATTGTATTGGTGGAGTGTGTTGGGTCGGAGAAAAAGCGAGGAATGATGGCAAGAGGGGGGGTGAATTGCCTTTTTAAAAAAATGATTAACAAATTAAAAATCAAAGTAAAGTGCAGCGGAAAGTAAAGAGGAAAGACACAAGAAATTGATAACGGAGTTCGGCCAAAACCCGGCCTACGTCTCCGCTCCCAACTCAACCGTTGAGAGATTCCTACCGCTTGCTTTTCAATGGTTTTAGCAAGAAACCCACTAGGCTTTGAGGTAGCACTAGGACCTATTACAGCTTGCTTTTGTGGTTTAGCAAGAACCCACTTGCTTTTGATGGTTTAGCAAGAACCCACTAGCTTTTTTAACGGGTGAAGGCTAGCTCACCGAAACACAAGCCTTTTAAAAGGAAAGGCTTGAAGAAACCTCTTCACACCTTAATGGTGGTGTGAAACCCAAAAGAAAGGGGGATGAGAAAAGGGTTTGGGGTTTGTAGGCACAAACCCAATTTTAAAGCTCAAAATGAAAAAAAAACTAAAAACCGTATTGGAGGAAGACTTGGGCGCCAATTGGATGATGGAGTTGATGTAGCGTGCTCTCCCAAGATTCTTGAGGGTGCTCTTGGATGTGGAATTGGATGGAGCACTTGGGGTTCCCTTGGAGGAATGCACCGGAGGTACGCCAAATGATCAACAAGGTGTCTGTGGGCTTCCGTATCGTTCCGGTAGGTGTCCGGGGCTTCCTTGGCCTTTATTTATAGGCATGGAACCCTTGGGGAGGCTTCGGAGCCGTTGGAGAAGTCCTCGGAGCCGTTGGAGGCCAAAAGATGGTTGACTGGTCAAAGCCAACGGCTAGTTTGACTGGGCTACCGGCTGGCCGGTGCAGGGCCACCGGTTGGCCGGTGTTTGCAAAATGGCATAGGATTCCTGTCTAGGGGCCACCGGCTGACCGGTGCCAGAGCCACCGGCTGGCCGGTGGCAAGACAGTAGCTGGCACTGTTGGGAGAGGGTTCCACCGGCTGGCCGGTGCTGAGGCCACCGGTTGGCCGGTGGGGAGGCAGTAGCTTCCCTTTGAGTGCAGGTGCCACCGGCTGGCCGGTGGTCAAGCCACCGGCTGACCGGTGGTGAGGCAGTGGCTCTGTCTTCTGCCCAGGGTCCATCGGTCGACCGTTGGTGAAGCCACCGGTTGGCCGGTGGACTGAATTTCAGTCCAGATTGGCTTTTTGCCTTCTTGGACTTCTTGGCCCAATTCCGTGGCCACCTGAAATGATTCCTATCATCCAAAAACACTTGAAAAAGTATTAGATAAATATGAGGGTGATTGTGATCATGAAAATAAAACCTTGAGGGGTTCGAGAGGTACAACAATCTCCCCCTATTTTGATGATCACAATCACCGAAACAAACAATGAAAAATACTGAAATTGAAAGGAAATGCAAAGCATGATGAAAAAGGATTCTCCCCCAATCAATCAAGAAATTTCTCCCCCTTTGTGATTATCAAAATAGAATGGGGCATAAAACTTGATTGAGGGATAGAGAGATTTGAAACACAAGATTTGAGATTTGAAAATCAAATGAAATTTTGGAAATTCAAAGATTGAAAAACAGTTTGAATTGAAAGTTTTGAAATGACAATTGAAATGAAAATTTTGAATGAAAATTTGAAACCAAGTGTTGAAATTGAAAGATTGAAAAAAAAATTGAAATTGAAAAGCTTAATCAATCCTAACTCCCCCTAAATAAAAACAATGAATCCCCGGGGAAAGGAAATAAATTTTGGCCCGGAGAGACTTGCAAGAAGGGATTTTTCAATCCATACTTGTCTCATAGCGGGTCTTCTCCTATAAAATTCATCGGAAAAGAAAATAGACTTTGGTTGGCCGTACCGGGCATTTTTGAAATTACACTCATAAATGAGGTGCCCGGATTTCTTACAATAATTACAAAATTTGTAACTAGAGCTCCCCCTTACAAAAACAGTGGGTGCATGGGAGGAGGAAGCTTGGTTGGTGTAGCCAAGTCCATTGGTGGTTCTAGATATTCGTTGGGAACCTAGGAGATTGTTCAAATTTTGTTCACCTTGGGTGAACTTGGCTAGGGTCTCCCTTAGGTCTTTAATGGTTGATTCCATAGAATCAACATTTGGAAAATTTTGGATTTTAAGGGTCAACTCTTCCTTCTCTTTAAGAAGTTGTTCTTTTTCGGAAGAGGGTTTTTTGAAATTCTTTTTTAAAGAAACAAATTTGGAAGAAAGTTCGTGAAAACCTTCCTCCAATCGATCTCTAGCGTATTGGAGATCCTCATAAGACATATGATTGAAAGAATTTGAATTTGAAGAGCAGGAGGATGAGGAATCGGAAGAAGTTACCTCATGAAATGCCATTAGGCATTTTGTACCTTGGTCGCTCGAGGAGGAGGAGGAGGATGATGAGGAGGTGTCACTCCATGTCGCCTTGAGGACTTTTTTCTTTCCTTTCTCCTTGGCCCGATTCTTGTTGAGTGGGCAATCGGGCTTGTAATGGCCCTTTTCGCCGCACCCGTAGCATTTTACCTTGGGCTCGGATCTAGCGGTGGGTTCTTGCTTTCGATGCTTGCGGGATTTCTTCTTCTTCTTGTGCTTCTTCATAAACTTGTGCATTTGGCGGGCGAGATTCTCCATTTCCGAGTCGCCGCTTGATGATGAGGAAGATGAGGAAGGAGATGAGGAAGAAGATGAGGAGGAGCTTACTTCCTTTTGTACCTTGAGGGCGATGTTCTTTGGAGTTTTGATTGGTGTGCCCTCCTTTTGAGCTTGCCTCCTCATCGTGATCTCATAAGTCATGAGAGATCCGATGAGCTCCTCTACCGGCATATTTTTGACGTCCTTGGCTTCTTGGATCGCCGTCACCTTTGGTGCCCATGAGCTCGGAAGGACCCATAAGATCTTCTTGACCATCGTCTCGGCTGAAACATCATCACTAAGAGATTTCCTTCCATTGCAAATGTCAGTGAAGCGTGTAAACATATCGGTAATAGATTCGGAAGAATGCATAGTAAAGCTTTCAAAATCTTGTCTATACATGTCTAATCGAGTATCCTTAACTTTGTTAGTGCCCTCATGAGTTACTTCTAAAAGTTTCCAAATTTCATGTGAGGAGGTGCAATTAGACACTCGATTGAACTCATTTCTATCTAAGCCGCAATGGAGAGCGTTCATGGCTTTGCCATCAAGCTCGAAATTCTTAATATCGGCAGGGGTCCATTTGGATTCGTCGGGGGAAGACAAAGAATAACCTTGCATGACAATTTTGTAAATAGGATATCCTATGCTTCTTAAAAAAGTGGTCATGCGGGTTTTCCAATAATTATAGTCGGTCCCATCAAAAAATGGAGCCCGACCCAAAGAGTAGCCCTCGGGGGCGAAAGAGGTGGATGCCATCACAATGGATCTTAAAATTGAAACCGGGTTAGGGTATTACTCAAATTTCCCTCTGATACCAATTGTTGGGTCGGAGAAAAAGCGAGGAATGATGGCAAGAGGGGGGGTGAATTGCCTTTTTAAAAAATTGATTAACAAATTAAAAATCAAAGTAAAGTGCAGCGGAAAGTAAAGAGGCAAGACACAAGAAATTGATAACGGAGTTCGGCCAAAACCCGGCCTACGTCTCCGCTCCCAACTCAACCGTTGAGAGATTCCTACCGCTTGCTTTTCAATGGTTTTAGCAAGAAACCCACTAGGCTTTGAGGTAGCACTAGGACCTATTACAGCTTGCTTTTGTGGTTTAGCAAGAACCCACTTGCTTTTGATGGTTTAGCAAGAACCCACTAGCTTTTTTAACGGGTGAAGGCTAGCTCACCGAAACACAAGCCTTTTAAAAGGAAAGGCTTGAAGAAACCTCTTCACACCTTAATGGTGGTGTGAAACCCAAAAGAAAGGGGGATGAGAAAAGGGTTTGGGGTTTGTAGGCACAAACCCAATTTTAAAGCTCAAAATGAAAAAAACACTAAAAACCGTATTGGAGGAAGACTTGGGCGCCAATTGGATGATGGAGTTGATGTAGCGTGCTCTCCCAAGCTTCTTGAGGGTGCTCTTGAATGTGGAATTGGATGGAGCACTTGGGGTTCCCTTGGAGGAATGCACCGGAGGTACGCCAAATGATCAACAAGGTGTCCGTGGGCTTCCGTATCGTTCCGGTAGGTGTCCGGGGCTTCCTTGGCCTTTATTTATAGGCATGGAACCCTTGGGGAGGCTTCGGAGCCATTGGAGAAGTCCTCGGAGCCGTTGGAGGCCAAAAGATGGTTGACTAGTCAAAGCCAACGGCTAGTTTGACTGGGCTACCGGCTGGCCGGTGCAGGGCCACCGGTTGGCCGGTGTTTGCAAAATGGCATAGGATTCCTGTCTAGGGGCCACCGGCGGACCGGTGCCAGAGCCACCGGCTGGCCGGTGGCAAGACAGTAGCTGGCACTGTTGGGAGAGGGTTCCACCGGCTGGCCGGTGCTGAGGCCACCGGTTGGCCGGTGGGGAGGCAGTAGCTTCCCTTTGAGTGCAGGTGCCACCGGCTGGCCGGTGGTCAAGCCACCGGCTGACCGGTGGTGAGGCAGTGGCTCTGTCTTCTGCCCAGGGTCCATCGGTCGACCGGTGGTGAAGCCACCGGTTGGCCGGTGGACTGAATTTCAGTCCAGATTGGCTTTTTGCCTTCTTGGCCTTCTTGGCCCAATTCCGTGGCCACCTGAAATGATTCCTATCATCCAAAAACACTTGAAAAAGTATTAGATAAATATGAGGGTGATTGTGATCATGAAAATAAAACCTTTAGGGGTTCGAGAGGTACAACAGAGTGTAAGATGCTGGAGGAAGAAAATTTATACTTTTAGAGTTCACCAGTGCCAACTCTTTCCATATCCCCATTTTAATCAAGTCCAACCTAGTCTTGATTTTGTCAAAAAAAACCTAGTCTTGATGCCATTTTTTCAGGAACATTTAGTTACATTCCAAAAACACTATCAAATAATGTTTTTTCTACATGCATGACATCAACAAAATTTCGAACATAGAAAATATTTCTATACAAAAAATCTAAAAACATTGATCTCTTCTTCTAACCAGATTTTGTAAGGTTTTTTGAAAATGGTTTACTGAAAATATTGTCAATCTTTATTACTTTTTTGTAAATTTTGTGACTCATTATGAGTGAAAGTTTTATTCCTTGTTCAATATTACCATTGAATGTGGTCATCCAGGATCGATGTTTATGTCATCGTGGTAAAAATTTACAATTTCCAAAAAACACAGTCTTCAAGTCATGTTTCAACAGAACTGAGTATGTGTGTTTTTCAAAAATGGGACACCCCAAAATTACTATAATTCTATAGCCTGATAAATTTCCATAAGAAGGTAATTCATTTATCATTCCGTAAAACATGGCCATCAATGTAAATTCTTCACTTCTGTGAGCATCATACACTATAACACCTGTATCCCACATCAATTTCAGATATTCAATCAAGGGATCCAAATAGACTTCAATATCATTACTGGGTTGCTTTGGTCATGATATAAGAAGAAAAAACATAATTTGTTTGTGTCTCATTAATAACAATGGTGGAAAGTTATAATTTACTAACATGAAGGGTCATGTACTTTGAGTACTACTTTGTACACCAAAAGGATTTATTTCATCTTTAGATAATTCATAATGAATGTTTCTTATCTCATCTCCAAGTTTAGGAAACTCATAATCAATTTTCTTCTACTAAGGAGAATCTGATGGGTAACATTTATACCCATCATAAATTATTGAATCTATATTCCATGTTAATTGTATCACGATTTCCTAACATCTATATAATCTTCTAATTTGTGGAATGATAGAAATGTATCGTACAGATTTTGAAGGACTTGATTCATTTTTCTTGTATCTATTTGTGCCACACTTAGGGAATTTTATGGGTGATTCATGGTCTTTGCGAAAAAAATATGGAATCATTTGGAAAAGAATTTATTTTTTAAAGATCATGAGAAATGAACATAATATTCATTTAGCATCATATGTTCATCATGGTAGTTTATTTTATTATGGTAGCATATCTTTTGGAAGACTAGGTAGTTCTGTAAAGCTGTTGTTAGTCCATTTGATGCCATATTTCAAATTATATATCTTCAATAAAGCTCACAATGTTGTGTATTTAGTACAATCGGTATATAATGGTTTCTGGAAATATCCATTTAACTACTCATAAAACTTTTTACAATCAATAACATCTTCGTTAATTTCTATTTTAATTTCTTCTATGTGATCTCCATAATTGTTTACAAAGGTATTCATATCAAATGAATCATAAACTATAGTATCATCCAAATTTAGGACAACATTTAGTTTTTCCCTATGTTTAGTCTGACATTTATAACTTTGATCTATTCCATGAAAAATCAAATGTTCTTCCAACTAATCTAGACAAATTTTTCTTTAATAACAATAATGTAAACCTGGATAGAGGATTTTAGAAGGGTTTTCTGCATGATCTCTAGCAAACTTGGTGAACTCTTTAATTAAATTTTCATATTTTTTTTGTCAAATTGTTAACATGAAACCATTTTCAGTTCCTATCTATCCTATTAGTTTCAAAAAAGATTAATTTTTTTATAATACATAAATAAATACACCTAATATATCCATTATAAAAAGTGAAAGTTATAGACAATTATAATAAAGGAAAATCAGCATTTGATTATTTCAAAGAATTTTAGTATGATGAAGAACATGGGTAATTGAATTTAATAAAATAATTACTCCACATAAAATATTTCTTAAATCCCCTAAACAAATGAAAATATAATATAGGCAACTATAGAGTAATAAGAAACTCAAACATGATAAATAAGAATAATGGACTCTTATTGAATCAACTAGAATATTCAAAAATGTATTGATAAAACATTTTAATAAATAAAGTGTAATTTCATATACATAGATAGTAATCATATATTCCTAGGGGTGGAACCAATACATGTAGACCTAAAATGATGAATACTTAATGGTTTTACTGTGGAAACATTGTTGAACACATAGATATGCTGATGGTAAATCAATAATGATGATAAAAAACATAAATATATCTCACCAAACAATCAATAAACTAATGAGGAGGATGAGGAGATGAAGCTGATGAGGATGACAATTGTACTTCATTTTGTTCTCTAAAAGGGAAAATGCCTCCCATTTGTGATAATTACACCATTGAAACAATTTATGAACTCGACGCCTACTTTTTCACTAACTCCCTCCACATATCCAGAGAAATGATAGAGATAAGGGAGGGAAAGAAATGGAGATGGTGGAGATGGAAGAATCAGAATACACAACTATAGTTTTATGCAGCTTGAGTGGGATTGGGTTGTTACAGAGTAATTTCAAACGAGGATTGTATCTTACTGAAATTAATTTATTTGATTTTAAAGGGAGGAAGATTTAATGAAGAATTACTTTCATTTTTATCCTCAAATTTATCCATAAGGATCTGAGTAAAACTTTAACAAAATAATTGGTTGATAATTTTTTATAATGTTTTTTTCAATAAAACAATTTTTAATATGTTTTATTTTATTAAAAAAATATAGAATTTTACATGATTGGAAAAAGAGGTCTATGGAGGTGTATGCTTCATTCACAATTGCCTCGATAGGCCATAAACCTGAAATGGGTTCACACCTTCCACCATAAAAAACTATAAAATGGAGGTCACTCCTCATTCGATACAAAGATAAATAAACTCAATCTACCTAAATAATTTATATATATGTTATATATATATATAAATGTATTATATTAGTAACACTATTTCAATATAATTATATATATAAGGAAAACCCTTATAACAAAATATTAAAACAGAATTTAAATTAATAAATTCCCTTACATTAATTGCATAAAATCATCTTCTATTTCTTTTTATCACCATCATCGGACAAATAATTGTTTTTATAAATAAATTTTCTCATTCGTTTAAGGTTTCTATATGCAAAAAATCTACTATTTATACAGTGACAGAAATATTTATTTAATTCTTTTATCTACAGACCAGAGATGATTCAATTTGATTTCAAAACAGTGAAAAAATTAAGGTTGCATAGAAAAATGGGGTATAGATGTAGATAGTGAAGAAAATTGATTCAAACCCACAATTTAAAATAACCAAAATAGGATATCCAAAACAATAGTCAAGAAAATAATGGATCGTAAATGAAATAAAAATATTATACAACAAGAAGAGTACAAATACAGAAAGAAAATCAAAACCTACAAATGAAATTAGGAAATTGTTGCATCTAGATCTCAAAATGAAAAATACAGAAAGAAAATTGGAACCTATAAAGGAAAAAACTGGCCTACTTTACTAGGCTGAAGAAAATCCAAGACCCTCAGATTTGGATCTCAAAGTTTTCTTCGAAAACCGTAACTACAACTGAACATCATATACTGGATAATGTTTGAGCAGTTGGAGGTAGTGGGTTAGTGTGATTCGAGTGGGTTTGTGTGATTCAAGCTTTAATTCAACATGGAGAAGCACTGAAAATGGGTGGATTCTATAGAAATAGTATCATATCATGACGGGTTCACAACAAGTTAAGGTTTTTAATTAGATCGGGACACATTTATCATCACTTTTTAAAAATAATTGATAGTGTCCTTTTATCATTGATTATTAGTTAAGAACTCATAAAAGGATTATTTATTGGTTCTTTTTTCGAATTGATAAAGGTAGGTCTTTATTAGTACTAAAAATGTGTATAAAGATTTATTTTATCAGTTCTTATCACTTAAGTGATGATAAAGGATTTATATCAAGAATGTTCAGGATGTGAGTGTGCTCAGTTCTAAAAACTTATTTTAAAAAATATAAATATAATGAAACAAAACACGCATGTGTCACAACAAGAATCACCAAATCAGAAAAATGATGGAACAATGCCACTCAAAAATAGGTAAAAGTTCAAGACCTCAAAAAATTACCGATAAACCCATTATTAGGATCCAAATGCCCAAATTTAATGAACTAAGTCCCCACATAAGCAACACTCAATTGCAGTAGAAACTCCCAAGGCCATCCCTCCCAAATTCATTAATCCACCAGAGGCCATAATCAAAATTCACCTCAAGTAATCACATCCCCCAAGGGATTAGGTAATTTCACTGCCATCACCTGTTATCCCCCTACCAATCAAGCCACTCCATCGAACCCATCGCACATCGCTAGACTGGATGTCACTCATTCTGATGCCAGTATCGGCCAAACCCGAGGTCTCATCCCATCAAAGTCATCCTCATCCACATCCCAACACTAGAAATCACCATCCATAAACTCTCCATGATTTCAAACCATCATCTGATCACCACCAAAAGCCATAAGTCTATAAGAATAAAGGAATCAGGATGGATATCACATGCCAACTCCTCGTTCCCTGAAGACACAAAACCTTAATCCATAAAACCATTGTAAGGGTTGGTGTCCTGAGAACCAACTGTTTTGTAATTTGATTACATGAATGTTCACTTATTATATATTGTTCATTGTTCTGCATGACTATAATATAATAATGTCCTGAAATATTTGTTGCATTAATAAGGTCATAGAAGATCCCAGCTATGATGAGAACCTTGAAATGCTATAACAATATTCTTAAATAAAGTTCTACGGTTGGATGACATACTATGATAGGACACATAGTATACAGACTGTCATGTGCGAGTACTCGTAAGAAGACGAGACTCTCTCTCATGGAGTTCTCACTTGGTAATCTCCAAGATGGGAGATTATGAGAACAGACCCGCCAGTAGTAATTCTGCATGTCTTGGTGTCATCGGATATTACTATATGCGAGCGTGTGTAATGGTCCTTAGACTGGAAGATTATCATTAACTCATGTCATGACTCGCGCACTTATATTTACTGACGAAAACCATCACGCAGACAGTTGGTGGGAAGTAGGGTATGTTGGGTGCGTCACGAGTGACATGTTGTTAATGGATAAGTCGATGAAGGATTTGTCCCTTCCATTTATGGAAGTTGATATCTCGGACCTTTGATTGAAATAGAATTGTCACATTAAATTCCATGGCCATGGTGTAAACAACGAGTTTATTTCAGGTATTCAAAGAACGACGGATCAAGCATATAGGTTTATGACACTTCCATGAAACCCGCTTGATGAGATATTGAGACAAATGGATTAAATTACACAGTAAGCGTTCGTATGAGGTGATACGTCAATGCGGCATCAACTTCTTTCTCTTGGGTGCCTTGACCCGTTGCTAGATAGTAATCTTGGACTTTCGGCAAGCCTTCCTAATGCCAACGAGAAAGAGGCCTAGAGGGTTACACACTAAGTGTATCCAAGTATCTCAAGTGGAATAAAGATTATTCCCGTACGTGGTTTACTAATTATTTAAGGAAGCCTAAGTTGTTTTAAATGATGGAGGAAAAATAAAATAAAACAAGTACATGCCGTGTATTATTAAATGTACACGCCGTGTAGTTTTATTTTGGAAAGGAAATGAATAAATGAAAACAAGATATACACGCCGTGTACATTTAATGTACACACCGTGTAGTTTTCAATGAAAAACAAGTACACACCGTGTATTTATTATTACACACCATGTAGTTTTTCCAGTCGGGATTTTGAGGATATAATATTGTTTTAAATGATATTTATTATAATCAGTGTGGATGCATGTCAAGGAATTATCTATTCGACATGGGGTTTTTAAATAAGAGTCAATGAAATAAATAAAACTCGCAACGCGTTTATTTATTGTCATAACTCTATAACCCCACACACCCGATTATAAATATCCTCACAACCCCAACTCTTTTCCGACACACAAGAGAATCGTTGTGCACAACATCTCTGGAGAATTATTTCAAGGTCGAAAGTACCTCTTCCTCCAAGAACGCTCTCAAGACCGAGAGAGATCCTCTTCCATCAGATCAAGACGATCTAAGGTGGACAATGCAAGAAAAGGCTTCTCCATGCTAGCACCCAGAGAATCCTTTGGCGACGTACAGAGATACAAGGTACACGTGTGGATCACCGCTAGAGGGAGTCTACACTTCGCTTCTGCGATGCAACGACGGATCACATCAACAACGTGATCGAGAACATCAATGAAGAAAGAACATCCAAAATGTATTTCTTTATAATTAATTAAATTAATTATAATCTACTTGTAACGATCCTCGTTTGTGGTTCTGAGACAAACCATCTTCTTTGTCTTTTTCTGTGATTTGATCCATGGAGACTGGCGTTTATCGTCGTATTGATCCCAGATTGATCATTGCTAATGAAAAAAATCCAAGTGGGCACATCCACCCACGCGCTTCCACTGCGCCCGGAACCTTCAAATGGTATCAGAGGGAGGTTACAACGTTGATTATAGTTATTTAATTTTCGTTGATAATTTACACATTCATATTTGATTCAATTAGAAATAAATCTTTCTATAAATCTGAATTAATGAGATCTATTCTTCCTCCTTCGTTTCTTGATTCATATCACAGAAACAACCTTTTAATTTTAATTTTTGATTAAAATAAAAATGAGGAACTCAACCGGAGGAGACGCTCTTTCTGTCTGTACAACACGGGATTACACGGCGTGTAATTAAAACTACACGTCGTGTACTTAGGTTCAACGAACCGACACTGGTCCGCCAAACCACACCGTGTGAATTGATTATGCCTAAGTTTTAATCATGTCGTGTTGACCAAAATTGAACGGCGCGTGGAAACCGGAATACACGGCGTGTATGTTGGAGCAACACGCCGTGTAGTCCGTTCCGACCCAGGTGAAACTGTGTACAAAGATAAACCGCGTACCGCGTACACGGGATCACCAGGCCGGTTACCACGTAACAAGGAAGTACACACCGTGTATGATTCATCTACATGTCGTGTACTCTAAAATTTCCAAAGTACATAAAACATGCCAAAGCCCCAGCGTGTACTTTGGATAAAGGGTGAAAAGAAAAATACACGCCGTGTAATTATAAACTACACGCCGTGTACTTTCCAGAAATGGAATTTCACCAGGTTTCCTCCAATGTACAAAGACCCGTACAAGAAATTTGGATAAGAATAATCTCAAGGAAATTCAGAAAGGAATTTAAGATAAAGAATAGATTAATTATAAGATCGTAATTAATTGAATTCTAGCGTGTCTTATCTTAAATAAAAGAACGATTGAAAGAATTTGAATTCTAAATATGCGTAAATATCGTTGCATACTATGGATGATCATGAGCTAGACCAAAGACCCTTTGTATGTGTATGGTTTCATTTAAATTTATTTAATTTAAATTTGTTGGCCTGTGAGCCTTCTCCCAATAAAATTTAGGGCCTGCATGCCCATGGTTTCTTTAATGTAAACCCATGTAATAGAGGATCTCCCAAGCCATAGGAGACAGTTAAAATCCCGAAGCTGAGGCGAAACCGACGCTAGAAGATACAAAGGTGGACAGGTGGGAGATGCAAAACACGAACCAACAAGTTCAAGGTGTTTTCCCTAGGTCAGGGTTAGCTTATCAAAACCGCTAGATAAGCTAACCAAATAGAATATCATGATCATGCCATCTTATTTTATTTCTGTCTGATTGCATGGTTTATTTATTATGTATGTGTTGTCGCGATCACATAATTAATAAAATGAACAAGAATGCAAAGATGGAATAAAATAAAAACCAGACTATACGTAAACATTATCAGAACATGGTTAATCACGTAAGCAAGAATCACTTAATATTAACAAGCATGTGATAATGCAAAGATACGCATAAATAATAAAATCCCTCAAATACCATATTAAGTCAGACCAAGCCTTCCGTTACTTGATTAAGGGAAAGACTCAATAAAACCATGTGTTTGACCAACCCTTGTTGAGACACTTACTTTTATAAAGGAAGCCCTTATGAAAGGTTTCGGGTTTACTTAACCATATTACATCAAGAGAAGTAGCCCTTTCTAGACTTGATGTAATATTAGAGGCAAGAGTTTAGGAAATCCAAGTCAGGATTTCAGGATTGGGGAGTCCACTCAATAGATCAAGGAATTGTAAGCTCACAGTTGGCAAAGACCTGCCTACCTAAATACCTTCAAATAGCTTGACCAACCCTTGTTGGGGTTATGCGAAGGGGAATATGGATCCTTTCCACTAGAATGTCAAAGCAACTGGACATTCCGAGTTCAATGGTGAGGGCCATTGGGACTTTATAAAATAGTGGGAGACTTAATAAAATTTATTATTTCTCATAAAATGTAATCAAGAAAGTACTGATGAATCTGCTCTTTTAATGTGTAGAATCAATATGACAAACACATCAACCACATTTTCTCTGCGATCAATTCTGGATAAAGACAACATCCTCACCGGCAGTAAATTTCAGGAATGGTTTAGGTGCCTTCGGGTTATCCTATGCCATGAACGGAAGTTTTACGTGCTGGAGTCCTCACTTCCTAATTCTCCTACCCCAGGGGCGAGTGATGAAGATTTCCTAGTCTATGATCAACATTTGAATGATGCTCTCGATGTTAAATGTTTGATGTTGTCATCTATGTCTAGTGAGATCATGAAGTCTCATGAAGACATGGATGCCTACAGCATGCTCGAGCACCTCCGTGGTTTATACCAGGAGAGAGAAAGACATGAAAGGTTTGAGATCTCCAAGGCTCTGTTTCAGAGCAATATTGGAGAGGGTGCCCCAGCTGGGACTCATGTAGTCATGCTCATTGGCTACTTTGAGCTCTTGGAGTTTATAGAGTTTAAACTCCCTAAATAACTGGGTACCAATCTCACTATCGCATCACTCCCCTAGATCTTCTCAAACTTTGTTGTGAACTTCAATATGAACAACATTGATAAGTATTTGTCTGATCTTCTCATCCACATTCACCAAGTGGAAACTGACATGAAGCGTGAAAATCCTTATGTCCTCATGGTGAAAAAAAGGAAAGGGAAGGCAAAGACATTTAAGCCCAAAGCTTCTTCAAGTCCTTCCAATAAAAGGAAGATCAAAGGGGAGGAAAACGAACAGGATGTTGTTTGTTTTGCATGTGGCAAGAAGGGCCACTGGAAGAAAAATTGCACCCAGCCAAGGAAGCAAGGGGAAGCTTCAGGTGCGTTTGTTATCGAATGCAATCTATCTGTTTCTACTAATTGGGTATTAGATACTACTTTTGGTGCTCACATCTGTATCCAAATATAGGAACCAAGTAGATTCAGGAAGATTGATCGAGGGGAGGTAGATCTACGAGCAGCCAACGGAGCCAGACTCGCTTCTATAGCTGTCGGAGACTACCACCTCACATTGCCTACCGGGATGGTCTTGGTTTTGAAAGTTTGTAATTATGTGCCTTCTGTTACTAAAAACATTATTTTAGTATCCATATTAGATACTGATGGATTCATATTTAAGTATGGAAATGAATGTTGCTACTTTTATAAAGATTGCATTTGTTTTGGTGGGGCACATTTATATAATGGCCTTTATGTGTTAGACTACACAAACCAAGTGATGGAAATCGATAACAAAGTTAATTCACATGAATCATACCACACCCAACTTTGGAATCACCGGCTAGGTCATGTCAATGAGAAACATTTGAAAAAATTACATCAAGATGGGTATTTAGATTCTTTCGAACTAAAACCACTTGGTATATGTCATGCGTGTCTACAAGGCAAAATGACCAAATCCCCATTTAGTGGGAAAGGTTAAAGAGCAAAAGAGCTTCTAGAATTAGTTCACACTGATGTGTGTGGACCTTTCCAGTTGAATCAAGGGGTGGGTTCTCGTACTTCATAACTTTTACTGGTGATTTTATTAGATATGGATATATCTACTTAATGAGGTATAAGTCAGATTCTTTTGATCGGTTAAAAGAATACAAGAATGAAGTTGAGAACCAGCTTGGTAAGAAGATTAAGAAACTCCACTCAGACAGAGGAGGAGAATATATTAATCAGGACTTCATTGATTTCTTATGGGAGTTTGGGATTCTATCTCAACTCACTCCTCCTTACACACCTCAGTGGAATGGTGTAAGTGAAAGGAGGAAATGCACCCTGTTGGACATGGTGAGATCAATGATGAGTCATGCGAGTCTTCCATTATCCTTTTGGGGATATGCATTACAAACAGCAGCGCACATACTAAACCAAGTACCAACTAAATCGATAAATGGTATTCCATACGAATTTTGGAGTAGACGCAAAGCCATGTTATCGAATTTACATGTGTGGGGTAGCGAAGCATTTGTTAAGGCCTCTTCAGGTAACAAATTTGCACCCCAAGGCACAAAGTGTATCTTTATAAGATATCCCAAGGAAACAAGAGGATATTACCTATACAACCCCTCAGACAAAAAGGTTACAGTGGTAAGACACGCCATATTCCTTGAGAGGGAGCACATCTCCAAAAGAGATAGTGGGAGCGAGATAGACTTCGATGAAGTCGAGGCTCAAGATACACAGAAGTTGGTACAAGAATAGATTCCAAAAAGCCCCGTGGAAGAACAATCTGTTCCAGAGACACAAGAACTACGTAGGAGCACGAGAGAGGTGAGAGAACCAGAGCGATATGGTTTTCTTGTCACCGAGGATGGTGACTCATTATTGGTTGACAATGATGATCCTCTTACCTACAAGGAAGCAGTTGAAGGCACAGACGTTGCCAAGTGGCAAGAACCCATGAATTCTGAAATGGATTCCATGTACCAAAACCAAGTCTGGATTTTGGTAGATCCTCCAGTTGATGTAAAGCCTATTGGTAATAAATGGGTATTCAAGAAGAAATTGTACATGGAGGGGCAAGTCAGCACCTACAAGGCATGAATGGTTGCAAAAGGTTTTAGACAGCGTCAAGTAATTGGTTATGATGAAACCTTTTCATCGGTTTCAATGCTGAAGTCCATCAGAATCCTATTGGCCATTGCTGCTTACCATGACTATGAAATTTGGCAAATGGATGTCAAAAAATCTTTCCTTAACGAGAACCTCTAGGAAGATATCTAAATGACACAACCTGAAGGGTTTGTGACTCCAAAGGATGCCAACAAGGTATGCAAGTTGCAGAAATCCATTTATGGATTAAAGCAAGCATCAAGGTCATGGAACATTCGTTTTTATGAAGCTGTTACAGAATTTAGATTTGTTAAGAATTAATGTGAGCCTTGTGTCTGCAAAAGGTTTAGTGGAAGTGCAGTCGTTTTAATAATAGTATATGTTGATGAAATATTGCTAATTGGAAACGAAGTACCTGTCTTACAGTCAGTTAAGGCATGGTTGAATAAATGATTCTCCATGAAAGACTTGGGAGAGGCGGCATATATTCTTGGGATCAAGATCCATCGTGATAGATCCAAGAGAATGTTGGGCCTGAGTCAAAGTGCATACATTGACAAGATACTGAAGAGATTCACTATGGAACAGTCCAAGAGGGGATTGTTTCCAGTGTCACATGGCATTCATATTTCCAAGAAAATGTGTCCTCAGACACATGAGGAAAGAAAGAGGATGTCAAGGATCTCTTACGCATCCGCAATTGGTTCAGTCATTTATGTTATCCTATGTACGAGGCTAGATGTTGCTTACGCATTAAGTGTGGTAGGCAGATATCAAGATGATCCAGGAGACCGCCATTGGATGGAAGTCAAGACTATCCTTAAGTATCTGAGGCGTACTAAGGATATGTTCCTGGTTTATGGAGGAGATGAGGAACTAGTCATCAGAGGACATGTAGATGCTAGTTTCCAGATGGATCAAGATGACATGAAGTCGCAGACTGGATACATCTTCAGTTTGAATGGAGGTGCAGTGAGCTGGAAGAGCTCAAAACAAAGTGTGGTGGCAGATTCTACAGTGGAGTCTGAGTATATCGTAGCTTCTGAGGCAGCTAAAGAAGCAGTATGGATGCGAAGCTTCATCCAAGATCTGGATGTTGTACCGAGCAGTAAAGATCATATCACACTCTATTGTGATAATACTGCAACGGTGGCACTTTCAAAAGAGCCAAGGTCATATCAGCCGACAAAACACATACTTCGGAAGTATCATCTCTTGAGGGATTTTTCTCATAGAGGTGAAGTTGCAGTGAGTAGTATTTCCACGGAAGACAACGTGGTGGACCCATTGACTAAAGCCTTGACTCAGCATAAACATGATCATCATGTGAGGTCTAGCGGACTAAAAGTCATAGGCAGTTGGATCTAGTCCAAGTGGGAGTTTGTAAGGGTTGGTGTCCTGAGAACCAACTGTTTTGTACTTTGATTACATGAATGTTCACTTATTATATATTGTTCATTGTTCTGCATGACTATAATATAATAATGTCCTGAAATATTTGTTGTATTAATAAGGTCATAGAAAATCCCCTCTATGATGAGAACCTTGAAATGCTATAACAATATTCTTAAATAAAGTTCTACGGTTGGATGACATACTATGATAGGACACATAGTATACAGATCGTCATGTGCGAGTACTCGTAAGAAGACGAGACTCTCTCTCATGGAGTTTGCACTTGGTAATCTCCAAGATGGGAGATTATGAGAATAGCCCCGCCAATAGTAATTCTGCATGTCTTGGTGTCATTGGATATTGCTATCTGCGAGCGTGTGTAATGGTCCTTAGACTAGAAGATTGTCATTAATTCATGTCATGACTCACGCACTTAGATTTACTAATGAAAACCGTCACGCAGACAGTTGGCGGGAAGTAGGGTACATTGGGTGTGTCACGAGTGACATGTTGTTAATGGATAAGTCGAGGAAGGATTTGTCCCTTCCATTTATGGAAGTTGATATCTCGACCCTTTCATTGAAATAGAACTGTCGCATTAAATTCCATGGCCATGGTGTAAACGACGAGTTTATTTCAGGTAGTCAAAGAACGATGGATCAAGCATATAGGTTTATGAAACTTCCATGAAACCTTCTTGATGAGATATTGAGACAAAGGGATTAAATTACACAGTAAGCATTCGTATGAGGTGATACGTCAATGCGGCGTCAACTTCTTTCTCTTGGGTGCCTTGACTCGTTGCTAGACAGTAATCTTGGACTTTAGGCAAGCCTGCCTAATGCCAACGAGAAAGAGGCATAGAGGGTCACACACTAAGTGTATCCAAGTATCTCAAGTTGAATAAATATTATTCCCATACGTGGTTTAATAATTATTCAGGGAATCCTAAGTTGTTTTAAATGATGGAGGAAAAATAAAATAAAACAAGTACACACCATGTATTATTAAATGTACACGCCGTGTAGTTTTATTTTGGAAAGCAAATGAATAAATGAAAACAAGATATACATGTCGTGTACATTTAATGTACACGCCGTGTAGTTTTCAATGAAAAACAAGTACACGCCGTGTATTTATTATTACACGCCGTGTAGTTTTTCCAGTCGGGATTTTGAGGATATAATATTGTTTTAAATGATATTTATTATAATCAGCGTGGGAGCATGTCAAAGAATTATCTATTCGACATGGGGGTTTTAAATAAGAGTCAATGAAATAAATAAAACGCATAACGCGTTTATTTATTGTCATAACTCTATAACCCCACACACCCGATTATAAATATCCTCACAACCCCAACTCTTTTCCAACACACAAGAGAATCGTTGTGCACAACATCTCTGGAGAATTCTTTCAAGGTCGAAAGTACCTCTTCCTCCAAGAACGCTCTCAAGACCGAGAGAGATCCTCTTCCATCAGATCAAAACGATCTAAGGCAGACAACGCAAGAAAAGGCTTCTCCACGCTAGCACCCGGAGAATCCTTTAGCGATGTCCATAGATACGAGGTACACGTGTGGATCACCGCTAGAGGGAGTCTACACTTGGCTTCTGTGACACAACAACGGATCACATCGACAACGTGATCGAGAACATCAACGAAGAAAGAACACCCAAAAGGTATTTCTTTATAATTAATTAAATTAATTATAATCATCCTGTAACGATCCTTGTTTGTGGTTCTGGGACAAACCATCTTCTTTGTCTTTTTCTGTGATTCGATCCATGGAGACTGGCATTTATCATCGTATTGATCCCGGATTGATCATTGCTAATGACAAAAATCCAAGTGGGCACATCCACCCACGCGCTTCCGCTGTGCCCGGAACCTTCAACCACATCATCACCAAATTACATTGACCCTTTGTTCCCCATGCTAGATCAAGAAAAAACCACAGTGCCTCCCCACTAAATCTGAATGAGTCACCCACCAAGATCTCATATCCTATAGCCACTAGGATCCTAAACCATCCTCACCACATATCCTGAAATCATCAAATAAAATTGTGGTCATCACCGACCTGATCCCCATGCTGAGGTACTCATCTTCTTGTAAACTATGTTAGTCACCATCCACCACTGTGTAGATCTTCATCTTCATACACCATGGCCCAAACAATGCTAATCTGCAGTATCGTTGATGAGAATCCTTTCACCTTTATCAGGATACTAAAGTAACGGAGTCATGCCATCATGGGAGTACTCCCCCATGCTCCATCCTTGCTGGTCATGACGGTCGCTGCCATCGAAGTCCCGCAAGATAATAGTCCATGAATAAATACATTAATAGGAAGATAATTTACCTGATATGGGATTTCCAAACTTCCGCTCCTCTTCAATATATTCGTATTCTGAGATAATTACTGAGAGGGTTTCAACACCTTCTAATTCTTCAGCATGAGTCTTGACTCCAGATTCAGCCTCATGCCATTGGATGCTACATGTTGAAAACATATCATAATGACTAATAATGAGTAATGTTGCATAGCAATTGTCAAAGCAATATCTCTTGAAATCAAGAGAGGAAGTCTCTCCATTTTAGAGAGAGGTGCTCTCCATCATAAGCATAATAAAGAATTTATAATTATAATTATAAATAAAAAATTATAAATATATAAATATACAAAATCAATATATATAAAAATCAATATAGTAAATATATTCCTTATTTAAATATATTTTTCACAATTTTATAATTATTTAAATAAATAATTATTTATTTATAATTATATAAATATTTTTTAAAAATAATATTTATATCATTATATAATATATTTATATATATTAAATATATTCACTGTTTTTTTACATTAATTATAAATTTAATAATTATTTAAATATATATAATTGTTTATTTATAATTATATAAATACATTTTAAAAAATATTTATTTATTTATAATTATAGATATGAAATTTTATAAATATAGTATGTACATTTTTAAATATATTTATTTATAAATATTTTTTAAAAAATTATTTTTTAACATTATTAATGAATATCTAATTTTAAGTGCATGCGTGTTAAAAATGAGTGAAATTGAATAAATTAAAAATAAGTACACTTTAATAATATTGAGAAATGGATAAGTTTTGCATACATATACATTGTATATAAAATTTAATTTATTACATATATGTGAAATCAATATAACACACATTTGATCTATGTTAAATTGAAAAATCAAATGGGATTCAATTATATGTCCATTACTCTATGAAATTAGTCATTCTTTTTAATTCATATTAATTTTAAATTATAAATTATTTTTCACTAAATAGAGGACATAAATATTTCGTAATATATAAATCATATTTATATACATTAATATATATCTCTCTATATTTAATATATACACTTTATTAACATTGTCTATAATCATTTAAATAATAAAATTTTTAATATTTTTATCAATTTACTTATTTTTAATTTTAATTTTTTTTCTTTTTGCATAACTATATATTTAATACATAATATTTTTTAGTATTTATACATAAAATATGAGGGCAGATCCCTTTTTATTAAAAAGGAAAAGAAAAGAAAAAAAGAAGGATGGATGGGGTCATTCAAGCATTCATTCCCTCATTCCAAAGCAGAACCAGAGAAAAGAGAAACTCAAATATCCAAGTCACTCTGGTAGGAAGTATCATAAACACCATACGAGTCATAATCATAATCTAATAGACCATGTGACATAATAGAAATAGTTGGATTCAAATATGAATAGTCTTTCTAACATCTTTCTTTTTTAGGAGGTACTAGTTGAAAACCATCAGCATCAACAACTATTTTACTTTTATACAAAGCCTTACTATCTGTTGGTTTTTTTGGTGATTCATCCTCAACATCAACCCACCTTCCATGAATTCCCTAAAATTCCTTTAATTTAATAATATCCTCATTATTATTATTTATAATTTATATTTAGTAAAATCAATTTAATCATTTTTATCAATAATTATTTAATTAATGAAATATGTAATATTTTTTTAATAATATCATTTTTTATTTTTTAATTATTTAATTATTTCATTATATTTATTTGGACCATTATCAGTACCAAAAAAGAATTTATAAAGGACTTCATTATGATCGCTTAAAATATATTCCTAATAAAGGGTATCCTTTATCAGTATTAAAAATAAATTGATGATAAAGGTTGTCATTTATTAGTGCTAAAAATAAGGCACTAAAAAAATGTACCCTTTATTAGTGCTAAAAATAAAGCACTAATAAAGGGTTAAATTTATCAGCACTTTCTTCAATGCTGATAAAGATGCCATTTATCAATGTTTTTTTGTAGCATTGATAAATACCAGGGATGTTGAATACCGATTTTGTAGTAGTATTTAAATGTATTTCCCACGAGAATATTTGGATATAATGATTCATATGGTCATTCATTTGGTTCATTAGATAAGAATTTGTTGGCCTATTTATTTATATTGGATGTATCCTTTTGGAATATATATGAAAATTTTAAGGGATATATTAAAAATACTCTACAAATGGAGTCCTCTATTGTTCTAATTGTATTATAAGAGGTAATTCAGTATTATACTAAATATGTGTATGAAGTGGAATATATTTCTCTCCCTATACCTTGACATTTGACAGTTGATAGTGAAGTTATAGGGATTCAAGTCTTAAAGATAATGTTCATTCCTTTTGATGAAGTGATGCAGACACATTTATACATTTTTAACAATACACATGAGGTTCAATCATATATATCATAACTAATTACAAAATTAAAGGTATGATGTTCGAAAAGAAATGAACTATGGTTGATGATTGAGTATAAAAAGACATTTGTTTTGTGGTTTAAAGGGAAATCCAACACAGATATATATGCATAAAAAATTTTAAATTGTTGGAATGGGGATCATCACTAAATGTGATCTCATGGGATGGTTTTGATATTAATGGGTTCAACTTTTACACACAAAATTTGGATGATAAGAGAACTGTTCAAAATAGTGGGGTAATGGTAATCGCTGAAGGACTATATTTTTCAAGTGAAAAAGATAAAAACTCAATTTCAGCATCAACATAATATTTTGGAGTTATTAAGGATATATGGGAAATTCATTATAGTAATTTTTAGTGACAATGTTTAAGTGTAACTTAGTTGATAGAAATAGTAGTGTGATACATGATGGTTATGGGTTTACACTAGTTGATTTGATGAGATTTAGTTGTAAAGAGGAACCATTTATCATGTAGACACATGAAAAGAAAATATTTTATGTCATTGATCAATCGAATGATCAGTGGTCCATCATTTTACAATGGAAAATAATTAATTTGGGTAATGAGGATGTTGATTATGTTATGGATTTGTGTGAGGTTTTTCATCTACTAAGATATTTCCAGATGATAATAATGACTATAATGAAGACATTTTCCATGATGTGCAAAATGATCGTGCTGAAGGGATATTGGAAAAAACTAAATTACTCGTATAGTTATTCTGGTAAATATTGATATTTTATTTTTGTTTTGAAATTTACATGTGTAAAAATTGTTTTAAATTAATGGATTTTTAATTATAGATATATTGATTATTTATTGGATTTTTATGTTAATTTTATATTCTATAGTTATGTTTAAACATTTTTTGATTGAAAACCTGATGTACATCATTATGTTTTGGTTAAATTTAAGCATATAAAAAAACATTATTTTAATTATGATATTTAAATTTATAGATATTAATTATTTAAATAATTTTAGAATTAATTTTTATATTTTATAGTTTGACTTGCATATTTTTTGGTTAAGAATCATGAAATCATTATTTCTTCTGAAATATACACATGTGTGAAATTATTGTTTTACTTATATATTTTCATAATCATTGTTTTTTAATTTTGAATATTCTAATAATATGAAAGTACATAGAAAATAATTACATTTGTCTATTTTAATGACAAAAATATTGTTAGAGGATCATTTATTGAGGTATATGTATTTTCCATAATATTAATTATTCAATAATATAATTATTTAATGAATGGAAATTTTTAATTTACAAAAAATAATTGAAAGACTGTTGTTATGCCTCCTAAGAAAGAGCCTTCTTTTTCTTTTATAGATAAAATTATTCCTAGATTTGGTAGATGTAAGATACATATTTATAAGAACATTCAATTTCTCATAGAGACTAGAGAATACATATTAATTTTAATGAGAGTAATAACCAAACTGGACTAATTACAACACATTTTACCAATTATATCACCATTTAGATTCATTTCAAGTCTATCATTTTATATATGGATTGAAAATCCATTGATAAGATTGAGAAGTATAAGGTGATGGAGTCTGTAATGGTAAAATATATCAATTGATTTATTTTTATCCCATTCATTGAATATTATATATTTTATTTGACTAATATTTATTGTATTCAATTACAGATGACATTCAATTTTCAATAAATAAAAGAAATTAAGAAAAGCATTATATATTTATCAGCGGTTTGATAGGGATATTTTAAAACAAAATTGAAAAAAAATAAGTTTTTGTGAAGTTATAGAATGAAAACTCATGACTCAAGTATGAATTTATAGATGCAGATACATGGAATAAATTTTTCATCAGCTGACATGATGAAGCATTTATGGAATAATAACTATTTTTTATTTTAAATTCTATTATATATTACCTAATTACTTATTATTTTTTTTATCTAATAGTCCTCTAGGAGATCTTATTAAGTGGTCTAGTTATAGAATGTATACCCTCATACATTATCATATAGAGGGTATCGTTTACTGGATGAGAAATTAATGTATGGGACTTTTATACTTGAAGGTAGGATAGATATATTATCTATAGATTTAATAAATCCAGAACACCCCAACTGTGTAAGAGGATATGTGGAAAGCGTTAGTATTAGAAATGTTTTTTTTCATAAAAGTATGAAATGAATAGATCTAGATATATATTCCTTAAATGATGAACTGAATGACCTAAAATAGTGTGTGGGTGATAAAATTTAATTACCTATGTAGGGTATGCTTGAATAATTGATGAGACAATCACACCATGACTAGCTTTCACAACAAGCACAACCTAAAAATCTTGCACATCATGTCTACTCAAATCCTCTACCTCTTCGTCCAGACCCAACCTTACTAGAGATCCCAATGTTTTTATTATAGTGTATTGATATATATATATATATATATATATATATATTGGGATTCTATACATCACCAGCCTCTACAGTTGGGTCAAGTAAGAATATATGTACATGATATTATTGATCCAACTACTCTATTATCATTTCTTATAGAGGAGATTTCCAGTGATGGAGTTTGTATAGATCCTTTTTTAATTTCTTTGGTGATACTTATTTTTCATTTGACATATGAGGTACGTGTTGGTTTTTTAATATTATTTACATTTGATTTAAAATTAACTACAATGTTTTGTAAACATTAATTTATATAGTAGTATCTGAAATTAAAATAATCTTTACAAAAGAAACAAAGGTTTAAGAACCAGAAAATTCAAATACTTCTATGATTTCTGATGGGCTAAAAATATTATCCTTGGTTTATTTTTCCTTGGATAAAATTTATGAGTTTTGGTTGATGTGTGAAATATACAAAAGATACTATCCATTAATAATATTCATAAAATATATCATGAATTTGGTAATTCTTGATGAGATTAGTGTGCCCATGTTGCAGTTGATTTCTATGTAAGTAAATTTATGTTTCAGTTTTTATTTCAGTTTTTCTCACTTTGATCCTAAAAGTGGATAATGCCTCTGAGATTCATCTATTTATACCCATTTCTCTTATCAAAATTATTTATTAAATCATCACCAAAATCATTACCAACATACTTTCCACTATCACTGACAAAATTGTCTCCTAGAACCAATTTGGTTTCATAAAGGGTAGATCCATTGAAGAATGTATTTTCCTTGCCTTTGATTGTGTCAAAAATTTGAATAAAACTAATAGAGGATGAAACATAGCTATTAAAATTGACATCAAAAAATCTTTTGACACCATGGATTGGAGATTTATCTTCAAATTCCTTCAAGGTTTTGGTATTAATTCCTCTTTTATCACTGCAATCAGAACTCTATTAAACTTGGAATCTATCTCTATTTTGATCAATGGATCTCCCAAGGTCTATTTTAAATGAACCAAAGGTATCAGGTAAGGTGACCCCTTATTTGTCATTCATTTATCGATAGTAAAAGACTGCCGCATTCGTCTGATCAACCGTCTGGTGGACCAGAATAAAATAAATCCCATACATGTATCTAAGAGTGTGAATTATCATACTCATATTTTTTAAGCTAACAACGTCATATTTTTCCTTCAAGGTGATAAAAGAAACATTATTATTCTCAAAAATGTGCTCTCACACTTTGAAGAGGTTTCTAGTCAAACCATTAGTTGGAAAAAATCCTACATCTTCTTTGGGAAGAACTTTCCACCTAGTAGAAAATGTAACATTATTAGCGACCTAGGTCTGAACGAAGGTATACTTCCATTCACTTATCTTGGTGTTCCCACTTTTTGGGGAAAACCAAAATCATGTCACTTTTTGACTATTATTGACCAAGTTCTAAGCCATCCATCTTCTTAGAAAGATAAATCTCTCTATATGGAGGGTAGAACTTGCCTTCTTAAATGCACTATTTTATACAAGATGTTTTACTCCATGATGGTCTAAAAATGGCCTTTTGGTCTCATTAAAAAATGAACACCACCATAAATAATTTCATCTGGACTAGTAGTATTCTGGAAAGAAAACTAGTGATTGTTCCTTTGTCAACTTGTGGAAAGACCATAGAGAATAATGGTATTGGTCTAAAAAATATCAAATAATTTAATGAATTCCATTAAGCAAGACTCACTTGGAACCTTTTTCACAATACTTCTAAAGATATTACATTTATCAAAAATAATATTCTTGAAAAACTTAAAATAGGTAATTTGAATTTCATTAATTCTTTAATCTATCCTTCCATCAAGAACTCCTTTAATAATATTATGAATAATTTCAGATGGATGGTCTCTAGAGACTCCTCTAAAAAAATGGTTGGATCAATAGACTGGCACACCTTTAATTTCTATGATATCTCATGATCAAATTCCTGATAATAACAACACCTCTATCAGATAAATTTTAAAATCTCAACATGATCACCTCCCTAATACTATTCTGAACGTCATTGAAAACAGATATTTCTCTTTCACTAATGATTTCTTAACTTGGGAACCTACTCACAATGGTATGCCTAACTCAAAAAAAATTCTATAATCATTGTTTCTGTAACTCTGAGAGCGATTACAGCTAGTTAAAACATTTCAACAAACCTTGGATAAAACCTTCAAGATTCAATATCGTCTAGCGTCTTTCTCACAACAGAGTTCCCAATGAAATTTTTCTAGAATCTTTTGGTATCCATCTCTGCTCTAAGTGAAAAAATATTTAATCAATACAGAGAAGATGTTAACCACCTATTTCTCTCTTGTTCTATTACTTCTGCTCTTTGGAACTATATTCTTGACATTTTTGACTGAATATGGTTGATTCTTGATTCCCTCAAATCTAAACTAAAAAAATGTGAAGAAATAGAAGGCTCTCAGCAAATCAGGAACCTCTTCCTTGATACGGTTTCTGAGCTCCATCATGTGATCTGGTATGATCGGAATGCTATTATTCAAAATAATTACTCACTCAATAAAAATGTAGATCAGATAAAGATACTCATTTACATACCTGAAGCTTCCTTGATTAAAAATGGAAATTTCCATAACACTGTGAATGAATTTGGAATCCTAAAGCGTCTAAGGATTAACAAAAAATTCTGTCAACCGTATCTCACTCTGGAGGTGTTCTAGAGAGCCCCCCTACCTATATGGATCAAGATCAATATTGATGGCACCTCCAAAGGAAATCCAGGACCTGAAAGGTGTGGTGTTGTCTTTAGGAATCACCTCGGTTAGATACTTGGATGCTTTATGGGTAAATGTGGCATTGCCACCTCCCTTGAAGCTGAGATGCTAAGCTTGATACATTCCATTTCCTTTGCCAAGCTCTTTGGTTGGAACAACCTATGGATTGAAAGTTACTCGACATCCATCATTGAAGCGAATTGGAATAGAATAACACATATTTCTTGTCCAATTACTACCCATTGGATGGAATTCACCCATTATCTTATCAATATAAACTATATCATCACACGTGTTTATCGAGAATCAAACATGGTTGCAGATGGTCTGGCCAACATGGGAGTAAATCAGGACATTACCTGGTTCGAAGACCTCCCCGATGATCTTATTTCCTTTCATAAAAAATATTTTAATATGATCCCGTATTTTAGACACTTGTAATATTTCTTTTAATAATAATTGTTCTTTGGTCATTTTTGGTCCAAGGAATCACCTTTTTAAAAAAATCTACAGTTACATATATATGCGACAAATTAAAAAATATGGATATTGAAAGTTGGATTTTCCATTCCATGATTGGTAATAAGAGTCAAATAATTATGAACTAATATTCATTATATTGTCATTATTTATGAACATTTTATATTACAATGTTTATTGGATGTTAGGCGTACTCTTCCCACCTGAAAGAGCATTATATTGATTTTTTTATTTATTTGGTGGTGTTTGTATAAGTTATAGAAAATTGTTAAAAAATTAAGTTTTATTATTTTTAATAAGCTCTTTATTATAAATTCTTATTGTTTACACTTGTTTTTTAGATGATAAATTCAAAAATACAGGTCATGGTGACGTTTTAATGGATACCACTTATCGATAAAACTACCAAATAAAATACAATATAAAAAATTAATGGTAAATATATTTTATGTTAAATAATATATATTTTTATCATATATATATGTTTTTATTTTCAAGTTAATGTTTTATAATTATAGTGTCATCATCAATATGATATGTTGTAATGTAGGTTTTATGTTTTATGATTCATGTTTGAGATAATCACAACTTGGTCAGCAGTTGAATCTGATAATGTTAGTTATTTTAATTTTTTTATTCTTTATATAAAAACATTATATTTTTTAATCTTATATCATTAATTTTTATTGTTTTTATTCAATGACATTGAGTCTTATACAAACAAATACCTTTCCCATCATTGATATTTTTTTTACAAACTATTTGTTAAGTATAATTAAATTTTAAATTATCAGGTATGTCTCGTTTAAGTGAATTTTAAAAAATCAGTATCAAGATAATTGTTTGTTTCTTTAAGTTGTAATATTTTTTGTGTCTTTACAGAGTTTTTTGCTTTATATTTTTCAATTATTTTTGTTTTTATAGGTTTTATATGTTTTTAAAGAATTTAATTTAATAAATTTTTTAAAAAAATACGAGCTTTCCACATCTGTTCACTTGTAAACTAATTTTGAATCCAATGTATATGAAATTAAATATTATTTTTTAATAAAAATTAATATCAAAAATATTTTCTAGAAAAAAAATAAATGGACTTTTGAGTTTGTTAAAAACAACATCAAAAATATTTTCTAGAATCAAAATAAAACTACCTTTAACATTGTTTTTTACAAAAATAGAAGTTAAAGGTACCATCCATCTCTGTTTTTCAGGAAAAAAAACTTGCTAATTTTGAATGACCCCTAGTTTTTTTGAAAACTAACATTGAAACATCAGTTAAATTTTATTTTAGGTTATATTTTGAAATAATTTCTTAAAAAACAAACATCTAAACTCTAATTTTTAATGTCACTTGGGTAAACTTCTATTAAAAACTAATGTTAAAAAATTTATAAAAAATATTTTAAAATATTCTTATCCACTAGTGTACTGTAAAAATCCTAGTGTTCTATATTTTTATTTTTTTCAATTACTAATTATATCTATTAATTAAATTTGATAATTAATTTAGATAATAAAACTGTCAATTTAAAATTTTAATTTGGTATATTCAACCCACCTCTAGACCATAAGTCATCTCTATCTGCAACCTAAAAAATGATATCATAGTTTGAACCTATTTGGAATTTTCATTTTATCTCTATTATTATTTTATCATAATAAAAAAAATTCTAGACCTCAAATTCTAATGAAAATATCTATAATATAAATGGAATGAATGAAAATAATGAATGCATTCCTAATAAACAACCTCACATTAATGGAAATGACTTTGGTAACTAGTAATCTAAAATGGAGGCACACCTGAAGCAACTAAACATAAAACATTGGTTGATCTTGGAAAAATCATACAAACTACCAGAAGCTGGCCCAAATACTCTTATAGTAAATGATGCTACTAATTATGTTTTGAATTAAAAATTTGTAAATATTTTATATTGTTTTATTACCATAAAGGGTGTTTAGAAATGTTTTTAAATGTGGCATATCTCATGCGATCTATAATATTCTATAGGTTACTCACCTTATCTCAGATAATCTGATAATAACTAAACTTGGAATAAATCAAGTAGAGTACTAATATTTCATGATGGGTGAAGATAATATCATCAATTAAATATTATACTGATTCACATGAATTGTGAATGGAATTAATTCCCTTGGATAATCATTGGATATACATGAACTTATTTAAAGAGTTCTAAGATATTTACCCAAGAAATGGAATTAAAATAAGGTTGTGATTGATGAAAGTATGAATTTAGAAGAATACAAATTAGATGAAATCATCAGATCACCTCTTCAATACAAATTTGATTTAATTAATATTTATAAGGAAGATACTTCAAATAATAATGGTATTACTCTCAAATAACATATAAATGTTACTTCTGACTCTTCTAAATATGATACATGTGAAGGTGAAAAATTATAAATTACAAATATAATCAAGGGTATTTATAATTTGAGTAATAAAAAAATAATACTCAAGAAATAATCCAAAAACTATTCAAAGGATGACCAAAATGGAAATAAAGTCACCAAAATTAATTATAATAGTGTTTCATAAGTAACGTGTTATGAATGTAGGAAAAAGGGACATTTTAAAACATATTTTTTTAAATCAAAATAAATATAGAAGGAAAAAGAATATAGAAATGAGTTGTGTGTATATGTTGGATAGAAATGCATAGAAAAATGAAATGCCATGGATGAATTTATAAGTAAAAAAGAGCCTACTTACCTATGTTTGATGAAAAAAATAAAAATTAGGTATTCAATAATTCTGATTCCATTTATTATCCTAATAATGATGTTTATAACTTTGATGAGTTTTATGGAGAAAATGAAAAGATTTAAAAAAATATTTTAAGAGTTATTAAGTTTTATAAAGGATTAAAATAATAAAATAAATAGCTTATTAAGAAAATTAATACATTCAATTAAGAAAATTCTGATTTTAAAGGAGAAATTGAGAAATTGAGAAATTCTATTTCATGTTCAAAATAATATATTTATAATGATTTTGATTCTATTCAAAAGGACAATGATAATATAAAAAATGATGTTGTCAGTTTGAAATAATCTTTATCAAAACAAATTCAAGGAATGAAAAAATATGAAAATATTTTGGCTATAATGAAACCGAATAACAATAAAACAATCACTGGTTATAATCGGTAGATTCCTAAGTTATACCAGAATAAGTTTGTTAAAAAAACTACAGGAAAATTTTCTTCTATTACATGATTTAAAAATTGTATGCAAGGAAATTATGCTAATGAGTATTCATTATGGTTTCCTTAATATCTTGGTTATACCAAGATATTTATTTTAAATAATTTAATTTATATATTATCGATGAATAGATGTTTTAAATATGTTTTGAACTAAATAATTCTATTTAAAACTCAATTTGACCCAAAATAACATGGGTGACAAATTTTAACTCTGCATAATTTTTTTAGGATAATTTTATTTTGAATATCAAGGAAACCTGGTACATGGTCATTGGATATTTCGGATACATTACCGATGACCTATCAAATTTCCTCATTTATACCAAATACGACGGAGGCTCTATCACTAATGGAGATAATTCAAAATTCAAGGTTAATGGATTTAGTGATGTGGGTATTTCTAATATTGTTTTGATTTATAATGTTTTGATTAAAGTTTGAAAAATAATATAATTAGTGTTTCAAAATTACGAAATTAAATAATGAGTATTAAATTTGAAGATAAAAAATTATTAGTATTTAAAAATGATTTTTTTAATTTATGCTAATAGGAATGATGATATTTATTCTATTTATTTTTCTGAATTGACTAACCAAAAGATAAAGTGTCTCAATTTTATAGAAATATATGATATATTTTGGCATTTGTGGCTTGGACATGTAAAATTTTAACTATTAAATAGATTATCAACCAAAGGATATGTGCTTGAGACACCTATCTTAAAAATTATTAAAAAATTTACATAATATTCTTATTTGGAAGGTAAAAAATATATAATTAGTTTTAAAT
The DNA here is from genome assembly GCA_963277665.1 of Viscum album. NCBI lineage: Eukaryota > Viridiplantae > Streptophyta > Magnoliopsida > Santalales > Viscaceae > Viscum > Viscum album. Next base: position 1,321,005,390 of record OY728166.1, read on the forward strand.
CACTTAAAAAATTTAGAACTACTAAACCTAATGAATTATTAAATCTAGATGTATTTTCCCCTATGAAAATTGGAAACCTAGGTGGTATGAAATGTTTTTTGATTTTTGGTGATTTTAGTAAATTAACATGGACATATTTTATGTCTTATAAAAGTGAAAATTTGTATAGATTTTTTTAAACTGGTGAAAAATGAATGTGATTAATTGATTTTTTCTATTTAAAGTGATAATGGTGGAGATTTTTTTAATTTTTATTTTAAATTTTTTTAATGAAAATGGCTACTTTCATAATTTTCTACTCCTAGAACACCCTAAAAAATGTTGTCGTATAATTGAAAAATAGATTTTTACTAGAAATCCTTTTACTTATTCTTTATGAATATAATTTAACTAAATATTTTTTAACTGAATCTATTAATATATATTATTATATTTTAATTATATTTTTAATTATAAATTTTTTATAGAAAACCATTTATTAATTGTTTAATGGTAAAAAACATAATCTGTGTTATTTTAGTTTTTTTGGGTGCAATTGTTTTATATTAAATACTAATTATAACCTAAATAAATTCGGTTGAAAAAATGATTAAAGTATGTTTGTTGGATATTATAATATTTGTAAATATTTATTTATTTATAATAAAAGAAAAATGGTTATAGATGAATATATTTATGTTAAAATTGTTATATATATTTTTAAGAAAAATGTTTTTTAGAATATTTTCATGATTATTTTAATGATTTAAATTTTTGTGAAGAAAAAACTAAAGACAATATAATTGTTTAGGAGGAGAATACTCATTTACAATCTATTCCTAAATCTTGATGTTTTATAATGATCACAATGTTCATAATATTTTTGGTATTGTTTATTCTAATATTAAAACTAGATGTTCAATTTTAAATTTTTATGAAAATTCTCCTTTTATTTCAAATTGTGTGCTTACCGATGTTTTAGATACTTTGAATAATGCTAATTGGATTATTTTTTGAAATAATAACATAAGTAGTTTTCTAGAAATAATGTTTGGACTTTAGTTGAAACCTCTATAGATAAACTTATTGTCTGAACTAAATAGATTTTTAGAATAAAAATAGATAAATCTGGTGAAACTATTAAGAACAAAGTCAAGATTGTTGCCCAAGTTTATTTAAAATAAAAAGGTATAGAGATTATGATGAATATTTTTTTGGACATTTTTTCAAATTGAATCTAATAAAATTTTATTATATTTTAAATCCTTTCTAGGTTTTATTAAATATAAAATGTATATTAAAAGTTCATTTTTAATTTTTTTTTATTTCTATGAATTTTATGTTTATCCACCCCCAATTTCTGAAAATGAAAAATTTCATAATCATGTTTCTATATTATAAAAATATTTATAGGATCTTATATAATAACCTCATGCTAGGTATGATATATATACATTGTTTTTGTTAAAAATTTATTTTAAAAAAGTTAAATTAGATTCTATTTTTATATAAAATGTATTTAAAAATATATTTTCATAATTCAAATTTATGTTGTTGGTATTTTTTTATCTTTAAAAGATTTTATTTAAAAAAAATATAAATTGATGGTTACTGAATTTTTTATGAGTCTCATGGGTGAACTAAAATTATTTTTGGGTCTTCGAATTAATCGATGAAATAATTATATTTTCTCGAATCAATCAAAACATGAAAATGGTATGGTTGAGTGTTTTGGTTTTGATTCAATTAAAATTTTGAAAACTCATATGTTTATTAGTTGTAAATTAGATTATAATGTTTCTGTAAAATCTGTTGATTCTTAATTATTTATATGTTTTCTTGGAAGTTTTTTAATTCAACATTTTTAAAATTAATATAATGTATAGTGTTAATTTATGTGCAAGATTTCAATCTAATCCTAAGGCATATAACTTAAAAAATTAAATGTATTATTAGATATTATAAAGGAACTATTAATTGTAGATTATTTTATTATTGAAAAAAAAATTGATTTAATTAATTACTTTGACTCTGATTTTTGAGGATGTAGACATGATTAAAAAAGTACCCTGGGAAAGTTCCATTTTCTTGATAAAAATTTAGTTTCTTAGTGCTCAATAAAAAAATATATTTCCTTATCTACTTCTGAGAGTGAATATATTTTTGTTGTGTCTGTTGTTCTCAATCATTATGGATTAAAAAAATTGTCTAATTTTGATTTAATGTTGGAAAATATACATATTTATTGTTATAATTCATCTACTATTTTTATTTGAAAATTCATTTTAAAACATTCTTGAACTAATCATACTCATATAAAATTTCATTTTATTTGAGATTATATTAATAAAGGAGGTATTATTTTAGAATATGTTCTAACTAAAAACGAAATTGATAATATTTTTACTAAATAGTTGGATTTTTCTATATTTTAGAACATCATATTTGAAATTGAAATGATGAAAATTCAGTATGAAAATACTATATTATTTTTTTCATTATTGAGGTGGGGGGAATTTACTTTTTAAATTTAAATATTTTCTATATTTTCTATTATCCCCTTACGATGTATTCTTAGTTACCCTTATGTTTTATATGAGCTTACCTTTACACATCACAAGATTTTATTTGTTTATAATCATTCAATTCTCTCTACCCTTACATAGGTATGTATTTGACCTCTACACAGTGTATGTTTTTCTCAATTTGCCTTTACGGATGAATATCCACCCTTAAACATGATATATATTATTTTTATTACCCTTACTAATGGAATATATTATAGTTTTTATCCTCAGGGAAAATTCTAAAATAAAATATTACCATTAAAAAGTACGTAAAAACATCATTTTACCCTTATGTATGTATAAAAAAGACCCCTATGTGGATTTAAAATTCTTTTTTTCTATATAATTATTTATTTTATGATTTTTATTGTATTATGATTTACTTCATACAAATGACAAATTTTTAAATTTTTTTAATCATTCCATAAATTCATATTAATTATATATAACATATGTAAAGTTATTTTATATTGTTTTAAAAACATTTATATGAAGATCAATGCTTCTCTTGATATTTTTCATGAACTATCAACATGAAATTCAAATTTTTTTGTTAATTTGTGTTTTCTGGTTATTTTTTCATGTTTCTAAATTCATATCAGATGTTATTAAACACATTAAATCTTATTTTATAGTTTTTAATGTAGTTTTACACATTTTTTAAATTTATAAAAATCAGTATATATATTTGCTACAAGTTTTTTAGTATCTAATTTTTTATGGAAACATGTGAAATTATTATGTTATTTTCATTGACAAAATATTTTAGAACTTTTTCACTACTTTACTAACCATTTCAAATTTGTTTTAATTGTTCTTCATAATTTTGAATTTTGAACAATATTTTTTCAATATTTTTTAATGATATATATATATCATTGTATCTGATAATTTGGAAACTATATTTTTGAATTTTTATTTGTCTAACCTTTTTCTCACCTATGTTGAGTTTATTTTTTATTAAATTATTAATGTGTGTTCTAATTTTATGGGTCAAAATATACATATATAGATACTAATTTTTTACTGCATTTTTTTAACTTGATGTTTCATACATTCAAGTGTTGTGAAAATCTATTCGAAAAATTACTCATATGTGGGATGATTTCTCAAGGGTTCTACCAAAAACTGCTTCGACTTCTACTACATTGATAAGATAAGAAAATTCAATACAAAAGAAATGATACATTTGATTCTCCTTTGTATTTATCTATTTCATCAAGGTTTCTTGATCCTTTAACACTATTTCCCATCTATCATGTTCCTTAACTTTTGTTATTAATATTTTACATACAAAACCATTTTCTTTCTTATATTTGTGACTGTTGAATTATAATGTTAGGACCATTTAGGTTTTGACTCCCATTGTCAACCATCAGGTCTATAATTGAGTTTTTACTCCCCATAAAAAATTCAGGTGTATTGGTTATACTTACACTTGAAAAATTTTGTTTTAATTTGTTTATGATTCCTCTTACAAAAGAAGTATAGTACATAAGCAATCTCTCATCATGTTAAGAGATATAAGGGTAGACTTGGTCCAATTTGGATCGAACTACTATAAAAATCACCATGTTATTTTTTTCCACTATTAACTAAATATGACAATTAACTTTGATAATTAATTTAGATAATTAATAAATCTCTTTAAAATTTTAATACGGTATCATCAATGCCCTCTTGACTATCTGTCAACACAGTCTCCATACTAAAAATACACATATATTTATATGTAAGTGTATTCATGTATGAATGTATGTGGATTTATATGTATATGTTTGTATATATATATGTGTGTGTGTGTGTGTATATATATGAACTTTTTTGTTGTATATATATATATATATATATATATTGTGTTTGTATAGTAATAAAAAAGGGGTTGCGGTCCCACATGCCAAGAGGGCTTGGCTAGGTTTGGGGTATGAAGAGTTTTATAAAAAAAACCTTATTAATTACATGCCAGTGTGAACTTCCTGCATGGTTATCCAACCCACACAGTTAAACCCGTGAAAATATGGGTTAGCCCATGAGTTTTTTATTTCAACTAAAAACAAGAAACAAACCATCGTTAATTTTATCAGTTATGAGATCTCTACTAAACTCTACATGCACGACACTCCCACTCAAAAATCCTTCCTGCCAATTTCCAAGGAAATCTTATCTCTATCTTCTTCCCTCCCTCCCATCTATTAAATTACATTTCACCCTCGCATCAGCCATATTATTCTCACCCCTACACAATGAACTTGTGCCAACCTTTTCATTGGTTCCCAACATACTCCATTTCTGATGCACCACCAAAACCTCACCTTGTACAATTGATTAATTTTCATCAACCACCCTCCCTTGAGACCTGAAATATCACTATGCCTCTCTAATGTCTTCCCCTTTCCCTCCCACCCCGACACATTACCACCGCCTGTCATCATCCAGTCCTATAACTCCCTTCATATAGACTAAATACATTAGAACCTTCACCTGAATTCCTACCATGATATGTAAATCTATTACACACCAATATTTTATATGCATTTCATATTAAATAAATGTGAGGTATTTGATAGATCTCTTTAAACGCAACCCCTAGTATAAATAAATCATGATATAGTAATCCATTTTAACCCAGCCATTATAGGTAATAATATTAATAACCATGTTACTAAAAATATTTATATAGGTTTTAAATAATAAAAATATATTGATTAATTTACAAAAAATAAGTACTCAATTTTCAGTAAATTCATTTTATGCCTCAAAAAATATGTTTTCCCCAAAAATGGTTTTCTGTTGAATTTTTTTCATGAAATTTGCAATTAATGTCTAAAAAATTAATAAATATTATTTCAATAAATTAATATCAATTTTGAAACAAGCATGTCACTATTTTCTTAATATTATTTTTTGAGAATTTTTTATAAATAAGTATTTTTAGGTGAATATTACAAAATAACATTTTTACAAATAAACATCTCACATTATTAGTATATAATTATGAAATAAAAATTTATCAAGACTTTTTCTATGACCAAATATATATTTTATAAGTTAATATATAATTTTAAGAATATTTTTTTATTATATAAATACATATTTGACATTTTATAAATTAAGTTTTACTTTTGAAAAAGTTGATTTTAATACATTATAAATATATAATTTTAAAATAAATATAAAAAATTTTAAAAATAAAATTAAAAATGATGTATTTTAAATGTATATTAATGAGGTACAAATTATATAATTACAACTATTTTATCTTTGGGATTAAATGATAAATTACCTAGGTAAAAACTAGTTACTATGGTAAAAAAATAGTAAATATATGTAACCATAGAGGTAAAGGGCATAACAAGTTTAAATATTATTTATATTTGAATGCTAGAGGTGTGGGTAAAACTTATATCCTATCCACTCCATTAAATTTAGACTTTGGATTCACTATCTTTGAGAGTGACTTCCCATTATTGAACACTTTTTGGTATTTATATAAATTCCACTATTTTTTACTTATAAAAGTGGTAGTCCACTCCTTACTTACACTCACAAAAAAAATTATTAATTTCAAAAAAAAATCTAAAAAAAATCTCTTACATACTTCTATAAATATTATGGATTTTATGGTCTTCTTAAAAGACCATCGCTTATATGTTTAATCCACTTCAAAAAAGAGATAATTCAAGAAGTGAGCTAAAAAAATTTAAGCTATCTTTTTTCTATTTATTTACGCACTTTTATTCTTCATAAAATTTTATTTAACTATATTAAAATGATAAAACTAATAATAATTATTATACTAGTATTTTATTATAATGATGGTTCAAGTGTTAACGACCCTCTCTTTTTTCCAATAAAAAAAATATGAAAACATGAATTGCTCATTGTGTGGACTGACACCGCAATGAATTAACATATAATTTTCCTTAACTTCCAAACATAGTTTCTTATTATATTAGATTTAATTTATTTATTATATTTATCATATATTAATGGGTTTTTTAATGGTGAAATATTATTTACCTTTCTTTCATTCCATCTATCAAAAAATAGAAACAGCACTTGTGTGTATGTATGGACTACCGTCTCCACATAGGGATTTAATTCGCATTTAATTTCCACATTATATGAATGTTTATAAATATGAATATAATGAATATATATTATATTTATACCATTATTAACATTATTTATATGAAGTAAGGTTTTTTAAAGTTCATGGATCATAACTGCCGAACTAAGACATGTCGGTAAAACAAGGCGATCAAAACCCAAAATAACAATAGTAATAAATAATTGTTAATGACTTGGTGATACAATTTTATAATTAAATAATTAATGTTATTATAGGTATTATTATGAGTCTGGGGTAGAATTATAATAAATTTAAATTTGTTATAAAATAGGATGGAGTGCTTACTAATTGAAACAAACTTCAGGTAAGAGTTTTTATGTATAATCTCATTTTTAATAAGATTATCTATGATTAAATTTAAAATTATTAAATTAGATAATATATATCTTATAAATATCATTTATTTTCATACCCTATTAATTTATTAGGATTACATTTTTTCTTTTGTGTTTCCACTCTTTAATTACTCAATATACTGAAAGAATTATTTTAAGGAAAACATACTATTTCTATTTTGAGTTAGAAATATTTTTTCTTCTATATCCATATTTTATAAAATGTATTAAAAAATGTTTTTTACAATTATCCATTGATTTATTAATGTTATTTATATCAATTTTTAAATTTCTATAATTTTTTTAAATGAATCTTCTTGTCATTTTCCAAATGATGTTCTTTTGACTTTTTATGAAAAATGTGAAAAGAATATTTGTGTTTAATCACCCCACATGAATATATTTTTTGAACAATACTTATTATCTTTGATTTTAAACTTACTTAACAATTTTCCCTGGTTATATTAAAATTCAATGTTTTTCATAATATTTTTTTTATTTTAAATAAGTTTTTTCAAAATGAATTTGATATTTTCCTCAAGAAATGTTTAGCGATTTTGAAGGTATTTTCATATATAAAAACATGTTTTATATAATTTATTGAGGATATTATCCAATGTATCTATATTAAATATATTTTTTTATGGTTTATAAATTTATGATGAAATATTGATGAACCCCATTTTCTTTTCCATGGTTTTAGCTTTGATATAATGATAAATTTTTTCATGATCATTTGGAATACATACGAATGGACTATGATTATGTGATAGTTGGTTACATTGTAATGGGAGGTTATGTTATAAAGAAATTTTGGTTGGTTTCATTATACAATATGGACTAGTGCTTAAATTATAAACTAAGGATGATTGGTTACATTAAAAACCAAGGACTATTGGTAATGTTATAAACCAAGGATGTGTGGGATATTTATATTCATCCAATGCATTGGTAAAAGATGAAGGATTCAAGAAAAAACTAACAGAATAAATAGTTAATAAACACTTAAGATATGATATAGTTAATTATATGGATGTTACTCTGAATAAATTTTTGGAAATAATTGGTTTTAAATTTATATTATGGGACTTTTTCCATAATGAAAGTCTTGGAAGTGAACCTTGACTAAGAATGTAATAATTTATACATATGTGTGTGCCAAAAACTTATGTATTATGATTATGAAATGATCTCATGGATCCTGATTTATTGATTATTTCACAATATTATGTATAATGTCTTTTTATTGATAGTACCTTATTCAATTATTCATGATTAATGATATTTGACTTATTTGGTATGATTATTAAATGTTTTGAAAATGTTCTTATTCCATTATGATTATCTTATGATCAATTATGATCATTAATTGATATATCATATGCTTAACCTTATTGGGCATTTGAGCTCACCTTTTCATAAGTTCCCATTCTATGGGTTATAAAGAAAGGTTTTAAGTATTATATGTCTAACAAGGGTGATAGTTGTGAATAACTTAATGGGAAATGATAAAGCTTTTTGATGTACCAGTTTTTTTATATAACCATGATTCAAAAGACACTAAACCTTTATTGTTATAGCATGAATTTTATTGATTTGTAATGAATATTTTGATTATAAAATGTAGTGTTTATATATTAAAGGTTTGGGTTTCTATTGTTGGTGTCTAAACATGGTTTAATTACCTTTAGAAACTAGAATCAAAATGATTTAGTGAGAACCCTTAGGATAAGAATAAGTTTAGGAGAATCTAATATCTAATGGTAAAATAAAAAGTGAAACTTTATTAGTAAATAAATATCTGTCTAGATATAATAAAGTTGATACAATTGTGGAACATATACACCTACGGTGAAAAACTCGAAATGGGGGTTACTGGGCATTAAATCGACCATCACTAGTGCATGAAGAGTAGGTTTAAGACCGCACATATAGCTATACACTCTAGAGGGATATCTTATGGTTAATTATAATTTTTTTATGATCAATTATGGTGTATTTGGATAGATAATGGCCATGTATTACACTATATTAACCTAAGGTGTCATAGATTGAAAAGTAGGTGTCATGATTTAGACATCTGATAAATGAGTTTCATAATTATATGATTTACCACTATGATTATTGTGTATCATCATATTATTTTTGGTTTTATTCCATGGATAGAACTAGAAGGAACCATGTTAATGTTGAATGTGAGAAAAAATGAAATAATCATCCTATTAAGAAAATAAATGTTATGGGATATGGAATGTAAGATATTTCTTCCATTATCACACAAATTTATCAATCCATGAATTATACTGATCTTCCAAATGAGTATAGGAGGGAATAATGAACCATTGACTACTTCATGAGGTAATTTCCACCTTCATTTAGTGGGTTAACTGATATAATAATTACTTAATAATGGATCTGTACCACTAGAAAGATATTTTTCATTATCAATGATCAAAACATGAAAATGTTATATTATATTTTTATTGTTTGGAAGGTGAAGTAGATCAACGGTGGACTCTTATCAAGAATATGATTCAATGGGATGAGAATGACTATATGGAGTGAGATGAGTTTAGGAGCTTATTTTTCAATAAGTAAATTCCCAATATTCATCATATAAAAATGGAGAAGGAATTCCTTTAGATAAGGAAGAATTATGATGAATATATTAGTATCTATGAGGTAAATATTTAAATTTAATTCGAGGTATTCTTATGGTGTTATCATTAAACCATAATGTAATATTGACTAGCTCTTTAGTGGTTAAAGACATGTATCTGAAGGGTATTTTCCATTAAAGACTTTAGTACCTATTAAGAAATCATTTTATGTGATATCAAGGTAGATAAGGATATTAGAGTCACCCATTAATCTCATGGTTTTGATAAGAAAAAAAAATAGAATTAAAAGGAAATTATAATAAAAAACCATGGAGGGAAAAATAAGAGTTGCCCTTTATGAAATAAGTGTGGATAGAAACATGGATGAAATTGTCTTAAGGGGACTAGTAAATTATTTATGTGTTGAAAAGAAGGATATAGAGTAAATAATTTTCAAACAAATGTGAAGAGTATTTTTAATGAATGGAACATGAAAAATCCATAATAATACACCACCCACACTCCAATGATTCAAATGAAAGGATTGTAGTCATTTTTATAACCAATTATCGAATATAAGGTTTAATTATGGTGATCGTAATTAATAATATATTAATCCCATAGAAAAATGGAAACATCATGCAATCACTTTTGGTGATTTGGGGTATGATAAAGAAGTGGTGAAAGTTAAAAATACCATCCACTCAATAATTTATAATATCTTATTTGATTTTGGTTCTACCTATTCATTTATATCTAGTGAATTTTATATGGGTATTACATTAGCACCTCAATGATTAGATATTGAATTAGATTTAAAAACTCTTTATGGTATGATAGTCTCATCTTGAGTCTATAATTTTTATATGATTGGTTTATGTGGGAACGTGATTCTTGAAAACATTACTACTCTTCCTCAAGTTATATTTGAGGTTATTTTGGGCATGGATTGACTTTATTTATATATATACCATATCAATTACCCGGGAAGGGATTTCACAATTTATATTCTGAACCAACCTATGATTCTATATTAGAGTGAGGATAAATATGAAATTACAATGGAAATTATATATGTTGTATGAGTCTTGTTTCCTATTCAAAAGTGGTATTTATCTCAGATTTTTAGAGAGAAACTCAACGTCGAAGATATTACTACTAAGAGGGATTTTTTGTTGAATTTTTTCTAGAATAGTTTCAGAGTATTCCTATGAATATTTAAGTTGAGTTTTTAATATAACTCATACTCGATGCTACACCTATTTCAAAGACTCCATATAGATTGGACCTAATTGAGTTTTAATAATTAATGAGATAACACCAGGAAAATCTTGATAATGGATTCATTTTTTCAAGTGTGTCGCCTTGGGGTTCACTTATTAGTTTTGTTAAGAAGAAACATTGATCAAAGAAACTATTTATTGAATATAAATAACTTAATAGGATCATGATTAATAATTAGTATCCTATTCTCCAAATTGATGATTTTTTTGATCAATTATTAGGGTATCAATATTTTTCCTATATTGATATTTGTTTTAGATACTGTCAATTGAGTGTCAAAAGTGATGATGTATCCAAGAAAACCGTATGATTTAAGTATGTGAATTATTAATATATAGTGATTTCATTTGTTCTTACTAATTCCATCATCATATTTAAGGATTTAATGAATGGATTCATTATATATTTCATTAATTAGTTTTTGGTGGTCTTTACAAAGGATATTATTATATATTTCAAAATCAAGTATGAGTATGAATATTACATGAGGATTGTACTGAGTACCCTAAGAAAGTATAATCTTAAAGAAAATTTTACCCTTTTTTAATTTTACCTATAGAAATATTTATTTTTTGTTCATGTAATCTCTATAAAGGGTATATCAATGGATCCACAAAAGATTGATCTGGTTGAACTTTGGCCCATACTAACCACTGTGACTGAAATACATAAATTCCATGTATTTTATGAATGATATTGGTTCTTTGTAAATTATTTCTCAAGTATATCTAATCAACTCACCAAATTAATACATAAGGGATTTATGTTCTTTTGGATTGATGAATGTGAATAAAATTTCAAGTAATTGAAGAAGGATGGTTAATGAGGCTATGATCACACTACGCTATAGTGGAGAAGGGTTTTTCATCTACAATGATGTATCAAAGAAATGGATGGGATGTATTCTAATGTAAAATGATATATATGATATCTTATTCTTTATTCCAATTAAATATTCATTAGAAATGTTATACAAATCAGGATTTGGGTTTAGCAATGATAATATTTTCATTAAGGACATGAAGGAATTATCATTATAGGGAAATATATGATATATATACTACTCATAAATGTTTAAAGTATATATCTACCTAGAAAGAGTTGAATATAAGGTGAAGAAGATGGTTATAGTTGATTAAATATTACGACTGGTCAATACATTACCACCCTTGGAAAGGAGCAAGCTGGTTGATGATTTGAGTAAAAAGGATCATGCCCTCTTATCTATGATGATGATAAAAAAAGAACTAATATTTATGGATTTGAAAAGGATGGAAATTGAAATATTTAATTAATAAGAGAAACCATATCTTTCTCAAATGTATGTTCAAAATTGATGTGAAGATTAAAGGGGCACAAAAGGAGGATGTCCATCTATAAAAGAATGTGAGAAATATTCATATGTTCAACATTGATTATGATGGAATGATAAGGTTCAAGAATAAATTATACGTCTTTCTAATTATATATTTGAAAAAATTAATAATGTAAGAAGATCATAGCTCATAATTCTCAATTCATCCTTGAAGTAAGAAAGATATATAGAGATTTAAAAGAGTGTTTCATGTTGGAATGGAGAGAGATATTGAAAAATATGTATTTTAGTTCTTGGTATGTCATTAAGTTAAGGATGAGAGATATATTCCTATGGGATGTTACAACCATTATCCATACTAAAATAAAAATGGGTAAATATCATCATGGATTTCATTGTCAAACTCCCCAAAACATCTTAAGGCCATAATTCTATTTGAGTTGTAATGGATCGCCTTACAAAGTCAGTACACTTAATTACTATTAGAGAATATTTATATCTTGGTCAACATGTGATGATATACATTAAGGAAGTGGTAAGGTTGAATGGAGTACCTCATTATATTGAATATTATTGATATTTTAGGTTTATCTCAAAGTTCTAGATAAGTATTTAGAAATCTCTGTAAACAATTATATGTTTTATTACTTCTTATCTTGTTTAGACATATTGCTAGTTTGAGAGAACAATTAAATCCCTAAAGGATATGTTGATATCTTATTCTTTGAATTTTAATGTTTTTTGGGATCAACGCCTACCAGTAGTTGATTTTTCTTAAAACAAATCTTTCACTCAAACATTTAGATGGTTCCTTATTAATCCATCGATAGAAAGAAGTGTAGAACTTCGATAGGCTGGGATGATGTTGGAGAAAGATGGATATTGGGACCTGATTTATCTAAGGAATGGTAGAGAATGTTATATCCATTTAGTAGAAATTGGCACCAAAATAAATCTCAATCTTTATAACACATGTTTTTCTAAAACCAAGGGCACAACTCTGACTATGGTATCATTATGCAGGCTAAGGGATGTGTGCACAAAACTTTGGGCAGTTGTGTGAAACTCCCAAAATTGGTACACAAGTCACATGTGCGAGATAAGAAATGTCAAGAACCTTATGTTGTTAATATTCAGGAAAACTATCAAAAAACAAAGGGAAAATACCACACACAACTCTCTTGCAGTTAGCTCAAATTCTTGGGAGTTGTGTGAGAAAGAAAACATTGAATCACGGCTTTTCATGAGCATCCTCTAGAAAACAAAGGCAAGAGAGTTATACAAGCCATAGTTGTGTGATCCTATATCAAGGTTTTCTCCATGGTCTAATTTTCATAACCCAACATTGGGTGAGATATTTTTACTATAAATATAGCACCAACCCCCATTTTTGATGATGGGCCTCTGGAATCTAAAGCATCAAGATCTTATTCATGCAACTCATCCATTCACAAACTCATCAAACTCCAAATTCCCATGATATTTTTACCAATATAGATATTTCATGATATACCTCACATTATCCCTAAACCACTTTGACTAGTGTTATAGATATACCAATAAAACATCCCTTGAAGGATAATTGGGTGTGCACAAGATGAAATTCCTTTATGAAACCCCGAGATTCGCATAACCTTAAATATTTCACACAATTATTCCCTATGGATAATTGTCATATTACTAGGTTATATCCCATGGATCACACAAATTTAATGGTTTTTTGAGTCAATAAGGTTTCATTATGACTTTTTCCTTCCTCTATGTTTTGAAAATCAGAAACACTTTTTCTTAAGGAAAATTATCTTTCTCTACGGATTATTTTCCTAAGGAAAACTTCCTTTATCTAAGAAAAGTTTTATCCTTACCTTAGTTTTCATTTTCTTATCCAATTTCTTCACAAAACCATGTTTATTTTATTACTAATTCAAAAAATTGGATCCTTATCTAAAAACCTCAAAATCTTATAGTTCCTTGGATATTGAGTCTTCTGTTTTTAGATTCTGAATTTTATAAAATTCAGATTTCAAATTCTCTCAAATTCAGACTCTGAATTCTTAGAAATTTAGATTCCAAATTATCTGAAATTCATATTTCAAATTCCTTGAAATTATGACTCTAAATTCTCTGAAATTCAGACTCTGAATTCTCTATAATTAAGACTCTGAATTCCTCTGAATTCAGATTCCGAATTCCTTAGAATTCAGACTTCTAATTCCTCATAATTCAGACTCCAAATTTATCAGTATTCATACTTTGAATTCCTCATAATTCAAAATCTGAATTCATTAGAATTTAGACTCCCAATTCCTCACAATTCAGACTCTGAATTCACTAGAATTTAGACTCTGAAAACGATAGAATTTAGGTTCCTAATTCTTTGTAAAACAGAATCCAAATAAAAATTTGTTTCTATAATCCTATTATTTATATGTTTAGACTCTAAATTCTATTTTTCCATAGATTCTGGATTTTTCAGATTCGGCTAAGATACTTAATTTTCTTTACACATTCTTTTGTAACTATAAAACGATGTCATACAATTTGTTTCTAACCGACCGTTAGTTGAGTGAAACATATACAGGTCCCTCCAAAATTCAAGGAAAAATATGATCGTTGGAGGAGGAAGCCGACTATTGAAGCTCTGCCTATAAATAGGATCTCATTTGAATGATCTCATTATGATTCCAAGATCTTAGATATTACATGATGTGAAGTGATTTCTAGAGAGAGAAAGAATTAGATTCCTTGTGAATTTCATGAACATCATGTTCAGCCATGAACACCTTATTCGGCTTGCTTTGTGTGACTCTGATTGTAGCTGAGTATAATCAAGGGCTTACAGGGATAGGAAGACAGAGGTACAGACTACTTTATGTTCGAGGGCTTGCTAGGATAGGAAGATAGACTCTGATATTCTTATCGAGGGCTTACCCTAGTGTAGGTAAGATAGACTTTCATGAAATTATAAATCAAGGGACCTTTATCTAAGGTTGTAGGATACCCTACTCTTTGGGTTAAAATATTTTCTACTTGTTACTTGTTCTTGATTCAAGTTTTATTTCTACTTTATTTTGATAAATAAATAATGTATAACTTTATTATACTTTCTTTTAATTTACACTACCACAAAACTGGTCAAGGCTAGCTCCACCCCTTTATCAGCCCTAATGAAAAAGTGATCATAAAGGGGGGTACCTTTATCAGTGCTAAAAAAATCGCGGATAAAGGGTGCCCTTATCGGCGCTAAAAAAAGCGCTGATAAAATTTCCCCTTTATCAGCACTTTTTTCAGTGCTGATAAAGGTACCCCCTTTATCAATGCTTTTTTAGTGCTGATAAAGGGACCCCCTTTATCAGCGCTTTTTTTAGTAGCACTGATAAAGGGGGGGCTTTATCCGCGCTTTTTTTAAAAGCGCTGATAAAGGGTTCGACTTCAAAAAAATTAATTAAAAATAATATATTAATATATTAATATATTAATGTAGTTATATTGATATAAATATAATTTTTAATTTTTAAATATATTTTAGATAAGTATAAATATACATTTACACTTAATATTCTTAATATATAATATATTTAGTGAAAATGGATTATAAAAAAATTAAAAAAAATATTTTTAATTAATAATTTGCTAATTATTATGGATTAATAGTCATTTAATAACAATTTGAAGACTAAAAAAATAAAAAAAAATGAAAAAAAGATCCAAAATATGTTGAAAACGCAACTCGAACTTCAAACGACTATAACTTTTGATCCGGGTGTCCGTTTGAGCTCTACCACATATCAAATCGAAGCCTGTGACGAGCTCTACATCATTATAATTTAGGGAATCCCCTATAAATGTTTTTTTTAGGCTAAAAAAGGCTCATAAGGCCTCCAAAACTAAGTTTTTATTTTGGGTACCCCGATTTTTTAACATGTTGTGGATTTTCAGCCTCGTTTAAGGGGGTATTATTAGCTTTTTTGGTGGGGACTGAATTTATTCCGAGGTATTACATTCATATTGATATTATTTATTTTAAATTTTATCATTTTTTATAATGCACTACTATTTATAATCAAATATATAACTATATGTACATATTTTTTATATATTCACACCTAAAAATTTAATTTTTTAAATAATTAATTAAACATATTTACATATAAAATATATTAGATTTGTCTAAATAATAATTAATATCCATTTTATTTAAAATATCAATATATGAATATTTAAATAATTATATATTAATATAACTATATATATATATATATATTAATATAACTATATATATATATTAATATAACTATAAATATATATATTAATATAACTATATATATTAATATAACTATATATATATATTAATATAACTATATATATTAATATAAATATATATTACTATACGAATAAATATAACTAAATATATATATAAATAAATAGATATATTATAAACAAAAGAACAAATCAATATAGGGGAGTGGTAAAGGCTTTAGGCGCGTAGGGGGGAGGTCTCAAGATCAAATTCGGATGGAGGTAGGGGCACGTGCACAAGGGTGATTTAGAGGTGCTAGCGCTAATAAAGGGTGTAGGCGGTGCGTGCGGGCGCTGGAGGTGTGGGAAAATGCTGATAAAGGGGGGATCAAGCGCCGTAAAAAGTCTCGCCCCAAGATTGGCAGTATTTTGTAATTTTGTAATTTTTTTAGTTTTATCAGTGCTAAAAAAAGTGCTGATAAAAGGGTTATTTTATCGGCGCTAAAAAGAAAGCGCTGATAAAATACCATTTTATCAGGGCTTTGTTTTAGCGCTGATAAAATACCTCTTTTATCACTGCTTTTTTTAGCACTCATAAAAGGGATCTTTATCAGCGCTTTTTGGAGCACCGATAAAGGGGACCCCCCCCCCTATCTTCGCCGGCATTAACAGCGCTTTTCTAGCGCTGTTAAAGGCCATTTTTAGCACTGATAAAAGCTGTATTTGTAGTAGCGTTACTTACTCGGAAAAATAAAATTCTATACAATTTATGGTAGAATCTTTCTCTAAGTAAATAATTCTTAAGTTTCTTTTTGGGATTCATATTTCCGGATCCTAAGAAAGTTTCCCTCATAGTTGAGAACCAAATAGGGTTAGTGAATTTACCTTGTTTAACTTTGTTAAACATATTTTTTCCTTAAGTTTAAAAACAAAAGTTTTAAAACATACAATTCCCCCCCCCCCTCTTGTAATTGAACATCTACATTCACTATTTATATCCAACAATTGGTATTAGCGTAGGTATATGAAATACTTATACTAACCTATAAGTTTTCTTGTTCAAGTTTTTCTTGTTATAAATATTTTTCCTTAACTTTTCCAATTTAAGTTTTTCTTAAATATTTTTATCTTTGTTTATAACTTTTTCTATTAAAAAGTTTTATGGAAAAGTATTTTTTTATAGAATGATAAGTATAGATTTTCGTTTCATTGACAACCTTAACCCTACCAAACCACCAATTTTTTATGGTAATGTTTATGATTACTAGAGAGATATAATGAATACTTTTGTCATTAACACTAGAGTAGAAAATTTTTTAATGATTATTGGAGATTAAAAAATTCTATACAAGGAAGTTAGAACCTTCACGAACCAAGAAAAACAAAAATATCAATTAAATTACAAGGTATGCAATAATTTGTTGTGTTCTATAACCAAAAATATATATAGTCAAATATCTTCTTGTGAGGCTGCCAACTACATTTGTAAGAAACTTGAAGTTACACATTTTGGAACTTCTAAAGTGATAGAAACTAGAAGAGCTATGTTAAGAGCTGAATATCATGGATTCTTATTTCCTTATGGAAAACCTGTTTTCAAATTACAATAAAGATTTATGACCATTTTCAATAGTCTTAAATCTATGGGAGAGAAAGGTCTTGATGATGAATTTATTGTAGATAAAATAATTGATATCTTTCCCAATGAGTGGGAATCAAAAAATGAAATTTATTAATGAGAATAGAAAAGTATCTAACATTACTCTTCATGAGTTATTTTGAACTCTTCTTTAGCAAGAAACCAGAATGAAGAGAGATACTAATTTCAACAACAATAATAATGGTAATGGAAGTGTATCTTTCACTACTACATCTAAATTCAAGTATCAGGAGAGGGTAACTGGATTTAAAGCTAAGAAATTTGTTGTTATAACTAAATAAAGTGATGGTGATCATTTAGAGAATGAATTATCCAATATTGCTCAAATGATGAATAAGATTGTGGGAATGAAATATTTTTAGTATGGATATAAAAAAGAAATATAGAAAGTACAAGAAGTATTTTGAAGTAACCTATTATTAATGCAATAGGGGTGGACATATCATACCTGGTTTTCTTATACTTAAGATGAAAGAAAGGAAGTAAAAGCATTCTGAGATAAACAGAAAGAAGTATTAAAAATCTAATCCATAAAAATTATTGAATTAAAATGACACCTAGAGTGCCAGGGGTGTTGATTATTCAGATGAATATTCAAAATTTGAATCTTATGGTCAGATGAATATTGGTCTTATAGCCATATTACCTATTTAAAATCATTGTCTTATGGCTAAGGTACAAAATTCTGAATCCTTAACCAATATTTTTTTAAATGCTAATTTTCCAATTAAAGAATATTATGAATATTCATATGAAGAATATTCCTCATTATAATACAATACCTTACCTTCATTTGAGGAAGTTTATAGATTTTATAAACTACTTGAGAATAAAAATTGTAAGATAAAAAATGAAGTTAGAGAAAGAAAATTCTAGAATGTATGTTTTAACTAAAGAAGTATTATATCTTTATAAATAGCTTGATCAAAAAACTTCTTATTTTGAAAGTGTTTCTAAAAATCTTAAGGAAGTTAATTCTGAGAAGGATAAACTTTCTAAGGATCATAAAAATGTTATTTCTAGAAAAAATATTTTATAGAATAACTCTAGTTCAAAAACTAATGAATTTGAGGATAAGAATTTAGTTATCAGACTAAAATCCAAATTTTTTTCCTTATAGAAAATATTTTCAAATTTTACTTCAGGAAGAAAATATTTTGATAAAATGTATTCACAACTTCATCCTCTAAAGAAAATTTTTGGATCTGGTTTTACTCATTCAAAACCAGTTTTTAGTAATAATTATTTTGTTCCCCAAAGTGATCCCTTTTGTAATAAATGTCAATGTGGTGGAAATTATCATAATAAAAATGTTCGTTAAATAAAACCCAATATTTAGATTTTCATAAAGATTATTTTTCTATAAAAATGTAGATTCCTAAGATTTTACTTTTAAAAATTTCCAGATCCAAGAATGTTAGGATTCCAAAAGTCTAACTCTTTTATTTTTAGGAAAATAAAGAAAGTAACAACAACAATACATGGTACATCGATAGTGGATGTTCTCAGCATATGACTGGTAACAAAAACTTCTTTGAAAATATTATCAAGATGAAAGAAGGAAAACTAACTTTTAGAGATAATGCTTAGAGAGAAATTTTTTGTAAAGGTAACATTGTTCTTCTTGGAAAAACTTTGATTTCAAATGTTTTATTTGTTAAAGGTCCTAAGCACAACCACATTAGCATAATTCAACTATGTGATAAAGGTTACCTTTTGAATTTTATGAATGATAAATTCTTAGTACACAATTCCAAGTAAGAAATTATTCTTTCTTCCCACAGGCATAATAATGTTTATACACTAAACTTAGAAGACCTTAGGAGCCAAGACCTACCTTGCCTTAGTGCAATGGAAGATCAATCTTGGTTATGGAATATAATGTTAGGACACTATAGCTATAAGAACTTATGAAAAATCTTAAATAAAATACTTTTTAAGGATCTAACAAAGCATATATTTGATTCTTCAAGAGTTTGTGATCCTTATTAACATTAAAAACAACATAAATCATGTTTTAAATCAATCAGTGTTGTCTCAAATTCTGATGCATTCTAGTTAGTTCATATGGATATTTTTTACCCAACACAAACTGGATGTATTGGGAGAAAATATTATTTATTTGTTTTATTTGATGATTACACTAGATTTACATGGGTCTATTTTCTAACAAAGAAATATAAAGCCTTTTCTTATGTCAAAACTTTTAGATCCCAAGTTAAAAATGAGAAAAATATTCCATTGATAACCATTCATAGTGATCATGGAGGAGAATTTCAAAACTCAAATTTTGAAACTTTTTGTAGTGAGAAATACATTACTCATAACATCTCAGCTTCAAGAACTCCTACATAAAATAGTGTTGTTAAAAGAAGAAATAGAATTCTTCAAGAGATAACTAGAGCCATGTTGGGTGAATATTATATTGTTAAAAACTTTTGGGATGAATTTGTTATTACTTCTTATTATACAATCATTCATGTTTTAATTAGACATTTTCTTAACAAAACACCTTGTGAATTATAGACTAGTCAAAAACCTATACTTTCTTACTTCAGAGTATGTGTATTCAATGTTTTAATTCTGGATAATAAATATAACTTATATAAATTTTCACCCAAATCTGATTAAGGAATTTTCTTAGTCTATTCCACTAATTCTAAGGCTTATAGAGTCTTTAATAAAAATAATTTTACTATTTAAGAAACAATGCATATTAAATTTTATGAAACTGATCCTTTTGTTTTTAAACAAATCCATCCAACATCCTCGGATATGATTTCAAGAACTGATTATTAGTCTTTGATAGAATATTCTTCTTATAAGGAAAATACTCAAGAAAATGATTCTAATGTATTTACCATAGAATATTTTCTACCATATATTGATGAATAGTTTTTAAAAAATCCAAATTAGTTGTTTCTTAATAATCATCACAGTGATAGTATCATTACTGATGTAAATCAACCTGTAAGGACTAGAAGTTCCTTAAGAAATGAATTAGAACATCTATCATTCCTTTCCAATTAGAACAAAAAATAATTAATAAAGTTTTAGGTGATGATGATTGTATTAAACCCATGAAAGATGAGATAAATTAATTATAAAGGAATAAAGTCTAAAACTTGGTTGAAAGTCCTAAGGAAACTTATGTAATTGGAGTAAAATGGGTCTTCAGAAATAAGTGTGATGAAAATGAAATCATAGTAAGAAATAAATATATATTATTTTCTAAAGGTTATAATCAAAAAGAAGGAATAGACTATGAAGAAACCTATCTTCCAGTAGTTATACTTGAATCTATTCATATTTTACTTGCCTTTACAGCATTCTTTAATTTCAAACTTTTTCAAATGGATGTGAAGTGTGATTTCCTTAACGGATATGTTCAAGAGGAAGTTTATGTTGAATAACCTCATGGATTTAAAGACATGAAACATTATGAACATGTTTTCAAACTTACCTAAGCTATTATGGACTTAAACAAGCCCCTAGAGCCTGGTATGATAGACTTAAAGGATTTTTGTTACAAAACAATTATGTTAAGGGAACTGTTGATCAAACTATTTTTATAAGAAAAGATAAGAAAAATATTTTTATTATTAAAATATATGTTTATTAAATTATATTTGGATTTTCATAGTAATATTTAACTGATTCATTTATTAATCTCATGAAATCTGAGTTTGAGATGAGTATGATGGGTGAGTTAGCATTTTTCCTAGTTTTTCAAGTTTCTAAAAAACTAGAAGGAACTTATATATAACAGCATAATTATATTAAATATCTTTTTAAAAATTATGGATATGAAAACACTAAAACTATAAGTACTGTAATTTTTACCTCAAATTCTCTTGATCTTGATGAATCTAGTAAACCAGTAGATCAAACATCTTTTAGAGGTATGATAAGTATTTTATTATACTTAACATCTAATCATCCAGACTTATTGTTTTCAGTATTCTTATGTGCAATATATTAATCTAATCCAAAGTATTATAATTTAAAATCAGTGAAAATAATTTTTTTCTATTTAAAGGGAACCATGGATTTAGGATTTTTCTATACTTTAGCAAATGATTTTATTTTAAAAAGTTTTTCAGATGCTAATTTGGGGGGATGTAGAATGGATAGAAAAAGTACATTATGAACTTTTAATTTAATAGGATATTATTTAGTTTCTTGGTCATGCAATAAGAAACACTCAGTAGAAATTTTCACTACTGAAGTTGAATATGTAGCAGCTGGAAGTTGTTGTGCTTAAGTGTTGTGGATGAAACACACACTCAAAGAATATGGTATGAGTTTTACCAAAACAAAAATATTATATGATAACACAAGTTTCATTTTCCTCAGATAAAACCATGCACATCACTCTCATGACAAACACATATATATAGGCATCAATTTCATATAGATCACATACTTAATGAAGATATTATTTTACAATTTATCAGAATTCAAGATCAACTTGCTGATATTTTCAAAAACAAATTGTACCCTCCTATAGATTCGAATAAAATAAACAAAAGTTAGGAATGATAATCGTAAGGTTATCTTCCATATTAACTTTTTTTTTGATACCTATCTCCTTACATTAAGAAACTCTTTTTCAAAGGGGGGGTACATTTTCTTGTTTACCAAAAAAATTCTTAATCAAAATTTTCATAACCAGAATTTTTTTCTTAATAAAAATTTTCATAACCAAAATTTTTTTCATAATCAAATTTTACATAACAAATTTTTTTTCTTAATTAAATTTTTCGTAACCAAATTTTTTTTCCTTAACAAAATTTTTTGTAACCAAATTTTTTCTCTTAATCAATTTTTTTCCAAATATTCCAGAATCAAAAATTTTCTTTGCTTAATAAAAATTTCTGGAATCTAAGTCTTTCAAGGAAAATATTATCTATACTGACATTTTTTTAGGCAATCCGGAAGGTATGTTTCCTTAAATAAGTTTTTGTAATTGATTTTTCTACTTACTAGTATTTTTTCATGTGTTTTAAAAAAATTATCAGATTCACTTTCCTTAAATCTGACTTTTCCTTAAGACCTCAAAAGATTGGAACCTACCAATTCCTCTTAGGAATTAATATCAACTGTCAGATAAAATCTAGATTATTTAAACCATTATATCAAATTGAGAATTTGAACCATCACCGTGATGCCAATATAAATTCCTCATATTCCTTGTCCCACATTCTTTTTCAAGACATTTTGTGTCGAACCTCTGTCTCTCTTAAAAAAGTCCATTTAGTTTTTCAAGTTTTCTTACACTCCGAATGTCACTGGAAGCTTCCCTGAAAAAATAAATTTCTTCAACTAAGGAAATCAAGGATTGGAAATTCTACAGGGAAAGGTTAGTTGACCCAAAATTCTTCACCAAGTATAATTCTTTGATTACTAAAAATATTAAGCTGAATGGATGGTAGTTTTTTTTTGCATAGCCAAGACAAATATTTAGGATCCAGTTTACCCTGACTTACTTATAAAGTTATATGATTTATTAATTTTTTATGAGGAAGTTGTAAGGGAGAAGTTTTCCTTCAAGAGCTATGGGAAAACATATTCTATATCAATTAATATGGTATCAAATATTCTTGGAATTCCATATGAAGGTGATGCAATTTTCTACACTCACAAGTTGCCCGATCAGTCAGGAAGCTTTAAGAAGGAAAAGGAAATCAAGTTCCTTGGACTCAAGGGAATAAAATCACCAAATATATTCCATCTTTCTAAAAACTTTAGATAGTTAGCCTTGTGGGTATAGTTTTTCTTCATTCCGATAAAGGGTGAAAATGATTCCTTAAAGAAAATTGATATCTTTATTATGAATTTTTTAGGTAACTTGAGAAAGGTAAACTTGGAGAAATACATCCTTCTGAAAATCATCAACATTAAGAATGGAACTATAAATTCTTAGATTATCATGTATCTAGTGATATTGTCAAATATCATAGTGGTTTTCTTAGAATCATTTAAAATTCCTTGCAGTTATTAACAACTAACTTTTAAGATCTTGTTGTGAAGTGATCATATATTGAGGAAAATGAAAGTCAGCTTCAATACCAAATCATTCCAATTTTATGATCTTTTTTAATTTGATATTGAATATTTAGCTAAAAAATGGTAAGTAATATAAACTTCCAAGAAATCACAAAAGAAGAGAAAGGAAAAGGAATCACAAACCAAAGAAAATTATATAGTTCTAAAAACTCAGTCAGCTCCTCTAAAACCAAAAAATAAAAAAACTTTTCCTAATTAAGTGGTAGTGAAGTGGAGGGAATAGAGGAAGAGGAAGAAATAAAGAGATACAAGCTTTGGGTTAGATTATGATGAGGAAAAAGCCTAGAAGATTCAAGTAGCTAAAGAGTTTTAAAGGAAAGAAAAAAAGAAGAAGTTAAAAAACAAGATGGTTGAAGTTGATATTTTTCAAGAACTTCTTAAGGATACTGAAAAATCATCTGAACAGATTTAGGTACTAGAATCCTTTCTCCAAGAATCAGTGCCAATAGAGACCCTGGGGAAGAAAATTCCAATTACAGAACCTATTATTGAAGAAGAGATAATTCATGAATAAGAAGTATAAAAATAAAAAGAAGAGGAATAACATGAGAGTGATGATGTGATTAAGAAGGTGGAAGAATATCATGATAAAGAAAGTCATTTAGATAAGTTTTGAATCCAGACTTCCCAGGTTGAGTCTACCAAAATTATTTACCAGAAAAAAGATGATGATGGTTAGGAAGAGGTTGATAAACCTACTGATGATGAGAGTAGCAACCATGATTTCATTCAACCTGATGATGTTAAGAAAAAGGCTGAGAAATAAGATTTTGATGAAGATAAAATAATCCAACATTCAAATTGTGAGCATGAGTCTTCAAGGGATGAGAAGTTTATTTCCAAAGTCAATAAAGGAAAACAGGTGGTTGATGATACAACTAAGAAGGTTGTAATTGTTAAAGAGGATGTTGGTGGGTTATCTAAGAGGAAGAATGAAGAGAAGGGCAAATAATTCTCTCCTAAAAGGTAATCAAATTCCAAATCTTCGTCTTTGATGGGTCAGGATTTTGTTGTTTATTCTTTGAAGAAGTTAGTGAACACAACACCCCTGATTCCTACTATTGATTCGAGGTTCCATTTTCTTCAACATTCTTTAGATCAGAAGTTAGATTCATTAATCATGGTGGTGATGGAAAATTTTATCAATATTGAGTTAGATTTCAAAACATTTTATATTAGTTATGTTTCTCATATAAGATCATGTAAGGAAATAAAAAAATTCTAAAAGAACCATTAAATACTTGAAAATATTTGATGACATCCATGATTCAGTGAAATATACTTTTGATAAGTCATATGACATGATCAAAAACCTTACAACAAGTTTTTTAGAGAATTTTAATCGTGATCAAGTAGACTAAAAGCAATAGGATAAATATTTGAATGGGAAGTTCAATTTATTTTCTCTAAATTAAAATAGAGAAATATAACTCAGGTAATAGTTTCATGAAAAGCTCAATCATAAATAAGAAGTAGTGAAGTCTCAGGCAGAAATACTAAAGTCTCAAGATGAAAAAATCAAGGCTCTGGAAAAGAAGAATCAGGATTAGGAATAGTTACTCAAGTAGGTTGAGGAAGATCATAAGAAGCTCAACAAGTTAAAGGCTACCTTGAGGAAGATCATGCTGAAGGAAAATAAGGATGAATGATTATCAGGTCAATCTGATCTTTTGTTGTATTTTTTACCCTATATCAATTTTTATTATCTTAATGAAGATTTTTTTATCCTTCATTTATTTTTTTTTTTGTATAGTTATAATCTTTGAGGTACCATTTTTGTTCATTCTCTCTATTCCTTTTTGAAAATCACAAATGGGGAGAAAATAATGATTAAAAGAATATTGAGAAGATAATGTTCTAAGTAAGGGGGAGTATACTTAAAGAATATTTTCTTATACAAGAAAAGGTAACTTCTCTAAGAAAGACAAGAATACGATCCTTAGGGAATTTAAAACCTAAGGGGGGATTAGTAGTATTCATCATGGATCATAAGTAAAGGGAGATATGTTTTTTATTTTAAATTTCTAAAAGAAAAATCCTTATTCTTTGTATTATTTTTTGAAAGGATGTTTTTTCTTTTCAAAAAGGGGGAGATTGTTGAGTCAATAAGGTTTACTTATGAATTTTTCATTCATCTATGTTTTGAAAATCACAAACACTTCTTCTTAAGGAAAATTATCTTTCTCTAAGGATTATTTTCCTAAGTAAAACATCCTTTCTCTATGTAATGTATTATCCTTATCATGGTTTTTATTTTCTTATCCAATGTATTCTCAAATCCAAGTTCATTATATTAATAATTAAAAAATTCAGATCCTTATCTAAAAACTTTAGAATCTTATAGTTACTTGGATATTTAGTCTTATGTTTTTAGATTCTGAATTCTCTGAAATTAAAATTCTGAATTCTATGAAATTCAGACTCTGAATTATATAAAATTCAGACTCTAAATTATATAAAATTCAGACTCTTAATTCTCTAAAATTCAGACTCTAAATTCTCTAAAAGTCATACTCTGAATTCCTCATAATTCAGACTCTCAATTTCTCAAAATTTAGACTCCAAATTCCTCATAATTGAGACTCTAAAAACATAAAAATTTAGACTCTGAATTCCTCAAAATTCAAACTCCGAATTCATCAAAATTCTGACTTCGAATTCCTCAAAATTCAGAGTCCAAATTCACTAGATTTCAAACTCTAAAAATGATAGAATTAAGGTTTTGAATTCTTTGTAAAATAAAATCCAAATATCTATTTGTTTCTAGAATCTATTTGTTTATATTTCTAGACTCCAAATTATATTTTCCCTTAGATTCTGGATTTTTCATATTTGGCTAAGCTACTTCATTTTATTTACACCTGATTTTGTAATTATAAAATGATGTCGTACAATTTGTTTCTAACCAACAATTGGTTGAGTGACATGTGTACAAGACCCTATGAAATTCAAGGAAAAATATGACCATTGAGGGAGGAAGTTGACCATTGAAGATATGACTATAAATAGAAGCTCATTTAAACGAGCTCATTATGATTCCAAGATCCTATATATTATATGTTGTGAAGTGATTTCTAGAGAGAGAAAGACTCTAATGCCTTATGCATTTTAGGAACATCTTGTTTAGCCATGAACAACTTATTTATCTTGCTTTGTACGACTCTGATTGTTGCTAAGTACAATCGAGGGATTCAAGGTATAGGAAGAGAGAGGTGTCGACTACCTTAAAGTTCGAGGGCTTGTGGGGATAGCAAGACAAACTATGATATTCTTATCGAGGGCTTACTCTGGTGTGGGTAAGCCATAATTTCATGAAAGTATAAATCAAGGGACCTTTATCCAAGGTTGTTGGATACCCTACTCTTTGGGTTAAAATATTTCATACTTGCTACTTGTTCTTATTTCAAGTTTTACTTCCGCTGTATTTTGATAAATAAATAAATTATAACTTTCTTATACTTTCTTGTAATTTACTTACTATGATAAATAAGATTATATACGATTTAAGGTATAATATTTCTCTAAGTAAACTATTATTAAGTTTCTTTTCTGGATTCATATTTCCGGATCCTAATAAAGTTTATTTCTTAGTTAAGAAGCAAATAGGGTTATTGAATTTACCTATTTTAACTTTGTAAAATATAGTTTTTCCTTAAGGTTCAAAATGAAAGTTTATAAACTTACAATTCACCCCTTCTTATAATTGAGCATCTACATTCACTATTTCAATCCTAAAATCAATGTAGATGCTACACAGTTTAAGGAACTCCATTGTTTCATGACACACCCTATGGATCCCTCAACTAATTCCACCTACTTCTAAGCACATTTTTATTTATGTTGAGTTCTTAGGTTCTCAACACCAATTCATGCAGGGTTTACTCATTCTAATATCATCTGTATGATTGGTATTATAAATCCTCATTACCAGAACCATTAATCCAAGAATAGTCTTGAAAAAATGTCCACCTTTTTCTCTTGAGAATAGAATAACTGACCATGGTCCCCCCACATGATTTCAAAAAATGATGGTGTCAATTCCTTGTGCCACCCAAAAGAACCTCCATAGTGGACATGTAAGCCCTGGTGGTTGCATCATCAAGGGAATCCACTTTCTTTTTCCTTCAATAATGGATTATATTGTACTATTCTCTCCTCCTTCCTTAACTAGGAATGGTATCCCCCTTGTATAAGTCCCAAAAATATCCAAGATGTAATAATTTAAATTCTATAGCATAACGTCCTAGTCACATGATGTTAAAATGAACAACAACATCCTCAACACATTAGGATAAACTATATCCTTACCCTCTACAACTAGCATAATATTATTCATATAATAATAATGATATGAAACCTCATCTACTTGGAAAATCTTACATCTAATACCAGCACCATCCCTTCTTATCTCTAGTTTCACAATGCAATTTTCCTTATCGCACATTGTTAAATAGAATGGACTAATCCCTATCATGAGACATTAAACTATGATATCAACATGTGTTGGTTTTGATCCCTATCTATTTATAGGGTATGTAGGATGCCTACAAGAGGTTCAATCCCAAAACCCATCACACCTTCCCTTGGAACACTACAACCCCAAAGTGTGACCACCCCCACCCCTCGAGAATACACTTAACCTTTTAACACCCAAATATGAGGTCTTCATTGGACTTTGACACCTCCATAAGGTGAAAACCTATATCCAACCTAGTACATGATGAGTGTACATGATAAATGTCCCCAAAAGACTGTAAACATGTAACTAATGTGCCCATAAGACTATAAAATCACAACCTATGACCCCAAAAAGGATTCAAACCTATGAAAAACATCCCAAAAAACATTAGTGAAATGACCCTACTAGGAGTATCAGTATCTCTACATAATGTGTTAGGTATGAGGTGCCCAAAGAAAAAATCCCTTTATGTTTTACCTCTCTCACATGAGTTTCCCCACAACTGACATGATGTCCCTTGGGCCTTATACTTAATATTACTTAAACATGAAAACACATCAATGTTGAAATTGGTGGACCTTAAAGATTCCCAAGATTCCTAACATGCTCAATATTTCCAAAATTACCAATGCCATCATCAGATCCAACCATAAGTAACTTCCCTTTAATGGGAAAGGTAAACATAATTAACTACTTTTCACTTCAATATAGATTTAGAAATGATTTTCATGAACATGCCTCAACTATATAAGGGAGATCCAGACTAGGTAATAAACTCCAAGGAGAAATCCATAAAATGAAGGGATGAAATCCTATCATCCCATTAAAATTAAGGAGTAAAAATCATTAACAATGGTGGCAGAGGATACCATCCACTAGGAAGTGGTAGTACAAGGTAACCACATTGGAGGGGTCATGACTAGTCTGAGGACATAAATTCTCCCTTCATGATGAATAAATCATGTAAATTTCACAATTCTCTCCCCAAAATAAGTGTTTTAATGAAAAATAATGCACCTGATATAATAATATTCTCCAACAGTTGAGGGAAAATGATGAACATTTGGTATATTCTATTCATAGTATTGTTGATGTGAATCCCTTCAGATTCCCCTAGGGAAGGATGAAAAAAATTGGGTTCATTGCGAATCTCCTTCATTAGATATATACTAAAAAGAAATATTGTGTATCTTATAGGACCTAATACAAAGTAAATTCATGATGACCCACCTCCAATAGACTTAGGGGTAGGAGGAATGATGGTGTAGAAATCCCACATAACTGCATTCCTATTATGATGATCACCGATCCCATGGATCTTAGCTGACTCTCCCTAACCCCCCTTCTGAACTCATTAAACGAAGGGTGAAAAATTATATTGTTTGTCACTATGAATAGGTGGGAGTCATCCCATCTAGGGGTATAGAGTACCAAGATCTCAATGTTATGGTGTAGCACCAAACTCATCGCATATAGGGACTGTGCAAGGGGAATGTCCCCCCAATTCCTGTTATAACCCATTTTCTGAGCCTTTCCCTAGAACACTCCAACATATCACTCCCCTACATAGAGGAGGTAGGGGACATAAGGGTCACATCAATAGTAACTACCACCCAAGGATCTCCTTGGATCCCCCCACCCATCATCACTAACATTGTTGGGAAATCTTGTAGGATAATGAAAAGTTTCATCATATTTCATCTCCACTGGACTAGGTCAAGAATATCCATCATTAATACTGGGGGTAGGACACTAACCATGAAAGAAAGGATCCCTCTTTAGTAACTCTAGTGGCCTCTTAAACCACCTACACACCTCTTACTCTTATATCCACTGCATGAGGAACTATCTTCACCCAATTGATATCGAGACCTCTTTCATCTACTAGGTAGGTTTTTTTGACTCTCCATATCCTAGTCACCAAAAAAATAGTCATGGACCAAACAAGGATGAATAACTCCCCTAAAGTGTCCTTCCCCGTGATGACATCAGCCGACACAAAGGTCATACCCATGTTGAATAATTCCCTTGACTTGAATATCCTTTTTGGGTGGTAGGAATAAAAACCACAATGTGGGGCATGGCCACGGTTCCAATTGTAGTGTGGATAGAAGAAATCCACATGACCCTTATGGGTTCATGCTCTGGGATCTCCTATAAATTCAAGGACATGATTGGGGTCTTCCTTGGAATTGTCAGATGAATTTGATCACTTTGGTGAGCCATATAGGAATTAAGACCTTCTTAATTGGTAGTATGTTGTAGATAACCCATCATATATGGATATGTTTATGAAGTCTTCCCCACTCCAAACTATACTCTGTCATTATAGTGATGATTAACCCATATGATGCCTCCTCTGTCAAAACGTCAGTAGCAGAATAGGTCTGCATCGTTGAAACCCCTCCAATTTCATTTACATCATTGATTATCACTAATAGTGATAAATATTTGGATTACACTTTGGATAAAGAAAAGGAGGAGTACATACTATGGGAGATCTTGACAATTTATGAGTTATCAGTTGGGTTTTGGACATCTGCAACCCCACACTTCACAATCCCAAAGTCCCTCACCGAGTACCATATGAAACACCTCCAAAAATAAAATATATGGGAAACATTTTACCACCCCTAATATCACCTTTTAATATATCTAGGTTTCCCTAATTATCTTTAGCCCATCCATCAGTAGTTTCAAAAGGTAGATATTACAACACTTCTTGTGGTTCAATGCGCTGACTCGTATGGGTGCCAACAGAGATTTCATCGGACCTACATAGGGATCCTCACCAATACATAATGGGTAATTTTGGAGGAATCTCCCCATGTTAATATTAGGTTCTAGGGTAGTACTCCACTCTCCAATTCAGACCCCTTAAACAATGATGAAAATAACTACACACTTACACACCCACGGATGGTGAAAGTTCCATGTTATCCACTACCACCATGAACATCATCATGATCAATCCTCATAATTATTAGATGAGTCAAGAAGATGAAATAGGAAATGTTGATAAGAAATAACCCTATGGTGAGAAACAACACAAAGCAGATCCTTTTATTGGTTCCCACACACATTAAAAAAGAAACAATTTGGTCCCCATAAGTCCCACTGAGGACCCACTACTACTAGATCATCAATATTGTGAAAAGATAATTTGGATCACCAATCATATTATACCATATAATACCACAAAAAAACAATATAAGAACCATAATGGTAACTTTCATTCCTGGTCTTGAGTGGTATAAGAGGCTCATGGCATAACACCTCACAGAATAATTCCTGAAGCAAGGAACCTTTCAAGGGGATCCCGCTCGTCTTTTTTCCAAACTAATCCTTCTTAGACATGAACCCATAGTCTAAATGGGTTTCCCCATGCACCCAATATGTGTAGAGGATATAGTACATAGATTATAACCATAATATGACCCACTTAACCCACCCGAGCAGTGTGATGTCCCATCTTTAGACCATGACCACTTTTCCTCATGAGTCATAAGACCAGGAAAATAACTGGTTACCACCAAATATCAAAATTTCATTGTGATAAAAATTATCAATATCATAATTAAGGCTTTAATGATTTGAAAAATCTACAATCTTACCAGAGGGGTTGTTGTATCCAGTATGGGTAGATCATGTTTTCCCACATCCTGGGTTCAGTAATCGAATCATTACCCTATTAAACAAAATAGGTGATCCAGTGTAGCACTTGGTCCACATAGTGTCACAATGAATCATGATGTTAGGGAATATAGAGTAGTATGAAGCCATAAATATTTAGTGTTTCATCTATACCATGGAAGGACATGCCTTTTTATTATACAACCAACTAGAACTATGATTAATTACAAGATGGTAAGATCTCTACACCCATTTCATCTACTAGTTCAACTCCACCATGCCTGAAACTGGCATCACTAACCTCTATAGATACAAATAGAGGTATGAAAAGTGAGTTTATAACTTCATTTATCAGTGGATGAGACTTAAATAATCCATCAATGTACAACTTTACTAGGAGAAACTATTGGGAATATATATAGAGAATTTTTGTGATGAGTAGTTTCCCACCCTTTTATCCCTGATTTATTAGGGAAGATACTATGGATTCACTAAAAGAGACCAATGACTACAATAATCCTTGTAGTGTACCAAGCAAAGGTTTCACCCATTACCTCTTCCACCACCCATGAAAAAGATTGTGAAGTTTGAAATAGTGTCTACAATACAAAATATGTTCCTACAATAAGTCTGAATTAAATAACCCTAACAAGATAGGCCTCGTCATTCATAACCTCACCATGAAAATACTATTCAATCCACATATTAGGTCCATGCACCTAATTTCCCCTTTGTAGAATGTTATAACAATGTATAATCCTTAAAGGATGCTTAGGTCCCAGGGTATGTCATCTTCTCCCTAGAGAAGAACATTCTAAAGTTTCCTGAATGTAGAGGACCTCAAAAAGTTAATCTTACAAATCCTTCCAACTATATCTCATACCATAGGTTCCTTAGTTATAACATAAAGGAATTATTTATTTTCAAAATTTTCTTTAGGAAAAGTTAGATTTTGGATTAATTGAGTTGGTGGATGTGTCAACACAGGTTTTAATTATATATATAGGAATAAAGAGTGATTATGAGGACTCTAGTAAATGGAAGAATTCTATTAAATGAGGTATATAGGAGTACAATGACTGGATTTTCCTTAAGATAGTCTATCAAAATGACAAAATTATTTGTTCCCTCTTGTGAAAAACAGAAACACCTACAGTCATGATGTCCAATCCAGAAACCTCATCATAATCACAACCTTCTATGTATTAGATTAATAAGTGTCAATGACACTAGTAAAATTAGAGTCCCCCATTAGTTCCCAAACTAGCCTATACTCTAGGTGAATTTATGAAACCTGAGTTTGGAGAAGACATGAGAATCTCTCCCATCCTAGAATAATCCACCAAATAAGAACAAGTGTATGATTTTTTCAATGTGGTTAGGATAGTTGATAGTTTTATAGTGTCTTGTGATGTGACACACCCCATAACCCCTTCCAGTGCCTCTAGCCAACATAATTGAGGGAGGTATAAAAGTCATTATAAGAGACATAGTTCCCCACCTGATTCCCTGGAAAGGATAGTTCATGCTACTAACACTGAAAAACAATCCTCACTTAGGGATCACTAGGAACACTACTCATGGGATACATCATTGAGTATGATTTTTCAACTAATTGTATTAGTGGATAGTGTGTATTGACCACAATAGCTGACCACTCATCAGTGGATGGTTAAGGATTGGTTCT
Organism: Viscum album; assembly: GCA_963277665.1. Lineage (NCBI taxonomy): Eukaryota > Viridiplantae > Streptophyta > Magnoliopsida > Santalales > Viscaceae > Viscum > Viscum album. The sequence continues at coordinate 1,321,039,349 of OY728166.1, forward strand.
AATGGTATAGTGCTCCACCAAATTCATCCAATCAATAGTGGAACATGAAAAACACTATTCTTCCCCCAATGCCTCAAACAACTACCATTTCTAGGATACCGATCCAAGAGTTCCCCTTCTTAAGAAGAAATATACCTCATTCCTAAAAGTATAATATTCTGAATCACCTCACCAGTATAACAAAAAGGTTCTAGATCCTTGTTGCACTATGCCTATCTAAAGAGTTTTTTGAGACCCTAATCAAACCCCTGAAAATTTCTATATAGTGTAAGAATATATATGAAACCAATAAGGCCTATCATGTAGAGGAAGATATGAAGGAAGATTTTAAATCCATCATCTCCTTCTCAGAGGAGGATGAGAGTGCCACTATTCAGGTGAACATACTCTAATTTTATATTATAATCTACTTCAATGATGTTTAAATATATTGTTTATTGGTGGACACTAGCTCTGGGATCAATCTCATTACAAAAATTACAATCCAAATATGGTTCTAACATAAATATATTTTACCACCTCCAAATTCAAATTTTAGGGGTACACAAATAGTGAGATGAAGCCACACCAAAAATGTGGCTAGAGACCTGGTTCAGTGACCTGGTAGAAAACACTAAATTCATGATTGTATCACAAGAAACTACCTAAAAATAATTATTGGGAAGGCCCTAACTCCATATTCATGAAATATTCTTCTATTCATATCCTTAGTGCCTAAAATACTTCTGTAATGGTCGAGTAGGGGTACTCCCTATCGATGTTGATCCCTTAAAATCATATGAAGTCGTCTACATAGATGCTAGGAACTATAATAGGGAGGAGAATAAGATTTAGACTGAGGGTATTGAGCACATAAAATACCCCAATGATCTAATATCCACTTCAACATATCATTGGTAATATTTTGAAGATAGCATCATCATGTTAATCCATCAGTAGGAGCCAATGACCTAGGATCTTAGGATCTATTTCATAGTCTCTAGGAAGAAGGAATTATTTTAGATTACATTATATTCCTACATAGTTCAAGAATAGTTGAAGCTAGGAAAGCATGATACTATTGTGTACCTATAGGTCTACCCCTCGGCCAATAACCTATAGAAACACTGCACATTTAGAAGATCAGGGATGACCTGATGGTATACCAACTATCATCATTATTTTTACATTAAAGGTAAACCTATTTGTCAGAATCTATGTAGAATTTTATTACAGTATTTTGTTTCCATGGTCTTTATAGATTAGGTATCCCCCATCAAGGATTCCACCCCTACCAAAGCAGAAATCAATACTGTTATACGGTCTCGAACTCTAGAGGACTCCTCCCTTCCTTTGATCCTCCTATTTCAGATGATGAAGAGGATTTGGATGATTCCCCTCCCACATTTGAGGTATTATTCTCCACCACTATCATTTATTTGAACTAGGTTAATCTTATAACTAATTAATATATGGGGTCGACACTGATTATCATAGTCAAGTCTTCGGAAGAGAAATAGTAGTATGTGGGTTTCCTTAAGCAGCACCATGGTGTGTTCTTCTAGAGATACAAGGAAAGTTTGAGGCTTAAACCCCATGTTTTTATTGTCACATTGACCTCCCAATAGGGCGTCATGGGTTAAAGAAGACTCCTTGGATGATTCACCCTTCCCATGGTAGCTTGGATGAGGTCGAAGTTGACAATATCATCATAGAAAACATCATCATGGATGTCGAGTAACTCATGTGGTTCACCAACATCATCCCAGACTAGAAGAAGGGTAGATATATTAGTGTGTTAATCAAATTTTGGTAGCTTAACCTCCACTTCCCAAAGGATTACTTTCTCCTCACAGTGTGTTACACCCTAACATTTTGTGATTTTTTTGAATTAATTTAATTATGTGATATTTTTCATTTCACACAATAGTATTTTTGTCTTATGTTACACACAATCTTGAGTTCCATTGATAGCTTGTATAACATGCATGGATGAATATTTACAGATCTACACTATACTATTAATATTATTATTAAAATATTATTATATATTCCACCTAGAAATTGGAAAAGAACATACAAATAGGACTAACAAAGTTGTGAAAATATGATTTACACATGTTTATAAAATGAATCATTTGGTTATCAATTAATATAATTGAATTTAAGGACTATTTGAAAATAAAGAAATTACTTTTCTATGAAAACTATTTTTCTATGTAGAAACATAGGTTTATCTCAATAAATTATACAAGACACTTTTTTATAATTATTTCATTAAAATTTATATAATGTATATTCATTCAATATATTTCATACTCATTCAATTTATTTGATAGGTATAATATAATAATAAATCCAATTTTATAAATAAAAAGATATATTCTTTTAAAAGGTAATTTTACCACCTTTTAATAAAGAACCCATTTTAAATATTATTTTGAAACTTATAAATTTTATTAAAAAAATAAACATCATTTTTCAGATATGAACATAAAAATTAGATTAGGGTGACTTTTTGTTATATTTCTATAAAGTTTCAATTTTTCGATGAATGGTGAATAAAATTGAATTTTAGTTCAAAACTATTTTTCGTCTAATTTATTTATAAGGATAAATTATGTTTTTTATTCGTTTTAAAGTTAATTTAGATAAAAATTACAACAATTAATCCAATTTATGTCATTAAAATAGATTTTTCTTTGAAATTGGATATAAAAACTTACCAAACTTTTGAACATTTCTACTTTAAAACTCGCTTTGTCATTTCATCTACGACATTAAATTTAAATTAATTCATACTAATTATATTATTAGTATTTGGAAAGAAATATTTCATTTTTGGAATAATCATAATTTATATTTTCTAATATGGTCAATATATGTTTTGAAAAAAAAATATTAGTGATCGTAATTAAAAATTAATTAAAATGATTAATGGGAAATTAACTTAATAATGGGATAAACCATAAACTTATGGACCAAAAAAATAGATACTTTTCTAAAATCCATTTATGGTCATATTTGGATCCTATAATCACTTTTATAAAAAAAAATTACTGTAGCCAATTTTCTTTGAAAAAAATATGGGTGGAATTCCATTTTCAAAATTTTACCAGAATTTCACTCCTCCTCCATAATAAAAAGGCACTCACCCCTCCCACATATTCACACCTCTCAAGAACTTTGGATTAGAAAAAGTATTTTTAAATATACTCCCAACATACTCCCTTAATACTAAAATCCTCCTTTTGGTATGAAATTCATTCAAGGAATCCCTTCGGTGCAAACCAATAGGAGTTACCCAAAGAATATGTAACATTCTTGCTCAAGCTCCTTTTGTTTTATTTTCATTCTCCATCACCTAAACTCTTCTTATTAAATACTTATATAATAACATTATATTATTAAATATACTAATTTTTTCTAAGGTTTAGACCTTTACTTACCCATAATTAAATTTAATGGGTAACGAACTTACCGTTTTTGTGTACAGCGAACCACCGCCTCACAAAACGATATTGTTAATTTTTTTATTACCACATCTCAGGGTTGGGAATTATGATGTAAACTATGTTTTTAGTTTATATTTATGATATTTATGATGTATTTATTCTTCATTAGTTATTATATAAATTCTACCTTTAGTTTTTTTATTTTTTGTAAATACGACAACTTTGATTGTGTTAGTGTGGACTATCTCTTCCTCAAAGTGATGTGATTCCTTCACACAATACATGTAATGTATTAAGGAAGAGTTTAAATAAATTTATATGATATATAAATTAAATAATAATTATACTAGAATGATTTTATATATAAAAATATATTTCATTTTCTGTCTTTCTTTGAATACGATAATAAAGGGGAAGCAATGTTCATGCATATGTACGACCTACCGCCTCCAGGAACAATGTATTTCATTTGATATTTTTATTTTTATAGATTAATATAAATAATTATATAATTTATATATATGATATATATATATATATCATTTTTTAAAATCTTTGAATAAGTAAATCATGATATAAATAAGAGGATCATGAATAACAAGTCAAGACACATATTATAAACAAAGCAAGTATTACGTGAAACGTTACTTTAACATGAATTTGTTAATAAATGGGTCATATAAAGTAATAAGTGAATAATGTATGGTATTTTATATATTAATATGGGTCTATGGTATATTTATAATAATATAATATTAATTAGACATGATTTTTTAACGTGTACAATGAATGTAAATACATAAGGAAAGGGAATTTCATCTCGCTTTTTATTTCTGTGAGATATATGTCTTATTCAACATCAATTGCTTTTTTGTGGTGTGTATACTTCCCATGTATGGATTCTATTATTCTCTTAATTTAATATATGGGTATTTACATAACCATTTTATAATATTTTTTTCACTGGTTTTATGTTTCAAATGTTACCCAATCAATAAAGTAATTTAGTCTCAATTTTCCTTCTTTGAGACATATTTCATGTTATGCACATATATTTTTCTATGAGTTCTATATAATTCCTTTGAAATTTTATATCATGAATCTCATTATTTTCGTGATATTTAAAGATTCATGTCATTTTATTCTTTCCATTTTATTATGATTCAATGTTATCAAATTAAAAACAATTTATAGCTACAATCTCATCATTTATCAAGATTTTTTATGATTTTGCTTCTATTGATGAAATATTATGATTCATTTATCAACAACTCTCATGAATTTTATTAAACTATTATTATTCATGATATATACAAGTAATGTTGTTATTATTCCACTCTTTGGTACTTATTATAATTAATAAAATGTTTTCATGAAAATCTGATTTGTTTTCTTTTCGATTTGAAATATGTGTTTTTTAAAAACCATGATTTCTAAAATGATTTAAATTTATTTTTCTATTATCCTATGAAGTTTAAAGAACTATTTTAACCATGTATTAACTTTTAAAAAATGTTTTTAAAAGAAATATTATTATCATTTTACGATCAAGGAAGTTTTTTAAATTTTTATGCTGTAAAAGTAATGTCAGGCTTGTAAAGACTTACCTACCATATTGACCGTCATTTCATAAATACTTTTTATGTGTACGAGGTTGTTTTTTTAAAGTTATTTTTCCAAATATTATGGAAACTATTTGATTTTAAAAATATTTTTCAATGAAAAAGGGTTTTCAAAACAATTATGTTTAAAAAGTGTTTTAAATGATCTTAAAAGAACCATTTTTATGTTTTCAAATGTATGTTTTCAAAGAAAAGGATTTAAAATATTTAAAAGATTAATTTATGAGTTATAAAATTGTTTTTAAAGAAAAATGTTTTTAAAAAAAATTCATGCTTTCATTATAAGATTTCAAAGTGTTTTCAAAAAAATGGTTTTCAAAAAAATTTCAATATTTATTTATAAGTTTTCAATATATTTTTATATAAATTTTATTTAAAACATTTTCATGTTTTCTTTATAAGTTTTTTATGTGTTTTCAAAGAAAATGGTTTTCTAAAGGTTTTATATTTTATAAATATTTGTTTGAACAAGAAAGGATATTTTCCTCAAGAAATGTTTTTAAAAGATATTTCAAAATTATTTTTCATATAATATGACATCTTTTGGTGTTACTCATGCCTTTCTAGGGATATTATCCAATGGTCCCATTCATATTATTTTTCTGAATGGTTTTTATTTTGATTAAATCATTTTTATGAATCCTGGATCTTTTTCAAGGGATATATGATTATGAAACAAGCTTATTTCCATGGGTTGTTATTTTGGTGAAATGATAATAAAACCTATCTATTTTCTACATGTTAAGATATGATTACATGTTTATGATGCCCATTTCATTTCATGGGTTATGATATAATTGTTTATGATAATGTTGAACATGTATTTATGATTACATTATGAGATGGGTGGGACCTATATCTCCCTCTAATGCATTAAATAGTGAAAAAACACAATTTAACGTTGGTTTTTAATCGACGTCTATAAAGGCGACGTAAATAATATTTTTTTCGGTGTCGGTTTTCTAAAAACTGATGCCTAAAATCATTTTTGTTAATCATTTTGGTGTCAGTTTATGAAATAAACCATTGTCGATAACTGATATTTGGTGTCGATTATTAAAAAACCGTCGCTAAAAATCAATTTGGTTAAGGGTTTCAGTTTCGGTTTTAGATAAAACCAACAGCAAAAATAAATAATTATCAGGGTTACAGTGTAAATTTTATCTAAAGTCGAAGTCGTAAACTATATTTTTTTAAAATATCAGCATCTATTTTTAAAATAACCGACACTGTAAGTTAATTTTTTTTAGAAAAATCAGAAAATTAAACATCCAATAAAATCAAAACCCCTATAAAAAATACAACATACAACAATTAAACTATATTTATCATTCAATAAAAATCTATAAATTAAATGATTTTATCTAGTTAATCAAAAATTATCTACTCATTTGAATTATAAGGTAGAATTAAAATACATGTAGCTGAAATCAATGACATCTTTCAAAAAGTTTGTGACCTTTGCAAGTCCCACGACTCCAGCGTTTACAGTTCGCGCACTGCCCAACTATTCTTTGATACCAAAGACAATATTTTTGAGTTACTAAAAAATTTACAAAGATTCCAGCTAAATATCAATGCATTAATAAATATTATAAAAAATTAAACAAAGACATTGCAGAGGCACTTGAGAGAAATCAATTAATTCTATTATCGAATGTTGGAAGAATATTCTACTATAGGAAATGAGGCATCTTTGGTTAAGGATGAATGTTATGGTTTAATGGTAAATTGTGCTACAATGGATGATCAGATAATTTAGGCTGAGAATGAGATGTCTAATGCATATACCCAGTGGAAGAACTTCATTTATCATTTCAAATTAGTGATTTGTTTCCTTTTATGTGTGTGTTAATATCCCATGATGGATGAGCGTATGTACATTTCTTATAATAGATGTATACTATGATGTATGTTAAGGGGTTTTTTGATTTAATACCCAAATTAACATGTTTCCAATTTCATAGAAATTTGTGATATGTTAAAAATAATCAGGTAATAAGTAGATAAATATATTCTATTTCCTTTTTATTTGAGTGATAAGCTGATAAACTATTTGAATAAGATACCTCATCAATCTGTTACCACTTGAGGTGATCATGTACATTAGAGGGAATGATGTGTATTCCATGCATGTCATTTTCTTTGTGACCTATAGTGTATTTGGAATATATAGAAATATATGTGTTTCTAATGTTTCCATGATTTTTATGTTATGCACAATGGTGTGTGTGTGTGTGTGGCCTTGAGAGGCATTTTATGATATGGTAACTATTGTGCATGGGTAACCCATGATACAATATTTAATGTTTGATTCCCTAAAAAAATTTACGTAAATAGTTACCATGTTAGATAATTATCACATGTTTATATATGTTTATATAGATAGATCATGATGACATGTATTATGCTTCATTTTATTATATTTATTATTAAATTTATTACCATACCTAAGGAAGAATTATTTGGTAGTTGGAACAAATGGACCATCATAATATGATTATACCAGGGTGGTTGACTTGACACGAGACAATGACTACGATGTACCTATGATAGGCATGTGGCTAGACCTAAAATTCAATTCATTATGGATACCCAGTACCATGCAAGAAATTGATTCCATGTGGATATCAAGTACATGTTCACTCGTCATCATTATGGCCTGACTTAGTACTCAATGCCTTAATGGTGCCATGTAATATGTTTAATGCACTTTTGGATTGTTCTTGGTCACTCCTAATGTCTTTTTTATCCTTTTAGCATGAAGTTGTAGCAGGTATGACATGGTTTCATGTCAGATTGGATAGTACATAGCCTCTCATCACATGGTTTATTGATTAATTATTCTTTCATATAAAAAAAACAACCAACACCGAAAGTTATAATGTATTTTTAGAAAATTCAGAATATTATACTTTCAAAATAAAGTAGAATTAAAATACATGTAACAGAAATTTAAGGAATGATCATTGTTGGTTATTGTTGAATCATTTATTTTATTATTAGTAGGTTCAAACACCGAATATTTCAAAAGAGTTAGTTTTTTGAACCCATACGTAATATTATTTATAAATATTAGAATATACATATCTCAAATCCTAATCAGACTTAACAAATAGTTTGCAAAAATAGATTAAATATGAGTCATATCATATTGGGAATTAGATTGTGAATTATTTAATTTCTACAATAACATTAAATTATATGAGATAAAAAAGTAGGATAATATGGAAGAAAATATAAACCTTGTCAAATTTAGCAGTTTCTCCAGTTGTGATTATCTCATACATGAATCGTAGAATATAATAACCACATTTAACATGTCCTTTTTAATGATGACACTATTGTTATAAAACATTAAACTATTAATAAAAATTAATATATAACAAAAAATCAGAAGAAATTCTAATATAAAAGCTAATTACCTATACTTCCACAAATTTGATTTTATTTAGTGTCTTTATCAACATGTATTCTTTGTTAAATTTTTCCATGAACTGCATTTTCATATATATGAACTAATAATACATATATAAAAAATGAGAATAATATATAATTAGATTATAAAAAACAAAAAAACATACATTTCTAATAAGGTGAAAAATATTTTATGAACATTCCCTAATAAAGAGAAAAACCAATATATGGTGCATTCACTTGGGTATGATATGTATAACATCCAATGCCCCCTATAATAAAAAATATTCACAACTAATGAAATTATAATGATCATTAGTTCATAATTTTGTTTCTATTCTTACTTATCAATAAATGGCAGAAACCAGCACTGAATCTTCGTATATGATAATCTCTCACACATATATGCAACACTATCAGGATTCTTCACATGTTTCACTTCTATAGAAATGAATTTTGGATCTATAAAACCATAAATGTCTGTAATTTCATTTTGTAGAAGAAGCATGTGTAGATACCTAATTTTAAAATAAAATATAGTTAGTCAATTTAAAATAATATTTTATTAAATAAATACAAATTCAAATGTCAATTTACTTACATGGTAAACAACTACTCCACATTCAGACCGAGCTCTTCAAAATCAACTAGATGCATGGTATCTTCTTTGAGTAATCTCAATGGATATTCTCTTCCATATATATCGGTCGTCATCCGAAACGCATAGATATAATTCAATGAAGACAATGCCTGAGATAATATTTGTATCCCATAAGAAATATCTTAAGTATATATAGTCAATTATTTCTAGACATTTTGTTTCATTTGTGTAGCTTCTTTTTCTTTCAGATAATCCTATATAAGTTAAATGTTAGAAAACATTATAATTAATTTTTAATCATTTGTAATTAATATTTAAAAAAACACATACCTCATATGAAATATAACAAAGAAAACTAGTTGGCCAAAGTAAAAAATGACCCACACAATCCCCAAATCTGGTGATCTACGTAGTAGGAAATTGTAGTAGAGAATTAGGATCTATAATATCAAGTACTAATACTCTAAGATAACCCATCTGAATAGGTTGGTGATGTAAAAAATCCCCCAAAAAATGCACGAGTCCTAACGCAACAATATACATGTGAGGATCTCCAGGAAACAACTCACAATATACATTTTGGTCCAACCGAGGTGGTGGAGAATCAAAGTAAGAAGATGGGGAAAGGTAGTCCGGGTGAGAAGGATGGGAAGGCTGAAAATGGAAAATTTATATTAGTGTTTATAATATATAAAATAGAAAAATTGATAACAAATAAATAATATACCTGGGAAGGCTACTCATACGGGGTAGGGTAGGTAGATGAGGCAGGGTAGTCCGGGTGAGCAGGATGGAAAGGCTGAAAAATGAAAAGTTTATATTAGTGTTTATAATTTATAAAATATAAAAATTGATGAAAAATAAATAATATACCTGGAAAGGCTACTCATACGCGGTAGGGTAGGCAGATAAGGTAGGGTAGCCCGGGTGAGCAGGCTGGAAAGGCTGAAAAATGAAAAATTTATATATAAGTGTTTATAATTTATAAAATAGAAAAAATTGATGACAAATAAGTAATATACATGGAAAGGATGCTCATACAGGGAAGGGTAGGCAGATGGGGTAGGGTATTCTGGGTGATCAGGATGGGAAGGATAAAAAATGACAAAGTTATATTAGTTCTTATAATTTATAAAATAGTAAAATTGATGAAAAATAAATAATATACCTGGGAAGGCTGTGCAGGTTGTGAATGTCTTGCCATGTGTTCTAACAAAGTCTTATGTACTGCTGCTTGAATTTGATCACCCATAGATTGTTTCATATCTTTCAGATCTTCATTTAAGGATTCTATTTCCAAGTCTCTTGGTTGCTTACTCTTACCAAAAACCTTTTGAATAGTAACACCTTCCTGATATCCTCTAACACGACCAGGGTGTTCTGCCTTTCCCAAAGTAGTGGCTAGGATTTCCATACTACCTTCAAGGATAAAAGATCCCTGTGTCACCTACCCCTAAAGTTCATCCTAAAATGAAATATAAAAAAATTATATTAGTGTTTATAATTTATAAAATAAAAAATTGATAAAAAAATAAATAATATTTACTTACAATTTTATTAAAAACTTGTTTATATTCCTCTATATGATATTGTTAATTTTTCCTTCTTATTGATCATTTACATTTTTCAGGGTGATTGGGAGGATATGGAGGACCAAATTGGACTTCTTCTGAACCACTACTAGATCGAGTTCTTAATGCTTCAAATTTTTATTCAATCATTTTCTGCTCTAAATACGAATACCCTCCACATGATAAAGTATGAGGGTATACATTTCTCAACTATATATCCTGATGAGATCTCATGGAGGACTATTATATAAAAATAAACTACTAAGTAATAAGAAAAATATATAATAAATTTTACAAAATAAAATAATTATCATACCTGAAATTTTTCTGCATTACAACTGTCAACAAATCGCTTCCATGTATCTTCATCTATAAATGGATACTTGAGGCATGGGTTTTCAAACCTTCTCTTTCCAAAAACATAATTTTTTGTCAGTTTTGTTTTAAAATATCTCCATCAAACCACCGCTAAAGGGAGATTTCTTTTCTTAATTTCTTTGGTTTCCTCAAAATTGAATGTCATCTATAATTGAATCAATTAAATATGTCATTTAAAATATATAATATTAAAAAAATGAGATAAAAGAAATCAATTAAGATATTTTACCATCATGACCTCCCAAAGTTCTTACTTCACCATATTGTCCACTGACTTCCAATAAGGATATAAAATATTAATCCTACAACTGCTTTGCATCACTATATAACTGAAAAACTGAACTGCATTTGGGAAAATTGCATTATTATCATCATAAAAATGGATGTATGCTCTGTCATCATCACGAGCAAGTGATAGTTTTGGTAAACATGTAATACCACATTTACCAACATGAGAACTTGATTTTTTAGTAGTAATAGGAGAAGTATCCTTCGCCGAGGACACATCATTAGTCCTTAAAAAAATTGTAAATTAACTGCTTTATTTCATTAAATATGTATATTTATGAATATTTAATAACATGTAAAAAATAGATATACCTTGGTAAATGATCCTCTCTATTTATATCTGACATTTCTACTAGAACGTGTAATGAAATTTTGTGTACCTGCATATCATCAAAAAACTGAATATTTAGAAACAAGGAAGACAAAAATAAGTAAGTAAAAAAGAGGCATGCAATTTTAAGTTTCAAAAAAAGAAAAAAAAATATAAATATTTACTAGAAAAATTAAGAGACTAATTTAGTGTTTTCCCACATGTCTTCATCATAATCATTACAACTGCATGCACTGTGTCTGTCTCATACTCATTATAATCATCTAAAAATTACGTAATAGATAAATAAGGCTTATATAAATCACTAACATCATCAGCATCATCCTCATCACCAAAATGGTATCTTTTTCCTTGAAAAACAATTGACCACTGATCATTCGATGGATCAATAACATAAAATAATTGCTTTGAGTGTGTTTCCATGATAAATGGTTCCTCATTGTAATTAAATATTTTCAAATCAACTAGTTTAAACCCATATTCATCATGTTTCACACCATTATTACTATCAACCAAATTACACTTAAAAAATATGACTCAAAAATTAATATAATCAATTTCCCATATGTATTAAAGAACTCCAAAATATGGAGTTGATGTAGAAATGGGTTTTTTATCTTTGGCAGTCAAAAAATGCACTACTTAACCGAAAAACATCACACCACTATTCTGAATGGTACTCTTGTCATCCAGGTTTTTTTTATAAAATGTGTAGCCATTGATATCAAAACCAGACCATGTGATCACATTAAGAGATGATCCTCCTGCTAACCACTTCAATGTTTCTGATGAAGATATATCTAGGGTGACTTTATCTTTAAATTATGAAACAAATGTCTTATTATGCTCAATCATTATCCACTTTTCATTTCTTTACTGATATCATAACTTAAATTCAGCAATATGTGAGGATATATATGATTGAACCTCATCTGTGTTGTTCAAAATGTATAAATGTACCTGTATCACTTCATCACGTGGAATGAACTTTACTTTTAAGCCTCGAACCCCTCTACCTTCACTATCAACTGTCATATGCTGAGATACAGGGAGACTAATATGCTTCACCTCATACAAATAATCAGTAAAGGACTCAATCACCTCTTCTGATACATATTTTTAAACAATAGAGGCCTTTGGTAGATAAGTATTTTTAACATATCCCTTCAAAAGTTTCATATATCTTTCAAAAGTATACATCCATCTAAAATAAATAGTCCCACATATTCCTATCTCACATACCAAATGAATCAGCAGATGAACCATTATATCAAAAAATGTTGGTGGGAAATACATTTCTAGTTGAAAAAGAATAAGATTTTCTTCATTCTCCAACACATCTAACAAATTTGGATCAATGACTTTACTACAAATGGATTTGAAAAAATTACATAACCTGATGATAGTCTTTATGATAGTTTTCATCAATATACCAAGCACTGCTACTGGTAGAAGTTGTTGCATCAACACATGTAAATCATGAGATTTCATACCTATTAATTTAAAATCCTTCAATGACACTAAATTATTCACATTTGAAGAAAAAACACTAGGTAATTTAATACCATGAAGGAACTGACATAAATTCAGCTTTTCAATATTGCTTAATGTGTGACAAGCCAGAGATAAATATGTTTTGTTTCCTTTCATAGTGGGAGATAACTCCAAACATATTCTCATTAATATCAAGTACAATCTAGCATGAAATCCATATTTTGTCTTTCCTTTTATGTCTAAAAATGTTCCAATCAAACTGTCACATATGTTTTTCTCAACATCCATAACCTCGATGTTCTTTTTTTTCTCTAATAATCTCCAATAAGGTAGTTCGAAAAAATAGACTACTTCTTCCAGATATTTCTTTGAAGAACATAACTTATTTTCTTTCCAAATATTGAATAAATATATTTAACCCAATCATAATATTCTTCAGTTCACAATAGTCAAGGAGGAAGGTTGTATTCTTGTAATCTGTTAAATGATTTTTTCAATCTATGATAAGGATGATCAATTCTCAAAAATCCTCGATGTCTTATTGTCACGAACCAGATCTGGTCGCCACCATTAACGGCACCAAACCTGGCCCGTGGCAAGGCCCGAAGGGCATTCCCTATCCCCACGGGCTGGCACAAGTGCCCGGGTATAAAACAATATGATTTGGGAACGATTTACCCGAGTATGAAAGCATAAAACAAATAAAACAGTCAATGATAAGAATCTGAAATTTCCATGCTAAACCATTCTTAACAAAACCAGATCTGAATACATATGTTTAAAGACACAAAAAGTGGTCCAAATAAAAATAATGACAACATCAAGACATCCCCATGGACTCCACAAGACAAGGGGATCATCACACACAATCCATCCCCGCAACTCCGCCCCAAAGATGGGTGCTAACATCCCGAACCGCCATCACCCTTAGCCTTCCCTTTACCTGAGTCAAGCATAAGCAGGTCTACTTACACCCAAGGGGTGTAAGTAGGGTGTGAGCCTAAGCCCAATAGGATACCACCAGTTGATTCCAAAGAGTATGCAATACAATGTGAACAAAACAAGCAATTTTAATACACAAGGTGAAACAGTGTTAAAATTCAAAGAAATGCAACTTTCAAATGAAAACAGTTTTCAATTTGAGAATTTCAGAATGTTAGCACGTTAAATAGACATGTGAGATACTGTAATGTACTGCCAAAAACAACCCATAACAAGGGTAAATACCACAAATTCTATGAGCATCAAAATCAGGAACACCCCTAAGCACTAGGTTGTCTCGGGCCCTATGTACCTCGTACCTCGGTGTAGAGTAACCATAGAAAAATCCGTTCTCGTGCACGAGCCACTAGTAGGGAACATACCCATAACCTAGTGGTCCCCAATCATCATCCAAATAGTTTAGTTAGAGTTGTCGTTATCCAGATGCTAAGTGGAACAGGGACAAAACCCATCCGATCCACTAGCCGTACTAGTACAAATCCGCCCCACCTAAGTACCCGGGCTTCCCCTTTTGTGCTCAAACAATTTTAGCAAGCAACACACATCCATTTTCATATAAAATATCACTACTGGTCACAAACAAATTGTACAGTAGCTACACACATTTTATACCATTTAAAACACACAATAAAATAATTTTATTTCCAATAAAACAACCTCTCAAAACATCACATTGTTTTTCACCCAAAGCTCTTTATTATATCCACCTTTCACACTATGATAACACTTGTAAGATATTAAAACCAAATTTCAGTTCATAACCCTTTAATGAAACCAAAAATTCAGTTATGGGGCATCCCAAAATGAACCAATAAATGATTTGAATGGAAAACCCTCAATTTCACCAAAAATTGGAACTTAAAATTCATTTGCATTATAAATGCAACTAAAACCAATTTTTACAGAAACATTCAAGTGAAATAAACATTAGAGTACCATGAAAAACAGCAAGCTAATTCACAAAGATTGCACACACAATGGAATCACCTACCAAATTAACAAAACCCCTTGAATCTCCGTGCGAAATCAAATCGCACCCCCGCCGCACCAAGAGAGAACTAGATCAAACCTAAAACCACACAAATTGGCCAAGAAAACCCAAAGTTAAACCCTAGGTTCGAAATCCTAGTTTCTGGACATTAGTAAACTCAATTATAACCGAATAAACCCTAAGAACAAAGAGTTAAACCCAAAGTAATTTGAAAGAGGAAAGAAAAGGGCTCATTTACTTGAAGTATCTTGAAGTAATCACTCCAAAACTCCAGTATCTGAAATTTAAAAGATCCCAAATTTAGGGTACGTTCGAACAAGATGTATTATCTCATTTAGGAACTGGAATGGAGGAAAAAGACTGAGAATTGAGAGATTTATGAAGGAAATACTTTACCTCTTCAAATCTGGGCGATTTGAGGAACCCTATGAAGATCGGCACAAAATCGCGATTCTACAGAGCTCCAAATGGGTGGGAGAGAGTTCAGGCGCGCGGCTGGGTTACTTGGGCTTGAGTGAGACTTGGAATCACCGAAAAAGCCCAAATAATGAATAAGTTATAACAAAATCAAATTTTATTTTTAAAACAGGAATTGGGCTTTCGGGCAGGCCCAACCCCTTAGACAAAAACCCAAATAACCCCTGGTTATGAACTTCTAAAAGCTCCAAATTTCCTTGGTGGTGTTAATAGGTTAGGGTAGGTCAATTAGGAATTTGAATGGATGAAAAATATTGAAAAATGAAAAAGTTATAAAAGATACAAAATTTATTTTTTAATCTGGAATTGGGCTCACGGCTTGGCCCAATTCATGAATACTCATCTATTCCTCCCTAAAACCGAGGGAAACCCCCAAAACAAAGAAATGATGTAAATTAAATGAAAAATACCTTTAAAATATGTCTTGTATGTGACAATTCTCCCCACCATGAAGGACTTTCCGCCCCGGAAAGTCAACATGAATCTCGGTTGGAAAATAAGAATGGGTACTCTTCCTTGACCCATGACTTTCGCTCCCATGTCTCATGTGTATCATTCCCATGCTGCCATAAAACCCGGACTAAAGGAATAGACTTTCCTCGAAGTATCTTCTCCTGGGAGTCCACTATTTTCACCGGCCTCTCAACGATAGACAAGTCAGGCTCTATCTCTAGTTCTTCCCAACTCAACACATGGGATGGATCTGGATTGTATTTCTTCAACTGGGAGACGTGGAAGACATCATGGATAGATGTCAACTGAGAAGGTAAGGCCAACCTGTATGCCACCTTACCAATACGCTCGGTGATCTCAAAGGGTCCGACATACCGTGGCATCAACTTACCTTGCTTCCCCAATCGACGATGGCCCAGACGAGGGGCCACTTTTAAGAATACCCTGTCACCCACAGAAAACTCTAGGTCTCGACGCCTCCGGTCAGCATAAGATTTATGACGACTCTGAGCTGTCAATAAGCGCTGCCTGATCAACTTGACCTTCTCAGAAGTCTCCTGCACAAGGCTCGGCCCCAACAGTGAAGTCTCTCCTACCTCAGCCCAACATAGGGGGGACCGACAAGGCCGACCATAGAGCGCCTCAAAAGGGGCCATTCGAATCGTGGATTGGTAACTATTATTATAAGCAAACTCTACCAATCCCAAATGGCTATCCCAAGAACCTCCAAAGTCCAGGACACATGCACGAAGCATGTCCTCCAATATCTGATTTGTCCGCTCTGTCTGACCATCCGTCTGTGGGTGGTATGCTGTGCTCATCTTAATCTGAGACCCCAAGGACTTCTGAAGGCCTTCCCAAAATCGAGAAGTGAAGCGGGGGTCTCTATCCGAGACAACAGCTGATGGTACACCATGGAGTCTCACCACTTCTTGAAGATACAAATGGCCCAACTCATCTACTTTAGTTGTATCTTTAATCGGAATGAAGTGGGCTGATTTGGTCAGACGATCAATCACCACCCAAATAGCATTCTTACCCCGAGGTGTACGAGGTAAGCCAACAATGAAGTCCATGGAAACCTCTTCCCACTTCCAGGTAGGAATGGGTAGTGGTTGGAGCAAACCGGATGGCCTTTGGTGCTCTGCTTTCACCTGCTGACATGTGTAGCATTTCGAAACAAAGCCTGCTATGTCCCGTCTCATACCAGGCCACCAAAACTGCCGACGAACGTCATAATACATCTTGGTGGCACCCGGATGGACAGCCCACTGAGACTGGTGGCTATCTTGCATCACCACCTTCCGTAGAGATAATGGCACTACTGAACGGCCCTTGAAGCACAAGATGCCCTCGGGAGATGACGACCAATCAGAGGATGTCTCCCCACCATGAAGGAACTTCTTAGACCGCTGACAAAGATCATCACTGGGCTGTTCCTGCTGAATCAACTCTAATAGAGAAGGAGTCAACTGGACACTCGCCAAGAATGCCCCTCCACTGTGTTCCCTAGCCTCCACATGCATTTGAGAAAAGAGCCCCATCAATGCCCACTCATCACTAGACTTCCTCAAAGCCTGCACTGGAACTCTTCGGCTCAAAGCGTCGGCCACTACATTACCCTTGCCTGGGGTATAGACAATGTCAAAGTCAAACCCCTGCAAGTACTCGATCCAGCGACGTTGCCTCAAGTTGAGGTCCTTCTGCGAGAAGATATAAGCCAAGCTTTTGTGATCAGAGTAGACCACAAACTTCTCGCCAAAGAGGTAGTGACGCCATGTCTTCAAAGCATGCATCACCGCTGCCAACTCCAAGTCATGGGTAGGGTAGTTCTTTTCATGTGGTCGGAGTTGGCGAGAGCCATAAGCCACCACGTGATCATCTTGCATAAGCACGCACCCAAGACCCATACCTGAAGCATCACAATAAACCACATAACCCTTCCCAGCCTCAGGCAAAATCAGCACAGGGGCGGTAGTCAACCGTCTCTTCAGCTCCTCGAATGATGCTTGACATTCTGGACC
This sequence comes from Viscum album, assembly GCA_963277665.1. NCBI lineage: Eukaryota > Viridiplantae > Streptophyta > Magnoliopsida > Santalales > Viscaceae > Viscum > Viscum album. The sequence continues at coordinate 1,321,057,432 of OY728166.1, forward strand.
CCATACAAACTTCACCCCTTTCCGGGTGAGCGCAGTCATTGGTGATGCAAGCCGAGAGAAATCCCGAACGAATCGCCTGTAGTAACCAGCCAGGCCAAGGAAACTCCTGATCTCGAACACATTCTTCGGCTGCTCCCATGACATAACCGCACTAATTTTCTCAGGGTCCACTGAAACTCCGTGCTCTGAGATCACATGCCCCAGAAATCTCACCTCTCTGATCCAGAAGGTGCACTTTGACAACTTTGCATAGAGGCGGTGATCCCGTAATGTACCTAAAACGATCCTCAAGTGATGTTCGTGTTCCTCCTCAGAGCTAGAGTATACCAGAATATCATCCACGAACACCACAATAAAGGAATCGAGATACTGATGAAACACCCTATTCATAAGTGCCATAAAGACTGCTGGAGCATTGGTCAATCCGAAGGGCATGACCAAATACTCAAAGTGGCCGTACCTGCACCGAAAGGCTGTCTTTGGGATATCTGACTCCTTCACCCTGAGTTGATGATACCCTGAACGCAGGTCTATCTTTGAGAACCACTTTGCTCCCTTCAACTGGTCAAACAAATCATCTATTCTGGGCAAAGGGTATTTGTTTTTAATTGTTACCTTATTCAGCTTCCGGTAATCAATGCACAACCGGAGGGATCCATCAGCCTTTTTTGCAAACAACACAGGAGCGGCCCAAGGAGAGACGCTCGGGCGAATGAATCCTTTGGATTCTAAGTCGTCCAGCTGTATCTTTAATTCCCTCAACTCGGTGGGGGCCATGCGATAGGAGGGAAGAGATATCGGCTGTGTTCCCGGCGCCAGATCAATCGAAAACTCCACATCCCGCTCCGGGGGCAAACCAGAAAAATCATCAGGGAATACCTCAGGAAACTCATTCACTACATGAGGTAGTGCACCTTCAGGGGAAAGACCATCCTCTAGCACAATCGAAGATAACTGGAAGATAACACTTCCCAACTCTGGGAGTGGAGGCCCTGCGCGACCTGACCGAGGATCCCATTCACCATGAAAAACCTGACGACTCCCGTCAGGTGCCGTGAAACTCACACGCCTTCTGTAGCAGTCGATGTGTGCCTGGAAGTGAACTAGCCAATCCATCCCGAGTATGACATCAAAAAGGTCCATATCTAAGACCATAAGGTCCCACTCCATCTCGACCCCTGATACAGAAAGTGCACATGAGGGGCACCTAAGGCCCTGCTCCTTCTTCTTTCCCAGCGGTGTCACCAACTCCATCGCGAAAGACATCAACTCAGTTGGAAAATTCAGAATGTCCACAAAATGGGCAGAAATGAATGAAATAGAGGCACCAGTATCAAAAAGAGCAGTAGCAATAGAAGATGCAATCAGAACGGTACCTCGAACTGTCGAAGGTCCCGCCTCTGATCCTGCTGGTGTCTGGTCCACTGCATGGAGGTGTCCAGTATCTGTCTGAGAACGACCGCTAGTCTGAGGCTGTGCCCTGAACTGGCTCTGCCCAGAAGATGATCCAGCCCTACCACCACGACCACCAAATCGAGATCCCCCAGTCCTTGACGGCTCGGACTGTGTTGGCACTCCTCTTGAAGCCACTGACCCTGCCCCACTTGGGAGTGGACGTGCCACACTGCAGAAGCGCTGCAAATGCCCCATACCTCCACACTGGAAACAAGGCTTTGGAGGAAGTGGACATGCTGGTCGGATATGCCCAGGCCTCCCACATTGGTGGCACACGACCGATCTTACATCAGAAGCAGCAGAAGAAAACTGCCTGGAAGAGTGGCCTGAACTGCCCCCTCCTTTCTTCACATGATCCTCCCGCTTCCTTTTCTTCTCTGAGGAGCTTCCACTTCCCACTGCTGATACAGAACCATAGAAACCAGCCCTGCCTTTTCTATCAATCTCCACCATGCACGCCCGATCAACGACCTCAGCATAGGTCCTCAGCTTAAACAAGAACACCTGGGAGTATATCTCTGGTCGCAAGCCTTTCTCAAACCTTTGGGCCTTCGCTTGCTCATTAGAGACAATTTCTGGAGCATACCGAACCAATTCAGCGAAACGGTTGGCATACTCCATCACAGATAGATTCCCCTGAACAAGTTCCATGAACTCTCTAGACCTGGCATAAGCCAACACCTCAGGGCAATACTGTTCATTGAAGACAGCCTTGAAATCTCTCCAGCGCATCTGCTCATTCTTCCCAGATTGAAGCACTGACTCCCACCATTTACGGCTAGGACCCTCCAACAGAAAGGAGGCACACTTCACCCTGAGCTCCTCGGGTGTTTCCAGGAACTCAAACATACGCTCGATCTTCTCGAGCCATTCTTCTGCTTCCTGGGGTTCTGAGCTTCCTCGAAATGTTGGAGGCTTATTTTTCAGGAACTCCTGGGCCTTGTCCTTTCTAGGACCAGTATAATCCTCTCTAACAGGAGCTGGAGCTGGAGCTGGTCCATATCCTAGAGCCTGGACAGCCCGGACCACGGCCTCGACTAGCCTCTGATCAATCGGCGTGGGAGAACTCTCTCCAGCTTCCTCCTGTGGGTGCGTGGGAGCTTTCCGGGGAGGCATGTTGCTACAAAATGCAACAGTCACAAAAGAAATAGTCAATACCACAATTCTGAAAATTGTAATCAAATACATCAAATATAAACAAACTAAACACATTCTTGTAATAAAAGAAACAACTACTCCACATCTGCCTGATGTCCACATGTGGTCTGCAGCCCACACGTCTCACCTGGAAGTGAAGTAAATCAGTAAATTCCAACATCCTCTGGTGACTCAAGGTCTGCCATGAGAGGTGCGGGCCAGGCACCCTACTCACAACCAATACCCCGAGCCCCGACAGTCCTAGCTCCTGTCTATCCCGACTCATCTCAAAATAACAATATAACCCAAAAACATTAACCTCCTCTGATACCATTTTGTCACGAACCAGATCTGGTCGCCACCATTAACGGCACCAAACCTGGCCCGTGGCAAGGCCCGAAGGGCATTCCCTATCCCCACGGGCTGGCACAAGTGCCCGGGTATAAAACAATATGATTTGGGAACGATTTACCCGAGTATGAAAGCATAAAACAAATAAAACAGTCAATGATAAGAATCTGAAATTTCCATGCTAAACCATTCTTAACAAAACCAGATCTGAATACATATGTTTAAAGACACAAAAAGTGGTCCAAATAAAAATAATGACAACATCAAGACATCCCCATGGACTCCACAAGACAAGGGGATCATCACACACAATCCATCCCCGCAACTCCGCCCCAAAGATGGGTGCTAACATCCCGAACCGCCATCACCCTTAGCCTTCCCTTTACCTGAGTCAAGCATAAGCAGGTCTACTTACACCCAAGGGGTGTAAGTAGGGTGTGAGCCTAAGCCCAATAGGATACCACCAGTTGATTCCAAAGAGTATGCAATACAATGTGAACAAAACAAGCAATTTTAATACACAAGGTGAAACAGTGTTAAAATTCAAAGAAATGCAACTTTCAAATGAAAACAGTTTTCAATTTGAGAATTTCAGAATGTTAGCACGTTAAATAGACATGTGAGATACTGTAATGTACTGCCAAAAACAACCCATAACAAGGGTAAATACCACAAATTCTATGAGCATCAAAATCAGGAACACCCCTAAGCACTAGGTTGTCTCGGGCCCTATGTACCTCGTACCTCGGTGTAGAGTAACCATAGAAAAATCCGTTCTCGTGCACGAGCCACTAGTAGGGAACATACCCATAACCTAGTGGTCCCCAATCATCATCCAAATAGTTTAGTTAGAGTTGTCGTTATCCAGATGCTAAGTGGAACAGGGACAAAACCCATCCGATCCACTAGCCGTACTAGTACAAATCCGCCCCACCTAAGTACCCGGGCTTCCCCTTTTGTGCTCAAACAATTTTAGCAAGCAACACACATCCATTTTCATATAAAATATCACTACTGGTCACAAACAAATTGTACAGTAGCTACACACATTTTATACCATTTAAAACACACAATAAAATAATTTTATTTCCAATAAAACAACCTCTCAAAACATCACATTGTTTTTCACCCAAAGCTCTTTATTATATCCACCTTTCACACTATGATAACACTTGTAAGATATTAAAACCAAATTTCAGTTCATAACCCTTTAATGAAACCAAAAATTCAGTTATGGGGCATCCCAAAATGAACCAATAAATGATTTGAATGGAAAACCCTCAATTTCACCAAAAATTGGAACTTAAAATTCATTTGCATTATAAATGCAACTAAAACCAATTTTTACAGAAACATTCAAGTGAAATAAACATTAGAGTACCATGAAAAACAGCAAGCTAATTCACAAAGATTGCACACACAATGGAATCACCTACCAAATTAACAAAACCCCTTGAATCTCCGTGCGAAATCAAATCGCACCCCCGCCGCACCAAGAGAGAACTAGATCAAACCTAAAACCACACAAATTGGCCAAGAAAACCCAAAGTTAAACCCTAGGTTCGAAATCCTAGTTTCTGGACATTAGTAAACTCAATTATAACCGAATAAACCCTAAGAACAAAGAGTTAAACCCAAAGTAATTTGAAAGAGGAAAGAAAAGGGCTCATTTACTTGAAGTATCTTGAAGTAATCACTCCAAAACTCCAGTATCTGAAATTTAAAAGATCCCAAATTTAGGGTACGTTCGAAAAAGATGTATTATCTCATTTAGGAACTGGAATGGAGGAAAAAGACTGAGAATTGAGAGATTTATGAAGGAAATACTTTACCTCTTCAAATCTGGGCGATTTGAGGAACCCTATGAAGATCGGCACAAAATCGCGATTCTACAGAGCTCCAAATGGGTGGGAGAGAGTTCAGGCGCGCGGCTGGGTTACTTGGGCTTGAGTGAGACTTGGAATCACCGAAAAATCCCAAATAATGAATAATTTATAACAAAATCAAATTTTATTTTTAAAACAGGAATTGGGCTTTCGGGCAGGCCCAACCCCTTAGACAAAAACCCAAATAACCCCTGGTTATGAACTTCTAAAAGCTCCAAATTTCCTTGGTGGTGTTAATAGGTTAGGGTAGGTCAATTAGGAATTTGAATGGATGAAAAATATTGAAAAATGAAAAAGTTATAAAAGATACAAAATTTATTTTTTAATCTGGAATTGGGCTCACGGCTTGGCCCAATTCATGAATACTCATCTATTCCTCCCTAAAACCGAGGGAAACCCCCAAAACAAAGAAATGATGTAAATTAAATGAAAAATACCTTTAAAATATGTCTTGTATGTGACACTTATGTACACTGTCTTTCTTCCATTCTGTAATTGATAATATGAAGTCAGTTCTTCACAAATTGTACATGATTTATATCCCTTAAAACTATATCTATATAAATTTCCATATGCAGGAAAGTCGTTTATAGTGAACATTAGCATAGCACGTAAAATAAAATACTCTTTCTTGTATGCATCGAAAACTTTAAAACCTACCGCCCATAACAGTTTCAAATCATCAATCAATGGTAAAAGATACACCTCAGTACCATTTCCTAGTTGTTTTGGTCTAGAAATCATCAAGATCATCATAACATATTTTTTCTTCATACATAGATGTGGGGAAAAATTGTAAACTACCCACAAAAAAGTCCATGAACTATGTTAGATACTAAGGCTCCGATGTGGATTCATTCCATCAGTACACAATCTCATTCTAAGATTTCTAACTTCACTTCCAAAATCATGAATTTTTTATCAAAACTCTTCCATTGTGGTGAATCGGTAGGGTGATGTAAGTTACCATCAGAGATGTGATCATCTAAATTCCATCTTAACCTATTTGTTTCAATTGAATTTTCAAATAGAATCTTTAAACAAGGAATTATTGGAAGGTACCAAATTTATTTAGCAGGAGTTTTGATTCTGGTACCTAAAAATGAATCACAATTGAAATATCAAAATTTTATGAAACAAATATTGGATGATATCATTAGAAATTAAAAAATTGATTTTTCATGACATTAGATGACATCACCTGAGAATGAATATAAGTTGAATCTCCCATCTATATTATAGCGTGATGTCCCACGTGTTGGAAAAATTGATAAATATTCATTTTCTTTCCTATACAGTACACAATCATTGGGGAAAGAATGTATATTTTCATACCCCCCATCCCATTGGGCATAATATTTTCTTCACCTCTTAATTAGAATTTGGAATCCTATTACCTTCTAGAAGTATCTCTTTTAAAAGTTCAAGTAGGCTGGAAAAACTTTTTTCACTCCACACATTTTTTTTCTTTGAGGTTAACTAATCTCAAAACTGCTAATAACACTGTATATTTACTACAACCTAGGAATAATGGTTTCTCAGAATATCCATACAATTGTTCAACAATTGCTATTTTTTCAATGGTTTCAACACCTCAATCATGAATTAATTCTTCAATACGATCATCTACCTCATTATGAATATTTTCATCAACATTGGATGTTGAATTTTTAGTTTTTTTACCATTCCTAATCCAATGTGTATAATTAAGGATAAAAATATAACAAATTATATGGCCCTTCATTTCTCTATAGTTTAACTTTATAATATTTAAACACTTCACACATAGACAGAAAATCATACCAATATTTTGAATATGTCGTTTATAAAATTAGAAGAATTCATCAAATCCTTGTTCATATACACTAGTGGTTCTTTGTAAATATATCCAATTACGATCCATTCAATATCTAATCTCACAAAATAATTGGTGAATATATTAAAACATATAAATATTTAAATATATATATACAGATAAATTGTAAATAGAAACACATTTAAAAAAAACTATTGGTAATAATATAGAAAACATTATATATAAAACACATTTAAAATAGTAAATATTTTATTTTCATATTATATACATGTTTTATATTGATATTATAATGTAATTATAATATCAATCTTCTAAAATTTATTAGTTCATTTTACATATTTGTTTCATTATTTTGATGTTTCATGAGTCAAAAGTGTTGAATATTTCATTAATTTAAAGGGTGAAAAATATGTTATTATTAGTAATACGAAATAATAATTAGAGTAAATGTTCATATTATAAGTGAAATCAATCCTAATACTCCCAAAATTATAAATAATGAAATTAAATACATAACTAAATTGCTATATCTTACAACAAATTTGGGTGAGAGAACAATAGAATCGTTTGAGGAATAATAAGTGGTTGTGGATCCATTGCATGTTCTAATGAGTATATACATAGATTATTTGGAAAAAAATATGCAAGAAAAAATATCTATGAGTTTTGAATAATAATAAATAGTTGGTGTGATTGAGCTAAGAGTTGTGAACTCACAAATAATGAAATGAATAAATTAAAGAGGAAGCCAATCTAAGTTTTATTGGTTAGGATCATTGCTGATGAAATTAGTGGATAATTCCACAAACTGATTTATAATAATTGAGAACTGATCAGAATATCATATTTCAATTTAAATATTTTTATTTCTTGATGATCTACAGGAATTCAAAGACGATGTGGTGATAAATAAGGCTTATTATTTGGATGTAGTGACAACCTTCATATTAGTGGTGAGTAACTTCAATAAGAAGTAGTTTGAGAAATAACCAGTTGGATTCCAATATAAAGGTCTTATGGGATGTAGTAGTAAGTTTTCATGGGTAATATTATGTATATTCTTGTGAATTATGGAAAATCTAGATTCAAGATAATCCTTGGAAACCCATTATAAATTATTAATATATTATATCAGAGAATATATGTCTCAATGGGAGTTTAATAGGATAGGGAGTAGGTTTTCTAAATCTGGTCTAAAGTATGTAAAAATAACACATTTAGATTTTCTATTTATATTTTATATTACATGTGTTTGTGGATTATTGGGTAAAAGATAAAAATATCAATTTATGTTATAACTGACCAAAGAGGTTCAATGGACCAAAGTAGTAGAAAATATTAAAAATAATTCAATTGGTTTTTTGGTATAATTTAGGTAGACCTGATTCAAGCCCCCCCCCCCCCCCCACCCTTCTCATGTGTATTTTCTCAATCCGATGAGGACTCATAATTTCATATAAAAATAATTCCAGATAATTATTTTGTCAATTGGTCAAGATAAAAAAATGTCATATAAAAAAATTCAACACATTGACTAATACAATTGATCAAGAACATTGACCAATACATTTATACATAATTTCAGATAAAAATAATGTTATATAAAAATAATTCAATTGGTTTTTGGTATAATTTAGTCAATAACATTGACTAATACATTTATATATAATGTTAGATAAAAATTAATAACCTAAAATCACAAAATGTCTGATAAAAATAATGTCAAATAAAAATTCATAACCTAAAATCACACAACTTCAATCCATATAAAAAACATTGAATAATCACTCTTAAGGATGACTTTTAGCCATGTTCTAACACATTTAAAATAAACTATAAACTAATAATTCAATAAAATAAAAATAAAAATTAAATGATAAATAATTTATCTTGAAAAATAAAAAAAACTTACAAAATTCAAATTTTAACATGAAAATAGATCCCCAATCCAAACATTGCTCCATATAATGCTTTTGAAAATTAAGCACTATAAGATCTAGACAAATATTTATTGTAACAATGAAAAATAAATATAAACAATAAACTAAAAACAAAGCATGGTTGAAAGTCACCCAAAATAGGTTTTGGAAGAACAAATAATTCGTAGACGATAAAATAAGAGAATATAATGAAAAACAGAGACCGCATATCATGAAAATGGAAGAAAATCATCAAAAATGGCCATTGGAGATCAAAAATAAGGATTCGAAGTCATCGTGAGTCGATAAAAGCCATTTTGGGTTTTAATTTTGAAGAATGAAGAAGATGAGGGTTTCACGATCCCGACATTTTTTAAATGACTTTCGGTGTCTGTTTTTACCAAAACTGATGCCCAAAGTATTCTGTTTTTTTATTTTCGGTGTTAGGTTTTTAGAAAACCAATGCCAAAAAGTATACCTATGGTGTAAATTTTCTTTAAAACCAATGCTGAAAACTTTTTTTTATTTTTAGCGTCAGTTTTCACATAAACTGACGCCAAAAATCATAATATTCTAGTTTTTGGCATCGTTTTTTAGTAAAACTGATGCAAAAAACCCACTAATAAAAATTTTTAGCATTGTTTTTTAGTAAAAACAATTCCAAAAATTTCTTACACAAACCATTGGAGTCAGTTTATAGAAAAAAAATTATTAATTTGATCTTAAATCCTATATTTTTACTAGTAATTGGATCATGATAAATGGTATATGTTCTCACTGGGTATATGAGTTGTCACCCAAGACTAAAAAAATAAGGTACATGGGTTTTAGCCCAATCCTAAAAGTAAGAGAGTATACAGGTTGTAGCCTATGAAAAAATATAAGAGAGTATATGGGATTTTAGGCTAATCTTAGAGAAGGTCCATCGGTGATTATCCCAATCCTAACATGGTTTGAAGATCTTGGTAGGTATTCTTGACATAAATTTTTCTATGCTTATGTGTATGACAAAAATTTCAAGTCTTACTCCTATGTTATGCTTTCATGGATTATGATCTTGATCCCCTTATTATTCTTGTCTTATGAACTACCAATCTCTATTCCATGATTCATGTTTACGATCTTTGATTTCAGGGTATGATCTTATAATGTTATGATCTCATTCTCATACCCTATGATCATGTTTATGGTTACATATCTTCCTTATTTTCCCTTAATGAGTATATTAGATCACCCATTTTTATATTACCTTCCCCAGGATATGATGATATGTTTTATGTATGATGGGTTTAAGATGGGTGTTAGTTTTTTAGATCCTATTGGGAGATAATGTAACTCATTCATGTACCAGCTTTTACGTTTCCATATTTCAAAGAAACTAAACTAATACAGACATTGGGAATCTATTTTTGTAATGTATTTAGTATTCTGTAAAAGTAATGAAATGTTAGTTTATGAAAATAAAGGGTCTCTATAGTTGGTATCAAAGAAAAGGTTTATTAAACCTTTGGAAACTGGAATTATAAAAATTTAGTGACATCTATAGGAATATTTCTATGGATAAGAATAGGATTATCTCTAAGAATAATTTTAAGGATGAGGAAAAGTATAGGAAAATGCCATGGAATTTTTTTAAAGGTTATAGAGACTGGTTTCTTATAATTACATCCTTTTGGGATACTACTAGTGGATGTGGATCTAGCATATATGTACCTATGGGTAAAAACTATAAAAATGTGTGTCGGCCCTAACTTGATTGTATCATGTTACAAGACAACAGGCCTTTCTGCACACCTAGTTTGAAACACCTGAGGTATATTCTTTGGGAATTCAAAAACTCTTCATAAACCATCATAATGGATTTAAAAATAAGTTGTATAGGAATATCCTAGGATAAAACTAGGGTTTCATAGATTAAGAAATGTGGCATAATTTATATATCATGTAAGTGGTTTCTCATGATTATGTTGTTCTTCACTATGAAAATTGTTTCTTAATCTATGATTTTAGGTTTTAGTCAAAAGTATGAACCCAAAGGAACCATGTTAATGGTGATTGTGATGGAGAATGAAATGATTATTCTCTTGATAATCTGAATGCTATGGGTGATGGAATTAAAAACCTCATTATTATGTTCAAAAATATTTATAAAGCTATGAATCATGGTGATATTCCAAACAATAAATAGAGGGAACAACATTCTGTTGATTCCTTCATGGAAAAACATCCACCTTCTTTCAGTGGGTTGTTTGGTAAAATTGTTTCTAAACACCAGATCAGTACCACATAAATTACATTATCCATTCTCTACTGTTCAGAATAATATAAATCTATTCTGGTTTTTTATCATCTAGAAGGTGAAGCAGACTAGTGGTGGACTATAATCAAGAAAAAGAGGAATCAAGATGAAATTTAATCCACATATTGGGAAGAGTTCAAGAACTTATATTTCATTAAGTACATTCATTGTGTTCTTCATATGGATATGGAAAATGAGTTTTATGAGTTGAAACAAAAGGATGATGAATCTGTCAGTACCTATGTGGCTAATTTCACAAGACTTATGAGGTACTCTTCTGGAGTTATCATCCAAACATAAAGTAATGTCGATAGGTTCTTCAATGGATTAGTGACAATGATCATAAGTTCATTGTCCAAAAGAGACTTTATTATCTGTGAAGAGATTTGGTGTTGTCTAATCAAATTTTAAATATAGGTTGGAGTTAAGTATCAATATCATGGTTTTAACAATAAGAGGAAGATGGAATTCAAATAAAAATATAAAAATCATAGAGATAAGATGATGATAAATCCTTTATGATCTATATGTGGAAATAATAATGGAGATAATTTCCTTAATTAGACAATTAAATTTTTTTAATTATGGAAAGGAAGGACATTGAGAAGTTGAATGATAAAGTGATTGTATAATGTTAAATAATGATGAAAATAATGAAAAAACTACAAAAAATGAACATCCCACACTTATGTGATTCAATTGTAGGGAGATTGGAAATTTTTCAAAAAAGTACCCAAATATAGGGGTTAATAATGGTGATTAGAGCCAATAACCTTGTAAAAAAATGAAAAAAGGAAAGTATATTCAATCACAATGGATAAAGTAAACCATGATAATTAGGGATCTCCATAATGGGGAACTTTCTATTTGATTTTGTAAAAATAATATCATTGAAAATATTATTGTTCATACTTTAGTTGACCTTGATATGAATCTAAGAATTTATTATCTCTCTCTACATGAATTTTTGATTAATGAAATACCATTTATTTTCTATAATTACAAGGATGAACCGACGCTTCCAATTTAATTTTTTTTAAGATAAGAGTTGATTTTAGGAATAAATGGTGAATTGTATTTTGGAAGCATGCATGTTTTCAATAAAAATTTATAGTAATTCAGATCATTACCATGTTTCAATATAATATTTGATAAAGGCATTCACATGATTGGTATGTGACAAATATGATCTATTATATGATATATAGGGATCAATGTTAAGTTGATTTTGAGAAATTTAGTGACCTTCTTTCTATAGTTTTGGAATTTCATATTACATAAGGCTAATAAGGTTAACCACTTATGGAATGGTTTATGTTAATATTTATATAAGGTATTTAATTTGTACTATTATCACATCATATGATGATTTATGCATATTTGATAACATGTGCTAAGATTTTGTTGTGATAAAAAGAAATGAAATAACGCGTCATTATATTCATGGATCACATGGTCTGCTAATGCTTCAAGGATTTAAAATTTACCATTATTTCTTGGAATGAGATATGTAGTGGAGGTTGATCAAGGAATAATAAAGGGTAAGTATTTTTGAAATTTTGTAAGTATATCTTATTATAAAAACTCTTCAACTTTAGTAAAACTATTTAGAAATAAAATGTCATCCTAATACCTTATTTTTTGAATATGTGGACTTTTAAATCATCATAGATTTATAAAATTTAGCCCCTAAACTTTCCATTGACATTTCACTTGTTTTTTATTGATGACCTTAATCACCCCCTAAAACTATTTATGCTTTTTCTTCAAGTCCATATTTTAACTTTCCAACTACATTCTCCCATGTTGAAAACTATTTATGAGTTACTTTGGGTAACCGTTATGTTTCAAACATTCCATTTTGAAAAAAAAAATATTATTCATTTTTACTAAGTGGGTTTCTATGAAAGAAAATTTCAAGTATTAAACCTTTGACAACCCAGATGAATTTCAGGTTACAAATTCATTTTAAAGGGGTAAAAAGTAATAGTCTATCATTTGTTGAATTTTTTATTGAATTACTTTAATCTTTTTTATATTGTAAATTTCATGAAACACTATGTTTAGCTTGTGTTACACATAACTCCAAGTTCCTTCAACAGCTTTCATAACACGCAAGGATGAGTTCTTATTGAACTACAATAAACTATTAATATGATTATTAAAATATTATTATAGATTCGACCTAGTTGTTGGAAAGGAAGTTAAAAATAATATTAAATAAATTTTTAAAATATTATTTATGCATGTAAATAAAGTGAATAATTTGTTTATAAATTAGTAGAAGCGAACGTAATAACCATTTGAAAATAAATAAATTACATTTCTAAGAAAACTATTTTTTTATGTATAAAAACAATTTTATATAAATAAATTAAATGATGCACTTTTGATTAATGTTTTAAAAAAATTATATATTATACATTCAATAAATATTTTTCATAATCATCCAATATATTTGAAATGTATGAAATCAAAATAAATCCAATTTTATGAATTTAATGATATATTGTTCTAAAAGGTAATTTTACCACCTTTTAATGGAGAACCCATTTTAAATATTTTGTTGACACTTTAATAATTTTTATTTGAAAAAATAAGGTTCTTATTTGAATTAGTATCATAAAATATTATATTATGGTGAATTTTTGTATTTTTTATAAAGTTTCTTTTTTGATAAATAGTGAATAATACAGAATTTTAGTTCAAAATTGATTTTTCATCTAATTTATTTATAATGTTTAATTAAGTTTTTGATTGGTTTTAAATTTCAATTAGATCAAATTTACATAAATTAATCCAATTTATGTCATTATAATCAATTTCACATTGAAATTTGATATAAAAACATACCAAACTATTGAACATTCCTACATTAAAACCCTTTTTTTCATCGCGTGTGTGAGATTAAATTTAAATTAATTTTTTCCACTCCTATGATTTGAATTTGGAATAAAGGATTGAATATTTGAAATAATAATAATATTTAATATCTATCAAGGTAAAATTGTTTTTTGAAAAAAAAAATATTAGTGAAGGTAATGAAAATTAATTACAATGATTAAGGGGAAAATTAGATTAATAAATGATTAAACCTTAAACATAAGGCAAAAAACGGACTAGAAACGTATAAAAAAGATATTATATGGCCATATTTAGACCCTATACTTACTTGGATATATTAATTTTATTATTGGATCCATGTTTCATTGGAAAACATGTGTGGAATTCCATTTCAAACATTTACAAGGTTGTCGCACCTCCTCCACTATAAAAAGGCACACATCCGTACCACTTATTCACACCTAAACATAACTTTGGATCAAAAAAATTACATAAATATCCTCCAAAAATCCATCCTTTAATTATTTAATTTTTTCTTTGGGAATAAATTATTCCAAGGAATCCTTTTGGTGAAAACCAAGAGGAGTTTCCCAAAGATGAGGTAACATCCTTCTTCAAGCTCCTTTGATTTATTTCCATTCTCCATCACCTCAACTATTCTTATTACATACTTATATAATAAAATAAGTATCATGTATATAATGAGTTGTTTTAATTCTAAGTCTTATAACTTCACTTACACCCACATCCATCTAATGGGTTACAAACTTACCATTTTTGGGAATGGTGAAAAAACACCTCACAAAATGATGTTGTTCATTTTTCCTTTACCACATATCATGATTGGGAATTATGATCAAAAATATATTTTAATATGATATATATTATTATTTATTTATAATTATTTAGTTATTATATAAATTATACATTCATTCTTTACATTTTATGTAAATAGTATAACTTCGTTTTTGTTAGTGTGGACTACCACCTTCTCAAAGCGATGTGATTCATTCACACATTACGTGGAATGTATTAAGGATGAGTTTAGTAAAATTATATGATATATATGAAATAATAATTCTAATGGGATTACATTATATATATATATATACATATAAATTTACTTTAATTTCTATCTTTCTTTACAAAAATAAAGTGGAAGCAACATTCATACGTACGCACGGTCTATCGTCTCCAGGAATGATGTATTTCATTTAATATTTCTATATTTTATAGATTGCTATAAATATTTATATACTGAATATATATGATATATAAATAATTTTTTAAATATTTAAATAATTAAATATTGATCTATGTAAGAGGATTAAGAATAACAAGTCAAGACACATGATAAACAAAGCAGTTATTATGCGAAACAATACTTTAACATGAAATTGTTAATAAACGAGTCATATAAAGCAATAAGGGAATAATATATGGTATTAGATATAATAATATGGTTCTATTGTAGATATATAATAAACTTATATTAATTATACATGAGTTTTTAAGATGTACCAAGAAAGTAAAGACTAAAGAAAATAAAATTTCATCTCGCTTTTTATTTCCATGAGAGACATGTCTTATTCAACACTTATTTCTTTTGTGTTCTATGAATAATACCCATTTGTGTATTCTATTATTCTCATAATTAAATTTATTTATATTTACATAATTATTTTATGATATTTCTTCCACTCGGTTTACGTTTCAAAAGATATCAAATTGGTAAAGTAATTTTGTCTTAGTTTGCCTTATTTGAAACAGATTCCATGTCATACACCTATATTTTTCTATGATGAGTATATGTTGTGTTTGAAATGTTATATCATGAATATACTTATTTTCATGATATTTCAAGATTCATTTAATTTTATTATTTCCACTTTATTATGATTCAATGTTACCAATGTTGTAACGATTTATAGCTACAATCTCATCATTTATCGATATTGTTTATGATTATGCTTCCATTGATGAAATATTATGATAAATATCTCAAGAACCCTTAGTAATTTTATTTACCTCTTAATATTATTGTTATATAGAAGTAATGATACCATTTTCCCACTCATTGGTACTTATGATAATTAATAAAATGTTTTTTTATAAAAATATGACTTTATTTTTCTTTTCGTTCAGAAATATATGTTCTTTCAAAAAAAAAATTTCTAAAAAAAATTTCAAAAATGTTTTACAATTATCCTATTATGTTTAAATGAATATTTTACCCATGTATTATATTTTTAAAAAATATATTTTAAGACAAATGTTATTTTGTTTTCCTATCAAGGAAATTTTCTAAAATTTTAAGGTGAAAAAGGAATGTTCAGCATGTACAGACTTGCCAAGCATCATGAACAACATTTACTTGATAAAAACTTTGTAATTTAATGAGTTTAATTTTTTTAATGAAATATTTTCACCTAATATTCTAGAAATTTTTTGATTTTAAAATGGTTTTCAAAGAAAAATAGTTTTCAAAAAATGTTTAAAAATTGTTTTAAATGGTTTTCAAAGTATCTTTTATATGTTTTCAAAAGTTTTTTTCAATGAAATGGATTTCAATGATTTCAAAGATTTATTTATGAGTTTTCAAATTATTTTTAAAGAAAAATTATTTCAAATTTTTTTCAAAATTTCATTAAATGTTTTTTCAGGATTTTATTAAATGTTTTTAATATCTTTTTAATGAAATGTTTTTCAAAATGTTTTCAATATTTATTTATGAATTTTTAAAGTGTTTTCAGAGAAATGGTTTCCAAAATGGTTTAAATATTTATTTATATGTTTTAAAAGTATTTTTAATGAAATGGTTTTCAAAAAAATTAATATTACTTTATAAGTTTTCAATGTGTTTTCCAAGAAAATAGTTTTGAAGTGTTTTTATGTTTTAAAAAGAATTTTTCAAATTAGAAATGATATTTTCTATGAAAATGTTTTTAAAAGATATTTCAAAATTATTTTCCATCTAATATGACATCCATTTGTGTTACTCATGCATTTATTTGGAAATTATCCAAAGTTCCCATTCAAATTCTTTTCTAAATGGTTTTTTTTATGACATGATGTTTATGAAACCCATATCTTTTTTCATGATTTATATGATTATAGAACCAGATTCTTTTCATGGGTTATTATTTTGATTAAATGATAATTAAAACTAACTATTTTACATTTTATAGGATAGGATTACATGTTTTTGACACCCATTTCATTTCATGGGTTATGATATG
Organism: Viscum album; assembly: GCA_963277665.1. NCBI lineage: Eukaryota > Viridiplantae > Streptophyta > Magnoliopsida > Santalales > Viscaceae > Viscum > Viscum album. The sequence continues at coordinate 1,321,074,378 of OY728166.1, forward strand.
ATTGTTTTCGATCTTGTGGAACATGTATGTATGATTCCATTATGAGATGGGTGGAACCTATATCTCCATATAATGCATTGGGTAATGATAAATGGTATATGTGATCAAATATTACATGGGTTGTACCCTAATCCCAAAAACAAGAGGGTACACAAGTTGTAGTCCAGACTAAAAATAAGAAGGTATATGTTTTGTAGCCTAAGACTGAAAGTAAGAGGGTACACTGGTTGTAGACCAATCCCAAAAATAAGAGGGTACATGGTTTGTTATCCCAATATTAGAGTAGTTCAATGGTTGACTATCCCAAGCCTAACATGTTTTGAAGGTCTTGGTAGGTATCCTTAACCTATGATTTTCTATGCTTATGTGTATGCCACAAATTTCAAGTCTTACTCCTATGTTATACTTTCATGGATTATTATCTTAATCCCCTTATGATTAATGTCTTAGGAACTACCAATATATATTTCATGATTCATGTTTATGATCTTTTATATACAGGGTATGATATTATAATGTTATGATTACATTCTTATACACTTATGTTCATGTTTATGCTTACATATCTCCCTTGTTTACCCATACTAAGCATCTGAGCTCACCCCTTATTATGTTTCCTTCCCTAGGATATGAAGATATGTTTTATGTATGATCGTTCTAAGAGGGGTACTAGTCATGGAGGTTATAGTGGAAGATAACGTAGATCATTCATGTACCAAAGTTTATGTTTCCATATTTCCAAATGCCCTAAACTAGAATAGTCATTGTGTATCTGCTTGTGTATTGTATTAAGTATTCCGTAAAATTGATGTAATGTTAATGTATGAAAATTAAGGGTCTCAATAGTTGGTACTAGAGAAAATGTACAATAAACATTTGGAAACTACGATTATAAAACATTAGTGATATCACTTTGAATATTTCTTAGGATATGTCTATGGATGTCTCTAAGGATAAGTTTAAGGATTAGGAAAAGTATAAAAAAAATGTCCTAGAATTTTAAAAAAGGATAGAGAAAATGGTTTTCTATAATTACATCATTTTATGGATACTATAAGTGGATTTTGATCTATAATAGATGTATCTAGGGGTAATAACTCAAAAAAGGTGTGTTAGGCCTAACACGAGTGTAACATATTACACAATAAGGGGCCTCACTATACACATGGATTGAAACTCCCAGGGGATATGATTTCAGAATTCAAAAACTCTTCACAAACCATCATTAATGATTTAAAAATAAGTTTTCTAGGAATAACATTTTATAAACATAGGGTGTCATAGATTAAATAAGGTTTCATAATTTAGATATCCTGTAAGTGGTTTTTTTAGATTATGTGGTTCCTTACTGTGAAAGTGTTTTCTTACACCGGGATTTTTGGTTTTATTCAACAGAAGGAACCAAAAGGAACCATGTTAATAGTGACTATAATGGAAAATGAAATGATTTTTCTCTTGATAATCCAGATTCTATGGGATATGGAATGAAAAACCTCTTTATTATGATCACAAAACTTTCTCATTCTATGAATCATGATGAGATTCCAAACAACAAAAGGGGGAATAATTTTATATTGAGTTCTTCAGGAGGAAACATCCACCTTCTTTCAGTGGGTCTTCTGATCCACTTGTTGTTGAGAACTAGATCGGTACCACTAAAAAGATATTATCTTTTCTCTAGTGTTCAAAAAATGAGAAAGTATTTCTAGATGTTTATCACCTGGAAGGTGAATCATACCAATGGTGGACTCTAATCAGTAATTTGAGGAACAATATTAAATTGAATCCATGGATTATAATAAGACCAAGAATATATTGTTTAATAAGTATATTCCATGTGTTATTCATATGATGATGGAAAAAGAGTTCTATGATTTGAATAAAATGGATGATAAATTTTTCATTACTTATGAGAATAATTTCACAGGACTTATAAGGTACACTCTGGAGTTATCATCCAACCATAAAGTAAGGATGATATATTCTTTAGTGACTTAATGTCACTTCTCATAAGGGTTTTAGACATAAGAGTCTTTAGTAGATATAAATATATTATGCATTTTGAAATCAAAGTTGAAAATGGGGTTAGAGTTACGTATCAATATCATGGTAATAACAATAAAAAGAAGATGGAATTCAAAGTACAATCTAAAAACCCCATAGATAAGAAGATGAGACTTCATTTATGCTCCAAGTGTGGAATGAATAATGGAGGAAATTTTCTTAATGGGACTTGTAAATTTTTTATTTGTGGAAAGTAAGGACATCAAGCAACTAAATTCTAAAGTGATTATAAAATGTTATATAATGATTAGAATTATGAGAAAACTTCACATAATGAACCTCCCACACTTTAGTGTTTCAATTGTATAGAGTTTGGGATTTTTTTCAAAAAGTTCCCAAATCCATGGGTTGATAGTGGTGATTAACATTAATAAACTTTGAATAAAGAAGAAAAACAGAAACCATATGCAATCATAATAGATGAAGTGAACTATGATAATTGGGGAACTCCATAGTAGTGAATTTCTTGTGGTATTTTGTGAAAATAAGATCTATGAAAATATTTTTGTTCATACTTTAGTGGAACTAGATATGAGTTTAATAATTTATTATCTCTCTCTATATGAATCTTGGATTAATGAAATCACATTTATTTTAAATATTTACAAGGATAAACCCATGCTTCTAATATAAAAGTTTTTTAAAGATAAGATACTATTTAAAGAATAAAGGGTGAATTGTCTTTTGGAAGCATGCATTTTTTCAATATGCACTATTAATAATTCAATTAATTACCATGTTTCAAGAGAATAATTGATAAATGTATTAAAATGTTTGGTATGTGATAGATTAGAGAAACGATATGATATATGGAGGATCAAATTTATGCTGATTTTGATAATTTTAGTGACCAAATTTCTAGAGTTTTGTACTTTAATATTTTATAAGGGTAATAAGTTTAACCATTTATGTAATGGTTTATTTTAATCTTAGGATAATGTTTTAGAGATTAAAGTATTATCTCACCATATGAGGATTTATGCATATTGGATAACTTGTGCTGACTATTTTTTTGTGTAATAAAAATAGATGGACTGACCTATCATTCTATTCAAGGATCTCATGATATGTTAATGCTTCATGAATGATAAATTAACCTTCATTTCATATAATGAGATATTAAGTGGAATTTTATTAAGGAAAAACAACGGTTAAGGTTTTCCTAAAATCATGTAAGTATATATTTTCATGAAGATTATTCAAATTTAGTAAAATGATCTTAAAATAAAATGTTGTCTTAATAGCTTTTTTTTGAGTTGATGGACTTTTAAATCATAATCGATTTATGAATTTGAGACCCTAAAATTTTCATTTTTCATTCACTTGTTTGTTATTGATTACCATAATCACTCCCTACAAATATTTACCTTTTTGTCTATTTCCATATTTTCACTTGCCAACTCTGGTCTCCCATGTGGAAAACTAGTTATGAGTTACTTTAGGTAACCATCATGTTTCCAACATTCCCTTTTCAAAGTAAGTTTTTTTATTAATTTTTACAATGTTGGTTTATATGAAAGGAACTTTCAAGTATTAATCCTTTGACAACCGAGATGAATTTTGAGGGTGAAATTCATTTTGAGGGGGGTAGAATGTATCACCTTAAGATTTTTTGGATTTTTTTGAATTAATTTAATATTTTTTATTTTTTATATTCCATGAAACAATATGTTTGGATTTTGTTACAAACAATACCAAGATCCTTTAATAGCTTTCGTAACACGTAAGGTCGAGTTTCTACTAATCTACAATATACTATTAATATGATATTAAAATATTATTATAGATTCTAGCTAGTAGTTAGAAAAGAATCTACGAATATGAGTAAATAAATTGTAAAAATATTATTTATTCATGTATATAAAATGAATCCTTTAGTTATTAATTATTTTAAGTGAATTTAAGTACTATTTTGGATATAAAGAAATTAATTTTCTAGGAAAACTATTTTCCTATGTAAAAACACAATTTCATTTCAATAAATTAAAAAAAACAGTTTTAATAAACATTTTCAATAAATTTTATATATTATATATTCAATAAATATTTTTCAGAATCATTATATAGATTTGATAGGTATAAGATAATAATAAATCCAATTTTATAAAAAAAATATGTTGTCTTCTAAAAGTTACTTTTACTACCTTTTAATAGTGAACCCATTTTAAATCTGATTTTTGAAACTATTATAATTTTTATTTGAAAAATATACTTATTTTTTAAAATTTTAACATAAAAATTTTATTGGTGTGTTTTTTTGGTGTTTTTCTATTATGTTTCATTTTTTTATGAATAGTGAATAATACTGAATTTTAGTTGAAAACAAATTTTTTAATTAATTTATTTATACAGTTCAATTATGTTTTAGATTAGTTTTAAATTTCAATTAGATCAAATTTATATCAATTAATTTAATTTAATTCATTATAATCAATTTCACTTATAAATTAGATATAAAAACTTGCCATAATTTTGAACATTTTTATTTTAAAACCCTCTTTGTCATCCCGTCCATGAGATAAAATATAAATTAATTTATACCACTTCTGTGATTGGGATTTGGATAAATGTATTAAATATTTGGAATCATAATAATTTATAATATATAATAATGTCAACTTAGTTTTTGACCAAAAATATTAGTGAAGGTAATTAAAATTAATTACAATGATTAAGTGGAAAATTAGCTTAATAAAGGATGAAATATTAAACTTAAGGTGTAAAATGACCTAGATACTTTTCCAAAATCCATTGAATGGAAATATTTTGACCATATAATCCAATGTATCTATTTTTTTTATTATTGGCACCACATGTCATAGGGAAAACGTGGGTGTAATTCCTTTTTCAAAAATGTACAAGATGGTCACTCCTCCTCCAATATAAAAAGGCACACACCCCTCCCACTTATTCACAAAACTCAAGACCTTTGTCTTGGAAAACCTATAACTAAATATCCTACCAAAATATCTTTATTCATCCTAGAATAATACCTTTTAACATAAATTTATCCAAGTAATCCCTTTTGTGCAAACCAATAAGAGTTACCCAAAGAGGAGTTAGTGTTATCCCTCAAGGTCCTTCGTTTTATTTTCATTCTAAATCATCTAAACTCATCATGTTCCATACTTATATAATAAACTTAGTATCCTAAATATACTTACATGTTTTAATTATAATTCTTATACCTGACCATACTCACACTTCCATCTAATGGGTAATTAATTACCATTTTTTGTATATGATGAACTACCTCCTCACAAAATGATGTTTGTTTTTCTTTTACCACCTCTCATGGTTGTGAATTATGATGGAAAATATATTTTTATATTATTTATATTATTATTTATTTATATTTATGTACTTATTATATAAATAATACTTCATGCTTTCTATTTTGTGTAAATATGATTACTTCGTTTGGGGAACTATGGACTATAACCTCTTCAAAGTGATGTGATTCATTCGCACATTACATGGAATGTATTAATAATGGGTTTATAAAACCCATATGATATATATTAAATAATAATTATAATTTAATTATATTATATATATATATAATTACATATATTTAATTAACTTTCTTTCTTTGAATACAATAATATAACAGAAGCAATGTTTATGTATATGTACGGACTATCGTCTCCATGAACGGTGTGTTTAATATAATATTTATATCATTTGTAGATTACTATAAATATTTATATAATTAATATATATTATATAAACATACTTTTTTAAATTCTTTAAATAAGTAAATAATTATCAAAGTAATAGGATCAAGAATAAGAAGTTGAAAAATGTTCGAGAAACAAAGTAGTTATTACCTGAAACATTACTTTAACATGGAATTGTAAATAAAAATGTAATATAATATCATAACATATTCATATATGGTATTATATATAATAATATGTTTTTTTATATTTATAATAAACTTATATTTATTATACAGGAGGGTTGAACATATACAAAGAAAGTCAAGACATAAGGTAATGGAATTTAATCTCACTTTTTATTTTTGTGAGATACATGACTTATCCATCACTCGTTTTTTTTTTTGGTGTGTATAATTCCCATGTATTTATTATATGATTCTTATAATTAAATTTAAGTGTAGTTACATATCCATTTTATGACCATTCTCTCATGGGGTTTAAGTTTCAACAGCTACCAAATCGGTAAAGTATTTTTGTCTCTTTTTTCCTTCTTTGAAACACATGACATGTTATTAAACTATATTTTTCTATGATACCTATATACTACCTATTAGATCATGAATCTAATTATTTAAATTATATTTCAAGCTTAATTTTATTTTATTCCATCAATTTTATTACGATTCAAAGATACCAAAGTGGTAATTGTTTATAGTTACAATCATATCGTTTATCTAGATTATTTATAATTATAATTCCATTGATAAAATATTATGATACATATCTCAATAAATCTCATGAATTTTATTAAACTATGTTTATTCATGTTTTATACATGTAATTTTACAATTTTTATACTCGTTTTTACTTAGGATAATTAAAAAATATTTTTATGAAACTCCAACATTATTTTTCCTTTCAATCAGAAATCTGTCATCTTTCAAAACTATATTTTCTAAAAATGTTTTAAAAAATGTTTTCATATTGTCCAATGATGTTTAAAGAAGATTTTTAACACTGTATTACCTTTTTAAAAAATATTTTTAAAATGAATCTTCTTTTCATTTTCTGATCAAGTCACTTTTATAATCTTTAAAGGTGTTAAAGGAATGTTCAGCATGTACGAAATTAACCTCCATCATGAAAATCATTTCCTTCATACTTACTTTTTAAGTTTAAAATTTTATTTTTTTAAGGAACTTTAGTTTCCTAATATTCTATACATTTTTTTATTTTAAAATGGTTTTCAATGAAAAATGGGTTTCAAAGAAAAATGGTTTTAAAAAAAATTATGTTTAAAATGTGTTTTAAATGATTTTCAAAGAATTACTTATATGTTTTCAAAATTCTATTTTAAAAGAAAAGGTTTTTAAATATTTAAAATATTCCTTTATGAGTTTTCAAATTGTTTTTAAAAAAATGGTTTTAAAAATGTTTTCATACTTTCTTTATATGTTTTCAAATTGTTTTCAATGAAATGGTTTTCAAAACATTTTCCATCTATATTTAAAAGTTTTTGAAGTATTTTTAAAGAAATGGTTTTCAAAAAAAATCAATATTTATTTATATTTTTTCAAAGTGTTTTCAAATATTTTAATTTTAAATATTTTTTCATGATTTCTTTATAAGTATTGAAAGTGTTTTCAAAGAAAATGTATTTCCAAATTTTTTTATTTTAAAAATCATTTTTTCAAAGAAGAAAGGATATATTCCTCAATAAATATTTTTAAAATAAATTTCAAAATTATTCTTCATATATGATGACATCTATAGGTGTTACTCATTCCTTTATAGGGATATTAACCAAAGAATCAATTCATATTTTTTCTCTAAATAGTTTATGTTTTGATGGCATGATGTGTATAAAACCCATCTCTTTTACATGAGTTATATGATTATGAAATCTTCTTATTTTATTTGATTGTGATTTTGATGAAATGATTATGAAACCTATCACTTTTACATAGGTTAAGATATGATTACAAGTTTATGAAACCTATTTAATTTCATGGATTATGATATGACTATTTATGATCTTGTTGCACATGTATGTATGGTTACATTATGAGATGGGTGGGACCTATATATCCCTCTAATTCATTGGGTAATGATAAATGGTATATAGATCAAATGGTACATGGTTTTTAGCCCAATAATGAAAACAAGAAGGTACACGGGTTGTAGCCCAAGCCTGAAAATAAGCATATATATAGTTATAGCCCAATCCTGAAAGTAAGATGGTAAATCGGTTATAGAATAAGCCTAGAAATAAGAGGGTACATGGGTTGTTAGACCAAACCTAGAGTAGGTCCATAGGTGATTATCTGAATCCTAACATGTTGTGAAGGTCTTGGTAAGTCGCATTGACATAATATTTTTTATGTTTATGTGTATACCAAAAATTCAATGTCAAAATCTTATGTTATGCTTTCATGGATTATTATCTTGATACCCTTATGATTCTTATCTTATGAACTTCCAATATCAACTCCGTTATTCATTTTTATGATCTTTGATATGCCATGTATGATCTTGTAATGTTATGATCACATTCTCATACCCCTACGATAATGCTTATGATTAAATATCTACCTTGTTTACCCTTACTAAGCATCTGAGCTCACCCCATTATCTATTTTCTTCCCTAGGATATGAAGAAATGTTTTATGTATAATTGGTCTAAGAGGGGTGATAGTCTTAGAGATCCTAGTGGGACATAATATAGCTCATTCATGTACCAGAATTTACATTTCGATGTTTCTGAAGACACTAAACTAATATGGTCTTGGGGCATCTATTTGTGTAATGTATTAAGTATTCTGGAAAAGTTATGTAATGTTAATGTAAGAAAAGTGAGATTTTCTATATAGTGATATAGCTTTTAATTGAATCTATTACCAATTTTCAAACCTTATTGTTCATTGTTGGATACTCTAGGTATAATCAGATCCAGATGGCCCCCAAGTAAAAATAAGCCACATCCATCAGGGAACCTCAGGGATCCTTTTTTTACTGACTGATTCCATTCAACATGAATAATACAAAATCCACCTAACAATGTCCCATGCACCATATATTCAAGATGGTCCTCATGAAATTAGTGAAATTATATGAGGATGATATGCCAGTCAAATCTCATCGGTGTCCATAGCATCCCAAGGAAATTTAGAAAGTATTAAACTCTCTTAGCTCCCATCATCTAAATATGAACATCATGAAATTTTTATTTAGGGTAACCTTAGGAAATTTTTTTGGCATAGTCATCATGTATAGAGGAAAAAAATTGATCCATAAAAGATCATGGCTATTAGCTAGATTCCCCCTCTACGCAACCTCTATGAATTGTGAGGCCTCTAGGTAAACTTGGACTACATTTTATGGTTATTCACCAATATGTATGGAAAATATAATACCATTTTTAGCTTATAAATAAATTCACCACTTACCAATGAGATAAATAATTCTAGGATGCAGAAGTGGACACAGTGCAGAATGTGCTAAATCCTCTACTCCTAATTTCTTCCATCCTATGAAACTCCTCTATTCCTTTACGTTATTGACCCAAAATGGATCATTGGAGCCCTAATTGATTATAATAATAGTGAGGGTGGATAAAATACCATATAATACCTCTATTGAATGCTACTTGACACAAGGACCAGATATTATCCCATTTACAGGACCTTCCTCGCCTTGGCCTTCATGGTATAAAAATCACAACATTACTTACAGCACTATGAGAGATAGCTAGTATCCCATGTCAATACATTGAAATAAATACCCAACCAGCCCATTCTAACTAGATGGTGGTTTTGGTGTTTAATAATTCTACAGTAATTCAACATCAGGTTTTCCTTAAGAAGGATGTCAAAGTCCAAGTGTTGGAATACTTCCTAGTCGCATATGTAATCCCAAAAGAACTTCCCTTCTATATTGAATTTATAGATGATTAAATCCTATACATGGATAAGACCATGTCATATTGGAATTTTTACTTTGGTAGTGTCTATTTGAAACTAACGAAGAAGAGTATCAACAACCTCAAAATCAACAGCATGGACCATGGGATTATCTTTATCACTCCCATATAGGTCGTACTGGCATACTTAATCCTATTATCGGAATTATTTACAAATAATTAGGATGAGTATTAGACCCTTACCACTATCCTCGAGTTAGATAAATATATCAAATTCCATGGCTACAAGTGAAGGGATACTTATAAATAATCATCAAGTGTATAAAAAGATATTATATCTTTAAAATATTGGAGATAATCTCTTTACTAGAGTGAAATCAGGAAATAATAAACCAGTCCCTCTACCAACCAAAGGCGTCTCATGTTACTTGATCAAAAAATGACCATTATTATTCCTTGGAAGTTCCAGATTCATCTCTTGCAGAGCATGACAAATATGACTTGGTCATCCATGTAGCATATTGGAGAGTCACTAACCTCATCACTTCTGACTAAGAGGATAAACAATTGAATAGTTGGTCATAAACACTTATTTAGTTTTACCTTCAAGATTCTAGATATTCTAATACTCAACCATGTGGATGGCTCCCTTCATTGATCATCTCCAACATGGGACCTTCCCACTAGACCGAGCTGAGTAAGAGTCATCTTACAGTGATGTTTACCCTCAAGGATAGACCTAAATGAGAGTACACATTCATTAGGAGAGGTTTAAATGGAATATTTTTTGGATGTATCCAAGGGAAGTAGATTCCTCAAGTCTTGTAATGATTCTATGTTGGGTTGTGTGGGTCCAATCAAGTTGAATTGAGGCTCTCACATTATATCTACAGATAGGGGAAATTTAGGCCAACCATGGTTCATGACTGCATTGAGTCCACCAAGAGTCTTCATGCATGCCATATCCATGTAAACTTCATGCATCAACTAATAGAGATTATCAATACCCCTAAGTTCTTTTGGCCCTTTTTTTGTATAGGGGATCGATGTTGTAAGCCACAACCCACTAAAAACAGCACCATAGTGTAGGTTCATTCTGAATCCTACTAAATTATTCTCAAATATGGATTAATATCTCACCCTTTAAGAATTGAAGACATGATTTATGATCATGTTTGTAAAGTCCCACATCATCCACTAATTCAGAACTTCTCACACTATTCTCACAAAAAATGACACAAATTTTTATGTTGTTGAGATGTATAATTTGTATTCCTAGTAAAAAAATATAGTCAAATAACTCATACTATTATCATGAAAATGTTAATTGGAATATTTAAATGTTAAAAAACCCTCTCTATCAAACTAAATAAGATGGAGGGTAAAAACAAGAAAAGGTGGTCCAAAAATATCTCCAATTCCCTCTAGGACTATCAGATAATGACCCAAAATTCAAAACAAGAGACTCCATGCTCCCAAGTGTATATAAAAAGGTAGTTTTACCTATAGGGGTAAAAATTACATCACTCTTGAGGACCATTTATGATTAGAATACACCATATAATAGAGAATAAGTTTGTATATCTGAGTTGGAATCCCTTGAAGAAAACCAACTCCAAGCATTTTATAAACTTGAAAGGTATCACAACTAGATGGTGTAGGTGTTCAATAAAAAAAATTCCTCCTTTATTTCATATAGAGAAATATGGTACTGACTCTAAGGAAACTTATGATACCTGGGAAAAATCCATAGAAGTTAGAACCAAAATGTGAAGGACCATACATTATTCATAAGGTCTACTCCAATGGTTCATACTAATTGATCACCATAGATGGGGAGTTCACACCATGTCCCACCAATTCTAGGTTCCCAAACTATAACTTTTAATGAACTTCACTTTATCCCAATCCCATGATGTAAAACTTAAAAACTGCATCCAAGTTTCACAACATAAAACTAAACTCTTCATATCAGGCGCATGAAGATAAACTACAAGACAACATCTTAGTCACGAGATATTAAACTCAATAACACCATGGTCTGAGAATCATGACCCTAAAATATATTTAAAACTTATGGTAAAATCTATATGACTATAAATCATAGAAACACATTATCATCGCTATATGATGTTAAAATTATGTGTACAACATTCTTAATGTATGATCTTACACTACAAGGTCGATGTCCCTATTGTGTGACATGAAACTATGTGATACCATGAATCCTAACTTGAGAGGGTTCCTCCACTTCCTAATGTTGGTCATTGATGAAAACCTATTCTAGAACTACATACAACTTGATTCATATTTATAATAGGATATGTAGGGACACCCAGATCTCCTATACTAGTCTCAACACTATCACTGACTAATTCCAGGGCTATTTACCCTTTATAACATGTTAAACTATCACTAATTTATGTACCCACATATTTCATTTGAGTACATGGAAGAATAGATTATAGGGTGTTTAACTCTCCCTAAAATATTACACCTTTCCATATTCTCACTTACAGTATTCCTCAATTTTGATCCTCATCATCATCCAAATCTGAAAAAAACCCCTAATGGCTTTGGTACCTGGCCAAATGGCTCACCTCTTATCCTGGGTACATTTCCCAGAGGTTCTCTAGTAATAAATGATAGTTCTAGTGTTTAGAACTTGGTCAATGGTTGATCCTGTATTTTATCACCCCATCCCCAACCAATACGGCTATGGAACTGGTTTTTTGAACATAGTCAATAGTTATTACCTTCCCATCGATCACCATATTATCATGGTCTAGATTTAGGAAGTCATGATTTAGTTCCTTTCCACCTTCCTTTGTTTCGGTTTATTCATGACACCATGATGTTATTCCCCAATACAGTTATATATATTGATTAAGAAAGTTGGAATCCTTAGAGACCTCCCAATTTAGCTTCTTTTACCCCTATCATTTACTCCCATATAGCATGGGGTACTCCTAACCACTCCATTTTGCCAAAATAAATCATGGATCCAGTTGTATTATGAGTTACGGTAGGATATTCCTAAATATGGTTGAATGCACAGACTTCCCATAGTATATCCATCTTGTTACAAGAATTATAATCATATAGTATATGAAAACTTATGAGGTAATGGGCCTTTCTTGGACTCTTTTCACATTGGGTTTATCCTAACTTCACTACTATGAAATTTTACTACATTATTCTATGCTCTATGACCTTAAACTAGTAGAAAATTTTGGTCCATGAATTATTAACTTAAATTATGTGTAACTTTTCTTGGAGACATTTTTTTTTGTGATGCAAGACCTCCTTGGACCACCCATTCATATAGGATTATTAATATTTAATTCCACAAAAATAACCTTGAGACATATACACACCCCTTTAGTCAAACATACTTTACATTAAACTGGTAAAACCCCCTTGCTCCAAGCTAGAAGAAATTAAACTAGAAGAAATCCTAAAAGTCCATGATCTGTGACTTTAAACTAGTTGTAAACATTTGGAATTAGCGATATTACCTTAAATTGCAAAGCTGGAATCTCCTTGTATGACATTATAGACTAAAAAATCATATCGTTATCCACTCTGAATAGTATATACCCCCACTTGAAGTGTGGGTCACCCACCACACCACATTCTAGAACCACATGTAGCTTGATTCCAAGTTTTGTGGTATATGTAGTGACACCTAAACCCCTATCTTTAGACACAGCCACAAATACCTCCCCCACCGAGACTGTATTTACCAGTGTTTATCCCAGAAGGCCTCTATTCATGATGGGTTTGAAACTTTTTGATGGAAAAACTATCTCTCCCTTACCATTGTCCCTAGTTTCAGGACCTTAAAGGGAAAACCCAACATCCATTCCATATGATGTTAAAATACATGTTCAACATCCTTGAATTAAGATATTAAATTACACCATCTATTTCTCCATTGTATTATGTAAAATGGAATGATACTTTGGTCCTTTCCTAAGAGGAATTCCTCTATTTTTAGCTTTAGTTACCTAGTGAACCATGTTTTAGAAATACATATGACTTGATTCCCATTTATAATGGGATATTTGAAGAAAATCATATCCCATGTCTAGCATGGTATGTTTACTACTATAGGAATAGAATCCTTGAGAATGGGTATCAATCCCGATCAATGATATACATCTTTAGGTTGCACAAAATAATCGTAACATAGAACCTAGAGTGTTGAATTCTACATGGAAACTTCCCCAATTAATCTACATTCTTTGAGTCTTCATCAATTTGGATCCTCATAATCCTCCAAATATGAGAATCCCACCCCTAATGTTAAGTTTTCCTAACTAAACTAACTCACCTCCCATTCTAGATGCATGCCATAAAGGATCTCTGGAGACAAATGAAGAGTCCATTATTTCGAACATGTTCACTATTCTAAACCATATTTTCTAGCCTCATCCTTGACTAACATGGTTGTGGGGCCTATTTTCAAACATGATCAGAGATCATTTCCAACCAATCAATCACCCTCCTTTCATGATCCACATCACTGAAGTCATTCTTTACTACCCATCCACTAATATTTCCTCTGGTGGAATTCTAGCACCCTTGGTTTCACCCCTCTATTCATTCCAACATATTGATTAATAAAGTCATTATTGTTGGGACACTCTCGACACCGATTATCTACTCCCTTGTTTCCCACTCCAACATAATGAAGGTGGCTCCCCAACATTGAATTTCTCCCACAATTACAAATGATCAAGTGGGAATAGGAATGTAGTGGGGTCTATCCTTCATGTTTTAGACACACTAGGTCCCCCTTTGGTCTAAGCTACATGGAATTAAACTAGTATAAATACTATTTAAATAATTATGAACATGAACTATTTTAAATGAACCATTAATATAACTATAAAAATGTGTTCCCCTACTTTCATTAGACACCTATTTATGCGAAGAATCTTCTGGGTCCCATGTTTTCCCTTCTTTTCACATCGGATATGGTCTACTCTAGCTAAACATGTCTTTTAACTATGCTTAATCCAATTGGAAATACTTTAAACTAACCATGGAAAGACACACAAATTCTTATTAGGATGAAAAATCATAAAGGGAAACCTAGGAAATAATTATGCTTTCTCTCACTAAGTCACTCTTGTGACATGGTCATAAGTGAGTACATAAGTGGAAAAGGTATAGAGCCTACCGGTCCCAACATTGAGCACTGAAAAAATCCTTGTTGTGCTAATTGAACATTCTAATTCAGTAAAAAATTATAGACGACCATTTGTCCTTTATTTAACCCCTTTGTAAAGTCTTCCATGAGAAACCACTATTTATCAAGTCGTAGGGTTAATGATATTCATGTTGATTTACACATACTAGTAGCATGATGATAAACTAAAGGAAACATTCCTTATCAAAGGATGATAAACTATACGATGCCTTTTCCTCTCCAAATGAAAATAACCTAAATGTTAAACATACTCATTGCAAGATGTTAAACAACATGGTCCACATCCTTCTCGCATGATGTAAAACTACTTTATGCTTTAGCCCTCTCTTGGGAGGACCCTTTCCCACTTTCCCCCTTTTTGTGTTGGTCAATTTCAACATCGCTCAAGTTCCATGACCATCGCTTGATGAACAAGATGATACCTCCCTTGGGATATGAGTATGACCCTCACTTTAATTGATACACCCCTTCAATGTGCTCTAGATCCACATTAGCATAATACCATGGGTGTTTAATTTCACTCAAACATTTACTAAGTTCACCCCCAAAAATTTATGTCTTTCTTAGCTTGTATCCCCACCATCATCATTGTCTAAATGAGCTCCCCTAATGGTAATTGTTTTTGGACAAACTGAATCACCTCCCATCCATGATGTACACCTTAAGGGACCTCTGATGACAATTTGATTGACCATGAGTTTAGAAAACCACTACCATAAAAATGGGTTTTTCACAGCGCTACCATTTAACAATGATAAAAAAAGCACTGATAAAGGGAATACATTTATCATTGTTGATAAAAGTTACTTTTAACAATGCTAAAAAAGCATTGTTAAAAGTTCCCATTTATCAGTTTTTTTAAGAACTATTAAAGGGGACCCCTTTATTAGTGCTTATTTTAGTAACGTAGATTAAGGGGGTCTTTATCAGCGCTTTTTTACTAGCACGGATAAATGGTATATTTCAAAAAAAATATTACATTAAAAATTATATATTGACATATAAATATTTAAATATATTTATATTGATATAAATATAATATATATTTATGAAATATCTTTTAGATAAGTATAAATAAACATTTACACTTAATATATAAGATATCTAGTGAAAATGGCTTATAAAATATTTTAAAAATATTATTAATTAATAATTTGATAAATATTATTGAGTATTAGTCATTTAATCACAATTTGATTAAAAAATCAAAAAATCAATAAAATATCTAAAATAAGTTGAAAACATAAATCAAACTTCAAAATGACATAACTTTTGATCTGACTGCCCGTTTGAGCTCTACCAAATATCAAATTGAAGCCCGCAACAAGCTCTATACCCTGGGTGATATTGGTAATCTTATGTCATATTTTTAGAGTCCAAAAAGTCATATAAGTCCTCTAAAACTGAGTTTTTAGTTAGGGTACCCCTATTTTTTAACATTCGATGAAATTTCAGCCTCGTTTAAGGGGTTCATTTTGATCTTTTCCAAGAGGGACTAAATTTATTTCAACGGATTACATTTATATTGATATTATGGCTTTGACTTATCATAATGTTTGACAATTTAATATTATTTATAATCAAATATATAATAATATAAACTCATTTTTTATATATTCACACATAAAAGTTTAATTTTATAAATGAATAATTAAACATATTTATATATATAATATATTTCTCAATATATAAGCCTTATCTAAACAAAACGTAAAATTCATTTTATTTAAAATAAAAATATTTGAATATTTATATACCTATATATTGTGTGTGTGTGTTTGTGTGTTTGTGTACAAAAAAACTGATACATATTATCTATATATCATTACATATGTATATACATTTTAATATATAATAATATTAAATATATATAAATATGTATAATTGTACTTACATATACACAAATAATAGATATTAATGTTTGTGTGTGTGTGTGTGTGTTTATGTTGTATATATGTCGTTATTTATTTATTTATAAACACACAAAAAAACATATTTTATAAATGTATTTAAAATCGATCTTATAAATATATATTAATATATGAATAAATATATGAATACAAAAATATAACTATATGTATATATAAAAATATATTAATATATATTAATATATTAATAAATATATAAATATTTAAATATATAAAATAAATAATTATTCATATATATACTAATATACAAATAAATTTATAAATATATAAATATAACTATATATGTATATATATATTAATATTCGAATAAATATATATATAAATATTAATATTACTAAATATATATATATATATATATATATTAATATGAATATATATTAATACACACATGAATATAACTAAAAAGATATATCATTAAATAGAGAACAAAGCAATATGGAGGAGTGGTAAAGGGTCTAGGTGTGCATAGGGGAGGTTGTGCATTTGAAACCTGGGGGAGGTAGGGTCGTGCATGTGGTTGAAATTGGGGCTAGCACTGTTAAATGGTTGGGGTGGTTGGGGCGTGCAGGAAAGAGTAAATTACATAGCATATTTGAAAGGGGTCAAGCACTTTTAAAACCCTCATATTAGTAGAAATATTTTTTAATATTTTATCTTTTATCAATGATTTGAAAAAAGAACTGATAAAAGGGACCCCTTTTATTAGCGTCTTGATTATCAGTGTATTTTAGCGCAAATAAAGGTCTTTTTAGTACTGATAAAACCTTGTTTTATAGTAGTGAATAGTCAATGGTTTACTGTCATTTATATGGCCCCATTCTTGGAAATGAAATAATTAGAACATGTGTTTCAAACATAGTCATCAGTCATCTGGTATGGGCATATCGCCCCTCTTCATGTTCCATGTTCAATAATTCTCAACTCATGTCCTCCATTACCACCTTTCTTTGGGTAAAATCAAATGCCTCAGTAATACCCCGCTCATGCACTCAAGATCATTGGAGAGGTAGGTTGACTACGTAGAGACTCTCTCTATCTGACCAAAATCTTCCTAATCTAGACACTCCTAGTGGGAGATGGATCATTCCCACCCCTGAATCCCTCATGAATTTTCTATAACTCTCATAAAAATAAATGAAATTCTATTATATCTTGTTTCTCACACCAAACATGAATCACGTGGGACTATAGATTTATAGTTGGTTGCCTTGTTAATGTGTTGTAGATGAAAAAAATAAATAAAAAATAGGAACTTGGGAAAAAATTATTATCTCAAAACATGAGCAAATACGGTGGTCCATCAACAATCTCGAGCCTCTAATTTATTAAAAGGAAAACAAAGTAAAAGATAAGAACCTTATAAAACTACCGAAGAAAGTGAATATCCCAGATATACTAGAATTTCCTAGGAAGCCTTGAGAGTCTAGTGACACATGGCCAGCTCCATCTTCTCCACCTATTCTATCAAGAAAACCTTAATATCTTGGATTCACACTCGACCATGTACTCATCTACCAAGGATACCACTCCTGTTACCTTATCCTCGGTTATTGATAATTATGCTCTCATATAGCTGATGATCTATCCATTTTTAGTAAAGGTGGAACCATTCTAAAAAGATTACTTCTCTGTCTAAGCTTGGAAATGTTTAGCAGTACAAAAAAACTTGATTCCTACAGAAGTTCCCTTGTACCGAGCGGCATTTAACTTTTTTTGTTTCACATGTACTCACATTGTGAGGTAGTCTTAGGCCAATATATGGTGGGTTAGTGAGTGTACACTACTGATCCCAGTGTTTCACATATAGTGTCGATGGGATCCCATCTATACCACTAGGTCCTCCCAAGGGGTGAGAGCGATGAAGTTCCACACGCCCCTCCATGCTCTGTGCTAGAAAACTCGGTTCTGCTCACCAATATCAAACCCAAAATCCACCAAGTATTTGGATGGTGTGGGATCATAAATGGAGAATACCACATGGATATTGGTAGTGGGATACTATTTAGGAATCCTCTCAGATGTACTCGAAACCTCTTTGAGAGGGCGATCAGATTCACTCAGCCCCTCACCGACAGTGGCTCCCTTATCAGTATCTAGCTCCACCTATTCCTCAAATACATGCACAGATAATGAAGGATGCTCCTATGGGACCTGGGTCAGTTCCCCATGAACAAAAAATCCCTATGAGAGTTTTTTTATGTGTTTTTAGTTTTTTTAAATATGGGACGGTTATTTTTTTCGAAAATGTGTGTGAAATATTGTAAGGGGATACCGCCTTTCAAATAGAATTTTAAAAAAAAAATACTATTTTAAATATACATTTTTTATATTAATACTTTTTATTTATAATTTTCATTTTGTTTTGTTTTTTATATATATATATATAATAAAAAATCAGCAGAATTTATCTTCAATTTAATATCCAATAGTATTTCCATTACAATAGTCTGGATTCTGACAAAAACTCTCTCAAATTTATAAGATACCTTTCCCTAGAAATCATTCTGAATTTCCGATGTGAGATTTTGGTTCTCCCTTTTCTACACAGAATTACTAATATATTACAATTAACTGTTTAAAATCAATTAATTAATACTATTAATTAATTTTCAATAATATTATTAAACTATTGAATTTATAAATAGTTAATAATATATAATAGGTTTTAATTAATTATAAATTAAATAATATATAATTAATAAAGAATAATCTCAATAATAACTAGATAATATTGCTTAATTATATAACTAATAATTATATAATTAATAATTATATTACTAAAAATTTGTAATTAATAATTATATTACTAATAATTATGTAATTGATAATTATATTAAAAATTAATTATTATATAATTAATAATTATATTATTAATAAAATATTTAGTTATTATTTAATTAATAATTAATAATTATATTACTAATTAAAAAATTAATTATTATATAATTAAAATTATATTATTAATTAACTAATTAATAATTATATAATTAACTAATTAATAATTATATAATTAATAATTAATAATTATATTACTAATTAAATAATTAATTATTATATAATTAATAATTATATTACTGATTAACTAATTATTTATTATATAATTAATAATTATATTTCTATTTAAATAAATAGTTTTTATATAATTAGTTATTAATAATTAGGAAATAATAATAATAATGAATAATTATAATTAATAATTATATTACTAATTATCTAATTAATTATTATATAATTAATAATTATATTACTAATTAACTAATTAATTATTATATAATTAATAATTATATTACTAATTAATTATATTATAATTAATA
The DNA here is from genome assembly GCA_963277665.1 of Viscum album. Taxonomy (NCBI): domain Eukaryota; kingdom Viridiplantae; phylum Streptophyta; class Magnoliopsida; order Santalales; family Viscaceae; genus Viscum; species Viscum album. Next base: position 1,321,094,483 of record OY728166.1, read on the forward strand.
ATGATATTACTTGTGAATTATTATATAATTAATAATGATATTACTAATTAACTAATTAAATATATAATTAATAATTCATAGTTATATTAATAATTAATAATTATATTACTAAATAAATAATTAATCATTAACTAATTAATTATTAAGTAATTAACAATTATATTACTAATTAACTAATTAATTATCTACTAATTATGCTAATAAGTAATTAAATATTGATTAATTAATAATTAATTAACAATTAACAATTATATATTTATTTTTAATAATTATAATTTATATAATTAAGAAATATTATGTAGTTATTATTGAGATTATTCTTTATTAATTATATATTATTTAACTTCTAATTAATTAAAACCTAATTTATATTATTAACTTTTTATAAATTAATTAGTTTAATAATATTATTAAATAGTAATTAATAGTAATAATTAATTGATTATAAATGATTAATAGTAATATATTAGTAATTCTGTGCAAAAAAAGGCAGAACCTGAATCCCACATCAGAAATATAGAATGATTTCTAGGGAAATGCCTCTTATAAAAGGGAGTCTTGGGTGAGGGTTTCTATCAGAATCCAGACTATTGTAATGAAAGTACAGTTGGATATTAAATAGCAGATAAATTTTTTGGATTTTTTTTTATTTATATAAATATAGACAAAACAAAAAAATATAAAAAAAAATTAAAATATACTAAATATATATTTAAAATAATATTTTTTTTTAATTCTGGATGAAATGAAGCAGCGCGCCTGCCACCTTTTGGCTTACCCAAATGGAAGCACCCCCCCTATCGCCTTTCACACACATTTTAAAAAAAATAACCTAGCCAGTTTTTTAAAAAAAATACAAAAAACATATATAAAAAATAACTCACAGTTGGGGTGGTAGCAGAGTGGTTAACTCACCTTGTAAGTCTGCATGAAACCTAGGATAAAATCATGGTGGATGAATTTTTCCGAGTTACTATAGTGGTACTATAGTAGCCAGAACTATTCATCTTTTTGGGCCTTCAGGACTACAGTTTGGGCCTACATGCCACAAGTCCTTCGGGCCACCCAAGGCCTTCAGGCCACAGATCCTTCTGGCCACAAAGAAAAGTGAGAATCCTAGATACCACATAGAGAAAGCCCTAGAAGAAGATTCAGAGAAAAGTAGCAGCCACTGGATTAGAGCTAAACAAATTGGAAGAATGAGAGGGTATGACAATCACCATCAGGACTAAGCACCATGCAGCCTTGCACGAGGCAATGCTAGCCGATCAGCAATGCGAGGTGAGGAGCTATGCACCTTCAATGATGTATATGCTAGTGAGGGGTAGTTCTAGTGGGTTGGGCCTTCAGGTCATGTATTGGGCATTATTCCTTCGGGCCTTCGATTCATGTACTGGGACTTGTGCCACTGGGTCTACGGGTCATGTAAGGGTTCCCCCTCATCCCTATTAAAAAGGGTTATTGTCCAAAATAAATAAAAAATAAGGTTTTTGGGCCATTAGGGTAATATAAAAAACTAACTCATCCCTATAAGCATGGACCCCCAACTAGGAAAGCACAGGGGACCCAAGACCCTCGATCATGTAGGGTTGTGGGGAGATGTATACAAGCACTATCAAAAATAGAGAGAAAGTGGTCAGTTCAAACTATAACCGCAATAGGGATAAATTCAACCCATGTGAGAGAAATTTTATTTGATATAAGAGAAAGTATAATTCACAGATATATCTCCCCCTAAATAGCTGCATCCCAAGTGACTGCCACCCCTACTAGTAATTCTAGGATCAAAATCATGAAAGGGAGATCAAACATCAGGGACCCCTCAACATCAGTATTATCCTCCATAATTGTCTTGAACTCCTCCAATTTTGTATGATTGGGAGATATAAAATTTAAACAAGTGAATTAGTAAAACAAGTTTATACAATCACAAAATCCATTAAAAAATACAAGGTAGATGAAATTCAATGCTTACCTTAGAGATGATGATGGTCACCCATCCATGTAAACTCCCCCACTGTGAGAAGGGACTATTGTCAAAATTTTATAATGGTGCCCCCAATCGATGTTTGGGAGGGAAGGTAAAAATAGAGAATCCTTCCTAGTTTTCTCCATATATTCCACTTCCATTAATTCTTCAGGAGTGAAATCTGAGATAGTACCCTTAGTGTCTGTAGAGGTTCCTTCACCACCCTCGACAGAGGCCTTCCAACCCCCTATCATTGATTCTTTCATGGGTAGAAACCCTGAGTTAGAGATGCTAACAAAATAAGGTTAAAGTGCACTATCAAGATCATGATTTGAGAGTTTAAACTTCCAAACAAGATCTTAGTTAGATAATTTTCCTTAGGATTGAATTCCCCATATAATAATATATTTCTTGGTCATCATTAGACCCCAGTACTACTCACCATTGGAATCCTATGCATTATCATTGGGAGATGATGCCACGTGGGAATGTTCTTTGGTCATAGTTTCCTTATTCGAATCCTTGTCAAGAATAACCCATACATGAGTGGTGGCAGGATCTCCCTCCCCACATCATCATGAAAAAACATCTATGTATGCTTGATAAGAATATATCTCTTAGAAGTTCACTTGGGTAGTTATTTATGAAACTCCAAGCTCTACAAACTTAATGTCGTCCCTTATTATCCTTCACCATAGCTAGTTCATTTTATAGGATATATAAAACAACTCCCATTCCTCCCAAATATCTAGATACATGAAATCCTTGGCCGTCACCACTAGGTGGTGTATCTTATTCCCAAGGGACACATGTGATTGACTCATTCTAGCATGGTAGATCTCTACCTACTTCTATGACTGCTTATGAGGGAGTAATACTCCACTAAAAGGTGGAGGCATTATGGTCCCTTGAACTCCTTCTACCACCACTTCTCCATCTTGGGAACTCCTCCATATAAATAATTCACCTTGAAAAGTATCAATCCATACACCTTGTTTCTCATTAGTCTCATCCGACAAAACCACCCTTATCACCCATTGTTGAAAGACTCCCCCAGAATGCAATGCCACCCAATTGTTTTCATAGTTTTGGGTATGTTCCACATTTGAGTTGGAAGGAGGTTGCAAGATCACCTCCCTAAAGCCTTAAAAATTAATATCCACTATATTTAGTGAAGGATGCAGAGGTGCATCTCCTTATAAACCCCCTATATACACTCGTTTATTCAGTTGATGGATGTACATATACTACTGATTGAACCAAGATAGGGTGTATAGATCACAATATGTGTTATGGTCAATCCATGAAACCAACAACCTACCTAAAAAACCTAAAAATACTCTCTATACTCTGGTTCCCCTTGTATGTTGTTTACTATATCTCCATACATGTCCAAAAAATAGTATAAGTTGATTTCCTCGATGTTTCTAATACTGGCTGTGATACCAGCTTCATTGAGAATCACCAGTTGGACCCTGATAATATTGAGGAGGGTTAGTTGAAGACTAGTATTCAGTGGGGGTAGTGTTTTTAAAATCATACCCCTAAAAATGTGTCGCATTCCATCCATAACAGAACTAGAATAGACTAAAAACACATTTTGGAAGGTTCCCCCTCATGACATTCCCTAATTGGTTGTCAATCCTAGCCAAGTTGGGGATGCCCAAAATTATCTAGATCCTAGTTTCTATGATATTGGTCATTAGTAAATTCCTTGGCTACAAGACCATGTGAGTTTTTGTGGTTATAAATAGCTAAATGATCATGAATGTGGCCGGTAACACTTTGTACCATACTTCTAGGAGACACCTCGCCATGTTGTATCCCCATTCATGGTATCAACTCAACTATAGTGTCATCCAAATGGACCTCGAACTCCTCATGTTCCATGCTCTAGGGAACTAATTTGGACACCTAGATATATTCCCTATAGGCATTTCCAGGGGTAGGACCAACCATGTTTTGAAGGTGTTTTCTAAATGAAAGGGTGTGTGATTATTTATGACCAATGATAGATGGTATAATAGAATATTCACCTCTACTAGAGTCTATTTCACATCCCCCAAATGTTTTTAATGAGTAGGAAATAATCATACTAAAATCCCATTAGTGGATTCTGAATAATGTAGCGTAGGTCCCACAGATTGATCCCCTCTTCCCCATGGTAAAGGTGGGAAGTTTTTATGTCTAGGATCATCAGTTGAGGAGTTGCGGTAGTAGCTCCGGATGATGGTAGTCATGGAATTGGGACATCCAAACTGCCTTGTATAGCCTAATATATGGTGCATTTCATTTACATTCCCTTCACAAGTGTGGAATACCTAGTATACCCACGTCCACTCATTAGTGAACTTCCAAGGGAATCTCAAGTCCCAGTCTTCATACTATCCCATATGATTATTCAATATAATAGTTTTGACGACACTTGTGTAATGGGTGGGAAACACAAGATTTTATGGTTATTCCAAAGTGACTACCCTTATCCTACAATTAGTGAAATAGAGAGTGTCTAACTCATGATCCCTAAATTAATGTATAATAGTGTAAATGTTGTAATAGTTGGGATCATCATGGAAGGAGAACCAAAATCTCGGGGTGCTAGTTTCTACAACCAAAATAGCTATATAATCAACTAGTAAAAAAAATTAAATCATAATCCTATTTCATAGAATATATCCCATTTTTCTTCTATCAAAAGATTTAAAAACTACCTTTTACTATATAATACCCTCCTACATTAAATTATTTCTGGATTCCTATCCATGTGGTTCATTCTGGTAGAAATAACAGTAGTTTGAGCAGATTAGTCATCCATTTTTTACTAGTTATGAAATTTTTCTACGTATGGGTTGTGAAAATTAGGTAATTCTAGAAAAGTCACACTATTTCATGCTTATCGACTCTAGATAATTATATGTGGTAGCAGAAAGATCTATTTTATAAAAAGGTTGTCTCACAAGAGAGTAGTTGTGTGAACGTCACAACATTATGTCTAGCGAGTTTGTGCAAGTAGTTTGAGTTCCATACAGGAGAGAAGTATTATAGCATGAGAAAGTTAGGTGAGTGTACTTGATCCCCCTTTACACTATTTATAGGTATTGTATGACCATTTTTTGAAAGGATTCCATTGATGTTGGAACCACTTTGTGTATAAGGTTGTATTTGTTGTCAATAGTTGTCAATGAAGATCAAAATGAAGGAGATCAAGAAGTAATCCAATGAAATGGAGGAATGGAAATTCAGACGATTTTTGTACTGATCACAAGTTCAAAGAACATGTGTCAAAGGTGATACATTGTTTACAAAAATGAAGAATGTGAGGTGTAATCCATCTGAGGATGATTAAAGAAGAATGGGGTTTTTGGATGAAGACCATGAAATTACTCATGATTGCATGAGAACCATGCAAGAGACTTCTTGACGAATTGAATCATATGGTTTGCATGAAGTAGATCATGACGGTTGATGAAGACGACAATGTGCAAATGATTGGAATTCTAAGATGGTCGTGCGGGGATTGGAATTCTGAGATAGCCATGCACATCACATTATCATAGAAGATGATGATGCTAAAGCTATGCCTTCAAAGAATACATATCACAATAGTGGAGTTTGTGATAAAATCATAAGAGTTGCTGAAGGATACAGATCACCAAGAAGAAGTGCTTTTGAGGTGGTCGTGATTGTTGAAAAAGCAAACAAACGACATACAAATTTGTTGACAAAGGATATTCCATGGTGGCATGTCGAGTTCAAGGACTGTGGATAATGATCCATGTTTTATTCATGAAACATAGACAAAGGAATGGATGGTATGAAGGTGGAAAAAAAGAGCAGATACAAGGTGACGTCGTTTCCCAGTGTTTGCCAAATTTTTTAGCCTGAAAATCGACAAATAAAGAAAAGTGGTTTTGGCAAAGAGACTTGCGCATCGTGTACTTGAAGGAGAGGAAACTTGCGCACCATACGTTTTTCAAGATCAAAACATGGAAAAATGGCAAAGGAAAGAGGGTTGTGAAAGTGTTGGGTTGGTCGTGCAAGTGACTTGCGCGCCGTGAAGAGACTTGCGCGCCGGTGCCTAGAAGGATTGGAAACTTGCACGCCTATCGTTTTTCAAGAACACAACTTCAAAATATGGAAAAGGAAAGAAGGTCGCGCAAGTATTAGTTGGGTCATGCAAGTGAGTTGCGCAACAGAGGCCAGGGGTGATGAGCTGTGTGCCGAGACTTGTGTGCTGATGGGTGACTTGCGTGCCACTGCGCAGGTTGACCAGTTTGCCTATAAATAGAGGACCACCCCTCCTCATTTCCAATGAGCTCAACCCTTAGAGAAAATCAGAGCTCTTGTCGCGTAGGTGTAGGAGTTTCACATGTGGTGAGTGGTCGCACAAGTGGTTTAGAGATACTTGCATGCCATCTCTTAGAAGTTGCACGCCGGATTGATGGTTGCACACCCAGGGTGATTTGGTCGAGAAAGGAAGTGAGTCACGCAGGTTTGAAGTTCAAGAAGGCAGTGTCGCACAGGTGCTTTGGTGACACTTGCACGCCAGTTTGGACTTGCGCACCGAAGACTTGAACGCCGTATTGGGACTTGCGCGCCGTATTGAGAATTGCGTGTCAGGCTTGAAAAGGAGCGCCAGGTGTTGTTAGAGAGCGCCCGCCTTTCTAGAGATGCACGAGAGCTGAAAGATTGCCTAATACTTTCGGTGCAAAGTGAGATTAAAGAGGAAATCTAAATGATAAATGCATGATCTCATGCATACATGGAGAACTGATTCTGACCATGCCAAGTAAGATGGGCTTCACTTATTGAGTAATCACATCAGTGGTTGTGATTCAGGAAAACAAAGACAAGAGGATCTAGTGTATTAGTCATTTCACTAAAGAAGAAGGTTTGAACTAAAAAGAGCGTCAACTCTGAACCCTGATGCAAGCAAAGTCTCATGTTGAACAGGAGACATAGACTTCAATGCAAATCTATTGAAGAGACCTTCACGTCTATAAACTGAGTGTGACTTCACCAAGGGAAGTGAGCCAGGGGGAGTCAATGGGAGTGACCTGAGGGAAGTAGTGAGTTTTCCCTGAACCTTTGTAAAGGCAGTGAGCCTGGGACAAAGTGATTATGCCCGAACCATTGTAATCCACAACTAGTGAAGATTAGTGGAATTTGGTAAGATCGGAAACTTTTCGGTGTATGCTCCTTGGACGTAGCCCTTAGTGGTGAACCAAGTAAAATTTATGTGTTATCTCTTTGCATGTGAATGGTTCATTGCTGATCATATCCATCATACAGGTTTAAGTAGTTCCTACCAACATGGGAACAAGATCCACAACTTTAAGAAGAAAAAGTTGACACCCTGATTCACCCCTCCCCTCTCAGGGTGTCCCGGGGTCCTACAACTGATTTTCATGATCATGGAATAAAGTTTCATGACCCAACCCCAAATTTTCATGACAATGCGAAAATTTACACAAATTTTGGTTTTTTCACCAGAATTCCATCATCTTTTTCCCTATCAGCTCTAATTATAGGGGGATTTTTCGCACTAAAAATAAATCTCAAGCTCTAAAATATATTTTTCCTCAAACCAAGGGCAGAACTCAGATCATGGGAGTATTCCGAAGTCCAAGGAATTTGTGTGTGCAACACTGCATAGCTTCTCACAACTCCAAATAATAGCGCACAAGTCACTTGCATAATAAAGGAAATGTAAAAAAAACTCAATTTTCATGGATGTGAAACTCTTTCATGGTGTGCAAAAATTCTAAACGGTTTCATGAGAAAGACGATGTCAAATTAGGGATTTCTGTGAGCATCCTCCAGTGGAAATGTTAAGAGAGATGGGAAACCCGGAGTTTTGTGATATAGCCTCAAAGTGCATGACATGGTTGAAGTTGTGTGGACCAACACATGGTGAGATATTTTTATTCTAAATATAGAATTAACCCCCATTTTCATGGATGTACCTCTATAACCTGAAGCATCAAGATATCACTCACGCAACTTGTTTTATCACAAACCCATACAACTACAACCTCTCAATGGATTCCAACATGTAGAGAAATTACATGATAGACCTAATAGTGGACCTAAACCACTTAATATAGTGTTATATATATCCTCAAAAAACATTATTTGATTGATAATAGGGTGGGTGGAAGATGAACATTCTTCTTGAAAACCCAAGCTTCATGGCACCTTGAATGTTGTGCACAACAATGCCTCGTGGATCCTTGTCATGTTCTTGTTCTAGAGACGATGGATGATAGATCTTACAAGGTGTGTGAAAATACATAGTTACATGAAACTAACTTTGTGTCCTTGACCCATTTCCTCATTACACAAAACACAATTTTGTGTAAGTTGAGTGCTTAGGTTCCATACACCAATTCAATTCTGATTTACTCGTGCAACAATCATATGCACGACTGGTATCAACATCCAACATTCCCATAACCTTTTCTCAAAGAATGTTACTGGAAATATATGTGGAATTTTCTCATTATAATAGGCTCCCTGACCGCATAACCCATGTGTGATGCTATAAATTGGAAGTGTCAATGCCTTGTACCACCCAAAAGCACCTGGGCAGTAGACACATAAGCTCGAAGAGTATCGTCATCATTGGAAACCACATTCTTTTCACTTTGATGAGGGATAGTGCTATATTATTCTCTTCTAATCCCCTAGTTGAGGATAGGATAACCCATAGATAAGTCCCAATAATGTCTTAGTTTTAATACTTTAAACTACATAGCCTAACATTTTATTCGCATGATGTTAAAATGCACAAAAATTTCCTTAGCACATGAAGTTAAACTACATCCTTACCATTTGATAATAGCATAGGATGAATCATGTAATAATCATGAGATGAAAACCTATCTTACAAGAATATCCTATATGTAATTCCTACACTATCCCTTATTTCCTCTCCTTTCACAGTTCATGCATCCTTACCACACGATGATAAACTACATGAACTAGTCCCCATTATAAGAGATTAAACAATAGAATTGAACTACATGGGTTTTTATCCCTATATCCTAATAGAGTATGTAAGATTTCTCTATGAGGTTTAATCCTAACAACCATCACAACTTACTGTGAAATTATACAATCCCAGAGTGTGATCAGCCCCCCCCCCCCCCAAGGAAAACAATCAACCTTTTACCATCCAAATATGATTTCCCCACTAAACTTCAACACCATCATGAAGTACCAACCTATATCCATCCTAGTACGTGATGAGAGTACATGGGAAACATACCTACAAGACTCTAAACTATAACCAACATCCCCACAAGACTTTAAACATGTGGGCTACATTTTACACCCTGAGATTTTGTAAAATAGTTTTTTCAAATATATTTAATATTTTAATTTTTTTACACATCACTGTGTTTATATTGTGTTACACAAAACAATAAGTTTTTATTATGTTACACGTAATGTCAAGTTTTTCTTATGTTACAATAAATAATGTGTTTCTTCAAAAATAAGCATCACACATGACAATAAGATTCATTAAACTATGAAATAATATTACTTTAAATATGACCATTACAACCTAGTCTTATAAATGGTTGGTATGTGTACAATTAAATAAATTATGAAAATATATGGTTTAAAAATTTATATATAATGAATTATTTGGTTACTGATTAGTTAGAACATAAAAAACATTCTCAAAATAAAAGGAATCCATTTTATGAAAAACAATTTATATGCCCATAAACACATTTTACATCATCAAATTATACGAATCACTTTTGTTATATTATTTTAATGAAATTTATATATCATATATTCAAAAAAATATCATTCACCTTATGTTTTTTCTAGTAAATAGATAAGAATAAATCCAATTTCATGCTCAAAAATTGTATTTTTGTAAGAAGTGGTTTTTCACCTTTTATGGTTCACTTATTTTAATAATAATTTTTGAAAGTTTTATAAAATTTATTTAAAAAAATAAAATTCAGTTTTAAATAAAAAAATCAAAATTATCATAGGGTGAATTTTTTTTCTGAAAAGTTTCATTTTTTGATGAATAGTGAAAAAATACTGAATCTTAATTGTAAACTACATTTTAATTTAATTAATTTATAAAGTAAAATTACACATTAAATAGGTTTTAAAGTTACATAAGTTCAATTATACATCCATTAATCCAATTTAGGTCATTGGGATCAACTTCATTATGAATTTTTATATGAAATCATTTCAAACTTTTGAACATTTTCCCTTTTAAAACCTGCTTTCTCATCACATTTGGGGGATTAAATTAAAATTAAAATTTTCCACCTATGTTAATGGAATTTTTAAAAATGGATTAAAAATTTGGAATCAGAATAAATTATATTTTATAATAAGTTCAACTTAATTTTTGACTAAAAAGAGTAGTGAGTGTAGTAAAAAAATAATTACCACTATTAAGGTAAAAATGGGTTTATCGGGGGTTAAAATAAATAGATTATTGTAAAATTACCTATAAAAATTTATAAAAAAAATATTTTCTAAACATATTTCAACCATTAAATATCTATGGTTTGATAATGGTCTATTTTTTACCCTTTTACATGAAAACTATGGGAGAACTCAATTCCTTTCAAAAATACCAAGTGCGTCCTCTCCCCCACTTATAAAAGGCCACCCCTCTCTTCTCTTATTAACACATTCAAAACCCTTTGGTTCGAACAATACATAAAAATATTACTTCTAAAATTACTTAATATTATTATATAAGCCTTATATTGGACAAAAATACCACTATGGAACTCTTTTAGTGCAAACCTAATGGGGATACCCAAAAAAGATGTAAGATTCCTCAACGAGCATTTTTTTATTTCATCCTCCACCTCCTTCACATATTATTATAACATGATTATATAATAACATTAGTATCATACATATAATGAGATGTTTTTATGTTAATTCCTTCTCCTACTACCATCTACACTTCAATCAAATGGGTTATGAAATCATTATTCGTGTGTACGGTGGGCTACCACCTCACAAACGGAAGTCATTTATTTCCCCATTATTTCCTTTAGATGATGTAAATAATGATGAATTTAATGTTTATCCATGATATATATGATATTTATGATTTTTTAATTACTATATCACACACAACATCATGATCCCCTTTTATAGTAATACGATAACATTGTTTGCGTATACAATGGATTGTCGCCTTACGAAGTGATGTGATTCGTTCATGATTTACAAGAAAGTTATTAAGGATGAGTTTAATAAAAATATGTGATCTATATGACATGAAAAATATTATTGAATGATAATATACATCACTTACGTTTCTTTTCTTTTTAAATTTGAAAAGAAAATGGAAATAGTGTTCATGAAAACGTATGACCTACTGTCCCTATAAACAGTGTATTTCATTTTTTATCACTAATTTTTTTTTATTACTCTATATAAATATATACTGACTAAATATATTATTTATACAATGGTTTTCATTATTTATCTGAAATATCCATGATCAAAATATGATGAACAATATATAAAAACATAAAACATATGCAAAAAACAAAACAGTTATTTCCTAAAACAGGACTTTAACATGAAATTGTAAATAATGGTATAATAAAAGGTTAGAATAAAATTATATGTGGTATTATATATATGAATATTTTTATTTAATATATTTATAGTAAAATTATATTTATTATATAGTTATTTTGAATGTGGATGACAGAAGTCAAGACTTAAGGTAAGGAATTTATGTCTCACTTTTATTTTCTGTGAGACAAATTCTATATTCACCATAGGCTTATTTTATATGGAGTATATAATAACCATTAATTTATTTTATGATTATTCTCCTCAAAATTATTTTTATTTACATATCCATTATAGTATCTCTTTTTCATGGTGTTTACAGTGTTATAGTTATCAATGTCGTAAGGGATTATTTGTCTCAATTTTCCATCATTAGGACATAAGTTATGTTATGAACCAACCTTATACTATGAGGTCTATATACATCCCCATTTAAATTTTATTCCATGAATAACATTATTTTAATTATATTATAAGATTAAATTAATTTTATTCTTTTATGGGGCTTACGATTCCATGTTACCATAGTAGTAAGAGTTTTATGATATAATCTCATCGTTTATCAAGATTGTTTATAAATATGATTCTAATGATGAAATATTATAGTATATATCTCAATAAAATCATGGATTTTATTATTATAGGATTATTTAATGATAATAAATCTTTTCCCTTTCATTTTTCTCTCTTTATGTACTCAATATTCTAAAAGAATGTTTTTATGAAAAAACGGTCTTTTCAGCCAAAAATAGCTTTTTCTTAAAAAACAATGTTTTCTAAAAATGTTTTCAAAATTTTTTATGTTATAAAAATTTATTTTCATAACTAAAAGGATATTTTATACAATTAATGTTTGAAATTATTTTTGGAGTCTTCCTTCATAAGCTCTCAAGGTTATTCTCAACAAAAATTACTTTCAGAATGTTTTATGTTTTAAATAAATTATTTTTAATGAAAATTTATTTTCCTAGAGAAATATTTTAACTAATCATTCAAAATTATTTTCCAACTATTATTACATATGTGGATGTTACCTAAGCTTCAATGGGGATAAGAAATGAGGATACCATTCTTATTATTTATTTGAATGGTTCATTAGGACAAGATGTTTATGAAACCTATTTCTATTCCATGGGTTATACCGTGAGAGAATTCATATGAAGCCTACTTATTTTTTATGGGTTATTATATGACGAAATGATGAAATGATTATGAAATATATCTTGTTCCCATAGGTTATGATAAGATTAAGTGTTTATGAAACTCATTTCATTTCATGGGTTATGATATGATGAATGTTTCATGATCCTATGGAACACATATGTATGGTTTTTGTTATGTGGTAGTGGTTGTGTTATAACCTAGGGTGGTGGTTATTTTACAACATAGTATGGTGGTTACATTATAACTAAAGATGGGTGAGACCTATATCTCCCTCAAATTCATTGGGTAAAAAAAATATCTCATGAGATAGACATGACTGATATGGGGAGTGAACTTAGTATAGTAAGGGACTTCGTATGATATGTTGGTCTTGGGAGTGAACCTTGACTACTATGATGGTTTTGGGAGTGAACCCATTCCAACATAAGGAAAGGGATTCAAATAGGGGTGGAATTATATCCTTCCCATGAGGTATACCCACCCATATAATTCTTCTATAAGTTTTGGAAATGATCCTTGACTACTAAGTAAATGCTTTTATGCTAATGTGTATGTCACAATCCTATGACTTATTCCAATGTTATGCTCTCTTGGTTCATGTTCTTTTATTATCTTGTGATTCAAGTCTTATGAACTACCAATATTTATTCCATAACTTTGGATTATGATATTTGATATGAAGGGTATGGTTTTAAAATGATAATCTCATTTTTCTTATACCATTATGATCATGTTATGATTACATGTCTCCTTTTTTTACCCTTATTGAAGATATGATCTCACCCTTTCTTATGCTTCCTTTCACTCTATTATGAGGAAAGGTTCTAAGTAGTGGTAATAAAAGGAATGATCATTATGGGATACATTGAATAACTTTCACCAAATCAGAATATTGTGTACCCAGTCTTCAAAGACACTAAACTATTATGATCCTCAACTATGTGTTTCTGTAATATATTTAATAGTAGTCTAAAAAGATGTAATATCCATGTATGAGAATTTTGGTTTACTATAGTTGGTATTAGAGGAATGGTTTAGTTAACCTTCAGAAACTAGGATGAGAAAAATTTAGTGAGATCCTTATGGTTATTTCTAAGAATATGTCTCGGGATGTCTCTAAGGATAAGTCCAAGGATAGTCAAAGTACATGGAAATGTACTGGAATTTTGGTAAAGGATAGAGTAGGTCGTTTCTAAGAAATTAAATCACAATCTAGATACTACAAGTGGATGTGGTTCTAGAATAGTGTCACCTAGGGGTGATAACTCTCAAAAGGGTGCATTGATCTAGACTCGATCGTCACTTGGTGCATGAAAAAATGCCTTGCTTCACGCCTGGTTTGACAATACCGAGTGATATGATTTGTAAATCACAAACTATTTTAAAAACATCATGAAGGATTTAAATAGACAATGACTATGAATGACCTAGGATAAACCTATGGTGTCATAGATTAAAAATATGGTGTCATTGTTTATACATCCTATATGTTATTGTCATAATTATTTTGTTTCCCATTATGATTAGGATCACTCATGCTATGCTTTTTTATTTTAGTCAATAGTTGAAACCATAAGGAATCATATTAACAATTAATCTGAAGGAAAAAATAGTGACTATGAGCAACCAAATTGGATTATGACTAGAGAGGTGGATATTGTGATTATTAACAACCATCTATCAAGATATTTGACTAAAAATTTGAACTTTGGTGAGATCCCTAAAACAAAAAACAATAGGAAGAAAGATTTTTGTTGAAAGTTTGTGTGGTAATAAACATAGAGGAAATAAGATTCAGGTTCCTACATATAGAGAATGTGGGAATACACATTCTATGGAATGTCTCAAAGGAACATGAATATGTTTGGTATGTGGAAAAGGACACAAAGCTACTAATTTCTGAATAAAATGGAAAAGTTTAGTTAACACAATGGATGGGAATATTGGTCTCCCTAATGTATTATCAACAACTCAATTTTCAAAATCTGGAAAGCATGGTTGTTTTTCAAAACAAGGTTCTAGGGGGAAATATTGTGAAGGAAATTAGAAAGGTTGTACAAGTAATGATTATATTGGTGATGATGAAGATATTATGAGTGACGTATTAAAGGAAAGGGATATTGAGGAATAAAATGATGAAGACTTGTTAATGGTTTGAGAAGGAAGTGGGATGATTGATGTATTTATGTATTGGAATTCAATAATTATTAAATATATAAGGATTGTTCAGTATATGTTTTTCACTGAGTATTTGAAAGAATATGTTGAATGATGCTGATAACCTAGAAAAGTGATTTACTGTTAAGGTGATATTCATATAAAACACATGATTAATAGAAGGATAACACTTAATATTTTCCTAATAACAATTTAGGGACAAAGATTTAATTAATATGAATAAATAAAAATGGGTATTAATGATTTCATTGGAACTGGTTAATGATTTTTTGAAAAAGTTGTTTATGCTATCATTGATGGAGTTTAAAACATTTTTTATTTAAGGAATGTCTCAAAATATATGTTTTATTTAATGAATAAGGAATCAAGTATGTTTTCAATACAGTTTTATGGTAATTTAGGTGATTACAATGTTTCAATAGAATACATTAGTAAGCTATTCACTTGTTTGGTAAATGATTATTAATAGCTACTTTACGATGTTTGGAGGAATAATGATAAGATCAAATTGTAAATTTAGTGACATTCTTTCTAAAGTTTTGGATTCTAATATTTCTAAAAGGTCATAAGGTTAACCAATTATAAAATGGTTTATGTTTAAATTTGAATGAGGTTTTAGATACTAATGTATTATTTCAACATATGAAGAATTATGCATATTGGATAACATATGCTAACCATTTTTTTGTGGTGATTAGTAAAGATAAAAGGAATGACTTATCATTAAATCTATGGATGTCATTATCCATTAGTGGTACTAGAAGAACACATTCAAATCCATTAATCAGAGTATGAGACAAGGTAGAAATTGATGAAGGCACAACCAAAGGGCTAGACTGTGCTTATAAAATGGAATGAAATCAAGTAAGTGTATCTTCTCATGAAAACTCTTCAAAATTATGAAAAGGGACTTGAAATAAAATGATGTCCTGTAATCACCATTTTTTATGATATCGATGAACTTTGTAATGCCTCATTGGTCTATGATTTTATGGCCACTAACCTTCTCTAGATCACTCAATCTTCTTATGATCAGTGATCTTTATCACTATAAATAATTATTCACACTTTTCTTAGATTCCATATCCTCTCTTCCCACCTATGTTCCCCTATGTGAAAACATAGTTATGAGTAAATATAGGTAACTTTTTTTGTTTCCAACTTTCCTTTTTTCAAGGAAGTTTTATTATTCATTTTTATGATGTTGTTTTATATGGTGTAATTTTAAAATGTTAGACCTTCGATGACCGAGATGAATTTCGAGGGATAAATTTATTTTAGAGTGGGGGGGTATAATGTGACACCCTAAGATTTCGTGATATATAGTTTTTTCAAATATATTTATTCTTTTCAATATTTTACACAACAATGTGTTTAGCTTCCCATACACACAACACTATATTTTTATTGTGTTTCATACAATACTGAGTTTCTCTTGTGTCACATGCAGCAATGAATTTATCGAAATCGTGCATAACACGTGACACCAAGATTCATTGAACTATGAAATAATATTACTTTAATTATGACCTAACATATCCATTGGAATGGTGGGTATGAGAATGATTAAATAAATTATAAAAATATATGTTTTAAAAAAGTATATATAATGAATTCTTTCATTACCAATTATTTATAAATGAAAATAAAAACCTTTTAAAAATAAAGGAACTCGTTTTCTGAAAAAACTATTTTTATGCACATAAACATGTTTTACCTCAACAAATTAAAAAAATCACTTTTGGTGAATTATTTTAATGAAATTTATAAATTAAATATTAAATAAAATTTTTAACATTCATTTTATGTATTTTCTAGAAAAGAGATAATCATAAATGTAATGTTATGCTTAAAAACAATATTGTTCTAAAAAGTCGTTTTGTTGTCTTTTTTATAGCGCACTTATTTTAAAAATTCATTTTCAAAAATTTATAAAACAATTTAATAAAATAAAATTAATATTGGAAATAATAATATCAAAAATAGCTTAGGGTGAATTTTTGGGACTTTTCTGAAATGTTTTTTTGATGAATAGTGAAAAAATGTTGAAATTTAATTGAAAGTTGTCTTTTTGTTTAAATAGTCTATAAAGATAAAGTATGTTTTTAGTTGGTTTCAAGGTAAAATTTATTTAATTATACATAAATTAATACAATTTAGGTAATTGGGATCAATTTAATATTGAATTTTTTCATAAAAACATTTCAATGCTTTCAACATTTTCCCTTAAAAAACCCGTTTTCTAATCTCATCTGGAGGTTCCACTTATGTGAATGGAATTTGGAAAATGGATTCCATATTTTGAATAATAATAATTATTTATATTATCTAATGAGTTAAAATTAATTATTGACCAAAATTAATAGTGAATGCAGTAAAAAATTAATTGTCCTAGTAATTGTATAAATGGGTTTACCGTGTATTAATATGAAAAGATAAGGGTAAAATGTCCTATAAAATTTGCTAAAAACTATTTTATGGAGTAGTTAGACCATTCCACCTCTATGGTTTGATATTGGCCAATTTGTTTCCGTCATTACATATAAAAAACTTGGGATCAATCCATTCTATTCAAAAATGCCAAATGTGTTCTCCCCAATTATAAAACGTCGCCCACTCTCATCTCTTCTACAAACCTTCAAAACCCTTTGGGTCAGCCAAGACCAGCCCAAATCACTTCCAAAATTCCATTATCTCATTCTATAATCATTAGTTTTTATAGAAATCCAACAACATGAGGGTTTTAGTGAAAACAAATAGAGGATACCAGAAGAATAGGTATCGTTCATCAATGAGCGTTTTTGTTTTTTCTTCATGCACCTCCTTCAATTCTTATTATACCATTCAGATATAATAATGACAATATCATCCATAAAAATAAACTTTTTTATGTTAATGGAATGACCTACAACCATCTCTAATTTCATCAAATGGGTTATGAAATCATCATTCGTGTGTACGACCACTATCATAGATCGAGACAAGGACAACGTCAGCTTTTATCAGCACTAAGAAAAATGCACTGATAAATCTACCTTTTATTAGTGCTAAAAAAGTGCCGATAAAGGGTAGATTTATCAGCGCTATTATTATCATTGATAAATGTTTTGAATAAAAAATATTATTAATTTATATAAAATTATTATATTTATATTCAAAAATAATGTTTATTTATATGCATTAAATAAAAAACGCATGTTTATAATTAATATATATTTTTTAATAATTAAAATATATATAATCTTTTAAAAAAACTATTTATAATATTATACAAATATATATATCTATTTAAATTATTATAAGATTAAAATAAATTTATTAAATAAAAAATATTTTTAATATATATATATATATATAATTATATATTTGAAATTATATATTTATAATTATCTATTAATAATTATATATTAATAGTTATATATTTATAGTTGTATATTTATAGTTATATATTTATAGTTATATATTTATAGTTATATATTTATAATTGTATATAAATACTTTTTAAATATATATTTAAAATTTTAATTATAAATAAATAAATATACATTTAAATAAATATACGTTTTCGATGAATTTGTTAAATAAATATATTGATAAGTGAGTATAATTTATTTGCATATGTTATGTATTCATCATGAATGTTCATTTATACATTACACCTTTATTATTATTCATGTTGTCTATATATGTGATGACTCCCTTTTTATAATCTATACTTTACTAGGTATATAATTCATTCATGTTATACCCGTGAATCTATTATATTCTCATAAATACTTATAACATTAAAATAAATATATTTAAATAATAAATAAATTTATTATATCTATAATTATAAAATTTTAATTACATATAAATACTTTTTAAATACATTTATTTATACCAAAAAAGGACTAGGAGCTAGGCGAACCTGCTCTTACCAAAATTTATTAATCAAAATAAAAGACCAGACGTAAAAAAGAGAAATGATGGGGTAAAACCAAGGGAAATTCCTCATCCATAAGTGAAAATAACAATAGAGGATCAGGTTCATCCCCATTTCATGATTAGAGATATCATTAGTAGATTCTCATTCTGACTACAAATTCTTTTGATTGAATAACATAGAGTATTTATCCTTGAGCTTTTGCTGCTCCAAAGTGAGATGACTCATGGACTGACCTTGCCAAGCAGCCTCAGCATGACCACATCCTCGACCACAATATTTTGGATGACATCCCCATCTCTATGACTTAGCTAGTTGCCAATTCACATCCAGTTCAACCTCCTCTACCGCTGACTGAGTCACCTGAGGTGAAGATGTCCTGGGTTTCCTAGGATTGTCCACAGAGCCTTGAGGCTCCCTTTGAGATTCAATCGGAGCTATGGAGATATATGTTCCCTTACCTTTGCTGGTTCTTATCATTTGTTCATGCATGAAGTATTCATCATCCATACGTTACGCATCAATCTCTCTGTTGTCTTGTTCATCCTCCACCATAGGTGTTTGATCATCTAGAACAGTACTATCTAAACTTCCTTCTGCAACAATATCAGACCATAGCCTCTTCTCAGAGCACTCAGTAGGTAATTTATTCCCTGCATCAATGGTAGAGGGATCAATGGAAGCGTTCCCTAACTCAGAAACACCAGAGGAATTCCCATTACGCATCATTTCATATTTATCATTCGCAGCTTCTGGGTTGACCAGATAATTTAAAGCACCTGACCTAAGTTTTTCAGGGGACTTCCCCATTGGTGATTCCTTTCCCTCATCAACCTTACTGTGTCTATCATCACCTACATGATCTCTCCAATTTCTGTTGGTTTTTGCATGTCCACAAACTGAACATAATTAAAAAAAGGATAGATCTTCTACAATTCACATATTCATGTCCAATAATCTTGCATATTGAGTAGAATTTCAGTAGTTTCTCATATCTAGTTATGAGCTCAATCTCATCGGATTCAGTGGAGAGATAAATTTTATTGACCATGGTAGCACCTAGATCAACCTCAACTAGAAATATTACATAATGGACAAAGAGAGCATGCTCATTTTAATTATGTAATTTGATTGGAACACCAATTACAAGAGCAAGATCATACAAGATCTTCGGGTGCCACAACTGATAGTTGAGACCAAACACATTAACCGACAGTTGTGCAGATGAGTTACATGCCTCTAAGGGATTGAGAATTTTATCTCATTCATGAAGATGAAGAACACCCAGGTTGAGGGAGATTGACCCAAAGCCCCATGATCAAAATTTCAAATCCTCCAAGGGAGAAAATTATGGAAGATTCCACTTCTTAGTGAGACGCATCACTAATTTTCAAAACCCTAAATGAATGATAGATGCATGGCCAAACCATTGACTTTCCAAGGCTTGGAACCCCTGGGTAAGATCAGTCATGAAATAGTCAAATGGAAACCTAACATCAAGTGTTCAGAAACTGCATCAACATTAGCTCTCACAAGAGTGATGCTCCCCTTTCGATGGATCACCCCAGCAGACGACGCTTTGTAGATCGTAAACGATCTTTTACTCATGATAGCCAAAGCCATCGGCCTAGAATCATCTCAGGCATCCCTAAAATCATCAAATTTCCAAACTCCATACCTGTGTGAGTCAAAGTTCCCCCGTCCTAGAGAAGCTTCACCAAAATATGTCGCCATCTTCTGAAAATTGTCTTGAGGTGAGCACAGCGACGACCCCACAGAAACACAACGGCAACGGACCAGGGCGCAAAACAACAAGATCTCCCGCATCGGACGATGGCGACGACCTTGTAGAAACGCAACAGTGGTGGACCAGGGCACACAGATGAAAGATCTCCCACAGGTGACGATGGCGACGACCCCACAGAAACCGGACGACGGCGTGAACGAGGGTGCACAGCGGCGAGAACGTGGTATTATTGCAATGACGATTGCAACATGGATAATAGTGGTGAGTCTCCCCACAGATGACAACAACTTGGAGGGGCAAAACCTAGTAGCGGTGGCAGTGACAGCCAAACCCTAGCCATTTTCAAGAGCTGGGAGCTCCCGAAACCCAGTCATCCAATCAATATATTTATTTATAACTATAATTATAGCTATATATATGTTTAAATAATTATAAAATTATAATAGATAAATCTATTATAATTTTATAAATTTATATAAAAATATATTTATAATTTTATACAAATAGTTATAAATATATTTATTTGTATTGATAATTATAAATATATATGTAAATAATTTTAAAATTTAAATAAATGTATTTATTCTACTTATAAAGTAATAAATATATATAATTAAACAAATATATTTATAAATATATACAAATATTTATAATTATAATTCTAAATAAATATAAATATATTTAAATAATTATAAAATTATAATAAATGTATAAATATATATGTAATAAATATAATTATAAATATAATTATAAATATAATTATAAATATAATTATAAATATTTATACATATAAATATATTTGTGAAAATTTTATATTTATTTATAATTATAACCGTAAAGAAATATATATTTATTATAATTTTTTAATTAAAAATAAATATATTTATTTATTTATAGTTTTAATTATAAATAAATATATATTTATATAAATAATTATAAAATTACAAAAAATTATTTATAAATAAATAATAATATTTAAAATTATAGTACACATATATTTATAATTATTTAAATAAATAAATATATATATATAATTATCACTATAAATAAATATATATTTATTATAATATTTAATTAAAAATAATATATATTTATGTATAGTTATAATTTTAAATATATATATATTTATTTATTTAAATAATTATACACTTAAAAAATATTTATAAATATATAAAAATATTTATAATTATAATTCTAAATAAATATAGATATATTTAAATAATTATAAAATTATAATAAATATATAAATATATTTGTTATACAAAATATTGCAGACCACAGAGAGGCTCCATGACCCCAGAAATTTATTTTAAAAACACAGTAACAAGTACATAAAGGAGATACAGGGTATGAGTGATAAAAACACCATCAAACAGAACAGATACAAACTCGTCCTTTTTTTCTACCACTTCATCCACAAAAACTGCCTCAGCCTCTTGGGTGCCTTCCCCTTCGCCATTGCTTCGGGGTTTGCCACACACCACCATGATCCTCAATTTCCTCCAGATCATCTGCATTTTGAGCATTCTGGTCATCCATTGGAGCAACACTATCAGCATCATCCCCGGTTTCACCTTCAACGGGCAAACACTTGCCCATAGCTTCCTCAATTGAGGGTTGACTTATTTGCATGTTTCCAACCTGCTTAGTATCGGAAACATTAGTCACTGAAGGTGGTAAAGAGTTTTTACCTTTCCTTTCCCGACTCTCCCTATATAACTTATCAAAATCCAGAGAATTAATAGATTCCAGCATGGTGAAAAAGTTGGGCTTCACATCACCAAGGGAGCTGAGATTATTGTGGAAGCTGTATTTGTAGACAGCACATTACCCTGAGGAGGTAGAGCCTGGAAATTGCAGTCACAAGGAGCCACCAGGATAGCAGGTGAAAGAGGAACATTCTCCTTATTAATGGAAACCACAGTGGAGTCATGAGAAGAAAGATCAAGTAAGTAGGCTAGGGGAGTTCATAGCAGCAACAACAGCCTACACCTGTTTCATACCAGCAGTAGACCCAAGAGAGGCATGCTCCTGGGAATCATTTCGTATAACAGAGGCTTTATTATCAACCCACAAATCAGAGACAAAGGAGCATCCCAAAACTATTGGAGAGGAAACAAGATCATCCCTGGAAACAGAAACATGCTCCTGGGAATCACTTAGAGCATGTGCATCATGCACCTGAAAAGGGAAAACCTTCTCAGAAGCATCAGAAATAGCTTGTATAGGCCATATTGAGTGCTACCCAGCCATAACAGTATAGCCTCGTTTAACAGGACCAGAAAATATATTTGTTATAATATAATTATAAATAATTATAAATATATAAATGTATTTGGTATAAATATTTTTTACAAATGTAATAAATATGTTTGTTATAATTTTATATTTATTTAAATATATATTTATATATATATTCCTTATAATTTTATAATCAGAACGCTGCGAAACATGGGTTTAACCAATGGTTCTAAAATTCATTTAAAATAAAAGACCAAAAGGAAAAAAGGAAAAATGAGATGAGGATAAGGAACATGTGAAAAACACCACAAAGAATCATGGACCCTTCCAAATTCCTCACCTATGTTTTGGGTTGTTGCCATTAACCGTCATTTTTATTTGATGGGATTTGATCTTATACCATTCCTGATCCCTTCTAGACAGACATAACATTCTCAGCACCTGAAAACCTTCCGTCAATAGGAGAGAACCATGGACCCTTCCAAATTCCTCACCTATGAACTCCTTACTTTTGGACCTATTTAAAATAGCAGACATGCTGATGGCCTTTTTACCATAATTACTGAGACTACGACTCTGGTTACTAGAAACCTATTTCACCAAATAAACCCAAAAAGTACCTCGCCCCCTGTCCATCCAGGAAAACCTCAACAAGTGCGTCCTGCCTCTTCTCCTCAACCGATTGAGACAGTTTAACCTGCAAACAAGATTTAGAAGAACTATTTTTATTCCCTTTTGCGATCAAAATATGTGATCACACATGCTCATCATCATGTTCGTGAGGTGTTTCATGTTTCACTGAAGTAACATCTCCCTGCACATTCCCTTCAAGAGTAGCCTGTAACAAAGATTTATTACCAGGCACCATTATCATCCTGCGAAGTAGAGCAATGGTGGGCACCATTATCACTCACTGTATTCACCTTTCTCATTCCTGTTGGGATGTGAGGGTCAAAGAAGGGACCAAATTTATCATCCTTAACAATAGCCTTGGGTGAGGCTTCCCCTTGCTTAAATCCCAACACTGCACCTTTGGGTGGAAAAGACTTGATCATCTGAACCATTCTGCATTTGGAAATATCATGCCCAAAAAGCTTACAAAAATTGAAAAAATCTGGCAAGAATTCAGTATTCAATCTCAAGTTCAAAATTTTCACCATTTCCAATGAGAAAAACACAATCCGGCCCGGGAGTCGATAAGTCAATATCAACCAAAACCCTAGCATAAAAACAAAACTTTCTTTTGATGGTGTTGTCATCAAGCTTGAGAGTCGCAACAATGCAGGAGGCAATGTCCTTAAAAATCTGTCGGTGCCAAAAAAACATAGGTGAGGCCATGAAACCTTACCCAAAACTAAGCATTGTTGTGTTTCCAATGAAGTTGATTAAAACTGAAATGCCATTCTGAAATTCTTAGGATACCTGGATTCAGGTTATAAAAACTAGAATCCCATGACTTAAACCTCTGAAATTCTGATTGAAGGATTAAATGGAAGCATCCTTTTACCGATGGGGATGATTTTCCAACAATCAAAGACCCAAATTCGACTCATTAGACAAAATCAACCTTCCAATCAATGAAAACAGGTAGGAATATAGCTGTTTAATGAAGGCTGTTTGATTAATGAAGATAGTGATCTTACCTTCATCAGATAAAATTCGAGGTGCATTCAAATCTGACACCTCTGATCCGTCACTAGCAGGACGCTTCATATAGAGGACCTCCTAAAAGGAAAAGCCTTCCCCAAAATCCATCGAGGACATTACTTTGTCAGCTGTAGAAACCTGAATCCATGAATCGAAGGCCATGCAATCCATGTATGAGGCGTTGGTCAACACCGTTGTCAACACCTCACTGAGATCTGCAAAACACAAATCGACGATGCACAAACCAGACGTGATGGAGCGTCGTTGGTTTCTTGTACCGCAGATCTGACAGAATATAGTCTTGCAAAGACTAGATCAAACTATGATGGTCTTGCTCAGCAGCATCATGGGTTTCCTGTACCGCAGATCTGACAAACGAAGTCTCGTTCCAAGATCAAACGAAAGAAGTCCCGTGCCAAGATCTGACGAACAAAGCCATGCCCAGATCTGAAAAACGCAAACGACAACCCCTGAGCAGATGCCCTATGACCAGGTCTGAAGCATTCGTCACCCTTCTTCCTTGCCAGCCAACCGTGGATCACGCTCAATGAGAAATCATCGCCGAATCGCCATGGGAAAGCTCTCCTCGAAGCCCCATCTTCTGATCTATAACTTTATAATTATTTAAATATATATATATTTATAATTATAACTGTAAATATATATGTATTTATTATAGATTTTTAATTATGAATAAATATACACTTATTTATATTTATAATTATAAATTAATAAATATATATATTTAAATAATTATAAAATTATAATAAATATATTTATTATAACTATAATGTTATAAATATATATAATTAAATAAATATATTTATAAATATATAAAAATATTTATAATTATATTTGTAAATAAATATAGATATATTTAAATAATTATAAAATTATAATAAATATATTTATTATATATATTTATAAAATTATAAGTATAATAAATATAACTATTATATTTTTATATTTTTTTAAATAAACCCATATATTTATTTATAGTTATAATTATAAATAAATATTTATTTATTTAAATAATTATAAAATTATTTTAAATATATTTATTATATTTACAATATTATAAATATATATAATTATTATATTAATTATATATATTTATAAAATTATAAATGTAAGAATTAAAATTATTATAATTTTAAAATTATTTAAATATATATATGTATGTATATATTTATAGATGTAAATATTTTTTTTGACAAATTTATAGATGTAAATATAAATAAATAAATACATATAAATATTTATTATATATAATTATAAATATAATAAATATATTTATTATAATTATATAATTATAAATAAATATATATATTTATTATAATTATATAATTATAAATAAATAAGTCTTCATTTATAAAATTTATAATTTTATAAATATATATAAGTATATAAATATATTTATTATATATAAAAATATTAAAATATATGTGTTTATTTATAGTAGTAATTATAAATAAAAAAATATTTTCTTATATATATAATAATATAAATATATATAATAATATAAATAAATTATAAACATTATATCTTTATCAGTGTTTTATTAGCACTGATAAAGATTCGCCTTTAAGTGCTAATAAACTGCATCTTTATCAGTTCTATATTTTCAGCACTAATAAAGAAACCATTTATCAATGCTTCTTAGTGCTGATAATGGTGAATTTTTATCATTGCTAAAAATGTTTATAATGATATGATTTATTAGCACTTTCTATTTTAGCACTAATAAAACATGTCTTTATCAGTGCTTTCTTCAAAGCACTGATAAAAGTATTTCCCTGATGTTATAAAAATAACCCTAATAGTATCCTTCCATCGTGCCTTCAAAGCTTTCACATAACTGTCTCCCTGCCTCGCCGCCATGTCTCCCTGCCCAGCAGCCCTGTCTCCCTACCTCGCTTTCTCCTTCTCCTTCACCGTCTCTATCACCATTAGTCCATGCCTTGTTGTCGTCTCTCCCACCCTCATCACTCCCTACAGTGCCTTTGTCCCTCCCTTCTTGTGTCGCTCCCTACCGGTGTCGCTCCCTGCCACCATCGCTCCTTAAAGGGTAAGCCCCTTTGAGATCTCATCACCCACTAGCACCTTAAATTTATGTTGTCTTGCGTTAAATTGTCTAGGATTTCTTGATGATTTCCACCAGATCATTGAGGAAATCAACCCAATTAATGGGTATTTTCTCAACTTGTGAAAAGGAGTACCTTTAAAGATGTATGCATGCTGTTGCATGTTTTTTCAAAGAATTTGTGTTGTTGTTTGTTTGTTTTCAATTATTTTATCCTAAATTAAATTAAATTTATTATCAAATATTTTTTTATTCTTAGGTATTCTGCCTAAAATGGTGTCGAGAGTGTGCCATAGACCTCATATGGGTGTTTGGTTATGGTTTCGATGTGCTGGGAGCACCCGATGAGTTTTCATAATTAGTCTTGTTTGGATTAATTATGAAATTAATTTATATTGAAATTCTAAAATGATGGGATATTATGGTTTATGTACGTGAAGCGTCACCCCCATTCCCAAAGCAGTCGATCATCAATGTTTTTAAGCCTTCACATATCACTTTTTGTGATATGAGTATTCAACAATGACACCCTACACATCTGCAATATCCCAATGTTGATGTTAGACTCCTTTACGATCATGCATGTCCTACACGACCGCCACTTTTCCACATGGTCATCTATTTTAGGATGCAATTTTCTAAGGTTTCCTACAAATACCCCATACACAGCTTAAAATAAAAACTAGAGACAATGGGAGGGATATATTCTTTTTTAGTATAAAATCCATATCAACCACATTGCGATATATTCCCTCTGAAACAAAAACTCATATTTTCATTGGGTCATACCCCTATCAAACCCAACATAAATAATCATAATCATACTAAGTTATACTATCCATGAGTCATACCCTCACTTGAGTATTCCCCCAATGAAATTAAATTCAACTTGGAAATCTATATTCACTTTTTATTCTATTCCTAAGAATGAGTACCTCAAGTTTTTCAAGAATTTCCATAGCTCTAACTTGGGTGGAACCAAAGTTTAAAGATGTAATTTAGTAAAGGAAGCTCTTGAAAGTAGTTCTATTGTAGTGAATCTTTCTTCTTGTCCCATATTCTCCTGACTTTCCATAGTATTCATTTTGGATTTTAAATCGATCAAGTACATCATACCTTTTTCATCAACTATTTTTTTTTAATTATTTATAATATTCATTATTGGTGATGAAGACAAGAAAATATTGTAGTTCATCTATGTGATTCACCTCTTTCATCAAGAATAATTGGAATTTCTCCTCTATAATTTAAAAAATCAACTATCCTAGATTAACATTAATGAACAACTTCCCTGTGGATATGAAATTTCATCCAATTATTATTATCACTTATCATTATTCCACAATTTCTAGAATAATAATATCAAAGGGAATGATTAATTTACCTATATATATGAGTACTTCATCCTAAATTCCAATGACATACCTGATGTACTAGTCATATAGTTAAAGAATAACATATATTGTATTTGGATTACTTTTCTTGAGAATATTTAGCATCATTGGCTAGATATCCCCCTATAAATAAAAAGGGGCATACTAGAAAGTTCAAGAAATAAAATTGCATAGAAAAGAAAAAGCTACATAGATATTTATGTTTTAGTGGATGATTTAATTGAATAATAACTAAGAAATACTCTCTTATAAAAATCACTCCTATATATTCTAATTTATATTTATTATAAATGAGTTCCTTAAGGAACCTGGCACATGACATCATTTGTTAGATTTTAATGGAAAATGGAATGTTGATGTACTATTGGTTTTTCATTTCCATTATATTTTTATATTACCCTTAATCCATTCCATAGATCATCCTCTTTATAAAGGGATTACATTTCATTTATAGATATACTTTGGTTAGATTTGATGTGTATTTCTCAGTCATTTCTATATCATCATATTTTTATTATCTTTCTTATATACCATTTTCCCTTTCATTTTCTTTCTCCTTTATATTTTCTGTATCTTTTAATAATTGTTGTTTTGAAAGTGTTTTCTTATTATACTTATTACTATATGTGTTCCATTGAGGGATATATGGTGTTTTCCAAGTGGGATTATACCTTTTTATGGAATGATATTCAATGACAAGTGTTTAGAAAAATGTCTAAATCGATTTTTTTTAAAAGAACGGATTTGGTTATAAAATTAGGGGTTGTTTCCACCAGAAATGGGGACTTCATTGAGAATACAAAATACCTATTTCCAGATAGTGTCCAACAAGTTTATTCGTGGAACCAGAAACACCCTACAGTTTTGTATCCAAAGAGACTGGATTTCCAAAGGTAGGTGTTCGTTAGTTGTTTTGACCTACGATTATGAAGAACTCACATTGGTCAAGAGGATGGGAGGTCGGGCTCATCACACCCTTTTGGAAGGAATTGTTGCCTACTCTGGGAGTCTCTTATAAATTTAAGATATGTTCATGAATCCATCATTAATTGAAATGTATGAAATAGGTCATCCCAAGATTGGAAATCAATTATCAACATGTATGGAATTTTTAATCATCTCTATGTATCTGCGGTTATTCATCAGTGTATATATCTGAATGTATCACAGGTTCTCCATCAATGGTATCCTCGAAGATACTACTTAGATATTCTTTGGTTTTTATTACAATGATGATGGTTTTTAAGCCACTCAGCGGGTAACTCTGGAATTTATTGTCATCTAGGCAGATGAAAGTCACTTTGGAGTTTATCATAATCCAGGGAGACCGAAGGTTACTCTGGAGTTTATCATCATCTAGGGAGACAAAAGTTGTTTTTATGTTAAGATAGAACCCATATATGGGATACCTACATATCCTCGTGAAATGAATCAGAACCCATGTAGTTTGGTGCCCCTTAATGGGAGACATCAAACCTTTTAAGGTCATGTGGTAAGGACCTAACCGTACAGTTTAACATCATGCGGAAATTATGTTTAGGTAGAAAATGCCTAGTTAATTTTTGGTGTGGGACATATACCTAAGAAACCTAGGGAACCTGTAAGGGATATGAGTTTCCATGTAAAATTAGACCTTGTTGGTGATATGGCCCAGAAGAATAGGGTTGGCTTAAGATGTGGAGGTTTGAACCTCATGAATGCTTCCTACATATCCCATTTGAATGGGAATCAAATCCCATGTAGTTCAATAGGTCTCATAGGGGAGTACGACCCTATGAGAAGGTTATGCTGGGGATTTTTCTTGAAGAGTATGACCTATAAAAGAGGGAACATGAGTGATGTATCAACTCATGATGGTTTGGGGGGTTTAACTTGGGGTTTACTATTAAGGTGGATGCCTATATTAAGGGAATTAAGATTAGGATTTTAATCCTGAGGAGGATTTACCTAGATCTCGAGCCCTAAGTTGGATTCCTATGTATCCTAGTTAAATTGGGAATCAGAGTTCTCGTAGTTCAATCCGGTTTGGGGATTACACTTCTGATGAAGCCCATTTGTAAGGGTAATGATTTCTCAATTCATGGATGTGATTATATAGAGCTCGGTCCTTGGGAAGGCTTCCAACGTATCCTAGTTATGGTGGGAATCCAAGTTCCTAAAGTTCATTCCTTCAGGTTGATTGTGTGGATGTTGTGATAATTAAAAAACCTCTAAGCCCACGTAATTCGTGATTGGTGTGAGAAATAAGAGGATGTGAAATATTCAACAAACCACACACTTTCCTCCCATAGATGATGAAAAAGGATGAGGATGATAGCATAAGAGGCAGGGGCGACTGTGGAAGAGGCCAGGGTGACCGTGGAAGTGGTTAGGGCTATGACAGAAGTGGTCATGGTAACGACACTTCCCTCTCATCAGTTAACATTGAAAATATGTCCAATTTACAAAAGGATTGGAGGTGAAGGATGTAGAGATGAGAAAGACTGAAACCCCATACATGAATGGATATGGGATTCCACCATGATGGTTTCCCTAAAATTAGTCATGTAGCAATATAGGATGATTTTATTTCATTTCAAAAGGAAAAGTGAGAGTAATACTCGTATTTAATACTATATAATAGAGGCTTTGAATATTACAGATTAGAAAGGATAGATAGAATCTTATCCCCAAAATATGAGATTAATAAATCCTCAACACCACCTCTGGGGTAAGGGTTCACATGATGGTAGATATCCAAATCTACAGACATATTAAGGATACTTACCCTGTGGTAGGGAAAGTGTGGGAATCTGTTGAACATATAAATCCAAATCCAAATGGGATATATGTACATGTGCCTTCCACCATGGTTTTGTAGATCAAGAGGTCTTGGTGGAGGTTTCAACATTCCCCCTTTCAGACAACAGAGCCAAGTAAGGAGAGACCCTGCCATGGGTGGATTTGAAGAGGACTTAAAGGTTGGATCATATAGGTCTTGAGCATTGGTGCTTGGCATAGGTGTTCCATGCAGGTTCTCAGCACAGGTGTTCCATGCAAGTCCTAAGAGGAACTGAAAAGTCTTTACATAGGAGAAAAATGGTTTCACAAGTAGGATATGCCTTTTGCAATGGAATACTGGGGTACAACACTAGGGTGAGGTTTTCACCTAATCACCCTGGGTCCCTTATGATGTCCTTGGAAGAGTTCTATGTAGGTTATTATTTCAATAAAGGGCCTCACATAGGTAACTTATTCTTTTGGAAGAAGATTCCCCAAACAAGTGTTTTGTATTTTAATCCATGAAGGGACATTGATCTTGATTATACATTTTAATCATATCTTATCTCGTGTTTTAGAGAGATACCTATGAAATTTCAGGGGAACTGAGCAAAGTTTCTTCATAATGAGAGTTCTGTGGGTTCTTCCAATTTTTCTGTTAGTGAAATGTGGAGCATAATGGTCCTATTTATAGTCAAGAAGTGGACCTGGTTGAAGGAAGTTTTCAGCATAGGTCCACTACGTAGATCTATTACGCAGCTCACTCGCATAAGGGTGCAAGAATAATACAAATGCATAGGTCCCCGATGTAGGTCCTCGGCTTATGGGGGGAGGAGAGGCTGCACTGGCTAGACCTGCGCTAGCCAATTAGTGTGTAGGTATGCCATGTAGCTCCATTTGGACAGATCTATTGGCTCGTATTAAGATTCCTAAATATCCAAGGGACTCTTCATAATATTTTTCCATGATTTATTAAAATGGAGTGTAAAAAATCCCCCATTAGGATTGGATCCAAAAGGAAAGTGGATGCTATAATCCTAAGGTTAAAGTCATGGGGGAAAATATTATGAAGGATCAATACTGAATCACATTGCTTCTTCACATAGCTTCTCCACAAAGGTCATTATCGTAGGTTATTGGGAATAGGTCGGTGATGCAGGTGAGAAGCCGAGGCTGGTGGTGTCTATAAATACCCCTTTCCTTTTTCACTTTCTTCAGTCACATTTTTGGATTTTTTTCTCTTGCTGCGAAGATCCTTCATCCAACTAAGTCCCATTGTACACCAACAAAAGGTCCTACAAAAGTGTTCTAAGGGTATAAAAACCTGAGAAACAAAACTGTGTGGATCCATCCTAGTCGAATGGGCTGTATAGAAGGATCTTGTTGAGGAACTTGAGTGGGAAACCTTATAGAAGGACATGAATAGGGTACCTTATCAAAGGAACTGTGTGGGGTAACTTATCAAAGGACCTGCATGGGTATTTTCCTTTTCTGAATTATTGAATATTTATAACATAAAATTTTATATTTATTAAGTCAATATTTTAACTTAATAAGAGAAATTGTTTCCTTCATTCAAGTTTTCAAATGGCTCCTTTCATGACTGTAACTGAGGAAGCTTCTGTGTGTCAGACTAAAATGGTGAAGGTTACCAGACAACAATATTATGATTTTGTTGAGACTACCATTTGTGATTTGTATAAGGGTTTGATTCCATATCAGCATGAGTATCCCCGAAGAGACTACCTTCCTCTATATGGGCATGGGATTCTGAGGGATGCCCACATTCTAGTATATAATAAATAGTTCCCAAAGACATGGATTGGGAAAGACATCATCTATCTAAGTTTCAACATCTCAGAAAAGGGTTTCCCCATAAATGAGAGAAAAGTCCCTATTGAATGCATCTTACATCACAATGGTTGTACTCCTGATATGAAGGATCATGTCATAGAGGCAAGGCCTTATTACTATGATTCGACCTTTCATGCTTCAAAGACATATCAATATCATGGATGTAAAGAAGAGTGAGATATCCAATTTAGAGGGGGAGTCTGTCTTGAATGGATGTGGGAGTTTTGGGTATTCTAAAATTCTGTATATTTCAGAAAAGAGCTACAAGATGTTCACATTTATGAGGATTTTTGGGTAGGATAGACCTATGTTTACAAGAATGTAGATATCATTCCATAATTATTGAGCTGATAGAGTCTGCAAACAAATTCTTTTCATTTGATGCATGGTGAGGTTAGCATCAGTTTGTGGGATGTCTACCAAATATTTGGAGCTCCCATTATTGAGGAAATGTATGGTGATTTTATCCCACCCATGGAAATGTGGGATACTGCTGAGAAGACACCACCATTGGACCATGAGCTATTAAAAATTGTGAATAATTTGAAAAAATAAAATAAAGATCCTCATCCTAGGGCTGATGTCCATGCAGAATTGTAGATGGGATTTTTTAGAACTAGAAAAAGAGAAGGTTCTTACTTGTAGACTTCCTACCATTTTACACACAGTAGATAATCAGGGTGATCCAGGCACATTTTGGCCCAAATTAGAGAAGGGTGATTACAAACATTTTGGTTATAATGTTAATCACAAGATTGATGCAATGGTATTCCTGGATGGGTTCCTTGCAATGTGGTTAAGAATTTATCTACTTATTGTCCATGAGTCTGGTAGTGATGTGAGGCTATGAAATTTTGTTATTCCATCCATGTTAGAAGAGGGGAAGTATATCAGTTTGGATTCTCTATTTTTATCTAGAATATATCACTACCTATTTCATTTATACAACGGGAAGGCTCTTTTTAGACTTGTTGGACCATTATAGGTGGTGTGGGACTGGATTGCAGCAAATTTTAGTTCTTATTCGGTTCTAAATTCAGTTAGGATCCCCAGTAGTCGATTTACCCTTTTTTTAGAAAGTCTCCAGGATTTAGCCTTTGAGCCTAAAGCCTGATGAGGTGTTGAAGGCATTAAATTTTTCTGGAGACTTCAGCTTCTTTTCATATGGTAACCCACCAATCAGAAAATTTGTCAATGATGTTAAGGAAAATAATTATGATATGAGGTCGTACACGATGGCATTCATGGACAGTGTATTGGTAGCCTGCATTGATAGTGAGGTTATCTTTGAGTCATACGTACCTTATTAGTTTTCTCACCAGTTTAAATGTCTTCAAAAATCAAGCACATTCCCTCCCACGTATCGTATACATGAGAAGCATCTAATGGTAGCCCGATAATTATGGATCCAGATGTCTCTAGATGTATTCAAAATTTATATCATGCTATCTCAATCAGAAGCATCAATTGGACTATAGGTCAGATATTCCATGGTCGAGGTTGCTACATACCCTCAAGGGGATTTGAAAAAGGTAATATATTGGGTATAAGCAACGACAACTTCTTATTGTGGCATGCAGGGAAAGAAGTCCAAAACCAAAGATGATGTAGAGGCTTCAGAGCCTTAAAAATGTTCTCATAGATGTCCACTAAGAAAGATAAGGTTAAGGAGGTAACACCCCCAGTGACAAGGCGATCTATTCATCATCTTCAGGAGGAGGTTTTAATCTTTTCCCCTAGTTATTCAGAAGGAGAAAAGGGGCCTGAAGGGGATTTTCAATCTGAGGGCATTGGGTTTT
Organism: Viscum album; assembly: GCA_963277665.1. Taxonomy (NCBI): domain Eukaryota; kingdom Viridiplantae; phylum Streptophyta; class Magnoliopsida; order Santalales; family Viscaceae; genus Viscum; species Viscum album. The sequence continues at coordinate 1,321,128,832 of OY728166.1, forward strand.
CCCTACAACTGACCACATCAATTCCACACTATGTTCAACCCTTAAAAATCAATTATTAGTAAATCATAACTCATAATCTCAAGGATTCATGGGTGTTTCTCAAGTTCAACCTTTGAATTCCAGAGTTGGGTGACATTAAAGCACCATCTGGATGTCATTTGGACAATAATCTAGGTTAAGTAAATAAGTACATCAAGGAGAAGGAGGATTTCATATATAAAACCACTGATCAAGTCCTAACCTCAAAGAAAGTATCCCATATGCAGGATTCAGGAGTACTCGAAGGGGTAATTGTTCACCCTGGGGAGGAATGGTACATTTATATTAACATTGATGATGTATTTCCCTTTTCTTATTTCTCTTTTCTTCTCTTTCATCTACCATCAATAATATTGATGAAATTTTATTTTTCAATTTGAAACAAGAGAAGGAGAAACATTATAAAAGGTGCATGTGTCGTCAAAGTATGGGCCTATGGAACCCCTATCGAGATAGTGAATGAGGCCCTCAGATATTCAGAACTATCTCCCAATGGGAGGACCATGATGGAGGTGATGTCAATGGAAACTCCTTAACCATTATCTCATGTATCCACTTACAAGAAGAGTATTACAATCACTCTGCTATCTTATGAAGGGAAGTTAAAGAGAGCATTAAAGTTGGTCTGAAGAGTATGTCAAAGTGAGTATTTGTACTGTCATTCAGTATTACAACTTTCATGACATGTTTTTATGACCTTGTTCATCTTTACATAGAATCCACATAAATTTATTCCCTTAAAGGATCTGGTACTGGTCCTTCAAGGATTAAGATGGACTCCCCGAGGAAAGTATAGATTTATGATTATGATTCTATTGTTTTGATAGATGAAATGTAAAGGGGTGAGAATCCATATACTTCTGTTTCTATAGAGAGGGAGGAGGGTGATGGTAATGTTAGATTAACTTATTTTGAGTAACACATGTTTTTATAAAATTCTTATCCCCATAATATCTCAGATATATTGTATGCACCATAGGATCCTATGGAAGTCAATGCTGATATTTTTATTTCTCCAACAGGGAGAAACATGGATCATGGGAAATCTGAGGAAGGTTTTAGTGTTGATCCTAACTCAACAAGGCCTAAAAACATCATCACGGTTGAAGAGATAACAGAGAGAAAGATCATCATAGTCAATGTAGGTATTGATCAACATTTTTTGGATACCTTAAATGGTTAGGATGCTATGATATACCTAGCCGTATAAAATAAAATTATGGATTATCTTAATAAATAAATTTATATTCTAGGTTTCATCAAGAGTTTGGGGACATTCATGAGCAACTAAAAGGGCATGAGTTTTCTTGTTCTTGAATTCTCCACAGATAGTTGTTCTTTTATCTGATATTTTACATCAAAGTTCAACTTATGAAGCTTTGTATATAGAGAACACTACAAAGTCCTTTCAAGAATGTGGAATTTCACTTTATCCTACTTCTCCAAACATCAGGGAAGTACCAAATAAGAATCTAGAATTGGGAGGTTCCCTAGAACCTCTTATTAAGGTGGTTAAACAAACTCAGAGGAGTGCCTCTTCCAATGATGTACTTGTTCAGACTTCTGAATCTGGTAATATTATGGAGGAATCTACTCAAGCTACTGACATATTACTGGGTGAATGTCATTGAAAATCTTGATCATGCTCCATAACTTATTCTTTTTTTAAGATAAAAATGATTCTGATTCCTCATTTAGGATTATTAGCTTCTTCGACTAGGTTTGAAGGTGAAGCTTCTGCATTGGCTCAACCATCAAATGAAGGTGAGGTAACTATAGTCTCGGAAGAATCAAAGAATGTTACTTCTTTATGCGCTTTGATTCTAGAATATGTTTCACCTAATTGTAGTGGATATCATTTAGACTTAGAGCTATATTCTTCCATCATATTTATGCATGGTAGGACTTGGCATATCATTTGGAACATGATTTCTGAGATTCCCTTGGAAGACCTGCCTTCACATTTTGGCTGGATTCTAGAACTTTTTAGTGTATTGTGATTTATAAGATTTTATTATTGTCCAATATACACTATTTTTAAGGAAAATTTTTTCTGATGGGATCAAGAACATAAACTTTGGAAATAAATTATCAAGGAAAAACTGCTCACCAACATTGATGCTTTTTGAGATGCGGTATCCCAAGAGGAGGCCAGTTATAACACAGAGTTAGAGGAGTTCAACTGGAAAATTAAAGAGGAAACATTTAATGTGTGCCTACTTCAGAAATAATTTTATTCTTCTTAAAAGATACTTGAAAATATCCATCAATAATTAGTAGAATCATAGCTGGAAGGGGTCACTATTATTGTTGCTTCCATGGAAGCACTTTGCAAAGCCTAGGATTCTGAAGCTGTTTGACTGACTAAGCTTCAATGAGTAGCAGATAGGACTCAGGATGTTATTCAATAGGTGAAGATTTATTTCAAAGGTTTTTTGTAATATATGATAGAGAGACTCCATTTTGTGTATGTTTCTCTCATTTTATTACATAAATGAAAATGATTTTGTCTCCGATCATTTATGACTTCAACCCTACTAATTTTTATTTTTTTTGTTTTATCATCCTAATGGTTTTTACTAAGTTAAATATGGATGATACATAGAAGGCGAGCTTTAGATTTTACTTAAGCTTCCCTTTTTAGGTTTTCATCCTAATAATTGTTGTGCCTTTCAATTTTTTATCACATGATATTTCCTAAACCATACAGAGTGTAGGTTTAGCAAGATGAGACTTGAATTTTCTTCAGATTTTCCATTGAGGGTTTTCATATTGTTGAGTAATATGTATCTTTTTGTGGGAAGATTAATTCCACACATGTTATAATAATAAAGCTAATGTTTTAGGTTTAATAGCTTTGACCATGAATTTTGAAATTATTACACAAACAAGGCTTCAGGGAAAGGAATGTTCTGATATTATTTAGATACTTCCAAGGGGAATCTTGAGAAATTTTTTTGATTTACAAATAAAAACATGTTATTTAATAATAGATAAGGTCTCTCCTAAGAACAAAGTTTCCATTAGTTTAAAAACCCTTTATGATGGATATTTTATGCAAGGCCAACTGGGGTGCATACTGCATAGTCAATAATTGAATCCTTTGGATGAAAAACCCGTTATGTGGGTGATTTATTAAAGGACAATTAGGGCACATTCTACATGGCCAGTAAATGAATTTTCTATAATTCTAATATTATTTTACTGATGAATAATTAATGTTTCATATTTGGATGTCTCAAGACTACAATGGGTGGTTTTTCCAAGTAAAGATGATAGAGAATGAAGGAATCATCCGCACCGTCATAGGAAATAAATAAAAATCCACTCTTACATGAATTTAATGTGTGAAGAAGGGTACATTTTTTTAGATAGGGGTTTTTTAATATTATGCTATGTAGTTTATAGTAATGCATCAAGGAAATTATGATGTACAGCTTAAAGTCAGACAATAATTACATTAGGGGGTTGTAATTTAAGGTCATTATCTTTGACCAAAGGGTTAATGATTCTCTATTTCATGGTAATATGTATAGAAATTTTATACTACATTCAAGTAAGGAAGGATAAATTTTTAAGTTATGATTTGGGGATTCCCGGATTCTGATAGTGATATGGAAAAAGGGATAGTAGCATTATAGGAGTTATCATCTAATAATGAAGTTTCCATTGCTTGAAAAACCTATTATAGGGGCTATTTTATGCAAGGCTAGCTAGGTCATGTATTGAATAGTCAATAGTGTCATCCCTTGGTTGAAAAACCCGTTATGTGGGAAAATTATGCAAAGGCCAACATGGGCATGTAATGTATGGTCAGGCAAAGGAAATCCCAAGAATTCTGACATTCTATTTCAAAAAGACAATGAATGTTTATAGAGATTCAAATATTTCCATGCATAGAGTTTGTCTTGTTAATAAAAGTTCCAAAATATAAAAGGGGTATTTCAAGTCATGATTTCCAAATAATTGGGGGAATACGATCTCTATTAAGGTCTATCCAAAACATAGAGAGCATGATGCTTGTAGTTTTAGTTGATAAGATAAGGACCATACTATTATGGAAACAATGGATGATATATTGTCATATGGTCCAATGTTATTCCATTATGCTTTGACCATGTGATGGGAAAATGTGAATACCATGGTCATGGAGACCTTTAGGTTGGGAGAAAGTATATGGGACAAATGTACAGGGGATGACCATTGATTCGTGGGTTCCAGTATACCGTCATCCAAGCATAAAGAGATAGAAAAGGCTTCTCCCAAGAATGACGTTACCGCTAGTTAAGAAACCCATTATGGGGGATGTTTTATGCAAGTTCAATTAGGTCACATAATATATTGTCAAAAAGTGGTATCCTTATGTTGATAAACCCATTATGTGGGAAAATTATGGAAGAATAACTAGGGCGTGCACTGCATGGTCAAGTAAAGGATCTCTCAAGTATCAAACATTCTACCACTATAAGATGAAGAATGATTATGAAGATATAAATGTATTCAATATTTGGAGTATGTAATGTGGAAGGGTAAATTTCCATTTCACCAGGGAAGCATTTGGGCCGATATTGTCTATAAATTTGGAGTCCCTTACATAGATCTAACTCGTATGTATTATGGGGACATATTTTGTTTCCTTGGTGGGCTCTCTAAGGAGAGGACCCAAAATAAAAGCTCCTGTGTAGATTTTTTTAGTTGTATGTTGGAGAGGGAAATTTTCCTTTATCACATGGATGGGACTAGGATATATGGTCTAGTATTCATTACATATCTCAATAGGAGGAGAATCAATACATACATAGTTCTCCAGGTATCGTGTAGTTTAAAGTCATGCGACAAGGACATTTAGAGCTGTATAGTTTAACATCATGCATCAAGGACATTATACTGTGTAGTTTAAAGTCATGTAAAAATGAAATTTTTCTATGTAGTTTAAAGTCATTCTAAAAGGACATTATTGGGGATGCATAGTTTAACTTCATGCAGTAAGGGAATTAGGTGTATTGACATGAACAGGAATAAGACAGTGTGGCTGAACCAGGGCATAGGGCCCAAGTATCACTATGTATCTTGTCAGAGCAAGATTGAAGCCACTCATAGTTTTAATAGATAAAGGTTTATACATAAAATTAGATCTCATTGTGTAGATCTTATTCATACATAGAAGTGTAAATGCATTTTCATGTTGTGATGTAGCTGGGAATAAGATTGAAGATCTGTACATCACTATGAATCTCATAGGGGTGATAATTAAGCCACACATAGTTCTTAAGGAAAGGTCCCCCACCATGATTGAATTAATAAGTGGAGGATAATGGATTTTTTTGAATATGTGATTATACATAAGATGAAAACTAGTATTGAATATCCTCACATATATCTAACTCATACATGGGATAAAAGAGGAATTATTTGTATCATGTTGTAGTTGGGCTCAATATTGAAAGTCAGAGTATCACTATGTATCTCATATGAGTGAGAATCAATCCAAAAGTAGTTATTAAAGTACCATGTTGTTTATTATTAAGTGTGTGGGTGGGGGGACATGAGTGATTCTTATGTGTAAAGGAATACTATGGCTGGACTAGGGGATATGACCTAGGTGTCACTATGTATCTTTCTGAAGAAAGAATCGAGCCACACATAATTCTTGGACAAGGTTACTTATGTAGGTTTGATCCATACATAGGGAGTGGGTGATTTTTAATTACGGATAAACCCAATATAGGGTATCCAAGTGTAACTATGTATCTAAATAGAATGAGAATCAAGCCACACATAGTTCTTGTATAACCATGTAGTTTAACAACATATGGTAGGGATGAAGGTGAACTGATGTGAAGTAATGAAAAAAGTTTCATTGATCCCAAAAGTGAAATTCTAGGCATCATTACATATCTCATGAAAATGAGAATCAAACCACATATATTTATAGAAATGGTTTCTCACATTAATCAAGTTTTAACACGGGGAAGAAGGGATTTGATATTGTCCAAAATCATGGATAGACCCAATATTAGAGATATGGGCATCACTACATATCTCATTAGAATGAGAATAAAGCCACATGTAGTTATCAAAATTCCATGTAGTTTAACATCATGTTGTATGAACGAAGAGTATTTGATATGAAAAGACTAAAATATTATGGTTGGAAAATGGGATAGAACCCAAGTGCCACTATGTATCTTGCTAGGGAAAGAATCAAGCCACACGTCATTCCTGAAGAAAGATTACCTATACAGGTTTGATCCATACACACAGGGAGTGAAAGGGGTTTTTTTGTTATTCTCATGGATGGACACAAGATTTAATATCTAGGTGTCACTACATTTCTTATAAAGGTGATAATCAAGCCACATGTATTTCTTGAAGTTGGATTCCCACACAAAAAGAGTTTTGATGTGAGAAAAGGGGGATTTAATATTTTACAAAATAATGGTCAGGTCTAAGATATAAGATGGTATGAGAATCAATACATACGCCCTGGAATAGTTCCTAGTATAGAATTAGATCATATATAGGGAAATGGGAAATTATATCTTTTATGGTCATGGATAGGCCCAAGATTGGAGATCTAGGCGTCACTAAATATCTTATTGGAATGAGAATCAAGCCACACATAGTTATTGACAAACCATGCAATTTATCATTATAAGGTGAGGACATGGTTCACCTAATGTGAATGAAATAATTCTTTTAGACCATGAGATAAGACTCAAGTGTCACTAATTATCATACAAGAGATGAATCAATCCATGTGTAGTTCTTAATAGATGTTTCCCCATATAGGTTTGATCCAAACACATGGAGAAATGGGGATCAAGCTCCACTAAGTAGTGGCGATGTTGTGAATGAGGTTATTCATAGAATCTACCCATTTTTAAATGTCCACAATGAATATCAACTCTTGGTATTTTTGGAAATTCCTTAATGTCAAACAAGGGAGATGTTAACCATGCAATTTAACATCATGTAGGGAGGAAAAATGATTTTTTTCTAGATTTAGGTCATGTGACTTGGAGCTTATGTTGTGAATTTTATCGTCATGCGATAAGGAATATGTTGCTAAGAAGTTTAACTTTATACAACATGAAAAAATATAGTTTTTTAGCTTGATGTCCTGCAACTAACACAATGTTTGTAATGCATTTTATCATCAAACAACAAGGACTAACCCTGGGTGATTACCCAATTTACTTCTTCAGAAAACTTTCATTGGTTGGAGTTGTAGTGAGTTCTCCATCCATTGAGATTATGGAATAAGCTCCATTGGAGTGGACCTTGTGAATGGAGTAAGGTCCTTCACACATTGGCTTAAACTTTTTAGGATTATTTCCTGGTATCATTAGAGTCCTAATGACCAAAAAAAACTCTCCTTGAAGGAATGAATGCAAGAAGACATTCTTGTTAAAGGCACTTGCTATATGATTTTAATAAACTTCCAAGTGATGCAAAGTATGCCATCTCTTTTCATACAAATGTTCTAACTAATCCAAAAATTTCTAATATTTTTCATCTATGAATAGCTAATCATATATGGAAACTCAAAGTAATGGAAAATAAACTTAATTGGGAAGAATTGATTTCATCCTGTATACTAAAGAGTACGGTGTTGACTGTGTGGCAGTATGAGTTGTAGTCTTGTAGGCCCATAAGGCATGAAAGATTTTATCAGACCAAGAATTATTTTCTATATCCAACATTTTCTGGAGTATGTTGGACATGGTCTTATTGAAAGCATCTATCTATCCATTGTCCACTACATGATAATGTAATGAATGGTTGGACTTGATGTTGTATTCCTGATATAGCTTCTTTACCTTAGTATAAAAGAAATTGGTGTTGTTGTCTATCAATATGGTATGAGGGACACCAAAATATGGCAATGATATTGGTTTTAATGAAGCTTGTAATGCTTTTGGAACTAAATTCCTTGATAGGTATTGCCTCACCCCATTTGGAGAAGTAATCAGTAGTAGTAAAAATGTACTTGAACTACTTAGCCATTACTGGAGGATAAGGTCCCACTACATCCCTTCCCCATGTAGAAAATGGCCATGAGTATTTGGTTGTATGTAGAAAATCTGGGGGTTGATGGATGAATATGTCATTCACTTGGCATGGATGAAATGTCTTAGTGAATTATTAGAAATCATGTGTCATCAAAGGCCAAAAGTAACCAAGTATTCAGATTTGATTAGAAAGCCTATACCCTGACTGGTGGGTGTTGTAGGCTCCTGCATGTACTTCTTTCATGACAATAGCAGTTTCTTCTCCATAGATGCATCTGAGGAGGATTCCATCAAATCCTCATCTATAGAGGATCTCTTGGTGATTTGGGCCATCATAAAGAGTGAAATTAACTCCTCTCCATTAGATTTTATCTCTTTCAACCCTATCTAATATAAGTATTCCATCTTAGATATATTCGATGATAGGTGTAATCCATCCCCTGGTAGGATGAAGTGGTTCATGAATTTAGCATATTTCATGGATTTCCCCTATTTTTATTTGAAAAAAATGAGAATCTACATGATGATGGGAAATGATACTTATTGTTTTGTCTCGGCTTGGATCTTTAAGGGATGTGGATACATTTTCCAACTCATTATCTTGGGAATTTTTTGACTGTTGGATATATGAAAATGTTGGATCGGAGATAAATTATTCCATAAATCCTCAGACATAATAACATTAAGGAATTAACACTTCTTTTCTAATGGAATAATCCCTGTTGATCTTCTTTATTATCAATACCGAATCACCCTTCACTTCTAGGTGGTTAATTTGTACTTGGAGTGCCTATTCCAGGCCTCCAATAAGAGCCTGATATTTGACCACATTGTTGGTCAAAAATTATGATAATAGGACAGAATATGAGAGCACTACCTTCTCTGGGTAGATAAGTACAATTACTAACCTCACTTTATTTAGCTTAAGGTATTCTTTTTCTCTTCCCTGTTGGACTCATGGAAGCCCCATCAAAATAATTTTCTCATATTCAGTGAATATCCTAAATAGAGAATATATATTAATCAAGAATTTTAGTATTAAATGGATTCTCTTATGAATATGGGTTCTCAATATAACACCCCAAGATTCTACAATATGTTTCTCTTTGAATAATGCAATAGCTTGCATTGTATGCAACTTCGAGTTCTAGCACACCACGACCAATCAAACTAGCCGTTATGAATAGTAATACCCACTTTTTTGAAAATTTATAAATTTTATTTTATAAAATGGAATTCATTTTTGGGTTCGGAATATCAAAATTAGCTTAGAGTGAATTTTTGGTATTTTTCTGAAAACTTTCAATTTTTGATGAATAGTGAAAAACACTGCGTTATTGTTTAAAACCAAAATTTTATTTAAGTAATTATTTATTTTATTTAAATTTATTTTTAGTCAAAATAGATACATAATACCTATATTAGTTCAATTTAATTCATTGTAGTCATTTTATAATAATATTAGATGTGTAAAATTTTATTGAACATTTAAACGTCTTTTACCCACCTTTTAGGCACATTTGAAAATTTGCATAAAACGTAATTTAACCAGTTCTGTGAATTGAATTTCAAAAATCTGAGAGACATAGTTGACATCATTAAGTAAAATTTGGTTCAATAGTATGAAAATAATTTTTGGTGAATAGTAACATTTGAATTTTATTTACCACAGTTAAAAGTAAATAGGGTAATTAAAGGTAAAAATGATATTATAATTACCCTAACACATGTCCTAATTCTATTGGATAAGTGTTTTTAGACTAAAATAAACCTTAGGAATAAAATATGATCCTATTTGATCCACATGGATTAGATTAGGACATTTATTATTATTTTATTTAAAGATGAGTTAAAAGTGTTAAATTCAAATTTTCATAACTAAAAAATTTTTAATATAGGGTTATACATAAGATAAATTAGACTATAAATATTCGTTAGAAATATAAAATAATTTCTTACATAATGGTATTTTTATTATAATTTTTATACATTAAATAATTAAATTTATTTATGACACAATAATGATGCAGTAATTACCTTATTAATGAAAGAATAAAATAATTGATATTATAAATATCCAAATAAAGGTAAATTGAGACTTTTGATGCATTACACTAATTTTATAGGTTAATATAAAATGTTAGTATTGATTTAATTTTTTTTAAGTAATAAAGTTTTTTTTACTTTCACAAAAACCAAATACTAAATAGTATTAAAATTGACATAAATGAGTTTTAAAACTAATACTATATTATTAATTGATATAATATTTCTAAAAATATAAGGATCATCCAAAGGACTTAGATAATGTTATAAATGTAAATAATGAATCACTTGGGGTTCTATTGGTTTTTTTATATTATGTTTATTAAATATTTATTATAATAATACAAGAATACATGGTAAAAGTTAAACTATTTATTTAAGAGTTAAATATAAAAGATAAGGTTAATATGGTGACCTAAACCTATCTAAAACATATTGGTTGAGAGTTTTTTTGACCCAGACCTACCTTATCCTTGAAATAAATCCTTTTGTAGCCATTATAAACTGAATATGATTATATAATAAATTAATATTTCAAGCTTTTCCTAAAGTGACCCTCACCTCTCCTATAAAAGGGTACTTCCCCTCCTCTCAAAATCACACCTCCAAAGCCATTTCTCTCAGCCAAACCCTTCTCAAATATCTTAAAAACTTCCCTCAATTCAATATAGATGCACTACTTTGATTAGAAATCTAACCTAATGATCCCTTTTGATCAAATCTAAAGGAAGCACCTGAAGAAGAGGTAATTATTTCATCACCTATTTCCAAGTTCTTTTCTTCTTCCACTTCCTATTTATTTGTTGTTTCCATAACAAAATAATAAATCTAGTACCTTCTACATAATGTGATGTTATTATAAATATGGTAAAACCATATTCATTATTCTATCCATCCTATGAATGATAAAGTCACCATACATGCGTACGTACGGCTTACCGTCTCCACGTCGTGGTGTAGTTTGTTATTCAACACTTCATCATTTGGATAGGTATAATAATGATTATAATTGATGTAAATAAAAAATATAAAATGTTAATTATTCTGTATATATGATATAACATCTAATTATTTATGATTTCACCATCAATATAATGATATTATCGCTCGCGCGTACGTACGGATTACTGTCTCCACTAACGCGATGAGATTCATTCCCCATCGTAACCATTCAAGAATAAATTTAATTTCATGATTAAAAAAATAATTTTTAAGAACTTAATATCATTATGGATATGAATCAAATACATCCTATCCATAAAAAACATGACTTACGTAGCAAAACATATAAAGGAAAATAAATCAGTTAACACCCGAAACAATGATACTACTAAAATATTATTATCAAAGAAATATTAAAATATCATATATAATATCATATTTATTTCTGTGGTTATTTTATAATTTAATAACAATTATTTCACCATTACAAATTAGGTTAACCTACCCTCGACTAAGGAAAAGTACAAGTTAAGGGTTAATTTTACAATCTCTTTATTTATCCGAGGTTGTTTATACGTAAGTATCTACTGGGAATTCTTTATCATCCACATCCATGTTTCTTAAAAATGTATTTCAAAACATTTTTACTATTTCCTAGAATATGGGTTAAATTCATTTATACCCTTTTTTGAATTTCTATAAAATGTTTTGAAAAGAATCTTTCTATCATTTTCCAAAAAAGGAATTTTATGACCTTTTCGATAAATTAAGGTAAGAATGTTTCTTTAAATTATATGGTGGGTGTGGCTATTTTCCACCATTATAACACCTTTGAAGATTCCCTTACAAGATTATAATAATATTTTGAAAATAAATGTTTTATTTTATAAATATGTGACTTTTAAATGAGTTCAAAATAGAAAGAGATATTTATCTCAAATACTTTTGATTTCATCTATGTCAACATCCTTTGATAGATTTTACACTTGTTTGAAGCTAATTTATTATGATACAATCTTCTATATTGTATTGAAGGTTTTATGATATGTTTGACTGTGGATGTGTTATTTTTATACCATTCATGGTTTATGGTTAAAGTATGAACATTTCATATGCTAGTTTTAATAAGAATGTTTATGTTATGTTTCAACCTTTTCATATGAGGAATGCATTGGACTTAGTAAGTTACAGGTGGAGCTCACTATAGCTCATCGATGTATCGGTAGGTCTCATGAGACAAACTAGTGTCTTCGCATAAGGCCTTGAAAATAACTTATTTGTAGTCTTGGCACGAGGCCTACACTATGTGGTTATGATGTCCCACATTATGAATTCCATCATTATGAAGTTAGATATTGATATTACATGTGATTATTCAACTAGTAAAATATCCATGTGAATAAGTAAATGGAATTATTTGATTAATATTTTCCATATTATACTGATGTTTAATTTTAAAAGGCTTTTGTTTTAGTCTTATACATTGCCTTCAATGTTTATGCTTATTTATGAAAGTTTACGCTATATTGTTATCCTTAATAAGCATTTGAGCTCACCCATTTCTTATGTTTTATTTTTCCCAGGATGTGAAGAAGTATATCATGATTGACCTATAGGGATAGGCTATGGGATATGAGTGTGTTCAAAGGAGACACAATGATGTTTTTTTATTTTATAATGTAATGTAAAACTTATGTATGTATCTAGTATTTCCTGGGATACTAAACTAATCGGTCTTTCAAGACTTGATCTATTGTGATCAGGCCAATTTTATGTAATAATGCACTAATTCTGGGTAACTAGGGTAGGGTTGTTATAGTTGGTATTAGAGGAAGTTTAGTACAAACCTTGGAAGCTAGATTTAAAAAAACTCTGATTAGAGAACATTACCCTAAGATAGGATTTAAGGATTAATATAGAAGAACTTCCAAGAATTTTGGTAATGTAGAGATTTTGTATATTTTCCAAGAAATACATCCCTATCTAGATAAAAGCAGGTAGAGGTGGCTCTGGCACAGATGTACCTTGGAGTGAATACTCTGACAAGGATTTTCGGGCTTGACCCGGGGTATCCCGGTACACGACAACGGGCCTTTCTACACTCTTGGTTATGACACTCCCAGGGGATATGCTTAGGATAATTAAAATTTTCTTTACAAACCATTATGAAGGATTTATTAGTAAATATTTCCTCAAAGAAAACATTTTTTTATGATTATGGATTATATACATAAACTGTTCAATTTATGTTAGGTATTTTACTAGTTTGGAATTATGTATTGCGATTCATAAACTAATCTAGTGTATGCCATTATTTAGAAATGGTGCCTAGTGGAATGAATGGAAAACATATCAATAAACTTGATCCATGTAGGGATTTCACTCCTACTAAAGATAATTATAGTGGAGATGATGATGCAACCGGTGCTGAACAATTTATAACCATACTGGGACAACTCACTTAGGTTATGAATAATAACCTTACCCGTATGGAGCACCCTGATCCACAACGTAGAGGATCAATGTTAGACCGCTTCATGAGGAAACAACCACCAACATCCAATGGGACTAAAAATCCATTTGTAGCTGAGAAATGGATAAGTTCCTTAGAGAAAATATTTCATGTTTTGGGGAGTAGAGAAAGGGAAAAAGTTTTCATGGTAGTTTATCGCCTCACAAGAGATGAAAATCAATGGTGGTCATTAATTCAAAACACAAAGGATGATAAAGAAGTATAAAATATGGAATTTAGGGAGTTTAAAGATATTTTCTTAGAAAAATACTTTCCTCGTGACCATCAAGTGGATATGGAAAGACAATTTTTGAGTCTAAGGAAAAAGGAGGATGAAAATTTTGCAAAAGTACGAGGATAACTTTACAAGGTTAGAAAGGCATGAAATAGATTATATATATAACCCAAGGACTAATATTGATCAATTATTTGATGGGTTAAAACCATTTCTCGATTGAGCATTAGACTCACAATCCTTCTCATCGTACGAAGATATTGTCTCATGTGCTATCAAGAGAGAAAATAAATTCTCTAAGTCTTATTACTTTAAAGAAAAGTAAGAGAAGAATAGATCTACTGAACACTCTGGAAATGGAAATAAGGGGAAGAAGGGAAAAGTTGAATTTCCATCCTGTAGTAAATGTGGGAAGAAACACCCTGGTACTTGTCTAAAGGGAATGAGAGTCTGTTACAAGTGTGGTGAAAAGGGCACCAAGCTCGTGATTATAAAGGAAAGAAAGTGGCTGTCTATGTTGAATGCTAAAATTGTAGAGAAATGGGGCATTATGAAATTGAATGTCCTAAGTGCCAAGGAAACTTACCTCAAAAAGGCCAAGGGATCAAGACCAAGCTTATGCAATCACTACTGATGAGGTTGAAGTTCCGAATGACATTGTGGAAGGTAATTTAATGGTTTCCTCAAATTTAGCAAATGATTTATTGGATTCTAGATCATCGCATTTTTTCATATCTTCCTAGGTTGCTAAGAAAATTAGATATTTCCAATTTGATTTAACAAGGGAGTTTTCAGTCAAAACTCCTAAGGAAAGTATCATTACAATAATGTTTTGTGAATTAGTTCCCATTAGGGCATATAAATGTGCTTTATATGCTGATCTCATCATCATACCCATGATTTAATTTGATATAATCATTGTTATGGATTGGGTTTCAGAACATGATGCAAAAATTTATTGTAAGAAGAAATATGTTACAATTTTCGATGATGATAATGAGTACCTTATCTTCAGAGAAGAAACGACACCATCTGATTGTTATCTAGATCCACCCCTAGTAGCTCTAATAAATTCAATTATTGGGGAGGAAGAGAGTGAAATAAAAATGGGTGAGGAAATGAATGCTCAAATAGAGGACTTACCTATTGTTAAAGAATATTTTGATGTGTTTCCATAGGATTTACCTGGACATCCTCTAGAACGAGAAATTGAGTTTTCCATTGATTTAATTCCTGGTTCAAGGCCCATATCAAAGACCCATTATAGAATGACCACTATGTAATTAGTGGAACTAAAGAAACAACTAGAGGAATTGATTAATAAAGGATTTATTCTCTCTAGTGTTTCTCCATGGGGATCCTTTATTCTTTTTGTTAATAAAAAATTTAGATCTACAAGGTTACACATTAACTATAGGGTGATCAATGCTATAAAAATAAAGAACAAGTATCCCCTACAGCACATTGATGATTTATTCGATCAACTTCATGGAGCTAACTATTTTTCAAAGATTAACCTTCGATCTAGATATCATCAGTTGTGTGTGAAGAAGGAAGAGATTTTGAAGGCAACATTTCGTACCAGGTATGAGCATTACAGGTTTATAGTAATGCCTTTTGGGCTGACTAATGCACCCTCTATCTTCATGGATCTAATGAATAGAGTTTTAAAGGAATATCTTGATGACTTTGTAGTGGTATTTATTTATGATATCTTGGTTTAATCCAAAATCTATGAAGATCATGAAAATCACTTGTGCACTATTCTAAAGACTCTTAGAAGAAATGAATTATATGGGATGTTTAGAAAGTGTGAATACTGGCTTCAGGAGATTTCTTTTCTTGGCCATATTGTCTCTAAGGATGAAATCTCTATTGATCCTTCTAATACAATAGCAATACAAGAATGGCCAGCACTGACGAGTATAATTGAGGTACATAGTTTTATTGGTTTAGTAGATTATTATCGGTGTTTCTTCCATAAGTTTTCTCTATTGGCTAACCCATTAACCAAGCTCACATGTAAAGGGGTTAAATTTGTTTGGAAAAAAGAGTGTGAAGAATGTTTTGAATAACTGAAGAGAAGATTATTCAATGCTCCTATCTTGACTCAACCATCAGGGAATGATGATTTTTTTTATTTATAGTGATGCTTCAAAGAAAGGACTTGGTTGTATCCTTATGCAGAATGATATAGTTATTGCCTATGCATCATGACAAATCAAAATTCATGAACAAAACTATCCCACTCATGATCTTGAGTTAACAGCTATAATATTTTCTTTGAATATATGGAGACACTATCTCTATGGTGAAAGATGTGAGATATATACCGATCAAAAGAGTTTGAATTATATTTTATCATAGAAAAAACTCAACATAAGACAAAGAAGAACTACTGGAAAGCAGGTTTTTCCCAACACTTATATACCAACGGTTCTCCATAACCATTGGTATAAGTGTTTTTTACCAATGGTTTTAACAAACCGTTGGTAAACAATGGTTTTGTGAAGGCTTTCCCAACGGTTTGAAGAAACCGTTGGGAAAGCCTATGTTTTTTTATCTTTTCCCAACAGTTTTTACAAACCGTTGGGACAATTCATGTTTCCCAACGATTTTTAAAAACTGTTGGGAAATTTCTCCTCAAATACATCCAATTCCAGAGGCCCCCCACATGACACAACATTCCCCAATTTGCAGAAGCCACGACGCCCAGTGAACCCTAACCCGATTTCATTCATCCGATCGGCTACAACTCCATCATCCAGGTTAAATTATTTAAACCTATTCCCAAATACAAGCTCTCTTCCTCCGATTTCCACATTTATTTCAATATCTCGAAAGATCAAGTCATTTTTTTCCTATTTTAGGGTTTTCAAAAATTTTAAGATTCACAATATTTGATAGTGAATCAATGACTAATATTTGGAAATTGATGTTTTTAACAAATTTCTTTGAGTTGTGTATAAGTAAATGTTTAGTTTGAGTAATGTATTAAATAAAACCATAATGTGGCATTCATTGTTTTGACCTTCATTTAAGGTATGATTAAATTATTCTATAGGTAGATTTATCAACCTAATAACACAAAATTATTTCAAATTCTATATGAATATTTTCAACATATAGGTGTCATTATGATACCATTCATACCATGTGGGAGTTATTTTTTTCTAAAATGACACCAATGATTTATGGGTCCTCATTTTATAAATTGAAACTACATAAGGGTTATAGCTTCAGGGAATTCATTGATTTTGTGAGTTATACATTCCTAGGGAATGGTTGAAAACATAGAAGGTTACATGAACCTTATTATTAATCATTGATCGATGAATCAAGAAGTCATTAGCAAGATTAATAGCCATAAGAGTTAATCAAACTCTAGAGAAAATTACTTGTATGGGATATTATATACTTGGATTCATAGGGATGATGATCCAATAGAATGTACTAATTGGTGTGAAACTATGATAGTGAAATATAGAGCTAGAACACATTTTTTCATGTGGCACCTATCATGTTGTTAAACTATTGAAATGAATTATATTTGTTTGGTAGAATTTTTTTATATGTGAGATGTAAAATGAAATTCATGGGTTATTTATAATTTATAAAGACCTAAATGTATATATAATACATAGTTTTTCTGGTATAGGGGGGATTACATTACAAAAGGACCATGTCATTTAACACCAATAATTAATTTATTTTTTAGATAATATTACTATTTCCAATGAAGTGTGTGACTGTGACTAGAGAGATCATCACACATACATCTAGTGTAAATCTATTTTAACATAATTTCAAGTTGTTTCATTCTCCTCTATATTCATTTTGGTGCCTGGTAAATGTATTTATTGGCTAAATCTGCAACTCATCTTCAATAGTGGGTTGAGTGTGCGCCTTGGGACGAGTTATCCTCCCTAGTAAATGAAGAACAAGTCAGTTATAATATAGGGAATGTTCTATAGAATGTTTACTAGTGAATCCTTTCATTTGAGGGATCATAACCAAAAAAATCAATAGAATATGGTTAAAACATTTTATTATAGCTCGTGATGATATCAGTTAGGAATCCTATTCATTTAGACAATGATGATGATAAAACCTGTTTATAGGTTGTCATTGATCCCGAAAAATATTCTAAGGATTTGAGTGTGTGATAGATCCATAGGTAATAATACTTCTGAGGCATTTCATTACTATAAATTAAGTATAATGTTTTAATATCAAGATACTTAAAAAAATTAAAAAGAATTCAATAATTAGGAATGAATTCCCTGATTTATCTAGATTTATCATAGTGTTCTGTGGTAGTAGGAAATTATGTTTGGTTAATGCTGACATGCCAGTAAGAGAATCTATGCTATTTAAAAAGAACTCATCTATTAAAGGTTTGATAATTCCCCTTGGACAGCCCGTACCCCCTGGACAGCCCCCCACCCTTGTTGACAACCCGCCCACCCCACCCCCGGATACCCTCCCACCACCCCCTGGACACCCCCATCCCCCCGGACGCCCCCACCCCTTGGAAAGCCCCCCCACCCCCTTGACACCCCCCACCCCACTGGACAGCGCCGCCACCCCCGTGGACAGCCTGACCACCCTCCGTGGACAGCCCGCCCACCCCCTAGACACCCCAAACCCCCTAGACAGCCCTGCCACCCCCATGGGTAGCCCTCCCACCCCCTGGACACCCTGTACCCCCCGGATAACCCCACCCACCCCCTGAACACCCCAATCACCTCCTTGGACAACCCACCCACCCCATGGACTCCCCCTACCCCCTTGGACAGCCTGACCACCCCCGCAGACAGCCCGCCCACCTGGACACCCCAAGCCCCCTAGACAGCCTCCACCCCCTGGACACCTCCGACCCCCCATACGACCCCACCACCCCTAGACACCCCGCACCCCCTGGACACCCCGCACCCCCCTTGGACAGTCCCACCACTCCCCTAATCCTCATCCTACTCCTCATCCTGATCTCCTGGAAGAAGTTAAAGTATAAAACTCATGTACTCCCAACAAGATCCTTAAGGATTATATATTCCTTGATCCACTTCCAATATCTTACTAGGCAATCCTTGAATATAGGCATTAGAAATTCTGTATCTTATTTTCTTATATACACTGTATTTTGTTTTATTTCTTAATATGATTCTCATTTAGAGTAATGTGTCAGTTATGCTTTTATATAAAGTAAACAATTGTCATTTACCTAAATATTTTTATGATTAAACTTCAATATTATTGAATTGCTTTGAAATTACTTATTGCAATTTTTTATAGAATGGATAGAAGTTGGATGTACGAAACTGATCAGATTTCAACCGATTTTCAAAATAATTTGAACAGCTTTCTAGATTTTGCATTTGACAAGGCTTTAGATAGTGGTCGCATACACTGCCCATGTTTTAATTGTGTTGTAAGACCTTGGTTGAGTTGTGAAGCAGTTAGCTATCATATAACCAAATATGGTTTCCAAACAAACTATTATGTGTGGTATCACAATAGAGAGAAAATGGAATCTCAAAATGTTGATGATCCAAATGATAGGACTGAATTGGAGAGTTTGATATATGATTGGTTTCCATTTATTCGGCATCATGAGAAGGAAAGGATGTCCAACCAACAAGATTTCGATACAAGCACACATGATGCGTCCAATGAAAATGATGATGTTGATAGGGTGAAAAAATTGAATGATGTTGTGATGACTCCAGTATATCGGCAATGTGGTAAAATGAAAAAGTTGGAATTTGTAATCTGATTGTTTCATGGGAAAACTATGTATGGGATTTCAAATACTTCAATTGATTACATTCTTACCTTCTTGAAGGAATTACATCCAGATGATGCAGATATTCCCTCAAACCACTATATGGCATGGAAGTTAGTTGATGAACTTGGATTCTCAAAAAAAAATTCATGCTTGCCCGAATGATTGCAGCTTATTTTAGGAGGAAACTACTGAAAGAAATGATTGTATCAAATGTGGAACCTCCTGATGGAAGCCAAAAGATGATGGAACACCATCTCGTGTGCCACAAAAAGTAATGTGGCACTTTCCATTGATCCCCATATTACAGAACCTTTTCATGTCTGATGAAATATTCGTAAAAATGCGATGGCATGACACCGAGAGAAGAAAGAATAATGAAGAGCTGGTTCACCCTGCAGATGGATTTTCATGGAAGAGATTTGATGATCGATATCTTGAATTTGCAGTTGACATGCGTAATGTGAGACTAGGTCTTTCATGTGACGGTTTTAATCCATTTGGGAAGATGCTTACTTCGCACAACACATGGACGGTTTTCATACACATTTATAACCTTCCCCCTTGGTTGTGTATGAAAAAGCCTTACACTTTCTTGAGTATACTGATATCTATCCCTTCTGATCCCGGAAATGATATAGATGTATACATGCAACCTTTAATAAAAGATTTGAAACTTATTTGGGATGTGTGTGTGCCCACATATGATGCATGTTCAAAAGACACATTTCAGATGCGTGCTGCGCTTATGTGGACGATCAATGATTTTCCTACTTATGCAATGATGTCTGGATGGAGCACAAAAGGAAAATTGTCATGTCCTGTTTGTATGAAGAATACTCGATCGAGAAGACTGTAATATCATCGTAGTTTTAGTTTTATGGGACATCAAAGATTCTTTCCAATGAACCATCCATATAGAAACAATCGTCGAAGATTTGACAATACCATGGAGAATGACGATCCACCTCAGCGTATGTCTGGAACTGATGTGCTTAATGAATTGAAAGATTTTAGTTATTCATTTGGGAATGGTGTAATGAAATCTAGAAAGAGGAAAAATATTTCCAATGATACCTGTTACAATTGGAAGAAGAAGAGTATATTCTTTGAGTTGTCGTATTGGTCAACCAACTTATTACATCATTGCTTAGATGTAATGCACATTGAAAAGAATATATGTGAAATGTTGCTTTCGATTCATCTAAATGTCAAGGGGAAGAAAAAAGATGATTTACGATCTCGGCGTGACTTGGTAGATTGGGGGATCAGACCAGACTTGCATCCTGTCTGTATCAGTGAAAATAAATGGAAAGTTCCATGTGCTTCTTATGTGATGACACCTGCTGAAAAAAATCAATTTCTGGAAGTGCTAGAGACTATTAAAGTTCCTGATGGCTATTCAAGCAATATATCAAAACGGGTCAACAAAAAAGAGTTGAAGCTGAAATATTTGAAGACTCATGATTATCACGTCCTTTTGCATGAGTTGATTCCAATAGAAATCCGTCATATCTTGTCCAATAATGTTAGAGTATCAGTTATTCAGTTGTGATATTTGTTTAGAGATATTTGTGCTAATAGGTTGTCCAAATCCTTCTTGCAAAACTATTGGTAGAGACACCATTAATTTTGTGTGAGTTAGAGAGAATATTCCCTCCATCATTTTTTACATGCATGTTGCATCTGACTGTCCATCTTCCAATCGAAATACTTCTTGGAGGACCCGTTGCTTTCCGTTGGATGTATCCAACTAAAAGAAACATGTGCACATTGAAATCATATGTTTGGAACAGGAATTATCCCAAAGGTTCTATTGTGAACGGTTACTTGGCTCAAGAATGTATGGATTTATGCGCAATGTATTTGTATGATCTTACTACGAGAATAAACAGACCAATGAGAAATGAAGAAGAACAATATGGGCAAATTGAACCCAGTTTTACATCACTTCCTCAGACATGAGGAATTCCGGGATCATATACATTGACAACATTAAGCCTTGAAGAGCGAGAGATGGCACATCGCACAGTGTTGTTCAATTTTGATTTGTTTGATGAGTATATCAAGTAAGTAAATTGTACATGTATCTCTTATCTTATCTCTTGTAATTTTAAATATTTGTTAAAATATTATTATTTTTATCTACAAGGAACATAAAGAATTGATATATAGAAATCATCGTTCTTTATCTTTGAGAAGGAAAGAGACTTTTCATAGCAAAGGGTTTTCTTCTTGGTTGAAATTGAAGGTAAAAATATTTCTGTAATAACTAAATAAAAATAATATTTAATTAACTTTACTATTTGTTTATATTTCAAGTATCGAGTTTTCCTGCAAAATCTGTTTATGAGGAAATAAGAGCTTTTTCTTTTGGTCCTAATACCATGGTTCGTTCTTGTAAATCACTTTTGATCAATGGATACAAATTTATTATCACTGAATGAGCAAGAAACATGAGAACACAACATAATGATATTATAATAACTGCCACAACAGACTGTTATGCCAGTTCATAGGATACTATAACTCGTTCTGAAAATGTTTCTTATTATGGAGTCGTGGAGAAAATAATAATTTTGGATTATTACTTGCATGGTCGAGTCACAATGATGAAATTTAAATGGTTTGATTCAATGACGAGGCAAGTCACCTTTATTGATGATTGTGGATTTAGAGTTATTGACATGACTCGCACTCTTGCCACCAATGAACCATATGTATTGGCATCAATGGTGAAATAATTATTTTATGTCAAAGATCATCGTCATCCTAAATTCGGTGTAATTATTGAAGTAAACCCCAGACATATTTTTGTTGATGGTGATGATGAAGTTGACACTATCCCTACTGCAATTGGAAGCAATCCGTTTATTACTTATGATGACGCTAATAGCTCAATTTTCAGAGTTGATTGTGAACCCGAAGTTGTGGTGGGAAATATATAGAATCATATAGTCGTGTTCTCACCTACATGTTTCACCTACATCATTCAGAGTGTGTATCATAGTACTTACCTTCAAACCACCATAAATGTTCTTTTACTTCATGTTTTTTTATCAGAATGGTTTTTCTATTTTTTTTTGGGTTACACATTAGTTATCTGTTTCTAATTACTTCCATATTTGTTTTCATTGCAGGAAATGACACCCATTGAAGAGAGGCGACGGAAAAAGATGACAGATAATAATCATCGCATGATACAGATGGGTGTTCCTCTACTCATCCCTATTGTGAGTATTTTATTTCAAATATAAATATTTCAATAACTTATAATATCATGTGTTTACTTTTGTGTTAATTTTTTTTTTCAGGATCGATCCCCTAGACGAGAGATATCTGATGAGGAGCCTGATATTGCTCCCAGTAGAGAGGATGGTGGTAGGAGGGGGGGGGGTGGTGTCAGAGATGGATGATCATCTAGTGGTCCCGGTTTTGAGGCCGGTGGTACAAGGGATCATGGGGCAAGAGTTAGACGATCCACTGCCACAGACGTATCTTCTTCACCCCATTTTGATCCTGGCATGTCTTCAGGGACACATGGGATATTTAGACCTCCGATTTTTACACTACCAGTTGGTCAGACGTCTATGCCATCATATTTTGCTTCTGGTTCATTATCTCCAAGCTATTATAATCCACCTTCTTCGACTCCTGCTGCGACACAGTATGTGGCTGAGGATCATACACTAAGGGACAATCCACCTGTAGAGGATATTCCTTCATCTTCTGCACATCCAGTGATGCCCATTGATCCGACTACCACAGATATATTTATATAACTCTATCAAAATTTTACACCAAAATTTATTTTATTATAACTTGTACTGATATTATTTTTATTTAATAATAGATTCATCTACAGATAGGAGGAAGGGGAGGGGGCGTACTCACTTGCATTCGGTATGGAACCGCCAGACACAGTTGATAGTTGAATACAATGTTGATGGAAAAATGATTGAGAAATCTGGGCAGGAATGTCGAGTTTTTTTGGCGATGCTAGCAAAATACTCTGATATCATTCCTGTCAGCCCTCTCTCTTGGAGACATCTACCACATGAAGTCAAAGATAATGCGTGGGCACAAATATGGGTAAAAAATCTATTGGATTTAATGTAGTATTTTTTTGTATTTATATGAACTAATCTATTGGGTTTCAGCTTCGGTTTAACTTCCCTGATGGCGAAGGTGCACGACCAGCACGTTTAAAAGAGTTTGGAGAGATTTGGAGAGCTTATAAGCATGACCTATATGTTGGATGGTGTGATAGAGTGGGCACGGAGTTAGAGACATTACCTATTGTGGATGACTGCCTGATAGAGCAATATCGCTAAATGATTACCCATTGGGCGACTGCCAAATTTAAGGTATTAATCTCATATGAGGTATTTAA
This sequence comes from Viscum album, assembly GCA_963277665.1. Classification (NCBI taxonomy): domain Eukaryota; kingdom Viridiplantae; phylum Streptophyta; class Magnoliopsida; order Santalales; family Viscaceae; genus Viscum; species Viscum album. Next base: position 1,321,152,799 of record OY728166.1, read on the forward strand.
ATGAGAGTTTTCATATTTTGCATTAATATAATCTTATTTATTATTAAACATTATTTTGGAATCTTCTGAAAAAAAAACATTGATTCAAAGCAATACCTCCACACTTTGGGGCGCACAACTATGTCAGATCATGAGAGGCAGCTGGTACGATATAGTCGTTTATAATTTTTTTTAGGACTTTCCCTTTTTATTGTTTCCTACTAAAATTATGTGATTTATTGAATATTGAATATATGATTATACTTTCACTTTATATTGTTTCAATGTCATTACATAAGAACAAGTTGAATATTGAAGGACGTATCCCTCGAGCAAAATTGTTTTGCTCAAGTAGAAGAAAAAAAGATGGAACTGCGGTAAATGAATCAACCCAAGAAAAGATTGTAAGTTTTTATTTGTTTATTTCAAAGTTTAATATCTATTTTTAAATTTATTAATATATTAATATTTTTAACATGCTGCTTTATAGGCTCTTGATGCCCAGGAGCCTGACAATTTTGGGCCACACGATCATTTATATCAGGTTTTGGGAGAGGAGCACTCTGGTCAAGTACGCTACCAACCTGGTAAGAATATAGTCCCGACGAGGTATTAGTCCTCTCCAGGTATCCATTCTAGTACCACCGAGTTGGAACAGGTCAAGGAGAATACAAGGCAGTCTGATAAAAGGGTCACAGAGTGAGAAGTACATGTTCAAACAAGGGACAAAGAATTTATGAAACTGATGAAAGCTTTATCTTCATCACTTCCACCAGAGGCTAGTGCGGCTTATCAGACATTTATGTCGTCGATGGGTGCATTATCCAATGAACCAGGCGACAACTCTAGTGGCGGTCGAGATGATGACGTTCCTGGTGATGACGAGGATGCTGAAGAGGACGAGGGCGAGGATGAGGATGAGGATGAGGGTGAGGATGGGGCCGAGGGTGAGGATGGGGCCGAGGGTGAGGATGGGGCCGAGGACGAGGAGGGGGCCGACGATGAGCATGGGGAAGATGATGAGGACGATGACGAGGCTATAGATGGCAGCGAGGATGAGATCGATGATGACAGTGGTGATGGTGATGGTGATCAGGGGCAGATTGATCCATTACATTTTTGAATTCTGTATAACTCTATATTTTTTAACCTAGTTTTCCACTCTGGGGTTTTCCTCTTCTTCATAGGGATGTTGTTATCAGATATCTTTTTTTCACTTGATTCTTATTGTATGATTTGTCTACTACCTAGACCTTTAGTATTCCTTGGTACTGCAATACCCATTTCTCTATTTTGTAATACTTAGATTTCTTAGTTAGCCATGTATTTCATGTTTATGTCATTTTCCCATAGAACTGCATTTTATGTCATTTATGGCTGATAGTTTTATGCCTAATAGTAACATGCGTGGAATAATAACATGTTGTGCTTTTTCAAGTAGTAATTGTACATTATTGATTATGTTCTTATTTTTGTGTTTTTGAAGTGAATCGTGCTGTTTTTGAATTTCCATTCTATTCAGGGGATGATTTTTGTTTTAGTAATGGTGGATCTTCTGGGGGAAGAGGTTGGGCAGGGGGGAGGGGAGGGGGCTGCTGGGTGAAAAGGGTGGGCAGGAGGGGAGGGCAGGGGGCTGCTGGAGGAAAAGGGTGGGCATGGGGGGAGGGGAGGGGAGGGAAGGGGAGGGGGGAGGGGAAGGGGGAAGGGGAGGGGAGGGGCAGGGGCTGGGCAGGTTGGAGGGGAGGTTAGGGAAGGGGAGGGGAGGGGAGGGTAGGGTCGGGGAGGGGCTGGGTGATGGCAGGAGGGAGGGGGATGCTAGGGGAAAAGGTTGGGTAGGGGGAGGGGAGGAGAGGGGCAGGGGATGGGCTGTTGGGGGAAGGGGCTGAACATGGTGGGGGGGGGGGGGTCTGAGGTGGGAGGGGGATGTGCTGCATGTTTCATTGATTTTGTTTCCTTTTATTAGTTTAAATTTATGTTACTTCAGGATTACTATTTCAATTTTTTGAGAATAAATTTTGCAATCCTGTTCCAATATAATTTATGCTTTCTATTGTTGCTTAGCTGTGCAAATGCGTGGTGGAAAATTATTCAGGGAAATCAATAGTTTGGTTATTATGAAGTTCAATGTGTCTTTTGTGATGGGTCTTCTCTTAAAGAAAAGGACAGGACTATTCTGCTAGGATTTATGATATGAAGTCAGCACAAAATGGTTATTGCTGAAGTGGAATCTCATTTGGGCCAACTTGTGAGTTTTAAACACGTTATAAAAAATTATCCTTGGTTGGAAAGTAATATTGTTATAAGGTTCATAATATTGATCATTCATGATGTCCTCTTAAAACAGACCTTTAGGGAGGGTGTCTTCATTGCGGATGCATTTGGTTCTCAAAGTGTCTTTCTTTTGTTTAAAATGGATGCGCTTTTAAGTAAAATAAATGACATACTGAAAACCGGAAAAATGCATTCGAATTGTGTTGATACTTTAGGAAAACGATCCATGTGTCATTTGTGATATGTAAGAGTCAACCCCGCCTCAATCTGAGGCACGGTGTGGCCGACACCACTCAAAGTGTCTCACTTTTCTTTGAAATGGACAACAGTTTAAGTCAAAACAACAAATGACATACGAAAAATGGACCAAACGCATTCGGATTCTGTTGATAATTTAGTAAAAGTATCCATGGGTCATTTGTGACGTGTACAATTCAACCCCGCCTCAATCAGAAGCACGGTGTGGCCGGTACCACCCAAAGTGTCTCACTTTTATTTGAAATAGACAGGATTTTAAGTGAAAACAACAACCGATATACGGAAAACCAAACAAATGCATTAGAATTATATTGAAACTTTAGGAAAACGATCCATGGGTCATATGTGACATGTACGAGTCAACCCCGCCTCAATTCGAGGCGCGGTGTGGACGGAACTGCTCAAAGTGTCTTTGTTTTGTTTAAAATGGATGTGCTTTTAAGTAAATTAAACGACATACGGAAAACAGACCAAACACATTCGGATTATGTTGATACTTTAGGAAAACGGTCCATGGGTCATTTGTGAGGTGTAAGAGTCAACCCCGCCTCAATCCGAGGCGCGGTGTGGCCGGCACTACTCAAAGTGTCTCACTTTTCTTTGAAATGGACAACAGTTTAAGTAAAAACAACAACTGACATACGGAAAATGGACCAAAAGCATTAAGATTCTATTGATACTTTAGGAAAAGTATCCATGGGTAATTTGTGATGTGTACGAGTCAACCCCGCCTCAATCGGAAGCACGGTGTGGCCGGTACCACTCGAAGTGTCTCACTTTTATTTGAAATGGACAGGATTTTAAGTGAAAACAACAACCGACATACGGAAAACCGACCAAATGCATTCGTATTATGTTGAAACTTTAGGAAAATGATCCATTGGTCATATGTGACGTCTACAAGTCAACCCTGCCTCAATACGAGGCGCGGTGTGGACGAAACTGCTCAAAGTGTCTTTGTTTTGTTTAAAATGGATGCGCTTTTAAGTAAATTAAACGACATACGGAAAACAGACCAAACACATTCATATTGTGTTGATACTTTAGGAAAATGATCCATGGGTCATTTTTGACATGTATGAGTCAACCCCGCCTTAATCCGAGGTGCGGTGTGGCCGGCACCACTCAAAGTGTCTCACTTTTCTTTGAAATGGACAACAGTTTAAGTAAAAACAACAACTGACATATGGAAAATGGACCAAACGCATTCGGATTCTGTTGATACTTTAGGAAAAGTATCCATGGGTCATTTTTTATGTGTACGAGTCAACCCCACCTCAATCGGAGGCACGGTGTGGCCGGTACCACTCAAAGTGTCTCACTTTTATTTGAAATGGACAGGATTTTAAGTGAAAACAACAACCGGCATACAGAAAACCGACCAAACGCATTCAGATTCTATTGAAAATTTAGGAAAACGATCCATGGGTCATATGTGATGTGTAAAAGTCAACCCCTCCTCAATCTGAGGCGCGGTGTGGACAGAACATCCCAAAGTGTCTTTGTTTTGTTTAAAATGGATGCGCTTTTATGTAAAATAAAGGACATACAGAAAACAGACCAAACACATTCGGATTGTGTTAATACTTTAGGAAAACGATATATGGGTCATTTGTGACATGTAAGAGTCAACCCTGACTCAATACAAGGTGTGGTATGGCTGATACCACTCAAAGTGTCTCACTTTTCTTGGAAATGGACAACAGTTTAAGTAAAAACAACAACTGACATACGGAAAATAGACCAAACACATTCAGATTCTGTTGATACTTTAGGAAAAGTATCCATGGGTCATTTTTGATGTTTACGAGTCAACCCTTCCTCAATAGGAGGTATGATGTGGCCAGTACCACTCGAAGTGTCTCACTTTTATTTGAAATGGACAAGATTTTAAGTGAAAACAACAACCGGCATACGGAAAACCGACCAAACGCATTCAGATTCTATTGAAACTTTACGAAAACTATTCATGGGTCATATTTGACATTTACGAGTCAACCCCTCCTCAATTAGAGGCATGTTGTATACAAAACTGCTCAAATTGTCTTTGTTTTGTTTAAAATGGATGCACTTTTAAGTAAAATAAATGACATACGGAAAATAGACCAAACGCAATCGGATTGTGTTTATACTTTAGGAAAATGATCCATGGGTCATTTGTGATGTGTAAGAGTTAACCCTGCCTCAATCTGAGGTGCGTTGTGGCTGGCACCACTCAAAGTGTCTCACTTTTCTTTGAAATGGACAACAGTTTAAGTAAAAACAACAACTGACATACGGAAAATGGACCAAATGAATTCGGATTCTGTTGATACTTTAGGAAAAGTATCCATGGGTCATTTGTGACATGTACGAGTCAAACCCACCTCAATCTGAGGCACGGTGTGGCCAGTACCACTCGAAGTGTCTCACTTTTATTTGAAATGGATAGGATTTTAAGTGAAAACAACAACCGGCATACGGAAAACTGACCAAACGCATTCGGATTCTATTGAAACTTAGGAAAACGATCCATGGGTCATATGTGATGTGTACGAGTCAACTCCACCTCAATACGAGGTGCGGTGTGGATGAAACCGCTCAAATTATCTCTTTTGTTTGAAAAGGACATCATTTTAAGTGAATACAACTGAAATTTACACTCATCAACGATAGTTTCAAACTCTTTTTCATGAGTTGGGTAGTTTCACTCATGGGGTCATAAGTGAAGAGACTCCTAAGAAAATACCATTTCACCATATATTATAAACAATACAAGTTCAATGCAAAATTCATCACAAATCATTATTTACCCAAATCTAGGATCAGGAAAAAAGGGATATGAGCCAATTTAAAACTCTTATTCAACTCTAATAGGTATTTCTCATACTATTATGCCTATTAGAATTTTATGGGGAGGTGGGGGGGCTGTACTGGTTTGGGGGTTGTGCAGGGGTGTGGTGAATTACTATCAGATGATTGTTGTCATATGAAGATTGAAATAGGGAATTGTAGTACATGACATGGTTGGAAGAATTTGATGGTTTTATGTGTTTTTTTGTGTTATTTTAGGTGTTTTTTATACTGTTTTAAATTTGTATGTGTTTTTGTGATATTTTTTATGTAGGTGTAGGTGTATAGTGGAGGGGATACTGGAGGGGGATGCTATTCAGTAGTTCTAGAAAAACTCAATACCAACGGTTCTAAACCGTTGGTATAAGAGTGTTGGTATTCTGGGAACACACTATACCAATGGTTTAGAACCATTGGTATAGGTGTTCTGGAATTCTGGAAAAACACCTATACCAACGGTTTAGAACCGTTGGTATATGTTTTTTGGAATTCTGGAAAAACACAATACCAACGGTTTAGAACCGTTGGTATATGTGTTCTGAAAAAACACAATTCCAACGGTTTAGAACCGTTGGTATATGTTTTTGGAAAATCACATTACCAACGGTTTTCAACTGTTGGTATAACAATTCTCAAATTCATTACCAACGGTTATAAACCGTTGGTATACATTGGTAGAAATTTAATAGAACAATATACCAACGGTTTAGATCAAACCGTTGGTATAATGCTTTCCTCACGGTTTACTAACCAACAGTTTGGAAAACTATTGGCATAGGCTATACCAATGGTTCTCCAGCCTATACCAACAGTTTTAAACCGTTGGTATAACCTTCTTTTACAGTAGTGAAGATGTCTTGAACTACTCACGGATTATGATTTCACTATGCACTACCACCCGGGGAAGGAAAATAAGGTGGCATATGCTTTGAGTAGAAAGGATCATGGAGTTTTGAACAGGATGAGAGTTGAAAGGGATCCTATATTCATGGATCTAGTAAAGATGGATATGGGAAGAATCATGGAAGGTGAAACATCAATACTTTTTCAAATGGTTTCCAAACCATCTTTACTAGAAAGGATAAAAAGTTTTCAGACTGACAATGAGGAGTTTCAAAAGAAAATTAAAGATGTGAATGATGGGAGATTGATTGACTTCATATATGAAGGTGTAATTTTGAAATTTGGGAAGAGACTTTGTGTTCCTAACATACCTAATCTAAAAAGGGAATTGTTGGATGATGCTCATAGCTCTAATTTCTCTATACACCATGGTAGCACTAAGATGTATATATATTTGAAGGAACATTTTTGGTTGGACAACATGAATAGAGAGATTACTGATTATGTGTCAAGATGTATGGTTTGTCAATAGGTGAAGGCTAGAAGACAAAATCCTAGAAGAGTCATGAAAATTTTTCCCATACCTGAGTGTAAAATGGGATGATATTACGATGGACTTTTTCATGGGAATACCAAAGACTCCTAGAAGGAATGATGCAATATGGGTCATTGTTGATCGTCTTACCAAGTCAGCACATTTTTTTGCTATAATACAAGATTTACCACTTGAATGTTTAGAAAGACTATATATTAATGAAGTTGTAAGACTTCATGGAGTATCCCTATCGATTTTTTCTGATCATGATCCACGTTTTACATTAAGACTTTGGAAAAGTTTTCATAAAGTCCTGGATACTGAACTTTGTTTGAGCATTACCTACCACCCTCAAACTGATAGACAATCAGAATGGACTATTCAAAACTTAGAAGACTTGTTGAGATCTTTCTCACTTGACTTTAAAGGTAAGTGGGATCAATATTTACCTCTGGTAGAATTTTCCTATAACAATAGCTTCCATTAAAGTATTCAGATGGCACCATACGAAGCGTTATATGGAAAGAGATGTCTCATACCAACTTGTTGGGATGATGTTGGTGAAAAAAACTCATAGGCCCAGAACTTCTTGAGGAAACAATAGAAAAGGTGAATATTATTCCAAACCCATATCAAAGCATCTTAAAGTAGGGAGAAGAGATATGCCGATAACCAAAGGAAAAATTTGGAATTTCAAGTAGGAGATCATGTTTTCTTGAAGGTATCTCTATGGAAGGGTGTAATATGATTCAGTAAGAAGGGTAAATTAAGTCCCAGGTACATCGAACCATTCAAAATTATATAATGAATTGGAGTTGTAGCTTACCATTTGGAAATGCCTCAAAGTCTCTCCAAAGTTCATGATGCGTTACATGTATCGTAGTTGAGAAAATACATGCCTGACCCAATGCATGTACTCACCTATGAAGAAATAGAACTAGAACACGATCTATCTTATTGTGAAGAGCCTGTCAAGATTCTTGATACCGTAGATCAAGTGCTAAGAAATCGGACGAATTGTCTGGTAAAAGTTCTATGGAGAAACCATAGGATGGAAGAGGCAACGTGGGAACCTAAGAAACATATGATGAAGAACCACCTAAATATTTTTATGCAGTAGTATTCTAGAAATTTTGAGGACAAAATTATTTTAAGGAAGGAATAATGTAACACCCCAAGCTTCCATGGTACGTTTCTCTTTCAAAAATGCAATAGAATGTGTTGTACACAACTTCGAGTTCTAGCACACCATGACCAATCAAACTAGCCATTTTGAATAGTAATACCCACGTTTCTAAATTTTATAAATTTTATTTTTCAAAATGGACTTCATTTTTGGATTTGGAATATCAAAATTATCTTAGGGTGAATTTTTGGTATTTTTCTGAAAACTTTCAATTTTTGATGAATAGAGTAAAACACTGCGTTATTGTTTAAAATAAAATTTTTATTTAAATAATTATTTATTTAATTTTATTTTATTTTAAGTCAAAATAGATACATAATACCTATATTCATTCAATGTAATTCATTGGATTCATTTTATAACAAGATTAGATGTGTAAAATTTTATTGAACATTGTTAATGTCTTTTACCAACCTTTTAGGCACATTTGCAAATTCGCATAAAACATAATTTTACCACTTCTGTGAATTAAATTTCATAAATATGAGAGACACGGTTGATATCAGTAAGTAAAATTTGGTTCAATAGGATGAAAATAATTTTTGGTGAATAGTAACTTTTGAATTTTATTTACCACGGTTAAAAGTAAATAGGGTAATTAAAGGTAAAAATGATATTATAATTACCTTAACACATGTCCTAATTCTATTGGACAAGTTTTTTTTGACCAAAATCAACTTTAGGAATAAAATATGATCCTATTTGATCTACTTGAATTAGATTAGGACATTTATTATTATTTTATTTAAAGAAGATTTAAAAGTGTTAAATTCAAATTTTAATAACTAAAACATATTTAATATAGAGTTATATATAAGATAAATTTGACTGTAAATATTAATTATAAAGATAATAATATTTCCTATATTATGGTATTTTATTTATAATTTTTATACATCAAATAATTAAATTTATTTATGACACAATGATGATGCAATACTTACTTTATTAATAAAAGTTAAAATAATTGATATTATAAATATAAAAATAAATGTAAATTGAGATTTATAATGAATTCCAATAATTTTCTAGGTTAACATGACATGTTATAATTGATTTAATTAATTGTTCTCGAAGTAATCAAGTTTTTTTGACTTTCACAAAAACCAAATACTAAATAGTGTCAAAATAGACATATATGAGTTTTTAAAACAAATACTATATTATTAATTGATATAATATTCCTAAAAATATAAGGTTATGCCAAAGGACTTATATATGGCTATATATGTCACAAAATTACCACTTTGGGTTCTATTGGATTTTTATAGTAAGTTTATTAACCATTTATTATAATAATACAAGAATACATGGTAAAAGTTAAACTCTTTAACTAAGAGTTAAATATAAAAGATAAGGTTAATATAGTGACCTAAACCTATCTAAAACCTATTTGTTGAGAGGTTTTGTGGCCCATAAACACTATATCCTCAAAATAAATCCTTTTTAAGCCATTATAAACCTAATATGATTGTATAATAAATTAATATTTTATGCTTTTCCTAAAGTGACCCTCACCTCTCTTATAAAAAGGTACTTACCCTTGTCTCAAAATCACACATCCAAAGCCATTTGTCTGGGAAAAAACCTGCTCAAATATCCTACCAAATACCCTCACTTCAACCTAGATTCCTTAATTTGATCATAAATCCAACCTAAGGATCCCTTTTGATCAAATCAAAAGGAAGCACCCGAAGAAGAGGTAATTATTTTATCACCTCTTTCAAAGTTATTTTCTTTTTCCACTTCCTATTTCTTTGTTGTTTCCATAAAAAAATAATAACTCCAGTACCTTATACATAATTTTATGTTATTATAAATATGGTACAAACATATTGACTATTCTATCTATCATATGAATGACAAAGTCACCATACGTGCGTACATACGACTTACCGTCTCCACGTCGTGGTGTAGTTTGTTATTCAACACTTCATCATTTGGATGGGTATAATAATGAGTATAATTGTTGTAAATAATAAATATAACATGTTAATGATTCTGTATATATGATATACCATCCAATTACATACGATTTTACCATCAATAGAATGATATTTTTGCTCGCACGTACGTACGGATTACCATCTCCATGAACGCGATGAGATTCATTCCCCATCATAACCATTCAAGAATAAATTTCATTTTATGATTAAAAAATAATGTTTACGAACTTAATATCATTATGGATATGAATAAAATACATCCTATCCATAACAATCATGACTTACATATCAAAACATATAAAGTAAAACGAATCAGTTAACACCCAAAACGATGATACTACTGAAATATCATTAACAAAGAAATATTAGAAGATCATATATGATATCATATTTATGTATGTGGTTCTTGTATAATTTAATAACAATGATTTAACCATTATACAATAGGTTAACCAACCCTATACTAATTAAAAGTACAACTTAAGGGTTAATTTTACAATCTCATTATTTATCTGTGGTTGTTTATACATAAGTACCAACTGGGACTTCTTTATCATCCACATCCATGTTTCTTAAAAATGTATTTCAATTTTTTTTACTATTTCATATAATATGGTTTAAATTCATTTATACCCTTGTTTTACATTCTATAAAATGTTTTGAAAGGAATCATTCCATCGTTTTCCAAACAAGGCACTTTATGACCATTTCGAAAAATTAAGGTAAAAATGTTTTTTTAACTTATACGACAGGTGAAGCTATTTTCCACCATTATAAAACCTTCTAAGATTCCCTTACAAGATTATAAAAATATTTTCAAAATAAATGTTTTCTTTTATAATTATGTGACTTTTAAATTATTTAAAAATAGAAAGAGATATTTCTCTCAAATAGTTTTGATTTAATCTATGTCAACATCCTTTGATGGATTTTACACTTGATTGAAGTTGATTTATTATGATACAATATTATATATTGTATTGAAGTTTTTTTGATATGCTGACTATGGATGTGTTATTTTTATACCATTCATGGTTTATAGTTAAAGTATCAACATTTTTTATGTTAGTTTTAATATGAATATTTATGTTATGTTTCAAACTTTTCATATGGGGAATGCATTGGACTTAGTAAGTGATAGGTGGATCCCTTTATAGATCCTCGATGGATCGATAGGTCTCATGAGACAAACTAGTGTCTTGGCACAAGTCCTTGAAAAAATCTTATTTGTACTCTTGGAATGAGTCCTTGGCTATGTGGTTATGATGTCCAGCATTATGCATTCCATCATTATGAAATTAGCTATTGATATTACATGTGATTATTTGAATAGTAGAATATACTTGTGAATAAGTAAATGTAATTATTTGATTTATCTTTTCCATATTATACTGAAGTTTAATTTTAAAAGGCTTGTGTTTTAGTCTTATAAATTGCCTTCAATGTTTATGCTTATTTATGAAATTTTCTTTTATATTGTTATCCTTACTGAGAATATGAGATCACCCCTTTCTTATGTTTTTTCCCAGGATGTGAAGAAGTATATTATTATTGACCTACATGGATAGGCTATAGGATATGAGTGTGTTCAAAGGAGACACAATGGTGTTTGTTTATTTCATAATGTAATGTAAAACTTATTCATGTATCTAGTAATTCCAAGGCTACTAAACTAATCAGTCTTGCGATAATTGATCTCTTGTGATCATGCCAATGTTATGTAATAATGCACCAATTATGGGTAACTGGGGTCAGGGCATTACACTCAGTTATGAAATCTTCAAAATCCTGGCCTTTTACTACTTTCTAAGGCATTAATTGTATATCAAACTGATGCAAAATAAATTTCCATCATTCCAGGAATCTTGTAAGAATAATATTACTGAGGATAAATTTGAGTAGGTTATTGTGATAGACCATGTGGACCTAATAATGGTTTAGATAGTGCCCTAGATTCTAAACTACAATGATTAATTCCATACAACTCATATTAACATATAAATATTGAGTCTCTATTTAGTTCATGGTTAGACTAGGAAAGTAAAGGCTATTTTAATTCCCAGCATCATTCTTTTGTGCAGGGAAGGCACCTAGTGATCACTCTAATGATATCACATAAAGAATGAGTGTCTTTACATCAATAGGTGTCATAAATACTGGTTGGATCAAGAGGTATTTATTTAGGGTCTAAAATGATACATGGTAGTCATTCGTCCATTGATATGTGATGCCCTTCTTCATTAATTTGTATAAGAGAAAACACTTTCCTTCCACATTGGGTATAAAGTGCTGGATGTAGGCCAAGTGAACTTGAATTCCTCTCAACTCTTTCATGTTTTGAGGAGGTGAAATGCCAATGATAGCTTTAGTCTTCTCAGGATCAAATTCAATGTTGTGATGGCATACAATGAAGCTAAGAAATTTTCCCTAGATTACCCAGAAAGAACATTTGAAGGGGTTTATATTCATTTTATGCTATCTAATATTTCTTAAAATAGTTTACAAGTCAGTCAGGTTATCATAGTATTAGATTTATTTGACCACTAGATCATCAACACAACATTCAAAAAATGTTCCCAAGAATATTTTGAAGATATGGCGCATAACACATTGGTATGTGGAACCAACATTCTTTAATCCAAAGGAAATTACCCGAGAGAAAAATATGACTTGATGGGATATAAAGGATATGTATTATTCGTATTCTGGGGCCATACAGATTTGTTTATACCCAAAGTAACCAACCATTAAGGATAGATCTTGGTAGCCAGCTGTTGCATCAATCAAGAGTTCTGTGATTGGAACTGGGAAGTCATATTTGGCCCAATGCCAGTTTAGATCTCTAAAATCAATGAAAAATCTAATTTTACAATTCTTATTTTTCACTGGGACAATATTAGATATCCATTTTTTACATTGAACCTCTTTCATGAAGTTAACCCTGATAATTTTTTTGACTTCAGACTTAAATTTGGATGCATGAGTTATGTGTGTTCTTCTTACTACCAACATCTATCCCACATCTCTTCTGGAAAACTCAAATGATGGGTGGCCATTTTTGGGTCATGGACTTGAATTTCTATGTAATTTCAAGAAAAAAATTCTTTGTGTGACTTTTGAAAGGAAGTATACACCCCTTTTTCTTCTAGACTCATGGCCACATTAATTAGAGTGGGGTGTGGATCTTCCTTGATACCTAGATTTATTTCTCTAAATTCATCCACAGTGGTAGAGACACCTTCCTCAATTGTTGGAGGGGCATCCCTGAGATATTCCTCTTCTTCCTCTGCCTCATGTGTTACTTGTTCTGCCACTTCTTGGATGGTAGGTGGTGAAGAATTATTTTCAAAGGAGAGGAATAATTATTTGGATATCTAGAAGAGGAGGCAACCATTTATGACCCAACTGAGGATGAAGGGTCTTCTTGAAGTTATGAGGGGAATATGACGGGTTAAGAATTAGTATTCCTATATTCTTACATTAGTGTGAAAACTTCTTCCAACCTGTATGATAAAGCACAGACTTGCTAAATATCAGTGGATGAAATGAATACATATCCATTAAGGATTTCACCACTGCTCAGAGAGTTAATGACATCTCCTATGCCATTGGGTTCAATTTCCAAAATTTACATTATAGAAGCCACTGAATGAGTTCCTATATTTGGTCCAACCCTTTAAATTTGATTAGTGGGTAACATGTAATTTGAACTGAGAGGATTTAATGGGTTAACTAGGATCTTTTCCAAACCATTCGGGGCATTAATTCATGTAACATGATCTACCATGGACCATTATCCTCCTTTGTAATAGATATATTCATCAATGTACTGAGATTCACAAGATTTTAATAGGGCATTATCACCATGAAGTGTTCCAATTTGACAATTGACACAATATTTAAGACATTGGTGGTATGAAAAAGTGATGGCCATATGCTGATGTAATCAAGGTCTTCTGATTATAACATTGAAAGTTGTATCCTATTAGAAAACTATGAACTCTAAATCAAACACAAGATCCCCAAACTGAGTTCTGAGTGTAATCTTTCCAAGAGGATCTTAATCTTTCTTGTCATACCCCTATAATATCATAGTGGAGGGAGAAAAGTGGGATTCAGTGAGACCCAACTGGTGAATTTTCTGGACCAAAATGAGGTTGAATCCTAATCCATTATCAATTAAGGCTCATCATATATCAATGTCATTAATCCTACAAGATATGTATAGGGTCCTGAGGTGTCGTTATAAAACAACATTCTCATCTTGTTATATGAAAGATACGATCGTATTGAATTATACTAGATCAATCTCTATATAATAAAATTCCATGGTAGTGACCTCTACTTAAAACTCTTGAGGATTTGAAAAAGCCTCTATAAGTGCTTCCTAGAGATCCTTTGACAGATTCAGGGCATCTGGGATTGATAATTTGGTCGGTACTTGAAAAAATTGCTTCAAAACATCAAAATTTTGATCTAGAGGACTGTGCTTCCTAGAATATAGAGTCACTTTTATAGGTTTTTTTGGAGATGATGTTCCTGATGTGGATAAACCCTCTTTTGGGGAAGGAGCTAGAAGTGTTCTTCTCTTAGTGGATTAGAATGGCTAGGTCTTCCCACTCAATAAGGAGGTGGTGGCATATCATCTAATCTTTCATCCAATATAATCATGTTAGGGAAACCACTATCATGTGTGGGGGAGTTCCCTTGTTCTTACTAATCCCGCTGGAGAGATTTCCCATGAGTTTTTGCTGCATAAATAGCTCAAGCAGTGTTGTGGTTGGAGTAATGATTTCTAGAATGACTAGGTATTCCCATGTATCCTCAAACTTTACAACCTTGTATTTTAGTTCCCTAATAAAGTGCTAGGAAATTAGGTTCATAATCAGAATCATCATGTGCATATGGACTCGTTTAGTGAATAAAATTAATAGAGATTAAGATCAACTCCTCATATGATGAAGATTCTACTTGATATATCGATTCTTATTGTGCCATTTAGTGGGGTGGGGCCTGTGATTTTGAGGTATCCAGTATGAAATATTCTATGTTCAAGGAAACATTGTCATTGAAACGAGACCATATTCTTCTATTTTCTCCTTATTCTTTGGGCCATGTTGCTTCTTGAGGGTTTGCCTTCAGAGGAATGGGATTTTGATGAACACAAATTTCCTACAGCAAAGGCGAAAGGAGACTTAATCTATTGTTTCACCTATGTTTATAGAATGTAATGAGTTAAAATGATTATTTTCTGGACCATTAATTCACTAAGTTTCTACACACTCTTACTTTTCATTTCTTTCCACTCACCTTCATCCTTTTGATTTATAGCTGTAACACATACTACATGGGATGGAGAATTATTAAATTTCACTTTCCAAGAATCCGCCATCTTCTACAGGATGCCTTTGAAAATTAAACATTCATGTATTGGGTTCTCCAACATATGATGGAATGGGAAATAGTTTGGGATTTCCTCATCTCTTTATGTATTATTTTTCTTTGGATTTCGCAACTAAACTAAGTTGATTTCCAAATTCGAGATGAATTAGTCAGGAACTTGGTCAGTTCAAAAAGAATTGACCTTTTTTTTGAACTCCTAAAAATATTTCCTCCTTTGATCTCTTTGATCATCATGATGAGGTGGTCGATTCTATTGACATTTGGGAGGTGGATCCCTACGACATGGAATGGGTTTTGAAGTAGGAGTAGGTACATGGGCCTGTTTAAGTGTAATTGTAGAAGCCTCTTCTTTTCTTACTCTTTATCTAGGATCTGATATAATTACTCAAGATTTGGTTTTAGTCTCTACGGTGGAATTCTACACCTATTGAGAAGTTGAGGCAAGGTTCCAAAACCCTCTTGTGTATTTCACAAGGATTAATGGTGTGTGCAAATAATCAGAAAGTTTTTCTACACAAATGGGAAACAAATCTTCTCAAGGGAGAGGTGGATTCAGGGATTATGTAAATTATTTACACTGAGCAATGAAATCTGAAACTATTTCATTCTCCCTTTGTTTGTAATTCATAAGATCAAAGACTGTTGTCTTCTATAGTGTTGAGATGAACTGAAAAAGTAACTTCTGATGGATATCTTTCAATTTAGTGATTGATAGAGACTACAAACTCATGTACCATACAAAGGATGTCCCCTGCAATGATTTCAAAAATCATATGAGTTTCACTTCTTGTTATTTCTTGGGGTCCCCATCATGGGATTATAGTGAGAGATAACATGTGTCAAATGTTTCTCTAGATCTTCTAAACCATTAAAGATTGGAAATGTGGGATTCCCAAAGTTGGAAGGGAATGAGTAGGATCTATCAATTCGAGGTAAGACTTATTTTTTGGATGTACCAATGTGTGCCATACTTCCATATATTCCAATCTATTCTTCAATGACTCAATGGTGTTCATAAGAATTCGGGAAACATCTAGCTAATTTGGGACCTAAATAGGTGTGGTGACTGGACCCTAAATGGGTGCAGTGGCTAGAAGGACCACTACTGGTGGAGCTACTAGTATTTTACTTGGATAACTCATGGGAACCGACCTATAAGGATATTCCTATAATGGTATAAATTCACGATCTAAACCATTAGTTTCAAAAAAACCCTCTTTGTTGAGGTTCTACCACTAAAACTACAAATTTAGGATCTTCTTTTGGAGCATTTTTTGAAGGAATGCTGCCCTGGAGTAACTATGAATTAACCCTTCTCAACTCTTTCATATCCTCCTCTTATAGAACAAATATTTCCTCAAGATAAATGGATTTAACTTATCCAAGGGGAAGGTGAGACATGGTCTAAACCTTAACCTTTCTCCTATTAGGCACCATTCAAAGAGGTGGAAGTTGATTATTTGAGGGGATGCCCCAATTCCAGGAAAGTCTCTAATTTTAGGTATACACACACTTCATTTATTTTGGTGTGGAAAACATCATGATCAACAAAATCCTCTTATGACTCCCCTCAACTAGACTCATTCTTTGGAGGATCTTCAACAATAGAATTTCTTAATTCACATATGCATAATACATTACTGGTATTCTATCGGTATTTCTACGAGATCGTCTTTTTTTTGCATCCTCCATGAGACATTGTCCTCCTATTGGTTGGTTCCCTAGGAACTGTTTGGTGGATAGTAACCTAAAGGGAATCCTATAATAGCTTATTTTAGCATTAATGTTTGCAAATTCTTTCCTAATTGGGAGAAAATTGATTTTCTATGAGGAGGGGATTATGGATGTGAAAAAGCCCCTAGCCCTGAGGGATGGGGCTGTTCATGTTCTTCTCCATCAACCCTTCAGGATTTGTTTTTTAGCTCTAAGGGATGGATTAAAAGAGCCCCCATCCCTAAATTCTAGGGTAGCTCCTAAAATTATATGGGTGATATCATCACATCTACACTTCTGATTTTAAAAATTATAGTCAGAATTTGGGTTGGGTTCATTATCCGACACTCACTCAAATTGCCTGTTTTAGAAGACCATTGTGCTATTTAAGGCATGTGTACAATCTAATGGCCAACATCCTCTAAATGGGAGGCCTGGTCGATGTTATTATATGCTTGATGCAAAATTATCTCAACAATTTTCTCTCTTTGGTCCTAACTTTGGTGAAATTCGGTTGAGACCTCTTATTGTTGAGCATATATTTGGACATGAAAAAAATTCATTTGTTATATCCGGCCTGGTGTAATGACATTGCATGAGACCAATTTTTGTGGGATTTGTTGGATTTGGAGCATAGTGAAATGAAATTATCCAAGTTCACCACATCCTTTAATGTTAACACCAGATGGGGTATCTATGATCAATTATCACATCCTCATTAATGAATTAAGAAATGTATATTGAAGGGATCACTATTGTTTCTCGATCTTTATATATTGGGATGAAAGGAGAGATGATAAGTGAATCTGGAATGGTAACCCTTCTGTTACCCTGACATGAATTGGATACTCATCATAAGGTAATGTATTTTCTTTCAGGTGATGAAGATTTTTCCACATGTTGAGGTGGATGTCATGTTTACAATCTTCTACCAATATCTCTGGAATGTTATATCAAGAGTGGATAAAGTCCAAAAAATGAATGATATTTCATCTTTATCCAGTTGTTTCCTCATGTTCAACCTATCCTCTTCATCTTTTTCTATAGGCTCTTTCACCCAATCAAACCAAAGTTTTCATTTCCTGGAAGTTTTATCAAAATCAGCAAGATCGATAGGGAGTTCCTTTGTTGCATCAAAAGACAATTTTCCCAAGGTTTTCTTGGATAATAACCGTTACCTTGAGAAATATTCTTATTGAGAATGTATTTCACGTGCTAGTGAAAAGGTATCAAACATGTCTGGCCTCTTATTTTCATGTTCCTCAAGATAATAGAGCTTTATCATCACTACATTTTTAGTTAGAGAATTCTCTTAACAATTAAAATTAATACTATGGAGAGAAATTTTTTAGTGAACATCATCATGGGGAGGACCACCATAGTGGATTACATTAAGGGGAAAAACCTCTTTCTCCTTGGTCTTCTGGACACATGGAGGGTTTTCATGGATCTCATCAAGAGATAGATTCTAAAGATTAACCATATTGTCATAAAGAAAATCTTTATGAGGAAGTTTCTGATAGGGACCTTCACAGTTACTTTTACTACTACTATAAATTGGTAATGATATTTTAGAATCTTTAACTTCCACAGATAAATTTCTAAGGGCTTAAAGAATTCCAACATTTTGTGGATCCAAATTTCATATTGGATCATGATTTTACAAATGTTTTTGATAAGTCTTCCCATTGGGTGCCTTCTTATAAGTAGTTGGGACCACTTACGGGGGGAAGTAGTTGTTATGGGGAAGTGTATGTGCTTTCCTTGGAGTGGATATCAAGATATGAAAATCATACCTAGTTGAAAAGTGTGTATGTTCCTGATCTGTTTGTCCATATGATATGGGAGAGTGTGACTGATGACCCTCCTAGATGGGAAAAAAGGTATATATATTCTTTGGGGTGACATATTGATGAGCCACATCATTTATGGGGACATAATTATGCATCCATCCCTTGGGTACTACTATTTCCACCATGATGATATCTTGGAAATATTCTAGGATATGGGCATGTATTTTCATCTTCCCCTTCATCATTTCTAATATATGTATGGTGAATTCAGTGACTGGAATGGTAATATACATCCATTCCATGTTTATAGTAGGTTTATACACTTGCTCCTATCCTCCCTGTCCTGTCAATGGATACTGACAGTACTTTTGTATGGGTTCATATAGTTGAGTATACCATTTTCTTTTCATCAGGACTTTATGATGGAATTCTCTAGATGCTACCAAACAAGGCTATTAGTAGACTTGGTTGGTGTAGGAAGGTGTATGTTTCCTCTTATGGGTCACCACCATATTTGGTTACTGGGCTTCTTTGAATGCTACCCGATGACTCCAATGATAGGATTGATGAGTGTAGGTAGGTGTATATTCCGGTTTATGGTACTCTACTATATTTGAGTTTTGGGATTCATTATATGCCACCAAACAAGTCTGCTAGTTGGTTGATCGATGGCCAATGGGTGTTTGTGCTTGCTCATTGTTTTCCACCAAAATGGATTGGTGGGATTATTTATATGGGTAAAAGGTGTGAACCTGCTCTATATTACCCAGTTGTCATTCTTGAAATTCCATCTTGCATCCCTGGGTTTAAGAACTTGGGCTAGAAAGTCAATGGTGACACCCTCATCTTGTTGAGGGTTTACTACCACACGACATTGGCGATAGTGATTTTTGGCAGGAGCCCCTGGGAAGGACCCATGTGTCTTCAGGACGAGGTCGTGGGTGGCCTCTTGGTTGACCTACCAAGAATATGGGAGGGATTGGTGGTTTCACTATAGGGATTATCTCTAGAAATGGTTGAAGATGGTGGTCAACACCGTTTACTTTTGGACCACCGGTCATCGCTCACTGGACGATTGGGGGTGACTCTTGATCTGGAGGGCCTCTCAAGTGGCCTCCAAGGTCAGGGTGGTACCATTATGACTGTACTCTCAAACCAATTCAATATATACATAGCATTGAAGATGCTGTGTTGGTTATGGTATCCTTCTTGCAGATAAGGATCCAGCCTAAGTAGTAGTCGGGGCGTTCAAAGGTGTAAAGTTGAAGGAATCCATTTTATTGAATGGAGTTATGAAAAGGAGTGACATTATATGTGATATGAATATGAAAAATAACCTTATTAAGGAAAAAAACTTTTGGATGAACACATGAATGATTGAATTCCTTTTTTGTACCTCTTTTTTCAATTGATAGGGGCCTGACAAATAGGGAACACTATCATATTGGTTATGGATTCATGTCGAGTTCACCATTTATAGTTTCCACTAGAAATGAGTACATATTTGAGAATATAAAATAACTATTTTCAGATGGTGTCCAACCGATTTATTAATGGAACCAGAAACACCCAATATTTTTGTATCCAAAGGGATGCTCATTCCAAAGGCTGGTGTTTGTTAGGTGTGTTGAACTAGGATTCTTAATAACCCACATTGGTCAAGAGGATGGAAGGTCAGGCTCATCACACCAGTTTAAGGATATTTTTTGCATACTCTGGGACTCTTCTATAGATTTATGAAATGTTCATGAATCCTTCATTAATTCCCAAGTATGAAATAATTAATCCAAAAAATGGAAATCAATTTTCAGCATACGTGGAATTTATAATAATATATATGTATCTGAGGTTCTTTGTCAATGGATATGTATGTATGTATCCTAGGTTCTCCATATATAGTATCCTCTTAGATACTACTTAGATTTTCTATGGTTATTATTACAAAGATACTAGTTTTTAAGACACTCAGTGGGGAACTCTGGAATTTATTGTCTTCTAGGTAGATGAAAGTCACTCTAGAGTTTATCATTATCTAGGGAGATAGAAGTTTACTATAGAGTTTATCATCATTAAGGGAGACATAAGTTTTTTTTGATGTTGGGATCAACCCCACAGTTTGGCTACCGATGTATCATTGTGAAAGGAATCAGAACCAACGTAGTTCAATGCCACTTAATAGAAAAAATCATACCTTTTAATATCATGTGATAAGGACCTAACCATATAATTGAACATCATATGGAAAGTAATTTTAGGCAGAAAATTCCTACTCAATGTTTGGTGTGGGACTTATACCTAAGTAGACCAAGGAACCTAGAAGGGATATGGATTTCTAAGTAAAATAAGACCCTATTGGGGATATGGACCAAAAGAATAGGGTTTGTTTAATATGTGGGGGTTTGAACCTCAAGGAGGTTCTCTATGTATCCTATTTGGATGGGAATCAATGGACACATAGTTCAGTAAGTCACACATGGTAGTATAGCCCTTTGATAAGGTTAAGTTGTGGCTTATTATTGAAGAGGATGCACTATAAAAGAGGGACCATGAGTGATGTATCATCTCATGATGGTTTGGGGGTTTAACTCAGGGTTTACTTCTAAGGAGGATGCCCAGATTAAGGGAATTAATATTGAGGGTTTAATACTAAGGAATATACCCCTTCAGATTGGGAACTAAGTGGGCTTCCTATATATCCTGGTTAAAGTCAGAATCAGAGTTTTCATAGTTTAATCTGGTTTGGTGATTACACTTAGGAGGAAGACTATTTGAGAGGGGAATGTTTTCTCATTTATGGATGAGATGATATAGAGCTCGATCATTGAGAATGATTCCTACATATCCAAGTTATTGTGGGAATTATAGTACTCATAGTTAATTCCTTCAAGTGGATTTTTTTGATTTTATAATCATTATAAACCTCTAAGACCACATGAGTCAAGCTTGGTGTGAGAAAAAAATGATGTGAAAGATTTAAAAAACCACAAAATTTCCTTCATTAGCTAATGGAAGAGGAGGATGAAGATGGCTGAAGAGGCCAGAGTGACCGTGGAAGAGGCCGAGGAGACTGTGGAAGAGGTCAGGGTTATAGAATAAGAGGTCATAGATATTGAACATCCCTCTCTTTAGTTAACATTGGAAATTGGTCCAATGTAAGTAAGGAATGGAGGTGAAGGATATAGAGAGGAACAAGACTGCAACCTCCTAAAATAATGACTATGGTATTACACTGTGATGGTTGTCCTAAAATTGGTTGCGTATCAATATAGGAGGATTTTATTCCATGTGAAAAGGAAATGTGAGTATAATAATCATATTCCCTCCTACAAATCAGAGGCTCTATATCTCAGTCATGAGACAAGACACACAAAGTCCTATCCCTAGAATATGATATTGGTAAATCCTCAACACTCCATCTATGGTAAGGTTCCACATGACCATAGATATCCAAATATACACACATCTTGGGGATTATTACCCTATATTAGTACAATTGTGGGAAACCTCTAACCATATAAATCCAAATCCAAATAGTAGACATGCAGATGTGGATTTCCCCAATGTTTTATAGATCAAAAGGTATTGGTGGAGGTTTCAACTTGGTCCTTTTCACACAAGGGAGCCATGGAAGGAGACACCCTGCCCTGGGTGGCTTTGAATAGGCTTTAAAGGGTAGCTTGTGTAGGTCCTGAGCATAGGTTATCGGCCCGAGTGTGCCATACAGGTGCTCAATGCAGGTGTGTTGTGTAGGTCATAGGAGGTACTAAAAATTATTCTTGCATGGGAAAAAGGGATTCATGTTTTGGATATGACTTTGGAAATGGACTACTAGGGTAGAACACTTGGGTGAGGTTTTGACCTGAACACCCTGGGTCCCTTTTGGTTTCCTCGGTAGAGTTCCACGCAGGTCCTTGTTTCAAGAAAGGGCCTTGTGCAGGTGACTTCTTCTTATGGGAGAAGAGTCCTCACACAATTTTTCTATATTTTAAACCCTGAAGGGACTTTTATCTTTCTTATACATTATAATTATAACTTCTCCCATGTTTTAGAGAGCTACCTAATAAATTTCGAGGGGACCTAGGAAAAGGTGTGGTGCAATGAGAGCTCTAGGGGTTCTTCCAATTTTTCAGTTTGTGACATTAAGATCCCAATGGTCCTATATATATGCAAGGAGGGGACCTTGTCGAATGAAGTTGTTAGTGTAGGTCCATTGCACAGTTCTATTATGCATCTTTCTCATGTAGGCATGAAATAATAATACAACTGTATAGTTCCTAAGCATAGGTCCTCGACGTAGGGCCTCAACGTTGGGGGGTTTCATCTTTTGAACTACATTGGCAGGATCTATGCTGGCCAATTAGTGCGTAGGTATGCCACATAGCTCCATTTAGAAAGATCTATTTTATTTTCAAAAGATTATCTATTACTTTAAAATATCCAAGGTACTCTTCATAATATTTTTTCATTCCTTTATTAAAAGGGAGTGTCAACAGTGGTAATCACTAACTTGATGTTTTAAAAATTATTCTGGTGTTATTTGGAATTAAAACTGAGAATTTTTGTGATTTTAAAGTGTTAAAAATATTATAAAATGTTGTTTTATTTTTAAAGTGGTTAGTTAACCCTAGTGATCTATATTTAAAACCACCTTTTTAGACTTGGTTAATTTTTACATCAATGTTTTGGGTTATTTAAATCTTTTCATATTTCCAAATGAGTTGGATTATTTCCAAAGGATTTTTTCCCATGTGGATTGGATTTTAAAACGTATTGTTTCTTTGAATTTTTTTAATGTCCATTTAAACGGTAGTGTAAATTCCCATTTGAGTTTCTAAGGTGCTTGTATAAAATTGGTCTAAAGAGTAGATTTGAATGGATTTTATAAATGATTAAATGTCTTGGAATTTAATGGATGTTTTGAGAATATAATTCCCATTTTAAATTTTATAAAAAATGTGTTTTAATAAAAGGTGTGATACCCTCTTAAGAACCTTTGATTCTAGTTTGACCATTGTAGCTTGTGATCCCATGTGGTAATGTTTATTATTGAAGACATAATTTAATGGGACTTATGGGGGTGTATATAGTTATAGTAGTGATGAAATAGTTTCCTTATCTCTAGTTAAAGTCCATTTATTAATACAACCTAGTGATGATGTCCATGAAACTAGAATCCTTTTTAAGATTGTTTAGGGGTTTTATCTCTCTTCTTATTTTTTATCACCTTCTATTAATATTATTTATTGGAACATATTTTCTTGTCATTTTACCTGGGTTTTTCAAATTGAAATATTTTTGATTGATCGTGTTCTTTACTTCTTCTTTGTGTGGTTTGAGTTTTAGATTTTTTGAAAAGATATTGTGAACTATTTTTAAAGAAGGAATAAAGGAAATATTGATTTTGAAGTGTTTTCAAACTATTTTAATAATGAGTTTGAAATTTTTTTCAAATGAGAAAATTTAGAATGATTTTTATTTGAAACTCCAAGAATGTGTGTGTTTTGAAAAATGGATTTTAAGCCACCATGCCCTGTTTTGTGAAAATGGATTGTTTTCAAACATGTTTTAGAAAACGGTATGATATTTGGAAACCTCTTTGAGTCTTGTAATTTGTATTTCAAAAATGGATTTTATGAAATAGTTTAAAGTCATATTTTAAAAGGGTGACTTGACCAAGAGGTATTGGTCAAGGAATAATGTTTTCTATATGATTTTTTTCATTTAATGAAAATCATAGAAAAAGGGTTTTAACACACTTTTATGTGTTTGCAGGGTCCTAAAAATTCTGCAAAGGGGAAATACAATTACCCCAAAAACTTGGAAAAGGACCGAACCGGTCCGCATACTGGATCCCAGCAACAGTACGCGGCCAGTTTGGCAAACCGCTGTCCCGCAGATGCTGTCGTTTGTGAAATGGGGGCGGAGCGCCTATGTGGGCGCGAACCAGGAAGACCACCGATGAAGCCAACCTGTTCTACCATTGCAGAACTCATTGGTCACGGAATAGGGGTGCATAAGTATGCTGTCGTGGAAGAAATACCACAAATATCGGTTCCAAAAATCCCTGGTTGACCGAGTCGTTCTCGGGTGTGGATTCCTTCATGGGATTCTGCAAAAAGTGCCATGTTCCCATCAATACAACCTCTTCGTGACTCTATAAATAGTCACCGAGGGGCACCAAAAATGGAGGGATGAAAGGACGAGTGAAAACCCGTGGGGAGACGCTGGAGAAATCGCTCCTAGAGGTAAAGTTCCGCGACCATCTGTGGACCCCATATCATCTGCGGATTCACTCTTCCACGTAGAGGAGAAACCAAAACACGAACCACCTATGGCCAACTCCTCCACGGCCAGCCCTTAGCGGCAATTTCCTTTGCAGACATCCTAGACGGCCAGCTTCTACGCGGCCCGCCTCCTCTGTGTCTATCTCATCTGTGGACACCCTTAGCAGACAACCTCTCCGCGGCTATTCCTACGCGGCCAACCCCTCTGCGGCCATCTCCTATGCGGCTAACTCATATGAAGCTCACTCCTCCATGGACACCCTATACGGCCATCCCCTCTGCAGCCGTCTCCTATGTGTCCAGCTCCTATGCAACTCACTCCTCTGTGGACACCCTACGTGGCCAGCTCCGCTGTAGCCAGTCCCTCACGGCCAGCTCCTAGGCGGCCTACCCCATGCAGAAAACCCCATGCACTCGCTGGTCTATACCACGAGGGCTGCACCCCCGCACCCCCGCTTGGGCTCAGTGCCGGGCTGCGGTCCCGACCCTCCGGGCCGGTCCCTTCGCTACCGTCACTCACCCCCATGAAAAATGGAAGGTCACACCGTGAAGTTTTTGGGCCGGGTCAAAAATATTTTCTATTGCACCCTTATGCCACTCCAATATCCGTCCTATACATGGCATGAGTCGAGCTACTCCTCATGACTCTCCTATAACCCCATTACCTAGCTCCTTTTGCTAGGTTCATCCAGAATGGGCCTCCCTTGCTTAAGTCCCACACCAACCATTGCTAGGTATCTCCTACCTAATCATCCTGACCACATGACGTTAAACTGTGTGGACCTCATCATATCCATATGATGTTAAACTATATGGAAATAGTCCCTGAAACATGACATTAAACTGTGATTCCACAGTCTTATCTATATGACTATAAACTATAGTACACCCTATGTGGAAAACATACGATACCTCTTGCTCTATACAAGAGATGCCTTATGCTTCAAGCATAAGATGCCAATAATCATATCTACACGACTCTATACTATAGTACACCCTATGTTCCAAACATAGAAAGCCTCTTGCTCTAGAAAAGAGATGCCTCATGCTCCAAGCATAAGATGAATAATGCCATGATTATAGTGGCGTAATTTCAAGAGCATTGGAATCCGTTCAAAGATTCAATCACTCCACCTCACGCTTTGTGTGTCCTTCATCCGGATCTTCATACTCTTCCATGTCTAAAGGGACCCCTAACGTCTTGGTCCCATGCCACATCAGCTCACCTACCGTCTTAGGACAATGCCCCGGAAGACTTTGGAAAACACTTCAAGTCAGGTCCTGTGTTTTGAACATGGTTAGCAGTCGACCCTCATTTGTTTGTTCCCATTTCAGGCTAACGTGATATGGATTCGGTGTTTCAAACATGGTCAATAGTTATCATCCATCACCACTCTATCCTCATTTCATTCCAAATGTTTTGCATGTGATTCACACTTCTCATCTCCCTTTGTTTGGACTGATTCCAATGCCCTAGGAATTATCCATCTTGTGCACTTGCACATAGGTGAAAGCCTCAAATCACCAGTGGGTTGGGATGCCCTCATGGCCAGACTTGAGGAAGACACCCGGGAAACTTCCTTGTGTAAGCCCCATTCACCACCCTTCATGGACGCACCTTTTCACTATGATCGTTGGGTCATTGTTGCATCTTGTTTCTCACACCGAGCATGACTCACATGGGTTTAGAGAAAGCATCAACCATGAAATCTCTCAGGGAAACCATCATGGTGTAAGCCCATAGTTCTTATTGCAGGAGGTGGTGCCTACACCCCTCCTTACTTCGGTCCCAAATCCCTCTCCCATTGGGGTTTATCACCAATTAGGGCCTCCATTCTAGAGTAAGTCCCAATCTCCATTTCCCCGGGCTACTAGCCATGCATAAGCCCCATTTTGCTTCCCACGAATGCACCCTTCACAACGTGATCATCAGGTCCCTGCTGCCTCTTGTTTCTCACACCGATCATGACTCACGTGGGCTTAGAGTAAGCATCGACCATGGAAACACCCCCCGTCCCGCATGACGTGAAACTATATTTCGCCATTCTAAACTACGAGGTCTTTGATCCATGTAAAAGCATGGTATGTAGGAAGCCTTATGAGGTTCAAGCCCAACTCCTGTTGGACCAAGGTCCATCTTCACATCGGCTTGCCGACACCCTCCACCCAAACTATGTGGACTTTGATCCCTGTCTCCTAGGTGGGGTACGTAGGAAGCCTCCCTGAGGTTCAAGCCCAACAATTGGTCATTCCGACCTCCTTCATGTCGGTTCACCAACACCTTGGGCCTCCTCAGAGTGTAAGCCCCATACCACCTTGGGCTGCCTTGGGGTGTAAGCCCCAACCCAAACCGAACTACGCGGATTCTGATTCCTCTCACGAGGATACGTAGGAAGCCCATATCACGGGTTCGATCCCAACGCTCAAGTCATTATCTGTCCCACCCTGGATGACAATAAACTCTAGAGCACCCAATTATGGGGCTTCAAACCAGTTCCATCTCAATGAGTCCAAACTCCTTGGAATCATTAATCCAATGAGGGATGGTAAACCTCGGGCCTAAATGATTCCGAATCCCTGCATTTAGCTGACCATTTCCAATAAGGAGTAATCCATGGATACTATGCTTGGGTATAAACCAAAGACTCGCGAACATATGAATATGTATTAAATCTATAAGAGAGTCCCAAAACAGGAAATAATTCCCCCCAAAAGGGTGCAATGAGCCCGACTTCCCATCCTCTCGACCAATGTGAGTTCTTAAGCGTCGCTAGCCAAATCACCTAGCGAACACCTGCCTTTGGAAAGTAGGTCCATATGTTGCTGGATATGGAACCATTGGGCATTTCAAGATGAAAATAGTGCACTTGATATGAGTGATTAAGCAGAATCTAACCTTCTCTAACAACTGTCAGGTAGTGCATGTTTTCCACACATCGTTGCGAAACAGTGTTACTACTTTTTGGTAAATATTTATAGAATTTTTTTATTTTTATAATTTATTTCAAACTTTATTTTTAAGGATTTAATACCGAAGTTATCACA
Organism: Viscum album; assembly: GCA_963277665.1. NCBI lineage: Eukaryota > Viridiplantae > Streptophyta > Magnoliopsida > Santalales > Viscaceae > Viscum > Viscum album. The sequence continues at coordinate 1,321,180,887 of OY728166.1, forward strand.
TATATTTGGTAGGTTGTGGTGACCTAATGGACTTTTAGATCATGCCTATAGTTTATAGGCTTGGGTATGTTCTGGCTTGTTTTTCTTCCTTTAGATCTTCTAGGAGGGGCATATGGTTGGATGATGACCCAAGTTGAACATATTTTGGGTATTTATTTTGTTAAATATTAATAATACCAAATCATATAGGATTTATATGAATGAAGAATGCATGGATTACAATCGTATAATAAAACAATATTAATATGGAGTGAATGTTTTCATGAATTTTTCAAAAGATAGTTCTTATGACCATTACCAAATCCTTTTCCATGTTTAAAATATTATTATTCAAGAATAATTAGTCCAGAGGAGTTAGAAGAACACTTGATCTTTCATGGAATAGATTGAAGTTATAAATGTTAGAATAAACATAGTGAAAAAGAGAATATAGCTAGTGGCTAGGATAACACTGTATTTTGTGGATCATCTGATTTGATTACAAGTGTAGACAATAAATAATATCGTTTCAAGGATAAGATTAAAAATATCAATGATGATGAAGATCATATTGAGGAAATGATAAGGACAGTTGAAGATGAACATCTTGATTTCCAAAAATTGATTGATGCATTATAGATTTGTACAAAGAAGCTATTAATTGTTGCTTAAATTAAATATATAACATTGTCAGCCATAATGAAGATGTATAATTTGAAAGAAGGAAATGGATGGAGTAGAAACAGTTTTATGGAACTACTTTCTCTCATGAATGAAATTCTCCCAGAAGATAATGAGCACACAAGCCAAAAATTCGATGCCAAAAGAATGCAACGCTCAATGGGTATGATCTTTAAAATAATACCCGCCTAACCAAATGATTGTATAATATTTATTAAGAATCAAAAAGCAATTATAAAATTCCCAAAACATGGTTATTCTCGATAAAATAATGATAAATCCGGTTCTATGAATGTTGTATGGTACATTCCAATCATTCTAAGGTTTCAATGCATATATGGAAGTGAGGATACTGCATGGAAATTGATGTGGCACGTAGATATAAGAAATAAATATGGGAAACTACATCACCCGAAAGACTCTCCTTAGTGGAAGATAATTGATCATGAGAATCCTAAATTTGGAAATGATATGAGAAACCTTCATCTTGCATTATCTATAGAGGGAATGAATCCTTTTAGTTTTCAAAGTATCACTCATAGTACATGGATTGTTATGTTGGTAAATTATAACATGCCACCATGGTTATGTGAAATGAAAATACATCATGTTATATATGCTTATATCTGGACCAAAATAATCAGGTAATGATATTGATGTTTATTTGGATTCAATGATTGAGGATTTGAAATTATTGTGGGATTTAGGTGTTACATTTTATGATGCTTATAGAAATTAATATTTCACACTGAGATCCATGTTGCATGGAATGATAAATAAATTTTCTACTTGTGGAAATTTTTTAGGATATATCATTAAAGGAACTCAAGGGTGTCCCATTTGTGGACAAGGTACACAATAAATTGGGTTTAAACATTCATAAAAAACTGTGGTTCTAAGGCATCATAGATTTATAACCTGATGAGATAAAGACCAATCTTTGATGACATCATTAAATGGATGTTTAGAATATTGTACAACACCATCTCTAATAATAGTTGATCAATTATTTAAGAAAGTAAAAGACGTGGACACTGCTTTTAGAAAACCATTTTAGAAAAAACTAAGGAAAAATTGTTGAAAAAAGAGATCCATTTCTTCTGAATTACCATAATGGAATTTTAAGTATGTTAGAAATTTTATTGATATTATGTATGTTGAAAAAATGTATGTGATAGTTTCACCGGAACATTTCTAAATGCACCTAGAAAAACAAAGTATTGAATTAAGGCTAGTGTGGATATGGTTGAGATGGGAATATGAGAAGAGTTGGCACTATAAAAGGGTGAAAAATGAACATTTCTTCCTCTACCTACAAATAATCTTTCCATGAAGGAGATATATCTTTTTTGAAACTTCTTGAATGACATAAAGAATCCATAGGGGTATTCATTGAATATCAAGAATATTGTGTTGACCAATTTAAAGTTAAAGGGTCTGAAATCACATAACTTCCATGTTTTGATGCATGATATAATTATGATAGATTTATGTTGAATTTTGATGAATAATATTAATCATACATTAACCAAGATCTATTTCATCTTCAAAGTTATATGCAGTAAAGTTATAGACCTGGTGAAATTGCTGACTATGGAAATAAAAAATGTTGTCATATTATGTGAATTGGAAATGTGCTTCCATCCAACAATCATTGATATTATGGTTCATTTTATAGTTCACTTGGGGAGATATATTTGAGTATTTGGTCCTATACAATATAAAGGGATGTTCCCCATTGAATTGTATATGATGATTTTGAAAGGGTATGTCAAAAATCATAGTTGGACAGAGGGTTGAATAGTAGGGTGATATATTGTTAAGGAAGACATTGAATTTTGTACCGAATACCTATATAGTATGGATAGAATTGGTCTACCAAAATCTCATCAGACCGGGTGGCTTGTGGGTAAAGGAATTTCTATAAGAGATGTTGTCACAATCAATATTACAGATTGGGAGTATGTCCACCTTTATGTTTTGCATAACAGTTTGGAGGTTTCCACATATGTTGAAACCTATAAATAATTTATTAGGAATTTAAATCCATCAAGGGTTGAAATTTTGATATCAAATACACATAATCAATAGTTTATAGGATGGTTTTCAGACCATATTTTTAAGGAGTAAGATGAAAATTCAAATTCAATTTCAGAACAACTTCAATGGCTAGCCAGAGGACCAACTATGTATGTATTATCTTAAAATGGTTATGTAATTAATGGTTATACATTCTATAAAAATTAACATGATAAAGATAGTACTATGAAAAATAGTGGAGTTACACTTGGGGATGAAGCGATGCATGTTTATGGTAATAAGGAAAGAAATCCTATTAATGTGAATATGTTATTATTTGGCATCATTAGAAAAAATATGGGATTTGAATTATACAACACTCCTTGTACAAAATTTTCAATGCAAGTTGGTTGATAAGAGGAGTGTTTTTAAAATAGATGAATTGGGGTTTGTAAAATTTGATTTCAGTAAGTAAGGGTACAAAGACGAACCATTTGAAATGGTATCAAAAGTAGTATAATTATTTTATATTCTAAATCCTGAAAACTAAAAGTGGTCAATTATTCTATTATTGGCCGAAACCAATGAAGGGTTGGATGAAAATTCAAATATGGATGACCCTTTCATTGGGACATCACAATCATTTCGCTGTGGTACCAATATATACAGTGTTTTTTATGTCAAAGGAGACCACAATAAATGGATTTAAATAGTCGATTGAGGGGTCAAATTCCTTCAGCCTTTAAGAAAAAGAGAGTTCAATAATCTGGTTATATTTTTTGGTAATATTCATTGTGTTACCTAATTTTATTATTTTTTTCTACAACATTTATGTAATATAAATTAAATGTCAACCGATTCCGTAGATAATGACTTCTACATGTGAAAATACTCTCAATCCTGAGAAACAACAGGTCTCTCACTATGCTACTACTCCCAATCTTGAGGAACAAATTGTTTCTAAACCTATTGCTTCTCCTAGTAAAGAGGTACACTGAATATCTACACATGTTGATGATACCACTCCATAGGAACAATATATTCATGATGTTGAATATGAGGAAATGGTAGGTGATAAAGGACCAATGATACAGAAAAAACAGGAGCATCATAATTTGATGATGTTAGCAAAAATCATTAAGGAGAAAATCAAAGGCATCAAACATGAGGTCAAATGGAATGCATGGTAATAACATGTTAACTCTAGTAAGACCATGTTCAGTAGTTACATTAGAATTTCACTTGGCAATGTGTGCTGATTGATATAGATTTTTGGCACCATGTTGTGTCCACTATTAAGGCACTAATGTGGAAATATATTATGGTAAAATTATGACATAATTTTATTATTTTACTAAAAAATAAAATAATGAATTATTGAATTACTCTTCGTCATCCCTTGAAGAATTCATTTACAATAGATGACTGCCAAAAGAAATATTTATTAATTCTTGCTGGAAGGATTCATAGAGGATTTCACAAAATTCAAATGAGGCATCATCTTAAAGATACTAAAGGGAAAATAAATCCACATCCACCACTTATCTATACACACCTGATAACCCAAGAAGTGTGGTATTCATTTACCAGACGTGGTGCGGATGTGCATTTTCATGTACATTGTGGATAGTAATATGTTTCTGAAGATACATGTATTCATCACTTTGATTGATAATTTTTTATGAAATAAAAAATGAGTACTTAAAATTAGGAATAGGATGAAAAACCAATGTACCCATACCATAAAGAAAGGATGGGGTACACTTCACTTGAAACAAATTGGTACATATTTGAAATCTACCATAATACTTTAATGTCGCATGAAACAATAACGTAATTGTATTCTTATATTTATATAAATATTGATGACTCCAAATCCAAATCCACTTTCATCCCATTCCATGTTTTGTGGAAGGATGCATGTGTAAATAAATATGGGATACTAATAGATAAAATCACACAAAAATTGTGGGAAACAAGTGTAAGTATTACATAATAATTTTTTTTCTTCTTCAAATCACTATTACATTACAATGATTACTTATTTTCCAATATTTTCTACCTGACATAGTCATAGGAATCTGTAACACCTATAATGAATGAACACCTACTATCAGTAGCCTTGAAGAATACAAAACAGTATGGCCGTGTCAGAGGTGCGGGTTTTGGGGTGACCCCTGAACATATTTTGGGAAAAAAACAAGAGGAGGATAAAGATGAAGAAATTAAAATTATTAAATAAAGGATATCTACCCTTTAAGAACAATTCCAACATAAGATAGAGTTGCTAGAAACATTTATAGGGGGAACCAAAGAGAAGAAACAAATGGAGAACAACCATTGCATGAAGATCTTTCCCCACTCACACCAGATTTATGGTGAGCTATTCTGCTCAAAGAGCTATCTAATTCGTGGTAATGAATATTCTAATAATTGCTTTTGTGAAATGTGAATCAGACAGACACTGATACCTTTCATTTTCTGATATTCTACAAGGTGAAAATGATTATGATATATATGTTTCAACACCCACCCATCACCTTATAGCGAGGGCTACAATGTTCAATATACAAGATGATACTCTACACAACAAAACACTTCTAATAGGTAATGTGAGAGTTGTGATAATCATAGCTCATGAGTTGAGCACAAAGCTACCTTTTCTACTTGAAGATGACGATATTAATATGGTCAAATGAGATATTGTAACATTCGTCGCATGACCATCAAATCTTGTAAAAAACATTTCAACAAGGAGGTATTCATTTACAATTTTTTTTAAAACAAACCTTTAATAATTAATAAAAAATGGTTTGAACTAATGAATGTTATTACAGATGGAAAAAAGGTACAAGAGTGAACTAAAGACAGACTCAAAACCGTATAAGGGATTGACTAACCAATCGATAAGATCTTCCAAAAGTAAATTTACCCCGCCCATTCCATATCTACATGTAATAACATGGAAGGTTCATGTAGATACAAGTTAAAAAATGGTTGTATTCAGATAGTTGATGTTGAAGAAATTATATACAAAGAGGAAGGTGAAGACTAAATTGGTGTTGGAAATGTAAATGAAATCCTTGAATATGATTTCTAGGTACCTGAGTTGTAAATGTAAACACAAGGTATTTTTTTCAGGATATGATTTTTTAGAAGCTGATATACTATGTTAATTATGACTAAATACATTTAATATTTTTGTCAGGTGCATATATAAAAAACAATTTAAGGTATTTCCCCATGAAAAAATTTGGACTCCTTAGTCCACACACCACCTCTATAGAACAAAAAAATAGAATAAGAAAAGATTAAATATTGATAGACCTGGTCAAATTGTTTAAATAAAAAATTTCGGATGATAGAATCTTCTTAATAATAATGGTGCAAGGGTAAAACTACACAATTTAATCATATAAAATATATTTTTATTTCTTTCATTAATTATTCATTTTTTTATTTTTAGGCAACATTGGATGCTCATTTCTATAAAATTGGATACTCCATTCACTATATGGATACCCAATAAACCAACCACATATGATGGAGTTTTAGAATTTTTAATACAGTAAATCCCAAATTTTAGAACTGAACATAAATTTATATAATTTATATTATATTTTAATGAGGATTATTTTATGATAGGGTGGTACATCAATATCATGAAAAATAAGGAATGAGGCTAGGGTCTAACCAGAAGGACCCTGACAAGTTATAAAAATAGACAAGTATCAAGTTATATATAATAATTTTTAATTATAAAAACACATATCAAAACAAATTAATTATTTTACTCAATTTTTCTACAGTGCACAAAACAAAAAATGGAAAATATTATGGTTGTTATGTTTGTGAATATATGAGAGAGATCATATTCTATGAACAAACTAGCATCCCCAAAGAGGTATTTATAAAGACAATTAATATTTCATTTAAAATATTTATTAATATGTTGTGTATTTAAATTTTTCTAGTATTACTATGATTTTTACAAAGACTTATATTTAGAAGACAATATAGGCTTTCTTATAAACAAATGGGAAACATAGCATATGGAAGAATGTACCCAAATAACATGAATATGTGACTTCTATAGAAGTATTGTATTGTTTTTTATTTATTTTTAATTTAATTATTTTTAGTATTATGAACATAATAATTATTTTCTTATATAGTTGAATTCCTTTGTTTTAGTTAGTGTGGTTTATTCAAAGCATATCATGCTCGCAAGAGACTAGGATTCAAGGATATAAATGAGATAATAACAACAAATAAATGGGTCTAGAATGTATAAAAACATCATGAAAATGTGAATTCCTACTAATTATTTAATTAATTTTTTTCATCATTTTATTTATTATCTTTATGATAATTTTGTTATCATTTTTATCTCAAAATTATTTAGTTTTTTCATAGATCTTTATCCTTTACATTTCTTCTCTTTGTCGAGATTCCAACACTACATATGGTCGATGTTATTTAGCTAAAAAATATTCTCGTTGAAAACTAGAAGAGTGGATGAAGCTCATGTTCTCATTATGGTGACTTCTGGTGATATAATGGGAACATGAGCATCCTCCACCCTCTTGGATTTCAATAATGAGAATGATTTTTTAGCTAAGAACATTGATTCAATATGAAGGGTTGATATTTTGAAAAAGAAAAGAATTGGAAATAATGATAACATTGGTAGTTAAGGTTTTTTTGAGACTTAAGGATGTTTAGAAATCATTTGTACCTCAATATGACACATGGTGTGATAGGTATGACTCCAAGTGATTCTTTCTGTATAAAATTAACATAAATTTTTGTAAAAAACATAACCGACATACTCAAAACCAAGAAAAACTATTCAAATTGTTTTGATACGTTATGAAAACCATCCATAAGTCGTTTGTGACATGAAGGAATTAGATGCACCCCAATCTGATACATGATTTTACTGGTATGACTCAAAGTGCCTCTTTTTATTTAAAATTGACATCAATTTTAGTAAAAATAAAAATTTAAATAATGAAAACATAGAAAATAAATTCAAATTATTTTGATACTATAGTACAATGATCCATAAGTCATTTGTGACATATAGGAGTCAACCACACATCAATATGATTCACAGTGTGACTGATATAACTAAAAGAGTTTCTATTTATTTATAATTGAAATTAATTTTTGTAAAAAGAACAAGTGACATACTAAAAAAAGAGAAAACATTTTAGGATTTTTTTGATAATTTAGTAAAATGATTCATAACAAATCTATGACATGTAGGAATCATCACACATCAATCAGATGTACGATGTGACCGTTATAACTCTAAGTGTATCTATTGATTTAAAATTGACATTAGTTTTAGTAAAAAGAACAAATAAAATACTTAAAACTAATAAAATACATTCAAAATGTTTTGATACTTTAAGAAAATGATCCATAAGTCATTTTTGATGTTTCAAAATCAACTAAACCTCAATATGATGCATTATTTGATTGGTATAATTGTAATTATTTTTATTTATTTAAAATTGATAATAATTTTAGTAAAAATAAAAAGTGATATATTGAAAAATGAGTAAACACATTCAGATTATTTTGATACTTTAGTAAACTGATCCATAAGTCATTTTTGACTTGTATGAATCAACCTTACCTCAATATAATTCATAGTGTGACCTCTATAACTCTAAGTGTGTATTTTTATTTAAAATTAACATTTTTTTAGTAAAATGAACAAGTAACATACTAAAAACCGAGAAAACTCATTCAGATTATTTTGATACTTTAGTATATTTATCAATAAGACATTTATGATGTGTAAAAATAAACAAAACCTCAATACGATGCATGGTTTAACCAATATAATTCCATGTGTGTCTATTTATTTAAAATTGGAATTAATTTTAGTAAAAAGAACACGTAATATACTAAAATTTGGTAAAAAACATTCATATTGTCTCGATAATTTAGAAAAAAAATACATAAGTCATTTGTGACATTTTGGATTCAACATCACCTTAATATGATGCATGGTGATGCCTCTAAAACTCTATGTGTGTATTTATATTTAAAATTGACATTATTTTTTGTAAAAAGAACAAGTATCATAATAAAAACCAAAAAACACATTCATATTCTTTTGATACTTTAGGAAAATGATCTACATATCATTTTTGATGTGTAGGAATCAACTATACCTCAATATGAATCACGGTGTGGATGGTTTCACTCAAAGTGTCTTTTTTATTTAAAATTTACATTTATTTTAGTAAAAAGAACAAGTGAAAAACTAAAAACTAATAAAACTCATTTGGATGTTTTTGATAATGTTGGAAAATGATCCATGAGTCATTTGTAATTTATAGGTGTCAAACACACCTCAATCCGATGCACAGTGTGGCCAATATGACTCTAAGTGTGTATTTTTATTTAAAACCGACATTAATTAAAGTGAAAAAGAATATGTGACATAATGTATTCTAATAGAAACCATTTGTATTTTTTTTATAATATAGGAAAATGGTTTATGAGTCATTTTTTAAGTAAGAATCAACCACATCTCAATCTGATGCACAATGTGACTTGTATGACTAAAAGTGTTCGCTATCACTTTAAAATTGATATTTTAGTTAAAAATGTGTCACCCATGTAAACCAAGAAAACATGATCTGATTGTATTGAAAATTTATAAATGTTAATCATAAGTCATTTTTGATATGTATTAAGCAGTCTCACACAAAACTGATACACGATGTGACCGATATGACTCAAAATGTGTGTTTTCAGTTTTAAATTCCATATTAGTAAAGAAACACAAATAGAACAATGAAAACCATGAATATGAATTCTTATTGTTTTGATACATTAAGAAAATTATCTATAATTCATTTTTTACATGTATGAATCAACCCAACCTCAATATATTACATGGTGTGGCTGATATAACTCAAAGTGTCTCTTTTTATCTAAAATTGACATTACTTTTAGTAAAAGGAACAAATGACATACTGAAAACCAATAAAACACACTCATATTGTTTTTATAATTTAAGAAAATGATCTATGAGTCATTTTTGACATGTATGAGTCAACCTCACATCAATCTTGACACATGGTGTGACCGCTATGACTCCAAGTGTGTCTTTTTATTTAAATTTGAAATTAATTTAAGTAAAAAGAACATGTGATATACTGAAAATCATGTAAATAAATTCAAATTGTTTTTATAATTTAAGAAAATTATCTGCAATTTATTTTTGACATGTAGGAATCAACCACTCCTCAATATAGACATGGTGTTACCGGTATTACTAAAAGTGTCATTTATCAGTTTAAAATTGGCATTTTATTTCAAAATGTGTCACTCATTAAATTAAAAGAAAACACAATCCGATTGGATTTATAATTTATTATAGTGATTCATAAGTCATTTATGATTTTTATGAAGTAGTATTGCATAAAAAAAGATGCTCGATGTGACCGGTATGACTCAAAATGCATGTTTCCTGTTTGAAATGACATGTTAGTAAATAGAAACACAATTGGCATACTAAAAACTGAGAAAACACATTCGTATTGTTTTGATAATTTAGGACAATGATATATAATTCATTTTTAGGGGTAGGAATTAACCACATATCAATATGATAGACGGTATGCCCGATATAACTCAAAGTATCTCTTTTTAATTAAAATTGACATTATTTTTAGTAAAAACAACAACAAGCATACTAAAAACCAATAAAAATCATTCGGATTGTTTTGTTAATTTTGGAAAGTGATCGATAAGTCAATTGTGATGTGTAGGAGTCAACCACACCTCAATTAGACACAAAGTGTGACTGTTATGACTCTAAGTGTGTCTTTTTATTTAAAATTGGAATTTATTTAATAAAAAGAACAAGGGACATATTGAAAACTGACCAAACAAATTCAGTGTTTTTATTATATAGTAAAATTATCCTGGAGTAATTTTTGACATGTTGGAATCAACCAAACCTCAATATGAAGCATGGGGTGACCTGTATGACTAAAAGTATATGTTTTCATTTTAAAATAGATATTTTAGTTCAAAATGTGTCCCTCACTGAAAACTAAGAAAATGTGCCCTGATTGTTTCAATAATTTAGGAAAAAGATTCATAAGTCATTTGTGATGTGTATAAAGCATTATCACAGCATAATTATGCACGATGCGACTAGTATAACTCGAAATGCATGTTTCCAGTTTGAAATGAAATTTCCGTAAAAAAACCAAAACTAGCACACTGAAAACCAACTAAATGCATTCAGATTGTTTTGATACTTTAGGAAAATGATCCATCAATAATTTTTGAAAGGCAGGAATCAGACACACCTCAATCAAATTGATAGTGTGATCGGTATAACTCTAAATGTGTCATTATTAAAAATTGATATTAATTTTAGTAAAAGAATAAGTGACATACTGAAAAGTGAGCAAATTTTTTTATTGTTTTGATATTTTAGGAAAAGATTCATAACTCATTTATGACATGTAGAAATACACCCCACCTGAATACGATGCACGATGTGACCGATATAACTCTAAATGTGTCTTTTTTATTAAAAATTAACATTTTATTAATGCATTCTTTCATATTATTGTTTAATTTATTTCTTTATAGTATTACTAACATAATATTAGTTTTCTTATATAGGCAGAATATTATGATTTGGTTGAGCTTATTTTTTCAGAAACTATTACCATGGAAATAAATTTTTGAGAGGGGATCACGAGTGTCAAAATATGAAACATTAATCTTTTTAAATGTTTTTTGGATAATTTTAAATGTAATTTTATAAAGAATTTTTTTGAATTATACATAGTAGTATTTTTTTTTGTATTCATGATGTAAAATTTATTTTAATTAAATTATTTATTTTTCATTGATAGGTTACTGGTTTTTGTTAGGTTTTATTTTATATTAACATCACACTGCATCAATCTAGGCCTTTATCAGCTCTATTTTGAGCACTAATAATGCATAGACTTTATCGGTACTAAAAGAGCACTGATAAAGTGAGGCCTTTATCAATGATGTTTTTAGCATGGTTAAAGGACCACCTTTATCAGCATTGATAAAGGGTACCCCCTTTATAATCTTTAAGATTAATAGTGTTTTTAGCACTATTAAAATCCTTTTTGGTCAATGTAAAAGGTAATATATGTCATAGTGGGTGGACTACCACCATGTAAACTGATGTCATTTGTTTATACATGACCATCTATCGAGGATGGACATAATGATTGATTTATTATTTTAATGTAATATATATATATATATATATATATATGATATTTATGATGTTATTATAATTTTGGAATTATTATATCACACATACCTTCATACTCTTCATATTATGGAAATATGATAACATCGCTCTTGTATACGAAGGACTACCACCTTGCGAAACGGTGTGATTCATTCATGCTTTACATGGAAGGTAAAAAGGATGAGTTTAATGAAAATAAGTTGTATATATGAAATAAAATTATATTTTAATGATAATATATTTCACTTAATTTTAATTATTTTAATACAATAATAAAATGGACACAACATTCGTGCGTATGTACTACTTACCGTCTCGAAAAACAGTGTATTTCATTTTTTACCACTAAATTTTATGGATTTCTATAAATAAATATATAATAAATATATATGATATTTATATTTTTTTTAAATTTTATAGATTATAAATCCACAATCTAAGTAATATGACTAAGAAATAATAAGTTAAAACATACGCAAAAAACAAAGTAGGTATTACCCGAAACATGACTTTAACATCAAATTATTAATAAATGGTCATATTAAAATAATATATGGTATGGTATATTTGAATATGGTTCTTTAATATATGTACAATAAACTTATATTTTTTATACATTATATTTTAATGTGAACTATTGAAGTTAAGACTTATGGTAAGGGATTTCTATCTCACTTTTATTTTCTATGAGACAAATTCCATATCCACCATGTTGTTATTTTATGTGTTGTATATACTTTCCATGAACTTATTTTGTGATTATTATCCTGAATAAGTATTTTCATTTACATATAATTTTTATTATCTCTCTTTTGCGGGGTTTATGGTTTTAAGGTTATCAATTTGGTAAGAATTTTTTTGTCTCCACTTGCCTTCGTTGGGACATAAGTTATGATATGCATATATCCTCTTCTATGAGGTGTAAATACTACCCATTTGATATGTTATGTCATGAATACCAATACGTTAATAATATTTTAAGAATCTTTTAATGTTACTCTTTCATAGGAATTGTAATTCAATGTTACCAAAGTAGTAAGAGTTTTACATTACAATCTCATCGTTTATCGGTATTGTTTATGAATATACTTCCAATCATGAACTTTTATGATCTAGCTCTCAATAAAAAAATTAATTATATTATCCTATGGTTATATAATTATAATACATGTTTTCCAATTCATTTTTCTCTCTTTATATACTCAAGTGTTCAAAATAATTTCCTTATGAAAAATCACATTTTCATTCGAGAACTCATCTCTCTTATAAAAAACTATTTTATAAAGATATTTTCACAATTATTTATGTTTTAAAAGGGATTTAAAAAAATGATAATTTCCTCAAAAAATATTTTATGTGGTTTTTAAAATCTTTATTTATATTATTTCTATGTTACTCTCAAATAAATTTATTTTTAAAATGATTTATGTTTTAGATAAATGATTTTTAAAGAAAACTTATTTTCCCCATGAAATGTTTTAAATGATCTTTAAAAATTATTTTCCATATAAGATAATATATGTTGATGTTACCTATTCTTATAATGGGATATTAAACAAGGATAATATTTTTATTTATTCTCTTAATGGTTTATTATGACAAGATGTTTTTGAAACCCTTTTATCTTCCACAGGTGATACTATAATATAATTCATCTGAAACCAGATTCTTTTTTAATGGTTATGCTATGATAAAATAATGAAATGATTATGAAACCTGTCACTTTACCATAGATTATGATACGATGAAATGTTTATGAAACCCATGTCATTTTACAGGTTATGATTTGATGACTGTGTTCTGATCTTATGGAACACATATGAATGATTTTTATTATGTGATAATGGTTACATTATAACCAAGAATAGTGGTTATGTTATAACCATGTATGATGGTTAAATTATAACCAATGACTTGTGGTAACTATATCTACCTCAAATTCATTGTGTAAATATTTATATCTCATGAGATAGATAGGATTGGAATGAGGATTGAATCGATTCAGTAATGGAATTTGTGTATTGTGATTGTCTTGGGAGCGAACCTTGACTACTATAATAGTTTGTGGAGTGAATTAATTCCACTATGATGAATGGGATTCCACTAAGGATGGTGTTTTACCCCACCCAAGAGGTGTAACTTCCAATATAATGACCTTATATTTTTTTTTCAATGTTCCTTGACTACTAAGGAATTGATTTTTTGCTTATGTGTATGTCATAATTCTATGTCTTATTCCAATTTCATGCTCTGTTAGGTCATGTTATTTTATTATCTTAATATTCACATCTTATAAACTACAAATATTTATTCCATTACTCAATATTTTGATCTTTGATATGAAGGGAATGATTTTAAAATGTTAAGCTCATGTTATCAAAGCCTTATATTCATGTTATTCTTACGTATATTTTTGGTTTACCCTTACTGAGAATCTACGCCCACCCATTCTTATATTTCCTTTACCAAGGTTATAAAGAAATGTTTTAACTTGGGTTACTAAAGTGGAACATATTTATGGAATTAATTTAAGATATTTCAACATGTTTGAATATTGTGTACCTATTATCCAATGAAAAAAACTATTATGGTACTTGGTCATGTGTTTGTGTAACGTATTGAATATTAATCTAAAAAGATTTAATATCTATGTATGAGAATCTTGGGTCACTATAATACAACCCACAAGTCTCTAACCATATTACCAATGTTCCCACATTAATCTTAACATGTGACCAACTAGAAATATCAGAATATCTACCTCATGTGTCAAGCTTCAGATTTTAGCGGATACAAGCCTCAGATTCCTTATGTTTATCTAGAACATTTCCCCGTAATAGACACAATATTCCTTGGGTCGTATAACAAATATTCCTCATACATGTGATTCCCTTAACATCGAAATAGGAGTACCTTACATATTCCCAAGATTAAAAACATGCTCAAGATGTCCAATATGGATGATGTCATTGTTATCTCTGACCATAGGTAGCTACCCCATCACAATAATGGGTAGTGTAATTAATAGGTTTTCACCTCAAGATGGTATAGGGAATGAGTTTCATAAACATAAATTAAATTTATAGGGGATACCTAGACTAAGAAATGATCTATAGGGTGGAATCCATGGAAGGAGGAGCTTACATTCCATCATCGAATTCCGATCAAGGAGCTAACATCATCAAAAATGGTGGTAGAGGTTGTCCGCCCATGGAAAATGGGAATATGGGGAAAATACACTGGAATGTCTGTGACATGTACAAGTAAATGGATTCTCTCTCTAAGATTAATAAAGATAATTAAATGTTGGTGAGAATGTATTACTATAAATTTCTCCTTAGAATAATGTTATTAGATTTGAAAATAATTTATAGTCATGTCCTGGGGAAATTGTTCATTTAGATATTCTTGATTGGATTATGATGATTTCATATCACATGGATCTTTTACCAAACCAATCTCAAGTTCATGATGTATTCCATCTATATCTCCTAAGGAAGAAAATACAAATTCAATTACATGTACTCAACAAAAATGTTTTTTCACTGGAGAATTATATTTACAATGAATACAAACTAGTATAAATCTTGAATTGTAGATATAATGTTCTACAAAACTATACTACTCATCTCAATATACTTCTTTAGAGGAATAAAAAAATTTGAGGAAGCTACATTTGAACCTGAGGTTGTGATTTAGAATATATGTCATCAATTATTTGTATTAAAGTGATGAAATTTATTAGGTCAAATTCATTTTATGGGGTATAGAATGTGACAACCCATTAATTTATATGTATTTCTTTTAAAATAAACCTAAGGTATTTGATAACTTTTCTTGCATGAAATTATGAGTCTAAATAAATCGTGATATAGAAAAATGTTTTATATTAGTCATTAAAAGAATGAATTGTAGTAACTACATTATTAAAAATAATTATATTGTTTTTAAATAATGTAAATATTTTAATTTATTCATAACAAATATGTATTCAATTTTTAGTAAAGTCATTTTATGATTCAAAAATATTTTTCCTTCAAAAATAGTTTTTATTGAATTTTTTGCATGAAAATTATAATTAATATCTATAATTTTTAGAAATTTTATTTGATAAAATGGATATATATTTTAAAATCATAATTTCACTATTATATTATGATTAATTTTTGATATTTTTCTATAAAGTTGAATTTTAGGTGAATAGGGAAAACTATAGTTTTTACAAATTAACCTCACATTATGAAATTATTAGTATATAAGTATGAATTATAAATTTATAAAAACTTTTTTAATAAAAAATATGTATTTTATAGATGAATTTATAATTTTAAAAATACCTATTTTAATTTATAAATCCATATTTTACATTTTTTAATAAAAGTTCTTTTAAAAAAATGTTATTAATACATTATATATTTAGTAATTTAATATTAATATTAATAAATTCTAAAAATATAAAACAATATTAATTTAAAATTTGAAATCATTAGGTCCAAATAATATTATAAATACCATTTTATTTTATGGATTAAATGAAAATTACAAAGGTAAAAACTAGTTATCAAGGTGAAAACTAAAATGGGAAAAGTAACCTTAGATGTAAAGAGCCTATCATGTCTAAAACATATTTTTATTTTTATTTTAGATATCTATATTGAAATTAACTCTTCTATAATCTATTATTTTTCAATTTTTGAGTCACTTTTTTTAGTGATTTCCCATTATTGATTTTTTTTTGATATTTACAAAAAATACCACTCCTTTTTAGTTATAAAAGGGACAATTCTATCCTCACATACCGTCACACCGAAAAATATCATGTTAAAACCAAAATCTACCCAAACCTCTCCCACTTACACCTAGTCACATAAATTTTTTTTTGTTCTTCTCAAAAGACAACCCCTCAATGTTTTAATCCCCTTGTCAACAAAGATAATCCGTGAAATGATGTATAAATTCTTAACATCTATATCTTTTTTCCTATTTATTTATGAACATTTATTCCTCCTAAAATTTAATTTCACCATATTAAAATGATAAAATCAGTATCTTTATTATAATTTTATGTTTTTATAATGAAGGTAAGAGCATTAACCACCCCCTCCTTTTCCATTAAGAAAAAATGAAAATGAGTATTGTGTGTTGTGCGAACTATTGCTTACATGAATAAACAATGAGTTTTCCTTCATTTAAAAAATTGGCTGGTTATTATATTAAATTTAAATTATATATATACATGATATTTATCATATATATTAATTTTTATGTAATTTTTAATTATTATTTACATTTCATTTGTTCCATCCATTAAAAAATGGAAACATCACTCGCGTGTATGTACTGACTACCGTCTCCACATAGTGATGTAATTTATTTTCCATTATTGATTTATTTGAATGAATATATATATATATATATATATATATATATTTAATATATATGATATTTATACCATGGTAAAAATTATGGAGATGAATTATGTAACATCCCAGGTAAATAAAGAATAAAACATTTTCATATTTATTAATATTTGAGAATTGAATATTAATTTTACTTTAAAGGGGTTGCTATGTTTGATAGCATACCCAATACGCAACAAAGAGTTTCTTTGAAATCTTACGTTGCACACTAGTAATAAAATAATATTATTTTAATTGGTAGTTAACACGTAGCCATTATATTGGTGGGAATGAATAGAAATAACTAAAATATGATTATATATGTTTTTTTAAATATTTCTAAATTTATCCAATAAAATATAAAGGTTAAAATACGAAAAGAATTCAATTTTAGGCATAGATACTCTAATATTCACTAAAGGTCCACTTATCGCCTTTTCATGAAGAACCTTATTTAAATATAGTTTTGGTCACTCTTATAATTTCTATTGGACCAAATAAAATTCTGATTTAGAATCGGGACATCAAAATTTACTTTGTGTAATTTTTTGGTATTTTTCCGATAAAGTTCATTTTTTAATGAATAGTGAAAAATGTTGTATTTTAATTCAAAACCTCTTTTTAATATAATTTATTTATATGATTAGATTATATTTTGAATTGGTTTTAAAGTGAAATTAGAATATATTTTTACCATTAAATCCAATAGTGGTCATTGGAATTAATTTCACTTTGAAATCAGACTTAAACTAGTGTCAATCTTTTGATACTTATTGTTTCATAAAAACACGCTATTTGCTCTGACAACGGGAATTAATTATTAAATTAATTAATGCAACTTATATGTTTTGAATTTTGTAAAATAGACTTCATTTTTGAATTCGTAATATCAAATATATCTTAGGGTAAATTTTTGGTATTTTTCTGAAAAACTTCAATTTTTGATGAATAGTGAAACCACTAAGTGGTACTTAAAAAAACTGATTTTTCATTTAAATGAAATTTTACCAACTCTGTGTTTTGAATTTCAAAAATCCGACATATATGGTTGTAATTAAGAAGTAAAATTTGGTTCAATGAGATTAAAATAATTTTTTGGTGAATGGTAACTTTTAAGTTTTTAATCGCGATTAGAGGTAATTAGTGTGGTTTAAGGTAAAAATAATGTTTTAATATTAGGAAATGACCTAGAAACATGTCCTAACCTCATTGGATGTGTCATGGCCGACTGATACAATCCATGGGTTAACTTGGGGACCCCATGGAGCCACTTTGGTAGGAAAATGACATTAAAAACTTTTTATTTAATGTTAAAATAAAAATGTAGCAAACATGAGTTTTTTTACTAAAAAATTTTTAAAATGGGGTTATACAAGTCAGATTTTTGACTATAAATATTAATTAGAAATCTAAAATTATTTCCTACATCATGATATTTTTTTTATAATTTTTAGACATTAAATAAATTAAATTATTTATGGCACCATGATGATGCAGCGATTACCTCATTATTTAATGATTTAAATAAAATGAAAAGATAATGTAAAATCTAAGACCTAAACTTGTAAAAAACCTATAATGGGTATATTTTTAACCCTTATCACCTTATACTAGATTTATATCAATTTGGGACCTTTTAAATCCGAAAATCATTTTAAAATAAAGTAACATTTCTTTACTTTCCAAGAGTGCCCCTCCTCTCCTCTTATAAAAGTCCCCCACCTCTACCTCCTTACCCACACTTAAAAATCCTTTGGTTCAGACAAAATCTGCATATTTTGTCTCTAAAAATCCCTCTATTACTCCTAGAAGCCTCACTTTGGTCAGAAGTTTTCCCAAGTAAGCCTTTGAGCTCAAATCAAAAAGAGTTACCCGTTTTAAAGGTAGTGTTTTCTCTTGTGTTCTTTTGTTTTATTTTTCTTCTCCAACCCCTTAAACTCGTTTTATTCATTTCTTTTGTAAAAAATCCAGTATCTTAAATATAATAGGATGTTTTTATAAGAAAAATTAGAGCTACACTTACATACACCTACATATAATGGTTAAAGAACATACTGTTTCTGTGGTTGGCGAATTTCTGCCTCACGAAACGATGATTGTTCAATATTCTTTTAACACCTTTAATGGTGGCCATTAAGATGTCACTCTATTTATATATTATATATATTATGTTTATTTTTCCCTTTTTCTTCTGTATTTTTCATTTGTGTTATACATTTATGGATTCCATTATGGGTATACGCGATATCTTCATTTTAGGAAGTGCGGACTACCGCCCCCTCAAAGTGATTTGATTCGTTAATGACATATGTGGGACGTATAAAGGTTGGATTTAAAGTTATTATATATGATGTATGTTACATCTAAATGATGAATATAATTCTGGAATTAAAATATACATACCTCTCATTTAATTTTAATTCCATTAATATGACATAGAAATGAAAGTAGCGTTCATGCATACGTACAGCTTACTGTCTCCATGAACGGTGCATTTCATTTATTACCTCTAAATGATTATGTAATATTATAAATACATGTATATTCTGGATATATATGATATATATGATATCAAAATCATGAATATCATTCTGGATATAATGAACCTTTGACCACACGAACAACATGTAATTGTAAGAAGTCCACTTTTGACTTAAGAACCAAATATAGACAAAACAAACGTTATTTACTTAAATGATTACATAATGTTTATAACATGGTAATAAGTGATATAAAAGTAATAATGAACTTGAATAAGCTTCTTAATCAAGTATAAATTAACTCAAGTTTATTATTCAGGACGTTAAAGAACGATCGAGTCAAGTCGGACCCGAGGTAAGGGACTTCGTCTCAATATCCTTTCATTGAGGCATATTTTGTTTTATACACAACTTTATTTTATACGGTGTATAAACCCCTTTTACTTTTACTTTTATACAAAATGAATCTTTTTCTACGAAGCGTTTTACTAAACGACAAAAATGAATGTTTCTTTTAACGTACGCGGTGACAACGAACTTTTCCGCCGCCGCGAGTATTATTTGGTCTTTGGCTTCCTCAACAAGCCATAATGTTTTTTTTAAAATTAAATAAATAACATATACTTGTTTATGTATTTTGGTATTAAAAAGGGTTTTTTATAATGGATTTGTTATGTCAATATATTTAAGTGATATATTGTGATCAAAGTGTGGAAATGTTTTCTTTCCATTATATTTGTTTTATGTCTTATGATTTTATAATAGTACTTGGACATTTGACGGGTGGTTATGTGATAAACCATATGACGGGTGGTGCCGTGAATACCAGGACGGGTGGTTACGTTATAACCTCCAATGCATTGGGTATGGAAGTCAGCCGTATGGCTATTCCATTAAGTGATATGTGTGGAAGTCGACCGTATGGTTATTCGATTTAAGTATGTTTATGTCCCAAGTTACCTTTATATGTTATGTGATCTTTATATGGGTTTTATGGTAATCTTTTGGTTACAAAAGGGTAAGTAATGATATTTTATTCAGTGAAGAGTTTTTACTACTTCATAAAGGTGAAAAGTATTACTTTGATAAAGTATACATGGTTTACTTGTTGTTTTGATAAACTAACAGTTTTCATTCTTTGTGTATCCCTTACTGAGCTTTTTATGCTCACCCCAAGTTTTTTTGAAATGTTTTTCACAGGACTTAATGTGGAATAGGGTTAAGGATGGGATCAAGGGAAAGTCATGCTATATAAAACATGGAACTAGACATGTTTCTTTTTAAGAGTTTTTATTCTATGGAAACTTAGTAGAAGTGTCTACTTTGTAATCTTTTGAGATATAATAGTTATGTCCTAATTCTCTAAAACTCTAAACCTGAGAAGATCCTCAATGTGAATTATTTATTTAATTAAATATTAAGTAAGGTTTAAGGCCGAGGCCTTATAGTTGGTATCAGAGGTCGGTTTAGACAACTTTAGGAGTTAGAAAATTGTTAAATTATAAATTAATTTATGGTATGATTGAAATGATATAGCATTTAAAGATTACCATGTTGCTTCGCCTAAGATATTTCTATGTTCAGAATGGTTTTCCACAGAGGAAAAAAAGAAGCTATGTTGGGATGACATCAGGAGGAAGACAACCTTCCAAATCAGCAACCTAAGATGGTTAGAATCAGAAATGAACAGTTTGTTGCAGTGATGGTACAGTTGACTCAGGCTATAAATAGTGGTGGTATCCATGCACGAGATCAGCCAGATCAACCACAAAGGAACATGTCAGTGGTGGAACATTTCATGAGGCAACATCCCCCATCATTCAGAGGATCATCTGACCCTGTGCTAGCTGAAGGGTGGATTAAAACACTGGAGAAGATTTTTGATGTCATGGGGTGTTCAGAACATCAAAAGGTTAGTCTTGCTGTTTACCGTTTTAAAGGAGAAGCAGATCAGTGGTGGTCGATGGTGAAAAATATCAGGGATAGTGATGAGATTGATGATATTCACTAGGACAAATTCAAAGGTATGTTTCTTGAGAAATATTTTCCTATGGTGGTTCGTCATAGGATGGAAAACAATTCCTAGAATTGAGGCAGGAGGATGACTCAATGGCTGCTTATGAAGAAAAGTTCACTCGATTGGAAAGGTATGCTCCAAACATAATACGAGATCTTGATAGTAAAATAAACCATTTTACTCAGGGTTAAAGCCAAATTATCAAATGGCTTTAGCTTCCTGTGAGTTCAAAAGTTATGAAAAACTTGTTCGATGTGCGGAGAAGGTGGAAATGGAGTTTGCCGATGATCAGGTTTTCTTTGACAAACAACAGAATAAGAGGTCTAGTTGGCAGGCAAAGGGGAAGAATTCATCAAAGAAGCAAGGAGGTAAGAAAACCAAATATCCATCCTGTGAGAAGTGTGGTAAAATGCATCTTGGAGAATGTTTATCCAAGTCTAGTAAGTGCTTTCGGTGTGGTAAGTCTGGTCATATTGATCGTAACTGTAAGGAAGATGATCAAGAAGGCAATGAAAAGACAGCGGTAAGATGTTTTATGTGTAATAAAATGGGTCATTATACAAATGAGTGTCTAACGAAGAACTCAACTGGGGAAAAGCAGCTAGAATACAAGCAGAAAGGGGTTGTGAAATCCTTTGCAACTACTTCAGCAGATGTTGGGCCATCGAATGAAGTAGTATCAGGTACACTGTTTGTTTGTTCGGATTATTCCAATGTGTTTTTTGATTCAGGGTCTACACATTCTTTCATTTCTGAGAAGTTTTCTAGTAAATTGGAAATTCCATCTCAATATATGAATCATGAACTTATGGTAAAAACACCTGGAGGGAACATTGAGACAAAAAGAAATTATAAGAATCTTCTTATCCTTGTGTGTGAAAAGAATCTACCAGCAAACATTATTGTTTTGCCTCTAGTAGAGTTTGATGTTATTTTGGGCATGGATTGGCTTTCTGTTTATCATGAAAAGATTGACTGCAGAGCTAAAATGGTTTCTTTTCAGAAATATTTTCAGTTTGTGTACAAGAATGGACCCTTGATTTTGATAACATATCAGGAAGTTGAGAAACTAGTAAAATATGGAAATTAATGTTACCTTGCACATATTGTTGAAAATAAAGGAACTGTTCAGATTAATGATGTGCCAGTGGTAAATGAGTATCTTGATGTTTTTCTTGATGATTTTCTTGGTATTATTCATGATCGGGAAGTTGAATTTACTATTGAATTAGTTCCTGATTCTAAGCCAATTTCAAAACCCCCTTATCAAATGGCTCAAGTTGAACTTTTAGAGTTAAAGAAACAATTTCAGGATTTATTAGATAAAGGTTTCATTCGACCTAGCACATCACCATGGGGTGCTCCTGTCTTGTTTGTTAAAAAGAAAGATGGTTCAATGAGACTTTTCATTGATTATAGAGCCTTGAATAATATTACTGTTTAGAACAAGTATCCTTTGACTCATATCGATGATTTGTTTGATCAGCTCCAGGGAGCTCAGTATTTTTCGAAGATTGACTTGAGGTCGGGGTACCATCAGTTGAAAGTAAAATAAGCAGACGTTCCGAAGACTGTGTTCCGTACTAGATATGACCATTATGAATTTTTAGTTATGCCTTTTGGGTTAACCAATACACCTATTGTATTCATGGACCTTATGAATAGAATTTTCCATGAGTTCTTGGATAAGTTTGTGGTTGTTTTCATCGATGATATTTTGGTGTTTTCTAAAAGTAAATAGGATCATGAAAGTCATTTAAGGGTTATCTTGCAAACCTTAAAATAAAAGAAACTGTATGGAAAATTTAGCAAGTGTGAGTTTTGGTTACAACAAATTTCTTTCCTTGGTCACATTGTTTCAAAAGATGGAATAACTGTTGATCCTTCTAAAACAAAAGTTGTTGAAGAATGGCCAAGACCCACAAATGTAACCGAGATCCGTAGTTTTCTTGGATTGGTAGGTTACTACTGAAGGTTTGTTGAAATTTTTTCACAGTTATCTAGTTCAATGACTAAGCTAACTCAGAAGGGTGTTAAGTTTATCTGGAAAAAATAATGTGATGATTGTTTTCAGGAGTTGAAAATAATATTGGTGAATGCTCCAGTTTTGGAACTTCCTTCCATAAACGGTGAGTTTTTTATCTACATTGATGCTTCATTGAAAGGACTTGGCTGTGTCCTTATGCAGAATGATCAGGTAATTGCATATGCTTCACGTCAGTTAAAAAATCATGAGGTAAATTACCCTACACATGATTTGGAATTAGCTGCTGTTGTTTTTGCTCTAAAAATTTGGAGGCATCATTTGTATAGAGTAAAGTGTGAAATATATACTAATCACAAAAGTTTAAAGTATATATTCACTTAGAAAGAATTGAACATGAGACAGAGGAGATGGATGGAATTAATCAAGGATTATGATTGTACAATTCATTACCATCCAGGAAAAGCAAATAAAGTGGCTGATGCTTTGAGTCGAAAAAGTAATGCTTCATTAACAATGTTTCATTTGGAACATGATCCTTTGGTTAAGGATTTGATGAAATATGACATAGAAGTTTTTGGTGCAGGATGTTCTTCTGTTTTGTTTCAGGTATCAGTGAAATCTTCTCTATCAGACAGAATCAAGCAAGCACATAAGAAAGACAGTGAGTTGCAGAAAAAGGTAGAGCTAGTTCAAAAGGGTAAGTTTCCTGAATTCAACATTGATAATGATTGTGTTTTGAGTTTTGGGAAGAGATTGTGTGTGCCTTGTGATTCACAGTTGAAGAGAGAGTTGTTATGTGAAGCTCATAGTTCTCCGTTTTGAGTTCATCCTTGCAGTACTAAGATGTACAGAGATCTGCTGGAGTATTACTGGTGGGAAGGAATGAAAAGAGATATTACTAATTTTACTGTGAAGTGTTTGACTTGTCAGCAGGTTAAAGCAGAGCGGCAGTTACCGAAAGGGATGCTTCAGCCATTACCAGTGCCAGAGTGGAAATGGGAAAATATATCCATGGACTTTGTTGTGGGATTACCGAGGACATCTCAAGGTAATAATGCAATCTGGGTTATTGTTGATCGATTGACTAAATCTGCTCATTTCCTTCCTATTCAAGATACATTCTCTCTAGATCAACTTTCTTGATTGTATCTTAAAGAGATAGTCAGGTTGCATGAAGTTCCCCTCTCCATTGTATCTGATCGTGATCCCAGGTTTACTTCTATGTTTTGGAAAGGCCTTCAGAAGTCGTTGGGTACTGAATTAAATTTTAGTACAACTTTTCATCCGCAATCAGATGGGCAGTCAGAACGAACAATTAAGACCTTGGAGGATATGATACGAGCTTGCTCTATGGATTATCAGGGAAGTTGGGACCAACATCTTTCTTTCGTTGAGTTTTCTTATAATAACAGTTTTCATTCCAGTATACAGATGACACCATTTGAGGCATTATATGGGAAGCGGTGTCAAACTCCAGCTTTTTGGGATGAAGTGGGTGAAAGGAAGCTGATGGGACCAGAATTGGTAGAAGAGATGGAAGAAAAAGTTCAGTTGATTCAGAAACACACGAGAACAGCTCAGAGCAGATAGAAAAGTTATGCGGATAACCGGAGGAAGGATCTATCTTTCGAGGTAGGTGATCATGTTTTTCTCAAAGTTACGCCTTGGAAAAGTGTGATGCGATTTGATAAGAAAGGAAAGCTGAGTCCACGGTTTATTGGACCATATGAAATTCTAGAGAGAGTTGGATCAGTTGCATACCGAGTGGCTTTACCTTCGAGTTTATCTCAGGTACACAATGTTTTTCATGTTTCGATGTTGAGAAAGTATATTCCAGATTCATCTCATGTTTTGAGCCCAGAGGTAGTTCAGTTGGAAGAGAATCACTCTTATGAAGAACAACCAGTCCAGATTCTTGACCGAAGAGAGAAAGTGTTGCGAAATAAGGTAATTCACTAGGTAAAGGTTTTGTGGAAAAACCAAACGGTTGAATAGGCAACATGGGAATCTGAAAATGCTATGAGGGATAAGTACCCCCACTTATTTTGATAAGTGAATAAAATTGCGAGGACGCAATTCCCAAAAGGGGGAAGGATGTAACATCCCAGGTAAATAAAGAATAAAACATTTTCATATTTATTAATATTTGAGAATTGAATATTAATTTTACTTTAAAGGGGTTTCTATGTTCGATAGCGTGCCCGATACGCAACAAAGAGTTTCTTTGAAATCTTACGTTGCACACTAGTAATAAAATAATATTATTTTAAATGGTAGTTAACACGTAGTCATTATATTGGCGGGAATGAATAGAAATAACTAAAATATGATTATATATGTTTTTTTTAAATGTTTCTACATTTATCTAATAAAAGATAAAGGCTTAAAATACTAAAAGAATTCAATTTTAGGCATAAATACTCTAATATTCACTAAAGGTCCACTTATCGCCTTTTCATGGAGAACCTTCTTTAAATATAGTTTTGGTCACTCTTATACTTTCTATTGGACCAAATAAAATTCTGCTTTAGAATTGGGACATCAAAATTTACTTTGTGTAAATTTTTGGTATTTTTCCGATAAAGTTAATTTTTTAATGAATAGTGAAAAATGTTGTATTTTAATTCAGAACCTCTTTTTAATATAATTTATTTATATGATTAGATTTTCTTTTGAATTGGTTTTAAAGTGAAATTAGAATATATTTTTACCATTAAATCCAATAGTGGTTGTTGGAATTAATTTCACTTTGAAATCAGACTTAAACTAGTGTCAATCTTTTGATACTTATTGTTTCATAAAAACACGCTATTTGCTCTGACAATGGGAATTAATTATTAAATAAATTAATGCAACTTATATGTTTTGAATTTTGTAAAATAGACTTAATTTTTTAATTCGAAATATCAAATATATCTTAGGGTGAATTTTTTGGTATTTTTCTAAAAAACTTCAATTTTTGATGAATAGTGAAACCACTAAGTGGTACTTAAAAAAACTGATTTTTCATTTAAATGAAATTTTACCACCTCTGTGTTTTGAATTTCAAAAATCTGACATAAATGGTTGTCATTAAGAAGTAAAATTTGGTTCAATGGGATTAAAATAATTTTTTGGTGAATGATAACTTTGAAGTTTTTAATCACGATTAGAGGTAATTAGTGTGGTTTAAGATAAAAATAATGTTTTAATATTAGGAAATGACCTAGACACATGTCCTAACCTCATTGGATGTGTCATTTCCGACCAAGACAATCCATGGGTCAACTTGGGGACCCCATGGAGCCACTATGGTAGGAAAATGACATTAAAAACTTTTTATTTAATGTTAAAATAAAAATGTCACAAACATG
This sequence comes from Viscum album, assembly GCA_963277665.1. NCBI lineage: Eukaryota > Viridiplantae > Streptophyta > Magnoliopsida > Santalales > Viscaceae > Viscum > Viscum album. Next base: position 1,321,208,088 of record OY728166.1, read on the forward strand.
AGTTGTTTTACTAAAATAATTTTTAAATGGGGTTATAAAAGTCATATTTTTGACTATAAATATTCATTATAAATATAAAATTATTTAATACATAATTATATTTTTTTATAATTTTTAGACATTAAATAAATTAAATTATTTATGACACCATGATGATGCAGCGATTACCTCATTATTTAATGATTTAAATAAAATGAAAAGATAATGTAAAATCTAAGACCTACACTTGTAAAAAACCTATTGTATGGGTATATTTCGAACCCTTATCACCTTATCCTCGAATTATATCAATGTGGGACCTTTTAAATCCAAAATTCATTTTAAAATAAAGTAACATTTCTGTACTTTCCAAGAGTGCCCCTCCTCTCCTCTTATAAAAGGCCCCCACCTCTACCTCTTTACCCACACTTCCAAAGCCTTTGGTTCGGCCAATATCTGACTATTTTGTCTCTCCACATCCCTCTATTACTCCTATAATCCTCACTTTGGGAAGAAGTCTTCCCAATTAAGCCTTTGAGATCAAATCAAAAAGAGTTACCCATTTTAAAGGTAGTGTTTTATCTTGTGTTCTTTTGTTTTATTTTGCTTCTCCAACCCCCTAAACTCTTTTTATTCATTTATTTTGTAACAAATCCAGTATATTCAATATACTAGGATGTTTTTATAAGAATAATTCGAGCTACACTTACACACACCTACATCTAATGGTTAAAGAACATACTGTTTCTGTGGTTGGTGAATTTCTGCCTCACGAAATGATGATTGTTCAATCTTCTTTTAACACATTTAATGGTGGACATTAAGATGTCAATCTATTTATATATGATATATATTATATTTATGTTTTCCTTATGATTCTGTATTTTTCATTTGTGGTATAACTTTATGGATTCCATTATGGGTATACGCGATATCTTCATTTTAGGAAGTGTGGACTACCGCCCCCTCAAAGTGATTTGATTCGTTCATGCCATATGTGGGACATATAAAGGTTGGATTTAAAGTTATTATATATGATTTATGTTACATCTAAATGATGAATATAATTCTGGAATTAAAATATACATACCTCTCATTTAGTTTTAATTCCATTAATATGACATAGAAATGAAAGTAGCGTTCATGCGTACGTACGGCTTACCGTCTCCCTGAATGGTGCATTTCATTTCTTACCTCTAAATGATTATGTAATATTATAAATACATGTATATTCTGGATATATATGATATATATGATATCAAAATCATGAATATCATTCTAGATATAATAAGCCTTTGACCACACGAACAACATGTAATTGTAAGAAGTCCACTTTCGACTTAAGAACCAAATATCGACAAAACAAACATTATTAACTTAAATGATTACATAACGTTTATAACATGGTAATAAGTTATATAAAAGTAATAATGAACTTGAATAAGGTTCTTAAGCAAGTATATATTAACTCAAGTTTATTATTCAGGACGTTAAAGAACGATCGAGTCAAGTCGGACCCGAAGTAAGGGACTTCGTCTCAATCTCCTTTCATTGAGGCATATTTCATTTTATACACAAATTGCTTTTATACGGTGTATAAAACCCTTTGAATTTTACTTTTATACAAAAGGAATCTTTTTCTACGAAGCGTTTTACTAAACGACAAAAAGGAATGTTTCTTTTAACGTACGCGGTGACAAGGACCTTTTCCGCCGCCGCGAGTATTATTTGGTCTTTGGCTTCCTCAACAAGCCGTAATGTTTTTATAAAATTAAATAAATACCATATACTGTTTTATGTATTTTGGTATTGAAAGGGGTTTTTTATAATGTATTTGTTATGTTAATATATTTAAGTGATATATTGTGATCAAAGTGTTGAAATGTTTCCTTTCCATTATATTTGTTTTATGTCTTATGATTTTATAATGGTACTTGGACATTTTACGGGTGGTTACGTGATAAACCATATGACGGGTGGTGCCGTGAATATCAGGACGGGTGGTTACATTATAACCTCCAATGCATTGGGTATGGAAGTCGGCCGTATGGCTATTCCATTAAGTGATATGTGTGGAAGTCGACCGTATGGTTATTCCATTTAAGTATGTTTATGTCCCAAGTTACCTTTATATGTTATGTGATCTTTATATGGGTTTTATGGTAATCTTTTGGTTACAAAAGGGTAATTAATGATCTTTTATTCAGTGAAGAGTTTTTACTACTTCATAAAGGTGAAAAGTATTACTTTGATAAAGTATACATGGTTTACTTTTTGTTTTGATAAACTAACAGTTTTCATTATTTGTGTATCCCTTACTGAGCTTTTTATGCTCACCCCAAGTTTTTTTGAAATGTTTTTCACAGGACTTAATGTGGAATAGGGTCAAGGATGAGATCAAGGGAAAGTCATGCTATATAAAACATGGAACTAGACATGTTTCTTTTTAAGAATTTTTATTCTATGGAAACTTAGTAGAAGTGTCTACTTTGTAATATTTTGAGATGTAATAGTTATGTCCTAATTCTCTAAAACTCTAAACCTGAAAAGATCCTCAATGTGAATTATTCATTTAATTCAATATTAAGTATGGTTTAAGGCCGTGGCCTTATAGTTGGTATCATAGGTCGGTTTAGACAACTTTAGGAGTTAGAAAATTGTTAAATTATAAATTAATGTATGGTATGATTGAAATGATATAGCATTTAAAGATTACCATGTTGCTTCGCCTAAGATATTTCTGTGTTCAGAATGGTTTTCCACAGAGGAAACAAAGCAGCTATGTTGGGACGACATCAGGAGGAAGACAACCTTCCAAATCAGCAACCTGAGATTGTCAGAATCGGAAATGAACAGTTTGTTGCAATGATGGCACAATTGACTTAGGCTATAAATGGTGGTGGTATCCATGCACGAGATTAGATAGATCAACCGCAAAGGATCATGTCAGTGGTGGAACATTTCATGAGGAAACATCCCCCATCATTCTGAGGATCATCTGACCCTGTGCTAGCTGAAGGGTGGATTAAAGTGATGGAGAAGATTTTTAATGTCATGGGGTGTTCAGAACATCAGAAGGTTAGTCTTGCTGTTTACCATTTTGAAGGAGAAGCTGATCAGTGGTGGTCGATGGTGAAAAATATCAGGGATAGTGATGAGATTGATGATCTTCACTAGGATGAATTAAAAGGTATGTTTCTTGAGAAATATTTTCCTAAGGTGGTTCGTCTTAGGATGGAAAAACAATTCCTAGAATTGAGGCAGTAGGATGACTCAGTGGCTGCTTATGAAGAAAATTTCACTCGATTGGAAAGATATGCTCCAAACTTCATATGAGATCTTGATAGTAAAATAAACCATTTTTACTCAGGGTTAAAGCCAAAGTATTGAAGGGATTTAGCTTACCGTGAGTTCAAAAGTTATGATAAACTTGTTCGATGTTTGGAGAAGGTGGAAATGGAGTTTTGCCGATGATCAGGTGTTCTTTGACAAACAACATAATAAGAGGTCCAGTTGGTAGGAAAAGGGGAAGAATTCATCAAAGAAGCAAGGTGGTAAGAAAACAAAATATCCATCCTGTGAGAAGTGTGGTAAAATGCATCCTGGAGAATGTTTATCAAAGTCTGGTAAGTGCTTTCGGGGGGGTAAGTCTGGTCATATTGCTCGTAACTGCAAGGAAGATGATCAAGCAGGCAATGAAAAGCCAACAATAAGATGTTTTAAGTGTAATGAAATGGGTCATTATGCAAATGAGTGTCTAACGAAGAACTCAACTGGGGAAAAGTAGCCAGACTACAAGCAGAAAGGGGTGGTGAAATCCTTTGCAACTACTTTAGCAGATGTTGGGCCACAAAATGAAGTAGTATCAGTTACACTGTTTGTTTGTTCAGATTATGCCAATGTGTTGTTTGATTTAGGGTCTACACATTCTTTCATTTCTGAGAATTTTTCTAGTAAATTGGAAATTCCATCTCAAGATATGAATCCTGTACTTATGGTAAAAACACCCGGAGGGAACGTTGAGACAAAAAGGAATTATAAGAAACTTCCTATCCTTGTGTGCGGAAAGAATCTACCAGAAAACCTTATTGTTTTTCCTCTAGTAGAGTTTGATGTTATTTTGGGCATGGATTGGCTTTTTGTTTATCACGCAAAGATTGACTGCAGAGCTAAAATGGTTTCTTTTCAGAAAGGTTTTCAGTTTGTGTACAAGAATGAACCCTTGATTTTGATAACATATCAGGAAGTTGAGAAACTAGTAAAAGATGGAAATGAATGTTACCTTACACATATTGTTGAAAATAAAGGAACTGTTCATATTAACGATGTGCCAGTGGTAAATGAGTATCTTTATGTTTTTCCTGATGAGTTTCCTGGTATTATTCATGATCGAGAAGTTGAATTTACTATTGAGTTAGTTCCTGATTCTAAGATAATTTCAAAACCCCCTTATCGAATGGCTCAAGTTGAACTTTTAGAGTTAAAGAAACAATTGCAGGAGTTATTAGATAAAGTTTTCATTCGACCTAGCACATCACCATGGGGTGCTCCTGTCTTGTTTGTTAAAAAGAAAGATGGTTCAATGAGACTTTTCTTTGATTATAGAGCCTTGAATAATATTACTGTTAAGAACAAGTATCCATTGCCTCATATCAATGATTTGTTTGATCAACTTCAGGGAGCTCATTATTTTTCGAAGATTGACTTGAGGTCGGGGTACCATCTGTTGAAAGTAAAAGAAGAAGACATTCCGAAGACTGCGTTCCGTACTAGATATGGCCATTATGAATTTGTAGTTATGCCTTTTGGGTTAACCAATGCACCTGCTGTATTCATGGAACTTATGAATAGAATTTTCCATGAGTTCTTGGATAAGTTTGTGGTTGTTTTCATCGATGATATTTTGGTATTTTCAAAAAGTAAAGAGGAGCATGAAAGTCATTTAAGGGTTATCTTGCAAAACTTAAAAGAAAAGAAACTGTATGGAAAATTTAGCAAGTGCGAGTTTTGGTTACAACAAATTTCTTTCCTTGGTCACATTGTTTCAAAATATGGAATAACTGTTGATCCTGATAAAACAAAAGTTGTTGAAGAATGGCCAATACCCACAAATGTAACCGAGATCCGTAGTTTTCTTGGATTGGAAGGTTACTAATGAAGGTTTGTTGAAAATTTTTCACGGTTATCTAGTCCAATGACTAAGCTAACTCGGAAGGGTGTTAAGTTTATCTGGAAAAAAGAATGTGATGATTGTTTTCAGGAGTTGAAAAGAAGATTGGTGAATGCTCCAGTTTTGGAAATTCCTTCCAGAAATGGTGAGTTTGTTATCTACAGTGATGCTTCATTAAAAGGACTTGGCTGTGTCCTTATGCAGAATGATCAGGTAATTGCATATGAATCACATTAGTTAAAAAATCATGAGGAAAATTACCCTACACATGATTTGGAATTAGCTGATGTTGTTTTTGCTCTAAAAATTTGGAGGCATCATTTGTATGGAGTAAAGTGTGAAATATATAATGATCACATTATTTGGGTGGTTCCTTTATAAACAAAATATGTGTGGTTCCATTATAAACCAAGGATGGGTTGTCCAATTATAAACCAAGGATCAGTGGTTCCACTATAAACCAAGGATGGATGGTTATGTTCTAATCAAATGATGGTTGAGTCAGATATATCCATCCAATTCATTAGGTAAAGATGATAGAGCTTAGAAACTCCTAATATATGACATAGTTATTAAACTTCTATGGGATTATGAAGTTAACTATATGGAAGTTACTCCTAACAGAATGTTGGAAATTACTAAGTAGGCTTTTACATTATTAAAATTTATCCACAATAATAGTCTTGGGAGTGAGCCTTGACTAAGGAAGTAATTTTATATGCTAATGTGAGTTCCTCTAATTTATATCATATACTTATGAAATATTTTCATGGTTCATGATTTATTAACACTTTCACAATCTTATATATTTTGTATTTTGATTGAAAAAACCTTATTCCATGATTAATGATTAAATATATTTAACGAATTGAGTATGATTATTTAAATTTTTGATCATGTTCTTATAAACATATGTTTAAATTATAATCACTTATCATATTTGCTTTATATCTCAAATATTTACCTTAAATGAGAATTTGAGCTCATATATTATTATTTTTTTCCACAGGTTATGAAGAAAGGACATATGTATGATATTTCTTAGAACGATGATAGTTGTGAAGAACATAATGGGAGATATTGTAGATCTTTTCTGTACAAGTTGTTTATGTATCAAAGTATCCAAAGACATTACAACTTTACAGTTCTAGAAAGGATCGTGTTGATATGTATTGAATATTCTTCCAATAATATGTAGTATTTATCAATGAAAATATTGGGTCACTATAAAAGTATCTCAACCATGTATGATCTTGCCTTTTCCATTCACATCAAGCACACCATCGCTCATCTAAGATTACCTTTTCAGTTTGCACTAGGTCTGCCATCCCTCATTTAATATTATATTATAAATTCTCACAAGTAATGTCTTCACTTATACCAATTATTCATCATTACAGCTGAATGATGAAGGGGTTTACATAGTTGGAGTCAAAGGTTTGGGGGTCATCCTTAGTGGGAGGATGGCTAGAGTGGAATCATGGGTGGTGTTCCCAATATAATTTTTTTAAATATTTAATATTTTTCTTATATTTTTATCAATTTTATTGAATTTTTATACTGTATTTTTTTTAAAAAATATTATAGGAATTCATTGGTTACTTGTAGTTATTGCTTGCCTAGGTAAGATAAATAAAAAATAAAAAAAAATAAAAAAAATGAGGATTGTTATTTGACCATGGGCTTTCCCATATCCTCTACAGGGAAAGGAATGTTTGAAAATATACCTATTTGATATGTGGGTTTTGGGGGGCTCAAGTCCACGTTAGCTCAAGCTTACACGGGCTTGAATTTCCCCACCCCACCCCATCAGTATTTCTTTAGTATTTGGGAGTGTGTTTTTGTGTATGAATATAGATATGTTTTTATGTGTATGTTTATGTGTACATGTATGCATGTATGTGTGTACTTATGTACTTGTATGTATGTTTGTGAATGTCTATGTATGTGGATGTATGCGAATGTGTGTGTGCGTGTATGTGTATGTCTGCGTGTATGTGCATGGGAAAGTATGTGTATGTATGTATATGTATATATGTATGTATGTGTCTGAATATGCAGTATTTGTATGTTTATGTAGTATGTGTATGTATGCATGTGCATGTATATGTATGTGTGTGTACGTGTATATGTAATTTTATGTTTGTGAATGTGAATACAAGTGTGTACATTTATGTGTGTGTATATACAAGTATGTGTATATGTGTATTTGTATGTGTATGTTTATGTGTAAGTTTATGTGTATGTATATGTGTGTGTTTATGTGTCTGTGTATGTGTATGTGTATGTATGTGTATGTATGTGGATATATTTTCATGTCTATATGTGCATGTATGCTTATGTATGCATTTTTATGTGTTGTATGTGTATATATGTGTTGTGTGTGTGTTTGTGTGTATTTATATAGATGTATGTTTGTGTATGTGTCTGCTTATGTTTAAGTATATGTATGTAAGTCTGTATATGTATGTGCATATGTACATGTATGTATGTGTATGTGTATATGTATGTGCATGTACATGTGCTTGTGTACGTGTATGTATGTGGATGTATGGTCTTATGTGCGTGTGTGTGTTTGTGTATATATATGTGTATGTGTATGTGTATATATGTGCAGGTACAATTATGTATGTATATGTGAATATGTATATATGTGTATGCTTATGTAGCATGGGTATGTTTATATAGTGTGTTTATGTATGTATATTCATGTGTATATATGTCTATGCGTGTCACGACCAGTCCCCCGGGGCCTGTGCCGTGACTACCCCAAGCCCTCCTTCCATAGGCCATGGGCTGGTGACTAGCACCGAAGGTGTATTCCCTAAAACTGGGAAGGCATTGCCTTTATAACCTATAACTCATGCAACCAATAACACAACACGATACGAACACAAGTAAACTGAATAGCTCCTGTGAACACCCGCCAGGGATCCTACCTGAATGGTAGGTATAACTCTCGAATGGTCATCTCTGAGGTATGCCTCGTCTATGGTCCACCCCTGAGCTACCTCCAGTCCTGGTACCCTTGTCCTTAGTTAGTGTTGTCCTTCGTCTGCACCAAACACAACAAGGTGCGGGCGTAGCCCATGCAGGGGTGAGTATAACGATACTCAATAGGGACCCTAATACCCCCCAAAGGTCTCTCAAAATCCACAAAGGATAAACCACAAAACATGAAAACAACTGTCATCCCTACTTAGGTATATGACCATACATATACCTATGTTATCAAGTATACCCATCTCATTCATGAGGAAACACAAGGCCCAAATCCATAGCCCAAGGCTCAACTGTTCCACAAAGGAAGGAATACTAGGTAACACCACAAAGGTAAGTACCACAAAGGTAATGCCACATAGAAGAATACCACAAAGGTTTCACCATAAAGGAAAGTACCACACAGGTACGCCACACAGAATAATACCACAAAGTTATCACCACGAAAGTAAGTACCACACAAGTACGACACATAGAAGAATACCACCAAGGTATCACCACGAAGGAAAGTACCACATAGGTACGCCACACAGAAGAATACTGCAAAGGTATCACTACAAAGGTAAGTACCACACAGGTATGCCACATAGAATAATACCACCAAGTTATCACCACGAAGGAAATTACCACACAGGTACGCCACATAGAATAATACCACAAAGGTATCACCAAGAAGGTAAGTACTCATCTCACACCAAGTATAACTTAGGTACAATAGTAAAGATGATTAGATGTAACTACTGAATCATCTTACTCTGTTAAGAGGCAAACCCACGTAGGATCCTAAATCATCAGACCCACACAGGATCCTTGTACATCATCAGACCCACACATGATCCTAGTATAACAGACACATATAGGATCTTAGTACCTCATCAGACCCACACAAGATCCTAGTACAATAGACCCACACAGGTTCCTAATACATCATCAGACCCATAGAGGATCCTAGTACAGCAGACCCACACAGGATCCAAGTACATCATCAGACCCACACAGGATCCTAGTACAACAGACCCACACAGTATCCTAGTACATCATCAGACCCACATATGATCCTAGTACAACAGACCCACATAGGATCCTAGAGTAGTCCCACATGGATTCCTAGAGTGGATCCATGTGGGATTCTCGAGCACAGACCCACGAAGGATCCCTTTCTCATGTTATAGCCAGCTATAAGGTTCCCACACTAAGTTCACTTGATTCTGGGAGGATCTTCTCCTTAATCCATAGGTCAATACTCCAACTACCACTAAGTCCCACTAATAAGTATCTAAAAGTACCACCATGTAAAAGGGGTCTCAGTGCAACAGATAATTCTTCAATCGGACGCCCAGTCTGCATGTTATTGGACTTTTAGTTCCAAGGGCCCGGTTGGATTGATGTTCGATCCAACCCATCCTTACCAAAAATTTATCCAAAACTCAAGTGGGGTATACCAAATTTTCTGTCTCACTCGAAGGTTTCCAGCGCCACTAACGGTTCATCAAACAGATGCCCATAGCTCAAGATATGGCCGAAAGAGTGAAAATGGGTCGAAGTTGGTCTGGGTTCGGTCCGACCCGACATGGGCCGACCCGACCCGGTTTGGGTCGACCTAGCCAATTGGGTCTGGTCCGGCTCGCTGGGTCTAGCCCGATCCATCGGCACAGCCCGACCTGCAGTGCGATTTTCCACGGTGCGGCGGCCCGCGGTACGACGGCCCACGACGGCAGGTCGGATGACCAACCGCCTTCTTCGCGCAACACGTCATGCGCCACACCCTTGCCGGTGGCCAGCTCGGCCAACCTCCCTCTCTTCTCCACCGCAACTCTCGCTCACCGGGCAGTGTGGACATGCACGTGAGTCCCCTTCGTGCGGCCGGCATCCGCCGACCGCCGCCCTTGCTCCGCCGTGGCCCTTCTCCGGCAGTACGGTCGCGCCGCCATCTTCTTCACGGCTAGCCGTGATGCTGGCCTCCGTTCTCGAGCCCTACTGGTGTTGGTCTCCATTCTCCTCCATCGTTAATAACACATCAAGAATCACAATGAATTGCGGAGAGGCCGGACCATGTTCATTTGGCCCGCACCCTCCGAGTTAGGGCGGTATCAAGCAGCTCAAATAATTCTTGAATCACGAATAATGTCAAGAACATGTAAGGGGGTATAAATCCACAACAAACCCTACAAGATACCCCGCAATAGCCTTCCTCAAAGACATAGGAATCACGGGACAACCCGTTAGTCGGTTGACCCACATTCTTTGTATAAATTCAAGAACAGGGAAGAGGAAATCAAAAATGCTCAAAAAAAATAACCCCTACCTTGAACATCAGAGAATCGTCCGCGCTTTCCGGTGGAGTGTGTTCTTAGTTCCCGTAACCAGCTCCTAAAGACGCCACTCGCACATCAACCATTGGTGGTTCAATGTCATCCGTCACCTCCCGCTGGGCCGACTTCATCTTCTAAGTGTTGGGAATTATGGAACTTTACCAGAGCTTCGTCGCTTGGTGAAGCCGTACCAAATCCTCCCCCCTAAGCTCCATATAAATAGGATATGGGGAGGGTAAGTAATGAACGTGAAATTTATGAAGGTTCATTTCATAGGAACCTTCCTAAATTCCAACGATGATTTTACTTAGTATTTGAAAGTCAATCCATTTAATTTATGTTGGTGAAATTAAATGATAGGTTTCCCAAGGGACTTCCCCATATTAAAGAGCGGTTCAGGTGGTCCCCACCACCATGAATTCACAAATGGGAGTTTTCTAGCTCGGGCGGTCCCCACCTCCAAGCATTCAACTGGGATGTTAAAAATAAAATAAAAAGTTGTTCTTTATTTTATTTTTATTTCCACGAAATACACGAAAACTAACTTTCACCCTCGACCAACTACAGTCAAGGTGAAAGTATCCTTAAGAGAAAACTGGCATTGTAAGTTCAACGATGTCCTCAGATTTCAATTCTAAGCACTGGTTCAAAAGTTACAAAACGCCTCTTGCGCATTTACTGAATGTACCTGAAAAAAAAGTTCTAAAAAATTATTAACAATCACCATTGACCTGCGCCGGTCGAGGTTAGGCTCTGAACAAGTGAAACATGCCTCAACTAACCCAACGGTACTCTCGTATTTTCAATCCGAGTTACCATTTAAAAGTTATGGATTTTACAATAAAATAATTGTCACTTAATTATTTTATATACGGCCAAAAACTAACTTTCATTCATGGACCACACTGGACAAAGTTAGTATCTGCTTAAATAAAGCATGCCCTCATGAGTTCAGTGGTGGTATCTGATTTTCAATCCGAGAAACTTTTTGTGAGTTATAAGCATTTGAAAAATAAAATAATTTATTTAATTATTTTATTTATGGTTATGCTATTTTTGGGTTTTCTCAGAGGAGGTCCATGCCGACTAAAATTAAGTCGCGCCTAGGGTAAACCCGCCATCCTGAGTACAACGGTGCCCTCAGATTTTTTATCTGAGTAACTGTTTAAGATTCTTTTCCACTTTTTTAGGAAAACTGCTTACACGTGCTAATTAAAGCTTAAAAAACTTCAACGGATCATTAAGGGCCCTCCAGGCCTCGGAATCACATGCCATCAGATTTCGAAGTCTAAAAAAATTCCCATATAATTAAAAGAAATTTACATGCAATTTTCGGGTCTTTACATTCTCCCCAACTCAGGGCTTTGCATCCCCTAAATCCACATTACAAAAACTAAGAAAACAAGTTGGGGTAATGAGCATGAATCTGAGCCTCCCGCTCCCATGTGCTCTCCTGAAGGTTCCCATGCTGCCAACACAAACACACTAAAGGTATCGATCTCCCACAAAGGACTCTCTCTTGTTGATCCTCAATCTCCACTGGAACCTCCAAAAACGTCGCCCCATCCTCGATGTCCAGCTCACCATGGTCGATGATGTGAGATGGTCCGTGCACGTATCTCCTCATCTAGAATACGTGGAAGATGTCATGCACCTGTTGCAACTGAGGGGGAAGTTCTAAGTGGTAAGACACCCCAACAACTCTGTTGAGGACCTGGAAGGGTCCAATGAACCTCGGAGATAACTTGCCACCCTGGCTAAATCTCTACAAAACTCGTCTAGGTGAGACTCGTAGAAAGATGCAGTCACCATCCTCGAACTCTAGAGGTCTCCATCTCCTGTCATCATAAGACTTTTACCAGATCTGATCAGTTTTCACTAGCTAACAAGTGAGGCATTGTGATACAAAATCTTTCATTGCTTTCTTCATATCTATCCACCAGTACTGACACCGAAGGTCCTAGTACCATGGTACGTCCTCTAAAGAGGTCGACGTGCTCCCCACCTTCAAAAAATCCATCAGGTGCCTGACCTGAGGATATCTAAACACGTCGAGCCTCGTAGTCAGTGTCCTCACACTGTGCCTCCATGAATCACTGAATAAATGGGGGAGTGACTGTGAGAGACTGAAGAAAAACTGCTCCATCTCGGTCCACAAAGGATATCCATAAAGGAACCAGCTGCTCCGTCACTTCACCTAGCAGCTGTATACCAGATATCCTGCTGGGTGCATCTGCTACAAAGTTCCCCTTCCCAAGAATATAGACTATCTCAAAGTCATAGTCCTGGAGGAACTTGAGCCAACGTCATTGTCTCAGGTTAAGGTCCTACTGAGGGAAGATATACCCAAGACTCTTATGGTCCAATTAGACTATAAAACATTCTTCCATCAAGTAATGCCACCACACCTTCAACGTAAAGACCACTGCTGCTAACTCTAGGTCATGGGTAGTATAGTTCTAAATGTCAGTCTCTGTCTCAGCTATTAAAATCTCTGCTGACACTTCTCCATCCACAAGAAAGGGTCCCCCTTTTTTTATCAAAGCTGACAAGGGTGCCGCTACCCTGGGGAAGTCAGGTACAAATTTCTTGTAGTACCTAGCCAAAGTATATGTACCTCTCCCTTTGGGGAGGAAATCCTGGAAACATATTTTGAAAAGATGTACCCATGCTCTTCCACTCTTGTTTGGAACTGAAAACTCAAAACTCCTACTATCACAAGGGTATGTTTGGACGACTCATGAGTGATCAGATGCGCCCTCCTATGTATGAGTCCATCCTGTGTTTCCTGGGTTTCCTTTTCGCTGACCAAAGAAAACCCCATTCTAATGTTGTAGAGAAACCACAACCTTTTTTCCTAATACAGTCAATCTGAGTATGAACTATGGATGCCCAGTCCATACCCAAACTAACATCATAAGGCCTTGACGCTTCCACCAAGAGGTTCCAACAAAAGATCTCACCTCAAGGGTCAGATCACACCATCAGTGTAAGTGTGATTATCGAGTCTCATCTCAAAGGTATCTCCAAACATGAGGGTCAGGTCAACGATCTAACCAGAAACTCTAGGTCTTGGACAAGATTCATGGAAGGAAGGAATGATTGGTACCTATGTCTATTGATATGGAAGCTAGTAGTAGACACATACCATACCTCTAATCATTTCTGGAGTCCTTGGGCCACACTTTTTGACTGCATGCAGCTACTCCCTTCCCCTGCCTTCTAGCTCTCTGGGCCTGGTGGGGACCACAAAGGGGGGTGGTTGTAATATGTCGAAATGTAAACCACATCATATTGCTCCCCTAGCTCTGCTTCCACATCTGCAACCCTACAGATTCATCTATCCCTAAAAATTCTTCTTCCCGAAACATTTTTTACACACCCAAGTCTCTGAGATTCGCGCCAGTTTCCTGTTTTCCCACTACTATCATTCACTGGTTGTATCCGCTCAGCCAAAGAACATTCAACCACAAAGGTACTCTCTAGAACCCCAACATAAGTAGGAATGAAAAGAGGAATTGTTCTAGCTCGAACATCCTTAAACACACTGCGCTCGAAAGTTAGAGCTCTAAAGCACTGATCGTATCGTATTCATCGAGTACCTGGAATGACCGATATGCCTCGATGAATACTCATCTAATGACATGTCGTCCTGCCGAGATGTAGAAGCTCTAGAGAACTCTCAGCCACATCCTTAACCAGTCCTTAGCCGCTTATGAGTTGGGATTTCCTCTGAACCTGAGGGGTATCTGATGATGAATCATGCATAAAGCACTAAGCCTATATGTGTCCTATACTGGTACCGCCAGTTGTAACTACTGACCAATGTGCAATGATATAGATGACACACTACTCGAAGGTACTATCTCGAGAATGGTCCACGTACCGAATCCTCATCACTATACAGCCATCCTCATGATCACTCACTGAAAAAGTCTAGTAGTTAAGATCACCATCTGCTCTACTCATGTCTCAACTAAGTAGAAAACTCTAGCAACCGCCTCTAGTTAGACCTTAGCTGTGCAGGAAACTGTCTTGCCTCAAAACCTAAGATGCCTCTACTGCTAGAACTCGTGCAACATGCTTAGTCAACGTGAACTGTCCTCCAGTGTGGCTGGTGGTATCTACTGGAAAATGGGTGGTGGTGCTGCTGGTACACCACCTGAAGGTGCCAACATAGTAAGAGGGCCCTGCACTGGATCCTCGTCGCTCGGTGGGCCGTCATCGTGTACTCACTTAGGAATCCAAGCTGGCTGTCTAGGCAGTGGAATCTTGATAAGGAATAGGTGCACCACAATAATTTAGTTATACCTGGTGAGATGACTCAAGAAAACACAAGAAAACTTTTCAAAACACACCCGCAATTAGTGTTTTCGTGCACTGAGTCAAAAATCAAAAGTCAGGGTCCTGATGTATGGATATGTCGGCCACCACACCAACATTGGATTCCCTAAACTGATAACCACACTCACTACACTTAACACTATTTCTGTTAAAAAGACCAGAGTACAATGTTCTACGGTAGAACTGACTCCCTTTGATACCAATTTGTCACGACCATCCCCCGAGGCCCGTGCCGTGACTACCCCAAGCCCGCCTTCCATAGGCTAGGGGCTGGTGACTAGCACCGAAGGTGTATTCCCTAAAACTGGGAAGTAATTGCCTTTATAACCTGTAACCCATGCAACTAAGCACACAACACGATACGAACACAAGTAAACTAAACAGCTCCTTGAACACCCGCCAATGATCTTACCTGAAGGGCAGGTACAACTCTCGAATGGTCATCTCTGCGGTACGCCTCGTCTATGGTCCACCCCTGAGCTACCTCTAGTCTTGGTACCCTTGTCCTTAGTCAGCATTGTCCATCGTCTGCACCAAACACAACTAGGTGTGGGCGTAGCCCGTGCAGGGGTGAGTATAACGATACTCAGTAGGGGCCTAAAGAACCCCCAAAGGTCTCTCACAATCCACAATGGATAAACCACAAAGCATGAAAAAAATTATTATCCCTACTCAGGTATATTCCCATACATATACCTAAGTTATCAAGTATACCCATCTCGTTCATGAGGAAACATAAGGCCCAAATCCATAGACCAAGGCCCAAATGTTCCACAAAGGAAGGAATACAAGGTAAGACCCCAAAGGTAAGTACCAAAAAGGAAACTCCACATAGAAGAATACCACAAAGGTTTCACCACGAAGGAAAGTGCCACACAGGTATGCCACATAGAATAATACCACAAAGTTATCACCACGAAGGTAAGTACCACACAAGTACGCCACACAGAAGAATACCACAAAGGTATCACCATGAAGAAAAGTACCACACAGGTATGCCACACAGAAGAATACCACAAAGGTATCACCACAAAGTTAAGTACCACACAGGTACGCTACACAGAAAAATACCACTAAGGTATCACCACGAAGGAAAGTACCACACAGTTATGCCACAAAGAAGAATAACACAAAGGTATCACCATGAAGGTAAGGACTCAGCTCACACTAGGTATAACTTAGGTATAGTAGTAGAGATGATTATATATAACTAATGAATCATCTTACTCTGTTAAGAGGAATACCCACGTAGGATCCTAAATTATCATACCCACACAGGATCCTAGTACATCATCAGACCCACACATGATCCTAGTAGAGTAGACCCACACATGATCCTAGTACATCATTAGACCCACACAGGATCCTAGTACAACATAAAAACATAGGATCCGAGTACATCATCAGATACACACATGATCCTAGTACAGCAGACCCACACAAGATCCCAGTACATCATCAGACCCACACTGGATCCTAGTACAAAAGACCCACACAGGATCCTATTACATCATCAGACCTACACAAGATCCTAATACAGAAGAGCCACATAGGATCCTAGAGTAGTCCCACATGGATTCCTAGGGAAGATCCATGTGGGATCCTCGAGCACAGACCCACAAAGGATCCCTTTCTCATGTTACAGCCAGCTACAGGGTTTCCGCACTAAGCTCGCTTGATTCCGGAATGATCCGATCCTAAAGCCACATGTCGATAATAAAACTGACACAAATTCCAATTAATAAGTATCAAAAAGTAATTCCACTTAAAAGGGATCTCAACGCAACAGACGGTGCGTCAATCGGACACTCGATCTACAAGTTATTAGCCTTTTTATCCTGAGGGCCCAGTTGAATTCGTGTTCGATCCAACCTAGATGTACCCCAACTTTATCCAAAACTCAAGTGGGGTATAAATAATGGTTCTTATTGCTCCAAGGTTTATAGAGCTGCTGACGGTTCGTCAAACGGACACCCATAGCTCAAGATATGAACGAAAGAACAAAAATGGGTCGAAGTTGGTCTGTGTCCGGTCTGACCCGGCCCGACTCGACCTGGGCCAACCCAACCTGGTTCTGGTCAAACCGGCCCACTAGGTCTGGTCCAGATCACTAGGTCAGGCCCAGCCCACTGGGTCTGGCTTGGCCCAGCCCGGCCTACGGTGTGGCGGCTCGCCGCGGCGGGCCGGACGACCAGCAACCTTCTTTGCACGATGCGTCGTGCGCTGCGCCTTCGCCGGCGGTCGTCTCGGCAAGCCAGCCTCCCTTCTCCACTGAGGCAAAAGGCCACGAATCTCACTCGCCGGGTGGCACAGACGCGCGCCTCCGCCCTCTTCATGCGTCCGACCTCCACAAGCCGCCACCCTTGATCCGCCGCGACCCTTCTCCGGCGGCGCGGTCGCGCCACTGCCTTCTTCACGGCCAGAAATGGTGTCAGACACTATTCATGAGCCCCACCAGTGTCAGTCGCCATCCTCTTCCATCACAAAGAACACATCAAGAATCATAAAGAATTGCAGAGAGGTCGGGCCATGTTCGTTTTGCCTGCACCCTCTGAGTTAGGGCTGTAGCAAGCGACTCAAATAATTCTTGAATCATGAAGAACGTCAAGAATGGGTAAGGGGGTATAAATCCACAAAAAACCCTACAATATTTCCTTCAAAAACCTCCCGCAAAGACGAAAGAATTGTGGGAAAACCCGTTAGTCGTTTGACCCGCGTTCTTCGTATACATTCAAGAACGGGGAAGGGGAAATAAAAAACGCTCAAAAGAAATAACCCCCAACCTTGAACGTCGGGGAATCAGCCAAAATTGCTGGTGGACCGTGTTATTAGTTCCCACGACCGACTCCCAAAGACGCCACTCGCACATCACCCATTGGTGGTTCAATGTCGTCCGTCACCTCCCACTGGGTTGACTTCGTCTTCTAAGTGTCAGGCGTCGCGACACTTTACCAGAGCTTCGTCGCTTGGTGAAGCTGTGCCAAATCTTCCCCCCCAAGCTCGTTATAAATAGGAGAAGGTGAGGGTAAGTAATGATCGTGGAATTTATGAAGGTTCATTTAATAGAAATCTTCCTAAATTCCATCGATGTTGTTACTTAGTATTTGAAAGTCAAGCAATTTAATTTACGTTGGCGCAATTAAATGGGAGGTTTCCCAAAGGACTTCCCCATATTAAAGAGGGGTTTGGGTGGTCCTCACCACCATGAATTCAAAAATGGGAGTTTTCTAGCTTGGGCGGTCCCCACCTCCAAGCATTCAACTAGGAGGTTAAAAATAAAATAAAAAGTCGTTCTTTATTTTATTTTTATTTCCACAAAAAATAGGAAAACTAACATTCACCCTCGACCAACTACGGTCAAGGTGAAAGTCTCCTTAAGTGAAAACCAGCGCTCAAAGTTCAACAGTGTCCTCAGATTTCAATTCTGAGCACCGATTCAAAAGTTACAAAATGCCGATTGCGTGTTTAGTGAACGTACCCGAAAAAAAGTTCAGAAAAATTGTTAACAGTCACCCTCGACCTGCACTGGTCGAGGTTAGGCTCTTCCCAAGTGAAACACGCCTCAATGAACCCAACGGTACTCTCATATTTCTAATCCTAGTTACTGTTTAAAAGTTATGGATTTTACAATAAAATAATTGTCACATAATTATTTTATTTACGACCAAAAACTAACTATCACTGTGGCCCGCACCAGCCAAATTTATTATCTTATTAAATAAAGAATACCCTCACGAGTTCAACGGTGGTCTCATATTTTCAATCTGAGCTACTGTTTTTTAGTTATAAGCATTTAAAAAATAAAATAATTTATTTAATTATTTTATTTATGGTTATTCTATTTTTGGGTTTTCTCACAGGAGGCCCGCGCCGAATAAAATTAAGTCATACCTAGGGTAAACCTTCCATCCTGAGCACAACGGTGCCCTCAGATTTCTGATTCGAGTAACCGTTTAATATTTATTCCATTTTTTTAGGAAAACTGCTTACGTGCACTAATTAAAGCTTAACAAAACTTCAACAGATCATTCCAGGCACTCCGTGCCTCGGAATCGCGTGCTGTCATATTTTTCAGTCTCGAAAAATTCCCATATAATTAAAAAAAATTACATGGAATATTTTGGTCTTTAAAATTTGTGTGTATGTAATTTTATGTATGTGTTTGTGTACATATGTATTTATGTGTATGTATGTGTAAATGCATATATATGTATATTTGTATGTATGTGCATGCGCATGTGTATATTTATGTATGTGTACGTGCATGTCTATGCACATCTGTGTGTGTGTGTGTATGTATGTAATGCGTATGTCTGTTTATTCATTTAATATTATATATTCATTTTAATATTTTAACATTTTTTATATTACCTTTATTCATTTTTAATATTTATTCATAAAATATTTATTTAATATATTAAATTTTTATAGTTATCAATACATTAAATATGTATGTAATTTTTAAAATAAATGTTTATTCATTTTTAAATTTAATATATTTCTATTAAAATATTTATATACTTATTATTTAATCATTAATAATCAGCACTTCAATATAAATATCTTGTTTTTAAATTTAATATTTAATATTTATTATATTTTTTTATATTTATTGATTTTTAATATTTCATTAATTTATATAATTAAAATTATTAATTCATTTTTCAAATAAATTTTCAATTTATTCATTTATAATTATTAAATTTTTTTCATTTTTTATATTTATTCATTTATCATTATCTATTCATTTTTAATACTTATTCACCTTTGATATCTTTGTAATTTACACATTTTTAACATTTATTTTTTTAATATTTTTTTCAATTTATTGTTTTTTAATGTTTATGTTCACATTTTCATTTATTAATATTTAGTATTTTTGATATGTTTTTAATTTACACAATTAATATTCATTCATTTTTATTGTTAACATTTTTTATTTAAATCATTGTACAATTATTGTCTATCTATTTTTAATTAGTAAATTATTTTAAATCTTTTTAATTTAAATACAATTTTCAGTATTTATTCTTATTTATTTAAATATTTATGTATTTATCATAATATTAACACATTTAGTGTAATATTATCACATGTATTGATAAATTTAATATAAATTTTTTTGCATATTTTCAATATTTTAATTTTTTTATTTTAAATACTTATTATTTTTATTATAAAGTGATTTTTAATATTCATTTTTATATAATTATAAATTTATTGTAATTTTTATTTTTACTTTTATTTATCACTAGTTTTAATCAGTGCCATGTGAATCACTGATCAAAGAAACATTTTTCATTGCTAATAAATGAGTTGATACAATACACAATTATGAGCGCTTTACAATTTAGTGCCGATAAATGTGGATTTTATCAGTACTAATAAAACCCCTTCCCCTATATTAAACAGACCCAAACAAATATCTCCTTATGCACACCCTTCCGAATTTCAATAAATCCAATTTCTACACTTTCTTCTTTCAAATCTATCAAATGAATCGAACCTTACATCAATGCTATGACATTTATTACTAATTTTTAATTGATCATTCAACCTTTTTCTGGGTTTTTTGTTCTTTTCATTGGGTTCTTCTTGTTCACATGATGTTTTTGAACTATTTCATTTATTTTTTGGTCTTCTCATTTATTATTCTCATATGATCAATGTTTGGCCCCATTCTTTCATGATTTTTGGTTCTTCCTTTTTTTGAATTTTTTGGTTTTTCATTACATTGAATTATTTTCATAAAAATATAATTTTTTTTTCTTTCTATGAATTTTTAAAAAATTCTTATTAATATTTCCCTATTATTAATTTTTTTCCTTTAACATGAGATATATTATATTGGACTCCATTTATTATAATGGAAAAATCAATATGAAAACATAAATGCATTCAAATAATTGAATTGATTAATGAGAAACAAAAAACAATGGGTATTAATGTATATATGTTGTGGATATGAATCATTTTGATTATATTTCATGGATATTGGTTTTCAGATGCATGACATATATTTTTATTGATTTTCACTATTTCAGAATAAAAATGGGACTGGTTAATGTAAAAGACCATCTTCAGGTTGGAAATAGATAAAGGGTTTCTTTTAAATGTTGAAACCTACCATCTACCTTTTCCTAGTGGATTGATTACGGGATTATAAAATTGATACTATGTTCCTACCATAAGGGATTTTATTTTTGTTTCTTTTTTAGAAGAATAAAGGTTTTTTAAGGATTAATAAAAACATGTTAATTTATATAAATGAAAATTTTCATGGTGGTATGGCCATTTTTAATTTTTTATATATCCTAGACTTTAAAATATTCCTATAAGGTATGAAATAAGGAAGTCAAAGTGAATAATTAAATATCAATTTTACCATTATAACCTAAAATATAAAAATTATAAACATGTCCAATAGAGCCATAAATATATATTTTCATATTTATTTGATTAAGAATCATTTTATTTGTCTAAATATTTTTAATTAGAAAAAAAAACTAAAATTCATTTTAGAGAAGTAAAAAAAATATAGCGAATTATTGTCTCTCAATGATACATGTGTGTGTAGATCAAAAAGTACACAAGAAGTTTGTGGTTTATTCAACTTATTACCTCATAGAATAATTTTAGTATATTTATGTTTACATTTATAATGAAATAAAACTATTGATTATTTTAAATATTCCAAAATATCTAATAACTACGCAAAGCAATAATCTTGGAAATGTTATTAATTTTTTAAACCCAATTTATGGAGTTAATACATAAGTGAAGTGTTTATCAACTATTTGAGGAGGTTTGGTATTGTATCATAACCCATAAATTTGGAAATATGATAATATAATGTTTTATTAAAGGAAAAAACATTGTTAAGGACGGTTTAACTGATGAAGAACTTTTTCAAAGTGAACATTATGGAGATGGAGAAATCAATTTTAAAATTTTACATTATTATCTCACTTGATGAATCTATTTAAAAAATAATTACTTATGATATGTGACTTATTATATCATAAAATAAGTGTTATCATACTTTAAATTCATATAATTATTTCCCTTTATTTGTTCTAATAAGTTGTTGATTTAGTGAAAATTTATGTCAAATTTAATGTCTATATGTGGGTAGATATAAAAAATAGCCTTTTAGTATTCTAATATCACACCTTTATTGTATTTATTTATTTTTTTAAATATTAATATTACTAAATACAATAGTGTCGATATGTATAGATTCTAATCATATAACAAAAGAGTGTAAGTATGGGGTTAAAGAGTTCATCAAGCATGCAAAATATCAGGTTGATGGCCATTATCAAATCCTTTGTTCATGTTTATGTTGTAATTCTTCAAGAATAATTAGTCCATTGGAGTTGGAAGAACACTTAATCTATCACGAAATAGATCAAAGTTATAAATGTTGGACTAAATACAACAAATAACCGAATGTAGTTATTTACTGGTATATCTATATGTTTTATAGATCATATGACATGATTAAAAGTGTGAAAGATAATGAAGACCATAGTAAGGATATGATTACTAGTTTAAATGATGATTGATATTTTATTGAAGAAATGAAAATGATAGTTAAAGATGAACATTGTGATTATACAAAGCTATTTAAGATGTTACAAAGTTTTTCAAGGATTCCATAGTTTGTTGGTTGTACTAAATATGAAACATTACCAAGAATAATGAAGATATATGATGTAAAATATCAAAAGAGACTGAGTGATACAAGATTTATATATACACTTCCTATTTGGAATAATATGATGCCTGAAGATAATGGGAATCCTTTCTGAATATATGATGATAAACAAATTCTTTGATCAATGAAAATGTTCTACAAAAGAATATAGACATATAAAAATGAATATATACTATTTTTCAAGTACTATAAATCAATTAAAAAAATAAAAAACTGTTGTGTGTCTAAATATAATAATGATGAATCTAGTCATTCCAATGTTGCATTGTACATTCCAATCACTCTAAGGTTTAGGAGATTATATATAAGTGATGATACTGTAAGTCAAATAACATGGAACACATATATAAAAAATCTATATGGGAAAACTCATCACCTAAAAAACTCTCCATAGTGGAAGAAAATTGATCACGAGTATCCTGAATTTTGAAGTGATTAAAAAATACTTCATTTTTCACTACCTATCGATGGAGTCAATACTTTTGGATTACAAAGTAGCACTCATAGTACACGGATAGCTATGCTGGTCAATTATAACTTTCCACCATTGTTAGGTGTGAAATAAAAATATATTATGTTTTATATGCTTATATCAATTCCAAAACAATTGGGAAATGATATACATATTTATCTGGATCCATTGATCGATGATCAGAAATTAATGTGGGATTTAGGTTCTACATTGTATGATACTTATAGAAATGAATACTTCACATTGATGGTGTCACGAACCAGCCCGAGTTGACCCTGAACCGGTCACCCAGGCCAGCCCGCGACAAGTCCCGAGAGGCGTTCCCGATCCTCCCGGGATGGTGAAAAGCACCAAGGGCATCAATAGAGTACACAAGGGAACGATTTTTCCCATATATAAACAATCAAACAAATAGCGGAAATAAACGGACAACCCAAAATGAATTTATATAAAAAATGAACTAAATATTATTTGTACAAGAAACTAAAATTAGAACAAAACCGACAACTCAACTGAACAATCCCGATGAACAACTAACTCCATGTGAAACTTCTGGTCACTCTCCAACACAATGATAAAATGTCACCCAAGGTGATCAAACTAAATATGAAACCTGCACAAGGGCTAAAAAAAGAAGAAGACTATAGGCGTGAGTATTAAAACTCAGTAGGTTAGACCGATATTCTATTCCCAATGCAAATTCCTTTAAAATAAAAGAAACATCAATTTATAGTTTTAAATTCAAGATTTGAAAGTATTTTTTTCAAATGAGGTTCCATGCTATAATAATTATCAGACAAAAACATGCATGTTTAATAAACAAAAATGCAAGTAACAATTCTTTTCAAAGAGGTGAAACTTCAAAATGAAAATAGTTTTCAAGAGGGATAATTTAAAGAATTTTAACATTCAAATAAATAACACATACTACTGAATTTACCAACCAAACACACCGTATGCCGACGGTGAGTACAAAATAGCCAATGAGCACTAGTCACGGGAATACCCCTAGGCACTAGTTAGTTGTGAGCCCCAGGTACCTCGTATCTCGGTGAAAGTAACCATAATAAATATCCATTCTCATGCACGAGCCACTAGTAGGGAACATACCCATAACCTAGTGGTCCCCAATCATCATCATCATCATAGTTTAGTTAGTGTTGTCATCGTCAAACTTGCTACGTGAAACAGAGGCAAACCCCCACAAAATCACTAGCATACTAGTACACGTCCACCCACCTAGATACCCGGGATTCCCTTTAGTGCTCAATCAAGTTACACATATTATCAAATACACATTTCATATCCACATTCCATTCCAAAACCATAAAAACCCAAACAACCCATAATATTTATTCACATTTCTTACACTAATCAACAAATCGCTAAATATTTTGGTAAAACAATTTCATGAAGTGTATTGAGGCTTTGCACATAAAACTCTTTCAAAATCACTATTTCAATTATAAAAACACATCAAAACCAAACCAAATAATATTTTTCAGCCCAATAAACATTTAATAAATTCATTTAATGGACCATAAAACAATCCCAATTGCACAACTTGTTATATACAAGTAAAACACTCCTTCATTTCTAGGAAATGCCAAACGGGCCTTTAAACATTTTCTCAAAACTAACCTTTGAGGAAGGTATGCATTTTAATTTTATTAAGGATATGTATAAAAACCATTTACAGAAGAAAAACACATTCATAAATCTCTTATAATACTCAGGTTACATATTCAAAACACAACTATTTTCATAAAGATGTGAAACAGTCCATTTTTGGGCAACTCGGGCCAAAATATGTTGTAAATCAAAACCCACTTGATTGTAAAAACAAATACAAATAGGAAATCCATATAAGTACCCAAAAATACCATTTATCATTCTTCTAGTTCCTTTATAAATCTAAACAAATAACTTTTAAGTCACACATTACACATAAAAGCCAACCGGGCAATTTACCGAACACCTGACATGCCCTTTTAAAAAAAAACAATTTATTTTAAGTACATGAAGAGGAATAAAACACTAATTGAAAGCCATATTTTCATTCAAGATACTGTAACATGTTAAAAATACCATAAACCATATTATAAACCTTACAAAATATTTTCAAAAGATAACGGAACATTTAAACAAACACTTGTTGAGCACTTTCATGGCAAAACAACACTACCTTTCAAAAAAAATGATTAAACAACCACTTTGGACACCAAGAAAATTATAAAAAGGCTTAAAAACAATAATTAACATTTATATATGTTTAGGAAAATATTAAAATGATGAAACTTGAATGATAAAGGCATGTTCAAGGGATTTCCTACCTCAAATCTTTGGCGTAATTGAAACGCACACCCGAAATCACCCGCCACGGGTTTATAAACCATAAAACTATAAAGATCAGACCTAAACAAACAGAAAACCCATAAAAAAACATTTTATAACAAAACCTTATGTCGATCAAGACTAGGGTACAATATAAAACCAAGAAATAATGAAAGGAGGGGGAAGAGGAAGAAGAAAGGAGAAGGAATCTCACATTTCATCCTAGAAAACTCTTCGTCTTCCATTAGATATGAAGCCCTAGAGAAAAGGGAATGGC
Source organism: Viscum album (assembly GCA_963277665.1). Lineage (NCBI taxonomy): Eukaryota > Viridiplantae > Streptophyta > Magnoliopsida > Santalales > Viscaceae > Viscum > Viscum album. Next base: position 1,321,233,696 of record OY728166.1, read on the forward strand.
TTGAAAATTCTTGGAGAGACTCCTAAGGTCTTGAAGAACCAGGGGAAGAATATGGGTGGCTAAAATAGTACGAATTGAGTGATTTATGAATGATAAAATTTACCTTGGAAATTCTGGGCGATTTGAGGTTTCCTGAGAATTTTTTCCCTAATCCGTGACCCACATGAGCTCCAAAGAGGTAAAATCGATTATGAGGGTTAGGCTAGGGTTATTTTCTTATAGGGGGAGGTAGAATCACCGAAAAATAGTAAAAATTGAAAAAGATATATATGAAATGACTTATTTTTTTAAAACAGGAAATGGGCCCATGGGCTGGCCCAATACCTAAATAAGTAACCCAAATTCACCCGTCTTATGAATTTATAATGGGTAAAAAAGGATAAATAAATTTTAATATATCAGTATAGGATAAGTGGGAAGTTGAATGAGTGAAAAAGGATGAAAAACAAAATAGTTATAAATGAAACAAATTTAGTTTTTAAAACTCGGAATGAGCTCACGGTTGGCCCAAATCATGAAGTAACCACCCTTTCTTCAAAAAATCCTAAACAAGCAATGAGGATCCCAAATTATGGTGGTTAGACATATATGAAACTTAAAAACTCAAGATTCATCTCATCAAATACCCATGAAAAGGATCGGGATTTCTAATGGGCCGGATCAATACAAAGACAGAAAAAAAACCGTGTGTGACAATTCTCCTCACCATTAAAGCTTTCCGCCCCCGGAAAGCCATAACACTTTCCGGCTGAAAAAAAACAACACCTATGGATTCCATAATGTACTCCCCACCATTATGAATAAACTATCACTAGAAATTTTCTTAGGATGAAAATCCAGGAGACCCATGGTGGGCCTCCCCACCATTGGAAACCAACTAGCAATGAGTAGACAAGAATTGAACATGAGCTAGAGTTGGGACTCACTCACACAAACCCAAAAAAAACCCTCCTAAAAAAACCTACTATACCAAGTTAATATAGTTACAACATGAACATATAAACCACCCACTCCCGAATGGAGGGGACAATAACTTGGTCGACACATTTAGCACAATTCTGGACCCCCGTCACTTGGGGATGGGAGGGAAGGGGACCCGATAATTTGGCCACTGAAACAACAAAAGAAACAAAGAAACTACACAAAAATCTCCCCCTATGAATAGGTAACACCAAGACTGCACCTGATTTTTACAGGCGGTCTACACAGGGACATTGATTGAAAACCCACATCCATGAAGGAATAACCATAGACACTGTGTGAGGGGTTAAGTCCACCACGCTTGTTGCGAAAAAGGGAAATTCATAGAAATGAAGAACCAAAACATTGACATAGAAAATAACTTAACAAAACAGAGGAGTAAGGATCCTAATCGAGCACTCCACACCTCTGTCGATTTTCTGACTGCGTGAAAAGCTTCACTCTGAGGCCTATGGCAGGAGCCCTGATTCTTGAAGCATTTGCTGCACCGTAGTCAGGTGATAAGGATCACACCACTCAAAAAAAACCACACTTGATCCCAAAAAAAAACCTTCATCTAAATAGGAACTCATAGATACATATAAAAATTCTATCTCACTCCAAATGAGGGGCAGAATGGACAAGGAATACGATGAAACACATCAACATCACCGAACACAACTGCTTCATCCAAAAGAATTATCATGACCTAGAATCACTTTTAATAGATCCCAAACAGCTCTCTATTCCAACAAACAGGTTGAGGCATCATCAAAAGAGGTGGATTTAAAATTTGAAAGGAATACTTAGGTCGATCAGCAGGAAATATTTCCAATGCAGAACTATCCATGGCCATATCACAACATCAAACACATTTTTAGAAACCCAATGAAAATTACTCCAAAACCGAGCCACCAACAAGATCTCATCACTAGATAGAACAAGAGTATGAATTCTAGATCACGTGGAAGCTAACCAAATAAATAATTTTGAAAAAAGGCCACAATTTTCAGCTCAAAACAATTTTGAAAAATCAAACTAACTTGGTGGGCTTCCACATTCACCAATGGTGTTTCATCAAGTATCACCCACATGCACATTTCCATGCCACCCCTGTCACCCAACCATCATACCATATAGGCCATACTTCCAAATATAAATAAAACCATGCATGTAAAAACCCATGAAAACACCAAAGGATAAAATTAAACATCATAATTCAAAAAAACAATTTACCTTCAAAAGGAACACCAACCACCAAGTCAAAAAACATTTTCATGTTTCACAAAAAAACCACAATTAATTAAGAACCATTTTCTTGAAAACCTACCCCGTTTCATTTTTAAAAACTTTTTAAATAACCAAGCCACTCCAAACAACCCCTTCCAATTATTTTTAAAAAAAAATCAGCAATGTATATTTTGATAATCCGAGGTCCATTGAGACCAATAACGTTTCTAGTAAAACACCAACCGATAAAAACTAATTTCCAAAAATAATTTATCCGATTCAAAAACTTTATAACATCCTAAAATACCCCATTTAAAAAAAAGATCCAGAATCACTTTAAAATGATTCACAATTTCAAAACTTTTTATTTCAACATACCACAAGTTTAGATTATGGATAATCCAATCCCTTTAAATCATTTCTTCTTCCCTCCATTATTTTTTTCACAAAAACACAACCTTACAAAACCATTCTTATATTTAATTATTGAAAACCCCATTTTTTCACTTTTCAAAATATAATCCTTACATTAAAACCCATTTCCACAATTCTCACAGAAGGATTTTAAAATCAAAAATTCAGAATTCATGAAAGGTTCAAGAGACCCAAAAAAAGGGAACTAGTGTCGGTGGGTGACTTGACCATATGGTTGGAGGCCATATGCCAAACACAACACCAACACAAAGAGACTTATTAGGACCATTCCCCAGCTCCACATGGCTTTCCAGGCCCTGTGAGCTCACGAAGGCCATTGGTCAGACTCCCCTTGTCATATCCCAATACCAAACAATCAACTAGAACAATGGACACTAATAAAACCGGACTTCCATGGAAACCTGAGGATTAGAACAAGAAAGAGTTCGTGATGCTCTTCTTTCACTTACCCCTCAAGTCCCAACAATCCTACTCCATCTACCTTGACATCCCCAAAATAACAAGGGAGCTCTAAAAAGAAAGGTCCGCTAATATCCGACCTCCTCTGATACCATTTTTTCACGAACCAGCCCGAGTCGACCCTGAACCGGTCACCCAGGCCAACCCGCGACAAGTACCGAGAGGCGTTCCCGATCCTCCCGGGATGGTGACAAGCACCAAGGGCATCAATAGAGTACACAAGGGAATGATTTCGCCCATATATAAACAATCAAACAAATAGCGGAAATAAACGGACAACCCAAAATGAATTTATATAAAAATTGAACTAAATATTATTTGTACAAGAAACTAAAATTAGAACAAAACCAACAACTCAACTGAACAATCCTGATGAACAACTAACTCCATGTGACACTTGTGGTCACTCTCCAACACAATGATAAAATGTCGCCCAAGGTGATCGAACTAAATATGAAACCTGCACAAGGGATAAAAAAAGAAGAAGACTATAGGTGTGAGTATTAAAACTCAGTAGGTTAGCCCGATATTCTATTCCCAATGCACATTCCTTTAAAATAAAAGAAACATAAATTTATAGTTTTAAATTCAAGATTTTAAAGTATGTTTTTCAAATGAGGTTCCATGCTATAATAATTATCAGACAAAAACATGCTTGTTTAATAAACAAAAATGCAAGTAACAATTCTTTTCAAAGAGGTGAAACTTCAAAATGAAAATAGTTTTCAAGAGGGATAATTTAAAGAATTTTAACATTAAAATAAATAACACATACTACTGAATTTACCAACCAAACACACCATATGCTGACGGTGAGTACAAAATATCCAATGAGCACTAGTTATGAGAATACCCCTAGGCACTAGTTAGTTGTGAGCCCCAGGTACCTCATATCTCAGTGAAAGTAACCATAATAAATATCCATTCTCATGCGCGAGCCACTAGTAGGGAACATAACCATAACCTAGTGGTACCCAATCATCATAATCATCATAGTTTAGTTAGTGTTGTCATCATCAAACTTGCTACGTGAAACAGAGGCCAACCCCCACAGAATCACAAGCATACTGGTACACATCCGCCCACCTAGATACCCAGGATTCCCTTTAGTGCTTAATCAAGTTAAAAATATTATAAAATACACATTTCATATCCACATTCCATTCCAAAACCATAAAAACACAAACAGCCCATAATCTTTATTCACATTTCTTACACTAATCAACAAACCACTAAATATTTTGGTAAAACAATTTCATGAAGTGTATTGAGGCTTTGCACATAAAACTATTTCAAAATCACTCTTTAAATTATAAACACACATCAAAACCAAACCAAATAATATTTGGCAGCCCAATAAACATTTAATAAATTCATTTAATGGACCATAAAACAATCCCAATTGCACAACTTGTTATATACAAGTAAAACACTCCTTCATTTCTAGGAAATGCCAAACGGGCCTTTAAACATTTTCTCAAAACTAACCTTTGAGGAAGGTATGAATTTTAATTTTATTAAGGATCTGTATAAAAACCATTTACAGAAGAAAAAAAAATTCATAAATCTCTTATAATACTCAGGTTACATATTCAAAACACAACCATTTTCATAAAGATGTGAAACAGTCCATTTTTGGGCAACTCGGGCCAAAATATGTTGTAAATCAAAACCCACTTGATTGTAAAAACAAATACAAATAGGAAATACATATAAGTACCCAAAAATACCATTTATAATTCTTCCAATTCCTTTATAAATCCAAACAAATAACTTTTAAATCACACATCACACATAAAAGCCAACCGGGCAATTTACCGAACACATGACATGCCCTTTTTAATCAAAACAATTTATTTTAAGTACATGAAAAGGAATAAAACACCAATTTAAAGCCATATTTTCATTCAAGATACTGTAACATGTTAAAAATACCATAAACCAGATTATAAACCTCACAAAATATTTTCAAAAGATAACGGAACATTTAAACAAACACTTGTTGAGCACTTTCATGGCAAAACAACACTACCTTTCACAAAACAATGATTAAACAACCACTTTGGACACCAAGAAAATTATCCAAAGTCTTAAAAACAATAATTGACATTTATATCAGTTTAGGAAAATATTAAAATGATGAAACTTGAATGATAAAGTCATGTGCAAGGGATATCCTACCTCAAATCTTTGGCGTAATTGAAACGCACACCCGAAATCACCCACCGCGGGTTTATAAACCATAAAACTATAAAGATCAGACCTAAACAAACAGAAAACCCATAAAAAAACATTTTATAACAAAAATTTAGGTCGATCAAGACTAGGGTACAATATAAAACCAAGAAATAATGAAAGGAGGGGGAAGAGGAAGAAGAAAGGAGAAGGAATCTCACCTTTCATCCTAGAAAACTCTTCATCTTCCATTATATCTGAATCCCTAGAGAAAAGGGAATGGCTTGAAAATTCTTGGAGATACTAATAAGGTCTGGAAGAACCAGGGTAAGAATATTGGTGGCTAAAATAGTAATAATTGACTGATTTATGAATGATAAAAGTTACCTTGGAAATTCTGGGAGATTTGAGGTTTCCTGAGAAGTTTCGCCCTAATCCACGACCCACATGAGCTCCAAAGAGGTAAAATCGATTATTAGGGTTAGTATAGGGTTATTGGCTTCGAGTGGGAGGTGGAATCACCAAAAAATAGTAAAAATTGAAAAAGATATAAATAAAACGACTTATTTTTTTAAAACAGGAAATGAGCCCATGGGCTGGCCCAATACCTAAATAAGTAACCCAAATTCACCAGGATTATGAATTTCTAATGGGTCAAAAAGGATAAATAAATTTTAATATATCAGTATAGGAAAAGTGTGAAGTTTAATGGGTGAAAAAAGATGAAAAACAAAAGATTTATAAAAGAAACAAATTCAGATTTTAAAACTGGGAATGTGCTCACGGTTGGCCCAAATCATGAAGTAACCACCCTTTCTTCAAAAACTCCTAAACAAGAAATGGGGATCCCAAATTATGGTGGTTAGACATATATGAAACTTAAAAACTAAAGATTAATCTCATCAAATACCCATGAAAAGGATCGGGATTTCTAATGGGCCGGATCAATACAAAGACAGAAAAAAAACCGTGTGTGACAGATGGCCATGTTATATGGGATGATAAATGAATTTCTTGATTACAGAAATTTTTTAGGACATATCATTAAAGGAACTCAAGGGTGTTCCATTTTTGAAAAATGAACCCACTTAGTTAGGTTGAAATATTCAAAGTATTGTGTTTTATGGAAATCGTAAATTTATACCTTTATGATAGAAATACCGATCTTTTATGACATCATTTAATGGGAATTTAGTTTTTTTACAACACCATATATACTAACAGTTGATCAAATATTTGATAAATTAATGGTTATGGTCACTGTGTTGGATAAACCTTTTTTGAAAAAACCATATGAAAACTAATTGGAAAAATTGATCTATTTTTTTGAATCACCATACGAGAATTGTTTGTACATTAGATATTTTCTTGATGTCATGTTTGTAGAAATTTTTTTTTGTGATAATGTAATTGGGATGTTTCTAGATTCCCTTGAAAAAACAAAGTATGGCATTAAAACTTGTATGGACATGATTGACCTAGGGATATAGGAATATTTGGAACCAGTGAGTGATGAAAGGTATATTTTTCTTCATACAACTACTTGAAATATTTCCAGGAAAGAGAGGTATTAGTTTTACAACATCTATAATGATATAAATGTTACAAAGGGGTGTTTTTCAAATATAAAGAATATCATGTCAAAGAATTATTTAAAGTTAAAGGTATTGAAATCATATGACTATCGTTTTTTGATGAAAGCTCTAATGCATGTTGCTTTGCATTTCATTTTTCATAAAAATGTACATCATAACTTAAACAAGAATTGTTTCTTTTTAAAAGTTATAAATAGTAAATTTATAGACATGTTGAAATTGAAAACTTTGGAAAAGGAAATTACTATCATATTATGATAATTGGAAATGTTCTTCTCACCTTTATTATTTGAAATGATAGTCTACTTGGTTAAATAAATATGATTATGTGGTCCTATAAATTATAGATGAATTTTACCCATTGAATGGTACACAATGATTTTGAAAGGGTATTTTATATATTTAATTCAACCATAATGTTTTATTGTAGAGTGATATATTGTTGGGAAAACCATTTAATTTTGTATTGACTACCTATCCTATGTAGAGAGCACTAGTGTATAAAAATTTTATCATAGAGAGTGAATTGTGGATGAAGAAAGTTCAGGAATAGATGTTGTTACAATTACCATTATAGAGTGGGATGATAATCACCTTTACATTTTATATAACACATTAGATATTTCTCCCTATTTTTAATCATAAAAAGTAATTCATAGGCTTTTTAATCCATCAAGGGTTGAAGGATGGATATAAAATATATATAATCAACATTTTATAGGATGGTTTCAAGATCATATTTTTAAAAATTCAACTAAAAATATGAATTAAATTTTAGAACAACTTCGATGACTATCTGAAGGACTATGTTTTCATTGTTATATTATAATGGTTATGTAAATAATGATTATAGATTCTATACAAAGGAACATGACGAATGTAGTACCATGAAAAATAGTGGAGTTACTCTTGTGGTAGAAGTGATGCATGTTTCTCATACCAAAGAAATAAATCCAACATATGAGAATATTTCATTCTTTGGAATCATTGAAAAAATATAGGAGTCAGATTATGAAACACTAAATTTAATATTTTTTAATGCAAGTGGGTTGAAAATACGAGTGTAGTTAAAATATATCAATTGAATGAAAGAGGATTTTAGTAAGGAAGGGTGTAAGGAAGAACATTTCATAATGGAGTTACAGAAAGTACAATTATTTTATATCCCTAATCATTGAAATAGAATGTGGTCAATTATTCTATTATCGATCAAAACCACTTCAGGGTCATATGTTAATTCAATTTTGGAAGAACCTTTCATTGTGATGTCAAAATCATTTCATAGAAACCAAAATATATATGAGGTATCTCATGTTATAAGGGATGATAATGAGAGTATTTAGATACTCTATATAGGTGTAAAATACATTCAACCTTTAATGAAAAAGAAGTTATTTCTATAATTAGGTAAAACATTTTTTATTTATATTGCATTACCTTATAGAATTATGTGTTACATTGGGGTCACCACTCAAATGAACATGATGATTGATATATATACATGGAATAGTGTTTTTATAGTGATTAAGGAACTAATTTAAGATGATATGAAGGCAATATTATGAAAACATTTCTATATTTTACTAAAAAATAAAATAATGGATAATGGATTTACTATTACTTATCCATTATAGGGTGAATTTATACAGATGATCATCAAATGAAATTTTTATTAATTTTCACTAAATGTATCATTGATCCTTTCAAAATTTTCTTATAAAGATTGATATTAGGGATATTGAAGGTTAATTAATCCCACAACCACCATAGAGATGTGCACACATGATAAGACAATAAACATGGAATTCACTTATTGGCCTTTGTGAGGAGGCATCATTTCAAATACATGGTGACTGATAATAATTTATTTTGAAATACATTTATTAATTACTATGATTAATAAATTTCTAATTATGAAATAATGAATATATGCTGAAATAAGAATCATGTATCAAAACAAATGTACCCATATAGTAATGCAAGGATGGGGTAAGCATCATTTTGAAAAAATGGTATGTATTTAAATATAGATTAATACATTTACATGGTATGGAATAACAAAATAATTATATTCATTTATTTATATGTAGATTGATGAATCAACTTTACCTGATGAACGATTAATTTTAGGGGATAAAATGTGTCTATAAAAATATGACTATGTTAGAGGTGTGGATTTTGGAGTGTTACCTTGAACATAATTTTATAAATTATATGCACATAGGGATGAATATAAGAAATTACATGAGATCTCAGTCCATACAAATTTTTTAGAATAAATAATTAATTAGTAGTCTCAGTTTTTATATAATTCTATAGAAATGGGTCAAAAAGATGAAAAACACAACAACAAACACTAAATGAAGATCCACCCCCCTAACATTGAGGTGAGCTATTCCTCTCAAAGGTCCACCTTACCTGATGTAATCAATTTTTTTATAACTTTTTTTTTGAAATGTGAATTAGGAAGATAAAAATACCTTTCATGTACTAATATTATACATTGTAAAATTGATTTTGATATATATCTTTTAGAACCCACACATCACCTTATTTTGAGTGGTACAATGCACAATATCTAATGAGATATTCTATATAATAAATAGTTTACAAAATATCACATGAGTGTGGGAATTAATGTATCTAATGAGAAGATCACTCAACTACCTATTCTTCTTGATGATATAGATATTTACATGGTCAAACTTTCTATTGGAAATTCCATAACATTCTCATCTGATCATATAGAAATTTATATAAAAAATGAGGTATGCTATTTACAATTTACCTTTAATGAAAAAACATTAACAATTAATGGAAAAGTTCAAGAGTTGAGGAATTTTATTACAGATGGGGAAAAGTAAGGGAAAAATAAAATTGAATTGAAATAATCTAAATGAATAATCAATCAATCAAAAATACCTTATGAGATTCTCTTTACCCCTACCAGTTCAATTTCCATATTTATTAATTTTACAAGATCATACATATACAATGTTCAAATATGGTAATATAAACATCATTGATTTTGAAGAAAAAATGAATGGAGAGATCATTGCAGACTTTCTTATTCTTGAGAATGTAGATAACATCCTCATGCATTGATGACTAGGAGTCTAAGTTATAAATGTATATACGAGATGTGTATTCATACTCTGTTTTTTCAGTAGCTAATATACTATTTTCATTGTAGTAAAATACTATTCATATTTTTTAAAGGTGTATATATTTGTACTATTTGAATGGTAAACCATGAAAATAATAATTTAGACTCATTAGTCCTCAAATCATTTATACACAAGAAAGGTTATTAATAGAAAAGTAACATTTTAAAAAAATGTAACAACTAACTATAATGTTTGAAAATAAACATACAGATGAAAGAGTATTCTTTATACCCATGCTTTTGGGGTAAAACTATTCAATATTATCATTTCAAAAATATTTTCATTTCTTTCATTACATATTCCCTTTTTCAGGGAGCATTTGTTGCTCATTACAATCAGTTAGGATACTCTAAATATTTTTTTCTATTGAATGTATGGATTAACAATAAATCGACCATACATGATGAAATTTATCAATTTTTATTACACTATCTTAAAAAGTTTAAAAATAAATTTCATGTTATATGTTTTATATTTGGTTTTAAGGATTTTTTTATGTTTGGGAGACACTTAAATATCATCAAAATCATGGTATGAGGGTTTTCGATGAGAATAAAAAACCTATTGAATTCTATTCCAAGATAAGAATTAGGGTATATAAAATAATATTTCAATATAAAAAGAAATATTTCTTATTTTTAATTATTACATCAATGTATAAGAGAAACTAATGACAATGATTTTGGTTATTATATTTTTAAATTTTTTAAATCTATTTTATTCTATCAACAAATCAGCATCCCCAAAGTGGTATTTCTAATGATAATTAAATTTTCATATCAAATGATTTTAAATAATTTTTTATTTACAATTTTCATGTAAAAAAAAGACATTAAATAGTCTACATATTGAAAAGTGGAAATAGATTTTTGTAGAAATGATTTGAAATAATACATGGTGTTAGAATGTACAAAGATATCATGGAGAGGCCCCTTCATGCAACTAAATTAGTTAATATTATCACCATTTTCTATATTTATTTTTTAGTTAATTGTTTTATCATTTTTTACCACTTATTTATTTAATTTTCACACATGTTGTTGCTGACATGAATGGAAGTACATGTTTTTATTTAAAATCAACATTTTTGTACAAATAAATCTTTACATACTCAAAAACAAAAAAATTATCATATTTTATTGATATATATATAGAAAAATCCATAAGTAATTTTTATGTGTGGGAATGAACAACACATTAATCTAACACATGGTTTGACTAGTATGACTTAAAATGCATGTTTTTAGTATCAAATAGAAATTTTAATTAAAAAAATTATCCACTCACTACAAACTGAGAAAAAATTCTATAATTGTCTTAATACATTATGAAAATTAAATATATGTCATTTTTGATATATATTAATTAACTAAATGTCAGTCTAATACATGGTGGAACCAGTATTATTAAAAGTGTTCATTTTAATTTAATATTTTCATTTTAGTTTAAAAGATGAATGGCATTATCAAAACCAAGAAAAAAAATTCATATTACTTTTATAGTTTAAGAAACTTATCCATAATTCATTTGTAATATATGGGAATAAACCTCACATAAATCCAAACATAATGTGACTTGTATGACTCCAAATATGAATTTTTAATTAGAAATTTATATTTTAGTTACTTGTGTCACATACTAAAAATCATGAAAATTCACTCATATTTTATTTCTACTTTTTTAAAATGATACATAAGTCATTTTTTATGATTAGAAATCTACTGCATGTCAATCTGATACACATTGTGACCGGTATGATTCAACATGTGTGTTTTTAGTTTAAAATTAATTTTTATATAAGAACATGTATCTCCCACTAAAATCCAAGTAAAAAACTTGTATTTTATTGATACATTAGGAAAATAATCCCAAATTAATTTTTAATTCAAAGGAATTAGACACATGTTAAACTGACATAGGATATGACCATTATTTCTCAAATCATATATTTTTAGTTTCAAAGTTAAATTTTAGGTAAAAACATATGTCACTCACTAAAAACCAATAAAAAATATTCTTATGTCCATGATAGTTTATTAAAATAATACATAAGTCATTTTTGAAGTGTAAGAATCAACCACACATTAATCAAACACACGGTATGCATGATATGGAAAAAATGATTTTTAATTTAATATTTATATTTTAGTTCAAAAGATGATTGTAATACTCAAAATCAAGAAAAAAATTCATATTGTTTTGAAACATTTTGGAAAAAATCCATACATAAATTTTTACATGTATGAATCAGACACACCTCAATCTAATACACGGTGTGACCAGTAAGACTCAAAATGTGTTTTAAAAGTTTTAAATTGAAATTTTATTTTAAACCATTTGTCACTCACCAAAAACCAAGGAAACACACTCATATAGTCTTGATACTTAAAAAAAATCCATATGTCATTTTGGATGTTTAGGAATTATCCTCATATCAAACCAATACACGATGTCACTAATATGACATGAAGTGCATGTTTTTAGATTAAAATGAAATTTTATTTAAGAACATGTTTCACTCACTAAAAACCAATAAAACACACTCTTAGTAACTTTATTATTTATAAAATGATTCATAATTAATTTTTTATGTTTAAAAATCATCCACACATCAATATGAAACATGGTGTTATCGTAATGAATCATATTGCATGTTTTTAGTTTAAAAATGTAATTTTAGTTAAAAATATCTGGCACTCACATTAAATTGGTAAAAAACTCTGATTTTCTTAATAATGTAATAAAATGATTCATAAGAATTTTTTACATATCAGAATCAACCACATATCAATATGTTATGTAGTATGGCCTGTATCTCTCAAAGTGCTTGTTTTATATAAAATTGACATTTTAACTCTAAATATGTGTGAGATAATAAAAAATAAACAAATAAATTCATATTGTGTTGAAAATTTATGAAAATGAACCCTTATTAATTAGTAAAATTCAGGAATTAATTTAACCTAATTCAAATAAATCGTGTGATCAGTATGACTCAAAATATGTTTTTTTAGTTTGAAAGTGGAATTTTAGTTAAAAACACGTGTCACTCACTGAAAACCAAGAAAATTGACATGTATGGTCCTGATAAATTAGGGAAAAATCTAAAAGTAATTTTATGAGTAGGAATTAGTCACACATGAATCAAATACATGATGTGACTAGTATGAGTCAAAATTATTTTTTCAGTTTAAAATGATATTTTAGTGAAAAGATGTGTCACTCATTTAAAGAATTGTTAACACACTTTTATTTTCTTTATATTTTAGTAAAATGATCCATAAATCAATTGTGATATGTAGTGACCAGTTTCACATCAATCAAACACATGGTATTTTTGGTATAACTCAAAGTGCATGTTTTTATTTTAAACAAATATTTTAGTTCAAAACATATGTCACATAATCAAAATCAAGAAAACTCACTTGTATTGTGTTGATACTTTAAAAAAATTATCTATAAATTAATTGTGACCTGTTGGAATAAACCATATGTAAATTTGACACAAAGTATACCCATTATAACACAAAGTGTATATTTTCAGTTTAAAAGTTACATTTTATTAATTCATTGAAAATATTTATACCTAATTTATTTCTATATAGTATTACAAACATGTAAAATTTCATTATATTGGAATACTATTTTTTTTGAGATGGGGTTGTTTTTTCAGAAATGGGTAGCATGATCAAGCTCTTTAGAGAGGGTTCAAGGTCTAAAATAATGAAGCATTAATATCTTTAAAATAGTTGATTTTTACGATAAATTATATGCACCAATTTGTTTTTATATACTAATGTTTGAAGTGTTCTCAACCATTGTATAGTGTTTTTTATTTATTGTGATGTAAATTTATTTGGAATTAAATTTTATATTTTCTTCTATATTGTGATATAATTTCAATTGAAAACTGTAGTAAATTGGCTTTTATCAACATTAGATATAGTGTTGATAATGTTTTACTTTATCAATAATATTTTTATCAATGATAAAATTTATCCGCATTTAGAAGAGTTTACAACATAAATGCCTTTTTAGCACCTATGATTTCCATTTCTTGCACTGATAAAGCACATATCTACAATAGTGTGTGTTACTCTAAAGGGAGAAATTTCTTGTATTCCTATAATGGGAATAATATAAGATTGAAAATAAATTAAAAAAGGGAATACATAAAAAATATTAAAATATTATTTTGAATTATAAAAATGATGGGCATAACATGATAAATGGTAAGTATGGGGTTAAATATCATATGGATCTATAGTGTCATCTTGTATCTCTCTATAGGGATAATATTCCCTTTTAACTACAGTTTTGGATAAGGGAAACTTCCTATTATGATGTTCTTTATATCATTGCATCTTTACATATACCACTTGAAATATTATAATTCTCTCAGAGGGAGGTTGAAATTGTTTATACTAGGGATATATTAGCCACTTCCTATACCACACTTAGTAATATAGGGATAATAACCAAGTTATGTTCTTGTTACTTCTTAGAATGATCCATTAGGGTGATCTTTGTGGGATACTGGGTTATAAGTGTCTTCTTTGAGGAGTTCAGTGCCCAGATCTAGGGTATTAATGTGGAAATCTATTCCCCCATCCCTCTAAAGTAGTGTGATCTGAGTCTCTACCCTAAAGTTCTCAATACTAATTGCAACATTCATTGTTTTAGTTGTATAGCCTATTGTACTTAGTATGAAATCAATATAAGGTGATTTAATCTTAGTATTATATTCCCTAGGAATATCCCTAATTGAGATGGATCCCATATTGTGGGTCGCTTGATCTATAAAAGTAACCTCCTATAGAATTTTAATCATTATTCCCTTTCCCATTCAATGCGTAGCTAGAGAATATGCCCATTGGAAATTTAGATTCATAAGAAGCTATAGAATATCATATTTCCAGAGTCTAAATGGGATATGATATCAATTCAAACTGTACTCTACCAATGGATGATTAATATGGATGGAAGATGATTATAGACATGCAAGGTCAAAATGAAAAGTAGGGACCATCATTGAAGGTGACCCTTGGGATGATTATGGTGGAGGAGATGGTGGTGGTGTGAAGTTAAGTGGTGGAATACATGACATCTGTAATGTTAACACCAAAAACATGGATATATTCTGCTAGAGCCCAATAATTTACTAGAAGGAATCACTCAAATACTAATTCCACTCCACCTAAGAAATAGAGGGTCGTGATTCCTATATAGGTGTAGTGGCTGATCATCCTCATTATTTAGAGGATAATGAAGAAGTGAAGGTATCATAGGAGTGGTATTAGTGTAAAAATACTCCTCTGTAATATAATTATATAAAACTACCCATTCATACCCTTTCACCCTTAATTGGGACCATATTTTCTAATATTGGGAGGTCTATGACCTATATACACCTAGTAGGCCTCCTCCCTTGTCTGAACAACATTCTCAAGATGCATGGATCTTAAGGACTCTATAAATGGATTTCCCAAAATAATCTAAATCATTATATGTATATCAATGGTCTGGTTATTGTGAATGGACCACATCTAATGTTTTCTCAACCTCTCCTAGTGCATCGTGTTATTAAAATGTAACAAACAATGAAGGTTCTGTTGGATGGCATCCCTTCTTAGAGTTGACTAAGGATTGTTTTGGTCATATTTTCTATGGGTATCTTATAGTTATGAAGATGACATAGGGGAGGGTATTTGGGAAAGATCTATATGTTTTGTAGATGTATTGGTATTTTTATTTTTCTGGGGTAGTCTAGTAGTTTCTTGAGTCTTTGGGTTGGTTGGAATTTTTATTTGGATTTTATGTTTATGGATTTGGTTTGAGCCATTGTGGAATTAATTGAGGTTATAAAAAGGTTAACATGGGTTTTAAAGGGGTTTTTAGATGTTTTTTAACTGAGTTTTATATTCAAATGGGTATAGGGCCATTTTAGTATATTGGTTAGGGATGGTGAAAGTGGTAGATCAGTTAAAATTTGGGAGATATGTGAATCAGATGGGATATGACTAAGAAGAGTTACCTTACACTTAGAGGATGAGTGGAGCCCTATTTTTTCACCAAGAGTGTTTGTTGAGATATCACTAGGGGAAGGGAAAATGAAATTTCATGACATGTTTTAGGTTTTACTGTTGAATATTTTTATGATTTGAATTCTTCTTGGTGTGTTTATGAATATCACAACATGAGACATCTAGTTTCTTGACCAGGAAATTCTATAATTTAATGCATCTAGAGTCACTAAATAATGAAAAACTCTATAAAATCATAGGTATATGTGATTCATCCATAGTTAATATATTTAATGCTGATCTCACATCATGAATGCCCCCATATATATTAATCATTTCTATATTTTATAAGATCTATTTCATTACAACAAGATTACTTTCTACCACACCATAGTCAGGTTTTCCACTTATGAATAAAATCTCATGTGATTTGATTATGGCATGATGACAATCCCATGAATGTTAAGGTTTTATCTAACTAGATCTCCTTTCACCATTACAATGTAATATTTTCTTTAGCACTATGAGTCTTGTTTTCTAGTATCATTAAACCATGTCTCATGGAATAAAGAATCAATTTTTTTTCATGGGATAAATTCTCTTTGTAATACCAATCATGTTCCTGAACTTGTGACTTTAGAGATCTTGTAGGGGAAAATGAGAGTACCCTAAAGTATATACTCTATTTTTACTAATAATTACTAACCTAACATAAATAGAGTGAAACATTTAGGATTAAAAAATACATTGGTTTCCATCTAGGAAACACGGAATTTAAATTCAAGGTCTAGAAATACAATAGGCTCTTCAATCAAATTTAATAGAGGGGATTATTCTTCTTAGAAGTTATCTATGATGATATTAAACTATTATCCATTCACCTTGAACAATGGTTTTGGACATCTTTGAATATCAATTGCTCTATGTTGGAAGATTTTGATTACTATGAAGGTGTAATTTTGGAATAATACAAAGATACATAAGAGGGGGTGAATTTTGTCTTTTCGATAATCTTTAATGATTCTCTCTTTTAAATTTCTTTGAGATTTATTAATATGCACAATGTTCTCTACTATAAGTGATCTGAGTAGCAGATATTAAATAAAGAAGAATAAAATAATTTTTATAGTGGTTTGGGGCACAAAGATCCCCTAGTCCATTTCACAAATACTCTCTCTGTGATTTTGGAGATTTTCACTTGACAAGGTCTTATTATGATAATCCTATAAATAAAAAATGAGCGTAGTAAGTTGAAAAATTTACAACAAGGCTAAATGAAGTCTCATAATGCTTTTTTAGGGAACTAGTTTCCCCATAGTATAGTCTGAGAGGATGATACTCTTCCACAACTGAGTTCGATAAGTTGACACTGAAAAAAATAAAAAGAGTTTGATTTGTTGAATTGACATGTTCTTTATTATAGTTGTAGCAACAATTGATTAAATATAGGTCTTATTCTTCAAAGAAGAATGTATTTAAGTAAGGATATATTTTAAGAGATACTAGTTGTAAATGATCTTAAATAATAATATCCATGGATAAACAAGATAAATTACTCAGTAAAACAAGGTTGAAATATACATATCCTCAAAGTGTATCTTATTCAGTAGTAATAGGGTCACTTGATCTTTGTATTAGTTCTGTATTTGATGAAAAATCACAAAATACTTATTTTTATATTGTGTATAAAGAAACAATACTCTGGTCAAATATATAGAACACACCACCTTTCTTTCGGTTGAGTAGATCCAAGAATGTCGTAAGTTAGAACGCAATCATTCAAATTTAATTCATTCAAGAGATTCAAAAAATTCCTTAGAAATAGAAATGATATACTCCATTTAATAGAGTCTTTAAAATAATCATAATGAGCCTTTGAATCAATTATAAAATAGATTTGACCAAATCTTTACTTCTATCAAGACCATTTCATAAATCTTGGATAATATTATGGATTTCGAACTCTTTCATTGAATATTCAAATCTTGGAATCCTTTAAATGACCACAAAACACCAAACATATAACTGACAATGTAAGGTTGATTAAAAAAGTAGGGTTGATATACTATACATTTTTTCTTGAAAACAAAGGGTTCCATACCAACATAGGGTTATTTATCCATACTTCATTATTTTCAAACACAAGGTTCCATCCAAATGTAGGGTTTATTAACCATAATTTCTCAATAGCATAGCATATAATATCCATATGTGTTGTTCCAAATGTAGGGTTGATTCCTTATGATATGCTTACAAATGTATGATATGAACTGAGTCTCTAGAAAATGTTAAATCACATTTAGAAAACATTAAAAAATATTCCTAACATATTGATGACTTTAATATAATTTGAGAATAAATATTTCACTGAATATTCATTTCCTAAAATTCATTAAAATTAATATCATTAATAAAAAAATAAAGGTATTTGTGAAAAAAAAAATTAATAAAACCTATAGATTATTTTTGCGACAACACTTTCCCAACAATCTCCCACTTGTTTATGATGAAAACCCTTCATATATCTTAAACTAATATAGAAATTTTAATAATAAATAATACCACTTAAAAAAGATAAAGATAATATAGTTTTTCAAAATTAAATTTTCATAGTATTATTTTGATTAATTAATAAAAACAACTTTTAATTTAATTTAGAATATTGTGTTTACCCAATTTTCTCCCCCTTTTTGTTATATCATAAAGAATGTTTGTGAAAAATGGATTAAAACCCATTCAATGTTTAACATAAATATCAATGAATGTTTTATTTTTAATTTATAGAAAAATGAAACATTTTTTCTAGTAGTAGAATTGAACAGTAATAATAATAAATTGTAAAATAAACAGAATAATTTTCATTAATAAGATGTTGAATGACTATGAGGGTGATTTTGTTAGAGAAATAGTTTAATGAGAAGGGAGTGTTGAAGGTGAAAGGATGAGTTCAGTAGAGGTGGTGGGTTCAGAAAAAGATTGATCAACTTAAAAACTTCTTGAAATTCCTCTATTTATCCTTGAAATGTTTCTAAAATATTTTCTACCAGTTATCCTATTTAAATTCTTGAGTCTTGATCCAGTTCTAAAAATTCAATCAGATTGACTTTTAGAAATCCATACAAATTTTCCTCTATCTGCAGAAACATTGTATTCTTCTCAATCAACTTATTGAGAATCATTTTGATTCCTAGTTCACAAGAGGTCAAATTTTCAATAATACCTTTCTGATTATCTAATAGCACATTTATAGGTTCACTGTTACATTGAAGAGTATAAGGTCTATCATTCATATCATTTATCACTGATGTGATCACTTGAAATCTTGTAACTAAATCTAGATTAGTTTTTGTTGTATTTATAGAACCTATAGATTGATTGAAACTACCTTTTATTGATTCAAACTGACATTCCAAATGCCACTTTAAATAAATAAAATCGATCTTCAAGAAAGATTATAATTTCAGTTTTGAAAAAATGATCTACCATTTCTTTAAGAAAATCATCAAAATAATTTTATTAAAATGAATTTTCTCTGAGATTATGTAATTAAGTCAGAACAATTACTCTTCAAGAATAGTTGAATATCTCAAATCTCCAAAATATCTTCTTTTATATTCCAGTTCTCATTGAAGAAT
The DNA here is from genome assembly GCA_963277665.1 of Viscum album. Classification (NCBI taxonomy): domain Eukaryota; kingdom Viridiplantae; phylum Streptophyta; class Magnoliopsida; order Santalales; family Viscaceae; genus Viscum; species Viscum album. Next base: position 1,321,253,375 of record OY728166.1, read on the forward strand.
GGTGTTATCCTCCTTTGTTTTGTTAAACTTTATTACGAGATCTTCGATCTGATCAATAAAAGAATTAGATATTCCTTCTTCATGATTTTTTGATTGAGGAGTATTTTTACACTATAGCTAAGGACTTATCCATAGTCTTTTCACTATATCAGTGGTGGAACTGTAGCAGCAGAGGCACTATAGAGGGAACTGTAGTGGCAGCAGTACCAAAGCAGGCACTATAGAAGCCAGGTACTATAGCAGTACTATTCACTAAAGGAACCTTTGGGCCAAATAATGGGATTTTGGGCCTTGTATTAAGACCACTTGGTCTTGAGACTTTAGGCTATGTAATGGGTCTACCTATACCCAGTTTGAGAGAGGTATTTACTTTAACTAATAAATGAGGCTTCGGTCCCACCCTTTAAAAACAACTACTAAGGTTTGAACTTTCTCACCTCCTTGAGTAGTTTTATTGACTTGATCTATTCTAGGTTCACTTTTCTTATCATCTGGTTGACATTTATCTTTTTACCCCTGAGTGGAACTTATTTATCCTATAAATAGTGATGTATTTTCTTCTCTAGGATCAATAATGTTAACTTTTAGGTTCTCATGTGGAGGTTCCTCTCTATTCTTGGGCCATGAGACAAGTACTTATACAACAATTTCTTTAGTTTTACGTCATCATGATCATCATTATCGTATCTGATTCTGCTTTTTGTTGATTATGCATCAATGTATATCTGAGATTCTCTAACTTTTTCATGACACATATGAATTGATCCAAAATATTTTTCTTGATCTCCCTGAGCAATAAGACCAGATTTTTGTTGGTCATCCACACCTACAAGAATCACTTTACCTTTAACAGGACTCTAATAGAATCCAAGCATTCTTAACGTACCCGTATTTTTAATTTTTAGGCGATGAAACTTTTTACGAACATATATATGGGGAATCTTATTATTTTTGTACATATGAATAGAAATAATTCAACTATATATATAGAAGGACATATGTGCCTCTTGTTGATAGTAGTGACTCTGATATCTAAGAATATATCTAGGGAAATTAAAATTAATACCATTGATGAAAAATAACATGACATACATTTCAAGATATATAATCTTTTATAATTTTGAATCACTAGGGAGGATTGCAAACTGGATAAACATGAACAGTACCTTTTAGTCAGCCTCAAGATCCGTAACCAACATTTTCTAAATTTGGGTTGAACCAAAAATAAATGAAATTATATATTCTAACTTATGAACTTTATTTCCAATAAATCGAAGAAAAAAATAGAATACTCATTCATGAAGGAATTTTAAAATCTGTGATATTTCTATACAGGAGATTGAAAATTCCTTATCATCTACCTGATAGGTAATGATATCCTCTATTTCTTAAAAACTAAACTAAAAATTCTTATATAACTACTTCAGTTCTAGTACAAAATGAAATTCAATAATTTCAACATTAAACAAAAATTACAAACCTTGGATGGCGAGAGCTTACATTAACAAAAGAATTATTATACAACCAATATAATCAAAAACTCTTCCCCGAAGTATCGTTTTGAAGAGGACTCACTGACATTTCGAGTCTCTTAGTTCATATTCATTTACTATGTTATGCTTCAATATTTTTTTGATAATCATAAGGTAGAAGGGGTTTTAGATTCTAGGGATTCAATGGAAGCGCTAGCTCTATAAGGTGAAAAGTTTCCAAATTAATGGGTAGTAAGAGAGAGAGAGAGAGAGGATGGGTATGTTCAAATAGTTTTGGTTGACACAGTTATAATTTCTCAAGCCTATTAATTATCATAATCAATATTATTTTTAATTTTTAAAATTCATGATTTTAAAAAATGAAATATTTTTTTTCATTTAGATGAATAAATAAACAACCAAATAAAAACCATAAATACATAAATTTGTCAAAATAAATTTATTACAATTTTTTTAAATTAAATATTCTCAAACCCCCTTAATTAAGTAAAAACATAAAGTGGGTATATGTTTAGTAAAAATATCAGTAATTCTATATTTAGTGTTTACATATTATAAAGATATATCCTTTTTAAGAACATGATCTCTTAGAAAATGATGCCTTAAATAAATATGATTGGTTCTAGAATGACTTATCAGTTATTTAGAAATATTAATTATTATGGTGTTATCACATAAAATTGGTTCATTTTTGAAATTAATTCTAAATTCCAGTCAGGTGTGTTTCATCCACAAACCTATGAACATCAACTTCTATTTGATATATATTCTTCCTTGGTTGTTGACAGAGAACGCAATATTTTTCTTACACAACCATGAAACTAAATATTTCCCTAAAAAGTGACAGGTTCTTGATTTTCTTTCATATTCTATCTACATCCCCCAAATTCAGTATCTGAATATGAAATTAAATTAAAATTATAGGTTTTTGGGTAAACTAGATATTTAAAAATAGATCCTTTTAAGTATCTAAAAATCCTCTTAACACTAGTTAGATGGGATTCCTTTGGGTTGGACTGAATTCTAGCACAAATACACATAAAAAATTAATGTCAAGTATGCTAGAAGTAAGACATAGTAAAATTTTAATCATACATCTATATAACTTGTTTTGAACTGGTTTTCTAGCTTCATCCAAATCATGTTTTATATTAGTACACAGGGGAGTAGTGTAAGTGGCACTATTTTATTGTCCAATATTTTTCAATAAATCAAAAATATATTTACTTTCATTTAACACATTTCCATAATCTTTTTGATAAATTTGAAATTATAAATAGAAATTCAATTATTTCATCATACTAATTTCAAATTCAGTTTGAATAAGATTTAAAAAATCATTACAAATATTTTTATTTATTGATATGAAAATAACATCATAAACATTGATTTGAACTTATAATCTATTAGTGGAAACTATTTTCTTAGTAGGATCTTCTAATCCAACAAAAAATCCATTTTTCATTAAAAATGAGCTTAATATTTCATACTAATATCTATGTTCCTATTTAAGGATGTAAAATGATTTGGTATGATTAAAAACTAAATCTAGTTTATGAGGGTTTTCAAAACCTGGTGATTGTTCAATATAAAATTCCTCAATTAAATATAAATTTTAAAAGTAAGATTATATATCCAAAAGATATAATTTAAAATTTATATGAGATATATAATCTAGAAGGATTATAATTCCATCTAGTCTATCAAAAGTTGAACAGGTTTCATCATAATATTTTCCTTCTTCTTCATTGTAACCTTTTTCTACTAATCTAGATTTGTTTTCTAATGATCCCTTAATCAAACATTTTATTTATAAAAACTCATTTGTTCCTATAATTGGATAATTGGTTGGTCTTTCTACTAATTACAAAATTTTATTTCTATTAAATTGATTAATCTATCCTTGAATAGCTAACAACAAACATTAATTATTTAAGGATTATTCAATTGTCTTTGGCTCTAATTATGATAGAAAATGATAGAATTTAACCCCACTTTCGATATTTCTTATAGTTTTTACACTAGTATCTAGGTTTACTACAAAAATTTCTAAATAATGATCCTTTAAGGTTCTAGAATTTTTAGGAAAGAAATATTCATTTTTTTGTGTCATGTTATTTTGGATTGAAATTAATTCCATCTAATTTATTTTCAAAAATAGTCTTAAGTTTTTCAAGCCTCATGTTGTAAAAAGAGTCAACAATTTCATCTGTTTGATCTTTCTTTTTATCAAAAGGGTCAATTTCATCAAACTTCACATGAAATGATTCTTCAACAATCCTTTAAATTTTATTATTCACTCTATAAGCTTTATAAGTAGCATAATATCCTATAAATATTATTTCATTAGTCATTGTATTTAATTTACCAAGGTTTTTCTTAGTGTTCAACATATAAACCTTGTATCAAAATATGTTAAAGTACACGACTTTTGGTTTTCTATTATTCTAAAGTTCATAGTGTTTATTTTTAATAATTGGTCTTGATAAAAATCTATACATGATATAGTAAGGTATACTTACAACTTCTTCTAAAAAATAGGTAGGAAGGTTGTATATATTCAACATTGTCCATTCCATTTCTTGAATAGTTTTGTTTCTTATTTTAACAATCCCATTATACTGAGGGGTTCTTAGTGAAGAGAATGTGCGTTTAATACCTAGATTTTAGAAAAAAGAATTAAATTCTTGATTCTAAAATTATCCACCATGATCACTTCGTAATGGAATTTTTTTTAAATATTTTAATTTTCATCAACATTAAAAAAAATTCAAAAAGGGTGAATAATTCAATTTAGAGTTTTAGAAAATAACTCCAAGTAAATATTGAGAAATCATTAACTAAAATATAAACATATAAATTTGTAGGCAAAATTTCTACTCTTGATGTTTCAGAAAAATCCATATAGATAAGTTTTAGTGTTTTAGATGTAGAAACTTTTTTAATTGATTTTAAAGATGATTTGTGTTGTTTTAAAATTTGAAATGCATCACAAAATATATCATTGTCCAATTAAAGAATGGAAATTTTGAAACTAAATGTTTCTTAAAAAATTATGCAAAGTAGATATATTACAGTGTCCAAGACTTATATGCCAGATCCATGACCCATTTGTATTATCATTTAAACAATTAACTTTTTCTTCTCATAAGGAATTTATATCCAAATTATAAACATTTTCAACTCTAGGTGCTCTAAATTTAATCAATTTATTTCTAAAATATGAGAAATAAATCATAAAATCTAACATCACAAAGTCGATAAATACTCATTAGGTTTTCATTTAACCCTTTTATATATAGTAAATTGTTTCTTGATATTGACTTTGGATCTCCAACTTATCAAACCCCAACTATATTTCCTTTTGTACTATCTTTAAAGGTGACTAGTCCTCTAGCCATTTTTGTAAGTGGATGGATGTTAGAAGAGTCTACACTCATATGTGTTGAGTAGCCACTGTCCATATACCACATATAATTTTTTTCCTATGGGCTTTTTCCTATAAAATCATTTAAACACAATTTTGTGTTGGTACCCATATTTTATTGGGTCCAACTGTGTCATCAAGAAAGGATCTAGGAATCTATATTTTTCTTTATTTTACTGAAATTATATTATTATCATCAGATATATTTTTTGAAATGTAATCCTATTTTATTCCACTAACGTATGGATTTATTAAGTAACAATTATTATAATAGTATCCTCATGTTCCAAAGAATAAGCAGGTATAATTTTTAGAGCTAGTAACAAAATATTTTTTTTGTATATTTTTTATTTTATCCCATTCTTCCTATTCCATATTTTTCACTTATAATAACATTTTTTCTAAGAATCTCATTCAGAGTCTTTTATCCATTGGTTTAAATACTAGAATAACTTTTATAATATTCCACTTTATCCTGTAATTGTTTTATTCTATTTTCTTGAGTAGTACATTTTGATGTGGATTTATTAAAATTTTTAATTAATTCTTGATGTGGTTTTAGCATTGAATCTCTTTCACTTAAAACAACATTATGAATATTTTTAAGTAACATTTTCTTTTTTATTAAATAATCATATTTTTATTCAACCATTGATCAGTAAGAAACCAATTTTCTATTTAAACAACTAGCAAAGTCAGAATAAGATGTTTAATAGGTTTATACATCATTTCCTTCATTATCCATAAGAAACGTATTTTCTATGATATTTTGTGACTCTTTTTCTAAACCATATTTGGAGGAAGAACTAGAGTATTCAGAAACACTCCATGTTTCTTTCATGGATATTTTTTCATTATTCTCATAATCAGTTTTCCTTTGATTTGTATTTTCCATCATTCTTATTTATTCCTTTAACTGGGGAAATCTGGTCTAATATGACTCATTTTCTGGAATTTATAGAATAAAACTTCTTTATTACTTTCTCACATTTCACGAAGGATTTTCTGAAGCCTATCTTCTTATTATAATATTTTCTAAATTTTTTAGCTAACTAAGCCAATTCAATTTCTTAATATGAGTAGTTTGAATATTTTAAGATTTTTATATCTTTTTTTTAATTCTTTTCATGCATCTATGATATGAATTTATGGGATGTATTTTACCTTTTAACTATATTATGATATTCAACTTCAAAATTCATCTCTGCTTTGTATATCATCAATTTTCCAATCAATTCATTCATAGTAAAATTTTTGACTAGAGGGGATTAAACAAATTTCTACAGATATTTCATTACATTTTCAAGGCAGTACTACATGTACTTTCAGGGATTGATATGATTGAGTAATTAAATCTCAAAAAGTGGAAACATAATTGAATATTTCTATCATTAATCCATTAATTTGGGTGATTTTTTCATGATCATATATTCTAATGGTTTCAAATTTTAATTTTTTAGTAGCATACCTTAGCTCTCTAAAATTTTTAGTGCCTTCATATGCAAAAATAATTGTCGACCACATTTCATAATCCATAGTACATTGAGATACTTTATTAAATTCTCCAATACTAATTCCTCATATAAGAACATTCATTTCTTTTGAGTTGATGTCATGCTCATCTTGTTTTTTATCATCCCAAGCTTCTGGTTTCTCAAGAATTACATAGAGGGTAATAAACTTCATATAAAATTTAAGTCAATGATTCATCAGATATATGATCATACATGACTTCCATCATCCATAATTATCACCCTTGAAATATGGATCACAAATCATAAACATAAACTCTATAGGATTATACATTTTCATTTTCTTTGTATAGACCTTATGATTTTTATATTTCTATAGATTTATCAAAAAATCTCACATTTGATACCAATAGCTAGGTCTGAATAATAGAAAGATACCCAAGAGAGGGTAAATTTTGTCTTTTCAATTATCTAAAAATATTATGACTTTTAACTTTCTTTATGATTTATGTAGACATAAAAAGTTATATTCTACAAGTTATTTTAACAATGGATAAAAAATAAAGAAGAACACAACAATTTTTATAGTGGTTCAATGCACAAAGATCCCTTAGTCTACTCTACCAACGTTCTCTCTATGGGCTTGGTTATTTTCACTAGAAAATATCCTCTTATCATAATATCTTTAAATAATAACTATGTGAAATAATTTGAAACCTTTCCAAAAAGGAAAAATATAGCCTTCTGGTTATTTTATAGGGAGTCGGTTTCTCCACAGCTTAGTCTGAGAATCTGATAGTCTTCCACTACTGAGATCAATAAGTCAACACATCAATAAATCAAAAGAGTGTGATTTGTTAAATTGGCAGGTTCTTGATCATAGTTACAAAAAAAATGAGAGAATATATACCTTCTTATTAAAATATGAATTTCTTAAAGTAAGGATTGATTTAAGGAGATCCTGGTTGAAAGTGATGTTTAATAAAAGTAGAAATTAACAAACAATAATAATTATATAGTAGAATGAGGTTGAAATATTAACATCTTCAAAACATAGCCTCTTAAATAGTAATTAGTTTTCTCAATCATTTTAGTAGTTTTATATTCAAAAACATCACAAAATATAGATTTTTATGTCATTTATAAATAGAGAATAATCTAGCCACATATAAAAAACACACAACCATTCTTCTGATAGACAAGATCCAAGAGTGTCATCTATCAGATTGAAATAATTAAAATTTAATTAATTCAAGAGAGTAATAAGTTTCCTTATAAATAGAAATGATTTACTCTATTGAATAGAGTTTTAAAAATGATCATAGTGAGACTTTGAATCAGTCATAAAATATATTTGAAAAAAAATTACTTCTATCAAGACATTTCAAATATCTTGGTTAAAATCGTGTATTTAAAACTCCATTGTTGAATAGTCAAATGTAGGGTTCCTTAAAATAATAAAGAAAATACCAAACATAAGGTTGAAAACATATGGTTAATTACAAAATTAGGGTTGATTTACTATATGTTTTTCCCACAAACATATGTTTCCATAACAACATGGGGTTCTTTATCCATAATTTCCTTATTTTTAAGCATAAGGTTCCATCCAAACATAGTGTTGATTAACCATAATTTTTTGATAGTGTACGATATAGGATTCATATGCACTATTCTGAATGTAGGATTTATTACATACTCTATTATTACAAATATAGGGTATAAACAGTCTATCCATAATATGTTACAACACATTCAAACAACTTTAAGAAATATTCCCTACAGATCAATGACTTGAATATAATTCTAGAATAAATATATCCATGAATATTAATTTCTAAAAATTCACTTAAATTAATGTTATTAATAAAACTAACAGGGGTATTTGTGAGAATAAATATAAATATAATTTATATAGTATTGTTGAAACAATATATTCCCAATAGATGGGTCCTGAAAATTTTGAATTAAATTTACCTATAAACAATCAAAACTGTGAGAAAAATTCTAGTACCTTATCCCCAGTTGTGAATGTTACTCAATTGATTCTTCATTCCAAAAAATTATTTGTTTTCCTATTATAAATTATACAATTATCCTATGAGTCCCTTTGAATATATATTAATTAATTTAGCTAAAATAGTCTTCATATTATCTTTTTGTAGATCCATGTTGACTTTCCTCACTACCCAATATGATCGATGCTCAAGTTACACTAGTAAATGGAATTTATTTCAATAGATGAGTCAAAATAGGTTAATTTCAATTGGTGATTTGAAGGATGCCTTTTAGGCTCATAAAACATCATTTAACTTTTTTTCTTTATCCCCTCAATATCTAACTCACTATTGTTTATAAATTATTCTTGGTATCATTGTTTGATAACTCTACATGTCCATAAGTTTATGGGTGATAATGTGTACTAATTTTTTATCACAATCTATATTTTTAACCAACCCCCTTAACATGTGATTAATAAGATGTGTCACCCTACCATTAATAAGTAATATAGGAATTACAAATCAATAAAATAATTTTTTTCATAATAATTTAATCACCACATTGGTTTCATTTATTAGAGTATTCTTAACTTCTACCCATTTGGATACATAATACACACACACTAAAATTTATATGATGCCAAAATATATTTTTAAAGGTCCCATGAAATTAAATCTCCACGCATTGAATAATTAATCTTCAAGAATTTATTATTGTGGAATATCTTAAATTGTTTCAATGTTACAATTTCTTTGGAATCAATCACATTTTCTTACATAATCCATCCTATATTAGTGGAGAGTGGATAAAAATAATTTTATTTGTAATATATTTGCCACTATTCTATTTGGTCCTTAGTTTCCTGTAGTATGAGAGGAATAAAAAATATTATAGAATAATTTTCACCTTGGATTTGGGAACATGTCAACCAATTAATCCATCTCCATATTATTTTAATAGTAAGGGGTCATCATCAAAATAGTGTTTTGTGTTGACCCAAAACTTATTTCTTTATAAATATGTAATGTGTGGGTATATTTTCCTATTTTATAAATAGTTTTCAATATCTACAATACATGGATGAGATTTAAGATCAATAAATAAAATATTCTCACTCGATAACTCATTACAAATTTGAATTTTCAACTCTTATTCCACATTACTTAATTGTAATAATGAAAACTGATAAAAAACATTATAAGATCCCTTTTTCCTATGATAATTATATAAAATTATTATAATAATATTATTTACTAGATCATCCATGGTTTCATGTACTTTTTGTTCAATAAGTACCTCAATGTGGAATGATCAGTGCATAAAATTATGTTAGAAAAACCCTAATATAATCAAATATTATCAAAAGAAAATATCAATGACATATATTCATTATCCTTGGAAGTGTAATTAGTATGTGCTTCACTAACATTTTTAATTTAATTATATAGAGGTTGAAAAATATAGTCCCCCAATAGTTTATGAGTATCTCTTATTGGAAAATAACTTTCATCATATGCTAGCTCAAAAGTATTCTCCCAATTTAGGGAGATCAAGATCAGGATTGACACTGAATTCTTTAGCATATTAATGAAGGCTTTATTTCATTATTCATAAAAATGGAATATAACATTTTTTTGAAAAGGTAGTTTAGTGTCTGGGATATCATTAGATAATCTTAAAATAAGTTGAATTATAATAAAAATTATATAATAAAGCTAAGAATCCCCTATGCTATAGTGGGATTGTGTAGTTCTTGTATGTCTTTTATAATGGATAGATAAACTTCAATTTTCTCTATGTATATTCTATTCCCAAGTAAAATTCATATTAGACATATTAAATGGAATTTTTCAAAATTATAAACTAATAAATTATCTTACATCATTTTAATACCAAATCAAGGATGGGAAAGAATACATAAATATATCACGCATAACCTAAAAATTGATCCATGAAAAATCCAAGGAAAACCTCCACCATGTCATGAAATATATGTTTTATAATCCTTTGAAAATTTCATGGTGTATTAAAAATGTAAAATTAAATGAGGCTATTGAAAAATGATCCATATAGATAGGTTAAATTCCTCTTTTCTTGATTTTCTAGATCAAACGATATTTTATTGTAACCTGGGTATACATAAAAGAAGTGGAAAAACACATGTTTGACTAGAAATTTGAGAATTTGATCCATAAATGGGATTGAAAAGGGGTACTTAATTGTTACTATGTTTATATTTATATAATCTAAATATTCTCTCTATCTCATAACCATTTTAAAGAGAGAATATATATGACTTTATTCTTGAACACCACCATTACTCCCTTATTTTGAATAAATTTTAATTAAATCACCAATTCATTATAAAATATTGAAAATATGATTCCCATATCTTGGAGATTGATAATATACTTTTTTAATAACTCCTTTATTGGTGGTGGAAGTGTCTATAATTGTTGTTAACTTAGTTCATATACTAAAAGTATATTATTTTATGAAATGGTGTAGATGATTTCATTAATGTCAGCAATTCCCTAAGTGATTTTTTGATTTATCTTTTTCATGTCTTGAAATAATTTTTTATTTTATTACTACTTAAATTATATATTAATAATCACAATTAAACTTTTATTATCTCCCAAGATTAAGCAATTCAGTGTACTATCCATTTCCTTTAGCTCATGTGTTGGTGGATTCTAAATAGAAAGAACCAATTTCAGGTAGGAATCTCTAGATAAGTGCTTTTTCCGCTACATAAATTTTTATTCTTATTTATATTCAAAAATACTTTCATACACCTTGAAGTATAAAATTTAATTGAATTGTTACATAATGGTTTCATCTTCTTACCACTATAAAATCATGATGAATGAATATTCCATAGTTGAATATATGGCATAATATTTCTATGACTCAGTTACAGGGTTCAAATTATAAATTAGATCAATGGATTTCAAGTTGTTAATAATGTAATCCTAAGTATCATGTTGAAATTCATTTCTTATTCTATTTCATGGATTAAAAAATTAGTAGAAAATTGAATTTCTAATCATGTTATGGTTTTATTCTAGAATTACTCAGAAGTACTTCATTGAAAAATAAAGTAGTTAGAGTTTTTCTCATATTGGTTTAGGTTTATCTAATCCAATTTTATAAAAGATACATTGGGGAATCAAACACTTTTTTGAAAATTTTAAAGTACTTTACCAAATTTATGTGAATCAATTGTGCATGGGATGGAAAACCTCCTTGGATATTGTATATTTGGAAGGTTTTTATTTGACATATTTATAAACATTCATAACTAAGACATATCAATCATTGAACCTCCAAATTCTTCTAATTGGATAAAACTTCCTTTAGGAAATTATCATAAGTATGAATTTCAAAATATCATCTATAAAAGGTGAGTTGATATGATTGTTTTAAATATTTGAAAAAAAATTGTATTATACTTCAAATATACATTTCCTATTGATCTTTGGGAATGGTAGAGGTGGTATATAAGGATCCAACTATATATGGACTTTCTTTTCTATTTTTAATTCTTTTTAATATTTTCCTAACCTCTTTTTATACTTTTCATTATCCCATTTCTCAACCCTTTTCTACTTGTGTTTATTTTCATCCTTTACCTCCTTTTCTTCTTCCTTTTTAATTTTCTCTTCTAGTGCATTCCTATTGTGAAGTGTCACTACTTTCATCTCCTCCTTTGGACTTTTCTCTATGTTACCTAGAAATTCAGTATTTAATACATCCCATCATGCATGAAATATTATTCCCAAATAATGATTGAATATTTGGAGATCTAATTAGTAATTTATTAAAGAATTATATTAGGTTTCCATCTACTAATCTGACTTCTAAATAAAATAATTGAGCACATAATTTATAGATTTTTATATGGGTTGAGTGAGTGGTTATTGTAGGAATTTCTATATATGATGATTAAATTAAGACCAAGGGATATAAATTTTTTGGAAGGACTAATATTTTTATTTTGGGATGTGAAAAATGTATTTCTTGGTTTAAGTTTAATTTTTTGTAATTTTTTTTACTCTAGACTGGATTGGATGATGGATTTTTATAAATTATACTCCCTTGGATATGAAGATTTTGGTACAGTTGAGGGGATAATTTTTATCTCATATTATTTCAATTCAAATTTTTTATTATCCTTCAAAATTCCTAGACTTTCTTGATAAGAATTTGGTCCTCTAAAAATCTCACTAGATTGTGGTTTTGGTGTTGGTGTCTATGATGGTGGCTTCTATGGTTTATTTTCTAGTAGTTAAAATAATAAAATTTCCAAACTTCTTCATTAATGCCTCCATTTGGGAAGAATAACATGTTTTCTATTACTCATTATGCATTATTTGTCTCATTTGACCTTTTTAATTTTTTTATAGTCTAAAATTTTGAGATATCTCATTAATATGGTCTCTTATGTTTTTGGGATCTTTTAATATGCATCCTTTGTTAACTAAAAAATCGATCATAGATCATGTCATAGGATGTATACCAGAGTACATTTTTTCATTTATAGAGAAACATTGAGTTAAAGATGTGGGATCCACCTAAAAATCTCTATGAATTCATCCCAAACTTTATAAGAATATTCTCTATTGATATGGGAAAAATTTTATATGTCACTACACAACTTCTATGTTATCACTCATGAAAAATATTTATTAATGAATATCTTTTATAGTGAATCCTAATTTTTTAGGGGTCCTTTTGGTTTCCACTTAAACTAATCATTTTATATATCTCTATAAGATAATTAATGTACCCTCAACATTATATCATCCAATATAAATTTTTATGTTTGGCTGTATCATAAATTTGAATAAAATTGGACAACTGAGTGTGTGGATATCTACATTGTAATCCAATTAATTTCCCCTTAATTTGGATCATCTGGATGAGGCTCTATTTTATTTCAAAGGTATCATCTAAACATGAGGATAAAAAATTCTCAAGGTATCCCCATTGATGGAAGGTAGACCGTAGTATATGATACTACTATCCCATTTCATTTAATATTCTCTATCCTTTTGGTTCTCATTGGTTAATTCTCTATTCAGTCAAGTGGAATGTGAATATCTAACCACTGGGAATCATTGGTGGGAGAAAATGAGCGTCATTATATCAAGATAATATTACAAGGGTTATCATTAATAAACATTACTTGATAATGTTTTTGGTGTTCTATTACTGTAATAATCATCATACAATACAAAAGAAATAATAAACAATTCATTTAAAAAGGTTTAAAAATAAAAATAGAATAAGGTTTATAAAATAATACGTTATTTACTCAAATTTTAAGCTCCTATATTCCCCATTCACTTTGAAAAAGGTTATGAAAACTTTGAATAACATGTCAACATTTATAGATCCAAATTAATGTCAAGTTTATACTTGAAAAATAGGACCGTTCATTTATTATAATACTTTAGCATAAAATAGTGTGATTATGTAGTATATCCCAAAAGGAATGTGAGTAATACCAAATAGATTTGAATTTATTAATTATAAATGTGATGAAGTTTTACAAAAAATGAATCAATATAATTTATAATCAATAATTTATATAATATTATGATCAACTAATTAAAAAATAAGTACATAATCAATTTTAAAGGATGGTTTCATAAAATATAACCATATCTTTCATTCATGAATGAGTTAAGATAATTTGTTACAAAATCATTATAAAATCACAAACTTTTATTTGGTCATGTCTATTGATTTTTTATAGGTCCCTCAACATCTATTTTTTGGAGAAATAAGATAATGTAAGTGCATAAAACTTGATCATATAAGCATAAGTTAAATAAAAACTACTAGTAATAGTCTAATTTTCTCAATCACTTTTTAGTTCCTTCCTTAATAAATATTTTATTTTAATATGTATTATGGAATGAAATAGAGATTAAGTATGAAGTAAATTCCTATTCATAATTAGTTTTCATTAAAAAAATTGATAAAATAAATTAAATATCCACCGTCCTGATTATGATCACTTAAACATTAAGTGATTAGACACTCATGGTTGATATAAAACCACCCATGGTTGACTTTATAACATTATGAAATGAGTTTGGGAGGGATAATTGAACTAATTATATGAAAATAAATAATTTTAAATAAATTAATATCCAAAATTACCAAAGTATACAAAAATATAACTAGCTTGTATTATTTAATGTCTTTTTATCTTCCAAGATGTAATATTTACTATTATTGAATGGGTAGATAATAATAAAGCATATAAATCATATGTATTCTCCCTAGATGGATCCATCATGGCATGATGATTTGTGGGGAAACACCATTATCTTCCCTCTTGAAAATCTAAATCCATCAGATATGATGGTGTACCACCCAAAATTATTAACCCATGTAACTATCATTAATTTTATGTTAGCTAAATCATGGTGTAAAATAAAACCAACTGTAATATGATTATTAATATATTTTTTGTTTCCTTATCTTCATTAGCTCACGATACAACAATTTTCAACTATGACATGATCACATAAAGTCCTACTTGGTTTTTAGATTTTCAACCCAATATCATTTTAAAAAACTAATGGAGTTCAATAGCTTCTTAACAAATCCAAATTATTCTTCTGTGGATTTTGATTAGTCTATTATTACCTCAAGTTACTCCCATGAGTCTCCTCCAAGTTACTCTTATATAGATACTTTATGGCGTATGATACACAATTTTGGTACAACCATATTTTCTATAAACATCCCAAGTCACTTGTACACAATTTATTATTTTCTATATCATTTAGGTTATTATTTCACTGGATAATTTTAGATTGAGGGTTCTTAATGTGGGGGTGATATTCCTCTAGTTTTTGTAATCTTAGTTGTAGTTTGACTTATCACACTCGGAAAATGCATGTTATAGTGTGATTTATTTGAATTATCTAAAAAAATATATAAATGATATTTAAATATCTAATATTTCATAAAATATAAAAATATATATAAAATAAAGTAGTTTTAAGTCCATTTAGTATTGAAAATAATGATAAAATCACATGTATACAAAAATTTATCATTCATAGACATATTCTTAGAATTATTAATAATTTTTATATTAATGAGAGATTTATGTTGAATGATTGATTAAGAAATACAAAGGGGATATTTTGAAGACTAGGAAGATATTTTGAGGATTTAGGTTTCCCCAAGAGAAGTAATTTTTTGGGGGTTTGTTCACATTTAAAGACAAGTGGATGTGATGTTTGTTATCGGTGTTGTCATTTTTTATTAACACCTTAAAAAACATTCAAACACATGAATCACATTAAAAATAATATGAATTTTGGTGATATATTAGAGATAATGTTCATTTGTAATTTTGTAATATCATGATAGAATATTAGAGTTACAAAGTAAAGTGTGAAAAATATTTTTGGTTAAGGTAGAATAGATCACACCATAAAGGAAGTTTTCATGCCAAAACATGATGTATAAGATTAAATAATTGATGAAAGGTAAATAAAAATACATTTAAATTATAGTGGTAAAACCTTGATTTTAATCATAGAATATGAAGATGTTTGAGCCAATCCTTTATAACATATAGATCATACTATAATGGGTAATCCATGATATTAATTTACACAATGTTTGATCAGAGAAACTAGATTGTAAAAAGATTGATTTGGTTATTCCTTGAAGTGAAACATCATTCCATAATACATGTGATCATGAAAATTCTATCATTCTAATTTTTTTCTGATTATATGGGTCATAATATAATGAAGTACATCATACTGACCAAGTTAGCATTACATAATGACTCAATAAGGGGAGGGGGTAAATAGAATTCTTGAAATTTTAATCCTAATTAAAAATTATCCACCAAAAAATTATAAATTATTTTATCATATTGGTAATAGTAATAAAATAAAAAATAAAATAATAGGACACAACTAATTTATAGTGGTTCGGGGCATAATAATCCCCAAATCTGCTCCACTAATGCTCTCTCATTGATCATGGTTAATTTTATAATATAGGTCCATTATATGGGGACTTCGATAGTTGAGTGAATGAAATTAAAGCTTCTTACAAAGTTTCCATGATATTTTATAGGTATATACATTTATAAAAGATGTATGCACAACTTCCATATGCTCAAAAAATAAGTGTTTATTTTATAAAAAATATATTTTTTATAAAATGAGTCAGATTAAACTCACAGTTTCACCTAGAAAAATTAAAAATGATTATAGGTTATTATATAAAATGAATAAGGATCAAATTAATATATTCATAAGATCTCCCTACTATAGTTTTTTCCTCCTCAAATAACAACAACAATAATTTTTCTTTATTATAGAAAATAAAGAAAGATTTTCTGCATATGAAAGCATTATATCATTTGCATTCTTTGTTCAATACTATATTGATTAATTTTTCATTATTTTATTATAAATGATTTTAAATTTTAATTCCCATATATACTCTAATTGTTAAGATAAAATATAATAATCCATAAATATAGGATCTTTTCTCATATGTGTCCATAATTTCTTAAAATATAAATTATAAAGATCATTTTTGACTATAATCGCGATCATAATTGTGACTACATAGATTCTTGGAATTAGATTTATTATCTAATAATTATTTAACTATACATCCACCTCAATTTTTGTTAAAAATGATTTCAGGTATAGACTTTACTTGAATTTGTGCAATATTAATAAATTATTCAAAAAAGTAAACAAATACTCAAAAGAAAATACTCACTGTGAATTACTATAGCTTTGATGAGAATTATCTTCCTCATAGATAATTTATATCTTCATGATTTTATAAGAAATATAATAATACCAATATTGTAACTTCACTGATATTTTAACTTTGAAATAAATATTCTATTTCATGTGATAGTATGTTTCATATGATATTTCACCTCTTCATAAGATAAAACTATCACCATAGGATACATTATATATAAACATTATTCCATAAGATATTTGTAGTACTTGTATGATGTCTGTTATATATGTATGATAATTCTGAGATTTTTATGATATTATACATTATCAAATTCCATCACTTTGACTATCTAAGCTCGTAGGAAAAATTTGTGCTTCATATGACAATTTTAACTTCATAAAATAAATGACATAGCCAAAATTCATGGCTCATAAGAATTTTATCTACCTAATATAATGGTTAACATATATAATATTTTCATAGGATAACTGAATTATGGAATCTAGGTTAATAATCATTTCCAATTCTTGATATGATATCCTTTGATATATGAAAAATTTACTTATAGCGCATAACAATTAAAAAATCATTTGATAAATTATTATCTCATATAATAATTTATTATCTTGTATGATATTTTCAGTTGGAAATTTATTCAAACATGAAAACATATATTTAACCTGAAATATTCTAAAACAAAATATTACTTAGGGAAAAATAATAATTCATTGAAAAAAAATTATAATGAGCTCATTTGTAAAAAATGGGGATTTTGTTATCATCAAAACATGTGAAAAATTATGATATATTGGAACAATATTAGTATGTCAAAAAATATTCTTCTTTTTGATGATGAATAAACCCATGATAATGTAAAAATAAAATTTTAATTATCTTTATCATAGAAAAGATAGAATCCAAAAATATTTTCTTCTCAAGAATAAAGTGAACACATTAAATTTTTTTGTTGACTTTATTATTCCCCTATTTTTTATATTAAAATTAATAAAAATGGAGTGATATAGAATAATTTTTATATTGCATAGTCAATTATTAAATGGAAGTATATAGAGAACTAAAGTGAATGGAAATTTCCATTTACTTAGAGAAACATAGTAAAAACAAAGAATATATAAAGAATGGAATTAATTTAAGGAAAAATAATATATAATGAAATTAATTTCATTAAGTAAAAGAATTTAATTATATTATCACATTATAAGATTCTAAAAAAATAAAACAAAGAGAAAATATATTATTCTTGGTGCTTGGGGTGAGTTTTTTGAGTGAAAATATCAAGATGAAAGTTCCCATGGATAGATGTAGACTATGAATGATTAGTTCCACATGAATCAAGATCAAAAGTATCTCTGGATGGTTTCCTAATCACAACCAAAATATCAACATGAAAAATTATGGCCCTTTGATCTTAAAACATTCCATTAAAATATAAACAAAATCAGAATTTGGTGAATGGAATATATGAAGCAGATAAAGGTACTTCCTTTAGAATTACTACACCCACTATAACATTATCCCTTTTAATAAGAATAGGAGGAAATAGAAAATGAATCATCTCAAAAGTGATATAAGGATTATCTCATATAGGTCTCCTACCTCTATGAGAAAAAATGTATTTTCCAAAATTTTTTATAATGTGATAAGAGTATCTTGACAAGAATCCAATAAGGCAAAGTAACCTTTATTAATCTCATAACCAATGTATTCCTATAGATTATATAGATCCTAATTATAGACTTTGTGTATTTCATTCAATTTATTGTTTAAAACATCAATTCCTTTATATGTGAATAATAACAACTCAACTAAATTATGAATCACATGAAGGCCACTATCTGAAATAACCCTATGAGAGAAAACCTTATTTACCTTGACAAAAAATATCACTAAATCTATAGTCTTATTAGATATATCACCTGGTGGAACTATCCTATTATACTGAGTATATTTAGAATAAACTAAAAAAAAATTATTGAACTTTCTTGAAGATATTCTATAAAAATTAATTCACAGTTGGTATGTTTATATTCAGAGTAGATGATCATTGTTAAATTAAGGTGACAACCTAACGAGTCATATAATTGGTTGCAACAAATATTTCCTTCACGGAGAAAAAAAAAACTTTAAAAAAACTAACTTTCTCATCCATATTTTTATAGAGGCTCTATATGCCACTATGAGAATCATATTTAGAAAGATTAAGTTCAGAGATTAGATATTTTTTAGGCCTTGAATGGTTTACAATGATTTCATATCAAATTTTAGTTCTTGAACTCTCCCATCTAAAATCACCAAAACTGAGGATCATCTATTCAATTGTTCATTGTTAGTACTAGATTCCATTTGAAAAGAGGATGGGACAATATCAGATAAAATATTTGTTATAAACTAAAATAGAGGGATCATAAGATTCTTTATATAGTCAATTTTTTTTCTAATATACCTAGATTCTTCAAGATATATGGAAAAGATATATGATTTAATAATGAGATATTTTTTATCATCTTATATTAATATTTGAATATTTATTTTATTTCATCAAAATAAAACTTTAAAATTGAATAATCCGTCATATCAACCACTTGTTTGTTGATCCTATAAATCCTAGAATTAATAAAATTAAACTCATGAAGAGACATGTCAGAAAATTATTCCATGTCATTATCACCTTTAATACTTTCAGGTTCTTCCATTAGACAAGATATAGTTCTCCTATATAAAATAATAGGATTATGTTCTTATGAATTTTTGATTCCTAGGACCTAAACCTTGAGTTAATGTGGAAAATAACCCCCCCATTTTTTTTATTTTTATTTTTTAAAAAACATGGGATCTTGACGGTTTATATTTTTAAAGATTCATGATACACCATAACATTTTTTTAAAACATCCATCCTCTTTACAGTGGAAACACCATAAAATAACCTTGATAAATCACTCATTTATACACATATTTATACCCTATAAAAATAAAATTTTGAGAACATAGGGTGAGAGAAAAAAAACATCAATAAATAGATTAAAAATATGAAGAAAAAAGTTGGGGTTTTATAATAAAATATTAAAAGTATTACATGATATAAAATACAAAATCATAGACCATATAGAGAAGTTATGATTTATTTTTTAAATAAATATTTTGTCAAAGATATTTTAGTACCCGGATTCCCTAAAAGATCCATTTAATTATTTCATAAAATCATAATTATTTATTTTGAAATCTAATAAGTAATCATAAATAATTATCAAAGGCTATTTGGACTAATACCTAGAGTCACGACTCACTATTATGACATCATAACATGGTGGAAAAACTCCCATAATAGATTTGGCTAACTCCGTAACCCCTTATATAAATTATCATTATATATAAATGTTACCTAATTTTTTAGAGGGATTTATAATTATGGACCCACAAATTATATATTTGAAGAAGTCCTATAAAGGGGTTTGGTTTCACTACCCCTCCTTTTTCTTCATGCAAATATGACTAAGTGAAATTCATTGGAATTAAAAACTTATAAACATCTATTTTTAATGATAAATTCATTGAAACATCCTTTACAACCATGTTTATTGATATAAAATTAATAAAAAAATAATTAATTTAATAAATTTGTAGTTTATTAATAAAATATCAAGCATAGGAATAAATCTAAGGTAAACTATTTTAAAAACTAAACCCAAGGTTAAAAAATAAGAACAATAAAGATTATAAAAATAATATTTAATGACTTTCATTGAGAAAAAAATATATTCACGTTGAATAAATTTTCGAGTTGTATAATTCATTAAAATATAATACTTTAATAATATAGTGATAATTTTAGAAAGGAAATTAAAAGTTGCATAATTTAGTACATAAAAATATTGTCTTCAAAATGAAGGTTAATTATTTGAAATAATGACATAAATTATTGATTTTTTTACAAAAAAGATGTCTTTTATTTATTTAAAACCATAAAAAACATTTCATGAAATGATATATATATATATATATTCATATATGTATAAATGTTTTTATTTGAAAATTAATCACATTTACTAAAAAATAATTTTGGAAATAATTTCCCTTACCTTTAAACCACCACTGCATACAGATTCGAATCGAAATACTTCTAAGAGACATCCCAAAAGGAATTACCCATATATATATATTGTAACTAAGGAAAATACTTTCAACACTAAGAGAGGAATGTCCAGTATTTAGGAAACTAGGAATTTGAAGGGAGAGTGAAAAATTACTTAGAAGAAACCCTGTACTGCAGATATTCCCAAACAAAGTGAACACAGGGGATCCCATTTTTATATTAAAATAGTGCTATTGTATAGTATATAAACCAGTTTCATTTGGGTCTACACACACATATTTTTATATATACATAATGTGTGAATGATATGATCTCACCCAAAATAAAAATTCCACTTTACCTAAAATAATAACCTACACCACCGAAATCCATTTTTCATCTACCTAACATCACTCGGAAAAAATATAATGCAATTTTGTGAAGCCACCATCATAGTATTATATAACTAAATACACATTCGGTTTTAGTTTTATTTGTATGATCCTATTTATTCTCATGTCACTAAATCTCCTAGAAGGTCATTTCACATATAAAACAACACTCAGTAATAATAAAAAAGGTACTAGAATCGTGAGGTGATGATATATTCATTGGATATAGGTTGGGGTAAAATGATTGGTATTTAAAATTTAAGATAAAATTATAACCTTTATATGGATTTACCTTTATGTGAGGATGGTTTTTACCTTTATACAGATCTTTAAAGCTTGGGTTTACACTTAATCTAATATTACTTAGCCTCGGGTAACCTCTATATCCACAACATTAACTTTACATGTGATTTAGTTACCTATACATGAGTCCAATTCTTACCTTTATGTAGCTTTATGAATAGACATTTATGCAAAACCCTTCAACCAACCCTTATATAGAGAATTAACCTACCCTTATGCAAGTATGGTGTCAAGTACCTTCCCTTACATGAGATGGAGGAGTACCCTTACATAGATTTAAAAACATCTACCATACCCCAACATGATATATATATATATATATATATATATAATATACTGTTATGTGAATGTGGTATTTTTTAATACCCTTATTCTAGCCATTAAACCACAAAGAAGCACTAAAGAAACTCAGGTTTAACATTAAAAAAGTTGCTTCTTACCCTTATGCAAGTATAGGGTGACCTTTATGCAGTGTATGAGAGCACTTATTACACTTACGAATGTTGAGGACTACCCTTATGCATGGTAAGGACTTCCCTTATGAGAGTATTGAAAATAACATTGGTACCTTTATGAAACTTAATAATTCTGGAGCTACACTTACATGATATTGATATTACCTTTACGTAGGGATATACATACCTTTAAACAAGCATCAACATACCCTTATTCGAGACAAAGAAATGTTATTTACATTTACACCTATAAATAATTCATACTAGGACCCTTATATGCCATTTTAAATTATCAGTTGACCCTTACACATTGAATAGAAAATCAACCTTACCCTTACTTGAGATGTGTATTTGGGGAATTACCTTTACACAGGTATAAAGATTTACGTAAAATTAAATTTTTATACAGAAAATGATCTTAACTATTAAATTATATAAATTAAATATTATAAAAAATAATTAAAGATATATAAAATATTATAATTCTTATGTTCCATTTATTTTTTATTTAACAATCGCTTATATATTAAAATCAATTTATTATATTTACTTGTTATTAATATATTTTACACATTCATGGTGATATTAAAATTTAAATTTATTAATTATGTATCATTAAATAATCTATCATTAATTAATATATTACCCATCCATTAATTAAAAAATAATTAAAAATATTATTTAAATAAAAATTTAGTAATGGATTCTTGTTTTTGAAACTTTTATGCATATTTTATTTCTTAGATGATAATAATACATTAAAAAAAGAATTTGTATTTAAACATAAAGTTTTTTTTTATTTTAATAAAATAAAAAGAATAAATTTCAAACCAAATAAAATTAATTTTAAGTAATTAATAATCACTTACACTTTAAATACACTTTTGTTAGGATTGATTTAAAGTTTATGAATAACATCAAAAGAGTTCATTTTTTTTACCATTATAACCATCTAAATATAATTATCACAAATATATCTAACCATAGTTAAGCAAATCTATAAATACTGAATAAAAATTTATTCAAAATATGAATAAAACATAAAATTGATATGTTAACTAAAATATTTCTTGGATTAATTTATTTTAGTAAATGTTTTCAAAAATGTATTATTTAAAATAGAGAAATATATATTATATCTCAAGATGTTTCATTATACCCCCTTAAAACAAAATTTACTTTCAATTTGTTTACCTCTTACATAGATTAAGTGAAAAGCACACAATTGCTAAAATTTCAAAATCATATTTGGTGTTTCAATCCTCATGTTATGAGGTATTACTTAATTACCATTATTGCGTTGTTTACAAAGAGTGAGGGTCCACTCAGTAAAATAATGTCTCAGAGAATTTACCAAATATTTGACTACCTTAGTCGAAATATATCTTGTGAAGTTGAATCATATTGATCAAAATATAAATGTAGTCCTAGAAAATAACTATTTTTATCATATAGTATCAAAACATCACAATGAACCTTCCTTTTATAAACTGGTATTATAAAGTCCATTTTAAAATTTTAAAATTGTTGTTTCTATATAATATTGACTATACTTCCA
Organism: Viscum album; assembly: GCA_963277665.1. Classification (NCBI taxonomy): domain Eukaryota; kingdom Viridiplantae; phylum Streptophyta; class Magnoliopsida; order Santalales; family Viscaceae; genus Viscum; species Viscum album. The sequence goes on from OY728166.1 coordinate 1,321,277,324, forward strand.
AAACATTGAATGTTAAAACTTGATATATATATATATATGATGTTTAAAGGACCTCTTGATCCACTTTTATTCTAAAACCAAATAGTGCATCGTACTCTAATGATAATGTAGAGTATTTGAAAATTATCTAGTGGTACCTCACTTGGAAAAAAGAGGAAGTGTTGGTTACATAAGGTTTGATCATGAAAAATCCATGATCGATATTTATTTCACATTATAAAGGAGTTTTTTCATATATAATATATCATTTTATAGGATATTTAGATGTTGTAAAAGGTCTCTAAACTATGAAAACTTTACTTTTCTATAATCACTGGAAGTAATTCTTCTAAAAGCGACAAGTGTGTTGTGTGATATCTCTCTCATTCCATCTAGAAATCATTATTTGTCCTATAAATAAAGAATAACATAATTTGAATTACCCCAAAACATGATAAACATATTCTTCACAACAAAAACAAATCAAATCCTAATTAAGCTTATATAATTACTCTATTAATGATTTATATTCCCATAAGGTAAAAACTCTTGAAAATTTATTGAATGTATTTAAAGATAAAAGGGCCTATCTATTTAATTATCTTCAAAGTTTTATAAACCACATATCTAATACTAACTATGACACCATAAATGTATATTTTGAGTTCAAATAAAAAAGAACCCACCATTTTTTCTTTTTCTTTTTAGAAAAACACATGAATATAAAGGTTAATAATTTTAAGGAGTCAGGATACACCATAAGAGTTTATTTAAAACATTTCATATGCTATATAAGGGTAAAACTATAGATTAACCTTGACCACTCACTTGATTTTATACATCCTTATACAATATGGTAAAAATATTTGAGGACATAGGGTGAGTAATAAAAAAGATCAGTATGGGGTTTTAAAATATAAGGATTAAATTTAGGGTTTTGTAATGAATATATAAATATGATAACATGATATAAAATTTAAATGAATAAACCTTATATAGAAGTTATTAGTTATTTTGTAAATAAATAATTTTTCTAAAGATATGTCTTTACTTTGTTCCTTGGAAAATTCAATTCATTCTTTTATAAAACAATAAATATTTCTTTTGAAATAAATAAATAATCATAAATCATTTTCAAGGTAACTTTGTATCATAACATAAGGTCATGGATCACTATCGAGATATCTTATGATGGTTCATATAGTCTCATAATGGATAGGTTCACTCCCAAATCCGTTATATAAAATCTCATAAGATATAAATGTGGCCTAAATCATTAGAGGGATATATAATTTCAGGCACACCGGTCATATAGTGTAAAAAGTTCCATAAGGGGTTTTGGGTTTACTTCCCATCGCCTTCCTTAATCTTTTTAATTACCAACTGAATTTCTTTGTAATTAAAAACTTATAAATGTGTATTTTACATCATAAATATCATGAAACATCCTTTATAACCATTATTATATATTTTCAATTCATAAAATATTAATTAATTTAAATAAACACGGTTCATTAAGAAGAAACCATGTAGTGGAAGAATATAAGGGATAACCATTTTTAAAAACTAAAACCAAGTTTAAAGAATAAGAAAAATTGTGATTATGAAAATAATATTTAAAGATTTTATATTCAAATAAATAAGGTTTTGTTTATGTAAATACAAATTTGGATAATTAATTTGAATAGAATACATTAATCATAGAATGTTAATTATAGAAAGAAAAAATAATGTTCAACAATTTAGAGTATACAATGATAGATTTCAAAATAAAGGATAACTCTTTGAAATAAAAATATATATTTTTTAAAAGGTTGGGGCTGAAGCCTCAATTTATTATTTTAAACCAAATACCTCTTTAAACTAGGTAAAGGGAGACCCATTACATAGCCCGAAGGCCCAATGCCAAGTGGCCTGAATACAAGGCTTGAAAGACCATAAATGGCCCACCTGAATACAAGGCTTGAAAGCCCATTAAATGGACCAAAGTACCCCTCAGTGAACAATATTGCTACAGTAACCATGCTGCTATAGTACCTGCTACAATCCATCCGCCGCTATAGTACCTACTACAGTCCCTCCACCGCTACAGTGCCGCTGCTGCTACAGTACCACCACTATTGCAGTGCTGCTACAGTGCACCCTGGTACAGTACTTCTATAGTACCCCAAAAATTTGTCCCTGCCCGGATTTGATCTTGGGTTATTTGGATGCCAATCAAGAGCCTGTACCACTAGGGTACAGGCTCGTTGGAAAATAAATAAATAAATAAATAAATATATATTATAAATTTTTTAAAACAAAAGATGTATTTTATTTAATTACAAAATAGAAACAACTTTTCATGATATACATACATACATATATATATATATATATGTATGTGTGTGTGTGTGTTTATTTGAATATTATACACATTTAATAAAATCAATAATTTTATAAATAACTTCTCTTACCTTTAAACCACCGTTGTAGACCGATTCTTATAAAACCTATTCTTGGAGATGGGCCAAAAGACCTTACTCCCACTACTGATATAATAACATGGGAAAATTCACATAGAATTAGGAGGAATGTGTCTAGTATTTATGAAACAAGAAAACTAAAGGGAGTTTGAAAAATATCTGAGAGAAAACCCTAGGAATTAGATATTCCTAAACAAAGATAAGTAAGGGGATCCCCTTTTATATGAAAATGATGTTATTGTATAATATATTATCTTGTTTCATTTGGGAATATATATATATATATAAATCATGTGTAAATGATATGATCTCCCCCAAATAATATTCTCACCTTACCTAAACTAAAATCATACACCTATCAAATCTAGTTTTCCTCTAATTGGAATTGGAAAAAAAACATATGGTCACCATGTGAAGCCACCATCATAGTTTTATATACATAAGTAAAAATCTAGGTAGAGCCATATTTGTGTTATCCTAATAAACATCATATCACAATATCCCCAAGAATATTTCTTCACAAATAAAATGGAACTCATAGATCTTCATAATGGTAGGAAAATAATAATGTGATGATATAATGATGAGTTACAGGCATGGGTATATTGATCAATGGAAGGAAAAGGACTACACATCAATAGGTTTAATGTTTAGAGCATGTGTTAACCTATATAAGGATTTACCTTTATTTGAGGATAGTTTTTACCTTTATGTGGATATTTAAAATTCTATTTGACCCTTAAGCCAACACTACTTATCCTTATATAACCTTCATATCCTTAATATTACATTTATGTGTGATTGAGTTACCAATACATGAGTCATCTTCTTACCTTAATGTAGTAGTACAAACGATCCTTTATGCAGAACACTTCACTTGACCCTTACATATAGAATACACCTAATCTTACACAATTATGGAATCAAGTTCCTACCCTTACACGAGATATAGGAATACCCTTATGTAGCTTCCAAAATATCTACCATACCTGTATGCAATTCATATGTATATAAACATACCTTTATGTTAGATGGGTATTTTTTATTGACCATACGCAAGCCATTAAATCCCATAAAAATAGTTTGGCTACATGGGTGTACCCTAATGAAGGTTGTTTCTTATGCTTACATGAGTACATTCTGAACATTTTGCATTGCATGGAAACACCCCTTAAATATTCCCATGGCAATGATAAACCTTACACATTGTGGGGACTACCCTTATGTGAGTATTGAAAACTCTCTAGTACCTTTATGAAACTCTATAATTTTGGATATCCCTTATATGATATTGAGATTACCTCTATGTTCATATATATTTTCCTTTATGTAGACATCAACCAACCCTTATAGGAGATGTAGGCTGGATATTTACCTTAACACCTATAAATAATTCTAGAAAGGACACTCACATGGCATTTTAGATCAGCAGTTTACCCATAAAAATCTAATGAAAAATCTTATTTACCTTTAGATGATATTTTCATTTAGGGAATTAACTTTATATAGGTAACTACCTTTATGTAAAATTAATTTTTTTATTATTCAAAAGGAGTTTAACTATTAAATTATATAAAAAAATCATATAAACTATAACTCAAATTCTAAATAATATTATAATTCATATCTTCTATTAATATATTTTTTACCAATCACATAGAATTTAATATTAATATTCTATATTTACATATTATCAATATATTTTCTATATTCTATATTAAATTAAAATTTATATATATTAATTTAGTGTCATTAAATAAGTTCTAATTGATTAACATATTACCCTTCCATTGATTAAAAAATAAATAAAAATATGATTAAAATAAAAATTTTGTAATGAATATATGTTTTAGAAACTTATTTATTTATTTTATATCTTGGATAATAGATATAAATTCAAAAACGTTGGTGTAGTATTAAGACATATGGTTTTGTATTTTGATAAAATCAAAACTATAAATTTAATACCAAATAAAATTACTTTTATGTAATTAATAATCACTTACAGTTTTAATACACTTTGATTAAGATTGATTTAAAATTTTATAAATAACTTAAAATGACTCTTTTTTTCATTTATAAACATCCAAATAGAATTATCAAAAATATATCTTACCATATTTAAACATATCCTTAAATTTTAAATAAACATAATTTCAAAACATGAATAAAAATAAAACTAATATGTTAATTAAAATCATTTATAGTTTTCTTTAATTTAGTATGTGTTTTCAACATTTTATAATTTAAAATAGAAAAATATGTACTAAATCTAATCATGTTAGAGGAGGTCACATTCTAATAGATTTCATAACCAATGATGTTTCCCCATCAGCTTCTTCATTTAAACCAACATGTTTATAAATTTTAAGACTTTTTAATTTTTTAAATAATACTTCTTAATAAGTTTGATTAATTAAAAATTCATAAAGATAATCCAATTCCTTTGAATCAATATGATGAATATTGGAGTAAACATCTTCATGAATTAAATGTGTCTTGGACTCAAAAAATGTCATTGACATTGGCTTTATAAGAGTATAATAATAGGAGAATTTAGCTTGGGTACTTTTCAAATCAGCTTAATCTACAAAACAACCATTTTCATTTTCTCTAGGTGAAATAACCTCAAAAGTTGGATTCAATATATCCTTTTGAGTAACAACACCACTAATTCCTTGACCAAACACAAAGTCCTAAGATTATCCTATATTTATAGTAGGTTTCTACTAAATTATAACTTTATATACAACATGAGAATGATTTTATTCATATAAAACTGTTCTTCACCCATTTATTATATCTAGAGGCTTATCAATCATTGATTCAGCTATTTCATCATCATCAACAACAATAGTAGGATTATCTCCCACAACCAAAGTAGGGATTTCTGTATCTATTCATCCCTAATGGGAAAAAATTCCTATGAGAGTGAATCTAACAATATCCAATATTCTTTATCATCCCACCTAGAAGATCATTCATCCCAAGACATGTGGTTGTTAAAACCCCAATCAAATCTATTCTATCCTTATCAAATTGAATAGTGATAATTATTCCATAAGGATAAAATATCTTAGTCTTATGAAATGAATAGTATATATATATATATATATCTAATTATATACCTTGTTAGGTTGTATTGATTCTTAAATAGTAGATTATAAAGAATATGAATATCTTACTATATCACTTTATTAAAATAACCATTTCTCGGAATGACCCCATGTTGAATAAACTAAACTAGAATCTTAATTTTAAACTCTAAATCATTTATAGAAAATTTATATATAATGGTATATCAAATAGTAGATTTAATTATTTCATCAGGCCGTAGATCATTAATAATAACCATATAAGAGTTACACTCAAACATTTCCTTATGTGGTTAACGAGTAACTTTAGTAAACTCCATGTGTGATATTCAACACCTTAGTCCATTTATAATCAAAATAAATAAGTCATCAATATCTTTAAATATGAACAGAAAATTCTCATATAATTATTTGACTACATTATCATAATTGAACTCAATTCTTATTTTACAAAACCCAAGATCCCATCTGTGAAAGCTTAAAACCTTTTTAGTAGAAAATCTAGTTTATCTAACCAGGGAAAGTCTATAGCTTTTTTTCTTATAACACTGTGAAAAACTTTTTGAATTTTAAAACTTTTTTAAAATTATTCATCCCTTTTTAATTTTTTCATTCTTAGTGACAGTGAAGTGACTTGCGGTTCAAATAGTGTGGTTAAGGAAATATTTTTTTTTGGATTTGGGATAGAAGAAGAAAAAAGGTTCACTGAAGTGCAAGGTTTTCATTAAAAAAGTAAGTATTTTTATGGAATTTGTCGAGTATCCTTATAAATTGATGTGATTAAATAAATTGGAAAAAAATTAAATTAATATAGGGTCATGTGTCACATTGTTTATCAATAGAAAAAACATGCAATTTAAATATGAATTTTAAAATAAAAAAAATCACAAAAATATAAAAGTTAAAGAAATAAATAATAAAAAATTATAATTGAAATTGAAAAAAAAAAAAAAATTATTTACAATAAAATAAACCTAATTTATTTTCAATTAAAAAAAAAGCAGTAGAAATTTTTTTGGTATATATTTAAGAAAATTTATATTCAGTAGAAATAAATTAAATAGAAATATAACCTTTTTGAGTATGATCTCTTAAGAAATTATGTCTCAAATCAATATTATTTTTCCTCAATATATTTTTCCGATTTTTTGAAATTCATGTAGCACTAGTATTATCACATTTTATTGGGACATTATTAAAATTTAATTAGAAGTACATTAAAGTGTGTTTCATCCACAAAACCTAAGTAAAACAACTAATAGATGAAATATACTTATATTTAGAAGTTGTTAATATAAAAAAGTGTTTATTTTTCCATTTCCCTGAAACTAGATATTATCTTAAAAATTTATAGGTTCTATATGTATTTTTTTATCTAATATATAACCACAAAAATCAGTATTATAATAAAAATTATATTTCTTTGCAAAAAGTAAAGATAAAAATTTATTCTATTAAAAGTACATTAAATTATTTTAGCTTTTTTTAAATAGGATTTATTTGGATTTTCATCTTGAAAATAAAAAATGGAAACATAATATCTAATTTCCTTTGATTTAGATAAAATAATCTCTAGATTATTCCTCTCCATGGCTTGGTGTAAAATGTTTTCTAGCTTCATCTAAATAAATCATAATTTTGTAACTCATATGAGATGAACATGTATTATTGATTTCAATTCCAAACCTTTCAAATAAATTATACATGTTTTTAACTTTTTTCAAAACATTCCTAAAAACCCCTTGGGTAAATCTAAAATGCTCGAAAAAAGTTTATCTCACCCATCATAATCCTTCCAAATTATTTTAAAAGTAATTTTGAAAAATTAATACATAGTTTTGTATTTTTGCAACCAAAAATAGAATCATCAATATATTTATCCATAAGTAAAATATCGTTTGAATAATTTTTATTCAATAAATAAGGGTATGTAAAAACTACAATAAAACTATTAGATAAAATAAATTAGCATAATATTTTATACCAAGCTCTAGGTTATTGTTTGAGACCATCAAGATTTTTGTTATGTTTGAATAAATAAATATAATTAGGGTCTTAAAAAAATGGATATTTTTTAACAAAAAATTACTGCACTAAAAATACACTTAGAAAGTAATATTTAATGAAACACCCCTTATTTGAGATATATCATTATGATCTTAATGGTTTAAATCCTTTTTAATTTTTAGTTGGCTTTGGGAGCTTGAAAGGGGTTATTGGTGATCTTTGAAGTGATTTTCCATTGTTTGGCATGCCACAGGCCGCAAAAATCCATGGTGTAGGGTGTGGCACGATCTTAGTGAACCTTTACAACATAAGATATACCAAAACTTCAAAGGAAATCCATAGCCTCAATCATGGAATACTAGGTGGATCACTATAGACCACAACAAGATAGGTATCACCATGTCATATCCTAGGGCATGGTGATCCTAAAATAATCACCCCCACACTACAAGGTGTATTGGATGGCCATTTCGTACCTCATACTTCCTACCTCATCAGAGAAAACTTGCTTGTTTTGGGCTCCACTAGGGTATGTTTTCAATCAAACCCTCATTATTAAATATATGAATATCACACCTATGTTGGGGGAAATAAATATGATCTACAGACAATATTTATGATGGTAGATTTAATGTGTTTTTTTGACTCAAAACACCTCTTTTAAACCTTACCATTTCACCCTTTTAGGTGGATTTAAATTGGGTGTTTTAGGGTGAAATCATGGATTCCTTATTTCTGGTTGGATTTGGATTTTATGGAGGTTGATTACTGGTGTGTTGTAGCTCGTTATTATCCCTTTTTTTAGAGGTAAAATTAGTTGGCTTGAGATTTGAGACTTCTCTTCCACACTACTATTCAGGAATCTAATAGATTCATTTTTCCTAAATCATCTTTATGACCTACTTATAAATTACATGAGAAATTTATATAAAAAACCTCTTTTATATTATGATTTAAAAATTATTGTATTTTAAAGAGGAAAAAAATATAATTTTTAAAAAAGTCTTGATTTAATTATGATTTCAATTAATGTTTTAATTAAAAAATTACCAAATTTGTATTGGTATATGTTCAAGTTCATCTGAGATTGTTCATGGTTAAATATACCACCATAAAATAATAGAAAACTTGGGACACATTATAGTAATATGTAACACCATTAAATTGGGTCACCAAGTGATGATTTGGATAAATGATGACTCACCACTCATAGTTGTAGGGAGTTCCATGAAAAGATTTTGTGTATAGGTGTGTATGAACAAGGTAATGTTTTTCCAATGGTTAAGAAATTAAATCATATATTGATATATTATTTGCTCAAATTAAACTTGATTATGGATTTAAATAAATTATATATTTTATTCTCATGAATTTTATAAAAAATGCGATAAAATTTTCTCACTCTTGGGGCATGTGTTTGGAATCCTTTGGTGATTACCTATTGATTTCTATCCTCACCCTTTCTTGGATACCTTGTTGTGTTTGTAGATGTTATTTATTTGGATACAAAAAGGAGAAATTTTCTTACTTCACTAGTGTGGTTACTTGATGTTTTTATCATGGTTGGTGTAAATTGATCTATGGAGTGTCTTTGTCAAGGTTTTAGTGGTTTCACCTTGGATATAATGTCTTTATTTATTTATAATAATAAAATTTGTATTATTTTATACTTTTTTGCACTTTTACTTTGGAATTTTAGTTTAGTTTATTTTTTTGACTTTTATTTGATATAATCCTGAATTATACATGTTAGTTTGGTTTTAACTATTTAGTATTATTAGGGTGAGTTTGTTATTTATAAAAAACTATCCCCTAAAATTAATAAGACCTTGAAATTTAATTCTAGCCTTTGGTTTCTTGGAGATGTCATATAATGTTAGTGGCATGTCAAATCTATTCAATCCAATGGGTAGGGGTGGGATGTTACAAATGATTATATGGAATTATGTCCTTGATTTGGGGTGGTATAAAGGAGATAAGATTCATCATGATTTGAAATTTATGGAATGAAAATTTTTAGCTAAACTTTTTATAATGAATCTTTAATTTACCAGGGTAGTTTGGGTACAAAAAGTGTAATTCTATAATTTTAGGTGTTTCACCAACTCATCATCATGGGTTTAGCTAGTGAGTTATAGGTAACATTTATTGGAAAAGATAATTCCTACTATGAAATCATTTCCAGATGATTTTTTTTTATTTTTGGACCTGGGATGTTGTTTTATTTTATAGAGATATGAAAAGATAAATAGTAAAAGGGATAAATTGTTGAATATTAAAAATGTGTGTAAAATTAAAATAGAAATATTAAAAATAATATGAATTCAATGATAGGGATAGAATAAGAATGTGGTTGAAACAAAATAATAGGTGAAATATGATTTAGTTTAGAGTATTATAAAATCTAGTCATGTTATAGATCAGGAACCTAGGACTAAAGACCATCATTAAATGAATTAATCAAAAGAATTTATAAAGAAAAAACCACTAAATTTTCATGAAGATTATGGACCTGAGATTATATATGTATGGGTGAGTTGGATAAATAATATTTTTAACTTCTTAGGGACTCCAGATTAAATTAAGGTTAAGTTAGAGATATATATTTTTCAAGAACAAGTTCTTGTATAGTGGAACTTATCTATTCAAGCTAAGTTGGATCAAGAACTATCTTTAAAAGGATTTGTGAAACTATTCAATTAAAATTTCATTCGAGAAAACATCCAAATAGAAAAAATTATATACTTATTTAAATTGTTTCAAAGAAACATGCAAGTGAATGAATATAATACTAAATATACTCACATTTTCCTCGTTTCCCTAGATTTAGCTATTAGAAAAAGACAGAAATATCAGTTCTTTGAGATGGATCTCTAATATGATGTTCACACAAAGGTTATAGTGTTATTTATTATTGAATATATAAAAATGATAAATAAGGTGTTGTTTGGAGAAATTGAACTTATATGTAATCTAAGTATAGGGCTATGCTTTTTCCATCTGAGGGTTGGTGGGAATTTCAGCTCGGGAAATAATGTCACGAGGGAGGGTTACTCCCACAGTCACATAGTAGTAGAAAATCAATCCCATATATCTGTATCTTTTCTACCACATCTTATTAATAAAAAATGACATTTCCCTTGATACTTTATTATAAAAAAAGAGGGAATACACTATGTCACTGAGGAAGTTTCACCATTATCCCAAGAAAAGTCCATCTTAAGAAGTATTATCATAAAATTACAAAATTATCATGTTGTACTGGCTTAACTCATCCCTAGGATCTTTATTCTCATATTAAATAGTAAAACATGACTAGTTCTCATCCATAGACATAGGTGAACCAGGATACCTCCATTGACACATCGATTGTTTAATCGACACCTCAGTCAGGAAGGACAAGCTATCATGTAATAGCTAATCAATAACTATACAAAGAAGATCAAGAAATCCCAAATGAGAAAATTGGTCCCTCCACAGTGTGAGGTACCATCCATAAAAAATTGACTCTTATGCATGTATTTATTGAGGTGTATCACATTATTTTATTTCTTATTATGTAGTTAAAAAATTGGGATTACATGTTTAAATGAATCCTCTCATCATGAGTATCAAGTTTCCCCTTGTAAAAAGGGAGTTAAATGTGTAAAGGAAGAAATTATAGTTACACGAAAATGGATTTTACATTATTATATTAGCATAAGATGCAAGAAAATTATTCCTAAAGGACTGAATAGTTTTATAGTACTGGAAAACTAGATACATACAAGAATTACACATTAAATTTGAAAATATAAAATGAAACATAGTATTTTCATTTATAAACCCATTATTCTCTTTAACATATCCCTACATATCAATCATGAAACACTTTTTTTCATCTAGGTGAAAGGATACATAAGAAAGGGGTAAACTCAGATGCTTAGTAAGGATATGAATATAGAAGAACCTAATAAGGAATAAATAATATTGCATGAATAAATGATTATAAAGTAATTAAATATAAATAATAACGTGAGATAGAAACTTATATATGGTTAATAAATCAAATAATAAAATGTAAATCAATAAAAGTTTTCATAATAATAGAATGTATAATGTTGGACATCTGAAACATATAGTTGAGACCTTAGACAAGACATCTGAAAATAAATGTGTAAGGCCTCATCCAAAACCCAATCTATTTGTCTCATGATACCAAATGATTAATTGAGGGGCTATATGGTGTCCCTCTAATCACTTACTAAGTCTAATTAATTCTTTATAGGAATAAATAATACAACTTAATCAACATGTATTAACAATCGATAATTATCCATATCCGAAGAACTAACTTACTAAATGTTAATAATTTTCCCCAATAAAAATGATCCTAAAAATCCATAAATATGGTGGATTGTATCATTATATTATATCCTCAATATAATATTCCATAAAGGATGGTGGCATAGATTAAAATACTTTATATAGTTTATAGTAAAACTTTTTGAGTAAAATAAACTTTATACTTTGAAAATCACTTTATAAAATCTAAAAAAATGTGAAAGTAATACATAAATAATTTTCTTTTAAAATAAAATTATAAAAATTTAAATTAATCTTAAAATAATTGAAGTTTCATTATGGATATAAATTCTCTTCATGTTTTATAAGTCAAAAAAATATTCCTTTCACACTTTTGTTAGAAAAATCAAGAAGTACCTCATTCGGAAAACATCAGGAACATTCCTTTTAAAACCTTTTAGGAAATTTAAAACCAGGGTAACAATTTAGTTAAAAAATAAATGTATAATATAAAAAAATATTAATTTTTTATAAAACATGGAGATTGAAGATAAATATTTCTAAGTTGAGACTAAATAATAAACAATCCCAAATAAAGATGTGATATTGAAATAAACCCTTATATTAAATTCAATTACCTTTATATGTGTTAAAAAATCCTTTATAATAAATATATTTTTATTATAAATATATTATAGCACCATAATCACATATATCATACCATATATTATTTACTTATAATATTTTATCACTTGTTTCTCATAAATTCATGATTAAAATTGTTATTTTGGGTGGTAACAACTTCATTTTTTATGTATGATTTACTTCAAGAGTTTTGGAACGTTTTCTTTTATCAATGTTACATTATATATAGAAAGTGAATAATTATTCAAATATCATATATATTTAATATATACATATTTATTATAATCCATAAAAGATAGAGATAGAAAATTAATTACAATGTTTATAGAGATGGTAAGGTGTACTTACGCATGAACACTCTTTTCACATTTAAAAGGGTTTAAAAAATGGTAAATAAAATTTAAAATTTAAAAAATTATTTTTAAATCATATATATCATATATTTTAATTAAATATATCCTTATTACCATCCAAGTAAAATAGAAATGAAAATTGAGCCACATCCCTTCATGGAGATAGTAGTCAACATGTACAGACGAGAAACATTATCATTTCCAAACGAATTGGAATATAAGAAAGTTTATATGATATTATCATTAAATAGGTAAAACCATGTAATAATTATCATATATACTATCTATTTACATATTTATAATAATCTATGTAAAGTGATGATGAAAAATTAATTACACTGCTACGTGGAGATTGTAAGTCACACGTACGCACGAGCGATGTTTTCACATTTCATAGGATAGGATATAAATGTAATGTGTTTATCCCATAATCATAATAATATCTTATTATATTGATCATATTAGAGTTATTATTTTGGGATGGGTAAAACAAATTAATAATAAGTAGGAGAATAAACAAACTTAAAAGAGCCAGTAAAGAAGATTATCTATTTTTCAGTGAGCTCTCTTTAGATCACTTCTTAAGGAAATTAGGTATGCTATTATGGAAGTGGAATAACCTGTATAACTTTACTAATAATATTTATTAGAGTAACGGGTATGTTATTCAATATATATGGGTCAAAGTGGTGTAAATATGTAATGGAGGGGTTTCCCTTTTATAATTGAGGTGAGGGGTAATTTTGGAGTTTCTTAAAATATTAAATTAATATAAATAATTTAACTTTTATATATTGATAAAAAATTATAAAAATTATATATAAGTATAAATAATTTCATTCAATAAAATTTGGGTACGTTTTGGATATATGGTTACCCTTATCTTTTGGCTTTAACCCATGTTAACCCTTTTCACAATTACCATACTATTAATGGTTTCTACCCTGTAAGGGTCAATAATGTTACTATAAAAATACAAACACTACATAAATTTATCGTGGAATATATTTTTAACCATATAAAATTCATTTCTCTGAATTTAATATTTAATTATTTTTTCATCATTTAATAAAACATTATTTCATAAAATATTAATAATTTCAATTCTTGAACTATTAATTTAGTTTGAGTTTAGTAACATCAAGAAAAAAAATTAATTTAGATCCATTGAATCCAAACCCCACTAATATTCCATATTTATCTATAAAATTTATGGTTCACATTAGTTCTTTAAAATATACAACTTTTAATGATTTTTATATCATTTATTTTATTTTTCAATTAATTAAATAATTACTACATCAGTGTTGTGTATACATTTATGTTAATTATTTATTCACAAAAAATTAAATTAAATTTACAATGATGAATAAAAATAATTTATATTTCAATGTAATATTTATAACTAAACATATACTATGGTTTTCTCTATATTATAAATATAAAATGTAGGAAAAACAAGAGTATTAAGTTTTTTACTTTTCATTACATAAAATATTATAAAGACCATAATCTCATCCATGTAATGCCCCGACCCCACTTACCCAGAGTCGGTGCATTATTGCATAACATTGGCATGATCACAAAAGATCAAGTCTTGAAATACCGATTAGTTTAGTAGCCTTGGAAACACTAGATACATTCATAAACGTTACATTACATCTTAAAGTGAAAAAATACAATAACATGGTCTCCATAGTCCACACTCATATCCTCTTCCGACTATCCCTGCAGGTCATTCATAAAAAACTTCTTCACATCCTGGAAAAATTAAAACATTGAAAGGGGTGAGCTCAGATACTCAGTAAGGATACCAATATAGAGGAAACTTTCATAAATAAACATTAACATTTAAGGCAATGTATAACTAAAACAAAAGCCTTTTAAACTTTAACTTCAGCATAATATGGAAAAAATAAAATGAAATAATGTCATTTACTTATTCACATGGATATTCTACTAGTTGAATAATCACATGCAATATCAATAACCACTTTCATAATGATGGAATGCATAATTCCAGACTATCATAACCACGTAGCCAAGGCCTCGTGCCATGACTACAAATAAGATTTTGTCAAGGCCTCATGCGAAGACACTAGTTTGTCTCATGAGACCTACCGATGCATCAAGGAGATATAACGGGCTCCACCCATCACTTACTAAGTCCAATGAATTCCTCATATGAATAGGTTTAAACATATCATAAACCATAACATAATCGTATCACATAAAAAATGCATAAAGGAAACATAAAATTTCCACATTTCAATCACAAGATATCAATACAACACATTGATATAATAAAAACATTATCAAAACCATTTTCAATACCAAAAAAAAGAAAAGTAAAACTTGGTATTTATTTTTCATTTTAAAAAAAGTTATGGCTTGTAGAGGAAGCTGAAACTCAAATAATGGTCACAGCGGTGGAGAAGTCATTGTCGCCACATACGTACGACAAAAAAAACATTCCATTTTGTCATTTAGTAAAATGCTTCGTATAAAAAGATTCCTTTTGAATAAACGTAAAAGTCAAAGGGGTTTATATATCGTATAAAAGAAAGTCTTGTATTAAAACAGAATATGCCTCAATGAAAGAAGATTGAGACAAAGTCCCTTACAAAGATCATTTTTTAAATAAAATAGATCTATTATGTGTATTAACTATAAGTACACATAAAGAAAGTACAAATACAAGATATGACATAATAATATCATGACATAATTTTAAAGTAGGAGATTAACACAAAGAACGGAAACTGGGTTAAGAATTTCCCTTACCTCGTGTCCGACTTGACTCAATCATTCTTTAATATCCTGAATAATAAACTAGAGTTAATTTATACTTGCTTAAGAACCTTTTTCATGTTCATTATTCCTTTTATATCACTTATTACCATGTTATGAACATTATTTAATTATTTAAGCTAATAATGGTCGTTTTGTCGATCTTTGGTACTTGAGTCAAAAATAAACTTCTTATAATTACAAGCAGTTCATGTGGTGAAATATCCATTATCTTTAGAATTATATTCATGATTTAGATATCATATATATAATATATATCTAGTATATACATGCATTTATAATATTAAATAACATTTATAGGTAAGAAATGAAATGCACCGTTCATGGAGACGGTAAGCCGTACGTACACATGGACGCTACTTTCATTTCTATTTTGTATTTAATGGAATGAAATTATAATTATATAAAGGTATACTATAATTCCAATATAATATCATGTATAATATCATTGACTCCATCCTTTATACATACCACATATAGCATTAATGATTCAAATCACTTTGAGGGGGCGGTAGTCCGCACTTCCTAAAATGAAATTACCGCGATTAACCATAATGGAAATCATAAAGGTATGCCATAAATGAAAAATACAGAATAATAAGGAAAAAAACATAATATATATCATATATAAAAATAGTGTCATTATAATGGCCACCATGAGAGGTGTTAAAAGAAGATTGAAACAAAATGATTTCTTGAAGAGCTTTCTGCCTAAGTTAAGGCTTCTAGGATGAAGGGAGGAATGTTGAGAGATTATTTGGGTAGATTTTGGCCGATACAAATGGCTTTGAAGGTGTGAATAAGGTGGTATAGGTGGGGGCCTTTTATAAGAGGAGAGGAGGGGCACTCTTGAAAAGTCATGAAATGTTACATTATTATGAAGTGCTTTTCAGATTTCAAAGGTCCCAAAATTATATATTTCGAGGATAAGGAGATAAGGGTTCGAAATATACTCATCCAATGGGTTTTTGACAAGTGTAAGGAATATATTTTACATTATATTTTCATTTTATTTAAATCTTTAATTAATGAGGTAATCGCTGCATCATCATAATGTCATAAAAAATTTAATTTATTTAATGTCTAAAAATTATAAAAAAACTATCATGATGTAGGAAATCTTTTTATATTTCCAATGAATATTTATAGTCAAAAAGTTAACTTATATAAACCCATGTAATAATTGTTTTAGTAAAACAACACATGTTTGTGACAATTTTATTTTTACTTTAAATAAAAAGTTATTAATGTCATTTTCTTACCCAAGTGGATCCATGGGGTCCCCAAGTTGACCCATGGATTTTTTTGGTCGGCCATGACCCATACAATAATAGTATGACATGTTTCAAGGTAATTTTATATTATTATAACATTATTTTTACCTTAAATTACACTAATTACCTTTAATCACGATTAATAAAACTTAAAAGTTACTATTCACCAAAAAATTATTTTAATCCCATTGAAACACATTTTACTTCCTAATGACAACCATGTATGTCATATTTTTGAAAATCAAAACACAGAAGTGGTAATGTTTCATTTACATGAAAAATTAGTTTTTAAACTACCACTTAGTGGTTTCACTATTCATCAAAAATTGAAGTTTTTCAAAAAAATACCAAAAATTCACCCTAAGCTATAATTGATATTCTGAATTCAAAAATGGTGTCTATTTTACAAAATTCAAAACATATATGTTTCAGTAATTAATTTTATAATTAATTCCCATTGTCAAAACAAATAGCGTGTTTTTAAGAAACAATATCAATCAAAAGATTGACAATTGTTTATGTCCAATTTCAAAGTGAAATTAATTCTAATGACCACTATTGGATAAAATGGTAAAATTATATTCTAATTATACTTTAAAACCACGAAATAGTATAATTTATCAC
This sequence comes from Viscum album, assembly GCA_963277665.1. Lineage (NCBI taxonomy): Eukaryota > Viridiplantae > Streptophyta > Magnoliopsida > Santalales > Viscaceae > Viscum > Viscum album. Next base: position 1,321,294,861 of record OY728166.1, read on the forward strand.
TATTAATTGTTTTGATCAAAAAATTTGTTTTTAATTAAAATTTTGTAATTTTCACTATTCATCAAAATATAAAAGTTATCCGAAAAGTTCCAAAATTTCTCCCTAGGATAAATTCGATATTCCAAATCCAAAAATGAAGTCCATTTTGAAAGATAAAATTTATAAAATTTCAAAAAGTGGGTATTACTATTCATAATGGCTACTTTGATTGGTCGCGGTGTGTTAGGATCTCAAACTTGCGTACAATGGAAGCTATTGCATTATTGAAAGAGAAGCGCATCGTGAAAGGTTGGGGTGTTACAATAAAAATGGGAAAAAAGAACATATAACCCAATATTGTATGATTATGGATGCAATGGAGTGATCCAATAAAATTAATACATGTTTGAGGGTCATTTTATAGTTTATATCGTATTATTTTTAACACTAATTACTTGAATAATGCTTTACTGTGAAAAAAAGCTCTTAAAGTTTATATTATAATTAAGGAAAAATAAACAGGAAATATTTAATAATTTTTTTACTCATAATTAAAAATATGGGATACATTAATTAAAATTCATTTTCAATATGTTTTTGGAATTAATTTAACGATAAAATGAAAAATGAAACAAAAAATATTTTTCAAGAAAGATGTTTTGAAGTATAAAATGTTTTTATACCAAATTAAACCATAAAAGTGATTCAAATGAACATAATTATAGTTTATAAGATAAATAATATTACTTTTATACTATTTAAAAATATGTTTCTTTTAAATGATTGAATTAAAAATAATATTTTCAATAAAATGTAGTATTTCTAACTATTCACTCAAAGATCAATATTTTCAGAAAAAAACCTGAAAATTCACCCTAAGAATATTTTGATATGACCATTTAAAAAATGAAGTTAATTTTATCAAATAAATTTTATAAAAGTGTAAAACATTAATTATAATTTTTACACATTAAAATTTTTAAAAATCATTTTTGATGTAATTGTACAAAATGACATTACCAATATTTTAGTGATTATTTATGAAGAATTAATCAAAAAATTTGTAGATATTAATATATTTATTTATATTTAAAAATATGTTTTATCCTATTAAAAAATAATAATTTAGTGTTTAGGTTATAATAGTCATGTTAAAATAAAAATATTTTATAATGTATCACAGTTCGTTTAAAGCTGGAGTTGTGAACATAGCATTCTTATAAAATCTCAAGTTTATGTGAACCACAAGACATCAATGAAATTATATTTATTTAAAATGAAACATTCCATAAAATCATGAGGGTAACATTCTTCCTCCTTTCAAAAAATTTCTTACTCAAAATTCCCATAATATCACCTTATAAATAGATTTGGGTAGCTCTTTATCATAATTTCATTGGGTTACCACATCACCAGTTATATGTTATGATTTCTCTAAAGTACCATTACATGCCAAGTCATTTAATTTATAAAATCTTGAGTTCTAGTGTCCCGAATATAGATAGTATCATCATTGTATGAAATATCATGTTCCAATTATATTTATTCATAAGTGACAACATGCATCAGGTTTGGAATATACTTCCTTAGTAAAGAGATTTTGAAGACTTCATATTCTTTAGAAAGGCTAGGTTGAAATATCAATCAATAATCCACATCTCTAATTATTTATAGAATTTATAAAGGTCAATTGTACTTGGGTCTCTGTTTTACTTTCTAATAGAATCTTATAATGCCCTTCCATGGAGATAGCATATAGAAAACATGATCTCCTACTTGAAATTCCAAAAATTTCCTTTGGTTGTCCGCATAGATATTTTTTCTAATTTAAGATGATTTAATATGGGTTTTAATAGTCTTTATCATCATCATCGAATTTTAGTTTCCAAAAAGTGAAGGTCCATAAACCTTATATAAGAAACGGCAAGAAAAAATGAACAACGAACAACTAGAAAATTAAGGGGACCTAAAATAATACAACCCATGTGGATTCTCTCTCATATGCTTCACCACCTTATGTGGTATGGAGCACTTTCTTAGAGATGACATAATCATATCTCCTTAAACCACCATTGATGGATGAAAATCAGATACTTTGTTACCATCTATCAAAGCGTTAAGGACTCCCATGTGGTTATTAATATGACCCATACACCGATGAATAATATAGGAAATAAAAAAATGGATGGTACTTGATAAATGTAGGTAATTTTATAACATTATTGTGTCCATCTCAACCATTTGTTAATTGATATTATTCTTCCTTTATAATAGAATACATGTGTCCATCACTATTTATTCTTCCTCTAGGGAGTCCCCTCTACCAAAAAATGATGTAAATGAAAAAAATTACTTCACCCCAAGGATATCAAGCCACACCACCACCCCTCATGAATCCCATAATATAAGAACAATCCATGTTGAGTTTGGGACTTTAATATTGTGGATTCCATCAAACCCAAAAATCCTAATTAGCTCTCATGGTATAGTTGATAGTGGTTATTCCAGCTAAGAGTTTCCCGAGGGCAGGTAATTATTCATAGTTTTTAAATAGAAGGATCATTATGAACATAAATATTTTGGTTATGATGAAAATATCTCTCTCTGTGTGTGAAATTCCATCCACCTGAGTTGTGTTCTCTGCCTTCCAGATTCACCAAAAACCTTTAGGAAGGACCATTTCTCGAGCCTTCTTCTTTGGGAATATTAAATAGTATATTATTTTTTTCCATGAATATGTTATGGTCCTAAAATAGAACATTCACCAAGTTCACCCTAAAAAGTTGGAGTACGACGTCTGTTTACATATAATGATTCTTACAGTTCCATTTGAATAATTTAATAGAAACTATTATTATAGGTGAATTATCCCAATGTTAAATACTAATTACACATACCATGAAATTCAACTTAGAATGAACTAAACATGTATTCTCATTTTTTGATAGTCTTTTCAGATTTACCTTTAGTTTTAGGTTGATAAGAAGAGTTTAGATGAAGCTCGGTATTAAGAGCCTTCTGAAGACTTTTCCTAAATTTAAATATAAATCATTTACCATGACAAGAAACAATTAAAAGAGGTCCACAATGGAGTCTTAATAACTCATTAATATATATTTTTTCAAGGTGATATAGAGTTAAATATCATCTTTTAGCGAAGAAATGTGAATATTTTGTAAGTTGATAAAAAATAATCTATATTTCATAATTCATTCTAGGAGTCTTTATTAATCTAGTGAAAAATGAAATAGTAATGTCATCCCATTTCCATATAGGAATATGAAGAGGTTTCCCGAATCCTATAGGATACTGTATTTCAGTATTAACCAGTTGAAAAACCAAACATCATGATAAATAATTAACACTTTTCTTATTCATATTATCCCACAAAGAATGTTCCTTCTAATCTCTATACATCTTTGTGCTACTAGGGTGTATAGAGAAATTTGGGTTATGATCATTATATAATAACTAACTCTTCAACTAAGGTATATATGGAATATATAGTATCTTATAAAACATCAAAAAACCACATTTATATACAAAATATACAATTTTCCATCATTTACGACTTTAATTTTCTTTTTAAAATTCTCATCATCGACTAAGAACATTTCATTTTTTTAATAAAGAAGTTTTAGAATTTACTTGAAAAATGAGTGACATTTCCCCTTTTTAATAATTCTCATATCCATATTTAATAAATATATGAACATATGATACTTCTAAATTCTTATTTTGGAATGAAATCCATGAACTTGCCTACTCATTGCATCTTCTATCTTATTTTCCTTCCCTAGGTGGTAGTGTATTATGCAATCATAAGTCTTGAGTAGTTTGAGCCATTTAATTTATCTCATGTTGAGTAATCTCTAGGAGAAGATATATTTCATACTCTTATGATCTATGTATATATAACATATTTATCCATGTAGATAGTGTCTTCATATCTTCAATGAAAATATTACTGATATTAACACATAGTCATGAGTGGGATAGTTTACTAGTAACATCATATTTGTATTATTTTCAAAAAAGAGGGTCTAATAGAAGACAAAAAATTTTGAAAACATGTGGAGGAGACAAATAAGAATTAATGAGCTCTTAAATAATGAAGTCTCAATGCATATTCCTCAACAAGATTCACCCCTTTACCATAAGAGATATTTTTTTTGAGAAGCAATAGGACCTCTCTCTATGTCTCGATTAGAATAAAGGAACCCTGTTACTTTGTTTCCCTATATCCATGTGTGAATAACTTTTTTCTTATTTCCAATGATACCTATGAACCTTCTAATAATTTATTCAATCAACCAATGAAAAAACCTGAGCAATAAAGGGAATTGTACAGGGTAATGTAGTCTATTCCTACCTACTCAAGCCTAATATTTTCCTATATGCATAGAAGGAGATGTGAGCATATCATTTGCCTCTTCTTGAAGAGATTCAATGATATTATAATCCACTATGAACATGAGAATGATAGTCCCCACTTGTACCACACCATACCTCTCCCCTCATGAACCACGAAATAAATAGACAAACTGTGTTGAGTTTTAAACCGAAGGGAGGAGGTTACTAATGAAACCACCATTATTAATTAAAATTCAGAGAAGAGTGTAAGCATAGACTTGTTAAAGGGTGAATCTTCCCAAATTTTTATTAGGTGGACCAAATAAACTAGAAGATTTTTTGTCATAGTTGAAATGACTCTTCCTGTGCATGGAGTTCCTTCAATTATTCAAAAAATTCTTAACATTCTTTTCTCCAAATAACATTAACCCCTTTACGAATAATCTTGGTTAATGGGTTATTCAAACGTGTTTTTTACCAAATCATCAATAGTATTCTACAAAACCAATAAAAATATATACCCCAGTTATGTTTATTGGTGTATGCCATTATCAGACTGTATTTTTCTTTATAGGATCAACTAATATTTCATCCTTTGAGAAAATATGGCCAAAAAAACATTATGAATCTATAATTTAAACTTTCTAAGTTTCCTAAATTACTCTTTATGACTAAGAGTCTTAAGAAATATTCACAATTTATTTTCATCATCCACATAGATCTTAGAGTACACGATGATATCATCAATAAATACCACAAAAAATCATCAAGATACTCATTTGATACTTCCTTCATTAGGTCTATAAAAATAGAGGGTGCATTAGTAAATCCAAATATAATTATTTAAAACTCATAATTTTCATGCCAAATTCTAAATGTTTTATTCTGAATATCCTCCTTCTTTACTCAAAAATGATGATACCGAAAACAAAGATCAATATTTGAAAAATAATAAGCTCCATGATGTCGATCTAATAAGTCAACAATGCAGCATAGATGATACTTTTACACTATCATAACATCATTGATTTCTCCAAAATCAATGAACATTCTCATAAATACATATTTTCTTTTAATTAAATTAATTTTTTCTTCCAAGGGTGAAACACTAGGGTTTATAAATCCCTTATTACAAAATTCCTATAGTTTTTTATTTAGATATACTTAAAGCCACTATGGAAATTCTATTGGGAGTTTTGATATAAGTCTTGTATCAAGTATTAAATCAATGGAAAACTTGAAATCACTTTATAGTGGATGTCTAGGTAATTACACATGAAATATATAATGGTATTCCTATATAATAGGTATATACCCACTTTATATATTAACTTTTTGAGCTGTAGATTTTTTCTTCTCATATTCCCCAAGAATTTCATTTATAAAAGGTGTTGGGTTGGATCTAGAGATGAATAATATGATGATTTTTCCCCACTAATGATAAAGAATTCTATATCTTCATCCTGAATTATAATTTCCTTCTTCATGAAATAAATTTTTTCATAATATTTTGAAATCTATTCCACAGTAAGTATAATATAAAAATCAATAATTTTTATGATTATAAAGTTGAAAAATAGGTCATGATTGTATGTTGTAATGGGAATTTACTGAAACATTCTTATCATGATGAGACTTCTATTAGGATTCCTGACTAATAAATCTATTCTTAAGGTTCTAGGGAAATATCTATTTTTTTTGGAAAATGTGTAATATATTAAGGACTATGAAGATCCTGAATCAAATAATGCTTTAGCTAAGTTTTAGGATATTATTAAAGTAATATCTACCACATAATTAGAAACATAAACCTCAATTTTTGTGATTGAAAAAGATTTTCCTTGATCCCTTTTACTTTTAGGTAAAATTACCTTGACACATGGGATAATCATTTTCATAGTGCCCCATCTCCTTAAAGTTTAGGTATTTGACATTGGTAACTTCTTTATTTCCCTTAAAATCATGAACCTAGTGTCTTTTCTCTCCACCCTTGAAACAAACTCGTTTTCCTTTTAAGAAGGTACCGGGTTTTTTCCTTCTACAACTATTACATGATGAAAAATTTCCATTTCTCTTCTTCATCTTACCCATTTTCCCCCTACCATCATCTTATTCTATTTCTTACTATTGGAGTCAAAAGAATTTCATAATTTCTTCTATATCTTGAAAGCACACGAGTCTATATACTTGTATAGAGAGATGTTTTTGGATACTAGTTCTCTTTGAAGGAATGAAGTTAACCCATCAAAGAAATAGCCAATCTTACCATATGGGTTATGTAAATAGGTAAGAACATTCCTTTATAACCTTTTAATGTTTTCTTCATACATAGAAACATTTTCCTATTCTTTTTCTATTATAGTCAAGAATTTAATCTCCATATCTACTCATTGTTCATAAGGAAAATATGTTTCTAAGAATATTTCTTTAAAACCATTAAATTCCATGATAGCTATTTCCTCTTCATCCTTAATGTTTTGAATTAATGTTCACCATTGATCTAAATCCCTAGAGAGATAAAAAATGGACATGAAAACCTTTACCCTTTCATCAATTCACAATGAGATAAATATATTCTCCAAGAAACTTATCCATTTTTTAGCTAAAAATGGATTTATAGTCCCATTGGATGATGGAGGTTGCTGATGAATGAAGCGATCTAAAATTGTTACACCCCATTATTGATTATTAGGTTTATCTATATGGGAAATGTTAGTTGTCAAAACCCAATTCATATGCCCTAATATAATTATAATTTGTTCATATCTAGCTCCAAGTTATTTATCATAACCAGGAGAGAAATTACTACATAGATTAAGTGATTTGATATGGTTTACATTTCTTTCTCTAGGTTCCATTCCTAAATAATGGAATATAGAAAATTAGATCATAAAATTATGAAACAAAATGTATAATTTCAATAATAGTTTAAAATATTATATAAATTGAAATTTTATGTACAAATAATCTCAAAATCATAAGATTGGTATCTTTGAGAATGTTCTCAAAGTCCTTTATAGGACTACATTTTCATAATATGTTTTCTAAAATATAGTTCCCTAAGTTTTATACTAATCTTAATATAATATCAACAGTAAAGACCTAGATTCCAATAGCCCATAATTTGTGGTCACTTTATTATCTTATCATAAGATACATGCAATCACATCCCAAAGGACCAAATAGTTATGTAGTATTGGAAACTAGATATATACTAGAATTACACACTACATTTGAAAATATATAATAAAAATAGTATTTTATTCAAGAACACCATTATTCTATTTAGAATGTCCCTTCATATCAATATTAAAACAATTCCTCATATATTGGGGAATGGAAACAAAAGAATGGAATGATATCAGATGCTTAACATGGGTATGAATATTGGAAAAGCTAACAAGGTATGAATAGAATACAAAGAATAAATGATAATCAAGTAATTACCTATAAATAATCACATGATATAGAAAATCATTTATGGATATTAAATCAAATATTTGTATAGGTATTAATAAATTAATTCATAATTTGGGTATACATTATATTGGACAACTGAAACATACCATTGAGTCCTTAGCCAATACATATGAAAATAAATTGGTAAGGCCCCTGCCAAATCCCAATATAATTTGCCTCATAAGGCGTACCAATTCATAAAATATCTATATCAGGCTCCAACCATCACTTAATAAGTCCAATTCATTCCTCATATGAATAAATAATTAAACTAAATATATATTTCTTAAAAATAAATGACTATCCATATTGGATGAACTATCATATGAAATGTCAATACCTTTCACCAGTAAAACTTGTCATAAAATACCAAAATAAATGTTTTGGATGGTATCATTGTAGTATATCCTCAACATAAGATTCAATAAAGTATGTTGAAATAGATGAAAATACTTAAAAAAGTTCAAATGAAAAATTCTTAATGAAAATTCAATTTCTATATTGAAAATCACTTTTTAAAATCTAGAATCTACTCATGTAATAGAGAAAACATTTACTTAAAAAGAACCTTGTAAAATTTCAATGGAATATTTAAATAATTTAGGTTCCATTATGGTGGGAAATTCTATTCATGGTGTATATGTTAAAAAACCTTCCTTCCACACCTTTGTAAGAAAATTTAAAACGTACCGTATTTAGAAAACAATAGGAAAATTCCTTTTAAAACATTTTAAAAAAGTATAACAGGGGTCAAAATGAAATTAAAAATAATTATGTAATAGTAAAAACATTTTGTAAAACATTTTTATAAATCATGTACATGAATGAGAAATATTTCTAAACTAAGACTTAAAAACAAACAATCCTAAATAATGATGAGATTGTGAAATAAACCCTTAGGTCAGGTTTGATTTCATTTGAAAGAGTTAGAAAATTTGTACAATAAATATTGATTTATTATATATCAATTATATAATCATAATATTATATAAAAAACCACATGTTATTTATTTATAATATTTTACCACCAATTTATTATCAATCTATTATTAAAATCACTTTTTTGAGTAGTAACTACTTCATTTTTCATGTATGATTTGGTTAAATAGTTTTAGTCCTCTTACTTTGATAGAGTTTACCTAATATAAATAATTTAAAAAATTATATAATTATTATATTGTTGACACTACTTAGGAATAAAAAAATACTCTGATGTTGGCCCCCGTATATTTCAAAATCCCAAGACAATGATCAAAGAATTAAAAAGGAAATCCATAGTTTCAAAAGACCTGTGCAACACACCTGCATGGCAAACCTGCATGGCAGACCTGTGCCACACACCTACGCAGAAGGCCTGCACGACAATATACTTTCTGGACCCCTAAGCACCAAACCTGCACAGAGGGACTACGTGGCGGACCTCCATCGACAAATTGACTTCAACTAACCCCCTCTTGGCCTATAAATAGGACCCTCGGTCTCCCCATTTCAAGGACTGAAAAAGTTGAAGGACTTACTGAAGCTCCCATTGCCTAGATCATTCACCTAGATCCCTGAAATTTTCTTAGGAAGCTCTCTAAAAAACACGAGAGAAGATATAATTAAATGTGATAAGAATGTTTTGATTGTCTTTCACAATTTGAAGCATACATAGGCTTGTTTCCCCTATTTTAAGCATTTTTATTCATCATAAAGGCCTACACGACAGAACTATACAGTACAACTACGCAGAGTACCTATGTGGAGTACTTACGCGGCACACCTATGAAGAGTACCTATGTGGTAGATCTGTGTATAAGGCCTACATATCAACTTAAGAACCCTGTTTAAGGTCACTCATGGAAGGGTATCTCCTTCCTTGGTTCCATTATATGAAAGGGACTAAGTTGAAGCCTTCACCAAAACCTCATGAATTATCAAACCTTTTAAAAAGGCACATCATATTGTCTCCTATTTGTGTTTGTATATCCACAGTCAGAGGTTTCCCACATTTTTTTCACAATGGGGTTAGGATTCATAGAGGGTCTGTTGGTTTGTATATCCATAGTCACATGGACCTTTCTACCAGGAATAGTGTTGGGAAGTTCCCAATTTGGAGGATTAGGGTTTCAGTTCTGATTTTCCTTTCTCATCTCTAAAACCCGGAACCTCTGGTCTTTAGTAGGGAAGGTATGATTCACATCTGCTTTTCCATGCAAGCAAATAAAAAATCTCTCTCCACTACTGAGATCTAGTTGGGAAGCCATCCTGGTGTAATCCCCTAACCTTTCCAGTGGGAGGTTGCAATATTGCTCTTCATTACTTCCTTGACCTTCACTCCTTCCATGCATTGGACCCTTTTCTAATATAAAGTGATCCAAGGGGTGACTTGTCACCTTGCCCTATTCTTGGGTCAACTCAACCTCATCCACCCTCGCCCCCGTAGGCACGTCCTCTGCCACCAGATGAGGAGGAAAAGTGTGGATGCCTTTGTTGAATCTTTGACATTCTATTGTTTCTCACATCGAGCATGACTCATGTGGGATTAGATATTCATCACGATCACAACATTTTCACAATTGAATCTTGAACTACAAGAACTATTATTCCTGTTCAAACCAAGATACGTAGGAATCCTTCTCAGGGACTGAGCTCATTGGATATCCTCTTTAGGAATCCAACCCTAACTCTCTTAATATGGGAATCTTCCTTAGGAGTAATCCCTAAATTAAACCCCCAAATCATCAAGGCATTCTTTTCAGGAAGTAATCCCAAAATCATTTCTATCAAAGGACTATACTCTCCTACGAGACTCATCGAACTACGTGGGCTTTGATTCCCATCCACATGGTATATGTAGGAAGCCTCCTTGAGGTTCAAACCCAACACTTCAAATTAAGCATGTTCTCCTTGGGATATATTCCCAACATGGTCTAATATTACATGGAAACCCATATTATTTCCATGTTCCTTGGGATGATTAAGCATAAGTCCCACACCAAACCTTAACTAAGAACCTTTCTCTTATATTTACTTACCACATGACATTAAACTATATGGTAGGTCCTTATTACATGACCTTGAAAGGTATGATGTATCCCATTAAGAGGTACTGAACTACGAGGGTTATGATTCCTTTCAAAAGGATACATATGTAACCCATTTTATGGGTAAAATTCCAATATAAAAAAAACCTTCGTCTCCCTGGATGAAAATAAATTCAAGAGTTACCCACTAAGTATATTAAAACCAGTTTCATCATAATTTTGATTATTAGAATCTCTAAATAGTATATTATAGGATACCATTGATGGAGAACCTAGAATACATATGGATATCTCTATTAATGAAGAACCTAGAATACATACAAATGATTCTAGATTTTAAAAATATTAATAGGTGATTGAAAACTCCAAGGGAAACCTATGTTATACTTTGTGAATTAAAAAGGATTCATGAAAATTTCTTAAATTTATAATGAGAGTCCCAGAGTAGACAATAATTCCCCCTAAAAGGGTGTGATGAGTCCGACCACCCATCCTCTCGACCAATGCATGTTATTATGTATCATAAAGTTCAAACTTAATGAACACCTACCTTTGGAAAGTAGGTCCCATTTAGATAAATAATAGTTGGACGTTTTCTATCCCATGAATAAATCCATTGGAAACTGCATGGAAGTAGTGATTCTTAAACTAGGACTCATGTTTCAAGGAACTACGAAATAAAAAATGTTGAACCCGACGTGAATCCTTAACCAAGTTAATAATGTTACCCACCTTTTAGGCCCCTATCAATTGATAAAGGAAGTCTAGAAAAAGGAATGAATCACACATGTATCCATATAAAAGATGTTTCCTTAATGGAGTCTATTGTTTTTCAGTTCTTTTTCTTAGAACTCTCTTCACTCTAAAATGGTTTTCTTCAAGACGACACCTATGAATTTCCCAGCTGTTGGTCAAGATGGATCCTCATCCACGGGAAGGATATCATCACCCACTCAGAATCTTCAACGCTGGGTCTCTAATGTACTGGTAAAGAAGTACCATCAACACAATACTATTACAACCTTGGAGGATTCCCAACATGATATCTAGGTTAATAACAACCCTCGATCATACAATCAATGACGACCGATGATCAAGAAGCAGACGGTTCCAACCACCGCCTTCAACCGTTTCAGGTCCTTATCCCCAGAACTCAAAAACTATTCACTCCCATACTTTAGGGAGGTGGATCAAGAGGAAAATCATGGCCTCAATTCAAAGATGCAGGGGTCCTTCCCAAGGACTCCCACCAACAATCATGGCCAGCATAATCGTGCGACAGTGAACCACAAACATGAAGGGGGTGTTGCCTCAGGAAGTTCATCCGAGGTCCCTTAGACTCGGATGCACAAGACTAACTTCTAGGGAAAAAGACCATTCAATTGGGAGAATTTACGTACCTTTTTCCCCTCTGGAGAAGTCCATAATCCTAAATTGATGGCAAACAACGAGCATGCACATACACCCATTCGTCATAATTCCACTGCCCAGCATACTCATCTGGAAGAAACCCACCAATACCACTAGGAAAATCCGATGGAGTACCATGAACAAGTATACACACCTATTTAAAAATTATCATCCAGTCAGTAGGCTCATCTTTCTACATTTAAGGAAGCCCTCCAATCAAATGTGGTGGAAACGGGTAAACAAGAACATACACCTGCTTACACTCACCAATTCTGCTAGTAGGATCGTCTTCTAGTATTGAAATAAGTTCGTCAACCATGTTTCATAGAAAAAATCCAGTAGATACATACACCTACTAGCATTCATCAAGCATACCAATAGTCTTTTTTGGAAGCAATCAGATAAGCTATTAGGAAAGCTCCTATAAAAAATTTGGGGCAGACCTAACTCTTTTCCCCCATACATGAGTACTGTTAGTATCCAATAATAGTGAAGGGAGGACAAGAGAAGGAAAATACACCTACTCCAAATACAGAATGGACTTATATTCCCATTCCAACCTCTGAATTCACCTAACATATCTTAGCAATAGTGAAAGTGAAGACACAAATTTCTGCCTATATTCTGGAAGAATGCTAGAATATCATAATAACAACTTCAGTAGTACCAAGGGAATAGACACATAAATCTATCCCCACACCTAGGATGACACATTAACATGCCATATAGAAGAAAATGCATAACATTGTTCTAGTCCAAGAAGGTTATGGGGCATACTCTCCCATATCATACAGACAACCAGATCAGAAACATACACCCTTTTCAATTGGAGGTAATCAGATCGTTCTGATAACCACTCCAAGGTATACATATACTCCTACCTATGATAACCACTTCTCCCATTACATGGCCCCAAATAATTGTAAGAGAGAATCCAAGAATAAGTCCCTCCAAACACAGTTGGAAAACCAAGAGCCAAGCTTCAATTTGGCTCCTCTTAATAATAGAGTTCTTGAAGCCCTAAAGCATTTATCTATTGCAGCTCAAGATCCTACCCCATCATTACCAAATTATGGGAGTAGTAGTAGTAATCCAAAATTTCCCCTTCAAAAACTTTAACATGAAGGCTTGTTTCATGAAAATTCGGTCAATCCAAAGAGTATATATCTAGATGAGAGCCACGAAAACCCTCCATGTGGCCAAAAGACCAATGAACAAGAGGATTTATCCCTTAATGTAATCCAACATGGTGGTCCTCCTCATGATGTAATTTTCTATGAAAGTTATCTCCACAGTAGTATTTTGAATTGTCAAGATAATTCTATAATTGACAATGTAGTAATGAGAAATACCTCTTATCTTGAGGCACTTGTTAACACAAGTCTAGTCATGTATGATGCCTTGTCATTAAATGGTGAAATAATTTCTCAACCAGAATACATATTATGGGAATGATCATTCTCCGAACCTCCCATGGGTCATTTTTCTTCTAATAAAAAAAAGTAAAAAGTGACATATTCCCTTGTTTTTAATAAAACAATTGAGAAGTGTCCAATTTGGTCAGACCAAGTGGAGAAACCTCTAGTGAAATATGATGAATATATATTAAACATGATAAAGAAATTGGATAAAGGAGAAGTACTAGTCATGTTCTGGACTTTGGTAAACTCTCAATATAACATTCCAGAATTGATGTAAGAATATTGAACTCATGATGTCTGCCTCAACTTATGGAAGACTCTTCATCATTTGAAAAAAACGTATTACCATATGTTGAATATCAAAATAATGTAAAGGTAATAGAAGGGTTGAAAAACCAAATTGACTTGGAATATCTCATAATTTTCCGACATCCAAAGGATGAAAAGCAGCAGAGAACCCTTCAGCATGCATGCCTTAATGCTCTAAAGAGGATACTCCAGTTAATTTTTGGCACCTCATCTGGTGTTTGTATCAGAGGATGGGGTGCACATAGAGCATTCCATTTCACTACACTCTAGAATAAAAAAATCTCACCAAAAATGGTCTCATGCAATGTTATTTCCCATGGCTAGAAACAATCAACAGATTTTGCATGTTACTAAGTATACACTCAAGAACAGGCTTCAACTAGCTCTCATCTGGGCTAGGACCAAAGAAAGAAATCTGTTGAGATACTTTTTCACCAAGAATCTGAGAATCTTCAGTAGGCCTCTCTCTTAGAGGATTTCAACCATTATATGGTTCAAATTTCTGAAATATCATAGGGATATTCTGAAATAGGTGATTTGAGTGGTTGTCAGATAATGCACCCAGCTAATTTCCAAACCCAAATTCGCAAAATCAGAAGAGAAGCTATGCGAATCTCAACTATAGAAGTTCAAGAGCCACCCCATCCTACAGGACTGGGGGCTTGTTTAATTCAACCTTCAAATTCAATAAAAAACGTTTGAAGGTTTATAGAAGAAGAATAGGAATATCCCCAACCTGTAGGGCTAGGGGATTTTTCACATCTAAAATCCCCTCCTCAACGGAAGTCAGTTTTCTCCTGATTAGGGAAGAAGCCACAAAGAGAGAGCACAAATTAACTATCTAAATATTCCCTTTGGGTAATTTTTCATCAAATAGTTACCGAGAATTCATCATATAGGAGATCAGAATCTCATGGAAGATACAGAAGGAGATGATTATACAAATATACTAATAGAATTTCATCAAAGGATTATGTGTCAGTAAATGTCATTAACACTATTACAGAAGATCCTCCAAAAAATGAGTCTAGTTGAGGGGAATCAGAATATGAAGTTTTTATCCATAATTCAGTACACACTGAAGCAAATTAATGAGGTGTGCATACCCAACATTAGAGGCTTACCCAGAATCTAGGTATACCCTCAAATAATAAACTCCCACCCCTTCAAAAGATATCTAACAAGGGGAAAGGTAAAAGTCAAATCATGTCTCACTTTTCCAATGGAGAAGGTTAATCTCTTTCACATGAAGAAATATTTGAAAAGTAAGAAAATGATATGAAAGAGTTGAAAAGATTCAATACTGAGTTATTTTGAAGCATTATTTCTACTAGACATACTACTCAGGAAGATCCTCAACTTGAACATCCTATAGGCGCTTCTCAACATAGAGGACTTGTTGTAACTACATATGCGGATAATGAATTCTCTCTATTGGGTACTCAACTAGGGAAGGATAAAACACATCTTTATTGACCCGTTCTTGTGGGTTATCCAAGACAAATACCACCACCAGCAACAATGGTTTTTCTTGTCATTGCACTAGTTAAATCTCCAACTATTGTACCTATATAGGTCCCAACTCATCTGGATATTCCCCAAATTCTTATAAAAACAATTGAGGCATTAAAAACTCTATTGAAAGCTATAGAAGAACGGTGTGCACCAGTTCATCTAGAAAAAAGAGCTTACCCTGAATGGGTGGATCTGATCCCTCCCCCACCAAATTTTGTGAATACTACATTCCTAATCTTTAATGGTTTGGGAGATCTGGAACAAAACGTAACACATTTCATTTCTAGTTGTGATCCCAAAACGGGGACTCCTAAAAAACAAGAAGTAGTAAAGATTAGGTGTTTTTTGTAGTCATTACAGGAGAAAACATTTGTATGGTATACAAGTTTTCAATCTTGATCAATTACTAGATGGGAAGATATATATTAGAAATTCCTTCTTCAATTCAGCTCAATGCTACCGAAGAATATAATTTTTGATCTCACAAATTGAAAGAAAATGGAAAATGAAAGAATTTTAGATTTCATTGCTTGATGGAAAGGATTGACTTATTCCATAAATCTGGAACTCTATTAGGAAGAGTTACAACCAATTTGTGTGGAATATCTGCGTGATGAGTTATGTACACCATTGAACCCTATGAAATACATAGGATGGTTTCTATCCCTTGCTTCAATTTCCCAACAGGTGGAGGATTCCATTGTGGAAACTAAATCTAAATTTAATGTAATTCCATCAGCTTCGGGAAGGATAACAGGGAAAGAATAGGCTTCTACAGTCACACTCAATCAAGCACCTGTACCAGATTCCACTTCAAAACCTCCATCATATAGAAGGGATCTGCCTCCCAAGCATCAGTAGTAACCAAAAACTCATCACGATGATCAAAGAGATCAAAGGAAGAAATAGTTTGAGGATTTAAAGAACAATGTTTATTCTTTCTATAATGAACAGGTTCTTAGTTACTTCATCTCATCTTTGGAGAAAATTTTGGTTTAGTTGAAGAGGCTGAAGAAACCAAATAAAGAAGGATATGAAGACCTTCTGAATTGTTTCCCCTTTCACCAAATGATGGGGCATCCCATTCATGAGTGTTATTTTCAAAGATATCCTGAAATAAATAGTAGAATCTTGACAAGTGAAGTTGAAAAGTTCCTCATCCCAAGTATCATGTGGTATTGCTACTGATCCATAGGAAAAGGTGAATGGAAGGAAGTAAAAAGTAAAAATGCGTAGAAATATGATGATTGGATGATCAAGATAATGATCAACAGAACTCATGTAATTATATGAACACAGTTGAATCAACTGATTGTGTCTTCTGCTACTCTCATCATAGAAAAACCACTTTCATTAAAAGATCAGTCCTCCAAAGGTCAATCCTCAAAGAAGCAAAATGATCAAAAGGACAAAGAGAAGTTAGAAGAAGATGAGATCATTTCAAGGAAAAAGTTTTCTTTTACTCTGGTGGATTTCATTCCATCTATTTCAAAAGCACAGGCACCGCCCCACCAAATGGAACAATCAGAACTGACCTGGAAAGCAAAATCCTCAACAAATGAATAATTTATCTTTGGTTCTGTTAATGTTATCCACTTAACAGATCCCTATACCAATGGTGATTCTGGTTATAATGAGCCTAAGTTCCTTGTACCTAATTGGGGAACCAGAGGAAGAAACCAATGTCTAGGATATAGGGGAAGACATGGGTGTTCTAGAAGCCACTATTTTAACTTTACCCATGCTCGAACCGTATATGCGGTGGAAACTCGTGGGAGAGCCCTTTAGCAAGCTCAACAAGAATAAGAGGATTTTTACACACATGACAGGTTCAGTCTTGACATGATTATTTTGGAGGATTGATTATAAGTGACACCATATTTCTATCAATAGGTAGATCGACCCAGTTAGTCTAATCTACCAAACTTAGGATTATTTCCACCTTCTACTCTGACATAGGGTATATGTACATCAGGAGCATAAAATTCTAAGGCACCTGAAAAAATGCATCTTCATGCTAGGAAACACAAACCTCTGGTCCAAAATTATGATGATTTGAAATAGCTATCCCATGTACCAGCCAAGTTGTCTACTTTATATTCCTTGAATCTGTCAAAAGATATCTGAGAAAAACTTATTGTGTTTTTGTCAAGTCCTCATCAGTTTGAAATCGATGTTTCTATTTCTTAGGTCTACCATATATAGAATAATCCTATAGAATTCCATGAAGTTATATATTTTAGGGATTAATATTAATATGATGTTGTATATAGACATATTAGCCTCTTTTATCTATCTGGTAGTGTCAATGACATAGAAATCCAAGGAGCCTTCCTTGAAAATGGATCAGGAGTCAAACTCATTTATATTTGTACACTTCATCAATTGGGCCTCACTGAATCTGATTTATATCCTTACAAGTTAATGTTACAAGGTTATGAAAAGAGTTATCAAGAAACTATAGGTGAGATTACACTAAGAACTCAGTTCGGAGATCTTATGACTAATTCATATTTTATGGTTGTCTGTCAGGACAAAACCTTTAACATTATGCTTGGAAGGCCTTGGGTATATCAACATGAAACCATACCTTCATCATACCACCAATGTCTCAAGTACTATTTCAATGATCAAATTATAACATTGTATGGTGACAAGGCTCCATTAAAAATGTGTTAATATCAATACATTAAAGAATAATTTTATCACACAAAGGGAACAAGGTCTGTGATAAAGGAGGTAACCAGAATCAATGCTCCAAATGGTCTAGAAAAGATCCCAGAAAACCTATTCAAACATTTGAGGATAGATTATGTGTTGCCTATCAATCAAATTTAAAGGATAAACCCCAATGTGAGCAGTCATCCAGTGTCTCCCATAATGTCAATTATGATAATCAAGCCTAAAAGCATGGGAGAAGTTGTTTATTTAACAAGTAGTGATGGAAACTTAAATGGAGATGTATTAATTTCATCCATCGAACTTTAGAAAGACTATAATTTAACAATAATATTGGAAGAAGTTGTAGCAATACTAGAGGAAGACAAGGATGATGATTCCCAACCCATCATCTCCTCTTTATTACTTCATGAAGACCCTTCATCATCAATAGGGTCAGAAATGGTGGCCTCTTCTTCAGGATGTCCAAATAATGACTCCTCCCCAAGCGTTGAAAGTTTTGATTCATCATCTACTATTAATGCAGAAATAGAAGAAGTGACACATAATGAAGAAGAAGTGGTAGATCTCAAGGATGCTCCTCCAACATTTGATGAAGGTGTCTCTACTATAGTAGATGAGCTCAGTGAAATAAATATGGGTACAGAAGAAGATCCATGCCCCTCTCTAATTAGTGAAGCCATGAATTTTGAAGAGAAAGAGATGTATAACTCATTTATAAAGAAATGTTGAGATATATTTGAATGGAATTATATAGAAATTCCAGGTCTTAATCCTAATGTAGCCACTCAGCATTTTGACTTTTCAGAAGAACATTGAGGGTTCAAGCAGGCAGCAACAAGAACACACCCGACTCATGCCTCTAAAATTGAAGCTGAAGTTGATAAGATTATAAAGGATAATTTTTTCAAGGAGGTCCAATATATCAAATGAATGGCCAATATTGTCCCAATAAAATGGAATAATGGGAAAAGCACAGTTTTCATTGATTTTATAAATCTTAACTAGTATTTTCCTAAATATAACTTTCCAATTCTGATCATAGAGCCTTTAATTGATGCGAAAAATGGATATAAATATCGTTCCTTAATGGATGGATACTATGGGTACAATAAAATCCATATAGCATTAGAGGACGAAGAGTATATAGACTTCAAAGCCTCTCAAGGCGTGTTTTTCTATCAGGTAAATCCTTTTGGTTTAAATAATGTAGGTGCAATGTATCAATGTGCCATGCACAATATCTTCAAACCCTTTTTAGGAAATTTTTTTGAATGATATGTGGATGATTTAGAGGTTAAATTCAGAAAAATTTCTAATAACTTGGATTATCTAGATACCATATTCAATAAACTTCGACAACACAATTTGAAGATGAACCCGTTGAAATGTACTTTCGGGGTAACCTCAATAAAATTCATCGGCTTCAATATACGCCATGATGGCATAGAAGTTGATCCTTATAAAACAAAAGAAATACTTGTCATGTCACCTCCTCAAAATTTTAATGAATTAAGATGACTCCAAAGACACTTGGCCTATATTCGGTGCTTCATCGCAAACTTGGCAGGAAAGTGTTTTACCTTCACTAGATTAATGAAGAAGGGAGTCACCTATCAATGGACTAAAGACCCCCAAGAAGAATTTTATACCCTCAAGAAATATCTCTTGAGACCACTGGTATTAATGAAAATTATTGAAGGAAGACCACTTATTCTCTATGTGATATCTTTAGAGCGATTACTAGGTTCCTTCCTTACCCAAAAGAATGATGCTAGGAATAAAAGTATCCTTTAATATCTCAGTCAAACTATGCTTGACATAGAGACTCGATATTCAAGTATCAAGAAGTGATGCCTGGAATTAATCTTTGAAATTCATAAATTGAGGCACTACCTACAACATCATGAGGTCCAATTGGTATCTCTCAATAACCTTCTCAAATTTATCCTCAGTCGTCCTATGATTACAATGCATTTGGCATGGTGGAAAGTTATTTTGCAGTAGTTTAATATCTAGTTTGTGCCTCAGAAGGCAAAAAAAGGCCAAAATTTGGCAGATTTTCTTGATAAACATCCATCTGTGGAAGATAAATCATTAAATACTGAAATTCCTGATGAAGAGGTCTTCTCTATTCAAGAAAATCCCCAAACATGGAAAATGTACTTTGATGGAGCCTCTAGAATTCTAACATGGAAGAGAATGAAAAACCCTAAACTCAAAAAATTTGGGTTATGAATTGTACTTATCTCCCCAAAAAAGGAAGCGTTTACATATTTTATCCTATTGTCAGAATGATGAACCAATAATGAAGCAGAGTATCAAGCTCTCATCACAAGTCTCATGTTGGCGCATCAGGTATAAGTGAACCACTTAAAAGTGAAATGTGATTCAGAGTTGGTGATCAATCAAACTAATGGAAACTATTCTATTGTAAAAGAGTATTTAATCCCTTTGTGTGATTAAGTTAGATGGTTAATGGATGAATTCCCCTCAGATCTGACATTGTCCTATATCCCGTGATCACAAAACGCCCAAGATGATGCACTAGCTAATGTAGATATAACCATAGAAGATCCGAATCAGGATGAGAAAATTATCAGTACTACCCATCGTTGTGTGGTCTCACATTTTTTTCAAACTAGAATGGAGTAAATTAATGAAATTAGCCCAATTTCTGAGCCATATGGCCATACCATAGGATGTATTACACCCATCCTGTAATACCTTCAAAATGGAGTACTTCCACCAGATAGAGCTGAAAAAGAATAGATCTAATGATGAGTGGACAATTTTACTCTTTATGATAGTCCAGATCACTAGAAGATCCTTTACAAATGAAGCTTTGATGGAATCCTATTTAGGTGTATTAATGAAGAAGAAAATATAGCTATCATGAAAGAAGTACATGTAGGAGCTTATGGTGCTCACCAATATAGGAATAGGATTTCTGATCAAATCTGAAGGCTTGGATACTTTTGACATTCAATGACACATGATTGTATAGATTTCACAATGAAATGTCATCATTTCCAAGTGCTTTCCAACTTCATTCATCAACCCCCGGAGTTTCTACATATAGATAATATTCCTATCCATTTTCCACATGGGGAATAGATGTACTAGGGCCTTATCTTACTTCTACGGCTAAGAAGTTCAATTATATTCTTACTACTAATGACTTATTCTCCAAATGCACTGAGGAAATACCTCTCATGAAATCAGAGAAAAAATCATTGTTTATTTTTTTCAAAACTAACATCATCACCAGATTTGGTG
The DNA here is from genome assembly GCA_963277665.1 of Viscum album. NCBI lineage: Eukaryota > Viridiplantae > Streptophyta > Magnoliopsida > Santalales > Viscaceae > Viscum > Viscum album. Next base: position 1,321,316,291 of record OY728166.1, read on the forward strand.
TCCCTCATACTATATTGATGAAAAATGGCACCAATTTCTATTCTTTTTAGGTAAAGAAGTGATATCTGGAGTATAATATAAAATCTAACCATTCATCTCCCTATCATGCAGAGGAAAATGGATAGATATAGTCTTTTAATAAAACCCTATCAAACATATTTCATAATATAGTGGATAAAGATAATAAATCGCGGCCTGATAAACTTTTACATGGTTTATGGGATTATCAGACTACTACCCATACTGCCACATAAGAAACCCCATATTCATTGGTGTACGACACAGAAGTAGTTTTTCCAATTGAAATTCAATTTCCTTCACTAAGAGTTGCAATATGTGATCAATTTTATACATATGATAAGTCTCATAAATGATTTGATGAACTATAATGATTTGATGAAAACAGATTGCATACTTTGCATCATTTATAAGTCTCTCAGAATAGAATAGCGCAAGCATCTAACAAGAAAGTTCACCTCTGTTCATTTCTTCAAGGAGAATTGGTATTGGTATTTAGGACTCTAATGATATCAGGAAAGAAATATCCAAATCTTGAGCCAAAGTGGGAAGGAACTTATTTCATACATAAGGTCTACTCAAATGGAACTTATTCCCTAATCTAAATGGATGGAGAGCTTATTACAACTCCAACCAATGAAAGATTCTTAAAGAAATACTTTGTGTAACTGTACAATATGTCCTCACTGCATGAATATAAAATGCACAACACAGAGTCCTAGTAGAAAGACATTAAACTATATAACGGCTATAAGCGTCCATGCCGCATGTTGATAAAATGTGTAGCATCTTTTTCCTTGTCACACGACGTTAAAATTCATAACATCATTTTTTCTCATTACATGACACTAAAATTTATGGTTAACGTCTTCTCTATTTAGCGTTAAGAGCTTCCATATGCAAGCATCATTGACATCATTTCTAATTCTTAGTTGAACATGAGTTCTATTCCTCCCTATGTTTGAGTCAAATCGTTATAGGGGCCTCATTTCAAGAACTACATGTGGCTTGATTCTCATCTACATGAGATACGTAGAGATGACTGGATCTCCAATGTTGGGCCCATCCATAATTAATTAATTTTTATTTTATTTACTACTCCTGTATATGAACCAGATCAATGTAGAGTGCTCTTTTAAGATACTTGGTTTGATTTTCTAACCATCTTGTGTTTTAAATATAATCATTCTTCTAGAATGCGTTAAAATCCCTATCTCCCACATTAAATTCAATTGGTGTGGGAAATTATTGTTCAAGATCTACATTCTTCTTGATTATTATTCATATGAGATACGTAGAGATGCCTAGATCTCAAATCTGGGGCCCAACCACTGAAACCCCCCCTTTATTTCTTATGTAAGAATCAAACCTGCATATGGAATGCTTAAAGAACAACTTATGGATTTATTCTCATCCATTTGAGATCCATAGTGACACATGAGTTTAATTCCTTTTTTCAGCCACAATATTCCCTTTTTATGTCAGAATTACTTCATGTCCTTGCTATATGACTCTAAACTACACAACATAATATTGATTCAAAGGAAACAAAGAAAGTCTCCATTTTACATGAGAGTCATATCTATTTAATGGACTTCAAACTCATGGACAATATTGATTAAAATATTTCTCATGTTTATTAAGCATCACCCCTTCCATATTTTACACTCTTAATCTTGATTGTTTTCAGATCTTCACAATCTTTTTTATGGTTTCTGGTGACCAAGTTTTTAATATCTGAGAACTCCTTTTCCTGACTATGTAGTACGTTCCCTTAGTTGACCTTGCATAAGTTGCCTACATAATGGGACTGTCTGTCCAAGGATACTACAATTTGATTATGCAGCACATGTCCTAGTTGGCCCTGCATAATACAACCCCCATAATAGTTTTTTCAAATAATGGTAATTTTGATCTTGATTAAAGTTCTTTTTGTCCCCTTAAAACTTTGATAACAATATACAAGAATTTGTATTTTAAAGTAGTCATTCATGTATATTTATCCCATTACCATTCTCTCAATCATGAAGTCTTCAAACCCATAGTTTACACATTTCCATCTCCACATGTTCAATGAAATATGAAATAACCTTGGATCACTTGACCACATATCATATATTGTTTCCATTTCTGGTCATAGTCATATAACCAAAAACCTACAAACACTATACTCCCTACATTTGGGTCAGACCTTCATATAAATCTTACTCCTCTGATTATTTGGAAATCATGATTGGAAATACCCCCTCCATATTAAGGTACCTTTATTCACAAAAAAAACACTGTGATTTGGAAAATCTAAATCTCTATAAACTTTCTTCGACTTTTAGCGGTAGAATGTCAAACTTCTGAGAGATATTTTTCCAAACTATGCAGTACGTGCCCCTAGGTGGCCTTGCATAACATTTTCCTACATAATGGGTATGTCAATAAAAATATTACACTATTTGGATATGTAGAATATGCCCTAGTTGGCCCTGTATAATACAACCCCCATAACGGGTTTGTCAAATAATAGTAACTTCATTCGTGGAAAAGACTTCCTCTAATACCTTTATCCCTTTTATTCCCATTTCATTCTTTGAATTCAGAAATCCATAAATCATTGTTTACAATTCTTCCCTTCCATACCTAAATACGATATTATGTTTCCAAAAAAATTATCATGAAATTTAGAGAGTCTCATACCTTTGGTGAAAGATAAAGACCTTAAATTAAATCTATACAATGTTCTCACTACATGAATTAAAACTGCACAATACAATTTCTTCACTGTATGAATTAAAAATTTACAGTACAATGTCCACACTGCATGACTTAAAACTGCACAGTACAATGTCTTCACTACATGACTTAAAACTACACAGTACAATGTCCTCACTGCATGACTTAAAACTACATAGTAAAATTCCTTTACTGTATGACTTAAAATAGAACAATATAGTGTCCTCACTGCATGAATTAAAACTACACAGTACAATGTCCTAACTGCATGAATTAAAAATGCATAACATGATATTATAAATTCTCCTTTATGAAAAAATTTAACCATTCCTTATACACCAAATTTGTGTAGAAGTGGTTTTCTTATTCATGACATATTTCGGCAAAGATAACCCTTTATTCTTAAAACCCCTTGGAAAAATCACCCACTGTGGTCTTAAGTCACCCAAATATTATATTTCTTTGTCTATCAATAGTATAATGGTAAATTTCTAAGATAAATTTTTCTTGACTATGGGGTATGTTCCCTTAGGGGGCCTTGCATATAAGTTTCCTACAAAATATGCCTCTCAGTCAAAAGATTCCACTATTTGGCTATACAACATATTCCCTAATTGGACCTGCATAACACAAACCCTATAACAGGTTTGTCAAATAATGGTAACTTTGTTTTTGGATGAGACCTCCTTTATCTTTATACAAGTTTTCGATTTTGTGTCCATAAAAATCATGACTTAAGATTCCCCTTGGAAATATTTAAAGAATATTAGTGCAATTCATATCCACTAAATATTTTTTGGGATCTAATTTTAAAATTTATGGTCAAAGCTGTTCGAACTTAAACACTATCCCTTTATATTACAACATTAAATACTCTAAACTGCCAACAAAAAGAGACATGGTACTCACCATATTGGAAACCTGCAAAGCGCACTCTAGACAAAAGTCGAGTCCTAACTCACTAAACATACATCTTTGTATGGTTTAGGTAATGTTGAGTAATAGAAAGTCCAAATATACAAATTTTGTGGGGTTTTCTATATAACCCTAGAGAAAATAAAACTATTCTCATTAGGCCCATAATATTAATAAGAAAATTTTGAGCACCCCCATTATTTTCATTATAATCATGATTATATGACATGAAGGTTTGATTTTACAAAAAATCATCATCATCATCATTACCTTTAATATTTTAATCACAGAAAAGAATAATTAAAACATATATGATTGGATACAAAATTAAATCCATTCATATAAAATTATAGGGACATCCATAGAACAGAGCCTCACTATCATGTGTTAAAATAAGCTCTCAATATGACTCCTCATTTTTTGTACAACCTCATGATCCCTATCAAATGCCTATTGAATTTGAGATATTTGAGAAACTCCAGACTCCTCGTCTTGAAAAAGTGCTTCCTTAGTAGTTGAAATGTTGGTTATACCCTAAAATTGGGTTTTTCTCCATGTTTGGTTAAATTTCTTGAGGTTTTTATGAATAGTATTCAGTTTCTGTTGATGATATACCAACTCCTTTGTGGATTATTTAATTTGTTTCCTGATTTCAATCGACTTATTTTTATGATCAACCTCTGCCTCAGCTACTGCAGATTAGAAGCTCTCAATATTAATATGCCATTTAGCCTCTTTAAAATCTTTCTGCAGATTATTTTCCTGCTCCTGTTGGAGAATGGTCTCCTTCATTTCATCGTATACTAGTCAATAATTAAATCCACAAAATCCCAATACACAGAATAGTGCTTGGAGTTTTCCAAAATGGGACAACAAATCATCCGAAAGATTCTCAGCAATTACGCTCTATATATGTTTCCATGTCTTTTTATATTCAATTATAAGAGCACATTTCATATCCAAATATGAATCAGAGTCACCAACATGGGGTAAAATGTACACTGGAAAGAGATCACTTGAAGAGTTACCTTGTTCTTCTTCTCTCATAATAGTAGAAGCCTCACCTTCTACTGATTCATGAGACAACATAGAAGCTTCACCTTCCAAACTAAATATACGAGCTGATAACCCTAAATGATAAATAAAGATCATTTTTAGTTTCATAAAAATGTTAGGAACATAGTATGGTTCAGATAGCCGATAACATTTACCCAATAATAATTTGGCCACTTGATTGGATTCATCCCCAGTATTCTCAACTTCAGCAATTTGAGTAGATGTTTCTTAAGAAGGGACATTCTGTTGAGTTTTCCCAGTTGTCATAATTGAAGGCTTTGGAACATCTCTCAATCAGGGGGTCCTCATTAGGTATTTCTACAACTTTAGTAGAATAAGGATAGAGTGGAATTACATACTCCTAAAGATCCTTTTCAACATTTTCTGCAGACAAAGTTGTATAAGGTGAACTTTGATGTGACGTATCAAGTAAAATAAGAACACTATGTATGAAAAATTAAATAATGATAATTTACATCCTTTTAATTCCTCATGGAAATCCCCAAACTCCTTGATGGAACCTATAATGTCAATATTTGGATTTAGGGAATCCATCATTTCAGTGTATGTGGCTTCGAATGTTATAGAATACTTTCAATTTAAGGTACCCAAAAAATGTTGGTTGATGCCCAAATTAGATATGTTGACATTGTGTTCTATTTTTTCTTCAATTGGTACAACATCATAATATCTTGTCAGGTTTGGGTCAACATCAGTATTTACTTCAGACTACCCTAGGTCTTCATTCCTTCTCTCAGAGCAATAGGAATATCAAAATTGATTATTGCAGGATCCATTGGAAAAGTCAACTGATCTGAGATATTTTTAAAATAAGAATATTAGAAAATAATTTAATATTTTAGATAAATGTATTTGATATTACCATGGATTTTCTCTCTCTTAATAGATCCATGAGAAGGAACAACTGAATCTTTTAATGTTTTATATGCTAAGGTAGTAGATCCATCGACATGAACTTGGGTTTATCCTGGGGTATCCTTCCTTGGTCTTGAAGAATCCAATCTTAATCTCTTGAGAGAGGAGAGAGAAACAGATCCTACAAGAGGATTAATGTGATTAACAGAGTGTATTAATCAATTTTTAATTCCCTGAGGATAGTATAAATACTTACTCCTTTGGGGAACACTTCAGAATAATCTCATTTCTCTCTTAATTTCATAAGCTTGAGAAGAAATCAAAACAATCCTCTTGGCAAGATAAAACTGAGGTAATGGCTGAGTATTATCTATCTTCATTACCCCAGTCATAATTCTGTATCCCGGAGAAAGTTCTGGAGACCTGGGAGGATGGTTTGATGTGTCAATAGGAGAACCTGTAGGCCCATACCTTGGTGATCCAAGAACCTATCTGGAGTTTCATTCCCTGCATTCAAGCTAAAAAATGAATTTCATAAATATTAATGATGGTGAATGGTAAAGAAAAATTGAGACAAAATAAAAGGAAAATACATTCTCAGTATTAACATAATTATTACATTCCTCCTCAGGGTTAAAAATTACCCCTTCCTTTATTTCTAAGTCCATCATATGGGATACTCATTTAGAGGCTGGGATTTGTTCATCAGTTTCATATATAAAAGCCTCTAGCTCTTTAATATACTCCTTTACATTAGCTAGGTTATTATCTGGATTGAAATAAAAAGGTGCCTTAATGTCACCCACATCTGGTATTCAAATTACATGTTGGAGTAATGACCATGCATCACTAAGTTCACAGGTCATTCTCTCCCAAAAGTGAATGGATGAGGTTTTCACATAACTCGATCTAGGTATGGTTGGTTATGGAGAAAATTCAACACCTTATGACTGGTGAGCCTCTTCAGGCCTCCCTTATTCTTCAGAAAGGTCAATATATGGAATATGAATCTCTTTCTGATGGAAGTGACTGGATTGCCTTGGTGACCGATGTATTGCTTCTCTAGCCCTAGTCTTCCTAGAATACCTCCTACGAAGATGTTTTGGAGGCTCTAAAACCTCTGAAACTTCTTCATAATCTCTGTATCTGGACTTCTTACTATGATTCCTATTCACAACAGTCATTGTAGCTGCTAATCTATGTATTCCTTTTTTCAAACCCCCTTGAAGATATGACGAATCCCAAGATTTAGCATATCCAGCATCAAATCCGATTGATGCATCTGATGGAGGTAACATAATTGACAATTTGGATGTCTATAAATCCATTAAATTCCCCAATTGTCTTGATACCATTGGGTGTTTCTCATGTCTAACTTGTGTGGATGGAATAATGTTCGATTGTTGAAGACATCTGAACTGACGAGCAAACCTATAGGGGATGTAAGCCTCACATATAATTTCCCCATCAATACTGGCCGATAATACTCTATCCATGAATGCTATCATATTATACCTCAACTCATAATTATCTTCTTTACCATCATCAATAAATGTTCTAGTTGGTGGGTTACCAAAAGGAAAGAAGCTGAATTCTCCTGATTCATTCAATGCCTTTAGCACTACATCATGTCTCCAATTATAAGTATGAATACCAGAAAGATTCTATAAAAATGGTTTGAATCAACCATTGAGGACTATAACTGAATTGAACACTAAGTATGAATAAAAGTGTGCCACAATCTAGCCCCACAACACTTGAAATGGTCACGAAATTATAAATTGAGACTTCCCATTGTATAAATGATGTAGAGAATAGAAAATTATTGTAAATAAAGAAGTTACAAACCTAATATAATTTCCCTCTACTAATTTAGCCATGATGAAAAAAGTACCCGGCCTTACACTGCCTCTGGACTCACAGACTGGAATCAAGTAAATACTTAGCCTCATGGTAAGGAAGGTAGTTATGTGTATATTTGCATAAATATCAAATATGACTTTATAGCCCCAGTTCTTATAGTCATATCTCTCCAATGTAGGATAATATGTGTTTTAACTACCCCATTTATCTGCAGAGGGAAAAATAATAGGACATCCATAGGTGGGACCTTACTCTATTGTTGGTTCTAAAAAGCATTCCATCCACACTCTGGCATGAATATATTTATTTTATTTGGGTAATTTATTTTCTATTTTTAATATTTCATGAGCTAAAAATGGTGTTCTGGTAATGTCACCCCATGTTGTAACCAGAAGAATAAACTCATTATACATTTCCCCGAGAATGGGGACCCCAGCTATTTGCTAGATATCCCACAAACTAATGCCAACTTCACTATGCATAAAATAGAAAGAATTTGTTTGTGGAATCCATTGGCTCAACAATTCAAAAATGAAATAATTTTTATAAACATAAGTTTGTCCCATATAGACAGCTTCATATATATAAACATTTTATAACTCTTTCTGGAATTATGCACAAGTCCAGCAAACCCAAAATTCCCACATCCATTTAGGTTTAACACCTTACCGAGAATGAAGATCCTAGTCCTCCTTCCAACCATTAGACTGATATATTTAAAAAACCCAAAAGGTTGAGTCATAGTAATGTGGAATTGTCTCTACAACATGATATTTCATATCAGTATTAAAACCACTATGATGCAAGATGAAATCAATAAGGATTGTTACCTCATGAACTGGCACACCTCTCATGGTAATATTCATGCAATGACAATTAGAGTATTAAAGAAATGAATTCTTTGGGAAGTATTTATTAATAGATGGAATGTGGGAATAATGTAAAATCCCATGTCCATTAAAGGGCATGTAGTGACTTTGCAGATATTCACATTGATATAGAATTAAACCTTTCCATAGTCCATGAAGAGTACTTTCAACAATGTCATAATAATCTGGTTCGATGATCTTCATCATCTCATTTTGACGATCCATAGTTTCTTTAGTAGAGGTTATAAAATGATCCATTTATGGAAAAATAATTACCATAATCCCCCTATTAGATTGGAATTTTGACTTAAGAAAATTAAAATTTCAAAAAAAAAATAATTTGAAAATTTTTCAATGGAAACTCTTCACGTTGGTCCTTAGATGGGTTCCGTCATGTAGGTCCTTCAACAAGGGTCCTAGTGCAACACCTTCAATTAAGTCCTTCTGCATAGCTCCATCGCAAAAAATTAGTTTCACCTTGATAAAATGTCAAGGAGACTATGCGAGAGCAAAACCCGTTTAGGTTGGATGAACGAGCTACGCAATGAGAGATGAAAAATTTGGAAGTGTGGGTGAAGAAAATCACAATAGATCATACCTATTTAAATCCATTCACAAATCTCTGTGACATGCCTGCATGAAAAAGATATGTGACATACCTACGAAAAGTAGCTCCGTGACATACCAGCACAGTTTAGTAATTAATACAGTCTTTTCCCTACATTTTTTCCTCAGGAATCAACCCTCTTTCTAATCAGATCCAACCCTGAGGGGGGTATTTTGTTGAAACTACATAGGAATACAAAAATACTATGAAGATGGCCCCCATATACTTCAAAATTTTAAGAAAAATCTCAAAGAATAGAAAGTAAAGACATAGTTTCAAAATAACTATAGGGAACACCTATGCGGCAGACATGTGCGGCACACCTGTGCGGTAGAACTGCACGACAATATACTCTCTGGACCCCTACATGCTAGACTTGCATGGAGGGACTGTGCATAGGACCTCCACCAATAAATTGACTTCAACCAGCCCCCTCATGGACCATAAATAGGACCCTTGGGCTCTCTATTTCATTGACTGGAAAACTTTAAGGACTTCCTGAGGCTTCCATTGTGTAGCTATTTTTCCTAGATCACTCAAATTATCTAAAGTAGCTCTCTAAAAAATGAGATAAGTGATAATTATATGGGATAATAATGTTTTGAAATTCTTTCACAATTTGAAGCATACACAGGCTTGGTTCTCCTATGTGATGCATTTTTTAATCATCATAAAGGCCTACATGGTGCACCTATGTGGTACAGCTACGAAATATACCTACACGGGGTACTTATGCAACACACCTACGTGGAGTACCTACGCGGAAGAGCTTTGTATAAGGCATAAATATCAACTTAAGTACCCTTTTTAAGGACACTCATGGAATGGTATCTCCTTACTTGGTTCCCTTATCTTAAAGGGACTATGTTGAATCCTCCACCAAAACCTCATGGCTTCTCAAACCTTTTGGAAGGGCACATCGGTGTGTCTTCTATTTGGGTTTGTATATCCACAATCAGAGGTTTGCCACATTTGTTTTAAACTTGGGTTAGTAATAATGGAGTGTTTTTGGGTTTTTATATCCGTATTCACATGGACCTTTCTCCCAGGAATAGTGTTGGGAAGTTCTCGATTTGGAGGATTAGGGTTTGGGTTATGATCTCCCATTCTTATCTCTAAAACATGGAACCTTAGGTCTCTTGTACGGAAGGTATGGTTCAAACTATCATTTCCATGAAAGCAAATGGAAAGTATCCCTCCCATACTGAGATCCATTAGAGCATCCATCCTTGTGTAAGTGCCTATCCTTTAATGTAGAAGGTTGTAGTATCACTCCTCTCTACTTCCTTCACCTTCACTCCTTCCTGGAATTGGACCCTTGTCCAATGTAAAGTGAACAGAGGGAGGGATTGTCACCTCACCCTCTTCTCAGGTCGACTCAACCTCATCCACCCTCACCGCCATAGGCATGTCCTCTTCCACCAGCGGAGGAGAAAAATTGTGTATGCCTTTGTTGAATCTTTGACATCCTCTTGTTTCTCAAATCGAGAATGACTCAAATGGGCTTAGATATTTTTCATGATAACAACATTTTCACAATTGAAAATTGAACTAAAAGAATTATGATTCTTATTCAAACCAGGATACATAGGAAGCCTTCAGAGAGCCTGATCCCATTGGATATCCTCTTTAGAAATACAACCCTAACTCCCATAATGTGGGCATCTTTATTAGAATTAATACCCAAATTAAACCCCAAAATCATGAAGGAATCTTTTTTAGGAAGTAATCCCAAACTCATTTCTCTCAAAGAACTATACCCTCCTATGAGACTCATCGAACTACACGGCTTTCGATTCCTACCCACATCAGATATGTAGGAATCCTACTTAAGGTATAAAACCAACACTTCAAATTAACCCTATTCTCCTTGAGCCATACTCCCAACATGGTCTAATCTTACTTGGGAACCCATATTCTTTCTATGTTACTTGGGATCCTTAAGCATAAGTCCTACAAAAAACCTTGAATAAGAATCTTTCACTTAGATGTCTACACCACATGACATTAAACCGTATGGATAGGTCCTTATCACATGACCTTAAAAGGTATGATGTGTCCCATTAAGCATCACCGAACTAAGAGGGTGCTGATTCTCTTCACAAGGATACATAGTTAGCCCATTTTATGGGTAAGATCCTAATATCAAAACAAACCTTCATATCTCTGGACAACAATAAATTCCAGAGTGCCCCATTAAGTGGCTTAAAAACCAATATCATCATAACGACGATTAAAAGAATCTATAAACATTATATGAGAGTATACCATTGATGGAGAACCTTGAATACATAAGGATATCTCTATTAATGAAGAACCTAGAATACATACAGATGATTCTAAATTTTAATCATTTTAATAAGTGATTGAAAATCACAAGGGAAACTTATGTTATACTTGATGAATTAATAAGGATTGTGAAAATATATTAAATTTATAAAGAGAGTCCTAGAGTAGATAGTAATTCCCCCCAAAAGGGTGTGATGAGTATAACCTCCCATCATCTTGACCAATGAATGTTCTTAAGTATCATAATGTTCAAACATAATGAATGCCTACCTTTGGAAAGTAGGTACCTTTTTGATAAATAATGGTGGTATGTTTCCAATTCCATGAATAAATATAATGGAAATCACCTGGAATCAGTGATTCTTAAACAAGAACACACATTTCAAGGAATTACGAAACAAAATATTGTGAACCCAATGTGAAAAAATGTGGAAAACCTCTAACTATCAATATACAAACCCAAATAGGAGACACGCTGATGTACCTTTCCAAAAGGTTTGATAAGTTAGGAGGTTTTGGTGGGGGCTTCAACTTAGTCCATTTCATATAAGGTAACCAATGAAGGAGATACCCTGCCATGAGTGGCCTTACAGAGGGTATATAAGATGATATTTAGTCCTTATACACAGCTATGCCGCATAGGTACTCCACGTAGTTGTGCCACGTAAGTACCCCGCATAGGTATGCCATGTAGCATTACTACACAAGTGTGCCACGTAGGCCTTTTTGATGACTGAAAAATGATTCACATAGAGTAACCAAGCCTATGTATGCTTCAAATTTTGAAATAATTTCAAAAAATTGTTATTCTATATAATTATCTATTATCTCGTGTTTTTTAGAGAGCTACTTGAGAAAATTTGAGGGATCTGGATGAATGAGCTATGCAATGAGTGCTGAAAAATTTGGAAGCACGAGTGAATAAAATCGCAAAGGATTAGACCTATTTATAGCCAGCCGTAGATCTCCGCGACATGACTGCATGAAAATCTATGCATCATACCTACATGAAGTAGCTCCATGACATAACTGCACAATTCAACAATTAATCCATTGTATTTTCCCCACATGCTTACCTCAGGACTCAACCATCTTTCTAATCAGATCTAATCTTTAAGGGGGATTATATTGACACTAATTAAGAATACAAAAATATTATGAAGGTGGCCCCAAGATATTTCAAAATCCCAAGAAAATGTTCAAATAATTAAAAAGGAAAGCCACTATTTCAAAAGACCTACAGGACACACCTGCGCGACAGACTTGCGTGGCACATTGACATGAAACACCTACATTGAAGACCTGCACGATGGTATAATTTCTAGACCCCTACACACTAGACTTGCACAGAGGGACGGAACGATGGACCTACACTAAAAAATTGACTTCAAACAGCCCCCGACTATAAATAAGACCCTTGTGATTCCCATTTCAAGGACTGAAAAAGTTCAAGGAGTTCCTAAAGCTCCCACTGCATAGCTCTTTCACTTAAATCCCTCAAATTGTCTCAGGTAGATCTCTAAAAAACATGAGAGAAGAGATAATTATATGAGATAAGCATGTTTTGAAAGTCATTCACAATTTGAAGCATACATAGGATTGGTTATCCTATGTGAAGCATTTTTCAGTCATCATAAAGTCCTACATGGCACACCTGCGCGGTACAGCTATGCAGCGTACCTAAAATGGGTACTTACGTGGCACACCTATGTGGAGTACATACATGGAAGAGCTGTGTATAAGGCCTACATATTAACTTGAGTACCCTCTTTAAGGACACTCATGACAAGGTATATTCTTCCTTGGTTCCCTTATCTGAAAGGGACTAAGTTGAATCCTCCACCAAAACCTCCTGACTTATCAAACCTTTTAGAAAGGCACATCAGTGTGTCTACTATTTGGTTTTGTATATCCATATTTAGAGGTTTCCAATTTTTTTTTCACAATTGGGTTAGGATTCAGGGAGTATCTCTGGGTTTGTATATCCATAGTCACATGGACCTTTGTCCTTGGAACAATGTTGGGAAGTTCCCATTTTGGAGGATTAGGATTTGGGTTTTGATCTCCCCTTCCCATCTCTAAAACTCAGAATCTCAGGTCTCCAGTAGGTAAGGTACAGTTCACACTTTCTTTTCCATGTAAGAAAATGAAAATCATCCCTCCCCTATTGAGATCCACTAGGGAAGCCATCATGGTGTAATCCCCTAACCTTTCAAGTAGGAGGTTGCAGTCTTGTTCCTCTCTAGTTCCTTTAACTTCACTCCTTCCTTTCATTGGAACATTGTCCAATTTAAAGTGAACAAAGGGAGGTCTTGTTGCCTCACTCTCTTCCTGGGTTGACTCAGCCTCATCCACCCTCGCTGTTGTAGGCACGTCCTCTTCCACCGGTAGAGGTGGAAAAGTTTGGATGCCTCCTCTTGTTTCTCACACCGAGCATGACTCACGTGGGCTTATAGATTTTTCATGATCACAAAATTTTCAAAATTGGAAATTTAACTTTGAGAACTCTGATTTTTGTTCAAATTAGGATACATAGGAATCCTTCTTAGGGTCTAAGCTCATTGGATATACTCTTCAATAATCCAACACTAACTCCCTTAATCTGGGAATCTTTCGTAGGATTAAGCCCCAAATTAACACCCCAAATCATCAAGGAATTAATTTTCAGAAGTAATCCCAAACTCATTTCTCTAAATGAACTATACTATCCTACGAGACTCATCGAACTATGTGGGATTTGATTCCCATCAACATAGGATATGTAGGATGCCTCCTTGAGGTTCAAACCCAACACTTCAAATTAACTCTATTCTCCTTAGGCCATATTCCCAACAAGGTTTAATCTTACTTGGAAACCCATATTCTTTCCAAGTTCCTTGGGATGTATAAGCATAAGTCCCACACCATACCTGACTAATCACCTTTTTATTAGATTTCCTTACCACATGACATTAAACTGTATGGATAGGTTCGTATCACATGACCTTAAAAGGGTTTATACATCCCATTAAGTGGCACAAAACTACGAGAGTTCCGATTCCTTTCACAAGGATACATAGGTATACTATTTTATGGGTATGATCCCAATATCAAATGAATCCTTTGTATCCCTAGATGAAAATAAATTCTAGAGTACCCCACTGAGTGGCTTAAAAACCAGTACCATCATAAAAATGATTAAATGAATCTTCAAATAGTATATGAGAGGATTCCATTGATGGATAACCTTGAATACATACTAATATCTCTATTAATGAAGAACCTTGAATTTATATAGATGATTCTAAATTTCACACATGTTAATAAGTTATTGAAAATTCTAATGGAAACTTATGTTATACTTGGTGAATTAATAGGTATTCATGAAATATCTTAAATTTATAAAGAGAGTCCCGGAGTAGATAATAATTCCCCCCGAAAGGGTGTGATGATTCTTACCTCCCATCCTCTCGAACAATTTATGTTCTTAAGTATCATAAAGTTCAATAATAATGAATTCCATCCTTTGGAAAGCATGTCGCTTTTGAATAAAGAACTGTTGGATGTTTCCAGTTCCATGAATAAATCCAATGGAAATTGATTAGAAGTAGTGATTCTTAAACTAGAAAACATATTTCAAGGAACTGAGAAACATATATATATATATATATATATTCATTATATAAAAATTTAGTGTAATACATAAAATATAGAGGTATATAAATAATTACACTGTTCAAGGGGATGGTTGGTCGTATATATCCATGAACATTGTTTTCACTATTCAATGGATAAAATGAAAGAAAGATAAATAATATATAAAATTTATAGAATAATTATTATATCATATATACCATATATATTAATTAAATCTATCATTATTATCATCCATGTTAAATAGAAATGAAAAAACAATCATATCGCTTCCTAGAGGTGGTAGTACACACGTACGCATGCGTGAGGTTGTCATTTCCTAACAGATTGGAAGGTAGGAAGTTAGATAATATATTTTATATAAATAGGTATACTTATTACATAATTATAATATATATGTATTATTTACATATTTAAACCATCCATGTAAGGTGGTGATGAATAATTAATCACACCACTACATGGAGATGATAATCCACACATATGCATGAGCGATGTTTTTGATTTTAATAGGATGAAAAAGAGATGGAATATGGTTTTAACCTAATATTAATAAAGTTTATGAATATTTTTAAAACAAGATTTATTATTTTAGTATGATTACAACACATTAAGAGAAATTAATAGAATAAATAAACTTGAATGAGTCGATAATGACAATTACCTCTTCGTTAGTGAACTCTCTTAAAATATCTTATTAAGTAACCTAGGTTTACTATTTTTGAAAGGAAAAACATGAAGAAATTTTATAATCATTTTTATAATATTAATGGTCAGGGTTTGGTAAATATAGATGAATCAAGGTTGTGTAAATATGTAATGGAGGAGGTTTCCTTTTATAATTGATGTGAGGGGAACTTTTAGAATTTCTTATAATATTAAATTAATAAAAATTATTTATCATGTAAAAATGGATAAATTGGATATAATTCGAATATAAGTTTGAGATAAGTATAAATAATTTCATCCAACAAAATTTGTCCAAGTTTTTGATATGTTTTCACGTTTATCTTTTATTTTTAATCCCATGTTAACCATTTTGAAAATTATCATACGACTCAACATTTCAACCCCATAAGGGTCAATAATGCCAATATAAAATTAAAAAATATACCTAAATGGACCATGTTATATGTTATTAACTATATAAAATTAATTTGGATGATTCTATAATTTTAATTAATGATTTTAATCTCAATTATTTTATTTTTATATTAATTAAATAATTACTCTGACATCGTTGTGTAAGAATTTAGGTAATTATTTCTTAAAAATAATTTAAAATAAATTAACATGATGAATATAAATTATTTAATTTTAAAAATATAATTTATAACCAAACATATCTTCATGTTATCCATGTGTTAAAAATATTATAGTTTTTAATAATAGGAGTGTTCCATTTTTTACTTTTCATTAAATAAAATATTATAAAGGTAAAAATACCAACCAAACGGAAATAGAATTCCATAAACTAGAATGTTGGATTATTATGGATGCAATTTAGTCATATAATATAATTAAGGTAAGTTTTAGTGTCAATTAATAGTCCTTATCATATTATTTTTAACCATTAATTACCTAATTTTCCCTTTACCATGGTAACAAAAATTACTAAAGTTAATATTCATATTAAAAAAATAGAAGGTAACTATTTTCTAAATTTTCACCTCCTAAATCAAAATATTAGATTTATTCTTAAAAATTAAATTTAAATAGGTGGTAGAAATTAATTTAATATTAAAACACAAACACAGTGAAAAATAATTTTTTCAAAAAAATGTATTTTATGTATAAACATGTTTTTATAACAAAATTCACCCATAAAAGTGATTAAAATGAAATTAAATAGATTATATAAGAGAAATAATTTTACATTTGAACTATTTTTTTAAAAAAATAATTTTTAAAATTCTTGAAATAAAAATACATTTTCCCACAAAAATCATCATTTTTCATTATTCATTGTAGAATAAATTTTTCCAGAAATATTCCAAAACATCACTCTATGAAAATTTTTAAATGATTATTTAAAAAATTAAGTTAATTTTATAAAATAAATTTTTGAAAATTAGAATAAAATAATTATATTATTAGTTCATAAATTTATGAATTTTTTTAAAAGAAAACGTATGAAACAACTTCACTAAAATTTAAGTTTTTATTTCATATGAATTAATAAACAAATTTTTATTTATTAAGACCTTAATATATATTTCATAACATGATTAATCATATTTATATCCAAAAATTTAATATCTTGGCTATAACAGTTATGTTAAAATAATAATGTTTTTATTGTGCATCGTGGTTCTTTTATACTTACTGTTTTGAACATAAAATTCTTTTAAAATAGTGGGGGTGTGTGAACCAAATTATTTCAATGGAATTAAATTTATTTAATAATAAAAATTTCATCAAATCATGGGGTTTTACCAACAATATTAAAGTGACCAACATGTTCTGTTACCATTGATGGAGTTTAGTTTCTATAGGATTTTACAATTCTATAGATGAATGTTTTTGATTTAATCTTTATGATAGACTAGATGGTGGAGTTTAAAGACCATATCAACTAATACACCTGACAAGGTATGTTCAAATACACAGAAGAAAATATTTATATATTCATTGGGGAATAATAAATAAATTTAGTAAAATTCAGAACTTTAATTTTAGTGTGTGGAACAATATCATGTCAGTTGACAGTGATGAAACTGTGAATTTTTGATGAAATTGGAAATAAGAACATTCATACCACAGTAGATTGACACCAAGATGTCCTGAATTATTTATCTAGTTTTCCAACTGAGTAATAAATTTAAATTTTTATTGATATACTCTATGAAATAATCCCTATTTAACAACCATATTATAAAATGACTCTGATAGAATAATGGGAATTTAAGTATCAACTAGAAGAGTTAGAGAGTAAAGGATCCATCACACCTAGTACATCACCTTGTGATGCACTGATTTTATTCATAAAGAAGGCATATAGTTCCCTCTATTTATGTATTTATTATAATAAATTGAATAAATTTATGATTAAAAGTTGGTATCCTCTTCCTTGAATTTATTATTTATTTGATCAATTAAAGGGAACCAAGCGGTTCTCTAAGATTAATCTATGATTATGAAATCATAAAAATTGAGTTTGGAAAGAACATATTTTGGATATTCTTTCTAGGTTCATTATTTCCATTATGAATATTTTATCATGGTTTTTGGTTTGATGAATACACTTATAGTATTCATGGGATTGAGTAACTGTATCTTCCACAAGAACCTCGATTCCATTATTATGATATTTTTTTACAGTATTTTAGTTTATTCTTGAAGAAGGAATAACCATGAGGAGAACTTGGGAATCATATTGAGAACAATGCATGATCAATATTTATATGCTATGTTTTTTAAGTGTGACATTAGGTTATAAGATGTTTTTTTCCAATTATATAATTTTAAATATGGAATATCAACTGATATTTAAAATATATAAGAAGATATATATTAGAAGCCACCAAATAATGTTTTTGATATATGCAATTTTCTAGAATTAGTAAGATTCTATCGATGATTCACCCTACATTTATCAAGACTTGTTTCTCCCATGACTGGTCTGACATGAAAGGGTGTTCCATTCACATGAAATTATAACTATTATATATTCTTTCTAAATCTTAAATATCACCCCACATCAATTCCTATCTTAATATTTATAGAACTAGTCCAGTACTATGTTATCTATTGTGATGAATCTATTACAAGTTCGGTTTTTTTCTCATTCATGAAGTGTATATTGTGGCCTATGGTACGAGGGATTTGTGAATGGATGAGAAGAAATATTCAAAAAATGTCATGGAATTGGATACAGTTTTCCATTCCTCAAAAACCTAAAATCATTATCCTTTTTTATAAATGTATACTATCATTATTGATTATAAGAGTTTGAAATATATCGCTTATTTGTGATTCATGAAATTTAGGAAATAAATATAGATGTAATTTCTCCAAATGTTTAACTTTAACTTTGTGTAAAGACATGGAAAATAGAATTCTATATCAGATTATTTGAGATAAAATTCATATATTGAAGTTGTTAAGGAAGCTATTGACCAGTGGAAGCTGATGAGTATCATTTTTAGAATACAAATGGACTTTTCTATATAGAATGAGCATACAATTTTCTTCCAGGATAATCATATTCAAAATCTAACAGGTTTTTTAAAAGATTCTTAAATATCATACCCTAATTTTACTACTATTAGGTCAAACCTAAATGGGGTGGGGGGTGACTACTGAATGATGGAAAGAGGATGAAAACATTCTGTTACAATTTTTAAACTATATTTTAGTACCTTGATCTTTAAAGAAACAACTTATCTCTATATAACACCATTAAAAATTGGATATTCATCTTAGTATTCATAAAATATACAGGGTTATTGAATTTTATTTATAATGGGATGTTATGAAACACAATATTTCAGATCATGTGATGAAATAACTAAGTTGTATGTAAGAAAAGGATGAACATCAATAATATGGTGAAATGATACAAACTATTACAATACCTTTATAGATGTGTGAGAATATTTCCATGGACTTTGTCATCGGTCTACCAAGGGTTCTTTGGAAGCATGATTTGAATTGGGTGATTGTGGATCGAATCACCAAGTCAAAACACTTTTCCCCAATTAGAGAATTATATATAGTATAGGATTTAGTGGAGACATATAATTGATAAGTGGTTAGGTTTCATGGATATCCAATTTCAATTTTATCTAATATTTATAAAAAATTCACTACATTATCCTAGTGATCAATGAAACTGGATCTTGGAACTCAATTTACCATGCACATGAAATATCATTCTCTAATAGAAGGGCAGTTAGAATTCAAAATTCTGACAATGGAAATATTGTCAGAGCATTATTATTGAACTTTTGTAGCTAATGGTATAATGAGATGCCTTTAGTAGAGTTCTCCATTAATAACAGTTACCAGGTAATGATATATATTTCCTTGTTTGAGGAATTGTATTGTCTTCCTTCTTGTCATCCACTATGATAAGTGGAAATAGGAAAGTCATCAATAATTATACAAGGTATT
Organism: Viscum album; assembly: GCA_963277665.1. Taxonomy (NCBI): domain Eukaryota; kingdom Viridiplantae; phylum Streptophyta; class Magnoliopsida; order Santalales; family Viscaceae; genus Viscum; species Viscum album. Next base: position 1,321,336,256 of record OY728166.1, read on the forward strand.
TTCCATAAGAAAACATAGAATATATATATGATCCTGAAGCATATGGATATGGAATAGAGTCTGAAAACATTATATGCATATCATAGTTATGAGCTATTTTCTTTCTAGGTGACTGACCACATCTTCTTCAAAGTGTCATTGAGACTTGGTCGTAAATTCATGGGAAATAATGGGAAGTTAGATCTATGGTATGTTAGAACATTTTTTTATTTAATGGATTGGTTTTGTTTCATATTAATTATCCTTACCACCAAGATACAATGTTTGACATAATGTATTTCATGTCTCTCAACTGAAGAAGTTTTATATGGATCCCAATCATGTGATCATTTGGGATCATGTTACTCTTGTATTAGATGTAGTGTTTATCCATGTAATAGTTCATAACGTGGATTGAAAAGAGAATATACAATGGGATAAAACCGTACCTTTAGGATTGATACTACAATTTAATTATAATATTCAATAGGAAACTTGCCAAAATGAGAAATAAATGTTAGATTAATGTCTATAAATTTTTAAATTCACCATAAATATCCACCTTTTTTGGATGTAAATACTTATGGTGGGGAGAATGTAAAACCCCTAGTTTGAGGGATGTCATCATGATCAAAGTATATTAAGTCCTTTATCATTATTTTAATTGGTTTTTGGATCTTGGGTGATGATTTTGGTTATTTTGGGAAGTGGGTGTCCATTAATTGGCACATAACGGGTAACACCATGTTTTGGAGTGGTGAATGGTTCATTGTCAGCGCTCCTGTAAAACATTTTTTATCCCAAGGTATCCTATTGACTTAGGCATGTCGTTCTAGGTGGATCATTGTAGACTATGTCTAGAGAGGCCTTACCGCATCATATCCAAAGGCGTGGTAAACCAAAAACGACTAATCTTAATGCACCGGGTTATATTGTCTAGTCATGTCACACCTCTTGTGTCTCGCCTCTTTGGAGTGACCATGTCCATTTTGGGATTTTCTTGGGAATGGTGTTGGTTAAACCCTTGTTTTTAATTGAAAAAATATCATGAATATCTCTGTTAAAATTAATGGTATCTGAATATGATATTTATTGGTAGTCATTTAATGAATTTTTAACTTTATACCACCTCTTTAAACCCTTTTCCATTCATCCTTTTTTAGGTGGATTCATAACATGATTTTTAGGTTGAACACACAAACTCCATCTTGTTATTTGGATGTGTATTTTTGCGAGGATGATTTTTGTTGTTATATAGATTATTTTTCTCTCATGTTTTTGGTGGTAAAATATCTTGGCATGTGGTAGGTGGATTCTATTCCACCCAACTATTATGGAACATGATATCATGTGATTTTCTAACTCATTCATATGATTTTTTTTGAAATAAATTGAGAAATTTATATGGAAAATATTTGTTTTTATTTTATTCCAAAATGTTAGTTTCTGAAATAGGGAATTAGTGTTTCTTTATAAATAATCCTTTATGGAATTATGATTTCAATAAATGAATTAAATTTAAGAATAGATAATTTGTGTTGGCACACATTCATAATAATGTGGTACATAACTTGGTTGTAAGTACCACTATTAAATAATAGAAAATTTGGGATGAATCCAAGTAGGAAGTACCATTGTTAAATTAGGCCACCAAGTGATGACATGGTGAAAGGATGACTCACCACTCAACAGTATAGGGAATTTTATGACATGCATGTGTGTGATGTTGTGTAAGAACATGGGATTGTTATTCTGAATGTTAAAGAATGGAAACGTGAATTTATCCATTTTCAAATCACATGGGACTTGTTTATGGATTTGTATAAAATTTTTATGTAAATATTAATTATTTTATATAAAATGTACCAACTGGTTCTTACTCTATAGTTTTATGTGATGGTAATCCTATGTGGATTACCTAAATAAATTTATACACAACCCCTAATTAGAATCCTTAGTCTATTTGTAGATTTTGTTGAATGGAATACAAGGAAGGGGAATGATTCTCACTTAACTAGTGGTGTTTCATGATGTTTCAATAAAGTTTTGTGGTTTTAGAGCCATACAGAGCCTATATATTTGTCTATATTGGTTCCACCTTGGCTATAGTTCCATTATTTCTATTGACTCTTATCAATTGTAATTTTTTTATAATTTATTCCACAATTACTCTGATGTTTTATTTTATTTGAGTTTGAGTTTGAGTTTTATTTTATATATTCATGAATCATATAGGTTAGTTTTATTATTTTTTGTCATATCTGTTAATATTTTTTCTTTAAGGAAAATAATCTCCTAATGTTTTTATTCCCCTGGAATTAATTTATTACCTTTGGTTCCTTGTTAATTTTACTTAAGGTTAGTGGCACCTTGACTCTTTCCAAGACAATGGGTTAGGTGTTGGATTTTATATTTAACATCAATATGATATAATTTATTGTTTATAATAGATTCCTAAACTCAAATAATTATAATTACCTCTAACCTAGAAACTATGAATAATGTATATTTATAATAAATTTCTTCTTCTTCATTATAACCTATGGAAACTAGTATATCTTTATTCATATTGATCACACCTTGATCATCCTCTTTATTTTGAAATGTCAACTTATTTCCAATAATATCATAATAAAATGGTCTATTAACTAAATCTCATACCTTTCTTCTCTTAAATTGATTTTAATTCTTATTCTATGTCTACGATCCAACTCTAATTAGTTAATGATTATTCTACAGTTTTATGATCTAGTTGGGATCAGAATGTGAAAAAATAGAAAGGTTTCCTATACATAGTCTAATACTATAGTCCTATGTTTCTTATTATATTTTCTATATGATAACTTGTAAGGGTTCTAATTATCTAGGAAGAGCACTTCTAGGGTCATTAATTTCTTCCCATTTAGGGATGCATTATTCATGATCATATAATAATTCATCATCTTTTTTACTGTCAAAGATAGTCTTAAGTATTAAGTTTTCCAATAAATCACTCAAGTAATCATTTTTTGTTTTCTTATGATCAAATAAATCACTTTAATGATAAGTCACATGAGTAGACTCTTTAACTATCATTTAATTTTAATATAAAACTCTATTGTGTTTAGAATTAGTAGAATACCCATGGAAGATTCCTTAATCATATTTTAAACCGAACATACCAATATATTCCTTGGATCTCATGATATAAAATTTAAATACGAAATAAAATAAAATAAAATATCCATCATGTGGTTTTTTATTATTACATATCTCATAGGATTTCTTCTTCAATGCAGGCCTTTTATAAATCTATTTATGATTAAACATGATGTATTAATAGCTTCAACACATAAATTATTTGGAATGCTATATTCACACAACCTAGTCCTAATAATTTCTTGCAATGCCATATTTCTCATTTAAACAACACCATTATATTGGGATGTTTTTAGGGTTAAAAATGTATGTTTAATACCACATTTTGAGAATATTTAATTTAATTCATGATTAAATAATTTTAATCCATGATCACTTCTCAAGGAAATAATTTTAGACCCTTTTTCATTTTTAACAACATTAAAAAAATTAATAAAAATATCACAATCTTCATTATTAAGCCTCAAAAAATTAACCCAATTAAATCTTGAAAATAAATAACTAAAATATAAATAAAATAATTTTTCATATAGGAATTCAATTCTATAGGGTCTAAAAAGGTCCTTGGGAATAAGTTCAAGTTGTTTTAATGAATAAACTTTATTAATTAGTTTCAAATATTATTTTTATTTATTTCCCATTTTTTATGTTTTAAAAAATTTATTTTTTCCAAATTTGAGCCATGGAATATTAGAAATTACATTTTTATTTGTATATTTATTCAATAAATAAATATTACAATATTCTATAATCCTATGTCAAATCAAAGATTCATCAATTTTAGTATTCACTCAGTTTAAATTTTTTCTCCAAAAATAATGAAGATATATTGTGTAAACATTTTCAGTTCATGGTATATTAAATTTATGAAACTTATTTTAAAATATAGAAAAATATTTATTAGAAAAATAAATAGAATATACCTCTTGAAAATATTGAAAAATAGTTATCAAATTATGCTTTAAGTCATCAATATAATAAATTTTATCATGATGATTGAATGTGGATCCACAATAGATCCACTTCCAAATCAATTTATTTTTTTATTATCACCAAAAGTGACATAGCCTCTGTCAATTGTAGATAGTGTGTAAAAACTAGAAAAATATACATTCATATTTCTTAAAATACCACTATCCATAAACCAATTTACATTTCTATTATTATTTTTTGTCCTTTATAAAAAATTATGAAATAAGATGTTTTTGTATCCCTATTCTCATGGTTTCGATAGTGTTATCTATAAAAGATCTGGGAACCCCAATTTTCATATAATTTCTAGGTTCTTTAGAATTAAAATTAGATAAATTTATAGAAATAATTTCTATCTTGATTCAATATATCTGAGGATATCTTAGGAAAATCATTTAAAAATTACCAATTTTGCAATAGTAAAAACACATAATGTTTGAGATGTTCCTGTTCTTTCAACTGGGTGCAAAATAAATTATATAGATTTTTATTTTACCTTAAACATCATATTCCATATTTTTTAAATGTTTTATTTATTATAAGGATTAGATTTATATAATTCACAGTTGTAAAAACACAAGTAACATTATGGTGACCTAGGCTTAACATACATGTATATTTCATCATTTTAGATAAATATTCAGTACATAAAAAAATACATACCTGAGGACTATAATAGTTTAGTGTCTTTTGAATCTTGGAAACAAAATATTCTTTCTTGGTGAAATGTCTTCAACATCTCCCATAAAGAAATCCACCTTTAGTACTTCTACTTACAACTTTTCATCATAACTTAGGGAAAGGAAACATAAGAAATGAGTGAGCTCAAATGACCAGTTAGGGTAAATAAGGGAGGTATGTAAGCATAATTATGAGCACAAGGGTATGGGAACATGATCATGAAAATAGAAGAACATAACCTATATATCAATGATCATATATATTAATTAGGGCATAAATCACGGTTGTTCATAATACACGAATCATAAGAAAATAAAGAACATAAGCCATTAAAGAATTATATAGGAGTAAAACATGGACTTGTGGAAGATACATAAGCATATAATATGATTTACATAGTAGCCAAGACATTGTTACCAAGACCATCTTGGAAGCAGGGGTTCACTAACCATACCATCTTGGTAGTCATGGTTCACTACCATGGCCATCTTAGTAGCATGAGTTCACTCCTAATAGCATATTGGTATTTATGGTTCACTCCCATGGTCATCATAATAGTCAAGGTTCATTCCCAATACCATATTAGTATATTTCATGAGATATAAATCCTTACCCAAGGCATCAGAGGGTGATATAGGTCCCACCCATCTCATAATGAAATCATACATACATGTTCCACAAGATCATAAAAAATAATATCATAACCCATGACATGAAATGGGTATTATAAATATTTAATCATATCATAACATATAGAAAAAGACAAATTACATAATCATTTTTTCATAAACACAACCCATGAAAAAGAAGTGGTTTTCAAAATCACATAACCCATGAAAGATAAATGGGTTTCATAATGACCATGACATTAATCATCTCCCATTAAAATAAGGAATATGAATGGAACCTTTAGATAATTTCCTAAAAGGGAATGATTAACATCAACAAATGTCATATTCGATGGAAATTAATTTTGAAATATATTTAAAAAACCTTTCTCAAGGAAAATATTCTTCCTTATTTGAAAAATAATTTCTAATACATAAAACAATTTGAAAACAATTTTCTTAGAAAATACATTTGAATCTTAAAAGAAGACATGGATTTTTTTGAAAACCATTATCTTTGAAAACTAATAAAACAAGATTCAAAACATTTTTAAAAACCTTTTTCTAGGAAAAAACATTAAAATATTATAATGAATTCTTGAAAGCATTTTAAAAACCATTTCACTAAAAATTATTTTAAACCATATAAATAAATATTAAAACATTTTGAAAACCATTTCTTTGAAAAGAATTTGAAATAATATATAAATCATGAAAATATCTTAAAAAAATTTCCTTGAACACTTATAAATGATTATTGAAAATGTTTTGAAAACCATTTTTCTTGAAAACATATAATAGGAGCATGAAAACAATTTGAAAACTATTTTTCTTGAATACTTATAAAAGGAGTTTGAAAAAATTTGAAATTTTTTTTCTAGAAAAATTATAAAATTATATTGAAAAAATTTGGAATACCATTTTCCTTGAAATATTATAAAAGGAGCTTGGAAATATTTTGAAAACCATTTCTCTTGAAAACTTATAAAAAGATATCATTTTTTTAAAAAAAAATCGTATTCCTTGAGAACGTATAAAAGAATCTTGAAAATTTTTTAAAAACCATATTTTGAAAATAATTTAAAAAAATTTCATAAAAATTAACTGTTTAAACAATCAAAGGAAGCTTCACCAAAATTATGGAGTGTAAATCCATAATTTTTTTATGAATAAAAATGAATATTACTTTTGAACAGAAAAAATTATAGAAAAATGAATTGATCAGAAGGAGACAAGAATATTTCTTTGAAAATTGGTAGAATAAAAAAAGGGTAAAAATTTATTTGAATGATCATAGGAGATTAGAATAATATTATTGGAAACCCTTTTAGAAAACATGGTCTTGAAAGAACACATATTTCCGATCAAAGAGAGAGTAAATTTTGGGTTTCCTAAAAACACTTTATTAATAATATTACTTAACAAAGAGTTGAAAAATGGACCCAATTATTTATTATATTATTATTATTCATAGGATAATAAATTTAGTTATTTGTTTGATATATGGATCACGATATTTAATCAACTAAAGAATAAACATAAACATTCTTGAAAAGAAATGAGATTTCTTCAACAAACTCTTATAACTAGGTAATGTGGGATCATACTCTCTATGTAGGAAACTTAAAATAAATAAATCTTAAAATATCCTGAAAATTAGTAGATTCATGATATTACATGTAAAAGTGATGTATATACACCTCAAAAAAAATTTAGGTGAATAAAAAATCATGAGTCTCAAAGAAGGAAAATTGAGACAAAACCATTTTAGAGATTTCGTAACTTTTGAAATTTAAACCCAATTTAAAAAATATAATATAATGGAAATGTAAATAACTATAAGTATAAGAATATTTTAATACATCCATGTACAATATACACACAATAAAAAAATAATGGGTGGTAAATAAAGAATGTATCTCACAAAAATAAAATGTGGGATGAAGGCCCCATACCTTGTATCTTGAATCTCTTCATACTCATTCAAACCTATGGTATAATAAATATAAATTTATTAAAAATACTTTATATAACCATATTATTATTTCTAATACAATATTTTTATTGATTATGACATTGTGTTACCCGCTTTTTAACCATCCTTTGGTATATTTCACATCCGTTAACATTCTCTTTGTTTTTCGTTTGTGTCTTAATTTGTTATATTTTTTTGTCCTTATACTTATATTATGATTCCAAAATGTAAAAAAAGGATATAAATATCATGTATATATAGTATATTCGTATTATAATAATCTATAGAATATATATATTTGAAACGGAATACATCGTTCATGGAGGTGGTTGGTCGTACGTCCGCATGAAAGTTATATCCATTTAATTGTTGTGTTGAGAGAATAAAAGTAATATATATATATATATATATATATATCATTATTAAAGTAGATTTATTATAACATATATATCATATATGTTTACTAAAACCATCCTTAATACAATCCATTATGTAGTATATGAACGAATCATATTTCTTTGAGCAGGTGGTAGTCCACACTTCCTCAAACAAAATTATCATATTTACAAAAAATGGATAGTAAAAAAGATATGTGTTGTAAAAGGAATATATAAGATTAAATAAATAATTAATATAATATATAAAATATACAAATATATTTTCCATCATAAATTCCACTAAGAGTGGTGTTATGTAAAATTGAACATTCATCGTTTAGTGAGGCAGTAGTTCACCGTACACATAAACAATATGTTCATTGTCCATTAGATGGAGGTGTGTGTAAGTGTATATTGAAAACATAACATAAAAAATCCTAGTATATTGAGGTTAATGTTTTTTTATAAAGTCATTGGAAAAAAGTGCAGTGTGCGGAGAATGAAAATAAAAGAAAGGACATAAGAGAAGACGTTACCTCTTAATTGAGTAAATCCTTTTGGTTTGTACAAAAAGGTTTCCATGGATTTCCTTCTTCCAAATGGAAGGCTTATAGGAGGAAGGTAGGATTTATGGTAAGTGTATTGGGAAAGTATTAGATGAACATAAGAGGTTTTAGAGGTGTGATAATTTGGGAGAGGTGGTGTCCTTTCATATGGAATGAAAAAGACTCACTTGATATTTTTGAAAACAAGTTTGATTTACCAACATTTTTACCTAAAAAATTCATAAACACAAAAAACTATCAATATTTTAATGAAAATGGCCAAATAATGTCTATAAAATGGGTTTTGGACAAGTTTCTATGTCAATTTGGGTCTCAAATTTAAGGTTTAGTCCTTAGTTAAGGTTAATTTTACATTAACCGATTTAATTAATTTTAATTATTTTCACTAATCATTTTTGTTTAAAACTAATTTTTCCTTATTATAAAATATAAATTATTATTATTTCAAATATGGAATCCATTTTTACAAATTCCACCCACATAAGTAGCAGAAAATAATTTAAAATTAATCCCACCAATAGGACAACACTGCGAGTTTTTAAATTAAAAATGATCAATTGTTTGCTAAGTTATTATATCCAATTTCATTTTGAAATTGGTTCTAATTAACTAATTTTTTTAATGCATAAAAATAATATCTAATTAAACTATGAATACAATTTAAAATATAATTTATCCTTATATATAAATTAGATGAAAAAGAAGGTTTGAATTAAGATCCAGTATTTTTAACTATTCATTCAAAATGAAACATTACAGAAAAATGCCAAAAAATTATCCTAACCTAATTTTTGTTTTTTCTTCCCAAAATAATTTTTATATTGACTTATTAAATGTATAAAAGTGCCAAAAGTTGTATTCATAATGGATTCTCTTTTAAAATTTGGTAAAATTATCTTTAGAAAAAATAGGTTTTATTCATAAAATTGGGTTTGATCATATCTTATGTCTTTAGAATCTATTGGATGAATATAAAAAATATTTTATTGAATATATAACATAAAATATTACATTAATATCACTCACCATTTTTAATTAATTAAATTTATTAGGATAAAACAACTTTTTGACTCTTAAAATAATAACATTTTCCTTTATATTCAATCAGTTTTCATATTTATTTCTAATTAGTTGGTAACCTATGAATTTATAGAGATCCAGCCTTTTCTTACATTACTATTACATCATTTCAAAGATAAACAATACAATAGTATTACACATGGAGGATCCAGAGGTTTAGTGTCTTGGAAAAACTAGGACTACACATAACAAGTACAACATCAAGCACAAACATTCTTTTAATTTCTTCTTCTATAGCTTCTTAGTAGCACTTGTCCTCTCCATAGTACATGTAGCCACCTGAGGATATACATAAAAAGGGGTGAGATAAAATCCCAGTAAGAGGATAGATAAGAACAATATATCATGGGGTGATCATAATCATGACATAGGAAAAAGATCATGAACGTGAGAGGAGCATAAATAATAAAATTTAAATGTGGCAATGCATAAAAATGAAACATCATGTCTTAGTGGTTAACTACCACACATACTTGTGAAAAAAGCTAGAATCTTGTTCACACATCATTTCAAATTTAATCATGAGATTCATCACTTTACCCAATGCATTGGAGCGCTGTATAATTCTGGGCGCACCCGTCACATTTAAACATTCATATTGCGCTATATAATTCCAGGTGCACCCGTCACATCATAACATTATCATTATCATGCTTTCCACATAGAACACATATCAAACATGTACATAAATAACCCATGGAAAGGAATGAGTTTCATCTCATAATAACACATTCATAATCTTTGGGTTCCCAAAAGAAAGAGGGAACAACATACTTGATACAAGAACCATCAACCTTGAATGAGAGGTAAAAGGTGAGATCTTGAAAGAAGAGTTCTTTTGGAAAAAAATTTTATGGACATTAAAACCAGTGATAAACATTTATATCCTAGAAAAGTAAAGTAAAATGATGAAAAAATGATCTTTTAGGAGTAACCATATCAAAAATGGAGTGAAAGAGGGAGAACCCGAAGGAAGAAAATTGGGTTCGAGATTTCCCCTTACCTTGTACCCGAATGCTTCCTTCTCTTTAATGTCCTGTATAATGACATTATATTCATTAATTAAAAATCCAGAACCATGTTTACATTAATAGGGTTCATTCTGGTTTCATTATGTTATATTATGTTCCTTTGGATGACTTATAGAGTTTAAAAACATTGTTCGAGGATGTTCGTTTTTATGGTTTTCTTGAGCGGTCCACTTGTATTCTTAAATTGATGTTTGGGTAGATCATGGGTAAACATCCAGAACTAATACTACATGTTATTAATGATATTACAGTAGCTTTAATAATTTTATAGTGAATTATATTAGATCCAAGTGGACGAATCATTAGATAAAAATTAAATGAAGATTATTTGGGTTAATTTGAGCGGTTTTTGGATCACAACGAACTTGTTTTAACTTTTCACTTAGTAATATGGCCATAGGTTATTTAAAAAACTTAAAATAAAACATAATACATATAAAATATTCTGTTTCAACCATAAAAATGGTTTCATGACCAGATCTGAAGGTAGAAATGGAAGAAGAGAGCATGTCGTTTTTGAAGGTGATAAATTTAACACCTCATGAACAACGTTCTCTTTAATAAAATAAAAGGAAGAGGGAAAGGGTTTGGGGTGATATAATATACCATTAGAATAATAATATTATATTATATGTATAATACTGGAGTTAAAAAACAATTTGTATGAAGATAGGTAGGGAGAGATCAAGAAAGGAACTTGAACTTGAAAGGAAATTAAAGGAGAAGAGGGAGAGAAATTACCTTTAGAAGCCTCCTCTTGAGAACCTCCTTAAGGGCCTAAGATTGGTCTTTTGATGAGACCAGGAGATCTTGGACGTGGGGTAGAGGTTAGGGAAGGTGTTTGGTCAGAGTTTAGAGAAGGCTTGAAGCTTGAGAGGTGTGAGGAAAAGAGGGAGTGAAGGGTGGCTTTTATAGTGGAGGGGAGAGGGGTTTCCTTAATATAAAATTGATTAGTTTATTAATTTCATCTAAGACAAGGAATAGTGAGTCTTGGATGACTAAGAATAGTAAATTGGACATGTGAGTTCGGTATTTGGGTGATTACATCACTTGTGATGTCAGGAATAGTGGGTTTTAATTAAAATGTATTTATATGGTAAATTAATGTATTCTACTATTCACCAAAAATTCAAGTTTCTCAAAAAAATCCCAAAATTTTACCCCATCCATTTTTAGACATGTAGAATCCAAAAATGAAGCCCATTTTTCAAAAATAATTTTCTAAATATTATTAATTTAATATTTAATTAATATCATAATTTACTTAAAAAAACAGTTTTTAAAATTAAAACTGATTTTGTAGTTCTTTCAAAAATTACGTAGGGTCTTATAAAATTATCTAAAACTATTAGACATTGATTCAATACTTTATGAATACATTTCAGAGGAATAAATATTCTTTTAAATTAATTAAATAATTATAATTAATTATTTATGACTTATAAAATACCAAAAATGTTTACTAAGGTCAAATTGTCACTTTCTAAGATGTCTAAATTTTATTTTATTATTCATAGGTAATGTTACTCTTATTTACTATTCATAAGGGTCATATTACTATTATTAAGGGTAGGTTACTATTCATAAGGGTAGGTTACTATTCATAAAAAATTATTTTGTTTCATTAGACTCCAAAAACTGTCTTGAACACAACCGTGTATGTCGGATTTTTAAAATTCCAAACATAGGGGTGACAAAATTATGTTTAAAGGCCACTTATCACTTAGTAGTTCATTATTTTGTGTTTTTATGACATAGATATAAGAAGGTATTTTTCTATTGAAATACTTTGGGTCGTTACATTCTTCCCCCCTTAAGAAATTTCGCCCCCGAAATTTCACTTTACACAAACAGGTGAGGGTACTTCTCCATCATTACCTCTCTTGGTTCCCACCATTTTCTAAAATAGAAATGGTTAGAACAAAACATAAGTAAAAAAGTCATGAATAACTTATTCATTTAAACAATTATACCAAAAACATGACATACGGGATCCCTAGGTAAAAATTCTTGTGTACATATTTGTACTTATTCTTATGCTATAGGTTTTCACTAGGGTTTACTAATCCTAATTCCCAAATTAACTAAACCTTTCCTCTGATACCAACTTTAGAGACCCGGCCTTTTCTTAAATTACTATTACATAATTTCAAAGATAAACAATAGAATAGTATTACACATGGAGGATCTAGAGGTTTAGTGTCTTGGGAAAACTAGGACTACACATAATAAGTACAACATCAAGCATAAACATTCGTTTAATTTCTTCTTCTATAGCTACTAAGTAGCACTTATCCTATCCTTAGTACATGTATCCACCTGAGGATATACATCAAAAGGGGTGAGATAAAATCCTAGAAAGAGGATAGATAAGAACAATATATCATGGGGCGAGCATAATCATGACATAGGCAAAAGATCATGAACGTGAGAGGAGCATAAATAATAAACTTGAAATGTGCCAATGCATAAAAATGAAACATCATGTCTTAGTGGTTAAATACCACACATACTTGTGAACAAATCTAGAATCTTTTTCACACATAATTTCACATTTAATCATGAGATTCATCACTTTACCCAATGCATTGGAGCGCTGTATAATTCCGGGCGCACCCGTCACATTTAAACATTCATATTGCGCTATATAATTCCGGGCACACCCGTCACATCATAACATTATCATTATCATTCTTGCCACATAGAAAACATATCAAACATGTACATAAATAACCCAAAGAAAGGAATGGGTTTCATCTCATAATAACACATTCATAAGCTTTGGGTTCCCAAAAGAAAGAGGGAACAACATACTTGATACAAGAACCATCAACCTTGAATGAGAGGTAAAAGGTGAGATCTTGAAAGAAGAGTTCTTTTGGAAAACATTTTGATGGACATAAAAAGAAGTGATAAACATGTATATACCAGAAAAGTAAAGGAAAATGATGAAAAAATGATCTTTGAGGAGTAACCATATCAAAAATGGAGTGAAAGAGGGAGAACCCGAAGGAAGAAAATTGTATTCGAGATTTCCCCTTACCTTGTACCCGAATGATTCCTTCTCTTTAATGTCCTGTATAATGACATTATATTCATTAATTAAAAATACAGAACCATGTGTACATTAATAGGGTTCATTCTGGTTTCATCATGTTATATTATGTTCCTTTGGATGACTTATAGAGTTTAAAGACATTGTTCGGGGATGTTCGTTTTTATGGTTTTCTTGAGCGGTCCACTTGTATTCTTAAATTGATGTTTGGGTAGATCATGGGTAAACATCCAGAACTGATACTAAATGTTATTAATGATATTAAAGTAGATTTAATAATTTTATAGTGAATTATATTAGATCCAAGTGGACGAATCATTAGATAAAAATTAAATGAAGATTATTTGGGTTAATTTGAGCGGTTTTTGGATCACAACGAACTTGTTTTAACTTTTCACTTAGTAATATGGCCATAGGTTATTTCCAGAACTTAAAATAGAAAATAATACATATAACATATTCTGTTTCAACCATAAAAATGGTTTCATGACCACATCTGAAGGTAGAAATGGAAGAAGATAGCATGTCGTTTTTGAAGGTGATAAATTTAACACCTCATGAACAACGTTCTCTTTAATAAAATAAAATGTAGAGGGAAAGGGTGTGGGGTGATATAATATACCATTAGAGTAATAATATTATATTATATGTATAATAATTGAGTTACAAAACAATTTTGATGAATATAGGTAGGGAGAGATCAAGAAAGGAACTTGAACTTGAAAGGAAATTAAAGGAGAAGAGGGAGAGAAATTACCTTTAGAATCCTCCTCTTGAGAACCTCCTTAAGGGCCTAAGCTTGGTCTTTTGATGAGACCAGGAGATCTTGGACGTGGGGGAGAGGTTAGGAAAGGTGTTTGGGTAGAGTTTAGAGAAGTTTTGGAGCTTGAGAGGTGTGAGGAAAAGAGGGAGTGAAGGGTGGCGTTTATAGTGGAGGGGAGAGGGGTTTCCTTAATATAAAATTGATTAGGTTATTAATTTCACCTAAGACAAGGAATAGTGAGTCTTGGATGACTAAGAATAGTAAATTATATATGTGAGTTCGCTATTTGGGTTCTTACATCACTTGTGATGTCAGGAATAGTGGGTTTTAATTAAAATGTATTTATATGGTAAATTAATGTATTCTACTATTCACCAAAAATTCAAGTTTCTCAGAAAAATCCCAAAATTTTACCCCAACCATTTTTAGACGTGTAGAATCAAAAAATGAAGTCCATTTTTAAAAAATAATTTTTTAAATATTATTAATTTAATATTTAATTAAAATCATAATTTACTTAAAAAACAGTTTTTAAAATTAAAACTGATTTTGTAGTTCTTTCAAAAATTACGTAGGGTCTTATAAAATTATCTAAAACTATTAGACATTGATTCAATAATTTATGAATACATTTTAGGGGAATAAATATTATTTTAAATTAATTAAATAATTATAAATAATTATTTATGACTTATAAAATACCAAAAACGTTTACTAAGGTCAAATTGTCACTTTCTAAGATGTCTAAATTTTATTTTATTATTCATAGGTAATGTTACTCTTATTTACTATTCACAAGGGTCATATTACTATTCATAAGGGTAGGTTACTATTCATAAGGGTAGGTTACTATTCACACAAAAATTATTTTTGTTTCATTAGACTCCAAAAACTGTCTTGAACACAACCGTGTATGTCGGATTTTTAAAATTCCAAACATAGGGGTGACAAAATTATGTTTAAAGGTCACTTATCACTTAGTAGTTCATTATTTTGTGTTTTTATGACATAGATATAAGAAGGGATTTTTCTATTGAAATACTTTGTGTCGTTACAGAATTCATCTTATATTTATGTAAAACATATATTTTCATATATTATTTAATACTATTCATAACCTATAATTTATCATCTGGGTTATATCTTATTATTTTTAATAATAACATTTTAATGATATACTATTCTTCAGTAAAAATCAGTCACACGTGTCACGTAAGCCACCAAGGAAAGATATTGTTTCGTGTAACACAGGCTAACCATGATATTCCATATAGTGTAATATAAAGTTTATATTGTGTGTATTTCTTGATTTACATAGTGTTGTGTATAACTAAATACAAAAATATTTTTTTAATATAAAATAAACTATTTTTAGTGTTCCATGAAATGAAAATTATCAAAAAGAATAAATTAATGTGAAAAAATAATAATTTACAAAATATTATGGTGTTACATTATACCCCCCTTAAAATTAATTTCACCCTAGAAATTGTTTTGAGTTATCAAAGTATTAATATTGGAATGTTTCATTCATAGAAAACCACATCATATAGATGACTACTAAAACATCCCTTTAAAAGTGCACCTTGGAACATTACCTATTACACAAATTAACATATAACCAGGTTTCCTCATTGGAAAACATATGTTGAGACTGAAGATTGGACATGGAGGAAAAAAAATATTTATTAGGGGTCATTGAGGCCATTAATTAAAATTAAGTGAATGATCAAAGAAAATTTGAGGGCCTTAAAGTCATAAATCTATAATGATTTAATAGGCCATGAGCTCAACAAAAATTAAGGTATTAGGAAAACACTTTTTTATCATTTTCCAAACATAGAGTAATTATTTTATTGACCAAGAATATATCGAAATATACTTACTTGATATATTTCTATAAATAATCACTTGAAGATATGGATGTCCATAAATTAACATTGATGCCTAAATACACTTTTAGCATATCTTAAGGCCCGTTAAAGATGAAAAGCACAACTATTTATCTTTAACTATTCTTAAAAATCAATATGGTTAATACATTAATCTTCAAACATAAAAAGAATAACTATTGTTTCATCATAAATAATTATTCATAAAAAATAAACACACATAACCAAGAACTCACATAGTCCAATGGTAGGCATGAAACCCTTATTGTCATTCAGTCATGGGTTCAAGACCCATGAACATTAAAGAATTGATTGGTTTTCACCCAACATACATGATTACCTATTCTAAAACCATGCTCATATAATTTTCAAAATGAATAATATGGACATCCTGGAAATAAGTTTAATCACTAAATAGTTTTCTAGACAAGGTTTTCAATACAATCTTAATATATAAATACTTCCTCTAAATTTTATCTTAAACTTTTTATGAATGTTAAAACTTATAACCCTTATGAAAGATGAAAATATAAATCATTAAAAAGGAATTAATGAAATTATCTTAATAGTGATTCCCCCATATATTAGAAAGTTTCTCTCAGTTGTCACATTCAAAACATGTGAATACCCCCATCATATATGCTTCTAAAACATGGTAATAAACTGAATTACCATAAATCCTTATTGAAAACATGCATTCTTCCTTATTCCCTAAAATACTAGATATATTCAAAAAATACAATAAGTTGAAAACTTCATCCATGATAGCATAAACTACTTGTTAAGAGTCCTTAATTAGTTCCAAGGCAATCATTACCATCTAATTTACTTATTCATACCCCACATATTTTTATCAAATATAAATTATCATAACATAAAAAACATATTATGGGTTATTTGTCCCTTATTCAAGTGTTTTCTATGGACATCACATTTCCATTATATCACATTTCCATTCAATCAGAACCATTCACCGTCATCTTGTAAATCCATAGTGAAATATATAAACTAAATAATACTTAAATATATTACCTTTTATATAGCATAATTCATGAATCCAAATACATAAAATATTTTATGATTCCACTTCATCTATAATGACCCATCCCTTGGGGCCCTTGCCGTGACTATCCCAAGCCTTCCATCCATAGGTTAGGGGCTGGTGATTAGGACTGGAATTACATATCCCAAAAAGAGAAGGAATTGCCTTTAAACCTATACACACACAGATAAGGAATACTTCACAAAGAAAACCACAAAGTAAAAAGAGTAATACAACCACCATAAAGTACCACCACTTAGAGTAAAAGGTGTAAAGTAAAAGTAAAGGGGCTAGAATACAAGCCCAACTAAAAGGAATGTACAGAAAAAGAAGTACATGCTTCAGAGGTCATCTGTCAAGGATCCTACCTGAAGGGTAGGTACAATTCACTATTGGACAACACTGCATCAAACCACATCTATAGATCCACCTCTAAGTATCGTCCATCTAGGGCTCCCCAAATTCCCAGTCAAAGATTTTTGTCATCTTCACAAGACACAACAGGTGCGGGAGAAGCCCATGTATGGATGAGTATAAAAATACTCAGTATGGACCCCAAGACCCCCGAATGTCTCTAAAAAATCCATAAATAAAACACCAAAATGAAAGATATAAATGTCAATCACAAAGCAAAAGACACAGCTCAGACTAGGTATAAGTACATAAGTAAATATGATTATTCGTAAAGCTAGATCATCTTATTCTGTTAAGAGGCTCCACTAATGAACCATGATGGGTTGCTCTGCTGCTAATCCATAAAGGGTCTCTATGCTGCTGATCCATGAAGGGTCGCTCTCATGCTGATCCATGAAGGGTCGTTCTGTTGCTGATCCATGACAGGTCACTCTATAACTGATCCACGTCAGGTCACATTACTATTGATCCATAAATAGTTTCTCTCATACTGACCCATGAAGGGTCTCTCTCATACTGATCCATGAAGGGTTTCTCTCTATCTTCACATCACATCCATCCGCCAGATTTCCACACTTAGCACGCTTGATTCCTTGGAGGATATGATCCTCAAGACATTTTCATACCTCAACCTCCATAAAGTCCCATAGAGAATAACCCAATGGACCTTCTCATCATAAGGGTCCCACCACAATAGACGATGCATCGAATGGACACCTCATCTATAAGATATGGGCATTTTTGTAAAAAGGCCCCAGTTGGATTCAAGTACGATCCAACCCAGCCGTATGTCAACCCCCACAAAAATTCACATAGAGTATCTCATAAGTACCTCCTTGTCGCAAGGGTCCTCATCCCATAGACGACGCATTAGTCAGATTCTTGATCTAAAAGTTATTGACAGTTTCCCCAAAAGGGGCTGGTCGGGTCTAGGTCTGGTCCGGCCCGGGTCCACTGACCCGACCTAGACTGGCCTGGGTCTGGCCCATTGGTTCATGGGCCTGTTGGGTCGTGGGTTCGGCCTGCGGGTTTTCTTGTTCCGCCAAAGGTGGATTGGCCTTCAACCTAGATGGGACATGGCTGGATGCCGCGTTCGGCTCCCCAGCTCACTTCTCGGTTCGTCGCGGGGCTGTTTCTCAGCCATGGTCAAGTGACCATGGCCAGGAAGTGATGTTCCCGACCAATCTAGCTGGCCGAGATTTCCACATGTGGTCTTTAACTGCGTACCTCCAGCTCGCCTGAGTTTCCCGAACACGGGCCGCCCCTCCATGCAGCACTGTTTAGTGCTGCATCTCCATGCTGCCACGTCTAGCTTGGCATGTCATGTCAGCAGAAACACTGTATACCTCTACCTGTGACCGCTGCCTTGGGACACCACCAACCGCCTCCACAGGCACCGACACACCAATAGTTCCTTATGAAGGCCATTGGAGTTACTGAATTGGTCCGTTTCTCAACCCGTCTACGCCTATGAGATCGTAGGTCTACCACCTTCACTGTGACAAATTTGAACTCACATTTCCATCATTTCAAAAATTTCATCCACAAAGAACACACAAGAACACGCAAGGTGGAGGTACCCATGCCTTGTTCTTGTCGCATCGTACCCTCCCTGTTTGAGGTGTATTCTCAAAGTGAGGTTTTTGGGATTTCATCACATTAATCTACCCTTCCATTCAAGCCCCCAAAATTTAACGGCCATCCCACAAGAGCACACTATCCAAATATCAACCTGTTCGTGGTTTGATCCAATTTTTTTGTTTTAGAATGAAGAACAGGGAATGAAAAGAAACTACAAAGTAAGCATAACCCCTATCTCATTTGGTATTCATTGTCTTAGGGTTCTGTCCTTGCGGGTTCAAGAGGTAGACATCATTCGTCGCTTCCTGAATTTGTTCTTTGAGGTATGTCAAAGTCGACGAACATCTATCGGCATTCATCATTCTTTCTTAGAGAGGAAACTCACCAGAGATTCATTAGAGAATTTCCTATGATTTCAATTCCCAACTCTCCAACACATTGGCTAATTAAAAGGAGAACACATCATAGTTTTTATGTTATGGTATTTTATTTGTGAAATAGTGTAGCTGTTACGCTGCATCATAACGAGCCATTAAGGGGCTTCCTTTAATGCACTTCACTATCGCCTCATTGTCGCACTTATGCACGGTCGTCCATCGCTCAACGGTTGAGAAAAGAAATAAAATAACTTTTTAAAGTTATTTTATTATTTTATGAAAAGTATGAAAATATAAATTTTCCGTACAACCCTTTCCATTCGATGTTAAGTCCTTTCTAGGTGAATCCCAACATTCTGAGTTCAATGGTGTCCTCAGAGTTTTGATCCAAGAACTGGTTCAAAAGTTAGAAAAACATGCTCGCATGATTACTAAACATACCTTAATTTTTTTTTAAAATTACAATACAAGAAACCCGAGACTCAGAATCATGTTCTATATCAATTCCTGGTATCAAAATAATTCCATATAATTTAAAAAAATTACACAAAAATTACAGGAAATTACATTCTCCCCACCAAAGGGCTTTACATCCCCGAAAGACAAAAAAAGGCTAATCAAATAAATGGGGGTACTAAGTATGAATTTGAACCTCCCGGTCCCATGTTCTCTCTTAGAGGTTCTCGTGCTGCAAATAAATGAGAACCAAAGGAATCGACTGTCCATGAAGGACCTGTTGATGTCTATCCTCTATCTCTATCAGGAACTTTGCAAATGTCTCCCCATCATCAATGTCCAACTCTCCCCAGTCGATGACTTGTATTGGATCATGCACATACCTCCTTAGCTGCGACACATGAAAAACATCATGCAATCGGTGCATCTGTGGTGGAATAGTGAGGAGGTATGACACCTTGCCAACTCTGTTGAGAATATGGAAAGGTTCGATGAACCTCATAGATAACTTCCCACCCCATCAAAATCTCTACAATCCCCTGTGGGGTGAGACCTGTAGGAAGTCATTGTCTCCCTTCTAAAATTCTTGGGTTCAACATCTCCTATAGGCATAAGACTTTTGCCTGATCTGTGAAGTACATATCTACTCCTAGATGATCTGTACCTTCTCAGTGGTAGCCCATAAAAACTTTGGATGCATGAGTCATGACTCCCCTAGGTATGCCCAGCATAGAGGTGATCTACATGGCTTCCCGTAAAAGGCCTCAAATGGTATGATGCCAATGGTGGAGTGATAGATATTTTTGTACTCAAACTCCACCAGTGGTAGGTGGTCCTCCCAACTGCAACCAAAATCTACAACACAAGCACGAATCATGTCCTCCATGGTCTGTATGGTCTGCTCCATCTGACCATCTGTGTTTGGGTGAAAAACTGTTCTCAAGCACAGATAAGTCCTGAATGCCTCCTACAACCCCTTCGACAATGAGGATGTAAAACGTGCATCACGATCTGAGACAATTATTAAAGGCACCCTGTGAAGCTATACTATCTCCTGGATGTAGAGGCTACCCAATATATCTAATGATCCCTACTCCTAGATGGGTAGGAAGTAAGCCAACTTGGTGAGTCGGTAAATGATCACCCAGATAAAGTCATGGACCCTGCACATGTGTGGTAACTTTGTCAATAAGTCCATGTAGATACCATACCACTTCCACTACATTACTTCAATTGGTTGTGTCAAGCTAGCTGGGACTCTATGCTTGGCCTTCACTTTCTGGAAAGTGAGGCATCGTGAAATAAACTCTACCACAAATTTCTTCATCCCCGGCCACCAGTATTGATGTTGAAGGTCCTGGTATATCTTCACCAAACTAGGATGTACTTTCAAAGGTTATGTATGGAACTCCATCAACACCTTCTCTCGTAATTTCACTGGTACCATGGTGAGTCCTTTGAAAAGGATGACGTGCTCCACACCTATAAAAAATCTTTCAGGATCCCATCCTGAGGGTATCTGAGCACGTCATGCCTTGTAGTCAACATCCACAAGCTATGCCCCCTAACTCGCTAAAGGAGTGGGGGATTGATAGTCATAGACTAGAGGTAAGGTCATCCATCATCATCCAAGAAGGATATCTATATCGAAACTAGAAACTCTGTGGCCTCACTAAGTAGCTACAAACTAGACCTCCTACTGAGTGGGTCAGAAACCATGTTCCCCATCCTAGGAGCATAGAATATCTCAAAGTCATAGTCCTGGAGGAACTCCATCCATCGCCACTGTATCAAGTTCATGTATTTATGTGAAAAGATATACCAGAGTCTCTTGTGGTTGGAGTATACAGTAAACGGTTCACCCATCAAGTAGTGACTCCATATCTTCAAGTAAAATATCACTACTGCTAACTCCAGGTCATGCACCATGTATTTCTTCTCATGCTTCCTAAACTGCCATGAGGTGTTGACGATCAATTCTCTGTTAGACATATGAAGACAACCCATTCCCGTATCTTATGCATCACAATAGAATACCTACCCAACACCCTCTTTTGGTAGTCTCAAGATGGGGCACTCTTCAGTATCCATCTCAGCTCTTAGAAACTCTTCTAGCACATCTCTGTACATAAAAAGGGCTATCCCTTGTTTGAAAATGATGAAAAGTGTGATGATGCTCTAGAAAAGTTGGGTATAAACCTTTGGTAGTACATAGCCTACCCCTAGAAACTCCCCACCTCAGTCATTCTCATGGGGGATTCCAAGCATGCACTGCCTCTATCTTCACTGGATCCACTGCAACTCCAACCTTAGAGATGACATGTCCTAGAAAGAAGACCTCCCAAATCAAGAACTAGAACTTTGAGAGTTTACTGTAAAGCTGGTGCTCTCAGAGTGTATCTAGGACTATCTGTATGTGTGTAGCAAGATCCTCCTCCGATGCAGAGTACACCAAGATGTCATCAATGAAGACTACCACAAAACTATTGAGGTAAGGCCGAAAAATTCTATTCATGAGTCCCATGAACATCGCTGGGGAATTGGTCACACCGAAATGTATCACCAAAAACTCATAACGGCCATACCAGCATCTAAAGGCTATCTTCAACACATCCTCATCCTGTACCCAAAGCTGATGATAGCCTGATCTGAGGAAAATCTTCGAGAACCACCTCAATCCCTTTAGTTGATCAAAGAGGTCATCAATCCTTAGCAGTGGATACTTGTTCTTCATGATCACCTAGTTTAGGTGATGGAAGTCCACGTATAGTCTCAAGCTCCCATCTGCCTTCTTGGAAAACAACACGGGGATGCCCATAGAGAAACATTGGGTCTTAAAAACCCCTTCCTCTACAAAGTCCTCCAACGATACTTCTAGATCCCGGTGCTCTATGTGATCTATCCGATATGTAGGTGTTGATATTAGTGTCATTATTGGGTACAAGTCAATGCAGAAGTCTACCTCTATATGAGCAGGTAGTCCTAGAACATCTTCTGGAATTACATCCTTATACTCATCCACAACAATAAGAAATATCAGACTCTTCTCATCCATCGCACTGAGGGTGAGGCTAGCCAACTGGCGAGTGATTGGCTGCACCCTCTTATGAGAAAGTCCATCCTATGCTGTAAAGGTTCCATCTTGATGATGAATGAAAACCTAGTCTCATACCTATGAACACACCACGCTTTTCACCTAAAACAGTCGATTTGAGCATGGAATGTAGATAAACAGTCCATACCCAAGATGACATCGTAAGGCCTCAATGCTGCTACTAAGATATCCAAGCCAAAGCTCTCACCTCCCAAAGTAAGACCACACTGTCATAACCAGTGTGTAATCACTGAATCTCCTCTCGTATGAGTCTCTAATCATAAGTATCAATCCAAACTCTCCATTGGAATCTCTGAGCCTCGAAAGAGATATGTGGAAAGGACATAGTTATTGGCACCTGTGTCTATAAGAACTGAAGCCATGGTAAAGAATACACATATCATACCTCTAATCATATTTAGAGCACCATGATAATAGGACTCCACTGCCTGAAGCTGAGCTCACCCCTATCTTCCAGATCCCTGAGTCTGTGGTGGACCACCTGGGGGTGGTGGAGGTAGTACCTCAAACCGTTATCCACCTCCTGCCACTAGGCCTGATCCCCTTCCACATCTTCTGCCCTATGGACCACATTGATCGAACCTTTGCCCCTACCTTGGCGGTCCCTCCACCGTCTACTGATTGTTTGTGCAATAGATTGGGTAGTCACAAGCCATGTGTCCCTGCTCACCGTAGGACTAAAAAACTATATCCCTCAGCTGATCTCCTCTGACTCGCAAGCTCCGCACCTCCAACCTTGCATCCAGGGATCGTCCTCCAGAAGGTCTGGCTCATTTGGGCCTCTACGTCATCTGCCTACTACCTTATGAAGATGACTTGCCACCTGTCATCCGATGGTGGCTCTCACCATAGGTACCTGCTCAGTAAGGAATATCATCACCATTAAAGATCTCTCTAGCACTCCAGCTTGCATCGGTAAGATGAGATAAATCATAGACTCCCTAATTTCTCATCAGAGTCCCTTATCAAAGGTTTGGGCCCTGAAGAAAAGGCCCCGTACCATGTCGGTAGAGTAGTGGAAGAGGATGGTAAACCTCGAAAAGTATTGGGCCATAGTAAAGCTGCCATGCTATAAGTGGAGTAGCTTCTGAATACATACTGAGTGTAGTTTCACTAGTATTAACTCCACCGAGAAGAGTCTCTCAAAGTAAAACTAGGAATGTGTCACATCCTCGTGATTCTAGAGTGTCGAGCTCCCCCATCTTCTTTTTATGTCCAAAAAAAGGCTAGTGGTTAGGACCACCATCTAGTCTATAGGTGTCTCTACTAGGTAAAGAACCCATGTAACTGACTCCATCCAATACTTATCTTACTGAGGATCTATCTTGACTTGAAACCTTAGAGGCCTATGTCTCTAAAACTCATGAAGTGCCCTCAGTTAGCATGAACTACCCACTGGTGGGGACGATAGAAATTTATACTCTATAGGTGGTGGTGTTGCTGGTACACCACCTGAAAGTTATATCATTGTAAGTGGACCCTACATCGATTCCCCATCGCTCGGTGGGCCATCGTCATGATCCATCACTAGAATCCTGGATGGCTATCTTTGTAGAGGCATCTTGTAGGGAAATAGATTCACCACGATAAATAAGTTATACCCAGTGAGCCGACTCAAAAGAGATCAAGATAAAAACACTTCAAAAACACATGAAACTAATGTTTTC
The DNA here is from genome assembly GCA_963277665.1 of Viscum album. NCBI lineage: Eukaryota > Viridiplantae > Streptophyta > Magnoliopsida > Santalales > Viscaceae > Viscum > Viscum album. The sequence continues at coordinate 1,321,361,025 of OY728166.1, forward strand.
ATGTACCAAGTCAAAAAATAGAATTTAGGGTCTTCGTGTATGAATAGGTCGGCTGCCACACCAACCCTATACTCCCTAGCATGAAAGACGAACTCAAAACACTAAACACTATTGCCACATAAAAAATATAGACTCTTATTTCTTATTATAGAACTGACCAACCTTTAATGCCACTTTGTCACAACCCATCCCCCGGGGCCTGTTCCATGAATACCCCAAGCCCTCCATTCATAGGACATGGGCTGGTGACTAGCATCGAAAATGCATATCCCAAAAAGAGAAGTCATTGCCTTTAAACCTGTACACACATAGACAAGGCATACTACACAATGAAAAACACAAAGGAAATAAAGCTATAAAACCACCACAAAGTACCACCACTGAGAGTAAAGGGTGTAAAATATAATTTAAAGTGGCCAGAATACAATACCAACTAAAATGAAAGTACAAAAAATAAGTAAAATCTCTAAAGGTTGTCCACCAGGGATCCTACCTGAAGGGTAGGAACAACTCACTATGAGATATCCCTAAATCACACCACATCTATTGATCCACCTTCGAGTACTATCCATCTCAGGCTCCCCAATGTCCCTAAAAAAGTTTTCCTTCATCTGCACAAGACACAATAGGTACAGGTGAATCCCGTGAATGGGTGAGTATAACAATAATAATTAGGGACCATGATACCCCTAAAGGTCTCTCATAAATCCAATAAGGAAATACCACAATGAAAGATATCAACATAAAGCACAAATTAAAAGACACATCTCACACCTGGTATAACTTAACTAGAGAACTAAATATGATTATTCATAATGATAGATCATTTAATTCTATTGAGAGGCTATTATACTAATCCACGAAGGGTCACTCTGCTACTGATCTAGGAAGGGTTACTCTGCTACTAATCCATGAAAGGTCGCTCTCATGCTGATCCAATATGGGTTGCTCCATTACTGATCCATGACAGGTCGCTCTGCACATGATCCATGTCGGGTCGTGATATAGATAATGCAAAAAGGGTTGCTCTCATTTTTATCCACAAAGGGTCTCTCTCATGCTGATCCATGAAGGGTCTCTCTCTTTCTTCATGTTACAACTAGCCACTGGATTCCCACACTTAGCATGCTTGATTCCCCACAGGATCTGCTCTTCAAGACATCGGTTGTACCTCAACCGCTAGGATGTCCTACATAGAGTAACCCAAAGGACCGTCTTATCATAAGGGTCCCAACGCAACAGATGACGCGTCGAACATACACCCGATCTATAAGATATGGGATTTTTTGTAAAAAGGGTCTGGTTGGATTCAAGTCTGATCCAACCTGACCGCACACCAACCCATGCCAAAACTCAAATAGAGTATCTCAAAAGGAACTCACCATCTCAAGGGTCCTCTTTCCATAGATGGTGTGTTAATCAGGTGCTCGACCTGTAAGTTATTGGTGTTTTTCCAAAAAAGGGTCAGTCGAGTCTGGTACAACCCGGTCGGACCGACCCAGCCCGGCCCGACCTTGTTCCGGCCCACTAGAGGTGGACTAGCCTTCGGCCTATCTAGTACGTAGTTGGATGTCATGTCAGGATCCCCACCTCACCTAGTGGTTCACCGCCGAAATGATTCTCTACTACGGTCAAGACACTACGGCTTGGTAGTGACAAGGCCAACCAATCTAGCTGGTCGAGATTTCTATAAACAGTGTTCGACCATGTGTCGCCAGCTCACCTGAGCAGCCCAGAAGCATATCTACCCTCCATGCGGTGCCAGTTGGTGATGCATCTCCATGCCATCGTGGCTAGTCAGTCCTGTATTTATTCCAACGCGGTGTGCCGATGGGCGCACCATCTCCCTCCGCTCGCTGCCGCCGCCGTGCACCGAAGGTTCCTTATTCCGGCCACCAGAGTTACTCTGGTGGTCCGTTTCTTGAGCCGTCTATGCCTATGGGATCTTAAGGCTTCTAATTTAAAAGTGAAATCTTTGAACTCTCCTTGCCACCATTTTGATAATTTCTTCCATGGATAACGTACAAGAACACACAAGGCAGAGGGACTCGATCTTTTTTCAGTTGGCCCACACCCTCCGTGTTAGAGGTGTATAATCAAAGGGAGGTTTTAGAGATTTCAACACATGAATATACCACTCCATTCATGTCCTTGAAATTTAACAACCCTCTTTCAAGAACACATGATCCATAGATCAACCTGTTAGTGGGTTGATCCGCGTTCGTTGTTTTAGAATGAAGAATGTGGAAATAAAAGTAATAACAAAGAAAGAATAACCCCTACCTAGTTTGACATTCGTTTTCATAAGGTTCCATCCACAAGGGTTCAAGATATCGATGTCATTCATCAATTACTAGATTCATTATTCGAGGTACATAAAATTCGATGATGTTCCACTAGCATTCGTCGTTCTTCTTTAGAGAGGAAACTCACCGGAGGTCTATCAGAGAATTGCCTGTGGTTTTAATTTCCAACACTCCAATGCATTGGATAATTTAAAAGGGAACATGTCATAGTGTTTTTTTTACGCTGTGATGATTCGTTGTTACACTATTTCATTTATGAAACATTGTAGCTGTTATGCTGCATCATAACGAGCCATTAAGGGGATTCCTTTAATGCTCTTCGTCATCGCCTCGATGTCGCCTCATCGCTGCACTACAGTGTCATCATCTTCCACTCAATGTTTGAGAAAAGAAATAAAATAACTATTTAAAGTTATTTTATTTATTTTGAAAAGTTTGAAAAAACAACATTTTCATCCGACCCTTTTCCAATCAAAGTTAAGTCATTTATAGGAGAATCCTGGAATTCCAAGTTCAACGGTGTCCTCAAAATTTTGATCCGAGCACCGGTTCAAATTTTAGAAAAACCCTCTCTCATGATTATAGAATGTACTTTAAAAAAATTTAAAGTTACAATCTAGGCACCTAGGGCCTTAGAATCACATGACGCCTCAGAGCCTCATCTCGAAATAATTCTATATAATTTAAAAAAATTACACGGAAATTCTGGGACATTACATCATCCTTATTCCATTAACAGGGCTACCTCATCCTTTTACACAAGACCACTTTCCTTTCACATTTCATCTATTGTCTCTTCATCAAACAAAATGTAACTGTTACTCACACCACCTTATTGATTCTCTTTAGTATATTCCCTATTAGAACATTGAGTTTAATAAAGACTATTTACTCCACACTTAAAACACTTAACCTTTAATGATGACTTATGGAGGCCAACATTCCCATCCATTATGTTTATCGTGATATTTAATTTTCCCTTGTAGAAAATTGTTTTTTGTTCTTCATTTCCATAGTCAAAACATCTTCGTGTTCCTCTAAGACATTCACTTAGGTGATTCTTTCTACATTATTAAAACAAATGAAATTGAATCCTCTTTCCTCCATGGTCTCCATTACCTGAACTCTCAGCGAACATTTTCATTCTCTTCCATGGTGATTCAAAGAGTTAATTAAGGTACACATTTTTAGTCATCTTCTATGAAAAATAATTAGGAATGATCACAACAACACTCACTCCAGTGATCATCCCACTTGACTGCTCATCAGAAAATGATACATCACATTCAATGTTAACCCAGTTCCTTCGAGTTCCAGTCATTGACTAAAACCACAAGCATAGTGTGACAAATAATCATCCGATCATAAGAATACATATTCATGAAAGGAATCACTTATAGTATGTCTAAATCATGACACATTCTTTAATCTATGAAAACCTAGGTTCATCCTAGGCATTTCATATCCAAATTATATTTAAATCCTTCATAATGTTTTGTGAAGAGTTTGTGAATTCCTAAAACATATCCATTGGGAGTGTCAAACCAGGTGTGCAGCAAGTCCTATCTATAAGAACCTATTTCTTCTATTTGAGGCATGATTTCTTCTTTTATTTTTTTCTTTTAAGTTGGTTTTGAGAAAACAAGGAAATTTGGGAAAATAAAGGAATCGAGTATTACACACTGTGTAATCCTATGAACACACTATGTAGTTTGACCATGTAAGATAGGAATACATGGCGTGTGGGAATGTCAGCAAATAAAATAGGAAAAATCAACCACACGTTGTGTACTTCCTAGGACACTCCATGTCGTCATGTCAATAGGTCCTGGAAAGTAAGTTGGTGGAAGTCAGCCGCCAAATGAACATTAAAATGATATACATGCCATATATATATATACTTTGATGCCGTGTACTTTGTGTTTTTCTATTAAAACAGGTAGTAGACTCGTTTTCTTTCATTTTGGAGAGAGGAGGCACCGGGTTCATGAGGCAACAGTGCCATATGGGGATTTGGTTCCCTGTTGAGCATCCGAACTCTATTTCAATCATTGTCAGCCTTGTTTTAACCAAATCAGTGAGTGATCGATTACTATTGATCCATTCATGGTGATTTTAGTTATCGACTAATTTATTTAAGGTTGAATTATTATCCATATTTCATAGATCTAGACTATTCTTGTATGAATTGGAAGTCGAGGCTGGATGAGGAGGGCCATACTACGACTAGGTAGGTGTCTGATGCTAATTATTTGATGTCAAGTTGTTTATATGTGTTGTTGTGTGGTGAGCCCATGTTTAAGGTGTCGCTTGACTGAGAAATTGACCCTTTTTGATACCTAATGGTGTTAGGAAATTAATTAAATTAATTGAAGCATGTTTAGGCTTATTGGGATTGATTATGGGCCACCCTATGGGTGTGTTTTCCTCAGATGACCATTGGTTGGCAATTTGGACTAGGATACTGATAAGCTTTGTTTTGTTTCCCTTTTGAAGGTTTGTTTTAGAATGAAATTGGTTAAATAAATGTTTCTATGTGAATATGATTGTTAAAGATTTTTGATAGTTTAATTCACATGTTAATCTCGTTATATAATTTTTTCCCACGTGAGTTGATTTCTGAAAACTATGTAATAATACTGATTATTTGTGTTTTTTATTTTGTGAGTTTCCCATGTGAGATGTTACTTTGTTAACCATTTAATAGTTTAATTTACATGTATTGATTTGAATGTGTTGAAATGATAATATACCAGGCTTGGACCGAAATTTTCTGAAATGCTGATACAATGATCTTGGCACTGATATATATAGAAATGCTTATACATCGGGATTGGCCCTGAGACATATTGAAATGGAATGAATGATGACATGTCTACCAATCCAAAGAACAATCTTGTATTTGGTGTACACTTCTTTATTTAGATATCCTACTATTTATGCTCCTTTTCTTCACATTGTCTAAAGGAATGGAAAGGGAAATGACTTAGCACAAATTGATTCATCCTTTGAATAAAACATCAAAAATCGACAAAGGAATGAAAAATGAGTCAAATAACTTTAGGATCGCGCATATTCCCTCACTGTCATGCAAGTACACTTGCGCGAAACCTAATGGTCACACAAGTGACTTGTGCGCCCCCTTTGAAAACCACCAAGGGGCTTCTCCAGCCTATAAATACCCCTGGTGGGCCCCCCATTTGAGGAGGAATTTTTTCCAGAATTCAGATAGAGAGATCTTAACACCCAAGTCTCTTCTTAAAGTCTTTCGAACACTTATAAGGTAATTATTTACCTATAATTGAAGGTCTAAACAAGGGGAATAAGGCCTAAGTGTTAAAATTTACTAACACTTGCGCGCCTAAGTGTTTTTAACATTAAGGGAATTGGACATACTTGCGCGCCTCCTTACCTATTCATTGAAACTTATGCGCCACTCTTCTGGAAGTACCTCAGGATGATTCTAAAGGCTTTGGTCAAGAATCGCCCAAGTATTACTCTACTGAGAAAGGATCGCGCAAGTAACCATGAGCTGCGTAGGTATACCTGCGCGACCAATACTTGCACGCCCATGCATTACCTGTGCGCCTACCAGTACTTGCATGCCCTTCTACTTTTGGGTGCCCTTCCTGCCCATTTCATCTCTCTTATGCCATTCCACCTCTCCTATTCAAGATTCAGTCTTCAAGATACTATTCAAAGCCATTTATGGAATATTTTCTTGACTGACTTCTTTATATGAAAGGAGATCCATGGAACATCTCTCAAAACTTAGTGATTTTCGCATCTTTATGTCACTAAATTTAGAGAGTTCATTCATTCAACCTCATCCTTTAAGATGAGAGAATCCTTAACCTGGGCCTCCTTTTCAGGAGTAAGCCCCAGTCTAAATCCTCATTAATTTGGGCATCTTCCTTAGTAGTAAGCCCTAAGTCCTAATTAATTTGGGCACCCTCCTTAGGAGTAATCCCCAAGTCCTCTAACTTGGGCCTCCTTTTCAGAAATAAGCCCCAGTAATAATTCCCCAAATATGGGTATCCTCCTCAAGACTAAGCCCCAAATCTTAAATCCTTTAACCTGGGTTTTCTTTTCAGGAATAATCCCCAGTCTGAAATATGGGCATCCTCTTTAGGAGTAATCCACAATTCCCTTAATTTTCAAATCCCTTTAACCTAGGCCTCCTCCTTAGGAATAATCCCCAGTATTATTTTCTCTTAACCAGACATAATTCCTTTTGATCTGGGCTTCCTTCTCTGGAGTAAAACCCAATCATAAGTCCCCTCCTAACTTGGGAATCTTCCTTAGGAGTAAGCCCTAAGATTAGAGTATCCAAATCTCCATGAAGCACATATACCTTTATGGACCCTGTTCATGGATTTCTTCCCTGAAGTAAATCTTAATCCTCATCTATTTGGGCAATCATACATACATAAGCCCCACACCATTGCATGGCACAATTGTCTGGTTTCACCAATACCTCTTGTTTCTCACACCAATCATGACTCATGTGAGCCTAGAGTGTAAAAGTAATCATGAAATATTTCTTTGAGCCATCAATCATGCATAAACATCATACTCCCTTACTCAAACTACGTGGGTTCTAATTCCTTTTTCAAAACAAAGGATACATAGGTATCCCATCAGCGGGTACGATCCCAACTCTGAAATAATCCATGTCCTCCTAAATAACAATAAACTTCAAGTGTCCCACTGAGTGGCTTTAAAACCAATATGGTTATCATAACGACTAAAAGACTTTTATATATTTAAGGATACCATCAACTAAGAATCTATAACAAATATAGATGATTCTATATCGATGAAGAATGTAGAATACATATAAAAGATTTTCTAAATTTTCTTCATATCAATCATTGATTGTCATATTTTAAAGGAAAACACATTTTATACCTGGTAATGTAATAAGGATTCATGAACATAATTTAAATCTATAAAGAGAGTCCCGCAGTAGACAATAATTCCCCTCAAAAAGGTGTGATGAGTCCTACCTCCCATCCTCTCGACCAATACAAATTTCTAAGCCTCATCAGTCCACAACTAATGATCACCCACCTTTGGAAATTAGGACAAAATAGATATGGAATCATTGGATTTTTTCAGTTCTACGAACAAATACGTTATAAACCGATTGGAATGTTTAAACCTTCAATCAACGAGGTCATCCCCAATTCTAGAGGAAACAAAAAATGGTGAACCCGACGTGAATCCTTAACCAAGTTAAAATGATGTTTTTCCTATTTGTTAGGCCCCTATTTAAACTCAATGAGATGTCCAACAAGGCAATCAATAACATATGTACTCATCCAAAAGATGTAGCAGCCAAACTTATCTTGACTATGTTTGTTATATCAAACATGCACTCTTTTCAAGATCTTATGCATTAAGAGAATGGCTTTTCTTAAGTCCACATATGTGAATACCTCTGCTGTAAAAACCTCTACTGCAAATGCCACTACTGCTACTCCTGCTAGATCATCGTCCGCTATGAGAACGACATCACCTACTCAGCGTCTTCAACTCTGGGTATCAAATGTGATGGATAAGGAGTACCATCAACATGGTACCATTCCAACTTTGGAGGCTGCTCGACAAGACCTCCAAGTGAAAAATTCACCCTAGTCGTCCGGACAGTGATGACCAACGATCAAGAAGTAGGCAGTGTTAACTACCGTCTCCAACCGTTTCGGGTCGTTATCCCCCAAACGCAATCACCATTCACTCTCATATTTTGAGGAGGTGAATGACTAGGACCCTCAGGGCCTTAATTCAAGGAAGCAGGAGTCCTTCCTGAGGGCTCCCATTAACAATCGCCACCAGACTCGTGCGGCAGTGCGCCCTCAACATGATGAGGGTACCGACTCCAGGTGTTTAGCTCAGGTTCCTCGAACCCGAGTAGGAAAGACGAATCGACAGAGGCTAAATCCGGTCAACAATGAGTAGGTTCTCATCTCTGCTATCTCCAGAGAAGTCCACCAACCTAACTTGGTGGAAAACAATGAGCGGGCACATACACCCATCCGTTTTAATTCCGCTGTCCAACAGACTCGTCTGGAAGCATCACGCCAATCCCTCCAGGCAATTTCGGCGGAGTATTATAGGTAGGAATATACAATTGTTAGTATTGATCAAGCCTACCAACAGTCTCGCTTGGTAGCACTCAGAGAAGTCAGTTGGAAAGCTCCGATGACAAATAGGAGGCAGACTCAACTCTATGCCCCCACACTTGAGTACTTTCAGGATTCACTGACAGAAAAAGGAGGACAAGAGTAGGTACACACACCTACTCAAAGCACGGAATGGACATATATCCTCATTCCGGTAGCTGAAGTCACCAAACATATTATATCAATGGTGAAAGAGCAGAAGAAAATCCCTGCTCATATTCTGGATGCTTACCAATATATTATAACAGCTTCAACAACATCTCAGGGAAAGGCACATAAATCTATCCCTACCAGTGGAGTGACAAATCAATAGTTCACTCTGAAACAGACACACACATGTGTTCCAGTCCAAGAGGGTTGTGGGGCGTATTCCCCCATATCATACGGACAACCAAGTCAGGAACATACACCCGATTTGAGTAGATATTGTCAGCCTAACCTGGCCATCTCTACTGATTAGGAACATACACCTGCTCAGAGTAGCCACATTCTTCAACAAGTGGTTTCCAAGGCAAGTAATAAGGCATCTAAGAAGAAGACCTTCCCAGAATAGTCAAGAGATCAAGAGCCAATCTATAACAAGGCCTAGCTTGATACTGGAGTTCTTGAAGCCCTCAGACAATTATCTGTTGGAATCCAAGATTCTACTCCCTCATTTCCCAATAGTGGGAACATTAATTCAGAAGTTCTTCAAAAGACACTTCCTCATGAAGGCTTTCTTCATGACAGTTCGGTCGATCTTGAAGTTTCATCTTCAGATGAGAGCTACAATAACCCTCTGTGTGGCTAGAAGACCAAGGACCAAGAGATCCCATCTTTTGCTGTAACCCACGATGGTGGTCCTACCCATGATGATGAATTTCGCTGCGAATGTCCTCTCCGCAGTAGTGATGCACATTGCCCAGAAAATGCTCCAGTGGAAAATGCAGTGCCGAGAAAGCCCTCTTATCTTGAGGCACTTGCAAATGTGAAACCATTCATGTCTGATGCTTCATCGCTAGCAGGTGAAATACTTTCTCAACAAGAAGATAGCCCAAGGTGTAGGTCATTCTCCGAACCACCCCTAAGTCATGCATCTTCTAGTTTGATCAGTTATTTCTCTACCAATCTTGTTGAATCTGAAAAAGCAACAAGGAAACACCAGCTCTGGTCAAATCAGGTAGAAGAATATTCATTGAATGATAAAGAGGAAATGCTGAACATGAGAAAAAACCTGGAAAAGGGTGAAGTGCCAGTCATGTTTTGACCTCTGGCTGACTCTCAGTATGACATTCTAGAGATTTCGAAGGAAGATGGAATTCATGATATTCATCTTAACATATGGAAAAATCTTTTTCAGTTGAAAAAGAAAGTATTATATTATGATGAATATGAAAATCATCTTAAGATAATAGAAGGGTTACAACATCAGATTGATTTGGCATCTCTATCAGTCTCTCGATATCCGAAGGCTGAAAAGCAGCAAAGAGCCCTTCAATGTTCATGCCTTGGAGCACTAAGAATATTGCGCCAGTTAATTGCCAATGCCCCATCTGGTATTCATGTTAGAGGATGGGGTGTTCATGGAGAACTACATTTCACTATTCTCTCCAGTCAGTAAAGCCTGCCTAAAATGGTCTCATGCAATGGTATATCCCATGGGGCCACCGTCAATGGGTTTTGTTTGTAATAAAAAACTTTCTAAAGAACAGGCTTCAACTAGTTCCTCTCAAAATCAAGAATATAGAGAACAAGTTGTATAATTACTCCTAATCAAAGAAAATGAGAATATTGAATAGGCCTCTTGTATGGAGCAAGAACATCATCAAGTGGCAGAAGTGTCAGAAATCATCCAATGGTCTTTTAAACCGGGTGATAAAAGTGGATATCGATTGATGCATACAGCTAATTTCCAGACTAAGGTCTGCACGATCAGGAGAGATTTTAAGAAAGTCTCAGACATAGCATGTCAAGAGCCACCCCAGCTTACCAGACTGGGGACTCTATTAACCCAACCCTTGGAATCAACAAATAAGATTCAAGGAGTTGAGAAAAGGTACAGGAACAGCCCCAGTCTACTGGACTGGGGACTTTTTCAAATCATCAATCCCCTCCTCAGCGAAAGTCGGTCTTCTCTCGATTGGGGAAGAAGACACAAGAGGAATGAAGAGCCAAATTATCAGGAGATTCTCTCCAAAGTATGGTTCACCAAGAATTTCCTGAGGGATCAAATCAAAAAAAGGTAATGTCTCATCAGGGGCATGGAAGAAGACAATATCACAGAAATGCTAATAGAAGGGATATGATGCTTTATGCATCAATTAATGTCATTAATGCCATTGTTGCTGATCCTCTAGAACATGAGGCTCACTCAGGGGACTTAGATGAAGAGGTTCCTACTCCAGAAGTTATACGCACAGACACAAATGAAGAAGGTGTGCATACATGAAATCAAAGGATTACCCAGAATCTAGGTAATCTTTCAAGTAACCCACTTCCCCCTCTATGAAAGGGATCTAATAAGGGGAAAGGAAAGAATCAAGTTACATACCCTTCCTCTAGAGAAGGACAATCACTCTCACTAGAGTAAAGATTTTCACAACAAGAAGAAGTAATGAAGGAATTGAGGAGGATGAATGCATAATTACGTCAAGGTACTCTTCCACCTAAGCGTGCTGGAGTTAGTCAGCCAAGGGAGTTTGTTGTAGTTACTGAGATGGATCAGGAATATCCTCCTATATTTGTACACCCTCATAGGTCTAATCCTATGGGTCAAGTGAAACAAAAATTGGTGGTGCCACCATCAGTTGTAGTACCAGCCACCACATCTGTACCAGCTCCAGTTATTGCACTTGCCCAAGTCCAAGTTCAACCGGATGTTTCTCAAAAGTTAATAACTACCATTGAGTCATTAATAGATTGGTTAGAGACTATGGAAGGGAAGCATGCGCAGGTTCAACCAAAAAAGAGAGCTTACCCTGAATGGGTAGATTCAATCCTTCCCCCATCAAGTTTTGGGAACCCTGCATTCCCTATTTTCAATGGATCAGGCGATCCTGAATATCATTTGACGCATTACGTGTCTGGTTGCGATCCTATGATAGGAACTCTAGAACAGAAAGAAGCAGTGAAACTTAGATGCCTCATGCGAACCTTGGAAGGACCACCTTTTGTTTGGTACACAAGCTTGCAATCTTAGTCAATTACCGGGTGGGAAGATCTTCACCAAAAATTCCTTCTTCAGTTTAGCTCAACATTGCCAAAGAAAACAGTTTTTGATATTACAAACTTTAAGAAAAGGGAGAATGAAAGGGTATCAGATTTCATTGCTCGCTGGAAGGTATTAACATATTCCCTAAGCTTAGCACTCCCTCAAGAGGAATTATTGTCAATCTGTGTGGAAAATATGCGTGACGAATTACGCACGCCGTTGATACCTGTGAAATATACAGGAGGGTTTCAAGACCTTACTTAAATCGCTCAACATATTGAAGATTCTCTTATAAAGACTAAGGTTAAGGCTTGTATAATTCCATCAGCTCCAGGAAGGAGAATGGGTAAGGCAGAGACTCCTATAGTTATTCTTAAACAAGCACCTGTACCTGCTTCTACTTCAAAACCTTCATCTTCTCTAAGGGCTCTACCTCCTGAGCACCAACAGAAAAGGCCGTTTCATCAAGATGATAAAAGAGATCAAAGACGAAAAAAATTTGAGGATCTGAAGAGAAAAACATACTCTTTCTGAAATGAACAAGTTCCTGGTTACTTCATTTCGGCTCTGGAAAAATAATTTGGTTCAGTTGCCAAGGCCCAAAAGGCCAAACAAGGAAGGAGATGAAGACCGTCCCAATTATTTCCCCTTTCATCAAATGTTGGGGCATCCCATCCAGGAGTGTTTTGTCTTCAAATACCTCCTTAAAAATATGGTCGACTCGGGACAAGTCAAATTAAAAGTTTCTTCAGCTCAGGTAGCATGTGTTACTGCTACAGTTCCAGAGGAGGAAGGCGAGTGGCAAGAAGTTAAGAACAAAAATGCGCAAAAATATGATTATTGGATGTTCAGAAAGATGATCAACCAAACTCATGCTATTTTGTGAATGCAATTGAAGAAACCAATTGTGCCTTCTACCATGAATGCCGCAGCAAAACCCTCTTCATCAGAGGGAAAATCCTCAAAGAATCGAAATGATTCAAAGAAAGAAAAAGAATCAGAAGAAGATGAGTATGTGTCAAAGCCTAAGTTGTCTTTGACTCTGGTAGACTTCATGCCATCTACTTCAAATTCACGGGCACCGCCCCACCAAATGGTATAGCCTAAACAGGCTAATCCAGCAGAGTCTTTATCAGATGAAGAGTTGATTTTCAGTTCTGTTAATATGATTCAATTAACAGATCCATATGACAGTCGCAGTTTTGATTTTGATGAGCCTGAATTCCCTATATCAAATAGAGGAATCAGAGGAAGTTCTAGAGGCTCAGGATACAGGGGAAGACGTGGATCTTTCAGAGGACACTATTCTAATTCTACCCCCGCTAGAACCGTGTATGTGGCAGAAACTCATGGTAGAGCCCTTCAACGAGCTCAACAAGAATAATCAAGTTCTTCCACACAAGGTAGAATTAGCCCTAGCACAATTATTCTGGAAGATCGGTTGAATGTTCCATCTTCTTCCTCTCAGCATGTAAATAGACCTAATCGGTCTAATATTCTAAAGCCAGGAGTATTACCAACTCCTATCTCGGTACAAGATGCATCAAATTCCAAGGCATCAACTTTCAAGGCACCTGCTAAACCACATGTTCTTGTTGGGACACATAGACCTTTGGATCAAAAGTATGATATATTGAAACACATAGCCGAAGTAACGACCAAGTTATCAATTCTGGATGCCTTGAATTTATCAAAGGATCTTTGGGAGGCACTCATTGAGGCTTTGTCAAGTCCTCAAGAGTTTGAAACTAAAATTGCTGCAGCTAAAGTATACCATGTAGAGAATAATTCTGTAGAATTCCATGCAGTAATATATTTTAATGATGAAGATGAAGATGATGTCGTGCATGGACATACTAGACCTTTGTACTTATCTGGAAAGGTCAATGGAATAGACGTCCGAAGAGTTTTCATTGATAATGGTTCAAGAGTCAACCTTATGCCCATTCGTACACTTCATCGATTGGGCCTCACGGAATCTGATTTATCTCCTTCTACTTTGATGTTACAAGGATATTATAAAAATGAACAAGAACTACTGGGCGAGATTACACTCAGAACTCAGTTAAGAGATCTTGTGTCCAATTCATATTTCATGGTTTTTGATCAAGACTTAGCCTTCAACATCTTACTTGGAAGACCATGGCTACATCGGCATGCGACTATCCCTTCGTCATACCATCAATGTCTCAAGTTTTATTTCAATGGTCAAGTTGGGACATTATATGGTGATAAGTCCCCGTTCAAGACATGTGAATCTCAATACATTGAGACAGAATTATACCACATGAAGGGAAAGGAGGAATCCATTACAAAGGAGATTACCAAAGTTAATGCTCTGTATGGTTTGGAAAAAATACCAGTAAACCCATTAGCACATGTGAGTACATATTATGTGTTGCCTATCAGAAAAATTGAAAGGATAGACCCAAATCAAAATACTCTTATGGAAAGATCCATAATGTCAATTACGACAATCGATCCAGACAACATGGGAGAAATTGGTGATCCACCAAGCAATGATGAAAGCTCAAATGGATATGTATTCATTTCATTTGCTGAAATCCAGCAAGTCTATACTTCGCCAATCAGGCCAGGGCAAGTTATATCAATTTCAGAGGTAAACGATGATGTCAATTCTCAATCCATCATCTCCTCTTTATTACCCAAAGAAGACCCTTCACCATCAATCAGGTCGGAAATGGAAGCTTCTTCTTCAAGATGTGCAAATTTTGACATCTCTTCTGATCATGAAAATTTTGCTTCATCATCTACTATGAAAGTGGAAACAGAGCAAATAAAACATGTTGAAGAAGAATAGGAAGATCTCAGGGATGATCTTCCAAAATTTGAAGAGGGTATCTCTACCACTGTGGATGAACTCATAGAAATCAATCTGGGTACAAAAGAATATCAATGCCCCACTTTAATCAGTGCGACCATGACTCTTGAAGAGAAAGAGATGTATATTTACTTTCTAAAGCAAAACCGAGATATATTTTCTTGGAACTATACAGAGATTCCAGGGATTGATCTTGATGTTGACACTCATCATTTGGGTTTTCCAGAAGAACATCAAGGATTAAAACAAGCTGCTAGAAGAACACACCCAACCTATGATTCCAAAATTGAGGCTGAAGTGGATAATCTCATAAAAGATAACTTTGTTAGAGAAGTTCAATATCCCAAGTAGTTGGCTAATATTTTCCCAGTGAAAAAGAAGAATGGGAAAATTAGAGTTTTCATTGATTTCAGAGATCTTAATCGGCACTGTCCTAAGGATGATTTTCCAGTTCCGATTACAGAACTCTTGATTAATGCGACAGCTAGATATGAAGCACTTTCCTTCATGGATGGATATTATAGATATAATCAAATCCATATGGCTCCAGAAGATGAAGAATATACAGCCTTTAGAGCCCCTCAGGGTGTGTTTTTCTATCGGGTAATTCCCTTCGGCCTAAAGAATGCAGGCACAACATATCAGCGTGCCATGCATCGTATCTTCAAACCCTTTCTCAGAAAGTCTGTTGAATGTTATGTGGACGATTTGGTGGTCAAATACAAACAACATTCTAATCACTTGGATGATTTAGAAGTCATATTACGTAAGCTTCGACAACATAATTTGAAGATGAACCCCTTAAAATGTGCTTTGGGGTAACCTCAGGGAAATTTCTTGGCTTCGTCGTACGCCATTGTGGTATCAAAGTTGATCCTGAGAAGATAAATTCAATCCTTGGCATGTCACCTCCTCGAAATTTAAGATAATTGAGAGGACTTCAAGGACACTTAGCCTATATTCGGCATTTCATCGCCAATTTGGCAAGAAAAAGCTTATCCTTCACCAAATTGATGAAGAAGGGAGTCACATACCAGTGAACTAAAGAATGTCAAGAATCATTCGATATTCTCAAGAAATATATATTGAGTCCACCAGTACTTATTCCACCTATTGAAGGAATACCACTTATCCTCTATGTGAAAGCTCTAGAGCAATCATTGGGTGCCTTTCGTGCTCAGAAGAATGTGCTGGGAATGAAAATATCCTCTACTATCTCAGTCAGACTATGCTTGAAGAAGAAACCTGATATTCAAGTATTGAGAAGTGATTCCTAGCATTAATCTTTGCAGTTCATAAGTTGAGACACTACCTGCAACATCATGAGGTCCAATTGGTATCTCGCAATAACCCGCTCAAATTCATCCTTAGTCGTCCAATGCTTACATGATGTCTGGAAAAGTGGGAAGTTATCTTGCAGCAATTTGATATTCAATATGTGTCTCAAAAGGTGATAAAGGGCCAAACTCTGGCTAATTTCCTTGCTGAAC
The DNA here is from genome assembly GCA_963277665.1 of Viscum album. NCBI lineage: Eukaryota > Viridiplantae > Streptophyta > Magnoliopsida > Santalales > Viscaceae > Viscum > Viscum album. The sequence goes on from OY728166.1 coordinate 1,321,377,038, forward strand.
ACCCTTCGGTGGAAGACACATCTTTAGATATTGAACTCCCTGATGAGGGATTTTTCTCTATTCAAGAAAGCATTCAAACATGGGAAATGTACTTTGATGGTGCTTCTAGAAGTCCAACAGGGAGGAAAATGGAAAATCCTAAATTCAACAAAGTTGGCTTAGGGATTTTACTCATTTCTCTAGAAAAGGAAGTGTTACCCTATTCATTCTTATTGTGGGAAGGTGGTACAAATAATGAAGCGGAATACCAAGATCTCATTGCAAGATTGGAGTTGGTGCTTCAAGCACAAGTGGATCACTTAAAGGTGAAAGGTGATTCAGACCTGGTAATCAAACAAGTCAATGGGGATTATGCAATCAGAAAAGAAGAAATAACCCCTTTATATGATTACACCAGAGAGTTAATGGCGGATTTTCCTTCGGAACCAATATTTTCTTATGTCCCAATATCACAAAATGCCCAAGCTGATGCACTAGCTAATATAGCCACATCTCTGGAAGATCCAAATCAGGATGAGACAACCATCAGTATTGCCCACCGTTGTACAATTTCACCTTATGTTTGAGCTAGAACAGAGGAAATCAATGAAATTAGTCCCATCTCTGAACCATATGGTCACACTACGGGATGGATGGAACCTATTAGGGAATACCTTCAAAATAGAATACTTCCACCTGATAGAGCTGGGAAAGAAAAAATCTGGCGATGTATGGCCAATTTTACTCTTTATGATGGCCCAGATCACCTAGATAAAATTCTCTACAAGCGTGGTTTTGATGGAGTTATCTTCAGATGCATTCATGGTGAAGAGACAATGGTTGTCATGAAAGAAGTGCATGCAGGAGTCTGTGGTGCCCACCTGTCTGGACATAGACTGTCTGATCATATTCGAAGGCTTGGATACTTTTGGCCTTCAATGATACAAGATTGTTTTGATTTCATAAAGAAGTTTCATTCATGCAAAGTACATGCCAACTTCATTCATCAACCTCTAGAGTTTCTTTATACATCTAAATACTCGTGGCCATTTTCCATATGGGGAATGGATGTGGTGGGACCTTACCCTTCAGCTACGGCCAAGTAGTTTAAGTATATTCTTACTACTACTAATTTCTTTTCCAAATGGGCAGAGGAAATACCTCTCGAGGAAGACAGTTCTAAAATCATTGTTAGCTTCATCAATTCTAACATCATTACCAAATTTGGTGTCCCTCATACCATATTGACGGACAATGGCACCAACTTCTGTTCATTATAGGTGAAGAAGTTGTATCAAGAATGCAACATCAAATCCAATCATTCATCTCGGTATCATGCAGCGGCCAATGGACAGATAGAAGATTTCAACAAGAATCTATCAAATATATTGAAAAAGATGGTCGATAAAGATAAGAAGTCATGGCCTGATAAACTCTTTCATGCTTTATGGGATTATCGGACCACCACCCACACTGCAACGCAGTCAACTCCATATTCACTGGTATATGGAAGAGAAGCAGTCTTTCCCATTGAATTTCAATTAACTTCGCTTAGAGTAGTGATTTGTGATCAATCATCTAAAGATGAACAATCTCAAAAGCGATTGGATGAATTGGAATAGTTAGATGAGAAAATATTGTGCACTCTGCACCACTTGGAAGTCTATCAGAATCGAATAACATGAGATTTCAACAAAAAAGTTCTTCTTCGTTCATTCATTCAGGGAGAATTGGTATTAGTTCTCAGAACTCTAATGATACTACGAATGAAACATCCCAAGCTTGAGCCAAAATGGGAAGGACCTTATTCAATATATAAGGTCTATTCCAATGGAGCTTATTCTTTAATCTCAATGGATGGAGAACTCATCACTACTCCAACCAATTACAGATTTCTGAATAATTATTTTGTATAAACACAAAATACATCATCCACGGTCCATACATATGACCTTAACACTATTTTTATTACTTTCGGCCCACACGACGTTAAACTGTGAAACATTTCCCTAATTCATCCAACATGACGTTAAACTATGTCCCTTTCATCATCTTTGCTATATGACGTTAAACTATACATCAATGGTCCATACATATGACCTAAAACTATTTTTATTTTTTCCAACTTGACATTAAACTATGAAAAATTCCTGAATACGTCCAACATGATGTTAAAATGTGTTCTCTTTTGTCCTTACTGCATGACATTAAACTGCACAGTCCTCTTTTTGTCCAACATGACATTAAACTGTGTTTTCCCCATCTTCCTAAATACATGACACTAAACTATATAGAAAGTCCTTTGATATATCCTACATGACATTAAACTGTACTTTTTCCCTGCTACATGACACTAAACTGTGAAACACCCATAGTCCTAAATGCAATACTTTAAACAGCATAGTCCCTTTATATGTCCTACATGACATTAAAATGTGCATCGTTAAGGTTGTTGTTACCTCTTGTTTCTCACACCGAGTATGACTCACGTGAGATTAGAGAAAATTTCAACCATAACACCCTCTCTGGGCCGCTAACCACGCGTAAGTCCCAACATCATTTTTAGGTCGTTGTCCCCAAGAACAACTTGATCATTAATCCATTCTTTAATTGAAATAGGAGGAATTTGATCCTTACCTTCCAGGATGGGTACGTAGGCAACCTCCCAAGGTTCAAGCCCAAAACCAATCTCTTCACATCGGTTCACCTCCATCTCATACGATGTTGATTCGTGAAACCGTCCCCAGAATCAATATCTTTACATTGGTTCACTTTCATCCTTACTATATGACGTTAAACTGTACATCATTTTTTTGTCCTGTATGACAATAAACTACAATATTATTTGATACCCTCACCTAAGAGGGAATCATTATTTACATTGATTTTTCAATCATGTTTTATTCCAAATACTACGTGCATACATGGAAATGCCCGAGCCTTTTATCTTGGGTTAAGCCATCATTGCACTAAAGTCCCCTTTCACCATTCACATGTACGAACCAAATTTGTACAGAGGGTATTTCTATAACTACGTGGGCTTAATTCCCATCCTTATAGGATACATAGGAACATTCGAGTGTCCCTCAAATCCAGCCCCAAGTCTTTTGGGCCTAACCCCAAATTTCACTTTCAGTCCCTTGGCTGAAAAGTAACTATGAACACACACACTGTGTATTTCTTATAAATGGTCCAAGCTCTATGAACCTAAACTAAGATCTCCTATATTTTCATCCTGCACGACATTAAACTGTAGTTTAACAACTACGTATGGCTTTATTCCCATCCTTATGGGATACATAGTGAAGTCCAACATTTCAATTAAGAGATCCATCCACAACATGATTATGGTTATCATTAATCCGTGTATCTCTGCATACATTGGACAATACCCATATTTATGTGTCATAATCCTAATCATGAATACTTCTAGATCTTCATAACCCTTTTCTTGACTTCTGGTCACAAAATGTCCAATTTCTGAGAATTCTTTTGCTTGACCATGAAGCACATGCCCTTAGGTGGCCTTGCATAAGTAGTCTACATAACGGAATTGTCAGCCAAAAGATGCTATTATTTGACTATGTATCTAATGACCTTAGGAGGCCCTGCATAATTCAACCCCCTAACGGGTTTGTCAGATACTGGTAACTTCATTATTGGGAAGAAAGCCTCTTTTTTCCTTATTGGTCTTATCAAAAATATGTAAGGATCCGCAAAAAATAGTTATCCTTAACATATTTATTTCATGTTCTTTTTCATGATCTGAAAGTATTCAAGTCTATGGTTTATATTTTCTTTCCCTAAGTTTTGGCCAGACCTTCATAGGAGTAACATTCATCCAATTATTAGACAAACCTATTTGGAAATATCTTCTCCATATTCAAGTACCTCTCTCCATACAACAAACTCTATACTTTGGAAAATTTGAATCCCCATAAAATTTCACTGGCTTCTTAGCAGTAGAAAAGTAAATTTCTAAGAGTTCATTTTCCTGACTATGCAGCTCATTCCATTAGGTGGATTTGCATAAGTAGTCTACATAACGTACCTATCAGCCGAAAGATGCTATTTATTTGACTATGCAGCCAATGCCCTTAGGTGTCCCTGTATAATTCAACCCCCTAACAGGTTTGTTAAATAATTATAAATTCATTCTTGGGAACTACTTATTCTAATGTCTTTTTAGATATTTTTCATATCATTCCTCAGATTCAAATTTTCTTAAGTCTTAGTTTACATATTTTCCCCCATACTTGAGTGTGGTAAAATATTTTCAGATAAGTTTTCAGGGAATTGAGTCATTTCTAATTCATTCGGTCAAAGATATTTCAACCTTAAACATTAGCCTCTTTATATCCGATGTGCATGACTTTAAACTGCCCACAAAAGACAAGGGAACTCTAAACAAAAGTCAAGTCCCATCTCAACACTTGCGTGTCACATGTTCCTTGGTTTTCTTCTTTTCCTCAGAGTCACATCCTCATTTCTTTCGGATCCAACTCCGAGGGGGGACTTTTTTGACGCTCCTTTTCATTACATTGTCTAATGGAATGGAAAGCGAAATGAATTAGCACAAATTGAATCATCCTTTGAAGAAAACATCAAAAATCAACAAAGGAATGAAAAAGGAGTCAAATACCTTTAGGATTGCGCAAGTTCCCTCACTATCGCACAAGTACACTTGTGCGCCACATAATGGTCATGCAAGTAACTTGCGTTCCCTCTTTGAAAACCTCCTAGGGGGTTCTCTAGCCTATAAATACCCCTGGTGGGTCCCCCATTTGGGGAGGAATTTTTTCCAGAATTCCGATAGAGAGTTATGAACGCCCAAGTCTCTTCTTCAAGTCTTCCGAACACTTCTAAGGTAATTATTTACTAGAATGGAAGGTCTAAACAAGAGGAATAAGGTCTAAGTGTTAAAATTCACTAACACTTGCGTGCCTAAGTGTTTTTACCCTTAAGGGAAGTGGACACACTTGCACACCTCCTTACCTATTCATTGAAACTTGTGCACCACTCTTCTAGAAGTAACTCAGGATGATCCTAAAGGCTTTGGTCAAGAATCGCCCAAGTATTACTCTATTGGGAAAGGATCGCGCAAGTACCCATGAGCCGTGTAGGTATACCTGTGCGACCAATACTTGCGCACCGATGAATTACCTGCGCGCCTACCAGGACTTGCGTGCCCTTCTACTTTTGGGTGCCCTTCCTAGCCATTGCACCTCTCTTATGCCATTCCACCTCTCCTATTCAAGATTCAGTCTTCAAGACACTCTTCAATCCCATTTATGGCATGTTTTCTTGATTGAATTCCTTATCTGAAAGGAGATCCGTGGAACAACTCTCAAAACATATTGATTTTCACATCTTTATGTCACTAAAGTTAGAGAGTTCATTCATTCAACCTATTTTTTAAGATGAGAGAATACTTAACCTGGGCCTCTTTTTTAGGAGTAAGCCCCAGTCCAAATCCTCATTAATTTGGGCATCTTCCTTAAGAGTAAGCCCCAAGTCCTCATTAATTTGGGCATCCTCCTTAGGAGTAATCCCCAAGTCCTCTAACCTGGGCCTCCTTTTCAGGAATAAGCCCCAGTCATAATTTCCCAAATATGGGCATCCTCCTCAGGAGTAAGCCCCAAACCATAAATACTTTAACCTATGTTTTATTTTCAGGAATAAGACCCAGTCTCAAATATGGGAATCCTCTTTAGGAGTAAGCCCCAAGTCCATTAATTTTAAAATTCTTTTAACCTGGGCCTCCTCCTTAGGAATAAGCCCTAGTCTTATTTTCTCTTAACCAGTCATAATTCCTTTTGATCTGGGATTCCTTCTCAGGAGTAAAACCCAATAATAAGTACCCTCCTAACTTGGGAATCTTCTTTAAGAGTAATCCCCAAGATTAGAGTATCCAAATCTCCATGAAGAACATATAACTTTATGGACCCTATTCATGGATTTCTTCCCTGAAGTAAATCTTAATCCTCATCTATTTGGGAAGTCATACATATATAAGCCCCACATCATTTCATGGCACAATTGTCTGGTTTCACCAATACCTCTTGTTTCTCACACCGAGCATGACTCACGTTATCTTAGAGTGTAAAATTAATCATGAAATCTTTCTTTGAGCCATCAATCATGCATAAACATCATACTCCCATACTCGAACTACGAGGGTTCTGATTCCTTTTCCAAAACAAAGGATACGTAGGTAGCCCATCAGTGGGTATGATCCCAAATCTGAAATAATCCATGACCTCCTGAATGACAATAAACTTCAAGTGCCCCACTGAGTGGATTTAAAACCAGTATGGTCATCATAATGATCAAGTGACTTTTATGTATTTAAGGATACCATCAATTAGGAATCTCTAACAAATACAGATGATTCTCTATCGATGAAGAACCTAGAATACATATAAAATATTCTCTAAAGTTTCTTCATATAAATCATTGATTGTCAGATTTTAAAGGAAAGCACATTTTATACGTGGTAATGTAATAAGGATTAACGAACATAACTTAAATCTATAAAAAGAGTCCCGAAGTAGACAATAAGTCCCCTAAAAAAGGTGTGATGAGTCCGACCTCCCATCCTCTCGACCAATGAAAATTCATAAGCCTCATCATTCCACAACTAATGAGCACCTACCTTTGGAAAGTAGGTCTAAATGGATATGGAATCATTGGATGTTTCCTGTTCTACGAAAAAAACCATTAGAAACCGATTGGAATGTTTGAACCTTCAATCAACGAGGTCATCCCCAATTACAGAGGAAACACCTACTGAGGTATCTATTGTGTTTACTTATAAAGGGGATTTATGGGAATAGGAAAGATCCTTAGACTTATATAATTCAATAAATTTAAATTATTAAAGAACATTAAATGAATTTAAATTAATAAAAGTACTTTTAGGACTTTTTTTTTCTTTTGAGTACCTGCTAGTTTACTGCATTTCACTATTGTACACTACTATTGTATATACTCACTGATAGATTGGAACTGGCCTTTGGTTATTTCCTACTAAGATTTATTTCTCATGCCCTATTTGGGTTATATTTTTGGGCCCAAATAGACTATATTACTGTAGGGGTCGATAGGGGAAAAGTTTCCTATACATGTACTTGATTACTGCTTAGGAGCATGAGAGAATGAGAACAAGCTAAGGCTTGTGATTCTGCTGAGTTTCATTTTGTTTTACAATACATTGATATTTTATGATACTTGATTATAGTGTATCTTGTTTTCAATGTTTTTTAGAACATGTGACATGCTGCATCATCTTGTTCTTATATGCCTTCTAGTTATATTACCTTTTAGTCTTCTGTCATTTACTTTAGTTGCATGTTGTTTAGTGCTTCCACTATTGTTGTTATTCATTCTTCTATGTTACACTCTGTATATGAGGGAATAGTTTCCCCAATATTAAACGCAAGGCCCTCACTAATAGCTGGTAGCCTTTGGCGTTTGGGGAAATGTTCTTGAGGCCATGTGGTCAATCGGGTACGGGGAACCAGTTGAGTGGCTTTCGAACTCAGGACATTACAAAGTGGTATCAAAGGGTTTACTTTCTACTTTGTCTTATTATTTGGAGCTCATAGACATGGATAATAAGGAATAGGTAGAACTACTATAATTTGTAACTATATCCATAGATCTATATCCACATACAATAAGAACCGTGGCTATAGGTCACTTATACCCACGCTTGTTTTGTTGTCCATGGAACTAGTGCCCCACATGACCCCTTTCCCCCCACCTTTAAGAGTTTCCCATACCCAATTACCTTGAGATCCTCCACTTCCCCCAACATCTCCGATGCAGCCACCCCACCTCCCCATGACCATCCTTCTCCGAAGCAGCTCTGGCATGGTTCTGACGTTGCTCCAGCTCGGTTGCGATGCAACCACCTCCTCTTCCCCCCCGCGATCCTAATCTTCTCTAGACATCTCCAACGTGTCGACCCTAACTCCCCACAACCCTCCTCATACGACGTGGATCCAAAAATGTTCCGACGCGGCTTCGGCATAGTTCTGACGTGGCCACCCGACCTCCTAGGATCCTCCTCCTTCAACATGGCCACCCCACCTCCCAAGATCCTCATCATACATGTGATGAATCCATGAATAATGTACATTTATCTAGTGTTGATTTCATTGGTACCCTATATTGTTTTTATCCCACACTTAGAAAAGTTTCTAGGTATAGTTGACCATGGTGATTAAAATATAGAATACCCAAAAATTAAAATAGACATCCTAAAATCAATTTCCATTCCTGTTATTCAAAAAACTTGCGGGGATCCCACACTTGGTGTGTTGGTTTGTGGTTGGAGTGACATAAATTATTAGAACTAAAACTTGTTGGTTCGTTTTCACTTCATCCCTAGATTACCAATCCCTCACATTTAATTCACGAATGCGAAAATAAACCCTAAGTTTATATCGACACCCCTCAATGAGGATCATAAGATTTTTTTATGATAGGATTTATATGATCGATTAACCAGATATGTGCAGATTATGAAAGTTTACCATTGGATAATTTAATGCTTTGGAGTTTCACTTGTTATTAAGATCCAACCAGGAGCATGATGAGTGGGTGAGAAAATTCTTGTCTAAATAATTCCCAGTTATATTGAACATAAATTTCTGGTGGTTTTGAAATAAGGGCATACCAAATGAAATTAATAACCATAGAAAAGTAATTTAGATACCCTCACCATGTATGTGTTGTGATTGGCTAAAATCTAAGTTAGTCTAGAACATAATTTTTGATGTATAATGGGCCTAATTTTCTTGGGACCTTGTTGATAATATTATGGGATTTTAATTTTAGGGAAGATACATCTTTTAATTTTTGTGTACATTATTTAAAAATGTTGAGAAACATTAATATATGGTTAATTTTCATGTATAGTGTTTTTAGTGGTGTGTTGGGTGATTTAAAAGAAAAGGAACAAGGGTAATGAAGGAAAGAATAACACCCTCTATTCATTCATGTTCACGTGCTCTCTCTCATAGACAAACTAGGTTACCGTCTTCCTATTGAAAAGAGAATGCCTACTAGTAATGGGATCCTCCCTAGGGATGTGATTACAAATGATAGAGCTCCTCTAGGGTGGTGGATCTAGTGGATACCCCCAATGTTGGACTAAAACATAATGTGAATGGGTCCTATAAATAGTGAGTTAGGAGGAGGGATTGTGCATGATTCTAGGGGATATATGGTTATTGAATATAGTTCCTTTCATGGTTTAGGTAATTCTATCTGGGTGGAAAAAATATATTTACTCGGCGGACTTTAAATTTGGAGGATAGATAACCCCAATATTTGTATGGTTGAGTAGAACTCAAATATTCTTTTAATATTCCTACAAAATGATGCAAGTGATCCTTTGTATTCATTTTATAATATGAGGAAGCATAGGTCTCCCATCGATCAAGGCACAAATATCATTCATACTTGGAAGGAGGGGAAATTTTCTGCATAAAATCCATATAGTAAAGAGATACCTTATTAGAATCTTGTTATTTATCATATTATAGGGTATATTCCACACTATTATGAAATTATTATTAATGGTGAAACCCTCAGTATTCACCACTTTAGACTCCCAAATTAAAATATTTTCCAATGAAATGTTCTTCTTGAGTGACCGATAATTTCTCAACTATTACCTCAATTAAGGATGTTCTTCTAAGGATAAAATTAATGGAGGATAATGATCTGAATACTCAAGATATTTATGAATAAAACAATTTTTATCACATGTACAATGAAAATACTGAATTTAGTTGGTTGGATAATCAATTACCCAATCAAATACATTGTCTAAATCCTAACCACATGGAAATTTTCCAACCCACGACCAATTTCAATCCCAACCATCTCAACATTGAATCTAATATTTTCCATATAAATTATTAGAATAATTTTTTAAAACAATATTGAAAATTAATTATCAATTTTGATCATTACGATTAGATATACAAAACATTGAAATGGTTATGGAACTCATTCCCACTCAGGTTTACCGTTCCTCAATATCTTAGAAAAATCTTGTTACACACTAACCACTCATGAATAAAACAATAATTTAACTATTCCCAAGAGTGGGAAAACTATTTTAAAACCTAAAACATTGATTCCTAAACCATTATAGTCTTAAAAATCATAGGAATAAATTGAATAACCAACATTAGAAATTGAAAAATTAGAGTTCAATAATGAGTGGATTTGTTAGAGAATGTTTAAATTTAACCAGAGGAACATGGGGAAATTTTTGATGGGTGTTAAAATCTGGAGGAAATTGATTTTCTATATTAAAAAGAGGGAAAATTGACATCTTGTAAAGATTTTACTAAATATTATTTTACTATTTATGGAAGAGTTTCAAGAAAATATAAGAGATTCAATAGTTTATATAAAGACATAACAACCATCAAATATAGACACGTGTAACCCATATAATGAATAATGAGATTGATCTTTATTATTGACACTGAATTAATAGGTGGAATATGACCTTACTGTAGCCATTAGATAAATAACTTCATTCCCACTTATAAATAGATTGATCTCAAAAAAAAAATTATAATATATCATAATGATTTTTAATAGTTAAATTTTTTATATAATGATGGTCTTTAGACTACTATGGTGTGGTTGAGGATAAATTAACCCATAAAAAATCATAGATTTAAATGAATTTGTACTTCTATTTCTCTAGTGTGATTTTCATGAAATCAGATTGCTTCCATATGAGTAGTAGATTATTATCCCTGAGCCTTTAAATTTTATTAATGATTTTATCTATTAATTTAGTTTACAAACAATACAAACCCAATTATAATTCATTTATAATATGATGCAGGGGAGTGAGGGGTAATAAAGGAGTGATTAATCATTATCAATTACTATGGGTAGGTGAAAGTAGTGTATCGAACACCATTTTTTTCAGTACCTAACTAAACACACTAAAGAGAGAGTGAATGGATTGAGAAATTGGGTCATTCCAGGGTATTATTTAGGTGGTTAATTTATTTTATAATAGAATATTATATAATTAATGAGAGAATTATATAAGGTCTCCCTTCATTATATTCATCATTTTCACTTTTATTTTATTTCTTACATGCACTTGTAGTTCCACTCCTTTGTTATTTCATTTTTTTAAAATTCATAGTGCTATATTAGTGTAGGTGTGAGGAGAATGAATGATTATATCATTACATGAACTTGTGGTTACCTATCTATTTTCACCATAAAATCTAGTATTTTTAATTTTCTATTGTATTACATTTCCATATTGGAGTTAAAAATTAGTGGAAATCATGTTTTTAGGTCTTAATCAGATCTACCCACTGAATTATAAATCACTGGTTTTTTTCATGTTGAACTTTGAACATATTTTTGGAATCATGCTTTTCTTTAAATAAATTATTATTTAAGAATATTTTTTAATTCCTATATGATAGAATGATTAAAATTTTTGTTTCATATAATAATTCTTAGTTGAATTTGCATTTGATTAACTTGGAAAAAGGGCTGGACAATGCTTATTTACTTGATTTTCAGGTTGTTCTGAGAGGAATATGAAGATTATTTTTCAATAAAGTGAAGAAATTCTAATTATGGAAGAGTGAAGAAAGTGGATATTACAACAGGCTTTTCGGTATAGAGTTTTTCTACGTTTTATGGATCATATTCTGAATCATTTTCCTCATTATATGAGGTTTTATTATATTTCATGTTTATATACTCTTTCAATTAATTGATGGTGAATGCTCATTGCACCTCATGTTTTCACTGTATCTTGAAACTTCAATTTTTTCCCCTAGGTATGGGTTAGAAAAGAAACTCATTATTTTTTTCACTGTTGTAGTTCTTTAATTTTGAATTACATTTTTCCTATCAGAAATAATGTTCTTAAATGGGTGTTGTGTAGTCTGTGGTCTATGGTTTTCATGGTTGGCTTCAAAAGGGGAATTTCGACTTCTAATATTCTTCCTGTACAAGTTCAATTTTTAATTGATATGTTGTTAAACCTAAACCAGGTTTGATGGAAAATGATGAGTTACCAATGACGAAAAAGAGGTGAAGAAGGGGAACTGCAACACCACTTAGGGTCCATGAGGTTAAACTCTTTTTTTGATTGTGTTTGGTGAAACCCGGTTAGGATGATTCTTTATTTCCAATTCTATGAAGCACATAAAAATATCAGTGTCCTTTTTATGATTTATTTACTTCTTTATATTGATTTGTGTTTTTGGAGATCACTTCTATTTGATCTTTTTTTCTCATACTAGCCATGATTTTTGATTTGGTGTTAATCAAAATGGTTATTTTAGTTTCTATTCAGTATGTTAAGCTGTTATAATTTTTACATGAATCTATTCCTTGTAATATCTTGTTTCTTTGAGTTTATATTTTTTAATCAATATATTTAATTTTATTTTATTGTAATACATTTAAAGATTTGTATTATTAAAGTATTCATGATTCTATCTTCTATTTATAGAATAATACATGTGTTGAATTATTGTTTTGAAAAATTTAGAAGAAAAATTAAGGCCACGCCTATCCTTTAGTTATTGATTACATTATATAATATGGTCACTTTATTAATTATACACTTGATAGGTATGTGGAGGTTAATGATAAATTATTGATACACTAATACATAAATAGAGATAAAAAGAGATGAATATTATAATTCCTTTTTAATTAGGGGGCTGGTGGAGGATAGGGGGCTAGGGGGTGGTGTCGGGGGGTTAGGGGATGGTTGTGGGGGAGGGGAATAATTTGGGGGTTGGGGGCTTGTTTTGGGGGAGGATAGAACCAGGGGGTAAAGGGGGGTTAGGGGGGCTGGTGTAAGCTACGGGGTGGGGGTGGTGTGGGGGGTGGTGTGTGTGTGGTGGTGGTGGGGGGGGGGGGGGGGGTAGGGGATGGTTTTAGGGGTGGGGACTGGTTGGGGGGGGGGGGGGCTGGGTTGGGGGGAGGCTTGTAAAGGGGATGGGGTGGGGTGGTGCGGGGGGGGGGGGGGTATGGTGCAGGCTAGGGGGTTGGGGGTTGGTGCAGGCTAGGGGATGTGGGTGGTGTATGTGGGAGGGGGGACTAGTTTTTGGGGGAGGGGACTGGTTTGGGGGGAGGCTAGTATAAGGGAAGGGGGTGGGGGTTAGGGGCTGGTGAACGGGTGGGGGTGGGGGGGGGGGGGTAGTTAAATCTAAGGGGTTTGGGGTGATGGTGCAGGCTAGGGGTTGGGGGTGGTGTAGGGGGAAGGGGGTGCAGTAGGGGGGGGGGGGGGTTAGAGGGGCTGGTGCATGTGGGGGGGGGGGTTGGGGGCTATTGTAGGGGTTAGAGGATGGGTTGTTCCTAGAAGTGGCTACACGACTATAGGATGGGGGTGAGGAGAAAGTGGTCACTGGGCCGGGATGTGTCTTGGGAGGATGAAATTGGTGTTTGGTGGCCAAAGGTGGCATGAAACCTGATGGGTTAGGTTTTGTGGATGTCTTGGCTCCAGATAGATGGAGAGAGAGAGGTGTTTGTAAAATTCCATCATAGTATAAAATCAACATGATATTCATAACACAAATATATAAATGGGACTAAGTCAAGGTCCAACCTGACTGTTAAACAATTTTGATTTATTTTTAGAAAATTTAAGTCTATTTGACAATTGGGGTCACCCAATCCCTTAATATTTTTTTACAGACATTGATCGTTGGGAGCTTATTATCCAACTGTATAACCAGAGTTGTATACTCATGTTGAAAATAGGAATTTATCATTAACTCATCTTAGCATTTCATTTTATTGATATAATAGTGTCCATTTACAGAGAATATATCATTATGTTCTCTTATAGCATACAAATTTATCTTTTAGGAAATGGATTTGTAACCATTTCCATTTTCACCTTCAACTTAGGGTCCTAAGAATTGCTTCTTTAACCCAACTTGTAGAGGGTTATCAGGTCTAAAAATCCCTGGTGTTGCAACAATGCTAGTTCTTCCATAATTGCAACACATTTTACATAAAAACATCATTCAAAGAGTATGATTGTTCTTATCTTCTATGTATAATTTATTAATGGTCATTAGAGATATTTCTTAAAACATCTCAAGTACAATTTGGCATGATTAATTAATTAAGCCGATCAATTTTGTGGAGAAAACATCTAGCAATTCCTTTGATATTTTGATCATTCTTCTATAAATCTGGCATTTTTTTGAATGAGAACTAAAATTAATGACATGGGAGATATCCCATCACACATTCTCTAGAAAATTTAAGATCAAGCTGAAAATTTATTTGATGACCTCTTGTACTTGATATAGTTAATTAAGTGGATTATGATGTGGCTAGAAATGGTGACCTTCAGGTATTTTTAGTTCATTCAGCGATGAAAATTTTCATTACCTGGTACCTTGTTGGTTAAAAACAACATTATTAGTGTATGGGTCCTAAATTTATAAAAACATTTCTCCTAAAGGCTAAGATAATGCAACCAATTTCTTGTATTCATTATGTATCCAACAGTGTTACTTTTTGCTGGCACTACTTGAGGTTTTGAGATATTAAGAGGGTTTTATTTTCTTCTATGGGTACATACCAATACCCCTCAAACATAAGTGTAAGTATAATAATGTGAATGTATGAGTTTAAAAAAGAATATTTTTATCATTTCTATTTTCTTATTGTTCATACTTCTGGTTTTTTTACTTTTAAATATTTTTTGAGCATAATAAAATGGGTTCCTTTTGGGAGGTGTTCTTTCCATACACATAGGCCCTAAAGGGTCCAAATAAAACTAAAATTTTGTTCTTATTTATTTTATTTTTTATTTATTTTGAATCAATTTATTATAATATTTCATGAAGGAATTTCTTTTTAATATTAAATAGTGTGTACCAAGGGGACTCATTCAGTGTTTTTTGAACCACATAACTCGGCATGTGTAGGTGTAAAAATCCTGATTTCACACCCAAACACACATTTTGTGTGTTCTAGGGTATATTTAATGTATGATATTGATAAAATGACATAGGTATCAAAATTTGAAACACCTATTGACCCTAATGATTCACACATCATGTGTAAAAGAAACATGTGATTTATGTTAGGTCAGATTGGCTCACTGTATACTGGCAGTAGACACATAAGTAACTCATCAGTACCATATGTCATGTACAATTTTGGGATATAATATATAGTTAAATGAAAATGAATATATGAAAACGTTACATGCAATAACTTTTACTAGGACTCACAAAACATGTTATGAAAATTACATTCAGTATACTATGCAACTTCCTATGTTTCGCATTTCTTCCCACCTATGTTTCAGCATCTGAAAATTAAATATTATATTCATAATAATTTTATTTTTAGAGAATGATTTTTTGATCATATTATTCATAAGATAATGTTTATGATTAATCTTAAAGTTTTTGATATTATTTTCCCTACAAAGGAGACTACTAGGTTTGGAGAACTTAATCAGAGCTAGCACATGGTTAAGTAATCCATTAGAGATATGCTAGTGACATGGAATGGTTCCTCATAATTATATGCAAAGTTATATACTAACTTAACAACATATTTATTATAGTATTTACATCCTCTATATTCTTTATAGGATATAACACTACCCCACCGACTCTAATTGGGGGTCCTCCATATTAGGGGCTAGTTTTTGGAACCAGTTGTAGATCTTTTATTCTAAGAGTCTCCCTATGAACAACGAGTGGAAGAAAAATTTATCCAATAAACAATAAAGCCCAATGTTGACTTACTTATATATTTTTATGTTTAACTTCAAGAAATAATAATTTAATATTTAATATTCTTCTCTCATCATCAATTGTTTTTAACTTTTCTTCAGGGGGCTTCTTGATTTTATCAACTTCATCATCAAGAATATTGTTCTTTTCTTATAAAAGATGGTCAAACTATTGAATCTTATTTCCATTGACCTATAGTTAATTATTAATGAAAAAAATATATGTTTCTATACATTTATCCTTTTTCTAGGATTTTTCATTATCTTGGATTTCATTTAGCAAATCCATGCAGGTGGGGTGCATGAGGGAGGGTGGATGGGGGTCTGTAGGGGTAGGGGGAGGGTGCATGGGGGTATGTAGGGGGGGAGAATGGGTAGGGGAGGGAAAACTGGAAAGGGGGTGGTCTATAAGGGGGTTTGTAGGGAATGTGGAGGGGGAGGTGGAGGGTGGAGGGGTTTGGGGGCAAGGGGTAGGGGGAGAGGGAGGTTTATAGGGTAGGGGTAGGGGGAGGTTTGCAGGACAGGGGGAGGGCCGAGGGGATGGGGGTGGGTGGAGGGGGCATGAGGTAGGGGGAGAGGGGAGGTCTACAGGGTAGGGGGATGTCTATAGGGTAGGGGGAGGGGGAGGGGGTGGAGGGGGTATGTGTTAGTGGGGAGTTGGGAGGTCTGCAGGGCAGGGGGTGGTACACAGGGGGTCTGTAGGGGGGGGGGGGTGCAGGTGGGATGCAAGGGGGGAGAGGGTGGTGGTCTTCATGGGGGGTCTGCAGGGAAGGGGGTGAAAGGGCTGGTGGGGAAGTGGGGGTAGGGGGTGTAAGGGGGGCAGTTGGGGGAGGAAAAATCGCAAGGGGAGGGTTCAGGGGGGGGGGGTCGGTAGGGTAGTTGGGAGGGTACAGATGGGGTGCAAGGGGGAGGGTGTAAGGGGAGGGTATGGGGGGTCTTCATGGTAGTGGTGAGGGTGCAGGTGGGGTGTAAGGGGGTAGGGGTGGGGCAGGGGGGTGCAAGGGGGTGGGGTAAGGGGGAGGTCTGTAGAGTAGGGGGAGGGAGTGGTCTGAAGGGGGGTCACAGGGGAGGGGGCGCTGGTGGGATGCAAGGGGGGAGAGAGTGGTGGTATATAGGGGGGAGGGGTTTAGAGTGGGGGTCTGTAGGAAAGTTGGGAGGGTGCAGGGGGATGGGGTTTGAATGGGGAGGGGGTGTGTATGGGGGTCTACAGGGGGAGAGGCGACGGGGGGGGGGGGGGGGTGCAAGGGGGTGTGCAGGGGGGTGTGCAGGGGGGTGTGCAGGGGGGTGTGCAGGGGGGTATGCAGGGGGGTATGTAGGGGGGGGGGGGGTCAATCCATGGGTAAATGGGGTATGTATAGGGTTCAAGGGGGGTCTGTCTAGGGGTCCAAGGGGGTTTGTCTAGAGTGTAAGAGGGTTTGTCCAAGGGCACAATGGGAGGTCTGTCCAGGGGTGCGGGGGGGGGGGGGGGGGGGGGGGGGGTCTATCCAGGGGTGAAAGGGGGTTCTGCAGGGGTGCACGAGGGGTCTATCTAGAGGTGAATGGGGGGGGGGGGTTGTCCAGGGGTACATGGGGTGTATGTCCAGGGCTGTAGGGGGTTTGTCCTAGGTGTAGGGGGTGTGTAGGGGTGGGGGAGGGGTCTATCTAGGGAGGGGGTGGGGTCTTTCCACGAGCGGGGGGTGGGTGGGGGGGGGGTATGTCCATGGGTGTAATGGGGTTTTGCAGGGGTGCAAGGGGGGTCTATCTAGGGTGAAATGGGTTCTTTCTAGGTGTGCACGTGGGGTCTATCCAGGGGTGGAGGGGGGTATTTCTCGGGTGCAGGGGGTCTATAGGGGGGAGTAGGGGGGAGGGGGGTCTGTTCAGGGAGGGGGGGTCTATCCAGGGGTGCAAGGGGGATCTGTCCAAGGTGAAAGGGGTCTATCTAGGGTGCATGAGGGTCTTTCCAGGGGTTCAAGGGGGTTGTAGGGGGAAGGGGGGTATGCAGGGGAAGGGGTGTGTGCAGGGGGGGAGAGGCAAGGGGTTTGTTCGGGGGGAGGGGGATGGTTTTTTATGAAATGGGAAGGCCTATAGACACAGTTTGAATAGTGGATAAAGCCCTATATCCACGGTTCATTAAACCATGACTGTAACCTATAACCATGGTTTTTGGGCTTATAGCCACAGTTCCAAACCAGGGTTATAACCTAAATTTATAATATTGTAGTTGGTAATAAGTTGTGTCTGGGATTAGCTAACCCGTGTATAGTGAATATCCAAGTTATCTCAAATATTTCAATTTTCTAGTTTCACAATTATTACTGTTGATTTGATTTCACCATTGTGTGACTCACTTGATTTCTGCTATTACCATTGATATTATTATGGTTCTATTTTGTTTCAACCCAATGAGATGAGGGTATTCCATCTCAATCATCATATAAACAATTGTTAGAATCACATGTCATGCATTATGACATGCCATCTAGGATGAATTAGATATTTCATGTTGTTGTGATATATGTTTTGAAAGAGATTCTTGTTATTGTGATAGTAATTTTACATATATTCCCACTGTTATGATAGGTGTATTGGTATGTTCTATGGTTCAGATTGAATGGACCTGAAACTTTGGTTCCTGAGGTGCGTGGGCCCTCTTGGATTGGAATTTTGCAGATCATGATTCAACCTTTTTATAAAATTGTGCTATGTTATGTAATTTATGGGTGCCAAAATTTGATTTTTAGGGTGTATGGGCCCTCATAGATTGGAATTTGGAATCCCATTGGTTATTTTTTCTGAATAACATGGGTTTTCTAGGATATTTAGAGACTCTGTCATGAAAAAACCAATATACATGGAGTGTATTTTAGCCTAACATGCCATGTGTTCTTCCTATTTGGGGGAAAAGGTGTTCCATGTTTTTAAGATGTACACTCCATGTACCATATGTACACACCATGTAGTATCTGCTCGTGTAATTTCCATGTTATAGAAAACAAGAACCGAGGAGTTTGGATTAGAACACACCGTGTACTCTCAGTACACGCCGTGTAGGCTACCAAGGCAGAACCCGTGTAGACTTGGCCATGTAGAAGTACATGGCTGGGAGGATAGGCCTGTGTACATGATTAATGAGGGTGTAACACACTATGTACCTGTGGTTGAGACCCTCCCAGGCTGGAGGTAGCACACAACCATGTGATGGCACAAGGGTACACACCATGTATTCGTTTTACACGTCGTGTGGTCCTTTTTTTCCAACCTTATGGGGGTATTTTCCTTTTTTTCAGAACTCTTGTATGGAAAAACATGATGATGAGTTTGAACTAAGACATGATATTTAAATTTTAGAGTCATGCCTCCGTGATGACCATGATCTATGCACCAGGAGAGCGGCGATGATCATACTCGAGAAATGGTAGGCCATTAGCTACCAATGGATCCTCTAGTTGTGCCAGATTTGGAAACAACCATTATAACAGACGCAGGTGAAGATGCATAGTTCTGTAAAGGATTTGTGAGATTCCTTCATGCCTTTCAGGGAGCACTATAGGCTGCCACATCTATGGTAGATTTGGAGCATATCTTCCAATAGTAGCATCTACCTACTTTTTCAGGGGATGGTAGACCACAGGCTATGGAATCTTGGCTAGAATCAGTGTTGACTATCTTTGAGCATCTGGAGATGCATCTTGAGAAGATGTTCAAGATAACAACATATATGTTGCATGATTCTTCCAAGATATGGTGGGATGTTATCACTTCGGTTGGACATCATCGAGATATGAGATGGGAGTCTTTCAGGAGACCTTCTATGATTATTATTTTCCCAAGATGTTGAGTACTAACCGATCCTGGGAGTTCATGCACATGGAGAAGGGAACACTGTTAGTTATGGACTATTTTTCACGGTTTTATGAGATTTAGAGATTCACACCTATTTTTAAGGGTGATGACGTATCGAATGCTAGATGACTCGAGAATGGTCTTAGGTTTGAATTCCGATCATAGGTTAATGTCTTCAAGTTTTTTTCTATCTCTGATATTGTGAACCAGGTGCTAATTACTGAGCATAACCTATATGAATCTGGGGGTGCAATCCAGGGCAGTTCAACACTTCTATCTGGTACTGTCTCGACCAAAATCAAGAAGTGTCATATGGATATTTCTCACGGGGATATGAGCAGTCAGATCCCTTCTTTCGGTAGCCATATGAGGTGATACTAGTACAAAAGGATTTGGAATACAAAACCTTAGTGCCTGATGAACCCCGTCAAGTGCCGAGATTGCTGCATGATAGACCATTTACATCAGTTCTGTAGGAAGTTTCCACCAGTATCAAGTGAGAGAGGGTCTGCACCAACTCCACATTCAGGATTTAGGTCAGAAGCTTCTCACCACTCATGGAACTATAATATTTCAGGTGTTTCCGGCCGAGGGGGTGGTCATGGCCATGGTATCCAGACCCCATGATCTTAGTGACAGTAGGGCGGGTCAGCTCAGGGTAGCATGGCTATGTCACAGGGCCGCAAAACATGTCATACATATGCAGTGTAATAGAACCAACCTGATCAGGATCCAGAACTTTCTATTGTCAGAGGTAATATTCTAGTCACCTCTGTTTTATCTTCTGCACTTTTTGATACTGCTGATAAACATAGTTTTTTATCTTTGTCTGTTGTGGAAAGCCTTGGGCTCTGCATTTATACTACTTCTGAGGTTATGATGATAGACACTCCATTATGGATTATATTAAGAGGTGTTCATTCGTGCAAGGAGTGCCCCTTGAGATTGGTGGGTGTCACTTTCAATGGAACCTCTATGTCTTAGAGATGGTGGGCTCTGATGTCATTCTCAGAATGGACAAGTTGGTTTCTTTTTGAGCATTTTTTGACTTCTATATCCAGAGGGTGAGTTTCAGATCACCTGAGGGAGAGTCCTTTCTACACGATGGTGAATGTTATCTCCATTCAAGTAGAGCTGGACCCGAGCATTGTGGGTTAGGCGAGATGCCATCCTAGATTGTGAGTTTATATTTGGATGATCAGGGAATATGTCAGGTAGATTTCCCACCAGTGGTTGATCATTTCAGGGATGTTTTCCAGAAGGACTTTTCAAGTTTTCTTATGGTCATAGAGGTAGAGTTCACTATAGATATAGTGCTAGGAGCTGCAACAGTATCCATTAGTCCTTATAGGATGGATACAATGGAGTTGCAAGATCTCAAGAGGTATTTGGAAGATCTGAAAGTAAAGGGATTTATCTGACCCAATACTTCTCATTAGGGGTCACCAGTCCTTTTTTCAAAAAAGGTGGAAGATACATGTAGGCTATGCGTGGATTATCAGAAACTGAAACAGTTGATGATTAAAAACTGATATCCTTTACCACAGATATATGATCTGTTTGATCATCTTCGAGGTGCTCGAGTGCTCTTGAAGATTGACCTATGGTCAGGATATCTCCAAGTAAGTGTTCGATTGGTAGACATACCTTGTACAACCTTTTGTAGCAGGTATGGTCTCTATGAGTACTTGGTTATGCTGTTTGGTCTCATAAACGTGCCAGTAGATTTCATGGCGCTGATGAACCAAGTGTTCCATCCTTACCTAGATTCTTTTGTGGTGGTTTTCATGGATGATATCTTGGTGTATTCTCACAATCGACACAACCATTCCAAGCATCTTGATATCATTTTCAATACACTGATAGAGCATCAATTATATGCTAAGATCAAAAAATTCCACTTTTGGATGGATCAAATTCACTTCCCGGGTCACATCATCTCAGAGACTGGAGTATCAATGGACCCAGAGAAGGTGAGAGCAGTAGTTTCCTTGAAGCATCCCAAGAATGTTTTTGAGGTACAAAGTTTCTTGGGGATAGCTGGATACTACATGAATTTTATAAAGGAATTCTCATGCTCAGTATTTTCGATGATAGGCTTGACTAAGAAAGGTGTGAAGTATGAGTGGTCATATTTTTGTGATGCAGCCTTTTAGGAGTGAAAATACGTTTAACTTCAGTGCCAATACTGATATTTCTAGAGATGGGAAAGTGTTACAATATATATTGTGATGAATCAGGACACATGAGAGGAATTACCCAATGCATGATCTTGAGTTGGCTGTAGTTGTACATGCCTTGCACTATTGAAGTCATTATTTACTTAGAGAGAATTTTGTCTTTTACACATACCACAAAAGTCTCAAATACATCTTTACATAGTGTGATTTGAATCCGAGACAATGAAGGTGAGTGTAATACATTCAGTCATTCGATTTTTAGCTTTCCTATACACCAGGAAAATGAAATGCAGTGGCCGATGCACAGATAACGAGGACTCAGATATAGGAAGTTCAGGAGGCCAGTGGTGAGTGGAATCTTGTGGATTTTTTCTCTGAGATGCATTTAGAGGTGCAAGATAATCAGGGATAAACTTATCTTTCATACTTGGTTGTTACATCCACCCTACTGAACATAGCGAGGATGATGCAACTATCAGATTCTGAAGGCCTAGTTCTACATGAAAGTGTGGCAGGTAAGGACCCTCCTCCTAGATGGACGGTAGGAGAGGATGATGTTTTGCATATCCATGGTTGTGTGTGGGTTCCAGGGGATGTACATGAGGAGCTGATGTGGGAGTTTCATTCTTCATCTTAGGTAGTGCATCCCAGAGTCACCAAGATATATCATAACTTGCACGGTTAGTACAGGTGGCCGGGTATGAAGTTAGAAGTAGATATTTTTACAAGGTGTTCCACGTGTCAGAAGGTGAAGGTGGAGCATCAGCTTTTTTTTGGGATTTTATAGCAACTACCTATTCTGGAGTGGAAATGGGATGATGTCGTGATGGGGTTACCAAGGTCTCTTAGAGGCAATGATGCTGTGTGGGTTGTAGTTGACATGATTACGATGGTCAATCACTTATTTCCAATCAAAGATACCTTTAGTGTTGATGAGATTGTAAAGATGTATATCTTAGAGGTGGTAATAATTCATGGGGTCCCTCTTTCTATAGTTTTAGATAGGGATGACCACTTTACATCTCATTTCTAGTAGAGTCTTTAGAGGGAGCTGGGCACACTGGTGCTTCTGAGCATAGCATACCACCCTTAGACTGATGGACAGTCAGAACATATGATACAGGTGCTAGAGGACATGTTTCATGCATCTGTCCTATACATTGAGGGATCATGGGACAATCATATACCCTGGGTTGAGTTTTCCTATAATAATAACCTCCAAGATACTATACAGATGGTTCCATATTAGGCTTTGTATGGAAGGCCATTCTGATTACCCCTTTTTTCTGGAGGTAGGAGAGGAAGATATAATGGGACCTCGTTTTGTCAAAGAGATCACCGAGCAGGTTCAGTTGATTCAAAAGCAGATGGCTACTACGCAGTCTTATCAGAAATCATACACTGATTACCGTAGATAACCCTTGGAGTTTGTGGTCGGTGATTGAGTTTTCATACATGATGCATTGAGGTTGGGATACAATAGGATCATGAGATTGGGTAAACATTTACTGAGATATGTCAGACCGTTTGAGATTCTAAAGTGAGTCGGGTCGGTTTCTTATCAGTTACAGTTACCACAGAGGCATCGAGCCATGCATGAAGTCTTCCATGTATCTCAACTATGCCTCTATCATTCAGAACCATCTCATGTTTTTCAGCCTAAGGAGGTTGATCTCCAGGTTGATGAATCCTTTGAGGAGCATCCAATTCATATATTTTATAGGATCAATAAGGTTTTTTGAGTCTTTTCAGTCCCTCTCATATGGGTTCTTTGGCAGCATGGTTGAGTACAAGAAAAGACTTGGGAGAGGGAGGCTAACGTATGTTCTTAGTGTCTAGAGTTATTCTCAGATATTCCTTCGCCATCCTTGAAAGGGTAATTTTTTAAGAACTCGGTTCCTCTTTTGGAGTTACGATTTCTTCTTTTCTTTTTTTCCTTTGAGTTCTTTTTGAGAAAATAAGGGAATTTGGGCAAAGTAAAGAAATTGGAGATTACACGCTATGTAATCTTAAGAACACGCCATGTAGTTTGGCCATGTAATATAGAAATACATGGATTTTGGGCATGTTAGTAAGGAAAAAAAATCAACTACGCGTCGTGTACTTCCTGGTACACGCCCTGTAGTCATGTTGACAGGTCCGAGAAAGTAAGTCGGAAAAAGTCAACATCCAAATGAACAGTAAAATGATATACACGCCATGTATATATTCCGTGTACTTTTTTTTCACTTAAAATAGGAAGTAGCCTCATTTTCTGTCATTTTGGAAAGATGAGGCACTGAGTTCGCGAGGATGCAATGATGGAAGGGGATTTCCTTCTCGGTTATTCATCCGAACTCTATTTTGACCGTCATCAGTCTTGTTTGAACCAAATTAGTGTGTTCTAGATTAATATTGATACGTTCTTGGGGAATTTAGTTCTCGAATAAGTTTTTTAAGGTTGAATTATTATCCTTGTTTAGTATATCTATACTATTATAGCTTGAATTGGAAGTCGAGGCTAGACGAGGAGAGTCATACTATGACGGGATAGGTGGTCTCGTGGTAATTTTTTAATGTTAAGTTGTTTATATGTTCTATTATGTCACACACTCATGTTTAGTGTGTCTCTTGATTTATAATTTGACCCTTGTTGGTACCTAATGATGTTAGTAAATTGAATAAATTAATTGAAGCATATTTAGGCTTGTTTGATTTGATTAAGGGCCACCCCGTGGGTGCGTTTTCCCTCGGATGACCATTATTTAGCCAATTAGCCTAGGATGCCGATGGGATTGATTTTGTTCCCTTTTTTAAGGGTTGTTTTAGAATGAAATTTGATAATTAAACATTCCCATGTGAATATTATTGTTAAAGATTTGTGATTTTTTTAATTCACATTTTAGTCTTGTTATATAATTTTTTCCCACACGAGTTGATTATTGACAACAATGTAATAATTCAAGTTATATGTGATATTTATTTTGTGAGTTTCCCATGTGATATGTTACTTTATTAATGATGTAATAGTTTAATTTACATGTGTTGATTTTATTTTTTTGAAATGATGATATACAGGGCTTGGCCTTGAATATGATGAAATGATGATGATACACTGGGTTTGGCCTTGATACATGCTGAAATGATAATACACTGGGCTTGTCCCTGATTTTAATATGCTAAAATACCTGTACATCGGGCTTGAACCTGATTTGAATATGCTAAAATTCTTATACACTCGTCTTGGACCTGTGACATATTAAAATGGAATAACTGACGATGTGTCCGCCAAGACAAAGCACAAGCTTGGATATGGTCTACAATTCTTTGTTTAGATAGCCTGTTGAGGTATCTGTTGTGTTTACTTATATAGGGGATTGATGGGCTTAGGCCATATCCTGAGAATTATCAAATCAATTAATTTTAATTGATTAAATCACATAAAATTAATGTAAATAAATTCTTGTACTTTTCGGATTGTTTACTTTTGAGTACCTGCTACTTTAATGCATTTCACTATTATACACTACTGTTACATATACTCACTGAAAGAATGGAACTGACCTTTGGTGGTTTCCTACTAAGATTTATTTCTCACACCTTTTGTGGGTAATGTTTTTGGGCCCAAACAGACTATATTTCTATAGGGGTCAACAGGGGCAAGGATCCCTATACAGGTACTTGATAGCTTCTTAGGAGCATGAGAGCATGGGAACAAGCCAAGGCTTGTGATGCTACTGAGTTTCATTTTGTTTTATATTACATTGATCTTGTATGATAATTGATTATAGTGTATCCTATTTTCACTATTTTCTTAGAACACATGACATGCTACATCATCTTGATCTTGTATGCCTTCTAGTTATATTATGTTTCAGTCTTTCATTGTTTACTTCAGTTGCATGCTGTTTACTACTTTCACTATTGTTATGATTCATTCCACTATGTTAAAATCTACCTATGAGGGAATAGTTCACCACTATTACACCCTATTCCCTCACTAATATTAGGAAGCCTTTGGCCTTTGGGGAAATTCCCTTGAGGCCATGTGGCCAACCGGGTATGGGGCACTAGTCGAGTGGCTTCTGGAACTGGGATGTTACACTGTTGTTGTGTACTGGATTTCCCAATCCAGGCCTAGGAAATATTTTCAGATTTTTTACCCCTAGTAACATCTATTATAGATCCACATCCACTTATAGTATCTAGAAAATGATGTATTTCTAGGAAACCACACACCCAGTCCATTACCAAAATTTAAGTACATTTTCCTAACAATTAACTCTACCTTATTCTTATCCTTAGAGACATCCCTATACAAATCCTTAGAAATATATGTAGGGATATAGCTAAATTAATCTCATCCAAGTTTCTAATGGTTCAATAAACCTTTCCTTCTATACCAACTTTAAATACCCAGGATTAACATAGATGGATATCACATCATTTTAGATGAATATTTTGTACATTACAAAAAATATAGGCTCGAGGACCATAATAGTTCATTATCTCTGAAAAAATGTAAACAAAATCTTCTATATTTGATAAATATCTTAAATATCTCTCATAAAGATCTCCACCTTTAGAAATTCTACCTAAAATCTTTCTTCATAACCTGGGGAAAGTAAACATAAGAAAGGGGTGAGATCAAATGCTCAGTAAGGGTAAATAAGGGATATATGTAAGCATAATTATGAGAATGAGGGTATGATAACATGATCATGAAAATAAAAGATCATACCATGTATATCCAAGATCATATAAATGAATCATGGAATAAAGAATGAAAATTCATAAGACATTAATTATAAAAAATAAAAAACATAACCAATGAAAACATAATATAGGAGTAAAACATTATGGTAGACATATAAGCATATAATATGATTTCTATAGTATTCAAGTCATTGCTACCAAGAGCATCTTATTAGTATGGATTCACTACCCATACCATCCTGGTAGTCATGGTTCACTCCCATGGCCCTCTTAGTATCATGAGTTCACTCCTCATACTATCTTGGTCGTCATGTTTCACTCCCATATCCATATTATATATCAAGGTTCATTCCCAAGTCCATCTTAGTATATCTAATGAGATATAAATCTTTACCTAATTTATTGGAGGTACATATATCTCTCAACCATCTCATAATGAAATCATACACACATGTTCCACAGGATCATAAATAATCATATCATAACCCATGAAATGAAATGTGTATTATAAAAATGTAGTCATATAATAAAATATGAAAAAATATAGGTTTCATATTAATTTCATCATAAACATAACCTATGAAAAAGAAGAGGGTTTCAAAATCATATAACCTGTGAAAGAGAAATGAGCTTCATAAAGACCATGACATTAAGCATAAACCATTCATAGAAATATAATTAATGGAAACTTTATATAATTCCCTAAAAGGGATTGAGTAACATCAACAAATTTCATCTTATATAGAAAATAATTTTTAAATATATTTTAAAAACATTTCTTGAGGAAAATATCCTTTCTTTATTGAAAAAATATTTTTAATACATTAAATAATTTGAAAATCATTTTTTTAGAAAATACCTTTAAAAAATTTAAGAAAGACATGAAATAGTATAAAAACCATTTTATTTGAAAACTAATAAAATAATATTAAAAAAAATTTAAAAACATTTTTCTTTGAAAACACTTTCAAATCATATAAATAAAGTTGGAATATGTTTTGAAAACTATTTCTTTGAAAATACTTTGAAAAATTATAAATAAACCTTGAAAACATTCTGTAAACCATTTCATTAAAAATACTCTTCCGACATAAAAATAAATATTGAATAAAATTTTAGAAACATTTCTTTGAAAATACTTATAAATAAGGCTTTAAAATGTTTATAAAAACATTTTTATTTAAAACTAATAAAATTATCTTGAAAACCATTTGAAAAAAAAATTATTGAAAAATTAAAAAAGAAGCTTAAAAAAATTTTGAAAACAATTTTTTTATGAAATCATATAAACGTATATTGAAAATATTTTGAAAATAATTTTCTTTACAACTTATTGAAGGATCTTGAAAATATTTTTAAAACAATTTTTCTTGAAAACTTATGAAAAGAGTTTGAAAGAATTTTTAAAACAATTTTTCTTTAAATATTATAAATAGGGATTGAAAATGATTTGGAAACCATTTTTTTAAAATAATTTAAAAAAAAAATACTTTCTTAAAAATTAACCCTTTAAATATGAAAAAGAAGATTCAAGAAAATGAAGGTGGGTAAATCCATACATGTCGTATGAGGTAAAACAGATATTCCTTTTGTGTGATTAGAAGGTTATAAAAATGGCTTGATAGGAAAGATACAAAAACATTCCATTGAAATTTTTAAAAAAAATAACGAGTAAAAATATATTTTAAATATTATTTTATATTAGAATATTATTCTTGTAAACACTTTTCATAAAACATGGTTTTTAAAGAACATACATTTTCCACCGAAGAGAGGGTAAAGTTGGGGTTTCCTAAAAAAATTCTTAACTATCTTATGTTTCAAATAGTATAAAAATTTAACCAATAAATTATTATATTATGAATATCCATAGGGTAATATATTTAATTAATTTTCTATAGATATGGATCATAATAGTTCATCAAAGAAGGCATAAACATAAACAATCTTGAAAATGATGAGATTCTTTCAATAAACTCTTGTAACATGGAAAATTGGGATCATAATATCCATGTGAAAAAGGAAAATAAATTAATCTTAAATATTAAGAAAATTTTTAAATTCATTATATAACATGTAAAATGGATGTATATACACCTCTAAAAAGAATTTGGGTGCATAACAAAACACGAGTCTCAAAGAAGGAAAATCAACACAGACCTATTTTACTGATAAGGTATATTTTGAAACATAACCCCCATGAAATAAATTTAATTAAATGGATATGTAATACCAATAATTTTAAGTTTTATAATCATTTAATACATCCATTGGTAGTAATACACTACAAAAAGGAATGAGTTGTGAATAAAGCATGTATCTCATGGAAATAAAAAGTGAGATTAAATCCCCATACATTGTGTCTTTACTCTCATCATACTCATTAAAAACTCATGTATAATAAATATAAATTTATTATAAATCATTTACATAACCATATTACTATATATAATACCATATTTTTATTTTTATGACCTTAAGACCTATTTTTTTACCATCCTATGTTAAGGTTTCACTTCGGGTAATATTCACTTTGTTTTTTGTATATGTCTTAATTTGTTATATTGTTGGTCCTTATTCATATATATTGGTTTCATAATGTAAACCATGATGTAGATATAAATTATATACAGTATATATGTATTTTAATTATCTATATAATATATCTGTCTGGAACGGAATACACCATTCATTGAGATGCTAGGCCGTATGTACGGATGAATGCTATTGCCGTTTAATTTTCATGTTGAGAGAAATAAAGTAAAAGACAGACAAATATATATATATATATGTATTAAATTATATTTATAATTTCATATATATCATATATATTCACTAATACCATCTTTAATACAATCCATGTAGTGTGTCAACAAATCATATCGTTTTGAGGGGGTGGTAGTCCACACTTCCTCAAACGAAATTATCGTATTTATACAAAATGGGAAGAAAAAAATATATGCATTTTAAAAGGAATAAATAAGAATAAATAAATAATACATTTAATATATACCTTATATAAATATATTTTCCATCATAATTTCCACCATGAGAGGCGGTATGGAAAATTGAACAATCATATTTTAGTGAGATGATAGTTCATCGTACACGTAAACAATACGTTCGTTATCCATTATATGGAGGTGTGTGCAAGTTTAGGTTGAAAAATTAGAATAAAAACATAATAGTGTATTGAGGATACCAATTTTTTCATAAAATCATGGAAAACAGAATGTTTAGGGGGTGAAGAAGGAAAATAAAATAAAGGGATTGAGAGAAGACATTACCTCTTAATCGGGTAACTCTTTTTGGTTTAGGACTAAAGGATTCTTTGGATTGCCTTATACACAAGGGAAGGATTATAGGATGAAGGGAGTATATATGGGTAGTGTATTGGGAATGGATTGGCTGAACCTAATAGGTTTTAGAGGTGTGAGGATGTGAGATATGTGGTGGCCTTTTATAGGGAAGGAAATGACTCACTTTGTATTTTTGAAAACAAGTGATGTGTACCCACGTTTTTTATCTAAAAAATGTCATAGAAAAAAATAACTCAGTAATGGAAGGTTAATAGCCTAATAATGGCCATAAAATGGGTTTTGGACAAGTTTTATGGTCATTTTCGGTTTTAAATTTGAGGTTTGGTGCTTAGTTAAGCTTAATTTTACCTTGGCCGTTATGATTAATTTTAATTGATTTAAATAATAATTTTGGTAAAAAATTATGTTTACCTTGTTATAAATTTTAAATTATTATTATTTCAAATATTAAATATATTTTTACAAACTCCAATGACTGAAGTGGTAGAAATTAATTTAAAATTAATCCCACAAATGGGACGTCACTACAGGGTTTTAAAGTAAAAATGATCAAAAGTTATATCCAATGACCTAAATTGAATTAATTGATAAAAATATTATATGTTTAATCTTATAAACCAAATTTAAATATAATTTACCCTTAAAAAAATTAGATGAAAAATATTTTTTGAATTAAAATCCAATATTTTTAATTATTCATAAAAATGAAACCTTACAGAAAAATACCAAAAAAATATCCTAAACTATTTTTCATGTTTCTATTCCAATGATAATGTTTATTTTGAAATTTTAATTCTAAAAATTCCCCAAAAATTAGATTTAAAATGGGTTATCTATTAAATGGTGGTAAAACTACCTTTATAAAGATATAATTTATTCATAAAATTGGGTTTTTTTATATCTTATGTCTATCGAATATATTGTATGACTATAAAATATATTTTCTTAAATATATAAAATATATATTACATTAATAACACTCACTAAGTTTAATTAATTTTCTTTATTAGTTTAAAAAATTGTTGTGACCATAATAATAATAATAGTTTTCTTTATATTCAGTAAGTTTTCATATTTATTTCTAATTAGTTGGGAACCTATGAATTCATCTTATATATGTGTAAACCATATATTTTCATAAATTATTTAATAATATTCATAAAATCTAACTTAATGGATACATTATATCTTATTATTTTAAATAATAACATTTTAACCATATATTATTGTTCCTTAAAAATCGTTCATGCATGTCACGCAAGCCATTGAGGAAAGTCATTATTGTGTGTAACACAAGTTAACCATGATGTTACATATAGAGTAAGATAATGTTTATGTTGAATGCAGTGCACAATTAATTTTTTTTTTCATATAACACAAGCAAAACATAGTGCTTTAATATAAAATAAACTATTTTCAATGTTTTTTGAAATGAAAAATATCAAAAAGATTAAATTAATTCGATAAAATAATTCACAAAATATAGTATTGTTAGAAGAATAATTTATATATTTATCTTTAACCATTAATTATTTATTTTTTCTATCATGGATAACACAACTAGAAAAATACTCCACTAGTTAAGATTTTAATTCAGAAACCTATTTATTTAATACTTCCATTTCATTAAAATGTAAATCATATGATTTCTTAAGAGTATTTTTATTTATCTTCATGGAATCATCATTGTATTATAACACAGTGAAATAATAATTCATTTTTTAATAAGTGTAATTTTTTTATTTAGATTCAGATAAAGAATAATGAATTGGATGTACCTTATCTATTTTTTCAATGATGCACATATTTTCCATCTAATTAGACACTTTTTCTATATAATATGAACTAGAGTCATCAGTGATGTCCCTAGAGGGAATCTATACATCCTTCATTTAATTATTATCATTTTCATAGTTCGATCACTTCATATACTTTTTTTTATACATTTTTTCACTACATATTGTTTGGAATCAATAGTGATGTCTCAATCATATTTTATTCATAATAACTTAACTCATTAGTTTTCTCATTGAATATGTCATACTTGTTAAATAATTTATGGAACCATTTTATCTTATAATATAACTTATTTAATTTTTCAGAAAATTGGCCATGAACACCCCTTGAATCCAAATTGCCTGAAGTTTCATTATCAGATAAGTATGAAAAAATATGTCTCCCTATTTTTATTCTCAAATTATGAATTGGATTTATTTAAAGTATTATTTTTCATTTTTAACATTTTATGTTCTCCTACATTGGTTTCCAGCATAGTTTTATAAATAATAAGTGTTTGAATAAGATCTTTTATTTTAAAATATTTCACAATAGTATATTTTCTAATTAAAGACGAAATTATACACTATTTGGAAGGAAAAATATCAGTATTATGAGAGAATGATCAGGTTTAAGAATAAGAGTTCCTAAGGCATCTACATTGTTTATAATTTTAGTCAACCTTCTATTCATATCAGTGATTCTACCACAAAAACTCATTTTAAATGTATCAAAATTTAACTTGGAAGTGTTGTATCTGACTTTGAATACATTATCTATACCTTCACAAGCAACAAATATAGTTGTACAAATTTCATTTTCCATTCAACGTTGCAAAACTCAATAGAACACATCAGTACCTAATACATAGATAATACAATTAATTTATTTGGAGTTAAATTCATACTATGTTTCTATAGTAGTATCTCATATATTTGGTTATTACTAAAGAATTTTATAGGGCTTGATAGATTTTAATTAAACCATTAGACCGATATTCTTTAGATAAATAATCATTTAAGAATTCCAGCACCCGTAATTTTCTAAATTGAAATAAGGGTCCTTAACCATAGAAATTACATCTCGATTTTTAATAATTACAAAAATTTTAAAATTTTCTTCATAAATTAAACTTGTTATAGTAGATAACTCAATAGTGTCTTCCTTTCATATCCATTGTTAACTCGGAGGGTGTTACTCAATGACTTAGGGGAATTGAGTTCTGAAAATTTTGACCCCAATTAAAAATAAACCCCATAATATTCTTAACTATTTTATCTAATAGGAAGAATAAATAAAAATAAAAATAAATGAACATAACAAAAATACGTTATAGTTTTCTTTGGAATAATAATCCCCTAGTCCACTCTACCAATGCTCTCTCTTTAATCTTGGTGAATTTCACTATCAAGGTATTTGTAATAGGGTCCTAAAAAGTTTAGTTCAATAAAATAAAAATAATTGAAATAATGTATTTAGATATTTTATGTAGATACATATTTTTACAAGACTTATCCATGACCATAGAATACACAAAATAAAGAGTTATTACTTTATAGAAGATAAAAATTTTTCAAAATTGATTTAGAATCAGATCACAGTTTCAAGAAGAAACTTCAATAAATATTAGAGGTTATTATATAAAATTAGTATATATTTAATATATAGATTTATAAAATTTCTTGTCCATAGTTGATGTGTTCTTAAAATAATAACAACAAAAAAATTATTATTCATAGAAAACAAAGAAACTCTTGAATTAATAGGAATATAAAGTGTTGATACCATTATTAAGTCAGTACTATATTACATGAGTGTTCATGATTTTATTATATTTTATTTTTAATTAAAACTACCATATAAACTTCAATGGTCAAGGGAAAATATAATAATATTGAAATACATTTTTTTATGTGACCATCGTTTCTGAAAAAAAATTATAGAGATTGTTGTGGACTATAATCATAGTTTTAATTTGACATACATAGATTATTGGAAATAGATATATTGTTTAGTTATGATTTACCTATCTAACCACATAAATTTTTTAAAAAATGAATGTAGGAATGGACTTTGCTTGAAATTTTTATGGTAATAAATTCCTCAAAAATCCAATGAATTGTCTATGTAAAATAGTCAGTTTAAGTAACTACAACATAAAAGGGAATTATTGTCCTTGTAGGCCTCTACTGTCTTTAAGAAATTATCAAACATATTAAAATTTTAAAATTGTAACTTAAAATGATATTTTTTACTATGAAATAAATAATTTATTGCAACAAACCAGACCCCAATATCCTAGGGCAAGTTCCTTAATTTATTACATTGGCATAGATATAAGATATTAATCCCAAAGGCATGAAAATTTTATCAATATTGGAAGATATATTTCATACATGAAAATTACATTACAATTAAAATACAAAAATGAAACATAGAGAATCCTCTGAACACTATGGTTCTCATGGATTTACCTTGCATATCAATCATAATACACATCCTGACATCCTAGGAAAATAAAACATAATAAAGGGGTAACATTAAATTATTTGAAAGGTTAAATTATACAATAGAAACTATCATAAAAAATCATAAACTTATTAGGAAATGTATACAACAAAAACACAAAGCTTTAAAACATAATATTGATCATAATATGGAAATAATTAAAAAACTAATTCTGTATAATCATTCATATGGATATTATACTTGTCTAATAATATCATGTTTTATAAATAGCTAATCTCATAATGAGAGAATTCATAATACCGAATGTTATAACATACCATCGAGGCCTCAGCCATGACATATGAAAAAAATCACTAAGGTCTTGAACAAAACCATATCAAAAAACAAATAGGTAAGGCCTCAGCCTAGTCCATATCTGATCTGATTTGAGAGACCTTTTAATGCCTCAAGGGGCTATAGAGGGGCCCAAACATCAATTAATAAGTCAAATTAATTACTATAATGAAAAGGGGGAATCATAACCAACATAAATATTTGTATTTGAAACTAAAAAATAAAATGTTAATATTTTAACCATAAACCATGAATGTAAAAAAATAGAACATCTATAGTCTAACATATCATAATCCCTTAAATATATATGGAAGATTATTTTATAAGAAATAAACCTCAATTAAGCATAAAATCAAAAAAATGATGTTATCATTGATGAAATAAGTCTAATAAAATCATTAAAAACAACATTAGAGAAATACCTCCATTGAACATTGAAATTATTAAAAAAGGGGCCCATAATTTTAAAAGAATTGCAGTGAAAATAATCTTGTAAGCTATTATAGGAATCTTAAAAACATTAAGGCTTCATGATGGTGGTAAAATAATCTCATTATATATAAGTTAAGAAATATTCCTTCCTTATTGTGTTGAAAATTCATAAAATGCCTTATTTTTCAAAATGAAAAAAATGATTTATTTCAAACCATTTTACAATAAGACTTTAAATAATTGTAAAAAAATACTAATTATATTTTGAAATATATTATTAAGAAACATGTACATGAATGGTAAATATTTTCTAATAAATACTTACATAAAAAAATCCCAGATAATTTTGAGTCTGTAAAATTAAGCCTTACCTTAGGTCTGATTCCCTCCAAATGTGTCAAAAGTTCTTCTTATTTAAAAATCCTCATTTAGATCACATTTTAGGGAAACTAGGGTTGGTCTTATGAGAATAAAAATACTTCTAGGGTATGTATAAGAAATTTTATAGGGGAAAATGACAGGGTATGACCGAGTTAGAGGGCTCACAGTTGTGCAAGGAAGTGACAGAGGAGCTGCCCTTTTATAAGAGATGAGAGGGGAACCTTAGGAAACACTCATAATATTAAATTAATATAAATTAATTTCAAATTCCAAATGCCTCCAAAGGTATTTATTTCGAATCTAATACGAGTAAGAGATGACATACTATCAAAAAATAAAATTTATACATGTTTTTATTTTATTTTAAAAATTATAATTTTGATTTATCCTTAATTAATCTATTTAATTTAAATTGTGGTAATAATATTATATTTATTAAAATATTGCTAAAATTTTCTTATATGGTATCAATTGTATATAAATTGAATTTTTATGTAAATTTTGAACTTATAATTATTACTTTGTATTGTTTAATGATTTTTCTAATTTTAAAATAATTTAATACATTATTATTTTTATAAAATGTCAATATTGTCAATTTTGAAACTATTCATTACATTGACATTAAATAAAATCCAAATAGAAAGATAACATACTAACCAACCATTTAATATACCCCTATAATGTCATTGTAACCTATAAAATTCATGCAGTATCTTAATTAAATCAAATTATATTTCCTTTAATATTTTTAAACTGATTTATTTCCTATTTCTATTAAGAAAAAAATTACTTCTCACTATTTTGTCATCATTTACGGTACATATGTAATCCATAAAAATTATAAACAAATAACTGTTATGTATATAATTCTTTTATATTATTAGATACTAGTTAACATTGAAGTTTTGTTTTGTTTAACACTATATTAAAATTAGTATACTTATAATAAATGAGTGTGTGACATTCTGTGACATTCATTGAATTTAATAATATCTTTTCATATTCATGGAATAGTTTCCATTAAATGATTAAATTTCAAAAAATAGGCTATAAATCACAAATTTATTTTATCTAATAGTATTTCTATAGGGTTTAGGGTATTTTTGTAACGTTATTTTTTCCTTTAATTATCCGATTTACCCTTAGCTGTGGTAATTTGTTTCTATTTAGTTAATATTCATAATGAACAAAATGAAAAGAAATATATTTATACAATTTGGACACACTGATTCTAAATTTGGAATCGATTTTTCAAAATTCAAAACACAAAAGTTACTGTAATTAAGTTTAAATTAATCTTGTTGATGGAACGAGAAAACATGTTTTTTAAAAATTAAAAACCATCAAAAGATTGACATGTGTTTATATGCAATTTTAATGTAAAATTTATTTCAATGACCTACACTATATTAAATGATAAAAAATATTCTAGTTATACTTTAAAATTAATCAAAATTATAATTTAATATTATAAATTATTTCGATGAAACAATTTTCTTTCAATTAAAATTTTGTATTTTTTACTATTCATTAACAGATAAAACTTATATGAAGAATACCAAAAATTAAAACAATGTAAATTTTTATGTCCCTATTTTAAAGAAGATGTTTATTTTGTTAAATTTAATATATAAAAGTGTCAAAAATTGGATTTAAAAAGGTTTTTCCATTAAAAGGTGGTAAAACAACCATTTTTTTGAAAAATACTTCTTTTATGAGAAAAACTGGATTTGTTCTTATATCATATATAGAAAATAGAAAAGATAAATGGTAAAATTTCATGGAATATATACAAATTAAAAGTTTGATTAATACTATTCATAACCACTAATTTAATAGATAGATTATATATTTTATTAAATAATAATATTTTAATTTTATATTGTTGTTTAGTAAAACTAGGTCATACGTGAAACATAAGACAAATAATTGTTATGTGTATCATAATATTAACATGAAATTTAATGAATTTTAATCCATAAAAAAAAGTTAAACATATTCTAAAAGAAAAATATTGTAATGTCTTGGGGTATTACATTCTCCAATACTTCAATAAATTGTGTCCTTGTAATTTCTGAATTCGGGTTCAGTAACTAAGGTTCTACTATTAAAAATTCCTTTATTGAAATCCAACATCAGAAAAAGGGTCCATAGAACATACACATTAAAATAAAGAATAGAAAGTACAAAGGCAACTAGCGATAACATATACAAGGGTTCCATGTCGGAAAACCTGAACATGAAAGAGAAATCAAACCATCTAGTTCTGATGGAGAGTAATAGAGAGAATGGTCCAGAGTAATTGAACTATCATAAAGCTATAACTATATGATAATCTGAGGAACCATTTGCTTTATCGGAAAATAAGGTACTAGGATAATGTTTTTGTTTTCAATATCTTTTCCCTACAGTTGATGAATTATTTTACAATTTAGATAAGAACCTGATTATCTGTTTCCTTATCATAAGCATAATCCCATCATTTGGTTTTTCTTCGATCTATTTTCTATTCATCCCATACCCATGGAAATGAAAATTCAAAATGAATTTTTCATTCTTTAAGAACTTTTGACAAATCCTAATTTCCTCAAGTATTTCCTTCATCCTCTAAATGTTTACTGAAACCAAAAATCATAGAACAAAGTATCCAATATGTCATACTTTAACCTCAAATAATAATAACCAATGTTTAACTTAATAAATTCTAACATTAAGAATTATCTAATATATTTCTACCCAAATTAACAGTCCAAAAATGTCTCTAACTTTCCAAAATCAGTCGTAACATCAGACTCCCCAAAAAAGGTAACGCAACACTTATTTACACATACCAAATATTTGAAAACTTTACAAACCCTAATGAAAACGTTCATGCCTCTAAATTAATAAATAAAAAGTTCTACAATATAATCATCTTATATCTCATGATTCTTATAAATATAATATAATAACATAACACCAGAATCCAAAAACAAAAATGCATTAATTATTCCACTTTGACTATACTAACAACATAACATTTACCTTGAATCCTTTGATTCCCCTTAGATATATTTCCTTTATTCTTTGAAAAATAATTTTCATAATGTCCCATACATCTAAAATTATAACATTTAAAATTTAAATATACTATTTTTTTCATACAATCATGATATTGGAGACCTTTCCCTCTACACTTGTAACAAAATCTCATTATTTTTAGAAAAGTTCCAGAGTGTTTCTTCCCACAATTAGCACATATGGGAAAATATATCATTATCTTTTTCCCTACATCCATATCCCGCTCTATCATTATATTCTTCTCTTGATTTCCCTTAAATTGATATGAAATAGAAAATTGATTCTCTATCTTGAATCACATGATACTGTATCTTCGAATGTTAAAAAAGTTTAAGAGACCAATGCCTTTCAGAGTAATGGATTTAACCTATCAAAGTAGTGATCAATATTACTCCTTGGGTTACATATGTAGTCCTCAACATACCTTGACAATCTTGTAAATTTGGATTCTTATTTAGTAACATCCTCATGCTCTTTTTGTCTCATATTCAATAATTGTATCTCTATATCCACTCTCTGTTTCTGATGGAAATACTTTTCAAAGAAAATTTCCTTAAAATCATTCCATTGCATGTTTGATATTTCCCCTTACACCTTTGGGTTTTGAATCAGTGACCACCATTTATATTCATCTCCTAAGATATTATATACATACATTAAAACCTTCTCCCTTTCATTTCTTCCCAAAGAAAGAAATATCTTATCTAAAGAACTTATCCATTGTTCAGATATAAATGGATTTCTCATCCAATTAAACATTGGAGGTTGTTGTCTCATGGATCGGTCTAACATTATTCTTCCATGTTGTGGCTCAGGCCACTCCATATGGGTAAGGTTATTTTTTATAACCTTATTTAGTTGCCTCAATATGGTTATAATATTTTTCGAACTAGTTATAGCACCAACGCCAATATCATTATTATTCATAGGGGGAAAATACCTTCATAGATTATATGAATTGATACAGTTTCCATTCCTTACACAAAGAAACATTTCTAAAAAATTGCATTCACTAGATTATGTTATGAATCACAATTCATAATTTTGAACTAGAAAAACACTTAACATATATTGAAATTTTATACATATCTAATCTCATAATCAAAAAAATGGTTTCTTTGGGAACATATTTACTTTTCATTCCTTCATATTGGTTTGTAAATAAAATATGAATTATCCTAATAATATCCATAAAAATTTCAATCTATGTGAATAGTAATGCTCGTTGTCATGTACCAGGTTACCCTGAGGCAAGCACATGACACCTTGTTAGATTTTTCACCTCTAGGTACATCTGTGCTAAAACTGTATCCACTTGTAGTATCCAAACGAGGATGTATTTTCAGGAATACACACATGATCTCTACCTTAGTAAAATTATATGACGTTCTTATATACTTATATTCAATTTCTATCTTAGGTTTATGTTATATAATATTTTCTTTCTAATTATACTTTCCCAAGTTTCTACTAAACTTTCACTAATACCAACTTTAACAACCTAGATCCCATTAGACCGGAGTCAGTGCATCACTTTATTACATTGAAATATAAAAAAGATACTAATCCCAAAGGACTGATCAATTTCACAATATTGGAAAATAAATTACATGCATGAACATTACATTTCAATTAAAAATCTAAAATACAACATAGGGAATCATTTGAACACCATGTTATCCTAGATTAACCCTGTATAAAAATTATAATATGCATCTTGGAATACTGGTAAAATAAAACATAATAAAGGGGTGATCTTAGATCTTAATAAGGGTAAATTATATAGTGGAAGCTATCATAAATAATCATAAAATTATAAGGAATGTTATATAAATGAAGCACATTATTTTTAAACATAATAATATGTATAATATGGAAATAATATATAAAATAATACCATATAAAAATGAAAATGTATATTCAACTAGTCAAATAATCACATGTAATATCAATAACTAATATCATAACGAGGGAATTCATAATTCTAGACATCTAAACATATCGTATAGGCATTGACTAAGACATTTAAACATAAATGGTTAAGGCCTCATCCAAAACCATATTTGAAAATAATTGGGTAAGGCCTTGGTCAAGTCCACTTCTTGTTTGTATCATGACACCTACTAATGTATTGAGAGAATATAACATGCCTCTCTTGTCACTTACTAAGTCTAATGAATTCCTCATATAAAAAGAGGAAAAATAACCAGTATAAACCTTAATATTTAAAACCATCATACGAAATGTTCATACTTTAGCCATAAACCGTGAATGGTATAAAAATAGCATGACCAAAATCAAACATATCATAAATCCTTCAATATAATATGGTAGATTATTTTAAAATAAATTATCCAAAATTAAGAATAAAATGAAATAAATGACTTTGAAATAGATAAAACTAGTGTAATAAAATAATTTAAAAGTGCTTGGAATAAATACCCCTTTTAGCATTAAAATTCTTTTAAATGGGGTGAACAATTTTAAAAGAAAACATTTTTAGTGAAAATAATCTTGTAATATTATAGAGGAAGCCTAAAAACCTCAAAGTGTCATGATGGAGGTAAAATACACACATATTTTATATGTTAAAATACATTCGTTCTTTATTTGGTTGAAAAAGTCCTAAAATGAAAAATTTTGAAAATTAAAATAAAGAATCCTTTCAAACCATTTTACAAAAATATCTTAAATAATTGTAAAAGAATGGTAATAATATTTTAAAATAAATTTTGAAGAAACATTAACATAGATGATATATATCTCATAGTAAATACTTATGTATAAAAAAACATGGATAATAATGAGATTGTGAAATTAACCCTTACCTTAGGTATTATTCCCTCAGTAGGTGTTTGAAACTCCATTTATATACAGAACCTCCTTTAGATCACCTCTTAGGGACCTATAGGCTTGGTATTTTGAGAATAAAAAAACCTCTAGGATATTTCTAGAGAATTTGAAATGGGAAAATGATATGGGTTTTCCAAGATAGAAGGCTTAAATTTGTGTGTGTTTGTAGGGGAGGAGGTGACCTTTTATAAGAGAGGGGAGGGGAACATTAGGAAATTCTCAAAATACTAAATTAATATAAATTAATTTCCTATTCAAAATTCCTCAAAAGTGTGTTATTTATAAGCTAAGATGATGATGATTTTAAATCCTCTCAAAAAATAAAATTTAGACATGTTTTTTTATTTTAAATCTTATCATTTGGATTTGTCCTTAATTAATCTATTTAATTTTAATAGTGTTAATAATACTATATGTAGTAAAAGAAAATAAATATTTAATTATAGGGTTTCAATTGTCAATATAAAAACAATAAAACACATTATTTTCTATAATAGTCACCTGTTAAATTCTTGGATCAACATAAATAATTTAAATTATATTTCTTTTTATATTTTTAGAATAATTTATTTGATATTTAAATAAATAAAATAAATACTAATTCACTATTTTTTCATCAATTATGGAAATTATTTAATTAAAAAATAATAAATAAATTAATATGTTGTGTATAATTTGTTTATATTTCCATATACTATTTATGATTGAAGGTATCTCCTATTTATCCCTATATTAAAATTTTTATACTTATAATAAATGAGAGTGTGACATTTTGTCACATTCTTTGATATTAATAATATCAATGTCATATTCATGGAAAAGTGTCCATTAAATGGTTCAATTTATAACCTTAGGTGATAAGGATTGAATTCAGTCATCTAATAAAATTTTGACCAGTGTTAGGTTAATATTATAATATTTTTTTTACTTTTAATTACATGATATACCCTTATCCATGGTAATAAAAAAAATACTAAAGTTTCTATTCATAATTTTAAAAATGAAAACATCTGTTTACATATTTTGAACCCTCTAATTCAAAATATGCAATACATTTTTCAAAATTAAAAATATAAAAGTTTCATTAATTAAATTAAAATTAATCTCATTGATGGAATGAAAAAAATATTTTTTTAAAGAAAGAACCATCAAAATATTGACCTGTGTTTATATGTAATTTTAATATGGAATTGATTCCAATGACCTAATTTGTATTAAATGATAAAAAAATAACTTATTTATCCTATAAAATAAATAAAAATTATAATTTAACAATATAAATTATTTAAATGGGAATGTCATTTTCAAATAAATTTTAGTATTTTTCACTATTAATCAAGACATGAAACTTATCTGAAAAATACCAAAACTTAAGACAAAGTAATTTTTTTACCCCTATTTAAAATAAGAATTATATTTTTTCAAATTAAATATATAAAAGTGTCAAAAATTTTATTTAAAAATGGTTCACCGTTAATAGGTGGTAAAATTTTCATTTTTGAAAAATACTTCTTTTATGCGAAAATTTTTATTTGTTCTTATATCATGTGTAGAAAAAACATAAGATTAATGTTAAAATTATATTTAATTTATAAAGGTCAAAATGTTGTTAATACACTTAATTACTTCTAATTTAATTACTAAGTTATATATTATATTAAATAATAATATTTTTATAACATATTATTGTTTGGTAAAAATGGGACTTGCGTGGAACACAAGACAACTCATTGTTGTGTGTCGAATAATCTTGACACGGTGTTATATGAATTTTAAGCTGTAAAAAACTAAATTTATTTTCAAAGTAAAACATGGTAAAGTCTTGGGGTGTTACATTGACATCATGAGATAGTATGTTAAAGATGATATTTCATCTCTTCATATAATAATACAATCTCTATAGGATTAGTGAATTAAAAACACTATTGTATAAGACTGTTTTAGTCCGTGTTTGATGTTTTTGACCTATATATTTTAATTATCATCTTCTTATTATATTTTTCTTTATTAAAAACCATCACTTTGACTTTCTAATATTGGAGTCCAAATAAATACTTCATATGATAATTTCATCTTTATATGATAAATAATTATCCAAAATTAATGGTTCATACAAATTTCATCTACCCCATGTTATAATTATCATAAATAATATATTCATAAGATAAATTAATTTTTATGAAATTGAAAATCATGTGTGAGGATGAATACCTAATTGTAAGATGATTTCCATTGACAAAAGACTAATTTCTTGGTAGCATATGGAATTTTTTTCTCATATAATTAATTATCAACTTTTGTGATAATTTATCATCTAATATGATATTTTCCTTTGAAAATTTATTCAAACTTGAAAAAATATTTTTCAACAACATATTACAAAATGAAATATTACATAAGAAGAAGAATATGTACATGAAAATACATAAGATAATTTTATTAGTAAAACAAATTGGTATTTTGTAAGCATAAAAAAAATGAGATATTGGGATATGTTGGAACAATTTTTGTATGTCAAACACATCATTCCATAAATCTATTATATTTTCAATATATTTTTTGGTGTAGTTTGATAAAACAACATGGATAATTCCATGATTAATTATATCATGTTTCAATGGGCATGGTCAGTCAAAATTTATAAGGTCACTCTATGAATTAGGATAAATTATATCTTTGAGTGTTTGTTGATTTGGATTCTTGGATGACTCAGAGGATAAAGAAACTAAAATATTCACATTTTATAAATACATTTAGAGTTATTTTAAGGTAATAGTTTATCTAGGGGATCAAATGAAGTGGGAGAATTTAAATAGAAGTTATTATTTAGAATTTTAATTAAAAAAAATTAAAATATAAGAGGAAGTGAATAATATTATTAAACATTTTTAGTTGATTTTTTTGTGTATAAATTGTGTGAGAATAATAGAATCAATATAAAAAAGATGATAGGATTAATAAAATAATAAATAAATTTAGATAATCTCAATTAATTAATTACATTATTTTAGGATACTTGGAATCTAAACATTTGAAGTTATTATTGATGATAATGATGACTATAAGTGGTTTATGATATGATGTTCCATGGAAACTATTTTTTATTAAACTTGATATATGATTTATTTTTTTAATACTAATTAGGGAAGATATATATATATATATATTGTGTTGGGTTTACAAATAATGGGTTCATTAATTTTTCTATCATAAATTTAGTCTTTGATGAATAAGAGTGAAGGTGGAACTCATCTGCTGCAAATTGGAGTCTCTATATGATGCTGTAGATTCATCACATTATAACTTTAAATATTGTTTGTTTGATTATATAAGAGAATGTCACATCATATAATAGATATTTAAATATTAAATTACTTCATGAATAATCCTATCCCCTTTATAATTCATGATTTTTTTGGATCATGTGATCTCATG
This sequence comes from Viscum album, assembly GCA_963277665.1. Classification (NCBI taxonomy): domain Eukaryota; kingdom Viridiplantae; phylum Streptophyta; class Magnoliopsida; order Santalales; family Viscaceae; genus Viscum; species Viscum album. The sequence goes on from OY728166.1 coordinate 1,321,421,569, forward strand.
TTTTTTAGATTATACCAGATATGTATCAATTCATCATTAAGGGTGAGCCTTGTAAATTAAACATGCCCAATATTTTTTAAGAGGTGATAAAGTTATAAAAATATATTATCCAATCATTTTATCTGATGATAATGTATGTTCAATGGTGGAATGTTAAAGAAAAATATTAGATGATTCACCCTTACCCTCTCACTATATTCATAATGATACTAATACCTATTGGAATATAGGTATTTTTAGTGAGTAACATGGATATGATTCCTTATATATTCAGTATATGAAATATAAAATATGACATGTTATGTGATAAACCTAATATCTTTTATTCTTTGAGTATATCTAGTATATTCCAATCTAATCCTGGTGAGACTATTTAGATTCCAAAAAAGAACATCATTAATTAGTTGAGAAGAACTAAATATTTTTTCTTGGTCTTCCTATGAGATAAAGAGATCATTATAATTTATTAAAATGATCCTATATTATAAACATAAAATTGTAATATAAAATCTAAATCTAGTTTCATGATTTCCTTGTTGATGGAGATATCGGTTATAAGAGTTATAAATAACTCATTATTGAGGGATATAAAATAATGAAAAAGTAAATTTATAAATTATACTCTATGATATATTATATTAGGATGAAAAATTTTATCACTGAAAATGGGGTGTTTCACAGAATTTTAAGAACAACTAATATCTATTAAGATAAAAATGGAACTATTTTTCTCAATATGGATCCCTGATCTCACAAAAAGACCAAAACAACCTTTAAAAATACCATGATTTTTTATAAATCCTTGAGAAGATTTGTGTTAAGATATATTAGATGGGAACATTAGATAATGTATCAAATCCATTAAAATAACCATTAACATAGTAGAAGCATCATATTGATATATTATATCTGGGTATTAGATATACAAGATACTAAATGTAATTTATCATTTTCAATGTAAGATATCACGTTTTTATAATTAATGTAATCTTATTTATCATTTTTAATGTGGTTTTTTATATTATATGAATATTGGAATGATAAAACCCCTCAATTTATTATATTGAGATGACCCTAATTGATGACCATCACAGTGTATTAAATGTTATGATGATATGATAACATTATTATTTTTATAATCTCATATATGATATGGAGTATACCCATGAGATTAAAAATATATACTTATTCTCTAGACTAATCCATGAAAGTAAATCATATATAATGTAATATGATCATTGATAACCATAATGTTGTGAACATTATATGAATCTATACTACCTAGGGTTTAAAAGATACTTAACATGATTAAAATAATGCTTTGATACCTTTCTTACAATATTGTGGGTGATCCAATTTAGGGGTTATTGGGTATATTTTTTTATCATATCATTAGTTGATTTTAACCATGATGAGATTAACCAAGATGATATTTTTCCACTTTTATGAAAAGTATGAAATATGGTCCCCATGTTGAATAGACTGAAGAAAATTCATGGATATAATTATTTTAGTTATAGGTGATGTGAATAATATCTAGATGAATGAGATGTGATGTATTCATTCATATTATTCAAGATATTTCATAGAAGTGAGATAGTATCAGTTGTCCTATATTATATTGATATTTTCTATGTCTGGTGCTCACTAGATGAAATAGGAAAAGGTATTATATTATCAATAATATGATGTATAGAGATATATCTTATATTGGACTTGTTTATATAATGATATGGGTGTTTTTGATTAATATCATGTTAGACCCATTTATAACTTTAGTAGTGATAAAATTGTCCAAGATGCTTCTATTTTCATACAATTATGAATTAAAAAATTCACAAATTTTTTCAATAACAAAAAATCCCTTAGAGTTATTAAATATTCCTTAGATTAAGGAATAATTTTGGTTTATGGTGTTTTTTTGAAAATTTAGAAGATTTTATGTTGGTCAAAAATCCCTCAAGGTATCATTGAAGCATTTTTGAGGTGATTGTGTTTGTTGACAAAGTGGACATTTATGTTGTGATTGTTGACAAAGAAAACCATTACATACAAATTTTGTTGAAAAAGGGGATTTCATGGTGGCATGCTGATTTCATGGGATGTGATTAACGATTCATGTTTTATTCAAGAACTTCAACAAAGGAATGAATGATTTGGAGGTGGTACAAAAAGAACAAATACAAGGTGGCAACATTTTCCAGTGTTTGCCAAATTTTTGTGCCTGAAAATTGAAAAATGAAGAAAAGTGGTTTTTGGAAAAGGGACTTGTGCGCCGTGTACTAGAAGGAGAGGAAACTTTCACTCCTAATGTTTTTCAAGATCAGAACATCAAAATATGGCAAAGGGATAAGGGGCGCTCCGGTTTTAGAGTTGGTCACGCAAGTGATTTGCGCGGAAGAGACTTGCGTGCTGAAACTTGCACGCCGAGGGGAGGCTTGAGCACCATCGCACAGGGTGTCCAAATTCCTATAAATACAGGTCGACCCCTCTTAATTTGGTGAAGAGTTCAACACTTAGAAAAATTAGAGCTCTCGTCGCGTAGGTTTGGTGGTCGCGCAAGTGGTGTGTGGTCGCGCAAGTATAAGTTTTGTTCCAGGTGATAGTTACACGCCTAAGGTGGTTTGGGTGATAAAGGAAGTGAGTTGCGCAAGTTTTGAGTTGTAGAATAAGGCATCGCGCAAGTGGTTTGGTGACACTTGCGCGCCAGAGTTTGAAGAAGCGCGAAAGTTGTTGGTTGCACGCCAATATTGGTTTGGGCATAAAGGGTGTGCGTCGCGCAAGTTTAGAGTTGCAGAAGCTTGTGTCGCGCAAGTGGTTGAGGAGGACTTGCGCGCTGGTTTTGACTTGCGTGCCGAGACTTGCACGCCGACTTAGAGAAGGGCACCAAGTAAGGTTGTTTCACAGCAGTAGTTTAGGGCTGCGTGGAAGCTGGAAGATTTCCTGATACCCTCGGTGCAAAGAGAGATTCATCTACGGGTGAAAGTTGGACTTCAATAGAGCATCTACATACAACAAAGGATGCATTAATTAGTGATAATGAGGAGACCTACAGGTCTATAAACACTGTGTGGATCCTTTCCAGAGCAGTAAGCAAAGGAAGAGGAAAAAGGTGATCCTCTCCACCGGCAGTGATCCAGAGAGAGAGAAACAGGGAGTGAACCTTGGGAAAGCAGTGAGATGACCTTTTACTTTGTAAAGTCAGTGAGCCTGGGAATAGAAGTGATCTATCCCGAACCCTGTAAACAGTAGTGTGATTATAGTGGATTTGGTACATCGGCACATTGCCGGTGTATACTCCTTGGACGTAGCCCAGTGAGGGTGAACCATGTAAAAATTGTTGTGTCCTGTGCATGCTTTACTATCTGTTTATATTGTGCAACGGGAAAGAGAGAGAAGTGTGTTTTTCTTAATAGTTAAACAAGATCATAACGGGCTTTAATTTTAAATTAGTCATACCCTGATTCACCCCCCTCTCAGGGTATTCAGCCTTGTGGACCTAACAGTTTATATAATGATCATACCAAAGAGAGTCTAGACAGAGTAACAAACAGTTGTATAGTTTTTCATAATATTTTGGTGGCTTTAGTAAAAGTGGGTGATTAATGGAGATATACAGTAAAGGATGAAACATGACTTACTGATAGTCACCACACCACATTTGATGTTATATCATTGTTCTTGATAGTAATATGTGGTATTCATGATGAAATGTATTATATATCATTTTTTAATTCTAATATAATTAGTATCATGTTATTTTAGATTTTGAAACATTGTATGATGATATATAGATGGTTTATTATTGTTAATGGAGTATAAAAAACATATTACATAAATGAGAATTCACTATAATTACTATAATGGGAGCCAAATATTTTACTATTTTATAACATATGAAATGTTTCCACTCCAATGGAATTATTTACTCAATGAAGGAGTTCAATATAATTAAGTTAATATGACTCATTCTTTTATAATGTTGATCGCACTCTTAAGGAAAATCTATCTCACAATATTATCTTTAGTCATATTTAAGGATTAGGTTCTAGTATATTATTAAAGGATAAAAGTTCCTACCAAAACATTCTGTGAGTACAATTAAAATGTTGTATACCATTAAAGGTATGATTCTATTAACCATTTCTAATTGATATCAATAAAAATTAATATTATTGATAATTCAATATAGATATTAAGTTATGCATTTTTTCATTATTTATATATTTCATTTTATCATTCTCTCTTATAATAAATCTTATATATGTGTTTATTGTTTTATTTAACTGTATTTGGGTATATAGATACCCTACAAACCCATTCATTAGTACTATATAGTTTTCAAATTTATAATAAGAGTACCTTCACTCAAAACATTGATGAACTTAGAAAAAACTAAAAAAAATCTATTTTCTCTAAAAAAGTATTCATTATCTAATAATTTGATATAAAATAATGTTATAGAGACCTCACACGGTTTGGGAAAAAAGTAGGTAGTACCACAACAGGCCTTCCTGAGGTAACTCAATCAAAACAAACATAAATACTATATCATTTTATATGAAAACTTAACATATTGCACAATAATCTACTCCCCATAACTATAAAGTATTAGTGTCTTTATAGATTAAAACATAATCAACTTATTTCATGAAATATAGTCAACATCTCCCTAAATTTTATACACTCATAGTACCTTTCTTATAAATATAATACTAAAAATATTTTCTTTTAACCTAGATAAAATGGAAACATAAAAAATTGTGAGCATAGATTCTCAGTAAGGGTAAACATAGGAGATATCAATCATTGATAAAATTAAAGGATAATATAATCATAATGGTATCAAGACATGATCATAACTTATTATGTTTATAGACAATCAGTCATAGATAATAAATCACGATCCATGATATAAATCGTTATCATTTGAAAATAAATGGTTTATAAGAGTGAGGAATCATTACTAATCAATCATGATAAATTTTAACATATAATAATTATAAGAATATTTCATAGGAATATTTTAACAATCAGAAGAAAATAAAATCATTTCATTTTTCAAGGATCACTTCCAAGACCATCATCACATAGTATGCAAAGTCTGAAGAGGAGCAGGTTCACTCCCTAACCTCATTTCACAATTAGAATAGTTTCACTCCACAGCCTCTTCTTATAGAGATATGTTAATAGTTATGCAAGGAATTAGATGGATTTAATATACCCACCTATCAAATAATGAAAACCATACATAAGTGTTGTAGAAGATCATATTCACATTCATTATTTCATAAAATCATAACCCTTGTAAGAGGAATGTGATTCATATTGATTTCAACATCTCATAATCAAAGACATCAAGAGAAATAACAAGGTTGGCATCATTAGATAATATCTCTAGTGAAGTATAATAAACATAAAAGGATGTTTAGATAGATAAAAAATAACTTCAAAAGAAAATTCAAACCATTTTTTGAAATCCTGAGAAAAATATATTTTTCCTTTTGAAAACATTTTAAATAAAAATTCCATGAATATTGAGAAAATTATTTTCGATGAAAATATCTATGGAATAATTTAAAGGAAATGTCAAATCATTGAATGATAATTATGGTATGAAAATAAGTTCATGTGTAAAATATTAAAAAAGTAAAATACCATTCCTAGAAAAAATTAATAAACATGTACATTGATAAAAAAATTCACCGACAAAATATAAAATAATGTATAATTTTCAAAAAAAACATTTTCTCGATTGTTTTAAGTACCAAATATTTGAGAATGAATGGAAAACCTAAAATATCTTGAAATAACTAGAGGAGAAGAAAATAGATGGTGTTTAAGAGGTAAATTTCTTATAATTTCCCCAAAGCATATTCAAGTATAAAACATCTTGATTAAAAAGGATATTGTGACATTAATCCTTCCCTTAGGTAATAACTTTTATCGCATGCATTATCAAGCTCATCTTCTTTGGGAAGCCTCCATTGGTTTACACCTTATGCCATCAAACAATAGTATTTTTGGAATAATAGAAGCTCTAGGATTTAGTGAGTGATTTTTTAAAGATATTTATGTAGATATTTTCCAAATTATAGGGATAAATGTGTGTGAATAAGTAAGGGGAGGGGGTTCCCTTTTATACATGTGGTGGGTCACACTCTTATAAATTCTTAAAACATTAAAATAAAATAAAATTATATTCAAGTGAAAGTGGAACCAATGCAATAAAAATTCAAATATTTGACATTTTTTTGTCTAAATACATTTAAATTATAACCTTTATAAAATTTTTCTACATATTTTATGCCTTCTATGTAAGTTTACCCCTATTAATCCTTTTAATCATAATCATGGTGAAAAAGTTTTTCCACGGTTACTATTTATAACGATCAAAAATGAAATTCATCTATTTACCCAATTTGAACATGAAAATTGAAAATATTTAAATCTTTTTATCATATTCAATTCTAAATGTGGCATAAATTCATTTTATAATAAGTAGGGAGAACATGATGAAAAATGTTTTAAGAAAAATTCTCTTTTAAATAATATAACTACTTTTAATCGAGTTCTTTTCCTAATAAAAATTATTATGTGAATGTTAAAATATTTTTTTAATATATTATCTACTTTTTTCATTAAAATTATTCATAAATATTAATTATTTTAATTTATAAATATTAAAACACATTTCCATTATAAAATTATTTTTTATAAAGAAATATCTTTTTACCTTCAAATGAATTTATTTTCTTTAATAACCAATTTATAACTAATGAATTAATTTTATACATATGGAAACAATAATTTTTTATAAGTTTTACTCTTTGAATTTATTTTTAAATAAAAAATATACAACTAAAATAATACTCATACAAAAATATTTCAAAATAGTTCTATAATATCAATAGTATTTCCAAAGTGAGATAGAAATTATTTTTGATGGATATTTTCATTTAAATAACATATAAAATGATTAATTTTATAATGAAAAATAATTCCTCACATTAGATTTGGGTTTCTTTCTTTATAATATATCTAACACATTTATTTCTTAAAGTTAAACATATTCTAAAATCATAGGGTGTTACATTCTACCCCATAATAAGAATTTCACACTCAAAATTTCATTACTCTAAAACAAAAAAATGAGGATACCAATACCTCATCAAATCATTGGGTTCATAAATTTCTTCCAAATATTTTGTTATCCCTATAAAAAACCTTATCCTAGTAGGTAGTCTTCATCAATTTCATTTATCTCTATGATCATAGATTTCTATCAATTTATCCTCATAAGACATATCATGCTCCAATGGTATGACCTCTGAGTTCATTAAATATGAAGGATATGGTATTTACATTCTCAAATAAGTTACATGGAACACATCACGAACATGAGAGATGTTCAAGGAAGCGGAAAGTGATAAGCTACAATCTCTTTATAATCTAGAATCTAATAGGGGCTGATATATCTAGGGTATAACATTTCATTAATTCTAAATCTCATAACATCATTCCTATGTGATAACCAAGGGAATAATTTATCAAAAAAATACTCTAAATATAAATGAATATTTTTATCATAAAATCAAATTTTATCTACCCTAATATGTTTCTTAAAGGACCTAAAATTTTATCCCTTTTTCTTCACTATATTAGGTCCCAATGAATTTCATTCTCCAAAGTTATCCCATAATATTGGATTCTTTAACTTTTTTCTATATAGGGACCCATAAGGATCTATCTGAATACTCAAGTGAAATATGTTATTGTTATAAAATTCAACAAAATTAAGGTGATGATCCCAATTTACATTTAAATCCATATAGAAAGATCTAAACATATCTTCTAGGTTTTAAATGGTCCTGTCAGACTAACTATCTTTCTTTTAATGATATTAATTACTAAAGTTCAAATTTTTATATTAATATCATTGAATACATATCCAAAAAACTAATTTAAACCTCTTATATCAATAATATATGATCTAGTGCGCTTATCCATGAAACCTTACCACTTTATTAATGTGTGTAAAATCCACATCCTAGTACTCCCACATGTTACCAAGACAAGTCACAAATGAACCTTAGGTTCCCCAACTCACAAGGTAGAGGATGTTAACTTTATATGGGTGTGTGAGTAAAATAGTGGGCAGAATATTCCATCTATTACAAAGTTTAAATAATAATGGAAATAATATAAATAATCAATCATGTAACCAAGATGAATAATGAGAAAAATATAATATACTAATAATAATAAAAACCCTACAATTATAGGATGAATGTAACAAAATGAGATTATGAAATTCATATAATTAAATCTTTATACATACCTGATAAATATAGACTCCAAAATCATTTTTACAAATCCCCTAGATGGCCACATCTCTAAACTCCAACCCATACATCAAGTAAATAATGAAGTACAATGACATTTTCACATGTCTATACCTAAAACCAATAATTCTTCTTGTGTACCAAATGACACTCAAATTTGGGGGAGTACAACTCATTAGGCCGACACCCACAATGTATAAAAAATATATTTTGAATATACAGTTAATTAAATAATACAATAAATTGGGGGTATTAATTCATAAATTAATATAAAAAATTAAGTAAACATGACATCCCTTGAGCTCTAGGTTGATACCCAGGGTCAGTCAAACCTGCTTCAGTACCATGATGGATATATCTGTCAAGTTGTGGATCCCATTACATAGTACAGATCACAAAAAACATTGGATGATTCTCCCACCTATGATTAATTATCCATGTCATGTCTCATGAAACCTATCGATAGTGGGATTTATGAGGATTACCCATGCTTGATCCTCTTACGAATTTACAGGGTGCAAGACCGTGCAATAGGGAATGTAACCACACTGGGTTCCATGGAAATTACCCATGATATAGTCTCTTAGGTATTACCATGGAATAAAAACATATGATAGAAAATTAATCATTCTATTCTGTATGTGAATTACCAATTTTAGTGTCACATATCTGTTCCCATGGCGCAATACCATGGTAAAGAAAAATAACTATATTGGGCTCCATGTAAATTATCCAATATAGAGTTTCTTTCATGATTATATGGAGAAACACTATAATAATAAAATGGAACCATATAAATTTGTGTATTCTACTACCTAGGAAGAATCAGTTATTCCATGCATCAAGTAACCAAAATTCAAACACATTCAAGAAAATGTGTATCTTAGTAATTTGGTGAATTATCTTATATATGTTAAATCATTTATGGTATGCATAAAATAGTTCAAACACATCAAAATAAACCATATTGGTAAATTCATCCTTGTTTGTGATGCTTTTATACCCATAACACACATCATTATAGTGACACGTATTTCTTTCCCCACATTCCAGTTTTTCAAAGTTAGGTAGAATTTGATCCTTGATCAAAATGGGATTATAATGACCCATACTTTACATACATTGTTAATACTTCAAAATTGAAGCACACTTATTACAACATATGACAAAACCACAAAGGACCGTATAGGTATAGTGTCTTTAAAAACTCGGAAACATAAACAACTGGTTCATAAATCTTCTACATTGTCTCCCATTTATTTCATCATATCTAGGGTCCCTTTTAGCATATTCTACTTAATATCCATCTTCCTGACCTGGGGAAAAGAAAACATAAAAGGGTGAGCTCAAATGATTAGCAAGGGCAAATAAAGGAAATTAAAATCATATCATATCTTTTTGAAAATCATAACCTGCAAAAGAGATCATAATATCTTAACATGGAATAAATCATAGAAGTGAAAATGAGATCCCCATAATCATAACATAAAACTTGAAACCTTGTGGCATGCACACATAATCATGGAAAATCATTTCTTGTTAGTCATGACTCATTGCCAAGACTATCTTAGCGGATAAAGTACATTTCTGAACTGAGTTCACTCCTCGTTTCAGTCCTGTATCACTGAACCGAAATAACCTTCCGTTCCAGCCATGTCTATATCATGAGATATAAATCTTTACCCAATGCATTGGAGGGAGATATAGGTCCCACCCATCTTATAATGAATCCTTTCTTATGTGTGCCACATAATCATAAATCATACATCATCGCATAACACATGTAACAAAAATGGGATTCTTGAAACATCATGACATCATAAAACAAACCATATAAGGTAAATGAATTCATAAAAATAATTCCCTCACAACATAATAAAATCAATTTAATAATAGGGATAAAAACAGAACCCTATATTATCTTAGATGGAAAATAATTTTGATAAAACATTTGAACTCCATTCTTGAGGAAAATATCCTTTCTACTTCAAAAACACTTTTCCTTTCTTTAAATGTCTTAAAATTCTAAACTAAAAGAAGTTGATTAAAAATAAACTTGAAAACTTGTAAATGAAGCTTCTTGGAAATAATGTTTTAAAAATCCATTCATGCCGTATAAGTTTAAAAAACATTCTTCGTACTTTTGTCGGAAAAATTCAAAAAGTACCTCGTACGAAAAACGACAAAATATTCCTTTCATATCTTTTACTAAAAACTCACCAAAAGGTAAAATAGGTTTTAAAAAATTGTATGTGGATGGAAATAATATTACATATTAAGGGAACATGGATGTGGATGATAAAATACACCCCAGTAAATACCAACGTATAAGCAATCTCAGATAAAAATGAGATTGTGATATTTCCCTTACCTTAGGTCCGACTTGATTTGTAAGTGTCCGAACCTCCTGTATAATGATTTAAATAATGTTATTGAATTATTCCTGAATCATACTTATTTTTATGATATCATATATGGTCATATTCTTAGCTTCTTAGTAGTAATATTTCATTGCTACTTATTATTCGGGTGTTTATAACTTTTTTTTCTTATGCGTGTTTTGTCGAATAAATTATTATTCTTATCTTTAGGTTATAGATACCTCATTTCCAGAATGGTATTAGTGTAGTATATATCATATTAATTCATTCAATTCATTTATATAATCATTATGAAATGAATATCATGTAGAACGAGTCGCATCACATCGTGGAGACGGTATTCCGTACGTACGCACGAGTGATGATATCGTTCCTATGATCGTGGAATTGTATTGGAGTATATATATATTATTTCAGTATAAATATTACTTTATAATAATCATAAATAGTTACTCATTACACCATTATACCCATCCTGTAAGGTGATGGTGGAAAATAGATTACACCACGGCGTGGAGACGGTATTTCGTACGTACGCACGCGCGGTGATTTCATTTTTCCGTAGGATGGATAGAAGGTGAATTAGGGTTGTTTCATATTTATAATAACATATAAGTATGTAAGTAATACTGATGTTATTACTTTATCATGAAACAACTAAATAAGAAGAAGTTGAAGAAGAAAGAAATTGAAAAGATCGGTAATGGATATTACCTCTTCTTTGGAACGCTTCTTTGAATCCTCCACTTAGGGAACTAAGATTGGTCTTTGAAGAAGACCAGGACCTCTAGGATTATTCTAGGTAAGTGGAGAAGGGATGTTTTCAGGGGTTGGCCGAGCTTGAGTGCTCAAATTGGTGTGAGGAGGAGGTGGAGGAGGTGCCCTTTTATAAGAGAGGAGAGGGGCACCTTAGGAATATCTCAAAATATTATTTTATATTAAAGTCAAAATCGGGTTATAATGGTTCCAAAGGGTCTTATTTCGAAGATAAAGTGGTTATGGGTCGAAATCCTATCAACCAATAAGATTTCGACAAGTTTAGGTTATTATTTTAACCTTATCAATTAGATTTAACTCTCAGTTAAATAATTTAACTTTTACCGTGTCTTTTTGTTTTCTTACACTATATGGTTAATACACTTACTATAAAATGCCAAACGAACCCCAAATTGTTTATTATTAATATATATATCCTTATATAAGTCATTTGGCCGAAACTTAGATTTTTAGGAATAAAATAACAATTAATAATATAATATTTGATTTAAAAACTATTTTGTGTCAATTTTGACACTATTTGATATATGATTTTTGTGAAAGTCATAACAGAATTATATGTTCGAACCAAGTTGATTAAATCAACACTAATATATCATAGTAACCTATAAAATTATTTTTATTCATAAAAAGTCTCAAATTACATTTATTTTGGTGTTTATAACATCAATTATGTCAATATTTCATTAATAAGATAATTACTGCATCATCATTGTGTCATAAATAAATTAAATTATTTAATGTCTAAAAATTATAAATAAAATACCATTATGTAGGAAATAGTTTTAGCTTTCTAATGAATATTTATAGTCTAATTTATCTTATGTATATCCCCAAATTAAAAATGATTTACTTATTAAACTCTGATTTTAACTATTTTAACCCTTCTTTAAATAAATTAATAATAAATGTCCTAATCTAATCCAAGTTGGCCTAAATGGTCATATTGTATTCCTAAGTTTGTTTTTGGTCGAATTAAACTTATACAATAGAATTAGGACATGTGTTAGGGTAATAGTAATATCATATTTACCCTTAGTTACCCTATTTACTATTAACCGCGATAAAAAAAGTAAAAAGTTACTGTTCACCAAAAAATTATTTTTATCTCATTGAACCACATTTTACTTACTGATATCAACCGTGTCTGTCGGATTTTTGAAATTCCATTCACAGAAGCGGTAAAATTAAGTTTTATGCTGAATTCAGTTTTTAACCTACCACTTAGTGGTTTCACTATTCATCAAAAATTGAAAGTTTTCAGAAAAATACCAAAATTTTACCCTAGGCTAATTTCGGTATTCCGAATCAAAAAATGAAGTCCATTTTGAAAAATAAAATTTATAAAATTTCAAAAAGTGGTTATTACTATTCATAACGGCTAGTTTTAATAGTATTTTAATAGCATATCGTTGTTTAGTGAAACTCAGTATTGTGTACGACCCAAGCTATCAAGGAAGGTTGCGATTGCGTGTAAAGTAAGCCAAGGTAGTGTGTAGTGAAATATTACTTTGATAACATAAAAACAAAATATTACTCATAAAAATCTCGGGTGTTACATTCTACCCCCCTTAAAATGAATTTCTCCCTCGAAATTCGTCACTTTGTAACAAACAGATGAGGATACTTTTCCCTCATCATATCCTCAAGCTCCCATGTAGCTTCTTCAAGTTGTTGGTTCCTCCATAAAACTTTCACCAATCGAGTGGTCTTGTTTCGTAGGACTTTTTCATTATGATCTAGAATCTCTATCGGTTGTTCTTCATAAGAAAGATCTTGCTCCAGCGGTACAACTTCTGAGCTGAGTACATGTGAAGGATCAGGTATGTACTTTCTCAGGAGAGATACATGGAACACATCGTGAACTTGAGAGAGATTCGGTGGAAGCGCCAATCGGTAAGCTACCTTTCCAACACGATCCAGTATTTCGAAAGGACCGATATATCTAGGGCTCAACTTCCCCTTCTTTCCAAATCTCATAACCCTCTTCCAGGGAGATATTCGTAAGAACACTTTATCACCCACTTCAAACTCTAGGTCTTTTCTTCGGTTGTCGACATAAATTTTCTGTCGACTCTGAGCTGCTCTTATGTGTTGTTGAATAGATCTGACCTTTTCTGCCATTTCATCAACGAGATCAGGTCCTAATAGCTTTCTTTCCCCAACTTCATCCCAGCAAGTTGGAGTCCTACATTTCTTTCCATAGAGAGCTTCATAAGGAGCCATCTGAATACTGGAGTGAAAGCTATTGTTATAAGAAAATTCCACCAAAGGTAGGTGTTGATCCCAACCTCCTTTGGAATCCATAGAGCAAGCTCTCAACATATCTTCTAGGGTTTGAATTGTTCTCTCAGACTGACCGTCTGTCTGGGGATGATAAGCAGTGCTGAAACTCAACTCTGTATCCAGAGTATGCTGAAGACTTCGCCAGAACTTCGAGGTAAATCTCGGATCCCGATCAGATATAATAGAAAGTGGTACTCAATGCAATCTTACCACTTCCTTTACATATATCCTGGAAAGCTGATCTAGAGAGAAATCTTCTCTAATAGCAATGAAGTGTGCAGACTTTGTAAGACGATCAACTATGACCCAGATAGCATTATTGCCTTTGGATGTTTTAGGAAGTCATGTGACAAAGTCCATAGTGATGTTTTCCCATTTCCATTCGGGTATGGGTAATGGTTGTAACATCCCCTTAGACTTCTGTCTCTTAGCTTTAACTTGTTGACAAACCAAGCATCGAGAGACATATTCAGCAACATCTCTTTTCATGCCATCCCACCAGAAGTACTCTTTCAGGTCCCTATACATCTTCGTGCTTCTAGGATGAATAGAGAATGAAGAACTATGATCCTCATCCAACAACTCCTTCTTTAATTCAGGGATGGGAGGAACACAAACCTGATTCCTGAACTTTATTATCCCATCACAATCAAGGTTGAATTCAGGAACATTTCTCACCTTCTTTTATAACTCGACATCTTCTTTCTGTGCCTCTTTAATCTTCACATGCATAGATGGTTGAACATTCATTTGAGAAAGATAAGATTTTTCCCCTTCCATTATAATTCCAAGATCCATCCTTTGTAAATCCATAAATATTGGATCTTGTGTGATCCTCATCATGGACAAACTAGCATGGTCTTGTCGACTTAATGCATCTGCCACCTTGTTTGCTTTCCCAGGGTGGTAATGGATTGAGCAGTCATAATCCTTAATCAGCTCTAACCATCTTCTTTGATTCATATTCAGCTCCTTTTGTGTGAAAATATACTTTAAACTTTTATGATCTGTATAAATATAACACCTTTCACCATAAAGGTAATGCCTCCAAATCTTTAATGCAAATATTACCGCAGCCAACTCCAAATCATGTGTTGGATAATTTTGCTCATGGATTTTCAACTGTCGTGAGGCATAAGCTATCACCATATCATTTTGCATAATAACACACCCCAATCCCTTCTTGGATGCATCATTGTAGATCACAAACCTTTCTCCACTACAAGGCATTGTGAGCACAGGTGCACTGGATAACCTTCTTTTCAACTCCTTGAAATTCTCTTCACATTCCTCTGTCCAAACAAACTTAACTCCTTTCCGAGTCAACTTGGTGAGTGGATTAGATAATCGTGAAAAATCTTTTACAAAACGTCGATAATATCCAGCCAAACCAAGAAAACTTCGGATCTCAGTTACTGTTGTTGGTCTCGACCATCTTTCGATAACCTCTATTTTTGCTGGATCCATAGATATCCCCTCTTTTGAGATTATGTGACCCAAAAATGCAACTTTTTGAAGCCAAAATTCACACTTGGTAAATTTGGCATAAAGCTTCTCCTTTCTAAGGGTCTTCAATATAATTCTCAAGTGATCTTCATGCTCTTCCTTTCTCTTTGAATAGACAAGAATATCGTCTATAAAGACTACCACAAATTGATCAAGATAGTCTCTAAAGACTCTATTCATTAGATCCATGAAGATAGTAGGGGCATTAGTAAGACAAAATGGCATCACTATAAATTCATAGTGTCCATACTTTGTACAGAAAGCCGTCTTTGGTATATCCTCCCTTTTGACCCTTAATTGATGATACCCTGAACGAAGATCAATCTTGGAAAAGTATTGAGCTCCGCGTAGTTGGTCAAATAAGTCATCAATGCGTGGGAGAGGATATTTGTTCTTGATAGTGATCTTGTTAAGTTCTCGATAATCAATGCAGAGTCTCATTGATCCATCTTTCTTCTTAACAAATAGAACAGGTGCTCCCCAAGGTGACGCACTAGGGCGTATGAATCCCTTATCAAGATTCTCTTGGAGTTGCTTCTTCAATTCCTGAAACTCAATTGGGGCCATTCTATAAGGTGTCTTTGAAATAGGCAAAGCACCCGGTACGAGTTCTATTGAAAACTCAACTTCACGATTTGGTGGAAGACCCGGTAATTCCTCCGGAAAGACATCATCAAACTCCCGTACGATGGGCATATTCATAATCGCGAGTTTCTCACCAACCATTTGAGATAAATAACCTTCATTTAGTGGAATCAATACCCATAAAATGGATGAAATTTCTACTGGAAGGTTATGTTCATCCTTGAATTGATAGACGATCATAGATTGATCTGGAATATGAAATGTGACTTCCCATCTTTGGAAATTGATATGAGCTCTGTATAAAGAAAGCCAATCCATGCCAATAATCACATCGAATTCCACTATAGGAAGGATCACCAGATTTGTAGGAATCACTTTCCCACAAACTTCGATCGGAGAAGAATTATAAACTTTTGATGAGACTGTTGTGCCATTAGGTGTTGTCACAGCTAACTCAACATCTAATTGTTGAGGTAATATGGTGATACCCTTAGAAAATTCTTTAGAAATAAAAGAGTGGGTGGATCCAGAATCAAATAAAACATTTGCTACTTTAGAGTGGATGGTAAGTGTACCTTTCACCACTTCGTTATCGTACTCCACATCGCTAATAGAAATTGCATGTGACTTTCCTTTGTCTTTAGCCTTAAGATTTTTTTGACGTCGACCATCATCATCAACCCTTGGATTTGGGCATTGATTGGCATAATGCCCCATCTCCTTGCACTTGAAACATTGAAGTGTAGTAGGTTCATTCTGTGTATCCCTTCCTTTGTTTGCATCATTAGACATCTTGTTCCCATTATCGCGGCATTCAAATGCCCGATGACCTTCCTTTCCACATTTGAAACATTTACTTGTCTCTTTAAGACAACTCCCTCCATGTTTCTTTTCACACTTTGAGCATAAGGGAAAGCTCATCTTCTTTTCAGTGTGCTCTTTAGATTTTCCTTTGAATTCCATTTTCCTCTTCTTATCAAACCCATATGACTGATGGGTTACTCCAATCTCCATCTCGACTTTGAGAGCACATCGAACGATTTCCTCGTAGCTATTGAAGTCCCTTATGGCTAACGCCCTTCGAAGACTTGGTTTTAAGCCACTAAAGAATCGATCGATCTTACTCTCAGGTTGGATAACAATACCAGAAGCGTACCTTGCAAGTCTTGTAAAATTTGCTTCATAGGTACCAACAGATTCATCATCCCTTTACTTCAGTTTAAGAAACTCTTTCTCTATCTTTGTTCGGAGAATACGAGGGAAGTACTTATTGAAAAATAAGTTCTTGAACTCGTCCCATTCCATGGACTCAATTTCATCCCTTTTCCTCGTATTCTTAATAAGATTCCACCATTGATCAGCATCTCCTTCCAAACGATACACTGCTAGGATGACTTTATCATGTTCAGAACATTGAAGAACTGAAAATATCATTTCAGTAGTACTAATCCATTTTTCAGCAACTAATGGATCAGTAGACCCGCTGAAAGAAGGTGGACGCTGCCTCATGAAGGATTCAACAGAATGTTTCTCCTTCCTTTGCTCGTTTGGAATTCCTGCATGATTCATAGCTTGAGAAAGTTGTGTGAGCATGGCTACAAGATTTTTCATTCCACCTCCCATATCGTTTGGTTTCTCAGGGGGGACAATCATTGCATTGCCCATCGCATTCCGCATTAACACGGTTCCTTCGGGTTCCATCCATTGACTAAAACCAAGAAGAATAGTGTGAGAAACACTAATTATAATAGGAAAACCACATAATTCAAGAATAAAATTTTCATGCTTAAGGTCTTATCCTAGGTTATTCATGTCCATTTCTAAAACACTAAGATTGTGTTCTATGCTTAGACTTATCCTTAGGGTTCTTACTAAGGCTTTCACAACCTAGTTTCCAAAGGCTGACTATACCTTTCCTCTGATACCAACTATAATGACCCATAATTTACATACATTGTTAATACTTCAAAATTGAAGCACACTTATTACAACATATGACAAAACCACAAAGGACCGTATAGGTATAGTGTCTTTAGAAACTGGGAAACATAAACAACTGGTTCATAAATCTTCTACAGTGTCTCCCATTTATTTCATCATATCTAGGGTCCCTTTTAGCATATTCTACTTAATATCCATCTTCCTGACCTGGGGAAAATAAAACATAAAAGGGTGAGCTCAAATGCTCATCAAGGGCAAATAAAGGAAATAAAAAGCATATCATATCTTTTTGAAAATCATAACCTGCAAAAGCGATCATAATATCTTAACATGGAATAAATCATAGAAGTGAAAATGAGATCCCCATAATCATAACATAAAACTTGAAACCTTGTGTCATGCACACATAATCATGGAAAATCATTTCTTGTTAGTCATGACTCATTGCCAAGACTATCTTAGCGGACAAAGACCATTTCTGAACCGAGTTCACTCCTCGTTTCAGTCCTGTATCACTGAACCGAAATAACCTTCTGTTCCAGCCATGTCTATCTAATGAGATATAAATCTTTACCCAATGCATTGGAGGGAGATATAGGTCCCACCCATCTTATAATGAATCCTTTCTTATGTGTGCAACATAATCATAAATCATACATCATCGCATAATAAATGTAACAAAAATGGGATTCTTGAAACATCATGACATCATAAAACAAACCATATAAGGTAAATGACTTCATAAAAATAATTCCCTCACAACATAATCAAATCAATGTAATAATAGGGATAAAAACAGAACCCTATATTATCTTAGATGGAAAATAATTTTGATAAAACATTTGAACTCCATTCTTGAGAAAAATATCCTTTCTACTTCAAAAACACTTTTCCTTTCTTAAAATGTCATAAAATTCTAAACTAAAAGAAGTTGATTAAAAATAAACTTGAAAACTTGTAAAGGAAGCTTCTTGGAAATAATGTTTTAAAAATCCATTCATGCCGTATAAGTTTAAAAACATTCTTCGTACTTTTGTCGGAAAAATTAAAAAAGTACCTCGTACGAAAAACGACAAAATATTCCTTTAGTATCTTTTACTAAAAACTCACCAAAGGGTAAAATAGGTTTTAAACAATTTTAGGTGGATGTAAATAATATTACATATTAAGGGAACATGGATTTGGATGATAAAATACACCCCAGTAAATACCAACGTATAAGCAATCTCGGATAAAAATGAGATTGTGATATTTCCCTTACCTTAGGTCCGACTTGCTTTGTAAGTGTCCAAACCTCCTATATAATGATTTAAATAATGTTATTGACTTATTACTGAATCATAATTATTTTTATGATATCATATATGGTCATATTCTCAGCTTCTTAGTAGTAATATTTCATTGCTACTTGTTATTCGGGTGTTTATAACTTTCTGTTCTTATGCGTGTTTTGTCGAATAAATTCTTATTCTTATCTTTAGGTTATAGATAACTCATTTCCATAATGGTATTATTGTAGTATATATCATATTCATTCATTCAATTCATTTATATAATCATTATGAAATGAATATCATGTAGAACGAGTCGCATCACATTGTGGAGACGGTATTCCGTATGTACGCACGAGTGATGATATCGTTCTTATGATCGTGGAATTGTATTGGAGTATATATATATATATTATTTAATTATCAATATTACTTTATAATAATCATAAATATTTACTCATTACACCATTATACCCATCCTGTAAGGTGATGGTGGAAAATAGATTACACCACGACGTGGAGACGGTATTCTGTACGTACGCACGCGCGGTGATTTCATTTTTCCGTAGGATGGATAGAAGGTGAATTAGGGTTGTTTAATATTTATAATAACATATCATTATGTAAGTAATACTGATGTTATTACTTTATCATGAAACAACTAAAGAAGAAGAAGTTGAAGAAGAAAGAAATTGAAAAGATCGGTAATGGATATTACCTCTTCTTTGGAACGCCTCTTTGAATCCACCACTTAGGGAACTAAGATTGGTCTTTGAAGAAGACCAGGACCTCTAGGGTTATTATAGGGAAGTGGATAAGGGATTTTGGAAGGGGTTGGCCTAGCTTGAGTGCTCAAATTGGTGTGAGGAGGAGGGGGAGGAGGTGCCCTTTTATAAGAGAGGAGAGGGGCACCTTAGGAATATCTCAAAATATTATTTTATATTAAAGTCAAAATCGGTTTATAATGGTTCCAAAGGGTCTTATTTATAAGATAAAGTGGGTATGGGTCGAAATCCTATAAACCAATAGGATTTAGACAAGTTTAGGTTATTATTTTAACCTTATCAATTAGATTTAACTCTAAGTTAAATAATTTAACTTTTACCGTGTCTTTTTGTTTTCTTACACTATATGGTTAATACACTTACAATAACATACCAAAAGAACCCCAAATTGTTTATTATTAATATATATATCCTTATCTAAGTCATTTGGCCGAACCTTAGATTTTTAAGAATAAAATAACAATTAATAATATAATATTTGATTTAAAAACTATTTTGTGTCAATTTTGACACTATTTGATATATGATTTTTGTGAAAGTCATAACAGAATTATATGTTCAAACCAAGTTGATTAAATCAACACTAATATATCATAGTAACCTATAAAATTAGTGGGATTCATAAAAAGTCTCAAATTACATTTATTTTGGTGTTTATAACATCAATTATGTCAATATTTCATTAATAAGATAATTACTGTATCATCATTGTGTCATAAATAAATTAAATTATTTAATGTCTAAAAATTATAAATAAAATACCATTATGTAGGAACTCTTTTTAGATTTCTAATGAATATTTATAGTCGAATTTATCTTATGTATAACCCCATATTAAAAATGATTTACTTATTAGACTTTGATTTTAACTATTTTAACCCTTCTTTAAATAAATTAATAATAAATGTCCTAATCTAATCCAAGTGGGCCTAAATGGTCATATTTTATTCCTAAGTTTGTTTTTGGTTGAATTAAACTTATCCAATAGAATTGGGACATGTGTTGGGGTAATAGTAATATCATATTTACCCTTAGTTACCCTATTTACTATTAAGCGTGGTAAAAAAAGTAAAAAGTTACTATTCACCAAAAAATTATTTTTATCTCATTGAACCACATTTTACTTACTGATATCAACCGTGTCTGTCGGATTTTCAAAATTCAATTCACAGAAGTGGTAAAATTAAGTTTTATGCAGAATTCAGTTTTTAACCTACCACTTAGTGGTTTCACTATTCATCAAAAATTGAAAGTTTTCAGAAAAATACCAAAATTTCACCCTAGGCTAATTTCGGTATTCCGAATCCAAAAATGAAGTCCATTTTGAAAAATAAAATTTATAAAATTTCAAAAAGTGGTTATTACTATTCATAACGGCTAGTTTTAATAATATTTTAATAGCATATCGTTGTTTAGTGAAACTCAGTATTGCGTACGACGCAAGCTATCGAGGAAGGTCGCGATTGCGTGTAAAGTAAGCCAAGCTAGTGTGTAGTGAAAGATTCCTTTGATAACATAAAAACAAAATATTACTCATAAAAATCTCGGGTGTTACAGGGATGATGGGATGTCTGTTTTCTCTTCCATGGATTCCTCCTCAAGTATCATCTCAAAGTTCTTTCCTCCCTCCAAGCATTGATTTATGTTAATGAAACTCTTTCTCAGTTCCATATCAAGGTGGACACCGGTTAATATCACTACTTTTGTCTCAATAGGGAAGAAACCATTGGTTGGAATAGATGGTAATTCCATGAATTTATTGGAATCTATGGATGTTGGGTGTGTTGAGAACATGTAATGTTTTATCTTCTTGATTTTGGAGCCATATTAGGCATATAACTTGAGGCATGTCATGTTGTCCATGAGGTAGTTGACTCTATAGGCATATATCTTCTAAGGATTTTTATTGGAGGCATCCAATATTTATTGTATGGGGTAGGGATTATAGATCAGATCATGAGATTAACATCTTGTGGATATGGATGGGTAACATGTTTAACATTTTGTTGGGATAGGTTAGGTGAAGTTGTAACATATTTTGGGAAAAGGTGGGGAGAAGGTTTAACATCTTAAGTGGACAGGTTGGATGCAATTTTAACATCTTATAGGGAAAGGATGGGAATAAGTTTAACATATTTTGGAGTGATGTTGGGTGTAGGTTTAACATCATACATGGATGGGTTTGGAATAATTTTGAGGTCTTTCAGGGACATGTTTGTTGGTTAAGTGTGTCCCCAGGGGGAGATTTTACACATGAATCTCATAGATTGTGTCCCTCAAGGAATATAATTTCACGCTCTGATGCCTGTCATGATTGAACCTCATGGGCTGTCCTACATACCCTATTTATGATATAGGTATCCAAAACCATGTTTCTCAATGTCATTGTTTAAGGTAATGTTACAAGATTGAGCCCTATAATTTATCATCATGCGGTAAGGATTATTGTTTCATAGAAGGAGTGTTGGTGAGGGTTTGTGTAGGGTCATATGAATAGAATCTTCCTATGTGATTCTAGGAGTAGTGGTGGTGTGAATGGGGTGTATGCATGGGAGTAGTCTGGGTGATGGGGTATCATCTTTGGCATATCATGTGAGGCTTCCCATGAATCAAATACAAGGCATTCCACACTTATCACATATGGTATCCCTTATTCTTGACATAGGACAATGTTGTATTTTAACATCACGTGGAATGAAATTGTGTGTGGGGATTATCCATTGATCTACCCATCATTTCTCCCCCATGTCTGTTCAAGAGGGAATCCCATGTTCCTGGAATAGGGTAAGGTTATAGTTTAATGTCATGTAAAAAATGTAGTGTGGGGGTTATGCATTGAGATTATCATCCTTTCTTTTTCTTGTATGGTTAAGAGGGAATCTCATATTCCTAGAATAGGGTAAGTTTAAATTTTGACATCATATGAAAGGAAATGATTTGTGGGGCTTATTAATTAAGTATCTCATCATTTCCTCCTTAGGTCTGGTCAAGAGACAATACCATGTTTTTGGGATAGGTTAAAGTTACAGTTTAAAATCATTTGAATGGATGTGTTTTGAGAAGGTTATTCATTGAGCTACCCATCCCTCATGTATTTTCAAGAGCGAATCCCATGTTCCTTACACAAGGTAAGTTCATAGTTTAAAATATTGTTAAAGAACTTGGCGTGTGTATATTATTCATTAAGTTGACTATAAATTTTTTCTTATGTCAATTAAAGAGGGAATCTCATGTTTCTTGCATAGGGTAAGGTTACAATTTAACATCATGTGAAAGGACATGGTGTACAAGGATTATGCATTGAGTTTCACATCATTTCTTCCTCATGTCTATTCAAGAGGGAATCCCATATTCCTGGCATAGGGTAAGGTTATAGTTTCACGTCATATGAAAGGATGTGGTGTGTAGGGATTATGCATTGTACTTCCCATCCATTCACCACCATGTCTGATCAAGAGGGAATCCAATGTTCATATCCCAGGGTAAGGTTAAAGTTTAATTTCAACTGAATTTTAATGGTGTGAGGGTCTTATCCATTGAGCTTCTTATCCTTTATTCATACTGTCTGGTCAAGAGGTCAACCCATGTTCCTTGCATAGGGTAAGGTTACAGTTTAATTTCATGTGAAAGGATGTGGTATATGGGGCTTATACATTGAGCTTCTCATCCATTATTTTTCATGTCTGGTCAAGAGGGAATCCCTTGTTAATGGCATAGGGTAAGGTTATAAATTAACATCATGTGAAATTACACAGTGTGTGGGGCTTACACATGGGTGTTATATTATTATTCCTTAATTATGGTCAAGAGGGAAACCCATGTTCATTGAATGGGGTAAGGATACAATTTAACATCATGTGAGAGAACATGGTGTGTAGGGATTAAACATGGGTTACCAATTTTTCTTCCTCATGTTTGGTCAAGATGGAATCTTGACCATCTAGTGGGTTGAAAAATACGACTTGAGCATACATTGGATAAGTAATCCCATGTGGTATTCATGGGAGAAGCTGGGATACATGCGGGGATTTCACTATAGGTATTCATGATCATCTTACTCATTCTAGATCATGAGGGCATCTCAAATTTATGAGTATATTCTTGTGAGATTACACCTATGGTGGAGGCCCATAATGGCTACTTGGTGGTTGTCTCATTATCATTACATAAGGAGTCTTATTCTTGATGAATACGTCATCTCCTTCTTTTAACATGAGGAATACTATTCTAATCATATAGGGTATACTAAAATTTAACATCTTGAAGTGATGCCTAAGGGGGTTATCACATCATCATAGAAAGTCACATCTTATGCTTGACACATATGGAATCTCATGTCGGTCACATGAGGAATCCAATTATTTTAATATAGGTTATACTCTAGTTTATCATCTTATTATGAATAATAATAGGCAGTAGATACCTAGAAATGGATAATGTGGGACTTCTGTAAGAGTATCCTATTATAGTTGACCTGTCATGGGAGTCTGGTAATAATGTATCAAGTGATTCTTGAAGAATGTTTCGACTCATGTTATTCAAGAAATCCAAGAGGATAATCTCAACTAATTCCATGATAAAGGGACCAAGGGGGACATATCAACTAAAGGTATTTTAGGAAGTGTATGGGAGTATCTCAACTCATGGAATTGAGTGGGTTGGACAATAGGACTGTATAGGCCAGAAATGAAAATTTTCATGACCCAACCTGAGAATCTTGCAGTGCCACTCTCCATTTTTCATGGGGGTCAGTGACATAGGCAAAGGGACCATGTTAGAGGACTGGGACTACAACGTATAACTAATACCGAATGGGCTGCTAGGGAACAATAAAAAACTTATGGACAAGTGGGTCTGTGACATAAAATCATTTCATGAAACTAGGCCCTTGGTTACACAACCTTTCTCTTGGTCATGAAACATTGCACTATGTTGCACAAAAATGCAGTTTCATGCGAAAAAGGACTTTGCTTAAGGCATGGACAACAAGTGATATTTTAGAAAATACTATGCCATGAAACATTTTATTTTCCAAAAAATAGAGTTTCATGAATGATATTACATTTCATTATGTTTTTTTTCAATGGATAATTTTTCTTGAAAACATCTTAGTAGAAGTTGATGCTTTGGTGGACTTCACTGAGTTAATTTTGTGCAAGTTGAGGACATAGGTGTTTCATCATGTGTGAAACTTCTAGTTATGTGAGAAAGTTATCCAAAGAACAAATCCAAGATACCCTTATAAAAATTATGGTTTGATTCCATATTTATAAGAATTTTTTTTGTCTCTTAACATAGGCTATGTCATGAAACTTACGTAATGCCTTGTTAATTCAATCCTGCGTGAGAGATCCCTCCTAGGAATTCCTAGGGTTTCAGTTTCGTTGTCCGCCCGGGTTCCGGCAGCGCCATCTCCCTCCGCGTACCCCGCCTGAGATCTGTGCTGTTCGCTCGTCCCCAAATCCGGTGTCTCTGGTTCTCCTACTTCCTTTGTCTCTCCCCATCTTGTCGCGGCGGGATCTCGTGCTCTGCCTCCCTTCTCCCTTTCCGGCT
Organism: Viscum album; assembly: GCA_963277665.1. Classification (NCBI taxonomy): domain Eukaryota; kingdom Viridiplantae; phylum Streptophyta; class Magnoliopsida; order Santalales; family Viscaceae; genus Viscum; species Viscum album. The sequence goes on from OY728166.1 coordinate 1,321,446,999, forward strand.
CTCGGTTCCCATCGTCTGTGCTCTGAAAGGAACTGGTTCTCCCTCATCTGCTCGTCTTTGACTCAGGCATTGGATCAGACCTCCTTCGGGGCCCTAAAGCTCTGTCCGTTGCCGCCCCCCTCGCCGGCACCAGATTTGCGTGAGGGAATGCATCGCCATCTCCCCATCCTCTTTCATCACCAACACTCTTGATCTGTGCGCCCTCGGCTCCTGACTTCACCATCTTCTTGCGGAACCCCGTCCCTTCTGCAAGTCCGCTTTCGGAGTCATATTATTGCACCCAGAGTCTCGAGGCAATCTCAAATTCGAGGATTCCTATTTTCCCCCTATCCTTCTCTTCTTCCCGCTGCTGTGGAGTGGACTCTGCACTGTTTCAGGTCTTCTTTCTCCCTGACTCGTGAAGTGTCCACCGCGAAGGGGTTCGGGTTCGTGACGTGAGCACTGCTCTGCTGCTGGTTTCATTCTCCTTGATTCGCGAAGTCTCCGCCGCGAACTGGTCTAGAATCGCGAAGCTCCTTCTGCGACGATTCACTACGCCGAGAGACCGCGAAGCGGCTGTCGCAGTGTGGTCTGCCTCACGAAGTTCCTCTCACGAGGTTCATCCGCGTTGTTTGTTTATGATGTGTATGGTCGCAAAGTGGCTATTGTGCTGATAAAGTTGTGGGGGTTTGATCCGTTTGGAGGGGTAGACACAGTGCTAAAGGTGGGGACCGGTGGGTGTAAGGTCGTCCCCTTGTTGCTGCGAAGCTCAACTGCGAAGTGGTGTGATGTGGGCCTGGTGTGCAATGTATCACCGCGAAGCACTTGTTGTACTGTGAAGGTCGAAGGTCCGTCAGGTGTGTTTCCCCGCGAAGAGTGGGGTGTTTTGTGGTGAGAGTTTCTTGGATACGACCAATCAAGAGACACTTTTGACTGTATTGGTCGTGCAGCCTGGCCAGGGGTGTGATTTGTGGCTGGAGGCTGCCTTGGGGCATACAGCTTAGTGAGGTCTTCATGGCACCGTGCTTTGACCCAAGTGACGGCCGTGGGGCTACAAAGACACCGGCCCTTTGGAGTCTCTGTAATCTTTTGTGCATCATGGATGAGGAGTTGGTCAATCAATGGAAGAGATTGGCCCTGACGGACAAAGAAAAGGCATCAATAGAGGCACAACGAAATGAAGACACATTCCTAGAAAAGAGCTTGTCTCTTCTCGTGGTGGGAAAGTTTGTGGAAAACATATCGGTTAATCAGGGGGCGCTCAAGAACACTCTATAGAATATCTGGAAACTTGAGGCAGGAGTGGCTATTTGGGAAGCGGGGATAAACCGCTTCGTCTTTGAGTTCTTTAAAGAGAAAGATAGAGATAAAATCTTGCACGGAAGACCATGGTCCTTCGATAATAAACTCCTTCTCATGGAAGATTTAAAGGGGGGGGGGATATCCAGCGAGTGATTTTAACCCGTTCACCCTTCTGGATACAAATTAAAGGAATCCCCTTCCATGCAAGAACGGAACGTACAATGAGGGGAATTGGAGATAGTTTTGGGAACTTTCTTGAGTGGGATAGCTCAGACCCAATACAATGGGGTCCCGAGGTTCGAATTAAGGTGGAGTTTGATGTGTTAGAGCCACTGATGGGGGGAATTTTCTTAAATATTGAAGATACCAACACTTGGATATCATTCAAGTTTAAGAAACTCCCAATCTTCTGCTTTCACTGTGGTCACCTTGGCCATCTGGAAAGAACGTGCACCACTAAACATAAGAGTGATGCGGGTAACCGATCCTCCAGTACGGCCCCTGGCTCCGTGCCAAACCGGATAAACATGCTTTCATCCCGGAGATGGAAAAACAAAAAGACTGTGACCGTCTCACTTTGGAACATTCTATTCCGACAAACCCCATACCTGAAAAAGCCTTAATGCCTCGGCCAATGAATTCCCTAAAGGATGGCCCTCCCCCTCAGGGAGAAGCTAGCACTCAGAGAGAAGCTGGAGTTCAGTCAAAACCCCTGAGGGACAATTCTCCAACACCGACAATGTTGGTGATGATGCAACAAAATTCCCCATAATATTGCTCAAAGCTAATGCTGATTCACATCGAACCTCCAGATCCGGACCCTGAATCACCTTTGACCACAACTAGAACTCTTATGATGAAGGACCTTGGTATTTCGGGACCTTCACTAATGGGTCCAATCACCCGTTGAACGTGGAAAAGGAGGCAACGAGGTGAGAGTGATGGGCACATAGAAGACCTAAAACTCAGGGTGAGGAAGAGACAAATTGAACATGTCAATTAGTAAGGAACCTCACCAAAAGATGGAAAATGACAGATGGAAAAGTAAGATCGGAGATACCAGAGGAAGCGGCAGGAGAGTCCCAGCCCCGCCTAGAGCAATGACTGTCTTATGTTGGAACTGTCGTGTGCTTGGAAACCCCCGAACGGTTCGCATGCTTCATCGCAATTGCGCTCAAAGTCGCCCCGATATGGTTTTCCTGTCCAAAACCATACTGGAATACAAGGACACCAATGGTATTGCTCTGAAGTGCAGCTTCCAAGGCTGTTTCCCGGTGCCTAGAGAAGGCCATTTCGGGGGACTCTGTCTCCTTTGGAAGGACAATGTCGATGTCAAAATTTTTTCCTTCTCCCCGCACCATGTGGCAGCGACTACTCAGACAGACCTTCACCCACCCTGGACTTTTGTGCGTTTCTACGGCTGGCCATCCCATAATGACAAGGTGAAGTCATAGGATCTTCTATACAAGCTATGAGTTGACTTACAGAGCCCTATTATGTTTGGTGGAGATTTCAATGAGATTATGTTCCATAAGGAAAAGAGGGGTGGAACCATCCTACCTTCAGTTTCGATGTCATGCTTCAAGGATGCAGTTTCCAGGGCAGACCTGGTCGATCTGGGGTACTTAGGAAATCCGTATACTTGGTTCCGTGGCAACTCAGAAGGCACCCGTATCACTGAGCATCTTGACAGATTTCTGATCTCTTCTTATTGGATTAATATGTTTAGCATGTTTCATATCGAACACATGGACCTCAACTACTTAGACCACTGTCCAATCCTCATTGACTGTACCCGTGGAGAATGTACTAGACCTTTTTCTAGACCCTTCAGATTTTAGAGCTTCTAGTCAAAAGATCAGGAATGTGAAGAGGTGATCCAATCAAGATGGAAATGTACTCATGAGGATGTTTATATCAACATCCAACAAGTCGCATCTGATCTGAGGTCGTGGAGCAATAAGAAATTCAGACACCCTGACCGGCACTGCGGCACCCTTGAAAAGAGACTGAACTGTCTTCTCAAACAACCCACATCCAATTGCAATCTCTCTAACATTGGCGCCATACAAAGAGAGCTGGACACGACCTTACATATCAAGGAAAGTTTCTGGGCTATGCGCGTGCGGGACAACAATATCAAAGAAGGGGACACTAACACCCAATATTTACATCGGAAAGCTTCCGCCAGGCGTCAGAAAAACTCCATTACCTACTTATCACAGCCCGATGGAAGTAATGTTTCTGACACCAATGGTATCCATGAGGCCTTGACTGACTTTTACCAGAACATCTTCTCTGCAAGAACCCATTTCATATCTGTTGAGGTGGAAGAATGTATCAGACCTGTGATCAAAGAATAGATCAATAGGATGCTCTCCAAAGAGGTGACAGATGACGAGACACGCCTGGCTTTGAAACATCTTCATCCCACCAAGGCTCCAGGACCAGATCGGTTCCACCCCCTTTTTTTAAGAAATACTGGAACATTATCGGTCCTGACATCTGCAATTTGATTAAAAATATCTGGGCTGGAAACACCAGCATTTCCGCCATCAATAAAACGGTCTTCATCCTAATCCCCAAAATCAAGAAACCTGGGGTGATCCCTGACTTTCGACCTATTAGCCTCTGTAATGTCTCTTACAAGATCTTCTCAAAGATCCTTGTCAATCGGCTACGACCTTGGATACCAAATATTATCTCTGAAAATCAGAGCGCGTTCATGGCCAAGAGACGGATCACTGATAATGAGATTATGGCCCATAAAGTGTTCCACTCTATGAAATCACGCTCCATGGAGAAGAGAGGAACCATGGCTTGGAAATTGGATATTTCCAAGGCCTACGATAGAGTTGAATGGCACTTCCTTAGAGCCGTTATGCAGAAGATGGGTTTTTGCGCTAAATGGATAGATATGGTCATGAACTGCGTCTCAACTGTCTCGTTTAAAATCAAGGTCAATGGGGAGTTTACTAGAGATTTCACCCCTTCTCGAGGCCTTCGCCAGGGAGAACCTCTATCCCCCTTCTTCTTCATCCCGGTGGCTAACGTGTTTTCTAATCTTATTTCCAGGGCTACTTCTTCTAAGTCTATTCATGGGGCAAAAGTTTGTCGAGTTAGCCCTCCAGTGTCGCATCTCTTCTTCACTGACGACTACCTCCTTTTTTCTAGAGCAACAATTAATGAATGTCGGGTGATCTGCCAGGCGATCCACCAGTATGAGAGGGCGTCTGGCCAAACAATCAATCATGGTAAATCTGAAATTTCCTTCAGTGAAGGGGTGCCTCTGTCTAAGAGGGATAAACTTTTCACTTCAGCTGGAATCCATATGGTTGTTAAACATCAGAAGTATCTCGGTCTCCCCACGGTGATTGGTTGGTCTAAAAAAGAAATCTTCGCATCCATCATGGACAGGATTGAGGCTAAAATCCAAGGGTGGACCCCTAAAAGAATTTCGAAATCTAGCAAAGAGAATCTCATCAAAGCCGTAATCCAAGCTGTCCCCAGCTACTTTATGTCCCTTTTTAAGCTCCCGGTGGACATCACCGATTAGATCCACACACGTACTGCCAATTTCTGGTGGGGGAAGCATGATGGAAGGAATCAACCTCATTGGATGGCCTGGGTGAAACTCTGAAAACCCAAATCAGAGGGTGGGATGGGGTTTTAGAATCTTCCTATCTTCAACGACGTGCTTTTCAGCAAGCAAGGATAGCGCCTTATTGAACGCCCTTCATCTCTTTGTGCACGAGTTTTACGAGATAAGTATTTTCCCGACACGGACTTTCATGCTTCCTCTCTTGGTCCTCATCCCAGCTTCCTCTAGAGAAGTATCTGGGGGGAAAAAAAGCTCCTGGATAAAGGATTGGGTTGGAGAATTGGGACTGGATCATCTTTCAAAATTTGGTCCGATCCATGGCTTGTTGATAAGGATGGTTTACTGGCTACATCCCCCGCCTAACCAGGTCTGGAAGACGCCACTGTCAACTACCTCCTTTCCGACCAGGGACAAGGGTGGTGTTTGGATAAGATTCTCGAATGGTTTAACGAAAGAGATCAAAGAATTATCCTCAGCATCCCCTGGGTTCCAGACGCAGGCCCTGACCATCGCTTCTGGATCAATGACATTTCGGGCATTTACACGGTGAGATCCGGCTACAGACTTGCTCTTGGAATCCACCCAGTTGGCAGGGACGAGGGTCATTGGAAATTGATCTGGTCGCTCAACGTCCCCCACAAAATTCATCATTTCTGGTGGCAGGTTTTTACAGGTACTCTCCCAACAATGCGCCTTCTCATTTTTCGATATATGGCCAGCATCGCCTCTTTCCCTTTCTGCCCGAACACCCCTGAAACCCCTCTACATGCTATCATTCTCTACCCGAGAGCTAAGAAAATCTGGAATCTATGGGGCTCGGCTTCTTCTGCTTCGCTGGCATTGGCCTCTGACCTTCCCGATCTTCTGACGCGTTGGTACTCCTCTCTCTCCCCGGCTGATGTTGGTTCACTTTTCACTCTGTCCTGGATTATTTGGGTCCGACGCAACGACACTATTTTTCATCATGCCTACAGACCCCCCAAATTCTGGATTGATCGTGCTACCTCTTGGATTGAAGGTTGGGAAGGCCACAACAGATGTTCTATGCCGGGTGCCCCCCCTCTCCTCATGTTCCCTAGAATCCCCCAATGGAAGGGATTCTCAAGATCAATGTGGACACGTCGCTTCCAAAATATGGTGTTGTTTCCCTCATCCTCCTTGCCTGAAATCATCTGAGGCAAATCCTTGCTGCTAAGTATGAACCACATCAGACATTCTGGGAACCAGTGGTCGCTAAAGCCAAGGCCATCCTTGCTGGTATGATGCTCACTATTGAATGTGGATGGAGCAACATCATCATTGAGTCTGACTGTATTTCCGTTATCGACGCTATCAATCACAACGACGGCATACTCCAGTCGTTTGGAGCCATTGTCTGGAGAATTATATCACTTAGCCAACGTTTCTCATTGTACACCATCTCTTTCACCAAAAGGGAAGGGAACAATGCGGCCCATCAGCTAGTGTCCTCAGTCCCATTCAGCACTAACCAGCTCTGGCTGGACAATTTCCCTTCATGGATTTGTGCATGTACTTTTTCTGATCTTTGTCATTAATGCTATATGATTTTTTAAAAAAAAATCATGAAACTTTTCATAGCATCAGGAAACATTATAGAGTCACACAAAAATCCCATTGTTTTTTTGATGAATCATGTATTTTTGGTGATTCTAGTTTTTATATATCTTTTCTCATGAAAAATAGTTTTGAAACTATAAATGAGTTTCTACTAAATTTTTATTGTTCAGTTCAATTTGATACTTAACTCTAGAATCACCTATGATGCCCATTTTCAGAATTCTAACTTAGAAGGAACATAACTTTTGATCTGTAAGTTTGTTTGGGCTCCATGACTAGTCAAATATAATCCTATAATTTTTTGATACTTCTAGATTCATCGTATTAGTTTTTATTCAATCATTGTATGCATTTATTCAGTTCCAACAATTTCCTCTTCAGAATAGGGTCCAATGAGGACGATGCAGATGGCGGGGGGGGACTGGATTCCAAGGAAAGTGTTGAGGAAAATGCCTTAAATTGAGTCCCAATGTATCTCAGTATTATTGATAAAATAACCATGTAAAATATCTAAGACCACATGAGTCATTATAGGTTTCGGAAACAAGATATAATTTAATGTTATTCACCTATATAAGAGTGAAAAACAATGGAGATTGTATTGGGATCAGAATGGGACATTGATTTCCTTTGGGAGAATCCTAACTAGGAATGCCTTGCTTTGTAGGTGGATCATGGAATAGACAACATGCTTCCCAATTTTCATAGGATCATGACTAGGTTAAATCTAGGGGTGTTTAATTCTACCCAAACCAAGGGGTGATAAAGATCATAAATCAATATACCCAATATCTAGAACATAAATGGGGTGGTGTAATAATGGAGGATTATTACTAACCATGTTCAAAACAAAGGATACATAATCATTTTATTGAGTATGGTGGTAAAAAATGATGGTCGATCACTGAAGAATATTGGAACATGGTACCTATCTCAAAATGCCTCAAAAATACTTTCGTGGAATGTGACTAGGAGGGTCGGTGACCTAGTGTGTCCAGAAACCATTTTCGTTAAGGGGGCCCGTTCAGATGTGGAAGATTATAGGGATAAAATAAAGGGGAATGAGAGGTGTAGAGATGAAGTGATATATAGTTTTAATGGAGTTAAACAGTATTATCATTACACCACTGTGTCTTTGAGCACGTTGGTTAGATTTATCAGAATGGGAAAAGGTCATACTCATCTTCCAAGGGGAGCGTCATCTAAGATTCCAAGCAACAGTCTAAGAACATGAATGATGTGGTAGGTGACCAAAACTCCAAGAAAAAAGGGGCTTCACATTAGAGGTCCAAGATTCTTGGAATTTTAACATCATCCTATGAAGATGATGGACACATGGTTTAACATCATACAGTGAGGATTATAGACATGCAGTTGAACATCATACGGCGAGGATGAGGGACATACAGCTTAACATCATATAGTGAGGATAATGTATCACATAGTTTAATGTCATGTGGCTTGAACATCAAGTCATACAGTTTAATATTTTTGACTAGGATATGTACCTCATACCTTTGGTATTGTAAGGTCATAACATTCAGACCATGAATTTGAAGATATTTTAGGGTTATAATTCTCGGACCGTGACTCCCAGTGTATGTTCAAAAATATTGGACCACCGTGCTACAAATATTTTAATGTCTTAATGATTGGACATAAGGGGGTTTACTCCCAGAATGATTATTATGACACAGATTGATTCAAAAAATGATGTAAATGATGTTCCTAGGATGCCCTACACAAAGTAAAAGAATATAGGTCGAGTCACACATAGTTTAAGGTCATGTTTATTATACCATTGGATATGTTCCTTATAGGGGATCTGTATGGAATATGGGAGTGGTAACCCAATGTGAATGGAGGGGCCTAGAAGGCCATCCTATTCCACTCAAAATTTACCAAATACAAATGTATAAAATTTTATGGTTTTGATGCTTAGACCATAGGGTGACGATTCCAAAAGGACATGTGTAACATAGTAGGGAGATAGTATGATGGGAATTGGGGACCAGGGAGGCCCAATGCAACACAAAAAATTCACAGGGTGACTTTCACAAAGTTTATTATTGTGTTACATGGAATTGGAATCCTATTTTAATGTTATATAGTTTGTACTATAAGGGAGGAAATATTTTACAGGTTATAATTCTTGGAAAAAGTGGGAACACATTTCAAAGAAGTGTTCATGGCATGGATGAGAGGTGACCTGATGTGAATTTGGGGCCATAGAGGCCCATAACCACATGAAAAATTTACATGATGAAATTCATATAGTTAAAATTCACTATTCTTGGACTTTGGATCTTTTTTTATAGTCTTAGAGTTTCGAACATGGTGAAAATAGTTTAGGTCTTTAATTTTCGGACCGATTAAAAATAGTTTAAGGTTTTAATGCTTGGACCATTATTTATGTGTCTCAATTTAATATGCATGATATTGATGAAATGTTTACTAACATTAAAGTAGGGTACTTAAAGGCCACTCGATACTACAAAAAGCATCTTTGAGACAACATTCACATAGTTCAAGGTAGTGATGCTTGGACCTATGCTACTAGTTTAATGTGATGGAGTACAAACCAAATGGGAACTCAACTTTCTCAAACATGATTAAGGAAAAAATTCCTATCGAATCCTAATCCTACATGATCCATGCTTGTTGTGGGAAACAAGTTGAAGTATGTAATTCCCATTGTTTGGAGGGGAGAACATAATTAGGGGTGAAAGTGACCAATGAATCCTATGAGGGTGGTCATGAATTCAAATACCTAGATGGTAATAGGTGAATAATTGACAAAAAGGGTATGATTTTTGACTATATTTGAAGTAAAGGTTCTATACCCACATAAATTTGGGAGGGGTGATCAATTAAGGAATCAACCATTAGCATAGTTTAAAACATGGGAGTCGCTATTAATTACTAAATACCCTTTAAGGTGTGAGACTGGGATGATAGGTGATCTAGTCAAGCATGGGACCATTTCAATTATGGATCTTTTTTAAATTATGAGGATGATGATTATCCAAATTGAAGAAGGTGTGAAGAGAATATTTGGGAATAGGGAATGTATGAGAGGGGATATTTAGTTCCATGGGGTCTATTCTTCCATGCACTCAAACACACTGTATGAACATTTCATTGGGCGAGAAATAAACATGTCCAAGATGGGAAATACTTTGAAATGAGTAAATGGTTGGAAAAGGCCCATGATGATACATTTAATCATCGATATTCATCCCATGATAATGGGAATCAAGACACACATAGCTCCAGAAGGTTTCATGGTTGGAGAAAAACACCAAAATGGTGACATCTTTCCTCGTTATGATATAAAATCATCTTATATCATGAGACATCCTATTTCTAAATGGGGTAAGGTTATTTTTTCATCTATAACTTATCATTTAGGGTATCCAAATTTGATATGGGGTAATGTTTTTGTTCATCCCATACCTATAATTTGAGGCATCGCAATTTTTTATGGGGTAAGATCATAGTTTAACTTCTTGAACTAGAGATGTTTTCCACTTTAGTTTAAAGTATTAAAACTTGGATTATGGATTCTATTGGTTAATAGTCATATATCTTAGAATAGAGGGGTAAATGGTTTTTTAAAATCATAAAACATGGACCTAAGGGAGTGTTAGTTTCCAAAGTAGGATTGTGTGGTATGAAAGAGTGATAAAATAATTTTAAAATAGTGCCAATGGGTCCCTATTCCACAAAAAATTTGAAAATCATTCCCTAGGTCGAAATCATGTTCCAGGGGAAGGAATAAAACTATAAGAAGTCAATATAGTGGGTTGGACCTAGGATATGAGATCCATGCATCACTATATATCCCATGGGAATGTGAATAAAGCCTCACAAAATTATAGAAGGTGGAATTGTAGGATTCCAATTATAGTAGGGACTATCCTCTCATGTAATGATATTGAATAATCTTATATTATGACATGTGGTGTCCAAAATGTGTTCTGGGTAATGTTACTTTTTAACATCATGTGTTGGTCATGTTAGAGTGGATTATGAATTGACCTACCCATTATTTTATTCCTCATGTTGGGTCATGGGGGTATCTCATTCCACTAATGGGTCATGGAATATGAGTGGGGATTATACCTGAAGAGGAGACCCAAGGAGGCATTCTGTGGTGATAACATCATGGGTAGTAGTAGGATTTGTGGTGAATTTTAGTTAGGCCAAGATACAGAAGGTCTCTGCATCACTATGTATCCCATGGGAATAGAAGTCAAGCCACACGTAGTTTTGGAAAGTGGTGGGGACATAGACTCACTAAAACATCAGGGATGAATTAGACCATGAAAATGAGGGGTGGATTCACATTTTTTTAAGTCATAATTATTAGACCATGGATCCTAGTTTAAGGTTGAAAATATTGGACCAGGGGTGGGTGATTTGAGGATTTTCATGTGGGGAAAAAGCGTTAAAACCTGATGTCAATGGACCCAAAGAGTCATTGAACCACATGAAGCAATCCGAAAGACATTTTAACATAGTTTAGGGTCATAACTCCTGGAATATAGAAAATAGTTTCAAACCATGATACTTGGACTATTAAAAAATATTTTAAGGTCCTGATGCTTGGACTAAGGGAATGTTTGTTCTGATGGTATTCATGTGGAGTTAAATAGGTAAAAACCAACATTAATAGAGGGAATGTGATCCCACATAGCACATAAATACCTCTAAAAAATAGAACATATTTTAAGGTCATAATTCTTTCACTATAACTAGGGATATATGAGTGAATTTCAATGAATTTTTGGTTGTTCCTGAAGAAAATATTTCTAGGAATCACTATGTATCCCATTGGAATAGGAATCAAGACACACATAATTCTAGAAAGGGGTGTGATAGAAGATCTGAACTAGATATAGGGGAACCCCTCTCTAATAAGGGCATTAGGTAAACAATAGTTATCATAGGGAGATTATTAGTTTAAGGGCATAGAGCTCGGACATAGATAGTGTTTTAGAGTAGTTCATATGGTTTATAAAAGAGAATGAATCCCATGTGAATGGTGCACTAGGGGGTCTCAAGTCATGAAAGATGTAATTTGAGATAGGTACACAAACATTAAGTTCATAATGATTAGAACAATATTTAATTCTGCTCTACCACATGGGTGAACTTCCTACTAAGACTCTTAATCCTATGTGAGTCATACTCATTGTGGGAAATAAGGAGTAGTTAGGGGATTTACCGAACACATGTAAGAACAAAACTGGGTAAAGGATATGTTAGGTTGAGAATTTCCCAAACACATTGAAATTCTTACTCAACATGCATCGATACATGGAGGAGTGACACTGAGGGTGTTGGAACCCCATCAAAACATAGGGATGTAGAAAGGAGTTAAATCACATATTTTGAGATTTATACCATGAAAGGGGTGAACGATGGGTAGGGAACACTATTGAACATGTTAGAAATACTATATCCACAAATACACTAGTCAAGGATGGTGGTAACAATTGTAGAATCAACCATTGTCCATGTTATATAATGAGAGAACCATCATCTATCACTAGGCATTCTTTGGGGCATGATTCACAGATGGGAGGTGATCCATTTTGGCTAGGAACCATCAAAATTATGGGCTATGTTCATGTTTTGTGGATGGAGAGGATCTAAATTGAGTAATAATCAAAGTGTAGTGATGATTCAGGCCAATTTCTAAGTATAACTCAACACTCTATGTTCTATGATACAATGCATTTGATCATGTCAATGGGGTATATCGTAAAGTGGGAGTCAAACCTATTCTCAAGGATGGGGAACCTTAGGTATGCCAATGATAGGTAATAAACTATGTTACATGACTTGGGTGTCTCTATATATCTTATTAAATGTGTAATCAATCCATATATAGTTGTTTAATGCTTCATTCTAGTAGACTAGTGTCAAATGTAGGGAACTCTCTCATGTGGGGGATAATAGAATCACACAGTCTTACATCATTCAATTGGTATGTAAAGTCATCTCATGATTATTAGATGAGGAATACTATGTTCGACATACAGGTTAAGGCTAAATTTCAACATTGTGTAATGAGGATGTTATTCTTTTTAGTTTAAAGTCATACAGCTTTGGCTATGTACATGTTTCCAATTTATGGTCATAGAGATCATACCACTGATTATATAGTTTAATTTCATGTAGAAAGGATGAAGTATGTTCCTTTTGAGGTTATTAATATAATACAAATGACGTTATATAGTTTAATTTTGTGCAGTAAGTATAAAGCATGTTCCTTTTAAGGTCATGAAGATAAGAACAATGATGAATGGAAGTTTAACATCATATAGCAATGATGATGTATGTTCCTTTTAACATTGTGAATATAGAACCAATGATGCTAAATAGTTTAATTTCATGTATAAAGGATGAATTACATTTCATTTATATCCGTGTAGATAGGAACAACTATTCTATGTAGTTTAACATCGTGCAATAAGGAATAATTGTTCAATTTTATGTCAATCAGCTAGTATGTTATCCTATAGTTTTATGTCATGAAATTAGGTTATAGACCACATAGTTTAAAGTCTTTTAGGAAGGACATGTAGTTTCTATAGTTTAAAGTCACATAGATTTAAAAAAAATCAATACATTTTAATGTCATGTGACCAAGACATTGGCCCCCATTTTAGCATCATGAAACTGAGACAATTTTTGTTACATAGTTTAATATCATTCAACATACATTCTTTGGGAGTTATTCCACATATGGTGCCCCTATTGGGGAGATGAAACCCTAGGATTTCCTAAGACTCGACACTATCCTTGTGTTGGATCCTCCACAATGAGCTTCAATAATTATTCTAGATGTCGGAACCCAATGATTTTAATTGAAGAGGCATGGTCATCTATACCCCATGCCAATTTTTAGGGATCATTGAGGATCACAGGGGAATCCTACCATAATATTCCCCTAAAATTCCCCCAGTGTATGTATAGATATTATCTAAGTCTGTGTTTGGTTATGTTAGAGGGAACATTCCACGGGATGGTGTTGGGAACATAGGGATGACCTCTAAGATTATTTTTTATCATGAGGGGTACCTTAATTATGGTTTCTAGTGTCTCATGTTACATGGAGTGTTGACCTATTATGATTTAAAAATAATACGAGTCTCGATCCCTATCAAATGGAAAACACCCCAATATAGTATTCGGGATGACATGGAGTGAAACATCGGTGGAAGGGGTCACATGAGCTATCGGATCTAGGTAACTGGTAAGGGATGATAAAACACCCCAAATACACTTCCCCTTATGAGATTCATAATTTTAGATTGGATTTGGTGACTCCCTCTATAGATAGACAAGATGATAGTGCCCGAGAGGCATGGAAGCCTAAATCATTAGTTGGACGTTGCGATGGAACCCATTATGTGTGGAAGACTGCATCATTAGTAATATGGGTTGATGGAATCTATGAGGTTTAGAATCTAGGATACTTGGATTGATGGGGTGATGAATCCCATGAGTCAGGGAAACTAAGATCATCGGTTGTATGGGATGATTGTGTCAGGGAGGGGTAAAATCCTAGATCACTGGTTTGATGGGGTAATGAAGGTAGAGAGTAATGGAATCATGTATCGTCAGTTAGATGGGATGATGGCACCTAGGAGGCATGTAAGCTTGGATATTCTGTTTGATGAGGTGATAAAGCCCAACAGGCATGAAATGCTAAATCATTGGTTCGATGGGGTGATGGCATCCAAGAGGTTTGGAAGCCTGTATCATTAGTTCGAAAGAAAATCAGTTCCTAGGACACATGTAAAACTAGATCATCAGTTTGATGGGATGATGATGCTCGGATCATCGTTTCGATGGGGAGATGGATCTTGGAAAGTATAGAATCCCAAATCCTCGGTTCAACGAGGTGATGATGTTCTATAATTATATAATCCAAGATCATCTATCTGATGGGGAGATATTTTTTGAGAGGTGTGGAAGACTGATTCATCAGTTTTATGGGGAAAAGGCACACGGGAGGCATGGAATTATGAATCTTTAGTTTGATGGGGTGATGGATCCTAATAGGCATGGAAGCCTGGATCATTGATTCAATGGGGTGACAACTTCCTGGCGGCATGGAAGCCTAGATAGTAGGTTCAATTAAATGATGAAACATGAGAGTTTTGGAATCTAGGTTCATTGGATAGATAGGGTGATAGTACCTAGGTGGCATGAAATCATTGATTGTCAGTTTGATGGGGTGATGGTAATCGAGAATCATGGAATCTGGGATTTCCGGTTCGATTGGGTGATGGTGTCAAAGATGTGTGGAAATATTTATTTTTGGATTGATAGTGAAATAATTATAGGGTGGAATCAAATCCTTGACCATCGGTGCAATGTGGAAATGGCATTCGAGAGGAGTGGAATCCTGGATTGGCAGTTCAACGAGGAGATAAAGCATGAGAGGCTTAGAAGCATGGATCATTGGTTTGATGGGGTAATAGAGGTCAAGAGTTTTTGAATCCATGATTTTCATTTCTATAGGGTGATGGAACCTAGGAGGTATAGAGCCCTAGATTTTCAGTTCGACGGGGTGATCATACCCATGAGGCGTGGAAGACTGCATCATCAGTTTGATGGGGCGATGACGTCTAGGAGTCTTGGAACCCTAGATCATTAGTTCGACATGGTGATGATTCCTAGTATGTTTAGAATCCTTTATCATCAATTTTATATGGATATTGTGCCCGCGAGTCATGGAATCATGGATTTCAGGTTTGATTGGGTGATGGTGCAAAGGAGGCATCGAATCCTAGATCATCAGTTCGACTAGGAAATGGAGCCCGGGTAGCATGAAAGCCCAGATCGTTGGTTTTATAGGGTGATGGAATCTAGGTGGTGTAGAATCCCATATTGTTAATTCTATTGGGTGATGTTTCTTTGTAGGAATGAAATCTTGGACTATTAGTTTGATGAGGCGATTTAATTTGGGTGGCGTGGAAGCTTGGATCATTAGTTTGATGGGTAGATGTTTTATTGGAGGCATGGAAGCCTAGATCATCAGTTAGATGGTGTGATGGTGCATGGGATGCATGGAATCCTGAATTTTTAGTATGATGGGGAGATTATTCTAGAGTGGTGTGGAAACCTAGATCATTTGTTTGGTAGAGAGATAGTGCCCGGGAGGCATGGAATCCTGAAGCATCAGTTCGATGGGGAATTGGTGGACGAGAGGCATGGATGTCTGGATCATAATTTCAATTGGGTGATAGCATCCGGGTGGTGTGGAAGCCTAGATTTTTGGTTTTAAAGGCCAATGGTTCCCCTAATAAGTTGAATACTAGATCTTCAGTTCGATGGGGGAAACGATGCCCCAAAGCTGTGGAATCTTATATTTTCATTTTGACGGGGGAAGGATCCTAGAGGTCATGGAAGTTGAGATCGACATTTCAATATAGAGATGGTTTCTGGGAGACTTCTAGGCCTAGATTATCAGTTTTATTAGGCAATGGAACCTGGGATGCATGGATTCTTCGATCATCAATTGGATGGTGTGATGGTTTCTGGGAGGCGTGGAAGCCTGGATCATAGGTTTTGTGGGTCGATGGTGCCTGATAGGCGTGGAAGCCTCAATCATTGGTTCAATGGAGTGATAGATCTATAGAGGTATAGAATATTGAATCTATGGTTTAATGGGGTGATTGGAATTGGTAGGTATAGAATAAGGAATCATTGGTTCGATGGGGTAATGGAACTAGAGAGGCATTGAAGCCCGAATCGATGGTTAGATGGGTTTATGGTGCTCGGGAGGCCTAGAATCCTAGATCTTTGGTTCGATGGGGTGATGCCATCTAGGAGGCCTATAAACATAAATCACTATATATATGGGGTGATGGTTCTAGGAGTTGTGACGTTCTAGATCGTGGGTTTTATGAAGGCGATGTTTTTTGAGAGTTGTGGTAGAAAGGATCATTGGTTCGATGGGGAGATGGATCCTAAGAGGTGTGGCATCCAAGAAAATCAAATAGATTGGGCATTGTAACTCATAAGAAATAGAAGCATGGATCATTTTTCTGAAAGGGAAGGGGAACCTTGGTGTTGTTGAGACCTATCTTGGTAGAACATCAGGGGTTAGGGCACTCAGAAGATATGGATTCCTATCAGAAGGGAATCTCACAATGCAGAAAAATGGGAGTTAGGAGTTGATCCCCTTTCCCTAGTGCTAATACTAAGGAACCTATAAGAGAGTGTACAAAGTAGTGATATGATCGACTTGCTCATGGAGATGGTGATGAGGAGCTTGGAATAGAGAAACCAGAGAAAGGATATGATCAACGTACCTCGATATCGCTATTGAGGATCCCATATTACAACGACCATAGGAGGGAGATGATCAACCTACCCCCTGTTCTAGTGATGAAAATCCTATACCGGTGAAACCAGAGCCAAAATATGATCAACATTCCCCCTGTCATCATTGTTGGTGTGTTCAGCTGAGAGCCCTCCTACAAAATGATGGTTTTTAAGAGACATTTGCTAACATATATTCTAGGGTGTAAATGGTCCTATTAGAATAAATATATTTTTTAATATGATATGTATGGATAATTTTTATATTTTTATTCAAATATTGTGAAAGAATTATCCATAATAATAAAGTAAACCTCATATATAAATCAGATAAGATTGAGAGTGGTGATCCATGAAACCATACCAATTCATTAATGTATGTTACATCCTCATCCTGGTACTCCATCACGTGATTTAGATGAGTCACTACTGGACTTCAGGTTCACCTCCTTGCATTCCATAGTCTGTTGAATTTTTATAAGGTTATAAGTAATATAGTGGGGAGACAATAACCTACTAGTAAATAGTTTCAATAATGGTGTAAATAATATATATAATCAATCATATAACCGTGTAGAATAAAGGTGAAGATCAATATAAAAAATATTAATAGAAAACATTTAATAACAGACTGAATTTAATTAAATGACATTCTAAAATTCATATAAGTAATATTATCAATAGACATGATATAAAAACTCCAAAATCCTCATTCTTGAACCCTATGCTAGTCTCATCTTAAAAATCCAACCCATCCAGCAAACAATCAATGAAGTACACAGTTATTTTCACTTGTCTATACATGAAACCATGAAGTCTGCCTAGGTACCAAACAACAATAGAATAGGATGTTAGTACAACATAGTAGGATGACACCCACGATGACTAAAAAATATAGTTTGAACATATAATTTATTTACAAATACTATAAATAGGGGTATTATTTAATAAATTAATACTGGACATGAAATAAACCTACAAACCCTCGACCTCTAAATTTACACTTGGGGTTAGCCAAGCCTATTTTAGCACCATATTGGATATCTCTATCAAGTTTTAGATCATCATATGTATGATAGATCACCAATAACATAGGATGATTCTCCAATCTACAATGAACCATCCCTTTCATGTATAAAGTAATCAAACCACACTCTGATCTATGAGAATTTTCCATGCTAGAGATGCTTATGACTTCCCAAGGTACAAGGTCATGCCAAGGGGAATGCAACCATGCCTAGATCCATAAAAATTTCCCATGATATATTCTATTACATGTTACATTAGGGAAATAACATAACGTGTGAAAGAAACCATATTGGTATCCATGTGATTTACCGATTCTAGATTCACTTATGTGTTCCCATGGCACAATACCATACATGGGAACAATATGCATAATGGGATCTAAGTGAATTACCAAAGTTGTAGTTTCTTACATGGTCCCATGGATCAATACCATACTAGAGAAAAGTATCCTTATCAATTGGTGTATTAGAATTGTTAGGAAAAATCTCTGATTTAATTCATTAAGTAACCAAACAATAAACCCAAAGAAGAAAATTCATATATAATTCATTTGGTGGATTCTCTTATTTAGGTAAAATCACTGATGTTATTAATCGATCAGGTGGAATAAGTCATCATAATCCATATTGGTCAATTAATCAATTTTTCTAACACTTTAACAAGTGGGGAACACATCATCAGAGAGACAAATATTTCTTTCACCGCATTCATACATTCCAAATGCGGGAAGACTCCGCCGCCATGGTTGGTGATCTTAGATCCATGATCAAAGTAAGATATAGGGATGCTAGTTCCTCCTTCCATGGATTCCTCTTTTAAGATCTACACCTTTTCTAGTACTCCCTCATAGATTTGAGTCATGTTTTTGAAACACATTCTTTGGGACATCTCAAGGTGGAGACTGATAAATTACATTGCTTCTTTCTTAACATAGAAACAACCCTTGGTCAGAGAAGATGGTAATCTTGAGAATGTATCAGAATATTTGGACGTTGGTTGAATTGGTAACCTATAAATTCTTATCATTTTTTATTGGGTGCATCTCATTTGAGGCATCTTAGTAACATAACCTAATTCATTGTGTGTCAGTCACGAGGTAGTTAATTTTAGTGGCCTACGTATTGGTAGGAGTTTTACCTAAGGAATCCCATGTTTATTGTATAGGGTAGGGATTTAGGATCAAGTGAAAAATTTAACATCTATTATAGAAATATAGTTCATTGGTTTAACATCTTGTAGGGAAAAGTTATTTGTAGGTTTAACGTATTGCAGGGACAGTTTGGGTGAATGTTTAACACCTTATATGGATAGTTTGGGTGCAGGTTTAACATATTGTGGGGACAGGTTGGGAAAAGTTTTAATGTATTATAAATAAATTTTGGACACAAGTTTAACGCCTTGACGGGATATATTTTGAGTAGTTTTAACATCATGTGGTGATATGTTGGGAGGTTGAGTGTGTCCCCATGGGGGATTATTTCATAAATTAATTTGATGGAGTTTTTCCCATTAAGGGGATGATTTCACAATCGAATGGTTGTTGGGATTGTACTTTGGGGAGGTTTCTTACATACCATGTTTAAGAGACAAGGATAAAAACACACACAATTCAATGTCTAAGTTCAAGGTCATGTGATAGGACCAGTCCATGTAATTTATAATCATGCGGTAAGGATGCTCATTTTTTAGAACAAGCATCAACAAGGGATGGTGTGGGGGATTACACATAGAATATTAGTAGGTTCTACTAGGAGCAACGATGATGTGAATGGTTCCTATTAGTGGGAGACTCTCAAGTGATTAAGTATTATCTCATACATATCACAAGATTCATATTGTGGTTCTCACATAAGCAATCCTGCACATATCACATTGGGAATCCCACGTTCTCAAAATATGGTAATGTTACAATTTTATGTAATGTGAAAATATATAGTGTACATGTATCATGCATTGAGGTTCCCATCCTTTATTCCTTATGTATGGTCAATAGGGCAGCCCATGATCATGGAATAACTTAATTTAATAATTTAACTTCATGTGAAGGGATGTGGTGTGTGGGGATTATGCATTGAGTATCCCATCCTTTCTTCCATGTGTATGGAAAAGTGGGAATCCCATGTATCTGAAATATGGTAAGGTTACTTCTTGACATCATGTGAAAGGATATGGTGTGCTGGTATTATGAAATGATTTTCCATTTCTTTCATTCTCATGTCTAGACATGAGGGGATCCCATGTTTTTAGCATAGGTTAAGTTTAGTTTAACATCTTGTGAATGGATGTGGTGTGAAAGGTGTATAAATTGAATTTCTTGTCCTTTCTCACTCATTTATGGCCAAGATGCCATCCTATGTTCCATGTATAGAGTATGGTTATTATTTAACATCACATGAAAATATGTGGTGAATGGGACATATGTATAGAGTTTCCCATAATTTCTAACTCATTTCTAGTCAAGAGGAAATCCCATGTTCCATAAAAAGTGTGAGCTTATAGTTTAACATCATGTGAACGAATATGGTGTTCTATGCTTATGCATTTATATTATCATCCTCTCATCCTATCATCCACATGTTTGGTCAAGAGGACATCCCATGTTTCAGGCATAATGTAAGGTTTCAGTTTTAAATCATGTGAAATGATGTGGTGTACATGGATTATGATTTGAGATTCCCATCATTTATTCCTCATGTTTGGTTCAGAGCCCAACCCTTTTTCATGGTGTAGGTTTTTTTTGAAAAGGACGTGGTGTGCGAGGATTATAAATTTATATTCCAATCATTTCTTCCCCTTCTATGGTTAATAGGGAATCCCATGATCCTTTAATAGTGTAAGGATATAGTTTAACATCATGTTAAAATATATAGTGTGAGGGGATTATTTATTTAGCTTACCATCCTTTCTTCCTCATGTATGGTCAAGAGGGAAGTCCATGATCATGGAATAGGCTAGGGTTACATTTTAACGTCACATGAAAGGACATAGTGTGTGGAGATTATGCATGGTATGGCCATTTTTCTTCAGTACATCTGGTCAAGGGAGAATCCCATGTTCTTGGAATATGGTAAGGTTACTGTTTAATGTCATGTTAAAGTATATAGTGTGTGGGGTTACCCATGAGCATCCCATTCTTCTTCCTCATGTTGAGTCAAGAGGGAATCTAAAACCATTACTAGTTTAAGGAATAGGATTAATTATTAAACCTAATTAGTCAGCCCATGGGGTCTACTTGGAAGTAGTAAAAAAAATGTGGGGATTTTACTTTAGGGATTCTCGTTCATCTTCCTCATGTAGGGTCATTTGGGAATCTCTACTTGATGAGGTGTTGAGGTATATTGTTGGGGGACTACACTTGTGGAGGAGTCCCATAGTGCTAGATTATTTATTGTATCATATCATTACATGAGGTATGTTTTGATTGATGCATAATACATATCCTTTTTTCATAGGATCCATCTTATTCTCATCCTATAGGGTATACTATAGTTTAACGCATTGTACAGAGGACTAAGGGGTAAACTCATGATCATGTCATGAGGAATAATACTCTTGATCCATAAGGCATATACTGTGTGTTATAGAAGGCATAATATTCTTATCATGTAGGTAATACTAAAGTTTAACACCTTATAGTGAGGACTATGAAGTAGCAGATGCTGAGAAATGGATGGTGTGTGAATTACACTAGAGCGTCCCTTTTTGGGTCGACCTAGAATGTGAGTCAGGTGATGGGTTTTCAGCCACTTATTGAGGAGTGTTTTGACTCAAGGCATTCTGGGAATCCAATAAGAAAATCTCAACTCATGACATGAGAAAGGGACCAAGAGGATCATTCCATGTCAAGGTATTTTAGGGATTGTGGAAGAGTATTGTTCCTCATGGTAACAAGTGGGGTGGATGTTGGGTTTATAGGACAAAAATGATAATTTCCTCGACATGGCCTATGAAGATCATTGTAAAACTCTCTATTTTTCATGGTGATATATGATGTAAGTGAAGGGACTGGGCACGAGGCCTAAGATTGTAGCATGACACTGATCCTGAGTAGGGGTTCAGGGCCACAATCCCCACGGTATGTACCCACATGCATTTATCTAAAAACAATTTCTTGAAACTAGGATCTTGGTCTCTAAACTATGCATTTTGTTGTACAACATTTACCAATATCATGAAACTATTTATTTTCACTCAAAAAATGAATTTGCACAGGGAATGTAGTATAAGAACAATTTTGGGAAACACTATGTCACAAAAATTTTGATTTGTGCACAAATAGAATTTCTCAAAATATAGGACTTTTTATGTTGTTGTGTTTTCAATGGATAAAGTTTCATGAAAACAACTTAGTGGAAGCATGATCATTGAGGGAATTGTCTGACATAATTTCACACATGTCCAGGACATGGGGTTTGTGTGAAGTGTACAATATCAAGTTGCATGAGAGAGATATGCAATGATTGAATCCCATAGGCACTACACCAAATGAGGGGTCAATTCCATATTTATAGTCATTTTCACTATGTCTATCAACTTAGACTATGCCACAAAAAAATTCCTATGTCATAAAACATTATACTGTTCCTTTAAAATGAATATGTTTTTGGTGGTTGGATCATGTATGCATGAATATTCTACATTTTATATCAACATTCTCGCACAACATAGTTGTAAAACTTAAATGGAGTTGATCACATTTTTGGTGATTTAAGCTTAATTCTATACAACTCTCTATAATTTTCTTAGCTATACTTTTTTAAACATCTTACTTAAAATGACCATAACATTCGACTCGTAATTCTATTTGTTCTTAAAGAATAGTTAAATTGAATCCTAAAGAATATTCAATGCTCAGGGATCAAATTTTAAAGAACATGTTCCATCATTTTCCACATTTTCGATTCCATAAATCCCCCCATAATGGGGTCCAACATGGATAATTAGGGCAATGTAAACTATATTGTGAGGAAAGTGATAAGAAAAATACATTTCCTTGAGGCCCACTATATCTATATCATATTGAAAAAACAAAATAAAATATATAATACTGTGTGAGTCATAATAAATTTGGAAAACAATAGATAATATAAAGTTATTCATTTGTACAATAGTTCCAAATATGGGAAATTGTGTTGTGATTGGAATGAGTCATCGATAACCATTGGGAGAATTCTGACTTGGAATTCCCTGTTTGGAAAGAGGATAATTGCACAATAAAATTTCTTCCTATTATGCATAGGATTATGATAGGGTTAACATAATGGGTATTGAATTCTAATCAAATAAAGTTGTGATGAAGATCATGAATTGAGAGGCCAAAGATCTAGAACACAAAGGGAGTGGCATAACAATAGAGTATAACTACTGACCTTTTTCAAAACATTGAATCCATTATCTTTTTTCCATGAATGGGGAAACAATTATGGTCAACCATTGACCTTTTTGAAACATGGTACCTATCTCAAAAATTGGCCAAAATGCTTTCCAAGAGTGTGTCCAAGACTGTAAATGAGCCAGTTTTTCTAGAAAACATTACCATTAGGGGGACCATTTAGATATGGAAGTGGATGGGAATCTAAATAATGATACATGAAAAGTGTTGATTTGAAGTGATTAACACATTGAATGGATTTCAACACTATTATAATTATGATTTTCTGTGTTTGACCACATTGGGTAGGCATATCAGTCTGGGAAAATGTTAGACTCATCTTATAAGTTGAGCGTTTTCTCCGATTCCAACCAATGGTCAAAGAACATAACTAATTCTGCAGGTGAATGTAACTAAAAGGAAAAAGGGGATTCCTAGGAAAAGATCAAAGATGATCCCTAATTTAATTCTGTTCCATGAGGATGATGGAAACTCATTTTACCATCATACAGTGAGGAATATGGACATTCAATTTAACACCATATGATGAGGATGACATACATGCAATTTAATTTCATATGGTGAGGATGATGTATCACATTTTTAACATTGTTTGATAGTAATATTGAGTCATATAGTTTAATTTCATGTGAAAACCACATTTTCCTATTTTCTATGGTTTTTTAAGGTCATATTAATTGGACCAAGGGGTTGAAAATTGTACAAGGTTACAATTCCTAGACTTTGACTCCTATTTTAATTCTATAGAGATTTTACCACACAGATGTAAATATTTTAATGTTTTAATTATATGAATTAAGGTTTATCACTCTCAAAAATGTTCTTATTAAATTGAAGGACTCAAGAACATATATAAATAGTGTTCCTAGGAGGCACTACACCAAGAAAAACAATCTTGGGTGAGTCACAAATTGTTTAAGATCATGATTCTTAGACCATTAGTTGTGTGTCTTGTAGAGGATGTGCATGGAATAAGGGATATGTAACCAGATGTGAAAGGAGGGGCCTAAGTGGCAACCCTATGTCACTTAAAACGTCCTTGAGACAAATAACACATAGTTTATGTTTGTGATTCTTGGACCATAGAGTGATAATTCCAAAAAGATATGTGGGATGTGGTAGAGTGACATCTGAACATGAATTTGGGGCCAAGGTAACCTAAATCCACACAACACATTCCCATGGTGAATTTCACACATTTTAAATCCATTATTCTTGGATTTTGGCTCCTATTTTATGGTATTAGAGTTTGGTCCAGATGGGGGGAAAGCGATTAAGGGTCACAATTCTTGGACAAAGGGGGAAAGGGTATCGAAATAGAGTGCATGTCTTGGAAGGGAGGTGGCCCGACATGAATTGGGGTCCAAGGAGGACCCTCACCACAAGAAACATTGCTAGAATAGAATGCACACAATTTAAATTCTTGATGCTTGGAATTGGGTTCAAAGATAATGGTTATAGAGTTCAGACCATGGATTAAATATTATATGGTCGTAATGTTTCCATTGATTAAAAATAGTTTGAGGTAGTAACACATAGATGGTTGGATGTGTGTCTCAAAATAATATGTGTGGTATTTAAGAATGGTTACTTTACATGAAAGGAGGGTCCTTAAATAACACCTGATTCCACAAAAAAAACATATCCAAGACAACATCCATATAGTTTAAGGTCTTGATTATTGGACCTAGACTCCAAGTTTGAGGTCGTAGAGTTTAGACCAATGGGGAACTTGTGTGTCTTAAAAATTCATAAGGAAAACCTACTCCAATCTCATAATCCCACATCATCAATTATTTCTATAATATACAAGGTTAAAAATGGAATTCTTATTGTATTCATGGGAGAACACTGTGAGGGGATAAATTGACTGTCCAATTTTTTGAGGGTGGTCGCAACATTCAAGAAATGGATAGTAATTGAAGAAGGAATGAAAATTAGGAAACAACTATTGACCCTATTTGAAGAAAAGGTTTAGTACATGCATTAGTTTTGGATGGGGTTAACAAATTATCAATCCACCATTGACCAGGTTTGAAGCATGAGGGACAATATTCGTTATCATATATCTTTTAAGGATTTATCCCAGGATTGTAAGTAATCCAATGTGGCATGGGGCCATTATTGTTAGGGATCCTATTCAGATTAAGAGTATGATGAATATATAAATAAATTAAGTAACCATATATGGAAGTGGGAATGGGTAATTTTCCTAATGGAATATTTAGATCATTGGGGGATATTCAGCCATGTAGTGGAATGCGCATGATGAATTTATCGGTAGGCGATAAATAAGATTATCCCAAAGGGGGAAGAATATGAAACAAGTTTATGGAATTGAAGGGACCATGATGTGATCTCCAAGAATCACTAAACATCTCATGAGAATAGGAATCAAGACACATGTTTCTTTGGAAGGAAGCATGGTAGGGACCTAACATCTAAGGTGTGATATCTTCTCTGGTGTGGATAAAAAATAATATCGTATTACAAAGAATATTGACTTTGTATGGGGTACGGTTATATAGTCACCCCAGACTTATCATATGTGGTATCCCAGTTCGATATGGAGAAATTATTTTTATCATCCCATTACTTTCAAATGAATCATATCAATTTTGTACGGGTTAAGATCACAATTTAATGTCATTTGTTGGGGAGATTATTCTTTTTAGTTTAAATTCATGCAACTCTAACTATGGTTTCTACTAGTTTAAGTTCCTAAATCATAGAAAAGAGTGGTAGATTATATTTTAGTATCATAGAGCTTGGACCAAAGGGGGAGTGTTTATCCTATGGAGTCTTACATGGCATGAAATAGTGATAACCCAAAGTGAAAGGAGGGCTATGGGGTACCTCTTCCACATAGAACTCTAAAATTCATACCCCAAAAATGAACTCATCTTTATGGGTAAGGAAAGACCCTGTAATCAGACGATGATGGGGTTTAGACACAAGATATTATATATAAGAAACACTATGTATCCCATGTGAATGAGAATCAAGCCTCACATAGTTATAGAAGGTGTCATGACAGGAGACCAACACTAGTAGGGATGTCCTATGGAGTGAGGATACTAAGATAATCTTCCATTATGACACGAGGCATCCAAAATTTATATGGGACAAGGCTTCAGTTTGACATTAGGTGGTGAGGATATAGGTAGGGATTTTATATTGAGTTTCCCATTCCTTTCTTTATCATATCAGGGTGTGAGTGAATATTGTCCCACTAATGGGTTAAGGATTATTAATGGGTCTTACACTTGAGGAGGAGGCCCATGGGGGTATTGTTGGGAAATATTAATGTGGTTAACAAATGTTTTTGTAGTGAGTTTTTTCTAGTACTAGAGAAAAAAGGCCTAGGCATCACTATGAAACCTATGGGTATGGGAATGAAACCACACACACTTCTGAATGATGTGGGGTTATATACTCACTAAAAAATCATAGATGAAGAAAACCATCCCAATGAAGGGTGTGTGTACATAGTTAAAGGTCATAGTTATTGGAAAATGGATCCTTGTTTAAGGGCTTAGAGTATGGATGAGGGGATGGTGATTTGAGTATATTCATGTGGCGAAAAAAAGTTAATTCCTGATGGTAAAGGAGCCAAGGAGTCCTTAAACCCCATGAAGGCATCTTAAAGATAGTTTTATATAGTTTTGAGTTGTAAGGACTTGACCATGGAAAGCATTTTAAAGTCACGATGCTTCAATTATTAGAAAATAGTTTAAAGTCATGATGCTTGGACTAAGGGAATGTTTCTTATGAGGGAATACACATCGAATAAAAGAGGTCAAACCCAATGTTAATGGATGTAATGTGATCCTACATACCACATAAATACCTATAATCAAACCACACATAGTTTAATATCATAATTCTTGGACTGAAAGGGTTAAAAATGATTAGTATTTTGAATAATGTTTTATTGGCCTTAGAGACAGAATGTCTAGGAATCACTACGTATCCCATGGGAATGGGAATCAAGACACATATAGTTTTTTAAAGGGGTGTGGTTGAATAATAACACTATAGTGAGGGGAAACCCTCTTTTATGAGGTCATTGAGGAAGCCCATAGTTTTTTAAAGAATCCCATGATTTTGACATGGGAAAAGGCTACAATATACCCTCATGTGCTAATTATGTTCACCTTTTTTAAATTCCACATTCGGTATGTCAGGCATCATATTTTTACTACATAGGTTAAGATATCATTTTAACATTGTGTACTAGGGATTATGTGATTTTTAGTTTAATGTCATAAATCATAGAATATGGTTGCTACTAGTTTAATGTCATAGAGATCAGACTGAAGTGGCTGAAAATTGTTAATCATTATAATTCTTGGACCATGATACCAAGAAAAAATCCATAAATATACCATGGTTTCTACAGTTTTATGTAACATTTTGTATACCAATTAAAAATAGTTTAAGGCCCAAATTCATGGAATATGGGGATGTTGTTTGATTAAGGTGTAAATCTCAGACGTAAATTTTTAGAGCAATTCATCATGTGCATGAGAGAAAATTAACCTGACATGAATGGAGGTATAGGAGGGGCCTTATGTACCATGAAACATCCTAATAGAGTGGTGCACACAATTTAATGACTTGATGACTGGACTGAGATTTTGTGCGGCTTGACCACATGGGTACAAATCCTACCAATTCTCCTAACCCCATGTGAATCCTGATCTGTGTGGGAAATAAGAAGTGGCTGTGTGGATTTAATTTACACCTAGAATCACAAAATATGGGAATGAATATGTAGGGTTGATAATTTCCCAATTCAATTTACCAACTTACTCAACTTGCACATATAAAAGGAGGGGTGACACCAAGGGTTTTGGAACTCCAAAAAAACACAGAGAGGTGGAAAGGAGTTAAATCACATATTTTGGGATCTTGGACATGAACAAGGTGACTAATGGGTAGAAACCCCTATTTAACATGTTTGAAATACATGATCTAGAAATATAAAAATCTTTTATGGGGGGATGAAATGAAGAATCAACCACTGAACATGTTCAAAATACATGAACCGACACCTATCACCCGGGATCCTATGAGGCATGTGACCTAGATAGGAGGTGAATCATGTTGGCCAAGAACCATCACCATTATAGTTACCATTTATATGTTAAGGATGATGTGGATTCAAATCAAGGAATACTTGAAGTGTGGAGATGAATAAGGCCAATGTATGTGTGGAACTCAACACTCTAGGTTCTCTGCCACAACACATTTGATCACATCAATGGGGTTTTTAAAAAAGTGGGATTTGAACACATTCTCATGGATGGGGGTCTTGAGATAGGCCTAGTACTAATATAGAAACATGGTATAGGATTCATGTGTCTCTACATATTCCATGAACCAAGGAATCAATCCATATGTAGTTCTCGAGTACATCACTGTAGTAGACCAACATCGCATGTCGAGAAGTCTCTTGTGTGGGGGTTCATGTCATCATGTAGTCATACATCATGCAATAGGGATATGGAGTCATTTCATGCTTACCAAATGAGGCATCATGTGTTCTCCACGTAGGGTAAGGATATAGTTTAATGTCATGTTTTTAGGACATTGTACTATGTATTTTAATATCATACAACTCGAACTAAGGATATTATTCTAGTTTAAATTGATATAGCTTGGACTAATGATGCAATTTAGTTTATAATCATGCGTGTACGATGATGTATATTCTTTTTAAGGTTGTGTAGAATAGACAATGAGGCTATGCTGTTTAATATCATACAACATGGTTGAAGTTTTTTCATTTTAATGTAAGACTGATAATACCAATGATGCTATATAGTTTAACATCATGTAGTACAAATTATTTATTTTCCTCTTAAGATTCTATAGATAGGGCCAATGATTATATGTAGTTTAAAATTGTGTAACAAGGATAAAGGATGTGGTTTTATGTCTTGTGACATTAATGATATTAAGCAGTTTTATTTCATGAAATCAAGACATGAACCATGAATTTTAACGCTATATGACAATAAAATATAGTTTCTACAGTTTAGGGTCCCATAGTTTTGACCAAAATGACATACAGTTTTACATCATGTGACCAATACATTATCCCAGGGTTTAAAATCATGGGAATGAGCAGATGGTTTTTTCCTTGTATAACATTGTGAAAATATGATTCTTAGGGAATTATACTACACATGGTTCCCCTAGTGGGGGAGATGGAACACTAGGATGACCTAGCCTTCGACAACATTCATGTGTTGGATCCACCATAATGAGCTTCCTCAATTGATTTAAACATATGACCCTAAGGATTTTGGTTGTAGAGGCATGGTCATCTCATCCCCAACCTAATATTTTTTATCTATGAGCGATAGGATGGAATCTCCCCATAGGATTCCCCTAAAATTACTTTAGTGTATGTGAAGATGTTATCAAATCATGATCTAGGATATTTCACAGGGAACTTTCCATGGGATGGTGTTGGACCCATAATGATGAATTCTTAATTTAATGTTTATCATGAGGAAAACCTAAATGATGGTTGGTGATGTAACAAGTATTAGATAAAGTCTACATGACCACCTCATTGATGATTGCAGTTTCAACCCCAATTAGATGAAAAAACTTCCCCATTTATTGATCAAGATAACATGGAGTGCCTCAATGTTGGAAAGGGAAACATGAGCTGTTAGAGTAAGGATGACTGGGTAAGGGATGATATTCCTCCCCCAACATAGTTCCCCTTATGATATTCATAATAGAAGACTTACATTTCTTCATCTATCTCCATATGGATGGGACGACGACACCCGGTAGGTATGGAATCATAAATCAGTAGTTCGATGGGGTGATGGTACACATGAGGTGTTGAATTCTATATCGTCATTTTGATGGGGAGATGGCATCCGGAAGGCATGGAAGCTCGGATATTTGGTTTTTCTGGGGAATCATTTCTAGTAGGCATGCAATACATGATCATCAGTTCGATGAGGCGATGTCTCCTAAGAGGTGTGGAAGCCTAGATCATCAGTTTGATGGTGTAATGGTACTCATGATACATGAAATCTTGGATCCTTGATTTGGAAGAATGATGATGCATGGGAGGCATGGAATCCTAGATCATTGGTTCAATGCAGTGATGGTTTTAGGGAGGTGTGGAATATTGGATCATCAGATCGATGGGGAAATGGCTCCTCAGAGGCATGTAAGCCTAGATTTGTTATTCTATGGGCCAATGGTTCCTGATTGGTATGAAAGACTAGATCATCCGTTTGATAGGCGATGGGGACTAAGAGGTATGGAATCCTAGTTCCTCAGTTAAACTGGGTGATGGAGCCAAGGAGGAATAGAACTATGGATCATCAGTTTGATTGGTTGACGGTACTTATTAGGCATGGTATCCTGGATCATCGGTTCTACAGGGAAATGGTGCCTGAGAGGCACAGAAGCTTGGATCATTGGCTTAGATCATTTATTTGATTAGGTGATATCAACTGAGAGGCATGGAGGCATGGAGTTTCTATTTGACAAGGTGATGGAGCTTTAGAGGCATTGAATCCTTGGTTGTCGGTTAGACTGGGAGAAATTTCCCGACATACATGGAAACCTGGATCATTAGTTCGATAAAGTGATGGGGCCCAATATGTAAGGAATCCTAGATCATCAGTTGATTGGGTGATGGTGCCCTGGAGGCATGGAAGACTGAAGATGTTGGTTCGATGGGGCAATAGAACTTGAGATGCATGAAACCCTAGATCATCAGTTTTATGAGGTGATGGTGCCGTTCTGACATGGAACACTTGATGGTGGGGTTTATGGGGTGATTTATTTCAAGATACATGGAATCATAGATCTTCAGTTCAATGGTGAAATGGCACACATGAGGAATGGAATCCTAGATCGTTAGTTATATGGGGAGATGGTGAACAGGAGGTGTGAAATCCTGGATCATTGGTTCGATGGGACGATTTCACCTGGGAGGCATGGAAGCATGAAACATTGGTTTTAAGGGGATATGGAACCCTAGAGGCATGGGAGATAATATTTTCAATTTCATGGGGGAGATGGCACCCAGGATGCATGGATCTCTTGAGCATCAGATCGATGATGTGGTTGTGCTTGGGAGGCATGGAAACCTAGATCATCAGTTTGATGGGGTGATGGTTTCTAGGAGGCATGGAAGCCAGGATAATCTTTTTGATAGGGTGATTGTTCCTAGTAGGTGTGTAAACATGGATGGTTATTTAAATGGGGAAATGGACCTTGGGATTCATTGAAGCCTGGATCATTGGTTTATTGGGAAAATGGTTATTGGGAGGTGTGGAAGCCAGGTTCATCGAATCGAAAAGAAGATGGTTCCTGAGAGGCATGGAAGCATAGGCCATCATTTTGATGTGGGAGGTGATTCCCAATAGGCATGTAAACTAAGAGTGTCAGTTATGTGGGGCTGACGATGACTAGGTGGCATGAAATCAAGGATATTTGGATCAACGAGGTGATAGAACCAGGGTGGCATGGAAGACTAGATCATCAGTTCAATGAGGAAATGGTTCTCGAGAGGATTTAAATACTAGATAATTCGTTTTATGGGGTAGTGGAACCTACTATGTGTGGAAACATGGATTCTATGTTTGACAGGGTGAATGAACTTAGGAAGAATGGATGCCTAGATCATCATTTTGATGGGACAATGATGTAAATGAGGTGTGAAATCAATGGTCATTGGTTTTGTGGGGAGATGTAACTTGATAGGAATGGAAGCATAGATCATTAGTTCAAAGGGGAAATTGGATCCTAGAGGAATGGGAGCTTGAACCATTTGTTCATTCGGGTGATGGCACCCAGGAGGCATGTAAGCTTGGATAGTCAGTTCTACAGGATGATGGAACTTGGGAGGCTGGGAATCCTGGATCATCATTTTTTTGGGTCAATGGTGCTTAGGAGGCATGGAAGCCTGGATCATCAGTTCCACAAGATGATGTATCCTAGGAGAAGTTGAATCTTGGGTCATTAGTTCGATGAGGAAATGGTTCCTATGAGGCATTGAGACCTAGATTATTTATTTTATAGGGCGATGGTGCCTAGGAGGTGTGGGATTCTAGATTTTCAATTAGACTGGGTGATGGAACCTAGGTGGAATGGAAACCTAGATCATCATTTAAATGAGGAAATGGCTCCCTAGAGGTATGCAAGACTAGATATTTAGTTCAAAATATTGAAGGAACACAAGAGGTATATAATCAATGATTATCAGTTCAATAGGGTGATAGTGCCCAAAAGGCATGGAATCATTGATTTTTGGTTCTACTAGACAATTGAGGTAGATAGGCGTGGAATATAGGATTATTAGTTTGATGAAGTGATGGAGCTGGAGGGATGTGGAAGCTTGGATCATCGGTTTGATGGGGTGAGGATTCCCGAGAGTCATATATGCCAATCTCATCAGAATGTTGGGGTGAGGGATCCCTAAAGTTGTAGATGCATACCAAATTGGCATCCCAAAATGTAGTGAAACTAGAGTGGGGATGTGATCATCTTGCCGCCAGTGCTGGTATTAAGGAACCTAGAATGGAGTGACTTGAGTAGGGATATGATCATCCTTCCCCTAGTGTTGGCACTACAGATCCTAGAGTAGAGCGGATAGAGTAGGTACATGAATAACCTTCCCCTAGTATAAATGTTTTGGATCCTAGACTAGTGGGACCAAAGTAGGGATATGATCATCCTTTCCCTGGTTCTGGCAATAAAAATCTTGGACTGGGGAAACTACAGTAGGGATATGGTCGACCTACCTTCATTCATCATTATTGGTGTGGCTGGGTGAGATCTCTCTTTTCTATAGATGGTTCCACAGAGCATGATCACTACATATATTCTAGGTTTTGAATGGTCCTACCAGACTAACCACATTTCTCAGGATGATATGTATTCTTAAAGTTCAAATTTTTATTTGAGGAATTCCCAAGACTTCTTCTTAACATTATGGTAAACCACATATATCATTCATATATGATTGAGAGTGTGGATCCATCAAAACTTTCCACTTCATTAATGTATGTAACATCCTCGGTCTTATACTACCTCACATGACCAAGATGAGTTACTACTAGACATTTGGTTTACTTCCTCACAGGCTAGAGGCTTCTGACTTTTCAAAAGTGTGTAAGGAATACATTGGGGATAATATACCCTCAAGTACATAGTTATAGTAATAATAGAAATAATATAAATAATCAACCATGTATCCATGAGTAATAAGGGGAAAAATCTAACTATCCAATTAATAATAGACACCATTTAGTGATTGGATGAATGTAACTAAATGAAATGAAAAATTCATAAATGTAAAATTATTAAGAAACTTGATAAATATAGACTCCAAAATAATCATCCCAAGACCACATGTTGGTCTCATCTCCAAACTCAAACCAATACAATAATAACACAATTGAGTACAAGGTAATTTTGAATTATCTATACATAAAACCATGATGTTTTCTTAGGTACCAAATGGAACATGAATAGGGTGTGAGTATAACTCAGTACGCTGAAACCCACTATGTCTAAAAAATCTACTTTGAATATATAGTTTAGTAAATAATATGATAAACAATGGTATTACTTCATAAATCAATACAAAACATCAAAAAAAAATTCTAAAACTCTAGCCCCAAGTTGACTTATGGGGTCATCCAGGCCTTCTTCTTCACTATGAAGGATAAATTTGTCAAGTGGTAAATTCTCATACCTAGTATAGATCATTAATAACATCAGTTGATTCTCCCAACTAGGATGAATAATCCACATCATATTGCATGTAACTGAATAAAACTGTGCTCTATGAGAATTACCCATACAATATCCCCTTATGGATTCCCAGGGCATAACACCATGCTATATAGAATGTAACCAAACCATGATCCGTGACAATAACCTATTATATATTAACTTATGGGTTCCCATTGTGAAATAAAATATAAGGGAAATGTATCCACACTGGTCTCCTTGTGAATTACCCATACTAGATTCACTTACATGTTCCCATGGTGCAATACCATAATAGAGGAAAATAATGATATTGGGATCTACATGAAATACCCATGCTAGAGGTTCTTACATGTTCCCATGGAGGAATAGAATAACTTGTAAAAGTAACCATATCAATTGGTGGATTTTACTTCCAGGTATGAATCACCAATGCCATTTATCATGTAACCAAATATTGAACACAAGAAAAAAAATTCACATCTCAATCATTTGGAGGAATATCTTGTACAAGTAAAATCACCAATAGTCTGTATCAATCAGGTCAAATAAGTTATTATAAAACATATTGGTCAATTAATACATGGTTTTATGATTTTATATCCATGGCTCACATCATCTCCACAACGTGTATTTCTCTCCCCACATTCCTACATTACAAAGGCGAGTATCCTTTGCCACCCTGGATAGTGATAGTGGATCCTTGATATAAATGGGATGATGGGATGTTGGTTTATCATTAAATGGATTTTTCAAAATATCTCATCACCTAGTTCAAGTATTCTATATATATTTGATTCAGGTTTGTGAAAATCATTCTGGTTTCCATCTCAAGGTGGAATCCATTAAAATATGCTACTTCTGTCTCAAAGGGGCGGAAACCATTAGTCTGAATATATGGTAAATTTACGCATGTTTGATCATATCTAGATGTTGGGTGTGTCAGCCACATGTATAGTCTTTTCCTTTTAATGTCAGAGGTATCTAAAGCGAGGTATCATAGGTATGGACCCTAAGGGATCTCATGTCAGACATGGGGTAGTTGATTCCAGGGGAACAAGTCTTTAAAGGATTTCTACCAGAGGAATCCCAAGTTAATTTTATGGGGTAGGGATTCTAGATCAGTTCACAATTTTAACATATAGTAGAGAAGAATGTGTATTGGTTTAAAATATTGTGGGGATAAGTTTGGATTTGGTTTAACATGTCATGGGGATAGGTCGGGCATAGGTTTAACATATTCCAAGGAAATGTTGGGTGCAATTTGAATGACTCATGGGGAAACGTTGGGAATAAGTTTAACATATTTTGGGGAAAGGTTTGGGGAATGTTTAACATCTTGTGAAGAAAGTTTGGGAACTTGTTTAACAGCTTATGGGGAAAGGTTTGGAGGTTAAGTGGGTCCCTATATGGGATACCTTTACACATGAATTTGATGGAGTGTGTCCCCCAAGGGGTGTGATTTCAAACTTTGATGGTTGTCACAATGGAACCTTAGTGGGTGTCCTATGTACTATGTTTACATGACATAGATCAAAACCCATGTAGTTAAATGCTTAAATTTGACATCATCTGATAGGGCTGATCCATGTAGTTTATCATCATGTGGTAAGGACACTCGTGTCATAGAAGGAGCATTAATGAGGGTCGGTGTAGGGGTTTAGGCATAAAAGCTGCATGAGTAATACCAACAGTAGTGATAATGTTAATGAAGATTATGTGTGGGAGATGTGATGGGGTATCGTCTCTTGAATATCACATTAGGCATATCACTATTCTAGCATTAGTAACCCTTAAATTATTACATAGGGAATACAATGTTCCGTTCATAGGGCTAGGTTACATATTAATTTAACATGAAAGGACGTGGTGTGAGAGTCTTATGCATCATGTTTCTCCTCCTTTCTTCCTCGTGTATGGTTAAGAGGGATCTTATATTACTTCTATTGGGTACGGTTACACTTTAACACCATGTTAAAGGTTGTGGTGTGTGGGGATTATGCATTGATATTCCTTTTCTTTCTTCCTCATGTATGGTCAAGAGGGAATCCTATATTCCTAATATAGGGTATAGTTACAATTTAATGGCATGTCAAAGGAAATGGTGTATGGAGATTATGCACTAATATTCTCATCATTTCTTCTTCATGTAAAGTCACGAGGGAATCCCATGTTCATAGAATAGTGTAGGTTTATAGTTTAAAGTCATGTTAATGGATGTGATGTGCAGATCTTATACATTGAGCTTCCCATCCTTTCTTCCTCATGTTTGGTCCAGAGGACATCCCATGTTCCTTACAATTGGTAAGGTTATAGTTTAACATCATTTGAAAGGAGATGGTTTGTGGGGAATATTCATTGAGCTACCCATCCATTATTCCTCATGTCTAGTCAAGAGGAAATCTGATTTTCCATGCATAGAGTATGGTTATAGTTTAAAATCAAGTAAAATAACATGGTGTGTGAGGCATATTCATTGATCTGACCATCCTTTCATCCTTGTGTATCATCGAGAGGGAATCCAATGTTCCTAGAATAGGGTATGGTTATTATTTAACATCATGTGAAAGGACATGGCATGTAGAGATTATGCATTTATATTCTCTTCCATTCTTCCTCATGTATAGAAAAAATGGAATTTGATGTAACTTTAATAGGAAAATGTTACATTTTAACATCATTTGAGATGAAGTGGTGTGTGGGGATTTTGAATTGAGCTTACTGTTCTTTCTTCTACATGTCTGGTCAAGAGGGAATACAATGTTCCATGTATTAGTTAAGGTTAAAATTTAATGTCATGTGAAAGGAAGTAGTGTGAGGGTCCTACATAATAATCAACCTATCCTTTCTTCCTCATTTATGGTCAAGAGGACAACCCATGTTCCTGGATAAGGTAAGGTTATAGTTTAATGTCAAGTGAATGGATGAGGTATGAGAGTCTTATATCTGGGTTGATCATTCTTCTTCATCATATCTGGTAAAGAGGTAACCAAAGTTTCTTATAATAGGGTAAGGTTATAGTTTAACATCATGTGAAAGGACATAGTGTGTGGAGATTACATGTGGGTTGCATGTTCTTCTTCCTCATGTCACGTCAAGGTGGAATTTTGACCCACTAGTTTGTTGAGGAATATTATTTAGACTTAAATCTGATGGGGTGGCCCATGGGGGGTTCTTGGGTAGCTGGGATACAAGTGGGGATTACACATATGTAGGAGGCCCAAAGTGATTACCATGTGGCCCTCCCATGATAATTACATGAGGAAACATAAACTTGATGAATAAGGAATGTCATGATTTTCATAGGAGGAATCCTATTCTTATCACATCGGGTATACTATAGTTTAATGTCACGACCTGTCCCCCAGGGCCCGTGCCGTGACTACCCCAATCTCGCCTTCCACAGGCCAGGGGCTAGCGAATAGCACCAAAGGCGTAATTCACTAAAACTGGGAAGGTATTGCCTTTATAACTTGTAAACACACACAACCGGGTACAAAACACTAAGTAAACTGTATAACAAAAGAGTGCTGAAAAGTAAAAGGGGTCGGAAATACAAGCCCAACTATAAAGTAAAAGGAACTGGAAGTGCAAGTACAACTAAAGAAAGGAAAAATAGTTGTTGGGTCGTCCTCTGGGATTCCTACCTAAAGCTTAGGTACAGATAGCCTCCTTAGCACTCCACATCCGTCAGTCTCCTCCATTACTGACTCGTCGTAAGGTCCACCTTTGGGTACCATCCAGTCCTGGTACTCTCAGCCTTAGTCAGTGATATCCGTCATCTGCAACCAACACCATAAGGTGCGGGCATAGCCCATGCAGGGGTGAGTATAATGATACTCAGTAGGGACCCTAAGACCCTCAAGGTCTCACAAAATCCAACAGGGATAAACCAAAAATAATGAAAACAACAGATAACCTTACTTAGGTATATTCCCATACATATACCTAAGTTATCAACTGATCCATCTCAATCTTGATTAAAACAAAAAAGTAATGACTTAGCTCAACCAGGATTTTTATTCACATTAACGAAACCATGACTGCTAGAGAAATCCTTCTCTATAGAGTACAGTGGGCCTGCCGTGACACCAAGCGTGCTTCCCACTAACCATGGACCACTAATGTACTCCTCCTGTTGAGTACCGTGGGTCTACTGCCACACCCAGGCGCTCCCCACCACGGGTCTGCCACCACACCCAGGTGCTCCCCCTCGTAGCCTGTAGAGGTACTCTTCCTGTTGAATACCGTGGGTCTGTTGCATCACAAAGATCACTCTCTTCCACTGTCGGTCTGTTGCCGTAACTAGGATCTCCCCACTGGGCCAGTAGAGTCTCTCCGAGTCAAATGGTTAGTAGTTGTCAGGTCTCAGCCAGCTACAAGATCTCCGCACTATGCTCACTCGTCACTGGAAGGATCTGCTCCATGAGCAACTGTTTGATACTCCAACTATCACGAAGTCCCAAAAAGAAGTATCTCAAAGGTACACCCATCATAGGGGTCTAAACACAACATACGACGCGTCAATCGGACGCCCGGTATGTGAGTTATTAGCCTTTTAGTCCTGGGGTCCCGGTTGGATTCGTGTACGATCCAACCTGACTATATCTCAACTATACCCAAAACTCTGGTGGTGTAAACTCAAAGGGACCTTCATGTTCCAAGATTACTTACGCCACTGACAGTTTTTCAAACGGATGTCCAGTGCCAAAGATCTGGCCAAAAGAAAGTAAAGGTTCACAGTGGGCCCGGGTCTGGTTCGACCAGGTTTGGGTCAACCCAGCCTGACCCATTGGGTCTGGCCTAGCCCGTTGGGTGGGCCAGTATGTTAGGTTCATCCTGGCCCATAAGGCTTAGCCCAGCTGGTAGCAAGGGGTCGCGGAGGGCCGCGAGGGCGCGAACCGGTCGTGAGGGCGCAGACCGGCCATGGGTTGGCGCAAGGGTGGTTCGACCTGGAGGGTGTCGTGAGGGTGTGGCGTGGCTCGGAGGGTGCCACAAGGGCGCATGGAGGTCTGCTCGGCCGGGGCACCACAAGGGGCGCGCAGAGGCCGGGTCGGATGGGGCTCCGCGAGGGGCGCGTGGAGGCCGGCTCGGCCAAGGCGCCGCGAGGGGCCGGCGGAGGCTGGCTTGGGAGGCCGGCGGGCCGGTTCGGCCAACGGCGGCGCGAGGCACGTGAGGCCTACGGTCGGCGAAGCTGCGGGGAGCGCGGGGCGCGTGGGGCGTGTGGACGCCACAGGGGGCTTGGCCGGGGGCTGCCGCGAGGGCCTGGCAGGGCGGCAATGCCTTGGAGCGGTGTAGTGCGCTATTTCATTTTTCATGGCCGGCGAAGGTGTCAACCGCCGTTCTTGTGCTCCTTCATGTAAGTTTCAATCCTTCTCCATCGCGAAGAACACCAAAGGAGACCGGCGAAGGGTCGGGCCATGTTAGTTTGGCCCGCACCCTCCGCGTTTATAGTGGTAGAAAGCGACTCAACAGAAGGTAATAATAAAGAACATCAAGATCTTCCCACAACAATTATTCTCATCCCGCAAGGAAAACATCTACAATGATTCATTGTTTTAGAAGGGAAGAATCAAGGGAATAATAACATATTCAAAATATAATCCCTACTTGTTCGAAGTTGGTTGATTTCATCGCGAGATGGCGGACGTTGATTCATTGTAGACAGAAATATCCTACATCAAAGGAAGCTCCGAGAAAGGAAGTCAAAGTTGAGGTCGACATTATTCGTTGGTGGAGCATTCTTCGTGGAGGAAGCATTTTTCATTGGAGAGTTTTCTCCCAAGAGCTCTAATCCTCCTTTTCCAACCTTTTTCCAACAAATGAATAGATAGCCCCTCCAAATAATAGATTATCTATTATTTAGTTTGATGGGTTTAAAATTCAAATTGTAGCATTTAATTAAATGAGACTTCTAAATTAATTAAAGTGGGAGGGTTGAAACCATTAAAAGAGGGGGGTAGTGGCACCATTAAGTTAAGGGAGTTCAGGAGAATCTCCCTCATTTATGTGGGAGTTGAGAGGTTTTACTCAATTAAATGAGGGGTTTAGTCTCGGGTGGTCCCCACACCATAATCTCTCATGGGAGGTTAGGTTCGGGTGGACCCACCACCATAAACTCTCATGGGAGGTTAAGTTGTGGTGGTCCCCACATAAAAATTCCACATGGGTGGTTATAATAGATAAAATAAAATAAAACATGCCTTTATTTTATTTTATTATTTCCATGAAAAAACCCAAAAACTAAATTTCACCCTCGACCAACTGCTGTCGAGGTGAAAATCTTTTTAAGCCAAATACCAACACTGCGAGTTCAACGGTGTCCTGAGATTTCAATTCCAAGCATTGGTTAAAAAGTTATAAAAACCCGATCGAACTTTCACTGAACATACCCGAAAAAAACTTTAAAAATTGATTCCGGGCACACCGGGTCTCAGAATCACGCGCCGTCAATTTTCGCAGACTTGTAAAATTCCCATATATTAAAAAAAATTACATAGAAATTCCAGGTCTTTACATTCTCCCCACTGCATGGATCTACATCCCCGTAAGCCAAAAATCATACTAAGGGAACAAGTGGGGGGTACTGAACACACATCTGATCCTCCCGCTCCCATGTGCTCTCCTGGAGGTTCTCGTGCTTCAGCGAACGCACACCAGAGGTATCGACCGTCCATGAAGGATGCTCCACCAATGAAGAATGTTGACCTTGACTTAGACTTCCTTTCTTATAGCTTCCTTCGATGTAAGACATGATCATCTACAATGAATCGAAGTCCGCCTTCTTGCACCGACGTCAACTAACTTCAAACAAGTAGGGATTTTATTTTGAATATTGTATTATTCCCTTGATTCTTCCATTCTAAAACAAAGAATCGTTGCCGATGTTTTCCTTGAGGGATGGGAATAATTATTGCGGGAAGGGCTTGATGTTCTTCATTATTACCTTATGTTGAGCTGCTTGCTACCACTCTAAATGTAGAGGGTGCGGGCCAAACTAACATGGCCCGACCCTCCACTGATCTCCTTTGGTGTTCTTCGCAATGGAGAAGGATGGAAACTTACATGGAGGAGCACAATAATTGGGGTTGGCACCTCCGCTGGCCATGAAAAAGGAAACAGTGCATGACAACACTCCGTGGCACTACCGCCTCACCATGGCCTAGCGACATCCCACTGCCAAGCCACCTGCGGCCTCCACGCACCCCATGAGCCCCGTGGCTCCGCCGTCCATGTGCCCTGCACCGCCATTAGCCAAACTGGCCCACCAGCCTCCGCTGGCCCCTTGCGGTGCCCCACCGAGCCAGCCTCCGTGCGCCCCTCGCAGGGCCCCGGCCGACCTGGTCTCCATGCACCCCTCGCGGCGCCCCGGCTGAGTCGGCCTCTGTGCGCCCCTCGCGGTGCCTCGGTCGATCCAACCACCGCGCGCCCTCGCGGCGCACTCTGGACCGAGCCACTCCCTTGCGGAACCATTTGGGGAAAACCACCCTTGCACCGACCCATGGCCGGTCTGAACGCTCATGACCGGTCCGCACTCTCATGGCCCTTCGCATCCCCTTGCAGCCAGCTGGGCTAGGCCCTATGGGCCGGGCCAAATCTAATAGGTTGGCCCGCCCAATGGGCTGGGCCATACCCAACGGGTCAGGCCGGGTCGACCCAGACTGGGTCGGATGAGACTAGATGGGCTGGGTCAGTCTGACTCGGTGGGACCAAACTCGGGCCCAGTACGACCCTTTACTTTCTTTTGGCCATATCTTTGGCTCCGGACGTCCATTTTACGAACCGTATGCAACAACGGTAATCTTGAAACATGACAGTCCCTTTGAGTATTCCCCCACTAGAGTTTGGGTTATAGTTGAGATACGGTCAGGTTGGATCGTGCACGAATTCAACTAGGCCCCCAGGACTAAAAGGCTAATAAATCACAGAACGTGCATCTGATCAATGCGCCATCTATTGTGCTGATACCCCTATGAAGTGGAGGACCTTTGAGATACTTCTTTGGGGGACTTCGTGACAGTTGGAGTATCGACCTATAGCTCATGGAGGGGATCATTCCAGTGATGAACGAGAGTGCAGAGACCTAGTAGTTGGCTGAGACCTGATGACTGGTGACCGTTTGACTTGGAGAGACTCTACTAGCCCAGTGGGAAGTGCTTGGATGCGGCAGTAGACCCACAGTGGAGGAGCGTGATATATGTGACGCGGCAGACCCATGGTACTCGATAGAAGGTGCACCTCTGCAGGCTACAAGTGGGAGCACCCGGGTGTGGCGGCAGACCCGTAGTGGGGAGCGCCTGGGGGCGGAAGCAGACCCATGGTATTCGACAGGAGGAGTACCTCAGTAGTCCAAGGTTAGTGGGAAGCGCCCTTGGTGTCGTGGAAGGCCCACTGTACTCGACAGAGGAGGAGTTCCCTAGCAGTTGTGGTTTCGTTAATGTGAATAAAAATCATGGTTGAGCTGAGTCAATACTTTTCTGTTTTCCTCGTGATTGAGATGGATCACTTGATAACTTAAGTATATGTATGGGAATATACCTAAGTAAGGTTATCCGTTGTTTTCATACTTTTGGGTTTATCCTTATTGTATTTTGTGAGACCTTTAGGGTCTCAGGTTCCCTACTGAGTATCGTTATACTCACCCCTTCACGGGCTATGTCCGCACCATGTGGTATTTGTTAGGTCCACAAGGATAAATACCCTGAGAGGGGGTGAATCAGGGTATGACTGATTTAAAAGTAAAGCCTGTTATGATCTTGTTTCGCTGTTAAGAAAAACCCTCTTCTCTCTCTTTCTGGTTGCACAATATAAATGGCAAGTAAAGCATTCATAGTACAAAACAATTTTACTTGGTTAACCACTAAGGGCTATGTAAAAGGAGCATACGCCGATAGGTTGTCGGTCATACCAAATTCCACTAAACTTCACTAGCTGTGGATTACAAGGTTCGGGTACAGTCACTCTGTCCCAGGGTCACTACCTTTATAAGATTTATGGTCATCTCACTACTTTCCCAAGGGTCACTCCGTATTTCCCTCTCTCTGGCTCACTGCTGGTGTAAAGGATCACCTTCTTCCTCTTCCTTTTCTCTCTGCGTTGGAAAGGATCCACTCATAGTTTATAGAACTGTAGGTCTCTTCATTTGCATGAAGGAATGCATCTTTCTCTTTATATAGATGCTCTGTTGAAGCCCAACTTTCACCCGTAGATGAATCTCTCTCTGCACTGAAGGTATTGGGAAAACTTCCAGCTTCTATGCAGCCTGAAAATCA
Organism: Viscum album; assembly: GCA_963277665.1. Lineage (NCBI taxonomy): Eukaryota > Viridiplantae > Streptophyta > Magnoliopsida > Santalales > Viscaceae > Viscum > Viscum album. The sequence goes on from OY728166.1 coordinate 1,321,490,263, forward strand.
CTACTGGAAATAAACCTTACTTGGTGCGCAAGTCAATCTCGGCGTGCAAGTATCGACGCACAAGTCACAACGAGCGTGCAAGTCCACCACACACACTTGCACGACACAATATTCCTCAACTCCAAACTTGTGAGACTCTCTTCCTTTTACGCCCAAACCAATAATGGCGCGCAAATACAAACCGGCGCGCAACTTCTCACACAAGCATGAAACTCCTCACCCTGGCGCGCAACTCCACCTGTGCGAACACACACCACTTGCGCGACCACCAAACCTACGTGACGGGAGCTCTAATTTCTCAAAGTTTTGAACTCCGGTAAAGAATGAGGAGGGGTGGTCCAATATTAATAGGCAATTTGACCACCATGCACGATGGCGCACAAGTCAACCCTCGACATGCAAGTCTCAGCGCTCAGGTCTCTTCCCCTGTAAGTCACTTGTGCGGCCTACTTCAAAACTTGCGCGAACCTCTTTTATTTTCCATATTTTGATCTTCTAATCTTGAAAAACCATAGGCGCGCAAGTTCTAAAGCTTCCAAGGCATCGGCACACAAGTTCTTCACGGCGCGCAAGTCACCTGCACGACACTACCAATACTTGTGCGACACTTATCCATTTGTCATATTTTGATGATCTCATCTTGAAAAACATATGGCGCGCAAGTTTCCAAGCCTTCATGTACATGGCGCGCAAGTTTCCAAGCCTTCATGTACACGGCGTACAAGTCCTTTTTCCAAAAACTACTTTTCTTGATTCAAACATGGATCGTTGACCATAGCTCTTGAACTCGACATTCCACCATCAAATCCTCTTTATCAACAAATTTGTATATCATCGTTTTTCTTTGTCAACAATCACCACTCAGATGTCCACTTTTTCAACAAACACAATCACCTCAAAAACGCTTCAATGATACCTTGAGGGATTTTTTCCCAACAGTGTTGGTTGCAGAAGACAGACAACGGTGACTGAGGCTGAGAGCACTAGGACTGGACGGTACCCAGAGGTGGACCTTACGATGAGTCGGTATGCAGAGGAGACTGACGGACATTGAGTGCTGAGGAGGCTATCTGTACATGTCCTTCAAGTAGGAATCTCGGAGGATGACCCAACATCTATTTTTGCTTTCTTCAGTTGTACGTGCACTTCCAGTTCCTTGTACTTTACAGCTGGTCTTGTATTTCTGGACCCTTTTACTTTTCAATACACTTTGGTTATACAGTTTACTTAGTGTTTTGTATTCAGTTGTATTCTTTGTTGTCTGAGTTTATAGGTTATAAAGGTAATGCCTTCCCAGTTTTAGGGAATTATGTCTTTAGTTCTAGTCATCATCCCCTGGCCTATAGAAGGAGGGCTTGGGGTAGTCACAGCACGAGCCCCAGGGGATGGGTCGTGACATTTGACATCATGTGATGAGGTCTAAGGGGGGCGTCTAATGATTATGGGCTAAGGATTATTATAAATGATGCATAAGTAATTTCAAGTGTGTAACATGTGGCTTCTTATGCTTTCAATATATGGTATACTAATGTTTAATGTCTTATAGTAAGACTACTAGGAAGAAGATGCCGAGAAATGGCATGTGTGGGACATACACAAGAGGGGTCCTTTCTGCTTTGATCTCACATGGGAGCCATGTGGTGGGATTTTAAGAGATACCTGAGGAGTGTTTTGACTTAAGTTATTTAGGGAATCAAAGAAGAGAATTTGAAATTAGGATACAATAAAGGGTCCAAGAGGAGCATGTCAATTCAAGAAATTTCAGGGTGTATAGAGGTGTTTCTCAATTTCTGGTATCTACTGGGGTGGATGTTGGGCTTCTATAGGCAAGATAAAAACATTTCCTCAACATAACTCGAGAAACTCATGTTGTGACTCACAATTTTTCATGGGCGTGAGTGAAAAAAGTTAAGGTAACGAGATAGAGTCCTGAGACCATTTCCCAACACAGATCCTAAGAAGGGGTGTGGGGCCATATGCCCCACATTATTGTCTAATGGGCATGTGTTTGGAAACTATTTCATGGAATGGGGCGCTTGGTCACACAAAAATGCACTCAATAATGAATCTTGTCACTATGTCATACAACTATCCAGTTGTGTGAAAAAATGATTTTACGCTAGGCATGACCTATAAGCACGATATTGAAAAAAAAATTGTCGCCCAATATTGTAGTGGAACAAAAATAAGGATATGTGAAAAATAGGACTTTTCATGAATTTTTATTCACAATGTATAATGTTTTATGCAAACACTTAGCTGAGGAACATGTTTTGAGAAACATTACCGAGGTAATTTCATGAAAGTTCAGGACATGGGGGGTTTTCTTATAAAGACCTAGGTATTTATAGAAAAATTCATTTTCATATCTATTAATATTTTGAATAAGATATTAATTTTATTTTAAATAGGAAACATTTTCCAATAGCTTACCTGATACACAACAAATGGTTTCTCCAAAATCTTACGTCTCACCCAATATTGAGTTATACCAAAAAATAATACGATATTATTATTATTATTTTAAATGGTAGTTAAGGACTTGAAGATGTATTAGTGGGAATGAATTTAATTAAATATATTATAATTTTACATATTTTTTAAATGTTTTTACATTTATCCAATGAATTTTAGAGGATTAAAATTAGAATGAATCCAAATTTAAGAATAAAATTCTCTAATATTTTTAAAAGGTCCTTTTACCGCCTTTTGATGGAGAAAACTTTTTAAATCAAGTTTTTTTTACTTTTATATGTTATATTTGAAATAATAAACTTCTTCTATAGAATCGGGACATGAAAATTTACTATGGATAATTTTTTTGGTAATTTTCTGATAGAGTTCAATTTTTTTACAAATAGTGAAGATACACCATTTTGAGTCAAAACAACCTTTTCATATAATTTATTTATATAGATATATTATTTTTTTATTTTTTTAAAGTTTAATTGTATTATATTTTTATAATTTAATACAGTGATGGTTATTTTATGTAATTTCACATTTAAATTGGACATAAACACATGACAATCTTTTGATAGTTTTTACTTCTTAAAAAACCGCTTTCTGGTTTCGATAATGGGAAATAATTTCTACAAATTCTGTGTTTTAAATTTTGAAAAATTGATTCCATATTTGGAATCAGAATTTCCAAATTGTGTAAATAGGTACCTTTTATTTTTTTGGCATTATTAATTGTAACTTTAGTAATTATTTCGATTTACCATGGTTGAAGGGTAAATTGGGAAAATAAGGGTAATAAATAATAATATAATAATATTAAACTACCCTAACATGTGTCTCAATCCTATTGGATGATTTATTTCCAACCTTAATCATCCTTAAATCTATTTTAGGACCCCATGAAGCTACTTGGGTCTGAAAATGTCATTTTATAATATTTAATTTATTGTAAAGAGAAAGATAACATAAATATGTATCTTTTACTAAAACAATTTGAAGGTGGGTTATATATCTGATAAATTTGACTATAAATATTCATTAGATATATTAAAATATTTCCTATATCATGATATTTTATTTATAGTTTTTAGACATTAAATAAATAAATTTAATTATTACATAATGATGATCCAATGATTGCGTCATCAAAAAAGGATTCAAATTAATGATATATAAATATTAAAATTAATATTATTTTACATAATTAATATCATCCTCGAATTATCTAAGTTAATATGATATATTAGGTTTGATTCAATGTTTTTTTAAGGAATCAAGTTGTTATGAATTTGTGAAAAAATCAAGTATGAATAGTGTCCAAAATTGACATAATTCATAAATTAAAATATTAAATAGTTTATTAAATGATATTCAATTCCTAAAAACCTAATATTTGGACAAATGGTTACAATAACTAGAAATATGTCAAAAATTACTTTGTTGGTTCCTTTTATAGGATATAGTAATCACGTTAACCCAGAATGTGTAAATAACCTGATATCACTATAAGATTAAAATGGATAAAATAATTGTTAATCCAAAAAGAAAAGGATAACAGAATATTGAAAACATGACTGAAAATTATTTGGTGATTGGTATTATGAAATAAATCATATTATAGTCTAATTAAATGAGTTTAGGAACCTTTTTAATTTAAATTTAACTTATAATAAATTAATATTTCAAGACTTTTCTAAAGTGCCCCTCCTCCCTCTTATAAAAGGCCACCATCTCTACCTACTTACTCACACCTCTAAAGCCCCTTAACTCTTCCAAATTATTGTGATATAATCTAAAACAATCACTACATTCCTCTTATAATCCATAACTTGGGAATTAAGCAATTCAAGAAACCCTTTTGGCTCAAATCAAAATAAGTTACCTGATTTAGAGGTAACGTCTTCTTTCAAGTTCACTTCCATTATTTTACTTCTATACAACCTATGATATTATTATTCTATAATTAAAAAAACCAGTATCCTAAATATACTAATATGTTTTTATTATAACTATTAAAACTACACTTACACACACCTCTATCTAATTTATATGAACATACAGTTTCTGTGTACAATGAACTACTACCTCACGAAATGATGATTGTTCAATTTTCTCCTACCACCTCTCATGGTGGATATTATGATAGAAATGTAGTTATATACGATATATATTATATTTATATTTCATCTATTATTATTTAATTTTTATTTACAACATAACTTTATGCATTACATATTGTGTAAATACGATAATTTCATTTGAGGAAGTGTGGACGACCACTGCCTCAAAGTGATATGACTCATTCATGCCATACATGGAACATATAAAGTATGTAGTTAATGAGATTATGTAACATATATAACATATATATTATAATTTAATTATAATATACCTATTTATAATTTATTTTTCATTCATTTAATATGACAAAAATATGAGAGTAGGGTTCGTACATACGTACGACCTACCGTCTCCATGAATAGTGAATTTCATTTCTTATCTCCAAATATTATGGTTATTATAAATACATATATACTGGATATATATGATATTTAAATCATTAATAATATTATAGAAATGATTTAATTTTGACCACAAGGACAATCTTCATCAAACATGTTCATTTTCGACTCATGTACTGAATATCGACAAAACAACCAATGTGAACTTAAATAATTATGTAATTTTTATAACATGATGATAAGTAATATAAAATTAATAATAAACTTGAAAATTGGTTTTATTAAATTATAAATTAACCTATTTTTATAACTCTAGAATATAAATAATGAATGAGACAAGTCCGACTCAAGGTAAAGGAACTTCTTAACCCAATTTTCATTCTTTGGGTTAATATTCTACTTATTGATCATGTCATTATATGATTATGTGAGAAATTAATTTTCATATCTTATCTTTTTTTTATAATTTTCTTATGTTGATTTATAGTTAATACACATAATTTATCTATTTTATTGACAAAATGATCTTTGTAAGGTAAATCTTTACTCAATCCTCATTCATTGAGTTAAATATCCATGTCATTGGTTTTGTTTTCCTAGAGCATGTGTTAATGAAATCTAATTATTTTACACTGAATAAAACTGATGTTGTTTTTATTTATATTTTTCACACATAATTATTTCATTGATTTATCCTTATTCTAATGATACGATCTTCGTAAGAGATTTCTTCTAAATTTACATTCAATTGAATCTTATTTGTTGTTATACACCAGTTTACTTTTATATGGTGCATATACTACCATTTGACATATTATATCATGAATATATTTATTCTCATCATATTATAAGTCTTTTTAATTTTCTTGTTTGGTTATTTTTATTCAACAATTTTCTCAAGTGGTACGAGACTCTTTAACTAAAACATCATTTTAAATGTTTTACATATTTATTCTTCTAAAACCTTCTATTTCATGTCCATGTTTTAAAATTTTGTTTTAGTAATTTATTTATATGGAGAAGAACTTTTTAAAGTGTTAAAAGTTTCAAAGTGGTATGGGACACTTTTATTCAAAATTATTTTTATTAAATGTTTTAAATGGTTTATGAAATGGATTGAATATTTCAATATCTTGAAATGATTTCTTGAGAATGCAAATGAAATGTTGATATGTGAAATATTTAATGTGTTATGATGGTAAATGGAAATTTTATGGGTGATTACATGATAAAACAAAGATGGGTGGTTATTTCATAAACCAAGATAGGTGGTTCCATGATAAACCATGGATCGATGGTCACGTTATAACGTCCAGTGCATTAGGTTTGGAAGTCACCTATATGGCTATTCCATTTAGTGATATGCGTGGAAGTTGAATGTATGGTTATTTCATTTAAGTATGTTTGTGTCCGAATTTAACTTTATATGTTATATGTTTATTTATATGGGATTTATGGTAATCTATTTATTAAAAAAGGTAGGTAATGAGCCTAAATTTAGTGAATTTTTTTTGCTACTTCTTAAGAGTGAAAATATTACTTTATGATAAAGTTTTCATTGTTTACATGTTTTCACAAGAATAATAGTTTTCATTATTTATTTATACCTTACTTATTTTTTTTATGATCATCCAACATTTTGAATTGTTTTTCAAAATACACAAAAAAGACTAGAGTCAATGACAAGATCAAGGAAAATTTATGCTGTTAAAACATGGAATGATGTCAAGTTTCTTTTTCAAGAGTTTTTGTTTTATAGAAAAAATGGATAGTGAGTAGAAGGTTATACATATAATATTTAAGTTTCTATATATGTTTTATGGCCTAATTCTATAAAACTCTAAACCTGAAATGATCCTCTAAGTGAATTAAATTCAATTGTTGACTTATCTCAAGATTAAGAAATGTTTAAGGTTGGGGTCTTACAGTTGCACTACTAGAAAAACTACATATACCCACGGTTCAAAACCGTGGGTATAGCCCCCAAAACCGTGGGTATAACCTATACCCACGGTTTTGGGAACCGTGGGGCTGAGTGGCATCAGTATAGAGGTCTTAATCTATCCCCACTGTTTGAAAAACAGTGGGTATATTTTTTTCCATCGTGTTAACACATCCTCCACGCTGGAGAATTGTTCTTTCCACGGTTATTGAACCTTAAGTAAAAATACTGGAAAAATGTGGCTGCTGGGTTTTGGACCCGCGTCATCCCGCGAACTGATGAAGAATTCCACTGCACTTTGCCACTTCAGCGAGCACATTTATATTATTATATATCTATATTTGTAAATATATATTAATATTTGACGATATTATGAAAAGAAAAGCTAACTGGACTCGAACCCGCGTTCACCGCAACCGACTTCCAGCCCTTAACCAACTAAGCTAACTCACCTATGACTATATATATCTATATTCACAGTAATATATTAATCCCCATAACTGTATTTAAAAAACAAAGCTATCGAGATTTGATACCTCAACCAATGCAATAATCATGCAACGCTTGACCAACCAAGCTGCAGAAATATTCTGCATATAAATTTATATCAAACTAAATATATTATTTCAAACAGTTTGTATAGGTTTTCCGACCAATTGTTTTTTGTTTTCCCGCGAATTTTTTTTCCTCCAAAGCTATCCCCATGGTTTTAAAAAACCGTGGGTATAGGCCTTCTAAAAAAATTATTTATCCCCATGGTTTTTGAAAAACCGTGGGGATAGAGGATGAAATAAACACCTATACCTACGGTTTAACAAAACCGTGGGTATAGGCCTTCGCAAAAACTCTATCCACATGGTTTTAGAAAAATCATGGGTATAGGTGACCTATACCCACAGTTTTTCAAAACCGTGGGTATAGGTTCCCACACTATACATATACCCATGGTTTTCTTAAACCATGGGTATAGGGCACCCCTATACCCACAGTTTTTCCCAAACCGTGGGTATAGGTCTATTTTCCAGTAGTGTTGGTATTAGAGGAATGATTTAGAAAACTTTGGAGATTAGGTTGTTTTATTAAGGGTTATGGGTATCATCAGGGGTATATAATTTTAAGGTATATCATAATATAAATGTCTTATAAACCCCTTTTGGGGCTTTATGATCTGAAATATTAAGGCGACATATGGTATTTTTGGAGACATTTACTTTTGAGGAAATTGTGGGTTATTAATTTTTGGATACAAAATGTGAGGTATGAGATAACATTTTAGATTAAAATATTTTATGATAATTTTTTAGGATTTTATCTCATTTTGGGTAATGTTATAAAATTATATATTTTTTCAAAAAAGGATAACACACTGACTATGTGACAACCCGTCGCATCAGGCCAAGCTGCGGGAATTGAACCTACAACTGATGTGTTACTAGGATTTATCACCTACCACTGGACTATATGAAGTACCTCTTCAGTATGTCTTATTATTTTTAGTTAATGATTATATGGATCAATAATAACTTGATTTTGAGAACTTATTTTTATCAAAATCCTATCATTAGTACAAGAAAGTGATTGGTGAAGAAGTGATAAATGTTATTTTGGAATTTTTTTATATTTTGGGAAAACTTATGCCTATGGAAAATAGAATACTATGTGATTTCATTTGAGGAGTAATGGTGGAGTTTTATCTTTGAGGAATATATGTTTTTATTGTGGAAATATGGATATTTGGGTTATTTATGGAAATGATTAACCTATCATGGATAACGTGTGATAAATTAATTATATTTTATGTATGAGACTTTAAGAGTAGTCGATGTTATTTGGAGATAAATTTTATGATCTATCATGGAGGACTTTGTGATCAAATCTTTCTGAATTTTGGGTTTCAATTTTAGTTTGGATTATTATGAATAATATCAAAGAAAAGTTTTTATTGAATGGTCTTTGTTGAACATTGGGTATTGTTTGTTTAATTTAGGATATTAAGAGTTGTATTTCTTATTATAAAGGATTATTCTTTTTAGGAGATTATCTAATCATTTAGTAACTATTTTGGGTTTGGTAAAAGTTTAATGATACGAGGAATATATTGGTCATATTTTTTGGATTATGTTATTCTCTAGAGGTTGTTTCTAGCTCTTCAGGTGTGACCAGGTCATCATGAATACTCATCGTTTGGAGAAAAGAAATGTTTGTGGTAGATATTTATTAATTGATGAAACTCTACTTGACAAGTAAGTATGTTTACTTATGTCCTTATTCAATATTATAAATAAATTCCTCAAATTTATGATAAGGACCTTAAAAAAACTTTTTCTGTTAAAGTTTCCTACTAGGAAATCAAATATCATTTAACCCATCACAATTTTATGGTTTTTGGTTGTTAAATTTCCTCTGATCATGTTTTCTACCACTCTCCATCAGAAAAATATGGATAGTTTTTTTTTCCATATTCGTGTTTTCCTACTTGGAACCCTGGTATGTGTTATCTTGGGTGACCTTTGAACTTATGTTTCTTTATTTTAATGTGATAGTTTTATTATCTCTTTTTCGATTTGTATTTTAAATGAAATTGCCAAGGCAAATTTTAAAATTATGAGGATGCAATTTCCAAAAGTGTGGAATGATGTAAAGAACAAGTTATTTATCGAATAATACATTTTCACATCTATTAATAATTATAAATAAGATATTAATTTTATTTTTAAGACGAAACTTTGTACAATATCGTACCCGAAACACAACAAATGTTTTCTCCTAAATCTTACATTGCTCACAAAATTGAGTTGTACTGAAAAATAATACGATAATAATATCATTATTTTAAAGGGTAGTTAATGCATAGCCATTTTATTGGCAGGAATGAATAAAATTAACTATATTTTGTTTTTAAAAAATTGATAAATGTTTTAAAATTTATCCAATGAGTTTTAAAGGATTAAAATGAGAATGAATCCAATTTTAAGCATAAAATACTCTTATATTTTTAAAAGGTCATTTTACCACCTTTTAATAGAGAACCATTTTTAAATATATTATTTGTCACTTTCATATGTTCTATTTGAAAAACATATACTTCTTATATATAATTAGGACATCAATATTGAATTTGGATAATTTTTTGGTAATTTTCTGATAAAGTTCATTTTTTTATGAATAGTGAAAATATCGCATTTTAAGCCAAATCTTCCTTTTCATCTAATTTATTTATATAATTAGATTATATTTTTTATTTATTTTAATGTGTAATTTTATTATGATTTTATAATTTAATCCAATATGGTCATTGTAAGTAATTTCATATTTAAATTAGACATAACCACATGTCAATCTTTTGATAGTTTTACTTCTTAAAAACTCGTTTTCTAGTTTTGATAACAAGAATTAATTTTAAATTAAGTAATGAAAATTTCGTTTTTTGAATTTGGAAATATGGATTCCATATTTTTAATCAGTAGGTTTAAATTATGCAATTAGATACCTTTAAATTCTTTGACATTTTGAATAGTAACATTAGTAATTATGTTTATTTACCATGGTCAAAGGGTAATGCAGGTAAATGAGGGTAATAAATAATATTATAATAATATAAAACTTCCCTAACACATGTCCTAATCCTATTTTATGAGTTATGTCAGAACATGAGCATCGTTGGGTCTATTTTAGGACCCCATGGAGCCACTTGGGTGTCAAAATGACATTTTATAATATTTAATTTAATGTAAAGAGAAATATAACACAAACATGTAATATTTTACTAAAATAATTTTAAGGTTATGTTTATATAATAGATATATATTAATATAAATAGTTATTATAAAGTAAAAAATATTTCCTACATCAAGATATTTTATTTATAATTTTTATACATTAAATAAATAAATATAATTATGACACAATGATGATGCAATTATTGCTTCATTAATAAATGATTCAAATAAATGATTTTATAAATATTAAAATATATATCATATTACATAATTAATGTCATAAATGGATTATATAGGTGAATATGACATGTTAGTATTGATTCAATATTTTCTTTCGAAGGAATCAAGTTGTTATGAATAGTGTTCTAAATTAACATAATTCATAACATAAATTTAAAATAGTTTATTAAATGATATTCAATTCCTAAAAATTTAATATTCAGCCAAATCATTAAGATAATTCCAAATATTTCATAAAAGGCTTTTTTGTTGGTCTTTTGGTAGGATATGGTAATTAAATTAACCCACAATTTGTAAATAACATGATATCTCTTTAAGAATAAAAAAGGTAAAATAAGTGTTAAACAAAACTTTTAAGGATATAGAAATATTAAAAACTTGTATAAAAATTACTGTATAATGTGTATTCAAACCAAAATCATCTTATCTTAGAATTGAATGTGTTTTGGATCATTTTAATTGAAATTGAATTTATAATAAATTAATATTTCAAGACTTTCCTAAAGTTCCCCTCCTCCCTATTATAAGAGGCCACCTCTTATACCCACTTAATCACACCTATCAATCCCATTGAATAATCCAAATTATTCTCAAATAAGACCCCAAAATACCTCCTTTCATTTGAGATGCCTTACATTGGGTATAATAAAATTCAATAAAGCAGTTTGGTTCAAATAAAAAGAAGTTACCTGATTTAAAGGTAACGTCATCTATCAGGTTCCTTTTATTTATTTTTCTTCTACACTCCCTGTGATATTAATATTTTATGATTAAAGAAAAAAACAGTATCCAAAATATACTAGGATTTTTTTATGAGAATTATTCTACCTACACTTACACACACCTCCATTTAAAGGACAGGAACTCACTGTTTCTGTGTATGACGAACTACTGCCTCACGAAATGATGATTATTCAATTTTCTCCTACCACCTATCATGGTGGAAATTATTATGGAAATGTATTTATATATGATATATATTATATTTATATTTCCTCATATGTTCTGTAATTTTTATTTACAACATACCTTTATGCTTTCTATAATGTGTAAATACAATAATTTCATTTGAGGAAGTGTGGACTACCTCCCCCTCAAAGTGATATGACTCGTTCATGCCATACATAGAACATATAAAGGATGTATTTAAGGAACTTATGTAACATATATTACATATATATTATACTGTAATTATTATATACATATGTATCATTTAGTTTTCATTCCTTTAATATGATAAAGAAATGAAAGTAACGTTCATACGTACGTACGGACTACCATCTCCATGAATGGTGCATTTCATTTATTATCTCCAAATATTATGGAAATTATAAATAAATAAATATTGGATATATATTTTATTTAAATAATGAATAATATTCTGGATATGATAGACTTCTGACCACGTGGACAATTTACATCAAATAAGTTCATTTTTATCTCAAGTATTGAATTTTGACAAACCGAATGATATGAAATTAAAAAATTATTTATTTTTTATAACATGGTTATAAGTAATATAAAATTAATAATAAAATTTAAAAATATTCTTAAGAAATTAAAAATTGACCTATGTTTATTACTTAGGAATATAAAGAACGAATGAGACAATTCAGACTCAAGTTAATTGAACTTCTTAACCCAATTTCCATTCTTTGGGTTAATCTTATACTTCTTGGATAGGTCATGATTTGATTATGTGATAAATTAATTTTGATATATTATCTTTTATTTATACTTGAAATATGGGGATTTATATTGAATACACATAATCGATCTATTTGATTGAGAAAATAATCATTGTAAGGTAAATATTAACTCAATCTCCATTCATTGAGTTGAATATCCATGTCATTAGTTTTGTTTTCCAAGAGTACGTGTGAAATACCTATAATTTTTTAACAATGAAAACCCACTTATATTGGGTGTTTTTATATTTTTCACACATAATTATTCTATTGATTTTTCCTTAATCTAATGATATGATCTTTGAAAGATATTTCGTCTCAATTTACATTCTATTAAGAATTCTTTGCTGTTATGCACCAATTTACATTTATATTGTGTATATTATTCCCTTTGACATATTATATCATGAATATATTTATTTTCATGAAAACATATGTTTTGTTTATTATTTTTCTTCAATTATTTTTTTCAGGTAATTTCTCATGTGGTGCACGACTCTAACTAAAACATCATTTTAAATATTTTATATATTTATTCTTCAAAATCCTTATATTTCATGTCCATGTTTTAAAAATGGGTTTTATGAATTTATTTATATGGAAATTATTTTTTTAAAATGTTAAAAGTTTAAAATTTTAATGGGAAACTTTGATTCAAAAGTATTTTTATTAAATATTTTAAATGGGTTTTTTAAAATGGATTTAATATTTCAATATCTTGAAATGATTTCTTGAGATTTCAAATGTAATGTTATTAATTAAATGTTGATATTTTCCTTTTTTATGTGTTATGATGTTACTTGGACATTTTACAGGAGGTTACATGATAAAACCAAGATGGGTGGTTACGTGATAAATCAAATATGGGTTGTTGTGTGATAAATCATTGATGGGTGGTTACATTATAACCTCCAATGCATTGGTTATGGAAGTCGGCCATATAGATATTCAATTTATTGATATGTGTGGAAGTTGAAAATATGGTTATCCTATATACGCATTTTTATATCCCATGTTACATTTATTTGTTATATTATTCTTTCTATGGGATTTATGGTAATAGTTTTGTAACAAAAAGGTTAAGTAATGGGCTTATATTCCGGGAAGTATTTTTACTACTTTTTAAAGGTGAAAGGTATTACATTTTGATAATGTTTTCATGGTTTAAATATTTTTAGAAGACTAACAGTTTTAATTTTTTACATATCCATTACAAATATTTTTATGCTCATCCCATATTTTGAAATTTTTTCGCAGGACATAAAGATGTATAGAGTCAAGGATGTGATCAAGGAAAAGTTATGTTGTTAAAACATGAAACAATATTGTTTTTTTTAAGAGTTTTTGTTTTATAAAAAAATGGATAGTGAGTAGAAGTTTCTACTTGTAATATTTAAGTTTCTATGTATGAGTTATGGAGTAATTCTATAAAACTATAAACCTAAAAAGATCCTCATAGTGAATTAAATTAAATCGTTGACTTATCTAAAGATTAAGTAATCTTTATGGTCGGGGACTTACATGATTGAAGTGAAAAACCATGAGTTTTAAAATATATATATCACATTATTGAATCCTTGAGTTCCTACTCTAGATGATGGGTTGATGGCATATTAATATTTGTTTTCATTCTGTTGTGAAACTTTGACTGCATTGCACATCTTTTGGTTGTGTTGTGAAAATTTAATGAGTTCTGTGAAAATGAATTTTATTTTGTGGTTAGAGCATGTATGGGTAGAGAATATACATTTTAAAACACCATTCTCCAAAAACTATGCTTCATTACCATGAAGGAGTTTCACACACTTTCTTCGAGTGGTGTGCAATTCCATACTTCTCTCTAGAATCGACTCAACTTGCCGTTTTAAAAATTATATCTTCAAATGAAGAAAAATATAAATCTGTAACTCTATTTAGGATCCACAAAAAGTTAAATCAATGCCTGTGAAATATTCTATGAACATGGAACAAGCTTTTTTATATCATTTCAATAATGGTCCAAATTTTTCATATCTAACAATCAAATTACCATTTAACAAGTGATTTCTTAATTGGTGGATTCACCTTCCTAGGAAGAATCATTGAAGTCACATACTTCCAAGTTGCTAATTTTCACAATTCAAATGTTAGGATAATTTCAACTATTTATAAAAACTATCAACAATTTATATTTAATAAAAGGGGATATAGGTTCATCTAATCCAAGTTACAACACTGGGTAAATGGTTCGCACACCTCTCTATTTGGAGAAAGTTCCTATATCAACACCATCAAACCAAATGAGATCCATTTATAGTCTATGCATGATAGTTGTATCAAAATAGTAGAGTTATGGTTTATTTAGATCATTCACTTGGTGTTCTGACATTATCTCCATTCTTGAACTTACTTGAGGGAAAAAATCATTAGGGATTCATTTTAGACCACCCACCTTAAATATAGAGAATATGTTGAAATTTGTTTAATGTCTAAGGTAGTGATTTGGGTTCCTCCTCCCTTATATTGAACTAATGGTAGTTGGGTTCCAAATATGAGACTATAGGGAGGGTTTTTAAAAAACTTCATCACTAAAATACTAAAAAATCATCTTCTCCTAGGATTTGAGCCCTGATATAGATCTGGGGATCTCAGGTGAATTCTTAATGCACACAATTAAAACAATTGAGTAACTCATTTGGATTAATGATGTGTGAATGTATCAAAAATCACTGGTGACCAATACATGAAGGATAAAAGTATAAAACCAATCTAAGTCATCCAAAAGTGAATCAATATTTCTTGTGATCACCATTTATTTATTTTTGGGTGCAAGCACAGAGCTCTGATGAATACTTCATCATTGCGATGATCACCTCAACTCTGTTCCTATGAGCCACCAAGCCATTATTAGAATAAGAACTTATAAGGATTATATATCTCTCTAGGATGTGCTAGGAGATATAATCTATCAATTCCATATGGGTGAATAGTTGTTGGAAAATAGCTTCTTCTGTTGTTATATAGTGGGAGTAAAAATAAATGGAAAGTGTTCTGAAACTACTGTATATACAATAACCACTAAATAATATTTAAATGATTCTTTATAATGAAATAAATGTGTCATAAACATTATTTATATTTTATCAATTATCTGAAATTTCTAATAAATATGTTACATGATAACAGTGATCAATCAACTTGACTTGTAATTCCCATAATATTAAACCATCCTTGAATATTGAAATAATATTTTTCTGTATAATATTTTTTCATGTGTTCACTTAATAACATGTGAATAATTTAAATTAATAAAATCATAAAAATTATTCTACGATATAATAATAAGTAATTTATTTATCTTTTGGTGATTTTTAATACTTATACAACTCTCGGACCCCATTGTGGGGGAAACTATGTCGTATATACATGTTCACCATAATAGGGAAGAATCTGGAATACACTATTGGGTGTGAACCTATAGGCTCTTATGCTGATAGTAGTGAACATAATTCATAGACCAAGAGTGGATTCTATAAACCAATAAAGGATCATAAAGAGATAAGTAATAGTCATAATAATGACAACCATCTTACGAACACACACTGTGTAATATAATCTCATTGTCTTGTGGTATCTCATAAACCATGATGCACACTTGTGTCATCATTATTTCTATTAATTATTAATAATTAACCATATTGGATGGACTTAACTTCTCCACAAAATATATTTATTTAGTAAAGAAACTACGATCCTGGTCAACTAGCCCTAATATATCTCTTCTAATCAGAAGTGATAAATTCTATCTAGATTATTCAATTAATTTTATACCACCAACAACGCAACCAACACAAGATAATATGATATTACTTTATCACCAAAGATTTTTCTTTTCATTAAAGTATGAAATCCAATAGTATACATTGATAATAATCTCAATTCTAGATATCATTACATGTGTTCATAGATAGGAGCTAACAATGACACCTGAAACATGTTTTGTTCCTATTAGTGGGTCAGTACTAATGGTCTCATATACTCAAGATCACTAAGTGTGAACTTCATGAGTTGATGTATCGATTCTTATGAGCCCCCAAAACCTTATAGTCATATATCATCTGTGTTAGGTCAAAATGATGTATCTAGACTGTAGGAAATATGTTTAAGATTAATTTTGTTGTATCTTTAGGTTAACATTATATCAGGGGAACTACTATAACATTTTTATTTGAATATAAATCTATGGACATTTGAATTTAAATAATTGATGTAGAAATATCATCACTATAATGGATAGTGTACATGATGATTGACACACATACTTGGTATGATTATCAAAAGTACTGTTTATGTTTGGTTTAAGGGACCCACTATTATGAAACTCCCAGTTTAACTAGATCCAACTTGATAATTATCCATGTCATATCATACATGATAAGGTCATGTTCTTTTTATGCTAAGGATTTTTTCATGGTATTACCATGTTTCCACTATATGGTAATTCTACTATCTATATTTTTCATCCTCGAGTAATACTTCTCAAGATATGATATCCTTGAGTATATCCTCTAGTTGAACTATAACTAAAAAATCATTGCATATTTGACACTATTTATTTAAATTCCCCAGAAGATGTATTGAACTTGGTATTTTTAGATATTGTTACCACTAGCTTGAATGAGCTTATCATTCTCATTACCTTGTCCTAACTATAATATAAGATCATATTTATTTAAAAGAAGATTAGTTTATTTGTCCTTATAACTTTCTTCACTTCCTCTCTATGTACAAGAAATATTTCCCTTGTACATTTACAAGTAAATTGAATAGTTATGATGACTTTAGATATAGTTCTCATTGATATAACTAATATTTTACTGACAAAACTTTTATTTTGAAATATCATATCTTTTAGAGAGAATTATATATGTGATTGATACATAATAGATGCAACTGGGATTATACTCACCACATTAATCTTTTTTTAGGCCCCAACATGTCTTCTTGGAGAGATTTATGTCATTTGACCGTGGTAATAATGCTCTCTTGAATTTTTCAAATTAGTAATTTTTAAAATTCATTTTTAGTCAATATACTATTGAATTTGTCTACGGAAGATTTACAACTAATTCAATAGATCATATACCTTAAAACATAGGTTGATTTGCTGTTTTACTTTCATTATGGTTTTAACCAATTATAAGATTAACAATCATTTTCCTTATATTACCAAATATATTTCACTTGAAAAAATATAGCGCTCCCACTATGCTATTGTAGACACATGTAATCAATTCCTTTGTAATGAATATTCTATGATATTGTTTCTTACTTCAATCCTAAACTAAATTTTAGTAAATTATACCAATTATTTTCATTCTAGAGTGTTACCAACCCTTTCTGGTTACATCATTTAAATTCCTTCCAAGATTGGTAGTCTTGAATTCCAATTCCCAATTTAATGATCACAAAAAGTATCTATGAAAAGTAAAATTTTAATGGATTTTGGCTCATCAACATGGTATTTCTTATTTATCCTTATTGTTAACATGCTAGTACCACCCATGTATAATCTCACTCAAATACCCACCATAGTATTTAAAATAATAAGAACCATATACTTTGATACATGGAATCTATTTTTGAATTTTAATTGATCATGTTAATCTTAGATAATTTCCATGTAATGATTACTTGTATGATTGTATCACATACCATGGAAAATATAAAACCACCATTATGGATTCATCTTTCCTATATAGTATGTGTCTATAGAACATTCACATTCCATATGCCCTTAATGAACTTGTTCTTATTCCAAATATTTTTTCATATTCATCATTGACTAAATCCAATTTATTATTTATCCCATTATCTAAAATAGTGTTTTCACCCTTTTGTAGAAATATAGTCTATAACCGGACTATCTTTCTTCAATATTAGGTATTTAAGTAATATACTTAGATAAAATTAGTATAACTACTTTAGATTCCCATTGTGTTTCTCTTGATGCAATTTTGTTTATATCCTAACAAGCTCTTTTCATCTAAACATATGTTCTTAAAAATTAATGGATTTATATCATACTATTACTCATATAATGTCTATTTTTCATAATATTTTTCATGTGATTATTGGATAATTTCATTATATTTGAAGGATGTCTTGAAAAAAATAAAGTATCAGCAATTCATTTTAGTTTTAACATCGATACTCCTTTTATATACATCATAACGCTGTGAATATGGAAATGTGCCTTTAATAATTACTCCATACTACATTTTATTTATCAATTGTTTCATGTAAGATTCATCATCACTTCTACTTACCTATATCATAGATTTGATGTGTATAAGGTAATGTGTATTTAGTAATTACTCCTTGCTACATGTTACTTATGAATGAATGTTAGGTCAATATATTCTTCATCACACAGAACAAAATAAACTCATATATTCTAACCATGAATATACTATACTTTAGTTTTTCATTCCATAATAAAACTTAAAAGGAATATTATGATGCATATTTACCACTAGATTAACCTTGTAATAGTTCACAGTCTCTAGTTGAACAAATTCTAAAATCATTGTGCATTACCTTTATTTATAAATGTTTCTTTTCCAAAAAATATTTAATGGAATGTGTTGAAATAAGTATGTTAATTAATTCAAAAGTGTATAAAACCATACAGGGTATAACCATCAAAACCAAATAGTTTTTATTAAAAAAGAATCATCTTTACAGAACAACAAATTAATTTCTTTTATTTTCTATTCATCACATGTTTCCAATTATTGAAGAATTTATGAACTATTGGTTGAGTACAAAACGCCACAAAAACATTCATTCCAGTTGATGAATATTGTATTCAATACCCAAAAAGTATGATATAAATGTCAAATACAATTTATGAATATACCTTAAGAATAAGTGAGTACTTGTTCCTTCTATTCAATTTATTTCATTTAAAATTCCATAGATTTATATCATTTCAGGTGAAGAAAACAACCTCATGTATAATTCCTTTCCACTTTTATTGGAAGGAATTTGTGAAGGTTCATTTATATTCACACTTTCCATTGGCATTTTTTCCATGCCTTTAAACATGTTCACTATAATAAATTAATATTATACCTTCATTAAGATATTTTTTACTTAGCCAACTGCACTGAAATAATAATGAAATATTTTTCTCTATAATGTTCATTTTTTAATCTAAAAATATGATAGAGTAAATTGGTGGAAATGGGGTAAGAAAAGGATGTATTGAAAGAACATGATTTAACTTTAAATTTTTATATAACCATAATATTCATCATTTATTCATATCTTTCTTCACTTTATCCTCACAAGATTCTTGAAGATGAGACAACATGTAGAACCATCCATGTACTAATGTTATATCTACAACTCACATAAAACATTGATGTTATCATTATGATGTAATCATCATATGAATCATAAATGGGTACCTTGAAAGCACCTATCACACCCTCACTTCCTGAGGTACATCAACAGGTAGTGGGGACAACAACACATTGAAATTATTATATCGTAGTACTTTAAGGGTGATCCCATACTACTCAAGGAAACCTTTATTTTTGAGGAAATTGACTTATTCCCAAAACCTTAGTGTACATGTAGTATTACTTACCATTGTCAATGAAAATAAATCTAAAAGATTAGTAATTTTATCTTTATTATTTATTTAGAAATTATCAATAAATTCAATAATTAAATATCTCCAAATATTTTATCAAAATTTAATATCACTCACTACTAGATTAAGAATACTTAGTTTCCTGAGTATTCTAGTGAAAAGGTTCCTTGAAACCTATCATCATGGTCTACAAGAAATGGATATAGAAGTACATGATGAGTTCCAAGGAAGGAACATGATTGGACAACTATATTGACTCACAATTCCCTATTTTTAAGTGATTTATCGACTTCTAGAATCATAAACATGGTTTAGTTAATACTTTTACTCTAAATATGAAACAAGCTAGCTATGGATAGTTATTTTCTTAAATATTTAGCTAATTCAACTCCTTACGCTTGTATGAACACCACAGAAAAAGGAGGAACCATCAACTAGGGATGATAAGAACCATGTACACCTGGTTTTATTCAAATTTAAACAAAGTATAGAATTTGTGACTAAATATTTCATTTAGTGGTTTTCAAAATTTTCAATGAATGTAATACCTTTTCTATTAAACATTTTATATTTTGTTTTCATGCTCCTAACTAAAAATTAATTAATAGAATACATTCATCACATAATTCTGAATTTTCATGTTAATTTTTTTAATGTTTCATGAAGAGATGAAAAATAAAAGAATAATAAATAGTACATAAAGGAAATAAATTAACCGAGTAGTCTGAAGCATCTAATATTAGTTGGTATATTTACAATCAATGGATCAAATTAGACCTAGAAGTATAATACATGAGTTGGATCTTGATTTGTGTTTTTTCTTTCCCCAAATTCCGTGTTTTCACTTCTTTTCTAGGATACCACTTCATCCTGTCATGGTCTAGGTTTTAAATCATCATAATCAAAATTAAAAATACACTCTGATGTAGGAGAGAGAGTACTGATAAGCTTAATATAAATACAAAAATAAAATTGATGGATGTGAATAACCCTATAAATATTAAATAAATTGATGATTCACATACTTAAAATAAATAAATAAATACTACAAACTTTATATTAAGTGAAAATAAATATTTTTACAAAAATAACCAAGAAAACATGGGATCATCCACTACTCAAGATTGGTTTACTGGTAAAATAAATGCACAATAAAATTAAATTACAATAAATTTTTGTTTGAGGGAATTTCAATAAATTAGTTGAATGTTTTAAATTAATATAATTTTATTTAGTTCAATCCCACCATTAATTTAATTTTTTTTTAAATTCAATTTATCAATTAATTTAATTTTAAAAAAAAAATTAAAATAATGTTTGGAATATTTAAATTACAATTTTTAAATTCCAAAAAATTATTAAATTAATATTTTTTTATATTTAAAATTTTTACCGGGCCCTAAAACCTACCCATGCCCATTATGGGTCTGGTTGAACCCACACAAGCTTCTTTTGGCCAGGATAGAGCCTGTGTGGGGAAATTCCGGATCAAGAAAAACCACCCTGATTCAGTTTAATTATGGTTATCCAACATCCGATCAGTGCATGGGAAACCGTGAGGGGGGGGTCTCGGTTCACCTGGAGGTAGGAGGAGGAGGATCGTTATTCCCCAAAGGGCCACATGTAAGGAATTCACACATGGTGTATTAGAAACCATGATGGACATGGATGGGCAAGCTGATGGTGGTAGTCTATTCAGCCATGAGAGACTGCAGTAGTGTCAGATGGAATCCATTTAAATATTACGTTGCTAAGTAGTATGCCACTAGGCCTATGCACATTGTGGGAACCGTGATTCTATGAAGTGGATAGTCATAGAAGGGCGAGTAGTGAAGGTCGATGATGCAGTGGATGTGGCTCATCAAGGGGTAGCCTTTTGTAGGGAACCTCATTGGTGGATGTGGGGGAGTGGGATTAGGGGACAACGTTGGGAGGGGTGTTTTCCAAGGGAAACATGACTATATGGGGTCCACTGAGACATGACTGTAGTGAGAGATCACAATAGGGGCGGTGGCCGGCTGGTGTGCTGTAATGGAGTTGGTGACCAGGAGGACCCTCAGTGGAAATAAAGAAGGATTGTTAAGGAAACCATTAATTTTCATTATAAAATTATTTTTTTAATATTAAACCAACTTCTAACATCCAATAGCAATTCCACTTGCATGGGTATTTCCTATTTTTTTTGGGTTTTTTCTGCATAGGTCAAGCCACCCATATTTATGTATATACTAAAAAACATCGATCAGTTTTGCTCTACTATTGACGGAATTAATTGGTCACCATCTAGAAAAAATCCATTATTTGGAAAATGAAAAAAAAAGGCTTCTTCGTAAAATAAAAAAGAAATGTTTTTATTGAAAAACATTATATATTTTTAAAAATATACATATATATATACACACACAATTTTTTTTCATTAAATTAAACATGTATTTTTATCCGAAATAATTTATTTGGATGGCAGTAACTTGGTTGTTAGAGATCAGATTTACGCACAATCAAAACCAATCAGACCAAAACTAACCCTTTAATAAATTTATTGAAATTTTATTTTCCCTTGGATTATAATGTTCATGTGGTTACTCAAATACCAATTAATGGTTTCAGGGTGTATAATGGAAGCAACTGGGTTGTTGATTTAATATTTTCATCATTGGAATTATGAAACTTCTCCATCTCCTATTTTCCAAGCCCCTATAATATTCAAAGGGTCTATCATTATTTTTTCAAAGACTTTTTTAAAAAAAAACATGGTCCTCATTTTTATAAAATATGTTTTCATCTCTTTCACATCATCTATGAACATTACCTGAAGGATGCAATCTTGAACTACTATATATAATCCACACACACTTCAAGAGTCCATGTGATCACCATTCGTCTAATTTTTGGAGTTATAGTGGAGCTTTAATGAATCCTTCAGTGTTGCAATGATCACCTTGACTTTTTTCTAATGATATATGAAGTTGTTCTTATATAGAGCTCTTGGAAGGAGTCTTATGCTCTCAAGGATGTAGGAGGACATAGAATCTCTCAATTCCAAATGGGAGATTAGTCATCATAAAATATCTTATACTCTACTTATATAGTGGGAGCTAAAATACCTAGAAAGGGTTCCCCAACCCACATATATCCAACACCCACTAAATAAGATACAAATGATTCATTATGATGAACTAACTACCACATAAAATTCATTTACATTATACCACTTACTTTTAGAATACCATAGATATGTTACATGATAAATGTGATCCATTAACTCAACTTTCAATTATGAAAATATTAAATGAACTTTTACTATTAAAATAATATTCATTCATATAATATTTTTCCATGTATTCACTTTATATATTGGGAATATTTTTAATAAATAAATTTAAACAAATTACTCTATAGTCAAATAATAATGAATTTATTTATTCATTGGTCATCATTAATACTAGGAAAACTTTTAGAACCCATGGTGCGACCCACCATGTCATATATATCTATTCACCAGAATAGGGAAGACACTTGAATATGCTATTATGTGTGGCCCTCTAGGCTCTTTTCATAGTAGGGAATACTATTAAAATACCAATAATTGATTCTAGAAACCAATCAAATCCCCTAAATAGATTATGAATAGTCATAGTAATGAAAACCATTCTACGAACACAGAATGTGTAATATAATATCGATCTCAAGATATCTCACAAGGAAGGTTTCACAATTGTGTCATCGCCCTTTTTTATTTTTATTATTCATTGATGGTACGTTATGAACTTAACCTCTTCTACTATGGTCATAGATTTAGTGATGTTACTACCATCCTAGTCAATTGGTCCTAAGATATATCTTCTAATCATAACACAAAAATATTCTTGCTTATTCAATGAGTTTCATACCACCAATGATGCACCCAATGGAAGATACCATTCCAGGACTTTACTACAATGGTTTTTACTTGCATAAAAGTAAATAATAGTATAATATAAAATGATAATAATCCAAATTTAGGAGATGATTTCATGTGTTCATAGAATGTAATTAACAATGACACCTAAAAAATGTTTTTTTTCATTTGGGGTCCATTTCTCATGATCTATTCTACTCGAGACGACCATGTGTGAACTTCATGAGAAGAAGTTTCAATGCTTGTGAGCCCCCAACAACTGATAGCCAGACAACATCTATTTCTATTCATAATGTTGTATCTAGAACACATGACATAGGTTTAAAATTACTTTCATAGTATCTTGAGGTTCTCATTATATCCTCTGAACTTCTATAGAATTTTTATATGAAAAATAATATATGAAAATTACCATTTAAATAGTGGGTAAAAAATATAAACACAATAATTATATGTGTACATCATGCATAATTCACTGTATTCAAGGTATGGTTATGAAATGTACTATTTATGTTGGGTCTAGGGAACCCACTATTACAATATCAATTAAGACTAAGAACTTTTTAAATATAATATTTCAGATCTAGGTGTGGTTTGGAAATCCAGAATTAGGGTTATTTTTAATAGAACAAATAAAATAAGAAGGAAATGAATAATTGAAAGGCTGCCCTATGATCTATTGGTTTATAACAAGGATATACAATGGGGTCCTCCTTCTGATTTGAAGAGGATTCACAGAGTTCAATGATAGAAGTGATGTAGTTTGAGAAAAGGGGTGAAATATCTAAGAAACACAGAGCATTGGAGATTTAAAATGAGTGATGGATGCACCAAATTCCTAGAATGAATAGGGAATTCATATTGTGAATTACATAGTCTTCCACTCACATTGAAAAACATTTAATCCATAGTTTTAACATAAGAAAAGTTATTTCACATCAGGAATCAATACCACAACATGATTTTTATGCTTCATAGGTCTACCAATATATATTCAGGACATGAATGAATTTCATGGAATCTCCCCAAAACCATTCAAACCATGTATGATGTTTCATGGGATTCAGTTATATTTATTGTAGTCGTTAATTGATAATTCTTGGAGTGAATTAATTTTTTATCCATACTCGATCTATATTTTATACTTCAAATGGATCTCCTAGATGGATAAATGGATCGATTACCAATTTCTAAACCAAAAACATGTAACTCAATAAATATTATCTAAAAACTGAAATAATAAAGTACCTAGGAAAATATGATCTTACGAACACCCCACCATATAATAGCTTGACCCTGAGTTGTGCTCCAAATCATAACTATGAGGTATTAGTGAACAAGCCTTTCTACACTATTCTCATATCAGACTCCCACTCACAGGTGTATTCTAGAACATTCCCATGTTTTCACTGCACTCACACAAGTGGCATAGTCATCCCCTAAATATTCTTCTCACTGTGGTCTATGATACAGATTAAATTCTCCTCATAGGACCACAAAAATCCAACTTGATGTCATTAACATCTATCATATGAGAAGAGTCAGGATGATATCCATGAAGTTGTGAAACATGAAACACATTATGCATGGATGTGTAACATTTTAGAATGGAAAATGGTATAACACCAAACTAAAACTCTCCACTATCTCAAATGGACTAAAAATCCTTGGCACTAGCTTACCTTATCTCCTGATACATTGTTTCACCAACCTAGGAGATGCCTAAAGAAAACCCAATGACTAACATCAAACTCTATAGGTCATCTGTGATGGTCATAATATGATCTCTAAAAGTTTTTCATGGTCATTAGACACTTTATGATCAACTAAGCCTTTTCAGATTAAACCATCATGAAACTAGGATCAATAAGCATTGAGTCACCTTCTTTTAACTAGCAACGAGGAGAACGAAATGAAGACCCATACAAGGACTCAAAAGGATCCATTTGGATTGATTAAAAGAATATATTATCACAAAAGAACTCCATAAGTTCCAAATCCTAGTCCTAAGAGAAACAATTTTCCAAGACATTGGCTAGAAACATATCTTTTAGAATTTGAATCGTGCATTCAGATTGGGTAACATTTTGAGGATGATAAGATATAATCATAATTATCTACAATTGTAGTGCATTTTTATGGCCCTATCATAAACATGACATGAAATGAGGATCTCGATGAGAATTGAAAAACTTGTAACCCCATATAAGAAAATTATCTCATGCATGTAAACACTAAACGTATCATAAAATGTGGAGGTATAACTAATATGAAATAAGTGGGATGACTTTTTCAGTCAAAATAAGATCACCAATAAAACAAAATTCTTTCAAGGTGTCCTTTTTAACTCTGTCAAAAAAAACATTACAACATCATCCCACATCCATTTAAAATGGAAAAAGGATACTACAAACTAATAGGCATTTAATGCTCATCCTTCACCTACTGATAGGTTAAAAATTCACAATGAAGTCCACTATATCCTTATTTATCCATGGACAATAGTTTTTCATATGGTGATCATGATTCATATTTATAATACCAAGATTTACTAAAAATTTATACATGTTAAACAATTTCATTACCTTCTCTTGTATGATCATAGAAACCCATACACGACCATGGATTAAAAGAATATAATTGCTTCCAAGATACCATTCTGATGTTGGATCTCCATCATTCTTGTTTTCCTGCATAACTAGGGCCTTTGGATCAATTAAATTCCATATCATAATCCAAAATATAAGACTTGGTATAATATATTTCAAATATAGTGTTACATGTACATAGGATACCTGAACATCTAGATGCATGTCTGCGAAGAGTTCTATCAACCCCCACTCATCACAAGACTCCCATACTGGCTCTGTAATTTTCTTCCAGATCAAGGAATCAACAAAAACAGTTCCTTTGACTGGTGAGTAATCCATTTTAAAGTTGAAATACTGTAGATACTCAACCTAGATCCTCTACCATAGGTTTAGGTCTCAATAAGAAAATATGTACCTGAGGATCTTTTGGACTATGTAAACTAAAAACCTATTTTCCAACATATAGTGACACCAATATCTTAGGGAATATAACACTATAAGAAAATACATATCATGAGTAATGTAATTAATTTTATGCAGTCCCAACTTTCTAGATCTATATCATACCACATGATCATCATATATCATAATTTCTCTATGTCTGACACCAGATGCATCATAGTACATAGAATAATCCTTAACCAATATAAGAAAGGTGAGAATCAATGATGAGGATATGATTCCCTTTAGATTCTATAAATCTATCTCATAATCATCTGACCAAATTAGTTTCAATCCTTTATTGGTAATCCTAGACATCAATTTTTCCATATGGGAGAAGTACTGGATAACGTACTAGAAATAGCATGCCAAACTGATAAAACTCAAAATCATGAAGACACTATTGGGTTGCTCCTAAGATTCCATGGATACTACCTTATATGGTTCCACTAACAATTTAACCTCTACTATTACATGACCCATGTAGTTCATTATATAAAACTAGAAATTGAATTTGGATATCATTTTGTGAAAAGGATTCTCTCTCAGTGCACTCAATATGATGTCATGGTTTTGGCATGATCATATAATGACTCGGAGTGCACCAAGATGTCATTGATGAAGTCTACTAGTCCCATAATATATTAAGGATATAATTCATCATGGACATAAACACCACAATATAAAATTTTAGGACAAATGATATCACCATGTACTTTTATAAGCCACACTTATTACTTAATTCTGTTTGGGGTATGTTAGATGGTTTCACCCACAAAAGACGATACCTTAACCTCAATTAAATCTTGGAGAAGATCTGATCACCTCTCAGATGATCGAATATATCATTGATGAATGGAAGGGAATACTGGTTCTTGACTCTCATTTTTTAGCCTTCTATATTCCACATGTAAGAAAATAGTTACATCAGCCTTCTTGGGGAAAATCATAAGAGAACCACATAGTGAAGTACTAGGTCATGTGAATCCCTTAGCTCCTAAATCTTCCAACAGAAATTTTAACTCATGAATCCCAACTATTTACATTATGTATGAAATTATATAATCTGTCTCAAATCCTAGAACTAAATTAATTATGATCATGATCTCCCACTTATGTAGTAAGCCGAATAACTCTTTTGGAAAGATATTCTGAAAAAATACCCTTGGAGGAAAAGAAATATACTATAACTCTACATTATCCAATAAAAAGAATTTTATTTGAGCTATGAGAAAATATAATCTACACTAAATTGATCCTATATGACTAGCATGATGGTCCCATTTTCCCTCGTAAAAACAGTTAACCCATTCGAGAGATAGGAAATTAACTCTCCTATGGAAACAATTGATATGATCTTAGTACAGTACAAGCCGTTCTATAATATGAATCAATTAAAATCATGTAATTTACATCAAAAACTCCAAAAGAAAATGGTTGTCACTAATTTTAATGAAACACTCATTTCAAGGTCTTATACCCTATAATTTCTCTCCTAGTGGTGTGTTAGTAGTCATAATGATTTACAATAACTCCACAACTAAACCCAAATCATTTAAAAATTGATATGATAAAAAGGAATGTTATCAACCTATATCAGATAAAATATTATAATGATAATATAATAAAATAATTTCACCTTTTATGTGAGATGTTCTAACATCAAGACTCGTTTGAGTAGAATGCATAATATGTTACTAACTCTCCCATCTTCCCAGGGCTCTAGACTAACCCCCTTATGCTCTTAACAATGGATGGTACTACCACTCTTATTGAGGGGTACCGTGTCATATTCCTCAATATGAATGTATGGTGGAAATATAGAATCCACTCTATTGAAGGGAATCTATGTA
Organism: Viscum album; assembly: GCA_963277665.1. Classification (NCBI taxonomy): domain Eukaryota; kingdom Viridiplantae; phylum Streptophyta; class Magnoliopsida; order Santalales; family Viscaceae; genus Viscum; species Viscum album. Next base: position 1,321,519,202 of record OY728166.1, read on the forward strand.
ACACCCTAAGATTTTATGAGATATATTATTTTTAATTTATTTGATGTCTTATATTATACACTACACCAAGATTATCTTGTAGTATATGCGACACTGTATTACCTTGCAGTATATTCAACACTATTCTTGGATCGTGTTACACAAAATTTCAAGTTTGTTTGATTGAAATTATTCTACGCAACATTGAGTGTATATATATATATTCAATGTATAAATGAAATATGGTTGGATTCTATTATACACAACAACAAAGTAATCTTTCATTACATGCAACCCTGACTTGGATTGCTTTACACACAATCGTGACCTTCCTCGATAGCGGGTGTAGTATGCAATACCGAGTTTCACTAAACAACGATATGTTATTAAAATATCATATAAACTAGCCATTACGAATAGTAATACCCAATTTTTGAAATTTTATAAATTTTATCTTTCAAAATGGACTTCATTTTTGGATTCGGAATATCGAAATTAACCTAAGGTGAAATTTTGGTATTTTTCTGAAAACTGTCAATTTTTTATGAATAGTGAAAACACCAAGTTATTGGTTAAAACCAAATTTTTATTTAAATACTAATTTATTTAATTTAAATTTATTTTATGTCAAAATAGACATATAATACTTATATAAGTTCAATGTAATTCATTGGAGTCATTTTATAATAATTTTATATATATAAAAATTTTATTGAACTTTTCACCGTCTTTTACTCACCTCCTAGGAGAATTTGAAAATTTACATAAAACGTAATTTTATAGATTCTGTGAGTGGAATTTAAAAAATCCGACTTACACGTTTAATATCAAGGAGTAAAATGTGGTTCAATAAGATAAAAATATTTTTTGGTGAATGGTAACTTTTTACTTTTATTTACCACGGTTAAAAGTAAATAGGGTAATTAAGGGTAAAAATTATATTATTATTACCCTAACACATGTCCTAATTATATTGGATAAGTGTAATTTGACCAAAAACAACCTTAGGGATAAAATATTACCCTTTAGGGCCACTTGGATTAGATTAGGACATTTATTATTATTTTATTTGAAGAAGAGTTAAAATAGTTAAAATCAAAGTTTAATAACTAAAACATATTTAATATAGGGTAATACATAAGATAAATTCGACTATAAATATTCATTATAAATATAAAAATATTTCCTATATAATGATATTTTATTTATAATTTTTAGACATTAAATAATTTAATTTATTTATGACACAATGATGATGCAGTAATTACCTTATTAATGAAATATTAACATAATTGATGTTATAAATACCCAAATAAATGTAATTTGAGATTTTTTATGAATTACATTAATTTTATAGGTTAATATGACATGTTAGTATTGTTTTAATAAATTTTTTCGAACTAATCATGCTGTTATGATTTTCAGAAAAAATCAATTACCAAATAGTGTCAAAATTGACATAAAATAGTTTTTAAAACAAATATTATATTATTAATTGTTATTCTATTCCTAAAAATCTACGGTTTGGAAAAATGTGTAACAGCCCGAGATTTTATGAAAAATATTCTTTTTAATTTTATTAATGTCTTGTGTTGTACGCTACACCAAAAGGTTCTTGCACAACACACATCCTTGACTTGCCTTGCATTACACGCAATCGCGACCTTCCTCGATAGCGTGTGTAGTACGCAATACTGAGTTTCACTAAACAACGATATGCTATTAAAATATTATTATAACTAGCCGTTATGAATAGTAATAACCACCTTTTAAAATTTTAGAAATTTTATCTCTCAAAATGGACTTCATTTTTGGATTCGGAGTATCGAATTTAGCCTAAGGTGAAATTTTGGTACTTTTCGGATAACTTTCATATTCTGATGAATAGTGAAAATTACTAAATTTTAATTAAAAACAACTTTTTTAATCGAAATAATTAATAGTGATAAATTATTAATTTGAGTGGTTTTAAAGTATATTTAGAATATATTTTTACAATTCAATACAATGTTGGTCATTGGATGTAATTTCACATTTACACCAGACATAAACAAGTGTTAATCTTTTGATAGTTATTTGTTGTGATAGCGGAAATTAATTATAAAATTAATTAATGGAACTTATATGTTGGGAATTTTGTAAAATAGAAATCATTTTTGAATTCAGAATATCAATTATAGCTTAGGGTGAAATTTTGGCATTTTTCTGAAAAACTTCAATTTTTGATCAATAGTGAAACTACTAAGTGGTTGTTAAAAAAATTCATTTCTTCATAAATCTTAATTTTACCGCTTCTGTTAATGGAATTTCAAAATTCCGAGAGACACGGTTGATTTCAGTAAGTAAAATGTGGATCAATGAGATGAAAATAATTTTTGGTGAATAGTAACTTTTTACTTTTATTTACCACGGTTAAAAGTAAATAGGGTAATTAAGGGTAAAAATGATATTAATATTACCCTAACACATGTCCTAATCCTATTGGACAAGTGTATCTCGACCAAAAACAACCTTAAGTGTAAAATATTATCATTTAGGCCCACTTGGATTAGATTAGGACATTTATTAATATTTAATTCAAAGAAGTGTTAAAAGAGTTAAAATCAACTTTTATTTACTAAAACATTTTTAATATAGGGTTATACATAATATAATTTCGACTATAAATATTCCTTATAAAGCTAAAAATATTTCCTACATAATGGTATTTTATTTGTAATTTTTATACTTTAAATAATTTAATTTATTTATGACACAACGATGATGCAATAATTACCTTTTTAAGAAAATATTAACATAATTGATGTTATAAATGCCCAAATAAATGTAATTTGAGATTTTTTATGACTTACACTAATTTTAGAGGTTAATATGACACGTTTTAAGTAACTTGGTTCGAACTTATCATTCTGTTAGAAATTTCATAAAAAATCATGTACCAAATAGTGTCCAAATTGAGATAAATTACTTTTTAAAAAAAATATTATATTTTTAATTGTTATTTAATTCCTAAAAATCTAAGGTTCGGCCTAATGACTTAGATAAGGATATATATATTAATAATAAACAACTTTGGGTTCGTTTGGCTTGTTATGGTAAGTTTATTAACCATATAGTGTAAGAAAACAAAAAGACACGGTAAAAGTTAAATTATTTAACTTAGAGTTAAATCTAATTGATAAGGTTAAAATAATAACCTAAACTTGTCTAAATCCTATTGGATGAGAGTATTTCGACCCATACCCACCTTATCCTCGAAATAAATCAATTTTGAGCTATTTAAAACCGAATTTGACTTTATAATAAAATAATATTTTTAGTTATTCCAAAGGTGCCCCTCTCCTCCCTTATAAAAGGGCACCTCCTCCCTCTCCTCCTCACACCAATTTGAGCATTCAAGCTCTTCCAAACCCTGCCAAAATCTCTTCTCCACTTCCCTAGTATCATCTTAGAGGTCCTGGTCTTCTTCAAAGACCATCCTTAGTTATTTAAGTGGAGGTTAAGTGAAGGCGCGTCAAAAAGAGGTAATATCCATTACCGATCTTTTTCAATTTCTTTCTTCTTCAACTTCTTCTTCTTTAGTTGTTTCATGATAAAGTAATAACATCAATATTTCTTATATACTGATATGTTATTATAAATATGAAACAACTCTAATTAACCTTCTATCCATCCTACGGAAAAAGGAAATCACCGCGCGTGCGTACGTACGGAATACCGTCTCCACGCCGTGGTGTAATCTATTTTCTGCCACCACCTTAATTGGATGGGTATAATGGTGTAATGAGTAACTATATATGATTATTATAAAGTGATATTGATACTGAAATAGTATACATACACTTCAACACAATTCCACGACCATGGGAACGATATCATCGCTCGTGCGTACGTACGGACTACCATCTCCACGACGCGATGAGATTCATTCTCAATGATTAACCAGTCATGAATGATTATAAAGTATATATAATAAGTACTAATGAAATATATGACATAATAATGATACTGGATTTATGTATATTTATATGTATGTCATCTACTTAATTCCATTCAATTCAATAAGGAAACGAAAACAGCGTTCATGCGTACGTACAGACTACCGTCTCCATGAACGGTGTATTTCTTTCCATTTACTGATTTATTATATATATTTATATTCTGAATATATATATATAAATAATGTTTTATATTCTGGAATTAAGTAATCATGATCTAATTAATCATATGAATAATTACAAGTCAAAACACGGACGACAAATGAAACAATTTTACCCAAAACGCTCTTTAACATGGAATTTACAAAAGAACGGGTAATAAAAAGTAATAAGTGAACCATATATGATATCATAACAATGAATATGATTCTGTAATAAGTCAATGACATTATTTAAATCATTATACAGGAGTTTCGGACACTTACGAAGAAAATCGGACCTAAGGTAAGGGAAATATCACAATCTCATTTTTATCCGAGATTGTTTACACTTTGGCATTTACTGGGGTGTATTTTATCATCCACATACATGTTTCCTCAATATTTAATATTATTTCCATTCACCTAAAAAATTTTAAATCCTATTTTACCCTCCAGTGAGTTTTTAGTAAAAGATATGAAAGGAATCTTTTGTCGTTTTTCGTACGAGGTACTTTTTTGACTTTTCCGACAATAGTACGGGAAGAATGTTTTTTTAACTTATACGGCATGAATGGATTTTTAAAACTGTATTTCCAAGAAGCTTACTTTACAAGTTTTCAAGTTTATTTTTAATCAACCTCTTTTAGTTTAAAGTCGTATGACATGTTAAGAAAGGAAAAATGTTTTTGAAGTAGAAAGGATATTTTCCTCAAGAATGGAGTTCAAGTGTTTTATCAAAATTATTTTCCATCTAAGATAATAAAGGGTTCTGTTTTTATCTCGATTATTACATTGATTTGATAATGTTGTGATGGAATTATTTTTCAAAATTCATTACCTTATATGAATTGTTTTATGATGTCACGATGTTTAAGATTCCCATTTTTATTACATGGTTTATGAAATGATGTATGATTTATGATTTTGTGGCACACTTAAGAATGGTATCATTATGAGATGGGTGGGACCTATATCTCCCTCCAATGCATTGGGTAAAGATTTTATATCTCATGATATAGACATGGCTGGAACGGTAGGTTATACCAGTTCAGTGAAACAGGACTGGAACGAGGGTGACTCGGTTCAGAAAGGGACTTTGTCCACTAAGATAGTCTTGGCAATGAGTCTTGACTAACAAGAAATGATTCTCTATGATTATGTGTGTATGCCACAAAGTTTCCTGTTTTAAGTTATGATTATTGTGATTAAATTTCACTTCCATGATTTATCCCTTGTTATGAAATTATGATCTCTTTTGCAGGTTAAGATTTCCATAAGTTATGTGCTTGTGTATACGATGTGATTGATATTTCTTTTTTTTACCCTTACTGAGCATTTGATCTCACCCTCTTATGTTTTCTTTTCCCCAGGATATAAATAAAGGTTTTAGGTATAAAAAAAGAAAGATCTTTATGGGAGATTTTGAAGATATTTCACCAGGATTAGAAGATTATATTCCGAGTTTCCAAAGACACTAAACTATTACGATCCTTGTGTGTGTGTTTTTGTTATGTACTAAGTATTCCGTAAATGTAATGTAATGTCCATGTATGTCAGGCTTCGGGTCTCTACAAAATGACTTAGATAAGGTTATTTATTTTAATAATGAACCACTTGGGGTTTTTTGGGCTTGTTATAGTATGTTTATTAACCATATAGAGTAAGAAAACAAGAAGACACAGTAAAAGTTAAATTATTTAACTTAGAGTTAAATCTAAATGATAAGGTTAAAATAGTAACCTAAACTTCTCTAAAACATATTGGATGAGGGGATTTCGAAAAATTCACACTTTATCTTCTAAATAAATTAATTTGGATATATTATCAACCGAATACGACTTTATTATAAAATAATATTTTAAATTTTTCCTAAGTTGCCCCTCTCCTCCCTTATAAAAGGGCACCTCCTCCCTCTTCTCTTTACACAATTTTTAGCTTTCAAGCTCGGAAAACCCCTTCCCATTTCTATTATCAACTTCCCTAGAAACATTATAGAGGTTCTGGTCTCCTCAAAATACCAAATCTAGTGCCTTAAGAGGAATCTTAAAAGAGGTGTGTCGAAGAAGAGGTAATCTCTTCTACTGATTATTTCATGTTTTCTTTCCTCTTAAACTTCTTCTTATTTAGTTGTTTCATTATAAAGTAACAACATAAGTATGGCTAAAATAATGATATGTTATTATAAATATGAAACAACCCCATTTCACCTTCTATCCATCCTATGGAAAAAGAAATCACTGCGCGTGCGTACGTACGGAATATCGTCTCCACGCCGTGGTGTAATCTGTTTTTCCACCACCACCTTACTTGGATGGGTATAATGGTGTAAAGAATAACTATATATAGTTATTATAACATCATAATGATTCTGAGATATTATATCATCCACTCCAATTAAATTCAATAATTATGAGAACGATATCATCGCTCGTGCGTACGTACAGATTACCGTCTCCACGACGCGATGAGATTCATTCTCCATGTTAACCATTCAAGAATGATTATAAAGTATATATAATGAATAATAATGAAATATATGACATGATAAAGCTACTGTATATATATATATATATTTCATCTACTTACTTTCATTCAAGTCAATAAGGAAAGGAAAATAGCGTTCAAGCGTACGTATGGCCTACCGTCTCCATGAACGCTGTATTTCATTTCATTTATCTATCTATTATATATATATATATATGATATATAAATCATTATTTACATTATGTAAGTAATTAAATCATGATATAAGTAATAATAATATCAAGAACAACAAGTCCAAAAATGTATGATAAATAAAACGATTTTACCCAAAACGCTGCTTTAACATGGAATTTACAAAAGAACGGGTAATATAAAGTCATAAGTGAACCATATATGATATAAAAACAATGAATATGATTCTTTAATAATTCAATAACATTATTTAAATCATTATACAGGAGGTTAGGATACGTACGAAGCATATCAGACCTAAGGTAAGGGATAACTATTCCAATCTCATTCTTATCAGAGATTGTTTATTCGTAAGTATTTACTGGGGTTATATTTTTCATACATGTCCATAAAAAATGTTTTTCATAAAGTGTTTAATAATCTTCCATGTATTTTTAAATTCATGTTTACCCCTATTTGAAATTTACTTTGTGTTATGGAAGGAATCTTTCTTTTGTTTACCATATGTGGCACTTTTTGACTTTTCCAGCAAAAGTATGAGGAGAATGTTTTTTTAACTTATACGGCATGAACTGATTTTTACGATTTCATAACGCCTTATTTTCATGATGTTTACTCTAAAAGATTTCATGGTTAATTTCAATAAAATCCGTTTCTTTTAAAATTGTGTAGAATTTTGTGAAAAGAAAAATGATTTTTAAGAAGAAATGATATTTTCCTCAATAATTATTTTCAAGTGTTTTATCAAAACCATATTCCATCTAAGATGAAATTATTTTATATGTTTATGTTTCAAGTATAATATATAAATTATTTACATGGTTTCACTTTTCTTATGATGAAATGATATCCATTTGTTTTATATGGATTATGTTATGATGGGATGATTTTTATGAAACCCATTTTTATTCTTTGGGTTATGATGAATGATTTATGTTTATGTTGTGGCACAAGTAAGAATGATTTTATTATGAGATGTGTGTGGACTATATATCCCTACAATTAATTGGGTAAAGATTTATATCTCATGAGATAGACATGGATGAAATGACAAGTTAATTCGGTTCAGTGATACAGGACTGGAACGAGGAGTGAACTCGATTCAGAAAGGGACTTTGTCCACTAAGATGGTCTTGGAAGCAATACCTTGGCTACTGTGTAAATCATATCATGTGCTTAATGGTTTACCACAATTAAATGTTTTATTACCATGCTATTTTATCATGATTGATGTTCCTTTATGACCTATGCCTTACGTACTGCCAAGATTTATTTCACAACTCAATATTTTGATGTGTAAACTTTATGTTCATGTTTTGAAGTTCAAATGTACATGGTTTGTTTTATTTTCTCCATGCTTACCCTTAATGAGAATTTGAACTCACCATTTATATGTTTTATTTTCCCCAGGATATAAAGAAAGGTTTTAGGTAAGAAATCAAAAGGGGAAGATCTTTATGGGAGATGATGAAGATCTTTCACCATGATTAGAAGATTATGTTCTGAGTTTCCAAAGACACTAAACTATTACGAACCTTGAGTGTTGGTTTTTTTTATGTATTAAGTATTCTGCAAAAGTAATGCAATGTCTATGTATGTAAAGTTTGGGTCTTTACAGTTGTTATTAGAGGAAAGGTTTAGTTAACCTTTGGAAACTAGGATGTGAAAACTTTACTGATATCCCTAGAGATATTTCTAAGGTATGCCTAGGGATGTCCATATGGTTAAGTATAAGTATAGGTTATAGTCCTAGAATTAAGAAAACTATATGATAATTAAACATAATATGTTAGATTTTGAAGGTACTCCCCCTTGATTTTGATTTTTTCCTCTCACACTATTCTTTTTGGGTTTTAGAAAATGGATGGAAACCGGAAGATTCACGATATTGGAGGATATGATAGATAATGGAATGATATTCTTCATGATAAGACAAATGAAATCAGATTTGGAAGTCCACATATCATTATTATTCCAAATAAGAAATCTCATAATATGATAAATAATCTCAACTTTGGTAAGTTTCCCAACTCAGCTAATAAGAGAAACATGGAGTTTCATGATGATCATAGAGGAAAGAAAGTTCAATTTCCCTCATGTAAATAATGTGGGAATAGGCATCAGGGAGAATGTTTCAAAGAAACTGGAAGATGCTTTGGGTGTGGAAAAGAAGGACACAAAGATAGTAATTGTTAAGGAAAAGGTTTATTTAACACCATGGACAAGGATAATGGTATTGGTAAGACATCAATAATGGTTAAATGTTTTAAATGTGGAATGTATGGGAATTATGCAAACCAATTCCCTAAGGGAAAATCTCATGAAGAGAATCAGCATGGTCATATGGGTATTATTTATGTGGATGATGATGAAGAGACTACAAATGATATATGAGATGAAATAAACGATAAAGCTCAGTCAGTGGTTTAAGAAGGTAGTGGAATGTTTATATGTTTATCAAGAATAATGTATGGTACTATGGAATAAAGAAAAATCTAAGGATTGTTAAACTGTTGTTTTTCCTTGAGTTTTTGAAAGTATATGATAAATGGTACTGGTAACCATGAAAGGTTATTCAAATATTTTTGGAATTTAGATGATATGTGCATAATGAAAGGATATGGAGATAATGAGATGTTTGATAGTATTAATGAGATCATGACTGGTATAAGGACAAAGTGATATCCCGGTTTGAGTATACAGAATTTTTGGATTTTTGTAGTGGAAAGAGTTAACTTTTGACAAAATTCATGTTTTCACTAAGGTTTAATGGGTACTCATGTTTCATGAGAATACATGATTAAGGAATTCACATGTTTGGAATGTGACCAACAAGATATATATATCTTATGATATACGGGAGATAAATGATTGTATTCAATGCTTGGTAGATGACCTTTCTAGGAATCGTTTTATTTATACTATGAGATTGGACAGAAGTATTTTGGATAAATCTAAATATTAGAATCGATTATGTTTGAAATAAGATAGTATTTTTTAAGGCTATAACTTTTTGTTAGGTTATAATAGTATAGTTTTAGAAAAAGGACAACCCATAGGACGAGCGACAACTCGTCACGTCGGACAAGGCTGTGGGAATCGAACCCACAACTGAAGTGTGACAGGCCTTTATCGCCTACCTATAGACTACAGAAAGTCCCTGGTTAGTAGAAACTAGTTTTATTTTATTAATCACTATTATAGATGAAGTATAAGTCCATTTTGGGAACCATATACGATTAATCTCACTATAGATGGACTTATGTATATTTAATAACTTTTGCTAACCTTTTGTTTGAGACGGATGGAATGACCTATCATTCTATCGCATGATCTGCTAACACTTCACGAATGAAAAAATTCAACTTAATTTCATTAAGAGATGAAGTGGAAATTGTTCAAGGAACAACCAACGGGGATATTGTACCAAAATCAAGAAAGCATTTCTTCTAATTCCAATTTTTTTCAACTTTAGGGAAATGATCTTGAAAACCAAAAATGTTGTCCTATTTCCCTCATATATGATGAATCTGATGGTACCTTAGATTATAACAAATTTATGGCTTTGTGATTGTCGGCTTTTTCATATCCATGTTCTCTACCACTCTCCATCATAACTTGATGGTTTGATTTCACTTCCATATACATATTTTCACTTATGTTATCCTATGTGGAAACCCAGTGATTAGTTAATTTGGGTAACCATTACGTTTCATAATTTAGTTTTCAAAGTTAAGTTTTTGTAGTCCTTTTTACGATGTGTGTTTCTATTAAAGAAACTTTCAAGTAGTAAACAATTTATAACCCTAATGAATTTCCAGGGCGAAATTCATTTAAAGGGGTGTAAAATGTAACACCCCGAGATTTTATGAGATATATTATTTTTAATTTCTTTGATGTCTTCTATTATACACTAAACCAAGATTATATTGTAGTATATGAAACACCGTATTACCTTTCATTATATGCAACACTATTCTTGGATCGTGTTACACAAAATTTCATGTTTGTTTGATAGAAGTTATTCTACGCAACATTGAGTGTATATATATATATATATATTCAATGTATAAATGAAATATGGTTGGATTTTATTATACACAACAACAAAGGAATATTTCATTACATGTAACCCTGACTTGGCTTTCTTTACATGCAATCACGACCTTCCTCGATAGCATGTGTAGTACGCAATACCGAGTTTCACTAAACAACGAAATGTTATTAAAATATTATATAAACTAGCCGTTATGAAACGTAATACACACTTTTTAAAATTTTATAAATTTTATCTTTAAAAATGGACTTCATTTTTTGATTCGGAATATCGAAATTAACCTAGGGTGAAATTTTGGTATTTTTTTGAAAACTTTCAATTTTTGATGAATAGTGAAAACACTGAGTTATTGGTTAAAACCGACTTTTTATTTAAATACAAAGTTATTTTATTTAAATTTATTTTAGGTAATAATAGACACATAATACTTATATAAGTTCAATTTAATTCATTAGAGTCATTTTATAATAATTTTAGATATATAAAAATTTTATTGAACTTTTCACCATCTTTTACCCACCTCCTAGGAGAATATGAAAATTTACATAAAACTTAATTTTACCGCTTCTGTGAGTGGAATTTCGAAAATCCAAGAGACACGGATAATATCGAGTAAAATGTGGTTCAATAAGATAAAAATAATTTTTGGTGAATAGTATCTTTTTTCTTTTATTTAACATGGTTAAAAGTAAATAGGGTAATTAAGGGTTAAATGATATTATTATTACCCTAACACATGTACTAATTCTATTGGAAAAGTTTAATTCGACCAAAAACAACCTCAGGGACAAAATATTACCCTTTAGGTCCACTTGGATTAGATTAGGACATTTATTATTATTTTATTTAAAGAAGAGTTAAAATAGTTAAAATCAAATTTTAATAATTAAACATTTTTAATGTAGGGTTATACATAAGATAAATTTGACTATAAAAATTAAGTAGAAATATAAAAATATTTCATACATAGTTATATTTTATTTCTAATTTTTAGTCATTAAATAATTTAATTTATTTATGACACAATGATGATGCAGTAATTACCTTATTAATGAAATATTAAAATAATCAATGTTATAAATACCCAAATAAATGTAATTTTAGACTTTTTATGCATTTTACTAATTTAATAGGTTAATATGACATGTTATTATTGATTTAATTAATTTTTTTCTAACTAATCATGCTGTTATAATTTTTACAAAAATCAATTACCAAATAGTGTCAAAATTGACATAAAATAGTTTTTAAAACAAATATTATATTAATAATTGTTATTCTATTCCTAAAAATCTAAGGTTCAGCCAAATGACTTAGATAATGTTATATATATAAATAATTAACCACTTGGGGTTAGTTTGGCTTGTTATAGTATGTTTATTAACCATATAGAGTAAGAAAACAAGAAGACGCGGTAAAAGTTAAATTATTTAACTTAGAGTTAAATCTAAATGATAAGGTTAAAATAGTATCCTAAACTTATCTAAAACCTATTTGATGAGGGTATTTCGACCCATTACCACTTTAGCTTCTAAATAAATTAATTTGGAGATATTATAAACAGAATATGACTTTACTATAAAATAATATTTTAAGTTTTTCCTAAGGTGCCCCTCTCCTCCCTTATAAAAGGGAACCTCCTCCCTCTTCTCTTTACACAATTTTGAGCTTTAAAGTTCGGCCATACCCTGACCATTTCTCTTATAAACTTCCCTAGAAATATTATAGAGGTTCTGGTCTCCTAAAAAGACCAATTCTAGTGCCTTAAGAGGAATCTTAAAAGAGGTGCGTCGAAGAATAGGTAATCTCTTCTACCGATTCTTTCAAGTTTTCTTTCTTCTTCAACTGCTTCTTCTTTAGTTTTTTCATTATAAAGTAATAACATAAGTATCACTAATATACTGATATGTTATTATAAATATGAAACAACCCCATTTCACCTCTTACCCATCCTATGGAAAACAAAATCACCGTGCGTGCGTACGTTTGGAATACCGTCTCTACACCATGGTGTAATCTATTTTTCCACCACCACCTTAGTTGGATGGGTATAATGGTGTGAAGTATAACTATATATAGTCATTATAACATCATACTGATTCTGAGATATTATATCATCCACTCCAATTCAATTCAATAATTATGGGAATGATATTATCGCTCGTGCGTACGTACGTATTACCATCTCCACGACACGATGAGATTCATTCTCCATGTTAACCATTCAAGAATGATTATAAAGTATATATAATGAATAATAATGAAATATATGACATGATAAAGCTACTGAATTTATTTATATATATATATATATATGTCATCTACTTACTTCCATTCAAGTCAATAAGGAAAGGAAAACAACGTTCATACGTACGTACGACCCACCGTCTCCATGAACAGTGTATTTCATTTCATTTATCTATCTATTATATATATATACTGAATATATATGATATATAAATCATTATTAACATTCTGGAAGTAAGTAAATCATGATATAAGTAATAATAATATCAAGAACAACAAGTCCAAACATGTACGATAAATAAAACGATTTTACTCAAAACGTTGCTTTAACATGGAATTTAAAAAAGAACGGGTAATATAAAGTCATAAGTGAACCATATATGATATAATAACAATGAATATTATTCTTTAATAAGTCAATAAAATTATTTAAATCATTATATTGGATGTTCGGATACGTATGAAGCATATCAAACCTAAGGCAAGGGATAACTATTCCAATCTCGTTCTTATCTGAGATTGTTTATTCGTAAGTATTTAATGGGGTTATATTTTTCATCCATGCCCATAAAAAATGTTTTAATAAAGTGTTTAATATTATTCCATGTATGTTTAAAGTCATGTTTACCCCTCTTTGACATTTACTTTGTGTTATGGAAGGAATCTTTCTTTTGTTTACCATATGTGGTACTTTTTGACATTTCTGGAAAAAGTACGAGGAGAATGTTTTTTTAACTTATACGGCTTGAACAGATTTTTACGGTTTCATAACGCCTTATTTTAATGAAGTTTACTCTACAAGATTTCATGGTTAATTTCAATAAAATATCTTTCTTTTAAAATTGTGGGGAATTTTGTGAAAAGAAAATTGATTTTTAAGAAGAAATGATATTTTCCTCAAGAATTATTTTCAAGTGTTTTATCAAAACCATTTTCCATATATGATGAAATTATTTCATATGTGTATGTTTCAAGTATAATATCTCAATTATTTAAATGGTTTCACTTTTATTATGATTAAATGATATCTATTTGTTTTATGTGGATTATGTTATGATGAGATGATGTTTATGAAACCCATTTTTATTCTTTGGGTTATGATGAATGATTTATGTTTATGTTGTGGAACAAGTAGGAATGATTTCATTATGAGATGGGTGGGACCTATATCTCCCTCCAATGCCTTAGGTAAAGATTTATATCTCATGAGATAGAGATGGCTAAAATGGAAAGTTAATCTGGTTCAGTGATACATGACTGGAATGAGGAGTGAACTCGATCCAGAAAGGGACTTTGTTTACTAAGATGGTCTTGGAAGCAATGCCTTGGCTACTATGGAAATCATATCATGTGCTTAATGGTTGGCCACAATTTAATGTTTTATTCCCATGTTATTTTATCATGGTTGATGTTCCTTTATGACATATGCCTTACGTACTGTCAAGATTTTGATGTGTAAACTTTATGTTCATGTTTTCAAGTTAAAATGTATATGGTTTGTTTTATTTTCTCCATTGTTACCCTTACTGATCATTTGAGTTCACCCTTTATATTTTTTATTTTCCCCAGGATATATATAAATTTTTTAGGGAAGAAATCAATAGGGGAAGATCTTTATGGGAGATGTTGAAGATATTTCACCATGATTAGAAGATTATGTTCCGAGTTTCCAAAGACACTAAACTATTACGGTCCTTGAGTGTTGGTTTTTGTTATGTATTAAGTATTCCGAAAAATTAATGCAATGTCTATGTACTTCATGTTTGGGTCTTTACAAGCTAATTCCTCTCAAAAATATTGTATCTATCATAATCCCCTTCCACTACTCTATAGCTAAGGGGTACTGTAGAACCTATGAAGATGGCCCATCCTTCTACAAGTGTGATACACCATAATGTGTTAAGGATACTGAGGGTGATTGTGGATAGACCTTCCAAACTGAAATAAATATAATGGGATATGATCCTAAGATGAATGTATAATCCCTTGGATGATCTATTCAATACTTCTCAAGAGGTAGTTCTCATAGTGTTTCTTCTTACTGCAAGAAGAATATCTCCCTTGTCATCCCATTGAGACTACCTAGCCACCACTCAGGGCCCATAAAATGATTTATTTATTGATTATTGAATGATTCATTATGTACATAAAGTTTCTTAGGTGGAATATGTTCACCTTTGACCATACCTATTAACTAATTCCATCCTAGAAACTTTTCACCCTAGTAATCTCATCAACATCCAAACATGGAGGATAAAACTATCAATCTATGAAATGTCTAGCATAGTATATCACTAATAGGATCCCATTCATCATATTCATGAACTAATAATCTCTCTCATATCTCAATTTTTATTGATATAAGTGGATTAATGTAATTACCTAGGATTCATTCGATGTTAGATACTCTTTCCGAATGGATTTCTTTAGGACATCCCACCAATGCTTGGATGGTCCTCATAACATGTTCACATAAATCATCACCCGCCTATATATAGATGTTTCAATGTTCTTAAGGATCACCTAGATTGAATTAATCCATAACTCTAGTTATTAGGGTACTCCCTCCCTAGTAATGTAGGTAGATTCTATAGTTGGAACTCATTATACAGATCAAATATTGAAAGAAATGTGTGAGTAGTCTCCCTCTCCATGGGTTTTATGGATTATGAGAATTTGTAACAATGTTGGTCATCTATATAGTTCTATTGAGTCATAGTAGTTTATTGATCATGTTTTTAAGAGTGTGTTGATTACGAATTTATTAATTCTTATCTCAAAGTCAAGGATGAGGCATTTTTGTACAAGGATAAAATAACTCTTTAGAACATAGGCTACACAAGAAGATCAACCTCAAAAGGTGAGAAAAACAGAGGAACATTGATTCGAGTTTCCAATTATCTTTCCTTACCAGGATAATTAGAATATCATAACTATTTATTTTATTTCCATTCATCAACTGTATGAAGGGTTTAAATTTCATTGTTACACGGGAAGATATACACATGCAATAGATATATCCCTATCATGAACAATGCATGTCAATATCTATCACTATATACTTATCATGATGCATGAATACTCATATAATTCCATACCATTCCATGATTAAATCTCAATAAATATTAAAATCACAAAAAAATCATGTGAGGTAAAATAACATGAAAACAATAACAATGAAACCAAAAAATCATATCCTTGGGCACTTAGGTTCTCCCCCGCACATGGGTCAGCTATCACCATGGATGAGCTCATTACCAAGACAAAAATAATTATAGTATCATTTATACATTTTATGTATAGTAATGACATAGACAAAACCACCATTGATATCACTTTTTCACATCCAATTACCAGTACTCCCTCACCAGACCAAGACGGGTCACTATTGGGCTATAGACGCACCTCCCTACATACAAGACACTTCCAAATAGCTGCAAAGATGTAAGTAATATAATAGGAGACTATAAACCATGGTATAGAGTTATAATATTAGTGTAAATAATATACATATTTAATCATTCAACCAAGAATAAGAAAGGGAAAATCCAAACTATACATGTAAAAATAGAAACCTTGTAATGACACGATGAATGTAAATATATGATGTGTTAAAAGATATACACATAAAATTATAGGTAGAATAAATAAATAAATAAACCAATATCCTTGGTTTTAAATCTAATACCAGTCGCATTTCAAAGCTCTAACCCATCCAATAAGAAAACAATCAAGTACAAGGTCAATTTTCCTTCTCCAATCATGCATCCATGGAGTCTTTCCAGGTGCCTAATTGCACCTGAATAGGGTGTCAATACAACTCAATAGGTCAACAACCACGATTTCTAATAAATATAGTTTCAATATATAGTACATTAAATAATATGATAAATGGGTTATTAATTCACAAATTAATAGAGAAAATGAAATAAACCTTCCAACCATCAAGCTCTGTGTTAACACTCGGGGTCTGCTAAACCTGCTACGACACAATTTCAAATATCTATATCAATTGGGAGATCCTCCTACTGAGGATGGATCACCCATAGTATTGGATGATTCTCCTTCATAGTATGAATCTCTCATTAAATGTCTCAAGTAACCAAACCACACAAGGATGTATGTGAATTACCCAAGCTAGAGCCACATACTTCTCCTAAGAGTGAAAGGAAATTCTAATGGTAAAGGAACCATGTAGGGATTCATGTTATTTATCCATACTAAAGTCCCTTTAATATTACCATGGTGAAATAAAAAACCACATAAAAGTAACCATTTTTCGATCCTTTAAAATTACTAATGTTGGAGTCACTTATGTGTTCCCATAGAGCAATACCATACGAGGGAAAAGTAACTATAATGCGATCCATGTGAATTACCCAAGTATAATTCTCTTATGTGTTCCCATGGTGTAATACCATACTAAGGGAAAGTAACCATATCAATTTGTGGATTATGATACCTAGGATGAATCAATGATACCATGTATCAATTTACCAATCATCAAAAACATGTATGAAAAATTAATATATCATTCATTTAGTTGATTCTCTTGTATAGGAAGAATATTTAGTGGTATACATCAATAAGGCAAAAAATTCATAAATGGCATATTTTTCAATATATCCAATTACCATTAAAATTCTATTTATTCTCAATTATTGGATTCGCCTCCCTAGGATGAATCAATGAAGTCACATTATTCCATGTTACAAATTATAATAATTCACATGTTATGCCAATTTAACCTGGTTAAGAGAATTATCATGCATTTTAATTTCATCAAAAGGGATATTGGTTTAACCAAATCAAGTTTCAAGCTAGTGGATACAACCGAAATACCTCTCATGTGGAAGAATATAATGGTCTCAACTCCATTGGATCCAATGGGATTCATGGGATTTCCATCAATAAGGGTTGTATCAAAATAGTGGATTTATGATTTAGTTAGGTAGAACACATGGTGTGTTGGTGTGATTAATCTTATTATATATACTATAGGAATGAAATATATATTTGGGAGTTTTTCAATAATACCCACTTAAAAATAAGAGAATACATAGAGAATTATTTAATGTCCAAGGTATCAATTTGGATTCCTCCTTTGTTCCCTTTGAAAGAGACCAAGAAATCTTTCAAAACAATATTTAAAATATAAGTGAGGTTTTTCTATCCAAAAATAGGGTTCTTCCAAAAGAAAAAAATAATTTTACAAGAAAGAGAAAAACCTAAAGTTTTAACTTAAATATATTGGTTAGGAGTACTAAGATTTAATGGGGTATTTCTTTTTTATTTGAATAGGATTCAAATAGGCATGTAATAGATGGTATTTAGTTCAGGAGAATATGTGAATGATCTAATAAATGCATTGAATTAGATATTTAAATGTATTATTGGGTGTTCCACATTAATTATTTTAATATGCAATTCATCTTGAGAATACCTCAGTCCTCAACTCATGCTGAGAAATCCATCTCTATAATTTATGTCCTAAAAATAAATTTTATTTCTTGGATCCATCGCACAATGTGAGATTCTATTCCATCAGTTTTCCAAAATCTATTTAGGCTATGGATACAGTTCATGGGGTTCTCCTAGAACCATTAAATAATTTTATAATGTTTCTTGTGGATTTCTTGTTTAATTAATGTATTGAATTGACATTCAAAACATGTATTAATTCTATATCCAGACTCTATCTCCACTTCCTTCTTCCTCTGAACAAAAATCCCAATGTAGAGACCCATACTTGACGTACATAGACATTACATTACTTTTTCAGAATACTTAATAGATGAAAAAACAGACTCCCAAATACCGTATTAGTTTAGTGTCCTTGGAAACTCAGAACATAATCTTCTAATCATGGTGAAAGATCTTCAACATCTCCCATAAAGATCTTAAACTTTTATTTTCTTACCTAAAACCATTCTTTATATCCTAGGGAAAAGAAAACATATAAAGGGTGAGCTCAAATGCTCACTAAGGGTAAACATGGAGAAAATAAAAAAAAACCATATACATTTGAACATATAAACATGAACATAAAGTTAAACATCAAGATCTTGAGTTGTGAAATTAATCTTGGAGTACGTAAGGCATTGATCATAAAGAAACATTAATCATGAAAAAATAGCATGGGAATAAAACATTCAATTGTGGAAACCATTAAGCACATGATATGACTTTCATAGTAGCCAAGGAATTGCTTCCAAGACCATCATAGTGGACAAAGTTCCTTACTGAATCGAGTTCATTCCCCATTCCAGTCCTATATCACTGAACTGAATTAACTTGTAATTCCAACCATGTCTATCTCATGAGATATAAATCTTTACCCAATGAATTAGAGGGAGATATATGTCCCACCCATCTCATAATGAAATCATTCTTTCTTGTGCCACAACATAAACATAAAACATTCATCATAACCCAATGAATAAAATGGGTTTCATAAACATCATCCCATCATCACATAAGCCATATAAAACAAATGGATATCATTTCTTCATAAGAAAAATAACACCATGTAAATAATAGAGACCTTATACTTGAAACATAAACACGATAAATAATTTCATCTTAGATGGAAAATAGTTTTGATAAAACACTTGAAATGAATTCTTGAGGAAAATATCCTTTCTTCTTCAAAATTATTTTCTTTTCACAAAATTCCACAGAATTTTAAAAGAAACGGATTTTATTGAAAATAACCAAGAAAACATGTAGAGGAAGCTTCATGAAAATTAGGCATTATGAAACCGTAAAAATCTGTTCATGCCGTATAAGTTAAAAAAACATTCTCCTCATAATTTTTCTGGAAAATTCAAAAAATTCCTCATATGGTAAACAAAAGAATGATTCTTTCCATAATACAATGTAAGAGTCCAAGAGGGGTAAACATGACTTTAAACATACATGGAAGAATATTAAACATTTTATAAAAAATATTTTTATGGAAATTGATGAAAAATATAACCCCAATAAATACTTACAAATAAACAATCCCAGATAAGAATGATATTGGAATAATTATCCCTTACCTTAGGTCCAATTTCTTCCGTACATGTCTGAAACTCCTCTTCCTTGACATGCCTCTTTTAAATTTCCTCCTAGGGCACTTGAGTTAGTCTTCTGAGAAGACCATAACCTCTATGATATAACTAGAGATATTGAGAAGAGAAATGGGTAGGGTTTGTCTGATCTTGAAGGCTCAAAATTGTGTGAAGAGGAAAGGGAGGAGGTGCCCTTTTATAAGAGGGGTGAGGGGAACCATAGGAAAAACATAAAATATTATTTTATAATAAATTCATATCAGTTTATAATGGCTCCAAAGTGACTTATTTCGAGGCTAGGGTGGGTATGGGTCGAAATCCTCTCAACCAATAGGTTTTAGACATGTTTATGTTACCATTTTAACATTATCATTTAGATTTAACTCTAAGTTAAATAATTCAAATTTTACAATGTCTTCTTGTATTCTTACACTATATGGTTAATTAACTTACTATAAACTACCAATAGAACCCAAATTGGTTCAATAATGTCATATATATTATTATATAAGTCTTTTGGCTGAACCTTATATTTTTAGGAATATAATATAAATTAATAATTTAATATTTGTTTAAAAACTCTTTTATGTCAATTTTGACACTATTTGGTATTTTATTTTTTATAAATTCATAAAAGAATTATTACTTAGAAAACAATTTCAATAACCAACCCTAATATGTTATTTTAACCTATAAAAATAGTTTAATTCATAAAAAGTCTCAAATTACATTTATTTGGGTATTTATAATATCAATTATGTTGATATTTCATTAATAAGGTAATTACTGCATCATCATTGTGTCATAAATAAATTAACTTATTTAATTTTTAAAAAATATAAATAAAATAAAATTATGTAGGAAATATTTTTATATTTATAATGAATATTTATAGTCGAATTTATCTTATGTATAACCCTATATTAAAAATGTTTTAGTTATTAATCTTTGATTTTAACTATTTTAACACTTCTTTAAATAAAATAATAATAAATGTCCTAATCTAATCCAAGTAGACCTAAATGGTAGTATTTAATTCCTAAGGTTGTTTTTGGTCGAATTAAACTTATCCAATAGAATTAGTACATGTGTTATGGTAATAATAATATCATTTTTACCCTTAATTACCCTATTTACTTTTAACCGTGGTAAATAAAAGTAAAAAGTTACTATTCACAAAAAATTATTTTTATCTTATTGAACCACATTTTACTTAATAATATCAACTGTGTCTCTAAGATTTTTGAAATTCCACTCACAAAAGTAGTAAAATTAATTTTTATTTAAATTTTCAAATTCTCCTAGGAGGTGGGTAAAATACGGTCAAAAGTTCAATAAAATTTTTATATATCTAAAATTGTTATAAAATGAATCTAATGAATTAAACTAAACTTATATAGGTATTATGTATATATTTTGACCTAAAATAAATTTAAATAAAATAAATTATTATTTAAATAAAAATTCGGTTTTAATCTATAACTCAGTTTTTTTCACTATTCATCAAATATTGAAAGTTTTCAGAAAAATACCAAAAATTAACCGTACGATAATTTCAATATTCTGAATCCAAAAATGAAGTCCATTTTTAAATATAAAATTTATAAAATTTCAAAAATTGGGTATTACTATTTATAATGGCATGTTTATATAATATTTTAATAACATATCGTTGTTTAGTGAAACCCGGTATTGCTTACTACACACGCTATCGAGGAAGGTCGTGTTTGCATGTAATTCAAGCCAAGTTAGGGATACGTGTAGTGCAAGCTCCCTTTGGTGTTGCATATAACATAATCAAAACTTATTTCATTTATACATTAAACAAAATCTATACTTAATGTTGCATGAAAATAATTTCCACAAAACGAACTTGAAATTGTGTGTTACACCAGCCAAGAATAGTGTTGCGTATACTACAAGCTAATACAGTGTTACGTATAGTACAAGCTAATCTTGGTGTAGTGTATAATAGAAGACATCAAAGAAATTAAAAAGAATATATCTCTTAAAATCTCGGGGTGTTACACCCAACCATCTCAAAGGATTGATTACCAATGTCTAAACAAAAAAAACTCATTAAAGTTTAATTGAAAACATGAAGAAGGAAATACATAGAAAAGATGGAATATTACAACCTATTTATTGACGAGATTATTCGGAGATAAATTCTATCTTATAGCAATGAAATGTTTTGATTTCATCTAAAATCAACTATAACCTAAATAGTATCATTATTTTTAGATTTATTATGGGTTTTCATGATAAAATAAATGATTGTTTTCTAGATTTCCACATAGGTATAAGTAATTTTTATATGATCCCCTTAGACATACGTATCTCATGCTGAATTTTATGTCATTCCAAGCTCTGAGATATATACTCTACATTGTCTATCTTCATTCTATCCCAAAAAAAATCCTTTAATATTTTTATACATCTTCATGTTTCTATTATGAATAGATAAGGATGAACTATGAGATTCATCAAACATCTATTTCCTCAATTCAGATACTGATAGTACACATACCCAGTTTATGAATAGTATCATTCCATCCTCACTGAAAATAGTAACATTAATTACATTCTTTTGTAGCTAAAAATCCCCCTTCCAGACATATTTAATCATCACATAATTTTATAGTTGAACATTCATTTGATATAGATAGTATCTTTCAAATTTTCATATGATTTCATGTTTCTTATTCTGAAAATCCTTAAGTATTGGATGTCCTTCAATACTGTTTTAGGGGGAAATAGTATGATCCTTTTGGATTATAGCATTAGACCCCCTTATCGTCTTCCCAAAGTGGAAATATATTATGAATTCATAATAATTAATCAGTCTCAACCAACACCTTTGTTTGATATTCATCTCTTTCTATGTGAATATATACATAACTATTTTATGATTGGTATAAATGTCACATATTTGACCATAAATATAATGCATCTATATCATCATAGAAAATAACTACTAATTTAAATTCCAAATCATGATTCATGTCATTTTTTTCACGAACCTTTTATTGGAGAGAGGCATAAATTGCCACCATTTAACTATTCATTAGAACACATCCCAATACCTACTTTTATTCATCATTATAGACCACAAACCCTTCTCCGTTTTGGAGTAATGATAACATAGGTTCAGTAACCAACTGTCACATTAGTTCCATAAAATTTTCATCATATAAATCTACCTAAAGTAAATCATCACTTGTCCATGTTAACTTGGTTGGTGGATTTTATAGTCCTGAGAAATTTATCAAAAATAATCAATATTATCCATAAAAACCATGAAAAATATGTATTTATTTCACTATGGTCGGTCTGGTCCATTTTTCAATGACTTGTTTATCCAAGGGATCCACTGATCAAGGTAATCTATAAAGACTCTATTAATTATCTCTAAGAATATAGAAGAGGCATTGGAAAGTCCAAATTGAGTCATTATAAAATCTTAATGACCATACATTATATGGAAGTCTATCATGGATATGTCCTCCTTTTTTACCGTCAACTAATGGTATCCATATCATAGGTATATATTTGTATAATGTTAAGTTCCTTAAAGTTGATCAATCAAATCATTAATACAAGTTAATGGATACTTTTTCTGGATAGTTATCTTATTTTGTTCATTATAATCAATTAAAAGATGAATGGATCTATCCTTCTTCTCAATAAAATGAATATGTGAACCCCATGGTCACACACTTGGTTGAATGAATACCCTATCAGGATTCTATTGGAGTTTCTTAATTAACTCCTACGACGCAATTGGGGCATTATATATGAATTTGTTTAAGTAGGTATAACAGTACGCATGTGTTCTATTTAAAACCCAACATAATTATTTCATGGGAGACTATGAATCTATAATGTAAATAAATTAGTATATTCCCAAAAATTGGTATGTCATCAATTTTTCGTTCCTCCCCAACTAATTTAGTTAGATACCCCTTATGAATAGGTAATATTAACAATATAATGTAATTCATTTCCATTTGAATTTCTTATTCACTATAAAATCAACAGAAAATTATCAGTTCATTTAGAATATGGAATGTGTCATCCCTTCCTTAGAAATTGATATGGAATCTATATAAATAAATCCAATCCATTCCCCACATAAAATTCACTGGAAGAATAATAAGAAATGTTTCATGAAATAAATTCCCATAAACCACTATTGGATAAGAGTTATATAATTGAAATGAGATCATTATACCATAAATAGTTTTCACTGAGAATTTAACATATAATAGTTGATGAGGCAATGTGATACCATTGGAAATTTGTTTAAATATAAAACGGTGGATGAAACTAGAATCAAATAAGACTTTTTAAATTCATGATTTGATGGTAGGTTTTTTTAAAGGTTGGGGCCGAAGCATCAATTTATTATTTAAAGCAAATTCCTCTTTAGACTGGGTAGAGGGAGACCCATTACATAACCTGAAGGCCAAAGTCCAAATGGCCTAAATACAAGGCTTGATAGCCCATTTTTTGGCCCAAAGGACCCCTCGGTGAACAATACTGCTATAGTATTGTGCTTCTACTGTACTTACTATAGTACCATCACCACTATAGTACCTGCTACAATCCCTCTACCGCTACAGTGCTGCCACTACAACAGTACCTCGAAAATTCTCCCCTACCTGAATTTAATCCTGGGTTTTTTGGATGCCAAGTAGGAGCCTGTACCGAATTTGATGATAGGTTGATAGAGCTGATATTTCAATATATTGTATTTACATTTCAATGATCTAATCCTAACCAATGTGTCAGTTTATGTGAAGTTGCATCATTTTGGGAATTTTTTTTTGTTTTGATATAAATTGTGAAAATGCCCTAATTCTGGATTTTTAACAGTTTTTAATTAGTATGATGTTGTGGGAATATAATTTTCCATAATTATCCAATTAGAATTATTATTATTTTAGGAAATCTTAACTCACGTGATGCATCTTTTTCAATGGTACCAAGTGATAAATCAGCCTCATGGAGGCCTAGATAAATGAGGCATTGTGGAAATTTTTTGTGGTCTTCTGTGTGGATCCCACCTCATTAAAAGGAACATAACTCTGGATACATGTTTCAAAAGTAATTAATTACAATAGGAAATGAAATATTAATCCCATTTATACATTCATGATGAGTTTCATGGTTATATTTAGTTTGTTATGGCACTATGTGAGTGATAAAATAAAGTGTAAGATGAAGAATCTCCTCGAGCAGAGCAAGATATATTTAGTAATTAATTCATAAATATTGAAACACATGTTCAAAGAGGATGAAAATTGTAGGATCTATAGAGAATATAATTTATAACGACTATTTGAATAGACTATAAGTTTATTTGGTTGGGAAAAGGAAAAAACAAGAGCAAACTTTATACAGATAGAATATGGACAATAGAATTTCCAGCCCTCCTCCCCTCTGTATTCCAATATCTTATTTCATTTAAAGGGGTGGTTGGATTGAGAGAGAAAAGTCGAGGTTAAAGATGGAGAACTTGATGAATATGGTGTGGACTCTTTCTATAATGGAGATGATGTGGGCTTCATAAGTGACGTGAGGCTAAGCACCAAGTGGTTGCGGACGATGACAACTGACAGACACTCCCTTCCGAGTTTTGACCTTCATATGTAATATATATTACCCCTCTCTTGGAATTATATTTCATGGATGCATATGGTTGTTTTCTTTCTTGAATATAGTTTCAACTTGTTTTTTTGTATGGTTTCCCAATCTATGAAGTAAAAGTAGTCGATTTTCCTATTGAAATTTCTTTGGTGAGATTTTACCATTGAGCATAGTGATTTTGATTAGGTCTAATTATTTGGAGGTCTTCAAGTAATTAGATCTCATATATAGGAGGAGAAACAATCATATTGAGGTTTTCATTTGAAATACATTCAAAATAAGGTGTTTATCTAGAGGTATTTTGGTAGGCATTGCGAGATTCATTAGGGAAATAATTTTAAATAAGGAAGAGAGGAGTTTCTAGGAGGTTAAATCTGGTTTGTAACCACTATTTTGATTCTGTTTTCGAAACCATTTTATTTCCTACCAATTTTCTAGCATGTTTTTAAATTTTATTTCACTTTATTTATATTTATATTCTATTCTTGAGTATTTAATCAAATCCCAAAATTTTAATTCTTGCAAAAACAAACAAAACAAAAGTGACAGTTTTGAAACTCAAATTGAAACCTCTTAGAGAGATAATCCAAGGACTTATATATTTTATTGATCTTGGGGATAAATTTTTTGATTGAGGATTTTATGAAAAAGAATCGTCACTTCAACTAGTTCCATTTCTGGGGAATTTTCATGAGTTGATTTTTGTGGAAATTGTTTTTTCATGACCTGAAATTATAACCCAAATTTGTTCCCATTGGATTCTATAACTGATAGAACATTACATTCTAGGGTTAGAGCTATCAAAAATGCCCATGTCCCAAGTTTTAAATCTTCTAATAAAACAATTATAAGGAACCTAGTTGAAACTAAAATTCTAATGGTTGAAAATAGAACCTTTAAAGAATTGTCTTCTTCTTATATTGAAAATAAAGAAAATCTAGTTGAATATCCTGATGCGCTTACTAGGTTTGAAATTAAATCTGGTTTCATCCACCAATTCCAAAATTTAAAGTTTTTCCTGGTGAAGATCCACATAAACAACTTCTGGAATTTAGTTATCTTTTTTTCAATATGAAACCTCATGGAGTTTATGTAAATCAAATAAAATTGAAGTCATTTGCTTTTTTGTTAGAAGAAGCTCCCAAAGAATGGTTTTTCTATTAACATTATAATTTTACTAGATATTGGAATGAATCGAAGAAACATTTCCTTGAAAATTTTTTCCCTGCTTCTAGAAATTATTCTATTAGAAATGAGATTTGTGGAATTAGGAAAACTCAAGGTGAAACATTGCATGAGTATTGGGAACAATTCAAAAGAATTTTTTTTTAGTTTTTCCCATCATTAAATTAGTGAACAACCTTTGATTAAATATTTTTTCAAGGTATTATGTCTTACTGATAGAATAATGATTGATGATGGTGAAGGAGGGGCTTTAGTTGACAAAACGCCAAATGATGCTAGGAAATTAATTGTAAACATGGCCCAAAACACTCAACATTTGGAACAAGAGGCCTTATTAATATAAAATATTCCCAAGAGTTTCCCATTTCTAGTCCTAAAACAATATGATTGTGAGTCAACTTTCTGATCTTACCACCATGGAGGCGTCGATGATGTTGTCCAACAACCCACCAACACCACCCAAACTTGATGCAACATTTCAAATGCAAGTCCACTTTGGAATTTGTTCTTCCAATGAACATTTTAGTGACCAACGCCTACAAATTAAAGAAATTTATGATAACTGTAATGTTTTTTTCTTGGAAAACCATTTCAATCAAACCAACAAAGGCCATTTCAATCAAATCAAAATTTCAATCAAGGCTGGAACAACCACTCTAATGAAATATTTTGACAACCTTACAACCTAGAAGCTTCTTCTAAGAAAAATCAAGAAATTTCTAACCAAGATATTATAATGAGTAAGCCAATGATCATTCTGTAATAAACATTAAGCTTGTCCCTCCCACTAAAAATTCAAATAGAAACATTGAATAAGTAATGAGGAAATAAAAAGAGGAAATAAGAAAAACACAAGATCAACAACAGAACAAGATGAATACCCTGACGCCTCAAATGTTTCAACTTTCCTCTAATCATAGTTTCATGAAAAATAAAAGGAATGGAGGTTTTCCAACATATAATCAAGTGATTTTTATAGATATAGGGGAGGAAAATGTGAGTGAAATTGAACTTAGGAGTGAAAAATAATTGAATAACCCTTAAACGGAGAAACCAAAACCTTCTGTTGAAACTGTTAATGAGAATCCCACCACTAATGGAAATGTTAGAAATTATGAATGTTATTTAAAGGAAAAAACAATTTCAAGAGAACAAATGTTTCTTGGAAGAACAAAGAGGGATTATAAGAGGATGTATGGTCCTTTTGTTTTTAAAAGAAGTTCTCAGAATAGTCCAGACACATCCAAACCACCAATGCCTTATCCTAGGAGTGAACCACTAGGGAAGTAGAGTACTAAAAAAGAGTTGGATAAGGAGGTTTTTGATAATTTTAAGAAAGTTCAAGTCAATATACCATTTCTTGATGCTGTGAAACAAATTCCAAGGTATGCAATGTTTCTGAAAAAAATGTGTACCTACAAGAGGAAAATTTGAGGTGAAAAGGTCAACTTAGAGTAGAATGTTTCATCAATGATTCAACATGATTTTCATTTTAAATGTAAAGACCTATGAACCTTTACCATTATATGAACTATTGGGAAATGTGAATTCAAAGATGTTATGCTTGATTTAGGGGCCTACATTAATGTTATTCTACATTCTGTTTACTCACATCTTCAGGTTGGAGAACTTAAATCCTCTGGAATTATCATTCAAATTTCCAATTGAAGTACTACCAATCCTACTGGAGTTATATAGTGCATTCTCATTCAGGTGAGATACATGATTTTTCCTATGGAATTCTATGTCTTGGATATGAAATATGATCGGTTTACTTCCCATGAACCTCTCTTTCTAGGGAGACCATTCCTAAAAACTGAAAAAGCAATCATCAATGTTCACAAGGGAACACTATCACTGGAGTATGGAGGAGATGTTGTTCATTTCAATATTTTTCAGTCCATGAAACACCCATTCAAGGATCATTTATCCCCCCCAAGTGAATATGATTAGTTGGTTTTCCACTGAGATGTTCCTTGATTTTTCATATGATGAGAAACCAGTTATTGTTTTCAATAATGAATTTTTATTCTTGATGAATCTAATCAACAAGAGAGGGAAAGGGAATCTTTTGATGAGTCATGGAATGTTGAATCATCTTTCCAAGATTTTATTGATCTCAAAATTGATGAATATGTATTTCTAGAAATCCATAAAACATCTAGTGGTCTCTTGGGAGAAGTTGGAAATTTTACACTAGAATTTTTTTGAGAACATTGAAATTGATAATCATGGTGAATGTCCTTTAAAATATGAATCTCCACTAAACAATCACACATGTGAGAAAAGTTCCTTATTAATGAAAATACCACAGCTCAGTTAGAGTTGAAACCACTTCTTAAGAATCTCAAATATGATTTCTTATGTGAAAATGAAACATTCCCTGTTATCATTTCAAAATATTTGTCAAGGGACCTAGAGAACCAATTGTCATGAGTCCTCAAAACCAACAAGAAAGCTATTGGATTGAGTCTATCTGATTTAACTAGAGCCATTCCCTTAGTGTGCATGCATAGAATTTTCATGGAGGAAAATGTTAAACCACTAAGACAATTTTAATGGAGGTTGAATCCAACACTTTTAGAGGTTGTTAAGAAGGAAGTCACCACCCTTTTGGATAATGGAATTATTTTTCCCATATCTGATAGTCAATGGGTGAGTCCAATCCAAGTTTTTCCTAAAAAAAGTGTCTTTAGAATCTCAGGGAATGAATTTGGTGAGCTTGTCTCTATTAGGATTATAAATAAATAGAGAATGTGAATTTATTACAGGAACATAATGACCCAAACTTTTATTAATGAAAATTTATCTTGATCTAATTATATATCTAATTATGTAAAATGTCTTTATAATATATGAAATTATTTGTTTTTATGATTTTAGATTTCAAAATACCATTAAATATTTTTACCATTGCTAATATAGGTGTTGAATAGTAATCACATGATTAGTATAAATATAGGTATTTAACATATCCAATTTACTTAGAAAAAAGGAACAAATTGCCTCATCCAGTAGACTTGCCCTGTACGAATCCCATTTTTTGGATCTCAAAAAGGAGGTGGCGTCATTAGGCTTCCCTCTTGACCAAGACCAAGCCAAGCTTCAATATGTTAAGCTCGAACAGAACTACTTATAGGAGAAGTGGAAGTTGATAGAGATAACCACCTGAGCGATGTTATCTGAGACACCCCAAGTGACTGTCACCATCACACACCTTACCTTTAGGTCTTATGTGGGTGTTATAATGGGTTATGTAATAACACCTTAGCACTATGATTATGTGCATTATTTTTTTATAGAATAAATAATATACATTCTGTTTATTATTGTTACATTGTAAATAGTTTTCAAAGCACAAATAGTCTTTTAGTTAATGTCAAATTAAGAAATATATTTTGATGAAATAATGTACTTTTGAATTAAATAGTATTTTAATAAAATATTATTACTAAATTACTTTTTCTTAAATATAAATGATCATGTAATTTTTATGAATACAATTAAGATTTTTATTAAGGTTTGAAATCATTTTTTATCAAAACCCATGAATGTTCGATAAATGTAATTTTATATTTTAAAAGTAAAAAAATAACATATTTATAAAATTATTTAGACAAAAAAAAATTATTTTTGGAATCAGGATGTTGAAATTATCCAACGGTGCATTTTTCATAATTTTCTGAGATAGTCGATTTTTTAGGTAAAAATTAAATACCTTTAAATTATTTAATGTGTTTTATTACGTCATAATGACCCAATAATGATGTAATAAAATAATATAAATGATATTTTTGGCCAATAATATTTTACCATTAAAACAATGTTATTTTATGTTTTTTTGATTTATTTTACAAAGCTTTAGTTGACCCTCCAAGACTTATAATACATTTTAACTTTTAAATTGATTTCCTTGAGAGTGTGACTGAACTACACATAAGAAAGCCTAATATTTTAAGATTTTTGTCCATTTCCTTATAAAATAATTTTTTACACTCCCCTTTTTTAAAAACCATGGGTTGGTTGGTCGTTTTGATTAGTTTAATGTGTGGTGTCCAAAACCTAAATAATAAAGATTTCCCTCTCATTTCCTATATAAATTTATACAAAATCCCACATGCTCTTCACTAAAAGCCGT
Source organism: Viscum album (assembly GCA_963277665.1). Lineage (NCBI taxonomy): Eukaryota > Viridiplantae > Streptophyta > Magnoliopsida > Santalales > Viscaceae > Viscum > Viscum album. The sequence continues at coordinate 1,321,550,329 of OY728166.1, forward strand.
TGTAGATCAACCAAAATCTTCCCTCTTCTCTCTATAATCCTCCAAATGTGAACCAAGCTCTCTAAAAGCCTCTTTCAATCCCCTCCCAAGCCTTTGGGATCACACTTCCATGTAATGGATTTCTTCCTTTCTCATTTTTTCCAAATTTTATTATGTTGTTGTACCCTATTTTTCAATTAAAAATATTGGGGTATGACTTTTCCCTCCCCCATACTGCACTCCTTATGTTTTAATGATGATATAACCCTTTCTATATCATTAATTCCTCCTACTTACACCCGTTACCATGCCGGAATTCTGTAAGAGATTTATCTCTTCTCATTTACATTCAAGCAATTTTTTTGGATTATGAATCTAAATTCCCTAATGTATATTCGGACATGTATCTATATGACCCTCTTACTGTAAATTTTATTTAAATATGATGAGACACCCATTTATCTCTTATCAACCATTTTTAGGAATTCTTATGTCACACCGTTATACTATCGAAATTGCACCGCGATTTTCCAAGCCAAAGCCATTATATAGTGAATAACATGGCCATTTCTCTATCAAAGGTATTCACATTTATGCAAATTTACATATTGATTATAGAGTTTCATTTATGAATTCTACATTATTTTATCATGGAAGAAATGATGATGTTTAATTAATCCATGTTATATGATCCATGTGGTGTACTTAGGCACGAAATGAAATGATTAAGAAGGGTGTGCCCTGGCAGAAATCCAATGCATTGGGTAAAGAATATTATCATGATAAGTCAAGTACAACAAGGTTTTACTCATGATAATTCATGTAGAATGAGGGTTTACTCATGCTCCATGCGCAATGATAATTGGATCATTCTAATATCATGTTAAATGTTGATGCCACATTTCCAATTTATGATAATCATGCAATATCATGCCTTTATGTTCATGTTTCCAATATGATAAATTGATATTACATTTTATAACATGTACTATATTCTTCATGTTTTCCATGTTTACTACCTTAAATGGATTTATAGTTCACCCTTTACTTATGCATGTCCTCCGGTTATCCCAGGCAATGCTTAATATGAAGGAATGTTGTGGTCATGTAAAATAAGTTTTCAATAATGATATTGGGTTTTATGTTCTAAGTTTTTATGTAATGTTCCTAATTTCCCAAGACACTAGACCTCTCGATCCTAGGATTTTCCTTAAGTGCAAGTTTATGTAATAAATCATGTTTACATTCATAATAAAGAGTAGGGTTGTTATAGTTGGTATCAGATGATAGATTTAGTTATTTTTTGGATTAGGAGTAGAAAAACCTAGTGAAACCCTTATGGATAAGACTAAGTATTATAAAAACATCCCTAATTTTGGTGAGTATTGAGTAAGTGAAATATCAATAAAATACATCCCTATCTGGATATGAGTAGGTAGAGGTGGATCTGACACAGATGTATCTTGGTATAAACCCTAAAAACACCACTTTGAGCTAGAATGAAACGAGAACTTTTGTATGAAAATGAGAATTGATACACTCTTGGTTACGAAACTCCCAAGGGATATTATTTGTTAAATTCACAAGATTAGTATGAACAACTGTTATGGGAATAAAAAATGCCCCTACGAATATATGTTGGGAAGTAGATCATGGATAACATAGATTGATGCCTATAAATTCATATGTTTAGAAAATAAAAGTAATTTATAAGTCATCCATTTTTGTCTTTGGATTGCCCTTTATGTGTTACCCTAGAAATTCCTTTTATTTCAGCCAATGACCGATAATAGGAGGACCCGGGCTAACAACCGATGTGAAGATCAATGTGACGACTGTTCTAATGTGATGCCCAATTCGATGGGAGTGAGAATCATGAACTTTATCATGATACTCTCTCAGTTAACTCATGTTTTTTATAGAAACATGGGTCAATAGGAACATTCAACCCCCCTAAGAAAGAATAAGTCGCAATCGAGAACTTCATGAGACAAAGGCCTCCTACTTTTAATGGATCATCTGATCCCTCAATCACTAAAAAATGGATCAACTCCATTGAGAATATATTCTCCATCCTTTAATGTTATGAACAAGAGAAGGTACTTCTAGTTGATTATCGTATGGAAGGTGAAGCTGATCAATGGTAGACATTGATAAAAAATATGAAGCCTGAGGATGAGATTGAGGAATTGGAATAGAAGGATTTCTAGGAAATGTTTTTTTGGAAAATATTTTCCTCTCACCCTCTAACATAAGATGGAAAGGTACTTCCTTGAACTTAAGAAAAAAGACGAATAATCCATCAGAGTGTATAGGAAAAACTTTAAAAGGCTTTCACGATATGCCTCTGGCTTTTTCATTACCCCCAAATGCAAGGTTAACCACTTCTTTGATGGGATAAAAGCTAGCCTACGAAAAGCCCCAACAATCCGTGACTTCGAGAGGTATGGGGAAATTGTACGATATATCGTCAAAGTCGAAATGGAGATCAGTGAATCTCAAGGGTATCATGGGGATAAGAGGAGTTGGATGGAATTCAATTCTGGTGGTCCGATGGATAAATTCAACAATGCTAAGAAAATCTATCACCCCAATTACCGAAGGGGAAGAAAGAAGCACCCCAGAAATTTCATGAAGGGGATAAGGAAATGATTTAGGTGTGGAAGAGAAGGGAACCTGGAAATTAACTGTCAACAAGAAAAACCCATAGCTACGACAAAAGGAAAGGAACACTCCATTAAACCCTCAACTCATTGTTCATTACTTCAACTGAAAAGAATTAGTGCACTTTGCAAACCAGTTCCCTAAGACAAGGGTTTTCGGAGGCAACCAACAACTTCAGAGGCAGCAAGGGTAAGATTTTTCCATCACTACTACTGAAGTGAAACCCGAAAATAGAGTGGTGACATGTACGCTAGTTATTTTTTCAATAATAGAAAATTTAATTTTTGATTCTGGTTTTATGAATTATTTTATATCCCAAAAATTTAGTATAACAATACCAACACCACCACAAATCATGGAAGTAATGTTTTTGGTGAGAACAAAAAATGGGGAAATCATTGCATCCCATTAATATAACTCCTCCCCTATCATAATTTTTGGATTGAACTTCCCGGAGAAACTCTTCATACTCCCTCTGGTAGAATTTTATGCAATTTTTGACATGGATTGGATTTATTTATATAGAGCCAACATAAATTTCCATGAGATGGAAATCACTCTTCATATGGGGAATTGACCTCTCATTTTGTACAAGTGAAAGGAGGAGGATGGATCTTCTTTAGAACCATAATATCAAGCATGGATATTAATAAACAATGAGAATGGGCATCTGTATTAGATGATTATGTATATGGAAGAAACCATCCTTGAAGACATTCTTATTGTGAGGGAATTCAATGAAGTGTTTCCCAAGGAATTTCTTGGTCTTCCTCCCAGAAGAGATGTTGAATTCTCAATCGATCTTATACCTGGGTAATTTCCAATATCAAAGAATCCATATATAATTGTTATTGTAGAGCTTGAGGAGCTAAAGAAACAACTACAACAGAATCTGGATAAATGGTTTATACGCCCAAGTGTTTTACCATGCGGTGCACCAATCCTCTTTGTCACGAAGAAGGATGTGTCAATGCGCCTCTACATTGATTATCGCAAGATAAAAAAAATCATGATAAAGAACAAGTATCCTCTACCCCAAATTGATGACTTGTTCGATCAACTATGTGGGACACAATACTTATTTAAGGTGGATTTGCAGTTATGATATTTCCAAATAATGGTGAAGAAGGAGGATATCCCCAAGACTGCTTTTCGTACAAGATACGGGCACTATGAATTCATAGTAATGCCTTTAAGGCTCACTAATTATCCAAAAACCTTAATGGACATGATGAATATAGTCTTTATAGATTACCTCAAAAAATATGTGGTAGTATTTATAGATGATATTCTAATATACTCCAAACCCAAGAAGGAGCATGAGGAGCATCTAAGCAATGTACTAGAGACCTTGCAAAAGGAGAAGCTCTATAAAAAGTATAGAAAGTGTGAGTTCTGGTTAAAGGAGGTCTCATTCTTGGGTCATATCATCAAAAGAATTGGGATATCTTTGGATCCCTCCAAGATAGCTTCAATTGAGGTATGGCTAAGTCCATCATTGGTAATGGATATTCATAGCTTCTTGTGGTTAGTTGGATATTCTCACCGATTTGTGAGAAATTTCTCATTATTTTCCAACCCTCTAACCAAGCTAACTCGGAAGGGAGTAATGTTTGATTAGAGTGATGAATGTGAATAGAGCTTCAAGGAGTTGAAAAGAAGGCATATCACTGTTCCCATTCTCACATTACCAATAAGTGGAGAACTTTTTGTGGTATTTAGTGATGCTTTAAATAAGGGCCTAGGTTGTGTGTTGATGAAAAATGGAAAATTCATTGTCTATTCTTCAAGGAAATTGAATGTTCATGAGAAAAAAATATCCAACACATGATATGGAGTTGGCTGTTGTAATATTCTCTTTGAAAATTTAGTGAAATTTCCTCTTTGGGGAGTAGTTTGACATATATACAGACCACAAAATCCTGAAGTATATATTCACAATTAAAGAGTTGATCATTCACCATTAAAGATGGTTAGATCTGATCAAAGACTGTGAATGCTCAATCCATTACCGCATTGAGAAAGCGAAAAAGGTGGAAGATGCTCTAAGGAGAAAGGATCCAAAAAATCTATCTTTTATGGGAATTGGAAAGGATCCATTCTTCTTAGATTTTATGAAGTTGGACATGAGAATCATAAATAAGGGAACATCATCAATACTCTCACAAATTATTTCTCAACTGTCTATTTTGGAATGGATAAAGGATGCTCAAAATGATGAAGTGGGAATTCAGAAGAAATTGAAAACTATCAAAAAAGGGAAATCCTTGGAGTTCAATGTTAATTAAGAAGGAATTGTGAGATTTGGGACAAGAATACGTGTTCCATCATGTCTGGAGTTAAAGAACACACTTCTGGATGATGCACATAGTTTGAATTTCTCCATTCACCTAGGAAACACAATGATGTATCAAGATCTTATAGATCATTATTGGTGGGATAACATGAATAAGGAGATTGTTGAGTATATATCAAAGTTCCTGGTATGTCAGCAAATGAAGGCTGAGAGGCAGAAGTCTAAGGGGATAATGAAACCATTACCCATACCAGCATTGAAATCAGAGAACATCACCATAGACTTTGTCACTGGAATTTTGAATATATCCAAATGAAACAATTCTATCTATGTTGTTGTGGGTTGTCTTACAAAGACAGCACATTTCATTACAATTTGAGAGGATTTTACATTAGGTAAACTCACATGGATATACATCAGAGATGTCGTAAGGCTGTATGGAGTACCACTGTTGATTGTATCCGATTGAGGTCCAAGATTCACCTCTATGTTTTAGAAGAGTCTTTAACATGATCTAAATACTGAGCTGAACATTCGTACGACCTATCATCCTCAAACTGATGGTCAATCTGAGCAGACTATCCAAACACTTGAGGGAATTTTCATTGCATCCTCAATGGACTTCAAAAGAGGATGGGATCAACATCTCCCTCTAGTTGAGTTCTCTTTCAACAGTAGTTTCAACTGAAGAATACAAATGGTTTTTAATGAATCCCTATATGGGAAGAGGTGCAGAACACCGACATGTTGGGATGAAGTTGTGGAGAGAAAAATCATAGGTCCAGAAATGGTTGATGAAATGGTGGATAAGGTTAATACCATCCGACAGAAAATTAACGCTGCTCAAATTTTACAAAATTGATATGTTAATAATCGTCGACGAGTACTAGAGTTTGATGTTAGAGACATGGTATTCCTCTGCATATCACTATGGAAGAGAGTTATGAGATTTCATAAGAAGGGAAAGTATAGTCCATGGTACATCAACCCTTTTGAGATCCATGATCTCTTTGGATTCGTGGCCAATCCATAAGCACTCCTGCTGAATCTATCTCAAGTAAATGATGTATTCCATGTATCACTCTTGAGGAAGTACAGACCTGACCCACCACGTTTAATGAATCCAAAGGTGGTACCATTGTAGAATGACCTCTTTTATGAAGAGAATCCACTGAAGATATTAGATCATAGGGAAAAAGTTCTACGAAATAAGACAATGCCCCTTGTCAAGGTGTTTCGAAAAAACCACAAGTTTAAAGAAGCAACGTGGGAATCAGAGGAACTGAGGAAGAAAAATTATCCTTGTCTTTTTAGTGTGGGAAAAGGAAATTTCGAGGGAGAAATTTCTTAAGGGGGGAAGATTGTAACAACCCAAAATTTTATTAATGAAAATTCATCTTGATAAAATCAAATATATTATTATGTAAAACGGTTATATAACATATGCACTTTGTCATGACCCGTCCCCCAGGGCCCATGTCGTGACTACCCCAAGCCCACCTTCCATAGGCCAAGGACTGGCGACTAGCACCGAAAGGTGTATCCCCTAAAACCGGGAAGGCATTGCCTTTATATCCTGTAAACACACTCAACCAAGCACACAACACAATAGGAACACAAGTAAAATATATAGAAAAAGAGTGCTGAAAGTAAGTAAAAAGGGGCCAGAATACAAGCCCAACTGGAAAGTACAAGAAAACTGAAAGGTAAAAGTAAACTGAAAAAGCTCCTATGAACACCAACCTAGGATCATACCTGAAGGGTAGGTACATATATTGAACGGTCATCTCGGTGGTGTGTCTCATCTAATGTCCACCTCCGAGATACCTTCATTCCTAGAACTCTCGTACTCAGTCAGCGTTGTTCATCGTCCACACCAAACACAATAAGTTGTGGACATAACCCGTGTAGGGGTGAGTATAATGATACTCATTAGGGACCCCAAGAAACTCAATGTCTCACAAAATCCACAAAGGATAAAACAAAAATCATGGAAACAACTGACAACCCTACTTAGGTATATGCCCATACATATACCTAAGTTATCAAGTATACTCATCTCAACCATGAGGAAATAAAAGGTCCAACCCAAAATCCCAAAACTCAACTATTCCACAAAGGTAGGAATACCAAAAAGGTAAGTACCACATAGGTATGCCACATAGAAGAATACCACCAAGGTATTACCACGAAGGAAAAATACCACTTAGGTACAAACTCAGCTCACACCAGGTATAAAATAGGTATAGTAGTAGAGATGATTAGATGTAACTACTTAATCATCTTACTCTATTAAGAGGTAGACCCACGAAGGATCCCAAATTGTAGACCCACACAGGATCATAGTACATCATCAGACCCACACAGGATCCTAGTACACCATCAGAACCACACACAATCCTATTTCAATTTTAGTACATCGTTCGGCCCACACAGGATCCCAGCACAACGTCAGTACATCGGCAGACCCACATAGGATCCTAGTACATCATCAGTACATCATCAGACCCACACAGGATCCTAGTACATTGTCAGTACATCGTCAGACCCACACAAGATCCTAGTACATTGTGAGTACATCATCAGACCCACACATGATCCTAGTACATCGTCAGTACATCTTCAGACCAACACAGAATACCAATACAGCAGACCCACACAGGATCTTAGTACATCATCAGACCCACACAGGATCCTAGTACAGCAGACCCACACAGGATCCTAGTACATCATCAGACCCACATAGGATCCTAGTACAGCAGACCCACATAGAATCCTAGTACATCATCAGACCCACACAGGATCCTAGTACAGCAGACCCACACATGATCCTAGAGTAGTCCCACATGGATTCCTAGAGTGGATCCATGTGGGATCCTCGAGCACATACCCACGATGGATCCCTTTATCAAGTTACAACCAGCTACAAGGTTCCCACACTAAAATCACTTGATTCTTGGAGGATCTGCTCCTCAATCCATGGGCCAATACTCAAACTACCAAGAAGTCCCACGAAGAAGTATCCCAAAGGACCTCCATGTAAAAGGGGTCTCAACACAATAGATAGTGTGTCAAATGAACATCCGGTCTGTATGTTATTAGAATTTTAGTCCCAAGGTCCTGGTTGGATTTGTGTTCGATCCAACCCATCCAAAACCGAACTTTATCAAAACCTCATGTGGGGTATACCAAAAGGACCGTCTCACTCCTAGGTTTCTGGCATTACAGACGGTGTTTCATTTTTACACCGTATGAGGGAGATATGTCCAATACAAGATCCCGCAATAATAATATTATTATTATTGGGTGTTTCGAGAACCCGATCCACGAACAAGAATTTAATATTCAACATTAGGCTAAAATAGACCGTCTTAATGACAGGATCACATCGCCATAGATGGTAAGTCAATCGGACGTCACATGCAGGAGTTATGGAGGGTCGAAGATTTAATAATAATAATAATATATTATTATTATTTGAGATTTTCGGGTACCTGATCCAAAAACCTGTAAAATATATCCAATATTGGACTCATAATTTTCATCTCGAAGTCAGGGTCACACTGTCGTTGATGGTTTGTGAAACCGAGGTTGCACAGATAAATTATAGAATAAATATGGTTTTACAACCAAAAATAATAATATCATTATTATATTATTATTATTATTTACAATTCATTTAATTCAATTCTCGCATTCCACACACAAACCCACACCTCTCCAATTTGGTGTGCATCCCCTTATTCAATGAATTTCATCTTTAATTTCTTTAAAATTTTAACTTATTTTTGTTAACACTTTATCTCTTCAATTAACCTCTTTCATGATTTCTTTCCAACTTTAAGCCCTGATGCACACACTCAGCAATGTAAACTCTCAAATACCATCCATAGATCATGATTCCTCTATAATGAACATGAACATGCTTGCACCACCCTATACGCACACCAGAAAAAATGTACCCCGCTATCTGCCTGGCCGCCGCACCGCTCGGGAGCCGCGCCCTAAAGACTTTCTAGAAGTGCACTGTCATGTTTCCCCTTCCACGGCCCACTGCATCTTCGTTCTAAACCCAAAAAATAAAATGATTGCATATTCTTGATCCTCAGGTTGAGGGATCTGCATCCATATGTCACACTCAACAGAATATTGTGTTTCCAACACTAATAAATATTTGGATGCCTCCTTTCATGAGCCATTGCGGCTTCGTTCCAAGCCTAAAAAATTAAACGATCGCATATTTTCGATCCTAGCATCGGGGGCTTCACGTCCATATATCGCACTTATAAAAACTCTATGTTTCTAGTTCCAATAAATATTAGGCATTGAAGAATTAATGAAGAATGCGTGAAGAACGAAATAAAAAGATCATGGTATATGTGCAGATCGATGGTCATGGTTGTTTTTCCTTCGTCATTAAGAATCAAGAATATGGGGAATCAAAAAATAGATATTTATCATACTTCAAAATAAACCTCCTACCTCAATCGTCCGTTGAAGGTAGCGTGAGAAGGAATATGATGTGTCGATTCTTCTTGAATGTTGGTTCACCGTTCTTCATTCAGAGATCATTCTTCATTGGAGGATCTTCTTTATTGGAGAAATATCTTCCTTTGAAAGTTCTCCACCAAATTGATTTGCCAACAACTTTCCCCCAACCCCCCATGAGAGGTGAGGATCCCCTCTCCTTTAAGATTAATTAATTAATTAATCAATTAATTTTGGCTTCATTAATTAGGGGAATTTCAATAGTTATCTCACATTAAGAGAGGAGTTAATGTTCGAAAGGTCCCCACCACCAGAATTCAAATGGGTGGTTTCAAATAAATAAAATAAAAGTTTATTATTTTATTTTATTATTATTTTTAACTCTCCCACAAAAATCTAAAAAACTAACTTCCACCCTCAACCTACTGCAGTTGAGGTGAAGGTCTCCTTAAGAGAATATCGGTGCTGCGAGTTCAACGGTGTCCTCATATTTTAATTCCAAGTAACATTTCAAAAGTTATAAAACGCCACTTGCGTGTTTACTGAAATTACCCAAAAAAAGTTTGGAAAATTATTAAAATTAACCCTTGACCCGCGTCGGTCGAGATTATGATCTAACCAAGTAAAACATGCCCCAACAAACCCAATGGTACTCTTGGATTTCCAATCAAATTACCGTTTAAAAGTTATAGAATTTACAATAAAATAATTGTCACTTAATTATTTTATTTATATCCAAAAACTAACTTTCACTGGTGGACCGTGCCAACCAAAGTTAGTATCTACTTAAATAAAGAATTACCTCATGAGTTTAGCAGTGGTATCAGATTTTCAATCCGAGCTACCGTTTTTGAGTTATAAGCATTTGAAAAATAAAATAATTTATTAATTATTATATTTACGGTTATGCCATTTTTGGGTTTTCTCACAGGAGGCTCACACCGACTAAACATAAGTCGCGTTTAGGGTAAACCTGCCATCCTGAATGCAACAATTCCCTCAGATTTCTGATCCGAGTTACCATTTAAGAGTTATTACTCTTTTTCAAGAAAACTGCTTAGACACGCTATTTAAAATTTAAGAAAACTTCGACGGACCATTCTGGGCACTCCGGGCCTCGGAATCGTGCACCGTCAGATTTCATGGTCTCAAAATAATTACATATGATTAAAAAAATTATACGGAATTTTCAGGACATTTCATTCTCCCCAACTTAGGGATTTACATCCCAGAATGCCACAATAAAGGAAAAACAACCAAAAGAGGGTACTAAGCATGAATCTGAGCCTCCCACTCCCATGTGATCTCATAGAGGTACTTGTGTTGCCAATGTACATTCCCTAAAGGTATTGATCACCCATGAAGGACTCTCTCCTGTCGATCCTCAATCTCTACTGGAACATCCATAAATGACTCCCCATCGTCTAAGTCTAGATCGACATGGTCGATGATGTGAGATGGGTCATGCACGTATCCACTCAGGTGGGATACGTGGAAGACGTTGTGCACCCTCTCTAACTATGGTGGAAGAGACAAGCAGTATGCCACCTCGCCTACCCTCCGAAGGTTTAGAAAATGACCAACATACCTTGGTGATAACATTCCCCCTTGGCTAAATCTCCACAAAACTCGTCGACGTGAGACCCATAGGAAGACATGATCTCCCTCCTCCAGTAGGCATAAGACTTATTCTTCTTCTGAGCAGTTTTCACTTCCTAAAAAGTGAGGCATCGTGATACAAAATCTGCCACTACTTTCTTCATCCCTGGCCACAAGTATTGATGCTGAAAGTCCTGGTACATCTTCATCACACTAGGATGTACCACCAGAGGGGATGTGTAGAACTCCCTCGACACATCCTTATGTAGTGCTACTGGTACAATGGTACATCCTCTGAAGAAGAAGACGTTCTCCCCACATTTAGAAAATCCATCAGGTTGCTACCCTGATGATATCTGAACACATTGAACTTTGTAGTGAGTGTTCCCACACTGCGCCTCCCTGACTCACTATAAAAGTGGGGGAGTGACTATAAGAGACTGAAGATAAGTTTCTCCATCTTGATCCACATAGGATATCTGCAAAGTGTCTAGCTGATCGAATGCCTCACTCAGCAGCTGCAGGCTATACCTCTGGCCGAGTGCATCTGCTACCATGTTCCCCTTCCCAGGAGAATAGATTATCTCAAAGTAATAGTCCTAGAAGAACTCTAGCCACTCCATCGGGAACTAAAAACTCAAATCTTCTACTTCCATGAGGGTAAGGCTGGTCGTATCAAGAGTGATTAGCTACACCCTCCAATGCATGAGTTTATCCTATGTTTCCTGGGTTTCCTTTTTCACCGACCAAGTAAAACCCCATTCCAACATTGTAGAGAACCCACGACCTTTTTTCCTAATATAGTCAATCTGAGTATAAATTGTGGATGTCCAGTCCATACCCAAACTAATTTCGTAAGTCCTCGATGCTACCACCCAGAGCTTCCAACCGAAACTCTCTCCTCAAGGGTTAGATCACACTTTCGGTGTAAGTGTTATTATTGAGTCTCCTCCCAAAGGTATCTCCATATGTGAGGTTCAAGTCGACGACTTAACCATAAACTCTAGGTCTTGAACAGGATTTGTGGAAAGAAGGAATGATTGGTACCAATGTCTATTTATATGGAAGTTAGTAGTAGACACAGACTGTACTTCGAATCATTCCTAGAGCCCTTGGGTCAAACTCCTTGATTTCATGCAGTTACTCCCTTCCCCTGTCCTCCAGCTCCCTGAGCTTGGTGGGGTCCAAAAGAGGGGGATGGTTGTAACATGTCGAAAAGTACACCATCTCATGATACTCTCCTAGATCTACTTCCACGTTTGTTTCCCTATAGATTCATCTGTCCCTAACACTTCTTCTTCCCAAAACATTTTTACACGCCCAAGTCTCTAAGATTGGTGATGGTTTCAAGTTTTCCCACTACTAACATTCGTTGGTTGTATCTGCTTATCCAAAGAATGTCCAACCACAAAGGTACTCTCTATCACCCCAACATAAGTAGGAATGAAAAAAGGAATAGTGTTGTCTTGGATGTCATTAAACACACTACACTTGAATGTCTGATCCCCGAAGCACTGATCGTATCGTATTCATCATGTACCAGGAATTATTGTTACCTCTCAATGAATACTCAGCTACCGACATGTCGTCCTTCTGAAGCTATAGAAGCTCTAGAGAACTCTCAGCCACCACCTCAAGCCAGTCCTTAGTTCCCTATGAGTTGGGATCACCTCAGAATCTAAGGGGTATCTGATGTTGAATCATGCGTAAGGCACTAAGCCTATATGTGTCCTTTACCAGTACCGCCGGTTGTAACTGCTGACCAATAGGTAGTGTTATAGCTGACACACTACCTGAAGGTACTATCTCAGGTAATGGTCCTGGTACCGAAGCCTCATCATTATGTGGACCATCCTCATGGTCACTAATTGAAAAATATTAGTATCTAAAATCACTATATTCTCAACTAGTGTCTCAAATAGGAGGAAAACTCTAGAAACAGCCTCTAGGAAGCCCTCAACTGCGTGGGAATCTATCTCGCCTCAAAACCTCAGAGGCCTATGCTACTGAAACTCATGCAACATGCTTAGTTGGCATGAATCGTCCGCTAGTGTGGCTAGTTGTAACTGCCTCCCAATGGGTGTTGGTGCTACTGGTACACCACCCAAAGGTGCCAACATAGTAAAAGGGCCCTGCACTGGAGCCTCGTCGCTCGGTGGGCCGTTATCATGTACTCTCTCTCGGGAATCCTAGCTGTCTATCTATGTGACGACATCCTGATAAGGAAGAGGTGTTCCATGGTCATTAAGTTATACCTGGTGATCTGACTCAAGGAAATTACAAGAAACTATTCAAAAACACACGCAATCAGTGCTTCTATGTTCTGAGTCAGAAATCAGAACTCAGGGTCCTGGGGTATGGATACGTCGGCCTCCGCACCAACACTAGACTCCCTGAACTGAAAACCACACTCATTACACTTAAAACTATTGCCTTAAATAAAATATCCGAGTCCTAGTTAATCAATAGAACAAAACTCATCTGATACGAATTTGTCACGACCTATCCCTCAGGGCCCTTACCACGACTACCCCAAGCCCACCTTCCATAGGCCAGGGGCTGGTGACTAGCACCGAAAGGTGTATCCCCTAAAACTAGGAAGGCATTTCCTTTATATCCGGTAAACACACTCAACCAAGAACACAACAAGATACGAACACAAGTAAAATGTATAGGAAAAGAGTGCAGAAAGTAAGTAAAAAGGGGCCAGAATACAAGCCCAACTGAAAAGTACAAGAAAAAAGAAAGGTGCAATTAAACTCAAACAGCTCCTGTGAACACCCGCAAGGGATACTACCTTAAGGGTAGGTATATCTCTCAAACAGCCATCTCTGCGGTACGCGTCGTCTAATATCCACCTCAGAGCTACCTCTAGTCCTGGTACTCTCATCCTCAGTCAGCGTTGTCCGTTGTCAGCACCAAACACAATAAGGTGCGGGTATAGCCTGTGTAGGGGTGAGTATGACGATACTGAGTAGGGACCCCGAGACCCTCAAGGTCTCACAAAATCCACAAAGGATAAATTACAAAGCATAGAAACAAATGACAACCCTACTTAGGTATGTGCTCATACATATACCTAAGTTATCAAGTATACCCATCTCAACCATGAGGAAACACAGGGTATAACACAAAAGCTGAAATCTCAAATATTCTACAAAGGTAGGAATACCACGAAGGTAAGTACCACATAGGTACACCACACAGAACAATACCACCAAGGTATTACCACGAAGAAAAAATACAACTCAGGTACGAACTCATCTCACACTGGGTATACCATAGGTATAATAGTAGGGATGATTAGATGTAACTATTGAATCATCTTACTATATTAAGAGGCAGACCCATGAAGGATCCCAAATTGCAGACCCACACAAGAACCTAGTACACCGTCAGACCCACACAGGATCCTAGTTCAATGTTAGTACATTGTCAGACCCACACATGATCCTAGTACAATGTCAGTACATCGTCAGACTCACACAGGATCCTAGTACATCGTCAGTACATCGTTATACCCACACATGATCCTAGTACATCGTCAGTACATCATCAGACCCACACAAGATCCTAGAATATCATCAGTACATCTTCAGACCCACACAGGATCCTAGTACATCGTCAGTACATCGTCAGACCCACACAGAATCCTAGTACATCCTCAGACCCACACATGATCCTAGTACAGTAGACCCAGACAAGATCCTAGTACATTATCAGACCCACACAGGATCCTAGTACAGCAGACCCACACATGATCCTAGTACATCATCAGACTCACATAGGATCCTAGTACAGCAGACCCACATAGAATCCTAGTACATCATCAGACCCACACAGGATCCTAGTACAAAAGACCCATATAGGATTTTAGATTAGTGTCACATGGATTCCTAGTGCGGATCCATGTGGGATCCTCGATCACAGACCCACGAAGGATCACTTTCTCATGTTACATCCAGCTATAGGTTTCCTGCACTAAGCTCACTTGATTCTTTGAGGATCCACTCCTCAAGCCACAGTTCGATACTCCAACTTCCATGAATTCCAAAAATGAAGTATCCCAAAGGACCACCATGTAAAAGGGGTCTCAATGCAACATACAGTGTGTCAAATGGACATTCGTTCTGTATGTTGTTGGCCTTTTAGTCATAAGGGCCCGGTTGGATTCGTGTTCGATCCAACCCGAGTGTACGCCAACTTTATCCAAACCACAAGTGGGGTATACCAAAAGGACCGTCTCGCTCCAAGGTTTTCGGCGCCGTAGAAGATTCATCATTTCAACACTGTATGATGGGGATATATTGAATACAAGATCCCGCAATAATTATAATAATATTATTGGGTATTTCGTGAACCCGAGCCACGAACTAGAATTTAATATTCAACATTAGACTTAAATCGACCGTCTTAATGATAGGATCACGTCTCCACAGATGGTAAGTTAATCGGACATCACATACATGAGTTATAGAGGGTCGAACATTTAATAATAATAATATGTTATTATTATTTGAGTGTTTTAGGTACCCGATCAAAAAACCTGAAAAAGATATCCAATATTGGACTCATAATTTCCTTCTCAAAGTTAGGGTCACACTGCCACTGACGGTTCGTGAAACTGAGGTCGCACAGATAAGTTACAGATGAAATATGGTTTTACTACCAAAAATAATAATATCATCATCATCATCATTATTATTATTATTTACAATTCATTTACTTCAATTCTCACATTCCACGCACAAACACACATCTCTCCAATTAGGTGTGAATCCCCTTATTCAACGGATTTAATCTTTAATTGTTTTAAATTTTTAACGTATCTTTTGTCAACAAGTTCTCTCTTCAATTAACCTCTTCCACAATTTCTTTCGAGCTTCAAGACTTGATGCACACGCTTGGAAATGGAAACTCTCAACTCCCAGCCATTGATCATGCTTTCACTGTAATGAACACAACCCTGCTCGCACCACCCTATATGCACACTGAAAAAACCTCACCCCGTTGTCCACCTAGCCGCTGCACCGCTTGGGCGCCGCACCCTAAAGACTCGCCGGAATCGCACTGTCATCTTGTCCCTTCCACAGACCACTGCATCTTCATTCAAAACCCAAAAAATAAAATGATCGCATATTCTTGATCCTCAGGTCGAGGGCTCTGCTGCCATATGTCACGCTCAATAGAATATTTCTTTTCCAGCACCAATAAATACTTGTCCGGCTCGTTTAATGAGTCATCGAGGCTTTGTTCCAAGACCGAAAAATTAAACGGTCGCATATTTTCAATCCTAGCGTCGATGGATTTGCGTCCATATATCATGCACAGAAAAACTCAGTGTTTCTGGTCCCAATATATATTAGGCGTTGAAGACCGCACAAAGAATGCATGAAGAATGAAATAAAAAGATCATGGTATATGTGAATATCGATGGCCGTTTTTGTTTTTCCTTCATCATTAAGAATAAATAATATGGGGAATCAACAAATAGATATTTTTCAAACATCAAAATAAACCCCTACCTCAATCGTCCGTTGGAGGTAGCATGAGGAGGAAGATGATGTGCCTACGGTTCTCGAATGTTGGTTCACTATTCCTCGTTCGGAGGTCGTTCTTCGTTGGAGGATCTCATTCGTTAGAGAAAGATCTTCTTTTGAGAGTTCTCCACCAAATTGACTTTCCAACAACTTTCCCCCAACCCCCCATCAGAGGTGAGGAGCCCCTATCCTTTAAGCTTACTTAATTAATTAATCAATTAATGTTGGATTCATTAATTAGGGGAATTTCAAGAGTTATCTCACATTAAGGGAGGAGTTCATGGTTGGGTGGTCCCCTCCACCAAAATTCAAATGGGTGGTTTCAAATAAATAAAATAAAAGTTGATTGTTTTATTTTATTATTATTTTAACTCTCCCACAAAAATTTGAAAAACTAACTTCCACCCTCGACCTACTGTGGTTGAGGTGAAGGTCTCCTTTAAGAGAATATCAGTGATTTGAGTTCAACAGGGTCCTCAGATTTCAATTCTGAGTACCAGTTCAAAAGTTACAAAACACCGCTCGCACGTTTACTGAATGTACCTAAAAAAAGTTTGGAAAATTATTATCAGTCACACTCGACCCGCACTGGTTGAGATCAGGCTCTGCCCAAGTGAAACATGCCCAACGAAACCAACAGTACTCTCGGATTTCCAATCGAGTTACCGTTTAAAAGTTATCGATTTTACAATAAAATAACTGTCAATTAATTATTTTATTTATGACCAAAAACTAACTTTCACTAGTGGCCCACGCCATCCACAATTAGTATTTTTTAAATAAAGAAAACCCACAAAAGTTCAGCGATGGTCTCAGATTTTCAATCTGAGCTACCGTTTTTGAGTTATAAGCATTTGAAAAATAAAATAATTTATTTTATTATTTTATTTACAATTATGCCATTTTTGGGTTTTCTCATAGGAGGCCCGCACCGACTAAAATTAAGTCGTGCCTAGGGTAAAACCGCCATCCTGAATGCAACGGTGCCCTCATATTTCTAATCCGAGTAATAGTTTAAGATTTATTCCACTTGTTTTCTAGAAAAATGATTACACTCGCTATTTAAAGTTTAATGAAACTTCGATGGACCATTCCGGGAACTCTGGGTCTCAAAATCACACGACGTCAGATTTCGTGGTCTTGAAATAATTCTATATAATTAAAAAAAAATTATACGGAATTTCTGGGACATTACACACTTCTTTGGTTTTATGATTTTGGATTTCAAAATACCATTATGAATTGTTACCACTGTTAATATAGTTATTGAGTAGTGATCACATGATTAGTATAAATATAGGGCTTTAACAAATCCAATTTACTCAAAAAAAGGAAGAGATGACCTCATCCAGTAGACTTTCCCCATACAAAGCCTATTTTTCGGAGCTCGGAAAGGAGGTGGCATCACTAGACTTCTCTCTTAACCAAGACCAATCCATGCTTCAACACGTTAAGCTCGAACAGAACTGCCTACAGGAGAAGTGGAAGTTGACAGAGATTACCACCTGAGTGATGTTATTTGAGCCACCCCAAGAGTCTGTCACCTTCGCACACCTTACCCATAGGTCTTATATGGGTGATATAAGTGGTTATGTAACAAGACAATAACACTATTATTATGTGCATTATTTTTATATATAATAAATAATATGCATTCATTTTATTATTGTTACTTTTTAAATAGTTTTAAAATCTCAAATAGTAGTTTTAGTCAATATTAAATTAAGAAATCAATTTTAATAAAATAATGGTCTTTTGAATTAAATAATATTTTAATAAATTATTATTAATAAATTATTTTTTATTAAATATAAATGATCGTATAATTTTTATCAATTCAATTGTGATTTTTATTAAGGTTTGAAATCCATTTTTATAAAAACCCATGAATTTTCAATAAATGTCGATTTTTATTTTAAAAGTAAAAAAATAACATATTTAGATAAGATAAATATTATTTTTGGAATTAGGATGTTGAAATTACCCAATTGTTAATTTTTCATAATTTTCTGAGAAAGTGGAATTTTTGGGTAAAAATTAAATACCATTTAATTATATAATATGTTTTATGATATCATAATGACCAAATAGTGATGTAATAAAATACTATAATTGATATTTCTGTCCAATAAATTTTTTACCATTAAAATAATGTGATTTTTGTTTTTTTATTTATTCTACAATGTTTTAGTGTACCCTCCAAGACTTATAAAACATTTTAACTTTTAAATTGATTTTCTTGAGAGTGTGACTCACCTCTAAATAATAAAGAATAATATTTTAATAAGTTCATCCATTGGAATTATAAAATAATTTTTTCCAATCCCCTTTTTAAAATAAAATTGGAAAAACCATGGTTTGGTTTGTGGGTTTGATTCGTTTAATGTGTTGTGTCAAATACCTAAATAATAAAGAATTCCCTCTGTTTTCATATATATGCCCACCCAAGCTCCCATTTTCTCTTCACTAAAAGGCATTGTAGATTGAACAACCTCTTCCATCATCTCTCTCAAATCCTCCGAAGTCTCCCCATACTCCCAAGAAGCCTCTTTCAACCCCCTCCCAAGCCTTTTGGATCACACTTCCAAGTAAGGGATTTCTTCCTTTCTCATTTTTGTCCAAATTTCGTTATTTTGTTGTACCATTTTTTTCAATTAAAAATGTTTGGGTATAATTTCAATACTCCCCCATACTTCCCTCCTTATGTTTTAATGATTATAGACCCCTTTCTTTCTCATTAAATCCTCCCATGTACACTTGTTACCATGCCGAATTTTGTATGGAATATCTCTCTTCTCATTTACATCCAAGATTTTTTTGTATTATGAATCTAAATTCCGTTACATATGTTGGGAAATGTATATATATGAACCCTTAAATTAAATTATATATACATATTATGAAACACCCCTTTCTATCTTATCAACCATTTTTATGAATTATTATGTCACGTTGTTATGCTATCGAAATTGCACCACGATTTTCCAAGAAAAAGTCATTGTGTAGTGAATACCAATGCCCATTTATCTATCTAGGGTATTCAAATTTAAGTACATTTACTTATTGATTATATAGTTTGATGTATGAATTCCACATTCCCTTATCGTGGAATAAATGATGATTCTTAATGAATCTATGTTATATGATCCATGTGGCACACTTATGCATGAAATGAAATGATTAAGAAGGGTGCTCCCTAACAGTGATCCAATGAATTGGGTAAAGAATAATATCATGATATGTCAAGTGAAATGATGGTTTACTCATTATAATTCAAGTTCAATGAGGGTTTTCTCATGGTACATGTGCAATGATCCTTGGCTCATGCTAATATCATGTTAAATGTTGATGCCACATTTCCATGTTATGATAATAATGCTATATCATGCCTTTATGTTCATGTTTCTATTATGATCCATTGATATGATTATTGAATAACATGTACTTTATTATTCATGTTATGACTTTTTTAATCGCTTACTTAGCTTTATAGCTCGCCCTTTTTTTATTTAGGTCCTCAGGTTAACCTATGCAATGCTAAGTATGAAGGAATGTTGTGGTCATGTAAAAGAAGATTTTAATAAGGATGTTGGGTTTTATGTTCAATGTTTTAATGTAATGTTCCTAATTTTCCAAGACACTAGATCTCTTGATCCTCAGAGTTGTCTTAAGTTAAATTTTTTATAATAAATCATGTTTAAGTGTGTAATAAATAACATGGTTGTTATAAGGAAGCTCAATTTTTCTACAATGAAAGACCACTTCCCATTGTCATTCCTTGATCAGGTCCTTAAAAGACTGTCTGGGAAAACCCACTATTGTTTTTATGATGGATTCTTTGGTTATTTCCAAATTCATATTGCATTGGAGGATCAAGAGAAAACCACTTTCACATGCCCATTTAGAACCTTTTCTTATAGAATGATTCCCTTCGGTTTGTGTGAAGATTCAGGAACTTTTCAAAGGTGTATAATTATCATTTTCTCTAAATTTCATGAAAAATGCATGGAAGTTTTTATGGATGACTTCACTGTTTATGAATCATCATTTGAAAGTTTTTTAGAATGTTTGGATCATGTTATTGAAACATGAATTGATAAGAAACTTCTTCTTAATTATGATAAATGTCATTTAATAGTTGGAAAGGGAATTGTTCTTGGTCATGTTGTGTCTTAGGATGGAATTCAAGTTGATAAATCCAAAGTTGAGGTCATTTATTCATTTACATACCCAAAAATAGTCTGAGATGTGAGATATTTTCTTCGTCATGCTATGTTTTATAGGAGATTGATTAAGGATTTTAGTAAATTTGCACTTCCATTGACTACATTGCTCAAAAAAGATAGCCCATTTGTCTTTTATGAGAATTTTAAATTGGCCTTTAGGGAGTTAAAACAAAAAATTGATAACCCCTCCCATTTTTCATCTTCCCAAATGGGACTTTCCCTTTGAAATCAAGACTGTTGCATCTGAATTTTCTCATGGGTCTGTTTTAAATAAAATGTTGGAAAATAAATCTCATGTGATTGCCTATTCCTACTGAACATTAGATCAGGCCCAATAAAACTACAAAACAACTGAGTAGGAACTATTTGATGTCATCTTTTCTTTAGAAAAATTTAGATTTTATCTTCTAGGCTCTAAGGTGATTGTTTTCACTGATCATTCTGCAATAAAAATTTTGATGAAGAAACATGATGCTAAACCATAAATTTTGAGATGGATCTTACTATTAAAAGAGTTTGATGTTGAAATAAAGGATGATAAAGGAAGTCATATCCTTGTTTCTGATCATTTTAGTAGGATACTATCCGTTTTGAATGGGAAACTTCAGATTTGTCCACCAATTAAGGAAACTTTTCCAGATGAGGAGTTATGTGCTTCTCAAACTGAAAAGCCATGGTTTTATAATCTGGTGAATTGTTTTTCATCTGATGATGTTCACAAATGATTTTAAATGAATAAAATTACTAAAATTTTGATTGATTAAAATCATTAAATTTGGGATGATCCTTACTTATGGCATTTTGGTAGTGATCAAATGGTTATGAGATGCATTCCAAATTCTGATTTTCAAATCTGTCTTAAATTTTTGTTATGCTCTAAGCTACAGAGGACACTTTGGGACTCAAATAACTGAAGGAAAACTACTTGATTATGGATTGTATTGGACCACCATTTTTAGAGATTCTATTTATTTTTTTAGGACATGTAAAAATTTTCAATTTCTAGGGAGTATTTCCAAAAGGAATGAGATTCCAAAACAACCTCTTTTGTTTTGTGATGTATTTGATGTTTAGGGTATGGATTTCATTGGTCCTTTTCCAAATTCCTATGGATATATTTACATCTTGCTTTATTTTTATTATGTCTCCAAGTGGTTAGAGGCTATTCCCACAAGACCTGATGATGCCAAAACTGTGTCCAAGTTTGTGAAAGGAAATATATTTTCAAGGTTTGGATTTAAAAACATCTTGATTACAGATCAACATACTCAATTTTGTAACAAGACTTTGGAATATATTTTCATAAGTATGGAGTTCATCATAGGATCTCTACACCATATCACCCTCAAACAAATGGAATGAATGAGTTGTGAAATAGAGAAATCAAACAAATTGTGGAAAAAATTGTGAACCCAAATAGAAAGGATTGGTGTTTGAGACGTGATGATGCACTCTGAGCTTATAGGACAACATTAAAAACCCCAATTAGCATTTAACCATTTATATTAGTCAATTTAAAGGCTTTTCACATACCAGTTGAGTTAGAACACAAATCTTTTTGGGCTGTTAAAACATGTAACATGAATCTATTTTCAGCTGGAGAAGAAAGAAAATTTAATTTTTAAGAGCTAGAGGTGATCTAGAAGAATTTATATGCAAGTTCCAAGTAGTAAAAAGAAATAACCAAACCACTTAATGACAAGTTTATTCTCAACAAAAAAATTAAGGAATGATACAAAGTGTTATAGTTTGATTCGAGATTGAATCTGTTCCTGGGTAAATTTCGTTCCAAATGGTCTAGTCCTTTAATTGTTACTCATGTTTCTCCTTTTAATGAAATCAAGATAGAATAACCAAAAAAAAGGAAAACATTCACAGTCAATGGGAACGAGTTGAATCTTTTAATAGAAGATGTTAAAGATACTTTGAGCGATGAGATCCATCTTGATGAATTTGAATACAATTGTTTCCAGGTTTTGTTTTTGGTGTGTTTCTTTTCTTCTCTTCGTTTCAAATTTTGTGTTTTTTATTTAAAATTTTGGAAAAAAACTTGTGATATTAAATGATGTTATTTTTTCACTTTTGAAAAACATGTTAATGTGTGAACCAATTGATCCCTTAGAGCTGAACATTAATGAATTCTAAAAACGAAATTATTTCATGTTTGGATTTGTTTTTGAAAATTTCATGAAAAGAACTCTAATTTTTGAATCCGAAGCCACATATCATTGTCATTATCATTGAAATTATCTTTCTTGTGGGGCTTCTGAAACCATTTAGACATCTTTTTCACATTCACCTCTTTTCTTGAGTGAACCATTCCATGTTTGTTTGAACCAAAACTTGATCTATTTTTATCAAAACTTAAGGGATAAGGTGATTGTGATTGAAATTATTGATGCATTTATTTTAATTTTGAGGCCCTATTTTGATTATTATTCTTTTTATTCTGTCAAAATATATAAATTTTATCTCTCTTGATCCCTTAGTATCCATGTACTGCCTTCTAGATCACCACATTACAAGCCATTTTTCCTTTCCAACATGTTCTAGAAGTACAAATGCATGATCTAGTCAGTCTTAAGTATGGGGGAGATTACTTGTGGTGTGATACCTCGTCTGGTGTTGATTTGGGTGGGGATTAAATATTTTAAGAGATGTTCTTGCTGTTAGAAATTTTTTTGTTGGGATTTTTACATGTCTAGAGATCTCAAATGATACAGAGATATGCCTATCTGGATCTCTCAATTGAAGAAAGTTATGACCAATTAGGAGATTTTGAAAAAATAAGAGAAATGTAAATTTTGATTCTAAAATATTGATGGAATGATGTGGAAATGATATTCTCAGAGATTCTCAAATCTGATTTTTTTATGAGAGTAAGAAGGAAACCACATGTGATTGAAAATTATATTCATACATTTTTTACTTCAAAAAGAGCCAAACTCTCCTTATTTGGCCTCATAATTTTCAACATTTGAAACCCACCAACCTTTATCTACCAAAAAACCTTGAAAAGACCTCATGATTATCACATTTTCTTGGCTCACATTAGGTGGAGATGTAGAAATTTTTCAATCCTATGATGATTCTTTCATGTGTTTGTATGAGAAAAGATTTTCTGAAAATCAATATTTGTGTGTTGAGAGAAAAATTTTGCGAGGTAGGTGTGTTGTGTGAATGGGAGGATAATAGAAGTAGAAATGGATTGAATGAACTAAATTGACAACATAAAACACATGTTTTCTATAAGTCATGATATCATTTGATTCTTGGTGGTTAATTGGTGAACCACATTGGATTGTGTTTTGAATATGCATTGATTTTATTTTGATGCTCACTTGTCCAAGAGACAAAGTGATAAGTGTGGGGGGAATTGATAGAGCTGATAATTTCAATATATTTCATCTACATTTCAATGATTTAATCCCCACCAATGTGTCAGTATATTTTCATTTTTTCTTAAAAAACTAATAAATCTTTATGGTTAGTAAGTTTTATTTTTTTGAGGAATTTGGTTGTTGGATTTGTGTATGAGTGGTATTGAGTGGTTCCTTTGGATGGGTTCTCTTTGTACCATACATTTTATTTTGGTCTTTTGTTTTGGCCATGACATTATGGTGGAAAATGTGGCATGGTAGGGATCTTGGACACCATATTTCACATTGTTATTTATTTCATATTATTTTATTTTTTGTTGACTATTTTTGGATTTTGGTTAGTTTCAGGATTAAAATATAAGTTTTGAAGACCTTTTTGGTAGTATTACGATTATCCCACTTGGTTACTATTAATAATGAAATGCATTCATGGGTGGATCTATCATTTTGATAACACATTTTTACATGGTTTTTGTATTGTATTTCAAGTCATGCGGAGCTCCCTAGAATCTGTACAAGGTTTAGAGTGTGCTAGTGATGAGGTGCACAATTTTTTTAACCTTTTGGAATCAAGGATTACCCATGCATATCGGTTCCTGGATTAGTAAGTGAAAAAATGGTTTGGAAAATCATGTGGCCGAACCCTGAACCATATCCAAGTGTCTAAAAGTTGGTAATTTTGAAAAATTATCCTCTTTTATTTTAAGAAGTTTCACCCCTATTCATTCCCTTGACATTGGCCAACCCCTTGGGATCTCAAAGAGGATCTCCAACATCCACCACCTAGGAATATTTCCATTCCATTGATGATTTCCAAGAGGTTTGAGGTGTGTTCTTCCTCTCTTTTTCACTTTTCCCTTATCCCTCTCTTCTCTCCCAGTTTTAGATACCCACATTAACCCTGTATATTTTTTTGATGATTTTAGGGTTCTGGGTTGATCTAAAGATGAGTTATTTTGGTTTATATGGTTCTTAGACACCATTTCAATTTCTATGGGTATGGTCATCATTGAAGACATCATGTTCCAACGTGTTTCACCATGATTATCATCTTGTTGAGTTATGTGTTTCTCTGAAAATGTTTCGTTTTGGAGTTTGATATGTGATTGTTCTTTCTAAATTCTTTTTTATGAATTTATGAATATACACGATACCTCTTTCATTATTTTAAATAATTTTTTAGTGATTGAGCATAGAATATTTGGGTTTTCATGTGAATACTATATTTTATATCTGAAATGGAATGTTTAAAGGAGCTAAGATTTTTTAAAATGTCCATTTGGATTTTGGAATTATTTTCATGTTGACAAAGGTTATTTTTACCCAGACATGGTTTACAATGCATGAAAAATTATATTTTAAAGAGAACTTGTGTTTAAAGTGAGGTGTTGACCTCAAAATAGTTTTTGAAGGGGTTATTTAATGGATTTAAAATGGAAATTTGAAATTTGTGTCTGATTTACCCCTTGTAAAAATTTTGTCTTTGCTACTTTAAAATATTTTGAAGGTAATGGATGTCATTTTTTCTTGTTTTGGTCTTAAAAGGGTGAGGCACATGTATTGTGTGTGAAACTAAAATTTTTTAAACAACATGGGTGTTTTTTATATTTTATGTGAAATACTTTAAGAGATATTATAAAAAAAGTTAATTTTCTTGGAATCTCGAGCTGTGTTTTGGTTTTAAAGGCCTAGTTGGTAGTTTGGTTCATAAATGATTGTTTTGATGGACTTCCCTTGATTTCCCCTCCATTTTTTACTACTTTTATTGGTTTTATTTATCTATATGACATGTATATGATCCCCGTATATGGGAATTTTCTTATTATGATTTGAGTACATTTAATGTATTGGTATTTTCATCATTGGGTGTTTGGGTTGAGGGTAGTTGTTGTTAAAAATTGTGTGTTAAACCTGGATCTTTTTTTACTACCCTCATTCCCCTTATAATACATGGTAAACTAGGTATTAAGTTTAAGATCTAATTTGTTACTCCAGTTGGTTCACACACTTTTACTTACCCAGCAGTCATGCTTCGGATAAGGGCTAGGTGGGGGATGTTCATTAAGATGAGGTTTTAGTTATAGAATTGGATTACTCATGATAGACTTAGTATAAGTCGGTAGGTGGTTTAGGTGGTTATACAATTTTATGGTTAGATTATTTTCATGTTAGGTATCCTAGAGTAGAGTGTGTGGAGAATTTTATCATGTGGTTGTTCAATGATTGTAGGGTGATTTATCTAGTACTTTTTTACATCATTTTTCATACTTTCATTATTATGGAACATTATTTTGATTATGTTAGTAGATTCATTATGGTGTATACTTCCTAAAATTTTTTTCTAGACCCTTGTGTGTTTTGGGTCATTCCTTTAGGAAAATAAGTTTTTAAAGATGTTTGGAACCCTATTTTAAATTTAAAGACTCCTATGTTAGAGATTTAATGAGTATTTCATAATGGATGTTATTTTGTAAAGTTTTATTTAGCTGTTTAATTTCTTTGAACTGACAATTTCCATTTAATTTAAAATAAGTGGGTTGTTTTTGGGAAATGATAACGATGTTCTATGTTAGGAAATGAATTAGTATAGTGGATTGGTTTACAAACCACCTGTGTTTGACTTTGTAAAACAAAGAGGAATCCTTAAAAATTGGTTTTATGGTAGTGTTTTTATTTCTATACTGTGTTGATATGAAAATCCTAACTTATTGATTTATTTTCAATCAAGAATTTATGAATTTTCTTATGAAACATATTTCATTTTTTGGGATGTTTTGGTGAAAAACATGGATTTTAGTTAACACATATATATTTAAGGATACTGATTCTTAATGGGACCCATATTTCATTTTTTCCATTATGTATGACATTGGGAGAGTTGGATGGTGGAGAGAAACAAGAGGTTTCATGAAGATGTCTTGGGTTTGGATCAAGGTGTTCGGTAGTTGTTCTATTTTTTCATAGAGCTATATTTTCTGCCTTGCTGTAACCTTTATTTTGTAGATTTTATTTTTTATATGCAAATGGGTTGGATCATTATATTTGTCTATGAACATTTTGGAATGTTTTTTTGGAGCTTGTATTCATTTATTCCACTTTATTTATTTCTTATTTGGGTAAAATAATTCAAAAATGGATTCATATTATTCTTGGGAACTAGTTTCCATCCCATGGGGATCGAGAACGCCCTTAGGACCGTGTGCTGAATAGGTTCTGGTGTCGAGTTGGATGGAAACCCAGCCCATTTTGTTACAATATTTACATTATCTCATGAGATATCAATCATTACCCAATGAATTTGATGGATTAAACTGACCTACTCGCCACATAAATTGATCTATACATATCTGTGCCATAAGATCTTAAGAAAATTCATCAATTAACCATATCATAACCCATTGAAAAGAAATATACTTCATAAATATTTCACCATAACATAATCATAAACCATATAGAAGAAGAAAACACTTGTTATCATTAGATCATATCCCTCGTTAATCATAAAAAACATAAAAAGAATTTATATAGATGAAAAAAAAATTAAAAGAACATTAAAAACATTCCTTGAAAATATTAGAAAAATATCAATGTATTATGATATCATTTTAAATAAAAATTTAAAAAATTTAAGAAATGATTATTTATGAAAATAACCATAGAAACATATAGAGTAATATTCATCGAAAAAACAATCATGATGGTGGGAATATCCAATCTTGGAGTAAACATTAAGTCAATGATTCCTTTCCAAATTTTATAATTGAACATAAATAAACTATTAAGAAAAAAATTGTAAAAATTACATTTTAATCCTTTTAAAAGAAATTAAAATATTGTTGAAAATGAATTTAAATGATTATTTTATCATAGAAAACAACATCATTTAAAATATTTTATTGGACATGGACATGGAATATTGAGTTTTCCTACCAAAGATAAAATCAGGTAGACCCTTCTTTGAAACATTTTCTAGATCATTTTAAGGACCAACGAGAGGATAATAAATGATAGAAAAGAAAATCCAAAAAATAATATTTGTATCAAGATATTAATATAATATACTTCCCATAATGTAGATTCAATCACATATAACCCCAATTTAAAATTATATTGCAACATAAACCCTTACCCAATATCCTGACTTTCTTTGTACAAACTCTTAATCTCCTCTTATTTTGGAAACCCCTTTTGTATAACACCATTATCCTTCAAAGGATGGTGTTTTGGAAGAAAATAATTCTTAGAACATGAGTAGTGAAGTTAAGAATATATTTAGGAATAAATTTTCCAAACTAGAGGGCTCAATGTGTGTAAATAATTGAAGGAAGGGGGTTCCCTTTTATAAGTGAGATTGGTGGAACTTCTGCAAATATATAAAGCATTAAAAAAATAAAGTCACTTTCATGTAAAATCTGATCCAAAGAAACCAAAATTTGATGTTAAGATATGTTTGAGACAAAATCCATTGATTCAATAACATTTATCCAAGTTTTTGATATATTTTATGCCTTATCTCTATGTTTATACCCCAATTATCTATTTAACCCTTAGAGTGGTGATTTTTTTACCATTGATACTATTCATAATTACCAAAAATTTAATTGACCAATTTAAAATATTTTTTTATGATGATTCAAAATATAAATTTTTTAAAAAAATTATGTTCTTACAACTGGAAGAAAATCATTTTAAAATAAGTGTGAAAAACACAACGAAAACCATTTTTAGAACAAGAATTTTTAAGAATAAAATGATATTAATATAATTCTATGAATTGTAAAAATAATTTGATGTATGTTATAATATATGATTGAATATATTATATATACATTTAATTAAAATGATTCATTAATTATGAATAATTTAATTTTGTTTAGATGAAATAATTTTCTTTGAGTAGAATCAACTCCCCAGAAAAACATATCTATTTACCTTCAAATTATTTTATTTTCTTTTATAACCAATTGATATCTAATGAATTTATTTTTAACATGTTTTAAAAAATAATTTTTCATAAGTATAATACTCTGAATTAATTTATAAATATCATATATATGATAGAAAAATGCTCATAAAAAGTATTTCAGAACAGTTATTTTGGATTTATAGTATTTCCTAAGTGAATTAGAAATTATTTATAACACTTATATTTAATTTAATACCATATAATGTGATTTATTTTGTAATATATAATCATTATTCACATAAGTTTAGGGTTTTATTCTTCATAGAATTTTAATTTAATGTATTTATTAAAGAGAACTATATTTTAAAATCCCAAGTTGTTACACTATATCCATTAGAATAGGGAATGGTGTCTAACAATGTGTAGTCATACACTCAATACATGATTCATTTATTCATGAAATATATAACAAGATAAATATATATTACACTATTTAAATATTACTTAGTTAAAGTATAAAAAGTAAAATATCAAATTATTTTACACATTGTCCATAAGATGTCAATTAGAAACAATACATAACAAAATCACCAAATTTATTTATAATGAAAAACAATATTAAATAATTTAATCAAATAGTAGTGATTGTAACTCTAATAAATAAAAAACAATAAAAATATAATTGAATCACCATTCATAAATAGTTCTATTAAAACTGCATCCCCTGTGATTTAATAATAAATATAATTTTTTGGTATAAAAATAAGTGCATAACCACATAAGTTCATGTGTCGGGATGATATTAAAAATAACCTATAGGACAACCCAACTGATAAAAACACCAAAAACATTTTATGCATAATTATGAAAAGGAAAAAAATGATAATGCATAGTCATGATCTTATCACATATCACCAACCATGGTCAACTAGGTTATGTTGTAAAATTTAAATTACTAATGAGTACCCATACCCTTATACACATCAAGATTCACTCAAAAAATAATATGGATGTCTTATGTGAAAATATAGAAATAAATGACCCCTGATTAATGGTTTGTAATGAAATTTAATATGTATAAATATAATGAAAAAATAAAACTATTTTCAAGATCAATTTGTGTAAGTAAAGAAGAAAGTATTAATAATATAAAATATGGAATAACTTATATAAAACTATCTTTATAGAAAATTGACCCAGGATGTCCTGACATGTTAGCTGAGTCTATCCTCTATAAGGCTTGATGTGTGTTCCTAATATCCCTAGGATGGTGACAAGAACCATGGTATCACAATAGAAATAATTATAATTATTTCACCCTCATTTAAAGTTGGATTAAAATGATTACATCTACGAATCCTACAAGATGTATCCTTATATTGGATAACCATTAAAAAATAATAAATCAAAATGAAAATAAATATATACAAAAGTAGCATGAATTTAAATAATAACCAAATATTTTAAAAAAAATTATCTATAAATGAACCAATTTTTAAAGAAACTTTAAATATATAAAACAAGGAATAAAAACTAAACTAAAACTAAATTTTGAGCTCTAAGAGGTTAATACATTACATTAATCAAATCTGGTCGAACCAAATAAAGAAACAACTCCAAAATCTTTATATGAATCTCAAGTCACAACTATAATTTGAACAAAACCCACTTCCCAATAGAGAGTGGTAACAATACAACATAAAACACATGGCCTATAAACCTATATAAAATAGAAATTTCACATACCCACCAATATGAGTAGGTAGGGTGTGATTCATTATCCCATAGTACACCAACATGAGTCCAATAAATTACTTCTATTAAAAAAATATTTCATGTTTGGGCATAAAACATAATGAAACAATTTTTCATTTTATTGATACAAAATGAAAATAAACATACCATATGTCGTAGCATTATTAATAAAAAACTATTTATAATACATTACTAAAAGAGGAATTATTAAGGTAATAACATTTTTCTAAAACCACCCACTAACATTTTTCCAAAAAATAACACTTAAATTAAAAAAATCATATTGGTGAGCATTTTATTTTCTATTGGAACCCTTTTATTTTAAACCAAACACACACATGGTTTTAATTCACATTTTCAAAGGAAACACTTTTAGAAGGCATGCATTTAAAAAAATACATTTTCCCTTTCTTAAACTCAACACACACACACACATACACTCACATGTGTATAATAAAGAGAAAAGATAATATAATTCAAATACATAAAGTGTCATAAAAATGAAAATAAATAGACAAGGCATGCCTCACTCTCATGGAAATGAATCATAAAGAATCAAAGTAGGGATATATCAATTAATTGGTTACTCATATGAAAAAAAACTAATAAACATAGAATAAAGTAAAATCCATGAATAAACCCTCTATGGAGTAGTAAATAATGTTTATAGATATGAAAAGGTGGAACCAACTATTGTGAGGTGAATGGTCACACAACCCATCAACTGAATCCCTCTCACACTATCATTATTAGTGACACACCCCCTAACTAGGTGGTACATATTACTAAATGTTACTCTCTATGATATCACACTCAACTAGTAAGTCAAATTCTTTAAAATTAATAATGATTAGTCTAGGTTCCTCATGTCATTAACAAAGTAGGTGATTATTATAAAGATATCATCGTTATTTGACCCACACACTACCCTAAGGCATGATGAAATAGTGATCAAATAAGAGTACTACCACAATCATACACCCCATTACAAAATGATCTAAACCAATATTGAAATATGAATCATAATTCATATTTTCATCAACATATTCTCTCAAGAATAAAAATGTGTGATAATGGGCTCATATAGGGTGTAAACACTATCCAAAATATAAAATCACACATATTTACAATCGGGCCATCACATTATACATAATGATTTTATTAGTTTAAAAATCCATTTTAAAAAACAATTTAAAATAAAAATACAATCCATGGTAAATAACACATTAAAACAAATAATAATAAAAAAATCAATCTTTTGAAATACCATTTCAAAAACACATTTTAAACAAGTTAAATTATAAAGAAACACATAACCAATATCAAGAAAAAACATACCCAATAATTAATGGATTAATTCTAAAACAACAAAATCCATGATTACACAAAAAACAAATTTATAAACTTATAATTCCCTTAAAATATACACCCACCTTTCATTAAAGTAGAAAAATTATTCAAAATAAGGAAATCCTCTTTTTATAAATGAAATGAATCTTCGTAAACATTGATGTTTATTTTAAAACCTGAGAACCACATAAAATAAGATAATCCCTTTTAAAAAATAATTATTAACTTCATAAAACCGTATTAGTATAAAAAACCATGAAACAATTGCTTTTCACATACAAAACTATCGATTATATTTTATCAAACTCATTTAAAAAATAATATACAATTTAAAAATAAAGTTCCATTGAAGTAAAATTCAATTAATATATTCCAAATAAAAAATTAAAATAAAATGAAAAATATTATCTAAAACAATACCATGTATCATATATACGATTAACTAGGTTCAAAATACCTTTAAAACCTTAATATATCAAAGAAAACCTAAAAAGGAAATGTAATGGAAAAACAATCCTCAAGAAATTGAAAAATGTCCCCTTAGATAGAAACCTCTAAAATCAAAATTAAGGGATGGATCAAAACCTTTAAAAAACCAATTTTAGTATAACCCTAACCACAAAAATGAAATCACATGGAAATTATTTTTAATGGGAAAGACGAGAAAAGATATGAAACTAAGAGAATAAGATAGGAGAAACCCTTACCTATTAATCCAGATAGAGGAACACATATGATCAACACTAATATACCTTTAAGGATATTGGGAGGAGGGAGAAGGCTCACTGGGAAGTACCTAGGTCAGGGTATATTAAATGGGGGGAATAAAAGAGACCCCAATAAAAAATAAGCTAAAATGAAAAAAATACCCCAACCCAAGTAGGATGAACAGTTATCTCACATGATTTACTAATGCATGTTTAGATCATGTGTTGTCCACTATCGCATAACTTCTTAGGACTAATAGTCATATAACATGGTTTACCAAACTATTTGATTATATCTAATAAAAATAGAATATGTTTTATGGTTTCTTAAAGCATGATCTTAACTAAAAAACCGAAGAAATATTCAAAACACTCGAAATGTTAGCCCTACGACACCATGAACCCAAGGGGAAAATCAGCCAAAAGATAAATATAATTAAAGTGACTTATCATGGTTTCATAATTCACCCCACCATGCCAAATTATTTACCTATAAATTCAAATACCAAAAATTTAATGATACTTTAATTAAAGGTTAATGTCAAGATCAACTCACAAAAAAAAACTCAAATACTCATAACCAAAAACATGGGACCTAAACATTAAACCTATTAGGAAAACCCAAAAAAATGATTTCCAAAACCACCATAAAACTAATAATCCTAAAAATATATTCATAGAAAAATCAAATAATTGTAAAATCACTCACATGTTCAAGCTTTAATTTAGTAACTCCATTAAACACACATACAAAAAATTGTATGTTATTTCTCAGTTCTAAAATAGACCATGGGATATTGTTACACCTATAGAACAATGGCGTACATAAAATATAAAAAAAATATTTCAATTCCCAATACCTAGTTACCCAGATTCGGTGCATTATTATATAACATTGACATGATCATAAGGGATCAAATCCCGAAATACCGATCAGTTTAGTAGCCTTGGAAGTACTAGATATATTAATAAGTTTTACATTACATTATAAAATAAAAAAAATAAAAAAATGTTTCCATTTACCACATTCATATCCATTATACTATCCCTATAGGTCAGTCATAATATACTTCTTCGCTTCTTGGGAAAAATAAATCATAGAAAGCGGTGACCTTAGATGCTCAGTAATGATAAAAATATAGCGGAAATATTCATAAATAAGCATAAACATTTAAGTAAATTTATAGGACTAAAACACAATACTTTTAAACATAAAATTTTACATAATATATCCAATATGAATCAAATAATTCCATTAACTTATTCCCATGGATATTCTATTAGTCTAACAATAACATGCAATATCAAGAGCCAATTTCATAATGACGAAATCCATAATTCCAGACTTCATAACCACATAGTCATAGCCTCGTGCCAAGACTAAAAATAATATTCTATCAAGGACTTATTACAAGACACTTGTTTGTATCATGAGACCTTCTGATTCATTGAGGAGCTATAGAAAGCTCCACCCATAACTTACTAAGTCCAATGAATTGCTCATATGAAAATATTTAAACATAACCTAAACATTCTTATTAAAACTAGCATACAAAATGTCAATAGTTTATCCATAAACCATGAATGGTGTAAAAATAACACATCCACAATCAAACATATCATAAAACCTTAAATAAAATATTTATGTTTAGTATCATAATAAAACAACTTCAAACAATCTTAAAATCCGTCAAAGAATGTTGATATAGATGAAATAAAAACTTTTTAGAGAAATATCTATTTATATTTTGAAATAATTTAACAGTCATATAATTATAAAATAAATCATTTATTTTGAAAATATTATTATTAGATTGAATGGGAAACTTTGACGATGTTATAACGGCGGAAAATATATGCACCCATCGTATAAGTTAAAAAAAACATTCTTTCCTTAATTTTGTAGAAAAGGTCATAAAGGTCCATATTCGGAAAACAATAGAAAGATTCCTTTCAAAACATTTTATAAAAATTAAAACAAGGGTATAAATGACTTTAACCCATAGTCTAGTAAATATTAAAAATGTTTTTAATTACATATTTATGAAAAGACGGATGTGGATGATAAAGAGGTCATAGTAGATACTTACATATTAACAACCTCAGATAAGTAAAGAGATTGTATAATTAACCCTTACCTTGTAATTTTCCTTGGTAAAGGGTATTTTAACCTCCTTTATAATATTTAAATCATTGTTATTAAATTATTCAATAATCATATACATAAATATGATATCATATATGATATTCTAATAATGCTTTGTTAATAATATTTTAGTAGTATCATCATTTCGGGTGTTAACTGATTAGTTTTCCTTTATATACTTAGTTATAGAAGCCATTTTGTTTTGAATAGTATGTATTTGATTCATATACAGATTTATATTAAGTTCTTAAACATTATTTTTAATCATAAAATTAAAATTATTCTTGAATGATTACGATGGAGAATGAATCTAACCGCATTCGTGGAGATGGTAATCCGTACATACGCACGAGCGACAATATCATTATATTGATGGTGAAATCATATGTAATTGGATGGTATATAATATATACAAAATAATTTTCATGTTATATTTATTATTTACATTAGTTATACTCATTTTTATACCCATCCAAATAATGAAGTGTTTAAATATCAAACCACACCATGACGTGGAGACGATAAGTCGTACGTACGCACGTATGATGAATTTTTCATTTATAGGATGAATATAATAATGAATATGGTTTTATCATATTTATAATAACATCATAGTATGTAAAAGGTACTGGATTTATTATTTTGGTATGGAAACAACAAATAAAGAGGAAGGGGAAGAAGAAAAGATCTTGAAAGAGGGTGGTGAAATTACTACCTCTCCTTCGGGTGTTTCCTTTTGAGTTGATAAAAAGGGCTCCTTAGGTTGTATTTCTGATCAAAGTAAGGCCTCTAGGTTAAATTTAAGGATGATGGGAAGATATTTTGGTAGTTTTTGGCTGATTAAAATGGATTTGGAGGTGTGAAATAAAGAGAAGAGGAAGTACCATTTTACAAGAGAGGTGATGGTCACTTTAGAAAAATCTTGAAATATTATTTCATAATAAATTTATTTTAGGTTTATAATGGCTCCAAAATGATTTATTTAAAGGATAAGGTGGATATGGGTCTAAAAAATCTCAAAAAATTGGTTTTAGACAGGTTTATGTCACCATATTAACCTTATATTTTAGATTAAACTCTTAGTTAAATAGTTTGGCATTTATCGTGTCTCATTCTATTTTTTTATTATATGTTTAATAAACCTACTATAACAAGACAAGAGAACCCAAATAGGTTAATTATTAATATATAAAACGTTATTTAAGTCATTTGGCTGAACTGTAGTTTTTTAGGAATATTATATCAATTAATAATATAGTATTTTTTTTTAAACTCAATTATGTCAATTTTGACATTATTTAGTATCTGATTTTTTTTTAAATCCATAAAAAATTTACCACTTCAAATAAAATTTATTTAATCAACCCTAACACATCATATTAACCTATAAAATTAGTGTAATTCATCATAACCTTCAATTTACATTTATTAGGATATTTATAATATAGATTATTTTAATATTTCATTAATAAGGTAATTACTACATCATCATTATGTCATAAATAAATTAAAATATTTAATGTCTAAAAATTATAAATAAAATACCATTTTTTATGAAATAATTTTATCTTTCTAATTAATATTTATATTCTAATTTATATTGTGTGTAACCCTATATTAAAAATGGTATAGTTATTAAACTTTGAATTTAACTCTTTCAACTCTTCTTTAAATATAATAATAATAAATGTACTAATCTAATCCATGTGTACCAAAGGGGATCATATTTTATTCAAAAAGTTTTGTTGGTCGAATTACACTTATCCAATTGAATTAGTACATGTGTTGGGGTAATTATAATATCATTTTTACCTTTAATTACCCTATTTACTTTTAACATTGGTAAATAAAAGTCAAAAGTTACTATTAATCAAAAATTATTTTCATTTTATTGAACCACATTTTACTTACTGATATTAACCATTTCTCTTGGATTTTTGAAATTCAGCTTATAGAAGCTGTAAAATTAAGTTTTATGCAAATTTTCAAATGCTCCTAGAAGGTGGGTAAAAGACGGTAAAAAGTTCAATAAAATTTTATATATCTAAACCAATTATAAAATTACTCTAATTAATTATATTGAACATATATAGGTATTATATATCTATTTTGACCTAAAATAAATTCAAATAAAACAACTAATTATTTAAATAAAAAATCAGTTTTAAACAAAAAAGCAGTGTTTTTAAATATTCATCAAAAATTGAAATTTTTTAGAAAAATACTAAAAATTTACCCTATGCTAATTTTTATATTATAAATTCAAAAATGAAGTCCATTTTCAAGAATAAAATTTATAAAATTTCAAAAAGTGGGTATTACTATTCATAACAGCTAGTTTGATTGGTCATGGTGCGTGAAAACTCTAAGTTGCGTACAACATAAGCTACTGCATTATTCAAAAGGAAACATATCGTGGAAGCTTGGGGTGTTACATTCTCCCCTCCTTAAAATAATTTTTTCCTCTAAATTTCTACAATATTACTATATAAAATGATTTGGGGGGTTCTTCATCATAAGTTCCTTGGGTTCCCACATTGCCTCTTCCATCTTATGGTTTCTCTATAGAACTTTTACTAGGCGAGTTGTCCGATTTCTCAGCACTTGTTCTTTGGTATCAAGAATTTTGACAGGCTCTTCACAATAAGATAGATTAGGTTCCAGTTTAATTTCTTCATTGGTGAGTCAATGCATTGGTTCAGCCATGTATTTTCGCAACAATGATACGTGGAACACATCATGATCTTTGGGGAGAGTTGGAGGAATCACCAAATGATAAGCTATAACTCCAATTCATTTTAGAATTTCGAAAGGTCCGATGTACCTGGGAATCAATTTATCCTTCTTACCGAAACGTATAACACCCTTCCATAGAGATACCTTCGACAAAACATTTTCTCTTACTTAAAATTCCAAATCCTTCCTTTGGTTATCGGCATAGCTCTTTTTCCTACTTTGGGATGATTTAATGTGGGTTTGAATAATATTCACTTTTTTCATTGTTTCCTCAACAAGTTTTGGGTCTACGAGTTTTCTTTCACCAACATCATCCCAACAAGTTGGTGTGCGACATCTATTACCATATAACACTTCATATGGTGCCATCTGAATACTTGAATGGAATCTATTGTTATAGGAAAATTTTACCAGAGGTAAATATTTATCCCACATACCTTGAAAGTTAAGTGAGAAAGATCTCAAAATGTCTTCTAAGGTTTTAATAGTCCGTTCTAATTGTCCATCTATTTGAGGGTGGTAGGAAGTTTTCAAATGAAGTTTAGTTTCTAGGGAATTCTAAAGAATTTTCCAGAATCTTGATGTAAAACAGGGATCATGATCAGAAAAAATCGATAGGGGTACACCATGGAGTCCTACAACTTCATTAATATATAGTCTTGCTGGACTTTCAAGTGGTAAATCTTCTCTTATATCAATAAAATGTGCTAACATGGTAAGATGATCAATAATGAACCATATTCCATCATTATTTCTACAAGTATTTTTTAGCCCCATGAAAAAGTCCATGGTAATATTAGCCCATTTCCACTCAGGTATGGGAAGAGGTTTCATGACTCCTCCAGGCTGTTGCCTTCTAGCTTTCACATTTTGACAAACCATACATCTTGACACAAAATCAGCAATCTCCCTCTTCATGGTGTTCCACCAAAAATGTTCTTTCAAATCTCTTTACATCTGGGTGCTTCCAGAGTGTATAGAGAAATTGGAGCTATGAGCTTCATCCAACAATTCACTTTTTATATTAGGTATGTTAGGAACATAAAGTCCCTTCCCAAATTTCAAAATTCCATCTTTATATATGATGTCACTCAATATCCCATCATTCAAGCTTTAATCTTCTTTTAAAACACCTCATCATCAGTCTAATAACACTTTATCCTTTCTAGTAAAGATGGTTTAGAAACCATTTGAAAACATATTGACGTTTCACCTTCCATGGTTATTCCAATGTCCATATTTACAAGATCCATGAAAATAGGATCCCTTTCAACTCTCATCTTGTTCAAAACTCCATGATCCTTTCTACTAAAATCATCTTCCACTTTATTTGTTTTCCTCAGGTGGTATTATATAGTGAAATCATAATCCTTGAGTATTTCAAGTCATCGTCTTTGCCTTATGTTGAGTTCTTTCTGTGAGAAAATATACTTCAAACTCTTGTGAATAGTATAAATCTCACATTTTTCACCATAAAGATAATGTCTCTATATTTTCAGAGCAAATATTACAGCTTATAACTCAATATCATGAGTAGGATAGTTGTTCTCATGAATTTTTAATTATCTTGATTCATAGAAAATAACCCTATCATTCTGCATAAGGACACAACCAAGTCCATTCTTTGAAGCATCACTATAAATAACAAACTTATCGTTCCTTAATGGTAGATTCAAGATAGAATCATTGACTAATCTTCTCTTCAATTGTTTAAAACATTCTTCACACTCTTTTTTCCAAACAAATTTAACCCCCTTACATGTGAGCTTGGTTAATGGGTTAGCCAACCGGGAAAAATTCTGGCAAAATGTTGATAATAACCTACTAAACCAATAAAACTACATACCTCAGTTATACTCGTTGGTGTAGGCCATTCTTGGATTGCCTTGGTCTTTGAAGTATCAAAAAAGATTCTATCCTTAGAGACAATATGTCCAAGAAAAGAAATCTCTTAAAGCCATAATTCACACTTGTTAAACATCCCATGTAATTCATTTCTTCTGAGGGTTTTCAGAAAAGTACACAATTGATTTTCTTGATATTCAATTATTTTTTAGTATAACAAGATGCCATCAATAAATACCACTAAAAATTCATCAAGATATTCCTTGAAAACTCTATTCATTATATCCATGAAGGCATTGGGTGAATTAGTCAATCCAAAATGCATTATAGTAAACTCGTAATGCTTGTACCTAGTTCGAAATGCTGTTTTCAAAATATCTTCCCTCTTCACACACAACTAATGACATCCATATCGAAGGTAAATCTTTGAAAAATATTGAGCTCCGTGAAGTTGGTTGAATAAATCATCAATGTGAGGTAGGGGATACTTGTTCTTTATTTTTATAGCAATGATCTCCCTATAGTCAATGCACAACCTCATAGATCCATCTTTCTTCTTAACAAAAAGGATAGTGGCTCCCCATAGATAAAAACTAGGGAGAATAAATCCCTTATTACTCAATTCCTCTAGTTTTTTCTTTAGTTCCACTAATTATACAATAGACATTCTATAAGTGGTCTTTGATATAGGCCTTGAACCAGGATTTAAATCAATGGAAAACTCAATTTCTCATTCTAAAGGATGTACAGGTAAATCCTTTGGAAACACATCAATATATTCTTGCACAATAGGTACATACTCTATTTGAACATTCTTTTCCTCACCCATAGTTATTTCATTCTCCTCCTCCACAATAATTGAATTTAGTAGAGATTCAGGGGGTGGATCTAGATAAGAATTAGGTGGTGATGTTTCTGCTCTAAAGATAAGGTACTCCTTAACATCATAAAAAATTGTAACCTCCTTATTCTTATAATAATTTTTCACATCATGGTCTGAAAACCAATCCATTATGAGGATTATATAAAATTGAATCATGGGTATGACGATGAGATCAGTAGATAAAAAACATTTATATGCCCTAATGGGAACTGATTCACAAAACTTTGTTGTGATGATACTTACCTTAAGAGTTTTGACAGAAAACTCCCTTGTTAAGTCAAATTGAATATATCTAATTTTCTTAGTAAACTGGGAAGATATGAAACAGTGCGATGTTCCAGAATCAAATAAGGCATTGGCTAAACTTGAGTAAACCATTAAATCACCTGCCACCACATCCTTCAGAGCTTCAACCTCAGTATTAGTGATCTCATAAGCTTGTCCTTGATCCCTTGGCCTTTTCTGAGGTAAATTTCCTCAGTGCATAGAAAATTCATTTTCATAATTGCCCTTTTCCCTATAATTTTAGCATTCAATATTGACAGCCTCTTTCTTCCACTTTTAATCATGATCTTGGTGGCCCTTTTCACAACAATTGTAATAGACTCTCATTCCCTTCAGGAAAGTACCGAGGTGTTTCTTCCCACATTTACCACAAGATGGATATTAAACCTTTCCCTTCTTCCCCTTATTTCCATTTCTAGAGTGTTCAGAAGATCTCTTTTTCTCTTGTTTTTCTTTGAAGTTGTAAGACTTATAAAATTCATTTTCTGTCTCGATAGTGCATGAGACAATATCTTCATATAATGAGAAGTATTGTGAGACTAATTCTTGATAGAGAAATGGTTTTAACCCATCAAATAATCAATCAATACTAATCCTTGGGTAACATATATAATCTATTTCATGCCTTGATAACCTTGTAAAGATAACCTCATACTTTGCGACATTCCTATCATCCTTTTGTCTTAGGCTCAGGAATTATCTTTTCATATCCACTCGATGGTCACGAGGAATGTATTTTTCTAAGAATATATCTTTAAACTCCCTCCATTACATGCTTGATACTTCTTCATCTTTCTTTGTGTTTTGGATTAATGGCCATCATTGATCTGCATCTCCTGTGAGGCAATAAACTACCATGAAAACTTTTTCCATTTCGCTACTCCCCAAAGCATAAAATATTTTCTATAATTAATTTATCCATTGCTCTACTACTAATGGATTTTTAATCCCATTGAATGTTGGTGGTTATTGCCTTATGAAGTGGTCTAACATTGATGCTATGTGTTGTGGATTAGGGTTCTCTATACGGGTAAGGTTATTATTCAAAACCTGAGTGAGTTGTCCCCGTATGGTGATAAGCTGATCAGAACTAGTCGCATCACCAGGTCCACTGTAATTATCTTAAGTAGGAGGGAAATCCCAAAATGGATTACATGTGTTGATAAAATTTCTATTCCTTCCATAAGGCGTCATTTCTAAACAATGGAATATAGTAGATTAGTTTATGAATTGCAATACATATTTCCAAACTTGTAAAACACTTAACATAAATCGAACAGTTTATAGATATAATACACAATCGTAAAAATGTTTTCTTTAAAGAGTTATACACTCATAAATCCTTTATAATGGTTTGTAAGGAAAATTGGAATTTTCCTAAGCATATCCCCTGGGAGTGTCATAACCAAGAGTGCAGCAAGGCCCATTTTCATGTACCAGGATACCTCGGGTCAAGCCCGAAACTCCTTATCGGAATTTTCACTCCTAGGTAAATCTGTTCCAGAGCCACCTCTACCTACTCATATCCAGATAGGGATGTATTTCTTGGAAAATTCACAAAATCTCTATGTTTCCAAAATTCTAGGTAGTTCTTCTATACTAATCTTCAAAGTATATCTTAGGATAATGTCATATAATTAGAGTTTATATAAATCTAGCTTCCAAGGTTTGTACTAAACTTCCTTTAATACCAACTGTAATGCCCAAACCCCAGTTACCCAGATTTTTTACATTATTACATAACATTGGCCTGATCACAAGGGATCAAATCCTGAAATATCGATCAGTTTAGTATCCTTGGAATTACTAGATACGTTCATAAGTTTTACATTACATTATAAAATGAAAAAAAACAACATTGTTTCCATTGACCACATTAATATCCCTTAGACTATCCTTATAGGTCATTCATAATATAAATCTTCAGATCCTAGGAAAAATAAAACATAGAAAGGGGTGATCTCAAATGCTCATTAAGGATAACGATATAGTGGAAACATTTATAAATAAGCATAAAAATTTAATGAAATGTATAAGACTAAAACATAATCCTTTTAAACATAAAATTTTTCATAATATGGACAATGTAAATCAAATAATTCCATTTACTTATTCACATAGACATTCTACTAGTTGAATAATCACATGCAATATTAATTTCCAATTTCATAATGATGGAATGCATAATGCCAGATTTCATAACCACATAGTCAAGGCCTTGTGCCAAGACTAAAAAGTGAAACAAGGGTATAAATGACTTTAAACCATAGTCTAGAGAATATTAAAAATGTTTTAAATTATATTTTTAAGAAAATATGGATGTGGATGATAAAGAGGTCCCGGTAGATAATTATGTATTAACAACCTTGGATAAGTAAAGAGATTGTAGAATTAACCCTTACCTTGTACATTTCCTTAGTAGAGGGTACATTAACCTCCTGTATAGTATTTAAATAATTTTTATTAAATTATTCAATAAACATTTACATAAATATGATATCATATATGATCTTCTAATATTTCTTTGTAAATAATATTTTAGTAGTATCATTGTTTCGGTTGTTAACTGATTTGCTTTCTTTTATATGCTTGGTTACATAAGACATGTTTGTTATGAATCAGATGTATTTGATTCATATCCAGAATGATATTAAGTTATTAAAAATTATTTTTAATCATAAAATGAAAATTATTCTTGAATTATTACGATGGGGAATGAATCTCATCTTGTTTGTGGAGACAGTAATATGTACGTACGCACGAGCTACAATATCATTTTATTGATGGTGAATCGTTGGTAATTGGATATTATATCATATATAAAGAATCGTTATCATGTTATATTTATTATTTACATAAGTTATACTCATTATTATACCCATACAAATTATTAAGTATTTGAATAACAAACTACACCACGACGTGGAGACGGTAAGCCGTACATACACACATATGGTGACTTTGTCATTTATAGGATGGATAGAATAATGAATATAGTTGTACCATATTTATAATAACATCACAGTATGTAGAAGGTACTGGATTTATTATTTTGGTATGGAAACAACAAAGAAAGAGGAAGTGGAAGAAGAAAAGAACTTAAAAGAGGGTGGTGAAATTATTACCTCTTCTTTAGGTGTTTCCTTTTGAGTTGATCAAAAAGGATCCTTAGATTAGCTTTATGATCAATGTAAGGCCTCTAGGTTTAAGTGACAGAAGTTGGGAAGATATTCGTTCAGGGGTTCGCCGTGAAAAATGGCTTTGGAGGTGTAAAATTAAGAGAAGGTGAAGTACCCTTTTATAAGAGAGGTGATGGTCACTTTAGGAAAAGCTAGAAATATTATTTTATAATAAAATCATATTTGGGTTATAATTGCTCCAAAATAATTTATTTAGATTCTAAGGTGGGGATGGTTATAAAACATCCCAAAAAATTGGTTTTAGATAGGTTTATACCACCATATTAACCTTATCTTTTAGATTTAACTCTTAGTTAAATAGTTTTACATTTACCGTGTCTATTTGTATTTTTATATTATATGGTTAATAAACTTAATATAACAAGATAAGAGAACCCCCAAGTAGTTCATTATTAATATTTATAACCTTATCTATGT
Organism: Viscum album; assembly: GCA_963277665.1. NCBI lineage: Eukaryota > Viridiplantae > Streptophyta > Magnoliopsida > Santalales > Viscaceae > Viscum > Viscum album. The sequence continues at coordinate 1,321,594,731 of OY728166.1, forward strand.
CCTTTGGATGAACATTATATTTTTAGGAATATTATATCAATTAATAATATAGTATTTGTTTTAAAAACTCAATTATGTCAATTTTGACACTATTTAGTATTTTATTTTTTTGAAAGCCATAAAAACTTTATCACTTAGAATAAAATTAATTTAATCAACCCTAACATGTCATATTAACATATAAAATTACTGTAATTCATCATAAGCCTCAATTTACATTTATTTGGATATTTATAATATCAATTATTTTAATATTTCATTAATAAGGTAATTACTGCATCATCATTATGTCATAAATAAATTAAATTATTTAATGTCTAAAAATTATAAATAAAATAAAATTATGTAGGAAATATTTTTATCTTTATAATAAATATTTAAAGTTGAATTTATATTGTGTTTCACCCTATATTATAAATTGTTTACTTATTAAAATTTGAATTTAACTCTTTTAACTCTTCTTTAAATAAAATAATAATTAATGTCCTAATTTAATCCAAGTGAAAAAAAGGGGTAATATTTTATTAAAAAGTTTTTTTTGTTGAATTACAATTATCCAATAGAATTATTACATGTGTTAGGGTAATTATAATATCATTTTTACCCTTAATTACCCTATTTACTTTTAACCATGGTAAATAAAAGTCAAAAGTTACTATTCACCAAAAATAATTTTCATCTTATTGAACCACATTTTACTTAATGATACTAACAATGTCTCTCAGATTTTTGAAATTCAACTCACAAAAATGGTAAAATTAAGTTTTATACAAATTTTCAAATGCTCCTAGAAGGTGGGTAAAAGATGGTAAAAAGTTCAATAAAATTTTATATATCTAAACTTATTATAAAATGACACCAATGAATTATATTGAACATATATAGGTATTATGTATCTATTTTTACCTAAATAAATGAAAATAAAATAAATAATTATTTAAATAAAAAGTCGGTTTTAAACAATAATGCAATATTTTTCACTATTCATTTAAAATTGAAAGTTTTCGAAAAAATACCAAAAATTCACCCTAAGTGAATTTTGATATTCCTAGTCCAAAAACTAAGTCCATTTTGAAAAATAAAATTCATAAAATTTCTAGAAATGGATATTACTATTCATAACGGCTAGTTTGATTAGTCGTGGTGTGTTAAAACTCCATATTGCGTACAATGCAAGCTACTGCATTATTGAAAGGGAAACATACCATGGAAGCTTGGGGTGTTACAAATATCACATACCATCCCAAATAAATCTCAAAAGAAATATCCCAATATTGAGGAAATCACATAAAGATGGACTAAAGGTCTTCAACCATTTACAATTAATCTAATTTGGTGAAACACAAACTAGACACATTCCTAAGAATGAGAATCTCCAATATACCATGGTGACATCAACCAAAATAAAACAGATCTAAACTCCTTGGGTTAAAACATCCTCAAAAAAATAAATAGATTAATGAACACAAACATACAAACAATTTAATCCCCTGAAATGAAAGAAAACCCCCAAATGTGAACATGAATCATCATAGAATTGAATGGTTTTAAATTCAGGTCATATGACTACATAAGGATAACATAGGAAAAAACTCATGGAATACCTACCCATGGAAATTTTAAATCATAAGCCTATATTAGTTTCTCTCATAGTATACCCACCAACCAAAAGCTCATTCCTGGTACCGCAACCCACACTAAGGGCATTCATATGTCATCCATCAAACCTCAATCTATGGTCAACACCATGAATGACTAATAAAAATGATGAAAATAAATGAAGCATGCACATCTACGTGAAATGATAATGATCCAAAATATATATTATCTATTAAAAATATAAACGGGGTGTATAAAAGATAAATAACAGGGTTTGAAAAAACTAAGATTACTAAAGATAACACTCTGAAACCACAAAAACCCTCTCGACTCTCAAGGTGGAAGAAACACCACATATCAATTCTTAGATCAAATTTGATTATGAGAAATATAATTATTCTGAAATACAATTGTATTATCAAACCACTGAAGGTGTTTGAGATAGCCACACTGGTGATAGTTTCGTAGAACAATTAGACAAGAATTTCTAACATGACTGGATTTCCCACACTGATAACACACAAATACTCTCCTTGTTGTTAGATAGAATACCCTTTCCAACACCAAATAGGTTCATAAAATCACTTTTGATAGGATTCCATACCAAAATAAAAATACAATATTAGAATTTAACACCACCTCCATGAAGGCTCTAATTATATACCAAAACAACAGGTAAATGAGGCCCAAAATATGGAATTTGGAATTGAACCAATGGTTCTCCAAAACATCAATAACCAGCTTAGGAGAGGAAGGGGTAGTCTAGAGAGTCATTCCACATAAAATTTTACCGACTAATCACCCTGGAAGGTGATATATAATTCCATATCCTTTAAAATCCGGACATCCTTCAGATAAAACTTATGGATGAAGGAGGATTTAAAAAGTACCCATGAAAACAATTCCAAGGGTAGGTAATATATTGTGTGACTCCAAAAATCCAAACCCAAACCATCAAACAACAGAGTGGTGTATATATACCTTTAAGACTCTAGAGTTACCTGAGATTTGAAGATCTCTTTGACTATAGCTAGACACTTCATCGTCTCATGAGATCCTTAATCACCACTAAACACTAAAGGGTGGCAAAGTTTGAAACACTCACACATGATCCACAAGACAACAATATCTAGGCCTCACAACTCTGTAATGAGTATAGGTATAGTCTGAGATTGTAAAGGATAATTATATATTAATAGTATAAATACTAAATGGTTTTCCCATTGGGCATAATAACTCCATTCTAGGAGTGAAATTCTAAAATATCATAAAACACAGTACTTAATTAGATCATCACAAATACCAATATATAGGTTAAAAAATAAAAAATCAAATAAAAAATGATTAAAAACACTCTTTGAAATTCATTTAAAAAATTCATAAAAAATCATTAATTTCACTTTAAAACACCAAATAGTTCCATATTTTAAAAACAATTCAAATCCACCAATGAAGTAACTCTTTTTTTAACCAATTTCCCTTTAAACCACATATGGTAAATCATTTTACAAATTTCACTACTTAATACTGATAAAAATATTTTCTTGAAATTAAGGACAACCTAAAATCATTTATCCACTTAAATATTTTATGATAAAGTCAAAAAAACAATCAAAGAAACTTAGGAACCCCAAACATGGTTTTTAAATAATCTTAAATACCAAATCATAGAAAATTTCTTTTAGTCAAGGTTAAATGAATTTAAAAATACACAAATCCTCAAATAGAAATCCATAAAAAGGACTCATCAAACACAATAGTGGTTGAAAACATAAATGGCGGGAAACAATAGAATCTTTCACCACTTCTCATGATTTTCCCTTGTAGTTTTTTAGAACCTATTCCAACTATGGGAGTGTAAATTGAATTTTACTAAATGGTTTTCAAATGTGGCACAAGGTTTGACGGACCATGCACCATAACTTTTTCCCTCTATGATTTCTCCAATTTCAATATGAAATAAGTATTTTCCCAATATTTATCATAGTATATTCCTATAACCCACAATAACAACACACCACATCAAAATATATGAAGAACAAGCCACCTTTAATCCAAAAATTAAAGATAAAACACCCAACCACCCATCAAGACATGAGGTATAGCACGAGAAAGAGCTAGCCAACCACTCCCATGCACACACCACTTGATCTATGAAACTTATATATTATATCTACCATCAACCGACAAATGAAAAACTCTCTATAATATAAATTTTAGATAACTAAACAAGGTTTTCCTAACATTTCACTCGAGCCATTCTTCCATAAGGCCTGAGGCATATTTCCAAAAGCCTCAGGCTAGAAATAAGTACCCGAGTATCATAATATAACCTTTGGGATTGATTTAACACTCATTTAAACTAGGATAAAAATGATTCTAAATAGTGATATAGAATGAAGAATCTTTATATTAGATAACCAGGCTAACATAATAAGTGAAAACAGAACTAAAGACATCCAAACAGGGCATAAGAATAATGAATAACCAATTGTTTTAGAAATTTTTTTCCATAAGCAAATCCATTTTTATAAAACTTTTACATTTCCAAAATAAGGAATCAAAAACTAAATTTAAAATAAATTAAGTGGTTTAAGAGGTGAATATACCACATGACCCAAAACAAGTCGAGCCAAACCATGGTGTAGCCCTAACATATCCATCCGACTCTCAAGTCCTCAATTTAATCAAAACAAATCCCTTTTTCCAATAGATAATGGTAACAATCCAACCTATAAGTCATAATAATTAAATCTAAAAAATACATGAAGACTACATACCCACCAATGTGAGTATATATGGTGTGATCCATAGTCTAGTAGGATATGACCATTAGTCCATTATATTAATTTTATTACGAAACAAATATATCTAATTTAGAAATAAAACAAAATGATTTAGGTTTTAATTTTCCTTTTAAAAATGTAAATAAACATGATATAAACCATATCAATTCTAAAAAAACATACCATTCATAAAACATAAATAAAATAGGATGTATCAAGATAATATCATTTTTATAAAACTGACCGCTGACCTTTTTCCAAAACAAAACTACTTGCATTTCAAAAATAATCAAGTTAATTTTATTTATTTTTAAAAAATACACCTTTAAACTAAACCTACACATATTTTTAAGACACGTTTTCAAAGGAAAAAATTTTCCAAGGTTTTCATTTAAATCTTACACCATTTTCTATTTCCCAAACTTAGTTACATACACACACAACTTGAGTATAATCAATTGAGAGCATAACATAATGAAAATATATAAATATTCATGAAAATGAAAATAAAAACACAAGGCACACCCCACTCCCATGACACTCAGTAAAAAAGCATCTAAGTATGACAATATCTAGAAATGGGTAACTCATAAGTCAACACAATCTAATTAGATTAATTAATGTCGCAAACCAAGAGGTATTACCCTATAAACTAATGTCACAAGTTCCACATTGTGAAAATGTTGAACCAACTATTGTTTGGTTAATGGTTACACAAATCATCAGCCAAAATATCTCTCACACTAGACACACTTCCAACACACCCCCTATCTAGGTGTTATATAAAATTGGTGGTTACTAATCATAGTGTCAAGCTTAACTTGTATGGAAAAAATCTAAACTTCCCACTTAGTATCATAGGTTCTTAATGTGATGTATAAAGGATTTTTTTATTATCAAGCTATCATCATCATGTGGAACACACACTTACCGAAGGCATAATTACATAGTGATAAAATAAGAATCAAACCCATATTAGACACCCCCTTTTCCAATGAGTGAAACCAAAACATAAAAAACATGAATCATAATTAATATTAACATCAACACATTCTAATATGTGTAAATAATGGGTGATAACATGGTAAAATAGGGTGTAAACACTAGAAAAATAGAGGGAATCACATAAAGTTCCAAGAAGTCCATATCTTTATATATAATGATTAAATACTTTGTACATCCCTTTTCCAAACCATTTTAAATCCAAATACAATCCAAAGGAATTCACGCATAATGCAAGCATACAAAATAAATACAAATTTGAAAACCCCCTTTCAGAATCACCTTTAAACAAAGTTAAATACCAAAAAATACATAAATAATATCTAGAAACAACATAATAAATCATTATAGTATTCATTCCAAAATCAAAAATCCATGATGAAATGCACAATGTTTTTTATGACATGTAGTTCCCTTAAAATAAATAAAAACAATTTTTAAAGAAGAAGATATTTTTTAAATAAGAAAATACCATTTTTATAAAATAATTGATACCCTATATAAAAATGGAAGGTTTTTTAAAAACATGGTAACCCATTATAAGATGATAACATAATTTTATACAAACATCACTTCACTTCACAAAACCATTTTTTTTTAAAACACTAGGAACCAATGGTTTTTTATTATAAATGATCTATAGAATTTCATCATACACTTTAAACACATAAAATACCATTCAAAACCAATGTTCCATTTATACATGCTTTCCACCAATTTTTTCCAAAGTAAAAAAACATAACATGGTAGAAATTTGATAAAAAAACTAGGAATCATATATATAAAATATTTAATTCATGAACACCTTAAATACCTCAATAAATAATGAAATTCTTTAAAAAATTATCAGAATAACCAACCTCATGTGATGAAAACATGTATATTTTGATGAAAACCAACAAAACTAGATTCATGGGATGGACCACAACTTGTAAAATCTAGGACCGCAAGTTTTTTTAAAACTATAACCACAAAAATCAGTTCACATGGAAATTAGGGTGAAAGGAAAATGGTTGATATATAAGAAAATAATAGAATAGGTGGGGATAATCCATTGTCTACTTATATTTATAAAGAAACACAAAAGATATACTCTAATACACCATGAAAGATCTTTTGAGGTGGAATAAATTTCCTTGAGAGGCACTTAGGCCAGGGGATATCGATTAGAAGGAGGAATAAAACATCCTCTAGTTAAAAAGAAGCCGATATAACAAAAATTCCAAAACACAAGAAGGTCTCATGGTTATCTCACATGATTCACCAAACCATGCATAGACCATGTGGTTTACACTGCTACCAAAACTTCATAGGATGGATATTTTATATATATAGTTTAATAGAACAAGTATAGACAATGTGATTCTCTCTCTAAAATACTACATATGGAACATAGTTTCCACATATTGGTTTCACAAACCATATTCTTATATATGAAACAATGGAAAAGATAAAAAACACACTATTTAAACACCATTACACCATAAAACAATGGGATAAGTCAATCACAAGATCAAAATAAAGAATGTGAAATTTCTAGTTCTAAAAATAATCTTCTCCTATAGTGAATAATATCTAGTTAACAACAACCAAAAAGTTCATTCCACCAAATTTAATCCACCTAAAATGAAATATCGAAAAAACATTGGAAGAAATTTTTCAACATCTAATGTCATCCTTTTACCAAATCTGGTTAATGAATAAAAAAATAAAAAATCTTGTTAATAATATTTTATATTAGTGTAACAAAAAATATAGTATCTAAATCCTTCCATAAAACTCTATAGTTAATGAAGATTCATATTTGATTATAATTGTTTCATAAATGTCTGGAGTTACTTGGAAATATATTTGGTACATTTACAATTTACAATTCATTTAACTCAAGAGATCATTAAACACTTCAAAAAAGTAAATATAAGATATAGTTTAATAAATACATCACCACCAGATTTGTAATTTTGATAACATATTAGTTCACATAGATTATATCTAAATATAATACATATGATATACTTATATCACTTATATGCCAATATAGGTGAACTATATCATAAAAAATGATTTAAACCACATGCAAACCAATGATATGAGACATAATTGTGTACTTTTATTCCTCCACTTTAAAAAATTTGTAAAAATTTTATTCATGTTTCCCAATAATTTTTGAGATCATATCCAAACCATTTCCTTTAATTATGTTTAAGTTACCTAAGTTTCGAAAATCCCTACAAATAAAAATAATCTATCATTATTAAGCCTTATATGTGACCATGTAGGACTTTATAACTTTGTAAATGATTAATAATTTACAATTTATAAATATAAGAAAAAAATAAGCTCTTAAAAAGTTTTCGTGATACCTAATATACCTAAGGATCTAGAGTGATCTCAATAAATAAATATTATATCGAAATAACATTGTTTTTCAAATTTATATCCATTCATATTATGAATACTATTACAATCTCTTTGTAAAATACATTCAGTATTCCCAAAATATATAGATCATTTCAATTCCATACAGGTTAACAAATACATTCACAATTCTTCAAATATTTAAAAATAAAACCAGATAATTATATAACGTATAATTAGTTATAGTCGATTATGTCACTAAATGTAAATAATGAAATAATTCCCCATGTTTCTTCAATTTAATTAAATCAAGGTATCAAATACCATTCATTTCCTAAAAATAGAAAATCCATCCTTAAATATGAAAAACCCACACTATGATCAAAAAAATACCAAACCACCATAGAGTTAGCTTAGCATTATGGTTGCTAAAATAATGGTTTAAAAGTTGGAAGATTAACATGTAAACACTTTTTCACCTCCTATAATTGGGATTAATATATATAATTCACCCCTAAGTACAAAAAAAAATTCATGAAATTTTATATGTTATACATTAACTGTAAATTCTATAAAACAAGTCACACTTGTTCCTCATGAGGGAATTAGGTATATCTATATGATATCCTACTTAACTAATCAATAAATTATATTTCAACCCATCAATTTCATTGAAAAACATTTATTAAGGCTCATATAATATATACAACCTTATATGAATGATTGATAAAGTATAAATTTCTATAAACAGTAGAATCCTAAATAAAATTTATAATCCCAAAATTTATGGTGCATGAATTAGTATTGTGATTAATTGATAACCAAATAAATGGGATATAGTTAATTTCACATCAAACATTCCTAGAATTATAAGTTTTGTATCTTTGTGAACAGGGTATATAATATATGAGGTAAAATAAATTTTTTAAATTAATAATTTATAAAACATTATGAATTTTATGTTACCCTTATACCTCTACCATTTGTAATATTCTAAATTTTTAGAGAAATAAACAAAAAAGGATTAATGTGTGTTATAAATCACAATAAGTGGATAATAAAAATGAAAAAAATAAAGAGTAGAATCAACAGATTTTATCACTAAATGATCAAGTATGTGATGAGATATTAACATATGAGAAACATAAGATATAATAATGTTTCATTGAATTATAATGTATAATACCAAGTGATCATCAAATATATGAAATTATAAAAAATTAAAACACAATACAATTTATTCGAACCACATATACTATTTCATAGATCATTGGAGTGTAAAGAAAAAATAAAACATGTCATTATAATCATATATCTAGGTTCACTAACAAAACATCATAAAATTATGTACTCAAATCTCTATCCATACATCATATATATCATCCCATGTGATATAACCATTAGCTAACCGAATGGGGCTGTTTAATTTTAGGCCCAACCATTACATCATTATATCATTACATCATAACATCTAAATGAATATATTTTATATATGAAGGTAATGGAAACTCATGTGATTATAATCAAACATGATGGTATGAGATGATTTCCCATGGAATATAAATGAGTGACATATCAACACTATGAATCATAGAAAATATATAAATATGTGTATTTCCCTAAAATATGAATCAAATAAATACTAATATATATAATAATTTATTTAATAACTCATGTATTAATTAAATATAGTTCTCAATAAGAATAAGGAATAAATAATATTGAATAAGTTTTAAATAAATCCTCATACTACATCATTATGTATGAGCGAAACATTGATTATCCATAGGTTAATAAAGATACTTATAACTCCATAATAATAATAGGAGGAAAAATCTAATTTTTAATGAATAAAATATAATAATCATATAAAAATATAGTATGGTAGAAATATTTAATGAAAAATATTATCAGAAATTGTTCCCCTTAAATTTTTTATAATTTATAAACTAATAAAAAATAAAAGAGTTAATGTGAAAAGGACATGTAAATATCTATAAATATTGAGAAATAGAGTATAAAACTATATTATAATCTTATATACATAACATGGAATATAATAAAAAATGTAGATAGATCACAATTTAATGAAATCAAATTGATATAAGAATTCATTTCACATACGTCCTGACTCACCTTAACAAACCATAAACTTTATGTATGATCAAATTATATTTATTAACTAATCGATTCCAAAACTTATTAATGTTAATTTAATTTTTAATTAATTATTTATTTATATTTATGGTTTATGTATTAAATATATATTTTCATGTTGGTTTTATAGACATATTCATTCCATGGTTTTGTAAGATTCATTGTTGTGATAATAATAGTTATAGTTCTTTATCTAGAGAGTTTATCAACTCTATACGATTATTGGTAATAGTTAATGAGATTAAATATGTTTAACAGTTTCATTGAGTTTCAATAGTAGATTTGGAACAAGATTAAACAATAATAATTATCCTGATATGCTAGTTTAAGTTGTTTTACCATCAATGATGACTTAGGTGAATTAAAATATTATGGTATTAATTTTATGATTTAAATATAATAATTATGATATAAATTCACTATTATTATTTTATTTAATTATAAAATAATAGTTAGAGGCATCCATAAAAGGTCATAATGGAAATAAAATAGCATCTCTCATATAAGTGATATATATCGATAATGGTTTGAACAATGATTTAAAAAATTTAAGAAATAAATAATGATTTATATCTAATCATAATATTTGAATTAAAGAATTTTTATAACTAATATTTCATGTTATTATAATCACTAAATTATATATATCATAACATAAGAAGTAATAGAAACATGGGAGGTAGAATAAGACTACCTTAACTCATATTTGAGACACATCCATCACTATGTGATGATTCCATTGAAGAAGTTTTTATGATAATAGAAGCTACTAAAAGAGGAAAATTAATTAGCATAATGATTTTGAAATACTTTTGGAAATGGAAGAGGATTGTTTAGTGATCAGAAATATGTGGTATGTATAGGTGAAGGTGGAGGGTAGTTTTGAATATAAATATGTAATAAACAATTATTTTTTCTCAATAATACTAATAATATTGATTCTCATGACAAAAATTTTCAGTCGATTAATAAAATTTATTATATGTACATCAAAAAAATTCCAAAAGTTGATGGAATCTTAGAAATAAATTATACAATATAAATAATTGAAAAATATTTTTTTAAAATAAAATTTATTTTTGACTTTGAAAAGTTCATTATATTTTTTTTAAGTATAAAATATTATTTTTAAATAAAATGTTTAGCTCATAAAATACAATTTGATTCATGAAATATATTTTAAAAATTATATTGTTATAAGTATATTAAAATAGGTATTAAAATATAACATATGCAGAAATTTTATTTTATTACTCACATAAAAATTCATGTTTTCATGAAAAATAAACAATTTCAATCTTTACTAATCTAGGCATCCAAATTAAAATATGAAATTATTTTTATCAAAATAAGTTTTTATAGGTGTTAAATTCTCTATTTAAATTGAACAAAACAAATTTGGGTTCATAAATAAAATCTAAAGACATTACCAAAAAATATATATGATTTTTACTTTATTTGAATATAATAAATAAAAATAAAATTTTAATTAATTTAAATAATTATTTTTTATATTTTTGTATTTACATATAGAAGTTATATCAATAATATTTGGTACAGTTATTTCATCAGTTACCCTTAATGATAACTTTATCATTCCTTTTGTCTAGTTTATATTCTAGCAATGACATATGTCTTCCTTACCAATTACAACGGTCATATTACCTCTTAAAATACTCTATATACCTCTTAAACCCAACATATGTTATTCAAATATGTTTTTCTTGGTTATATGTATTGTTTAATTATATTGAATGTATTTTTCATTAATTTTTAAGGTTACGTCCTGAGGAAATAAAACAATATTCATTTATAGTGTTGTCTATGCAATTTATTTATGGAACACCTCTATACTTGAATTCATATTTTGTAAAAAAAATATTTAATCAGGAAATAAAATATAATGACAGAATATATATATTACTTTTTATTAATTTTTTTTAAAAAATATTTTTTCCCTTTATAAATATAAGTTATGTAATATATATATATATATATAATTCGGGATGTTACATTCTTCTCCATTAACTAAATTGCATCCTCATAAATTTTTATTAATAAATTCCTCTTAATTGTTTTACCTATGTTAATTAACAATAATACTAACCTCTAATGTCATATAAAAATTAAATATAAATAAAAAATGATATGATATAAATCAACATAAATATATTATAAATTTATAAACCTTATTTTTCAAACTTATTATGCTTGAATTAAATTTGTAAAACTAAAGGTTATCTCCAAAATGTTTTTATCATATAATTTTTATATATTTATTCATGAAAATAAGTAAAATATAATCTAATACCAAATTAGGTTCCCCACACACATTCATTTAGGTTTTATGCTATATATATATATATATAACATAAATAATTAAACATTCTTCAATTTGATGAAACATAAGTTTAGTTTCTATAGGAACAAGATATATAAAACATTTAATAAAATATAAAGTGATAAAAAAATATATTTTTTATAATACTTCATGAAATTAATTTGATCCTTATATATCATAACATATGTCCCAGTCATTTTACTTTTGGGAAATCATAAAGAGTTTAAGTGATGAACGAGTGTGTCTATTAATGCTTTTTCTTTAGTTAAGGGGTTATTTTTATTTTTAGAATATGGATTTGAAATTGGTTATTAGAAGAAAAATTAAAAGGTTTCCCAAGATATGGTTTAGTGTTAGTTGGATGATTCAAGAGTTTAGTTAGGCATAGTTTAAGTTCAGCATTAATTTTAAAACTTCAGCTGACAGCACATATCTGGTGGGGGAAATAGAATACCCACTGAGCCTGTAAATGGAGGGGTACGTATGGGTTCTACCGGGTACCTAGTAGTGCTTGCACTTATTTATTTGAAATTGGGGGTGTTTTTTTATTTCACTTTAACTTATATTATCTTACCCATCCATCTCCCTAAACCTTCATTTCTCCCAGCCACGTGGGAGCACCCCCAAGGGGTTCTCTTTGTCTTCTCCACCATTTCCTTATTTTATTAAAATAAAGGGTTTATTATAGATATTATTATTTTTATCCTATGAAAATCATCCCATGTCTTATCTTATTATATTTTATATCCTTAGCCTATGTTAAATTCACTATAAATATGTCCCATGATTTAATATTATACCAAAGTCATTATGAAATCCATTTGAATGACTTATCATATTCATGTCTAATTTAAGGTAGACCTTGATAAGTGTTTTCAAAACATTTTCTATTTATTTTTTAATATTATTTAATAAATCAATTTTATTATGATCTCTTTATTTGAGTAGTTTATTTAAGGTTCATTAGGTTAGTATTAATTAGGGATATTATTGATTGATGTTTGGTGTGATTATTTTGTTTTTTAGCCTAAGTTATGGCTATGTTTTGATTAGGTTTTCAACATCGTGGTTTTGATTATATGGGTAACTTATAATAAAAGGTATTGGGTGTATTTATAGGGGTTTATATTATTCCATTTGAGTATGAAGCAATTCCTATAAAGGATACACTAATAGTATATGGTTTCAACCCATATATAAATGTATTGTACTTTTATTGGATTTTTATAGGAATATTTAATTCAATAAAAAATATTAAAAAATAATTTTTTAAGACATAAAGTAATGGATTTTAGTGAATACCATAATTATATATAAAAATAGCATACCTATAGAAACACACTTTTCTTACCAGAATTAATTGTCAAATTTCTTATATCAAGATTTCAAATTCTGGTTTAAATGGGATGTGAATGGTTGATTAATCTTAACATGTAAATCATGTATTTTATAAATATTTTTAATATTTATATAATCTAAAAAATGTATTAACCTATTATATATGTATCATATATATTTTTTCTCCATTTTTATCTACTTTTATTTTATTTTATAATGTAGGGTAGATATTTCTCTTTGTGGTTTAACTAATTGGTACTGAATAATTAATAATTTTTTTTATTCTTAAATCTAACTAGTAAACTAATTATATTATACTTAAGTTTTATATGTGTTTTAAATATAAGGTAACCTTTAATTAATTCTATTTTTTCAAGGAAATTACATTTCATTTATTATAGTGTTTATAGAATTTACTGACCTTGTTTTATTGATTGAACTCTATTAGGAGACTAGACTTCTTACATAATCGAAAAGATTTCCTCTTTAACCCTTATACACTTTCAATTTATTTTAGAATTATTTAATTAACTTAGACTAAATTGAGTATCCTATTTATTATGGTGATATCATATTAAAATCATTATTATTTACATCATATATAATATTTAATTAGGGGAATTATTACTTTCCATGTTGACCTATATGAGTTATACATTAAGGATACACACTTATCCTTAGTTAAGAGTTTCTATCAGTGGCATAGTAATGAACAAGATAATTTTGGTTGAGAATAAAAATTTGATACATAAAATTAATTATATTCATTAACTATTTTACTTCCCAAACAATAATATTAATTTTGAACTATCTAATTTTCATCTTCATCAATGTGGTAGAACTATTTTTAATTTTAGAAAAAAACCACTTAATTTTAACTTGATTTGGTAAAATTAATTTATCTTGAGAATCTATTTTCCATAATTTTTTTCATGTATTGATTTTAATGTTAAATATTTTATATTATTAAATTGTAAATGAATGTTTTCCTTAAAATAAAATTATTGGAATGAAAACATATTTTATTAAATATTTACTTATAAATGAGAATTTTAAATTATATCCTTCTGTATTGTTTAACACTTTACCTAGAATACAAAAAAGTGCATATTAGTTATGACTAATAAATCATTTTTTTCTTTTACCTTGTATTATACTAGTTTACACTATTTTCTATGTATACATGAGTAATAAGCTTATATAGTTACATTTCAGTGAACCCTGAAATTCTAATCACTCCTATATATTAGAATTAGTAGAACATAATCCTAGCGTATCATGAAGAAAATTTTATATCAGATAATGTTTTGTGTTTGGTTTGATGTTGTATACCAATTTTCTTCCAAAATGAAATATTCTTAGAAACATATTCTTTAAATCATTGTATTTTTAAACTTGGAGTCAAATGTTATTGATGTGGTAGCTAATGTAGTGTGTGAAATAATGTATTCCTTTTGATTCATTGATTATTACAATTATCATGATGGATTTAAAACCTAATCATGACAAATATTTCCCAATTTATGGAATGTAGCGACTCGGTTTTTTGGCCCTGTCAGACTTTGGAATATTTCTACGAATAATTCCAGAGCTAGGCGCGAAGACGGCGTGCGATTCCGAGGCCCGGTGTGCCCGGAATTAATTTTATAAAAATATTAAGTTTTTTTTATACTATGCACGTGGCGGGGGTGTGATATCTCCTAAACGGTAGCTTAGAACGGGAATATGAGGGCACGGTTGCGTCCGGAACGTGCCGTTTACCCTAGGCGGGGTGTAAACTTTGCGGGCGCGGGCCTGCAGTGAGAAACGCCACCAGGGGCGTTTCCGTAAATAAGTAGCAAGTTAGTGGGCGAGTGTCGGCTTGAATAACTTCTGAACGGAGTCTCGGATGGAAAATCTGAGACCGTCGTTGCGTTCAGAATGGTGCGTTTACCCTAGGGGTGACCTTACTTTTGTTCGCATCGGGCGTCGGGTCCGAGGCGGGTTTGGCGTCGGCGCGCCGCTGATATAAATATCAGCGCCCCCCCCCCCCATATTAATCGTTCTTCGCTGTTATTCGTCGCCACTCCACCGAATCGAGCCAACGGAGCGCCCACGAGATCAGAATTCGACGGCGGATGTTCCAGGAGCGCGCAGCGGAAGCTTTGGAGCGCGGATCTGAGGCAGAACGTCGGCGTTTCGCCCGCGAGGTAGGCGGTTTTGAGTTTTAACCCCCGATCCCGTTTTTGCTGCATTTTTCTGCAAATTGAAGTCGTAGCAGTGTAGATCGGGTCCTGAGGGCCGTGTAGACGCCTCCGGATCGCGAAACGGACCACCGAGGTGCTCCTGGCGGTCCGCGGAAGGTCCGCCGGCGCGGCACCGGCGCCGGCGGCGCGCGGTGGAGGCCGCCGGCCAGGGCAGGCCTGCGGCGGCGGCCGGTCCAGGCCGGCCGGACCGGCCGGTCGGGGCCGGTCCGACCTCCTCTTGCATACGGGGGTCTTTAAACCCCTGTATCTTGCACTCCGGGAGTCGGATTCGCGCGCCGTTTCCGGCGACGTGACCCTGACGACGAGGAGAACCCTCTGGTATGGGTTCGAGGGTTTAAAGGTTCGGGATCGTGGCCCGGGAGCTAGAAACGTCGTATAAAATAATATTATTTTATTATTTTACGACTGCGGGCCGTTGTAACTTCTACCCGGAGCGTCCGATTGACGTGTCGTCAGTGGCGTTGAGACCCTGATGGTACGACGGACTTTTTGAGATGGTTTCCGGGTGTTGGGTATGAGAACGGGGTGCGGGCCCCACGAGGCCGGGTTTTGGCGTTTGCGGAAAAACGCAGCTTTTGCACCAGGAGTCCGATTTTGGCGGATGAATAGTCGATCCTGTGTGTTTTTTCGAGAGGATCACAATGGTGCGATCCGTTCGATGAGTTTCGGAATCTAGGCGTGGGCCCCACCCGAGCCGGCCTTCGGTGAATAGTACCTTTTTCACCGGGTGTCCGTTTTGGGCGAGCGAGTAGTCGATTCCGCTTGTTTTTTCGAGGGGATCGTCGTGGTGTGATCCACTCGATGGGTTTCGGGATCGTTGTGTGGGCCCCGCACGAGCTAGCTACGGTGAATAGTGCCTTTTTCACCGGTGCTCCGTTTCGGGCGAGTAAACAGCCTATCCTGCGTGTTTTTCCGCGTGGAACGCGATGGTGGCCTCGGTTTTGGCTTTAGAGGTGCGCAATGTGGCGTTGTGGAGAGTCGCTCGGGTTAGCGACGTTTGGACCAGCAGTGGTTGAAAGTTCTCCCTTGGTTCGTTCCTACGAGGGTTCGTGTGGTATCACAACCTTCGTATGGGTTTGTGATCCCCTCGATAGGATGTTTAAACTGTTAGAGTTGTGGTATCCCTCCGGTGGGCCCGGAGTGGATCCTCTAGCATCTTTACACTAGATCGGGTTCTTGGTATCGCTGTGACCGTTTATTTACGGGCGGCAATCCCCTATCAAGCAGGTTAACCCCGTAGGGTTTGTGGCATCATCGGACATATGATCCCCTACGCGGTGGGTCGTGCACAGTAGGGTTGTGGCATCGTCGGGCTTACGATCCCCTACTCAGCATGATGTTTATGGTAGGGTTGCGGTATCGTTGGTTATACGATCCCCTACTCAGCGCGTGGTTTCGGTAGGGTTGCGGCATCGTCGGTTCGATCCCCTACATCGCGAGTTATACCAGATAGGGTTCCGGTATCATCGTGACCATCTTTATATGGACGATGATCCTCTATCTGAGTGTGGAGCTTCTGTCGAGCACCAGATCGGGTTGTGGTATCCCCCAGCGGATCCTGGGTGTGATCCCCTATCTGTGAGAACTACGTATGCCAGATCGGGTCGTGGTATCCCCCAGCGGACCCTGGGAGTGATCCTCTATCTGTGAGCTACGCATACCGGAGTGGGTCTTGGTATCCCCTAGCGAACCCTAGCGGCGATCCCCTATCCGAGGAGTTTGGTGGTTATGGTGTTTCAGCGATGTTTCCTCAGTGACTTATCCGACGAGCGTGGTCTCTCGGGTGAGCGTCTGAGATGTTTGTTTGGGACCCGATGAGGTGTATCTCTCGGATGAGTGTCATCTGGTATGACAGTGTTCGTGGTGTACTCTCCTGGTTGGGGCAGTTGCTGGTGATGAGGTCGGTACCTCTTGTGGCTTTTGTGGCGTGAGCTGTGTATATCTGGATTGTTCAAGGTGTATGTATGGGCATACACCTGAGCTGAGCTGAGCTGACTTGTTGTGTTTAGCCGAGGATGGTCATGAGATGGAGTTTCTCTCTCGTCTGGGTTCCCTCTGGCTGGGTTGAGCGGACTGTTGCCTTTCAGTTGCTCCCTTGGGTTTTGGATTTTTGGGGTGCCTACTGAGTATGTTTATACTCACCCCTGCACGGGCTTTGCCCGCACATGTTTGTGTCTTGTGCAGACCACAGGCCTTTTGACGGAGTCCCAGGAGGACCCGGAGCAGGCGGAGCTTAGTGAGCGAGTTGACCGGGGTGTTTACCGGAGCTGTGCCGAGGGAGCTTTCCGGCGGGTGTTTGTGGCAGCGTTCCCCTTCTTCAGAGCAGGTTGGACGCGCTTTGTAGTTTCCTTTTGGTGGGCCCTGTTTTGCCCTTATACTTTTGTTGTTGCACTCTGGTTTGGGATAGATTGTATGCATGCATTTACTTTTCAGTTTCTTTATCTCTGCACTGTTGCATGGAGGTGTTTGTGGGTGCGTGTGTACAGGTACCTTGGGCTAATGCCTCCCATGTGTGTGATAGCCTACTCGGCGCTGGTCGCCAGCCCCTGGCCTATTGGAGGCGGGCTTCGAGAGTCGCGGCTCGAGCCCCGTCCGACCTCCTCTTTCATACGGGGCTCTTTAAACCCCCGTATCTTGCACTCGGGGAGTCGGATTCGCGAGCCGTTTGCGGCGACGTGACCCTGACGACGAGGCGAACCCTCCGGTATGGGTTCGAGGGTGGAAAGGTTCGGGATCATGGCCCGGGAGCAACAAACGTCGTATAAAATAATATTATTTTATTATTTTACGACTGCGGGCCGTTGTAACTTCTACCCGGAGCGTCCGATTGACGTGCCGTCAGTGGAGTTGAGACCCTGATGGTACGACGAACGTTTTTGAGATGGTTTCCGGGTGTTGGGTATGAGAACGGGGTGCGGGCCCCACGAGGCCGGGTTTTGGCGTTTGCGGAGAAACGCAGCTTTTGCACCAGGAGTCCGATTTTGGCGGATGAATAGTCGATCCTATGTGTTTTTCCAAGAGGATCGCAATGGTGTGATCCATTCGATGAGTTTCGGAATCTAGGCGTGGGCCCCACCCGAGCCGACCTTCGGTGAATAGTACCTTTTTCACCGGGTGTCTGTTTTGGGCGAGCGAGTAGTCGATTCCGCTTGTTTTTTCGAGGGGATCGTCGTGGTGTGATCCGTTCGATGGGTTTCGGGATCGTTGTGTGGGCCCCGCACGAGCTAGCTACGGTGAATAGTGCCTTTTTCACCGGTGCTCTGTTTCGGGCGAGTAAACAGCCTATCCTGCGTGTTTTTCCGTGTGGAACGCGATGGTGGCCTCGGTTTTGGTTTCAGAGGTGTGCAATGTGGCGTTGTGGAGAGTCGCTCGGGTTAGCGACGTTTGGACCAGCATTGGTTGAGGGTTCTCCCTTGGTTCGTTCCTACGAGGGTTCGTGTGGTATCACAACCTTCTTATGGGTTTGTGATCCCCTCGATGGGATGTTTAAACTATTAGAGTTGTGGTATCCCTCCGGTGGGCCCGGAGTGGATCCTCTAGCATCTTTACCCTAGATCGGGTTCTTGGTATCGCTGTGACCGTTTATTTACGGGCGGCGATCCCCTATCTAGCAGGTTAACCCCGTAGGGTTTGTGGCATCATCGGACATATGATCCCCTACACGGTGGGTTGTGCACAGTAGGGTTGTGGCATCATCGGGCTTACGATCCCCTACTCAGCATGATGTTTATGGTAGGGTTATGGTATCGTTGGTTATATGATCCCCTACTCAGCGCGTGGTTACGGTAGGGTTGTGGCATCGTCGGTTCGATCCCCTACATCGCGAGTTATACCAGATAGGGTTCTGGTATCATTGTGACCATCTTTATATGGATGATGATCCTCTATCTGAGTGTGGAGCTTCTGTCGAGCGCCAGATCGGGTTGTGGTATCCCCCAGCGGATCCTGGGTGTGATCCCCTATCTGTGAGAACTACGTATGCCAGATCGGGTCGTGGTATCCCCCAGCAGACCCTGGGAGTGATCCCCTATCTGTGAGCTACGTATACCGGAGTGGGTCTTGGTATCCCCTAGCGGACCCTAGCGGCGATCCCCTATCCGAGGAGTTTGGTGGTTATGGTGTTTCAGCGATGTTTCCTCAGTGACTTATCCGACGAGCGTGGTCTCTCGGGTGAGCGTCTGAGATGTTTGTTTGGGACCCGATGGAGTGTATCTCTCGGATGAGTGTCATTTGGTATGACAGTGTTCGTGGTGTACTCTCCTGGTTGGGGCAGTTGCTGGTGATGAGGTCGGTACCTCTTGTGGATTTGTGGCGTGAGCTGTGTATATCTGGATTGTTCAAGGTGTATGTATGGGCATACACCTGAGCTGAGCTGAGCTGACTTGTTGTGTTTAGCCGAGGATGGTCACGAGATGGAGTTTCTCTCTTGTCTGGGTTCCCTCTGGCTGGGTTGAGCGGACTGTTGCCTTTCAGTTGCTCCCTTGGGTTTTGGGTTTTTGGGGTGCCTACTGAGTATGTTTATACTCACCCCTACACGGGCTTTGCCCGCACATGTTTGTGTCTTGTGCAGACCACAGGCCTTTTGACGGAGTCCCAGGAGGACCCGGAGCAGGCGGAGCTTAGTGAGCGAGTTGACCGGGGTGTTTACCGGAGCTGTGCCGAGGGAGATTTCCGGCGGGTGTTTGTGGCAGCGTTCCCCTTCTTCAGAGCAGGTTGGACGCGCTTTGTAGTTTCCTTTTGGTGGGCCTTGTTTTGCCCTTATACTTTTGATGTTGCACTCTGGTTTGGGATAGATTGTATGCATGCATTTACTTTTCAGTTTCTTTATCTCTGTACTGTTTCATGGAGGTGTTTGTGGGTGCGTGTGTACAGGTACCTTGGTCTAATGCCTCCCATGTGTGTGATATCCTACTCAGCGCTGGTCGCCAGCCCCTGGACTATTGGAGGCGGGCTTGGGGAGTCGCGGCTCGAGCCCCGTTGGGTTGGGTCGTGACAGAGTGGTATCAGAGGAGGTTCCACCTTTGGGATCTCAGAGCGTAGCTGGTCTAGCTGTGAGCTTGGTTTGGGTTGCATAGCGGTAGTGTTAGAATGTTTTGAGTTCAGCTTTCAGGCCAGGGACTCCAGTGTTGGTGCGGCGGAAGACGTATCCATACACCAAGACTCTGATAACCTGCCTTTCGACTTGGGACATTCGTACACTGGTCGCGGGGACATAATGGAACATGCATCATATAGGACTGGGTTTTGGGTTTTTCCTTGTCCTTCTTGAGTCAGCTCTCCAGATATACTCTTTGACTATGGTGCGTCTTGAATGTATTTCAGGATGCCTCCATGACGACAGCCAGCGAGGGTTCCGCAGTAGGGTTGTGCTGATGACCCGCCTTGTGTAGTGGCTGTGGAGCAGGGCGCAGGTTCTGACGTTTCAACTCCAGGTGGTCTGCCAGTTGATCCACCACCTGTCAAGCAGCTGGGCATGCCGGCGGTGCAGGACGAGGTTGCGCGCAGGCTTGGTGCACTGCACGAGTTCCAGAGGCAGCGGCCTCTGAGGTTTCGGGGTGATCCAGACCCCCAAGCAGCTGATGACTGGCTCGAGGCAGTTACTCGAGTTTTCCGCCTAGTGAGGACACCTCCTGATCAGATGGTGGTCCTAGCGGCGAGCCTTCTGCATGGTTCGGCCGGGCGATGGTGGAGTTTGGTGACGCAGTCCCATGACGAGGAGACGCTCACGTGGGCAGAGTTTGACCGGCTCTTCAGGGAAGAGTTCTATCCTGTGATGCTGAGGTCAGTGCGGATCCAGGAGCTTCTACAGCTTCGACAGGAGAGCATGACTGTGTCGGAGTACTCAGCGAGGTTTATAGACCTGTCGCGCTACTCCCTGGATATGGTTCGAGACCCGTTCTTTAGGGCTCGGACCTTCGAGCAGGGCTTACGCAGGGACATCTGAGCAAGTGTGGTTTCCTTGTGCCTGCCCACCTATGCTGGAGTGTTGGAGCGAGCGCTGGTGGTGGAGAGTTTTCTGGCTGAGCAGTTTCCCCCTGTTAGTGCTGGGCACTCGAGAGCTGAGACTTCGTCAGTCGGATCGTCATCTGGTAGCCGACGACAGACTCAGGGGTCTGGACGTGGCCGACGTTTCAGGAGGCGACCCCAGGATGGGGGATCTGAGCCTCGGAGCTCACAGGGCTCACAGGCCAGTTTTGGTTAGCCGCAGGAGAGGCGGTGTTACGCTTGTGATGGTCGGGGACATCTTGCTAGAGATTTTCCGACCCGACGTGCTGCTGAGAGGTAGCCGGTCGATGGACCGCCTTGGCAGAGGCAGCGTCTCGAGCAAGGAGGTCCGCAGGGCGTCAGACGTGGCGTCGGAGCTGGTGCAGCGGGAGGCGGTGGTAGACAGTACCAGTTGCCACCACCCCCACCCCCAGGTGGTCCACGCCAAGCTTAGGGAGCTGGTGGTCGAGGGCGAGGACAGCTGCATGCCCTGAAGGCAGTCGACCCAGAGGCACCACGGATGGATAGAGGTACGCCTTGTGTCCTTTCTACTTACTGCAGTAGTTTGTCAGAGACTGTTTAGCGGTACTCTTTCCTTTTGTTGCTTGCTCGAGTTTTGTTCAGGGCGTTGGTAAGACCCTGAGTGGTTGTTTGTTGGTGAGCTCGCTGGTGTGTGAGACCCAGTTGAGAGTCCAGTCACTTTCCTTATGCTTAGGACTTTTCGGGGATGAAAAGTTCTAAGGGGGGAGGATGTAGCGACTCGGGTTTTTGGCTCTGTCAGACTTTGGAATATTTCTACGAATAATTCCAGATCTAGGCATGAAGACGGCGTGCGATTCCGAGGCCCGGTGTGCTCGGAATTAATTTTATAAAAATATTAAGTTTTTTTTATACTATGCACGTGGCGGGGGTGTGATATCTCCTAAACGGTAGATCAGAACGGGAATCTGAGGGCACGGTTGCGTCCGAAACATGCTGTTTACCCTAGGCGGGGTGTAAACTTTGCGGGCGCGGGCCTGCGGTGAGAAACGCCACCAGGGGCGTTTCCGTAAATAAGTAGCAAGTTAGTGGGCGAGCGTCGGCTCGAATAACTTCTGAACGGAGTCTCGGATGGAAAATTTGAGACCGCCATTGCATTCAGAACGGCGCGTTTACCCTAGAGGTGACCTTACTTTTGTTCGCATCGGGCGTCGGGTCCGAGGCGGGTTTGGCGTCGGCGGGCCGCTGATATAAATATCAGCCCCCCCCCCCCCCCCCTTTTAATCGTTCTTCGCCGCCACTCCGCCGAATCGAGCCAACGGAGCGCCCAAGAGCTCATAATTCGACGGCGGACGTTCCAGGAGCGCGCAACGGAAGCTTTGGAGCGCGGATCTGAGGCAGAACGTCGGTGTTTCGCCCGCGAGGTAGGCAATTTTGAGTTTTAACCCCCGATCCCGTTTTTGCTACGTTTTTCTGCAAATTGAAGCCGTAGAAGTGTAGATCGGGTCCCGAGGGTCGTGTAGACGCCTCCGGATCACGAAACGGACCACCGGGGTGCTCCCGGCGGTCCGCGGAAGATCCGCCGGCGTGGCGGCGCCGGCGCCGGCGGAGCCCGGCGGCCCGCGGCGGCGGCCGGTGCAGGCCGGCTGGACCGGCCGGTCGAGGCCGGTCCGACCTCCTCTTGCATACGGGGGTCTTTAAACCCCCGTATCTTGCACTCCGGGAGTCGGATTCGCGCGCCGTTTGCGGCGACATGACCCTGACGACGAAGCAAACCCTCCGGTATGGGTTTGAGGGTTTAAAGGTTCGGGATCGTGGCCCGGGAGCTAGAAACGTCGTATAAAATAATATTATTTTATTATTTTACGACTGCGGGCCGTTGTAACTTCTACCCGGAGCGTCCGATTGACGTGCCGTCAGTGGCGTTGAGACTCTGATGGTACGACGGAGTTTTTGAGATGGTTTCCGGGTGTTGGGTATGAGAACGAGGTGCAGGCCCCACGAGGCCGGGTTTTGGCGTTTGCGGAGAAACGCAGCTTTTGCACCAGGAGTCCGATTTTGGCGGATGAATAGTCGATCCTGTGTGTTTTTCCGAGAGGATTGCAATGGTGCGATCCGTTTGATGAGTTTCGCAATCTAGGCATGGGCCCCACCCGAGCCGACCTTCGGTGAATAGTACCTTTTTCACCGGGTGTCTGTTTTGGGCGAGCGAGTAGTCGATTCCGCTTGTTTTTCTGAGGGGATCGTCGTGGTGTGATCCTCTCGATGGATTTCTGGATCTTTGTGTGGGCCCCGCACGAGCTAGCTACGATGAATAGTGCCTTTTTCACCGGTGCTTCGTTTCGGGCGAGTAAACAGCCTATCCTGCGTGTTTTCCCGCGTGGAACGCGATGGTGGCCTCGGTTTTGGCTTCAGAGGTGTGCAATGTGGCGTTGTGGAGAGTCGATCGGGTTAGCGACGTTTGGACCAACAGTGGTTGAGGGTTCTCCCTTGGTTCGTTCCTACGAGGGTTCGTGTGGTATCACAACCTTCGTATGGGTTTGTGATCCCCTCGATGGGATGTTTAAACTATTAGAGTTGTGGTATCCCTCTGGTGGGCCCGGAGTGGATCCTCTAGCATCTTTACCCTAGATCGGGTTCTTGGTATCGTTGTGACCGTTTATTTACGGGCGGCGATCCCCTATCTAGCAGGTTAACCCCGTAGGGTTTGTGGCATCATCGGACATATGATCCCCTACGCGGTGGGTCGTGCACAGTAGGGTTGTGGAATCGTCGGGCTTACGATCCCCTACTCAGCATGATGTTTATGGTAGGGTTGCGGTATCATTGGTTATATGATCCCCTACTCAGCGCGTGGTTTCGGTAGGGTTGCGGCATCGTCGGTTCGATCCCCTACATCGCGAGTTATACCAGATAGGGTTCCAGTATCATCATGACCATCTTTATATGGACGATGATCCTCTATCTGAGTGTAGAGATTCTGTCGAGTGCCAGATCGGGTTGTGGTATCCCCCAGCGGATCCTGGGTGTGATCCCCTATCTGTGAGAACTACGTATGCCAGATCGGGTCGTGGTATCCCCCAGCGGACCCTAAGAGTGATCCCCTATTTGTGAGCTACGCATACCGGAGTGGGTCTTGGTATCCCCTAGCGGACCCTAGCGGCGATCCCCTATCCGAGGAGTTTGGTGGTTATGGTGTTTCAGCGATGTTTCCTCAGTGGCTTATCCGACGAGCGTGGTCTCTCGGGTGAGCGTCTGAGATGTTTGTTTGGGACCCGATGGAGTGTATCTCTCGGATGAGTGTCATCTAGTATGACAGTGTTCGTGGTGTACTCTCCTGGTTGGGGCAGTTGCTGGTTATGAGGTCGGTACCTCTTGTGGCTTTGTGGCCTGAGCTGTGTATATCTGGATTGTTCAAGGTGTATGTATGGGCATACACCTGAGCTGAGCTGAGCTGGCTTGTTGTGTTTAGCCTAGGATGGTCACGAGATGAAGTTTCTCTCTCGTCTGGGTTCCCTCTGGCTGGGTTGAGCGGACTGTTGCCTTTCAGTTTCTCCCTTGGGTTTTGGGTTTTTGGGGTGCCTACTGAGTATGTTTATACTCACCCCTGCACGGGCTTTGCCCGCACATGTTTGTGTCTTGTGCAGACCACAGGCCTTTTGACGGAGTCCCAGGAGGACCCGAAGCAGGCGGAGCTTAGTGAGCGATTTGATCAGGGTGTTTACCGGAGTTGTGCCGAGGGAGCTTTCCGGTGGGTGTTTGTGGCAGCATTCCCCTTCTTCAGAGCAGGTTGGACGCGCTTTGTAGTTTCCTTTTGGTGGGCCCTGTTTTGCCCTTATACTTTTGCTGTTGCACTCTGGTTTGGGATAGATTGTATGCATGCATTTAATTTTCAGTTTCTTTATCTTTGCACTGTTGCATGGAGGTGTTTGTGGGTGCGTGTGTACAGGTACCTTGGGATAATGCCTCCCATGTGTGTGATAGCCTACTCGGCGCTGGTCGCTAGCCCCTGGCCTATTGGAGGCGGGCTTGGGGAGTCGCGGCTCGAGCCCCGTTAGGTCAGGTCGTGACATGGAATGTTATTAATTTTATAACACCCTGTAGACATGACTATCTCATCCACATAGCATAAAGAAAAAGTTTCATTATAGTACATTCTTAAGACCTTTTAGGTATATATTTTTATATAATTAGGTAAAAACTTAACTAAAAATCCATGTTATTTGTATCCATTTTACATTTTTCTTAATACATCTGAAACTAATTAATTTATAATGAGTCTTAAATGTATCCTACGAATTATAAACCTAAAAAAATCTTTAATATAAAACATAAACTTCCATTATTTTTAACCTATAGAAATAAAAACATAATAAAGGGGTGACATCAGATGATCGGTAAGGTTAAATGTAAGTGATAACAATCCAATGTTATTTGTGATCATAAGATGATAATATTACTATAATAAAGATATATAATAAACATATACCCATAAAATCATAGGTCATGCATTAGGGAATAAGTCTTTTCATAACATAATACATGAATCCATTAATATAAATGATCCTTGAGCACATAAAAGAAGAATCGAAATAATCCTAATACATTGAAATCATTCAAATATGGAATAAAATATTAGTATAGGGAAACATTACTTTCATTATCCACACCATTAGTTCCCACACTTACAAGAAACTAAAATATACTTGTGAATTTTTATCTCTTAAGATATAATCTTCTAACAAATTCATTGGAGGGAAATATAGGACCCCACCCATCATTCATACATAATTAAGTGTATTGATTTAAAATCATTCACATATAAAATCATAAATAGCCAATTGAAATAATGTAGGTTTTATAAAAAAAAATAAAAATCAAATGATTCAATTTTTATAGTCTAAAGAACCCATGGAAAGAAAATAGGTTTTATTCAACACATAATAAATAACCCTTGAAAATATAATGGGTATTATATCCTTTTCAAATGGATTCACATATGGAAATCATTAATAATTCCATCAATAATCATAACATGATATACTCATTGAAATAAATGGGAATTGAATAACATCAAGTAACATTATGGGTAAATAAAAATCAATCAAGATAATGAAGCATATAGTATTTACACCATATAGATAAAAATTATACGGTTAGGATGATAATTTCTTTAATAAATTGATTTATGGAACCTAGTTTAACACACATAAATAAATAGAATAAAAAATAATGTATTCATAGTGGGAATTAATTGGATGAAAAATTAGGTTTATAAGCCTTCAATTAATAAGAATGATCAAGGTAGGGATATATCATTTACATGATAGAAAAGAACATTTCACAATCTAAATGGATAATGAAGGTGGGTGGTTTCATTTGAAGAGTATCCCTGATCAATAATAATATATATAAAGAGAAATGACATAGATGGATTTTATTTTTATAAGTTTCATAAAAACACACTTTAAAAATGAGAAATATTCTTGATCTTTTGGAAGAATTTTAGATAAAATATATTATAAAACTAGGAGAAAAAATATCTTTTAGAAACCATGAAAACATAAAGAGGGAGATTTATATAAAATGATAAACATATCAGAATAATATATTCACATGTAAATGTTAAAAGGAGAATATTTTCACATTTTGAAGACAATTACCCATATATAAAACAATAAATTTTAGTTAAAAAAATTAAATGAATTTCAATTGGTAAACAATGACCATAATGAATTATTTATGTATAGATAAGGACACATTAAAAAGTACCAAATGAATATAGATATGTAAAAATGGATTTTTTGACTATGAAAAGAATTGGGGTCATTTTTAATTTTAAGAAATACATCTATTAAAATACAAGTCAGTGGGAAATGAAATTTTGAGGAGACACGTAGATGTGCCCAATTTGTGTATACTTTTTCATATATATTAACAAGCATAAAAACTTATTTTTCACCATATATTAATTTTTTTGTGGATAAAATTACTTATATTGGTGATAATAATGATAATCAGGTGTTTTCCATCCAAATTCACAAATCAAGAAAGAACACACCGGAAATTCACATACACACGACATGTACTTATTATAAAAGTCGTGTACTTTTGGAATGACATGAATCGGGAAGATTGGATGCACACTCATGTTACCAGCCAATTATTATACAACATGTGATTCCAATATACATGTCGTGTTGTCTCTTATAGAAGTGGTTGGTATCCGATTATTGATGTTACATTCTATGTAGTGCGGCATTACACGCTGTGTACTCCCACCAACCAGGCAGCACAGTGTTTCAAGTCAAGGGCAGCATGGAAGCTCTCCCACCGACAGAGAAAATAGGGCCAAACCATGTTGACCAGGGTAAAATTTGTGTATTTTATGGTACAAGACATGTATTCCTACAAACTATAAATAGGAGGGAAGACCCTCCAAGTTTAGGATGGATTCATTCGAAGACAGGCCAAGGGGGAAAATTCTGGAGACGCCAAGGAGAGAAGAGGGGTGAGAAGGTGCTTTCATGCTACCTTCCTAACAACCATTGCTATGAATATTTTTAATGTTTAATTTAGGTATCACAAGTAATTTAGTTATTAGATACTCCATGAGTAGATAAATCCCATATGTGTTGGGGTTGTGGATGATTATGGGTTTTATTTTGTCAATTGTTATATTATAGTTGTGTTATTCATTATTCTATCATAATTCCATAATAATTCATTCTAAATATCACTATAAATATCATATCAGACCTTGAATGGGATTTTAGGGATCACATGAAGAATTAACATTAAGAACATTCATGATATTTGAATGTTCTTATCATCTCAAAAGGGATGCAATTAATAAAATTAAAATAAATCAAATTTCAGACCAATGAATTGGTTTCTATGGATTTAAAAAAAATCACCAGACCAAGGATGTTATATTAAATTCATAACCCAAATATCTTATTTATTATGAACAACACAAGATAATAAAAAATTGATTTAATAACAACCCTAAAAATCCACATCCCTGATGCATTCTTCTCATTTCTCACCAAAAATCAAATTTCTGTGATTTTATTTATCTTCAAAAGTAATTTATGGATCAATTAAAATTCAATCATCCTATTATTAAAACACAAAAATAGACTCTAAATTTCAATAAACTTCACTAAATTAATCAAAAATGAGAGAAACAAAAAAACAATAACCCGCTCTCCCTTTGGATTGATCCCTTACTTACACTATACTTGTTTGGGTATTCTAATTTGGATTGTTGAAAGCAATACTTTATCTGAAATGATACAAATTTTTTGAATTGTGCAGGATCCAAAAGTGCATGAGTGGCTGAATCATGAATTCTAAGAGTGCCGAATCATCGTACATCCTTCTTCTTGATTTGGAGATCAAATGAATGATCTTGTAAAGATGATAGGAACTTATGGACAAGCAAAACCCAGATACTACCATGGAAAACATATAAGAGGGAGATACAGTTGCAGTCTAAGGAATTGGACAACAGTTTTTCCGAGATGACAACTAGAACCAACAAATAGATGTGGATAATGAACAGATTCACCTTTAACTAGCTAACATAGTGGAGTTTATCCCATGGAACCAAAAAAGACAACAGGATCCATTTGTTCCAGGGTATGGCCCGTAGTAACCCTAGAAGTACCAACCAGAGTGGTTTTCATACATTCAGCTAGGTTAGAGGCCTTATTTTTCTCATGATCATTAATTTGTGACCCCACCTCCTTGAAAGAAACTACCCCCACACCGTAGCCTTATAGAGAATGGTCTCCCTTCCATCTCAGAGGCATATACAAGATTTTCAGACAACCAATGCAGGCCCAGAATTTTGAGATCAAGCCTAACATCATGCAAATCATCCAAAACATGATTCAATTTGGAGTATTACCCACTAAAGACCTAAATGATCATATCTCCAATTTTATAGAGATTTGTGACACCTTTCCAGACCATGGGGTGTCTGAGGATGACATTCACCTTTGTTTATTTTCCTTTTCATTAAGGGATAAAATGAAGGATTGTATTTAAGGACTACCTCAATGCTTTATCCTCACCTGGGAGGTGTTGGACTAGGCATTTCTATCAAAATATTTTCCACCTTCCAAGATGGTGACATTGAGAAATGAAATTCACTATTTTCCGCAGTATGATTCAGAATCCTTTTATGAATCTTGAGATCCTTTCAAATAAATGATAAGGAAGTTCCCTCATCATGGCCTTCCATTATGTATGCAAGTACAAACATTCTATGGTGGTCTCACAGTAAACACCAAATATGTGGTGGACTTAGCTGCTAGAGGAACAGTAATGAGGAAATCACTGGAATAAATCTTCGACTTTCTCAAAGACATGTCTACAAATAACTTCCAATGTAACACGGAGTGAGGAACTCAGAATAGAGACATGAAAAAAATTGATTACACTATAATGATTTCCTCTTAACTCAATGTAGTTTCCAAGAATATAAGTGCATTAAATCTGAAAAACACATCTCAAGCTTAAATAGTGAATCATCCAACTTGCAGTGAATGTGGTGACAATCACATCATTGGTGAATTCTTAGAGATAAGTGTTGATTCCTCGAAAAGTGATGTAAATTTCATTCCCCATAACAGAGGGCCAAATATGTACCCTCAGTCTCGAAACCTGGCATAGAAAGACTACAGTAACATGGGATGGGGTAACAATAACAAAATTCTCAACCTCACCCCCAAAGGCAAACTGGTTATGGGAAACATAAAATATTAGAATCTATATCCATGAAATTAGTAACAGGGATCCTTTCAACAACAAGGGTATCAAAACCCCCATCTGTAACAACAAACAAGGAAGCAACAACCTCAACTGGCTGCCCAAAAACCTCAACAAGAACCCCCATCAAAGCTGGAGGAGATGATGACAAAATTAATAACAACTACTGATACAAGATTTTGAAATCAAGAGGCATCCATTCGAATCCTGGAGAATCAGATTGGAAATCTTTGCAATCATCATTATTCCAGGAAACCTATTACACTAATGAGTAATACTGAGAAGAACCCATGGGAAAAAGACAATGACATCACTTTACGAAGTGGAAAGGATCTCCCTTAGAATATAACTGCAAATCCAGGTAGGAAAAAACTCTAGATCTACCCATGTCCTCTTCTAAAAATGACATCAAAGTCGAGGAGTCTCCCATGACTCAGGAACTACTAGAGATCATACATCGTAAGGGGAAAGAAGTGGTGAAACCATATGAACCACCTTACCATTTTCTGCATGAATGAAGCAATAGATGTTGGACCAGTATTTTGCGAAATTCTTGGTGGTATTCTAGAAACTTCATATAAATATTCCTTTCATTGTGGCATTAACTCAAATGCTAACGTACATGATGTTAATGAAGTGGATACACTCAAACAAAAATAATATTGATGATTTTGGTACCATTCCTCTCACTAAGGAATTCTCAACAGTGGTACAACATTATCTTCCCCCAAAACTCCAAGATCTAGGTAATTTCACAATCCCTTGAACAATTAGATCTAGTGAGTTTGAGAGTGATCTTTGTGACTTAGGGGTATGTTTTAACCTTATGCCCTATGGAATATTAAAAAATATGGGGCTAAATTATCTCCAACCAACTCGAGTAGCCCTTTAGTTAGTCGATCAATCCATAAAATATCCTAAATTTCAACTTGAGGATGTTCTTAGGAAAGTGGGATGTCATATTCTTCCTATTGATGTCATCATACTCGACATGGAGGAAGATCAAGAGGCACCTCTCATTCTAGGAAGATCCTTCTTGCCTATTGAGAAGTGTTTGATTAATGTGCACCAAGGAGATTTTATTTTCTGAGTGGGATATTAAAAAGTCTTCTACAATGTCCTCAAAGTAGTTAAAAAATTATCACATATAGAGAACGATGATTTTTTTCCTTAACGACAGTGAAAGATCTCTTGGGTTACATGGGAGATGACATGGAATGTTCTTCTATCACCAATAAACTAGTCATCAGCAACATCAAATCTTAATATGAACCAGAGGATTTGTAATTTTTTGTCAGTCAGGGTGGTCATTATTGACAATGTGCAATCATACCAGATATCCTAGAGTGATCCAAGGTAAAACCCATGCTGCCCTTAGTTTTGAAGGCCCCTCAACATGAACTCAAACATCTCCCATCCTCCATAAAATATGGGTATGTGGGTGATGAGAACACTATTATAATAATCCTTAATGCTCCACTCACAAAATATCAAGAGGATGTACTCCTACAAGTTATGAAGAGAAGAAAACATACCATTGGGTGGACAATTTCTGATCTTAAAGGGATCAATCCAACCATTTGAACCCACAAGGTATTACTTGAAGAAGTATTCATGCCCTCTCTAAAACCACAATAAGTTTAAATCCTTCTATGAAGGAGGTAGTGATGAATGAGGTAATCAAGTTCTTAGATGCATGGATCATCTACCCGATCTTCGACAGTCCATGGGTAAGTCCTCTGCAAGTGGTACCCAAAAACAGGGGTATCACTGTAATCACTAACGATAAAAATGAACTAATCCCAACAAGAATAGTCATAGGATGGATAGTATGTGTGGATTACCAAAAACTAAATCATACCACACAAAAATAACTCTTCCCACTCGTTTCATGGATCAAATACTAGATCGATAAAAGGTCATAATTATGATTACTTTCGGGATGGTTATTCTAGTTATAACCAAATATCTATTTCCCCTGAAGACCAAGACAAAATCACCTTCACATTCCTGCATGGAACTTTTTCCTATCAAAGGATGTATTTTGGCATGTGTAATTCTCTAGCCACCTTTCAGCATTGCATGTTGGCTATCTTCTATGATATGGTAGAACAAATTTTGGAAGTTGATAGAGCTAATATTTCCAATATTTTTAATGTCTATTTAAATGATTTAAACCTCACAAATTTAACAATTTGATCTTATTTGTAACAATTTTGGATTTAGAGTGTGTTTTGGGATAAAAAGTTTAAATTGCATAATTCTGGATTTTTAACAGATTTTTATACAGGGGTATTTTGGTCATTTATCATAAAATATATTTCCAAATTTTTTGATTAGAATTTTTTTTTTGGAATAATTATTTTATTTTCATGATATTTGTCTTCAGGCCCATGAAATGATTCATGCATCTTGATGCCCAAAAAAATCAATGAAGTTGACAAATGTTCCGGGCGGACTGCATGGACTCCAACATAGTAATGGAAGAACATTTCGGCCTAAAAATCTCCAAATGACGAGGTTTCACCTGTATATGCCAGAGGAATCCTACACGCATCTTCAAAATGAATTTCAAGCTGTTTGGAATCCTTTATGATGGCCGTTGAGTGATAGAAATTGGAAAGAAACTTCCAGGAAGCTTCATCCAGAGAAAGTGATGTTCAATAGAAAAATCACAACTCCTTCAATATGCGTCCAATTAATCTAAAATTTGGAGGGAGGACGGAAAACGGATTTATGAACAATATTTATGAAGAGGTCTATGTGTTAATCTTCCGATTAATGGGTATAAAATGCGACAACTTTCTGATGATGAAATCTGCCTATAAAAGGAGAGGGGCTCCTACCTCTCAAAATATTCCATTCTTCACCACACCATCCGTCACAAATGGAGTTGGATTGAGAGAGAGAAGGGGAAGGTGGAGATTTTTATCCTTAAGAAGATTAAATTCTTTGAAGATTAAATAGATAAGATGAAGGCTTCTCAAGTGATGGAAGGCTAAGCGGCAAGTGGTTGCGGACGACGACATCCGACGGACACTCTCTTCCGAGTTAGGATTTTAATGTGTAATATCTTTTTGAATTTCTCTTGAACCTATATTTTTGAATGAATATGATTGTTTTATTTCATAAATATATTTTAAACACATTTTTTTGATCGTTTTTCCATCTATAAAGTAGAACAATTGACTTCGCTATTTAAAATTCTTTGGTGAGGTTTTTCCATTGAGCATAACGAATTCAATTAGGTTCAATTACTTGGAAGTATTTAAATAATTGAATCACTTATATAGGTGGGAAAATATTATATTTAAGTCTTTAATATGGTGTATTTTCAAATTTGAGTGTAAACCTGGGGGTCCTTGGGGGTACATTTAGGAATTTAAAATAAGACATATTTTTTTATATACAAGGAAGAGGGGAGTGTTCAAGAGGGTGAAGCTTGTCTGTGACCGCTGTTTTTATTCTTGATTTCAAACCCACATTATCTTTCCTTTAAAATTATTTCAGTTTAGTATTTAATTAAAATTTTATTTTCAAATTTTTAATCAAATTCCCATTTTCATTTCTTCAAAAAACAAAAAAAAAATATAACAAAAGTGACAGTTTTTTACAACTCGATCTGCAACTTCCTTGAGAGACAACTCTGTGGTCACCACTATGCTACAAAAAAAGGGAAAATATTTATTGAGGGTTTTACGACACGAAAAATTCTCACATCAACTGGCGTCGTTGCCGGGGAGGTTGCTAGAGTTGATTTTATTTTAGTTATTTTTTTTCTCTTGCATGACCCGAACTTCTGAACCGAACTTGTTACCTTTAGATTCAGAAATTGATAGAACTTTTCACACTAGGGTTAGAGGTAATAATCCACAAGTTTCAAGTTGTGAATCTTCCACCAATACAACTAGGAAGGACTTAGTTGAAACTGAAATCCAAATGGTTGAAAATAGAACTTTGAAAGAACTGTCTTCGTCCTATGACGAAAATCACGAGAATCCTGTAGAGTACCCTGATGCCCCTGATGGATTTGAAATCAAGTTCGGTTTCATCCACCAGCTTCCCAAATTCAATGGGTTTCCTGGTGAAGACCCACACAAACACCTCCAAAAATTTAGTTACATGTGTGTCAACATGAAACCTCATGGAGTTGATGCCGATCAAATAAAGCTTAGGTCGTTTCCTTTTTCACTAGATGGAGTTGCTAAGGAATGGTTTTTCTATTCTCACTCAACCTTGATTAAAAATTGGAATGAATTAAAAAATATTTTCCTTAAAAAAGTTTTCCCTGCATCTAGAACTGCCTCCATTCGAAATGAGATTTGTGGAATTAGGCAGACACAAGGAGAAACACTTCACGAATACTGGGAAAGGTTCAAACGTCTTTGTTTTAGTTTCTCCCATCATCAAATCAGTGACCAGCTTCTCATTCAATACTTTTATGAAGGATTGTGTATCATTGATAGAAGTATGATCGATGCTGCTGCAGGAGGAGCTTTAGTTGATAAGACACGAGATGCTGCTAGGATTTTAATTGCAAACATGGCCCAAAATGCCCAACAATTTGGAACGAGAGGCCTTCTTCATGTAAAATCTTCACAAGAATTCCCTACTACTAGTCCCTAAAACAACACAATTTCAAGTTAACTATCTGATTGTACCACTATGGTAAGGTCAATAATGTTGTATAACACCCCACCAACCCAACCCAAACCTGAAGCGGCTTTCCAACTACATGTCCACTATGGGATTCGTTCTTCGAATGAACATTTCAGTGACCAATTCCCGCAAATGCAAGAGACTCCTGAGAACTGCAATGTAGATTTTCCCGGAAGACCATTTCAACCAAACCAGCAAAGACCATTTCAAAACAACCAAAATTTCAATCAAGGATGGAACAATAACTCAAATAAAAGATTTCGTCAACCTGAACAACCAAGAGGATTCTTCCAAGGACAATCAAGTAATTCTCAACCAAGATATTTCAGTGAGCAAGCCAATGCTCATTCTGGAAGCAATTTTCACCCTACCCCTCCCACTCAAAACTCTGATAGGAACCTTGAAGAAGCAATGAGGAAACAACAAGAGGAAATGAGGGAACTAAAAGAATACACAAAACAACAAGATAACAAAATGAATACCTTGATGACTCAAATGGGCCAACTTGCCTCTGGTATTAATTGCATAACAAATCAAATGAGTGGTGGTTTACCCTCACAACCACAAGTAAATCTGAGGAATAATGGGAAGGAAAATGTGATTTCAATTGAACTTAGGAGTGGAACAAAATTGAAAACCCCTCAGATTGAGAACATCAAGACTTCTACTGATACTTTTGATGAAAATCATACCCTTGATAAAAATGTTGAAAAATCTGAAGTTGATAGACACTCAAAGTCAAGAGAGGAAATCTTGTTTGAAATAACAAAGAATGATTGGAAGAGGATGTCTGGTCCTTATGTTCCTCCAAAACATACTCAGAATACCCCAGAAACATTCAAACCTCCGTTTCCATATCCAAGGTGTGAACCACCACCAAAGTCAAGTGCTGAAAAAGAATTGGATAAGGAGGTTTTGGAAACATTCAATAAAGTCCAAGTCAATATTCCATTGCTCGATGTTGTGAAACAAATTCCAAGGTATGATAAGTTTCTAAAAGACATTTGTACCAACAAGAGAAAGTTCAAAGGGGGTGAAAAAGTAAACTTAGGAAGGAATGTTTCATCGATGATTCAACATGCACTTCCTGTCAAGTGTAAAGACCCTGGGACATTTACCATTCCCTATACCAATGGGAAATGTGAATTAAAATATGTGATGCTTGATCTAGGGGCCTCCATCAATGTCATTCCACATTCTGTCTACTCATCTCTTCAGGTTGGAGACTTGAAACCCTCTGGAATTATCATTCAACTCACAAACTGAAGTACCACCAAACCTGCTGGAGTTATAGAGGATTTTCTCGTTCAAGTGAGAGACATGATTTTTCCTGTTGACTTCTATGTTTTGGATATGGAATATGATCGGTTTAGCACACATTCTTCCCTCATCCTAGGGAGGCCATTTCTAAAAACAGCAAAATAAATCATCAATGTTCACAAGGGAACACTTTCACTAGAATTTGGAGGAGATGTTGTTCATTTAAACATCTTTCATTCAATGAAACACCCAGTTGAGGATCATTCAACTCCCCATGTAAACATGATTGATTGGTTTTCATATGGCATGTTACCTGATTTTTTCTGTGATGAAATACCAACTGATATGGAAAAGGATGGAAATTTGTATGATACTGAATCAGATCAAAATGAGGATGAAATTAGAGACTGTGAAGAGTCTTGGGATGTTGAGACTGGATACCTGAGCAATGATGAAGATGAATTTCTAGAAACCAATGAATCTGTTAGTGGTATTCCAGAAGAGGTTTCCAATTTTTCACATGAAACAAGTCTTGAGATCATAGAAAGAGATCACCATGATGAAAATAGAGCTTCACTAAACAACCTAACTTTTGAAGAGTTTCCTGTTATCAATGAAACCAACC
Organism: Viscum album; assembly: GCA_963277665.1. Taxonomy (NCBI): domain Eukaryota; kingdom Viridiplantae; phylum Streptophyta; class Magnoliopsida; order Santalales; family Viscaceae; genus Viscum; species Viscum album. Next base: position 1,321,631,844 of record OY728166.1, read on the forward strand.
CACCTGTTGTAGAATTGAAACCCCTTCCAGATAACCTCAAGTATGCCTTATTAGGTCATAATGAACAATTCCCTATAATCATCTCAAAAGATTTGTCAGAAGTCCAGGAAAACCAATTGTTGGAAGTTCTCAAGTCCCACAAGGAAGCCATAGGATGGACTCTCTCCAATCTAACAGGAATCAGCCCCTCGGTTTGCATGCATAGAATTTTACTAGAGGAGAATGATAAACCGGTAAGACAATTTAAAAGAAGACTGAACTCAACACTTTTGGAGGTTGTGAAGAAAGAAGTCACCACCTTGTTGGCTGCTGGAATTATTTTTCCCATAACTGATAGTCAATGGGTAAGTCCAGTCCATGTTGTTCTTAAAAAAAGTGTATTTACAATCTCAAGGAATGAATTTGGTAATCTTATCCCCATAAGGATTCCAAATAAATGGAGAATGTGCATTGATTATAGGAAACTTAATTTGGTTACAAGGAAAGACCACTTCCCGTTACAATTCCTTGATCAAGTCCTTGAAAGACTAGCTGGAAAAACACATTATTGTTTTCTGGATAGATTCTCTGGATATTTTCAGATTCACATTTTACCTGAGGATCAAGATAAAACCACCTTTACATGCCCATTTGGAACTTTTTCATACAAAAGGATGCCCTTCGGTTTATTTAATTCCCTGGGAACATTTCAAAGGTGTATGATAAGCATCTTCTCTGAATATTTGGAAACTTGCATGGAAGTTTTTATGGATGACTTCACTGTGTATGGATCATCTTTTGAAAGTTGTTTGAAAATCTTGGAACATGTCCTTAAAACATGCATTGAAAAGAGCCTTGTTCTAAATTATGAAAAATGTCATTTTATAGTTGCTAAAGGGATCGTTTTCGGACATGTTGTGTCCCGTGATGGAATTCAAGTTGATAAATCCAAAGTTGAGGTCATTTCTTCATTACCATACCCAAAAACTGTGAGAGATGTGAGATCCTTCCTTGGGCATGATGGATTTTACAGGAGATTCAATAAATATTTCAGTATGATTGGTATTCCATTGTGCCGATTACTCCAAAAAGATGTTCCATTTGTCTTTGATGAGAATTTCATAAATTCATTTCATGATCTGAAAAAAATATTGATAACCCCTCCCATTGTTCAACCTCTTAAATGGGACATTCCCTTTGAAATAATGACCGATGCATCTGAATTTTCTCTTGGGGAAGTATTGAGTCAAAGGACAGAAAATAAATCTCATGTGATTGCCTATGCCTCCTGAACTCTTGATCAAGCCCAATCAAACTACACAACAAATAAGAAAGAACTGCTGGCTATTGTCTTTGATCTAGACAAATTTAGAAGTTATCTACTGGGATCCAAGGTGATTGTTTTTACTGATCATTATGCAATCAGATTCCTGGTGAAGAAACATGATGCAAAACCAAGACTTCTGAGATGGATTCTGATTTTATAGGAGTTTGATGTTGAAATAAAAGATAATAAAGGATTTGAGAACCTTTTTGTTGATCATTTGAGTAGGATACCATCTATTGGGAATAGAAAATTTCAGTTGTGTTCCCCAATTAAGGAAACCTTTCCAGATGAGGATTTATTTGCTGCTAAAAGTGAAATACCATGGTTTTCTAATCTTTTAAACTATTTGGCTTCTAATGAACACCCCCACTGGTTTTCCAAAAATCAAATTGATAAACTTGTGAGTGATTCAAAGAAATACATTTGCGATGATCCTTATTTATGGCACATTGGTAGTGATCAAATGATACGAAGATGCATTCCGAACTCTGAATTTCAATCCATCCTACATTTTTTCCACACATTAAACTGTGGAGGACACTTTGGACCATAGTGAACATCAAGAAATGTTTTTGATTCTGGATTGTATTGGCCCACCATTTTTAGAGATGCTTTCAAATTCTGCAAAACCTGTAAAAATTATCAATTCCAAGGAAACATTTCCAAGAGGAATGAGATACCACAAAACCCACTTTTTTTTGTGATGTTTTTGATTTATGGGGAATGGATTTCATGGGGCCTTTTCTTAATTCATTTGGATATCTCTACATCTTGTTGGCTGTTGATTATGTGTCCAAGTGGGTAGAGGCTATCTCCACCCGAACTGATGATGCAAAGATTGTGTCTAAATTTTTGAAAGGAAATTTGTTTTCAAGGTTTGGATTTCCAAAGTTTCTAATTACAGATCAAGGTACCCATTTTTGTAATAGGACTTTGGAATCACTTTTGAAGAAATACGGTGTTAATCATAGGGTCTCTACGCCCTATCATCCTCAAACAAATGGAATGGATGAGTTGTCTAATAGTGAGATCAAACAAATCCTAGAAAAAATAGTGAACCCAAATAGAAAGGATTGGAGTTTGAGACTTGATGATGCTCTTTGGGCCCATAGAACTGCTTTCAAAACCCCCATTGGAATGTCACCATTTAGATTGGTCTATGGAAAAGCTTGTCATCTACCAGTTGAGTTAGAACACAAATCCTTTTGGGCTGTAAAAACATGTAACATGAACCTATATTCAGCTAGGAAAGAAAGAAAATATTGTTTACAGGAGTTGGAGGAGATCAGAAATAATGCATACGAAATCTCCAAGATATACAAAGAGAGAATAAAATCCTTTCATGATGGGAGGATTCTCAACAAAAAATTCAAGGAGGGTGACAAAGTTCTGCTGTTTGATTCCAGATTGAAACTCGTCCCAGGTAAATTTCATTCCAAATGGTCTGGCCCATTCATTGTTACTCATGTTTTTCTTTTTGGTGCAATACAGATTAAAGATCCAGACAAAGAGACATCATTCGCTGTCAATGGGCATCGGTTGAAGCTATTTAGAGAAAATTTTCAAGATCCTCCAGGGGAGGAGATTCAACTTCATGATGAAGAATATAATTGATACCAGGTTGTGTCTTTCCTTATCATTTATTTTTTCTTTGTATTTAATTTCCTGAATTTCATTCTAAAAAAACTACACAATGAGGACATTGCATAGAATAAGTGTGGGGGACAGAATACTGGGTAGAGTAGATTTTGACAAACTTTTTTTTGAAATTTTTTGTTGTCAAAATTTCTTTCCATTCTTTTCTTTCTTCGTGTTTCTTTTTAAAAAAAATGGTTTTGTAATTTCTTGAATTTCATTTGAAACTCATGCCAAGGAGTGAACCAACTGGTCCTTTGAAACTGAACATAAATGAATACTGAAAATTACATTGTTTCAAGTTCAAAAATTTGGAAAATTCTTGAAATGACCACTGATTTTTAAATCTCATGGCACATATCACTGGCATTGTGATTGAAAATCTCATTTCTGTGAGGCCTCTGTACCCAGTTTTACATCTTCTTCACATTTACCTCTTTCTTGAGAGAACCAATTCGTGTTTGTTTAAACTAGAACTTGATTTATTTCTCTCAAAACTTGAGGCCTGAGATACTTGTGATTAAAATGATTGAGGAATTTGTTTGAATATTAGATCCTCCTTTTTATGATTATACTTTTTATTTCTTCCTTCCTTGAACATTTTATCCTTCTTGAGCCCTTAGTAGCCATGTATAGCCTGTTAGTTTAGCCACATTACAAGCCAAATTTCCCTTTCCAACCTGCTCTAGAAGCATAAATACAAGATCTAGTTGAACTTAAGTGTGGGGGGAAGATGACTCATGATGTGATACCTCATTTGGTGTTGCTTTTGGAGAACATTTAAACATTGAAGGCGTATTTGTGATGCTGGAATATATTTTTCTGAGAGCTGTGCCTATCTGGAGCTCTCAAATGAAATGGAGTTGTGCCTATCTGGATCTCGCAATGGAAATAAGTTGTGCCCAATCTGGATCTTTCAAAAAATAAGTCATATTTACTACTGAAATATTGATGGAATGGGGAGGAAAACAGAATATCAGAGCTGATTATTTTAGGAGAATATGGAGGAGACCATACTTGAGTAAAAATTAGAATCTTGCATTTCTGCTTCAAAAAGAGCCAAACCCTCCTTATTCAGCCACAGAATTTTTCACATTTGAAACCTACCAAAACCAAGCCACAGAAAAACCCTGTAAATTCCTCATGATAATCACATGTTCTTGGTTCACATCGGGTGGAGATGTATAAATTTATCAAGCCTATGGTAATTCTTGCATGAGTTGTATGAGAAAAGCCTTGTTGCAAATCTATATTGTGGTAAACTGGTAAACTCCATTGGTATGTGTTTTATTTTTCTTAATACCGTGCTCACTTGTCCAGGAGTCCAAGAGTCAAGTTTGGGGGAATTGATAGAGCTAAAATTTACAATATTTTTAATGTCTATTTAAATGATTTAAACCTCACAAATTTAACAATTTGATCTTATTTGTAATAATTTTGGATTTAGAGTGTGTTTTGGGATAAAAACTTTAAATTGCATAATTCTGGATTTTTAATAGATTTTTATCACAGGGGTATTTTGGTCATTTATCATAAAATATATTTCTAAATTTTGTGATTCGAATTTTTTTGGAATCCTTATTTTATTTTCATCATCTTTGTCTTCAGTCCCAGTAAATGATTCATGCATATTGATGCCCAAAAAATCAATGAAGTTGACAAATGTTCCGGGCGGACTGCATGGACTCCACCATAGTAATGGAAGAAAATTTCGGCCTAAAGATCTCCAAATGATGCGATTTCACCTGGATATGAAAGAGGACTCCCAAAAGAGTTTTAAAAATTAATTTCAAGCCGTTTGGAATCCTTAATGATGGCCTTTTAGTGATAGAAGTTTGAAATAAACTTCCAGGAAGCTTCATCCAGAGAAAGTGATGTTCAATAGAAAAATCATAACTCCTTAAATAAACATCCAATTAATCTGAAATTTAGAGGGTGGACGGAAAACTCATTTATGAAAAATATTTAGGAAGAGGTACACGTGTTAATCATCCAATTAATTGGTCTAAAATGTGGAAAATGTTTGATGATGAAATCTGCCTATAAAAGGAGAGGGGCTCCTACCTCTCAAAATATTCCATTCTTCAACACACCATCCTTCACAGAGGGTGTTGGATTGAGAGAGCGAAGGGGAAGGTGGAGATTTTGATCCTTAAGAATATGAAAATTATTTGAAGATTCAATAGAGAAGATTAAGGCTTCTCAAGTGATGGTAGGCTAAGCGGCAAGTGGTTGCGGACGGCGACACCCGACGGACACTCTCTTCCGAGTTTGGATTTTAATGTGTAATCTCTTTTTGAATTTCTCTTGAACCTATATTTTTGAATTAATATGGTTGTTTTCTTTCTTAAATATATTTTAAACACATTTGTTTTGATCGTTGCTCCATCTATAAAGTAGAACAATTGACTTCGCTATTTAAAATTCTTTGGTGAGGTTTTACCATTGAGCATAGCGAATTCAATTAGGTTCAATTACTTGGAGGTATTTAAGTAATTGATTCACTTATATAGGCGGGACAACAATCATATTTAAGTCTTAAATATGGTGTCTTTTCAAATATGAGTGTAAACCTGGGGGTCCTTGGGGGTACATTTAGGAATTTAAAATAAGAGATATTTTTTTATATATAAGGAAGAGGGGAGTGTCTGAGAGGGTGAAGCTTGTCTGTGACCGCTGTTTTTATTCTTGATTTCAAACCCACATTATCTTTCCTTTAAAATTATTTCAGTTTAGTATTTAATTAAAATTTTATTTTCAAATTTTTAATCAAATTCCCATTTTCATTTCTTCAAAAAACAAAAAAAATAACAAAAGTGACAGTTTTTTACAACTCAAACTGCAACTTCCTCGAGAGACAACCCTGTGGTCACCACTGTGCTACATAAAAAGGGAAAATATTGATTGAGGGTTTTACGACACGACAAATGCTCACATCAGAAGTCTTCATGGATGATTTTTCCATCAATGGGAAATCATTAAACACTTGTGAAATTTTGAATTAGTTTTGGAATAGTGTGAACACACCAATATAGTTTTAAATGGGGAGAAGTTACACTTCATTGTACAACATGGCATCATCTTAGGCCATTGAATTTCTAAGAAGCTAATTGTAGTTGACCTGACCAAGATTGAAATCATCTCACAATTTCCTATTCCCACTTCTTTTCGGGCAATCTAAAGCTTTCTTGGGCATGTTGGTTTCTACATGATATTTTTTTATTTTTTTTCAAATACAACTCAACAATTAACCAATGTTCTTATAAAGTCCTATAAAATTTTATTTGATGAACAATGCACCATAACCTTCTTTCTTCTAAATAAAAAAGTAATAGATTCTCCTATCATGATTTCCCCAAATTCAGAGGAGTGGTTTGAGGTCATGTGTGATGCCAGTGATAATGCAGTGGGTGCAGTTCTTGGGAAGATACTCAATTGAATCTCCATACCGATATATTATGCCAGTAGAGACTTAAATGAAGGACAAATAAACTATAATAATATTGAGAAGGAAATTCTCACCATGGTTTTTTCATACAATAGGTTCCATTCTTATTTAGTGTTATCCAAAGTAATTGTATAAAATGACAATGCAACACTTAAATACCTACTGAACAAGAAGGATGAAAAACCACGACTCATCCATTGAGTCCTTCTTCTCCAAGAATTTGACTTGGGGATCCATGAAAATAAGGGCGGTGAAAATTTTTTTGTTGATCATCTCTCCAGGTTATAAGTTTCTCATCTCAAAAGGTAATATGACAAAGAAATCAAGGAGGAATTCTCGGATGGGAATATTTTCTTTATTGGAGATTTACCTCATCTGTGGTATGAAGATTTAGCCAATTACATAGCTACGAGAGTCATTCACCCTAATTTGAAATTCCACCAAAAGAAAAGATTTTTTTCTGAAGTGAAAAGATATTTTTGGGAAGACCATCTACTCTTCTGCTCATGTGGAGATGGGGTGATATGATACTACATCCTATAAGAAGAAATTCATGAAATTCTATAATTTTTCATTCTTCCCCATCTGGGGGACATCATGATCCAGACCGAACAATGGAAAAAAATTTCCCATCTAGGGTTTTTTGGCCCACCATGAGCAAGGATGACGGAAAGTTTGTGACACGCTGTGATCGATTCTAGTGGATAGATAACTTGTGGCACCAAGTTTAAATGCCTCAACACCCAATTCTTGAGGTAAAGGTCTTTGATGTATGGGGTATTGACTTTATGGGACCTTTTACTCCATCATTTGTAAACTCTTATATACTAGTCTGTGTGGAATACATATCAAAATGGGTGGAATATGCTATCAAAACACACAACACACAAAACTTCAAATCTCATTATGGTTTTCTTAAAGAATAACATAATAAGTTGTTTTGGTGTTCCACGGGTGTTGTACAGTGATAAAGTAACAAATTTTGACAATTCATTGATGAAAAATGTACTTCTGAAGTACAACATGAGATATAATTAGGGGAAAGCTTACCATCCTTAGTCTAGTGGCCATGTGGAGGTCTCAAACCATGAATTAAATCACATCTTGGAGAAGACAATGGGAGATTCAAGGAAGGACTGGTCTAAGAAACTCGATGATGCCTTGTGGGAATACAAGAACACCTTTAAGAAACCTCTAAGGATGTCTCCATTATGATTGATCTATAGGAAGTAATTCCATTGACCTGTTGAGATTGGGCATAAAACTTAATGGGTTGTGAAATCCCTGAACTATGATTTCAATGTTGCAGAGAAAAATCACAAGTTTCAACATAAAGAACATGACAAAATTAGGCAGGATGCATTTGAGAATGCCAGGATATATAAAGAGAAGACAAAGGTGGTCCAAGACCACATGATATCTCAGATGTCATTCCATCTCGGAGATGAGGTACTCTTATTTAACTCCTGTTTGAGATTATTTACAGGTAAATTAATGTCCCAGTGGTTTGATCCTTTCAATTTGATCAAGGTTTTCCACCACGGTGTAGTGGAAGTGGCTGGAGTGGATGGTCAAAAATTCAAGGTAAATGGGAAGTGTTTGAAACCCTATTTTAAAAATGGAATACATACTGGGTACAATCTCCTCCATAAAATTTTGGTATCATGATGCTAAGGTAAGGTCGATCCAATGACATAAAATGAAGGTGTTGTTTGGGAATAAACCCATAGGTTACACGCCATGTACCACCTATACACATGTTGAGTACTTATCTTTTTAGTTTATATTTTTAAAATTACAAATATATATATTAAATAAGTTACTAAACAAGGATTATGTTGATGTTGATGGTAAGGTCACTAAAATATATCGGATCCATCATCGATTCGAATCCCTCTATACCTACCTTTGGCACGGGGTTAATCCTTTTTAAACATGTGTTTAATTGAAAATTATGTGTAGTATTTTTCAAAATAAATAAAAGTTTTTTAAATTAAAATAAAACCCATGATGGTGATGGACTGGCTAGCCAGGGTCATAAACCAGTTCCAAAAGACCCGGGTTCAAATCATAAAAATTTACCCATTTCTATCATTTTTCATTTTAATAACATCACACTGTGTGAATTTAGATATACGTCATGTGTTCCATGTTTTAAATAATAATTTAAATAGTTTTTGAAATAAGAAAATACAAGCGGGTGATGTTGAAAGATTAGAAGATTCTCAGGCCCGGATTTACAAGACCCAGGTTCAAACTTGGCTAATCTCCCTACTTCATCCCTTTTATTCAAATTAAAACCACACAATGTGCATTTTCTTCATCTTATATAGAATTGTTCCTTTAAATTAAATATTAAAAGTAATTATAAATGGGCAGCACTACAACCTTTGATCCAGTGGTTGAGGGCTTATGTTCGGAATGACCGATCACCAGTTCGAATCACACCCCAAACACCAGACCAAAGGTTGTAGTTCTCTTTTTCAAATTTTAGAACACACGAAGTGTATTTTCCCGATAAATTACATGTATATATTTTTTTAGTAATTAATATATATATTATATTAACAATTACTATTAATTATTATAAGTTTACTATAATATTATATTATATAATTTATTATTTAATCAAAAAAATCATACACAGAGTATACACCTTGATACACACCGTGTCCTCCACCCATGAAGGTTGTTCCCTACCTAGACTCGGCTCTTGTCGCACGACCCCCCTCCCCCTCCTAGTTTCATTCTCCCTCACATCGTCTACTTACCCCTCCCACTAATCTACTGATTTTGGGTGTTTGATTTCCTGATTTCCTTTTCATTGTAAAACTTCGACCAAGTAAGCCTTTATTCACTCCTTTTCCAGTTTACATAGAATTTTAGATGAGTTCTGAAGTAGCTTCCCATTCTGATTCCACACAGATTACACAGGATGGAAAAAGAATACATGTCATGTACATATTTTACACAACCACACATCCATGCGGTTCCCATTTTAAATATACATGGTGTGTATGTTCGGTACACGTCGTGTACCATGCCCCCTAGCCATCTAGCACAGACCGTGTCCCCTGGGACATGGACCCTTCCCATGTCACTATGCATGGCGTGTCTTTTCCAGACATGTTGTGTCCTCCGACCCTTTAGAGGAGTCTATGTGGATGGTGTACATGCCTTACACACATTGTTAACACACATGGTGTGTATAACTTTCCATACGACATGTATATGGTTTGATTCCCTGCCTTAGTCAATCTGTGTCTAGCTCCTTACACGGGAGCCACTTCATGTTTTACTACAGGGAGTGTACACTTTGTTACATGACGTGTATGGGTTATACAAAACACATACCCTCACAGCGTGTCTATCCAAAGTACACAGGTTCTTATAGAGATCCTACAACTTTCCATGTACCCTATATCTACACACCATGTTCTTCTAAATTTTCTATTTTATCACATTTACTTTCTTTCTATTTTTTCATCTTTTCTTTTCTTTTTTTTCTAACAAGTATGGTCGATAGAGATCATGCGAGTGGGAAGCGGCCTGATTCCCCTACTGAAGGGGAGTAGCATCCTCTCCATAAGATTCATCTTTGACATTATGAGTGGCTCACATTCGACTTCCCGGTTTGCTAACCCCCATAATTGGCCGCTCTACCTCCTATTCTAATGCAACCCCATCTATGACATCTAACGATCTGGAAGTTCCTGTGGAGACTTCTCATGCTACCGCTTATTCGCTATCGGCGACATCAGCTTCATCCATTGTGGAAGAAATCTCCTATATTGTGGTTCCATCTTCCAGCTCTATTACCTCAGAGCTAACCTACACACCAGTAGTGGACCTAGCTGAGCTAGCACCTCTGTCTACTGGCCAGACCTCTAAGCTAGCTTCAGTATCCCCTGCTCTACCACCTACCTCTACGGTAGGACAATCTGCTCCGGCACCAGCAGTACCACCACTGCCTACCCCGACTGCTACCTGCCAGTCATCACATCCATGTATGATCTTTCCTGAGGGTTATCCTCCAGTAGATAGATTGTGATGATTCTCCCGCTGCACTATCTAGTTGAGCGGCTACTACCAAGAAGTCAATGTTCCCTAGCATCTGGGAATTTGGGCGGAGCTCGGGGATCTTTTGGGCCATACTCATATCTTAGACACATTTTAGGTCATCACTCCTACTTAATGAGATTTATTTTTGGATTTCATGGCCACCTTCAAGTTTGATGTGCCTGCCTACCCTCAGACACCCACCGATACAGCCCGCCCGACTAACTTTTGGTTGGTGGGAGTCCCTTTCTCCCTCACCATGTCATATTTGGGTCGAGGGTGTGGTTTATACCCCCATCCTTCTACCCACCTCCCATTTTACACCCTTACTCCAAGTGATTTGACATCATTTCCATGTGGAAAGAGCATACTGGGCCGGATCATAGGAACACCCCCACATCGTAGAAGAGCACACTCATCATGTTTCCTCCCCTTCATTTTCTCCATAGGTGATTGAACACCATTATTTTTCCTTTCCATGAGTATATGGGTTTCATGTCTAACCAGGACATTGAGCTCCTTACTTGTATTTACCAGCATGACTACCCTGGCCTCCCCTGACTTGTAGCCACCTACTTACATTATATGATTGGTGGCTATCCTAGAAACCTAAATGGTGGTTTATATTCCACACAACTTGCACACTATTTGGGCATCTCTTAACCCTCTCTCCCTAAGGACCCCTTGGGTTCTACCCAACGTCTTGACTTTATCATGCTTATTCGCATGAGGATGGTCGAGCGCCCGGGGGATGGCTACATGCATTTACATGACACCCCTGTTCCTATAGGGGTGAGAGATGACCCATATTCTCCCACTGGTGTTGCTACCCAGGACCCCCATCCAACTTCAGATATTCCCTCACCACTCCACCCCCCATCATCTAGACTTCCTTCTTCCACCATCCCTTATTCTTTTGTGCCTCCCACCTCCTCCCCTCCACCGCACCTTCGGATGATCTCCCCACCAGCCTCTACCTGGAAATTATTGAGCGTCAACAGCATACCCATCTTGAGTCCCAAACACAGATTGAGTCGATCTTGGGCTTCATTCTTCAGCATCTATAAATTCAAGCACCTCCAGCACCTGATCCTCTATCTTCTCCATAACCTCACACCACACAGTCACTAATGGCAGCTCTGGCCACAGATTTTGTTCTCTTCTCTCCTACCAGGCCAACTGTCACTTGCACGCCTCATGTGGAAGATTTTCCCACTACTACCTCCACTACTGAGCTTTCTGTTCCTCTTGTTCCTACCACTCATAGTGCTGAGCCCATGCCTCGGGTATCTGTTGTGGTTGCTTCACCTATGGCGGATTCCACTATCGCTGATGATGCCTCTTCAGATGTGACCTTGAGACTGGTTTTTGGGAACATTTATTTCCATTATATATATATATATATATATATATTGATATTCTTGGGATGTGATGATGTTCATTTCTGCGTATTTTTTCCCTTACCTCGATAGTCTCAGGTACTCTGGAGCGACTTGGTAATCTCTATTTCGACATCTCATCCCATTTTTTGTATTCACCATGAGGAGAGTATTTTTCATTGTTTATTTTTCCTTCATACTTTGGATTTACTTCTTCTACTGCTTCCCCTTGTCTTAACCCCGATGTTTCCCCACATTCCCTCCTCTTTCTTGTTATTTCACTTGGGGGAGCATTTTCTGTATTAATTGTGGGGGAGGGCCTATGACTACACTAGTTTTTTCCTTGAACTCATTTAGGATACATCATTAATAGTTGAAATATTTTAAATTTTGGAAATTTTTTTCTTAATTATAATTATAATTAATAAAGACATAATAGGGAATTTTAAAAGTTACATGCATATTTCAATTTTAAAAGTATTTTTAAATGACTGCTAATATAGTTTGATTTTAAATTTAAAGTTCTGGACATTTACATTTGTTAGAACTGATAATTTGTACTCATTTCATGACCTGATTGACCCCTATATTTTTTCCCATTCCCAAGATGTATTATAATCTTTTTGGACATATTCTTTCTTATACCCTCTTTATTGATAGATTATTGGGATATGCATAACTACTAGAACATTCAAGCTTTTCTTTTAAAAACATAATGATTTTTGAATCACATTATAATGATTGAGGAATTTGATTGTTTTTTATCCCCTTTTACCTTGAGACCTACCATACATCTGATCATTGTAAAACCTTTAGAAACCATGAACTGCATTGATAAGAAGCTACGTTACAATCCTATTTTCCCTTCTTATCCTAATTATTAAATAAATTTTCATGATTATTAACTTGATCTTTAGAGAGGGATTTTTGGCCATTCATGGTATATATTAGGGAACAAACATGTATTTATGTGTGGGGGAGTTTATCACTTGTTCATTTGGGAAGAAGGGTTTGCAAAACCACTAGTCATTGTATTCTTAGTGGTCCCTATATTAAAAAAATGAAAAAGAGGGACTATATTCATTGATGGTTTATGGGCACATATTGGAAAAGGAATATCATGGTGATGATACCTTTCAGATATCTTGATAGGGGTGAAATTTCATTAAAAATCATTTTGAGTATCAGGCATTATTGTTTAATAATTCTTTCTCCTTTTCAAGCCTCTAAGATTAATTTCCATCATTACCTAAAAACCCTTATCCTCAGAAACATTTGAACCTTATTGAAAGCCCTCATGATTTTTGTGATTTTACTTCTGAAGTGGAGAATGAGAAAACATGTAAGCTTACAGATAGAGTGTATATACTTATTATTTAGCATAAATATGATTAAATAATCTTTATTGATGAGTGTAGTACTTTTTGGTGTGGTAAATCGCCCAGTGTAATGTTTATTTATGAAAAGATAAATAATGTGGATGAAAGAGGATATAAATTGTTAATTAAATTATATATAAGGCATGATTAGAATAACTTGGGATTTGAAATATGTTTCATTACTTTTAAAATATTATGTAATGGCTATAGTATTTATAATTATAATTATTTTACTGATTCCATTTTTTGATTATGGATTCTATTTATTTGATTTCGAGAACTTTCTTGGGGACAAGAAAATAACTATGTGTGGGAAAATTTGATGTGCCTGATTTTTGTATACGTTTTTATATATATTAACGACCATAAAAACTAATTTTTTACCAAATATGAGTCGTTTTGTGGATAAATTTATTTATATTGGTGATTATGATTATTTTTAGGTCTTCTCCATCCAAATTCACAAATTAGGAATGGAAACAATAGAAATTCACATATACACGATGTGTACTTATTATACATGCCGTGTAATTTTGCCACAACACAGATCATGAAGACTGGATACACAACCATGTTGCCCGCCAATGATTACACACCGTGTGATTCCAAAATACATGTCATTCCATCCCTTCTAGAAGCAGTTGTTGGCTGATGATTGATGTTACCCACCATGTAGTGTGACTTTACACACTGTCTACTCCCACCAACCAGGTAGTGTCGTGTTCCAAGTCAAGGGCGGCATGGTAGCTCACCCACCGATGAAGAAAAGAGGGCCAAACTGTGTTGACCATGGTTCACTCCATGTACATTCTGGTACACTACGTATATTCCTAAAAACTATAAATATAAGGGTAGTCCCTCCATGCTTAGGACATATTTATTCCATGACAAACCAAGGGGGAAATTCCGAAGATGCCCTAGGAGAGAAGAGAGGAGAAAATGTGCTTCTGTGCTACCTTCCTGAAGACCTTCCCTCCAAATCTTTTCAATTTTTAATTCAGGTATCACATGTAGATTAGTTATTAGCTACCCCATGAGTAGCAAAATCCTTCATGTGTTGGGGCTGCGGACAATTATGTGTTGTATTTCGTCAGCTGTTATATTATAGTCTTCCTATTCATTCTTCTCTCATAATTCCTTAATAATTGTTTCTAAATATCACTATAAATCTTGTATCTGACCAAGAAACAGATTTATAGGGATCACATGAGGAATTAAGATTAAGAACATCCATTATCATTTGATGTGGTTGTCGCCTCAAAAGTACACAATTAATAAAATTAAAAGAAATCAAATTCCTAACCGAGGAATTGGTTTCTATTGATTTAAATAAAACTCACCAGACCAAGGGGGTTATATTACATTCATAACACATATATTTTATTTATTATTAAAAACACAACTAAATAAACATATTTATTTAATAACAACCATAAAAATCCATAGCCCAATGCATTCTTCCGATTTCTCACCAAAAATCAATTTTTTTTATTTTTTTATCTTATAAAGTAATTTACCAAGCAACTAAAATTCAATCATCCTGTTATTAAAACACAAAAATCTACTCTAAATTTTAGAAAACATCACTGAATTAAGAACAAACTAGAAAAAAAACACAATAACTCCATCTCCTTCTGGATCATTCCCTTACATGTACTATATTAGTTTGGGTATTCTAATTTGGGTTGTCGAAAGTAATACTTCAGCTGAAATGATACCACACAAAAAACCCCAAAAATATAAAATAAAGATAATGAGTGATTATAATGGAAATAAAAATTACCCATATGTATTATCAATCTAAAACAATATTTATTTTGAAAACATGATTAGAAATCAAAACCCATAGAGTTTGAGTAAATTTTTAATCAAAACCCCTTACAACTTTGGTAACTTTTAGATAAAAGTTAATTTAAAAAAATTAAATGAAATGGATCTTAAAAATAAATGAATATAATAAAACACATTCATTATTCGTTAATACCTACATATTAAAGTTATTATTTTTCATAGTAATAAATAAGTTTCAAGAAATTCAATTACAGATAAAGAACTCGTTACCTTAATTCCTTTTTAGAAGAAAGTGATCTAACCTCCTATATAAAATTTTATTATGTTAATCACCCATTAAGGAACCTTTTTCATATATTTATATATTTATTTATAATCATAATTTATAATTATTCTCTATGTGTATATTATTATGTTATACATATTTTTGATATCAGGTGTGTGGAATCTTGATCATTTTGAACATTTTAATATTAGGTTCCCTGCCTTGCTCTATCACTTATATTGTGAGTAAATGTCACGCTTTAATTGGAACCAACATCCAAGTGTCTCATACCAGGCACGAGGGTAATAAGGTTGTGGATCACATGGCTTTCTTGGATGTCTAGAGCTCTATCTCCACCAGTCTGCTCCCTATCAACAGTTTGATACTAGAATGTGTTAATTTAATCATAGGGGATGCCCTCGGCTTGCACTATTTTCGACCCCCCTAATTCCCAGGGTCCCTTGGTTGTTTTGGTGTCCTGGTTGTTCTGTTTTGTTTTGATTGCTCTTTCTCTGAATAAAAATTTGATTTGTATGGATGTAATATTAGTGTTGTTCTACATTATTATAACAAATTTAATCAATAAAATATCAAAAAAGTTACATGATTTTTTTCTTTATTATTTCATTCCATGGGAGTTTGGGATACGATGCTTAAGTATGTATTTGTTCATGAGCATGTTTTGATGATTCTTATCGAATAAAGGGTGTTTTCATAGATAAAGAGTCAATTTTTTATATAATAATTATAGAAGAAAAATAATTATTAGATTATTTATATCATATATTAACAAAATTTAAATTCCCTTAATCATCCATGATATAAATTTAATTCATTTTTCTAGTAGGTTGTTAAACTAACCCAAAAAATAACATAATATAATTAATAGATAATTTTGAATTGATTTAATTATAATACCATTATAATTGAAGAATAATGATATTATATATTTTTTATTAGTGTGATTAATTAGAATTTATAATATTAAAATAATAATATAAACTATATGAATTTATTTCTTATTATTAATAAATTAGTTTTTTTCTCTTACAATTCTCTTTTGAATGGTTGAATTTACTATAGTTAGTTATTTATCATATTTTTAATATGATATCCAATTTTTATGTATAGAAAATTATTGACATCACAAAAATAATATCTCTCTATTAATCTAATCCTCATGACCATCCATTTAAGGTGTACATGAAAATAAAAAATAGAAATTGATTTCTCCATAGAGGTAATAGTTCATACATATGCATGGATATTGATTTTATTTTCCAAAGAATAAAGAAAAGGATTGATAAGGATTGTAATTATAGAATATATAATATTTCATAAATATAATAACTATATATAATATTTCATATTTTTTCCATCTATATATGGTTGTGAAGGAAAATAAAATACTTTGCTTTATAGAGGTAGTGGTCCGCAGAATACGTGAATCACTATTTTTTTCTTGATAAAAAGGGGAAATATGGTTGATGCTTGTAACATCGTTATAATAAAATAAGATTATAATAATTATATTGATTTTATAATTTTACTATATGGTAATCTATGTTTAGTAATAATAAATGCACATAAAAAATGAAATTAGAAAGGAGCAGTTATAAATTTCTACTTCACTTCTTCGATTATCATATTTTCAAAGGGGTTGAGCCAATGGGGTATGGTCTTTTGAGTATAAAATAACTTCTTAAAGGTGGTATGAAATTTATTCAAGAGTTTTTTTAGTATTATTTCAATTCTAAGAGTGTTTAGGTGTGAGTGGAAGTGAGTAGTGGAATGCCCCTTTTATAAGTGAAAAGGAATAGCATTTTCTATAAATATCCAAAAATAATAATAAATAGTTGTCACTCTCAAGGAATGTAGCTCCGAAATTGATAAATAATAGATAAGGTAATAAATAAGGTCAATATAGTCCTAAAAATCCCATTCCAATACATTTTTAAACAATATTTTAACTCATTACCATTATATTTATTTTTTAGCTTTTAACGCTTTAACTTTTACTGTGGTAACATTATTTTAACTAAGATAACTTATCCTTTTTTCCAAAAAGTAAATAGAACCTTATTACATAATTTACACCTAATAATTAAAAATATATAATCATATTTAAAAGGTTTAATATCTAAAATCGAAAAAAATACATTTTTAAAATACTTAATATATAATATATTAAAAACAATTTTAAAATTTACAACTTATGTTTTAAAATATAAAATATTGGTTTTTAAATTAAATAAAATTTTTAAATTTATAAAGACATCTTTAAAATATAAAATTTGTCTTAGAAAAATATTTCATGAATTTAAAATTCACACGTATGTTCTAATAATGTCATAAATTTTATGTCAGTTGTAAAATTTGTGTTTTTTACTATTCACATAAATATAAATCTTTTCATACAAATTTCAAAAAATTATCTTAGAATAATTTTAAACTTTTAAATAAAAAATAATTTAATTTTTTCAAATTTAATTTCTAGAATTTTCACTTTTAACTTTTAAATATAATCATAAAATGTAATGAGAAACTGTCTCTATATGAAAATAAATTTTCAAAGTATTATACATTAATATTATTATGTCATATCAAATACTAATCAAATTAGAGTTATTTTATTATTATTATATATATATATATATATATTATTCATATCAATAATATATAATATAATTTTTCTCTATAAATAATGCCCAAAAAATTCTATATTTTTTGAAAATAATTTATAAGAATAAAACAATATATTTAATGTTCTTAGTGCATTAGTAAATAGACAAACTTTTTATTTGAAAGTTAAAATGAAAAATTTATAACATACATGTCATAAATAACTTATTTCATTAATTGTTACTTGATTATATCATCATAATTTCTAGTTACATAGTCCCTTAGGATCGATGCTTAAGGTCTAAGAATGTGGTAAGCTCTGGTGGTAATCATGGTTTGTGATTCTGCGAACATATAACATATCAAAATTTCAACGAGCTTGAATTTGTCTCACTTTCATTTTTTAGACCATGTTTTTTTAAGTTAATTTTGGTTTTGGTCTTGGTAAAACACTTTAAAATCTACTTCCTTTCTAATCCTGGATAAATGATCTTTATAATGGAGACTTCTTCTACTTGATGCAATTTCATTGCATTATAGATTTAATAATATAGTTACTTTGTTTTACACATGATAATTTAATGAATATATTATAAAAGTAAAATCATTTCTTAAAATTTCATAGTTTAAATTTATTTTAGAGTATCATGGAGAAAAACTATTAAGATAATTTCTATTTAAGAAAAATTCGTAGAAAAACCTTGGTTCATTAAATTATCTCTTCTTAAATAAGTTTCATTCTCAAAATTTTAATTTTTAGTTTATAGATGTTTAGGGAATCCATGCCACTAGATTTAATATCTAATGAGGTTTCATCTTGGGTTTTTCTAGTTAACTCAATTTTTCCCTCATAATAGGAATATAACTAATTTTCAGTTTCTATTTAACCATTTTCACAAAATAACCAAATATGTTTTTTCCAAATGGAGTTTATAGTAACCCTTATATAGATATGTGATTGTGGGTTTAATTTTAGATATGATTTTCAAATAATTTCATTTATCCTTATGAAAAGGGTCAATCCATGGAAATATCACATTAAATTTGATTAAAGGAAGGATAATTAAATTTTATTGGAAACAACCCTAATAAATATCTATTATAGATGAGTTATATACTTGGGAACAAAAAGATTTTATTAATAATTTGACATCTAGAAGTCAATTTTGTGATTTTATGTCCCTATAAAAAATTATTGGTATAAATAAGTGGGTTGGATAAGATAAAAATAGAACACTCACATTTCTTGAGTGTATGTTCAGTGTTACTCACTCTACATTATCTTCAAAAAATTGTTACCATGGTTTTGGTTACATAGAAATTCCATTTTCATGGAAGTTTTCAGATCCTATAATAATTTTTAATCATTATATTATGGTATTGACCTATTTCATGTCAATGTTTTCCAATTTAAGATTGTGAAATGTGAGTGGTACATTAGGATAGACTCATTTTCCTTTTACCCTGTCCACTGATATCTTAACTTTTCCTCATATTTTTTTTCTCTATGCCTTAATTTTCCACACATAAAATATATCCTAGTTTATTTATAACTGACAATTTTGGATTTATACCACACCTTAGGAATATAGGAATTTAAACATTTTTTCCATCATCAACTTCATTTCCCAAACTTCCAGGAGACCATATTTCTCTTATTTTGTGTGTTTTGAATATTTACTATGTTTCTATTTTTAATCATAATACATGATAGATGATTTGAAATAATCATCCTTCTTTTCATTAAAATGATTTGGAATAATCAAAGGAATTTTTAATCTATATTTTATCCCATTAAGTTAATCATTAAGACAATCACTGTAATTTCCATGGAATCTAGTGTTAACTTGGATCCTTTATGATTTGGCCATTTCTAAACCTAAAATGATTTAATAATGGGTGATAAATAATTAAAACCATAAGATAATTATTGTATGATAATTATATGAACAATTCAACCTCAAAATTTATTACGTTTTGAATTTATTAAATCAGTATTATTTTCAATCTAAATCACTCTTGGTTCAATCATAAATTATTTTGGTTGTGTTTTCTCATAATTATCATCTCAATTCCTTTTATAATAAATACATTGTAATTTATATTAAAAAATATGTTATTGAACAAACAATATCCAATATGAGTGTCAAAATAGGTATGCAGTTTGTCCTCTTTTTCAAGCACTAGTTTATGATTGAGTTAATACCCAACATGCCCTTTTTTGGGTAATTATCCCAAGGTACATCAATATGAGATTTTGTATCTTCTTTTATTATCTATACATAGATATTATTTCCAAGAAAATCACACAATATCTACTTTACTAAAATTTTAGGATGTCATCTTATACTTAGAATTATCCCTTAGACTTATCCCTGGGGTCTTTACTATAGTTATCTTATCATAATCCCTCAAATATTAACTCAACTGACATAAAAGGGTTATCTACACCATTAAAATTATAACCAAAATTAACTTATTAAAATTTGATTACATTTATAACTCCTAATTTAGCATTAATAAATATAATCATAATCTCCAAGGTTATCAAAACCCTACTCTAATACTAAATATAGAAATACATAGACGTGACTATCCCATTTAGATAACATGATTAAAATATTTTTAGAATATGTTCCCAATTCCTTTTAGAATTATAATTTTAGAGAATTAGGAAATATATTAAATAAAAAATCCTATGTTATTTGTATAAATTAAAATTTTCCCATTATATAGAAAATTACTTAATCCATAATGAGTCTTAAATATATACCAAAAATCCTCCAAATATGAAACTATTTTATATAATTCATTATTTTCTAATATTAATAACCTAGGAAAATTTAAATAGAAGAAATGGTATATCTCATCTTCCCAGTAAGGGTAAACATAAGCGATAATAATCAAATATCATTAGTGATCATAAGAAGACCATATGGGTATAATCAATATGCATAAAATACTTATACCTAATAAACAATAAATCATAAATCATGTCATAAATCATGGAATAACCTAATACATGAATGATACAATAAATATGATCTATGATAGCATAAAATTAGAATTAGAATAAAAATTATACTATGCGATCTTTCAAATATGGAACAAATACATAGTATAGAGAAATATTACTTTCATGAGACACACCATTAGTAAACACACTTATGAGCAATAAAAAAATACTCATGAATACTTATCTCATGATATATATATTTTTAACCAATATATTGGAGGTTTATATAATACCCCACCCATCATTCATACATACTTATGTATAAAACATGAAAACCATTCACTTGTCAGGTCATAATGAACCCATGGAAATAATGCGAATTTCATAAAACATTCAAATGAAAATCATTCACTTTTTATAGCTTAAAGAACCCATTGAAAGTAAATGGGTTTCATTAAAGACATCATAAAACCCATGTAAAAATGAGTTTTATTTCCTTTTTAAATTAATTCAGGTAAGTAAATCTCTAAAAACTTCTTTAATAATCATTAAATGATAAACTAATGGAAGATAAATTGGTATCAAATGACATCAAGTAACATTGTAGGTAATTAAAATTCAATCAGGACATCAAAGAATATGGTTTTTAAACCATATAAATAAATGGTATAGAATTAAGAAAATAATTTCCAATATCAATCGATATATAAAACCTATATGAACACCCTTAAATCAAAGGAATCAAAAATAAGGTTTTCATAGAGGGAATCCATTGGATGAAAATTCAAGTTTATAAACCTTCAATGACATTGAAGGAAAAAGGAAGTGATGTATCATTTCAATGATAAAAAATAATATTTCCTTTGAAATTAATAGAAATAAGGTGGATATAATCATATTAATAATAACCTTGATCAATAATTATACGTATAAATAGAAAACATCTTAGATGAAAAACATTTTTTATAAGTTGTAGAAAAAATAAAAAATAAAATAAGAAATATTCTTTACATTTTCAAATAAATTTAAAAGAAAAATTCTATAAAAAAAGTGAAAAATAACTTTTTTTAAAAACATAAAAATAATAGGGCATGATTAATATAAAATGAAAGACTTAATGGAACAACTTTTCCACATGTAAACATTAAAAAGATAAAATTTTCACATTTTGATGAAAACATCCCATAAAAATATTAAAATGATTTTTGAAACTTTTAATAGAAGTAAAATGTATATCAAAAGACCTTAATAAATTATTTTATAACAGATAATTGCATGTTAAAAGCATATAATGAATATTCATATTAGAAGAAAGAAGTTCCTGACCAAGATGAAGAGATAATGTCATTTTCATAAAATAGAATAACTTTGAGTAAAATATGATTCAAAGGGTAATAAAAATTTTATTGAAAATATAAATTCATATGAATATAAAATAAAAATGTTGAGGATTTCAATAAAAAATAAATTCCTTAAATGGATTATCTTTCTAAAAGAATCTTGATTTTTAAAATAAGATTAACAATCAAAACCCTTATGGGTTGAGTAACATTTTGATCAAAACACCTTTTAACTTTTTTTTCTTTCAAATAAAATGAAATTTCATGAAAACAAATTATATAGATATTAAAAAAACATAAATATGGTAAAATTAATCCATTATATAGTAATAAACCCATATCAAGTGTGCGTAATCATGATCATTTAGAACTAGTTTGTAAAAGAGGTGTTTTTCTTCATTATCCTCCAAATGTTCATCATTAGTGTATCATAACTAAAATTGATTTTATATAATTACTTATATTTTTATAATTTTACTCTATGTATGTTTTGGTTATAATAATAATAAAATAATTAGGTGATGACTGTGTTTTGATGATTCAAAGAGAATGAAGTGTGTTTTCTTAAATAATGAGTTAAATTGTTTATATTAATATTACATTATCAAAGTAACTCATTATTTACTTATTTATATCTTATATTATGATAAATTAAATTTTTATAGTTATTCATGATATAAATTTATTTCATTTTTCATGTAGTTTGAAAAACTAACACAAACAAGAATATTCCATAATTAATGGATGATTATGTACTGATTTAATTATCATATCATTATACCTCAAGAATGATGATATTATTTAGTGCTTATTAGTGTGATATTCATAATTTTGAAGTAATAAAAATAATAATATAAACTATATGTCATTATTTCATAGTATAAATAAATCGTTTTTTCTATTATAATGATCTTTTACATAGTTGAATTTACCATAGTGGATTATTGATTATATTGTTAATAGTTTGTTCGATTTATCTTTCTAAAAATTAATACTTTAAAAAAAATTATTTATCGGTCAAACCCATTCTCATGAAAACTTTTCAAATGAAGTGATGAAAGGAAAATCTAAAATAGATTGTTCCATGGAGGTGATAGTCCACGCGTACACATGGATGATGATTTAATTTTCCATAGAATGTGGAAAAGGATTAAACTAGTTTATAACTTAAGAATCTAAAATGAGTAAAACATTTCATGCTTATATAATATATATTTTTGTGACTATACTTTTAAGTTGATGAATAATAAAATTCACTTCATTGTGGATGTGGTAGTCCTCACCACACATGAAAGACAATTTCATTAAAATTAACAGAAAAGGTAAAGGTGGTTAATTCTTATACCATCATTAAAATAAAATACTTGTATAATAATGATACTAACTTTATCATTTTAAGATGGTGTAATGGAATTTTATGAAGAATAAATACACTTAAATTGGTATAAATGATAAAGAAGAAGTTATAAATTCAAACCTCATTTCTTGGATTACTTATTTTTTAAAGGGTCTAAGACCTTGAGAGATGGAATTTTTTTAATATAAATAACCATTAAATGTGTCTAGGAATTTTTTTTGGTTTGGGTAGATTTTGTGCCAAACTATGGTGGTTATGAAGTGAGTGGAAGTTATGAGAGGATTACCCCTTTTATAAGTGAAAGGGGATAACATTTTTTAAAATACCCAAAAAATAAATAATGGTAATTCACTTATGTATCTTCTTATTCTAATATTTTCAACATTATTTATATAATTTTTTATTATAAATTCCAAAATTATGTTTTTAATTAAATAATTTACTTCTGTTAATTTATTTTCAAATTATATTAAATATTTTTATTTGATGTTAAAAATATTTATTTAATAGGTTATATATAATTTTCCAGTCAGTTTAATGTTTAATGAGTAAATTAGTTTATACTTATTATTTTTGTCCTATTTTTTTCTTCCAATTATATATTATCTTTTAATGTTTTATTTATTTATTTTATTTTATATGGTTTCTTCGAAAATAATAATTTTATGTCTTTAAACATAATATTTATGTCTTTAAACATAATATTTATGTTTAATTTATCTATTATTTATTTTATTTTTTTTATTGTAAATAATTAATTTATTTACCTTTGTTCTAACTTTTCATTTTTTTCTTTTTGAATTTAGGTTTTAATTTACTTTTCACCTATTATGTTATTTAATTACAAGGATGCATGGAAATTATATAGATATAATATAACACATAACCAATTTTATTAGAATCTACATTGCTAAATTCCAAAGCATCTCAGGTAACAAAAATGTCCCTAGGATTACATAGATAAAATTTTAAGACCCCTCATATTCAATTACTACCCAATACACGTAGCTGATTTTCAATATTTACTGAACCACATATCCAAATGAAACCATAAATTTATTTTCTTCTAGGTAGGTGAATTTTTATATATCAAAATTTCCTTAAAATCCCCATTTTAATATGATTATTTTTTATAATAGATTGTAGAAGCCAAATTTATAGAGTGTGATGAAAATAAAACTAAGAAGAACTAACCAAGGCTGACAAAAAAGATTCGAGCTAAGCTACTTAATGAATCTAGTTGAAGATTCTTGTTAGTGAAGATTTTTATTGAGTTTAGTGAAGATTTATTCTCACCATCTAGATGAGATGATCCCGAAACTTCACTGAATAATACATTACTAATCTTGAGATGAAAGAGAAAATGTTGATCCATAGTTGTAGGATATTTATGAATATGAATAAACTTTTCTAAACAATTAAATGTTTGGATAAAGATGGTATAAGTTATTTGATGAGTCTTGTTTGAGTGTTTTTAGTTATAATCAAGAGGCTTTAATGCTATTAGAGTATGATATGTGTGAAGAGGATGACTTAATCTTGAAGGATTTTGACCAAGATTAATATTTGAAGATAAAGATGACAAGTTAATTGTACCTATTTGTGTGGTTGGATATGAATGGATCCAAACAAAGTCTTCCTCACCTAAAGAAGGTTGAATGAAACATCATGACACATTTTCAAATCATTTGAGGGTTCATCTTTGAAGTTGGAATATGTTTAATTTTTTTATCATATTTTTGTTTATAGGTCAGAATTATAAAACACAATAGTGCCTCAACATATCCAAATTATTGGTCATGAAGTTATGGATTAACAAATACCAAGTTCTTGATGAAAATCCTAAGAGGAACTGAAGTCACCATACTAAGGCGAGAGTAAGAAATATGTTGTTCCACCGAGATATAGGATTAATTTTGATTGGAACTTGGAGAACTGAAGAGGGAAAACACATTTGTGGAATATAATCTGGAGAAATTTAAAGGTTTTTTCTGAATTAAATTAATGAAAAAAACATTTCTAAATCATGATAATGATTTTTGGGAATGATTTGTGTAGTCTATGAAGGATTAATGAGGTTCTATGAATTAATATGAATTAAAATAGAGTTTTACATAATGGAACTAAATGGTTTAACTAAACAAAGATAAATGTTGAACATTTTTGGATGAACCGAGAATGAAATTGGACTAGGATAAGTTCAATTATTTTAGAATAACCTATTATGAATTATGAGTTCAATACTCGATGTTTTAGAGAACTTTAATTATTTCCTAGAACAATGTAAATTAAAATTATTAATTATAATAAAGAATGAGTTTGATGTTATTAAATTTGAAGGACCAAAAACTTTTCTAAGGAAAAAGTATATATGTAATTTAATATTAAATATGGAGGGGAAATTGGGTGTTACTATTGATTGTCATGTAGACAGATTAAAATTCTGAAAAATTAATTAAATAAAATACAGTTGAATGTTGACAATGATGAGTGATAGAGAATTTAGAATATTGAGTACATAGAATTAAATGTTGTGGAGACTTATTTTAAAATGGAGAATGAAGATAATTATTGGGGTGCATTAATTTCAGGAGACACTCATTCATAAGAGAAGAATAAATTCACAGAAATTTTCTTGGGTAGAGTGATTGGAGCACAAACAAAAATATCCTTTAAAGGTATTTTTCTTCTTCAAATGAAAATTTGGTGTGAAGCTTCAATCTTCACTTTGATCATGTTAAACTAGATTCTTTGTGGTCATAACTAGTAGTTTCAAATAGTTATGTATTTTGGAGTTTAATTTTCTTAAATGATTCTCTTTATTTATCTATAGATAATTGAATAATGAAATATCATTAGTGATTGATGTTTGATTTTTTATCACATTATTTATTTATTTTTCTTTCATTTTGAGAGTAGTGAATTACCAATTGGAGTGTGATGATCTCTTCAATGCATCTTGTTAATGTAAAGCCCTGACCCCTCTTGGCTGGAGCCAGTGAATTACTTGTGATATTGGCATGGTTAGAAGGAATGAAAATCCCAAATTAAATATTAGTTTAGTATTATTGAAGAAACTAGATATATATATGTAACTCAAATTACATTTGAAAAGTTTACAAAATATAATACATAATGAAAACTAAAAATTGCATCCACAAGAACTCAATAACTGATCTCCTCTTTGTCACCTGATGAAAGTAAACAATGAAATGGGTGAGAAAAAATGCTCAGTAATGGTTACAAATAGTAGAAGCATGAGTACAATGATAAGTGAATCATAATCAATCTGACATAATCAATATGGCATGGTGAATAAATGAAAAACTAATGCCATTAATAAACTGAGAATGAAACTGCATCCATAAATTTTGTCATAGTGAAAACCACATGGATAGTAATAACTAATAATTAATAAATAGAATGATTATTAGTTGTATGTCATGTATCTGGAACATGAAACCATAATACCATGAAAACGGTTTAGTTCTATGGGTAGAAACCCGTCTGATTGTTTGGAAACAAACTCCAAAGGTTTGTCACCAAACTGATTTGTCTCATGAGACCAAACGATGCATTGAGGGGCTATAGCAGGCCCCACCCACCACTTACTTTCCAAATAAATCTTTATATATTGATTCAATACAAGAGTAATATGCCTTTTCAATATCCTTATAGAGTAGAGTATATAGACTCATCAACATTTCTATAATTAAAATAACTTTCCAAATAAACAATGTATGTAAAATGGTATACGGTTTTGAACACAAACATATCCATGATATGAGATTATGGATATTTAATATAAATATATTTTAAAATGAAAAATGATCTCAAATGGGCAGTAGGTACTCAACATAAGGATTATTAGGTGCACAATACAAAGTTAGTCACACCAAAATAGTAGTTGAGACAAAGTCACTTACCAAAAAGTAATCGGTTGAATCCTATGAAAAGATCTTAATAACACTAAAATGAATCATTTAATAACAATAATATCACTATAATTATTTTATTATATATCAAATTTAAGTACACATACACCAGATAAAATAAATAAGTGACGAACAATGAAAATCTCACAGAAATAAAAGTGAGATGAGAAACCCCTTACAAACATTTCGGCATGGTAACGAATGTTATTGCGAGGGATTAATGAGATGTAAAGGGGTATTAAATTATTTATATATCATAAGGGAAATATGGGTGAGGTTTGAAAATATACCCCATCATTAGGAATTAAAAATAAAATGGCACAACATAGGAAAGATTCTTGAACAAAAGTGAGAGAGAGGATCTCTTACCTTACACTCGAAGGTGTTCTTGTTCGTTCTTAACGACCTGAATAATCATATTTAGCTTCATTAATTAATAATTAAATAACCTTAAAACATGTAATTGATATTTTATCACCTTATTAAGTTCATTAATGGGATTTTTGATGGGTTTAATAGATTCAATTTTATTTTTTTGGAAGCATTTTCTTACCTGGTTTCATGATTTGTTTATTTTTATTCATTAATGGAAGTTCATTTGAAATGTGGTTAAAATCCAGAATTTTTAATATACTTTACTAGTGAAATTAAATATATATAAATGATCTTATAATGATTTTGTTTATATACCAATAGGATGACTCATTCGACGAGTTAAAAAATGCTTGGATTTGGCTTGGCGGTTTTGTGCGCAATAAACTTGTTTTGTATTATTATTCCATATTATGAACATGTAAAGATGCCAGAACATTATCCAAGATAAAATAGATATATTTTGACCTTTTTTAACCATTTAAAAGGTTTGATTACCATTATTGAAGATATTACTGCAAATTGAAAACTCTTTTTCCTTGAGTGTGATAAATTTACACATCTCGGACGATATTTTCATTTATTGTATAAAAGGAGGGGGAAAAGAGAGATTATGATGAAATATTATATTAGCACAATGAAAATACAGTACATGTAAGTTAATGGAATTATAATGGAATTTTGATGAAGGGATGTGAGAAGGGAGAACAAAATAATGGAACTTTGTAAAAGAAATTGAATGAAAATAGAAGGAAGGTTCACCTCTTGAGTACTCCTCCTTGATAATCTCCTTAAGGCATTTTTTTTGCCCTTTAGTGAGACTAGAAGGACTTGGACGTGGGGATAGGTCTTGGGAAGAGTATTTTGTAGAATTCAGGCAAGGATTGAAGCTTTAGTGGTGTGGGAGGAAGAGGGGTGAGGGGTGGTTTATATAGTGGAGGGGAGAAGAGTTTTCTTAATATAAAATTCATTAGTTTATTATTTCCTCTCAAGACAACCAATAGTGAGTATTCCATGAAAAAGAATAGTAATATATGAATTCTACTTCGAACCAATTGGGCTTAAATCATAAAATCATCATAAATGACTCAATTAATCCATTATTTAGTATTTATTGTGAATTATTGGATTTTACTATTCATCAAAAATTCAAGTATTTCAGAAAAATCCCAAAAATTCACCCTTACCATTTTTTGACATGTAGAATCCAAAAATGAAGTCCATTTTTTAAAAATAATTTTCTATATATGATTAATTGAATATTTAATTGAAAACATTATTTAATCAAAAAAATATAAACACCTAAAATTTTCATCTTCATTTTTAAGGTGCCTAAATTCATTTATACACTCAATGGTATGGATACAATTCATAAGAGTCATATTACTATTCATAAGGGTAAGTTACTATTCATAAGGGTAGGTTACTATTCATAAGGGTAGGTTACTCTTCACTGACAATTAAATTAATTCTATTAGACTCTAAATATCATTTTAGACATAACCGTGTATGTCATATTTTTAAAATTCAAATTGAAGAGTTGGAAAATTTAAGTTTAATGACTAGGTTATGGATATCTCCTATAAGTAACCATTTTTTCCATATAGGATCATTTATTCATGAAATATAGGCTATAAATAGAATGTATTTAAGAGAAACATGCCATAAAGTGTTTGGGGTGGTACATTATTCCATCCTTCAAAAATTGCATCCTCGAAATTTTATGTATGAAACTCACCAAAAAGATGTGGGTGATTATTTTTCATAACATCCTCAGGTTCCCATGTTGATTTCTCTATATTCTAGTTTCTCCAATGAGCCTTTACTAGATGAGTTTTCCTATTTCTCAATACCTGCTCCCTTGTGTCAAGAATACCGATAGACTTTTGACAGTATGACAAATCAGGTTCCAGTTCAATTTCTTCATATACGAGTACATGCATTGGGTCTGGCATGTATCTTCATATGTGAGTACATGCTTTGGGTTTGGCATGTATTTCTTTAACAATTAATCATGGAACACACCATGAACTCTGGAGAGATTTGGCGGCATCGCTAAACGGTAAGCTACAACTCTGATTCTTTCCAGAATTTCAAAAGGTCCGATGTACCTGGGGCTTAGTTTCCCTTTCTTACCGAACCTTAAGACACCCTTCCATGGAGATACTTTCAGAAATACATGATATCCAACCTGGAATTCCAAATCCTTTCTCTAATTGTCAGTATAACTCTTCTGCCTACTTTGGGCTACTTTAATATGGGCTTGTATTGTTTTCAACTTTGTTATGGTTTCTTCAATACGTTATGGGCCTATAAGTTTCCTCTCCCCAACATCATCCCATCAAGTTGGATTTCAACATCTCTTTCCATATAATGCTTCATATGGGGCCATTTGAATACTATAATGGAAAATGTTCTTGTAGAAAAATTCTTCCAAAGGCAAGTATTGATCCCACATACCTTGGAAGTCAAGAGAGAATGACCTCAGCATGTCTTATAGAGTTTGAATAGTCCTTTCAGACTGTCCATCAGTTTGGGGGTGATAATCAGTACTCAAATGAAGCTTAGTATTCAAATCCTTCGGGAGACTTTTCCAGAATTTTAGTGTAAACCGGGGATCTCAATCAGAGACAATCGATAGAGGTGCACCATGATGTCTTACAACTTTATTAATATAAATTATTTCTAGGTACTCAAGTGGTAAATCCTCTCTTATTGGAATTAAATGTGCTGATTTTGTTACACAATCAACAATTACCCATATTGCATCATTTCTTTTAGGTGTCCTCGGTAGTCCGGTGACAAAATCCATTGTAATGTTATCCCACTTCCACATAGGAATAGGTAGATGTTTCATCAATCCTTTGGGATGTTGTCTCTCCACCTTCACTTGTTGAAAAACTAGACACTTTGACACAATGTCAGCAATTTCCCGCTTCAAATTATCAAACCAAAAATATTCCTTCAGATATCTAAACATCTTGGTGCTACCCAGGTGTATAGAGAAATTTGAGCTATAAGGATCGTCTAATAGTTCCCTTTTTAGCTCAGGTACTGATGTAACACATATCCTCTTCACAAATTTCAAAACTCCTTCTTCATACACGAATTCATCTAGTCTTCCATCCTTAACTGCATTAATTTTCTTGTGTATATTCTCATCATCAGATTGAGTGCATTTTACCTTCTCTAGTAAATATGGTTTAGTAATCATATGAAAGTGGATAGATGTTTCCCCTGCCTTAACAATTCCCATATCCATCTTTAGTGGATCTATGAATATATGATCTCCTTCAATCCACATTTGAGTCAGAAGTCCATGATCTTTCCTACTTAATGTATCTGCTACCTTATTCACCTTTCCCGGGTGGTAGTGTATTGAACAATCATAATCTTTGAGTAACTTGATCCATCTTCTTTCCCTCATGTAGAGTTCTTTTTGTGTGAAAATGTATTTCAAACTCTTTTGGTCAATATAAATCTCACATCTCTCTCAGTAGAGACAATCCCTCCATATTTTCAGAGCAAATATTACAGCTGCTAACTCAAGATCATGAGTTGGATAATTTTTCTCATGTGTCTTAAACTGTCTTGATGCATAAGAAATAACTTTATCATTTTGCATAATGATGCAACCCAGTCCATTCTTTGATGCATTGTTGTATATTACAAATCCATCACTTCTAGATGGAAGAGTAAAAATTGGAGCATTGACCAATCTTATTTTCAATTCTTTGAAGCATTCTGTACATTCTATTTTCCAAACAAACTTAACTCTTTTACGTGTGATCATAGTTAGCGGGTTAGCCATTCGGGAAAAATTCTG
The DNA here is from genome assembly GCA_963277665.1 of Viscum album. Lineage (NCBI taxonomy): Eukaryota > Viridiplantae > Streptophyta > Magnoliopsida > Santalales > Viscaceae > Viscum > Viscum album. The sequence continues at coordinate 1,321,663,514 of OY728166.1, forward strand.
AATGAAATTCTGATAGTAACATGCTAAGACAATAAAACTACATACCTCAGTTATGTTTGTTGGTGTGGTCCAATCTTGGATTGCCTTTGTCTGCACATGATCAACTAGGATTCCATACTTAGAGACAATATGGCCTAGAGAATAAATTGATTGAAGCCAGAATTCGCACTTTCTAAACTTCCCATTTAATTTATTTCTTCTAAGAGTTCTCAGAATAACTCTCAAGTGATTATCATGGTCTTCATAGATGTTTTCAGTATATGAGGATATCATCAATGAATACCACAACAAAGTTATCAAGATATTCCTTGAAAACTCTATTAATTAAATCCATGAAAACATAGGGTGCATTTGTCAGTCCAAAAGGCATAACTGTAAACTCGTAATGCCCATACCTGGTCTGAAATGCTATCTTAGGAATATTTTCCTTCCTCACATTCAACTGATGATATCCGGATCAAAGCTCAATCTTCTAAAAGTATTGAGATCCATGAAGTTGATCAAATAAATCATTAATCTGGGGCAGAGTATACTTATTCTTTATTGTAATAGCATTGATTTCCCTTTAATCAATGAAAAGCCTCATAGATCCATCTTTATTCTTGAAAAAGAGTACAGGGGATCCCCATGGAGAAACACTAGGTCACATAAATCCTTTTTCACTCCAATCCTCTAGTTTTTTCTTTAGATCTACTAATTCCATAGTGGAAATTATATAGGGACTCTTTGATATAGGTCTTTCATCAGGAATTAAATCAATAGAGAACTCAACTTCTCACTCTGGATGATGTCCAGGTAAATCCTCCGGAAGTACATCAATGTACTCTTGCACCATGTGTACATCTTCAATTTTATGATTTCTTTCCTTTCCCATAGATATTAGTTTATATTCCTCTCCAATTATTGAATTCATTAGATCTACTGGGGGTGGTTCTAGATAAGAATCAGGTGGCGATGTTTCTTCCCTAAAGACAAGGGATTCTACACCATTTTCAAAAATTGTAACTTCCTTATTCTTACAATAAATATTCGATCATAATTTGATAGCCAATCCAAACTGATAATTATATCAAATTTAGTCATTGGTATGATGATAAGGTTAGAAAATAAACCACATTTTGGTTTCTGGAGGGGGACTAGTCAACAAGCCTTTGTTGGAATGATACATCCCCTGGGAGTTTTGACTAACAACTCCTTTATTAAATCAAATTGGACATATCTAATTTTCCTGGAAAACTGAGAATATATAAATGAATGCGATGATCCAGAATCAAATAAATTATTGGCTAAGTTTGAGGAAACAATTAATGTACCTTCTACCATGTCATTAGGAACTTCAACCTCTGCGGTTGTAATCGCATAGGCTCTCCCTTTCTCTCTTGGATTTTTCTGAAGAATGTTTCTTGGGTGCTTAGGACACTCATTTATATAGTGACCCATCTATCTGCAATTATAGAATTAAATATCATTCAATTTTTTATTTCCCTTGTATTCACCATATCAATGACCCTTTTCTCCATAGTTATAGCAAACTCCCATGCCTTTCAAGCATTTCCCGAGATGATTCTTTCCATAGTTCTCACATAATGGGAATAGCTTTGTTCCCTTGGTCTTATTTGGTGCTTCTCCTTTTCCTTTTTTATCAGAGTACCTATTCTAATCTTGGTTTCCTTTAAAAAGATTTAATCTAGAAAATTCTCTCTCTGTTTTCATGGCACTTGATACAATTTCATCATATGATGAAAATTATTGAGAATCCAGTGCCCTTCGAAGACTTGTCTTAAGACCTTAAAATAAATGGTCAATATTTTCTGCCAAGTCACATACGTAATCTACAACATACCTAGCCAGCCTTGTGAAAGTAGCCTCAAACTCTGCAACACTGTCTTCTTCCCTTTTTTTAAGCTAAGGAATTTCCTCTTCATTTCAGTTCGTTGCTCACGAGGGAAATATTTTTTGAATAATATTTCCTTAAAAGTCCTTTATTCCATATTTTCTATTTCTTCTTCCTCCCTGGTATTTTGAATCAAGGACCACTATTGATCAGTGTCTCCTTTGAGACAATATACTGCCAGTACTACCTTTTCATTTTAATTTCATCTTAATTCCATGAATATATTTTCAAGGGACCTGATCCATTGCTCAACAACCACTGGGTTAGTAGTCCCACTAAAATATGGGGGCTTCTTCCACATGAAACGATCCAACATAGGTGTAGAATGGTTATTCATTACAACTTGAGTAAGTTGTCCCAATATGGTCATGATATGATTTGCTCCAACATTGACTATGTTGACTTGCTCAGTAGGGAGATAACTACCTTGCCCATGAGTATTGATTCCCCTTCTTCTGTTAGACACAATTTCTAAATAATGGGATACACTAGACTATTTTATGAATCTCAAATAGAAAATCACTCAACATAGATTGAAATTCTATGCATAGCTAATCTTATAAAAATGGTTTCATTGAGGAAGAATTTACATTAAACTCTTTCATAATGGCTTGTAAAGAAAATGTGAATTATCCTAAGAATATATCTTAGGAGTGTCATAACCAAGAGTGCAACAAGTCCCATTGTCATGCACCAGTTCTCATTTGAGTCTAGCTCAAAGCGGTGTTTTCAGGTTTTACCTCTAGATACATCTATGCCATAGTTTCCTCTACCTTCTTGTATCCAGAAAAGGATATATTGATTAAAATATCCACATGATATATTCCTTACCAAAATACCAGGACAGTATTGTATGTTTATCCTCAAATACTTCCTTAGGGATTTGTTCCTTACTATACATTTCCTACACTAGTTTCCAATTTTTCTACTAAACTTCTTTTGATACCAACTGTAACGCCCCGACCCCTCTAGGATAGAGCTTGTGCATTACTTGTGATATTGGCATGGTTAGAAGGAATGAAAATCCCAAAGGAATGATCATTTTAGTAGTATTTAAGTAACTATATACATATATTTAACTCAAATTACATTTGAAAATTTTACAAAATACAATAAATAAAAAAAAACTAAAAACAGCATCCACAAGAACTTAATAAATGATCTCATCTTTGTCACCTGTTGAAAGTAAACAATGAAAGGGGTGTGCTAAAATTCTCAGTAAGGGTTACAAATAGCTGGAGCATGAGTACAATGATAATTGAATCATAATCAACCTGACATAATCAATATGGAAAGGTGAATAAATGAAAAACTAATTCCATTAATAAACTGATAATGAAACTGTATCCATAGATTTTGTCATAGTGAAAACCTCATTGATAGTAACAACTATTAATGAATAAAGAAAATTTCTATTAATTTGAAGTCATGTATCTGGAACATGAAACCATAATACCGTTAAAAAGCTTTAGTTCTATGGGTAGAAACCCGTCTGATTTTTTGGAAACAAACTCGAAGGGTTTGTCGCCAAACTAATTTGTCTCATGAGACCTACTGATGCATCGAAGGGCTATAGTGGGACCCACCTACCACTGTATGTCCAAATAATTCTTTATAAATTTATTAAATACAAGTGTAATATTTCTTTTCAATATCTATATAGAGTAAAGTATACAGACTCATCAACATTTCCATAATTAAAATAACATTCCAAATAAACACTGTATGTAAAATGGTATACGGTTTAGACAAAAAACATTTCCATGATATGAGATTATGTATATTTAATATAAATATAATATAAAATGAAAATTTATCTCAAATGGGTAGTAGGTACACCACATAATTATTATTAGGTGCACAACACAAAGTTAGTCACCCCAAAATAGTAGTTGAGGCAAAGTCTCTTACCACAAAGTAATCGGTTGAATCAAATGACCAGAACTCAATAACCCTCAAATTAATCATTTAATAACATTAATATAAAGAGAATAATGTTATTATATATCAAATTTCAGTACACATACACTACATATAATAAATAAGTGGCGAACAATGAAAATTTCACAGAAATGAAAGTGAGATGAGAAACCCCTTACAAACATTTCGGCATGGTAACGAGTGTTATTGTGAAGGCTTAATGAGAGGTAAAGGGGTATTAAATTATCTATATGTCACAAGGTAAGTATGGGGGAGGGTCCAAAACATACCCAATCATTAGGAATTAAAAAAAAGGGCACAACATAGGGGAGATTCTTGAACAAAAGTGAGAGAGAGGATCCCTTACCTTACGCTCGAAGGTGTTCTTGTTTGTTCTTAATGACCTGAATAATCAAATTTATCTTCATTAATTAATAATTACAGAACCTCATAAACATGTAATTGATATTTTATAACCTTATTAAGTTCATTAATTTCTTTTTTTATGGGTTTAAGAGATTCAATTTTATTGTTTTGGAAGCATTTTTTTACTTGGTTTCATGATTTGTTTATTTGTATTCATTAATGGAAGTTGATTTGAAATGTGGTTAAACATCCAGATTGTTAATATAATTTATTAGTGAAATTAAAGATATATAAATTATCTTATAATGATTCTGTTTATATACCATGAAGATGACTCATTCGATGAGTTAAAAAAACACTTGGATTTGGCTTGGCGGTTTTGTGCACAATAAACTTGTTTTGTGTTATTATTACATATTATGAACGTAAAAATATTCCATAACATTATTCAAGATAAAATACATATATAATTACCTGTTTCAACCATTTAAAAGGTTTCATGACCATTATTGAAGATAGAAATGCAAATTGAAAACCCGTCTTCCTTGAGTGTGATAAATTTACACATCTCGGACGGTGTTTGCATTTATTGTATAAAAGGAGGGGAAAAGAGATATTATGATAAGATACTCCATTATCACAATGAAAATTAAGTAAATGTAAGTTACTGGAATTATCATGTAATTTGGATGAGGGGAGGTTATAATATAGAACAAAAGAATGAAATTTTGTAAAAGAAATTGAATGAAAAGAGAAGGAAGGTTCAACTCTTGAGTACTCCTCCTTGAAAATATCTTTAAGGATTTTTTGTTTGGCTTTTTTTTGATACCAGTAGGTCTTGGATGTGGGGAGAGGTCTTGGGAAGATTATTTGGTAGAATCTAGGCAAGTCTTGAATTTTGAGTGGTGTGGGAGGAAGAGGGGGTGAGGGGTGGTTTATATAGTGGAGGGGAGAGGAGTTTTCTTAATATAAAATTCATTAGTTTATTATTTCCTCTAAAGACAACAAATAGTGAGTATTCCATGACCAAGAATAGTAATATATGCATGTTAATTTTAACCAATTGGGATTACATCAGCATATCATCATCAATGACTCAATTAATCCGTTATTTAGCATTTATTGTGAATTATCGAATTTTACTATTCATCAAAAATTCAAGTATTTCAGAAAAATCCCAAAAATTCACCCCTAACATTTTTCAACATGTAGAATCCAAAAATGAATTCCATTTTTCAAAAATAATATTTAAAATATGATTAATTAAATATTTAATTAAAATCATTATTTAATCGAAAAATATAAACACCTAAAATTTTCATCTTCATTTTTAAGGTGCCTAAATTCATTTATACAATCAATGGTATGGATACCATTCATAAGAGTCATATTACTATTCATAAGGGTAAGTTAATATTCATAAGGATAGGTTACTTTTCATAAGGGTAGGTTAATATTCACTGAAAATTAAGTTAATTCTATTAGACTCTAAATATCATCTTGAACACAACCGTGTATGTCAGATTTTTAAAATTCAAATGACAGAGTTGGAAAATTTAAGTTTAATGGCTAGGTTATGGATATATCCTATAAGTAACCATGTTTTGTTCCATATAGGATCAGTGATTCATGAAATATAGGCTATAACTAGAATGTATTTAAGAGAATCATACCATGAAGTGTTTGGGGGTGCTATAGTTAACTCAAGTCATGGTGGAGTTTAAACTTGAATCTATCTTTTTAAATTTAGCAGTCCTTGATTGAGGATTTTGATAATAGTGGGATTTGATTGTGTCAATATACTCAGCGATGGTTGATAATATTGATTGAATCAAACTAAAAGGAGACCAAGGGTTGGGATTTTTACTATTATCCTCGGTTTAATAAACATAATATAATGCATGATTTGATAATAAATTTTTATTAGTTTTATACTTATAATTATGAAATAATTTTCAAAATATAAATATAGATTGATCAAAAAGATTTATTAGCTTCATCTACTACTTTGATATTTTTTTCTAAAATTTTATACTTTCTCTTATTGATTTATTTATTCTTTAAAATTTGAATTGTTTATTTATAGTAGTAAAAATTGCCTAAAAAAATAAAGAATAATAATTAAAAAACATTAAAAAGTAAATCATTAAAGGAATACTTTTATGGATATGACCTTGGGTTCTTATGTAATATTTCAGGTTAAAAACATAATATTATGATAAAAGTGATCAAAACCCTTGTATTCAATTTTAATTATTTATAAGGAGGCTTCCAAGGAGTTCTAAAAATTTTTTAAAGGATAAGAAAACTCAATCTTCTTTAAAACATGATTCAAAAAAACACAATAAAATAATTAAAAAAAATGTATGTCAAATAATAAATTTGAAAATTTTGAAACTAAAAATTATTATAACCATTGAACTAGACTAGTTGAAAACCCAAAAATAAAAATGTTATAGAAATTGAAAATATATAAAAAAACTGAAATATCAGAAAAAGAATAAAAAACCCAATTTTATAGAAATAAAAAACATTATTAATTTATAAAAAATAGATGACCAATGAACACTAAAGAAGATCACTACTCCTTATTATAATAAATAGTTGAATTTATTAGGATACCTATGATAGCCCTATGTTTTGATCTGATATTAGGAATGATCCATAATATCCCAAAATTCCTTGGTTCACTTGGTGAGGATGCCCACAAATAATTGCGAGAATTTCATACAGTTTTTATCACCATAAAATATCAATGAGTGATTGAGGATAAAATCAAAATAGGGGGTCCTTCCATTTTCACATGATAGGGTGGCTCAGAGTTGTTCTACTACTCTCAATCCACATCAATAGGGAGTTTCACTAGTTAAAAAGTATATTTCAAGGAAAAAAATCCATTCCTCTATAACGTTATCACTATGAAAATATATTCGTGGAATTAAGAAGTTAGAAGGGGATATTGTTAATGATTATTGGGATATGATTAAAAAGCTTTATTCCAATTACCCTAACCACTATATTTCATATCAACTCCTTATCAAATATTTTTAGGAGGGATTATTCTTGATGGATATGATCAGGATAGATTATACTAATTGAGGAGTGTTTATATATGTGGCTCCCATTTATGCTATAAAAATAATTTCAAACATGACCCAAGATCCACAAAATTTTAGTTCTAATGGCTTGATACATGTGAAACCAATAATGGAAGTTTCTACTTACAATTTCAAAAATAACTAAATAGAGAGTCAACGGATTGATCTCTCTAGTATGATGAGATAAACATTAACTAAAACTATCCCTTAAAAATATCAACCAAAACTAGTTTATACCATCTAGATGAAATGTGGAATTTATTTTACTACTACTTATTTCAATGATTATTTTCCCTAACTTTAATAAGGTGCTAAATATTATAATGGATTATTTCATATAAAATCTCTCTAGAAGAACCCAAAAAGTCAACTCTCAAACCAGAACATTCAATCTAGGCCATTCCAAAATAATCAGTCTTTAAAGAAAGTCTATAATTACCAAAAAAACAATAATTTTTTTCCCAATGATCAACCAAACATGAATTTCTATCCCCAAAATGTCACTTAACAATGTAGGTATGGTGAAAGTCAATATGGATACCAAGTTGGTGGGAATTTCACAAATTTTTAAAATCAAGAAAACAAATGGAAATAAGGAAATGAAAGAAATGATACCCAATAAGAATAAATGATGAAAATAAACATTTCTCAACAACAAAAATTATTCTTAAAAAACATGGTAACTCAAATTTGATAGATGGAAACCTAATGTATTATATTAAAAAATAAAATGACTCGTTATAAGGCCCTGGACTTAAACATTACTTAATATTTAATTAAATGAATAATTGACATTGATGATCTTTTCAGGTTTAGAGTTTTAGAGAATTAGGACATAACTATTACATCTCAAAAGTTTACAAAGTAGTCACTTATACATAGTTTCCCTTTTTATTACAAAACATGAACTCTTGAAAAAAGAGTCATATCAAGTTCCATGTTTAAGACAGCATGACTTTTCCTTGATCCCATCCTTGACCCTATTCCACATTATGTCTGATGAAAAACATTTCAAAAAAACTTGGGATGAGCATAAAAAGCTCAATAAGGGATAAACATAGAAGGAAAACTGTTATTTTTTCAAAACAACAAGTAAACCATGAATACTTTATCAAAATAATACTTTTCACCTTTATGAAGTAGTAAAAACTCTTCACTGAATAAAATATCATTACTTACCCTTTTGTAACCAAAATATTACCATAAAACCCATATAAACAACACATAACATATAGAGGTAACCTGGGACATCAACATACTTAAATGGAATAATGATACGGTCGACTTCCAAACATATCACTTAATGGAATATCCATACGGATGACTTCCATACCCAATGCATTGGAGGTTATAACGTAACAACTCATCCTGGTATTCATGTCACCACCCGTCATATGGTTTATCACATAACCACCCGTCAAATGTCCAAGTACCATTATAAAATTATAAGACATAAAACAAATATAATGGAAAGAAAACATTTCCACATTTCGATCACAATATATCACTTAAATATATTGACATAACAAATCCATTATAAAAACCATTTTCAATACCAAAATATATAAAAGAGTATATGGTATTTATTTCATTTTAAAAAACATTACGGCTTTTTGAGGAAGCCAAAGATCAAATAATACTCGTGGCGGCGAAAAAGGTCATTGTCACCGCGTACGTTAAAATAAACATTCCTTTTTGTAGTTTTGTAAAATGATTCATAGAAAAGATTCCCTTTGAATGAAATAAAAAGTCAAAGGTGTTTTATACAGCGTATAAAATAAAGTCTTGTATTAGAACAAAATATGCCTCAATGAAAGGAGATTGAGACAAAGTCCCTTACCTCGTTTTTGACTTCACTCGATCGCTCTTTAATCTCATGAATAATAAACTAATGTTAATTTCAACTTGATTAAGAACCTTTTGAAAGATTATTATTCCTTTTATATCACTTATTTCCAGGTTATAAACATTATGTAATCATTTAAGTTAATAATGTTCGTTTTGTCGATATTTGGTTCTTAAGTCAAAAATAGCCTTCTTACAATTACATGTTGTTCATGTGGTCAAGGGTTCATTATATCTAGAATGATATTCATGATTTGTATATCATATATATCATATATATCCATCATATATAAGTATTTATAATAGTACATAACATTTAGAGGTAAGAAATGAAATGCACCGCTCATAGAGACGGTAAGTCGTACGTACACATGAATGATAATTTCATTTCTATTTTGTATTTAATGGAGTTAAATAATAATGATATAAAGTTATATTATAAATCCAGTATAATATCATATATAATATCATTAACTTCATCCATTATACGTCTCACATATGGCATTAACGAATCAAATCACTTTTAGGGGGCGGTAGTCCGCACTTCCTAAAATGAAATTATCATGTTTACCCATAATGGAAACCATAAAGGTATGCCATAAATGAAAAATACAGAAGCATAAGGAAAAAATAAACATAATATATATCATATATAAAAATATTGACATCTTAATGGCCACCATAAAAGGTGTTAAAAGAAGATTGAACAATCATCGTTTCGTGAGGCAGAAATTCACCAACCACAGAAATAGTATGTTCTTTAACCATTAGACGGAGGTGTGTGTAAGTGTAAATAAAATAATTCTCATAACAAAATACTAGTATATTTTAGATACTATTTTTGTTACAAAAGGAAGGAATAAAAAGATTTTAGGGGGATGGAGAAGCAAAATAAAACAAAATAACACAAGTGAAGACATTACCTTTAAATCGAGAAACTCCTCTTGGCTTGAACAAAAGGGGTTTCTTGAAGAGATTTCTGCTTAAGGAAAGGATTATAGGATGAGGAGAGGGATGTGGAGAGATAAAATGAGCATATATTGGCTGATACAAAGGCTTTAGAGGTGTGGGTATGGTGGTAGAGGTGGGGGCCTTTTATAAGAGGGAGGAGGGGCACTCTTGGAAAGTTATAAAAAGTTACTTTATTATATAATGAGTTTAGGATTTTAAAGGTCCCACAATTATATATTTCAAGGATAAAGTGATAAGGGTTATAAATCCACATATCGCATAGGTTTTGACAAGTATAGGTCTTAGATTTTACAGTGTCTTTTCATTTTATTTAAATCGTTAAATAATGAGGTAATCGCTGCATCATCATGGTGTCATAAATAATTTAATTTATTTAATGCCTAAAAATTATAAAAAAACTATCATGATGTAGGAAATATTTGTATATTTCTAATGAATATTTATAGTCAAAAATATGACTTGTATAACCCCATGTAAAAATTGTTTTAGTAAAACAATACATGTTTGTGACATTTTTATTTTAACTTTAAATAAAAAGTTATTAATGTCATTTTCATACCCAAGTGGATCCATGGGGTCCCCACGTTGACCCATGGATTTTCTTAGTCGGCCATGACACATCCAATAAGGGTAGGAAATGTGTCAAGGTCATTTCATATTATTAAAACATTATTTTTACCTTAAATTACACTAATTACCTCTAATCGCGATTAATAAAACATAAAAGTTACTATTCACCAAAAAAAATATTTTCATCCCATTGAACTAAATTTTACACACTAATGACAACCATGTATGTCATATTTTTGAAATTAAATTCACAAAAGTGGTAAAGTTTCATTTAAACAAAAAATCAGTTTTTTAACTACCACTTAGTGGTTTCACTATTCATCAAAAATTGATGTTTTTCAAAAAAAATACCAAAAATTCACCCTAAGATATATTTTATATTCCAAATTCAAAAAATATGTCTATTTTACAAAATTAAAAACATATAATTTCCATTAATTAATTTAATAATTAATTCCCGCTGTTAAAACAAATAGTGTGTTTTAAGAAACAATATATATCAAAAGATTGACACTGGTTTAAGTCCAATTTCAAAGTGAAATTAATTCAAATGACCACCATTGGATTAAATAATAAAAATATATTCTAATATCACTTTAAAACAAATTCAAAAGATAATATAATCATATAAATATATTAGATTAAAAAGAGGTTTTGAATTAAAATGCAACATTTTTCACTATTCATAAAAAATGAAATTTATCGGAAAAATACCAAAATTTTACACAAAGTAAATTTTGATGTCCCGATTCTAAAGAAAAATTTTATTTGGTCCAATAGAATGTATAAGAGTGACGAAAACTATATTTAAAGAGGGTTTTCTGTCAAAAGGTGATAAGTCGACCTTTTAGTGAATATTAGAGTATTTATGCCTAAAATTGAATTCTTTTCTTATTTTAATCCTTTATCCTTTATTGGATAAATGTAAAAACATTTAAAAACATATATAATCATATTTTAGTTATTTCCATTCATTCCTACCAATACAACGGCTACGTGTTAACTACCATTTAAAATAACATTATTATATTACTAGTGTGCAATGTAAGATTTCAAAGAAACTCATTGTTGCGCATCGGGTACGCTATCGAACATAGAAACCCCTTTAAAGTAAAATTAATTTTTAATTCTCAAATATTAATAAATATGAAAATTTATTATTCTTTATTTACCTGGGATGTTACATCCTTCCCCTCTTTTACGAATTGCGTCCTCGTAATTTTATTCACTTATCAAAATAAGTGGGGGTATTTATCCCTCATAGCATTTTCAGATTCCCACATTGCCTCTTCAACTATATGGTTTTTCCAAACAACCTTTACCTGGTGAATTACTATAGCATCCCATCTTTTTATAACATAAACATTCATTTCATTACACGGAACTGAGGATCTTTAAGGTTTAGTGTCTTGGAAATAAAGAACATAATACATGAAAACAACATAAAACATTCTTCTTAAACACTTGAAAGGCTTCTCCTTAAGTTCATCCTAGGTTCATTACTGCATCTCATAACCTAGGGACATACATCAAAAGAAAGGGTGAGCAGAAGTCCAAGTAAAGGAAACAAGAGAAACATTTTACATGTGAACTTCAGATACTTCAATAAGGACATGAAAAGAACTTTAAGGCATGAGAAAGAAATCATGAGATACATCATAATAAAAATAAAATTTTTCATAACTTGAAGATGTGGCTGCAACATTTAATATTGACAATCATTTCGTTTCACCAAGGTCCATCCCCAAGGTGTCGTTAAAAATTACCAAGGTTATTCACCAAGGTATCAGTCTAAAAAGTCATCTCTAGAGATTAAGTCTTTACCCAATGCATTGGAGCGCTATCTGGGCGCACCCTTGAAAATTATTTATTATCATGTGAGCCACATATATCATCATCAATCATTTCATAAACAACCCATATGGCATAAAAGAAATGGGTTTCATTTCATAATCATAACGTTTTAAAAATTGCTTTAAAGACATGATCTTTATGTCACTTTAAACACAAGGAAAGGGAAAGCGGGTTTCATGTATGTAAATACCAAAATTTAAAATAGAACATTTTGATATATATGTGAATACCCGTATAGAAATATGAGCTTTTAGTATTCACTTAATAACATAAAATAATTTTGAGAAAAAGAGAGAGGCATTTTGAGACGAAAATTCTTCAGCATAACGGCTACGTTATAGGGTTTTAGAAAATGTTGAAAAGAGAGGGGACATGGGTAAACCACTCATAAATGATCTATAAAAATAGTATAGGGACATAATTTAAGGGATATGAATCATGGTAATGAAATTTTAAGGACATACCATTTGAAATGAAAAACATGGAAGTAAGACAAAAATAAGATTTCTCTTATAAAAATTCGGCAGCCTAACGGTGTCACTTAAACTTCAATAAAAATGATTTGACAAGATCAAATAGGGTCTCTCATCATATGAAAATAAGAGATCGGTATGATAGATATAGAGATCATACCCCAACATAATAAAAAGGAACTTGAAAGACTTGACATGAAAATCGAACTTGAAAAAAATGAGAAGGGTGAAAGAATCCCTTAAAAATTCGGCAGCCTAACGGCGTCACTTAAACTTTCATAAAACGAAATGATGAGAGTAAGAGGGGATCTCTCGTCATATAAACCTGAAAAGGGCAGTAAGTGGAATATAAAAGAATATCCTCTCACATAAGAACATGGAGCATAAAAGTAATGACATAAGAGAGATTACATGAAAAGAAAGAGAGAGGTCGGATCCCTTACCTTAAAACGTAACTCTTAAAACTCAAAGGTTTGGACCTTGAGGGCTTGGGGGCACCTTGAGAGGACTCCTTGGGAGGTAAGGAGACCAGAACTTTGTTGGGGGAGAGTTGGGAGTGAAAAATAAAGGAGTAAAGGGTGGGTATTTATAGGGAAACTGAGGGGACAAGGCATTAATGGCCAAGGGACACCTCACAAGTGCTTTTCTCAAAACCATGTGCTCTCCCATGGCATTTACCATGGAGTTAGGCCACATGTGGCCCCTAATACAATAATTCATCACACTTGGCCGGCCAACCCTTAAAATATCTCATGAAATCATCATGACACAGTTATGATGTCATTAAACATACCGAAACCCTAAAACTATATTTTTACTATTCACTGAAAATTCAACTTTCTCAGAAAAACCCCAAAATTTCACCTTAACCAAATATCGATGCTCTAATTAAATTTATGAACTACATTTTCTAAAAATAATTTTCTAAATATTTTAAATTTAATTTTTAAATAAAAGCACTATTCATCGAGAATTCATTTTTTTCAGAAAAATCCCCAAAAATTACCATAACATAATATCGGTGCTCTGAGTTCAAAAATAATTTCCATTTTATAAAAATATTTTTCTAAATATTTTTAATTTAATTTTTAATTGAAAAACACTATTCACCCCAAAAAACTAATACTTGACTAATAATTTATGAAACCGTTATTTACCTATTTTATTGAATCACATTACTTAATCTAGGTGTCTAAATTATATTAAAACTTTCTTTGAGTGAAATTACTAATCCATTTGGTCACATTACTAATCCTAAGCGTAAAATCACTATTCATAATTTACTATTCATCAAAAATTAAGTTGATCTTATTAGACTCCAAATTCCTTACTGAACACTTTTGCAGAAGACCATTTTTTGAAAATTATTACACATCATTAATTATTTAGGGTTTACATAAATATTTTAAAATATCCTTTTTTTCATAATTCATCAATAAATACATCTTAAAATTATCCGGACATTGGAAATTTCACAAACATCACTAAAGGAAGAAATCTCAATTCATTCATCCCAAAGGATTACACAAAGAAGCTAGGGTCTCGTCACATAGCCCCTTATAACACCGGCATATGACCTAAGTGTAAGGTGTGCTATCGTGAAAGAATCTGAGGGAGGCTCAGATAACATTGCCCTAGTAGTAATCACTACTAACTTGAACTTCTCCCATAGGCGTTTCTGTTCAAGCTTGACACGCTAGAGTTTGTCTTGGGATTGATCCAAAGAGAAGCCCAAAGATGCCACCTCCTTTCCAAGCTCTGATAAGTGGGCTTCATAAGGTTCTAGTCTACTGGATGAAGCCATTGACTCCTCTTTCTGCATTAACCATTAACATCTCTATTAAATCGTTAAGATTAAGTTAATATACTGTTTAAAAAGTTTGGGTCGTTACAGTTAGCTTATTCCGCAACACTTGCTCTCTTCGGTCAAGAATCTGGACTGGTTGTTCTTCATAAGAGAGATTATCTTCCAATTGAACTACCTCTGGGCTCAAAACATGAGATGGATCTGGCATATACTTTCTCAACATCGAAACATGAAAAACATTGTGTGCCTGGGATAAATTTTGTGGTAAAGCCACTCGGTATGCAACTGATCCAACTCTATCCATAATTTCATATGGTCCAATGAACCTTGAACTCAGCTTTCCTTTCTTACCAAATCACATCACACTTTTCCATGGTGAAACTTTGAGAAAAACATGATCACCTACCTCGAAAGATAGATCCTTCCTCCAGTTATCCGCATAACTTTTCTGCCTGCTCTGAGCTGTTCTCATGTGTTTCTGAATCAACTGAACTTTTTCTGCCATCTCTTCTACCAATTCTGGTCCCATCAGCTTCCTTTACCCTACTTCATCCCAAAAAGCTGGAGTTCGACACCATTTTCCATATAATGCTCCAAACGAAGCCATCTGTATACTGAAATGAAAACTATTATTATATGAAAACTCAACCAAAGAAAGATGTTGGTCTTAAATTCCCTGATAATCCATCGAGCAAGCACGTAGCATATCCTCTAAGGTCTAAATTGTTCGTTATGACTGCCCATATGACTGAGGATGAAATGTTGTACTAAAATTTAATTCAGTACCCAACGACTTTTGAAGGCCTTTCTAAAAGTTAGAAGTGAACCTGGGATCACGATCAGATACAATGGAGAGGGGAACTCCATGAAACCTGAATATCACTTTAACATACAATCGAGCAAGTTAATCTATAGACAAATTATCTTGAATAGGAAGGAAATGAGTAGATTTAGTCAATCGATCAACAATAACCCAGATTGCATTATTACCTCGAGATGTCTTTGGTAATCCCACAATGAAGTCCATGGATATATTTTCTCATTTCCACTATGGAACCGATAATGACTGCAACATCCCTTTTGGTAATTTTCTCTCTTCTTTAACCTGCTAACAAGTCAAACACTTCACAATAAAATCGGCAATATCTCTTTTCATTCCATCCCACCAGTAAAACTCCCGCAGATCTCTGTACATCTTAGTACTACCAGGATGAACTGAAAACGGGGAACTATGAGCCTCACATAACAACTCATTCTTCAACTGTGAATCAAAAGGCACACATAATCTCTTTCAAAACCTCAAAACACAATCATTATCAATGTTAAATTCAGCAACTTACCCTTCTGAACTAGCTCTACCTTTTTCTACAACTCACTGTCTTCCTTCTATGCTTGCTTAATTCTGTCAGATAGAGATGATCTCCCTGACACCTGAAACAAAATAGAAGAACTTCTTGCACCAACAACTTCTATTCCAAATCTCATCAAATCAAAATCCAAAGTATCTCATTCTAAACGTAGCATGGTTAATGAAGCATTACTTTTTCGACTCAAAGCATCAGCCACTTTATTTGCTTTTCTCGGATGGTAATGAATTGTACAATCATAATCCTTTATTAATTTTAGCCATATCCTATGTCTCATGTTCAATTATTTATGAGTGAATATATACTTTAAAATTTTGTGATCAGTATATATTTCACACTTTACTCCATACAAATAATTCCTCCAAATTTTTGGATCAAAAACAACAGCAGCTAATTCCAAATCATGTGTAGGGTAATTTACCTAATGAATTTTCAACTGACATGAAGCGTAATAAATTACCTAATCAATCTGCATAAGGACACAACCAATTCCCTTCAACGAAGCATCGCTATAGATAACAAACTCACCATTCCTGGAAGTAAGTGCCAAAACTGGAGCATTCACCAATCTTCTTTTCAACTCCTGAAAACAATCATCACATTCTTTTGTCCAGATAAACTTAACACCCTTCTGAATTAGCTAAGTCATTGGACTAGATAACTGTGAATAATTTTCAACAAACCTTCGGTAGTAACCTGCCAAACCAAGAAAACTACGAATCTCAGTTACATTTTTGGATCTTGTTCATTCTTTAAAAACTTTTTTTTATCAGGATCAACAGTTATTCCATTTTTTGAAACAATGTGACCAAGGAAATAAATTTGTTGTAACTAAAACTCACACTTGCTGAATTTTCCATACAATTTCTTTTCTTTTATGGTTTGCAAGATAAACCTTAAATGACTTTCATTCTCCTCTTTACTTTTAGAAAATACCAAAATATCATCAATTAAAACAACCACAAACTTATCCAAGAACTCATGGAAAATTCTATTCATAAGGTCCATGAATACAGTAGGTGCATTGGTTAATCCAAAATTCATAACTACAAATTTTTAATGGTCATGTCTAGTATGAAACGCAGTCTTCGAACATCTTCTTCTTTTACTTTCAACTGATGGTACCCCAACCTTAAGTCAATCTTCAAGAAATACTGAGCTCCTTGGAGCTGATCAAACAAATCATCGATATGAGGCAAACGATATTTGTTCTTAACAGTAATGTTATTCAAGGCTCTATAATCAATGCAAAGTCTCATTGAACCATCTTTCTTTTTAACAAACAAGATGGGAGCACCCCATGGTGATGTGCAAGGTTGAATGAAACCTTTATCTAATAACTCCTGCAATTTCTTCTTTAACTCTAAAAGTTCAACTTGAACCATTTGATAAGGGGGTTTTGAAATTGTCTTAGAATCAGGAATTAAGTCAACAGTAAACTCAACTTCCCGATCATAAATAATACCAGGAAACTCATCAGGAAAAAACATAAAGATACTCATTTACCACTAGAAAATCATTAATATGAACAGTTCCTTTATTTTCATCAATATGTGCATGGTAACATTCATTTCCATATTTTACTAGTTTCTCAACTTCCTAATATGTTATCAAAAGAAAAGGTTCATTCTTGTACACAAACTAAAAATCTTTCTGAAAAGAAACCTCTTTAGCTCTGCAGTAAATCTTAGCATGATAAATAGAAATCCAATCCATGCCCAAAATAACATCAAACTATACTAGAGGAAAAACAATAAGGTTTACAGGTAGATTCTTTCCACACACAAGGATAGGAAGGTTCTTATAATTTATTTTTTTTCAACGTTCCCTCCGGGTATTTTTAGCATAAGTTCAGGATTCATATCTTGATATGGAATTCCCAATTTACAAGAAAACTTCTCAAAAATGAAAGAATGTGTAAACCTTGAATCAAAAAACACATGGGCATAATCTTAACAAACAAACAGTGTACCTGATACTACTTCATTTGATGGCCCAACATCTGCTGAAGTAGTTTCAAAGGATTTCACCACCCCTTTCTGCTTTTAGTTTGGATTCTTTCCCTCAGTTGAGTTCTTTGTCAGACACTCATTTTCATAATGACCCATTTCATTACACTTAAAACATCTTACCACTGGATTTTCATTGTCTGCTTGATCATCTTCTTTAGAGTTACAAGTAATATAACCAGACTTACCACACCGAAATCACTTTCCATACTTGGATAAACATTCTCCAGGATTCATTTTACCACACTTCTCACAGGATGGATATTTGGTTTTCTTACCTCCTTGCTTCTTTGATGAATTATTCCCCTTTTCCTACCAACTGGACCTCTTATTTTGTTTTTTGTCGAAGAACACCTAATCATCGGAAAACTCCATTTCCACCTTCTCCGCACATCGAACAAGTTTTTCATAACTTTTGAACTCATGAGAGGCTAAATCCCTTCGATACTTTGGATTTAACCTTGAGTAAAAATGGTTGATTTTACTATTAATATCTCGTATGAAATTTAGAGCATACCTTGAAAGTCAAGTGAACTTTGATTCATAAGTAGCCACTGAGTCATCCTCCTGTCTCAATTCTAGGAATTGTTTTTCCATCCTAAGACAAACCACCTTAGGAAAATATTTCTCAAGAAACATACCTCTGAATTCTTCCCAGTGAAGATCATCAATCTCATCACTATACCTGATATTTTTCATCATCGACCACCACTGATCAGCTTCACCTTCAAAACAGTAAACAGTAAGACTAACCTTTTGATTTTCTAAACACCCCATGACATCAAAAATCTTCTCCAGTTCTTTAATCCACCCTTCAGCTAGCACAGGGTCAGATGATCCTCTGAATGATGGGGGATGTTGCCTCATGAAATGTTCCACCACTAACATGTTCCTCTATGGTTGATCTGGCAGATCTCATGCATGGATACCACCACCATTTATTTCCTGAGTCAATTGTGCCATCACTGCAACAAACTATTCAGTCCCAATTCCGACCATCTCAGGTTGCTGATTTGGAAGGTTTTCTTCCTCCTAATGTCGTCCCAACATAGCTGCCTTGTTTCCTCTGCGGAAAACCACTCTGAACAGAGAAATATCTTAGGCAAAGCAACATGGGAATCTTTAAATGCTATATCATTTCAATCATACCATAAATTAATTTATAAATTTAACAATTTTCTAACTCCTAAAGTTGTCTAAACTGACCTCTGATACCAACTATAAGGCCCCGACCTTAA
Source organism: Viscum album (assembly GCA_963277665.1). NCBI lineage: Eukaryota > Viridiplantae > Streptophyta > Magnoliopsida > Santalales > Viscaceae > Viscum > Viscum album. The sequence continues at coordinate 1,321,682,927 of OY728166.1, forward strand.
ACATTAATTAATATTGAAATAAATGAATAATTCACATTGAGGATATTTTCAGGTTTAGAGTTTTAGAGAATTAGGACATAACTATTACATCTCAAAAGTTTACAAAGTAGTTACTTCTACATAGTTTCCCTTTTTTTACAAAACATGAACTCTTGATAAAAGAGTCATGTCTAGTTCCATGTTTAAGACAACATGACTTTTCCTTGATCACATCCTTGAACCTATTCCACATTATGTCCTATGAAAAACATTTCAAAAAAACTTGGTATGAGCATAAAAAGCTCAGTAAGGGATAACATAGAAGGAAAAATGTTAGTTTTTCAAAACAACAAGTAAACCATGAATACTTTATCAAAATAATAATTTTCACCTTTATGAATTAGTAAAAACTCTTCACTGAATAAAAGATCATTACTTACCCTTTTGTAACCAAAAGATTACCATAAAACCCATATAAAGAACACAAAATATATAAAGGTAACCTGGGACATAAACATACTTAAATGGAATAATCATACGGTCAACTTCCACACATATCACTTAATGGAATAGCTATACGGCCGACTTCCATACCCAATTCATTGTAGGTTATAATGTAACCACTCGTCCTGGTATTCACGGCACCACCCGTCATATGGTTTATCATGTAACCACCCATCAAATGTCCAAGTACCATTATAAAATCATAAAACATAAAACAAATATAATGGAAAGAAAACATTTCCACATTTAGATCACAATATATCACTTAAATATATTGACATAACAAATCCATTATAAAAACCATTTTCAATACCGAAATACATAAAAGAGTATATGGTATTTATTTAATTTTAAAAAACATTACGGCTTGTTGAGGAATCCAAAGATCAAATAATACTCACAGCGGTGAAAAAGGTCATTGTCACCATGTGCGTTAAAATGAACATTCCTTTTTTCGTTTAGTAAAACGCTTCATAGAAAAGATTCCCTTTGAATGAAATAAAAATTCAAAGGTGTTTTATATAGCGTATAAAATAAAGTCTTGTATTAGAACAAAATATGCCTCAATGAAAGGAGATTGAGATGAAGTCCCTTACCTCGTGTCTGACTTGACTCGATCACACTTTAATCTCCTAAATAATAAACTAGTGTTAATTTCTACTTGCTTAAGAACCTTTTTAAAGATTATTATTCCTTTTATATCAATTATATCCAGGTTATAAACATTATTTAATCATTTAAGTTAATAATGTTCGTTTTGTCGATATTTGGTTCTTAAGTCAAAAATGGACTTCTTACAATTACATGTTGTTCATGTGGTCAAAGGTTCATTGTATCCTGAATGATATTCATGATTTGGATATCCTATATATCATATATATCCATCATATACATGTATTTATAATATTACATAACATTTAGAGGTAAGAAATGAAATGCACCGTTCATGGAGACGGTAAGTCGTACGTACGCATGAACGCTACTTTCATTTCTATTTCATATTTAATGGAGTGAAATCATAATGATATAAAGGTATATTATACTTCCAGTATAATATCATATATAATATCATTAACTTCATCCTTTATACATCCCACATATGGCATTAACGAATCAAATCACTTTGAGGGGGTGGTAGTCCGCACTTCCTAAAATGAAATTATCGTGTTTACCCATAATGGAAACCATAAAGGTATGCCATAAATGAAAAATAAAGAAGCATAAGTAAAACATAAACATAATATATATATTATATAAAAAGATTTACATCTTAATGTCCACCATGAAAGGTGTTAAAAGAAGATTGAACAATCATCGTTTCATGAGGCATAAATTCACCAATCATAGAAATAGTATGTTCTTTAACCATTAGACGGAGGTGTGTGTAAGTGTAAATCAAATCCTTTTCATAAAAACATCATAGTATATTTGATATACTGGTGTTGTTACAAAATAAAGTAATAAAAATAGTTTAGGGGGATAGAGAAGTAAAATAAAACAAAAGAACACAAGTGAAGACATTACCTTTAAATCGGGTAACTCCTCTTGGTTTGAACAAAATGGGTTTCTTGAAGAGATTTATGCTTAAGAAAAGGATTATAGGATGAGGAGAGGTATGTGGAGAGATAAAATGATAAGATATTTTTTGAGAAAAAGGCTTGAGAGGTGTGGGTAAGGTGGTAGAGGTGGGGGCCTTTTATAAGAGGGAGGAGGGGCACTCTTGGAAAGTTATAAAAAGTTACTTTATTATATAATGGGTTTCAGATTTTAAAGGTCCCACAATTATATATTTCTAGGATAAGGTGATAAGGGTTATAAATACACCAATCCAATAGGTTTTTGACAAGTTTAGGTCTTAGATTTTACATTATATTTTCATTTTATTTAAATTGTTAAATAATGAGGTAATCGATGCATCATCATGGTGTCATAAATAATTTAATTTATTTAATGTCTAAAAATTATAAAAAAACTATCATGATGTAGGAAATATTTTTAGCTTTCTAATGAATTTTTATAGTCAAAATTATGAATTTTATAACCCCATGTAAAAATTGTTTTGGTAAAACAATGCATGTTTGTGACATTTTTATTTTAACTTTAAATAAAAAGTTATTAATGTCATTTTCTTACCCAAGTGGATCCATGGGGTCCCCAAGTTGACCTATGGATTTTATTGATCGTCCATGACCCATCCAAAAATGATAGGACATGTTTCAAGATCATTTCATATTATTAAAACATTATTTTTACCTTAAATTACACTAATTACCTCTAATCGCGATTAATAAAACTTAAAAGTTACTATTCACCAAAAAAATTATTTTCATCCCATTGAACCACATTTTACACACTAATGACAACCATGTATGTCTGATTTTTTAAATTCAATTCACAAAAGTGGTAAAGTTTCATTTAAAATAAAAATCAGTTTTTTAACTACCACTTAGTGGTTTCACTATTCATAAAAAATTGAAGTTTTTCAGAAAAATACCAAAAATTCACCCTAAGCTATATTTGATATTACGAATTCAAAAATGATGTCTATTTTACAAAATTCAAAACATATAAGTTGCATTAATTAATTTAATAATTAATTCCCGATGTCAAAATAAATATCTGTTTTTAAGAAACAATATATATCAAAAGATTGACACTGGTTTATGTCCAATTTCAAAGTGAAATTAATTAAAATGACCACAATTGGATTAAATGGTAAAAATATATTATAATTTCACTTTAAAACCAATTCAAAAGATAATCTAAACTTATAAATAAATTATATTAAAAAGTGGTTTTGAATTAAAATACAACATTTTTCAATATTCATAAAAAATGAACTTTGTCGGAAAAATACCAAAAATTTACACGAAGTAAATTTTGATGTCCCGATTATAAAGTAGAATTTTATTTGGTCCAATATAATGTATAATAGTGACCAAAACTATATTTAAAGAGGGTTCGCCATCAAAAGGCGATAAGTCGACCTTTTAGTAAATATTAGAGTATCTATGCCTAAAATTGAATTCTTTTCTTATTTTAAGCCTTTATCCATTATTGGATAAATGTAAAAACATTTAGAAAACATATATAATCATATTTTAGTTATCTACATTGATTCCCGCCAATACAACGACTACGTGTTAACTACCATTTAAAATAACATTATTATTTTACTAGTGTGCAATGTAAGATTTCAAAGAAACTCGTTCTTGCGCATCGGGTATGTTATCGAACATAGAAACCCCTTTAAAGTCAAATTAATATTTAATTAGAAAATATTAATAAATATGAAAATGTATTATTCTTTATTTACCTGGGTTGTTACACTCATAATTTTCTGCCATAATCTAAAGTAAACCCAAGAGGGTGATATAATGTTTGTATAATAGTTCTGATTGTTGGAACTAAAATTAAAAACCCATATGATAACACAATTAACAAGAACATTAAAAAGATTGTTATACTTCTGAAACAAATGGAAAATCATTTGAATAATTAATAAAACAACAAACATTTAACTCCAAATATCAATGAATATTTTCAATGTAACTTTTCTATTTAAAATAAGATAACCTAATGTGTTTCATAAAGGCTATATCCTTTTAAACTGTTTTCTATACTATCTAAAGTCATAATGAATTTTATTCCACAAATTCATTCCATTATTTTGGATTCTCACCCTTCTTTACATATAGGGATTCATAAGTATCCAAATGAATGCTCAAGTGGATGGAGTTATTGTAAGAAATTTCTAAAAAAGATGATTTTTATCCCAACCTCTTTTGAAATCCATAGAGAATGATCTTACCATATATTCTAGAGTTTAAATGGTCCTCTTAGAGTAAACATATTTCTAAGGATGATAGGCATTGATGAAATATTTTAATAATAATTTTCATGAATGTTATCTAAACACATAAAATACCATATGATACATGTATATAATAGTTAATTTTTTTAATATTCATAATAAATGGAAATAATTTTTATTTCCTAATAAAAATAATTTTATGTAGAATCTTAAAAAAAATATTCATACTGAAATTAATGTATATGAGTTTAGTGGGAGTTTGTTTAAACTTAGAGCAGTGCAATGTTAATAAATAAAAGATTCTAGAAGACTTATTTTAAGAAATTATTCACCATATATCCTAAAGACTTAGTATATGTGATAGTAATGGAAAATAAAAATAGTAACATTTAGTTACTATGGGAATGTTAATACAACTATTTAAAAAATGTATTATGAAAGCATGTAAAGTGAATGTCAGTTTATCTTAAATAATTTAAAGATATGATTGTAATTAACAATGTAAAATAGATACATTTATTTAGTGGAAATATTTTGATGTATTGGTTCCATGTATGGTTATGTTAAGCATATATAAAGTTCTTAGTAGACAATAGAATACTTACATAAAATAGTTTGATGTTGTAAAGTCGAAGAGTTTGAATAGGTTCAAAGAGTTGGATATTCAAAATATGATTCCCAAATCTCACCACAATTCAATATATATTTCATTATAGATGTCAATAGATGAATTTTTAGTAGGATTATTTTCCATGAACTAGCTTGTATAACCTCATATCCTGATATGTGAGACAACTTTTGACATGTTTAGAAGGGCAGTCCCAATACCCACAGGTTGGTGACTAGCATTTGGAACCATAAAAAATAAACAGGGGAAGATTTTTTCCACAAATAGCAGAACATAAATATAAAATAATGTTTCCTCAACACACCATAAGGAAAAATATCAATAAATAACAATTTAAAAACCCAAAATAGTATTTCATCAAATTTCTCAATAACGTCTAAGATAAAGATAAAAAAACCCCATGAACAAATCTAATAACACATCCACCAGTCGCCTCCATGAAACTCATTCCCAATGTTGGAGAACATGTACCACCTACAAGTGTCACTTTCCCTTTACATAATCATAGAATAAGATAATTTTAAAACTATTAAAGGTAAAATTAGGGTGTGATATTGATAGCTCATTATGGACTTATGAAGTGTACCATAACAAATTCCATAACAATTAATCCTATTATTCTTTAAATTTAAAGAAAACTATGCCTAGAAAATAACTTGCATATTTTCAAACAAAACATTCTTTTAAAAACAAGTGTGGTAGATATCTCAAAATAGTCTTAAATTAACATTTTATTTAAAACATTTATATAAAGTAGCTGGAATGAATGAAACGGTTCTATAATCAATGGCTTGTATAATAAAATCTTGTAAAGTAAGAACCATTTCAAACCCCTTGAGGTATATTATTTTCTCTCCCTAGGATCATGACATCCTCTTCAGTGATAATTAATCAAATTATATGTGTTCATGCTCATTTAAACACCACATTAGGGGAGTCCATTAAGGTAAATCAAGATACAACCTATTAGGGGATCTGATTACATGAAATTATTCCAATCATGGATTCGTTAGTGTTTCATTTTCAATCCATTTATAGGGGTTAGATATTAGAGTTCTTGTCCTAACCACCTAAAAACTACCCATATTTCCATGTTCTCTACTCAACCAATCATTCATTCATTGAAACATGGGAAAATTCATTAAATTCAAATTCAGTAAAGATAAAATTTCTCAATCTTAATTATCAACATGTCCTTTACATTTATAATGAAAAATCTTGGTTTATATAAAATTATATTCCTTCAAAATAATTTTCCAATTTAATCCAGTTTCTCAAGGATCAGCACAAAATCAATTTCCACAAATAAATTTTTAAAACATGAAATCATTTCTCTCAAATCCTCAAAATAATTTAAATCCCATTGAAATCATAAGTTATTCCGAAATCCCAGGCCAATTTCAAAATCTAATATCAATCATTTAAAATCTGCTATCCTAAATCATTTTATAACTAATTTTATTTTAATCAATCATTTTATGGTATCAATTGAAGGATAAAGCTTTATGGAACCACATTCTGTTTAACAGTTCTCAAAACAACAAAACACCCACAACGGGGAATGCCAACGAACAAAGAATGTGAAGAAGATAATGGAAACATGCCTAGAATCATGATCCATGAAAAAAGAGATTATATCAATCAATAACATGATGATCTATCATAATCTAATGAGGAGGGAAGAGGATATCATAAGAAAACACTTAAAATAAGATCCACTTATTTAAGGATATCAAATGAGATCAATCGTGCTTCAATCCATTGTGACAAGGGATTGGAGTTTCCAAACATGCTTTTTGAGAGCCTTCATGACCCAGGATGATGACTTAGGTTGAGTAAGGGTTCTTTTGGGGTCATGCCTAGGGGTATTAGGACTTATAATTAAATTTTTAATGGGTTCAAATCCCATGTGTATGGTTTTCTAGTGGGTGAAACATGATTAAAAAAATTGTTCACCTTAACCATGTTTCCCCAATATTTGGGGAAAATGGTTTCCCCTATGTGGGATCATGGTATAGAAAACCACGCACCAATAATGTATCCCCTACTGTATGGGGTGTAATGTTTACACTAGGGGTATACAATTTTCGAAAACCATGTTTTAATTATGAAATACCCATAAAGTCTCAACACATTTATACATTCCACCCAAAACATCCTAATACAAGACCCAACTAAAGTGGAATCATAAAAAATGTAAAAAAGAAAAAAAAATAATGTAATGGGATGCTAAAACCTTCGCATCATAAAAAATTTCATGTCCCAATAACGCCTCTCAAAATATAATCAAAACAAATATATGGAGTCGTTTCACTCTCATTGGTGCCTCATTCTCCAAAATCTCATATGAATCAGAACCATGATTATATAGAATACATACCAAAGGTATCATACTCTCACGATGTACCTTTTTTCTAAGAATAAAAAAGCATGACTAGATTCCCATTCATGGATAAATCAGGCTCAACATCAAGATCCTTCCAACTAAGAATATGTGAAGGTTCTGATAGATACATCTTGAGCTGCGATAACTGAAACACATTATGAATTGAAGTAAAATACAATTGAAGTGCTAAATGGTAAGACACTTTCCCCACCCACATATAAATCTCAAAATGACCCACAAACCATGGTGTAATTTTTCCCTATTTTCCAAGTCTCGGATGACTCAATCGAGGTCAAAATCTCAAGAACTCTCATTCAGCAATAGGAAACTCCAACATTCATTGATGATGTTCATAATAGGATTTTTACAAAAAAAATTCCATAAAAATTATCTGATGAATCAACTAAATCTTCACAGTATTATGTTGGAATAAAATTGGTACAACCAAGGAAACTTGAACAATCTCCATCCCATATAACAATCATTTACATAGCCTACCATAAAATTCCTAAAAACATGATTCTGAATTGAAAAGCTATAATTTTTATCATTGGAAAATTAAACTAGTACCAAATAGACATACCAAGATCCAATAAAATAGAAAATTCATGCACATAGCATGCCCTTAAGAATTTATTTTTATCATTCTATATGGTCATCCATCTATCAATGAAATTTTATACCCAAATGTACCTAATATCATAGTGCCTCAGGGAGGCCTCTCTAAAATTGGGATGTAAAATGGGGATCTCTATTAGATCCTATATGATATGCAGGTCCATGAAACTTGAAATCTCTTTCACAATGATAGTTTCAAGTTCCATGAATTTGGTTTCATCTTGAATGAGTATAAAATGAGCTAACCTAGTTGTCCTATCAATCAATAACCATATCAAATTTTTCCTTGAGGGGTATACAGCATCCCAACTACAAATTCCATAGAGATCTAATCCCACTTCCAATTTGGAACTGAATGTGGCCAAAGAAAACCCGATGTTCTATGGTGTTTAGCTTTGACCTGTTGACAAGTATAATAATGAGAAATGAAGTAATCAATTTTATGTATCATACATGACCACTTGAATCATTTCCATATATCATATAACATCATTGTGGTACCCAGCTACACCACCCCCATGGAATTATATAAATCATCTATCATTTCCTTTCTCATAGGAAAACGTACAACAAAACAGTTTTGGAAACATAAGATTCCATCAGAGGAGAACATCCACTCTCCATTAGTCTCCCAACTATAAATATAGTCCAATATAGTATGGAATTTAACATCAGTATAATGATCTTGAAAAATAATCTCGAGATGATTGAAGTTCAAATGAACACCAGCCACGATAACATAGGCCTCTTCCTCCATGACTCCCAAATGAAAACATAAAAAATAGACATAAAGTTCCACTCTTATGATGATTCTTTTGTGGTCTGGGATGGATGTTTCCTACTAAAATCATCATCAACAACATTCTCCCATCCCTAGGGTGTAGGATATGTCAAAATCAGAATTCTGGTCATACTCTTCCTAATGCCTCTATCAAATGTTAAAATATTTTTGATAGAATAAATAAATCCATATTTTTTTGTCAGAATAAATGATTATCTCTTCTCTAAAAAGGTAATATGGACAAATTTTAAGACAATTCATCATAACCATGGGTTATAGATCATGGTTCAGTTAATTATTCTCATGTGGCTAAGTTTTCTAGAACCATAGGCTACCAAGTGATATCCATGTATAAAAGCACATCCAAACCTGAACCTGATGTGTCATAAAAGGCCACATAATCCTACTCAACCTATGAAAGATTCAACAATAGAAAAAAAAGTCAACATATGTTTCAACTCAATGAAAGAAAAACTAATTTTTTTCATTCTATAAAAACATCACTCCATTATGAGTGAGATAGGTTATTCAAGAATCTAACTTCAAGAAACCTTTAAAAATATACATGAATAATCAATCAAGAAAAAAATATATTCATAACTCAAACACATTATGTGGTTGATACCTATTATAACAGCCTTCACATTCTTAGTATCAGCTCAAATACCATGTTTCGATACCATGTGTCCCAAGAACATAACTTCCCATATCAAATTATTACAATTTGAAATATCCACATAAATTATATGATCTCTCATTATTTATAGAACCACTCTCATATGTTAAAAACAATTTTCCTAAATTTTAGAGTAAACCAAAATATCGTACATAGATACCAAAACAAATGAGATGAGATACTCATGGGATATCTTGTTCATCAGATCCCTAAAAACATTAAGAACATTTTTCAGGTTAAAGAGCATAAGAAGATAATCATAGTGACAATACCTGTTATTGAAGGTAGTCTTCAGAAATTCAGATTATTTAATTCCTAAATGGTGATAACCAGGCTAAAGATAAAACTTCAAGAACACTTTTCCCTTTCCATATAGTCAAACAAATCTTCTATCTATGTCAATGGATAATTTTTATTTATCATTACTCAATTGAGTTTTCATTGATCAACACAATGGAAAATTCTTCCATCATCTTTCTTTAAGAAGAGAATAGGTCCCGCCTAACATGACATTCTTGAGTGTTTGAAACATTTCTCTTGAAAATAATATCTTTGAGATCTCAAATCTTTAAAATATATTGATAAAATATTGTAATAAGGTATATAAATTGTTTGAGTACTAATTACTATATAAATAAAAAAATCCACCTCTCATACTAGTGGCATGCAAGAGTATTGAAAAGAAATAAATTCAGAAAGCTTGATGATAACTGGAGGGAGATCATTACTCAATGATTTCTGTTCCATGTAGAAATAAAAAACTAATATTAATCATCCCAAATTTAGAATAGGAGGTACATATATACTCAACCTCATGTCCCATTCCTCCTAAAACACACAAAATACCCCCTTAGGTGTAGTAAAAGACCCCCAATGAATAAAATAGTAAATTGGAGTCTTATTATATAAAATTCAATTAATATCTTGAATGATGTCAACTAGTTTCACATTTAGAACAATAAAATCCCAATTAAGCTCAATATATGATAAAGATAAAATAAATAAAGTACACTAAAGAACTTTCCCTCTCTTTATTCTGAGGGGTGTAGTAATATCCATCAGATGAGATGAAATCTTCATCATAAGATTTTTCATGTTCACAATACTTGTTGATATAAATGAGTGAGATGCACTGATATGAAATAAAGTAGTTACTAAATATGTATCTATCATGATAGAACCTATGATAGTCACTATACCCACATCCTATTTCTCTAGAGACTATTCCACTACATGAAGAACCTTCATTACATACGGATTTTGTTGGAATCACATAGACCAAGAAACATCTGATTGCACTACAATACATTTTGGTGATAATGAGCTCCTGACACTGTGCGAGGTCGAAATGATATGATAGATCTTCTATAGGTGGCCTAAATTACTATAATAACTAAAGATTTTTGGTTCCTCAATGAAACCTGTTTCTAATAACATTCCATTCTACACTATAAGTAAGTCATAGGCACTCTTCTAGGCATTATAGGAGGTCTATAAGACACCTGCTGTCTAAATCCAATATGTGTCTCATCACGCATACTATTTCACTTAATGGAACTAACAAAACTATCACTGGGCGAAATGGTAATTCCATTCAACACTAAATAACTAGGTATATTAGTCTCATACATCAATGATTTATCAAATACATAATTTTAATAAGTGAACATAAACTTGAATAATTGACATTGTTTGTCGGTATGAAGACCCATCTCAAATCTTTGAGTCTTCAGTTTCTCATTAGTCACAACCTATAGAGAACACAATATAAGCTCATGAAATGGTTCAAATTCTATGTCATGATATTGTCACCCTACTAGAGGATGAGAAACTCTATAGACTTATCCAAAACAATCGACTATGGATAGAAAAAATCAGTGAAAATAACTAGAAATTCCATCCATTCTAATCCCTTGTTATTCTTCTCCTCCTCCATCATATCCCACCATATCATAATAGGCCCTTCTATATTAAAGGTAGCACAATTTACCTTAATAAGGGATTTATGATAGAGAAGTTTCTAAAGGAGTATTGAGTAGCTGGTCTTATTTGATCCTTTATTACTCAGATGAGTGGACCTCCCACAGATTCATTGATTTTCACCTCGGGTAGAAAGAATAGGAATTCCAGTGATGGAAATCATAATATGGGTTCATCATCCCCCTCAGGAGGAGTACCATAATGCTTCAAAATTAGTAAGGTAAAACACTATTGCATGTTTTTCATCACACCTCATATCATGTGTCGACAGTACAGTAAGATAAGGTATCATCCATAGTTTTGTTCAATATCTTTTAGGGAGATATTCTATATAGGTGAAAGATAGAATTGATCTTTGAATTAAGGATTAGGTATGGGTCCTCAATAGTAGGCAATGATTACAACTTCTTGGACTAGTAATGCGTCTCATGGAATGATTCGTGGAGCTCGGTCGGGTCATGATTATACAGTGTGGATTATAATACAGAAAGTAGTAGTGAGGGAATATATTATTTTAAAGGTATGGTTTTTGTTACCAATACATTATCTAATACCTTTTTTATATATATTCTTCACATTCCTTCATTTTTTCTCAAGTTAATTTGGACTTGACATACCAGTCATCTCTTCTTCCAAGTTACTTTCCCTTGATATAACACTATGCATAAAAGTGGACCATCTTCGGAAATTATTAGTCTTCCCTATAGACATTGAATATTAAATAAATATATGGTAATTTATGATTCTATAGGTGATGATATTATGGGAGCATATTCTATTTGACACTGGTATATTTGTAGACCTATAGAAAGTGTAGGTAGTGATTTGTTCGAAATTCCCTATGAATGTGTCCGAATTTAGATGATTTTTGGATTTATCTTGAAACTAAAAATATTTTTTATAGGAATTATCCCATCTACTAGTATCAATGAATATGTTAATGAAGAATTTTTTTAACTTCCAGTGGTCATATCAGTGTGAAGAAGCATTTCTTAACTTGAATAAAATATTGAATACAACTCTAGTGTTCATTCTTCCTAACCCAGGGATTGGATATGTTGGGTACTATGATGCATTAGGTATAGGTTTGGGAGGAATAATAATGAAAATTGATCATTAAATATCTTATGGTTCGTATTATCTATATCCCCATGAGCCAAAATATCCTACCCATGACTTGGAGCTGATAGCATGGGTCCATGATCTGAAGTACTGGTGATGATATCACATTGGAGATAGGTCTGTTGTCTACAAAAACCATAAGATATTTCATTATATCATTATATTTTGGGATCTAAATATGAGGTAGAAGAATTGGGTACTGTATCTATATAAATTTTACTTTGATATGGCTTATAAATCTTATAAGTTTAAAGTCATTCTATATTCTCTTAGTTCTATGATGCAGGTCTATAAAGAGCTTGGTGAGTGTCCTTATAAGGTGTAGTGGCATCGGATGAGATTGTTTTCTATAATACATATGGATTATTCATAGTAATAGATAACAATTACTTGTTCCCATTTAGTGATCACATCTTCACTTGTAGACTGGTTGAATGATGGTATGAAATTTGACTCTAAGTGCATAGTGATAGAGGAATGACAAGCCGGTAGTAATGTGAAATCTTAGTGGTCTATTAATGATGATGATGTGATCATGGTACATGGAATATTTTTATTTTAAACTAACATTATCTAATAGTTGATGTGAGATTTCCATACCTCTTGGTGGGTTATAAATCATAGAGTGAAAATGATTTCTCACAACTTAGGGAGTAGTTCTAGTTTCTAGGGGTGAATATGGACATTAAAGGTTTTGTTTCCTAATTTTGTACCTACAAGAAGATAAATTTTAAGCACCTACATCCTTGTGGTTTACTCAATCTAGTTCGTATTCCCTTTTTGAAGGGTGAGATTTCATGATGTAAATTTTGATAGGGTTTCCCAAAACCATGAGGTGCCTTTCTGTCATTTGGGAGATTTTCGATCAATTGATGAAAGTTTCACATTTCTTAACAATCTATGAGACTCTCTTATTATATGATCTGGGAAATATTTATTTCCATGAGATAGTATGTTAAAATGGAGTTCCTTTGAACCATTTATATAACATATAAACATGTTTTAGGTCATGTTTTTAGAAATTTATGTTGAAGGCCTTAGGGATTTAGTTGATATTGAGAATAGTGTACCATCCCCAGATAGATGAATAGTTTGAGAGGAATATTCATAGACTATAGGATATACTTAGAGATTTTGAAATATAATTATGTGGATTTTTGGATAATTACCAATAATTCATTGATTTGTCATACAATAACATCTACTAGGATTTGATTCATAGGGTAACTTATAAGGGTCTTTACGGGAGGCCATGACACTCACCGATCTGTTAGAATGAGGCTTGTGTAGTAGTGGTTAAAGGGAAAAATGTGGTAAATGAGACCTATGAGAGAGTGTATATGATCTATAGTAGGTTGATCATTTATCATTTTCAATATAATTCTTATGAAAACAACTGGATAATACCTTTTGAGTTTACTATAGGAGACCAAGAGTGACTCCTCAGTTTGGCTATCAATATTTAAGGAAGCAAGGGATTCTTGAGTCATATTATGTTAAACCCTTCATGGTCATTAAGTAGATTAGGGAAGTTGCATATCTTTAATATAATCATTATTTTTTATAGATGTATGTATGATATGTTTCATGTGTCATATGAATAGAGGTACATAACCAATTCTATACATGTCATCGATTATGAGGATGTTGATCTAGATCTTAACACATCATACATGTATTTCTCGATAAAGATTATTTGATAGAGTGGGAGAGTCCTTAAATTAATGAGAGTACCACTAGTTCTCATTTAATGGAATCACGGATAGATCAAGTTGGATAACTGGTAGTTATTGGATGATGTTCGAGCCCAATGTCCTGGGTTATTAATAAAAAACCATTGAATGTACTTCTTGTTATTGAGAAGTCATTAAAGAAGGATAATTGTAATATCCTCATCTTATTTAAATGTATAAGATATTTTTAGTTTATAAATTTAACCATTATCTATTTTGGTTAATAAAGAGGATGATTTTTTAGGGACTAATATTTGAGGAACCGTAAGTGGAAGAGTTTTGGAGGGTATGTCATTGAGGTTGCTAGAAAATATTCACTTGTTAGTGAGTAGGGATCTAGTAGGTCTTTTGGATAAAATATATCCCATCGGTTAGTCAGTGTGGTCTAGTGGATTTTGGTGTGACCATTCCATTTTTTCATTAAATTCATCCTATTGGTATTAATTCCACATGATTTTAAGTACATTTAATATCCTAATTATAACCCCTAAGCAATGAATTTGAATATGATACCTCCACTCTTACTACTTTAACAATCTCATTCACCTCCTTATCCTCCATCATTATTGGAATGATCTGGTGATTCTAGAATGATAATATATTCTAGGATCCATGCCAAATACTTCATTATTGTTGATATATATTTGTGGATCTATGTCATATATACCTTTTCCATGAATATGAAATGTATTTTCCTTCATCTCATCTTATATTAGTTGTGGATCTATTGTGTTGACATCATTCCTTGATCAAACTGAGATCTACCATTGAGAATAGACTTTAAATGGGTAAGTGTTATTTAAACATCTTACTAGACCTCTTAGTGATGGTATATTAATAATAGAACCATAATATATTAATGAATTTATGGTATATTAGTTGTGACATTGACATTTCATTGAAGACCTCTCTCGGATGGAGATATAATTCTTATGAATAGTGAAATTTCTATATAATTATTTATAAAACAATCATCAAGAGACCTTATTTGTTATTCTATCTCTTTTTTATAGATTATTGATGGATTAATTTTCATTAGGTAGATATGATTCATTCTTCCAGAGTCAATTAATATTTCAAAATATTTTCATTGATTGACAATGGATTTTGGTGAATTTACAAATCATAATTTGGCATGCCTCATTTTTAGCTCTATTGATGGATATTATATGGTATGTGATTCTAGAATAATTTTATTGACATGGTTTCTTATTAAGTCCTTGTTATAAACCTCTTTGTGGGTAAACCAAAAGTTGTGTTAGGGATCCTTGATGTGTGACTATGTTCTCCATGGGTGTGCGATGTGGTTTAAACTACATTCCCTAAATTTTTTTGGATCTCTTCATCAAGAACCTTAAGGTTTAAATTTACTTACAATTTGTATCTCTCATATCACTTATTTCAATAGTATGACTCATTTGTTGGCATGGATTTTGGTTTTTTATTGATGGTGATTTATTATGGGTGTATGTGTCTCAATGTGATGCCCATATATGATTTTCATTTCCATGATAATTTATAGATTATCTTGTTATCATGCTTGATGATAATCACATGTTGTTAGATGATGATACTATATTTCTCATGACTCCATTCTTTGTTTTTATTATAATTCTTTTCATTTTGTGCATTTTCTTGAATTTTAAGGTTGTGCCTTAGTATGTATCATAGTTTGAGCACTGTGGTATGGTTCAATGCCTTATATATTTTGAGTATCCTTCCAAAAATCAATTGCATGTTAATACTGAGTAATGAGTTTAAACTCGATGTCTTATGGATTCCATGTACATGTTCAATAATTTTCCTTGTGGCCTAACTGAGACTCTAAGACTATAAGATATTGAGTTACATATTTGATATCCTTATGGCTAGTTATTGATCTTTTATGATGAACTTGATTTTACTTCTAGCATATATTCAAAGTAGGGATGACCAAAGTTTTATAGTGTCTTGGTCAACACATAACTATTTAGTATGTGGTTGTGGGTTTTTTGTGCATGCATCCATATTTACTATTATTTTATCATTATCCTATTATATATGTGCACATTTTTAAATACACATTAGTGGTTTCCTACTAGGTTTTATTACTCACACCCTATATAGGACTCTCAGTGCACATGTTGTTTTCATATATAGGGATATAGTAAAGGGAACATGACCCATAGTGGATGATTTATTCATGAATCAAAGATTTAGTAGTAGGACTAAGATGTACTATAGAGGATTATGAAAATTTTATTTATTTATCTATTTTACCTATACTCTGTATGGATTTCCACCTTGGGATCCCACATATCTATTTGTTGTATGATACATATGTCATTAGAAATTTCATCATTTAGTTTCTACGTATTAATCTAATTATTGTATTATATTATTTATATTATTTTCTCAAGGATATGATATTTAAGGTATATTCTCTCTACCGATAGTATCCAAACCCACACTACAAGCCAGTATCCTCTTACATGTAGAGTGGCATGCATTGTAACACCCCAAGTTTTTAAAAAATTAATTGCAATGCATGAAACTTTGTTTTAAGTAGATATTTATAACTAGCCTTTAAACATAATTTTTCCACTAAATGTTTTTAATTTTGAAAAATAGTTATCTAAAATTCTTTTCAGTAAGTTATTTGAAGTTTAATGGAACCAACTTAATTTTTGGTGAATAGTAACACACCATTATGAATAGTAATAGGACCATAATGAATAATAAATTATATTATTATTCTATTTTCATAAAGATTTAAGTTAATGATATCTTGGTTAATTTTTCAATGACATATAAAAGAATTTATAGTTCTTAAATTGTTATTTTTGAATAAGTTATGATTTTATTTAAATAATAAATTAATAACATTTAGAAAATTATTTTTATAAAATGGAGTTCATTTTTAAATTCTACACGTCGAGAAATGGTTTGGGTGATTTTTTGGGAATTTTCTGAAATTCAAGAATTTTTTTTGAATAGTAAAATACGTTAAATGCTAAATACTTCATTTTTTTGCATCATAGGTGATGCAAGGATGATCTAAGACCACTTGGTTTGAACTGACATGCTAATATTACTATTTTCAGTCCCATTAATTAAGACTATTCATAGTCTTGATCAAAAATATTATAATAAGGATTAAAATAATGAAAAATACCACACTCATTCCCTTCTTCATGCTACACCTCTAAGACCTTCAACCTTACCTATGTTATACCCAATACTCTTCCCAGGACACTAACCCACTTCCTATATCTGCTGGTATCGCCAATAGGCCAAAACCAAAGACCTTAGAGATCATGAGGTAAACATCCTCATTGGTTTTCTTTCATTTCATTCATTTTTTGTTTTTATTTTTAATTTCCTTTGGATTATGTTGGGATATGTCATTAAATATCCCCCTTTCTTATAATATTATGTAATAATGATGAGACACCCCTTTTCTCTCATCAAAATATTTTATGAAATTTTAAGCGACGTCGTTAGGATGCCAAAGTTTCATAAGGGATTTCTCAACTTTTCTTTAATTTTGAGATTCCTTTATTTTATTTTTCATTCCTCCCCTCCCATTATCAAAGAGGAATGAATGATGCATTATCTTACATATTATTTATTTCCCCAAGTTTATGGAATAGTCACCATTACATTTCTCTTCCTCTCCCACTTATTCAAGAAGTTAAAACATCGTCTACGATGTGTCGATTTACCAACATCATGGACGATGTAATTTAAATTTCATTTACTTTCTTCAAGACTATCCATAAAACCATTTTTATGACTGAACAAGATTATAATTTATGTATTATATATTATATAATTTTATGGAATCATTTTATAGACCTTATATTAATTTATAAAACAAAATGAGTTCTTTATGGTCGAAGAATCGCCAAAATGACCTAAAAATATCAATAATGTTTTAACATATGAATCGTTCTCATGAAAGAATTAAAAATGATAAATGGTTTAATTTATGGTTCTATAAATATGTAAATACTACTCTATTCCAATTCTGTAGTTTCAATTCCAATCGATTAGAACATTGATCATGAACCGATCATGGAAAACATGTAAAGAAAGCACCCAAAAACAATGGAAGGAATGAAATACTAATAATTAAAGGGTGAAATGAGGTTATTAAATGATCATTTATGTTGTAAAAAACATAAAAATGTTTCATTAAAATACTAATAACTCTCTTTTAACCAATATACAATAGTTTTTAGCAATTTATAAATACAACAAACCTGAGGTAAGGTATTTCTTAACCCGATTTCCATTCTTTGGGTTAACCTTATTATTCATTATTTATGTGGAATTAAAATTTTTTGTGTTATGAATTTTGTTTATATTAAATTTATTTATTTTTATTTATAGTGTATATACATATTACATCCACTCTATTAAGTCTCACTTGAATTATATGACATTTGAAAGGGGATTTTCTTTTAAGATCCTCTTTTAAAATTTTGTTTTACAAAATTAAAAACCAATGTCTTTATGAATATTTTCATGTTGTGTGATTGTGTTATGGTTCTTGGGAATTTTTTATGATCAAGTGTGGGACCTATATCTACCTCTAATTCATTGTGTATGTGTAAGTTAGAGGTCAGACATATGGTTACTCCAAGTGTAACTATGATGGTTACACAAATTGTAAGGTAGCATTGAGGGCTACAAGTTATAAGGTAGCCGAGATGGTTACAATATTTTGTATGTAATACCCCAAGATACCTCTATGGTTCTATTTATGATCTTATGTTTTGTGGGAATCTTGTGGAAATCTCATTTTTCCCAAAGTAAGTATATATGGGTGACAAGTATGTCTTTTGAAAATTATTTCATATGTTACAAGTAATCATGGACTAATGTGTTCTTTCCTTATTTTTATATCCCTTACTGAGCTTTTTGTGATCATACCATGTTTTTAAAAGATTTTCATAGGTTATAAGGATGTGTAAGACAAATAAGTAAGCTAAGATAATTTTTTTAAGAATGGTCTAAAAATCATGTTTTATTTGAAAAGTTTTATATTTTGGAATAAATAAGTACTATTTTTATGGTATTCACTCTATATTAATGTGTAATGTCATGAAGGTGTTATGTCCCTTTTCTCTAAAGCTATAAACTTTAAAAAATACTAAATGTTAAAGGAAACCATTTCTTGACTAAATTCATGATTATGTAATATAATAATGATAGTTTCTTGTAGTTGGTATTAGAGGATGGTTTAGATAACTTTAGGGTTTAGGGTGATGTTAATTGAATACCATAAATGATTTTTACTGTATTATTATTTTGAAATGTTATAGAATTTAAATATTACCATGCTTATTTTACTAAGATGAGTTTGTTCGGAATGGATGTCCGTAGAAGAAAAAGTGAAGCTAAAGAGGAGAGGCACCGACAAAACGACATCCTTCCAAATCTGTAGCCCAAAATGGGTTGGATTAGAACCAAGAAATTTGTGGAAATAATGGCTCAGCTAATGCAGGAAATAAATGGTGGTGAAATCCATTCAAGAGAACAACTAGAGGTACCACAATAGAACATGAAAATAGTGGAACATTTTATGATACAACACCCTCCTGATTTCAATGGATCTTCTGACCCAGTAGTGGCTAATGGATGGGTTAAATCCCTTGATAAGATATTTGATATAATTGGTTGTTCATATAATAATAAGGTAAGTCTTTCCATTTATCATTTCAAAGGTGGAGCTGATCAGTGGTGGTCAATGGTAAGGAATATCTGGGATAGAGAGGATATTGATGCCTTAGAGTGGGATGAATTTAAAAGTCTTTTCCATGAAAATATTTTCCTACAGTAGTGTGACATAGGATGGAAAATTAATTCATTTAATTGAAGAAAAATTATGAAGATTTAGTAGTTTTTCATGAAGCGAACTTCACCCGACTGGTGAGGTATGCTCTAAATCCTATTCTGGATCTTGAGAGCAAAATCAACCACTTTTACTCAGGACTAAATCCAATGTATCGAAGGCCATGGGCCTGCGATGAATTAAAAAGTTTTAAGAAACATGTATAATGTGCTGAGAGGGTAGATATGGAGTCTTCTGGTTATCACGTGAATTTTGGAAACAGGTATAGGAAGAGGTCCAAATGAAAAGTGATGGGTAAGAATCAACCAAAGAAATCTGATTGTAAGAAAATCCAATTTCCCATTTGTGAAAAGTGTTGTAAGAAGAACCTTGTGGAATGCCTTACCATAACTGGGAAGTGTTTTTGATGTATTATTTTTGGACGTATGGCCTAATATTTTAATGAAAATGATCCTAAGACTAATCCTTATAAGCAAGATGTTATGTGTTTTAAATGTGTTGAGATGGGTCATTATGAAAATTTCTACCCAAAGAGAGATCCAAATAATGCAAAGAAGCCAGAATATAAGCAGAAAGGGGTACTGAGATATTTTGCAGCTACGTTAGCAGATGTCAGGCCATCCAATGAAGTTGTATCAGGTACTTTGTTTGTTTACTAAAATTTTTCTAATGTTTTGTTCAATACAAGGTATATACATTCCTTCATTTCTAAGAAATTTTCTGGTAAATTGTAAATATCACCTCAGCAAATGAGACCAGAACTTATTGTTAAAACACCAAGGAGAAATATTATAGCAATTAGGAATTATAAGAATCTTTCTTCTATGGTTTGTGTAAATAATTTACCGGAAAGACTTGTAGTTTTTACCTTAGTTGAGTTTGCTATTATTCTAGGAATGGAATGGATTTTTGTTTATCAAGATAAGATTGAATGTAGATCTAAATAAGTTTTCTTCATAAATAATTACATTTTGTATACAATAAAAAATCCATACAATTGACAACATATCATAAATCTGAGAAAATATTGAAAAATAGAAATGAAATTTATCTTTCTCACATTGTTGAAAATAAGGGAACTTTTCAGATTAATTATGTGCCAGTGGTAAATGAATAACTTGATGTTTTTCATAATGAGATACCTAATGTCATACCTGATCGAGAAGTCAAATTCACAATTTACTTAGTTCCCGATGCTAATACAATTTCAAAACCCCTATATTGTATGGCTCAAATAGAACTTATTGAATTGAAAAATCAGTTTTAAGAGTTTCTTGATAATAGCTTCATTCGTCCTATAAAATCACCATGGGGTCCTCCTATTTTGTTTGTTAAAATGAAATATAGTTCCATGATACTTTACATTGATTATAGATATTTGAATAAAATCACTTTTGAAAACAAGTATCTACTACCGCATATTTATTACTTGTTTGATTAGCTCTAGGTAGCTCAGTACATTTCCAAGATTGAATTGAGATCTGAATACCATCAGCTGAAGGTGACAGAGGTTGAAATCCAGAAAATAGCCTTTTGTACTAGATACATGCATTAGGATTTTTTTTATACTGTTTGGGTTAACTAATTCACCTACTGTATTCATGAATATTATGAATATAATATTTCATGAGTTCTTGGATAAGTTTGTGGTTGTGTGTATTGATGACATTATGGTGTTTTATAAGAGTAAATAAGAGCTTGAAAAACATCTAAGGGTTTTTTTACAAACTTTAAAGTAAAAGAAACTGTATGAAAATTCAGAAAGTGTTATTTTTGTCCATAACATATTTCTTTTCATGGGAACATTGTAAATAAGGATGGAATAATAGTTGATTCTGACAAAACACAAGTGGTTGATGAATTTCCAAGAACTAAAAATGTTACAATGATTTTTAGTTTTCTTGGATTAGCAGGCTATTATCGATGGTTTTTTAAAACTTTTCCTGGTTATCTGTCTCACTAACTAAGTTAATGTGAAAAGGGGTTAAATTTTTTTGGAAAGAATAATGTGATTTTTTTTTCAAGAACTGAAGAAGAGATTGGTTAATGCTCTAGTTTTGGACTTGCCTTTTCGAATTTGCGAGTTTTTAATCTACAGTGATGATTATTTGAAGGTAATTGGTTGTGTTATGATCAATAATGATCAGGTAATTTATTATGCTTCAAGACAACTAAAACCTCATGAGTCAAATAATCCCACACTTGATTTGGAATTGGTAGCTGTGGTTTTGGCTTTGAAAATTTGGAGGCATCATTTATACAGGTCCAAATGCCCAATATATATTGACCATAAAAGTATAAAGTATATATTCACTTAGATGGAATTAAACATGAGGTAGAAATGAAGGATTAAACTAATAAAGGATTATGATTGCATGATTAATTACCATCCATGAAAAGCAAACAAAGTGGTAGATTCCTTGAGTCAAAAACATCATGAATCATTAACCATGTTATGTTTGGAACATCATCCCTTGATTAATTATTTGATGACTTTTATCTTAGAAGTTGTTGGTGCATGAAATACCACTATTTTCATTCAGGTTTCAGTGCATTCATCGTTATTAGAAATAATTCAGATAGCACAGAAGGAAGACTGTGAGCTATAAAAAAGGTTTAATTAGTTAAAAAGTTTAAGTGTCTAGAATTTAACCTTGATAAAGATTATTTTTTAAGATTTGAAATAGGTTGGGTGTGCCCTGTTATTATCAGTTGAAGAAATATTTGTTGTGTGAATTGAATATTTCTCCATTTTCAGTTCATCCAAGAAGTACTATGATGAACAGAGACCTTTAAGAGTATTATTTCTGGGATGGAAGGAAAATAGATATTTTTTATTTTACCATGAAATGTTTGACATGTCAACAGGTTAAAGCATAGTGGAAATTACCAATGGGGATGCTTCTACCTTTTATAGTTCAATAGTCAGAATGGAATAATGTATCCATTGACTTTGTGATGGGACTACCTAAAACTTATCAAGGTGAAAACATGATTTGTGTTGTTGTTGATCAGCTAACTAAATATACACATTTTCTTTCTATTTGAGATACAATTTCTTTGGATTATCTTTCTCGATTTCACCTCAAAGATATTTTAAGGACACATGGAGTTTCTCTTTCTATTTTATCTGATCAGGATCCCAGGTTAGATTTTGTTTTTTGGAAGGGGCCTCAGAAGTCGTTGGGCATAGAATTAAATTTCATTAGAGCTTTTCATCCTCAATCAGATGGGTAGTCATAACGAATGATTTACACTTTGGAGGATATGCTTTGATCTTGTTCAATGGACTACTAGGGTAGTTGGGATCATCATCTTTTCATAGTTGAGTTTTCTTATAATAACAGTTTTCATTCCAGTATACATATGGAACCTTTTGAGGGAATATTTAGGAAGTAGTGTCAGACTCCAGTGTTTTGGGATGAAGTCATTGAAAGAAAGTTGATAGGGCCAAAATTAGTAGAGTAAGTGGCTGAGAATGTGATGATGGTCCATCTGTACATGATTACAGCTTAGATCAAGAAGAAAAGTTATGTAGATAATAGAAGGAAAGACTTATTTTTCGAGGTAGGTGACCATGTTTTCCTTAAAATCCCTCCTTGGAAAAGTGTGATGTGTTTTGGTAATAAAGGAAAGTTAAGTCTATGGTTCATCAGTCCTTTTGAAATCCTAGATAAAGTTTGACCAGTTGCATATCGAGTATTTTTGCCTCTGAGTTTGTCTCAAGTACACAATGTTTTCATGTTTCGATGTTGAGAAAGTATGTTCTAGATTAAAGTCATGTTTTGAGCCCAGAATTAGTTCATATGGAAGAGATACTTTCTTGTGAAGAGAAACAAGTTAAGATTCTTGATCTAAGGGAATAAGTATTGCAGAATAAGGTAATCCACTAGTTAAAGGTTTTGTGGAGAAACCACATGGTTGAAGAAGCAACATGGGAGTCTAAAAATTCTATGAGGGAAATTTACCCTCACTTGTTTAATAAGTAAATAAAATTGCGAGGATGAAATTTTCAGAACAAGGGGATAATGTAATACCCAAAGTTTTTTAAAAATAAATTGCAATTCTTGAAACTTTGTTTTTAGTAGATATTTATAACTAGCCTTTAAATATAATTTTTCCACTTCTATGTTTTTGAATTTTGAAAAAAGGTCATCTATAATTTTGTCCAGTAAGTTATTTAGAGTCCAGTGGAACTAATTTAGTTTTTTCTGAATAGTAACATACCATTATGAATAGTAATACGACCCTAAGGAATAGTAAATTTTATTAGTAATTTATTTTCTTAAGGCTTTAAGATAACAACATCTTGGTTAATTTTTCAAAGGGATATAAAAGTAGTTAATGTTTTAAAATTGTTATTTTTGAATAAATTGTGATTTTATTTAAATATTAAATTAAATATATTTAGAAACTTATTTTCAAAAAAATTAGTTCATTTTTTATTTCTACACATTGAGAAATGGATATGGTGAATTTTTGTGAATTTTCTGAAATTCCAGAATTTTTGATTAATAGTAAAATACGATAAAATACGATAAATGCTAAATACATGATTGATTGCATCATAAGTGATGCAAGGATGATGTAAGACCACTTCGTTCTAAATCACATGCCAATATTACTTTTTTGGGTCACATTATTTTATACTATTCATCATCTAGAGAAACAAATTTATAATAATGATTAAAATAATAAAAAATACCCCCTCTCCTCCACTATATATATCACCCTCATTCTCCTCTCCCTCTCACACCTCTCAAGCCTTGATCCTTACCTAAGTTTTTACCAATACTCCTCAAAATATTCTACCCCACAACCTATAACTGCTGGTCTCACCAAATGGCCAAAACCAAAGGCCTTAAGAAGGATCTCAAGGATAAGAGATCAAGAGATAAACATCCTCTTTTGTTTTCATTCTTTTATTTCGTTTTATATTATTATTTTTAATTTCCTTTGGATTATGTTGGGATATTTCATTCCATATCCACCTTACTTACCATATTATTTATGAAGTACGAGATTCCCCTTTTCTCTCATCAAAATATTTTATGGAATTTTAAGCGACGTCGTTAGGCAGAAAACTTTTCGTATGGGATTTTGAAACTTTTATTTTATTTCGAGATTCCTTTATTTTATTTTTATTTCCTCACCTACCATTATCCAAGAGGAATTAATGATTCATTATCTTAAATATTTTGTATTTAATCATATTTATGGAATAATCACCATTACATTTCTTCTCCCCTCCTACTTATTCGTGAGGTTAAAAACCCATTTGTGATGTGTCAATTTACTAACATCATGGACGATGTGATTCAAATTTCATTTACATTCTTCAAGACTAGTTATAAAAAAATTTATATGGTTTAAATAGATTATAATTTATTTATTATACCTTATATAAAGTTTTGGAATCATTTTATACACATGATATTAATTTATAAAACAAAAAAAGTTCTTTACGATCAAAGAATCACCAAAATGAACTAAACAAATATCAAAAATGTTTTAACATATGATTCGTCCTATTAATAGAATTAAAAATGATAAATGGTATAATTTATGGTTCTATAAATATGTAAATACAAATTCATTATGATTCTAGAGTTTCACTTCCAATCAAAAATGACATCCATCATGAACCGATCATGGAAAACATGTAAAGAAACCACCCAAAAATAATGGAAGGAACAAAATACTAATAATTAAATGGTTAAATGATGTTATGAAATGACAATATAAGATGTTATAAATATGAAAAAGTTTCTATAAAATATTAATAACCCTCTTTTAACCAATATAATAGAGGTTGAAACAATTATTAAGTAATAAAAACCCGAGGTAAGGGAATTCTTATCCCGATTTCTATTCATTGGTTAACCTTACTCTTCATTATTTATGTGGCATTAAAATTGTTTGTGTGATGAATTTTGTTTATATTAAATTTATTTATGTTTATTTATAGTTTATATAAATATTCCATCCACTATATTAAGTCTCACTTGAAGTATATGATATTTGTATGGGGATTTTCTTTTAAAACCCTCTTTTAAAATTTTGTTTTACAAAATTCAGAAGCAATGTTTTTATGAAATTTTTTATATTGAATTATTGTGATCTAGTTCTTGGAAATTTTTATGATGAAGTGTGGGACCTATATCTCCCTCCAATTAATTGGGTATGTGTAAATTTCATATCGGCCTTATGGTTACTCCAAGTGTAATTGCAATGGTTACACAAATTGTAAGGTAGCCGTGAGGGCTAGAAGTTATAAGGTAGCCATGATGGTTACAAGATTATGTAATTAATGCCCCAAGATATCTATATAGTTCTATTTACATTATTATGTTTTGTTGGAATCTTCGTGTAAATCTCATGTTTCACAAAGTATATATGGGTGACAAGTATTTCTTTTGGAAATGATTTCATATGTTACAAGTAATCATAGACTAATGTGATCTTTCCTTCTCTTTATATCCCTTACTGATCTTTTTATGCTCATAAAAAGTTTTTAAATGATCTTCATAGGTTTTAGGTATGTGTAAGATAAATATGGATTCTTAGTTAAATGTCTGAACAAATGTCTAAGAAATCATGTTTTATTTGAAATGTTTTATATTTTGGAAAAAATGAGTACTATTTTTATGGTATATACTCTGTATTAATGTGTAATGTCATAAATGTTTTATGTAACTTTTCTCTAAATATATAAACTTGAAAAGATAATCAATGTGAAAGGAAGTTATTTATTTAATAAATTAAAGATTATGTAATGTAATAAGGTTGGGTTCTTATACGCATGAGGTTATGTGACACTTTGAAATGGATCCAATGATCTGGGTTAGTGTGTTACATTGTGGAATGATATATAAAAGGATGAGGTCCCTCATTTTGGATATGAATGATTATATGCAAGCCACAAGAGCTCTATTCCTCTTGAGAAACATTCTATATCTTAGTGAAGGCTCTACCACCTTTTATGCATTTTGGGATCCTTAGGAAAAAGTTTAGGATCCTTTTTCATATGTAATACCCTCAAAGGTAAGAGTATTCCATATTTTTATCTAGTGATTGACATCAACCACACACCATCAAATATTGAGTATGGATCTTACTATTATTTAGGTATATACATAAATGATATTTATTTATATTAAAATTTTATATTACCATTGATATATTGGTAATTATATAGGTTGGACTATGTTTCCAATAGATCATATGATGATCCCCTAAAATTCATTATACTTAACATCATATTAAATTTTCTCATGAACCAATTAATCCATATAATTTAAATGAAATCATGAAGTCACACTAAATTAACCCATAGACTGATAGAGATTCTTCTAATTTCATTGTAACTGAACTTGATGATATCATGGGAGTTTTTTTACCATATCTATATATTGGACTGAGTCATTGAGGAATGGTAAATACATTATTTTATAAAATTGTGAATCATTGTATCATATCTTTATTTTTAGTCCATGAAATTGTAGTGTTTTCAACATGTTTACTAAGAGTTTCCTTGAGTGAGGGATTATTGTAGATGTTCTTAGTTTTCTATTTGTAGTCATTTCTTCTAATCATATTGATCAATTAGATTTAGAGAGTGGAATCAGCAAATTCTGAACATTGAGGTGTAATGATGTTTTTGTTAGACTTATTCTTATGATCATCTTGATCAAAGAGGTGCTAGGGGATTGAGCTTCCATTTACTATTGTTCATCAAATAATTTATTGGTCTAAAACCGATATATTCTAATGAGTTTAAATGATGAAGTTACTTGTATGAAACATGGATACCATGGTTTTGGTAATCGAACCTCTTACATCATTAGACTGAAAGTGAAGAGTTCACTTAAAAGGAACTATTTATTAATAATATTTTTTAGAATTATATATATTTTTATCCAATTAGTTATTCATTTTTTAAATTTTTTATAGTAATTTACAATAATATAAATATTATTAATTATTTAACTTCTGATTGTTTTATTTTTTAGTACAGTTTTTATTTTACTTTGATAATTTGATTTATACAATGTTTTTATTTTATAAATAACTTAGATTCTGAAGTGAGTAAAAATTTTTAGCAAGGTTTTCTACTTCCATTAAAACCCTTATGATTTTTCCATTATTTCCATACCTTGGAAGATAAATGGAATCAAATCTTACCAATTTAACATTTATATGATATAATTGATATCAGTCTTTAAAAAATATTATCTTTAGGTTTGGATTTATTTTCTATTTCCTTGCACTAATGATATTGAAGAAGAGATATCATTTGTTTGATATGATTGGGATACTAATTAGAGTTATTGGGAATTTGAATCTAATATATACTTATACTTTCTATGGATTTTAATATTTGTAATCACGTGATTCTATGAATATGTTTTTCATGAATATAAAAGTGGAAAATTATTATAAGATGATTGAGAATTAAGTAATTACATAGAAGGAAATATTTCCTATTATTCAATAGGAAAATTTTACTATTAAGCTAATTATAATGCCTAGAACAATATATTGTTCTTTATTATGGGAAATATCTACATTTAAATTTCCTCATGATAAATTAAATATGGTATTTAAAGGAAATTAGAAATCACATGTTTCAAAATTTATAAGGTTCTAGAGACCAAAAGAGAAATGATAAAAGTTTATTTTTAGGTGTTTGAATTACTCCAAAGAGAGTCAGTAGTGCTAATTCACTAATTCTTTTTTATGGTTGTAAAGGGATATAGTCATATATAGAAAAATAATTATAGGATGATCAATATGTTTAAAATATTATTTATATTATAGTGAAATAATGGGAATCAAAATGAAAATATATTAGTGAAACTAAAAATCACACAATGTTTGTCAAATATTATCTCATTTGAAATAACATATAGTATAAGAACATATTGAAATGCGATATAGAGAAAGAAAAGAGGTAGAATGGTGTGTAATTTTTTTCAACTTCAATATATTTAACATCTATATCCAACACATTTAATTTTACTACTACTAATACTAACTACCAAAAAAAATATTTTTATTTCAGAATCACTTTTATGGAAAAAGTGGGAATCCAATTAAGTACATAATATAAGAAATTAAAACATCATAAGAAATTATCTAACCATTCCAGAACAATTTAAAATTATTAGAATTACATACCTTAACTAGACCCCATTAAATTAATGTATCCTCAATATCTATATTTTCCTTAATGAGTTCCTTGAAGTGGAATTCTATTTCATATAAAGTAACCTCATGTTCCTATAGATTTTTTTCCCTCATTGAAACCTTGTATTAAGATCTTATTCTGATTATCAATCCATGAGTATTGTTCTTCATTTTGATCAAATTACAAAGGTATTTTTAACATTCAGTGAGAATCCTCATTTGATATATTGAACATGAATGATTCCCCTAAAATTTATTCCTTTGATTGCATGAGAATCTCCTAGGTGTTGTCTGGTTCCACTGCCTCCTTACCTGCATTCACCATATCAAAGGTAGATTGTTCTTATTCTTATTCTTCACTCATTTCATCAGTAGCCAGAACCACTGGTATAATAGACTCCTTAAACATACTCTTTATACTTCCATCAAAATCATTTAATTTCTTTAATAGGAGTTCGACTTTTCTAGAGGACATTATAACAGGAGGGCTTGGAAAATTTGAGTAGTCCATTTCCACATATACTATATAAAACCATCTAAATATAATAGGGTGTTCTTTCCTTTAATTGAATAGGGTTGAAGGTAAATATGTTAGTTTATCATAATATTATGATGATAGTTAAAAGATTTATGGATTTTATGAAATTCACAACAAAACAATTTTTATAGTAAAGGAAAAACCATATGATCTTACCAATTTATCTATAGATTTATCTTGCATGTATTCATTGGGTGATGATGAATATGATACTCTATCATTTGAATAAATAGCATAATTTGTGAATTTAATTGATAAGAATAATAACTCGATTCATAATGATAATAATTTCTCTAAATAATATAATTCTTAGGATGATGATATAATTTATAAACATACTTCAGAGTTAAATGATAAGTTAACTTCTTCTTCAAATATTCATGAGGAAATGAAGAAATATGTGTCATATATGTATGATACATATCATAGATTATATAATAAGTATTCTAAACATAAATAAGAGGTTTTCAAGAAGAATGATGAGATCTCTCTGTCTTAGAAGTGATTTTCAAAGTTAACATCTAAACTAAAAGGTGACACTATCTCAATTTTATCTTTAGATTATGATAATGAGTCTGGGGAATTAAATTTTAAGTAGGGAATTTTGGAATGTTACTTTCAAACATTTATTGTAAAATAACAATTTTTTTATAATTTTTATAGAAAATTAAATTAAAAAAGAAAAACTTTTATACATAAAAATATGTATATTAGAATATTTTATTATCAGATTATTTACATTATACTAAAAAGTGCCCAGTTCTATTCAAAATTATAAAGAGGTGTAGAATAGAAAAAATGATGTTCATTAAATAATGTAAAATAATTTGGATTGAATCAAGTGTTTATTCCCATAGACCATATATCTATTTAGTTTATATGATTTTGAAAAATATGGGTATGAAAGGTTATATTTATGAATGTATCCAAACCTAAGAATGTCTATATTTCAATGAATTATTTTTTAATCAAATAAAAAAGCTAGATTTCAGCAAATAAAATACCTGGTACTCAATAACCTATACTTTTGAACATAAATTTTTTAATTTTATGTGTGAATAGTATATCATAATTTATACATCTAGAGATAATTTTTTACTCTCACATATTGAATTGTAACTATTATGAAAGTTTCTATAATTAAATTAAATCAAATTCAATTTAAACTATTTTAGATTGGAGTAATTATTTTTTTTCTAATAATTATGGTTGAATTATTTATATATTTAGAAGAGATTATCTAAAGATAGAAATTTATACCTTTACATATTTAATTATTTTTTTAGTTTTTATGAAATTATTTTTTTGGACTAACATTTCTAGACCCAATTGAGTTTGGTTACAATTCTTAAATTAATTTTTATTTTTGAATAGTGTGTACTAAAATTATAAAAACTTTGTACTATTTATTTTGAATAAAATATTTTTTTAGAAGTAATTTCGTGATTAGGGTGAAACATACTCAATGAATATTTCATAGCGGATGAATGATATTATCATCCTTTTCATGTATGTAGTCTTAAAAGAAATTTTATAAGTAATTTTGAGTCACTGGATACATCATTATTTATTTTTATCTTATATATTATCATGTTTTGTAAAAATTTAATTCACTAAAAATAGATTAAATTCTAAATCTTATCAAAACAGAATATATGATTTCTAATAATTTGAATAAATTATTAAATTTTGATATATTTTAATATATTAAAAATAATTTCTTTATAATTTGTGTTAACTGTTCACACTATTCTTCTTGTTCCACTATACCAGATATCAAAATACCCATCAAGGAATGGGGAGGACATTGTTTGTTTATAATTATGTTGACTTTTAATATAGGCACATAATGTATTTATAAAATAAATATATAAAAAATTGTAAGTTATAATTTTGACGTATTCCTAAACTAAATCATAGGGAAGATACCTTAATCTTGGAGATCATTGACAATTATCATATAGTTTTATATTTTCCTTTATTTTTTTAAAAATTTTCATATATTGAAGTTACATTTATGTACTATGAAGTTAATTTTACATACTCTAAAGCTAATTTTAGACACTCCTAACATTTAATCTTATATATGAATATTTATGTTTTTTACTTTTTAATTTTATTTTCTTTATAATACCTATGCAGCGAAGAATGTGGGAGTGTTTTTATAACACTATATAGAAAGATTATATTTTCCTAAGAAATTATAAGAAGAAGAAAATGATTTATTAGTGAAGAAATTCATCAGAACATTCATTATTAGTATAAGAAAGGAACCTTAATGAAGAAGTCAAGGGGGGAGAAGTAAAATCGTTTAAGAATCTCTATGTTCAAGGGATATTTTGAATACATATTGTATAACTATATTTATCGGTATACGAATATCAATGGGAATCAAAAAGATATATATGGAAGGGTTTTTGGACTTCTTAGTTTTCTATTGTTGGATTCAATTTTTTCTCTAATTTTTGAATGGATTAGTTCCTTGCACATTCATAAATAATGATTATTCAATGGTTTATTAAAACCACTGTAAGTGATCTCATATAATAACCCAAGTCTGATATAGTTATTAATAAATTATTTTTAAAATAAATTTATATGAAATAGATGAATGAAATCTAGAGGTATAACATCTTTGTGAGATTATGTGTATAATAAATCAATATAAAAATAAAACACCTGAACTTTATTTTGATCTAAATAATGTTATCTTAATTTCCTATGTTAATTTATTACAACAAATGATAGATTGAATGAGTACATAAATAATAATTGCGAGTTATAAATCCCAATAAGGGAATAAACATGATAATGAAGTAAAACATATCATTTAAGAGAAATAATATGAAATAAAAAAAATAAAAGGGTTATATATAATCATATGGAGTAATGGAATAAATAAGATGATATCATAATATCATGTAATCATAAAGATGTGGTAAAAAAGTAATACCTAACATCATAACCATAGGTGAAGGCTCACTCCAAAGACAATATATCATAGTGTGCTAAGATTATTGGTTGTTCACTATATATTTTATGAAATGAGATAAAATAATTACCCATTATTGGAGTGACATAGATTATCAATCTCTCTAGTAAAATCATAATATATACTTGCATATATGTTCAACATAATCAAAGTAAATCATACATAAAGAAAAATCATGATATAAACCCCATTAGAGGGAATTTGGATACATAATCTTATCTCAATGAATAACCAAATGATATATCAATAAAAATTCTAAATAAAAGAATGTATTAATTATTTTTTAATTTTTCTTAACTGAATAAATAATAATATGTCATTAATATAGAGTTTATTAGAATGAAATTCATATGAAATGTGTAGAGAAGTTCGTATTGAAATAGACCTATTAAATAGTTTTTTGGGAAATGAGTAGTGTATATTTAAATAAGATAAACACATATTTTAATACATAAAACCATAAATGAAAAAAAATTATAGAAATTATTTATTATTTTTATAATTCATGGTAGGGAAAATATATTAAAATAGTGACAAATGTATCAGAATAAGTATTAGAATATTTCATATTAATTGAGTTTACTACGAATAAAATATTGAGAATAGAAGTTAAAAAACATATATATCCCAAGAAAATAATGGACAAATAAAATAGGAATATTTTTAAATAGAGTATATACATAATATTGAATAAGTAAGGGTGAATAATAGAAATATATAAAGTGGAAATGTTAGATAAAATTTAACTCAATAGAGAATAGGGTGGTTTTTGTGTTCCCTTACCTCAAGCAGTGACAAGATTGGTAAATTCATTTAATAAACTAAAAAACAAATTAAATTTATTAAATAAATTATTAATAACCTTTATTGTGTCTATTTGATTTATTATTAATATTTTATGTTTAGTTATTATAATTTTATTAGTATATTATGATCATTTTTACCATCAATAGGATGTTTGTTTTATGGTTCAAAGGTTGCATCAATTCATTGATAATGATAGAAATTATAATCCAATGGGTCCATAACTCTAAAAATGAAATGTTATTGAACCCATGTCATTATATAAGTTCAAAATGTTCGAAATATAAAATATTCTTTAAAAATAATCATGGTTTATTTAATACAAATGTTATTGTTTAATGTTTAGTTCTTTTCGGATGTTTTCCCAACCTCGATGAACTTAATCACTGTTTAGTCATTATATTAGTTTACCCATTCTAGAATAGGGAAATAATTAATATACTTATCATTATCATATATAACCATAAAATGGTTTTTATAACAAATCATGAGGGTGGTAATGAAAAATGAAATACGTCGTCTAGGGTGGTGGTGGACCGACCATAATATGGTTTAAATTTTCATTTTAAAAATGGGATGAAGGTAGATACTGAATATTTAATTAATATTATAACATTTCCATATAATTGTGATATTAAATTTATTATATTAGTATGTATAGAATAAATTTGGGTGAGGTAGAAGGAGAAATTAATATAAAATAGATTGGTTGAGATAAATACCTCTTCCTTTGGATTCCCACCGCTAAATGAAACTTGGGATGGTGGAATTATAATTTTTTAATAAAATAACTTTTATAATGTATATGGGGGTATTAAGAAGTTATTTTTATAGGTATTTGTAATGGTAATAAACTTATGGTGCGTGGAGAGGTGAGTGGTGAAAGGTGGTATTTATAATGGGAGGGTATGGGTGATTTTGAATTAAATATCCATCATACTGTTATTTTTTCTCAAGAATACCAATAGTGGAGATTCTTATGACTATAAACTATAATAGTTTCATGTGAGTCCACGATAATTTCTTCTTACATTGTTTAGTATGTTAAAAATCATGTATTTAACTAATAATAGAAAATAATGAATCTTTTTATATTTCACTATTCCATAAAAATAATTTTTTTTCAAAAATATAAAACACTCAACAATATTTTTTACATGAATATTACAAAAATGAAATCCATTTTATCAAGAAAACCTTAAATATGATAAAAAAAATTAATCCTTATTTATTTAAAATTATCAAACAATTTATAACACAATCAAATTTTTGAACCTTATAAAAATAAATTATGAATTTGTATTATTACAATACAATTTACAAAAAATATCATGTGAGATGAAGTTCGAGAACATAATTTATCAAGGCTTGGAATTATTGAAGAAATAGAAGATAAAATCAAATTCATTCTGTAAATCATCATTACAATATAGAGTCAATGGAAGAACTATAATAGCAATAATTAATAACACATAGAGTTTGTAAAGACCCTAATTTTCCATGTAGTTTTATTAAATTATACGGATTTATTACGAGTCTTCGAAAATTGACGGTGCATGATTCTGATGCCCGGTGTGCTTGAGATTGAATTTCTGAACTTTTTTAAGGTATGTTCCATAAACGCACGAGCGGCATTTTTTAACTTTTAAACTGGTGCTCGGATTAAAAATATGAGGGCACTGTTGAATCCGTAGTTCCAGGATTCGCTTAAGGGAGACTTTACTTTGACTGAAGTAGGCCTGGAGAAAAAGATAAGTTTTATGAATTTTTAAAATAAATAAAATAAAAATAACTTTTTATTTTATTTTTTTCTAAGTTATCCTCCAATGGACAAGTGGAGGTGGGACCAACGACATGTCAAGACAGTAAATGTCTTGACCTATCAATCATAAGTAATGAAGTTGTTGGGAAATTAGGAATGTTTCTAATTAATGAGCCCCCATTAATTCCCCACTTAGTTACTTACCCTCCCCCTCTCTTATTTATATGGATCTTGGGGAGAGGTATTGGAACAGATTCTCCATGCAAAGAAGTGTATAAGGAGTGTCGATACGCCAAATCTTGGGAGGACGGAGCCGGTTCCGGCGAGCGGTGACAAGCAAAAATGAAACCCCGAACTGAAGGATGAAGTGCAAGCGGCGTCGTTAGAAGCCTGTGGTGGGAATGAAGATCACTGATCCACCTTCAATCATGCATGTTCTTTAACGGTTTTACAAGTTAGGGTTTTTATTCTTGTTTTTTCAAGTGAATTTATTGAACCCTTTATTCTCCCTCATGTTACAAGCTAACGTGGAGGGGACGGGTCTAACAAACCCAACCCAGACCCTCCGCTACTTTGATACTCCCTTGCGTTCTCTATAGAATACCTCCAGCGCGATGACATAGACCAACTATGAAGAAGGCGTGCGTCGATGCATGCCACAAGAGGAGTTTGTGACACAAAGTCACAGCGGTCATCGGAACGGCTGACACCGGCTGACTGCAGAGGAGGTGGGGTGTGCCGTTGTGCGCCACTAGTGAGCAAGGGGACATTACTCATCAGTCAAAAAAATTGGAGGAGGTGACAAGCCACAGAATGAGAGGTGGCACGACCAATGCTCCGATGGCGAGAAGAAGTCATGGCCGAAGCCGTAGTAGAGGCATAACCCACGCCTCTGGCGGGTTCTGCGACAACCCGGCAGTGCCCACGTGGCGTTACCGCTTCACAAATTGAACGAATTTCGGTTCATTTGAGAGTTCGGGAGACCGGGGGTCACACCCCCCCCCCCTCGCCATCTTAGGCGGGCATCGGCCGGGCCGCGCCCTACACAGTCGGGCCACCTCCATGTGGGCCTCTCTTTATGTGGTCGAGCCGCCCCCCTTGCAGGTCGTGCCCTATGCAGGTATGGCCACCCTTTTCGAGCCTCCCCTTTAAGGGCTGGGCTGCCCTTGTGGGCCACCCATTATGAGCCCCCCTTTAGGGGTCGGGCTTCCCATTGCTGGCTGGGATGAACCTCGGGTCAGCGGGCCGAACCCACCATGGTCCAACCTAGACCGGGTCGGGCTGGGTCGGTCTGACCGGGTCAGACCGGACCTAGGCCCAGAAACATTTAAAGGGCCATATATTGAGAATCGGACGTCCGTTTTATGAACCATCTGTGGGTTGGGATCCTTTGATCGATACGGTCCTTTTGGTACAATCTTCTTAGTGTTTGGTGATAGTTGGAGTACGGACGAGTTGGATGGAACCCGAATCCAACTGGGCCCCCATAACTAAACCGCTTATAAATCACAGACCTGGCGTCCGATTAATGTAGCGCCTATCATGTTTGAACCCTTAAGACATGGAGGTCCTTTGGGTTACTCCTTTGTGAAGATTTTTGATGGTTTAGGTATTACTGATATCTTGAGGGGTAGATACTACAGAACCCAAACACACCGGGTGCGAGGAATCCAGTGGCTGGCAGTAAGGCGGAGGTTGGAGATAGATCATACAAAGGTTAGTACCGAGAGATCCTATGTGGGTCAACAACGATCTTGTGTGGGTCAGCACTCAGTGATCCTATGTGGGTCAGTGCATACTGATCCTGTGTGGGTCTGATTCTGTGTGGGTCAGCACTTAGCGATCATGTGTGGGTCAGCACATATCGATCATGTGTACGTCATATCCTATGTGGTTCATTATAGGGGTTAGTTCCTATCGATCCTATATGGTTTAGACTTTTTATGGTCATCAGTAGTGCCTCTTGACAGAATAAGATGATCAAGCTTCACGACTAATCATTTATACTTCTATACTTCACTAAAAACCTGGTTTGAGCTGAGACTCTATTTGAGCTTTGTCTATTGCTTTGTGCTTTTTGATTGAGACCATGCATTGTGGTTTTTCTTTTTTTAATTATGAGAGACCTTCAGGGGTCTCGAGGTCCCTACTGGGTATTGTTATACTCACCCCTGCACGGGCTTCGCCCGCACATTGTGTTTTCTTGTGCAGATGACAAGCAGTTGGGCTGAGGTTTGAGGGAGCTAGTACTAGGCGATACGTGGAGGAGATGAGCGGATGTGGAGCATTGAGGAGGATATATGTACCTACCCTTCAGGTAGGATCCTCAAAGGATGAACCAGGAGCCATTTTCCCCTTTTTAGTTGTATTTTACCTTTCAGTTGTACTTGTACCTTTCAGTTTGGATTTTATTCAATCCCATTTACTTTTAGCACTCTTTTACTACAGTAGTTTACTTCATGGTTGCATCTTGTTGTGTTCTAGTCTGGGTGTTTTTATAGTTTTAAAGGCAATGCCTTCCTATTATAGGGATACGCCTTTCCAGTGCCAGTCACCAGCCCCTGGTCTATGGAAGGTGGGTTTTGGGTAGTCACGGCATGGGCCCCAGGGGACGGGTCATGACAGAGTGTATAGTTGTAGATAAAGTATATCTTTGAATATCTTCAAGTAAGAGATCCATGAGGTTTGTGAATAAGGGAAATCAAAGTTTTAGATATATTTACCCCATTGGAATTCTTGATCACATCAAATCCATTAATTATTAACTAGAAATCCCAAAAACCTATCAAAAGTACATTACATTTTCCAAATGTCCATCTTAAATAAGTATACACTAGATTACATGCATGTACTAAATCCATAGGTAATATAGTTGGAGCATGACCTATCCTTTGTGGATCAATCAGTGAAGATATTAGACTGTAGAGACAATACTCTATGAAATAAGAAAACACTACTTGTCAATGAAATTCAGAGATACCGTATAAACAAAGTGGCAGTAAGGGATCCTAAAAAAATAATTAAATAGATTTATCCTCATCGATTTCCACTTTATTGTGTGATATAGAAATGTTATGAAAAAAATTCCAAATAAGGGACGAATGTACTGAACCAAACTTTTATATATGTAATTTTCCTTTTAAATAAATTTCATATATATGGATATAGTATAACATACAGGCACCACACAATAAAATTCAGAAATATTTTATTATATTAATAGATAACATTACATATAGTGTGTAAATATACCAAGGAAATTTGGAAAAAAATAAAATAGAAAAATAAACCCACATAAAAATGACTAGAATTGGAAAATATGGATCAATTTTGTCTACATGGGGAATCAAACTTGTGAAAACACTATAAAAATTTACAATACGTTCTTAATATAATCATGTTTTTTAAAAATTAATAATAAAATAATGAGGGGAATCTATGTGAATGATGATTAAATGAAAAATAATGTATTTATAGGAAGTACAAAACTGATATGACCATTTGAAATATAACTTCTAGAATAGTAACCAAAATCTTATGAATAGTAACCCGACTTTTAAAATATTAATTAGACTATTAGATTTTGCAAAAAAAATATTTGGGTATATTATGAAAAAAAATATTGGGAATTTATATCAAAATAAAACTAATTAAAGTTAATAAATATTAAAAAAAATATATTTTAAATAAGGAATTAAAATTTTTATTTTTGGAAATCATATATGTTTTATTTTCATTAAAATATTTTTTTATAATAACTTTAAAAAATACAAACTAAAATTGAATTTTTAGATTTTTTAAAACATCATGTTGAAGTTTAATATTTCTTTCCACATAAGGATTCATAATGATCCATCATGATGATTGAGTGGAAGTTATTATTCTATGAGATCTCAACTATTGAAAAATTATGACCCCAACCATATTTTATGTCTATAGAGAAATATGTAAACATATCTTCATGTTTTTGGAAAGTTCGATCATATTTTATATCATTTTGGGGGAGGAAGTCATCACTAAAGGTCAAATTCATGTTCATGTCATGTTGAATAATTTTCTTGAATTTTGAGGTGAACCCCATTTCTCAATCAGATATAGTCAATACTAGAGAATCATGTGGCCACAGCAAATTTCTTATTTATGACATTGAATATTGACTGGGTTAGAAAAAATCTCAAATAATAATTAAATGAGT
This sequence comes from Viscum album, assembly GCA_963277665.1. Lineage (NCBI taxonomy): Eukaryota > Viridiplantae > Streptophyta > Magnoliopsida > Santalales > Viscaceae > Viscum > Viscum album. The sequence continues at coordinate 1,321,722,467 of OY728166.1, forward strand.
GGTATTTTTAAGATACTCCACTACAACCCATATGTAATCATTTCCATTTTATTTAATCAAAATAACCTTTATAAAATCAATATTGATGTTCTACCATTTCAATAAATTCATGGTTAATTGTTACATAATCCCCATAAACTTTTGAATTTTTTTTAATATAATTGATGGAATACAATCACATTGATATATATATATATATAACTACTTATTCGTATTGTTCCACTAGAATTTTTTCAAATATCTCTATACATCTTTGTGCTTCCAGGGTGGATGGAGAATGTCGAGATATGAGAATCATTAAATAAATCCTTCTTTATCTTAGGATTTGATGGTATGTATAATCATATACCAAATATAAATAATCCAACTTCATCAATATTTAACTCTGATGATTTCCCATTCCTTATAGAATCCCCCTTCTTTTTTTTCTCCACATCCTTCCTTTAGAATTAATTATCTTCTCTTGAATATATAATTGAGAAATCATTTGATAAAAGTAGAATTTGATTCCCTCTGTTATTATTCGCATGTACATACTTTGAATATTTTTTAATATTTTATCCTGTTAAATCCGCATCATGTATAAGGTTAGAAGATATTTTCCACCAATATAATTTTACACTGTATTTTTCTTCCCATGATGGTAATTGATTGAGATAAAACAATCCCTGATTATCTCTATCAGTCTTTATTTTCACACATTGAACCCATGTCTGAAAAAATAATTCAAGATATTATACTCTTTTTATATGTCACACTTCTCTCTATAAATTTTAGACCTCCAAATAATTAATGAAGATATTGTTATATACATCTTCAGATCATGAATATGATAGTTTTTCTCAGGAACCATAAACTTTCATGAGGAATAATCCTTCACATTATTAGTTTACATTAGCACACAACTTGATCCTTCCTTTGAATTATCACTGTAGATCACAAATAATTTCAATCTTAGGGTAAGTGTGAGTATAGGTGTAGTAATTATCCTCATCTTCAACTCCTTGATGATCTCTTTGTATTCATTTGTTAGGAAAAACTCTCATACCTTCTATGTTATCAGGTTTAATGGTTTTTATAATCATGGTATGTTCCTTAAAAATCATTTATATTTCCTAGTTAATCCAAGTAAATGATGGATATATATTACATATGTTGGTATAGTTAATTCATTAATTTCATTTTCCCTTAAAGGATCCATATATATACCCTTTATTGTAAGAAAATTCCCAAATAATGTTACTTACTCCATCCAAAATTTACATTTACTATACATTGAAAATAACATCTCTTTATCAAAGTCTTTAGCATGGTACTAAAATTCTCCTCATATTCCACCTAACTTATGAGTATATAATAATATTATATATAGAGTCTACCACAAAATTTTCAAGGAAATTATAATGATTCTGTTCATAATGTCCATGAAAATATTTAGAGCATTTATGAGTAAGAATGGAATCACTATAAAGACATAGTGTCCATACAATGAACTAAAGGCACTCTTAGGAATATCCTCATTCTTCACCTTTAATTACTATTATCCTAACAAAAGGTCCACTTTAGGGAAGTAATGGGCCCCACATAGTTTTTCTTACATGTCATAAATATAATGATATAGGTACTTCTTCTTTATTATGATCTTTTTTAGTTCATAATAATCAATAAAGAGACACAATGACCCATCCCTCATCTTGAAAAAGATTAATGGCATCCCCTATGGTGACACACTCAGTCATATAAAACCATTGTCTATATTATCTTGTAGTTTATTTTTTATTTATTCTAGTTCAATGTAATTTATTCTATATGAAATCTTGTATTTATGAAGATATCATACCATAAGTTCAATAGTGAACTCAACCTCTCAAGTAGGAGGAAGACTTGAAAACTGTTTGAGGAACACATCGATATATTCCCTTACATTGCGAATGTCTTCAAGGATTATCCTCCCCTATTTCATAATCATTCGAGTAAGATATTAATGCTTATAAGGAAAATTTATCCATGTGTGAGAAGGATTTTTTAAAGGATATTCATCCTCCTCCTTTCACATGTATATAATTTTAGGATTATTTGGGATATAAAAGGTTATTTACCTATATTAATAGTTAATTTTTGATCTATATAAAGAAATCTAGTCCATGAATAAAATAGAATAACATTCAATTAAATGGAGAATAATAAGATTTTAAAGGATTTGTTTCCCAAAAATGTAAATTAGGGAAGAGCAATATACATAAGATGCAATAATATCATCACTTGGTGTTTTCACTAATAACATAACCAACATGTATTGAGTTGTTGTTTTTATATTTCTATTCAATATTCATGATATAAAAGTATGAATTTAATCAGGATCCAAAATAAAATTGGGTATATGTGAAAGAATAACAATAAAACCTTTCACCACTTCATTTTCATGATCCACCTATGTAGTATTGATGTGATAATACCTCCCTTTATATCTTGAAAATAGTGTTTTTTATTGTTTTTTATGCTTGATAACCTATTTATTTGTTCATTGAATTTCATAGTGCCTATGTTTCTGAAAATTGATACATTAAAACATAGGTCCTTTATTTCATCATATTAGTTTGATTCTTTATCTGCCTTTGATATTCATTATCTTGATTCCCCCCTTTTCACACTTGAATAATATCTTCATTACCCTATGGTAGTTTCTCAAATGATTCTTCCCAAAATTATAAGTTGTTGGTAGTTTTATTATATTCCTTCTATGATATCCACTGGTCACTCAGAATTAAACTATATTCCGTACTTTTTATCTCCTGCCCTGTGAGACCACTGAGCATAACTAATCTACATATCATATTTAAGGGCATATCAAACTATTTTCTCATAGATTTCAAAGTATTTAATTACTAATAATTATCAAATATTTTTCTTTAGTCAACTAAAGAAGTGGAAAAACATACTTGTAGGGATAGTGATCACTCTAAAGGTATTCCTTAAAATAATTTTTATTTTTTTTGAAAAATTCTTGATTGATTCATCCTCCATTTTCTTTAGTACAATAAAATATCTCTCCTTTTTAAGATGGAGTGTCATAAAAAAATTTAATTTGAAAAAATTTCTTGATTTAATCACACTATAATAATTTAATTCCATTCTTGGTTTTCATATTCTTCATTAGTTTCTACCACTAATCAAATTATCCCTCTATGAAATAGATGGCCAATATAATTTTCTCTCTCTTGGAACGTTAAAGGACATAAAATATCTTCTCAATGGAATTAACTAATTGTTCCAAGAATATGGGAACGAAATATCCACTAAATGTTAAATTATTTTCTCTCATAAATGTATCAAATATAACATTTTATATCTTGGTATAATTATCTAATTCCACATGATTCATGTTATTATTAATAACTTTGTTTAGTTGTGGAAGTACCATCATAGGGTTCTCAACTCCTCCTCCCATTATATTAGGAATCTCATTTTTTAAACCATTACATTGACCATTACATTAGTGGTTGAAATGGTTTCTTCTATTTACATATATTTAGTAATAAAATTAAAATTAAATATTAGAATACTCAAATTAATAATTATATAAAATTAAAAAAAAATATGAACTTAGAAGGAATATCTCATAAATAAAATGCATTTCATAACTTATGAATTTATAGGTTTCAATATAGGTGATTCTTGATATATTTTCAATTATATTATAAAAACGTATAAACAATCATTTTTTCAATAAAATCAATAAAATTCCATGTTTCATATAAGTATTAATACATTATTATAGAAAAAAATCATAAAACACAACTCATAAATCTATAGGTATTTAATCTTTGGAAGGTTATATACATAATAAATCAAATTAATAATAAAATAATTTGTCTTTAGTTTGGATTTAATAACATGATTCCAAATATATTTTTTCTTTTATTTCATTAAATGATACCCTATGAGAATATATAATTAAAATTTATATCTATAAATACCAATATGGGATCAAATTTGATAATTTTGTAAAACAGATGAGTCGATTGGAATAACATGATATCATGAAAAGAAAATAGTTATATATAATCAGAAGGAATAATGGAATAAATAATATGATTTCATAAGATCAAGGAATGCTAAAAATGTGGTAAGTATATTAAACATGATATCATTAGCATAAGTCAAGTCTCGTTACTAAGAAAACATAGAATACTGTGAAAAACTTATACATGTTCATTCTACATGGTGTCACATGAGATGGAAACATTACCCAATATATTGGAGGATGTATAATTATAGGACAAACCATAATATCAAAAAAATTATATGAATATGTGTTCTACATATTAAAAAGAAATCTTATATAAAGCATTAACATGAGAGAACATCATGATATGGAAATGGGTTACATAATCTTATCTCAAAGCATAATAAAATTGTATATCATACAAATTACAATGAAAAGAAGTAATTAAATATTTATTATTTTCATAATTCAATAAAGAATCATAATTAATGAATATATAGGTCAAGTGAATAAAATTCATAATAAATGTGTTTTATAGTAGATATATAAATAAATCTATTAAATTATGTTTTCATATATGAGTACAGGACAGTAAAAGAAGGTAAGTGTGTGTTGCTTTTATTAAAACCAGAATTAAAATAGAATGATTTTCAATAAAATAATTATTATTTTTTGAAAAAATTAGAAGGAAAATAACTTAAAACTACCACACATTAAAGGAAATATGTATTAGAAAATTCCATAGTAATATGGTTTTTTTTTTAAAGAAATGATTTGGAATTGAACTTGAAAAAATATTTTACCCAATTAAAGAAATGAAACATAAAATAGGTATATATGTTAGAAACACATATATGGAATATAAAAGAATTAAGCCTAAATAATATATATGGATATATAGATAGATAAATATAGTTAAATATATTGAGAACAAAACTTAAAAGGATATAGGGTGGTTCAGGAGGTCCCTTACCGTAGGTCCCGACTCACTTGGTATATGCATGTCAATTACTGAGTAATGAAATTAATTTTATTAAAATCTTGATTGATAAACATTTAAAATATATTATATTTTTTATTATTTCATTTTCATTTATGATCATTTTATTAAGAACTAGTATCATGTTAACCATGCCAAAGATTTTTGTTCGCAGTTACAAGGTCACATCAATTTGTAGATAATAGTGGAAGTTCTAATAAAATTGCTTCATAAATCTAGAACTAAAATGGTATTGGGTTCATGTATGTATAGAATTTAAAAAATTTCAAAATATAAAAAATTATTCTAAAATAATAAAGGTTCATTGAGTACAAATATAATAATTTTAATGGTAAGTTCATTTAGATGATTTCCCAACAATTATGAATTTATTCTGTTTAATTTATTATTTATATCTCTTACCAATTATAAAATATAAAATAAAATATTATTTAATTTATTTGATCATATTTAACAAAAAAAAATTATTTACTAACCATCCATGAAGGTTATGATGAGAAAATGAAATACGCCATCCATAGAGGTGGTGAACTAACCATAATATGTGTGAAATTTTCATTTTAGAAAATATGGTAGGAAGGTAGATAATGTTTACAGAAATAATATAATAAAATTTAAGTATACTTATGATATAAATTTCATTATATTTGGATATATAAAATATAGTTTTTGAAGTTATAATAAGAAAAAACATAAAATATCTTCGTTGAAATTGTTACTTCTTCTTTTGGATGTCCTCCACTAATATAATACATGGGATTATGAATAGTATATTATGAATAAAAACCTCCAAAATTTAGATAGGGGTGTTGGGAATGAATTTTTATTCATATTTTTTTAAGTTAATGAACTTATTAGGTGAATATAGGTGTGGTGGTATTTATTATGGGATGAGAGGTGTGGTTTTAAAGTCCATTAGATAGATTCCCCCCATCCCTTCTTGGCTGAAAGTTAATGTTGATGGGGCGGCTACAGGGACACCTAGACCTTCAGGCTGTGGTGGTGTCTTTCACACCTATCGAGGATTTGTTAAAGGTTGTTTCTATCATTTCATTGGGCAGGGATCTACTATTGAAGCTGAATTATGGGCTATTATCAAGGAAATAAAATATGTTATTCATTTTGGTTGGCATTTTATATGGATAGAATCTGATTCTATGGTGGAAGTGGAATTACTCAAACAGAGATCCAGGAATGTCCCATGGGTTATGCTGCCTTATTGGGTTGAATGCATTCACCTTCTTGATGATATTATCTTTGATGTGACACATGTTTACAGGGAGTCCAATCAAGTGGTCGATGCTCTATCAAAGATGGTTGTTGAAGAGTCAAGTTCTGAATGGTCCTTTATGTCTCCTGAATGTTTCATGCGCTTTGTTGAGGCAGACGATTATGGCACGGTGCTTACCAGACCTTGTAAATCTCCTTTTTGATGCTTTGTTTCTTGACTTTATTTTTTAATAAAATTTGGTAGGGGTGGATCTTTGATTCATCCCTGGGCCTTTTGAGTATTATTATTTAATAAGACACCCAAATATTGTTTCACAAATCAAACAATCTAGTTATTATTTTAATTATTGTGTTATTCTTTTCAATGTTTAAGTTATTATTCCAATGGTCTTATTTCTAATAGTATTATAGGTTTTATACATCCTATTAATAACTCATATTTCCAACATTAATCATTCACTTAAATTATTTACATGGTTATATTAAACATTTTCAACATTTTCAATTATATTAAAAATGTTTTGTTTATTTTTTACAATTTTGTTCACAGGTGTGATTACACTAGGATACCAAAGTGAGTCACCTTTTTATAAATTAAATTCTAATTTTTTTGGTTTTATCATTCCATTATATCATTACTAATTTTAATATTTATATTTATCCTATATATTTTCAATTCTACATTAATATAATAGGTATTTTTTGTTTTTATTATGTCATTCATGTGTTTTATACGATATTCCTAAATATGACAATTATTAATAATAAAAAATAAAATTATTAAAGTCTTGGTTTTTACATCTATATTTGGAGGATTGACCATACCTTGGAGGAAAATTCTTGTTTTCAAGGAGGACATATCAAATGAGAACTAATCATAAGTTTAAAGATTTTTTGAAATAAGTGTTCGATAATTAAAAAAAGTTGAACATAGAGTTATTAAATCTCTTTTTTTATTCCTTTATTTTTTTATAAGTTAATTTTTAAAATCCAAAAGGGTGAAAAAGTTTTTTATTTATTTTCTAAAGGGGATAAATAATTTTATTTGTAAAAGGGGGGGAATATGAATGAAATTAAATATATGAAAGATTGTGGGATTAAGTTATTGAGAGAGATGTAGTTTGTTTCAATTGTAGTTGACTAGAAGTTTTCGTTAGGGGATAAGCTTGTCAATGGATTTGGGGGATAATTTAAAATAAAGTTTTTTTATATAAAATTTTCTATTTTATGTTTCATATCTATAAGATTTTATATTATATAGAAGTTAAATAGAGTTCTTTACTTCACTTTGTTAGTTTGTTTCATTCCATTTTATATTTTGATCATTATATCGGGTTTTGTGATTATCAAAAAGGGGGAGACTATTGACTACTATACCTAAAATAACATATTTTGGATTTATTGATCTGATGAATAAAAAAACACACCATATTTATTTTTAATTACATTATAGTTATGTTATATTTAATTTTCAAATAGTCTTAACTTTTAATTATATCATCTTGTAAACTAATTTATGCATCTATTTTTTAGATAACTATAAAGTGACACTGAATTAATCCATAGAAAGATTGATCTTCTTAAAATTCTATTATAAATAAACCTAATAGAATTAGTGGAGTTTTTTATTCCCTATATATATATATATTGTACTGAGGATTCATGGAATGATATATTTTATAATCATTACATCATGAAAATTTGAATCATATAACTACTTTAATTGATTATGATTTTAGTATTTTCAGTGTGTTTACAATGGGATTCCTTGTCAAGGGGGATTATTAAAAATGGTCTTAGTTTTATATTTTAAATTTTTCTTCCAATAATGTGGATTAATGTAATTTTAGGTGTGTAATCTATTGTTTCTAAACTATGAGATACGATAAAGTCTGGTGTTGGACTTTTTTTTATAATCATGCTAATCAAACTAGAGATCATGGGTATAGATATATATTTTTAGTGTTCATCAATGAAGTTACTAGAATAGAACTTGTACCTTTCAATTAGTTTAGTTGATGATGTTCATAGTGTGTAATGTGGACACTTTGATTCTGGTGATCAAGAATCCATCTACTTTGGAGTAAAACTACATTAAATATGAAGGAACTGTCTAGTAATAATATCCTTTTATGACTATTTGGATTTTTATCCAACACACGGAGAAATATTTTTACATTCATAAAAGGAAGGCCCCATATTCACCTAGTTTATTTTTTCCTCTCTCGATGAATTCCCTTAACATCTTAAATTTTTTGGGATTCAATTATTCTACCTCCCACATCACCACCAAATATGTCTTGTTATCTCCCTCTTGCTAAAAAATATTCTATTATATCCTTTATCATTGTCTTTTTTGGAACCTTTATTTAGGTTTTCCATCTGATATTATAATTATTATTTATTTTAGGGATCTCAGATGACTTTTACATATACTCTACCCACTAGACACACTATGTTAGACCCCATATATAGTTAAATAATATGGAACCTATGGTGGTTTGGTATTATAATGGTATATGTTTCATTAGTAGATCTATCGTTTAAGAAACATGTTGGAATTACCTTATTTTCTCCTCTTATGATCTTTTATCATGTTTCCACAGTGCAAGTCTGCATCCCATGTATGGTACATCAGTTTTGATGGAGGTTTGGGATTTTTTTGAGGCATGAATTTTGGAAGATAACACATTTTTGTTACTAATTAGATTCATCCTTTATTTTTTTTAAGTATTTATTATTTTTGATGTTTCTCAGTTTATATTTTCTTACTGTATTTTTGTATCTTCTATAGATTTTTCTTCTTAGTTTCTTTCCAGATTCTTGAATTTGAATCAGTTTATTTGTTCCTTATTCATTTATATTTCTTGACCCTATAATCAGTACATTAGTTTTAGTATTCCAAAATACACATAGGGTAGTTATTAAACTTGTGTAATTTATGGATTTTTCTTTAGGGAGGTGGTCCATTATTCACAATAGTGACCTTATATAGAGTTAATGTTCTGTGTGGTGGTAATTTTTGGGGAGGTGGTGATGATCTTTTCTTATATATGAGGTTGTTTAGGTTCATGGTGAAGCTCTTCACGTTAGTTTTTTTGTGATAGTGTGGTTTTATTTAATTGTGAAGATGAATTGTGGCTCCCTTTAGTGTCTTCTCTGGATATTGATGGTGAGATAAAAAAGTTTATTTTAGTAGTGGCTATTAAATTTTCATCATTTATACGATTTAAGAGGATTTTATTGTTGCGGTGATGTTAATGATCAAGTTTTATGTTTTAATGATAGACTTATTTCTCATATTAGTAGTGATAAACCTATTGTTCATATTGGTGGTGATGGAGGCATCAATGATTATTTTAATTAAATGGAAATGAGATTGAACTCAAGAAACGTTGCCTCATCATGTCAGGCATTAGGGTTGAGATACAACCGTCATCCTCAAGCCTATTGATTTAAACAATAAATTTTTGAATTAATTAATTTGAATGATGGGTTTATGGTTGTTTTTCATTTTTTGTGGTTAGAATTTGTAATGATGGTTTTATTGGTTGGCTAGTACATGTAAGGTTTCCACCCAATTTAAAAGCATAGTGGAGTCTAAAATAGATAAATGATTATAGGGAAAAAGATATGTCAAATTAGTTTCATTAATTTGCTAGATACCCTATCATGGTCATGGAGATTAAAATTATATACCACCCACCTAACATAAATTCATGATTACTATAGACTACCTATCTATAATAAATAACATGAGAATCACATCATCAATCTATAATATCTAACCACAAAATCATTCTTAAAAGATCCTGATGAACATTTCTCAATATCTTGCAATCAAGAAAGATATTTGTTGTATAACATCACAATACACATTATTGGATATAAACTATAAACCCATCTTTTTTAGAAAATTTATTTACTCTATAAAAATAATTAAGTATTCATAATATTAAAAGTAATATACCAAAGTTTTATTCTAAAGAAAAAAATCCGATGTTAATCGCATGATTCCCTCTTCATAAGTAATTTTCAATAAGGCTCTAATATTTTAATTTATCCAAAAAACCATTAATTTATCTCAAATATCCCTGGAAATATCACTATCATGATCTTCAAGGATATATATATATAAATTAATTATTCATCAGTCAAAAATAAAAACCAATATGTTTTCAATAGGTTTCAATATTTAAAATAGAATAAGGGGTCCATGTGGTGGTCTAGGAGGTCACGCTACATGGTGGATCTAGTGAGGTTGATACAAAAGGGGAGATAAATAGATGTGACCATTCCCATTACCTCCCATATACAAAATTGTCATGATCTTACATTAGGAATCCCATAGTTTCTTTTCTTGCCATCATGTTTCTTCTAGACAAGGGTTTAAAATGTTCTTGAAATCACCTGGGCCCATGCCATTGAGGACTCTTTAAATTAATTTGTAGATTATATACCACAGTTGGATAACATAGTAATATCCCTCCACATTCCACCAGTTTCCTTAGGATAAGCCTTAATATACTCTAGATTTTGTAAAGGGGATACAAAATCACCATTTTGATTATTATTTTAGTACATATTCCCACATACAATACCGATCTCAGGGGTGTATAATATATTTTTATTAAATTAATTAATAATAATAAATAAATGGAATTACCAACTATTTAACAATAAATCAATAAAAATATTTAAAAAATATATTTCATTATCTTGATCCCCAAGCATCATCACCTTTTTATCAAATCTGCTACCTGTGGTAGTGTCTGTATAGCATCCCGCCATTTTATAACATAAACTTTCATTACATTACACAAAACTGAGGATCTTTAAGGTCTAGTGTCTTGGAAACCAGGAACATAATACATGAAAACAACATAAAACATTCTTCTTAAACACTTTAAAGGCGTCTCCTTAAGTTCATTCTAGGTTCATTACTGCATCTCATAACCTGAGGACATACATCAACAGAAAGGGTGAGCAGAAGGCCCAGTAAGGGAAACAAGAGGAACATTTTACATGTGAACTTGAGATACTTCAATAAGGACATGAAAAGAACTTTAAGGCATGAGAAAGAAATCATGAGGCATTTCATAATAAAAATAACATTTTTCATAACATGAAGATGTGGATACATCATTTAACATAGACAATCATGAACATATCACCAAGGTCCATCCCCAAGGTTTCATTTGAAAATTACCAAGGTTATTCACCAAGGTATCGTGAAAATTGTAATCTCTAGTGGTTACATCATTACCCAATGCATTGGAGCGCTATCAGGGCGCACCATTAAATTTGCCTTTATTATCATGTGAGACACATATATAATCATCAAACATTTCATAAATAACCCACATATCATAAAATAAATGGGTTTCATTTCATAATCATAACGTTTTAAAAACTGCTTTAAAGACATGATCTTTACGTCACTTTAAACCCACGGAAAGGGAAAGCGGGTCTCATGTATGTAAATCCCAGAATTTAAAATGGAACATTTTGATATATATGTGAATACCCTTGTAGAAATAAGAGCTTTGAGTATTCACTTTATAACATAAAATAATTTTTGAGAAAAGAGAGAGAGGCATTTTGAGGGGAAAATTCTGCAGCATAACGGCTAAGTTTCGGGGTTTTAGAAAACATTGAAATGAGAGGGGACATGGGTCACCCACTCATAAATGATCCATAAAACAGTAGGGTGAAAGAATAAGAAGGACATATGGACATGTTAATGAAATTTTAGGGACATACCATTTGAAATGAAAAACATGGAAGGAAAAAAGATTAGATTTCTCTTATGAAAATTCGGCAGCCTTACGGCGTCACTTAACTTCAAAAGAAAATGATTTGACAAGATCAAATAGGGTCCCTCATCATATGATCATAAGAGATCAGTATGATAGATATAGAGATCATACCCCAACATAATAAAAAGGAACTTGAAAGACTTGACATGAAAATCGAACTTGAAAAATGAGAAGGGTGAAAGAATCCCTTAAAAATTCGGCAGCCTAATGGCGTCACTTAAACTTTCATAAAACGAAATGATGAGAGTAAGAGGGGATCTCTCATCATATAAACATGAAGGGGAAGTAAGAGGAATATAAAAGAACATCCTATCACAAAAAAACATGGAGCATAATAGGAATGACATAAAAGAGATTACATGAAAAGAAAGAGAGGGGTCGGATCCCTTACCTTAAAACCTGACTCTTGAAACTCAAAGGATTGGACCTTGAGGGCTTGGGGCACCTTGGGAGGACTCCTTGGAAGGTAAGAAGACCAGAACGTCGTTGGGGGAGAGTTGGGAGTGAAAACTAAGGGAGGAAAGGGTGGGTATTTATAGGGAAAGTGAGGGGACAAAGCATTAATGGCCAAGGGACACCTCACATGTGCTTTTCTCAAACCCATGTGCTCTCCCTTGGCATTTATCATGGAGTTAGGACACATGGGGCCCCCAAAACAATAATTCATCACCCTTGGCCAGCCAACCCTCAAAAGATCTCATGACATCATCATGACACCGTTATTTACCCATTTTATTGAATCACATTACTTAATCTAGGTGTCTAAATTATATTAAAACTTTCTTTAAGTGAGATTACTAATCCATTTGGTCACATTACTAATCCTAAGCGTAAAATCACTATTCAAAATTTACTATTCATCAAAAATTAAGTTGATCTTATTAGACTCCAAATTCCTTACTGAACACTTTTGTAGAAGACCATTTTTTGAAAATCATTACACATCATTAGTTATTTAGGGTTTACATAAATATTTTAAAATATCCATTTTTTCGAAATTCATCAATAAAATACATTCTAAAATTATCCGGACATTTGAAATTTCACAAACATCCCTAAAGGAAGAAATCTCAATTTATTCACCTGAAAGGACTACACAAGGAAGCTAGGGTCTCGTCACATAGCCCCTTATAACACCGGCATAAGACCTGAGTGTAAGGTGTGTTATGGTGAGAGAATCTGAGGGAGGCTCAGATAACATTGCCCTAGTAGTAATCTCTACTAACTTGAAATTCTCCCGCAGGCGTTTCCGTTCAAGCTTGACACGCTGGAGTTCGGCTTGGGCTTGGTCCAAAGCGAAGCCCACAGATGCTACCTCCTTCCCAAGCTCTGATAAGTGGGCTTCATAAGGGTTGAGTCTACTGGATGAAGCCATCGACTCCTCTTTCTGCATTAACCATTAACATCTTATTAAATCAATAAGAGTAAGTTAATATACTACTCAAAAAGATTGGGTCGTTACATTCTTCCCCCCTTAAGAAATTTCATCCCGAAATTTATACTTGAGGCCTAGTCAAAAAGGTGAGGGTACTTTTGCTTCATCGTTTCCTCAGGCTCCCAAGTCGCTTCTTCATATTTATGATTCCTCCACAAAACTTTCACAAGGTGGGTAGTCTTGTTTCGTAGGACCTTGTCTCTACGGTCCAAGATCTCCACTGGCTGCTCCTCATAAGAGAGGTCATGTTCTAGTTGTACCACCTCTGGGTTCAGTACATGCGAAGGGTCGGGTATGTACTTCCTCAAGAGAGATACATGGAAGACATTGTGAACTTGAGCTAGGTTCGGTGTAAGTGCTAGACGATAGGCCACTGCTCCTATGCGATCAAGGATTTCATAGGGGCCAATGTACCTAGGGCTGAGCTTCCCTTTCTTCCCAAACCGCATGACTCTCTTCCATGGAGAGATTCGAAGGAAGACTTTGTCACCAACACCAAACTCCAAGTCTCTTCGTCGATTGTCAGCATAGCTCTTCTGCAGACTCTGAGCAGCTTTTATGTGTTGTTGGATGGCATGAACCTGTTCTGTCATTTCTTGCACAAGATCAGGCCCAAGAAGCTTCCTCTCACCAGTTTCATCCCAACAAGTAGGAGTTCTACACCGCTTTCCATACAGAGCTTCATAGGGTGGCATCTGAATACTCGCATGGAAGCTGTTGTTATAGGAGAACTCCACTAATGGGAGGTGTTGATCCCATCCACCTTTAAATTCCATTGAACATAATCTCAACATGTCTTCGAGTGTCTGAATAGTCCTTTCAGATTGGCCATCAGTTTGAGGATGATAGGCCGTACTAAAATTCAATTCAGTATTCAGAGCATGCTGAAGACTTCTCCAGAATTTTGATGTGAATCTTGGGTCACGATCAGATACGATGGATAGTGGTACCCCATGCAGCCTTACCACTTCCTTCATGTATATCTTGGCAAGCTGATCCAGAGAGAAATCTTCCCGAATAGAGATAAAATGGGCTGTCTTGGTGAGACGGTCCACAATAACCCATATCGCATTGTTTCCTTTGGATGTTTTTGGAAGACCAGTTACAAAGTCCATGGTGATATTATCCCACTTCCATACTGGTATGGGTAGCGGTTGTAATACCCCCTTAGGAAGTTGTCTTTCTGCCTTTACTTGCTGACACACCAGGCACCTTGTAGTGTAATCGGCAATCTCCCTCTTCATGTTATCCCACCAATAATGATCACAAAGGTCTCTATACATCTTAGTGCTTCCCGGATGTATAGAGAAAGTAGAGCTATGAGCTTCATCCATCAGTTCTTTCTTTATCTCCGGAATAGATGGAATACATAGTCTTGTACGAAATTTCAATACACCTTCTTGATCAATATTGAAATCAGGGAACTTCCCATCCTTTACAGCCTCGAACTTCTCCTGCAGCAAAGGATCTTCTTTTTTAGCCTTCTTGATCTTCTCTAGTAATGAAGGTTGGGAAATCATTTGGGATAGGGTTGATGATGTCCCTTTCCTTATAATTCCCATGTCCAGTTTTACTAGATCTTTAATCAAGGGATCTCCTAAGATCCTCATTGTTGCCAGGACAACAGGATCTTTCCTACTTAATGCATCCGCGACTTTGTTTGCTCTTCCAGGGTGATAGTGTATTGAACAATCATAGTCTTTAATAAGCTCCAACCATCTCCTTTGTCTCATGTTCAATTCTTTCTGTGTGAAAATATACTTTAGACTTTGGTGGTCAGTGTATATATCACATTTCTCCCCATAAAGATAGTGCCTCCATATCTTTAGATCAAAAACAACTGCCGCCAGCTCTAGATCATGCGTAGGATAATTCTGCTCATGAATCTTCAACTGTCGAGATGCATAAGCAATTACTTTTTCATTTTGCATGAGGACGCACCCAAGCCCTTTTAGAGATGCATCGCTAAAAATAACGAATCCTTCTCCGATAGAGGGTAGTGTTAACACAGGTGAAATAACCAATCTCTTCTTCAGCACTTGGAAACTTTCCTCGCATTCCTTTGTCCAGATGAACTTAACCCCTTTTCGAGTCAACTTGGTTAGTGGATTAGAAAGCCGTGAAAAGTTTTTCACAAACCTCTTATAATATCTCGCTAAAACAAGGAAACTATGAATCTCAGTTACTGTTGTGGGTTGAGGCCACTCCTCCACAACCATTGTCTTTGCAGGGTTAACCGAGATTCCTTCATTGGTTACGATGTTCCCCAAGAAAGCCACTTGTTGTAACCAAAACTCACACTTGCTGAACTTCCCAAAGAGCCTCTCCTTCCGTAGAGTTTTCAAAATAACCCTCAGATGATCTTCATGCTCCTCACGACTTTTTGAATATATCAAAATATCATCAATAAAAACTACCACAAAGTTATCAAGGTAGTCCTTAAAGACTCTATTCATCAAATCCATGAAAATAGAAGGAGCATTAGTCAAGCCGAAGGGCATAACAGTAAAGTCATAATGCCCATATATTGATCAGAAGGCAGTCTTTGGAATATCTTCCTTCTTCACCCTCAGTTGATGATAACCAGATCAAAGGTAAATCTTAGAGAAGAATTGAGCCCCACGAAGTTGGTCAAATAAATTATCAATTCTTGGAAGAGGGTATCTGTTCTTCACTGTGATCCCGTTAAGTTCTCTATAATCAATGCATAGCCACATTGATCCATCCTTCTTCTTCACAAAGAGAACTGGTGCTCCCCAAGGAGACACACTCGGTCAGATAAACCCCTTCTCCAACAAGTCTTGGAGTTGTTTCTTTAGCTCCTCTATCTCCACATTTTCCATTCTATACGGAGTCTTTGATATCGGTTGAGACCCAGGTACGAGTTCAATGGAGAACTCTACCTCTCTTTCTGGGGGAGGTCCAGGTAACTCCTCAGGAAATACATCCATGTATTCCTGAACAATCGGAACATCTTCAATTTGTATGCTCCCTTTCCCTTCTTCCTCATCACCGATTAACTCCATAAAGAAAGCTATAGGAGGTGCTTCTAGATAGGGATCAGTTCGGGATATCTCTCCTCGGAAGATAACTGTAGGTCGTTCATTCAAGACTACTGAGATTTCCTTACTTCTGCATTTGATCTTAGAATTATACTTTGAGAGCCAGTCCATCCCTAGTATAACGTCGAATTCCATCATGGGAATGACTACTAGATTTGCGATAATATTCTGCTCACCAAAGTAAACACTAGAGTCTCAAAACACTGTTGATGCATGGATAATCCCACTTGGAGTCTTGACTGACAACTCTACCTCAAGCAATTCGGGGATTGATTCTATATTCTTTGCAAACTTGGAAGAAATAAAGGAATGCGTAGAACCAGAATCAAATAAAGCACTTGCTAGTTTTGAGAGGACAACAAGAGTACCTGCTACCACATCGTTCGGAACTTCAACTTCAGTTGTTGTGATAGCGAAAGCACGACCTTGCTCCCTTGGCCTCTGCTGAGGTTGATGGTGATTCCCCTCCACCGCCCTCGGATTTGGACATTGATTAGAAAAGTGCCCAAGCTGTCCACACTTGAAGCATGTGACTTCGGGTAGGGCCAGAACCATCTTTCCTCTGTCGTTAGTGTTGGGAAGTTGAGGCTTCACATCACCACGACAATTCCGAGAAATATGGCCTTCTTTTCCACGCCTATAGCACTTTCCACTTCCGATCAAGCAGTTCCCCGGATGCTTCTTCCCACATTTATTGCATGTGGCATGTTGCATATGCTTTCCACCTCTTTCCTGATCAAAACTTCTTCCCAGGATTGGTTCTAGAGTTCTCTTCTTCTCATTAGATTTGTGAGACCATTGTGTCTCCCCAAACTCTAGTTCAACTTTCATAGCACTTCGAACTATTTCTTCATAGCTATCGTAGTCCCTGTTGGATAGATTCTTCCGCAGATGTGGTCGTAGTCCGCCAAAGAATCTATCAACCTTCCCATTAGGGTCCATGACAAAGCTTGAGGTATAACGGGAAAGCCTTGTGAAGTTCATCTCATAGCTTCCGACAGATTCGTTCTCCTTCTGCTTTAGCTCGAGAAACTCTTTCTCCATTTTCGTTCTCATGGAACGAGGGAAATACTTGTTAAAGAAAATCCCCCGAAATTCTTCCCACTCCATAGCTTCCATCTCTCCTCGTGGCTTCGTGTTTTTGATCAGTGACCACCACTGATCAGCTTCTCCCTCTAGGCGGTAAACAGCAAGGGTGACTTTTTCTTGTTCCGAACAATGAAGTACAGAAAAGATCTTTTCAATGGAGCTTATCCATTATTCCGCAACCAATGGGTCAGTAGATCCACTGAATGTTGGCGGTCGTTGACGCATGAAGGAATCAACAGAAAGTTGTTCCCTTCGTGGTGAGGTCGGCCTCTCAGCTTGATTCAAGTTATTACTCATAACTTGAGTCAGTTGGTTCATCATTCGCATGAATGTTTCCATTCCAGCTTCCATCGGAGGGTCGTCAGCACATGGTGCATTGCGGTCACCATCGGTACGTTTTCTCCTATTGCCCGCCATTTTCTAAAAGAATAAAACCTTAGTGAAAAACTTATTTCATTTATGAATCTTTTAACTAAGACTTCGTGCTTAGACAATTATAGTTCTCTATAATTCCTTCTTAATGATTCATAAAAAGCATGTGATTGACCAAACATATCCCCCGGGAGTGTCGTAACCAAGAGTGCAGCAAGGCCCATTATCGTGCACCAGTTCCCATTCGAGTCTAGCTCAAAGCGGTGTTTTCGGGTTTTACCCCTATGTACATCTGTGCCAGAGCCGCCTCTACCTGCTCGTATCCAGACAGGGATGTATTTGTTTGATAGACCACTTACTCAATACTTACCAAAATACCAGGAAGTTTTCCTATATTTAAACTTTTCTATAGGGTTCTTCCTAAAGTTTTTATATCCTAATTTCCACAAATAACTAAACCATCCTTTGATACCAACTATAGAATCCCGCCATTTTATAACATAAACTTTCATTACATTACACAAAACTGAGGATCTTTAAGGTCTAGTGTCTTGGAAACCAGGAACATAATACATGAAAACAACATAAAACATTCTTCTTAAACACTTGAAAGGCGTCTCCTTAAGTTCATTCTAGGTTCATTACTGCATCTCATAACCTGGGGACATACATCAAAAGAAAGGGTGAGCAGAAGGTCCAGTAAGGGAAACAAGAGGAACATTTTACATGTGAACTTGAGATACTTCAATAAGGACATGAAAAGAACTTTAAGGCATGAGAAAGAAATCATGAGACATTTCATAATAAAAATAAAATTTTTCATAACTTGAAGATGTGGCTACATCATTTAACATAGACAATCATGAACATATCACCAAGGTCCATCCCCAAGGTGTCATTTGAGAATTACCAAGGTTATTCACCAAGGTATCGTGAAAATTGTAATCTCTAGTGGTTACATCATTACCCAATGCATTGGAGCGCTATCAGGGTGCACCCTTAAATTTGCCTTTATTATCATGTGATCCACATATATCATCATCAAACATTTCATAAATAACCCACATAGCATAAAATAAATGGGTTTCAATTCATAATCATAACGTTTTAAAAACTACTTTAAAGATATGATCTTTACGTCACTTTAAACCCACGAAAAGGGAAAGCGGGTCTCATGTATGTAAATCCCAGAATTTAAAATGGAACATTTTGATATATATGTGAATACCCTTGTAGAAATAAGAGCTTTGAGTATTCACTTTATAACATAAAATAATTTTTGAGAAAAGAGAGAGAGGCATTTTGAGGGGAAAATTCTGCAGCATAACGGCCAAGTTTCGGGGTTTTAGAAAACATTGAAATGAGAGGGGACATGGGTCACCCACTCATAAATGATCCATAAAACAGTAGGGTGAAAGAATAAGAAGGACATATGGACATGGTAATGAAATTTTAGGGACATACCATTTGAAATGAAAAACATGGAAGGAAAAAAGATTAGATTTCTCTTATGAAAATTCGGCAGTCTTACGGCGTCACTTAACTTCAAAAGAAAATGATTTGACAAGATCAAATAGGGTCCCTCATCATATGATCATAATAGATCAGTATGATAGATATAGAGATCATACCCCAACATAATAAAAAGGAACTTGAAAGACTTGACATGAAAATCGAACTTGAAAAATGAGAAGGGTGAAAGAATCCCTTAAAAATTCGGCAGTCTAACGGCGTCACTTAAACTTTCATAAAACGAAATGATGAGAGTAAGAGGGGATATCTCATCATATAAACATGAAGGGGAAGTAAGAGGAATATAAAAGAACATCCTCTCACATAAAAACATGGAGCATAATAGGAATGACATAAAAGAGATTACATGAAAAGAAAGAGAGGGGTCGGATCCCTTACCTTAAAACGTGACTCTTGAAACTCAAAGTATTGGACCTTGAGGGCTTGGGGCACCTTGGGAGGACTCCTTGGAAGGTAAGAAGACCAGAACTTCGTTGGGGGAGAGTTGAGAGTGAAAACTAAGGGAGGAAAGGATGGGTATTTATAGGGAAAGTGAGGGGACAAAGCATTAATGGCCAAGGGACACCTCACATGTGCTTTTATCAAACCCATGTGCTCTCCCTTGGCATTTATCATGGAGTTAGGCCACATGGGGCCCCCAAAACAATAATTCATCACCCTTGGCCGGCCAACCCTCAAAAGATCTCATGACATCATCATGACACCGTTATTTACCCATTTTATTGAATCGCATTACTTAATCTAGGTGTATAAATTATATTAAAACTTTCTTTAAGTGAGAATACTAATCCATTTGGTCACATTACTAATCCTAAGCGTAAAATCACTATTCAAAATTTACTATTCATCAAAAATTAAGTTGATCTTATTAGACTTCAAATTCCTTACTGAACACTTTTGTAGAAGACCATTTTTTGAAAATCATTACACATCATTAGTTATTTAGGGTTTACATAAATATTTTAAAATATCCTTTTTTCGAAATTCATCAATAAAATACATTCTAAAATTATCCGGACATTTGAAATTTCACAAACATCACTAAAGGAAGAAATCTCAATTTATTCACCCGAAAGGACTACACAAGGAAGCTAGGGTCTCATCACATAGCCTCTTATAACACCGGCATAAGACCTGAGTGTAAGGTGTGCTATGGTGAGAGAATCTGAGGGAGGCTCAGATAACATTGCCCTAGTAGTAATCTCTACTAACTTGAACTTCTCCCGCAGGCGTTTCCGTTCAAGCTTGACACGCTGGAGTTCGGCTTGGGCTTGGTCCAAAGCGAAGCCCACAGATGCTACCTCCTTCCCAAGCTCTGATAAGTGGGCTTCATAAGGGTTGAGTCTACTGGATAAAGCCATCGACTCCTCTTTCTGAATTAACCATTAACATCTTATTAAATCAATAAGAGTAAGTTAATATACTACTCAAAAAGATTGGGTCGTTACAGTCTGATACCTCTCTTGCTACCTCCAATGCATAAGACAATATTTATGGACACATATCAGTTATGGGAAGATAGATATAGTAATTATATAACTTATTAATACACCAATTACAAGTTATTCCCACTCAAAACCATGATCACTCATATCTAAAACTCCATTATCTTGACCACAGTTAACCACCACTACATATACTTATAGTGCTTGATCCAAAATAGCCTCTCTTGTTAGAGGCTATCACACCTAACCATCAAAATAACCTAATGGAATTGATCTAATGGAATCTTTGAGTGGTGGATCATAACGAAGAAATTTAACAAAAGCGTCAAAAAATTCCTATATCAAGAGAACTACCACTGTTTCCTATAGTTTTAGTATTTCATTAATCCTAGACAAATTTTTGGATCATTTTAATTTAGGTTAAAATGATTAATTTTAAGAAAAAACATTACATAGGGGTATATAACTAAAAAACTTCAAGTTTCATTCATAAATAAAAATATATATTATATTCTATAAGACTAAACTGGTTGAATATATAAATAAGTTAAAGCTAATAAGATCTCATTTGAATACCATTATCACATTTTCACGCTAACAAATCACACTACCACTAAAGGATACACATAAGGTAACACCTAATCTAATGAAAAATCAGTCTCTTATGAATCCCCAATCCCAACCATTTTCATAAATAATTATAATATCATCTTTCACATCCAAGCCTCTTCAATCAATGATGTGAAACTTAGTTTCCCACTACTTATTGAGTTGTATAACATAGAAATATTTTAGAATTTGTTCCATATTTATATCAAGTCCAGATTGTTAGTGAACTCACCCATAGTTTTCAGACCTAGAATAGCTCATAGAATTATTAGAAAATTATAATTTCTTCACCAAATATCATCACTACAATACATAAGAATATATTTAAATAATCCCTACTATCCACAACCAATTGATTATAATTCTTAGTATATTCATCTACTACAGTGTGGAATTTTAATAACAAAAAATACTAACTCTCATTAACCTTTTTAAAAATATACTAGAATAATGGAGAGAGATTTAAATATTAAAAAACAATCATTATCAATGGAATTCAAAGAAAAATAAAATCATCCTAGTTATGTGCACATACCTTAAAAAGTCTATAAAATTAATATCTTGGATAGGCATAAATTGACCGTAATTCAAAAATACATTAACGATTACCTATATACTTCCACAAACCATCATAATGTATATTAAATGTCTCAAATATCATTAACATGTTATCCTACATACACTATGTAATTTTTATCTATTAACTTAAACTTATAGGAAACTAATTGGTTTTTTTCTTACACTCATAGGTTAATCATTAATCAATGAATAAACATACATATATATTAGTATCTTCTTACCAATATGTTTACCAAGATCCTCACTACTGAAATCAGGACCTATACCAACACTTATTTCCCAATGGTTTAAAAAACTATTGGGATAAAGACCATTTTCCAATGGTTCTAGGAAATCATTGGAATAAGGTGTTTTTAGGTTGGTTTTTCCCAACGATTTTGTTAAACCATTGGGATAAGGTGTTTTAGGTTTGGTTTTCCCAACGGTTTTGTTAAAACATTGGGAAAGAAAAGTTTTTAACACCCAAATTAGGGCTCCTCATCCCGGACCGTCCCCAACCTCCGCCTCCTGACCCCCTCCCCCCTCCCCGATCTCTATCTCCTCTCGGCCTCCGCCTCCGCCTCCTAGCCTCCGCCTCTACCTCCCGGCCCCCTCCCTCTCCTTTGGCGGTGTTCCCATTCCCCTCTCGGCTCCCTCTCCGATGACGACGTCCCCCTACCCTCTCGGCTTCCGACGGCGTTCCCCCTCCCCTCTCATCTCCCACTCCTATCGACATCCCCCTCCCCTCAATCTCCTCCGACGATGTCCCCTGGCCCCCTCCCTAGTGTCGCGCGAGACCTATCGAACACCCCGCGGGACGTCCCCCCTCTCAGCTCCCTCTCCTCCCGATAGGGTTCTTGATCGGTATTTTCCCGTTGATATACTCTTCCAACTATTTATCTCGGTGAACTAATATTTGTTATCTTGTAATGGATTTCGTTCTCTAACACTTTTTCAGGTACACAAGATTGCAGTAGAAAACACCCCCATGGCATACCGATTTTCACAGGGAGCTCTCAATTCCCTTTAATTTTCATTTTTTTTATATCCATTCCCACAAACATTAAAAATCGCTGCCATACCACTCTCACCTGTATTTCATTGACAGTAGGGACACTACCTCATTTTAAGTGTGGGGGGAGTTTCTTACAGTTTCACATGTGATGCACTTGTATTTTTTATTATTCTCACTTGTCTATGAGACATTTTTCAAAATAATAAGAATGATTTAAACTTGACAATCATTATTCCCTTGTTATTAAAAAAACGTTAAGTGTAAAAGTTACAAGGACCATTTTTGACTACTACTTAGATTTTTTTAGAATGATTTCTAAGTTTAGGGAATTAATTCAAATTCAAAATCTTCGAAATAATTACTAATTGACCTATTACTTAGGATTTATGCCCTTTGTGATTGCCATTTTTTTATTCTCACTACCCAAGAGGACTCTAATCCTTCAATTTCATACTCTTATCTAGGCATATTTCTTGATAGATTCTAGTGGCATGTAAACTGACTAAAACATTCCCTAAGATCATATCTTAGTGATGACTGAACAAGTATAAAACTAAAATGATTTAGGACTCTTTCATAGACAATTTTTTCCTAAGACCCACCTGACATCTATCCATCATTCAACACTTAGTTTCCATTAATGGACTATTAGAATGAATCAATTTCAATCCTATTTCTATTCATACCCTACTTATTCTACAATGCATATGGATATCTTTGAACAAGTGTGGGTGGGACATTCAAAGATCATGGGATGCTTCCACTTTCAGAGATGTAAGATATGCTCACCTGATTATGCGGTTGTGATCCATTTACCATTTGTTGTGTTTCATTCGTAATATCTTCCTTTTCAAAATACAAAAATGAAAAGAAAGGAAAATTTTTATGGGTTGTTTACTAAGAAGGTCAAAAATCACAATTTTCCAGACTGATTAATCCCTCAAAGGATTATATGTGGTTTAGTGATGGATATGATATCTATCCTAAGAATATATTTTAACGTAGATAACTTGTATACTGTAATACCATGAGGTGTGAGTGTGAGGAAACATTGGAAGATAGAGGATCCTTCCATGAGATGGAATCGTTTTTCTAAAACATCGTGTGGGAACATTTCTGGAGTATGTTGGAGTTATGAAATAACCCCAAGTGTCTCCATGAGACAGCATAAATAACCCCAAGTGTCTCCAAGTGTCTCTATACATCGTATCATCCTCGCATGGGTTGGCCACTCACCCAATCCTATCAAACCTATCCTAGTCTATCCTCTCAGTCACATAGTCTAGACTCATCTCTCGAGGATTATCCCATGCCTTGATGGACATCTCATCATCCAACTAGACAAAGAGGACTATTTACCTTATAATTGTCCTAGTCACAAAAGAACACCATGTCGAACCCATCTACATTATATTCTCAATAATCCGGTCAAGAACCTCATCAAAATCATCTATTATAACCCAACCCCATTAACCAGGTTCCATCCTAAGCTAAATCACACCAAGACTCTTGGAATTATAACGCCAATCTATCTGACAATACCCAATTCCCACAATAGCATCTCATCCTTCATCTCTTTAGTTGAACTCTTGAATCATTTAATGGAGTAAAACCTTTCATAATACATTTTATATACTCATAGGGACCATCCCACTCTAAGAACCTACCAAGATTCAAATCCATCCTCATAAGTATTTCCTCATCAAATGCTAGATGTACAATTGCAACACCTATCACTACAAGGCCCAATCCTCTTAGGAATATTTTACTTGATCTAAATCCTCGTCGTTAGTGACATCAATCACATTAAAGCGCATAAATGTCAACTGAACCCTACATTCCAAGAATTATTCATGTGGACAGGCCCCATGGCAATAGTCTAAGAACTAAAACCATAAATAATAATTCCAAATACATGCATCATTTTTAAATAAATATCTCAAGTGTAAACATAAAAACCAAGAATAATAAGACCTCATCCCTTGTATCGAACAAAACCAAACTAAGTTGAAACTCGGGCCAAATTTATTATATACCATTAATAGGAAGAGTAATTGCTAATTAATAAGAATATACTATTTTATAGTATCATTTTGAAACATTGATCTATTTCCCCTTTTCTTGCAGGAACATGATTTGACCCATGGGGCGCTGTGGTACTTATATATTGGGTGGTGACAGGTATAGTCACAGGAGACAGGTATGCTTTAGTTTAGTTTTTATTTTATTTTCTTTATCGCATTGGTCACTTAGATCTTTGACTTCTTTCTATGGACAGAGGGTACTTATATTCTGCGAAGGGGGGAAGAAGAAGTTCAGATTGATTCAGTCCACCGACCTTGATCCGAGGTAAGATTCTATGGTTCCTACTTGTCTCGCACCTCATTTATTTGGGGCTTTAGTTTTTTTGACTCCATATTATGTTTTTGGTAGGGAATTGGATAGTTTCGTGTTGGTTCGGGTGGATTTGGTTCTCCGCTACTAATATAGGTAAGGCTTTAATGCCATTGGTTGGTTTTTCACTAGTTATGTAGCGTCCTTCATGTGTTTTAAGGTTCTTAATATCCTTTGTGTAGTGTGTTGATCCCTGCTCGTTGGTTTCAAGTCGTCATGTCAAGGGCGACTCGCCTGCATGTGCATAGGTAAGTAAGTATATGTATGTGGGTTCCCCCGTTATGTGTATAGTCACCCATGGAAGTGATTATACATGTATGGGGCTAGGTGTGCCCATTTATATATATATAAATGCATATGCAGGTGAGTGGAGACTGATATATTCATATAAGCATATGTGCAAGGATCCCCTTGCACATGCTCATGGCTATGCGGGTGTGTGCATAGGGGCTAGGTGTCCTTGTATGTGTGTGAAGGTGTATATACCCAGTGGAGGAGCAGTAGTTTTTAGTTAGAAAGCTCCAAGAGCCAAAGTGGACGGCTTGGTTCCACCGTGAGGCAAATTCCCTCTCGTAGCCTCTTTAATTTAAAATTTCTTTAAATTGAATTTAGCTTCTTTCTTAATTACGATTAATTATATTGAATTGCACATCTTGAATAAGTTTTCTTTAATATAATTTTTTCATTTGATAAATAAAGTCATGTTTTTATAATAAAACCCCTCCAACGGAGGTGCGCTGTCTGTGAAAACTCACAGTGATAGTTTAGGCTATATGATTCTTTTCCGTCGTTTCGTTTCCCTTTAGACGTTGTGCCATTGTGCCGCTCACTACAACCTTCCGACGATCCCTTGTTATAACATATTAAATAGTTCATTTGTTTTATCATGTCTGTTGTGACCTTATCTTATGGCGAAACCCATTTCGAGTGTTTTCTTGGCCTCTTGGTCACCCCTTTGGGTGTTTACTCGAGCATATATATCTAAAAACATTGATGGTGTCATTGTTTAACACCTATCAGGCTTATGGTGCTCCCCACCATAAGCTTCATCTTAACATTGTTTGGGGTGTTTCCCTGGCCTCGATGCACATCTGATTTTTTACATATATGAATTCTCCCATAAGATTTGTGTTGCCCCACTTCCTCCCGCTCTCTTCGCTCCTAGACGGAAGATGCTACCCCACAGATGTCACTGGACTGGGCCAACACGATGCGGTCTTGTCGCGGTCATGCCGCGGTCACGCCACAATCACGCCGCGGTCACGCCGCGGTAATGCCGTGATTTGGCCCTACTCCAGGACGACACCCCATAGCGATTCGCAGTCCTGTCAGAATTCGATGTATGATACCTAGATATATTTTTATATACATTACCCATCCATAGTTAATGGGGAGGGAGGCGACGATCAGAATGTTCCCCCGCTTCCTCCCGCTCCCTTGGCTCCTGGCTGGAAGATGCTGCCCCGCAGATGTCGCTGGACCGGGCCAACATGCCGCGGTCATGCCGCGGTCACGCCACGGTCACGTCGCGGTCACGCCGCGGTCACGCTGGGGTCAAGTCATGGTCACGCCGCGGTCATGCCGCGGTCACGCCGTGGTCACGCTGTGATTTGGCCCTGCTCCAGGACGACACCATGTGGCGGTTCGCAGTCCTGTCGGAATACTTCTCCTATCCCTAAGCCGCACTTCTCCAAACCCTCGGCGCAAATCCCATACTCCTCCCTTCCTCGCCGCCGCTCCCATACCGACCACCCCTCGCCGCCGCTCCCATCCCAACCACCCCTCGCTGCTCGCCGATCGTCGCTCCACGCTCCTCGCTCATCAGTGCTCACGCTTTTTTTCCAAAATCTCTATGCGAACCCATAACCCTTCTCGTTTTACCCTAAACCATAGCTCGACGCACCCATATGGAAGATTTTTTCCAATATCTCGACACGAATCCTACTTCCCAATCGACTCTCAACGCGAACCCTACTTCCTAGCGGGAAAGGTCTGGTTTTCCAATGCTCTATTCTTCCGCATTAAATGGGTATGTGTTATGATCCCCTTACGATTTTAGGTTGTGTTTGGAACCCTACTTCCCTACCTACTCTCGAGGGTTCTAACTCTACTTTCCAACCGGTCATCTTATCTTTGATTCAAGTAATTTTTGTTCATTCACTTTAAATTAGTATGTATGCCTTCATTTATTTTTGATTTTTTGGTTCCATTTTGCTTCAATATACTGTCTATTATGATTCCCTTATGAACACAAGCAATATATCATTTTAGGTTGCAGTTTTGTTGTAATTTACCTGTATGGAATCATTTTTCGTGATATTGAAGAGGTCAAAATGAGGTGGGGAGGAGGGGGGGATGTGCTGGAGGGGGGGGTATGGGCAGGGGTGAGGTGAGGTGAGGAGGAGGGGGGCTGGACAGGGGGTTGGAGGTGGCTGTGCAGGTGGGGGAGAGGGGAGGATGTGCTGGGGGTGAGAAAAGATAAGATATGGGGGTAAAAGAACATCCATGTTGATGGCAGCACCAATACGTCAACGACTAGAAAAACCTGATCATCGATCAACAACGTCTCCAACTGATCATCTATCAACAACGCACCCAATGGGGTATATAAAAGAAATGAATAACCAATGAATTATCAATGGTCCTCATGACAATCATAAAAGTTTTACTTTACAAGGGCTCTATAGAACAAGATTGACCACTCCACATGGGCATTATTAATTAACAGGTATAAAAAACACTGGTCACTCAATCAGTAACAAGCCCATTATGGTATCCTCAAGAGTCCCTTTGAAGTGTATAAATATCTTAAGGAAATACGACTATAACTTCTATCCCACAACATCATCCCATCCCAATGGTTCCAATAGTTCCAATCCTAAAAAAAGGCGGTAATCCTCAACTGTTCTAACCTTAAGAAATAGGTACCAACATATCGGGATAAAACAAGATCTCTTCATATATACTACTTTATTATAATTTTTAGGATCTATATGAAAGAACATTGAACAAAACTAGCTTAGATTTCACAATCCATTCCAACTAATGATCTCATAACCCTCACACATGATTCTCATCTCACAACGCAACCTGCTGGAGGATTCTGAATCTAATCCTTGAAGAAATCCTGATAAAGAATTATTTTAGTCCAAAACACAATAAAGACCACATTCAAACACATAAAGTATTCCACCATGGAAATTTATATGAAAAACTGATCAAAACTGAATACTCATTAGTCGAATTCTGACTCTAGGGTTAAAATAGGGTAAACACAACAAGGAGAAAAAAGTACCCAGCTTGTACTTTAGGTACATGATATGTAACCCAAAATTTCCCCTCATTACATGTGACATAGACTGCTCAGTGTGCACTTTTCCAAAGTACACATCATGTGTTCCGATATATGATATTTACCCCCACCTGGGTACATTCACATACAAGGCCCCACTTAGCATGAAAAATTCCCTACTACATGGAATGTGTCACCTTATACACAATCTTTACCCAACATATGGTTCCCGTGTATGTACCTATCCATATATCCCCCCCACACAAGGTCTACCCACACATAATGCCTATCCATGTACCTCGCACTAGATATAGATTTATACCCTACATGGTCATCTGCCACTAGCACACCCCGAGTCACCACTACATGGCGTGTAACCCACCCCCTTGTATTAATCTTTAAGTTCCCAAAACCCTTCTTTCCTAAGTATGAAGAACACATGATGTGTGTTTTCAAAACTACACATCATGTACACGAGTTCTCCCAAACTAAACCCCCCAAAAATATCCTAAAACACCTAATTTCTCCAAAGTATATATAGATTAAATCCTGAATGAGTCACCAAAAACCCAAAAAATATGATTAAAACTTAAAATCAACTACCCTATGGGAATTTTTGGGGGAGGCGGGGGTGCTTGGTGGGGGTGAGGTGGGGAGTAGGGGGGCTGTGTAGGGGGTTTGGTGGGGAGGGGGTGGGCTGGGCAGGGGGAGGGGGTTGGGCAGGTGTGGGGGTGGCTGTGTAGGTGGGGGGGGGGGGCTGGGCAGATGGGGGAGGGGGGCTGGGCAGGGGGTTTGTGTAGGTGGGGGTGGTGGTTGTGCAGGTGGGGGAGGGGGTGGGATGTGCAAGGGTTTAGGCTAGGCAGGGGGGAGGGGTGGGATGTGCAGGGGGTTAGGATAGGCAGGGGGAGGGGGGGCTGGGAAGGGGGGCTGTGCAGGTGGGGTAGTGGGGGGTTGGGCAGGTGGATGAGTATGGATATGAACTTGAGTTCCTTGAACCCAATTAGGGAACTGTAGAATGATTTCGTAGAACCCGAGTATATCAGATAAGGCACATTCGTGGAAGAATCTATAATTCTAGCCATGTCCCTACTTAGACTATCAATGTTGTAGAAACTGTGGAAGACCCATTTAGTGAGTCCAGTAGGATAAGGAAAATCCCCTTGCATAATCCAACTAGGTACAATTACTATGGAATGTAATAATGTTATATCCATCATAGATCAATATTAATATGTCATTATGTTGAGAAACATCAGACCCTTGTACTTTTATTTAATGATAAATGTTATCGATATTTGAAAATATTACATTGACTATGATTTTTGATTTAATATAATTCCAATGTTGACACATTCTCATATGTGATATGATGAGGACAATATAGAACCTTCAACATAGATACTACAACTCTATGTCCAATGCAAGAAATTTCCATATGTCCAATTCATGCTCGGGGATCAATTTGGTGACCTCGTTTCTGAATCATAATTTATAGTAATTCAGTAGGATCAAAACTTCATTGACTTTTTAAGAAGGCCTCTTTAAACTTTTATGACCACTCAAACATAACTACATTCTTATTAATCCTATTCATAGGCACTTATAAAGGGGAAAAGATTTAAATGAACCACATGTAAAACCCAAATAAATAAAGGAAACCCACAATCTCAAACATGTTTCATATGCCTTTTCATGACACCACAACCTATACATTCTTTGGGTCCACATAAATTCCCACATTATAGATTGCGTTCCTAAGAAAACATACTTTATGGAAGCATAAGTGACACTTTGAGATCTTATACCAGCTAGTGTACCACCATGAGGACCATGATCCCATGTGATAAATGGTTAATTTTTATGATTCTCCCTATGGATCATCATTCAAATTTCAATAGATACAAAAATCATCTATGGAAGGTATATACTAAAATTAATGTAGTAATCTATTGGATTGTCATGAAGGATTATCTGAATGTTTGCATTATAGATTGGGGATAGAATATTACCTTGTAATCTTATCCTCTTAGAATATGATAGAAAATTTCCAAATTAATCCCAACAGATGATGTAAATGATTCATAACCACTAACAAACACCATGTTCGATGTCATCATAGCAGATCCCCTTGAAAATTAGGCATGTGATATCTCTCATGAATCAAGTCAATATCTATCCCCATAGAATCTATGTGTCACAGAAGCCTGGCCAATATCCCTCTCTTAAACACAAACCAATACCTTGATAAATGCAACAATATAACTAAATCTCTTGACATTATAGAAGTCATTGACCCATATTATATGATTCCCCCATCATTATACTCTAGGAACAAAAGGGTTATAATGGTCATAGTGTAAATATCCTTCTAGGTTAGTATATTGAATGATTAAACTCATCGAAAAAATATCAAATTTATCCTGGAGTAATCAAAACCAATAACCCTTATCCGATAGATCAGTATTGAGGCAGGGGATTCTTCATATATGAGTTATAAACTTGAATTTCCAACATCCCCTTCCCTATTTGATCAACAAGACAACATTTTCTTGGTTCTTGGTCTCTCTGCCACATCAATATGTGAACCATACAAGGGGAAGGGATGTGAGTAAGCCTTCAAAAATGAGATGATTATTTCTATGTGTTTCTTGTGTGTTTTTTTTTTGTGTGATTGTAGGTGATTGAAGTGTGTTTTTGTGAGTTTTATATGTGTGTAGTGGTGTGTTTTCTGTGTTTGCAGGTTACAGTGTTCCTAAACACACATAATGACTATTTTTTTAGTGTGATTGTAGTGTATTTTTGTGAGATGGCACATTTTTTAATAGATTTTTCATTGTAGCCTGCATTTGATTGTAGGCTGTTTCATCTTAAATTAATGGGGGTCTAACCCAACAGTTTCAAAATTGTTGGGTTATACCTGTGTGTTGTTGCTGCATTTCCCAACAGTTCAAAACCGTTGGGTTATACCCATTCTGCTTCCTTTCCCAACGGTTCAAAACTGTTGGGTTATACCCATGCTGCTGCATTTCACCCCTACTGCTGCATTTCCCAATGGTTCAAAACCGTTGTGGTATACCCTACTTATTTTCCCAATGGTTCAAAACTATTGGGGGTATGTCCCCTATATTTTTATTCCAAAGGTTTTAAAACCGTTGGTATACCCCTGTGCGCTGATTTTTCCAACGGTTCAGCTGAACCATTGGTATAAAATAAATATAAACAGCCTTTCCCAACAGTTCAGGGTGAACCATTGGTATAAGGCTTTCCCAACGTCTCACAGCCCAACGGTTTCTAAAACTGTTGGGATAAGGTTTCCCAACGGTTTGAGGGACTTTCCCAATGGTTTTAAACTGTTGGGAAAACTTGGATTCCCAGTAGTGCCTGGTACATCCCTATGTTTTCAATACAAACTATTTGTGGGGAAATATTAATCAATATCAACACATCCTATTTGAATTCAGTTGGTATAAAAACCCATCTCTAAAAGAGAATTACACACTATCTACCATTAGAAAATTTATTCAGAGCATTATCTAAGACTCTTTAATAATTAAAGTATTTTTTATCTACCCTTACAATTTAATTATTATTCATTCAATGAATAATTATTGATGTTATGATCATCAATATAAAAATAGAAAAATTTCCCTCATTTATATATCAAAAAATAACACTTTAAAAAACTATGAAATTATCATATAGAGTTAGTGATCACTACCACAAGGATAATAATACCTCCATGAAAACCATATCATAAAGATTTGGATTAATATAACCTAAACTTAATTAAGCTACAATAAAGAAAAATACTATGATAAAGTTTTAATTCATAATTATCATTATACATATTTTTCATTAATATATTCTATTAGGTGGAGAATATACTAAAACATATCTCTACATATTTAACAATAAAAACATTTATACACTTTATCAATCTCACTAGTCCTCCATATCAAGTTGGGGTGTTTGTAATAATGATTCCCAATTATCATCATGTATGGGGAATATTATTCCCCTCAATATTCCATTTTTCTTTACACCAAACAAAAAAAATTTATCATATTCATATAGTCAAATCATAATCAATTAAACTATAGTCTTTTTCTTATCTAACATATATAACATTTATGCATATAAATGTTTAAAAGAGGATAATTTTCAAGTAAATGTCATTTACATCTAATAAGGTGATACATTGGGGTATATTTATTGATAGTAATAACAACCAACTTCTTGTGTCATTTTTGAAATTGATTCTTCCAGATACTTATTTGATGAATCATAATATAGTTTTATAAGTATTACTTAAAGTGTGTTTTAAGATATTTTTTATAGACAATATTAATCAAAACGTCATTCAATCTAAAATACACTATCTAAATTCTCTATATACCAAAATGATTTAATCATACCATGAAAATTTAAATAGAAAATCTATTCTGAATTTCATTCTAAACATATTAAATGTATAACAAAAAAGTTCTTAGAGGATAACATGCAATGAAAAATTATAGAGATGTTATTCTAATAGATTAATTCTCAGATGCCTGTAAATAGGAGACAAAGATATATATTGAAGAAAAATATTGAGAACATTGATTCTAATATATGTGATTTAGAATGGGATCTTTTTATTCAATTTTTTGTTTTTAAGTTCATAGTTTTATACCTATGTTTTTAAGAGAATAAATTATAAAGGAAAAATCATTTATTTTTTCAATTATATTATATTATACTATTAAATATTGATCAAAAAAGTATTTGGATAATTATTTGGTTTTATTGACCATATTTATCCAAAAATCTCTGGGGATAAGATCTTGCAACTTCCAATCTTTGATAAAATAGATTCTCTCTTCAAACATTTTCTTTTGGATCAAGGTATTGATCCTCTTACCAAATTAGGTTAATATTGAACAACAATTAGGGATAAAAAAATTTATATTTTACTTAATAAAATATAGGTCTATTCATTACTATTTATCTAAAATACAATTTTATTATTCATGTTATGTTCCTTACACTACTATTATCTTTTTAGTTATGTTTATATTTTATTGTTTTGGAGTGATTACTCAATCTGAACCACCATTAACTTTCCCATTGTGTTATAATAATTATATATTTTGTTTAGAACTTTTAAATATCATTCATCTAAAATATTATAACTTAAAATTGATTTATTTAGTAAATTTTTAATATCTTCAATTTTTTCTACTCTTTAAGCATCCATATTGGGAAACAATTTTGTATTTGGGTTGATGAGTTGGTTGAGTGGTCCTTCACAAACAACCCTTCCATAAAATTATAAACACATAATCTTAGAATTAAATAAAATGGTTGACATCTCTTATTAATTGAAATATAGAGAGAATAATTAGGATTTTCAATATGAATGTATGAATAAGATTATAAAATTAGTATTAGTGTTTCTAAAAATTATCTTAGTCAACAATATCATTCTATAGTATAATGATTTCTTTAGAATAAAGAAAACCATTCAAACGCAAATAGAAATTATAAGGTAGTAGGACGAGATCAAAGTAGACATATTTGATTTCAAAGGAGACTATTATTACAACTTATGTAATATAAAGAAGACGAAAAAGGTTGTAGAAAATTCTAAAATGATGCAGACATGGAAAGAGGAGTAGAATAATGAAATTAATAAATGTTAAATAAGTTCATTAGAAAAATTATATATTGGAATGTAATAATAATGAATTAGAAAAGTAAAAAAGAAAATATTTATAAGAAAATAATAACTAAATTTGATTCTTTAATATATTATATTTCAAATATATTAATTTTTTGTCATATATCTTTATTTTTATATTCTATATATTTATATACTATTAAAAATGTATTTTTTTAGTTTTTTTAGAATAAAAAATAGGAATAAATTATACGATGGTGAGTTATTTCATTACAAAATAATTAAAATAATTAAAGAGAGAATATTTTTTCTGAATGATAACTCTTAATTATCATAAAGGGGTAGTTTAATAACTTTAATTTTTATTTTATCAATTTTTAATATATTTTTTTTCATGTATTTTTATTATTATAAAGGTTGATATTGTTGAGAAGTTTACTAAATGACTTATTTTCCAAACTTATTTTGATAAATCATAATGTGATTTTATCATTATTACTTAAAGAGAGTTCAATGATGTTATTTTATTAGAACTATTCAACCATAAATCATTGATTATAAAATACACCATTTGGAATCACTATATAACTGTAACCATAAACTCTCATATAAGAAAATATAAAATTATGAACTATTCTAAAGTTTATTTGAAACATATTAATATTATAGGGAATAAATACATTATAATAGAGCTAGTAGAAAATAAGTTTGTAGAGTTTTCTAATATATACAAATTATATGGTTTCTACAAATATATTGTGAATATTTTTTATAAATAAAAGTATGAATCACATTGATCATAATATTTTTGATTGATTGTGAGTGATTCTAAAAAAAATTTGATGTTTAATTTTATTTTCCCCCTATGAATGTGATATTACATTGTAATGTTAATAAACCTTCCTTGTTATATATTTTTTTGTTTTATATTGATCATTTTTTATCAAAGATGTTTTTCAGTATATAAACTATTTCTCTAATCATATTGTTCAAATAATATTGATGGATAATAACTTTTTTTCTTCCTTTCATGGATTGGATTTTTTATATCAAGAAACTTATGTATCTATATCACAGTATTAATCTTCCTACTTATTTGGGTTTAAAATTAAGAGGTTTTAAGAGAAATAAATGTGCATATCCTACTTAATAAAAATTATCATTATAATAGATTGTATATTAAAAAACCCATTTAATTGTTTACATTATTTTATTCACATTTGTTTTATCTTATTATATATATTTATAGTATACTAGTTATATTTGATTAATTAATCAAAACTATCATTTAAATTTCCACGATGTAATTATATATTTATTTGGGAACATTTGGTTTTTTTCATTCAAACTATTACCACTTAAGAAGGATTTATTTCATAAGTTTTTTAAATATTAAAATCATTCCATTTTGAAGCTACCATATTAGGACATCATCCCCACTATCACACAATACCCAAATCTCATCAAACTACCTTGATTAAATTGTATGCATCCAATTGGGAACCCATACTACCACATCTAAATTTGATTGTCCTAGATATTACAATGTTACTATAATGTATTTTCCTTAGACCATATAATAATACCTTTCTAGTCAAGATACTCTAAATGAAACATAAAAAATTCATAATAATTTTATTTACTAACAACAACAAATTATATTATGATTTCTCTAATATATTTCAACAAAATTAAGTAATCCTCATAATTAATGGCTTATTAACTTACTATAATCTCATTATACTATTTCATATCATCATAAATACATAATTATTATCATAGTTTACAGTGCTAAAATTTAGAAAAACTTTCATTTTCATATGATAGGCTTAACTTGCTAACATAAGCCAAAAACTCAATATTTATCATCTATAAGTGTAATTTAACATATATCTCAATCCAATACTTTCAATGGAATTTCAATTTTTTAAAATCAGTCACCATAATAAAATGTAAATGGATGTGAGTTTTATGTTAACAATCATTTTCTATAGTGAGGAAATCACAAAATATGCCTTGATAAATATCTAATTCTAAAAGGACTATTTAATTCATATCATGAAAATGATATCCCCACTGGTATATGACTTTAAAACCTCAATATATGCACTATATATAATGATATAACATATATTTTATCTTTTTTATATATAGTACTAGATGATCTCTCCATTGTATATCAATGTACTCTCAGACTAATGACTTAACAAACAAAAAAATTTATATAACTCGTGAAGTAGTATATTTTTTTGGATCTTCTTACAAAAGGAATTACATGTTTTATTTCCCTTTATCTCAGTATCCTAGATATATATATTAAAGATATATAATAATGCCTCGTAATACCCAATATCCCAAACATAACTAAACATGGACATAAATTCTAAACTAATTATTATTCTACTAATATATTATCCCTCATTGTTTTATGTACCAATACCTTGAAGTTGGTATAGAGGTTAAGAGGAAAACATATTAACCAATATATCTTCTCATAATAAAATATCAACCTTATTTTCTTTTAGAGATTTATCAATCATTATTTCAAAATAAAAACATGATAGGCCCTTGAATTTTGATGAATACTCCATAAAGGTAAGGTAATAGTTATAAATCTTGTAGTTCCCATAATTTTATTAGTAATAGACATTAGTAAACTATTTTATTATTATAAAATTATATGGAACTCTCTCCAAGTCACTACTTTTCCTCTCCTAAGTCAAAAGGTTAATGAACACCATTTCTCCCAGAAACATGAAAAATAATCTCTAACATAAATTAGTCCTTACCATATTAAGTATCCTTTTAATATCACCTAGAAAAATATTTATCGCTTGACATCAAGATTACCCTATAATATGGGTGAAATTTTGTAAAAAAACCCACACATAGTCTCAATGTTATTATATGTCTCTTACCCCATAAATAGATACTTAATTGAATTTTTATATAGTGTTAATCCCTCATACTCAAGTCATTTAATGAAATATCCATTATCTTACTAATTAGGTTTCAGTGAAAATATTATAAATTCAGACCCATTTCTTTTGGAATAATAGATTATTAACAAATTTCCATAAGTCAACATATCATATTTAACAATAATTATTAATTTTCATTCCATTAAAAAAGTAATATAAGAGAATATTTATAACATATGAATAAATCCCTACTCAATTATACATCCTAGAATGGTTTTCCTGTCATAAGAAATCATGGGCATAATACATATCTTAAATAATATATGAATCATGTATAAAACTAAATATACCTTGAAAATAATACACTAAATACCTATTTTAATCATAATATGATAAAATTAATTATATAATAATGAAAATATTTTATAAGATTTTTATATTTTCCCTAACTTGAGAAATATAATTCTTATTCCTTAATTGCAATTTATTTAATTTCCCAAACTAAAGCATAACATGTACCTAAATCAAACTGATTATCCTAATGAAAATCGTGCTATAGTAAAACTCTAATATGACCCTATCCCACTAGGAACCACCCAATTCAGTAGAAAGATAATTTCTATATCACTAAATCTACCTTTAAGTGGCTATGAGATAATGACTAAAACCCAAGTGTAATACACGTATACATAGGGAAATTTTCCTATAAAAATTATCAAAACTTCTCCAAACCATCAATAGGAAATATATACATAAAATAAAATAAAATAAATATTAATAAATTAAAATATTTTTTATATTGTGTATCATATTATATACAATTTTTCAATATAATTAATATCCAAAACCAAACATACAATACAACCACTAATGAAATACTAAAATAAGAATTAAAACCAATGCATATAAAGTCTTCATCAATTAAACCTCCAGCTTTATCTACCAAAATCTCAAATATAGAAAAAATCACGCTTCTCCACAACTACTTGTTATTTTATAAAACATCTGGTTAATGTATATCCTTAAGTGCTCCACCGCATAAATTCCCATGTCTTGGTAAGTATAAAAATACCCAATAGGGAATCCAAACAGTTTAGAAACAAAAAATTAATTCTCATTTATATATAATAATAAAATCATATTATATATTCATAACATCACTATTATGTACTACCCATGACTTAAATTAATTAAATAATCCCCTCAATAACTACTTTATCTTAATAATCCATAAATCATCAACTATGTGTCTAGATTATTTGAGTAATCCATTGCAATGTTCATTAAAAAATTACTTTCTAATGTTCCCCAAAAAAATTAATCACCAAATAAAAAGTCTCATAGATAAATATATAAACTATAATAGGGATAAATTGACCCATCTCAATTCCATTAGATAATTCCTTTTAATAATTATGGGATTTTACACCATATATAATGTCATCAGTCTAAGGGATTCCAAAACTCATTCATGGAGGAACATAAAGTACAAATAATTATTTAATGTTGGTAAATACAAAAACACCTTATTAATATTATTGTAGGATCATGTAGGGCCAATCATGAATGTCTAATAAAGGTTTAATGAAGCTCTGTAACAATATAGTCTCACTGGATAACCATATCTAATTGTGTCACGGTGCTAGGGTATCACTAATCTAAATTTGTGGTGATGATCCAATATTTTTTTAATACTAAAATAACATGAAAAAGTTTGGGGCACATATAAAAACAATCATAAAGTCATCTATACTAGTTATTTTCTATAATCAACATACTTTATGGTCATCATCCCGGTTGACTAAATGAAATGTCAACCGGATGTTATTCACATGTAATATACCATCTTATAGAATTTATAAATCTGTTATATACCCCATATATATAATATAAATACATTATTATTTCAAAATAACATACTAGAATGATAAATATATGAATCATTTCACCCAAATATTACATTTAATAAAATTTTCCCTAGAAAATCTCATTAAACAATTGAAAAATCCTTAAACTCATGAGAAGATTATTATTTCCTACTATCACAATACACATTATCACTTGTCAATTATAAATACAGTCACATCCAGAATATTATTATATAAAAAACATAAAATCATGGATTCAAATGATACCTATAATTATATCATTTCTTCACTCTATAAAACATAAACAAGAGTTTTTTTTGGAATTTCTACGAGCTGATCCATTTTCACTTAGAAATAAATAATTAAAATTCTACCAAATAAGATTTAATTGATATTAAATGTTCTAGAAAATATAATTTACAATATCTTCAGATTAAATTATTAGAATAAAATATCCACGGTCCATAAAAATAAGATTTTTTATATGTATATAATTGATAAAAGAAATATAATGGTGCCACACTATGGGGTTGTGAGTCACTCTTTATTCCGCATCATTAGATTCAGAAGAAATATGGTATGTGGGTACATTCCATTATTAAAATATTTTCATGTACATTTTATATGTTGTGAATGCGTTAGGAGGGACCCTGATCTCTGCTACATTCTCATCTTAGATCACGTGAGTGTTATGGCTCACTTGATATCATGTTTATTTCACCCAATGGCCTCTACTGATTATTAAGTTATGCAATGCCATGAATCTGAGGCCTTATATCAACTCACTCTATAATCTTCCTTATGTTCTTCTAGATCATTAATCTCTATAATTATTGGTTTTAATTAAAAAAATCTTGTCACAAAGTAGTGTTATATTTTCTCAACAAGAAGTACACTAAATTTAAAATCTATATAACACTTTAAAAGGGTATACCTCACTCTAACAATATTATTATATAAATTTATATATATTAAATCAATATGAAAATAGAGTTTCAACAAAATTAGTTTTCATAATCTACTGTATAATATAAAAAAATGCGTTAGGAATTTAAGTTACATACCCTTTTAGGGGTGAGGTGAATGAGGATATTAGATCAATTATTTTTTTACTTTGTTTGATTTTGGATCTTAAAAATTCATTATATTATATCATTTATATTTTTTTGAACCACTCCTTTTATATGAAAAAGTAAATAAATGAAAAATAACACATGTATTTACTTATTTTACTATTGATATGAACACTGCATCCAATGGAGTAAGAATGGCATATTGTTATCTCACCCAAATCACTATAATATATACTTGATTACAAAATTTCATGAGAATACTCACTTTACTCCAAGTATCAATACATTATTGGGATTAATACCGTAATAAAAAATATTTCTAGAAAATAATAAAAGATAACACATTTTTGGTATTGGTGTAAAAATATATTCTATATTATTTTTCCTCTGATATTAGATAAAAAAAATTTATCTTCATGAAATATTTTTTCACATCTATATAATCAGTAAAATTAAATATTTATAACTTTGGATAATTATATTAAACTCTATAATATATTATTATATTATATAAACTCTTTTGATCAAGATCAACATTTTTAATATAAAATTCTACAATATCTTCCCTGATTTAAGCATATTAATTCTATATTTGAGGGTAGGAAAATGTCCTTTATATGTTTCTATAAAATTCAAGTGTAATGATCTCTTGATATCATATATTGGAATAAGAAAAAAAAAATATATTATTTTTTTCCTCATATAATCCATTGGAATTGTTTTCATTTACCATAGTGTGGTGCATTTAGGTCAACCTTTGAGTCCACAAACCACAAAATAAAATTCATATATCATTAAATTTTTATCTATCAAATTATTTTCTTCCACCCCATATCCTCACTATAGGAATGTTCCTTTATTACATGATTTTATTTTTCTACATAATATATATATTAATTAATTTTTTATATGTATGTATTTTGTAATACTAATTTCTATTTATCTCCCCAATTCATCTAGTGATAAATCATAAGAAATTATTTTTTAAATTTACTCCCATCATGGTGTTATGTTTAACTCTAGCCATTTTTGGAAATTTATCTTGATAATTATTCATCCACCCTTTAATTAATTTATGGATTAGTTTTAAAAATTATTCTATTTGCTAAATTAGCTCATATATAACCATTATACACTATAAATCTCTACATGATATGGAATCTGCAAAATGTCATGGTATTATAGGGATTAAAACATATGTCTAGTAGAAATTCCTTATACTATTATTTTATTTATCTTAGCAT
The DNA here is from genome assembly GCA_963277665.1 of Viscum album. Taxonomy (NCBI): domain Eukaryota; kingdom Viridiplantae; phylum Streptophyta; class Magnoliopsida; order Santalales; family Viscaceae; genus Viscum; species Viscum album. Next base: position 1,321,764,091 of record OY728166.1, read on the forward strand.
GATGTCTAATAGATTTACCCTTTTTATTTCATATAGTTATGATGGTTCCACCATCCAAAATAGCATGAATCATAATGTGTGACCATCCACCACAAGCATTACTATGTCCCACCAATACACAATATCTACTAACTACACAAACAATTCATTAAAAGTTTACCATTACTAGAAAATGGGACAGTTTCCTTTATCCAAAATCATATAAATAGGTGTTAAAATATTATAGATGGGTTACTTTATTTCGTGGGGCTATGTTTACTATAGTAATGCCTTATGACCATGCTTTATTAGAATAATTCTTATAGGTTTCTAATTTCATGATCAAAAACCATAAAAATATATTTATTACCATAATTTTCATATCATGGATATATTAACAAGATTGGTTACATCTTGTTTTCTCTTTTTTAATGAATTATTTTTATGTTAAGAGAGGATATGGTATCCTAGGTTCATATTTATAAAGAATTATATTGTTCTTATAGTTTGGATTCAATTTTTATTTCATTAAACATGTTGATTCAAGCAATAATTTAATTCATAAATTAAAATTTTAAATTAGTACTCTATTAACTATGGGCTATAAATATTTTTATTTATATCTTAGTCCCATAAATGGTAAAAATGTAATTTTCTCTTAAACGGAGTAATACATGACAAAATAGATTTCCCCATTAATTTCAAGATGATTTGTTTTTATTAGGGAGGCATTGTGGTATTTTTTAACATAACTATAATTTTACTATCAATTTTTATTATATATATAAGTTTATTTTGGTCCACCAAGGGCCAATACAAAAGGATGAGGTGTAATATAGTTGATCCCCATTCGGGTATTAATAAAATTTTTCCATCAATGAAAATTCCATATAATCATAAAGGTACAAAATTTATTATTAAAAATTAATGTTTAACTCTAATCCTAGAAAAAAATTTAGGAGAATAAATAAATTTTCAACAAATGAAATGACTATGCCCACATGATCAATGGACATGGAGTAACTTGCGTTAATCATGAATTACAATGTTCCAGTTCCCAAAGGATATTGTATTACCTTATCTTTGTTTAAATGTGCCAGATAATATTCATAGTCTATATCCAATTAAATATCCCATAAATAGTACTCAATCTGAGGATATTTGAGATAAATAATAATGACAAAAATAAGGTATGTTTTTTGAAAGAATTGGTGTGGTTGAATTTTTGTAACTTCAAGACCCTATTTTTTTATCATCAAGAAGATATTACCTTGAATAACCCAATGAATATATATAATCTTTAATCTCATATATTAAAAGGATAATGGTTTTCTATAATGTTTTTGTTATCTGGTCTTGATGTTTTTTTGGTTTTTCATTTTTTTATATGGTGCTCTGTATTTTTTGTTTTTAGATTAGACATTCGTAATTTGGGTTTCCTTCACCAAAAGTGATATTTTATGATTTTTATTTCTTGTGATATATATATATATATATATATATATATATATTAAACACATAATAAAAACACTATAAATATCCTATTATAAACATTCTTGAAAATTTTTATCCTACATCTACTATTCACCCAAGGAAACAGCCGCTGAAGAGGAGGAGATCATTAGAAATAAAAAGAGATCTTATTAGAAATAAATCATGATGAATAATTCAATGATTAAAATATTGTTAATATAATTCCACATTTATTATTTTTCATTAATTTTTTAAGCTATAAAACTTTTCTATACTTTGGTTCTCTACCTCTACCTTATTTCAAAAGATGTTATCAACAAGATGACTATGCAGATTCAAGAATATAGATTAACATACTTACAATTATGTAGATATTATACAGTGAAGTTTTTATTTAATTTTATATACAAGTAAGATAATAATTTATTTTAATCAAATAAAAAATACTATTATATATCAAATTTATGGTATCAATTGTATAAATCCAATGACACCAAGATCGTAATGATCTAACTAATAGATTGAATTGATATATTATAATAACATATAGTTTAATTAACAATTCGCTATAAATTTTAGTGGCCCTAACTTTTGATATATGATTAATAAATTATATTTTTTGATTGTTATATCAAGATGATGATATTTTTGATATTTAGACGTGATCAGGGACAATTTTATTAAGATTTTGGGTTTAGGATGTTGATGGTGCTAGGAGATTGATTGATGGAGTGGTGGGGGTGATGTATTGGTTATATTATCATCAATAATATGGCTATGAAGAGACTAAACAAACCCTTATATTTATTAGAACAACATACTTCTTTCCTTATGATCACAACCATCAATCATGCTAAGTCAATAACCAGTAGGAAGTGACTCAACTGAGACAATTGATGAAAAAAATAGTAGTCCACTCCATGATTCATGTGGATTAAATAGTTAATAGTAAATTTATGTGTTTTATATATGGATTCATATGTGGAGGGAATATGATTTTTCCTTATAGAAACCTTTTTAGCATATAGAGAGGAGGCATGTGGGGGATTTAATTTGTACCCCAAAGGTTGTGTTGTTCTCTTTTTGAAATCTTGAACCTATTAAAACACTATTTAACTTTTGTAGTGATGTTTAGTGCTTTAAATTTACTAGTTTTATTTGGATTTCATGATGATGAAATGAAAATATTGTAATAAAATAATAGACTTATTATAATGAAATTTTATACTACTCTGAATGATTATAGGGACTTCTATTGATTTAGAAATAGAATTATTGACCACTTGTGGTTATGATGTGAAAATTATTTTAGTATAATAGAGTAACATTAAGTTGGGTTGTGTTATGAATTTTTCAAATACACTATGATCCATTAAAATAATTCAATTAAAGAAAAGTTAAATTTGTTGAAAATGTTACATTTTTTTCTTCCTTTTCTCACCACTTTGGGTACTATTCTAACTAGAATTGAGGAGCCACTTTTTTATGGGAGATGTGCTTATTTATTGTGTGATTAATTGAATTTATGTAATTATGGGATATAAAATTTTATAAAATTATTTTATGATATTTATTATGTGTATTGTGGTGATGAAACTCTTCTTGTGGGTTTTTTTGAGGGTGAACTGTTGGGATGAATTATATTATTTGACTAAAACCCAAAATGGTGGATTGTGAGTTCAAATATATTTTTTAGGGAGGATTTAAATGATACATATTTTAATGTATAGAGATTTATGGTTGTTTCCATCTCCGAGTAAGAATGGGTAAGATAGAGGTAGGGGTAGGGTTTTTTTGTTCATGGTGGTCTATAGTATGGAATAATATGTGGGATCCATTTTAGCTTAATATTATGAAGTTTTACACAATTGTTTTTATTTTTTGAGTATAATTATTGTATATATGGGTAACATAAATATGAAAGGAATTGTGATTTATGTTATTATATTGGATTTTTTTGGTTAATATTTTTTGGAATAAACATTTTATATTTTTTATATACATTTAATATTTTTATACAAGGGTTGGATCATTGTAAAAAATGAAAATTTTAAGTAATATTTCTCACCCATTTATTTTCACTTATGCATCCCAATTCCTATATTAATAAAAATATATAGGGTTTATCAAAATATGATTTGAGATAATCATATTAATGTTTCAATGGCATTGAAAACTTCTCATGATTTTCTAATGTTCAAAAAACCTTACTAATAAGTGATCTCCCAGAGTCTAACAATTATTGTTGTGATATCCACACATACATTGTGTGGAAGTACCTAAATTGAAAAAATAATCACCACTTAATAATGAAAATGAATCAATATTATAATAAATAAAACATCAATTCGTCATGAATATAAACATTCAGGAAGTTCATGCATCTTTGTAATATTAGATGAGAAAATAAAAATCATCGAAAACTATGAGATTAAATTAATCATCCCACCCTATTTGAATGAAAATACAACATTACATGAGTATTAAGAATTTTTTCCCAAAGGTATACTACAAATAGCCACCATCATGCTAATTTTATTCTATAGAATCCCCCAATTTCGCATAATAATCTGCAACAACATGAAAGTACAAATATTCAAGTATAGATCAATGGGAATGAAATAATATTAAGTGTGTTCATCTTAGATAATGACATATATCCTAAATTTACTAGTATATATTTGTATGATGAATAAATAAAATGTAAACAAAGCTAGTTACCCAACTTCATTAATGGAGAAAATTATCATTCATAGTTTGATTAACATTTGCCCGAATGGCCCGAAGGCCTTCATTTTTATTGATTTTTGATAACCCCCATTTCAAGGGATGAGGGGGAACCCTTATAAGGACCGTAGGCTCAGAGATTACAAGGCACATAGTCTTAGGAGATAACCTGACCCCAAGGTCTTAGGGAATTCAACCAGACTATCTACAAGGAACTGCCCCTCCCCATCATCTACGTCATGATAGTAGCTCTCCACCTTTGATTAACATATAAGGTACCCCCATAATTCACCATAATCACCCAAAAAATATGTAAATATATAACAAACACTTCATAAAAAGAATAATATAAACTGTAATCCAACATATTATTTCCTACAAGAGGCTATTAAGAACTGAGAAACTCATATAGATTTGTTCATTCGGATAGTAGTTACCCGAGGATGTATAATTATTGTTACACTCTATCCATAATGAGATATATCAAAAGGAATTATCCTCAATGGATGTTATAACTCACCAACTATGTATATTGATGGTATTCACATAGCATGACATGTACCCATTATTCTTACTTATCAAAACCTTTAAGAGGATTAGAAACAACACAATATATATCACACATAACAGAAAATAATCCCATAACTGTGCATGCCACACAATTTTATACATTAATTTGATTACTCTCAATAAAAAATCATCAGACTCATATTAGAATGTTACCTCTATATTTGGTATATCTTAAACCTAGAATAATGGTTGTGCAAGAAGTCATTGTACATAGTTCAATATCATTAAAATGGTTATCTCACATGAAATAATTTTCAAAAGTAATAGTTCTAAAAATTAACAAATTAAAAAAACTTTATATCATCATGAAAATATTATAATACTAGAAAACGTCAAATCAATCCTCAATATCTAGTCAAACTAGTCAATAAATTAGTGAAAACTAAGGGTTTTCACATTGATTTTTTGTTTTTTGTTGAAAAAGCATAATTATTGAGTGAGGTATAATGAACTGGTTTTTTTAATAAGTTAAAATAACTAATGTGAAAACTATAATTTAAAAATTAATATTCATTTAATGTGACATCAAAATTATTGGGGATAGGTCTGGGTAATTATATAATATAATTCATAGATTATATTAAATAAATACCACCATGGAAAGTTATCATGTCTATCTCTATAAGAGTGGATTTTCCTACACAAAATTGGAAGTACTATTGGTTGAAAGTGAATTCTAATTATGAAACAATAGTGTCTATTTACTAGATATTTATATTTAATAGGGAGTATCTCTTGAAGAAAATTTTAAAATAAGAGAATGATATAAATTGATTTCTTATTACGCACAAATAAAATATCATTGATTCTTTAGGATAGGAAAAGAGGAATTGGAATTATTGATTAAACTGTGAATGATTTTAATGAATTTTCAATCCCATGGATAGTCCATTTTGTTTTCATTAATGTTGATATTGAAGTAATCTTTCCAACACGTTCAAATTGTGTAGAAACTTATTCTGGAAAGTAATGAATTGTTAGGATTTAATCATGTCCATTGAATCAAAATCAATTGAATAAGGGGGAAACACCCTTTATCTGATATAAGATTTAGATCGACATGTTTGATAATCTAGGTAAACCTAACTGATACACCTTATTGGTCTAGGGCCGAAACTGATGTGGCCCTATTGATTTGTCAGACAAATAAAGGGGAATCTTAGAACCTTACACTTACATGGTATATAATGTTTAAAGTGATCCATAATATTACAACAATAAAAGATCACACATATATGTTAATTCACACATAGATGATGTAGTGCACATTCACAATGGAATTTTAGCTCACACACTTTACCATTTCAAATTTTGACAATGTGTTTCCACTTACAAAGTGATCCCACTCTTTTCAAATTTATCATATGGGATTCTAATCCATAAAAATTTATTGTCTTCCCCTTTAAAAGAATCAAAATTAAATAATTCAAAACCCTTTAAAATCGATCAAAATATATTTTTTTAGAATACATTTTAAAAAATCATTCACTTTATGATGCTGATTACAGATATAATTGATATCGACTATCATATTTTTATGATAAAATTTCATGTTATTACATCTTGGTTTATAATAAAATGATTAAGAGTTACTCATTATACAACTGTAGTTCTACATCTAGGTGGTTCCTATCAATTCCTTATAGTGTAATAAACTAACATAACATCAATTTACGATAAACTAATGTGTTCTATTTTGTTTTTATTTTTCACATCAGTAGCTTGCATGAATGGTCAATTATTTTAAATGAAACAAAACCCAGAATTAATAAAGAGAAAAACCAATAAAAATTAATTTCAGAAACTTGTATTTTTTTATTATAATAATAATTAATTTATAAAAATAGTAAAATTTTAATGTTAAAATACCTAATCTTTAATATAAATACAAAAAATGTAGTAAAATTAAATAAAACAAAAAAAATAATAAGACCATATTCTTGATATATGGTTTATCTCATTTTTAGTATATGATGTGGTGTCATTAATAAGTAACATAATATAATGAAACTATTTAAAATTTAATGTCAATATAATATGTTTTGTAGAAAGGAAAAATTATATAAAAATAACCTTGTAAAAATATATTCTTATTATAATTTTGATTATTTTATACATAAATCACTAATCATAATACCCACAATCCTTGCCGCTTTGATGATGATGACATAATAGTTTTAAAAAATGATCCATATCTAGAGAAATATTTTACATAAATACTAAATAGAACAACTAATAAAATAAATGTCACTTGGGCACAAACATATTTTTTCTCAACACGTTTTGGTAATGCTTCTATGGCCAATTGGAATTCTATGTTGAAAATAAAACAAATAACAAGTTATAATAATATATTTTCATTTAAATAATATAACTTAATACTATAGTACTTATTTTAATATATCATACACATCACCAAATATAATGAAAAACCAATAATCGTTGTTATTATGGGGTTTGAAAACAAACAGAATCATATGGATATTGAAATAAAAAAGAGTCGACATGAAAGTTAATATAATTTACATTATTATGATTTTTTATAGTGTAATTAATTATGTTTTCAAAATACCTAGGATATGGAAGCATACAACACTTTTTTTCTTCACTCAAAAATATTTTATAAACAGATTTTATTTTTCTATCATGATTTGGAGGCATCATTGTAAGACATATCAATTTTTAGTCTCAGAATTCATACATAAAAATTTCTAAATATTGGATTCAATGTGTATAAATATATCTATTTGATAATAAACATGAATATTTTGTAAATTAAATTAAAATTCATGTAATTTAATGAAATATTATAATTGAATTACACAGAAAAGACTTGCATTATTATAATGGATTACATATCAGTAACCACATGTTCTATGATAGCATTCTTCATTATTTTTAGATGATATTCACATCCAAAAAAATCATAATTAATTTGTAGTTAACAATTATCCTCTAACATAAAACCACACATCAATAATTTAGATATTCATTTAGATATATGGATATAAATATCATGATTTATGGAAGCTTAATTTTTTCCCTATAATCAATTGATTGTTTAAATTTTAAATTTTTTTATAAAAGGATATGTATATGTATAAAAAAATATTCATATGAACTATAAAATACTACTAAATAAAAAAATTAACATACAAATAATTTATTGGTCATATTATGTACAAGTTATGATGGATAAAGTTAAAAAATTCATAGCACTCTATTTAACTGATTCCACCTTTTTAGAAAGGAACAATAATCTGCCATTTTCATCTAATATCAAATACCTTCACACCCATTTGATAAATATCCATGTGATAATATTTTAATGTATAATTGATATAATTTATAACCCTATATAATATAATATGACACTATATAACCTTATCATATAACTCATAGTATAGGGATAATGAAAGAGCACTGTCGTGGGTGCCCTCAAATGATTAGTGTGATTTTGGGGTACTTAGGTGCAGCAGAGTGGCTGACCAAGGTCATCTCTCAAAGGAGGGAGTGAATTTAACAACTTATTAAAGGTATTCTAAAAATAGAATAGAATAGAATTAAAACACTAGTTTAAATTATGGGGGGTTTTATAGTTTATAAAACTAGAAGAAGTTTTCTAGAAGAAGATTGTATTTTTTTAGTTTTAAAATGAAGTTTGATTAAAAATACACAACAAGAAGATGTTTTTTTAGAAAATATCTTAAAAGGAGTAATCGATATAACTCTACCTCTTCATTTACTTATTAATAATTATAATTTAAATCAATATCCACTTAATTATGATCCCCTAATTTGTTAACCCTCGAACCCTAATAGAGTTAACTTAACCACAAAGACGAAATTACTTAAACCCTAGGGTAGCTTCAGAACACGCAATCACAGCACCCTGCATTGATTGTTGTTCTAAGGTTAGCTTATGGTCAGTTTTTAATTAGAGCACATATTTATTCTGGAAATGAGGATGAATTGTGTTTAGGGGTTATATTTTAACTCTACAAATTTATCTCGTGTTGTCTTGTATTACCGATTAAGATCACGCTCTCACAATTTACACAAAATCTCGACCTCGCGTGTTTTTGTGTTAATTGGTTAATTACTTGCTTAGTTTCTTAAAATTTAAAAACACAATTCATGGATCATATTAAATGAATTACATTATCTCAATGATTCAAAATAATTAAATGAAGAGGGTAGAAGATAGATCGATTACTAAAAGACTACTCTTCCATGGGTGGCGTAATCATCGTAGAAACGTTTTTCATGTGCAAAGGTTTATAATGGGTATAACCCAATAATGATTCTACTCAAGAATTCCAGCCCAAACAGTAAGATTAAGAGAAAAATAAATTTAAACAAAACAGAAGAAAAGAGAATAAATAAAATAATAACAAATAAGTTTATTACACAAATAAAAGCATTACAACACGAAGGAGAAGGAGAAGGCTTCGTCGAAGGGATCCTTGCTTCAAGAGCTACCCTTACTGAAATGGTTGGATAATTAGAGTGGATCCACTTATCCTCTTCCCTCGACTTCCCAATGCACGTCCCAACCCCACCAAATGAGAAAAACCCCATTTATATAGTGGTGAGGAGTCTAGGTTCAAAGTGGTTTCAAGTGTGAATGGGGAATCTCGGTCAAATATTTTATTCCAACTTGCACCACCCAGTTGACAACAAAAACGCATGAATTGGCCGGCCTTCCAGAAGGATAATATGTGAGGATATGGGTCTTCTATCTCCTCTAAACATTTGGGCTTAATTTAAGACTCGATGAAGGAGTTATAGCCTCAATACAGAATCTTATCCATTCTGCCGTCTCCAACCCACCTTTTACTTTATGGCCAAATTACTCCATCTAAATGAATTCTTTTGAACTAGTGTCCTGAATAAAAGTTGTATCCCATGACGTAAGGAAAACAGTTAAAATATATTAAGTTAAAATAATTCAAATAAAAATATTTATTATTTAAATACTACAGTGATTTTAAAAGGGTAAAACATGAATTTTCATCAAATATTCAAATGAATGATCTAATCCCAAATACATTATAATTAAACATATTTAACACAATGTGAGGAAATTATATTATTTATTATCAATAAAATATTCAATAGAATAGTTTTTTATCAACTCCCCCACACTTACCCTTTTGCACTCCTGAGAAAAACCTCATATCAAGTAAACATTAATATCAAATCAAAACAAATTTTAAAACACATATCATTGAGATCCATCAATTCCACACCAAGAATCAAAAGATATCATGCCTCATAAAAAATCATTATTTCAAGTTCTCCATTTATATCATTCAATATATTTCCACTTCATTTATCATCCTACGCACAAAACACTTACCTCGCTTGAATTTTCACTCATCACTCAAATATCATTTTTTTGCAATTTATTTCTCATTCAAACCCATACAAGGGTCACCATAGGCTTGATAAATTCCTACATCGCCACCCAATGTGAGTCAAAGACATATGTTTATCATGAGGACTTTTTAGGGGTGTTCTGTGTCTTTTGGTTGGTAGGATTAAGGTGTGAAAAATTCTGAGGCTGAATGAGGAGGGCTTAACTCTTTTTGAAGCAAAATTGCATTAAACTAATTTTCACTTAAATATGGTATTCTCCTCAATCCCCATAGTATCAATTCAGCTCCATAATCATGAAAAGTCATGGAAATTTTACACCATTCATCATTTCAGCATCAAAAATTTCAATCTTCTCAAACATGATTTTCTTGAAAGCTCCAGATAGGCATAGGTTTCCCCCTCTATTAGAAGCTCCAGAAAGGCACAGCTTTTAGTATAATGTTTTTCTTCACCAGCAAACATATCTCTTAAGAATTTAATTTTTCACCCAAAGTATCACAAAATGTGGTAGCACAACATAATACAGCTTCCCCCACACTTAAGCTCAACTAGATTATGCAATTTCACTTCAAGAGTTGGTTGGATAGGGAAAATTGGCTTGTAATGTGGATAACCTAATAGGTTTTTCATGGCTTCTAAGGGCTAAAAGGATTAAATGTTCAAGGTAGGCCATTATAAAAGGTATTATTTGAAATAGGGGCTTTAATAAAAACAAATGCCTCAATCATTTAAACATAAGTACCTCAAAATCTCAAGTTTTGATAGGAATAAACCAAATTCTGGTTTAATTAAGCATGTTTTGGCTCTCTCAAGAAGTGAGGTGAATGTAAAGAATATGAAAATAATGGTTTAGAAGCCTCACAAAAATGTGTTTTCAAATATAAAGACAGTGATATGTGGCATGAGATTCAAAATTCAATGTATTTTTCATGAAATTACTAAATATTTGAACTTGAAACAAAGTCATTTTCAACATTCATTTAAGCTCAGTTTCATGGGATAAATTGTTTCACTCGTTGATATGCATTTCAAAATTGTGATGAGAATCATTTCAGCTCAAAAATTTCAAAAACACAAAGAAAATTGAAAAATAAAAACACACAATTTGAAAAACAAGCAATTTTTGTTGTTTGTTTTTTTTAATCAGGAAAACAATTGAAATTACTAAACTAAAAGGTTCCCTCCCCCACACTTAAAATATTGCATTGTCCTCAATGTGAACTCATGAGATGATATATTCACATGAAATGTATAATTTTAAATAGGAAAAAGAATAAAAAAGTTAAAGGGTTTGGAACAGCCTGATGTGCTCAAGTGATGATGGGGTCATGCAGTGTGATAAAATCCATTGCATTAGTAGGAAGTCCCTCAATGTATCTCTTTAAACGTTTCCCATTGACTTTAAAGCTCCTTCCTTTTTCCTCTTGTGTGATCTCCACTGCACCATAAGGAAAAACATTAGTCACAACATAAGGACCTAACCATCTGGAACGCAACTTACCAGGCATCAGCTTCAGTCGTGAACTATAGAGAAGGACTTTCTCTCCAACATGAAACTCCCTTTGTTGGATCATTTTGTCATGAGATGCTTTTGATATTTCCTTGTAGAGCCTTGAGTTCTCATATGAAGACAATCAAATCTCCTCAAGATCTTGAATTTGCAGCTTCCTTTGGATTTCATCTTGGGCCAAATCCATGTTGCATTTCTTTATAGCCCAATAATCTCGATGCTCAACTTCCACAGGGAGATGACATGCTTTCCCAAAAACAATCCGAAATGGGTACATACCAATGGGTATCTTGTATGCTGTCCTATAAGCCCACAATGCATCATCCAAGAGCTTGCTCCAATCTTTCCTATTTGGCTGCACGGTTTTCTCTAAAATCTGTTTCAAATCACGATTTGAAACCTCAGCCTAGCCATTTGTTTGGGGGAGGTATAGTGTTGATGTTTTATGTGTCACCCCATACTTCTGAAGGAGGGAAGGTAAATTCCCATTGCAGAAGTCGGTCCCTTGGTCACTGATGATGGCCTTTGGTACTCCAAACCTACAGAAAATTTGAGCCTTGACAAAATCCACTACCACATGAGAATCGTCAGTCCTGGTGGCCTTGGCCTCCACCAATTTACTCACATAATCAACAACAACCAAAATATAAAAAAATCCAAATGAACTAGGAAAAGGACCCATAAAATCAATTCCTCATACATCAAAAATCTCACAGAATAGTATGGGTTGTTGGGGCATCTCATGTCTCCTAGAAATGTTCCCAGTGTGTTGGCAACGAGAGCATGACTTACAAAACACATGGGAATCATGGAATAAGCTAGGCCAATATAATCCAGAGTCTAAGACTTTTCTAGCAGTACGTTGGGGTCCAAAGTGTCTACCACAAGCAAGTGTATGACATAAATGTAAAACAGACTCAAACTCATGATCGGGAACACACCTCCTAATGACTTGGTCACTACACATGCGCCAAAGGTAAGGATCATCCAACACAGAAAACCTAGACTCACTTTTTAATTTTTAGACTTGATGCTTCTTCAAATTTGCTGGGATTTCAGAGGAAACAATTTAATTAACTAAATCAGCATACCAAGGATACGTACCTAAGATGGTATAGAGATGCACATCAGGGAAAGTGTCCTGAAGTGGTACCTGGTCCAAGGCGTCACCCTCTGGTGTGTGAGTAAGCCTACTCATGTGGTCTGCCACCAAATTCTCTGACCCCTTCTTGTCCTTTATGTCGATGTCAAACTCTTGAATAAGGAGCATCCAATGGATAAGTCGTGGCTTTGCATCTAGCTTCTTTAGGAGGTACCTCAAAGCTACATGGTAAGAAAAAACAACTACTTTATATCCCAATAAATATGAACGAAATTTATCAAAAGCAAATATAACAGCAAGAAACTCGTTTTCTGTTGTGGTGTAGTTTTATTGGGTAGAATCCAACGTCCTCTATGCATATGTGATCACATGTGAACGTCCCTCCACCCTCTGAGATAAGACGGCTCCAACCGGGAAGTTGGAGGCATCACACATAAGCTCAAAGGGAATATCCCACCGTGGGGGTTGTATGATCAGTGGAGTGGTCAGACACTTCTTTAGATCATCAAAGGAAGTCCTTCAAGAATCATCAAACACAAAATCAGAATCCTTTTTAAGTAATCGTGACATAGGAAGAGCAATCTAACTAAAATATTTGATGAAGCGCCGATAAAATCCAGCATGCCCTAGGAAAGATCTAACATCACGCACACATGAAGGATAGGTTAAGGATGAAATAATGTCTACCTTAGATCTATCAACCTCTATTCCATGTTTTGACACTACATGCCCTAATACAATGCCATGCTCTACCATGAAATGACACTTTTCAAAGTTCATGACCAGATTCTTCTCAATACAACGATTCAACACCTTTCCTAAAATATTTAGACATTCATTAAATGAATACCCATACATTGTAAAATCATCCATAAATACCTCCATGAAGGTCTCAATAAAATCAGAAAAAATACTCACCATGCATCTCTGGAAGGTACCTTGGTCATTGAAAAGTCCAAATGACATCCTTCGGTAGGCAAACGTACTGAAAGGACAAGTGAATGTTGTCTTTTCCGGATCCACCAGAGCAATAGGAACCTGAAAATATCCAGAGAAATCATCCAAGAAGCAATAATGTGTCCTACCTTAAAGTCTCCCAAGCATCTGGTCAATGAATGGAAGTGGTAAATGGTCCTTACGAGTGGATTGATTTAGTTTCCTATAATCAATAAACACTCACCAACTATTTTGTACTCTCACAAGAACTAACTCATCATTTTCATTTTTTATAACAGTGAAAACATTTTTCTTTGGTACAACCTGGACAGGGATAACCCATTGTGAGTCAGAAATAGGGTAAATTATACCTACTTAGAGCAATTTTTCAACCTCTTTTTTAACAACCTCCAGAAGGTTTGGATTGAGTCTCCTTTGTGGTTTCCTCACTGGTTTAGCCCTATCCTCCAAAATAAACCTATGCATGAAAATGGAGGGCCTAATACCTGATATGTCAGCCAAGGTACACCTGATTTCCCTGATGTTCTCCCTCAACAGATTCAAAAGTTTTTCTTCATGTTCAAAAGGGAGATTGTTAGCAATGATAACAGGTAATTTCTCACCACTCAACAAGTATGATTATTTGAGATTTGGTGGAAATGGCTTGAGTTCCAGTGTAGGGGGTGGTGTATGGATGGATACATAGAAGGAACTGAAATATGTGCACAAAGAGAATCAGTATCAGAATATAAATCATCAAAATCAGATAATAAAGCATCAAATCCATCAGCATAATCTACAGCCATGTCATAATCATAGTTCACGTGATCAAAATTAGAATATGACTCCATTTCAAAATAAAATCTTAGAGAGTCTTGTTCCTTAGAAACAGGTGTGGAGGTACTCTTAGACATCAAACTAGAACCAATACTCATAATCTCCCTAAACATAGGATAATCCAATTCCATGGTGTTTTTACTTGTTGGTTCAAAATGGGAGATAAAAAATGCAGAATGATCCTATGAGGGGTACTTCATGGAATCCATAACATTAAATATCACAACTTCATCCCCAAATTCCATGGAAAGTGTACCCTCATTGACATTTATGATAGTTTTTTAGTTTTGAGGAAGGTCTTACCTAAGATAATGGGGGCATGAGAACTTACCTGATCATCCTCCATTTTGAGCACATAGAAGTCTGCTGGAAAGATCATGTCTCTTACCCGGACAAGTACATCCTCAAGGACTCCTGCTGGATATGTCATAGCTCTATTCGCCAATTGCACCACTACTCTTGTCGGCTTCAACTCACCAACCTATAAAGAAGAGAATACAGATTGAGGCATCACATTTATGGAAGCTCCCAAATCACAAAGTGCATTAGAAATTTGCAACTCCCCTATGGTACATGGGATGGTGAATGTCCCTGGATCCTTGCACTTTGTCAGCATTTCTAGAGTTGGTGTAATGAGTGTTGACACATTCCTTCCAAGATTGATCCTCTCATTCCACTTGAGCCCTCTTCGATTGGTGCAGAGTTCTTTTAAGAATTTGGCATACCTTAGGATTTGTTTGATGGCTTCAAGTATAGGGATGTTGATATCAACATGATTGAATGTGTCCAAAACCTCTTTTTGCATCACCTCTTCAGCCATCTTCTTGGTTTGAACAACCCTGTTTTGAAAAGGAAGGGGTTTAGGATGAACATCAATAATATTTTTCTTACCTTTATCTTTCTCCTTGGATTTCTCATCAGTTGGTATGGAATGAAGCTTCTCTGGAGTTGAGGTGAATCCCGGTGGAATGGTGGGTGCAGATGTATTGTTCATTTTCTTCCCACTTCTCAATGTGATTTCACTAACATTTCCCTTTGGATTTGGAGTGGGTTGGGAAGGAAGATTTCCATAATTATCACTTACTAGTTCATGGAGGGCAGTGGCAATCTGGCTCATTTGAGTTTTCAAATCCCTCAACTCTGAACCTTGACTCTTCCACTCATTATGTTGATTAATAACAATTTGTTTCAAAATATCACCAGTGTTAGAGTCTACCTTGTTTTGTAGATTCCCTTGTTGCTGACTTGTTGATGTTTGAGCTTTGAATCTCCTTTGGGTTTGTTGGAAACCATGTTGGTAAGGTGGAGGCTGCTGGATGTTTTGTTGAAAAGGGGTCATTTGTTATTTCCCAGAGCCATACCTCATGTCTGATTGATATTTCCACCCTTGGTTGTATGTTGGATCAAACATCTTTTGGGGATACGGTTGTTGTTGTTTTTGCTGATATGGTCTCCCAGGGAACACTGCTGCACAATCTTCTATTTCTTGGAGTTGTGGGCAATAGTCACTTGGGTGGCTTGTCTTAGTGCAAATACCACAAGGCCTTGAAGGAGGCGGTTGGGGTGTCTTTTGAGCCAAAGAAATCTGCCTCACCATAGTGGTAAATTCTTCCAACTTGGTATCAATAAAATTACTTTTAAGAGAAGAAGGAATTACCTAATGTACTCCCCTGACATGTGGTGTACCTTGATCACCAAATTGTTGGGAGTTTTGGGCCATTTTGTCAATAAATACACGTGCAGCTACTGGTGTCTTGTCCACCAATGCTCCTCCAGTCACAGCATCCACCATACTTCTCTCCATAGGTGTGAGGCCTTCATAGAAGTACTGGATGAGTAGTTTCTCACTGATTTGGTGATGTGGGCAGCTTGCACACAACTTCTTGAATCGCTCCAAGTACTCATACATTGAATCCCCTTGTGCTTGATTGATCCCAGATATCTCTTTATGGATGGATGTGGTCCTTGATGCTGGAAAAAATCTCTACAATAAAAGATGTTTTGAATCGCTCCAACAAGTTACATCTTCAGGTTGTAAATAATACATCCAATCTTTCGCAGCTCCATCAAGTGAGAATGATAATGCTCTTAATTTGATTTGGTCTTCAGATACATTTCTTGGTTTCAAGGTTGATCAAACCACATTAAATTCTTTCAAATCTTTATTGGGATCCTCACCAGAGAGGCCATGAAACTTTGGAAGTAAGTGAATTAACCCAGATTTTAGTTCAAAGTCCGATTCGAGATTTGGGTATGCAATACAATTTGGTTGATAGATAATATCAGGTGCAGCCAATTCTCAAATGGTTCTATTAAGTTCATTTCAATTATTTTCATCCATTGGTTCTTTTTTTATGGTTGAATTTGAATTGATTCCAATTTCAATGTTCTGATATTGGAGTAATTCTCCAACTGGTTGAATGTTGAAACTTCTCGTAGACTGAGAATGTCTGATTCGAGCCCTAAGGCTATGCTCAATATCAAGGTCAAGATCTAAGAGGTCTTCGGGATTAGTTCGTGTCATAAATAAAATAAAAATGAAAATAAATAAATTGGACCATAGTAAAATAAAAATAATAAGTTTGATTTGATGGTCCAAAAAGAAGTATAAGAAAATAAAAGAAGAAGAAAAAAAATCAGATTGGGTAAAGAAGGAAGAAATAAGAGAGGAAGTGAATAAAATATAAAATAAAATAAATATCTCTAATTGGTTGAAATAATTAATTGCCTCCCCAGCAACGGAGCCAATTTTAAAGATCACTGTCATGGGCACCCTCAAATTATTAGTGTGATTTTGGGGTATTTAGGTGCAGCATAGTGGCTGACCAAGGTCATCTCTAAAAGAAGAAAGTGAATTTAAAAACTTATTAAAGGTATTCTAAAAATAAAATATAATAGAATTAAAACACTAGTTTAAATGATGGGGGTTGTTTATAGTTTATAAATATAGAAGAATTTTTCTGGAAGAATATTTTATTTTTTTTGTTTTTAGTTTTAAAATGAAGTTTGATTAAAAAGACACAACAAGAAGATGTTTTTTAAGAAAATATTTTAAAATGCATAATAGATCTAACTCTACCTATTAATTTACTTATTAATAATTATCATTTAAATAAATATCCACTTAATTATTATCCCCTAATTTGTTAACCCTCGAACCCTAAGAGAGTTAACTTAGCCACAAAGATGAAATTACTTAAACCCTAGGCTAGCTTCGGAACACGCAATCGCAGCACCCCGCATTGATTGTTGTTCTAAGGTTAGATTATGGTCAGTGGTTAATTAGAGCACATATAAATTCTGGAAATGAGGATGAATTTTGTTTAGGGATTATATTTTAACTCTACAAATTTATCCCATGCGGTCTTGTATTACCGATTAAGATCGTGCTCTCACAATTTACACAAAATCTCGACCTCGCGTGTTTTTGTGTTAATTGTTCAATTGCTTTCTTAGTTTCTTACAATTTAAAAACACAATTAATGGATCATATTAAATGAATTACAGTATCTCAATGACTCAAAATAATTAAATGAATAGGGTAGAAGATAGATCGATTACTAAACGACTACTCTTCCATGGGTGGTGTAATCATTGTAGAAGCGTTTTGCATGTGCAAAGGTTTATAATGGGTATAACCCAATAATGCTTCTACTAAAGAATTCCAGACCAAAGAGTAAGATTAATAGAAGAATAAATTTAAACAAAACAGATGAAAAGAGAATAAATAAAAGAAGAACAAAGAAGTTTATTACACAAAGAAATTCATTACAACACGAAGGAGAAGGAGAAGGCTTCGTCGAAGGGATCCTTGCTTCATGATATACCCTTATTGAAATGGTTTTAGAATTGGATTAGATCCACTTATACTCTTCCCTAAACTTTCCAATGCACTTCCAAACCCCAACAAATGAGAAAAACACCAATTTATAGAGTGGTGGGGAGGCTAGGTTCAAAGTGGTTTCAAGTGTGAATGGGGAATCTCGGCCAAATATTTTATTCCAGATTTCATCGCCCATTTTACCACTAAAACGCATGAATTGTCCAGACTTCCAGAAGGATCATATGTGAGGATATGGGTCCTCTATCGCCTCTCAAAATATGGTCTTAATCCAAGCTCATATGTAGGCGTTATGGCCAAAATACAGAAGCTTCTCCATTCTGGCGTGTCCAGCCCACCTTTGATTTTATGGACCAATTACTCCATCCAAATACATTCTTTTGATCTAGTGTTGTGAATAAAAGTTGTAGACCAAGAAGTAAGGAACCCAGTTACAAAATATTAAGTTCACATAATTCAAATAAAAATATATATGATTGAAATACTACAGTGATTTTAAAAGGGTAAAACTGGAATTTTCATCAAATATTCAAATGAATGATCTAATCCCAAATACTTTCTAATTAAACATATTTAACACAATGTGATGAAATTATATAATTTATTATCAATAAAATATTAAATAGAATAGTGTTTTATCAGATAACTGTAGAGGTGGTGGAAGAGTGAGATATGAAGGATGAAACTATCTTTGCATTCCTGTAAACATAAACTCTACCGGTAATCTAATCCCACCCTCTTGAAAATATCTCAACTTATGAACATATCCTTTTAAATTTGTTTATTTTCACTTATATTATTCCAAAATTTAAGAACTACTAGGAAGAGTAAACACTTTTCTAAGAGATATTCTTGTCTCATATCCACATATACGAGATGGTTGATCACACTTTCCAAACACAGTCAAGAAAATCTCCTTCACACCCTCTCATAGAGGGGTCCCACATGTGGACTAATACAAAAGTGAATTTCTGATATAATATTTGAACATTATATTAGTATAGGAAAATTAATGATTATTCTAGAAAATACATAAATTACTACATGTAATTTTATCAGCTATAATCATTAACTCGTCAGTATTATATTTACACATTTTAGTCAATCTCCCCAATTTCTAATTTTGATAGAGAGCTCAGGGAGAAGTTGAGTCAATCTATTTTGATATTTATGACCTATCAATTAATTTATTATGATTTTCAATAATCATTTATTCCTAAAATAATGAATACCCCCCCCCCAAGATAAATTTTGATTGTTTGAATACAACACCATGAATTCTTGGAGAGATCTCTATAATACCTATTGTTTTAGAGAAATAAAATAATTAATATTTATTTTTTTATTTTAAAAAACTAATTCAAAAACTAATTCTATAATTGAAAAATTGATTCTTATTTTTTTCTTTTAATTTAATTATTCAACATATATTCATCTAAAAACTATAATACTAGAATTTATTTTCATTTTTCTTTCCCCAAAAATGAAATAAGATTTTAATGTTGATTAATTATCTTATAAGATATTTAATACATATGAAATGAATCACTAATTGACTTTTTATACCAAGTAAATCAAATGTAATTCGAAATAAATAAATTAAAATGATATATAATATTTTTAAAATTTATCATAAAAAATAAATTAATTGATTTTTTTGTCAATATAGTCTCACATAGTTAATATCATGTTGTCTGGAAAAAACTCCATGTAATCATAATATAAGGTATAAATTTATATAGATCATGAAATGAAAATAAGATTCCAAATTCATATGGTATTAAGACCAGTAAGATGATCATAATAATCAAAATAAATAAGCAGTTGTTTATCATTATTATGAAATAGTAACAAACTAGGTAAACTTATACTACTATGGTTACTAACACTAGTTGTCTTCTCATACCTTTTAAAAGAATGAGGATCCTTTCTAGAAGAATGAGTAATCTTATATGTAGAATAATTGGGATGCTCATGTCTAGAAGAATGGGATGATTTAGTAGTTGTATCAGACATGTTCTTATAAATCAAGCTTATAAAAACTAATTTAAAATTAAATTAAATACATTAAAATAAAAATTTAAAATATAAATTATAATAAAAATATAAATTATATAATAAATAAAATAAAAGTGAATATAAAATTATATTATTTAAATATTTATAATATTAAATCAATTAACAATATTTATAAGACAGAAATGTCAAAGACCTAGAAAATATAAATATATTTGATTTTAAAATTGATATAAAAATAGAAATAACTATAATATCTATATGTTATGAAATTTATTATATAATGTAATAATTTATGAATTATTATTAAAATATTTATATTAAATTAAAATACTAATAAAATTATTGTACTTCATATTTTATATAAATCAATAATTGAAAATTTAAATTTTGAAAACATTAATAAAAATTTAAATAGTATATACAGAAGAAAACTAAACATAATAGATATTCAAATTGTAAAAAATATAGAATTAAAAGTAATATAACTTTATAATGAAATTCCCAGTATCGTAAAACAATTTAGTATAATTTTCAATATCGTTAACATAAATAATAATTCCCATAAAAAATAACACATCACATTTTTTATATTTTGAAAATTTAATACTGAAAAGGTTATATTATACCTAAACTGTTATGTTATTATTGAAGGGTTGTTATCCATTTTTTTAATGTTATGCATATCATGAACCATATCTATCCCATGGTCATCGATATCCTCTAATGTGTGTTTTATGGATGTAGGAATCTAGCACAAGCCATTAATGCTATCAACATTATTATCAACCAGATTTCATTTTTCCTAGAAAATGATAAACCATGAGTCATTTGATGAATAAAAAATAGGGAATTTATTTTTCTTATGTTTCCCTAATAATAGGCTCATATGTGTATCTTGATATATTTAGATTGAATAGTGTAAATCTTTATTTTCCATGTCTGACACTATTATTCATGTCAACCAATTTATATTTGAACACAGATACTCAAAATTTATTGCAATAAATATACAATTAATCTTGAATGAATTCATAATATTAAATTGTTGTTAAAATTGGGTTTTTGTAGTTTTCACTCAAAAAATGTATTTCTATAGTGAAAACTATTAGTTTACTATTCTGAGATGCACTTCTATTGTATGTGTCTTCCATATAAACAGTTTATTCATTATTGTTACACTTTAATCTTGTTAAAATAGTTAAACATATGCCTCTATCTATCTATATAAAAGATTATAAATTAGTTTAATCACTATTAAAGTTTTCCATTAACCATGAATCCAATGTGATTATACTCATTCATTACAAACATATCATTATTATTTGGATAATGTTATTTCATCAGCTTAGTATATAATGTTATATGTGAATAAATCTCACATTTTCTATTCAAGACATATAAATATGTATCTATTACTTGTTTAGAAGTATTCAACTACATTTTTCACTACCACAAAACTGGTAAAGGCAGGCGCCTGCCTTTATCAGCGCTAACGGAAAAGCACTGATAAAGGTGTACCCTTTATCAGTGCTTTTTTAGCGCTGATAAAGGGCACATTTATCAGCGCTTTAAATATACCTTTATCAGTGTTTTGCTTAGTGCTGATAATATTTATTGTATACATTAAAAAAACATGTTATAACTAAATATATATATATATATATAATTAAATAATTATAAGATTAATAATAAATATATTTATTATATTTATAAGATTTATTAGATTTATTAATTCATTATATATTTATTAGATTTATTAATTCATTATATTATTAGATTTATTAATTAATTATATTTAATATATATATTTATTATATTTCTTTATATTTAATGTATTTGTTTTATTTATAAATATATAATATGTTTTAATATATACGTATAATTAAAATTATTGAATATATGTGTGTTTTCCAATGAATTGGGGTCAATGAATATATCATACATGCATATATATATGTGTTTTCCAATGAAATGGGGTCAATGAATATATCATACATGTGTATATATATGTGGATATTGAATAATGTTCATTTATAGATTATAATTCATTATGTTACCCATATAATATATATGTTATAAAAAATATAAACTTATAATTTAAATTAAATTATATTTAAAAAATAAATATATATTTTATTATATTTTCAATGATATATATATAAATATACCTTTCAAATAATTTTATAAGTATAAATAGAGATATATATTTAGAGTTAAATAAATATATAATAATATAAATAAATTCTTAAATTTATACATTTATCAGTGCTTTTATTAGTGCTGATAAACTACGTATTTATCAGCGCTACAAAAGCACTGATAAAGAGTGTCTTTATCAGTGCTAAAATGAAAAGTGCTGATAAAGTCACTCTTTATTAGCGCTACAAAACCACTGATAAATTACAACCTTTATCAGTGCTAAAAAAGTGATGACAAATGTGGTATTTATCAGCGCTTTTTATTTTAGCGCTGATAAATACCCCATTTATCAGTGCTTTTTACTAGAGCTAATAAAGGTCCACGTGGGATTCATAAAATCCACCGGTTCCTCCTCCTCCTCCCCGCACCCTGTCAAGCTTTCGCGGAAGCCCTACTCTTCGCCGCTGCCTCCTCTTCGTCGTTGTCGCTGCTGCTGCTGCCTCCTTCTCCTCCTCCTCCTCCGCGACCGCGGACTCCTCCTCCTCCTCTGGTGCCTACTTCTCCTCCTCCTCCTCCTCCACCGTGGTTCCTCCTCTTCCTCCTCCTCCTACGCCGTGGCCTCCTCTCTTCTGTTTCTCCTCCTCCTCCTCCTCCTCCACCGCGGCCTCCTCCTCCACCTCCATCAGCGCCTCATCCTCCTCCTCCTCTGCTTACTCCGCTGCCTCCTCTCCACCGCGGCCTCCTCCTTCTCCTCCTCCTCCTCCTCCTCCTCCTCCTCCTCTACTGCCTCCGCTTCCTCCGAGCTACCTCTTCTGCCTCCGCTGCCTCTGCGCTACCTCCGTGCTGCCTTCGCGCTGCCTCTGGTACCTCTGGTGCCTCCGTTGTAGACGCCTCTTTCTCCTCCACCACCTGGTCCTCCCCCTTAAGGTGATTAAAATTGAATTTTCATGAATTAATTATGTTTGAATTTATTTTCAATATTGAGATTAATTATGATTTGGTGTGATTCTTGTGTGTGATGCTTGTGTGTGTGACACATGTATATGTGGTTGGTTACTTGTTTGATCTTGATTAGCTCTCCCCACTTACAATTAGTTTACTTGTGAATTGATCTTTTTGAGTGGGTTTTGGTGCCTTTTATGCTTTGGTTCATTGTGTGAACCATTTTAGTTAATTATAATACCCCCTTTGTTTATTTAATTAGAATTTTTTGTATTATTTTGGCCTCCATAAGTGAACTATTCGATGTGGGCATATTCATATGTGCACAGGGTGAAAATATGGATTGGTACACAAATGATAATGGCTTTATAAAATGATTCTCACTTTAAACCCTGGATTTCAAAATAATTTCCCTCTTTTCCTCCTTATTTTCCTTATCCCTCCTCCTTTCAAATGGTTCTTATAAAACCCCAATGTTTCAAAAATGGATCCTTGGTTCCCAAATTTCAAATTTAGTTTCAAATGTGTTCCCTAAATTTAGGTATGTTTGGCTTCTTGAGGTGTGGTTTGGTTTCTAAATGGCATAAAGGGCCGTTTGTAATCTTCAGATCTTACATGGTGTTTTCCCCTTGGTTTTAAAAATGGAATTTTATTTGTAAGTTTTAAAGATCTATTGGTATTTTGTGGTGTTTTGGAAATTGGTTTTGAAACTCATGTGATGTATAGGCTCGGTTGGGACTTGTGTGTGACTTGATATGTGATGGGAACCTCTATGGTTGTCCCTCTGTGGAGAGGTTTTCCACATAGTTGGTGTTGGAGCTTGAGAAATACATGCATAGAGTCATCTGTGTGTTATTGTTTAATACAGTTCATGTGATGGCCTCTTCATTCTCTGGTATACTACTATAATGGATCATCAATGTTGGTTGTTTACAATGGAGGTACACCATATGTCGGCAGGTGAGTCTGAACCTAGTAAGTCTAGGGATTTCTTCTTAGTATGTTTAGGTAATTCTAATGATTACCTATCTATATGTTCTTCTTTATTTTTCTGCACTTTGGTTATCTACTTTTCCAGTATTTTTCTACTTTTATTGTTTCAATCAATTTCATCATGGCTCTGTGATCACCTTGTTTGGATTCTTATATTGAATTTTGAATTCATTTTTTAAACTAGATATCTATTTTAAAAAAGGAATTCGTGATTTGTTTTGAAAATGGATTTTCTAAAAAATATTTGTTGGTTCTTTAAATGATAAAAAACTATTTTATAAACGTATTTCAAACTAGTGTTTTTTGTATTATTTCAGGAAAGGTAATGTATGGATTCTGTGGTGCTTACCTACTAAGTTGTTTTATGCTCACACCCTACTTGTGACACTCAGCATCAGTAGACCCAAGTTATTTTTAGGTTTGGGTTTCTTGTTTAGGTTTCCTTTAAAGCAGGTTGGTCTTATAGTTAGTGGTAACCCAAAGGTCACGAGGATATCTGGTCGGGTTCTGATTTATTCTATCTCTATTTTTAGTTTCTATTTTGTTTAGTTGATGTTGTATATGGATCATGTTTATGTATTCTTTATATTCTATGCTTATGGATCCTCATGGTTTTGTTGTGTGCTTTATTTAGTTTATATATATCCCCATTTCTATATCTCACATCATATTATCACACCATGACTCTTATATATCCTTAAGAGGTGTTCCTCATCATACGTGAGATATAAAACTATATGATCCATCTTTTTTAGGCCTAAGACTCTAATACCTACTCAAATAGCCTTAGAAAACCTAACTAGGCTATAAAAATATCATACCAAACCCGATCCTCTCATAAACACAACTACTCTATGGAGACATAATCTCTGGATGATCACAAAATCACAAAACATCAATAGAACCCTCACTCTATCTCTTGGTGGATCAAAAACACCCTATTTATTTACCTTGGTTGCTCTTGATTTCTATCCCTTTCACTGGAACACATATACTCATGCATGAATACACAATCATGCATAAATTGGAACATGGTTTTGTATTATAGGGTCCAACTACCTCAAAAAATGGAGTAACCCCCTCACCAAGATCAACTCATCCTCAACCAAGACTATACATGCCTTATCTAATCTTGTACCAATGATTGAGACCCAATCTCAAGTCACAATTCCCAAATAATTAATTATATAAACTTATAATTAATTATTCACCTTAATATAATTAGGAATAATCTTTTAAAAACACACTGGGAAATACAACACCACCTAAACCACACAAAACATGGTGCGTTCATCATACGAGGATAACCTATAGCCAATACAATCAAAATCTACATCATATGAATTGATTTGAAGATGATATAGTGAAATCATCACACAAATCCTAGTTAAAATCATCCCAAATCATAGTAAAATAAAGGATAATAGTAATGGAGGAAGTATGAGGGAAGAACTCACTAAAGCACTATAAAAAACTCCCAAGAACCACCCCTCATCAGGGGGGATCGAAGAGAGGAAGAGATTGGATGAATCCCAAGAACCACCCAAGATTTGCTATTAATGAGCATGCCCCCCACCATTTTTGAAGTATCTAGTTTTTTTATCTAAATTATACTCATATTCCTTATCCCCTAACCTATATACCCATCCTATGGATTTCAAATAGGATTAATATAAATAAATAATGGATGAATGCCAATCAGTTGACAAAAGAGTATGAAGAAGGTGTGAAAGAGTTTATCATGTTTGAAAAAGATCGTGCATGTGACCCTTCTCAAATCCTTTTTCCATGTTTACACTGTTGTTATTCAAAACAAATTAGTCCAGAGGAGTTGGAAGAACACTTGATCTGTCATGGAATAGATCCTAGTTATACATGTTGGAATAAACACAGGGAAATAATGAATGTAGGTAGTGGTCGGGATGACACTGAGTTTTATGGATCATCTGATATGATTATAAACATGAACAATGAAGATGAATGTATGGAGGATGTGATTACAGATGTGAATGATGATGAAGATCGTATTGATGAAATGACAAGGACCGTCGAAGATGAACTTTGTGATTGCCCAAAATTGCTTGAAAAGTTAAAAAGTTGTGCAAAGACGCCATTATATGCTGGTTGCACTAAATATACAACATTTTCAGCCGTACTGAAGCTGTATAATTTTAAAGTAGACAATGGGTGGGGTGACGCCAATTTTACAAAACTACTTGCTCTCATGAATGACATGCTCCTAGAAGACAATGAGATCCCGAGCCGAACATATGATGCCAAATGAATGTTATGCTCGATGGGTATGATCTCTGAAAGAATACACGCCTGCCTGAATAACTGTATACTATTTCTCAAGGACCACAAATCACTTAAATAATGCCCAAAGTGTGGTGCTTCTCGATACAAGAAAGATGAATCCAGTCCTACTAAAGTTGTATGGTACTTTCCAATCATTCCAAGGTTTAGGTGCCTATATGGAAGTGAGGAGACTGCAGAACAATTAACATGGCATGCAGATACAAGAATTAAAGATGGGATACTACGTCACCCGGTAGACTCTCCTCAGTGGAAGAGAATTGATCATGAGTATCCTGAATTTGGAAATGAGTTGAGAAACCTTCGTCTTGGGTTATCTACAGATGGAGTGAATCCTTTTGGTTTTCAAAGCAACAGTCACAGTACATGGCTGGTTATGTTGATAAATTATAACTTACCACCATCGTTATGAATGAAATGAAAATACATCATGTTATCTATGCTTATATCAGGACCAAAAAAACCGAGTAATGATATTGATGTTTATTTATCTCCATTGATCGAAGATTTGAAATTATTGTGGGATTTAGGTGTTACATTGTATGATGCTTACAGAAAGGAAGATTTCACTTTGAGAGCCATGTTGTATAGGATGATAAATGACTTCTCTGATTATGGAAATTTTTTAGGATATATCATTAAAGGAACTCAAGGGTGTCCCATTTTCGAACAACGTACACAATCAATTAGGTTGAAACATTCATTGAAAACCATGTTTCTAGGACATCGCAGATTTCTACCACGACGACATAAGTACCATTCTTGGACGACATCATTCGATGGAAGTTCATAAGAACATACAACACCGTCTCCACTAATAGGTGATCAATTGTTTGAGAAAGTTAAAAATGTGGACATTACTTTTGGTAAACCATCTTTGAAAAACCTTATGAAAATCGGTTGGAAAAAGAGATCAGTTTTTTTTTGAATTACAAAACTCGAATTGTCTATATGTCAGACATTTTCTTGATGTTATGCATATAGAAAAAAATTTATTTGATATTGTCACCGACACATTGCTAAATACATCTCGCAAAACAAAATATGTAATTAACGCTAGGTTGGACATGGTTTAGATGAGAATATAAGAAGAGTTGGCACCAATGAAGTGTGAAAAATGAACATTTCTTCCTCCTACTGCTTAAACTCCTTCCAGGTAGGAGAGATATCAATTTTTCAACTTCTTGAATGACGTAAAGGTTCCATAGTGGTATTCTTTAAATATCAGTAACCTTGTGTCAATGAGCGACTTGAAGTTAAAAGGTCTTAAATCACATGACTATCATGTTTTGATGCAAGATCTCATTCCAATTTCTTTAGGTTTCATTTTGCCCAAGAATGTCTGTCATACATTAACGAAACTATGTTTCTTCTTCAAAGCTATATGCAGCAAAGTTATAGACCCGGCAAAATTTCCAACTACGGAAAGAGAAATTACCATCATATTATGTGAATTAGAAATGTTCTTCCCGCCTTCATTTTTTGATATGATGGTTCATTTGATGGTCCACTTGGTGAGAGATATTCAACTATGTGGTCCTATACATTACAGATGGATGTACCCCATTGAATGGCATATGAATATTTTGAAAGGGTGTGTCAAAAATTGAAGTCGGTCATAGGGTTGTATTATAGAGAGATATATTGTTGAGGAAGCCATTGAATTCTGTACTGAATACTTATCTGGTGTGGAAAGCATTGGCCTACCGAAATCTCCTCACACTGGGCGGCTTGAGGGTGAAGTAATTTCTGGAAGACAGGTTTTCACAATCAATATTACAGATCGGAAGCAGGCCCACCTTTATGTCTTGTATAACAGTTTCGACGTTGACCCATATGTTGAAATCCACAAAGAAATTCTTAGGCATTTGAATCCATCTAGGGCTGAAAATAGATATCAGATACACATAATATACAGTTTATAGGATGGTTTCGAGATCATATTTTTAAGAAGTCAGATGAAAATCTAGAGTCAATTTCAGAACGACTTTGATGGCTAGCCGGAGGACCAAGTGTGTATGCATTATCTTACAATGCTTATGTAGTTAATGGTTATACATTTTATACTAATGAACATGATGAATATAGTACCATGCAGAATAGTGGGGTTACACTTGTGGCTGAAGCTATGCATGTTTCCGATGCTAAGGATAGAAATCCAATTTATGTGAATATGTCATACTTTGGCATCATCAAACAAATATGGTAGTTGGATTATACAAGAATTTCAAGTTCAGATATTTCAATGCAAGTGGGTTGATAACAGGAGTGTTGTTAAAATAGATGATTTGGGATTCATGAAAGTTGATTTCAGTAAGGAATGGGAGAAAGACAAACTGTTTATAATGGAATCACAGGTGGTGCAAGTATTTTATGTTTCAGATCCCGCAAACCGAAACTGGTCAATCGTTCTGTTATCGACCAAAACAGCTGAAGGGTCAGATGAAAATTCAACGGAAGATGACTTTTTCATTGGGACTTCGCAATCATTTCGCAGTGGTCCCAATGTAGACGATGTTTTTTATGTCAGAGGAGACCACAATGAAGGGATATGGATAGTTGATAGAGGGGTCAAATCCCTTCATCCTTTGAAAAAAAAGAGAGTTCAATAATCAGGTTATTTTTTTATTGTAATATAGATTGTGTTACATTATGTTAATATCTGTTCGCTGCTACTTTTATGTGATCTAGATTAAATGTTAAACCAATTCTGTAGATAATGAATTTTTCACCTGCTGATGCACCCAATCCCGAGACACAATAGGTCTCTCAACCTGTTGCAGCTGGTCTCACTACTGAGGTACAATAGTTCTCTCAACCTGTTGTAGTTGGTCCCACTACTGAGGTACAATAGGTTTCTCAACCTATTAGTGCTGGTCTCAGTGCCGATGCTAGCGCTTTGGAGAAACATAATGATGATTCAGAAACTGAGGAAATTTTAGGTAATGAAACCCCGACGACATAAAAAAACAGGTGCGCCGTAGTTTGACATTTTTATCCAAAATCCTTAAGGAAAAAGCAAAAGGCATCAAATATGAGGTGGGATGGAATAAACGAGGCCAACATGTAAACCCCAAAAAATCCATGTTTAGTAGCTAAATTGGATGAACTGATGAATTTTATTATAGAAGGACAAAATGGAGGAGCTAAAATGAAAGAGCAGCTCAAAAGGATCAACCAACTGAGAAAAACGATCTACTGAGAGCGCGTTCACCCCACCCGTTATATATCCACATGTAATATCATTGCAATATCATGTGGATACGAAAATGATAGGCAGAAAGAGTCACACAATTTTTTGTGAAAAGATATGTATAGATAGTAAACATTAGATTTCATTAGTGCTAACACTGTTGCTGAAATCATCACATACGACTGGTTAGGCACCTCAGTTATAAATGTATACATGAGGTATGTTTTCATGATTTGATTTTACAGAAGCTGATATACTATGATAATTATGGCTAAATAAATTTCAAATTTTTCACAGGCATATATATGAAAAACAATTGAAGGTATTTTCCCATGAATACAAATTTGGACTCATTAGTCCTCACACCATTTCTACACAACGAGAAGAAATATATTCTGATTTTCAGGCTGAATTAATGTCAAATATGCTCAGAACATTTCAAAGAAGAATTACGAATGACAAAATCTTTTTAATACCAACGTTGTAGGGGTAAAACTCTACATTTTAATCATATCAATTATATTTTCATTTCTATCTGTACTTATTCCTTTTTGTGTTTTTAGGGAACATTGAATGCTCATTGCAGTAAATTTGGATACTCCAAATATTTATTTTCTAAATTCACTGCATGGATATCCAATAAACCGACCACACATGATGGTGATTTTCAATTCATAATACACATCCAACATTTTAGAACTAAATATCTAGTTATATAATTTATATTATCTTTTAATGAGGATTCTATTATGATAGGGAGGTGTATGAATATCGTCTAAAGGCTGGAATGAATCCAGGGCCTAAGGACGACAATGCACACATGATCAATAAATGGAGAAGTATATGAGTATATATAATTATATTTCACTATACAAATACATAATCAAAACAAATTACTTATTTTTCTCGATGTTTCTGCAGTGTTCGAAACAAACAAATGACAAGGACTATGGTTATTATGTTTGTAAATTTATGAAAGATATCATATTTCATGAACAAACTAGAATACCTGAAGAGGTATTTTTGAAAATAATTACTAATTCATTTAAAATAATTATTAATCCTTTGTTTATTTATATTTTTTCAGTACTATGATGACTGTCACAAAAACTCTTATTCAGAAGATGATATAAATGTGTTTAGAAACGAATGGGCAGCGTACCTGATGGAAGAATGTAAACAAATAGGACAATGAAGGTGAATTCCTAATACTTATGTTATCTTTATATGGTCATTGATATATCCATTTTTTACACTTATTGATCATCTATGATCACCATTTCTTATGTTTCATATCCTTAGGTTAGTGAATTCCTACTACTCGGTTTGAAATTGACATTAACTTTAGAAAACAACACAAGTGACATACGGAAAACCAAGCAAACACATTCGGATTGTTTTGATACTTTAGGAAAATTATCCATTAGTCATTTTTGACTTGTATGAATTGACCACACCTCAATCCGACGCACGGTGTGACCGGAATGGCTAAAAGTGTCTGATATCAGTTTGAAATTGAAATTAACATTAGAAAACAACACAAATGACATAAGAAATACTAAGAAAATGTGTTCTGATTGTTTTGATACTTTAGAAAAATAATCCATGAGTCATTTGTGACGTTTACGAATTGACCACACCTTAATCTGACGCACGGTGTGACCGGTATGACTAAAAGTGTCTGATATCAGTTTCAAATTGACATTAACTTTAGAAAACAACACAAGTGACATATGGAAAACTGAGAAAACGCATTCAGATTGTTTTTATACTTTAGGAAAACAATCCATGAGCCATTTGGGACGTGTACGAATTGACCGCACCTCAATCCGACGCACAGTGTGACCAGTATGGCTAAAAGTGTCTGATATCAGTTACAAATTGACATAAAATTTAGAAAACAACACAAGTGACATACGTAAAACTGAGCAAACGCATTCTGATTGTTTTGATACTTTAGGAAAATGATCCATGAGTCATTTTTGACGTTTAAGAATCGACCACACCACAATCCGACGCACGGTGTGACCGTTATGCCTAAAAGTGTCTGATATCAGTTTCAAATTGACATTAACTTTAGAAAACAACACAAGTGACATACGAAAAACCAAGAAAACACGTTCGGATTGTTTTGATACTTTAGGAAAATGATCCATGAGTAATTTTTCACATGTAAGAATTAACCTAACCTTAATCCGATGCACGGTGTGATCGTCATGGCTAAAAGTGTCTGATATCAGTTTTAAATTGACATTAACTTTAGAAAACAACACAAATGACATACGGAATACCAAGAAAATGCATTCGTATTGTTTTGATACTTTAGTAAAACGATCCATGAGTCATTTGTAACGTGTACGAATTGATCTCACCTCAATCCAATGCATGGTGTGAC
This sequence comes from Viscum album, assembly GCA_963277665.1. Lineage (NCBI taxonomy): Eukaryota > Viridiplantae > Streptophyta > Magnoliopsida > Santalales > Viscaceae > Viscum > Viscum album. The sequence goes on from OY728166.1 coordinate 1,321,796,445, forward strand.
TGGTATGGCTAAAAGTGTCTGATATCATATTGAAATTGACATAAAATTTGGAAAACAACACTACTAACATACGAAATACTGAGCAAACGCATTCATATTGTTTTGATACTTTAGTAAAACAATCCATGAGTCATTTTTTATGTGTAAAAATTGACCTCACCTCAATCCAACGCATGGTGTGACCGGTATGGCTAAAAGTGTCTGATATTAGTTTCAAATTGACATAAACTTTATAAAACAACACAAGTGACATACGGCAAACCAATAAAATGCATTTGTATTGTTTTGATACTTTATTACAACAATCCATGAGTCATTTGTGATGTATACTAATTGACTGTACCTCAATCCAATGCACGGTGTGACCAGTATGGCTAAAAGTGTCTGATATCAGTTTCAAATTGACATAAACTTTAGAAAACAACACAAGTGACATACAGAAAACTGATAAAAAGCATTCGGATTATTTTGTTACTTTAGGAAAACGATCCATGAGTCATTTTTGACATGTACAAATCGACCGCACCTCAATCTGACACACGGTGTGACCGGTATGGCTAAAAGTGTCTGATATCAGTTTCAAATTGACATAAACTTTAGAAAACAACACAAGTGACATACAGAAAACTGAGTAAATGCATTCTGATTGTTTTTATACTTTAGTAAAATGATCCATGAGTCATTTTTGACATGTACGAATCGATCGTACCTCGATCTGATGCACGGTGTGACCAGTATGGATAAAAGTGTCTGATATTAGTTTGAAATTGACATAAACATTAGAAAACAACACTACTGACATATGAAATACTAATCAAACGTGTTTGGATTGTTTTGATACTTTAGGAAAATGATCTATGAGTCATTTTTAACGTGTATTAATTTACCTCACCTCGATATAATGCAAATTGTGACCAGTATGGCTAAAAGTGTCTGATATTAGTTTCATATTGACATAAACTTTAGAAAAAAACACAAGTGACGTACGGAAAACTGAGAAAACGCATTCATATTGTTTTGATACTTTAGGAAAATGATACATGAGTCATTTTTTATGTGTATGAATTGACCGCACCTCAATCCGACACACGGTGTGACTGGTATGGATAAAAGTGTCTGATATTAGTTTCAAATTGATATAAACTTTAGAAAACAACACAAGTGATATACAGAAAACTAAGAAAACACATTGAGATTGTTTTGATAATTTAGGAAAACGATCCATGGGTCATTTGTGACGTGTAAGAATTGACCGCACCTCAATCTGACGCACGGTGTGACCGGTATGTCTAAAAGTGTCTAATATCAGGTTCAAATTGACATAAACTTTAGAAAACAACACAAGTGACATACAGAAAACCAAGCAAATGCGTTCGGATTGTTTTGATAGTTTAGGAAAACCATCCATGAGTCATTTTTGATGTTTACAAATCGACCGTACCTCAATCTGATGCATGGTGTGACCGGCATGGCTAAAAGTGTCTTATATCAATTTGAAATTGATATTAAATTAGAAAACAACACAAATGACATACGGAATACTAAGAAAATGTGTTCGGATTATTTTTATACTTTAGTACAACAATCCATGAGTCATTTTGGATGTGTACGAATTGACCGCACCTCAATCCGATGCATAGTGTGACCGGAATGGCTAAAAGTGTCTGATATCAGTTTGAAATTGACATTAACATTATAAAACAACACAAATGACATACAGAATATTGAGAAAATGCATTTAGATTGTTTTGATACTTTATTACAATGATAAATGTGTCATTTTTGACATGTAATAATCGACCTCACCTTAATCTGACACATGGTGTTATCGGTATGGCTAAAAGTATCTGATATCAGTTTGAAATTGACATAAACTTTAGAAAACAACACTACTGACATACGGAATACTGAGAAAACATGTTTGGATTGTTTTGATACTTTAGTACAATGATCTGTGAGTTATTTGTGACGTGTATGAATCAATCTCACCTCAATCTGGTGCACGGTGTGACCAGTATGGATAAAAGTGTCTGATATCAGTTTCAAATTGACATAAACTTTAGAAAACAACACAAGTGACATACGGAAAACCAAGCAAACGCGTTCAGATTGTTTTGATACTTTTGGACAACGATCCATTAGTCATTTATGAAATTTACGAATTGAATTCACCTCAATTCGATGCATGGTGTAATTGGTAAAGCTTTTCATTAGATAAAGAATTAGTATTTATTAAATGAGATAAATCATCCAAAAACATTTGAGTTTAAAATTTCATATTTTAATTTCACATTTCTATATTAATGTATTTTTTCATATTAATGTTTTAATTTATTTCATTATTGTATTACTAACATAATATTTTTTTTCTTATATAGGTGAATTTTTTTCCTTGAGTTCGGATGCTTTGTTCGGCAACAAATACCGTGGACGACAATTTTTTAGAATGGATCACGGGTATCAAAGGATGAAACATGAATTTTTATAACTGTTGTTGAATAATTGCAATTGTAACCATGTAAAAAAATTGAAATGTATATATAAGTGTGTTTTCTTATATTCATGATATTAAGTAAATGTATATACCATTGTCTGTCAAAATATTGTGTGCGGGTGCTATTTTTTGCAGGTGTGCATGTGCTATTTTGTGCAGGTATTCTAGTTTCTGCAGGTCTGTAGGTGTGCAGGTTCTGTTTTGCAGGTGCAGGGGAAGGTTCCTTTATCAGTGCTTTTTTGAGCGCTGATAAAGGACACCTTTAACAGCGCTAAAAGAGTTCTGATAAAGGACCCCCTTTATCAGTGCTCCTAAAAGCACTGATATAGGCTACCTTTATCAGCGCTTTTCGGAGCACTCATAAAGGGGACCCCCCCCTTATCTACGCCGACATTAACAATGCTTTTCTAGCACTGTTTATGTCAGTTTTTAGCGCTGATAAAATGACAAGTTGTAGTAGTGTTTGTTCCATAGAACGACTTTAGTTCAATATTGAGTACCACATTGTGAGATGTGAAAAAAATTATGAGCTCTACTACAGACAAGTAGTCCATAGAAAACTCAACCATCTATTTTGAAATATAATTTTCAACAATATAGTCTAGTGGTCATTGTGAATTCTTAATATACCCCATAAAAATATTAATATAACATTCAAAAGAATGCTTCTAATGTATGTATACAGGTCCCATAACTTAATTTCATCGAAAAATGTCCTATTGAATATACAATGATATAAAAAATGGAAGAAAATATATTTTACCTGAATGGCCTGAAGGCCTTATTTTTTATTTTATTATGGATAATTCCCCTTTTATGGGTTGAAGGGGAACCCATACATGACCCGTAGGCCCAAGGCACAAGGCTCAACTAACCCGCAATACATGACCCGAAGGCCCAGAGGCATACCATGCCAAATAAATGACCCATAGGCCCCGCCCACTTGAACTTCCCCTCCCCAGATTTTTCATCATTGATCACCTAACTCCACACCTTACATTTATGATCAGCTAGCTTTTCCCCGTATATATTTGCACAGTGCCTAGTCCTGATGGCGGCTGTGATACCCTCTCATTCTTCCAATCTAGTTAGCTATGCTTCTGGTGGCTGCTACTCATTAATGAAAAATTTATAGAATATGTAACATAACTTAATGATAGTTATTCTAAAATGGATTGGAAATTTAACATGTTGTGAAATAGGTGGAATCTATTCCATCAAAACATGAAAATCGTGTAACTTACAACCTATTAAATTCAAATAATTTAATGATATAAATTTATTTACATTGGATGAATAACCTTGATAAACATTAATTATATGAAAACACTATAAAAAATTATTATTCTCACTATGAGAAAACATATAGATATATGGAGGCTTTAATGTTCACTTTACTTTATGTTTGGTAGCTAAATCCATACATATTTCAATTGATAGTTTGTTAAACAATTCATTCTATCAATCCTTAATATTTATTTTAATATCTGACATTATTCCCAAAAATATATCACAAATATTTATCTATATGGGTCAGACTACTATAAAATAGAATGTGTGGGCTGAATTGACCTTTAAAAAATCAATGGAAAACAATAAATTTATAAACAATTCTTTATAAAATATTGAAGAAATGAAATAAAGAAACCCATTTGAAATAACCATAATATAATTAAAAATATTAATAAATGCGGAATAATAAAATAAATTGTGATTTCAAATGATTAAGTGATTAAAAAATAAAATTGAATAAGAAATTAATTATTAGTTGATTAATTAATAATTTCTAATAATGAAGAAAACAAAGTGATAAATAATAGAAATTTAAGAAAATAGATGAAAAAATTTGGTAAGGATGTTCAGTAGTATCTCTAAAATATCCTCTAAGTCTACCACCCCAATCTCTTACAGATTTAATGTATTAGACCCCTGGATTTATTGGTAGCCAAGATACCAAAACTATCACTTTTTTTAGGTTATAAAATGAAACCAAATACAAAATATACTGTCTATTGAATGGTAAATCTAGGAAAAAAAGCAAATAATCACTTTTCCTTTTTAAATAAAATGGAATGAAAATCATGGTCTCTTATATTAATTATACTAAACATCAAATTTAGAAGAAAGATGATGATAAGGAGATTTATAGGAAGTTTTATTTTTGTATATTGGTCTCAGTTTTCTCAAAAAATATGATTAATTATAGGATAGAATGAGAATAATATAATAGCGTGGTTGGTTCTTGTAATTTGTTCACACTCTATAAAGGATAAACAAGATATAGAAATGATATCAATTTTTATTGAAATTGAGCATGTATAAGTTTGATGATCTAATGAGCAATATATTTTTTCTAGATTTCTATATCCATATAAAGTCTCTATTTATAGAATCAAATTACATTAGTAATGTTGTGGAATACTTTACATGTATTTAAGTTCATGATTCCCAATTTTAATTAACTTTTACTACTGTAAATGTCGTTGTTAGATATTATGGCTCGATACCATGAGGTACCCATTATCCTACACCAGTTAGCTGGTGGGCATCCTAGAACATGGTGCTTACTACATTCTTTCACCATCTAGATGTTTTACCGCTTCATTTTTACCATTAGTATCTTTGATAAAACAATTAACACTTCCCATCAACACCGAATAATTTTTGCTCCACCACCAGGTAACTAGTGGGGTTCTTCTAGAAGAGTGAACTCTTAATAATTCCATTGGTTGGCTAGTGGAACTACAAGGGGTAACTGGTGCTACCCATTGCCTTGGGCTCTATGAATTGGATCCTTTAATGCCTTCTAAAAACCACCATTGTTCTTTTATCCATATTCTAAGGCTTTCAACAACCATTAAGATATGTTCACGTATCCTTCAAAAGGGTTCTAAAAAAAATTCATGAAGCTAGATTTACATCCCTTAAAAGAAATTATTAAGCGATTTAAGGGGTTTTGTGATCATTAAAATAAAATAATTGTGAGAATCACCAAAATATCCCATTTTTTTATGATCATAAACACTTTAATAAAAATTAAATTAAAACAATAGTATAAAGACAAACTTAACAATATTTGAATATATTGATACTTTCTCTCTCATTTTCCACAATATAGTATTTTAAAAAACATAAAACTTATAACCCAAACAATAAAAAATTATCCCAATTTGTGTGAATAAAAATTCTATCCAATTCAGGTTATAAAAATGAAGTCATAGACGAGGTTAGATAACAAATAGATAAAAAAATTAGAAATTATTTTTAAAAAATCTAAATATTTTGAAAAAAATAAAAAATAATATTTTCAATAATTCTCAAGGAAATAAAAATAAATATATTCGATTAAAAATAGATTTCATTTTGAAAAAAAATTAGAAAATAGTTTTTGAAAAATCTAAATATATTTTTTTAGAAAAAATATATTTATATTTTAATTTTGAAAATTTATTTCAAAAAATAGGGATGTCTCTTTTTAGATCATTTTAGTATTGACAGGATTATCTCTTCCTCGGTTAATATATTAAGACTTTTAAATGGATCATATCTAGTATGAAAGAATAAAATAAAGAAAGAAAATAATTCAAAAATAATTTTATTAAAATAATTATTCCATTGTTAAGGTTTGGTAAATATTTTATTAATAAACCATAGAAAATTACCTAGGAATGTGAAACCGGGTTTGTATGTAAATCCCACTCACCATGAAAAGGAGGGAGAAAGGGTTAAAATCCTAATCAAAATTTTTATGGTATATATCAATATGATGGTCTATTAAAGAAACACATCCAATTATTTGTGACCAGATGGGAATGTTTTTATTAGAGTATCATACTCACATTACATTTCCAAAATGTTGACATTATTTGAAAACATTTTAAAAAATTTAAAACCTTTTTGGAAAAATAAATATTTTAAACGAAAATTAAAAAACTTCTCAATATCTACATTTTATCAATAGAAAATTATCATAAGATAGTCACACCCATCTCAGATTTTATAAAATCATAATGATCAGGAAGAAGGGGTTTAATGAGATATCATCAAGTTAATGTTTTATTAAAAAATTCAAGAATGTTATCACATTTTTTAAAAGTTATCTTGTTAAAAAGGAAACTCATGTCAATATTATTAGTGAGAGAGTATTGGATATGATTTTTTAGAATTACTAATCACACTAGTGTTATCACACTTGATAGGGAAAGAAGAATATGTTATCCCAAAGTCTAAAATGGTATGTTTCATCTATATAACTTGGATACATCAATTCCAAGTGGCTGTGTATTTTATTCATCTATATAAATAGAAATAAATTTTTTTCTTCTTACTAATCCAAGAGGCAAAGGAATTTCCAATTATATGAATAGTTTGACTAATACTTTTCTTATCCAGTTGGAAACATCTAAAATATGCATATGTAAAACCAAAATTTTCAAAAGGGGTTCCTTAGGGTAAAATAATATTAGGTTTTTAGTTCTATAAAATGAACAAAAAAATCATTTGATGGAGTTTGAATTTGATTCCATTGGATTGGATGGAGAATTAGCACAATATAATACATTGAACAAGATGTCCAGCTGGGTCCTAGAAAGGTAAATTATACTACTAATCATAATACGATAAAGCTTGTTATTGACTTATTTACTAACTTCATCCAATGTTAGTTTGGAAGTTGTACTTAGGGATGTTCTATTTTTCTTGAAATTATTCCAAAACAATTATTTAGAATATCATTTGTGTATTCATTTTAGATTAATAAGGTTCTGTTATAATTTTAGGAAATTTTAAAACCAAGGAAGAATTTATACTCTCCTATAAAAATCACTTTTATATCTTAATTAATTAAATTGGGTAATTCATTGCATAGAGTTTCTTTAGTTGATCTGAAAATAAAATATTTAACATAAATTTTTAAAATTAACATATCATTTTAAATATTTTATTAAAAAGTATGTAATAATATTTACCTATTTTGAAATAATTTAACAAAATTAATTTTTTTAACCTCTTATATCAAGACAAATGGTTTTTTAAATGTATTATGTTTTGAGTTAATTTAAAATAGGATTTTCATATTCATGATTTTCAAAATTGGGTGGTTTTTTCAAAAAAAATAGAAATAAAACCATTTAAAAAAACACTTTTAACCTCCATATTTAAAATTTAAAAATAAAATGAGTGGTGAATGATAAAAATATTCCAATGGATTCATTTCTATAAATGGTTGAGAGGTTTTCACTATAATCCAAATTTTATTCTTGAATATTTATTTTATAAAAATATTAAGAATTACTACAAATAAAATTTCCTTATTCATTATGTTTGTTTTAAAAAACTCATTTGTATCCAATAATATGGTTATTAATAGGAAATTCCATGCATGTAAAAACATTGTTCCTTTAAAATTGGTCCAAATCCTCTTGAATGGAAAGTATCCAATTTTCATCATTAATAGTGTCATTATGGGAATGAGGTTCAAGGTGAGATATAAATGTTTGATGTTAAACTTCATTTAAGACATTCTTTAAAGTACAAGTTCGTAATTTTAATTCTCCAAAAACTTCCTCAAGATAATGGAATTTATATTAAATCCAATACATGGTAAAAGGAGTAGCTGGGGATTCTAGAGAATCTTCATTTTCACTAGAATAATGGGGTTTAGGCAAGGTCAAATTAGTTCGGTCAACCTCATCATCACTTCATGGATGTAATTTATGAATATTCTCATTGAATTTGATTTGAATATACTCTTATAGGGTATTTTTACTATTATTAAATATAAAAAAGGATTTAGATTAGTTATAGTACCCATGGAAGATTCTTTCATTAGATTTAAGGTCAACAAACTATAAATTATACTTGGTATTAAGGAAAATGTATTTACAAAATAAGACTTTAAAGAATCCCACTTTTAGATTTATTCCCTTACAATCATCATAAGGGGGTTTTGTTAGGATATTTATTTTAAGAACACGATTAGGGATAAAGCATGTAGTATAGGTCATCTTGCACCAAAATTATTGAGGAAGTGAAAACACATTTAAGAGAGTCCTAGACATTTCTTAGAGGTTCCTATTTCATCCTTCCAAAACCCCATTTTTGGAGTTCTTGGATAATAAAAGGAGTGATGATAACCTTGAGAAGAAGAAAAACTATCAAATCATTTTTTATCAAATACTTCACCATTGTCACATTTTAGAGAACAAAGTTTGTAGCCTTTTTCATTGCGGACTTTCCATGAAGTGTTTATAATGATATTACAAACCTAAATTTTATAAGCTAAGAATAAAACCCAAGTAAATATAGTAAACTCATTGATAATTACGAACATATAATAATTAACTCTAATACTAGAAACATGAGTTGGTCCAAAAAGTTCAATATGGACTTGTTCTAATGGTTTAAAGGAGGAAACAAGGTTTTTAGGCTTGAAATAAGACTTGTGTTTCCTTTTGGGTGGGAAAGCTTCACATAATAAGTTATCTTTAAAAGATAATTTCTATAAATCTTAACTAGTTCGTTAGAGTTGATCTTGATAAGATAAAGAATATTTTAATAACCTATTATTTGATTCCATAGACAGGAATCATTATGTTTCTAACATAAAAACATGACCTTTTGAATTTATAGAGATATTATATCTATTATATAAACATTTTTAATATATGGTGTAGTAAATAGAATATTTTTTTAAAATTATAAATATTATAAAAATTATTTATAAAAGTTGTAATTGAATAATACATATGAAATTATACTTTAATACTTTTAAAAATAAAACATCATTAATTAGATTAGGGCTGGTGAAAATAGTCATAAAAGTACTAGTAATTTTTCATTTTGAAAAATCTCCAAAGGTGATATGTCCCCAATAAAAATATTTAAAATGATTGAATTCATAAGGACCAACACACATATTCCTTGAGAACCTACTACCCATATACCATGTATCTTCTCTGGGTTTTCCATTTAATTAAAAAGTAATAATAAAATATATTTTTGGTACCCATATCATGGGTTTGATTAAGATAACTAATAATTATTTTGGTATCCAAAAATCTCTTGAGAAAGTTTTTCCATGTTAAATATTAAAATAAACCTAAATTAATTTACATCTTATATATCTATATTTTTTAAAAAACCATAAATCTAATGACCAACATTTTTTCAATTTTTCACATGTTTATTTTGAGATTTTATCTTTCACAATATTATCTTTTTATAATTATTTAGAAGAATGGATTTTTTTAAAGAATAAAAAAATTAATGATTTTTATTATGTTTTTTAGAACCAAAAATTGTATTTAATTAATCTTCCCCTATGGTAAAATAATAAATATAAATTTTAAGGTCTTTAATTTAACATTTCAAATTCTAAATATTGTTTTGTTCATTCAATTTTAAAATAAAATAAGATTTTTATTTTAAAATATTATCTTCTTTGGAAGCAACGTGATTTTTTTTTCTTTTCTAATATCATTTAATATTGAAATAAGATCAAAAAAATCATTTTGAAGATAATTTCTAGAATTGAGAAGATCCTTATAATTTAATTTAGAGATAGAAGAAGTCAAAGAGTAAAATTTGGAATGAAAAACATAATTGTGAAATTTATAACTAACATCAATTTCATCCTTAACATGTGTCATCATACACGTGGTACTTTCATCGGTTGATTCATATGTTGAAATCAAGTCCTCACTAGCCCTCAAAGTCGAGACCCTTAGAGATTTCATTCCTTGGTTCTTTTATTTTCACTTTTTATTATTAAACAGACAATCAACTATGATGAAAACCATTTTTAACAACCAATACTAGTTACATGAAATTATAGATTTTTTCTTTTTGTAGTTTTGATTGGATCTCTTATTTTTCATGTACTTTTACAGCATCTTGGTAATTCTAGAACTGTAATAGTAAATTCACGTAGATTCATCATTTTTTTCCTAGAAATTCATTGTTTTTTTTTGTTTCCTTAACATTATTAACCTCCTTTTAATTATTTATTTTCCTGTTTATCTCATATGACATGAGATAACTAATGAGATTCTAAATGAACATATTTTTATCATCTTTAAATTCTTGTATCTTAGAGACTTTTGGTGAGAAAATTATTGATAAAACCTAATGGATTTGGTTGAGCTATGTTTATATTGAATGTGTGTTACTAATATATTTTTTCCATTACATATATCAGTAAATCTAGTAAGAATAGTAGTGATTGACTCATTAGGATTCATAGAGAAAATGATACACCCAACCCGTACTCTTGTATCTGGTTCTTAGAGACACAAAATTTATTTTATTTATTTGATACCAACTATAAAATATTGAATGAAATCATTTTTAATTATTCAATAAATTATGATTATTTTATCTCTCACATATGAAGAATATTTTTAGGTTTATATCTTTATAGAATTAGGACACAAAATAAACTGATTAATCACTTTTCCTATTAATGAATAAATTTCCCATTAAATACAATAATAATTCATCCATGAATAGTGTTCAATATCTCTCATTGTTTCATTTTCATGTTTTATCCTTATAAAAAAGTCATGTGTAGTACTTTTCTCCATAACTAGGCAAAATTAAAACATGGTAAGGGGTGATATCAAATTATCATTAAGGAAAACGTATTATTGAAACAATAATGGATTAAATATTATTATAGTAATAGGAAACACAACAAAAATTCCATATTCAAATTTTAAATGGGAGCATTCTATATCCATGATAATAAATGAAAACATGTATATTAATAATAATCATCTCATACTGATGGAATAAATAATGTCAAACATCAAAAACCAACTATCAAGGCCCTATTCTAGGACACTTTACTTGTCATCAAGACCACAATAAATAAATCCTACTATTAAGGCCATATGACAAAAACTTATAGGAAGAGGCATACACCATAATCCAAATTGTTTTTTTCTTATGATAACTATCGATGCATTGAGGGGCTATATAATTTCGACCCCCACCCATAACATGATTAGGTCTAATGAAGTTTCTGTAAGTGTCAAAAAGACTTCTCATACCATTCCCTAGGGAACCACTTACTTAATACAAATATGGCAATATATATAGTGAAGAATAATAATATCGTTACATGATCAACCTAGGTTGGGTTTAAATAATCATAATGTACGAAAATAAATTTCACTATATCAATAAAAGGGGTTACAAGATCATAAATCATCCATACAAAGAAAGTGCTAGTCAAAAAAATAAATATACATCTTTTCAAAATTTAACCATAATAGAATAAAAAAATATGGAGTGCCAATACTTTTCCCCATGTTAATATAATATCATTATTTATAGCTGAGTATCATTTGATCTAAATTATGTTAAAAGTGATGTTGACACCGTATACGGAAATAGTTATATGGATAAGTTTATAAAGAAATAACATGATCATAATCCATCTATAGGAATAAGGCATATGGTTTTGAAATGAAATTTACCCAGTGTAACAAAGGAAACCTTTAAGGATCTTTACATAATTTCAATACATCCTTGTAAAAGAAATCTTGAATAACGCCACTCAAAAAGGATCATGAATCATATTATTTGGTATCATGAGTCAATTTCCTACAAATGATAACACACACACACACACATATATATATATATATTATTGTATAAATCATGAAATATAAACCCTTTTATCTAAAAACCTTTTGAAAATGGAATTTAAAATGAAAGTGAAAACTTAAATAAGCATTAAAAAAATATTTTTAACACAGTCGTAAAAGAGGAATTGATGGGTCACTTTGAAGTGTATTTTTCAAAAGGAGAAGTGAAAATTAAATAAAAATAAATATAAACTAAAAATATATTTGTAAATTATTTTTATCACTTCTTTTATAGATTTACACACAACACTGATTTCAAACAAACTGCAATATACTATTGAAATTTTTTTATATAATGTGAAAATTATAACCATGCTATTAAATTGGTGTTCATTAATAAAAGTTACTAAATTATGAAAATTGTATGGTCTAAAATTTTATAAAATAAATTCATTTCGTATCAACTAAATATAAATGAAATAAAATCATTTTAAATTAAAAGAAATGTTTTTATAAAAAAATTATTTTTATATATGAAATTTGTTTTTAAGGCTAGTAAACTGAATTAATTAATATTAGTGAATAATTTTAAATAAAATTATATATTATAAATTCAATCAAATGTTTTATCATTCATATAATATTTTCTTAGGAATGGAATAGATATATTTTTATTCTTAAAAAATTATTTTTTTCTAAAAAGCAGGTTCATCATGTTTTGCAGAGTTATGTAACATTTATTTTAAAAAAAATAATTATAAAATTTATGTTATAAAATTAGATTTATTTTTAAAATAAACATGTCAAAATTATCTTTCCCCAAAAATTTAAATATTTTCTAATAAGATTAATATTTTGATGGATAGTGAAAATTTCATATTTTTATTAAACTTTTAATTTCATTTCAAGAATTTCAAAAGTTTAATTTTGCTTTAAAATATTTTTTAAAGTAAAAATAGTTAAATTAGATTATTATTATACCAATTTACATCATTGGAAGAAATATTTTAAAAAACTTATCTAGAAATTTGTTTTAAGAAACAATTTTTTGGAAAAAACTCTTTTCATCATGTTTGTGAGTTTAATTTAAAATCACATTATTCCACTTATGTGAATTAAATATGATAAAATGGATTCTGTATTAATAATCATCATGATTAATATTATCCAATAATTTTAACATATTGTTTTTTTATAATTAATTATAAAACCAGTAAAAATATTCCAGTAGAGTTATGGTTAAAATAGTTTTACCGAGGGTTAAACTAAAATAATAAGGGTTAAAATAATCGAAACACATAATAAAACCACATTTGTTGGTTTTTTTGTGACTGTAAACTTATAAACACTAAATATTATCCATTATTTATCCTTTTAAAATAAATTGATTGTACATTATTTTCAAATATTGAAAAATTATAAGTGTTCCACTCAGATCAATTATAAAAGGGTTCCCCTATCATATCATCTCCACTATTCAAGAGCCTTTTTTGTTTATAAAATACCTAATGAGATACCTTACTTATATCCATACCCATGAATTTTATTCCTTGTTTTGATCATAAAAAACATCCTAGGAAGGCTTTAGGTATAAACCTAAATAGGTTACCCAAAGAAGAGGTATAGTTCTTAACAATGTGTTTTCATTTTATATATTCTTATACATCATTAAAATATTCTTAAACTATTCTGAAATAATAACATAAGAATATTAAATATACTGAGATGTTATTATGTTAATCTAATAACCTATACGAGTATCCACTTCTAGGAAATGGGAAATGAAACCATTGATTGAGTGTACGGAAAACTACCGCCTCACGAACCAATGTTATTCATTTTCCATCACCGCCTCTCATATATGTATATTAATTTTAATTTAATTTATATATATTATGTTTAAAAAATAATTATACTTAAAAAATTACAATATCACATCTACCATCTTATATTTCAATCCATTGTAAAATTATAAAGTCGCTTATGTTTATGCATAGACTACCACCTCCCCGACGCAATGTGATTTTTTGTTTCTATTTTACATGGATAGTAATAAGGATTCATTTTATTAATATATATGATATATATTATATAATAATTATTTTTAATGAGTAATTATTTTTTACCTTTATTCCATTCCATCCGTTGGAAAATGAAAATAACATTCTTGTGTGCGTATAACCTACCGTCTCCATGAATGTTGTAATTCATTTTCAATATATAACATTTAAAGATGACTTTAAATATGTATATAATAAATATATATGATATATATATATCATTATTATCAATATTTATATGATTTAATCATGATCAAAGTTAAAGTAAAAAAAACCACCAAACTAAAACAAACATGAAAAACAAAGTTGTCACCCAGAATAGTGATTTTAATAAAGAAAGGTAAGTAAATGGGTGGAAAAAGGTTATAATTAAATAGTATATGGTATTATATATTTGATCATGATTATATAATTTATTTATAATTAACCTATATTTATTATACATATTTTTCAAATTAGTACAAATAAATTCGATACTTGAGGTAAGGGATTTATGTTTCAACCCTATTCTTGATAGGGATTGTTTATGCTTAAATTTTCATTGAGGAAATTATATTATCCATATCAGATAAATAAATTTTATCATTATTATCCTATGATTATTTATATATATTAATTTTTTCTATTCATTTTATTATCTTTAAGAATTAATGATACCAAAATAACGTTTTTAAGTAAAGTCAACTTTATTTCTCTCTTCGGTCAAAAATTCATTATCATTCATGTCCATGTTTGATAAAAATGTATTCCTAGATTTTTTACTACTCTATGATGATTTTTTAAATCCATTTTTACCTATTTTTTAATTTTTTATAAAATAATGTTAAAGTAATCTTTTTGTAATTTTTCGAACAAGGTGGTTTTTTACTTTTTACCAAAAATGTGAATGGAATCATTGTTTTAACATATAAAACATGAAATGAAATTCTTTCATCATGATTGATCAATGATTTAAATAATAATTTAAATTTTATAATGTTTTTTAACATAAAAACTATTTTCACAATATTTTTTTAATTTTTAGTTTTAAAAATGTGATTTTCAAAGTGGAAAGGTTTTTTTACTTTTAGTTTTTATAATGATATTTTAATGGAATTATATTCATCAATGTCAAAAACACAAGTAAATTCATATGCACTAATGGGGATATGATCCAAGAATACCATCCTTATTATTTCTTGGGGTGTTTTACAATTATGATGGTAATGTATTTATGAAACCCATTTATTTTTCATAAGTTATTCAAGGATAAAATATTTATAAAACCAATTTCCTTTTCAAGGATTATGATACAATGAATTTTTTATAATATTTTGGAACTAATATGTGTGGGTTTCATATATGATATTTGGGACCAGAATTATATATCCTACCAATTCATTGGGTAAAGATTTATATCTCATGATATAATTATGGGATGCAAGTTGATCTTCCTGATCTAATGTTGGAAATAATTTGATGTGTTTGATCTACTAAGAGATATAGATGGTGATGACTAATCTGTTTTGATATTGGAAATATAGAGAAATGCATTATAAAATAAGATTGTATGGTATCAATAGTTAACATTGAATAATGAAATGGTTTTTATACTATGATTATTCTTTACAATTATGACATGAATTTATGTTTAATGATTTATTTATGAGTATTTCTCACTCTTACGATTCATGTATTTTTAAACGATAAATTTTTATTCTATGACTCATGTTTGTGATCATTGATAGATTGGGTTTGAACATTGTATATTATGTCCATTATCTCATATCTTTATTCTTACCTTATGATTTCATATAATCATCGATTCATATCTCACATGTTTACCCTTATTGGTAATCTAAGCACAAACTTTCATATGTTTCATTTCCTTAGGTTATGAATAATTTTTTTAAGTAGGGTATATCTATGAAGAGTATTAAATGGAGAGATATTTGCAGGATATATTGAATATCATTTATGAAATAAGAATAGTGTGTATCTTGTCCCCAAAGACACTAACTGTTATAGTCCTTGGGTGTGTATTTTTTTAATGTATTGAATATTAATAAAATAAAAGTAATATTTATATATGAAAATACATGGTCACTATAGTTTTTATCAGAGGAATATGTTATTAAATATTTAGATATTAGGGTTATAAAAAAATATTAAAAACCATAGTTAAAGGTATAAGTATAGGATAACATCCTAAATTTTAGTTAAGGAATAGATTATGTGGTTTTCCTAAAAATACATCCATATTTGGATTCTAAAAGTTTAGATAGTCTTGGAAAAAAATCATTTAGGGGTTATAACTATAAAGACCCCAAAACCCGTAGCTTGGAGATGGTGGTTACATTGTTACATTGGCACTATAGATAAATGATTAAATCCAAAAGGACTAACTAGTTTAGTAGTATTTTTAAACTAGATACATAATTTATAATTTTATTAAATTTACAATATAAATTTATTTCCTTTTAAAATATAATCATTTCCTATCAAATATCCATATATATCATTTATTTTATAATTTCTGGATTCCAATGGAAGTGAAAAAAATAAGAGTGGGATCAATTTCCAAATAAGGTTTATTTATAGTGGAAGATATCATTAGTAAATAAAGAATCATTGATATGGAAAGGTAAATAAATAAGAAAAAATTCCATTTAATCAATATCTTGAGCATGAAATAAGGCATAACCAATATGTCATGGTGAATGACTAAAAACACATGAAATTTATTCAATAACTATAGAATTAATTTCATCCAAGTATAATATCAATTTTCTTAAAAACCCCATGGTTAATAATAAAAAATGATCTCTAAATAGTGGTAATGGTTAATATCGGACATCATGATCTTAAGAAGCATGATATATATAATTTCAAGACCATTCAAAATAGGGTTTAAAATAGTGGGTTAAACCCTGTTTAATGTTAGATTACTGATTTACATCATGACAATATCAATGTGATGACTCTAATTTTTCTATTTATTTCTTTAGAATACTGTAGGGATTATTTTCAGATCCAGGTGACTAGACATCGTGAGCATATAAGGCTAGGGGAGTCTGAAATTAATATTTGAAGAAAAAAATTTGTATTAATTTCCCATGTGCACAATTTTCTTAAAAAAGTGTACTAAATCCAAAATGAAGGCTCAAATCATAAATTTGAATATTTCATTTAGATAAAGTGTTGGTTTTACCCTAGTCATGACTTAACCTTAGAGCATGTTGAATGCTTGGGTTGGGCTCGATCATTTTTGAATTTTTAAATAAATTAATTAAATGAAATTAATTTAATTAATTATTTTTTATTGAGCTAAAATATACTATAAATACATGGTTTTGAATCAATACCAAGGTTTAGCTACAAAACCTAGATATTAAGAGGATCTATTTGAGAGGATCTATTAGATGATCATGATTTATTAGAGGATTATTGGTAAACGACATCAAATTTAGATCATAATGAGGATTGGGTGCTAATAGAGTTCTTGGATCTCACCAATGATGAAAACGATGTACCATTCTTCATCATCGATCAATCAAAACTCCAAGTAGGATGTATGATTTTGGTAATTCCATCATGTTAATTTATCATGGTCAAATACATATCAATTCCACGAATAAATATTGATTCACACATCAACAGTAGATTCATTTACGATGTATTTATCATTGTTCTTGGGCGATATCGCTCTTTATTTTTATATTTCTTTAAAAATAGATCACAATTAAATGAAAAAAGGTTAATGTCCATTCCTCACATCTTGTGGTTTATGGTTTTCTGCGTCATTTCTTCACATGTTTATTGTCAGTTTTTTCTTTTTCCAATAGTTTGAGGAATACTTAGTATTTTATCGTTGTGTGATCATTAATAGATGAATACCATAGGTGATGTTCGTGATTGATGGTGTGGTTGATGTGTAGTGAAAATAGGGGATGATTAGAGGTTGATCAGAATAGATTGGTGGTTATCGTTCATCCCAAAATCAATGGAATGGACATGGATGGTGCATGTGGTTGTTTATCGAACAAATTCAATTTATAGATCCCAATCGCCCATGATGGGAATTCCAAAAGACCCCAAATCTTTAATTTCATGTGAGGATGGTTGTAGTGTACAAGTAGAGGGTGATGTGGAAGAGGAACTAGTGGGATCTAAAAATCTTAGGTTGTGTGGCATGTAATCCAGAATTACACACCATGTGGGACCCCCTATGCAATGCTTGGGTTTTTGTGGAGAGAAAACGATCCCAAATCATGTTTCCCATTCCACACACTGTGTAACCCATATTAGAAGATATTAATATAACTTAAAGGATACATGGGTACAGGTAGTACAATGTACATGGACCCATCTAGGCATACACGTGAATGGCCCGATGTACATGTGTTGGTACACGGGCACATCCAGTGGTACAAAATCATAGACAGAGGGCATGGGAAGAGTGTCAGGAAATCAATACACATCATGTATGACCACTTACACACCATATAATTAAATATTTACTTACTGTGTGAGGTAACACTGCACAGTTAGACTGAGGGACAGCTTGACATGTCGTGTACCCCATGTACATTCCATGTACATCCTTGAGGGTGTTTAGAGCCCTTTTTTTATAATTTTGGAGTATTATCATCTGAGTATGTTCCCTTGGTCCATCCCCTCTAGGGTACAATGTGGAATTATGTCCATATAACTAGACTTTGATCCCCTATGGAGGATGAGTCTTTGATAGAGTTTGTGGTATCCCTCCATGAGACTGGAGTGTGATCCTCTATCATTTGTTTCAATACCCTAAGTGGGGTTTGTAGAATTTGTTTGACCTCCTTACCTAGGGTGTTGATCCTCTATTGAGAATTTCATTTCCATAATATTAATTATATAATTTTTTATGATCCCCTATATAGAGAGTTGATCCAGGTTGGGTTTTTGGTGTCCCACAATAGTCCTGGATATGATCCCCTATCTGAGTATCGAGGTCTTATAATACCAAAGAGTTTTATTGGGTATGAAAAAATGATTATAACCTCTTGGATGGGAATCTCTAATGACATCATGAATCATGGAGTGGGTTCTCTAAATACGATAATTACTTTGAGATGAATCTTGTGCCTGGTAGTTTGTATGTGACATCATGGAGGAGTGGTGTCCTTCTTGAGTGTATCTTTGTATTTTTATACTCACTCAACATGGTCTCTAGCCACACGTGTCATGAATTTAGTAGATGGTGGCCATTTGGATAGTTTACATTGAAGATAGGGAGCTGTTGGAGCATATATTAATCTAGACAAACCAAGGTGTTTTTTGGGTGGTTGCATTGGATAGTAGTTCTCATCCTCTGAGTAGTTTGGACTCTCTATAGGTTTGGGTTGGGCTTGTATTTGGACTCTTTCTTGATTTCTATACTTTACTATTTTACTCTAATTGTGCGATCATATAAGTATGCATGCATTGGATTTAGTTATTTTACATATCAACATTGTATGTTCTTAGAGATATGTTTTTCTATACAAATACATTAGGCTAATTCCTCCCACAAATGTAATATTTCTACTTGGATATGGTTTCTAGTTCTTGTCCTATTAGAGGTGGGCATGGGGTAATCATATCTTGGCCCTGTTGGGCTGGATCATGAAATTATTATATCATAGGGATCAGTTCTACAATTGTACTGGAGTCTATGAGATTGGTATGGGTTTTATGGAAACAATGATATGTGTTTTGATTTCAGTTTTATGGTTAATAACTTGAGTGTTGTGTGGTTTCGAACATATCCATACACAATTACTCTGATCATTAGCCTTTCGACTCAACACATGTAGACATTTCTTGTAGGTAAAACATGGGTATATGCATTTAATAGGAATGGGGTGTGTTTTTCATTTCTTTCTTTATTCATCTCCCTAGATGAACTCTTTGATCATAGTAAATCTTTTTTATTTTTTGGATGCCTCAGTAAATACTTCCAGCTAGGATTCCATTACATGAACAACAGGATGATCCTTAATGTGATCATCTGTCTATATAAGGGCCTAAATTAGAGATAATATCATCAAGTGTCTTAGACACTATACCACCACACTTTGAGTAGTAATTATCACTAGAGATGCCAGATAAGGATGCATGTTGGTTGAGTATATTGCATGAGTTCTAGAGGAGGTTACCACATAGGTTTTAGGGCGATGTAGACTCCTAGGAGGATGAGGACTTGCTAGAGGTAGTCACTCGAGTTTTCAAACTTGTGAGTACACATGCATATCAGAAGATGGTTCTCATAGTGATTCTTCTTCAGTGATCTGATGGGTGATGGTTGAGTTTAGTGACATAGTAATATGATGATACAACTCTCTCCAAGTTGGTCTTCCAGCATCTCTTCAAGGAGTTCTATCTAGACACTTTTTTATTAGTGCACATCTATGATATTATGAATCTACATTAGTGAAGTATGACTGTGGTGGAGTATTTATCATGGTTTTCCTATCTCTCTAAATAATCCATGAATATGGTATGGGATTCATTATTTAGAGCTCAGACCTTTGATAAGGGCTTATTCCAAGATATTAGGGCATTATTGACATCTTCTTGTATTCCAAAATATGTTTGGAATGTTGAGAAGGCCTTAGTGATGGAGAGCTTCTTGGAATATAAGAATATATTAGTGGGTGTTGGTAGTTTACACCCAATAGTTGATACCTCAATAGGTGGTATCTGATAGAATTCACATGGATTTCACTATGTCCAACACTTCAGGATATAATACCAGTATAGAGGATCAGTGGTGCAATGCTTTCATGATGCCTCAAGTCATCCTAGGGAGAGGTTTTGTTTCTCCTACGACAGTTGGGGACAGCACACATGGGATTATCCAACCCATCATACTGCTAATCAAGAGACATTTTAGGGTTAATGGAGGTATAGATAAAGACAGTATAAGTGAGGTCTATATGATTATGGATGTGGAAGATAGGTCAGTAGAGAATCATGAGGTGATTTGAGGTTGGACCTATTAGCACTTCCACCCCAATGTGGCCCACGCTAGGCTTAGGGAACTAGTGGTCTGGGAGTAGGATAGTTATAATATATAGAGACCTATGAGCTCGAGGCTCCATGGATGATATAATCTACAATATATGAATTTCCCATATTATCTGAAGTATTGATATACATGAGATAGATTCATTCATTTCATACTACATATTTTGTTTAGGATATACATATTTTGGTAGATCTTTTGGATTAACCCTAATGCTTCGAGACTTCTACAATAGGCGACACAGAAACAATGAACTTCTAGAAACAGTGATTTTTGACACTTAGAGATGAGATATTTGTATGATATATCATTCAATTAGAAATGATTCCTTATGAATTCATCATAGGTATGGACTATATATCCATAGTTCAAGACCAGATTCATTGTTTTAGGTAGAAGATGCACTGTGACCATGATGATAGGACATGGTTTTCCTTTGTGGGTGAAATGGAAACCTTTGTCGAGTAGGAAATGCTCAGGACTAGGAGAGTGCATCTGATTACACACCAATTGGCTGACATGAATCTTGGAGTAGTAGATGTTATGGGATAGAGGTTTCCTATGGTGGGGGTGAAGTATAAATATTTTTTCCTTGAGTACATTCTTGCATTTCCTCCCAACTGAGATCTAGAAATATTTATTGAATTATAGCCTGAGAAAACCCTAATATCTGCACTAACACATCATATTTTTCCCATAGATCTTTGTGAGCAGATAGTTGAGTTATAAGACATGCAGGAGAAGGGATTTTTGAGACTCGATATTTCCCTATAGGAAACCCCAGTGGTGTTCTCTAAGAAGGATGACACGAGGTTAAAGTTATAAATAGATTATCGACTCTTGAACCAAGAAACCATAAAGAATGAGTATCCACTACTGAGGATAGATGACCTCTCTGATTAGTTGAGAGGTGAGAGATGGTTATCAAATTTGACATCAAGTCAGGCTATCCCCAACTATGAGTACGAGACAAGGATATACCGAAGATGGAATTCTGATGTTGATACATTCATTATGAGAACTTCTTAATTACATTTTTCATGATAAAATCACTATAATTGTTCATGGGATTCATTAACTAGATCTTTCATCCTTTCACAGACTAGTTTTTTCAGTCTTCATCGACGATGTCCTAGTGTACTCGATGTTCAAGGAGGATCCAATGAGACTCATTAGGATGGTCCTAAACATAATCTAAGATAATCATATTTATGGAAAGCTCTTTAATTGTCAATTTTGGATTCGAGAGGTCCACTTCCTAGGAAACTTAATCTCAGAGGTAGGATTAGAAGTGGACCTAGAGAAGGTTGAGATAATAATTTCTTAGGATCCACTCAATATTGTTACCAAGGGGTGGAGTTTCATTAGATTGGAAGGGTACTATCAAATTTTTGTACCAAATTTATCTAGATTGGAAGGTCCATTGAAATCATTGACCTAAAAGGGACAACCTTTTTTGTTGATGGAAATATTTTAATAGTTCTTTTAAGATTTGAGGTAATGTTTGAATATCATCCCCTTCTTGAGATTTCTGGAGGAGGGTGTTGAGTACATAGTGTATAGTGATTCCTTAGGAATTATACATAGTTTTTTTTTCTGAATATAGATATAGGTAGTGATTTCCTATGGGTCTATGTAGTTGAGACCACATGAGCAGAACTACATGACGCACGATCTTGAGCTAGAAGTGGTAGTCTTCACCCTAAAGATTTTGTGACACTACCTAACAGGAGAGCGGTTTATCATCCACTCTGACCACAATACTCTCAAGTATATATTCTCTCATAAGGATCTTATCATAAGAAACAAAATTGCTAGAGTTCCTTTAAGATGATGAGATTTTATATACTCTTGGTACGAGGAATGTGGTGGAAGAGGCTTTCTATAATATATCTTGTAATCAATTGTTATATGAGGCATCAAGTTGTTAGCGTCATTGAAGTTTTCCTTAGTGGACAAGGATGGTGCTCCATATATTCAAAAAAAATAGTTACCCCACCACTTTTATAGAGTTTTAGGGAACCTCATCATTGATATACTAACTATGATACCTTATGTGATAATATATCCACTAGACATGCTCCTGATAGATATTCTAAAGTTCAGTAGCATGTCATCAATTTTGAAGGATAGATGATGATAAAATTGATATAGTGGGAGGAGGTGATGAAGGAGTTTCGTACATCCCATTTTGAGGTACATCCATGAGTTTAAAAAATGTAATGGGGCCTTTTACACCAGTTTTGGAGGCACAACATGAAGAGTTATGTTGTAGAGTTTGTCTTTTTATGCCTCATCTTAATGTTAGAGAAGGACGAGAACTAAGGTACAATGGGTTTATATTAACACCTTGAGGTTCTAGAGTGAAAGTGTTATGTGATAACCCTATAATTTTTGTTGTGGTTACCATGTACATCCAGCGAACTTGATTCCATATGGGTGATCATAAACCAACTCACCAAGTCGACCACTTACTAGACATTCAAGAGAAAATGTTATATATAATTCTTCAAAAACTTATACATGAAGGAGATAGTCTAAATCTATAGAGTATCATCTACAAAAATTTCAAACCATAATCCTCACTACATGTCATAATTATAGAGTTTATTTCAAGAGGCATTGGAGACTCAGTTATGTTTTTGTATGGGGTTTCACCCCCAAACTAATGGCCAGACTAAGAAGATAATTTAGATCTTGGAGGATGTTCTAGGGGATTTCATGTTGGATTTTGGACACAATTTGGAGGATAAAATACCCTTGGTAAATCATTCAAATAATAATAGTCATCATTCCACCATCGATAGGGCACCATTCAAGGCCTTGTACTGGGAACCCTGTCAGTCACCATTTTGTTAGACTGATCTAGTTGAGTCAGCACTCATGGGCCAAAAGTTTTTTTGATCTATGATAGAGAACGTGTATGTCATAAAGGAGTGGATGAGTACCATGTAGATTTGTCATAAGTCTGATGTAGATCAATTAAAGAGGCCTACGTAGTTCCAAGAGGGGACCATGTATTCCTGTGGGTCTTACATCAACTTGGATTTCATAGATTTATCTTTGGAATCAAGCTATTATTGAGATTAATTGGAACTTTCTAGATACTTCGTAGTGTTTTTGAGGTTTCATACTGATTATCTATACTATTGTAGTTGGAATGGGTACACAATGATTCCAACATATCACATATGAGGAGGTTTTTTGCATGACCCGTCACTTGTTATCGATTAGGGTGAGATGGACATCAAGGATGTAGCCACCTTTTCTGAGTACCCAATGGATATAAAGGATCAGAAGGATAAGATTCTTCATGGGTGATTGATTCCCCTTATGCATCTCTTGTGATGTCACAAGAATCATTAGGAGAGAACAGGTGAGTGGGAGACCCATATGTGATCCCATTACCCGCATATTTTTAGTAGGGTTTTTCAATTCTCATGATGAAAATCCTTAAGGGAGGCAGAATAAAAAAACTTTGATATTTTCATCTATTACTTTATAATATTATATAGATTAATTTTGGAGCCAGACGCTGATATGGTATGAGAATATGAGGCCCAATGATCCCAAAATTAATATTTTAAAAACAATAATGATATTAATTTAAATCATGAAAAGTTATACATAAAAAGTGGAATAAATCCTGAAAATAGGAACATATTATAGTGACTCTAGCCTTTTATATATAACATTTCATGATTTTAAGAATAATTAATCATCAGAGTACAATCCAAGGATCGTTAATTCTAGTGTCTTGGAAGAATAGGTACATAAAACATAAAACATGGGGCTAAAAGAACACTTCTTTATTTAATCTTCATAATGAGCTTCTAACTTTCTTTGAGCCCTTACATCTGCATAAGGTACCCTGGGGAACACATGAACAAAGGGCTGAGCTGAAAATCCCAGTATGGGTATGAACATAATGATATATCTTAAGCACATGAGTTAAGAGGCATGACATATTGATATCCAAAACATGGAACGTATGGAATACTATCATATAATCATGGGATCATATAAACATGAAATCATATAAATGTGGCAGAATTAGAAAGAATTTCTTTAGTACGGGTCAAGGCTAACCGCCAATCCCATTTCCCATTTCAGTATGGGTCAAGGCTAACCACCAATCCCGTTTCACATCACATCTCATGAGACTTAACCTTACCCAATGCTTTGGAGCGCTATCTGGGCGCACCCATATCAACATTTTCATGAATATTCTTGCCACATAAATATTCTTACCACATATAAAATCATACATAATCAACCATACATAAACATAAGGGTACCCATGGAAGGAATTGGGTACCACAGTCTTGACATAAATCATTACCAATGGGAATATCATGAAAGTGTCCATGTTAGGAAAGAATTAAAAAATACATCGAAATTAATAGGGTAAAATAGGCATATAATTTGGTAAGTGGTGTTAAAAAGAAGTGACAATATATGAGAAATGTATTTTAGAAACATTAGCATTAAAACATTTTTGTGTGGTTTTAAAGAAAATACTATAGATATTTTCAAATAGAAAAGAAGAAAATCATTTATATAAAACCAGAATTTGACCAAGAAGGTTTCCATAATAAAAGACTGATTTTATAAATACAATTATGTCTTAAAAAATAGGATATATTTCTCTTGAAATTGGGTAACAATTTGGGAAGTTCCCTAAAATAGGTTTGCTTATCAGAAAGTTCTAAGGACGGAATCTTACAAAAACATGTATATCACTGAAAGAAAGTGATGAAAGGGGTATTGATATAAGAATCCTATATAACTAACTAGAATTCAAAATATTCACATAAATAGATAATATAACACCATTTTGAAAACAAGATTTGGCAACCTGAAAGAACAAAGAAGGTTCGGGTAGAATTCGTTACAGTTTTATCGGCATGGTGTCAGGTGTACCCAAGAGGGTTTGATGAGAGAGATAAGGGGTTTCTAATCACTTATACAGCATGAGGTCAGTATGGTGGAGGTAAAAAAACATACCACACCATTTAGGATTACCCATTAAAAGGCATACCATAGAGGACAATCTTGATTAAGAGTGAAATGGAGAGAATCCCTTACCTTAAATCTGTTGGTGTTCTCCACTTGTTATTAAAGAACTGAATAAACAAATTAGGCATATTAATTAATAAGTCCAAAACCTATTCTATATGTAATTGATTAATTATAACTCCTTTTAGTTCATTCAAATCCTTTTTGATTAGTTACAATGTTCAATTTCATTGTTTGGGCTCGTTTGTTTACTTGGTTTTAAAGGATCAGTTCACTTATATTCAAGTTCGGATAAACATGAAAGATGAAATTGGTTTTCCATAATTGAAGTTATATTATTTAGTTTACATCTCGTAGATTACATGGTTTTAATTTTAATTAGGTTACTTATAGTGAAGTAGAATTATTATATATATAACCTTAGTGATAACCGTTTTTTTTTAATCGGGGTGTTTGATTACAAAGAACATGTTTTGCTTTATAATTTAATACCATTTGTACAAAAGGACTACAGAACTAAAAATAGGATATATTACATATATAATAATCTGTTTCAACCATAACACAAATGGTTTCATGACCCTAATTAAATATAATAATAGAAATTTATAAACCATTGTCCTTGAATGTGCTAAATTAGCACATCTCAAACGGTGCTTTCATTTCTTTCAAATAAAAGGGTGGGGAAAGAGAGAAGATAATGAAATATAAAATTAGAATTAAAACATTCCAGTACATTTATGTTATTGGATTTATCATACTATTATGGTGAAGGGAGGTGAGGAAAGAAACAAAAAGAAAGATAACTTAAAAGAAATGAAGGAATTTGAAAGATGAATTTACCTCTTGAGACTTCCTCCTTTGAGAGCCTTTTGAGGGGAGAGGTTTTGGTATTTTGAAGAGGCTAGGAGATTTTGGATGTGGGGGAGGATCTTGGGGAGATATTTGGGTAGAATAATGACATGACACAAGGCTTGAGAGTAGTGAAGACAAGATGGAGTGAAAAGGGATTTTATAGTGGAGGAGAGGAGGGATTTCATAATATTTTAATCATTAATTTATTATTTCTTCACAAGACAAGGAATAGTAATTATTCCATTACCATGAATCGTAATTTTATCATGTGATCCCAAACCAAGTGGGCTTACATCAGAAGAACATCATCAATGACTCAATAAATCCCTTATTTTTCATTTATTGTAAATTATCGTATTTTACTATTCATAAAAAATTCAAGTATTTCAGAAAAAAAAAACCCAAAAATTCACCCTAACCATTGTTCAATGTGTAGAATCCAAAAATAAAGTCCATTTTTCAAAAATAATTTTCTAAATATGATTATTTTAATATTTAATTAAAATAATGATTTATTATCAAAACCAGTTTTAAAACATTCATTAACTTATTCTAAAATATAGGTATATCGTACTTACAACTTGAATATTATTTTTATACTACCATAGGTGAGGTTACTATTCATTAGGGTGTATCACTATTCATAAAGGTATGTTACTATTCATTAGGGTAGGTTACTATTCACCAAAAATTATTTTTTCCTTATCGGACTCCAAATAACTTACTAATTACAACCGTGTATGCCGGATTTTCAAAATTTCAAACACAGAAGTGACAAACTTATGTTTAAATGTCACTTAGCACTTAATTGTTCATTATGTTGTGTTTTCATGTGATTTTATGACATACTTATGAGATGGTAATTTCCATTGAAAAACATTGGGTCGTTACATTCTTCCCCCCTTAGAAAATTTCACCCTCAAAATTTCGTTTTACATTCTAATCCGAAAACAGGTGTGGGTACTTTTCCTTCATTGCTTCCTCTAGTTCCCATGTTGCCTCTTCGTACTTATGGTTTCTCCATAGTACCTTGATCAGATGAGTAGTCTTGTTGTGTAGAACTTTGTCTCTACGACCCAAGATTTTCATTGGCTTCTCCTCATAAGAGATATCATCCTCCAATTGTACCACCTCTGAAGAGAGTACATGTGAAGGGTCTGGTATGTACTTCATTAAGAGGGATACATGAAATACATCATGTACTTTTGACATGGTAGGTGGAAGTACCAGTTGATCAGCCACAACTCTGACTTGATCAAGGATCTCAAAGGGGCTGATGTACCTGGGACTTAACTTCCATTTCTTTCCAAACCTCATAACCTTCTTCCACAGAGATATGAGGAGAAATACTATATATCCAACTTTAAACTCAAGGTCACAATGACGGTTATCTATATAACTCTTATGTCGACTCTGGGCTGCCTTGATATACTGTTGAATGGTTTTCACCTTCTCCACCATTTCTTCAACCATTTCTAGTCCTAGCAGCTTACGCTCACCGACTTTATCCCAACACACCAGTGTTCTGCATCATTTCCCATAAAGGGATTCATATGGTGTCATTTGGATGCTTGAGTGGAAACTATTGATGTAGGATAATTCAACTAGTGGAAGATGTTGGTATCATCCTCCTTTGAATTCCATATAACACACTCTCAACATGTCATCCAATGTCTGAATAGTTCACTCAGATTGGCCATCAGATTGAGTATGATAGGTCGTACTGAAGTTTAGTTCAGTTCTCTGAGCATGCTGGATAATTTCCCAAAACTTTGAGGTTAATCTCGAATCAGGATTAGATACAATAGATAGTGGTACTCCATGCATCCTTACCACTTCTTTGATGTAAATCCGTGCATGTTGATCTAATGAGAAGTACTCTCGAACTGCGATAAAGTGAGATGTCTTTGTAAGACGATCCACAACGACCCATATAGAATTGTTTTCTCTAGATGTATTTGGAAGTCCAGTGACAAAGTTCATGGTATTGTTCTCCCATTTCCATGATGGTGTTAGTAGTGGTTGCATCATCCCATTAGACTTTTGTCTCTCAGCCTTCACTTACTAACATACCGGGCACTATGACATATATTCAACAATCTCCCTTTTCATATTGTCCCACCAAACTTTTTCTCGGAGATCTCGATACATATTTGTGCTTCCTAGGTGGATAGAAAAGGTTGATCTATGCATGTCACCCAATAGCTCCTTATTTATCTCTATATCGGATGATACACATAATCATGACCCAAATCTTACAGCTCCTTTTTCATCAATTTGGAAATCAGAGGATTTCCCATTTCTGATAGCTTCCACCTTTTTCTGAATTTCCACATCTTTTCTTTGAGTGTCCATTATTTTCTACAAGAGGGATGGTTGAGAAATCATTTATTAAAGGATTGATTATGTTCCTCCCTTAATGAATCCCATGTCCATCCTTTTCAAATCTAATAAGATCAGATCCTTTTCAATTCTCATCATCGATAAAGATACAAGATCCTTTCTACTTAGAGCATCTGCCACCTTGTTTGCCTTATCAAGATGGTAGTGGATTGAGCAGTCATAATCATTAATGAGCTCTATCCATCTTCGCTGGAGCATATTAAGCTCTTTCTGTGTGAATATATATTTGAGGCTTTTGTGGTCAGTATATATCTCACATTTTTTCCCATAGAGATAATGCTGCCATATTTTCAACAAAAAAATCACAGCCGCCAACTCTAGATCATGCGTGGGATAGTTTTTCTCAAGTATTTTCATATGCCTTGAGGCATAGGCTATCACTTTATCATTTTTCATTAGCACATAGCATAAGCCATTCTTAGGTGCATAAATATACTCCACAAAGAGTTTTACACTTGAAGGAAGTGAGAGTACTAGCGCAATGATAAGCCTCTTTTTCAACTCCTTGAAATAGTATTAATATTCTTGAGTCTAGAAAATCTTTACTCCCTTCTATGTCAGCTTGGTCATTGGGTTTGAAAATCATGAAAAGTTCTTCACGAATCATCGATAATACCCAGCGAGACCCAAAAAGCTGCGGATCTCTGTTACAGAAGTTTCCATCGGCCACTCTTCAATTGCCTTCGTCTTGGAAGGGTCCAGAGATATCCCTTTCCTGGTGATAACATACCCCAATAATGATACTTCCTCCATCCAGAACTCACATTTACTGTACTTTTCATACAACTTCTACCTTCGCAAAGTCTTTAACATAGTTTTCAAATGCTCCTCATGTTCCTCCTTGCTCTTGGAGTATATCAGAATATCATCAATAAAGACCACCACAAATTTGTCTTGGTAATCTCTAAAGACACTATTCATTAAATCTAGGAAAATTTCTAGAGCATTAGTGAGTCCAAAGGGCATCACTATGAACTCATAGTGTCCATACCTCATTTGAAAGGTAGTATTGGTAATATCTTCCTTCCTCACCTTTAGTTGGGGATATCCCGACAGATGGTCCACCTTAGAGAAATAGCTGGCCCCACAAAGCTGATCAAACAAGTCATCTATCTGTGGAAGGGGATACTTGTTCTTTATCGTAATTTTATTGAGCTCACTATAATCAATTCAGATGCGCATTGATCCATCCTTATTCTTGACGAAGTGGACTGGAGCACCCCACAGTGAAGCACTCATGCGTATAAAACCCTTCTTCATATTAACATGTAACTACTTCTTCATCTCTTTCAGCTTTATAGTGGCCATTCTATAAGGTTTATTTGAGATTGGTAGAGATCCAGGGATATGATCGATTGAGAACTCAACCTATCAGTCAAGAGGAAGACCATGCAACTCTTCATGGAATACATCAGTGTAATCCCTCACGATGGGCATGTCTTCAAGCATGATTCTATCCTTTGTCCTAATCATTAGAGAAAGATATGCTTGCTTATAATGAATTAGTATTCAAAATTGATATGAATATTCTAAAGGAGACTCATGTTCCTCCTTACACTTGTAAAGAATCGGAGGATTATTCGGGATGTGAAAAGTGATATCCCTTTCCCGATAGTTGATGTTGGATTTGTACAAAGATATCCAATCCATGCCCAAGATTGCATCAAACTCCACTAAAGGAAGTATGATGGGATTTTCTGGGAGGTTTAGTCCATAAACGTTAACTAGGGAGGAGTTATAAACCATGGACGCAATAATTTCCCCATTTTATGTTCTCACAGATAACTTTTCCTCCAAATTTTGAGTTGGTGTTTGAATAGTTCTATTAAACTCAAAAGATATGAAAGAATGTGTAGAACCAGAATCAAATAGTAAGTTTGTTATTCTTGAATGAATAACAAGCGTATCTATCACCACATAATTTTTCGGCTCCACCTCAGCAGTAGTGATAGAATAATCCATTCATTGTTGCCTTGGAGGTTGTTGTTGATTGCCTCCGACAACCCTCGGCTTAGGGAAATTGTTCGCATAATTCCAAAGCTCCTTTCAGTTGTAACACTACATTACAGGATGATTGTTGATCTGAACCTTCCTTTCTTATTCAACATTAGCAGGATTTTTCATATCCCTTCGGTAGTTCTTGACCAGATGACCAAACTTTTCGCATTTGAAGCAATTCTTGGCTCCCTTGAGATAATCACCAAGATGCTTCTTCTGACAATTTTTGCAAAGGGGCAAGTGAGGATTTTTTCCATCATGGGATTTGTTTGATGAACCACCCATGTTTTTCTCTATTTTCTGCTTCTTATCACTGGGCCCACAAGACCACTGAGAGTCTCCGATCTCCATTTCAACCTTGAGGGCACAACGGAAAATCTCCTCATAACTGTCGAAGTCTCGAATTGCCAACACTTTTCAAAGACATGGATTTAGTCTGCTAAAGAAGCGATCCACCTTGATTTTAGTGTTCATGACAAAGCTATAGGTGTACCTTGGAAGCCTTGTAAATTTCACTTCATACGTCCCGATGGACTCATCTCCCTTCTTCTTGATTCTGAGGAACTCTTTTTCCATCTTGAGATGGAGGGTTTGAGGAAAATATTTGTTTAAAAACATCTTCTTGATTTCCTCCCAATCTATGGAATCAATTTCCTCTTGGGAATTTGTATTCTTGATCAATGTCCACCACTGATCAGCTTCCCCATCCAAACGATAGATTGCTAGTACAACCTTCTCTTGTTCCGAGCACTGGAGAATAGAGAATATATTTTCAATGGAGTTAATCCATTATTCCACGAGGAGGGGATCAGAAGATCTGCTAAACATGGGAGGACTTTTCCGCATAAAGGATTCAACGACAACTTTCTCTTTCCTTGGAGGAGGAGGACGTTCCACCTGATTCAAGTTATTATTCATAACTCATGCCAGTTGAGCAAGTAATGCCATGATGTTTTCATCACCCACTTCCATCACATCAGGCATATCATTAGGGAAATCATCACAATGCCTATCACATTGGTTGTTGTGATGTGTTCTTCTATTTCCCACCATTAACAAAGAAAATAACCTATAATTAGAGGTTTTAAATACTTAGCTATTGATCATAAAAAGTAAACTTTGAACATAAAAGTATAAACTTATAAAGAAGAAGTATATCCTGACTTGTGATTCATTAGGTTTATATCTAATTTATCCTTGATCTATTTCTAAACATATATTCTTATGGGCTTCTTTTTTCCCTTAATAATGGTTTGTACTAAGCTCGTGAATCTACAAAATCATATCCCCCAGGAGTTTCATAACCAAGAGTGCAGCAAGGCTCGTTGTCGTGCACCAGTTCCTATTCGAGTCTAGCTCAAAGCAGTGTTTTTGGGTTTTACCCCTAGATACATCTGTACCAGAGCCGCCTCTACCTGCTCGTATCCAGACAGGGGTGTATTTTCTTGATAAACCTTTTTACTCAATACTCACCAAAATTCTGGAATGTTTTCTTATACTTAGTCTCATCCTTAAGGTTCTCACTAAGGTGCTCTATTCCTAATATCCAAAAATAACTAAACCATCCTTTGATACCAAATATAGAGACTTGATCCTTTTACATATAACATTTCATGATTTTAAGCATAATTAATCATTAGAGTACAAACCAAGGATCATTAAGTCTAGTGTCTTGGAAGACTAGGTGCATAAAACATAAAACATGGGGCTAAAAAAACACTTCATTATTTAATCTTCATAATGAGCTCCTAACTTCCTGTGAGCCCTTACATCTGCATAGGGTACCCTGGGGAACACATGAACAAAGGGATGAGCTGAAAAGACCAGTAAGGGTATGAACATAAGGATACATCTTAAGCACATGAGTTAGGAGGCATGACATATTTATATCCAAAACATGGAACATATGGGATAATATCATATAATCATGGGATCAAATAAACATGGAATCATATAAATGTGGAAGAATCATAAAAAAATTTATTTAATACGGGTCAAGGCTAACCACCAATCCTGTTTCCCATTTCAGTACGGGTCAAGGCTAACCGCCAATCCCGTTTCACATCGCATCTTATGAGACTTAACCTTACCCAATGCATTGGAGCGCTATCTGGGCGCACTCATCTCAACATTTTCATGAATATTCTTTCCACAAAAATATTCTTACCACATATAAAATCATACATAATCATCCATACATAAACATAAGGGTTCCCGGGGAAAGAATTGGGTACCACAATCATGACATAAATCATCACAAATGGACATATCATGAAAGTTTCCATGTAAGGAAAGAATTAGAAAATTAATGGAAGTTCATAGGGTAAAATAGTAATATAAAATGGTAAGTGGTGTCAAAAAAGTGACAACATATAAGAAATGTATTTTAGAAACATTAGCATTAAAACATTTTTGTGTGGTTTTAAAGAAAATACTATAGAGCTTTTCAAATATAAAAGAGGAAAATCATTTATATAAAACCAAAATTTGACCAAGAAGGTTCTAATAATAAAATAATGATTTTATAAATAAAATGATGTCTTAAAACATAGGATATAGTGCTCTTGAAATTGGGTAACAATTTGGGAAGTTCCCTAAAATAGGTTTGCTTATCGAAAAGTTCTAAGGAGGGAATCTTTTAAAAACATGTATATCCCGAAAAGAAAGTGATGAAAGGTGTATTGATATAAGAATCTTGTAGAACTAACCAGAATTAATAATATTCACATAAATATATAAGATACCACCATTTTGAAATCAAGATAAGGCATCCATAAAGAACAAAGAAGGTTTGGGTAGAATTCGTTACAGTTTTATCGGCATGGTGTCGGGTGTACCCAAGAGGGCTTGATGAGAGAGAGAAGGGGTTTCTCATCACTTATAAATTATTAGGGCAGTATGGTGGAGGTGAAAAAACAAACTACACAATTTATGATTACCCATAAAAATTCATATCATAGAGGACAATCTTGATTATGAGTGAAATGGATAGAATCTCTTACCTTAAATCTGTTGCTGTTCTCCACTTGTTATTAAAGACCTGAATAAAAAAATTAGGATTATTAATTATTAATTATAGAACATCTTCTATATGTAATAGATTTATTATAACTCTTTTTAGTTCATTGAAAGCCTTTTTGATTAGTTACGAGGTTCAATTTCATTGTTCAGGCTTGTTTGTTTACTTGGTTTTAAAGGATCAATTCACTTATATTCAAGTTCGGATAAACATGAAAGATGAAATTGGTTGTCAATAATTGAAGTTATATTATTTATTTCACATCTTGGAGATTACATGGTTTTTATTTTACTTAGTTTACTTAAAGTGAAGTTGAATTATTATATATATAACCTTAGTGATAACCGTTTTTGTTAATCGGTGGGTTTGATTACAAAGAAACATGTTTTTCATTATAATTTAATACCATTTGTACAAAAGGAATACATAACTAAAAATATGATATATTAAATATATAAAAATATGGTTCAACCATAACACAAATGGTTTCATGACCAGAATTATATATAATAATAGAAATTGATAAATCGTTGTCCTTGAATGTGCTGAATTAGCACATCTCAAACGATGCTTTCATTTCTTTCAAATAAAAGGGTGGGGAAAAGAGAGAAGATAATGAAATATAACATTAGCATGAAAAAATTCCAGTACATGCATGTTACTGGATTTATCATACTATTATGGTGAAGGGAGGTGAGAAAAGAAACAAAAAGAAAGAGAACTTAAAAGAAATGAAGGAATTTGAAAGAGGAATTTACCTCTTGAGACTTCCTCCTTTGAGAACCTTTTGAGGGGAGAGGTTTTGGTATTTTGAAGAGGCTGGGAGATTTTGGACATGGGGGAGGATCTTGGGGAGATATTTGGTTAGAATAATGTCAAAGCACAAGGCTTGAGAGGAGTGAAGAGAAGAGGTAATGAAGGGGTGTTTTTATAGTTGAGGAGAGGAGGGATTTCATAATATTATAATCATTAATTTATTATTTCTTCATAAGGAAAAAAAATAGTAAGTATTCCATGAACAATAATAGTAATTGTATCATGTGATCTAGAACCAAGTGGGCTTACATTAGTAGAACATCATCAATGATTCAATAAATCCCTTATTTAGCATTTATTGTAAATTAACGTATTTTACTATTCATCAAAAATTCAAGTATTTCAAAAAAATACCAAAAATTCACCCTAACCGTTTTTTGACATGTAGAATCCAAAAATAAATTCCATTTTTCAAAATTAATTTTCTAAATATGATTATTTAAATATTTAAATAAAATAATAATTTATTATCAAAACCAGTTTTAAAACATTCATTAACTTATTCTAAAATATAGGTATATCGTACTTCCAACTAGAATATTAATTTTATACTACCATAGGTGAGGTTACTATTCATTAGGGTATATCACTATTCATAAGGCTATGTTACTATTCATTAGGGTAGGTTATTATTCACCAAAAAATAACGTTTCCTTATCGAACTCCAAATAACTTACTGATTACAGCCTTATATGTCGTATTTTCAAAATTCCAAACACCGAAGTGACAAACTTATGTTTAAAGGTCACTTAGCATTTAGTAGTTCATTATGTTGTGTTTTCATGTGATTTTATAACATACTTATGAGAAGGGAATTTCCATTGAAAAACATTGGGTCATTACACATTTCATATATCTAATGTCCCAACTGAGTTTTGAGCATTGGTTTTGCACTGGGCATGACCTTACCATGGAGTAATTAGACTCTTAGGTTGGGATCATTCATGGGTAGATTTTTAAACAAATTAATTAAATGAAATCAATTTATTTTTTTAATAGTCATTACCTAAAATCCTCTATAATTAAATGGTTATACCTAAATCCCTAGGGATATCCACAAAATGAAAAGATTAGAATGATCCATTAAAGAGTAGATATTAGGGGATTGTTGGAAGGTGTCATCAGATCTAGATCAGATCAAGGATCGTGCATCAATGGAGTTCGTGGATCTCTCTAATGTTGGAAATATAGGACTGTTCTTTATCAGCAATCTATCAAAACTCTAGGTATGATGTTTTATTTGTGTAATTCCATCCTATAATTTTATCTTGATCGAACACATATCAATTCCATGAACAATAATTTATTTCTTCATCTATGTTAGATTTTTTTGTGATGGATTTAGATTTGTTCATTGGTTATATCCTTCTTTGTTTTCTATTAGTTTGAAAATAGA
The DNA here is from genome assembly GCA_963277665.1 of Viscum album. Lineage (NCBI taxonomy): Eukaryota > Viridiplantae > Streptophyta > Magnoliopsida > Santalales > Viscaceae > Viscum > Viscum album. The sequence continues at coordinate 1,321,833,122 of OY728166.1, forward strand.
TCTAGGCCTAAGAAATAAGGGCCTATGTTCACTCCTAACATCATGGGTATTTTGGATTTCTCCCATATTTCTTCACACACTCATCATAGGTGTTTTCATTTTCCAACGGTTTGATGAATACATGATCTTTGATTGTTGTGTGATCATTCATTGGCGCAATAAATCAATACCACAGGTGAAGTTTTAGATTGAGAGTGAAATCGAGTTATGAAGACAATGAAGGATGATCAGAGGTAGATTGGAATGGATTGGTGGTTCATTTTTTTATGTTTAAATTCCATGTAATACAGCACCACACAAGAAGACCAAGGGTTAGTTGGAAACGAGTTGTACCCTTAGTACACTCCATGTGCCCCCTTGAGGGTGTTTAGAGACCATTTTTCTTTAGTTTGGACCAGTATCAGTTGAGTGTGTTCCCTTGGTCCATCCCCTCAATGTTAAAGTGAATAATTACACTCACATCCTTATATTTAAATACCATCTAGAAGATGAGTCATATATAGAGTTGTGGTGTCCCTCTGTGAGATCAGAGTGTGATCCTCTATCATTTATTCATATACCCTAGGTGGGGTTTATGAAATTGGAATGACCTATTTGCACGGGGTGTTAATCCACCATATAGAAGGATGTTTTAGTTGGTTTTACATTATCAATGGTATATGATTCACAATATAGATGGTTGATATAGATTGGGTTTGCGGTGTTCCACAGTAGTCCTGGGTGTGGTCCCCTATCCGAGTATCAAGGTCTTCTAAGACTAGTGATATTTATTATGTGGAACCAGTGATGATGAACTCTTAGATGAGCATTTTCGATGATAGTGGGTATCATTGATTGGGTTATGCTAGAATGATGATTTCATCAAAAAAAATTCTTGTGGCTGGTAGTTTGGTTATGACCACCTGAAGGTACAGTGTTCATCCGGGGTATATCAAGGTATTGTTATAATCACTAGTTCATCGTCTCTTCCCACACATGTCATGTATTATGAAAATTAAATCCATCTGGATGGTTTCCTAGGAGGACACAAAGATGGTGTATCATAGCATGATCTAGATACACCCATGTGTTTTCTAGGTGGTTCCATTTGATAGTAGTATTTACCCTCTGAGTAGGTTGGACTCTCTACAGTTTTTGGTTGGGATTTTATTCAACCCCTTTATTTCTTTTTGTACTTTACTTTTGTACAACAATTATGTAAATCATAGATGTATGAATGCATTGGATTTAGTTTTTTTACATTTAATTATTGTATGGGATTAGAGATGTGTGCGTGAGTACATGCACAAAAGGCTAATGTCTCATATGTGTGTGATATGCCTACTCAGTGCTAGTCACCATCCCCTAGCCTATTGGAGGTAGACATGGGGTCTTGGCGGCTAGGCCCCCATTAGGCCAGGTCTTGACAATTGATGTGTAAATGGGATATATAATTTTAGGCCCCCATTACTACATGTCCAAATAATTAATCATATATCAAATGACCAATTTAATTCATGAATATTATACCTTATAAACAAATATCAATATTAAGTAAAAAATATGGATTTATTAATATTTACCCAGTTTATAAAAAAACATTCAAAGTAGTCACCGTATTTACAAATGATGTAATGTTTAGGAAATAATCAGATCAATTATAAAAATAATATAGATTATTAGTATAAATGTAATGTCCAATGAAAAAATGATTATAAGAAAGTTTTTATCTCATGATATAGTTAAAAATCATGTAATTACTCAATAAATAAAAGGTGACCATAGGTTTATCAGGAATATAGGTTTTTATAATAAAATTATGTCATTTGGAAGAAAAAATGGAATGTAAGTGAGATATTTAAAGAATATTATATAAAATTGATTAAATTGAAATCCTATTTAAAACTTTTAAAAGAAACTACATTTTTTAAAATTGTTATGTGGGAATGGAATTTAATTATCATCTTATACAATAAAAAATAATTCCTTTTTCATTTTTATTGTAAACAACCCTTTTCAATAAAAATAAATATATTCATTTAAAACCATTTTTATAAATCAATTAGAACATAAAATATCCTCAATAAATCATTTGAGTAATTAAAAGTGATTTTTAAAACCATTAAAGAAAACAAGGACATGTAAGAAAAATATATTTGATTTAAAGATAAATAAAACTAGTTTCTCATTTAAGTATTTATCTTCTTGAATAATGTACTATGGAGAATAAAAGTTGGACAATAATGGCACAAACAACTCCCCACAATGTGTACCTCTCCTGTGGTGACAATGGGTGAATAGGGATAATGACACCCTAGCCCTCCCTCCAATAGGACCTGGGTTGGTGACTAGCACCGAAGGTATAATAAACACACAAATGGGATGCATTACACTCTAAGAGAACACATGTGAAACAGAGAGATAAGAAAGATACCAACCAACTCCTCTTCAGATAAAAGTATAAAAGAAACCCAAGTACTTGTACGTAATTTCATGTAACAACTACTATAACTGAATGGGAAAATTGCAAGCACCAAAAGAATGTAAAATGATAGCAACCACAAAGCCCGAACAGCTCCTAAAAACACCCAAGATAGTAGTAACCAGACTTATCTCCAACATGCTCCAACAAACATGAAAAATAGTTTATATAACATAGGGTGGGTATAACAATATACTCAGTTGGATCCTCCAAACATCCTTTTGTTCAAAAGTAAATAAATCATGCTAAAGAAAAGTGGTGAAAAAGTAAAACTAACTCATCACCTAAACATGAATACTATGTTCCCATCACCACAATGGATACTCTAACCACATACCCCATACAATAGTATGTAATATAGTAAAGAATGTCAAGGGTACCCCGCTACCAATTCCCAAATAGTTTTCCTCTTTTCCCCAATATCGCATGTTTGGAGCATCTCTCTCCAAAAAGGATAGCCCAAAGACACCTAGGTGAAGCACCACAACATGAACCTCATGCAATAGAACCACCACATCCACATAGCCAAAAGTAACCAAGTATTTTTCAAGATCCACCACATCTCGCATAGCATATATCATACATCGATTATTATACCTCAAACCACTACAACACATATAAACAATAAGGATCCTAAAGCCATCATATTCTATACACATTACACTTATAGTAGTCTATAAGAAACTATATCCAGAATATATGTGTGTGAAATAACAGCAATCCATTACACCCCTCAACACACATATATAGGGAAAATTAACCATCTTGCATACAAGCAAAAGTAACTACAAAGAGAATAGTGTGGAGTCAAAGGGGGTAGTCATCCATCCATCCTCTCACCAGTATGTTAGGGAAAACACCCCCAGGGGTTAGAATCCCTAGGGTATCAGTCTCCCTAGATGATATGGTAATTTTTCATATTGAAACACAAAAATAACAGGATATAATATATATCAAAACCACATTAATGGAAAATCCAAGTCTTAGAATCAATTGCAGCTAACATCTCTCGAACTCCCAGCTCCCACTGCTAATACTAGATATCATATAATCACACAACCATTTAAATAAATACATTAATTTACTTAAACATTTTTATCTATTTCACTTTACGTTAATTAATTCTTTAAACATTCATTAATCATTATCAATTCAAAATTACATTTAATTATCATTCCATCCAAGATCCATTATATCCAGACAAAACCAAACTGAGTCCATGGATTCTCAAAGTAACAACCTTAGCATTATATCCCAGCAAGCTCCAACCCCATGGGTTAAACATTTATTCATTTATTATCAAAATTTCCACTTTCATATTTCCCTATTTCTAGGTATTCTAGGAAAACATCCTAAGATACCAAACACAAGGGGATCAACATATTGAGTAGATAAAGTTCTTGTCAAGTCTTTTCCACCTATAGTAGGAGTGTAGTCCCATCCTTCCACAAGAATCGAAACACAAAAATCATGTGACATACCTGGTGCATCTTTTCCTATTTTGGAAGGAGGGTAAGAAATAACATATTCCTTATAAAGTCTTGAGATTAAAATAGATTAAAAATAGGTTCATCAAGAAACCAACTTTCATATCAACGGGTAAGCCCAGCTTCAACCAGTTTCATTATCTCTGATTTCCTCCCGGACCACCACATTCACAAACTGATGCATCCCACCACTTTAGGAATAAACTATATCCATAACCACTGGGCCTCCCTACCCCCACATACCACAAAATCCCTCTAGTATTAGCCAGTCTAGGCTCACATCACATCACAATCAGTAAGAAACAAATAAACATAGAAACTGGGCTCTTGGACCTAATCAGGTCATTCAGTATTCTCACACAACTACCTATCATGACTCCAAAGAATAAGGAACATGGCCTTTACAACAAGCATGAAACTCAGGCACTAAAAAGGCATTATATCTAACACACAACTAGTTCTTTATTTTATATTGAATAAAACCATTAAATTAAACATGCATAACTATATCCATTTGATTGTCATCAAATCACAACAACAACAACAAATATATTCATCAACATGCATCTTTAATCTTTTTTTCAATAAATTTACAATTAAACCCAACTTTATGTTCTTTACCAATTTCCATATAGAAGGACATTCTAAACAAGAAAATCATTGATATAACACTTTCTAGAAAATAAAGAGGCAATAACATCACTAAGGAATTGATACCAAATCATCAATCTTGTTCAAATATTTATTATGTCAATTTCATTGTGATCCCATGGGATAAATCATGATAACTCTGTGATTGCACATAAGTAAATAAGGAATTCATGAATCCCCTGTATCAAAAGGGTTTCAACATTATTTTCATGATAACGGGCCAACACAATGCATCACAATCACCACTCCAGCAATGACTACATCCACCCAAGGATGTCGTGACACAACTGCATCAACCAACACCCAAGAAAACTCCCTTAAAAACATGGAGATCGCATTACATCACATGGAATGGATAAATGGAAGGAAATAGATCGATGAACCCAGAAGAACAGAGGTATATAATACCTTATATCAAAGAGGGATCGACACTTCCTAGTTACACCAAAACATGGGGTGTGAATGCAGTAGGAAAAACACTAAGAGGAAATCATCCAAAGATTGTAGCTTGATCACCCAACTCCTATAGGAGGAAGACTTATAGGTATCTCATACCAAGTAAAAACTAGAATGTAGAACAAGAGAAGAATGTATCTTGTCCTTTTGAAAAAAAATAAAAGGAGTAGAAGTTTAAATACAGTTTAGATTTTCCATTAAAGGAGGATAGGGTCAAGATTACACATTTTGACTGAGTAAAGGCACCCGAAAACCTTGGAAAATTTAGATAGGAGTTATGGGACTTGAATCAGCCTTAAATCACCTAAAACAAATCTTTGAATGAATTTTATTTCAAAGATAATGTCAAAGGGGTGAAACTATAGGAATATGGAAACACTGTTCACAAACCATTGGACAACTCAACATTCTGGAAACATTGTACACCTACTGTTGGATGAATCACAGTTTTGGAAACATTGTACACCTACTATTGGATGAATCACCATTCTAGAAACACTATACACTTACTGTTGGATGACTCACCATTCTGGAAACACTGCACACCTACCAATGGACGACTTACCATTCTGGAAAAATTGTACACCTACCATCGGAAGAATCACCATTCTGGAAACATGCACACCTACTGTTGGAAGAATCACTATTCTAGAAACACTATACACCTTTATTGGGATGACCCACCATTCTGGAAACATTGTACACCTACCGTTGGATGAATCACCATTCTAGAAACACTATACACCTACCATTGGAAAACTCACCATTCTGGCAACACTATACAACTACCATTAGATGACTCACTATTATGGAAACACTATACACCTACCATTGAACAAATCACTGTCATAGAAACACTATTTACAAAACATGAAATTTTACGAAGTGTTAGAAATAGGTCGCCTTGACCTCCCAGAGTACCTCAAACATCATATTCTCAAAAAGTAATATACTAGAGAGTTCTAAGACATTACATTATATACATCTCAAAACATTCTGATCCTCAAAAATAAAAAACCAACCTATATAGGAAATAGATAAAGGGGTCCCAACAACCACCCTATGAGATACCTATCTAAGCTCTTGCCATCACTAAAGCTCAACTGCTTCATGAAATGAACAACATGAAACCACAACCATCTCCTAAACACTCTCCTAGGGGAGGTACCTATCAAAAGTGATCAATCCACAACAAAAAACAATAAAAATCCATCTCATAAATGGAAATGGTATAAGACCACTAAACGAGAAACGTTACATGCAGAGAGCTAAACGAAAAACCGCTCGGGTGTACTGAGCGCATATCTATGACTCACATTCCCAGGTACTCTGATCCACACCACCGTGCTACCAGAAGACACGAACCAAGGGGATATCACACCTACACAACACCTTCCTCTTGTGGTCTTGGATCTCTATAGGCTTCTCCTTAAAGTCCCCATCATCATCAACATCAATCTCACCCCAATCGATTATGTGAGAGTCATCATGAAGATAATGATAGAGCTACGACACAATGAAAACATTGTGTATCTGACTCATCAGTAGGAGATGTGATACCCGATACACCACAGCTCCAACATGAGCCAACACCTTAAAAGAATCAAAAAATTGGGGAGAAAGCTTACTCGCACAATCAAACATTCATTGCACATGATGGAGATCCAGCTTCAGAAACACTTAATCCCCAACATCAAACTCCATAGGTCTACTCCTCTGATCATCATATGACTTATGATGATCATGGGATACCTTCACCCTCTCACAAATCACCTAAACCATATATATTGTACTCTGTACCAATTTTATCCTAAGAATTACTAACTCTCCGACCCTATTCTAGCACAACAGAGAACAGAATGTTCAACCATACAAAGCTTCAAACAATGCCATACCAATGGTGGAGTGAGAAATATTGTTGTAATAGGACTCTACCATGGGTAGCTTCCTCATCCAAGAACCTCCAAAATAGATGAATCAAGAGAGAAACCTATCTTCAAGAGTCTGGATGGTCTGCTCTATCTATCCATCCATTTGCATATGAAAAGTAGTGATAAGGCATAGCTGAGAACCAAAATCATGTTGTAGACCTCTCCACACCCTGAAGGTAAAAAAGGATATTGATCAAATATGATCATCCTCGGGATGTCGTGGAGTCTCACCACCTCCTCCAGATACTTCCTCGACAAAACCTTTACTGACCTTGACTCCTTGATTTCTTTGAAGTGTGTTGATTTCATCCAACAATCCAATACCACTCACATATCATCATAACCTCCTAATATCAAGGTAAACTAGTAACGAAGTCCATTGAAATATCCTCCCACTCCCACTTAGGAATATCTAATGGATGGAGAAACCCACTGAGAACATAGTTATTAACCTTTACCTTTTAGAAAACCAAACATTAATACACAAACTCTGCAACCTCTTCAACCCAGGCTACCAAAACTGACTCCAAAAAATCTTCATACATCTTTGTCACAACAATATGCATGGATAAGGGATAACTATGAAACTCTATAAGAACCACCTCATGAATATCTAAAGGAATGAAAAACCTTCCACGAAAAAACACCCATTGTTGTTCATCCTCAGACCAACCATCAGGGGCCTCACCATAAACAACTCTATGTCTCTAGACCTCCACCTCAAGATCACCTAATTGGGAATATTCCACCTGCTACACCGAAGATGAAGGACCATCATCTGAAAAAGGCAACATCTTCCCCCAACTTATCCCATATACAGATGTAATAATGAAACTTCTTCCATCACTCTCCAGGAATCACCCGATTCACACACTGCATCACTACACAACTTCATGCTCAATGCATCAGCAACAACTTTTCCCTTTCTAGGTGTATAAGAAACCTCTATGCCATAATATTTTAAGATATCCATTCACCGATGATGTCGTAAATTCAAGTGAATTTAGGATAAAATGTACCTTAGGATCTTATGATCGGTGAAGACCATAAAATGATCGATAATAAGGTAATGTCTCCACAATATCAGGGAAAATACCACTGCCTCCAACTCAAGATCGTTGGTGGAATAGTTACATTCATGAGGATTCAAATTTCGAGAACCATAAGAAGTGACTGATCTATGATGCATCAGAACACAGCCTAACCTCAAACATTAAGCATCACAGAAAATATCAAACTAAGATCCTTCTGCTAGCAGACAAAACACTAGAGCACTAACTGAATTCTCCTTCAGATACTCAAAAGCTTCCCATCACTGATCATTCCACATGAATTCACATTCCATTTTGGTCAATGCTATCAGAGGAGTCACAACCCAAGATAAATTGTCTATGAAACTTCTGTAATAGCCTATGAGAACACAGAATCTTCTTACCTCTATCACTATCTTTGGGGATTCCTAAGACACAAAACTTATATATTGGAAAGATCCATAGATACTCCCTGTGGGGATAAAATATGCCCCATGAAACGGACATATCGATCCCAAAAACCTCACTTCAACAACTTCCTAAATAGCTTCTCATAAAGAAGAACTCCCAAGTTAGCATGAAGATGCCTTGTATGCTCCTCCTCAGATGCAGAGTACACTTGGATCTCATCGATGAAAACCACCACAAACTTATCCAAAAACTCCTAGAACATAGAATTCATCAACCCTGTGAACACATATGAATAATTAGTCTCACCAAATGGAATCATCATGAACTCGTAATGCCCATGATGACAATGGAAAGAAGTCTTCGGTATATCTGCTTCCTTCACATGCATATGATGATATCCTAACTGAAAATCGATCTCTAAGAACCAACTTTCACATTTAATTTGATCAGAAAAATAATCAATCTGTGGAAGAGGATAGCGGTTCTTCATTGTCACATTGGTTAAGGGATAATAATCGACAATAAACTACAAACTACCATCAACCTTCTTAATGAACTTAACTGGTGCACCCCACGGTGGCACACTCATCAAAAAAAAACACTATAATAGATTATCAAGTTGTATACACAGATCCCGCAACTCAGAAGGTGCCAACCTATACCGAGACATCGAGACAAGAGATATTCCTAGTTATAGTTTTATCCTGAACTCGATCTCTCGTCATGGGGGTTATGCTACAACATCTTCTTGAAAGACATTAGGGTACTCTTCCATGACCCTATAAAATATTGACTGTTAAACCTCTAATGAACTTAGAATTGTCTCATCTATCATGGATGATAAGGATGGAACATGCCTCTGACCCATCAGAGGGTCTCGCTCACTAATAATACTACTGGCTCTCCATCATCATTTAAGAACATCAACTTCCTCTAAAATCAATCCATGATAGCCTACACTTAATAAAACCAATCCATACTGAGGATGACATCATATGGTTGTATTCTTAAACATAGGAAATCCCCCAAAGAGAAGTTCTACTACAGCACTAGATCATAGTCTCTACACACTTCAAACAGGTTATCTCGACCTCCAACTATCTTAGTCAACACCATGGGCATTAGAAGCCTTACTACCTCAAGTCCCATGGCATTAAAAAGGGTAGGTGATATGAAGGAGTGTGTCTCTCCTGAATCAAACAAGGTATGCACCCAAGTAGAAAATAAGAAAAGGGTACCTCAAATGATGTCTAACTCGTCTGGCGCTGGAAACGCTAATGCATGAAGCTGACCATACCCTCTCTATCCCTACTAAAAACCACCTCCATAGATGCACTCTACACTCTAGGGATGGGGAGAGTCACGAGGCTATCCTCTACCTGCCCCATATTCTCTCTACTGATCCCAAACTAGAGAAACCTACTGTAGTTGCCGAAGCTAGAACTGGATCAATGGAGGAACCTAAAGCGGAACAACTAATCCATGCTGAATACTCAGAAATTTCGGGCACTCATGCCACTAATGACCTTAGCCTCCATAAGAAAAAAAGTGAATGATCTCTTAGCATAGGTCTAAGATTTTTCGCCCCTAGAGAAATAAGATATAGAGGGTTGTGACCTACCCACAGATCGTCTGGAACTCTTCTATCCTGAAAACCAAGAACCTTGGACTATAGCTATACTTCATGAGAAATCATGAATAATCCCCCTCCCGTGATGATTATGTTCACGCTAACATCCTCTGAATGACCTCCACCCTCCCCAACACCTTGAGATATGTCATCAAGACAAATAGGGTGACTTGGCGCTGGATCAATGGATGTAACAACTCCTCAAAATTCCTCTCCCTATAGTCATCATTAAGAAACATGTCAGAATCATATCATGGAAGGTTCTTGAAACGGATCTTGAACCCTCGCACACTAGAGCTTCCCTGCTGAATGGTAAGTAGATTCTGGTGACTGGCCACTTTCATGGTCAAAGAAAGAAATTTGTCTCTGAACTACTATTAGAACTTATCCCACGAGACTATCGACAACTTGCGATCCCAAGGAACAAGAACCACCAAATCCTCACTTCCCCACATAGCTTTTTCACAACCAATGGCACCTAGTGCTCCTTCTGAGCACAGATTGAATTGAAGGATATCTCAACATATTTCAACCTGTCTTCTGTGACTGCATCTGAATTGGATCCCTTATGCTTTTGGAGACTCTGGAACTGAAACTCATGGAGTTTTACCCTCCAAGTATCATCATCATCAAACTCTACTCTACAGTGATCTTCTTGCGCATCATGTTGAACATCTTCTGCGTGAACTTGATGAGGACGTCGACCTAGAGCCATAACTTTAAACGAATAAATAGTTTGATCTCCTAAAAAATTAATATGGAGGACTTAACATTAATTAATTGTTTTTTTATTCATTTTAGGATAAACTATCCACCGGTCTAACCATTAAAACACATATGCTAAGAAAAATGGTGCATTATCCTTTCCTATGTCTCCACCCTGCAACCAGTATCACTTCAGTTAGTACCCAATGTAAGATTAAAGGTCTGTTCATCATATCAAAGGGGGCCTTAAATACCTGTGTCTCATCCGATATCCTGTGTTTATAATGCTTTCTGAACTATCCTAACATTGTTTCTTTACAAACCCATGCAACCTCATCTGTGCCTAACTCCAAAATCCATCCTATTCCTCAACCATACCACTTATACCACTCTGTCATGACCCCCTCCCCACAAGGTGTACCCCTCCTGGGCTAGAAATTGGATAAGAAAGATAATGGAACCCAAGTCCCACCTCCAGTAGGCCCTTGGTTGGCAACTAACAGTGAGGGTATAATAAACACATAGATGGAAGGCGTTACCCTCTAAGACAACACATGAGAAAGAGAGATATAATATAGAGATTGACCAGTTCCAGTTCAGAATAATTATAATATAAACCCAAGTACATGTATCTAATGTCATTAAAGAACTACAACAACTGAAAGGGAAAACTGCATGTTCCAAAAGAAAGTAAAACCGTAGTGACCACAATGCCCAAATAGATCCTCCCAAACCCCAAGATAGTATTAAACATTCTAATCTCCAACCTACTCCAAATGACCTAAAAATAGTTTATATAATGAAGGTTGAGTATAACAGTATACTCAGTAGGATCCTCCCTAGAGCATCTCATGTAAAAGTAAAGAAAGCCTATAAAAACACAGTTAAAATCAAGTGAAACTATCTCATCACCTAAATACACATTCTAAGTTCCTAGCCTCACAATGGATACTCCCACCATGTATCTCATAGAAGAGTATATAATATAATAAATAATATCAACAGTCCCTCGCTACCACATCCCCACCTGTTTTCTACTTTTCCCCAACATCGCACGTCTGGAGCATCTCTCTCCATAAAGGCTATCCCAAAGACACTTGGGAAAAGCACCACAACATGAATGTCATGAAACACCACCACTATGTTCATATATCCAAAACTAACTAGGTAGTTTTCAGGAGTCACCATAGCTTGCATATAATGTATCATACATTAGGTATTATACCTCAAGCCATTACATCTCGTACACCGAGTAAGGATCCTCATGTCATCACAACCTATACATATTACACCTATAGTAGTAGGAAACTATATCTAGAATATGTGTGTTAAATAACCACAAGACGTTATATCCCTCTATACACATATGTGGTGAAAACTAATAGTTGTGAATACCTGAACAAGTAACTACCAAGAGAAGAGTGTGGGGTCAAAGGGGGTAGTCTTCTATACATCCTCCCACCATGATGTTGGGGAACCCCACCCCCCCCCCCCCCCCACAGGACTCAGAATCCCTAGGGTGTCACTCACCCTAACCGATAGAGTGGAGTAGCATATAGGAATAAAAAAGTTATAGGATATAATATAGCACACAACCACACTATGGGTAAAACCCAGTCTTAGACACAACTGTAGCTAAAGACTCTCGGACTCCCCGCTTCAACTGCTAAGACTAGATATCCTAACAACACACAACCATTTAAAGAGATACGTTGAGTTACTTATCCATTTTTATGAGTTTCAATTTACATTAATTAATTATTTAATCATTAATTTACCATTATCAATTCAACATTACATTTTTTTTTATCATTCCTACCAAGATATATTCCCTCCATGCATAACCAAACCGAGTCCATAGCTTCTCAAAGTTGCAACCTCAACATTGAATCCCATCATTCTCCAACCCCATGGGTTAAACATTTATTCATTAATTAACAATAATACCACTTCCACATTTCCAAGTATTATTGGAAAACATCATAATATACCAAACACAAGGGGATGAACATGGTATGTAGATGAACAACTCCTTGAGTATTTACCACCCATAGTAGGAGGGTGGACCCATCCATCCTCAAGAAGCTAAAACGGAAAGAACATGGAATACCCTATATGTATACACATGTTTTGGAAGTAGGGTAAGCAGGACCATCTTCCTCAAGTAGTGGGGAGAGTAAAATAGATAAAAAAACAAGAGGTTCAACAATCATCCAACTTTCACATCAATGGGTAAGCCTGACTTAAACTCATTCCATCATCTTTGGTGTACTCCTCGACACCCACATGTAAAAATAGATGAATCTCACCACTCAAGGCATCAACTACTACCACAACCCCTAGGACTCCCTACCCCCACATACCACAACATCCCTCTAAGATTAGCCATCCCAGGATAACATCACATCACAAGTAGCAGGAAATAAACAAACATTGAAACTAGGATCTTGGCCCTAAACAAGGCATTCATCCTTCACACACAAAGAGATCTCATGGCTCCAAATCACAAGGCACGTGAACTTTACAATAAGTGAGAAAATCAATCCCTGCAAATGAATTATCTCTAAAACCCAATTGGTTTATTATTAAATCTTGAATTAACTGATTCAATTTAACATGCATAACTGCATCCATTTTATTATCATCAAATCACAATAACAACTACCAAATTCATTAACACGACTCTTTAATCCTTTAGAAAATCAATTGACAAGTAAACCCAGATTTATCTTCATTACCAATTTCCATCAAGATAGACATGATAAACAAGAAAAACATATATATCACACTATTTATAAAATCAAGAGGCAATAACATCACTATGTAATTGATACTAATTCTTTAATCCAGTTCAAATATTTAATATGTAAATTTCATGACGGGCTAAATCATGATAACACTACGATTGAACAGAAGTAAATAGAGAATTAGAAAATCCCCTAAAGTAAAAGGATTTTGCCATTCTTTTCACAAGAATAGGATAACACAAGAGATCATGATCACCTCTCCCGCAAGGACTTCATCCACCTGAGGATTCTGCAACACAACTGTATCAACCAACACCCAAGAAAGCTCCCATAGAAACATGGAGATCAAATGCCATCACATGAAAATGAGAAATATGAGGAAATAGATCTAGGGACCTATAATAATAGAGTTAGAACATACCTTATATTGAAAATAGATCGAAACTTCCTAGTTTCAAAAAAAATAGGGGTGCGCATGCAGTAGGAAAAACTCTATGGGGAAACAACCTAAGGATTGTAGTTCGATCGCACGACTCCTATGGGAGGAAGAACTTTGGGTGCCCCATACCAAGTGAAAACAAGAAGGGAGAACAATCGTAGAAGTTATCTCATCCTTTTGAAAATCTAAATGTTGCAGTAGTATAGATAGGGTTTAGATTTTCCAATAAAGTTGGATCTGGTCAATATTACGCATTTTGGCTGATTAAAGGAACCTAGACTCTTTAGAATATTTAAATAGGAGTTATAGGTTTTGAATTTACCTTAAATACCTTAAAAAATACTTTAAATGTGTTTTAAATCAAATATAATGATAAAGGGGAGAAATTGTAGGAAGATGGAGACATTGTTCACCTACCGTTGGACGACTCAATATTCTGGAAACACAGTACACCTACCATCGGATAACTCACTATTCTAGAAACATTGTACACCTACCATTGGATGAATCTCCCATCTGGAAGAACTATACACCTATCGTTGGATGACCCGCCTTTCTAAAAACATTGTACACCTACCGTTGGATGAATAACCATTCTGGAAACACTATACAACTATCATTTAACAACTCACCATTTTGGAAACACTGTACACCTATGTAATGGCACGGGGTTTAGCCTCGGCCTACCGGGAGCTCGGCCTACCGGTAGCTCAGCCTACCGGCGGCCTCGGCCTACCGAGGGCCTCAGCCTACCGGTAGCTCGGCCTACCAGTAGCTTGGTCTACCGGTAGACCTAGCATACCGGTGACCTCTCCGCAGATTTTCCAGTAGCGCCTCCTTTTTGCGCGAATTGGTTTGTAAACCATGTTTTGACCCCTTTAAGCCTGTTTTAAAGCCCATTAATGGTATTAAATTAAATGATTGGTGAGGTACCCTCCTTAAATGGAAAACCATGCGTTTTGGTCACGCCCTTCAACCGCGTTTTCAGAAACGCCTCTACTGCATCTTGTGAGGAGTCCTTCCTTGGTTAAGGAGGTGTGTGTCGGTTTTAACCGCCCCGAAGGGCAGGGACCTTTTAAGTTGAACGTGTGGGGTGGCCCAGCTGTGTGGTCAACCCACGATCCCGATTCTTCCACGGTTTCGAGTTTTTTTCTCTATATCTTAACCATCCTGGGGATGTTGTATCTCAGCCTTTATAACCTAAAGGCTTATCTTCTCCCTAGGTTCCTTTTTCTCTATCACCATGCGCTCGGAATACCCTTCCTCCGGACTAGTTGTACCCCCGCAAAGTTTTCCTTGATCACGTTCAGTGGAGTTCCTGTTACTCCTGATTTCTAGTTTCCACGCGAGGACTTAACATCGATCCTTGATCAATCAAGTAGGGATTTTTTCCTTCGTCTCTTCTTTCTGTGCATCATGCGGGGTGGGTATACTTTTTTCTCTGTGGAAATTGATGAAACCAAACATAATGAAGATAATGAACAGACCTCTAAAGAAGGAAGGGGGGTGTGATCGATGTTTTGTTGTACTCTTTTATGTTGATATGTGTTGTGAATTATACAGACCTATGCTCACTAAAAATCATGGCCATTGGTGGCCTTTATCTATGCATGAATGAACCTCGGTGCTCCTGAATGTTTAAATAAACGTAACATGGAATTGGTTAATTATATATACTCAGTTAAATAAATTGAAAGCACCAGGATCAACCCTTTTCTGTGAAAACTCCGGTTAAAGCCCAGTGGAATTGAAACCATGGAGTGTGTTAAATCTTTTAAATCTGAAAATACCTGCAAGGGCCTACCTTGTGTTGGTTGTAGTGGTTTGGTTGTTTTCCTTCATGGCCCAATTTTGGGTGACTTTATGGTTTTCTTGGATGGGGGCTTAGATTGCTGGGGTGTTATGGGTGGGGATGAGATCCCCTATTGTTATACTTTTGCTGGTTGTGATTCTGAGGTTGTGTGGTTGCTCAGTTGTGACATGAATTCGGGTGGGATCCTCTGTTGTTGAGAAACCGTTGGCTCCTAGATTTTGGGGACATGGGTCTAACACTCAGGGTTTGTTTCGTTTCCAGTACTTCGAGGGATCTTACTTGATCCCTAGTCGTTGTGACTTTACAAGAGAACCGGGTGTGAATGCTTAAATTACCTGATGGTTTTCCTTCCTGCTTTATTGTTGTTTCATCTATGATTGTGCCTGTTAGTTGCCCAGTAGTGAAGGGAATAACTCATACTGAACTGTTATGAAATGATAACTTGAATAGGGAAATGGGGAACTGTTTGTTGTGTGCCTGTTTTCTGAGGCACCAGTGCTTGGGCACCTTCTTGTATCTGTTGAGGAGCCATAGGTTGGGTTGTGTGTTGGTATATATGTGTAACTGTATGTTTTGTGTTTAGTCGCACCCCACCCGCGTTGGGCACTTATTATCGGACACCCCATCTCATGGGGAAGGGTGTTTCCCCCTAGTTACTCCCCTTCATGCTCCCTCTTCCCTTGGCTGTGATGGCTGGAGGTGACCTTACACCCATGATTCTTCAGGTAGGTTTCGATTGGTGTGTTGTTAGCCCAGGACTCTTTGGGTAGGTTTGTTTTCCCAGGTGTCTTCGGGATGAGGCTCAGGTGTGTGCGGGCAGGGATGGATGGTTGTGAGGCCTAGGTGTGTGTGGGCAGGGATGTGGATGGTGGTGAGGCCCAGGTGTGTGCAGGCAGGAAGAGCGTGGTAGCGTTAGGACGTTTGCCGTTAGGGATGAGCAGCTAGCTAGTGAGGGAAATGGTGGTGCGGGGTACCCAAATGTTTTGTTCTTTACTATTATCTTACTGCTTGTGTTATTTGGTGAGCGTGGTCGGTGAGGTGGGATGGATAGATTCCTTGATAGATGATTTTTCTTCTGCTTCTCACGGGACTTTAGGATGTCTCCCCACTTGTGCACGAGAGCTTTGGGTTTTTCTACTGAGTATACTTTGTAAGCTCACCCTACGTTTACTTTCAGGTTTCCAGGAGGGATTCGGAGGCTGTACGGGACCTTACTAGTCTGGACGTTGGAGTTGTTGTTGGTCGTTGTTGGATTCTGCTTAGTCTTTTTCCTTTCCTGTTGGGTATTGTACTTTGGAGTCCTTGTACTTTGTTTAGTTTTATTATTAAAACATGCATGTAGTTTAATTTTTACCTTGAGTTTTCTATACTGTGGTGTTTGGTGTTGACTCATTCTTTCTCCCAATCTTGGTTAACTAAAAAAAGGGTAATGTCTCCCATATTGTGAAAATTTTATACCCATGGTGCTAGTCGCCACTCCGGGGCCGACTGGAGGCGGGACTCGAGGGTCATTATCTCTCCTTCAACTTAAAGAAGGAAGGTCTTAGCAATATGTTGTCTCTTCCCTCCTTTTGGTGAAGGCGGGTCGTGACAGTATGGTATCAGAGGCAAAGGTTGAGGGATAGTATGGATTCTAAAGTTAGGCACAGTGAGGATTGCATGGGATGGTAGGGCAACAATTTTTGGTGATCTTGGTTCGTGAAATAGACCAGGGAGGATCGGCTAGGACACAGGATTTTAGGGCCCCCCCGTGATCCGATGCAAGGACTCTGAGCCTATGAAATGACCAAGTGAGACTACATTTATTGCAGGGTAGAGATCCTAGGGAAGGTACATGCATCATACTGATTGTGTTTTTAATTGATTTGGGGCACCTTGGGGAGAAAATTTTAATTATAATAATAATTCTCTTGCTACTCGGGCTTAGGCATTCTTTGTTTACCTTGTAGCTATGGCACCCGGACGTTATCCACGAGCGACTCGGGCAGTTGAGGCCTAGCGGTTCGTGGCAGTTGACCAGCAGAGGGTTGACCGAGATGAGGAGGACGACTTGTGGTAGAGGACTCTACGCTCCTTCCAGCGACAAACCCTTGAGAACTACAAGGGAAGCGTTTCTGACTCAGTGACGGAGGGATGGCTCGAGGAGCTAGCCATCACCTTCTCTTTGATCCGTGCTCCGAGGGAGTACTGGGTTCCATTGGTCGTCAGTCAGATGAGAGGAGCAGCGCGTCAGTGGTGGATGCTTTTCCTGGGAGAGAAGATAGAGGCAGAGGTTTTATGGGCCAGTTTCGAGAAGGAATTTCGTGAGGAGTTCCTTTCCTCTACGGTGAAGGCTGAGAAGAGACAGGAGTTGCTCTCCCTTCAGCAGGGAAGCATGTCAGTGAGGGAGCTGGGGATCAAGTTCAAAGATCTCTTGCGCTTTGCCCCGTATCTCTTTCCGGATGAGGAGATTTGGGCAAGATGGTTAGAGGAGGCACTTCGTCCTTCTCTTCAGTACGTTGTCACTCCCTTCACTCTTCTGACGTACCTAGAAGTACATAAGAAGGCCGAGATAGTAGAGAGGATGCACTCGAAGGGAGGCACACCACGAGAAGGGAACCAACTGAGTTCATCAAAGGGGAAAGCGGTCAGCAGCAGGTCTCCAGCGACAGGGCCTTCCAGGTTTCGACAAGCAGGGATTAGGCCTCATTAGTTCCAGTTCCGAGCTTCTAGCCCTCGCCCCTTTTCCACAGGGCCAGGACCGAAGTGTTTCTCTTGCGGAGTTTTTGGGCACGTCCAGAGCAGGTGTCCGACTCGAGCTCCACATGGTGGAGGTGGGCAGTTTCAGCACCCACCTCAGCAACATCCGTTGTCGGCAAGGCCTTTCCAGTAGTAGCAGCAGGCCCCTGGCCCTCCAAGGGACGACCTTGCGGGAGGAGACCAACACCAGGGTGCTCCTCAGGGACCTCGACCAGGGCGTGGTCAGGGAGGTGGTCGACAGCAGCGAGGCAGAGGAGCTGGGCGTAGACAGTTGCACGTTGTAGAGTTAGTAGCTCCGGCGGGACCAAAGGTCGTTCGAGGTACGATCAGTTTATTCATCACTCTTGTTTCTTCCTTGTTTGATTCGGGAGCTTCGTACTCCTTTGTTACGCCCAAATTAGCCCATGCTCTGGGTCTGGATGCCGAGAGACTTTTTGTGCCCCTAGTGTTGAGAACGCTAGTTGGGGGTCAGACCATCATATCTTAATTTTTTCGGGGATGTAGACTGATGTTTGGACTGCATGAGTCCAGTGGAGACCTTCTTTCATTGCAGATGCAGCAATACGATGTCATTCTAGTCATCGACTGGTTATTCTCCGTGCATGCCATCATCGAATGCTATCGGAGAAGGATCGAATTCTCCAACGAGGATGGACGATGTGTGGCTTTTGTTGGGGAGAGAATTTATCAGGTGGGGAGTTGACACGTGGAGCCACTCCTTTCTATGCTGGACGGGGTGTCAGTGGAGTCAGCAGACGCAGGATTGATGGATGTCCCAGAGGTCGTAAGAGAATTCCCTGATGTCTTTCCTGATGAGGTTGTGATTCTACCCCCTCAACGTGACGTTGAGTTTGGGAAAGACTTACAGCCTGGTGCCCGCCCGATCTCGATGGATCCTTATCGGATGGCACCTTCTGAGTTGCGGGAGTTGCGGATTCAGATTGATGATCTGATGGAGAAGGGCTTTGTTCGACCCAGCGTGTCACCGTGGGGTGCTCCAGTTTTGTTCATAAAGATGGTAGATGGTAGTCTACGACTGTGCATAGACTATCGGAGGTTGAATCAGGTGATGGTCAAGAATCGTTACCCCCTCCTAAGGATAGACGATCTTTTCGACCAGCTGAGGGGAGTAGGTTGGTTCTCTAAGATCGATTTGCGGTCTGGATACCACTAGTTGAGAGTGAAGGAAGGTGATATCCCGAAGACGGATTTCAGATGTAGATATGGCCACTTTGAGTTCGTGGTCATGCCGTTTGGCATTACAAACGCACCAGCTATGTTCATGGACCTCATGAACTCTATCTTCCGAGAGTTTCTGGACTGGTTCGTTGTGGTGTTCATCGACGACATCCTTATCTACTCAAGATCAGAGGAAGAGCATGTTGGGCATCTTAGGGAAGTTTTGGGAGTCCTTCGACACCACCATATTTATGGGAAACTGTTTAAGTGCAAGTTCTTAACGCGAGAAGTATATTTCCTTGGACACGTAGTGTCTCAGAAGGGAATATCAGTAGACCCATCGAAGGTTGAGGTAGTCGTTTCATGGGAATCACCCAAGAATGTGGCAAAATTTCATGGTTTCCTGGGTTTGGCAGGCTATTACCGGAGGTTTGTGCCCGACTTCTCTCGAGTTGCAGCTCCGTTGACAGCTTTGACTAGGAAGGACCAGGCCTTCGTGTGGAGCGACCAGTGCCAGACAGCTTTTGGCTACCTAAAGGAGAAGCTGGTTAGTGCTCCAGTACTCAGATTACTAGAGGAAGGGGTGTTGTTTGAAGTGTTCTGTGATGCTTCTGGCCTGGGGTTGGGATGTGTGCTGATGCAACAGCGAGTAGTGATCTCTTATGGTTCTAGGCAGGTACGTCCTCATGAACGTAACTATGCCACCCACGATTTGGAGCTTGCGGTCGTGGTGTTCGCAATGAAGTTGTGGCGGCATTATCTCATCGGAGAGCGCTTTGTGATCTTCTCAGATCACAAGAGCTTGCATTATGTCTTTTCCCAGCGGGATCTGAACTTGCGGCAGTGGAGATGGGTTGAGTTCCTCCAAGACTACGACTTCGAGATCTCTTATACTGAGGGCAAGGGTAATGTTGTGGCTGATGCCCTGAGCAGGAAATCACAGAAGGAATTAGTTTGGGAATCTGCAGATGCTTGGAGAGTGATGGAAGAGTTAGCGGCCTTACAATTGGATGCAAGGGTGGAAGGTGGAAGAGGCTGTCTGTTTCAGATGACTGTAGTTTCCTCTTTAGTGGTGCAGGTGGAAGAGTCTCAGTGGGGGGACTCAGAGGTGGAAGTGATGCGAGATCGTGTTTATCAGGGAAATGCTCCTGAGGGATGGTCGGAGGATGGTCAGCATCGGATGCTTTTCCGTGGAAGGATTTTTGTTCTGGAGATGATGCGTAAAGGTGTTCTCCGTGCGTTCCATGGCTTGGCTTTAGCGGTACATCCTGGGGTCTCAAATATGTACCAAGGCCTGAGGGGACAGTTTTGGTGGCCCGGGGTAAAGCGGGCGGTGGCAGAGTTTGTGGCGAAGTGCCTAGTGTGTCAGCAAGTGAAGGTCGAACACCGTTTTCCTGGAGGGTTGTTACAGCCTTTAGATGTTCCCGAGTGGAAGTGGGATGACATCTCGATGGAATTTGTCACAGGCCTACCCAGGGCTCAGGGAGGCTATGATGCCATCTGGGTAGTGGTGGATCGGTTGACAAAATCAGCACACTTCTTGGAGATTAAGGAGTCGAGCCCGGTGAGCACCTTAGCCCAGAGGTACGTCGATGAGGTGGTGCGGTTACACAGGATTCCGAGATCTATTGTCTTCAATCGAGACACGTGGTTTACCTCACGAGTCTGGAGGGGATTACAGCATGCCTTTGGCACCCAGCTACGCCTTAGCACTACTTTCCACCCTCAGACAGATGGGAAAACAGAATGAACGATCCATACGTTGGAAGACATGTTGTGGGCATGCGTTCTGGATTTTGGGGGATCATGGGTATGACACTTGCCTCTGGTGGAGTTTTCTTATAACAATAGATTCCACTCCACTATTGTCATGACACCGTTTGAGGCCTTGTATGGAAGGTCATGTCGTTCACCCGTTTGCTGGACAGAGATTGGGGAAGCAGCTGTTCTTGGGCCAGAAGTGGTGCAGGGCACCACTGAGAAGGTTCAGCTCGTGCATGAGAGGATGAACGCAGCCCAGGACCGGCAGAAGTCTCATGCTGATCGTAGGAGAAGGACCTTGGATTTTGAGGTTGGAAATCATGTGTTCTTGAAGTTTTCCCCTCAACGTGGGCAGTGAAGGTTTGGGAAGGGGAGTAAGCTCTCCCCTAGGTTCATCGAACCTTTCGAGGTGTTGGGACAAGTTGGTGAGGTGGCATATCAGCTGGCGTTGCCACCTCAGTTGGAGAAAGTTCACAACATCTTTCAGGTCTCCCAGCTTTGTCGATATCTACACGACGACTCCCATGTCATCGATTGGGGAGAGTTAGATGTCGAAAACGATGCGACCTTCATAGAATGACCAATCAAGATCGAGGATCGTAAAGAGAAAGTGCTTCGTGGACGAACCATCCCCTTGATTCGTGTGTTGTGGAGGCATGGTGGCCTGGAGGAGAGCACTTGGGAGCGGGAGGCCCAGTTACGCGTTTAGTACCCAGAGCTGTTTTGACTTCCCTGTTGTTGTTGTTGTTGTTCTGAGTTTTGTTGAGATGTTTCACCTTGTGCTTTAATATATGAAATGCTTGTTCTGCTTGTTTTGACACCGAATGTGTGATGATGGGAAAACCTGACTGCTAATCAAGGCGCATTAATGTGGATGTGATTAAACCCGTGCGGGCGAGTCAGTGCCGCCCAAAGCGGATAATATCCTGACATGTAGGAAGGAACTCCCTGACTCAGGTGTTGGACAGTGTGATCCTTGTTCTTGTTGTGAATGTTTGTGGTTGATAACTCTTGGGGGAGTATTCTTGGATGTGGGGGGGGGGGGGTCTTTTCCATCTTTCGAACAACTCAGGGGTCTGCCCCTGAGAGTATCTTTAGAGGGTGGTTGTTTAGACCCCACTTTTCTCCTTTCTGGTTTGTTCTTATATTCTCGGGGACGAGAATAGTTTGAGAAGTATCTGATGTAATGGACCGGGGTTCTGGGGTCCATTACTTGGTGAAGCTTAAGACTCCTAACGGTAGCCTCAGCCTACCGGTGGCCTCGGCCTACCCGTAGCCTCTGCCTACCGGTGGCCTCGGCCTACCATGCGTGAGGATTCCTTCGCAGGGTGAGGTACCCTCCTTAAATGGAAAACCATGCGTTTTGGTCATGCCGTTTAACCGTGTTTTCAGAAATTCATCTACCACATCCTGTGAGGATTCCTTCCTTGGTTAAGGAGGTGTGCGTCGGTTTTAACCGCCCCGAAGGGCGGGGACCTTTTAAGTTGAATGTGTGGGGTGGCCCAGCCGCGTGGTCAACCCACGATCCCGCTTCTTTCGCGGTTTCGAGTTTTTTTCTCCATATCTTAACCGTCTCAGGGATGCTGTATCTCAGCCTTTATAACCTAGAGGCTTCTCTTCTCCCTAGGTTTCGTTTTCTCTATCACCCTGCGCTCGGAATACCCTTCCTCCGGACGAGTTGTACCCCCGCGAATTTTTCCTTGATTGCATTCCGTGGAGTTTCTGCTACTCCTGATTTCCAGTTTCCACGTGAGGACTTAACATCGATCCTTGATCAATCAAGTGGGGATTTTCTCCTTCGTCTCTCCTTTTTTTGCATCATGCGGGGTGGGTATACTTTTGTCTCTGTTGAAATTGATGAAACCAAACATATTGAAGATAATGAACGGACCTCTAAATAAGGAAGGGGGTGTGATCGATGTTCTGTTGTACTCTTTTATGTTGATATGTGTTGTGAATTATACGGGCCTATGCTCACTGAAAATCATGGTTGTTGGTGGCCTTTCTCTGTGCACGAATGAACCTCGGTGCTCTTGAATGTTTAAATAAACGTAACATGGAATTGGTTAATTACGTATACTCGGTTAAATAAATTGAAAGCACCAGGATCAACCCTTTTCTGTGATAACTCCGGTTAAAGCCCAGTGGAATTGAAACCATAGAGTGTGTTAAATCTTTTAAATCTGAAAATACCTGCAAGGACCTGCCTTGTGTTGGTGGTAGTGGTTTGGTTGTTTTCCTTCACGGGATGATTTCGGGTGACTTTATGGTTTTCTTGGATGGGGGCTTAGATTGATGGGGTGTTATGGGTGGGGATGGGATCCCCTGTTGTTATACTTTCACTGGTTGTGAATCTGAGGTTGTGTGGTTGCTCTGCTGTGACACGAATTCGGGTGGGATCCTCTGTTGTTGAGAAACTGTTGGCTCCTGGATTTTGGGGACATGGGGCTGACACTCGGGGTTTGTTTCGTTTCCAGTACTTCGAGGGATCTCACCTGATCCCTAGTTGTTGTGACTTTACAAGAGAACCGGGTGTGAATTCTTAAATTACCTGATGGTTTTCCTTCCTGATTTATTGTTGTTTCATATGTGATTGTGCCTGTTAGTTGCCCAGTAGTGAAGGGAATAACTCATACTGAACTGTTATGAAATGATAACTTGAATAGGGAAACGGGGAACTGTTTGTTGTGTGCCTGTTTTCTGAGGCACCAGTGCTTGGGCACCTTCTTGTATCTGTTGAGGAGCCATAGGTTGGGCTGTGTGTTGGTATATATGTGTAACTGTATGTTTTGTGTTTAGTCACACCCCACCCGCGTTGGGCACTTAGTGTCGAACACCCCATCTCATGGGGAAGGGTGTTTCCCCCTAGCTACTCTCCTTCCTACTCCCTCTTCCCTCAGCTGTGATGGCTGGAGGCGACCTTACACCCAAGATTCTTCGGGTAGGTTTCGATTGGTGTGTTGTTAGCCCAGGACTCTTCGGGCAAGTTTGTTTTCCCAGGTGTCTTCGGGATGAGGCTCAGGTGTGTGCGAGCAGGGATGGATGGTTGTGAGGCCCAGGTGTGTGCGAACAGGGATGTGGATGGTGGTGAGGCACAGGTGTGTGCGGGCAGGAAGAGCGTGGTAGCGTCAGGACGTTTGTCGTTAGGGATGAGCAGCTAGCTAGTCGGGGAAATAGTGGTGCGGGGTACCCAAATGTTTTGTTCTTTAATATTATCTTACTGCTTGTGTTATTTGGTGAGCGTGGTCGGTGAGGTGGGATGGATATATTCCTTGATAGATGATGTTTCTTCTGCTTCTCACGAGACTTTAGGACGTCTCCCCACTTGTGCACGAGAGCTTTAGGTTTTCCTACTGAGTATACTTTGTATGCTCACCCTACGTTTACTTTCAGGTTTCTAGGAGGGCTTCAGAGGCTGTGTGGGACCTTACTAGTCTGGACGTTGGAGTTGTTGTTGGTCGTTGTTGGATTCTGCTTAGCCTTTTTCCTTTCTTGTTGGGTATTGTACTTTGGAGTCCTTGTACTTTGTTCAGTTTTATTATTAAAACATGCATGTAGTTTGGTTTTTACCTTGAGTTTTCTATACTGTGGTGTTTGGTGTTGACTCATTCTTTCTCCCAATCTTGGTTAACTAAAAAAAGGGTAATGCCTCCCATATTGTGAAAATGTTATACCCTTGGTGCTAGTTGCCACTCCGGGGCCTACTGGAGGCGGGACTCGGGGGTCATTATCTCTCCTTCAACTTAAAGAAGGAAGAGCTTGACAATCTGTTGTCCCTTCCCTCCTTTTGGTGAAGGCGGGTCGTGACAACCTACCATTGGAAGACAAACCATTCTGGAAACAATGTACACCTACCATTGGATGAATCACTGTTCTGGAAACACTGTACACATACCATTGGGTGGCTCACCATTCTTGAAATACTGCACACCTATTGTTGGAGGATGCACAATTCTAGAAACACTGTACACCTACGGTTGGAGGACTCACCATTCTGGAAACACTGTACACCTACCATTGGAAGAGTCACCATTATGGAATACCTGTTAGCCTACTATTGGATGACTCATCATTCTGGAAACATTTTACACCTACCATTGGATGACTTACTGTCCTGGAAACACTATTCACAAAACTGTAAATTTTGCATAGTGTTAGAAATAAGATGCCTTGACCTCCAAGAACATCTCAAACACCGGATTCTCACGAAGTAATGAACCGGAGACGTCCAGGGCATTACATAAAATATATAAAATACTAAAATATCTAGTGGACAATAAAATTACTAGATCATATGAAAGATAAATTATAATATTCCTTCATGAAAGTAAAATCAATCCCAAAATTAAGTGAGATTATAAAATAGATTCTCACGACATCAATAAATTTTAAATTTTACCCCTTGAAAGAATAAACTTTAATTGAAATATTAACCATCATGAATAAATATTTATTCATGTTAAATACAATAATGGGGAAGTATATACACCGCATAAAAGTTAATAAGTTCATATTAAAATTTATGTCTAAATGGAATAGAAATTGATATGAAATCTCTAACCTCACACATCCCTTTAGTTGAAAGATCATTAACCTAATTTGTAGTGGTCTAAATTTTTTTGCTAAAATATAATAGAAACATAATAATTTTCACAATATCATTTATGATCCTTTAATAACATATTATCACCCCTTCGTTAACAATCATTCATTATCATTATTCTTCTGGGTGTTAATTGGCTTGTTTTTTCTTGATAGTTTTGGAATGAAAGTTATATATCTTGAAAATTGGATTTAGTTACATCAAATTTAGAATAATATTAATTTCATAAATATTATTTTTTTCAATTAGATACATATTTATAACTATTATTCAAGAAAATTCATAGAAAATGAATCGTATTGCTTCGTGGAGACAGTAAGTCGTACGGATGCAAAAACGATAATATCATTTCTTAATGGGTGCAAGGGTAAAGAAATTGGTGATATGATAAATTTCCAAAATAAATATCATGTCATATATATCACATATATTCATTAATTTTATTTTAATTAACTTACATTTAAATCATAAGTGAAATTCAAAGTACATCGTTTCATAAGGCTGTAGTCCGCCGTACACCCAAGTGACACAATCAAGATTTTAAAGGACTTCAAAGTAAGACTTTATATGCGATATTATACTTCCAAATGTATAATTATATCATAAATATTATATATATATATATATACACACACACATTAAATCCATCATTACGTCTAACTATGGAAGGTGTTGATGGAAAACGGGTTACATCGGTCGACAGAGAGGTAGTCCATTGTACACACAATCGATGATTTAGTTTCTCATTTGATTGAAGATGAGATGGTTATAGGTTATTCCATTAACATAAAAACATATAAATATATTATATATGCTATTTTTATTATATAATAATAATTTAATACTATTGGGGTGGAAGAAAAAATAAAACAAAAATGCTTGTTTAAGAACATTATCGCTTCTTCAGACAACCTCTTTCGGTTTGAACCAAAATCCTTCTTAGGTTGGATTTATGATCAAACCAAGGCATGAGGGATTTTAATAGAGAATTAAGGAATGTATTTGGAATGTTATTTAATAAACAAAAGGGATTTGGAAGTGTGGATAGTTGATTAGAGGTGTGGCCTTTTTTTAGTCGGAGAGAGGACACACTTGGAATTTTTGAAAATAATCAATTAAAATCATGTTTTTACAATAAAAAATGATTCAAAAAGGGGCCATTATAGAACATTTTATGATATAATATCAAAATAAATTCATAAAACAAAAATTATATAAGTTTTAGTTCATTTTTAGCACTTTCATCTTATTTTAACATCAAAGTAAACTCATTTTCACCTTAACCGCATTAATTAATTTTTACTATATTTATCATTAATTATGGTAAAAACTTAAGTTGGACTTATTATATAAAATTAATTTTTCTAATTCAAAAAATGGTATCCATTTTATAATATTCAACCAACCAGCAGTTTCTAGATTTAATTTAAATTACAACCCACAAGCACAACTGACTGAAAATTATAAACTTTTATTAATAAAAGGATAGAAACATGAAGGAAAACAAACTAAAAGGTTCTCAGGGGCCAAAAATGATGAAGACCGAGGGAATCCCCTCGAACAATCATAGAACACTCAATAAGAAGAGAACCTGTGCTAGAAAAAATGCAAAGCCTTTCATCTTGATTGCATTTAGATGACAGGATATCTGTCAGCATATTACCCTCACACCATGTATGAAGAACCAACATGTATGAATGAAAGAAAGCCTGGCAAGCACAAATGGAATATATAATATTCCAGGGGAAATCTACTTTACCTTTCAGGGCATTAATCACAATAGCATAATCCGATTCAATTTCAGATAGATTGATAGATCTTACCCTACACATATTGAGACCTTGGAGTAGCACTAGAGCCTCAGCCACCACTGAATTACCCTTCCCAGAAAGCAGAAAATGCCATAATAAACGAACCACGATCATCCCGATCAACATCGCCACCGTGCATAACTCCTTGCACACAAGAACCATCGGTATTTAGTTTTAGCCCATTGATAGGAGGATTCCATCGCAGCCATACACTAGAAGACCTCCGCCCCGAAATTGTTGCATCCGTCAATGAAACTGATGAAACAAAAGAATGCAGAACCAGAGAAATATTCACACATTTACACTTTCACACAAAAGAAGAGAGAAGGCTAAAAAATTTACATCTAATGTACTGCAAGTTAAGACGAATGTCTTGATGAGCAGCAGCATTCCGCGATTCCCATAATGTTCAATAAGCAGCAAGGATGAGTAAAGACCACCACTTGCCTTGTGCAGAACCCCTCTCCTGTGAATTCCAACATGCTTGAAGAAATTTTTCCACTGTACTCACACACCCACTAAAATCTGGAAAACCAACAACATGAACCCACAGATGAACAACCCAATCACTTTTTCAAAAAAGGTGAAAAACAGTCTCAGAATGAGAGAACAAGCAGCATTTACATTTCGAAACAAGAGGAATTGAAATCCGTTGAATATAATCATTAGTATGAATAACACCATTGCAGATTCTCCCGAGAAGAAAACTAAATTTAGGAGAGGGGCCTTTACACCAAATTCTATTAACCATAGAGTCCAAAATAAGAGAAGGATGAATCATTGAATGAAAAACTAAGCATGACATATTACTAGCGGAAGAAGATGTATTGTAACATTTGTCAGGATCTTTAGAAAAATAGAAATTGTGCAACACATCCTTTTGAACTTCATTCAACACTACATCAGTGAATAGGGGGTATGCACTTGCCTGCCTAATAGTGATATTTAGGGCTGGACGGCTTGGAAAAAATAGAATGGAACCAGCCCAATTATGTTTCCAGAAAGAAAAGTCACCACGCCCTGCAATCCAGTGATAATTCTCTAGAATATGAGAAACAAGACTTTTTAAAAAATCCCAAAGGTGAGAACCATCACCATTGTCAACCCAATCAAAAGGGCATTCCCCATACTTCCTCTTGATAAAATCAGACCAAAGAGAAACCCCAGAAATAGCATCTCATACCAGTTTAGCCTGCATACACTGCATATTTTCATCAACACCTTTGAGATTAAAACCCCCTCCTGAAAAGGTCTTGCTAGTCTGGTCCAACTAGCCCAATGATGATGTCCTTCATGATGCGAGTCTCATATGAAGCAATTTAGAAGCCTTTCAATATTACTAATCACTACTTTAGGAGGTTTACACACAGATAACACATGCATAGGAATAGAAGAAAGCACACTGTTGACCAAAGTGATCCTTCCCCCAAAGGATAAAAAATGACTTCCAATTTTGGATCCTTCCCATAATTCTGGACACAATGGAATCAAAATGACAAATTCTGACTCTCCCATTAGATAAAGGGTCACCCAAATATTGCGTATGGAAAGTTTTCTTGGCCAAACCAATTCTATTCTGAATGAGCACAGATCTCCAAGAAGAACACTTGTGAGGGATAAATACACCATTTTTATTAGTATTGACACATTGGCTAGCTCTATTTCAATATTCAAAAAGAGTCAAATTGATATTTTGAATAGAATTGGAACTTCCATCGAGGAAAAATAACATATCATCTACAAAAAAAATATGAGAAATACGAGAGAAGTCGTACCGCCCTTTAAATGGATGAATCAAGCCAATATCAAGACACTTGTTAAGATTTCTGCTGAGAACATCCTGGGCCAGAATGAATAAGCTCAGAGATATAGGATCACCTAATCTCAAGCCCCTTGATGATTTGAAGAAACCAAACATTTTCCCCATTAAGGAAATAGAGAACCAAGGAGAATAAAAGCACCTAAATAAGAGATCACCAACCCAATAAAAAAACCACATCTTTTGAGCAATTTAATGAGAAAAGACCAATCCATCCTATCATAGTCTTTTTCCATGTCAATCTTAACCCTAAAATTAGTTCCAATCACTCTTTTATCAAGATCAGCAATCATTTCCTGGGCAAGACCAATAGCGCCCTGAATTCCTCTCCCTTTAATAAAGCCATGTTATTCTTTAGATACCTGGAGAGGAAGATGGAGGGACAACCTTTTGTTGAGAAAAGAGGCCAACACTTTATAAGAAAAATTACACATACTAATGGGCCGAAATTTCCCAAAACCACTCGGTTGATGGACTTCAGGAATAAGAGCCAAGATGGTAGCTGAAGAAACTCTAGGTAAAGGGCCACCCCTAAAAAATTTACGAATAGCACACACCACATCCTATTTGATAATAAGACAAGCATCAGAATAAAAAGCACTAGAAAAACCATCAGGACTAGGGGCGCTATCAGGATTAAGTGCCCTGATGGCCTAAAGAATCTCCTCCTGTCCTGGAAGAGATGCCAATATTTGATTATCTAAACTAGAGACAAATGAAGGAAAATTGTCAAAAAAGGAATCAGGGGTTGACCAAGCCTAAGAAGAAGCCTCATGATCCTGCCACTGACCAGAAAGAGCCTTAGAGAAGTGAGACACAACCAAACACCCACCACACTAGCATCATTGGTAAAGGACCCATCAGGGAGAGGAAGATTAATTTTTCCAAAGAACTTTTTCTCCCTAATACAAGCATGGAAGAAGGAAGTATTCTTGTCACCAACCTTAAGCCAATTAGCTTTTGCTCTCTCTCTAGCAGAAGATTCAAGATCAAGCAAAATATTCTCCAACCTTGGAATCTTACTAGACAAAAGAATATTCTTGTCATCATCCCATTGAAGTTTTAACTGAAGATCAAGAAGTTTGATCTCCTCCTGAAGAGTTTCCAAGACTATATCCTGATCAGGAATCTGAAGGAGCCTTAAGAGAATGGTGGCTGTAAGTCTTCTTAGTTTGTTATGAAGTGCAACCCAAGAAAAAACCTGAACATGAATATTCCAAGAAGCCTGAGACATCTCTCTAAAGCCTTCATGTTGCCACCAACGACTAGAATAAAAGAAACCCTTCCTAATCTCACCAACAACATGAACATGAAGAAGGAGAGGAGAATGATCAGATAAGGATCTATAAAGATGAGTGACAGAGGAACCTGAGAAAGCAGAGATGGCTACAAATTCCCAAGACACCTACCAAGTCTACTCCAGATTCTGCTACTACCCCTGTGATTATTGCACCATGTATAAGCATCTCCAGAAAAAACCAAGTCCAAAAGCTGGTTGAATTCAATAAAGGAAAGAAAGTCTTGAATACCATTACTAGGATACAATACCCCCCCTTCTTTTCAAACGTATCCATTATAGTGTTGAAATCTCCACCAATAAACCAAGCAGTTGAACTAGAGTTTATGGTAGAAAGAGAGGCCCATATATCTTTCCTTAGAACAGGATCACAACTAGAATAAACAATAGACATAAGGTAAGAAACCTCATTACTACTAACTTTAATGGAAAGATGCTGACTGAAGATCTCTATTAAATCAACAATGATTGGATCATTCCAAAATAGCCAAATATGTTTATTATTAGGATAACCATGCAAAAAATGGTTGAAATGCAAACCATGATCCAAGTCCTTGAGGGATTCAGGTTTAAAATTTGGCTCAAGGATGGCCAATAAAGAAACCTTTTACTTTTGAACAGTCTTTAAAATAAATTGTCTCTTGGCCAAGGATCCCAGACCCCGGCATTCCATATGATGTAATTAGTCATGAAGAAAAAGAGATATTGGCCTGTTGACCTATGCCCTCAATTGGTGACTTGGATTTGGAACGAGTTTCAATGTTACTAGGAGGAAGATTGTGTTTGGTTGACTTAGAAACACCCCGAACTGATGATGATCGTAAGGAGTCCTCTGCAAAAACTTTCAACACCTTGAAAGAATTCAGAATAGGTGTACTGTCATCCGGAATAGAGGAATTGTCCAAGCCTTTAAGTGAAAGTGTGGATACACAAACCAGAGACTTAGAAACCAGATCAAAAGAATTCACCACTCGCAACTCCTGAATATAAACCAAAGCTGGGGAGCCAACCACTTGATCCACTGAACACGAGGGAACACCCACTACATCAGTGCCTGAACCAATCGAATTGTCCTAAGGAACCACCAGTGGATGAGCAAGGATCGCAGTCTCAACCCCAACATGAATTTCATTATCCCTCTAACACGGAGACGGCTGGCCAAGAGAAGAAAAAGACGAAACCTAAGCATTCAATTCGACCGAATGACCAGCACCAGACACCTCCTCCACCAAAGAAACATCATCCGGAATCCCATAAGACGTATGGTTCTGAACCACAGAAGCAATCGAAGGAGGATTCTCACGCACTGGAAGTAGAGGTTCATCTGACTCCCTAACATGAACCACTTGATTCCTGCATAAAGAATCAGAATGCCCTTGAAGTCTGCAATGAGAACAAAACCCAGGAGACTGAGGGAAAATAATATTTTTCCATAACGAAAAATCCATCCCCGCACACTCAGATGAATTCTATGCGGAATAGGAGATGCCATATCAAACTCCACATAAATACGAGCCGCCATAGTATGCTCCATCCTGAGAGTAGCAACATCAGCACAAAGAAAGCGACCCAAAGTATTTCCAATTGATTTAAGGACCGCAGGATTCTGGAAGGGAAGAGGAATCGGAGGGAGACGAATTCAAAGGGCTGCCAAAGAAGAGTCGTTACCCTGATGAGCATCTAGAGACCACCGAAAGAGAAGGAACCACTAACGTCCATGAGAATGGCCCTCCCTAGCCCAAGCTCGAATGAAGTCCAATTCAGAGAATAAATGGATACAAAATGATTTCTTGGAGAGAATAAAAACCGCCGCCACACCAGTAAGATCCCATGATTCAAAAAAGCATGAAAACCCACCAATAAAGGATGATCATTTCCAAACTTTGAAATAAGGGACCAGCGATGATAAACAGATGCTTCAGAGAGTTCCACTTCTGAAAGCGAGAAGGCACGAAACCCGTCCACCAATTCTTGTTTCTTCAGATCCAGAGATATAAGAGGAACCATGGGGAGAGGGGGTTGAGAAACCGTCCAAAACTCACCAGTCACTGCCGATCTGAAGGATGAAGTCAACGTCGGAAATCCCGAGCCAACTGGAAAAGAAGGCCGAGAGGAAACTCCAGTTGCAAAAGAGGCTGAAGGATCCGCCAGAGAAGGCCGAGACGGGCCAGAGGGAAGCGCCAAGAAATCCCCAAACGAGAGCCCCAAAGCACCGCTCACCGAACGTGATGCGCGTGAGGCGCGTGAGGCGCGTACTTCCGAGAATAATCGTTCATAAATTTGGAGCCACAAGCACACCGAAAATGCGGTATTCTAAAGGAAAAGTATATAAATTTTTATATTAAAATTGAACATATAATTGATTTAAATGGCCTAAATTTTAATTAACTATAATATAATTCAACAAATTTTAATTTTGAAATAATTTTTTAAAAAAATGGAACTTGTAAATTCTTTAAAAGAAAAGACAGTTTTCAATAAAATCAGTATATTTTCAATCCTCATTGAAAATAATAATCTTTCCATAAAATTATCAAGAGTTAATTATAAGATAATTTTTATATGATTATTTAAAAAATTAATTCAAATTTTCCAAATAAATTTTCTAAATTGGTGATAATAAATTTTAAAAAAAAAGTGTGTTAAACACAATGAAACCACTTTTTTTAAACATAAATGTTTTAAGCACTAAACTAGAAATACATGATCACGGTAAAATCCCAGCATATAATACCTCAAAAAGAGTATCCATACTTTTAAACATAATTAGTAACCTTATAATTATAAACCAAAGACACTTTACCATTATCCCAAATCACTATGGAATATACAAAATTAGTTTCTAACATCATAGTATATAATTCTAAATTTGGTGTAACTCTTATTATAAATAAATTGAAATATTATCATATATTTTATAATCGTTCATAAAGAAAATTTGAATTAACCAATGTATATCACTCAGGAGTGTCAAACTAAGTGTATAGTAAGACCCATTTTAATGCACTAGTTAACAATCAAGTCAAGCATGACACACCCTTTTCCAAGTTATTACCCATAGGCACAAATATACTAAAACAAAATCTACTCATAGTATCCATGTAGGTATGTATTACTTGGTAAACCACATAATCTATTCCTCACCAAAACATTCATAATAATTTCCTACAATTAGAAATATCCTCAAAGTCAATCATTAGGTTATCCCCCCTAATCAATTATTTACTAAATCTAGTTCTCATGGATTATACTAAGCTTTTTATAATTCCAAATGTAAAGACTCCAACCCTAGTATCTCAAACCCATTGGTTACTTTTCTACATTGGCACTAGATGCAAGTTATTGCATCCCAAAGGATTGAATAGTTAAATAGTCTTCAAAAATAATATACAAACTAGTTTCATGCATTACATTTGAAAAGATAAATTACAATATTTTTTTAGAATAACATTATTCCCTATTGAATATTCATTTATATCATTCATGGTAGATGTTCTAGATTCACTACTGAAAACTAGAGCCAATGCAAATATCTCAACTATTTAAAAAACCATTGGGATAGGTTCCCTATACCAATGGTTCTATGAAACCATTGGTATAGGGATGTTAAGTGGTTATTTTTCCAATAGTTCTATGAAACTGTTGGTATATGGGTGTTAGGAGTGAATTCTACCAATGGTTTTATGAAATATTTGGGATTGTTGAAGGGTATCCCAATGGTTTTAAAAAACCATTTGTATATCTCTTTTATCCCAATGGGTTTTAAAAAACTTTTGGATAGGAAGCCCCAAATACACCAGGGTGACGCTCCACCTTCTATAACAGAGATATGTTCACATTTTAACATAGCCACGAGCCTATGTCTGCATTTTTTCCTAGCTTCACGACTCCTTCTTCAAAAAGCAGATCTGTTTGCATTTTCTCCTAAACCAGAAATCTCTTCCACTTCAAGTTGGTAAGTTTTAACTAATTTATATATTGTTATCCATTTATTTGAGATTTTTTCATTCGGTTTATCTTAAATCTTGATTCAAGTCTCTCCTTTGGGTGCTCATCCATGAAGGTGAAATGTTTTTAAAGGTTTTAAGTCAATTTACACCTCTTTAAGAAGTGTGTTTCAATTAAATTATTTCATTTTGAATTAAATGTATGTTATTTCATTGAAAAATTATTTTTATTGAATCTATAGATATATTTAATATACATATAATGATTTGAAAGAATTTAAATATTTCTCTTTTCAATTCCATGTTTAAAATTGAATATTTTTGTTGGTAAGAATTTATTAAATACAACTCAGACCTTTTGAAATGGATTTAATGTGGTGTGATAGATTTTGATCTAATTTAATTTTTCATGGAGTGAAAACTATGTTTTAAACAGGAAATTGATTTAATGTGTGGTGTTAAATTTGGCATGTTTTAAAAAGTTTTTTCAAGGAATTAAAAAAGTTTGATTGAAATGAGTGTGTGGTTTTCCCCTTGAGATAATGAATTAATTGATATTTTAAAATTGGTTTGATGGAAAATGAATTCATTGAGAATGGTTAATGATTTTAAAGGTGAAGATTCACATTTTTTAGTGGCTTTCAATTGTTTTAAATTTTATGTGAGATTTATATGA
The DNA here is from genome assembly GCA_963277665.1 of Viscum album. NCBI lineage: Eukaryota > Viridiplantae > Streptophyta > Magnoliopsida > Santalales > Viscaceae > Viscum > Viscum album. The sequence goes on from OY728166.1 coordinate 1,321,868,716, forward strand.
GTTTGTAAATAATTTTTAAAGTCATGTTTTATAAAAAGTAAAATCACTTGGGATTCTGAACCATGTTTTATAATTACATATCTATTAAGAACTTTGTATTTAAATGGTCGGTTGTGAAATAACATGTTAATTATTTCATTGAGTTGTTTACCCATTGTGTGGGTTTTTTGTGACTACAAGATGCTTGTTTCTCACTCGATGTGTTAATATGATCCTCTAGACCATATATGGTCAGGATATATGGGCTTATTCATTTTGAAGGTGTCACATGTGATGGAGAGTCATTTATTATGTCGTTGTTTTAATATTTTATTACTTATTCATCATCATGGTCACTTATTTATTGGTCATTGGAACCTTGGTACAAAAAAAGATTTCTATATTTATATTTCTCAAGAGGGTTCACATGAAACTAGTGGAACTCCAATCATGCTAGGAACTAGGTTATGGTGGGGCGTGTCATCATAATGAGGCTTCTATAGGCCAGTTGGATGAATTATGGATTGGGAATAACATATGCCAGAAAATCATTAATTAGTGGAAAATACTATATAAATAGATGTGTCTCGCATTTGGGATCCCATGGTAGATCCCACGAAATATTATATGAATAAATGAGACACAACTATATCAAAAAATGAAATATATAGTGTATAAGAAATAAGAACCATACCTGAAACTATTAAATGTTCCTCCCTATCATCATCAATAGCTTGATCAACCACATATACATTCTAATAAAATGATCCATGATTCCACACAGGACGATAAATCACTTGATTCTCCAATCATTGAGGGGTATTCACCTCCTTCTTAGTTCTGCCACCTACACCATAGCCTAAATTTTTTATGTTCATCTAAGAATCATTTTCGAAAAATTTCATTAGATGACTTGTGTTTCCAGACTGGGGATAGTTCTAGAGAAAAACTAAATAGTCCATGAAATAGTGTCCTTTCCACCCATAATTATACCACAAAGTAGATCCATATCTCAATGAGGGACTCAAAGAACCATTGATATTCTCTTAATATCGGCCACTAACCCATAATCTCTCATTATACATTATTTTAGTTTTCCCAAAGTACGAAATAAGGGATGATTTGGAGAAAACACCTGATGATCTACCAGATGCTAGAAGAATAAATATAGATCTTTCATCCTCATGTCCCTTCTCTATCGTCATGTCCCTTTAAATAACTGTAATGTAGGGCATCAGATCAAATTTCACTACTTGGAATTTCAACATTGGATAAAGGATGATCTCAAACATCCTATCCACTTTCACCACATTATATGAATGAATATTTTAAAAGAAATCAACTCATTTAATCAAGTTGAATATGAATACACTGAATTCTTCCCCAATATAACCTCCATGAATATCTAAACCTTATCCATCATTAGAAAATTAGGGAATAAAATCTCAAAGAATAGGTTATTAAAGGTCACCCATGATAGCCCTTCATGTTTACCATCTTAAATATTAATGTCCTCCCACCATCCATCATTACCCTAAAGCATAAAGGTCAAATTCTTAGGATATTTATCATCTATGGTCCCCAAGAATTCTAAGACCCTATTTTTCATTCATATACAACCCTATATATCCTAGGGTAATTTGATGACCTGAATGTTTGGGGGATGTTTTATTTCAGTTTCTTGAGTGTAATTAATAATTTCCATCTCACCCATACAAGATTTTCCATCTGAAACATGTACTTGGAAAAAAGATACCCAACAAGATTGATTCTAATGCTTGAGTTTTTAGAGAAAATATAAGACAATTCTTATCAACATCCACCTATACAATATGTGGTGAAAATTTGACTTCCACTAGAATGAAATCATTCTATTATACTCCCCTAACCCACTACATGGGACCACTATGAGGATTCATTTTATGAAATTCAAGACCAAAACAAAGATAAATCCAACATCCAAAAAAATAATTTTGATAATAGATCACATGCACAAACAAGAGGTTACAACATTGTTCAACCAAATAGACTGCCCACAAAACAAGTCATAAGACCCAAATAATTACTTATTATTTAAACCAATCCTTTTATACATTAACATTATTTAGAAACACACACACACACACACACACACATATAAACACAGAAATTGGATACACAGTATCAAATAAATGAATGTAATAAATAATGCACTAAAATAAAATATCATAATTTAAACATTTATTTTAATTATTTAGGATATATTTAAAGTAATAAATAGTTACATGTTATGAGATCCTATATTTGTGGATCAAATGCACATTGATATTTCTATATAGGATGTGAAAATAAAACCATGTTAAAAAAATAGTTGGTCTTTAACAGAAGTGAAAAATATAAATTAGTGCATGTTAAGAAGATAAAAAAAAATTATATAAGTAATAAGTATATCATATAAACACATCCCATATGATGTGTCTATAGAGACTGGATCAACCAATTGTTTTATTATAAAAAGAAAAATCACCAAGAAACCTAACATATACCCCATACATGGGATATCCAAAAAATAAATTTGACATATCCCCTTTAAGGGATAACACATGTAAAATCCGACTAAAAATCTAACACATCCCTCTCAGGGGGGATACACCATATGGATCAACCATTATGGTCAGCTACAGATGAAAGAGGAAAAACACATGAAATATATAAATATATAATGATAGACAAATATCACATCACATTGAATATGATCCCTAACCATTATATATCCACACGCGAGAAAACATCAAGCATAGATCTCATGGGATATAAATGAAAACTTCAAGTGATCAACCTCAAACATAGGTCTCATGGGATACAAGCACACAAACACAATATGTGATCAACATCAAGCATTAGTCTCAAGGGATACATACTTGACAAATAGTCACACTAAGAACTCATGTAAAATTTCAATAAAGATAAGGACCACCTACCTAAGGCGCAATAATGTTTCATTAGAAGCCTGATAAAATGGGAAAAATTGATAGGGTTTGGTTTTTAAAAAAATGATATAAACCAACAGGGATAACTATGCCCAAATCAATTCCAACAGTGATCCAATTATTTATACTAACTAGTTGGTTGATCATAAGTAGAAACACTATTTCCCAATAACCCCACCCACTGGATAATGGAGCTTATATGGATTTTTATGCTACAACATCTTCCATAAGTTACTCATTTTCCATTTCAAGCCTCTCAAACAACTCTAACCTACCTCAAATACGTTATAACATATTAAAAATATATATTCATGCTAAAATGAGATGTAACTTAAATATTTGGTTTCAAGGATTTTGTGACCATCCCTCTTTCAGTGTGAACGACTCTTAAAAATTAGACAAATGAATCGTAGATTCTGCATATGGCTCTTAAAAATATTTTCTTCACCCTTATGAGTGAATTTTTCATTTTTTAAACTAAAAATACAATAAAAACATGAAAAATGTGCTCACATTGTGTTTTATGAATTTATCCTTCATAATGTAAGGTATACATATTATTCTAAAATTAATCTTATTCAAACCATTTTACATAACTTTATTGGAAATTTCTTTGACATATCTATATGTCAATACATCCCTTTGCATTTCTCAAAATGTTTTTCATTATCACCTCTTCTCCAAATCTTCAAAAAAAATTCCCATATCACAAAGACTTCAATGACATTACATATTACTTTATATAGTTGATATCATTCAGGTGATCAACATAACTATGACACTAAATTGACCATTAATTACAGCATTCCACCATTTTAGATATTATTGTCATATACTATTTCTCATGCCATGTCACATACCTAAAACCTCTCACTGAGAGTAGATCTCGTCACTACTGTAAAACCTGGTTAGATCATAAATAATGAGAAAAAAATAATAGTAATAGCTCATATCATATCTCTCACTTATCCACACAACTATCCTCACATAGCTCCATGTTATAGGGTAGCTGATATATCATAACAACACCTACTATAACCAGCATCACAATCATAATTGGAACCATAGGTTATACCAACCTATCATTGTATTTTTTATTTTCTATATTTTTAAGTGAATATATAGTGGTTCTTTATATGTTTTTTATTAGTTTCTTCGGTGTGTATTCGTCACTATTCATTATTGTTTTGGCAGATGTTGGTATGGTATTTTCACGTGTTTTGATTTCAGTGTGATTCTATATATTTTCTCCATGGTTTTTTTTGAATTATGTACATTGTATTGTGGGCATGAGTGTTTTTTGAATTCTATATTTTCATGGGTTGTATAATAATTGAATATTGTCTTTGTTTTATTTTGAGGTGTTGTATTCTGTATATTGTAGAGGAAAGGAAAGGGGGGAGGCAGACTGATGTGCATTTCTGGAGTACTATATACCAATAGTTCATAAATCGTTGGTAAAACACTATACCAACAGTTGAAAAACCATTGGTATAGATTCAAAACATTAAATATACCAACAATTATTATCAAAATGTTGGTAAAACTATATACCAATGGTTTATAAACCATTGGCATGGCTTCTAGATTTAGTATTTACCAACAGTTAAAAACTATTGGAAATTATCTATTCCAGCGGTTTTTTTAATCCATAGGGATATTTTATTTTCAATTGCGATAAACGAACTGTTATTATATAACTATTGGTATAGGGATTTCCCCATGCCTTATCACCCAACAGTTTGGGAAACCATTGGTATAACATATACCAATGGTTGCATAGCCTATCCCAACGGTTTAAAACCATTGGGACAACCTTGTTTTCCAACAGTGATTCCCATGGAAAGGAAATAAAATAAGGGTGAGCTCAAATGATCAGTAATAGTTATGTGCAACTGGTTTGGTTATCTCTCAGCCACATTCTCAATGATTCCTAAGGCATATATAGAAGGTCTTTGGGCCCCCTCCCCATTTGAGGGGGGAAGTGTTCAACTCTCATCTTTCCATAAGAATCAGCCTCACTCCTTCTTCCCTTTCTTAAATCCTAGCACTACGGCAAAAAAGGCATTTAGCGGCGGTTTGGTTTTACGTTTCGTGGTGGTTTAAACCACCGCTAAATAGATTGGCGGTGGTTTTGAAAAACCGCCACGAAATCGTGCGTCGGGAAACTATTCGCGACTATTTTCAAAACCGTCGCAGAACGTTTCGCGGCAGTTTTTTTTATTTTTATTTTTATTTTTTATTATTTTTTTATTTCGTATTTATTTTATTTATTTATTTATCTATTTATTTATTTATTTTATTGATTTTATTTTATTTTATTTATTTATTTCGTATTCTATTTATTGTATTTATTATATTTATTGTATTTATTATATTTATTATATTTATTTATTTTGTATTTTATTTATTTATTTCGTATTACTTTATTTATCCATGCATGCATATCCCATGAACATGCACATGCCCATGCAATATAAAGAAATACTGCGTTTGGTGAGATTTGAACCCCTAACCTCTTGCATATTTTCCAAAGACTTTACCACTCCAGCAAGCTCGTCATGTGTTTAATAAACAGAATTTAATATACTTATATATATTAATTGAGAAAACAAATAATACATAAATAATAGATATAAACTCAATAATATATAATATATAATATATAATAATAATAATAAATAACACATAATTAATAATAATAATAAATAATAAATAATAAATAATAAATAATAAATAATAAATAATAAATAATAAATAATAAATAATAAATAATAAAAAAGAAATAATAAATAATAAATAATAAATAATAAATAATACATAATAAAAAATAGATAATAATAAATAAATAATAATAAATAAATAATAATAAATAAATAATAATAAATAAATAATAATAAATAAATAATAATAAATAAATAATAATAAATAATAATAATAAATAATAAATAATAAATAATAAATAATAAATAATAAATAATAAATAATAAATAATAAATAATAAATAATAAATAATAAATATTAAATAATAAATAAATAACAATAAAAAGTAAACAATAAACAAAAATCAAAAAACAATAAATAATAATAAATAATAATAAACAAATAATAAAGAATAAATATCAAATATTAAATAATAAATAATAAATAATAAATAATAAAAAATAAAAAATAATAAACAATAAATAATAAATAATAATAAAGAATAAATAATAAAAATAAATCATAATAAATCATAAATATTAAATAATAATAAATAATAAATAATAATAAACAATAAATAATAATAAACAATAAATAATAATAAACAAATAATAAATAATAAATAATAAATAATAAATAATAAACAATAAACAATAAGTAATAAACAATAAGTAATAAACAATAAGTAATAAACAATAAGTAATAAACAATAAGTAATAAACAATAAGTAATAAATAATAAATAATAAATAATAAATAATAAATAATAAATAATAAATAATATATAATATATAATATAAAATAATAAATAATAATAAATAATAATAAATAATAATAAATAATAATAAATAATAATAAATAATAAATACGAAATAAAAAAATATTTCATAGTAAATAACACATAATAAATAAAATATTATTATTAATAAATAATAAATAAATATAAATATAAATAATAAATAATAAATAATAAATAATAAATAATAAATAAATATGAATAATAAATAATAAATAATAAATAATAAACAATAAATAATAAACAATAAATAATAAATAATAAACAATAAATAATAAATAATAAATAATAAATAATAAATAATAAATAATAAATAATAAAAAAATATAAATAATAAATAATAAATAATAAATAATAAATAATAAATAATAAATAATAAATAATAAATAATAAATAATAAATAATAAATAATAAATAATAAATAATAAATAATAAATAATAATAATAAATAAATAAATATAAATAATAAATAATAAATAAATATAAATAATAAATAATAAATAAATATAAATAATAAATAATAAATAAATATAAATAATAAATAATAAATAATAAATAAATATAAATAATAAATAATAAATAATAAATAAATATAAATAATAAATAACCAGTAACAAATGATAGATAATAAATAAATTAAAGTATATTATAAATAATAAATAATAAATAATAAATAATAAATGAGACACATGCAAAAGTATGAAAAGACGTGATAAGGGATGAAAAATCATGAAAATGCATGAAAACGGATGGAGAAGCATGAAGAATGAGGCGTTAGAAAGAATGAGAACGCGTGAAAACTCATGAAAACTCTGGAAAACCACTTAAGAATTCAACATAATCATCATAAGAACCCATAAAAAACCATTGATAAAGATAACAAGTCATGGAAACCCAAATTAACAGTATTAAATGGAGCAACCGTTAAAACCCGTCAAAACGATCATAAAGTGACAAAAACATTGGACTCACATTAACAAAGATAACTTATGATCCGAGAGTCCGTTTCAGATGTGCGACCTGTCAAATCAAAGATCCTGAAATAATCTTCGACTTGATAGGTGAAAGAGTCTGAATGGATAGGCGGATCGGAAGTTACGTCCATTTAAAAAAAGCTGACGGGGAACGGGTGCTGGAAACGAAGTATCGAAAAACATAACAAACATGATACCCACTAAAAAGGACATAACTTATGATCCAGGAGTGCATGTGGGCGCCACGACCAGTCAAACTGAAGCTCATAGAACGAGCTACAATCTGGTAGGTGGAGGATTCCGAATTGACACGCGGATCAAAAGTTAGGTCTGTTTGAAGCCAAGTTCGATGGGACACTGGTGACAGAAATGGGGTTTTAGAGGCCTTAGGATGGGTTTTTAGGGTCAAAAAACATGAAATGAGCTCTCTTATTTTGAATTATTGCGTAGCTCTCTTCGCTGGCTTCAATTTGATATGTGGTAGAGCCCAAACAGACACCCAGAGCGAAAGTTATGGCCGTTTGAAGTTGGAGAACATTTTTCAACTTTCTTATAACTCTCATATCTTCTGCACCATAGACCGTCTCATGGTTTTGATTATACGTGCCTCTATATCTCTTCATGAGCATCGATTTGACTGGTCATGGTGCTCCAACGGACACCCGAATCAAAAGTTATGGTCGTTTTAGTGATTTCGGGGTTTCTCGTGTTTTTTTATTTTTTTCTTTTCATTTCGCGGCGGTTTTACCCAAACCGCCTCTATTTCGCGGTGGTTTTTTAAAAACCCGTTGCTAATCCTCAAAAAAATTTAAATAAAAATAAAAAAAAATAAAAAAAAAAATTAATGCATTTCGCGGCGGTTTAAAAACCACAGCGAAATGGCGGCCCGAAACACGTTTAGCGGCGGTTTTTAAAACCGCCGTGAAAAACTTTCCGCTAAACGGCCATTTTCCTATAGTGTAATTTTATTCCAATATTTCAAAAAATCTTGATAATACATAAATTACCAAATCTATTTTAAATCTATCCTCAACATTTAATATCATTGCAGAAGTTCAATGAAACTTCTGATCTCTTTAGTCTAACTCTTGTGGCACGAATCTGAAATCACCATCCTTCAATTGAAGTTATTGATCATTTTGTTTTCGATTCTAGGGGATTAAATGAACTTTCCATACTGGGGATTCATAAAAAGTGACACATCAGGATTAGGTTTTCATCGATTGATGATTTTACTATATCATGGTCAGTAGATCCATTCAAATATTATGGGTGTCATTTTTACATACTATGGTAGTCCTATGAGTTCTATATAAACCATGATTTCCCTATCACTATGATTTACGAATGTTTCCCAGAACTCCCTCTACCCTTTCAAAACCCCTCTATTATGTGTATTCATGAAAACATGGTAGGGATATTATTATATGTTGATAGTAGAATATGTTCTGTTAGCCATCCATTTTCCCTATATTTTTTAGAGGTTTTTATTTCTAAGACACCGATAGAGTGGGTGAGGATAACAGTGGGTGATGAATTATGTTGCAATATAGTGGACATTTTTGAATCATGACATATTTTTTTTCTTCACGAGGTCAACTAGGACATTTGGAACCATCTTGTAACCATGGGTTGTAACGCCCCGACCCCAGTTACCCAGAGTCAGTGCATTATTACATAATATTGGCATGATCACAAGAAAGATCAAGTCTTGGAAGATCGATTAGTTTAGTAGCCATGGAATAACTAGATACATTCATAATGTTTACATTACATCATAAAATGAAAACTACAACAATATAGTCTCCATAGTCCACACTCTTATCCCCTCATACTATCCCTACAGGTCATTCATAAAATACTTCTTCACATCCTGGGAAAAATAAAACATAGAAAGGGGTGAGCTCAAATGCCTTGTAAGGTTAACAATATAGCGGAAACAATTATAAATAGGAATAAACATTTAAGGCAATGTATAACTAAAACAAAAGCCTTTTAAACTTGAACTTCAACATAATATGGAAAAAATAAAATGAAATAATGCCATTTACTTATTCACATGGATATTCTACTAATAGAATAGTCACATGAAATATCAATAACCACTTTCATAATGATGGAATGCATAATGCCAGACTATCATAACCACATAGCCAAGGCCTCGTGCCAAGACTACAAATAAGATTTTGTCAAGGCCTTGTGCCAAGACACTAGTTTGTCTAATGAGACCTACCGATGCATCGAGGAGCTATATCAGGCTCCACCCGTCACTTATTAAGTCCAATGCATTCCTTATTTGAACAAGTTTAAACATAACATAAACATTCGTATTAAAACTAGCATATGAAATGTCAATACTTTCTCCATAAACCATTAATGGTATAAAAATAACACATCCACAGTCAAACATATCAAAAAAACTTCAATAGATGTTTTTTATAATAAATCAACTTCAATTAATCTTAAAATCCATCAAATGATGTTGACATAGATGAAATCAAAACTATTTGAGAGAAATATCTCTTTTTTTAAATCATTTAAAAGTCACACATTTATAAAGGAAGTAATTTAAAAGAGATTTTTGAATGAAAGTGTCCCATACCACTTTGAAACTTTTGAAAAGAAATATAATTTCAAAATATTAATGTCCATATAAATAAATCCTTAAAATCATTTTGAAAACATTGACATTAATTAAAAAGTTTTAGAAAGATAAATCTTTAAAACATTTAAAATTATGATCTTGATAAAGAGTACCTTTCACAAATTCTAAAAATATTCATTTTGAAATAATTTAAAGTTCACATAATTATAAAATAAAACATTTAATTTGAAAATATTCTTATAAGATTGTAAGGGAAGCTTCGAATATTTTATAACGGTGGAAAATAGTCGCACCCGCCGTATAAGTTAAAAAAAACATTCTTACCTTAATTCAGTTTAAAAAGCACCTTGTTTTGAAAACGACAGAAAGATTCCTTTATAAAACTCTTATAAAAAGTCAACAAGGGTATAAATGAATTTATACCATAGTTTTTAAAATAGTAAAAATGATTTTAAATACATTTTTAATAAACATGGGTGTGGATGATAAAGAGGTCCTAGTAGATTATTACGTATAAACAACCTCAGATAATGAAGAGATTGCGAAATAAACCCTTATCTTGTACTTTTCCTTGGTTGAGATTAGGTTAAACTCCTGTATAATGGTGAAATAATTGTTATTAAATTATAAAAATAATCATATACATTAATATGATATCATATATGATCTTTTAACATTGCTTTGTTAATAATATCTTAGAATTATCGTCCTTTCGGGTGTTAACTTACTCGTTTTCTTTTATATGTTTTGTTACATAAGCCGTGTTTGTTATGGATAGGTTGTATATTATTCATATCCATAATTATATCAAGTCCTTAAACATTATTTTTAAATCATCAAATGATAATTATACTTGAATGGATACGATGGAGAATGAATCTCATCGCGTTCGTGGAGACGGTAGTCCGTACGTACGCATGAGCGACAATATCATTCTTTTGATATTAAAATAATATATAATTTGATGTTATATCATATATAAAGAATAATTATCATGTTATATTTATTATTTACATGAATTACAAATCATTATTATACCCATCTAAATAATAATATATTGAATAACTATTACACCACGACGTGGAGACGGTAAGTCGTACGTACACACGTATGGTGACATGTCATTCAAAGGATGGATAAAATACTGAATATGGTTTTACCATATTTATAATAATATTACAGTATATAGGAGATAATGGATTCAATATTTTAGAATGGGAATAACAACAAAAGAAGTTGAATAAGAAATGAATTTGAAAAAGGGTGGTGAAAACATTACCTCTTCTTCGGGTTCTTCCTTTTGATTTGATCAAAAGAGCTCCTTAAGTTGGATTTATGATCAAACTAAGGCATCTAGGTTGTAGTGAGTGAAGTTGAGAGAGTATTTGGGTAGGTTTTTTCCGAACCAAAAGGCTTTAAAGGTGTGAATTAATGAGAAGGGGGAGTGCCCTTTTATAAGAGGGGTGAGGGGCACCTTTGGAAAAGCTAGAAATATTATTTTATAATAAATTCATATTCGGTTTTTAATGGCTCCAAAGTGGATTATTTAAAGGTTAAGGTGGGGATGGGTCGAAAACCACTCAACCAATAGAATTTATATAGGTTTGGGTCAATATATTAACATTATCTTTAAGTATTAACTCTTAGTTAATTAGTTTCACTTTTACAATGTCTCTTTGTATTTTTATATTTTATGGTTAATAAACTTACTATATACATCCAAGATAACCCCAATTGGTCCATAAATGATACACATATCATGATATAAGCCTCTTGGCCGATCCTTAGATTTTTAGGAAATGAATATCAATTAATAATATAATATTTTTTTTTAAAAACTCTTTTATGTCAATTTTGACACTATTCAATAATTGATTTTTGTGAAAATCATAACAGAATTATTACTTAGAACAAAGTTAATTTAGTCAATCCTAACATTTAATATTAACCTATAAAATTAGTGTAATTCATAAAAAGTCTAAAATTATATTTATTTGGGTATTTATAATATCAATTAATTTAATTGTTCATTATTATGGTAATTACTGCATCATCATTGTGTCATAAATAAATTAAATTATTAAATGTCTAAAAATTATAAATAAAATATCATTATGTAGTAAATATTTTTATCTTTCTAATTAATATTTACAATAAAAAATCCAACATATATAACCCTATGTAAAAAATGTTTTTCTAAAAGATATATGCTTATGTCATTTTTGTATTTATTTTAACTTAATTAATATAAAGTGTCGTTATCACTTACAAGTGGATCCATGGGGTCCCAAAATCGACCCAAAGATTCCCATGGTCGGACATGTATCCACCAATAATGTTAGGACACGTTTTAGGGTAATTTAGTATTATTATAATATTTTTTTAACCCTTATTTACCGGATTTACCCTTTAACCATGGTAAATAAAATATTTACCGAAGTAATTATTCAAAATGTCTAAAAATAAAAGTTACCTATTTAAACAATTTGAATATCCTGATTCCAAATATGGAATCCATTTTTCCAAATTCAAAACACATAAGTGTCAGAAATTAATTTAAAATTAATTCCCGTTGTTAAAACAAAAAGCGTGTTTTTAAGAGATAATAACTATCAAAAGATTGACACTTGTTTATGTCTGGTTTAAATGTAAAATTACATTAAATGACCAATATTGTATTAAATGGTAAAAATATATTCTAAATATACTTTAAAACCACTCAAATTAATAATTTATCACTATTAATTATTTCGATTTAAAAAGTTGTTTTTAATTAAAATTTAGTAATTTTAACTATTCATCAAAATATAAAAGTTATACGAAAAGTACCAAAATTTCACCCTAAGATAATTTCGATATTACGAATCCAAAAATGAAGTCCATTTAGAAAGATAAAATTTATAAAATTTAAAAATGTAGGTATTACTATTCATAACGGCTAGTTTGATTGGTTGTGGTGTGTTAGAATCTCGAAGTTGCATACAATGCACGCCATTGCATTATTCAAAGGGAAACGTACCATGGAAGCTTGGGGTGTTTTAATGTAAATTTTTATGTCTCCATTCTAAAGAATAAATTTATTTAGTCAAATTTTATATATAAAAGTTTAAAATACTGTATTTAAAAAAAGTGTTTCACTATTAAACGTTGGTAAAAGTGCATTTTTTTGAAAAATAATTCTTTTATCTGAAAAAAATGAATTTGTTCTTACATTATGTCTAAGAAACTCATAATATGGATTCTAAAATTATAAGGATTATATAAAGTTTAAAATTTAGTTAATACTATTCATAACCTCTTTTGAACGGCTTGTTTGGTAAGTCATGGTGCGCTTGAACTCGGTGTTGCGTGTAGTGCAAGTTATTGAATTATTTTGAAGAAATAACAGACTATGAAATCTTGGGGTGTTACATGGGTGTTGGAACATGAATGGGGAATAGGATCTGATGGTTATGGGGCAAGATGCTAGAAAGTTTCTCGAGGTGGACCTGTTGGGTACTAACGGGAAGGGTAATTCTACTAGAATCCAAAAATAAGAGAGAAAAATGAATCTAGAGCTGATGATAGATGAAATAAACGAAATTATGAGTTAGGAATTGAGTGAAAAAAATTGATAAGTCAGGTTCATGTTCATTCAGGGGGGACTGAGTGGGAGCATTAAGGTGTTTCATCTGTCCCCACCAGGACTTATTCCTCGTACGAAGATGTTGATAGACATTTATGTGATCCTAATCTAGAGGTTATGGTCTAAGAGACAGAAGAGGGTGGTCTAGGAAACTATAATGAGGGTGAAATGTAGAGTTCCTTGGCTGAACAGGGGTCTAGGATGAATTCATTCAGCAGGTCAAGTCTTATAATGACCATGTACACTATTAAACTTGGTAACCTCTTTGAAGGGATACAAATTGAGGGAAAGACACATGAACAAAGAGGTTTAGCACAGATGGAGTATTTTAATGAGGAGAAACGAACCTATGGGGTAGTGATAGATGATCTGAGTGTGAGATAATTTCCAAGAGAGAGTGAAGAGGGAGAACACAATTGATAAATTCATCAACTAAGAAGGAAGAAAGGGTATAAAGAAAACTAGGATTCATGAAGTTTTATTCTAGTCAGAGAAAAGAAATATAAATAGAGAATGGATTATTATCAATTTCCTTGACCAATTGAGACATGGTCTGAAAAAAATAATAGTCCTAATGAAAGGTGTGGTGAGTCATCCAACAATGGAAACAAATGGGATCTTTTTATACACTCTGGTGGACAAATGGTTGAGGAGGCCTTACTAATTAAGGCTGTAGAAGAGTATGAAGACATGATCATTAAAAGATCTCTTCAATTAGATACTATTGACAAGAATTGATAATGTTTCAACAAATAGGAATGTATTTTTACAATAGGTTTCAATGAAATGAAAATAAATTTGGAGTTTATATATATGTGGGAAAAGATGGCCTATCACTTCAAAGATCCCATCAAGGCTGATCTGGAAATAAAGATACATGCCCTAAACTAGAAATTATATAGGGATAAGGCTTATAATTGATAAAAATTGGATTTTAATGGCTCAATGATCACTTAAAATGTTTGAAACATGGGGGTTATAGTGTGTGTGTGTGTGGGGGGGGGGGGGGGGGTTATGATTATTTGGGTGTGCAATATTGATATTGTTTTTTTTTCTAGTGTCATTTTGTGAGGATTCTCATTTAACCCTTAAAATTTATCTCATTATTTATATAAAAAAAATTAAATTGGGAGGTTTAAGTACAAAAAAAAAATATATCATGAGAAAATAAATCATTATAAATTTGGGAAGGTAATTAACATAGAACATGTGCTATTTAATCACTTAATTGAGCATGGAATAAGTCATGATCAATATGCAAAGGTGAATAACTAAAACAACAATCCATCTAATCAATAACAAGATAATTACAAGCATCGACATATTATATCATTGTGAAAATATATTTTAAAATAATAATAAAAGAATTCTTAATGAAATACATGATTAATATTAGAGATCATTATCTTAGACATCATGATATCATACTGTCAATACCTTCCACAATATGGTTTCAAACTATGGGTATAAATTCATTTAATGTTTGCTTACTAATTCTCCTCATAAGACTATTGATGTATCAGGTGGATATATAATTCTAGGACCCACCTATAACAGCATTCCAATAAAATTCATAAAATTTGAAATGATCAATTTAATTCATGAATAATATGACTTATTAAGAAATTACAATATTGAGTAAGGAAAAAATATTTATCAATATTTTATGACTTAATCAAATAACATTAAAAGTAAAAACCATGTGTTAAAATTATATATGGTTTAGGAAATAATATTATCCATGATACAATGAATATAGATATTTAAGATAAATGTTGTCATGACCCCCCTCCCCACAAAGTGTACCCCTCCTAGGCCGACAATGTGAAAAGGGAGATAATAACCCCTGAGTCCCGCCTCCAGTAGGCCCCGAGTTGGTGACTAGCACCGAGGGTATAATAATCACACAAATGGGATGCATTACCCTCTAAGAGAACACATGCGAAAGAGAGAGATAATATAGACACCAACCAACTCCAACTCAGAACATTAATTAACCAAGAACAATTCCATATTAAGTTACATCAACATCACATCCAAAAACCACTGTACCTTCAAAGTTCTCAACCTCATCATTAAATTTCATCAAACTCCAACCCCATGGGTTAACATAATTTAATCAAACATTCATTACAAAATTACTTTACCATATTCCTAGGTATTCTAGAAAAGCAACCTATTCTACTAAACACAAGGGGGATCAACACGGTGAGTAGACGTACTACCCATCGAGTCTTTGACGCCTATAGAAAGAGCGTAGACCCATTCTCACTTGAGAGGCTAAACACGGAAAGAACGTGACATACCCTGCGTGTCTTCTCCTCCTTCGGAAGAAGGGTAAGCAAGACCAGCTGCCTTGAGCAGTGGGGAAAAGTAAAATAGATAAACAACCAAACAAAGCACCAAGAATCCAACAACTACATCCATCCCATTCCATCATCCTCGGTGTCCTCCCTGACACCCACATGCATAAACTGATGCATCTCACCACTCTAGGCGCCATCCGCTGCCACAACCACGAGGCCTCCCTGCCTCCACATATCACAACACCCCTCCAGGTTCACATCACAACACAAGTAGCATGAAAACAGCACCACATCAAATGGGATTTTAGACCTAATTCACAACAAGAGGGTAACTCAGAACCCTTCATGGAATTCAATCAAGTTATTTAATCCATCTTGAATTAACAAATTCAATTCGTTGGTTCCAACATCATGAACCAATTCAGTAAGCTGTCACCGGATATTAAACATGCTTACTATGCCAAATTTGATCAAAATCAAATTACAACAAGAACCAGGTCTGTTTTCATGCCTCTTTATATTTAGCCAACAAATTATCAATTAATTTCAGCTTTACATTATTTGTCAATTTCCTTAAGAACAACATGCTTAACAAGCAAGGCATATAAATTACACTATCTAGTAAACAAGAGGCAATAACAAATGATCAATGAAATTTCTTTATCTGGTTCAAATATATTTACTAGGTAAATTCCATTATCATCCAGTGGGATTCAACATGTTATCGATACCATTACACAGACAAAAGAGAAGCAACGAATCCCCTACCTCAAAGGTTTTTGAGGAAAACCACAACAGTCGATGAACGCCTAAGAAACCGGGTCGATTCTCCATGAATCCTCCTTAGATCTTCTCTCCTAACACAACCAAGACCAAAAATCATCATAATCGACATCAACACACTTATATCTACCCATAACGGGTGTAGATCCAAGAAACCGAGAGAAGGGAAGGAGTAGATCTAAGTAGATCTAAGAAACCAGCAAGAACAACTGCATACCTCAATAAACCGGCTTCGATTTGCGAATAGAAGCCTCTGGATCGCCTAAAAAACTCTTGGTAGAGGTTCTCCTATCTCACAGGAAAGGTAATCCTGAGTTATGGCTGATTAGGGGCTTAAACGAGGTGATTAAAGAAAAAACGAGTTAAATCCACAATTTTGGGATCTAACTTTAAGTGACCTCATGGTTAGTCCGCACGGTTTAACAAACCGTGCGCTAACCGTGCATTAGATTATGCCTTGACAACCACTCCTCGTACGGTTAGTCTGTACAGTTAGACAAATCATGCGCTAACCGTGCGTTAGCCACTGCCTCCAAGACCAGCCTTGCACAGTTTGGTCGCACAATTTAGGCAAACCGTGTGCCTCCCGTGCGAAGGCCATAACCCTTTAACTTTCCTTAAAAGTCCACCCAAACGCACACCAATCCACCTTACCTTCCAGAAAACCTCTAACACCACATTTTCACAAAGGAATGGACCGGAGAGGTCCAGGACATTAAATCAGATACCTCTCAAAACATTCTCGTCCTCGAGAATCCAAAAACCACCTAGAGAGAAAAAGAAACAGGGTTTGAACAAGCACCCACCGAGATACCTCTCAAAAGAGAGCAAGCCACCAAAGAAACAAAGATTACATCTCATAAACATGAAAGTTTCATAACCACATTAGCTACAATGATACATGGAAAGAGTTAAACATCAAACAGCTCTGGGTACTGAGCACGTATCTGTGACTCATGTTCCCAAGTACTCTCCTTCACACCACCATGTCGCCACAAGACACGAACTAATGGGATGGAACGCCCACGCAACACCTTCTCCTTGCGGTCATGGATATCCACAGGTTGCTCCTCAAAGTTGGCATCATCATCAACATCGATCTATCCCCAATCGATGATGTGGAAGTCATCATGAAGATAATGACGAAGCTGTGATACATGGAAAACATCATGTATCTGACTCATCTGAGGGGGAAGTGCCACTCGATATTCCATAGCTCCAACACGAGCTAACACCTCGAAAGGCCCAACAAAACGGGGAGAAAGCTTACTCCCACAACCAAACCTTCATTGCCCATGACAGGGAGTCACCTTCAGAAACACATGATCCCCAACATTAAACTCTAGGGGCCCCCTTCTTTGATCGACATATGATTTCTGACGATCTTGCACTGCCTTTATCCTCTCACGAATCACCTAAACCATCTCTGTTGTATTCTACACTAGTTCCAGTACGAGAATTGCTGACTCCCTGACCCCAGTCCATCACAATGGAGAACGGAAAGGCCAGCCATACAAGGATTCAAACGACACCATACCGATGGTGGAGTGAAAACTATTATTGTAAGCTAACTCCACCAAGGGTAAGTGCCTCATCCATGAACCTCCAAAATCAAGAACACAAGAGCGCAACATGTCTTCAAGAGTTTGGATAGTTCGCTTTGTCTGACCATCTGTTTGAGGATGAAAAGCAGTGCTAAGGCACAGTTGAGAACCAAAAGCATGTGGGAGACCTCTCCACACCCTAGAGGTAAAAAGAGGATCTCGATCAGAAATTATCATCCTAGGGACTCCATGAAGTCTCACAATCTCCTCTAGATACTGCCTCGACAAAACTTCCACTGAGCTTGGCTCCTTGATTGCTATAAAGTGGGATGATTTCGTTAAACGATCCACCACCACCCAAATAGAATCACATCCTCCCAGAGCTCGAGGTAATCTAGTAATGAAGTCTATTGAGATATCCTCCCACTTCCACTGAGGAATCTCTAATGGCTGGAGAAGACCACCAGGAACATGGTGTTCAACCTTCACCTTCTGGCAGACTAAACATTGAGACACAAACTCCGAAACTGCATGCTTCAGACCGAGCCACCAAAACTGGCTCCTCAAGGATCGATACATCTTTGTCACACCAGGATGCACCGCTAAAGGAGAACCATGGAACTCTCTGAGGACCATCTCGCGCATCGCCAAGGGAACAAAAATCCTTCCATGATACAACACTCTGTGTTGTTCATCCTCAGACCAACCATCAGGGGCCTCACCACAAACAACTCGGTCTCTCTAGACCTCCACCTCAAGATCCCCCAACTGGGACTCTTCCACCTTCTACACCAGGGATGACTACACCGTCATCTAAAAAAGACAACCTCTACCTCTGACTTCTCCCATATCAAGATGTAATGCTGAAAGTTCTTCCATTACTCTCCAGGAATCACCGGATTCACACACAGCATCACTACGTGACTTTCGACTCAGCGCATCAGCCACAACATTCCCTTTTCCAGGTGTATATGATATTTCAAATTCGTATTCCTATAAGAACTCCATCCACCGACATTGTCGTAAGTTCAAGTCACGCTGGGAGAAAACATGCCTCAAACTCTTATGATCAGTGAAAACCACAAAGCGTTCACCAATAAGGTAATGTCTCCACAACTTTAGAGAAAACACCACGACTTCCAAATCAAGGTCATGGGTGGTATAGTTGCATTCATGGGGACACAACTGTGGAGACCCATAAGAAACAACTGACCTCTGCTGCATGAGAACACAGTCTAGCCCCAGATGTGAAGCATCGCAGAAAACATCAAACTGAACTCCCTCAACTGGAAGAAAAAGGACTGGAGCACTTACTAACTTCTCTTTTAGATACTCGAAAGCTTCCTGGTACTGATTAGTCCATATGAAAGCTTGATATTTCTTGGTCAAAGTTGTCAGAGGAGTTGAAACTAGGGATAAATTGGCTACAAACCTCCTGTAGTAGCCTGCAAGACCAAGGAAACTTCACACATCTGACACTGTCTTGGGGGCTGACCAAGACACAACAACTTCTATCTTCAATGGATCCACAACTACTCCCTGTTGGGACACAACATGCCCCAAGAAAAGGACTTCTTGAGACCAAAACTCACACTTAGAAAACTTTACAAACAACTGATGTCGACAAAGAACTCCCAAAACGTCTCGTAGATACTCTGCATGCTCCTATTCAGATGTGGAGTACACAAGGATGTCGTCAATGAAAAATACAATGAACTTGTCTAGGAACTCATGGAATACAACATTCATCAATCCCATGAATACAGCTGGAGAATTCGTTACACCAAACGGCATTACAACGAACTCTTAATGCCCATGACGACAACGGAAAGCAGTCTTTGGGACATCTTCATCTTTCAGACGCATCTGATGATATCCTGACGGTAAGTCGATCTTTGAGAACCAACTTGCACCCTTTAGTTGATCGAATAAGTCATCGATCCATGGAAGATTATAATGATTCTTTATTATCACTTTGTTTAAGAAACGATAATCTATACACAACCGCAAACTGCTGTCGGTCTTCTTCACGAACAGAACTGGTGCACCCCATGGTGACACACTTGGTCGAACAAAACCGCACTACAATAGACCATCAAGCTGTATACGTATCTCTCGTAACTCAGAATGGGCCATCCTATATGGAGAAATAGATATAGGAGATGCTCCTGGCTATAGATCAATCCCAAAATCAATATCTCGTCAAGGGGGTAAGGCTACAACCTCTTTTGAAAAAACATCAAGGTACTCCTCTACGATCCTAGGAAACCCCAACTGCTGAACCTTTGAAGAACTCAACATCATCTTAGCCTCCATGGTTGATAAGGATGGAACTCGCCTGTGACCCATCCGAGGATCTCTCTCACCAATAAACACCACTTGCTCTCCAACTGCACCAATGAAGACGACCTTCTTCCTGAAGCAATCCACGACAGCCTGCACCAAATGCAACCAATCCATGCCGATGATGACATCATATGGTTGTACTCATAAACATAGGAAATCTCCCCAAGAGCGGTGATTCCCTAACACTATCTCACAATCTCTACATACTTCAAACAAGTCATCTTGACCTCCAAATGGCGTAGTAAATTCCAAGGGCACTGGAAGCCTCTCTACCTCAAGTCCCAAGGCATGGACAAGGGTAGGTGATATGAAGAAGTGTGTCACTCCTGAATCAAACAAGGCATACACCAAGGTAGAAAACAAGCAAAGGGTACCTCAAATGACATCTGGATCGTCTGTAGCTGGCAACGCTAGAGCATGAAGCTGACCACGACATCCTCCACGGCCCCTCTGACCCTGATGATGACCACCACCACGGTCGCGCTCTACTCTCTGAGGACGGGGAGCATCATGGGGTTGTCCTCTGTCTGCCCCATCTACCCTATACTGATCAAAAGCTGGTGCAACCTACTACTGCTGCCTTGGCTGGAACTGCCTCAATGGAGGAACCTGGAGTGGAGCGCCCGGTGCACGATGACTGCTATGAAAGGTTGGGCACTCCCGCTGCTGATGACCACAACCACCACAAGAAAAACAAGCGCCTGATCCCTTGGCATAGGCCTGAGAGTTGTTGCCTCCAGAGAAACGAGATGTGAAGGGCTGAGACCTACCCCCGGCTGAACGAAAACTCTTCTGCCCTGAAAACCGTGAACCCCTGACCACAACCTTGCTTCGTGAGGGATAATGCTGATTCCCCTCTCGTGATGATTCGGTCCTGGCCAAAGTCCTCTCAACAACCTCTACCCTCGCCAGCACCTCAAGATATGTGTTTAACATAAATGGGGTGACCTGGAACTGGATCTCTGGATGCAAATCCTCCTCTAAATGACTCTCCCTGGCCTCCTCATCTGGTAACAGGTCCGAAGCATATAGTAAAAGGTTCCTAAAACGGATTCCAAACTCTCAAATAGTAGATCTCCCCTGTCGAAGGGTAAGAAGCTCCTAGAGACTAGACGCCTTCACAGTCGAAGAAAGGAACTTGGCTCTAAAACTGTCTCAGAACTCCTCCCATGAGATCACTAATTCCTCACGATCCCTGAGGAACAAGAACCACCACTACCTTGCTGCTCCACGCAGCATCGTCACAGCTAAGGACACCCAATGCTCCTTCCGAGCACAGATCGAACTGAAACCTATCTCGACCTCCTCCAACCAGTCTTCTGTGACTGCATCTGAAACAGAGCCCTCGTACTTCTGCAGACTATGGCGCTGAAACTCTTGAAGTGTCTTCCTCCAAGTGTCGTAGTCATCAACCTCTACCCTACGACGACCTACTGGAACAGCCTGTTGAACATATTCTACGCAACCCTGACGAGGACGTCGACCTAGAGCCATACCTTCAAAATAAAAAACAATTAGAGATCCTAATCCTGGAATATGGAAGACTCAGCATTAATTAATTAATTGTTTTCTTTCATTAATTTTAGGTTAACCTATCCCAAGGTCTACCCATTCAAACACAGGCACAAAGAATAATGATGCATGATCCTATCCTATGTATCTACCCTGCAACCAGTATCACCCTGTTTAGTAGCCATTGTAAACTTAAAGGTCCATACATCAGATCATAGGGGGCCCTAAACGCCTATGTCTCAGCTGGTCTCCAGTGTTTACCTCACTTTCTAAACATGAATGACACCGTTTCCCTACCAACCCATGAAACCTCACCTGTGCCTAACTCCAAACTCCATCCTGTCCCTCAACCAGACCTCTGATACCACTCCGTCATGACCCCCTCCCCACAAAGTGTACCCCTCCTAGGCCGGCAATGTGAAAATGGAGATAATGACCCCCCGAGTCCCGCCTCCAGTAGGCCCCGGGTTGGAGACTAGCACCGAGGGTATAATAAGCACACAAATGGGAGGCATTACCCTCTAAGAGAACACATGCGGAAGGGAGAGATAAGATAGACACAAACCAACTCCAAATTAGAACCGAAATATAAAATAACCCCAAGTGCATATATGAAATGCCGTACAAAAGTACTACAACTGAAAGGGAAAACTACAGGTACCCAAAAGAAAGGAAAAACTGTAGCGACCACAAGCCCGAACAACTCCTGCAACCACAAGCTAGTAGTAACCAGCCCAATTTCTGACCTGCTTTAAGTGACCTGAAAAAACAGTTTATATAAATGTAGGGTGAGTATAACAGTTTAATCAGTAGGATCCTCCCCGAAGCCTCTCGTGAAAAAGTAAAGAAAGCATGCTAAAGCACAATGAACAACAAGTGAAACTAACTCGTCACCTAAACATGTATACTAAGTTCCCAAGCTCACCATGGCTACTCTAACCAAGTAACGCATACAAGAATATATCGTATAGTAAAGAATATCAAGGGTACCCTGCCACTACTTCCCCACTGGTTTTCCTCTTTGCCACAAGACATACGCCTTGTGCATCTCTCTCCAAAGGCTTGCCCATATAAACTTGGGATAAGCTCCATAATCTGCACCACGTGCACCACAAAGGCTTGCCCGCAGACACCTGAGCTAAACACCACACCATCCTCACAACCAAAAGTAACCATATAGTTTCCGGGAGCCACCACAGCTCGCATAACGTGTATCATACGTCAGGTATTATACCTCAAGCCATTACAACCCATACACTGAGTAAGGATCCTCAAGCCATCACATCCTATACACGTTACACTTATAGTAGTCCATAGGATACTATATCCAGAATATATGTGTGTGAAATAACCACAAGCCATTACAACCCTCTACACACATATATGGGGAAAGCTAACCATTGTGCCAATGGAACTAGTATCTACCAAGAGAAGAGAGCAGGGCTAAAGGGGTAGTCAACCATTCATCCTCCCACCAGAATGTTGGGTAAAACACCCCCCAGGGCTCAGAATCCCCAGGGTGTCAGTCGCCCTTACCGATAGGGTGGAGTAGCGTATAGAACACAAAAATTACAGAATATATTATAACTCACAACCACACTATGGGCATAACCTAGTCTTAGACATGACTGCAGCTAACGTCTCTCGGACTCCGGGCTGCCACTTCTAAGACTAGGTATCCTATAAGCACACAACTATTTAAAGGGATTTATTAGATTACTTCATCCCCTTTTTATCAATTTCACTGTACGTTAATTAATTCTTCGAACATTAATTAACCAAGAATAATTACACATTAAGTTCCATCAACATCACATCCAAAAACCACTGTTACTTCAAAGTTCTCAACCTCATCATTAAGTTTCATCAAATTAAAACCCCATGGGTTAACATCATTTAATCAAACATTCATTACATAATTACTTTCCCATATTCCCAAGCATTCTAGAAAAGAAACCTATGCTACTAAACACAAGGGGGATCAACATGGTGAGTAGATGTACTACCCATCAAGTCTTTTCCACATATAGCAAGAGAGTAGACCCATTCTACCTTGAGAGGCTAAACACGGAAAGCACGTGGCATACCCCGCATGTATTCGCCTCCTTCGGAAGAAGGTTAAGCAAGACCAGCTGCCTTGACCGGTGGGGAAAAGTAAAGTAGATAAACAACCAAACAAATCACCAAGCATCCAACAACCACATCCATCCCATTCCATCATCCCCGGTGTCCTCCCTGACACCCACATGCATAAACCGATGCATCTCGCCACTCTAGGCGCCATCCACTACCACAACCACGAGGCCTCCCTTCCTCCACATATCTTAACTCCCCTCCAGGGTCACATCACAACACAGGCAGCAGGAAAAAAACACCACATCAAATGGGATTTTATCCCTAATTCACAACAAGAGGGTAAATCAGAACCCTTTATGGAATTCAATCAAGTTATTTAATCCATCTTGAATTAACAAATTTAATTTTTTGGTTCCAACATCATGAACCAATTCAGTAAGCTATCACCAAAGATTAAACATGCTTACTATACCAAATTTGATCAAAATCAAATTAAAACAAGAACCGGGTCTGTTTTCATGCCTCTTTATATTTATCCAACAAATTATCAATTAATTCCTGCTTTAAGTTCTTTGTCAATTTCCTCAAGAACAACATGCTTAACAAGCAAGTCATATAAATTACACTATCTAGTAAACAAGAGGCAATAACAAATGATTAAAGCAATTTCTTTATCCGGTTCAAATATATTTATTAGGTCAATTCCATTATCATCCAGTGGGATTCAACATGCTATCGATACCGTTACACATACAAAAGAGAAGCAACAAATCCCCTACCTCAAAGGTTTTCGAGGAAAACCACAACGGTCGATGAATGCCCAAGAAACCGGGTCGATTCTCCACGAATCCTCCTTAGATCTCATCTCCTAACACAACCAAGACCAAAACTCATCATAATCGACATCCCTACACTTAGATCTACACATAACGGGCGTAGATCCAAGAAATCGAGATAAGGGGAGGAGTAGATCTCTGTAGATCTAAGAAACTAGCAAGAATGACCACATACCTCAAGAAACTGGATTCGATTCGCAAAGAGAAGCTTCCGGATCGCCTCCAAAATGCTTTGGAGAGGTTCTTCTATCTCCCAGGAAAGGTAATCCCGAGTTATGGCCAATTAGGGGATTAAACGAGGTGAATAAAGGCAAAACGAGTTAGATCCACAATTTTAGGATCTAACATTAAGTGCCTGCATGGTTAGTCCGCACGGTTTAACAAACCGTGCGCTAACCGTGCGTTAGCTTCTACCTCGACAACCAGTTCTCGCACAGTTAGTCTGCACTGTTAGACAAACCATGCGCTAACCGTGTGCGTTAGCCACTGCCTCCAAGACCAGCCTTTTCACGGTTTGGCTGCATGGTTTAGGAAAATCGTGCGCCTCCCGTGTGAAGGCCATAACCCTTTAACTTTACTTAAAATTCCACCCAAACTCACACCAAGCCACCTTACCTTCCGGAACACCTCTAACACCACATTTTCCCAAAGGAATGGACCAAAGAGGTCCGGGCCATTACAAATGTAATTTCTAATGAAAAATGATAATAATAAATTGATTATCTCAAGAGAAAGATAACAATCACATAATTACTCAAGAAATGAGGGGTGACCATCTATACATTGGGAATATAGGATTTTATTATAAAATAATAACCTTTATAGGAATAAATGGAATGAAAATGAGATATTAAAAAATATTTAATAAAATATTTTTCATTTTAAAACCATTGAAATTTTGTATAAGTAGCTACATTTTATAAAAGGGTTATGGAGCCGGGGAAGTATGTTGTCACCGTATATGTTAAAAAAATTCATTTAACTTTTTTTTTTCTAAAGGGTTTACTTTGAAAAATAGTATAAATATTACTTTAATAATATTTTTATAATTCAATTATATTATAAAATATCCTTAATAAATAACTTTAATAATTAAAAGTACTTTTGTAATATAATTTTTGAAAACATATACATAGAAGAAAGATTTATCCGATTTAAAGAGAAATTAAATTGATTTTTTATTTTAAATATTTATTTACTAGAAACTAGTACCGTGGAGTGTATAATTTGGAAATAATATTAGAAACTATTTAAATATCTAGTGGAAAAGAATATTATTGTATCTTAATAAGGATAAGTGATGAAATTCCATCATAAAAGTAAAAGAAATGCCTAAAGAAATTTAGATCTTTAAATAGATCATTACCACTTTGATAACATTTAAATTTTACTTATGAAGAACAAAAATTGAATTAAAAAATTAACCATAATCAATAAATATGTATTCATGCCAAATATATCAAGAGGTAAGTATATACGAAACATAAAAGGGAATAGGTGAATGTTAACATATTTGTCTAAGTGGAACCGAAATTGAGATGAAATCCATTACCTCACAGTTCCCTTTAGTTGAGAACTGATTAAACTATTTTATAGTGTTATAAAACATGTTAATTAATTATAATAGGACCATATTAATTTTTTTAATATCATATATGATCATTTTATATGATTTTATCACCTATTTGTTGAAAATATTTCATTATCGCAATTTTTTGGGTATTAATTGTATTGTTATACCACAAATGATTTTCATGAAAGTATTTGATCTTAAATATAAGATGTAGTTTTATAATCTCCAAGATTAAATTAATTTTATAAGAATTATTTTTTTCTTTACATAAATTTTCGAAAAATTCATTAAAATTCAACATAGAAAATGAATCGCATTGCTTCATGAAGATGGTAAGTCGTACACATGCATCAGAAAAAATATCATTAATTAATGGGTGTAAGGATAAATAATTGAGTGATATATTAATTTTACATAATAAATATCATGATATATTTATAATATATATCCATTAAAATTATCCTAATTACCATTCTTGTAAAGCGTAAGTGAAAAAAATCACATCGCTTTGCGAGGCAGTAGTCGGCCGTACACACGAGTGACATTGTCATATATTAAACTGAATGGAAATTAATAGGCTATATGTGATATTTTAAATATATAAGTATAATTATATTATAATTATTATATATATACCTTAATTACATCATCATGTCTAACTTTGAGAGGTATTGATGGAAAACGTGTTACATCGGTTCATGAGGTGGTAGTCTGCCGTGTACACGATCGATGAGTTCATTTCATATTTATTGGAAGAAGATATGGATATAGTTTATTACATTAATATAATAAAATATCATTTTATTTTAGATACTGGTGTTATTATATCATAATGATTTAGTATGCTTGGAAGGAGGTGGAAGAAGAAATAAGATAAAAATGAACGTTTATGAATGTTACCTCTTATTCAGATGACAACTTTAGGTTTGCACAAAAATTCATCCTAGGTTTGATTTATGATAAAAAAAATCCTATGGTTTTTTTATAATAGTATGTAAGATATTTAGGAAGGTATTTTCCATACCAAATTGATTTGGATGTGTGAAGATGGTAGGTAAGAGATAGCCTTTTATTAGTGGGGGAGAAGACAAACATTGATTTTTTTAGAATAAGGAATCACACACATGTTTTTAAAAATAAAAAGGCTAAAAAATGGCCCATTATGTATAATTTTATGAGATAATGTAAAAATAAGGCAAAAATAGTAGTTTTTAATAAAAACATGTATTTTTTACAATTCATAAAAAAATATTTTTAAAAAAATATCAAAAATTCATTCTAAGATAATTTCGATATGGGGATTTAAAAAATTAATTTTTGTTTTTAATATACATTTTATTATTGTGGTAAAAAATAATTTTAATAACAAGTGATTAAAATGAGTTGAAACTGATTTTTTGAAAGATACAATTTTTATGCCCAAAACTAGATTTATTCTTATCTTATTCATAGAAAAAATATTAGATGAATGATAAAACATTGGATTAAATATATAATATTTATATTTTATTAAAATAAAGAAGTAGTAGTTACTATATTAGTTTGTCAATATAAAAACACATTGTGAACATACAAATGGGTTTTTCAGAAAAAAATTATTTTACATTAATTTTTTTTATTTCCATTTACAATTGATAAATAAAAAATTAATTTATTTTATAAAATTTTAAATTATATAAATTTAATAATTTAATTATTCCTATTCATACCATCTGGTGTCATGGAATGTTTATAATAGTCATGGTCAAATAATAACATCTTAATAGAGTATCATGGTTCATTTAAACTCTGTATTGTGTGTAGTGAAAGCTATCAATTAAATTAAATAAATTTAAAAAGAATACACCATAAAATATTAGGGTGTCCTGATAACCCCAAATAGTGTTGATAGAGTGTATCTCAGCTATCATTTTGGTTCAATATTAGTGCCCTCTAACTGTGTACGTGGTTTGACACTCCTTAGGGATATGGTTGGGTTAATTAAAAAATAATTATGAACCATTATAAAGGATATTAATAAATAATCTCCATGGATGACCCACTGTAAACCCAAGGTGTCATATGATGTAAATAAGGTTCAAAGATTTATAAATACTATAATATTTTCATGAATATGTGGTTTCACAATATTATTATTGTTTTTATCACTTTTATTTTTGGTTTTAGTAAATGGATAGAACCAGAAGGCATCATAAAAACAACTAATGTGTTACAAAATGTAATGATTTTCCATCAAAGAATCAAAATATTATGAGATCTAGAATTATGAATCTTGATTATATGCTCATTCAACTTTCTCAATCCATGAATCATGATGAGTTTCCAAATGATCTAGGGAGGTGACAATATTTTTTGAGTCTTTCATGAGGGAACATCCACCTTATTTTAATAGGAGTTTTGATCCACTTTTATCTGATGTATAGATCAACACCATTGAGAATATTTTTTTTATTCACCTATTCTCAGAAATGAAATGGACTTCCAAGAAATTTATTATTTGGAGTGTGATGCAGATCAATGGTGGACCCTTAAAAATAATATGGTACAAGAAGAAGAAAATTACTCTTTGGAATGGGATGAGTTTAGGAAGATTTTTTTCAGTATATACATCCCTAAAATTCTATGTGAAAATATAGAGAAGGAAATATTTTAGCATAAGAAAAGGGATAACGAATCCATTATTACTTATGAGGAAGATTTTAAAAGACATGAAAGGTAGGATTCTAGTTTAATCATTAACCATGAAAGAATAATTGAATTATTATTTGGTGGAATAAAAAAATGTCTCTGAAGGGATTTATCTACAAGATAATTTAATATAAAAAATAATTCATTAAATGTAAACTCAAGGTAGGGATGGAAATCGGAGATTCCAACTATTCCCATGGTTTTGTTAATAAAAGAATGATAGAGGTTCATGAAAACTATAGTAAATCACATGATGAAAATAAACTCCAATCTTATGCATGTAAAAAATGTGGGAAGAAACATTATGGGAATTTATTGAATGGAACTAGGATGTAATTTATGTGTGGAATGGTGGCTCATAAAGCCCATGGATTTCAAAAGGAAATGAATGTACCCGTTAATTTAATTGAAGAGAAGATGATTCCAACTAATTAACCACCCTTTTTCCAATGAAACAAATTTAAATAGAATTGTAATTATGCCATCTTGTTTATGAATCCAAAGTTTTATAACAATAATCCATTTCAGAAACATCTTAAGATAAAAAAAGACAAATATCATTAGATTTTGACTACCGAAGTGGGTTACAATATTTCCATAGTGTAAGGTACACTTATTATTCATTCCAAAATAATTAATCTTTTATTTGATTATAGATCTAACCACACATATATCTAATGAATTTATAAACGGTACTAAATTACTAGATCAACGATTAGATATTACGTTCATAGTGAAAAATATTAATGGTATGATGGTAAAATATCAAGTATATAGTTCTTATTTAATTGAAATTTGTGTGAAATTGCTTCCTGAAAATCATGTGATTATCCCATTAGTCAATTTTTATATGAATATATACATGGTTTGGATTTATTTATTTTCATCCTATATCATTTATAAGGTTGCAAAGTCACATTTTAAATTCCAAATAAACCCATTCTCATTTATTATTATGAGGGTGAATATAAAAATCCAATGGAAATTAATTTTATCTTTTGGGTCTTAATTCCTATCCATTAACACTACCTATCTCAGATGGTTGGGGAGAAACTCAACATCAAATACATACCTACTATTTGGGTGTTTTTGATGTAATTATAGAGTAATTTTTAGTCTTTATCCTTGTCATGAAGTTGAGTTTTCAATATATATCATACTTATTGATACACCTATTTCAAAGACTTCTTATAGAATGGAACCAATTGAATTACAACAATTAAAAAAGAAACTCGCAGGAGTATATTGATAAGTGGTTTATTTGGGAAAGTGTGTCACATTGTGGTTCACAAGTTCATTTGCAATGAATATATATGGATCAATATGAATATTCCTTTAATATTGAGAATGTAAATAGAACACTATCAAGAACATGTATCCCCTGCCTATTATCAATGTTTTGTTTGATCAATTATGAATATATCAATACCTTTTAAGATTTATCATCAATATGGGAACTATAATTTGAGGTTCAAAGATGATTACATAACCAATACAATAACAACCCTGCACTTTATTACACACATAAGAATGATTTGTTAAATAAAATTATACTTAATACAAATCTGAGGATTTATAGGTCTATTGTCTTGGGAAATTAGGAACATTACATAAAAATTTAGAATATAAAACACTACATCTTTATTGAACACTTATATTGCAAGACCACAACATTCCTTCGTACTTAAAATTGAATGGGATAACCTGAGGACATGCATAAAAAAAGGGTTAGCTATAAAGACTAGTAATGGAGTAGACATGGAATAACATGAATAATATAGTATATGTTAGGAAATAGTCATATCAATGGAGCACAATAGAAACATGATCATAAAGGTATGATATAGCATGATTATCATAACATGGAAATGTGGCCACAACATTTAACATGATATTAGCATGAGCCAAGGCTCACTGCATAATGAGCATGATTAAACCATCATTGAACTTGAATTATCATGAGTAAACCCTCATTTCACATGATATATCATGATACTAATCTTTATCCAATGCATTGGAGCGCTATCAGGGCGTACCCTTCATAATCATTTCATTTTATGCATAAGTGTGCCACATAGATCATACAACATGGATTCATTAAAAATCATAATTTATTCCAAGATAAAAGAATGTGGAATTCATACATTAAAATTTATAATCAATAAGTAAATTTTTATGAAGGTTAATGCTTTTGATTGAGAAATGAACATGGTATTTACTGCCCAATGACTTTGTCTTGGAAAATTGTGGTGCAATTTCGGCAGCATAACTGTGTGACATAAGAATTCATAAAAATGCCTGATGAGAGAAAAATGGGTACCTCATCATATGTAAATAAAATGGACAGTATGGAGGTTCATATAGATATATGTCTCAATATGTGCAATGGAATTTATTTTCTTAATATAAAAGAATTTCTTGAATGTAAATGAGGATAAAGAAATTTCTTACGGAATTTCGGTATGGTAACGGGTGTACATGAGATGCATTAATAAGAGATAAAATGGTATATCATCATTAAAACATAAGGAGGAAAGTATAGGGGAGTTGTCAAATTATACCCCAAAAATTGTAATTGAATAGACAAGGGTATAGCATCATAAAGAAACTTGGACAAAAATGAGAGAGGGAGAAATATTTTACTTGGAAGTGTGATCTCAAAGGCTTGGGAGAGGCTTGAGAGAGGATTATTGGGCACTTAGGGTGCCTTGGGAGGATTATAGAGAGATGAGGGAAGAGTATAGATGTGATCCAATTGTTTTGAGTGATGAGAAGTGGGAGATTGGGTGGGGTTTATATAAGAAAAGAGAGGGAATTTTTTATTATTTAGGTTTTTGACACAACACATTAAACTAATAAAAATCATCAAACAACCCATGGTTTTTTTCCAAAGGGGAGTGGAAAACATTATTTTATAATTCCATTGGACAAAATTATTAAAATATTATTCTTTCTTATGGGAGGCGATTCACACTCTCAATGAAATCATTTTAAAAGTTAAAAAGTTTTATAAGTCTTGGAGGGTCCACTAAGGAACCATAAAATTAATCAAAAAAATATAAAATCACATTATTTTAACGTTAAAAAATAATTTGGAAGAAAATAACTTTTATAGTATTTTATTACATCACTATTTGGTCATTATGATTTCATAAACCACATTATGTATTTAAACGGTATTTATTTTTTACCTAAAAAGTTGACTATCTCATAAAATTATGAAAAATTCACCGTTAGATAATTTTGACATACTAAATCCAAAAATGATATTCATTTTATCTAAATAATTTTTATTAATATTTTAATTTTTTATTTTGAAATAAAAACTGACATTTATAAAAAATTTATGGGTTTTAACAAAAACAACTTTCAAACCTTAATAAAAATTACAATTGTATTCATAAAAATTATACGATAATTTATATTTAACAAAAATTAATTTAGTAATAATATTTTATTATAATATTATTTATTTCAAAAATCAATTAATTCATCAAGATATATTTCTTAATTGAATATTAACTAAAAATACTTTTTGTGCTTTAAAAACTATTTACAAAGTGACAATAATAAAATGAATGTATATTCTTTATTCTATACAAAAATAATGCACATAATCATAGATCTAGGTTCTTATCACATAATCCCTTATAACACCCACATAATACCTAAGGGTAAGGTGTGCGATGGTGAGAGACTCTTGGGGTGGCTTAGATAACATCACTTGGTGGTAATCTCTATTAACCTCAACTTCTCCCATAGGTAGTTCCGTTAAATATTAACATGTCAATGCTTGGATTGGGCTTGGTTAGGAGAAAATCCCAGTGATGAAACCTACTTTTTGAGCTTCGAAAAATGAGCTTCGTATGGATAAATCATACTGGATGAGGTTATATCTTCCTTTTTCTGAGTAAATTTGATTTTTTAAAGCCCTATATTTATACTAATCATGTGATCACTGTTCAATGACTATATTAGCAACGACAAAAATTGTTAATGGTATTTTAAAATATAAAAACATAAAAACAAGGAATTGTATATGTTTTAAATAACCTTTTTACATAATAATACATTTAATTAGATTAAGAGGAATTTTCATTAATAAAAGTTTGGTTCGTTACAATCGTACCCCATTAAGAAATTTCACCCTTGAAAATTCATTTTCCCATACTAAAACTAATGAGGGTAACTCTGCTTCATCACTTCCTCTAATTCATACATTTCATCTTCAAACATGTGGTTTCTCCATAACACCTTGACTAGGGGCATTATCTTATTTTGTAGAACTTTTTCCCTATGATATATGATCTTCAATGCCTTTTCTTCATAGGAGAGGTCATTCTCCAATTGTAACACCTATGGATTGAGTACATGAAATGGGTCACGTATGTAATTCCTTGAGAGTGAAAAATAGAATACGTCATGTACTTGAGATAGGTTCAGTTGGAGTGCTAGTCGATAGACCACTTCTCCAATGCGATCAAATATATGAAAATGGCCAATGAACCATTGACTAATGCTGCCAAATTTTGATCATATCTAGAAATATTTTTTTGGGAATATTTAACAATTTCTATTTTAATATATACTTGAGGCTTTTATGATCCTTATATATTTCATATTTCTCCCCAAAGAGGTAATTCCACCAAATTTTCAAAGTAAAGATTACTGCAGCCAACTCCAGATCAGATGATGGATTGTTTTTCTCATGAACATTCAATTTCCTTAAATCATATGAAATGAATTTGTCATTTTACATCAATACACTACCCAGAACCTTCATCTAAGAATCACTAAATACCACCAAAAGTTCTCAACTTGTGTATAGTGTGAGAACATGCATAGTGATATGACTCCTTTTCAACTCCTTGAATCTCTCTTTGTATTCATCTCTCCAAGAAAACTTGAATCCCTTCTGAGTTATCTTGGTAAGAGGTTTTGAAAATCATGAGAAATTTCTCACAAATCGGCCAAAATATCTAGCTAACCTCAGGAAGCTACAGATATCTATCACCGAGGTTGGTCTTGGTCATCCCTCAATTGTAGCTATCTTTGAGGGATCCACAGATACCCCATTGATTGTGATGATATGACCCAAGATTGAGACTTCCTTCAACCAGAACTCACACTTGTTGTAATTTTCAAAGAGCTTATCCTTCCACAAGGTCTCTAGTATAGTGCCTATATTCTCCTCATACTCCTATTTGGTTTTGGAGTATATTAGAATATCATATATAAATATTACCAAATATTTATTGAGGTAATCTATAAAGAGTCTATTCATTATGTCCATGAAGAGTGTTGGAGAATTAGTGAGACCAAAAGGCATTACTATGAATTCATAGCGCCCGTACCTTGTACGAAAATCATTCTTTGGGATATCCATCTTATTCACCATCACATGGTAATATCCTGACCAAAAATTCCCCTTAGAGACATATTGTGCTCTACGTAGATGATCAAACAAGTCATCATTTCGGGGCCGAGGATATTTGTTCTTTATCGTGATTTTTTGAGCTCATGATAACAAATGCAAAGGCACATTGACCCATCCATCTTCAAGACGAAGAAGACTGGTTCACCCCATGGTGAAGCACTTGGGCGTATAATCCCTTAATTCGGATTCTCTTGTCGCTGTTTTTTCATCTCCTCAAGCTTCATAATAGCCATTCTATATGGAGTCTTGGATATTGTCAATTCCCTAGGTATAAGATCAATCTAGAATTAAACATCTCTTATAAGAGGAAAACCAAGAAATTCCTCAGGAAACACTTCATCAAATTCCCTCACAATAGGAATGTCTTCGAGGATGGCTTCTTCCTTAGACTCAATCATCTGAGCAAGATATACATGCTCATAGGGAAGTAATATACACTCTTTAGATGATGGTGCTAAAGAGAATTCATCTTCCTCCTTGCACTAGTACAGAATCAGGAGTCAATTTTCCATACAAAGGGTGATTTACCTCTCATAGAAATTTATATTGGATCTATATAATTAAAGCCAATACATGCCAATAATTGCATCACATTCCAGCAGAGGGAGTATGACAAGGTTTGAAAGGAATTTCAATCCACAAATTATGAAAGTGGGTGAGTTATATTCATGTGTTGCAATGATTACCCCTTTTTCTGTTCTCACCAATATATCTAATTACATGATATTTATTATAGTTGGTATAGTTCTACTAAACATTCATGATATAAAAGAATGAATAGAACTAGAATCAAAAAGAAGTTTTTCAATTCTTCAATGAATAACTAGCATACCTATCACCACTTCATTTTTGGGGTTCACTTCAACGGTAGTGATGGAAAAAGATCACCATTGCTACCTTAGAGGCTATTAGATTCCTTCTAAAACCCTTGGATTAGGGAACTCATATTCAAAGTTCCCTGGTTCTTTGTAGTTGAAGAAATGAACAATTCCTTGAGGGCCGAACAGATCATTCCTCTCCTCTTTTCTAGTAGTGGGTTTTTTCTTGTTGGTAGCTAATAGTAAGGTGCCCTTATCTTCCACACCTAAAGAATTTCCTCATCCCCTTCAGGCAATTTCCAGGGTGTTTCTTTCCACACCTTTGGCATGTGTGTGCTGGAAGTTCATAGCACCATTGGATTTATCCATCAGACCACCAGAAATAAAGTCCACCTTATGCTTATTATCCCCATGATACCCCTGAGATAATCTGATATCCATTTTTACATTGAGGTCACATTGTAAAATTTCCTCATAGAGCTCGAAGTCACATATCTCTAGGGATTTCCATTGGCTAGGTTTTATCCCACCAAATAGGTGATCAACCTTGTATTTAGGAGTAATGAAAAAGATGAAGGTATATCATGCAATCCTTGTGATGTTTTCCTTGTACGATCCAATGGATTTGTCATCTTT
The DNA here is from genome assembly GCA_963277665.1 of Viscum album. NCBI lineage: Eukaryota > Viridiplantae > Streptophyta > Magnoliopsida > Santalales > Viscaceae > Viscum > Viscum album. The sequence goes on from OY728166.1 coordinate 1,321,904,921, forward strand.
TTGCTCAACAGAAAGGAAGTCCCTTTCCATCTAATATCAAGGGTGCGAGGAAAATATTTATCAAAAAACATTTTTAAGAAATCCTTCCATTCCAATGCCTCGATATCCTCATCAGGATTTGTATTTTGTATTAATTTCCACCATTGATAAGCTTTAACCTCTATATGATAAGTAGCTAGAAGTACCTTCTATTGTTCAGAACATTGAAGGATGTATAAGATCTTCTCAATAGAGTTGATCCATTGTACAAAATTTGAGGGATTGGACGATCCATAAAAAATAAGATGCTTTTTTCTCATGAAGATCTTGATTTTAGCTTGTTATTTCTGGGGGGGGGGTACAAAATTCCTCTTGACCCATGTTTCTATTCAAAACATGAGTTAACTGAGAGAGTATCGTGAAAAAGCTTGTGATTATTTCTCCCATCGGATTGGGCATCTCATTAGAATAATCATCACATTGATCTTTGCATCAGTTGTTATCCCAAGTCCTCCTATTACTAGCCATTGTCTAGAATAAAAGGAAATTTATGTGTAACACATAAAGGGTAATCCATTGAAATAAAGTGGTAACTTATAAATTACATTTATTGCTTTATCTTATCAATGTTATCCATGATCTAATTCCCAACATATATTCTTAGGGGCATTTTTTAAATTCCCTTGATAATGGTTCAAACTAAGATTAATAATTTACCAAATCATATCCCTCAGGAGTTTCATAACCAAGAGTGCATCAAGGCCTATTGTCGTGCACCATTTTCCAGTTGAGTCTAGTTCAAAGCGGTGTTTTCGGGTTTTAACCCTAGATACATCTGTGCTAGAGCCTCCTCTACCTTCTTGTATCTAAAAAGGGATGTATTTTTTTGATAAACCACTTAATGAATACTCACCAAAATTTAGGGATTTTTTAATTATATTTTGTCTTATCCCAAAGGCTTTAACTATGATTTTCTAATCCTAATCCCTAAAATAACAAAACCTATCCATTAATACTAACAATAACAACCATGCTCTTTACTACACACATAAACATGATTTTATACATAAAATTTCACTTAATAAAACTCAGAGGATCAATAGTTCTAGTGTCTTGTGAAATTACGAACATTATATAAAAATTTAGAGCATAAAATACAATATCTTTATAGAAAACTGCTTTTACATGACCATAACATTCCTTCGTACTTAGCATTGCATGGGATAACCCAAAGACATGCATAAGAAAAGGGTGAGCTATAAAACCCAGTAAAGGATTGAACAAGGAATAGCATGAAGAATATAGTACATGTTAGGAAATATCCAAATCAATTGAGCACAAGAGAAATGTGAACATAAAGTCATGATATAACATGATTATCATAACATGGAAATGTGGCTACAACATTTTCCATGATACAGGCATGATCCAATGCTCATTTCACATGGAGCATGATTGAACCCTCATTTCACTTGAATTATCATGAGTAAACCCTAATTTCACTTGACGTATCATGATAATAACTTTACCCAATGCATTGGAGTGCTATCAGGGTGCACCCTTCTTAATCATGTCATTTCATGCATAAGTGTGCCACATATATCATGCAACATGGATTCATAAAACATCACCATTTATTCCACGGTAAAGGAATGTGAAATGTATAAATGAAACTCTATAATAAATAAGTACATGTTCATGAAGTTTAATGCCCTTGATAGATAAATGGAAATGATATTCACTACCCAATGACTTTGGGTTGGAAAATCGCAGTGCAATTTCAGCAACATAACGTCATGACATAAGAATTTATAAAAATGGTTGATGAGAGATAAAGGGTTATATCATAATATGTACATGAAATGGATAGTTATGGGTTCATATAGATACATTTCCCAACATTATTAATGGAATTTATATTCATAATATAAATGAATTTGTTGAATTTAAATGAGAGAGAAATTCCTTACAGAATTTCAGTATGGTAATGGGTGTACATGGGAGGAATTAATGATAGATAAAGGGGTCTCACATCATTAAAAAATAAAGAGGGAATTATATGGGAGGTGTGAAATCATACCCCAACATTATTAAAAAAAAATACAAGGGTATAGAAACATAATGAAACTTGGACAAAAATGAGAGAGGAAGAAATCCCTTACATGGAAGTGTGATCCCAAAGGCTTGGGAGAGGCTTGAGAGAGGATTATTGAGATCTTGGGGAACCTTGGGGTTATTCTATAAATATTATGGCAGATTAGGGATGTGATCCAAGGTTTTTTAGTAATGAGAAGTGGGAGATTGGGTAGGTTTATATAGGACAAAAGAGGGAATTCTTTATTATTTAGGTTTTGGACATTACACATTAAACTAATCAAAACCACAAATCCAACCATGGTTTTTTCCCATGGTTTCTTTCAAAGGGGAGTGGAAAAAATTATTTTATACTTCCATTGTCCGAACTTATTAAAATATTAATCCTTCTTATGTGGACATGACTCCCACTCTTAAGGAAATCATTTTAATGAGTTAGAATGTTTTATAAGTCTTGGAGGGTCCACTAAGGCACCATAAAATTAATAAAACAAATATTAAATCGCATTATTTTAAAGTTAAAACATATTTTTTCAGAAAATATATATTTTAGTATTATATTACCTCACTAATGGGTCATTATAATTTCATAAAACACACTTTGTATTTAAACAGTATTTAATTTCTACCCAAAAGTTTAACTATCTCAGAAAATTATGAAAAAATCACTGTTAGATAATTTTTATGTCCTGATTCCAAAAATGATATTCATTTTATATAAATAATTTTCTAAATATGTGAATTTTTACTTTTAAAATAAAAACCGACATTTATAAAAAAATTACGAGTTTTGACAAAAATACTTTTCAAACCTTAAGAAAAATTAAAATTGTATTCATAAAAATTATACGATAATTTTTATTTAATAAAAAGTAATTTAGTAATAATATTTTATTAAAATATTATTTAATTAAAAAATCCATCAATTCATCAAAATAGATTCCTTAATTGAATATTAACAAAAAAATACTATTTGTGATTTAAAAACTATTTAAAAATTATCAATAATAAAATGAATGCATATAATTTATTTTATACAAAAATAATGCACATAATAATAGATTTAGATTCATGTTACCTATTACCTTATAATACCCGCATAATAACTAAGGGTAAGGTGTTCGATGGTGACAGACTCTTGGGGTGGTTCAGATAACATCACTCTGATGGTAATCTCTATTAACTTCTACTTCTCCTATAGGTGGTTCCATTCAAGCTTAAAGTGTTGAAGATCATCTTAGGATTGGTCAAGAGATAAGTCCAGTGATGCCACCTCCTTTTTTAGCTCTGAAAAATGGGCTCTATATAGAGAAATTCTATAGGATGAGGCCATCGCTTCCTTTGTCTGGGTTAATTGGATTTGTTAAAGCCCTATATTTATACTAATCATGTGATAAATTTTCAATGAGTATATTAAAAATGGTATTTTAAAATCCTAAAACATAAAACCAAGGAAGTGCATATGTTTTATATAACCATTTTACATAACAAGACATTTTATTTAATAAAGATGATTTTTCATTAATAGAAGTTTGGGTCGTTACAATCTTCCCCACTTAAGAAAATTCTCCCTAGAAATTTTCTTTTCCCACACTAAAATAGACGAGGTTAACTCTACTTCATCACTTCCTACGATTCCTATTTTTCATCTCCAAACTTGTGGTTTCACCACAATACCTTGACAATGGTCATTATCTTATTTTGTAGTAATTTTTCCTTACGATCTAAGATCTTCAACATATTTTCTTCATAGGAGAGTTCATTATCTAATAGTACCACCTAAGAATTGAGTACATGCAATGGGTTAGGTATGTACTTCACCAAGTGTGATACATAAAATACATCATGTACTTCAGACAGGTTCAATGAGATTTCTAGTTGATAGGCCCCTACTCCAACGTGATCAAGGATCTCAAAAGGGCTGATGTACCTTCAACTAAGATTTCCCTTCTTCCCAAATCTCATAAATCTTTTCCACGGTGATATTCGGATGAATACCGTGTCTCTTACATCGAACTCTAGGTCTCATCGATGATTATTAACATAGCTCATTTATTGACTCCGAGCATCATTAATGTGTTTTTGGATGGTCTTAATCTTCTCTACCATTTCTTCAATCAATTCTGGACCTAGGAGTTTTCGATCCCCAACTTCATCCCAACATGTCGGTGTTCTGCATCTCATCATATATAGGGCTTCATAAGGATTCATTTGTATTCTTGAGTGGAAACTGTTATTGTAAGAGAACTCAAACATAATAAGATGTTGATCCCATCCCCTTTTGAAGTCCATTGAGCATGATATCAAAGTGTCCTCAAGTGTTTGGATAGTCCTCTCAGATTGGCCATTAGTTTGAGGATGATAAGACGTATTGAAGATCAGCTCAGTATTTCGGGAATGTTGAAGACTCTTCTTGAACATAGAGGTGAATCTTGGATCTCAATCTGATACAATAGATAATGGTACTCCATGCAGACTTACCACTTCTCTGATATATATCTATGCAAGTTCATCCAACAAGAAATCCTCTCAAATTTCAATGAAGTGTGCAGTCTTTGTAAGGAGATCCACAACAACCCATAAAGAATTATTTCCTTTGGATGTCTTCATAAGTATAGTGACAAAGTCCATGGTGATGTTTTCCAATTTCCATATTGGTATGGTTAATGGTTTCATTATCCCATTATACTTCCACCTATTATACTTAAATTTTTGACCTACCAGGCACATTGATGTATACTCAGTGATCTCCTTGTTCATATCATCCCACCAATAATGCTCTCAGATATCTCAATACATCTTTGTGTTTCCTGAGTAAATGAATAAATTCAAACTATGTGCATCATACAATTTTTTTCTTTAACTCGGTATTTGATGGAACAAATAGTCTTGACCCAAATCTCACAATTACTTCTTCATTGACATTGAACTCTTAAGATTTCCCTTTTCTAATAGTTTCCACTTTCTTCTGAATTCCCACATTATGATAACCCTAATCTTTTATTACACAATTAAACATAATTTATTACATAAAATTCACTTGATAAAATATAGAAGATCAAGAGGTATAGTGTATTTGGGGATTAGGATCATTACATAACAACTTAAAACATGAAATACAACATCTTTATTGAAAACTTCCTTTACATGACCACTACATTCCCTTGTACTTAGCATTGCATGGGATAACCTGAGGACATGCATAAGAAAAGGGTGAGCTATAAAGCCTAGTAGGAGAATATTCATGGAATAACATGTGGAATAAAATACATGTTAGAAAATAGGCATATCAATAGAGCACAAGAGAAGTATAAAAATAAAGTCATGATAAAGCATGATAATCATTACATGGAAATGTGGCAACAACACTTAACATGGAATTATCATAAGCCAATGCTCATTGCACATGGAGAATGAGTAAATCCTCATTGCACATTAAGCATGATTAAAAACTATTTACACTTGAATTATCATGATTAAACACCCATTTCACATGACTTATCATGATACTATAATTTACCCAATGCATTGGAGTGCTATAAGGCTGCACCCTTCTTAAACATTTCATTTCATGCATAAGTGTGCCACATGGATCATATAACATGGATTCATAAAACATAATCATTTAATCCATGATAAAGGAATGTGGAATTAATATACGGAACTTTATAATCAGTAATTAAATGTGCATAAAGTTGAATACCCTTGATAGAGAAATGGGCATGGTATTCACTACACAATGACATTGTCTTAGAAAATCGGTGCAATTTCGGCAGCGTAACGACATGACGTAAGAATTCATAAAAAATGTTAATGAGAGAGAAAGGGGCGTCTAATCATATTTACATTAAATAGACATTAATGGGGTTATATAGATACATGTATCAACAATTTTAATGGAATTTAGAGTCATGATACAAAAGAATTTCTTGAATGTAAAAGAAGAGAGAAAAATTTCTTTCAGAATTTTGCTATAGTAACAGGTGTACATGGGAGGCATTTAATGAGATAGAAATGGGTCTCCTATCATTAAAACATAAATATGGAAGTATGGGGGAGGTTAAAAACCATATCCCAACATTTATAATTGAAATTAAAAGGGCATAACAACATTAAGAAAATTGGACAAAAATGAGAAAGGAAGAAAACCCCTTACTTGGAAGTGTGCTTCCAAAGGCTTGAGAGAGGCTTATTGGGAGATTGGGGCACCTTGGGAGGATTATAGAGAGAGGAGGGTGGATTTTGGATGAACTAAAAAGGATTTGAGTGAGGAGGAAGTGGGATATTGGGTGGTTTTATATAGGAAAGGTGAGTGAATTATTTATTATTTAGGTTTGAGACACCTCACATTAAACTAATCCAAACCACAAACCAGACCATGATTTTTGCCCATGGTTTTTGGAAAATAGAAGTGAAAAATACTATTTTATAAGGAAAAAGTCTGAACTTCTTAAAATAACAGGGTTGCTTATGTGGAGGTGAGTCACACTCCCAAGGAAAAAAATTTAAAAAGATAAGATGTTTAATAAGTCTTGAAGGGTCCATTAATGCTTTGTAAAATAATTCAAACAAACCCAAAACCAAATTATTTTAATGGTAAAACATATATTGGAAGAACATAAAGTATATAGTATTTTATTATATCACTATTGGGTCATTATGATGTCATAAAACACATTATATATTTAAACGGTATTTAATTTTTACCCAAAAATTTGACTGTCTCAGAAAATTATGAAAAATTAATTGTTGGATAATTTCAACATCCTGATTCCAGAAATAATATTCATTTTATCTAAATAATTTTCTAAATATGTTAATTTTCACTTTTAAAATAAAAACTGGCATTTATCGAAAATTCATGGGTTTTGACAAAAAATGGCTTTCAAACCTTACTAAAAATTACAATTGCATTCATAAATATACAATAATTTATATTTAATAAAAATTAATTTAATAATAATAATATTTTATTAAAATAATATTTAATTTAAAAATACATTAGTTAATCAAAATATATTTCTTAGTTGAACATTAACTAAAAATACTATTTGTGCTTTAAAAACTATTTACAAGGTAACAATAATAAAATGAATGTATATTCATTATTGTATACAAAAATAATGTACATAACCATAGTACTAGGTTCTTGTTATATAAACCATTATAACACCCACATAAGACCGAAGAGTAAGGTGTGTGATGGTGACAGACTCTTGGGGTGGATCAGATAGCATTGCTCAGGTGGTAATCTCTATCAACTTCCATTTATCTCATAGGCAGTCCTGCTTGAGCATAACATATTCAAGCTCAGCTTGGTCTTGGTCAAGAGTGAAGCCCAATGAAGCCACCTCCTTTATGAGCTTGGTCAAATGGGCTTTGTATAGGGCACATCTATTGGATGAGGTTATCACTTCCTTTGTCTGAGTAAATTGTATTTTTAAAGCCCTATATTTATACTAATCAGGTGATAACTGTTCAATGAATATATTAGCAACGGTCATAATTCTTAAAATAAAACCAAAGAAGTTGAAATTTTATATAAAAATTTTACATAAAGAGGCATTTAATTAGATCAAGAGGGATTTCCATTAATGAAATTTTGGGTCATTACAATCTTCCCCCCTTAAAAAAATTTTGCCCACGAAAGTTTCTTTTCCCAAACTAAAAAAGATGTGGGTAACTCTACTTCATCATTTCATCCAATTCCCACATTGATTTTTCAAACTTTTGGTTTCACCATAACACCTTGATGAGGGGCATAGTCTAATTTCGTAGAACTTTTTCTCTACGATATAAGATCTTCACTGGTTGCTCCTCATAATAATGGTTATCCTCTAACTGTACCACCTCTAAAGAGAGTACATGTGAAGGGTCCGCTATGTACTTCTTTAAGAGGGATACATTAAAGACATCATGTACTTTGGCTATGGTAGGTGGAAGTACTAGTCGATAGGCCATAGCCCCGACATGATCAAGAATCTCAAAGGGGTCGATGTACCTTGGAATTACTTCCCTTTATTTCCAAACATAATGACCTTCTTCCATGGAGATATGCATAGAAATACCATGTATCCAACTTTAAACTCAAGGTCTTGTCGATGGTAATATGCATAACTCTTCCGTTGACTCTGGGCTGCCTTGATATGCTACTAAATGGTTTTCACCTTCTCTACCATTTTTAGACCATTTCTGGTCCAAGAAACTTATGCTCACCAACCTCATCCCAACACGCTGGTGTTCTACACCTTTTCCCATAAAGGGCTTCATATGGTGCCATTTGGATGCTCAAGTGGAAACTGTTATTATAAGAGAACTCAACCCGAGGAAGATGTTGATCCCATTCTCCTTTAAAGTCCATTGAGCATGATCTCAACATGTTCTCAAGTGTTTGGATAGTCCGCTTGGATTGGCCATCAGTTTGAGGATGATAAGCCGTACTGAAGTTTAGTTCAGTGTTCAGAGCATGTTGAAGACTCTTCCAAAACATAGAGGTGAATCTTGGATCTCTATCGGACACAATAGATAGTGGTACTCCATGCAGCCTTACTAATTCCCTGATATATATCCGTGCCAATTGATCCAATGAGAAATCCTCCCGAATAGCAATGAAGTGTGAAACCTTTGTAAGATGATTCAAAACAACCCAAATTGTATTTTTTTCTTTGTATGTCTTCGGAAGTCCAGTAACGAAGTCCATGGTGATGTTCTCCCATTTCCATTCTAGTATGGACAATGGTTTCACCATCCCCTTAGACTTCTGCCTTTCTGTCTTCACTTGCTGACACACCAAACACTTTGATGTATATTTAGCAATCTACTTCTTTATATTATCCCACCAATAATGGTCCCGAAGATCTTGATACATCTTTGTGTTTCCTGGGTGAATAGAGAAATTCGAACTATGTGAATCATCCAAAAGTTTCATATTTAGATTCGAACTTGATGGAACACATAGTCTTTTCCCAAATCTCACAATTCCTTTTTCATTAACATTAAACTCCGAGGATTTCCCTTTTCTGATAACTTCCACTTTTTCTTTAATTCCCACATCATCCTTTTGAGCATCTTTTAACCTTTCCAAATGTGATGGTTGAGAAATCATTTGTGAAAGGATTGATGATGTTCCCTTCTTTATGATTCCCATGTCTATATTCATCAAATCTAAGAAGATTGGATCCTTTTTAATTCTAATCAATGACAGAATTGCTGGGTCCTTTCTACTTAGGGAATCCTCTAACTTGTTCGCTTTCCTAGGGTGGTAATGGATTGAGCAGTCATAGTATTTGATCATATCTAACCATCTTCATTGGCGCATGTTCAACTCTTTCTGTGTGAATATATACTTGAGGATTTTGTAGTCCATATATATTTCACACTTCTCCCCAAAGAGATAATGCCACCAAATTTTCAAAGCAATGATCACTACATCCAACTCGAGGTCATGTGTTGGATAGTTATGTTCATGTAATTTCAATTGCCTTGAAGCATAGAAAATGACATTTTCATTTTGCATCAACACACATCCTAGGCCCTTCTTCGAAGCATCACCGGATACCACAAAAAGTTCTCCACTTGTGGGTAATGTGATCATGGGCGCATTGATAAGCCTCCTTTTTAACTTGTTGAAGATTTATTCACATTCATCACTCCACGAAAACTTTACTCTATTCTGAGTTATCTTGGTAAGAGGGCTGGACAATAGTGATAAATTTCTCACAAATCGTCGATAATATCCAGCTAACCCCAAGAAGCTACAGATATCCGTTATCGATGTTGGCCTAAGCCACCCTTCAATTGCATCTATTTTAGAGGGATCAATAGATATCCCATTACTTGTGATGATATGGCCCAAGAATGAGACCTCCTTTAACCAGAACTCACACTTGATGTACTTTTCATAGATATTCTTCTTCCACAAGGTCTCTAGTACAGTTCTCAGATGCTCCTCATGATCCTCCTTGGTTTTGGAGTATATCAGAATATCATCTATAAAGACTACCAAAAATTTGTTGAGGTAATCTCTAAAGACTCTATTCATCAATTCCACGAAGATTTCTGGAGCATTAGTGAGTCTGAAAGGCATTACTATGAATTCATAGTGCCCGTATATTGTACGAAAAGCAGTCTTGGGGATATCTTCCTTCTTCACCCTTACTTGATAATATCCGGAATGCAAATCCACCTTGGAGAAGTATTGTGATCCATGCAACTGATCGAATAAGTCATCAATTCATGGGAGATGATACTTGTTCTTTATAGTGATTTTGTTAAGCTCGCAATAATCGATGCAAAGGCGCATTGACCCATCCTTCTTCTCGATGAAGAGGATTGGTGCACCCCATAGTGAAGCACTTGGGCGTATAAACCCTTTATCCAGATTTTCTTGTAGTTGTTTCTTCAGCTCCTCAAGATCCATAACATCCATTCTATATGGATTCTTGGATATTGGAAACGTCCTAGGTATAAGATCAATTAATAATTGAATATCTATTCTAGGAGGAAGACCAGACAATTCCTCAAGAAACACTTCAAAAAATTTCCTCACAATAGGCATGTCTTCAAGGATAATTTCCTCCTAAGACTCAATCATCTGATCTAGATACGCATGCTCGTAGGGCAGTAATATCCACTCTTGAGATGATGGAGCTAAGGAAGATTCATCTTCCTCCTTTCACTTGTAATGAATCATGGGCTGATTCTCCACATAGAGAGTGATTTCCCTCTCACGACAATTTATATTGGCTCTATATAAGGAAAGCCAATCCATGCTAAGAATCACATCAAATTACACCAGAGGGTGTATGATGATGTTTTTTGGGAATTTTAATCCATAGTTTATGACAGGGGAGGAGTTATATTCATGGGATGCAATAATTTCCCCATATGTCGTACTCACCAACATCTTCACTTCCATGATTTGTGGTGGTGCTGGGATTGTTCTACTTAAATTTTGAGATATAGAAGAATGTGTAGAACCTAAATCAAAAAGTACATTCTCCATTATTGAATGAATAACTAACATACCTGTCACCACTTCATTATCGGGGTTCAATTCAGAAATAGTGATGGAAAAAGCTCACCCTTTCTACCTTGGAGGTTGTTGGTTGCCATTTAAAACCCTTTGCTTAGGGAACTAATTTGCAAGATTCCCTAGTTCATTGCAGTTGTAGCAATAAACCACACATTGAGGTTAAAATGAAGCATTCGTCTCCTCTGTCGCAGCCGCGGGGTCTTTCTTTCCAATAGTTAACAGTTAGGTTCCCTTGTCTACTACACATAAAACATTTCCTCATCCCCTTCATGAAATTTATGGGGTTCTTCTTTCCACACCTTTGGCAAGTGGGGTGCTGGATCTTCTTTGCATCATTGGATTTATCCATTGGACCACTAGCATTTAACTACACCTTATGATTCTTATCCCCATGATATCCCTGAGATTCTCTGATCTCCATTTTTACCTTGAGGGTACATTAGACAATTTCCTCATAGCTGTCGAAGTCTTGGATTTCCAGTGCTTTCCGCAGGCTAGGTTTCAGCCCACCAAAGAAGCGGTCAACCTTACATTTGGGGGTAATGAAAATACCAGAAGCGTATCGTGCAAGCCTTGTGTATTTTTCCTCGTACGCTCCAACAGATTCATTGTCTTTTTGTTTGAGGGAAAGGAAGTCCCTTTCCATATTAAGCCATAGGGTGCGCGGAAAATATTTATCAAAAAATATCTTCATGAAATCATTCCATTCCAATGCCTCAATATCCTCCTCAGGCTTCATATTTTTTTATCAATGTGCAACATTGATCAGCTTCACCCTCCATACGATAAACAGCCATGAGAACCTTCTCTTGTTCAGAACATTTAAGGATGGAGAAGACATTTTCAATGGAGTTGATACATTGTTCAGTAATTGAGGGATCAAATGATCCATTAAAAGTCGGAGGCCTTTGTCTCATGAAGCTTTCGATAATGACTTGTTATTTCTTAGGCGGAGTTGAACATTCCTCTTGACCCATGTTTCAATTCAAATCTTGAGTTATCTGAGATAGAAGCATGGCAAAGTTTGTGATTCTCGCTCCCATCGGATTGGGCATCTCATTAGTACAATCATCACATTGATATTTACATCGGTTGTTAGCCCGAGTCCCCCTATTACTGGCCATTGGCTGGAATAAAAGAAAAGTTAGGGGTAACACATAAAGGGTAATTCAAGGAAAAAACTGATGACTTATAAATAACTTTTATTTCCTTAACATATGAAAATATTGGCTTTAGTCTATGTTATCCATGATCTACTTTCTAACATATATTCTTAGGGAATTTTTTTGTCCATTAATAATGGTTCATACTAAGCTTGTGAATTTACCAAAGCATATCCCTCAGGAGTGTCGTAACCAAGAGTGTAGCAATACCCTTTGTTGTGCACCAGTTCCCATTCGATTCTAGCTAAAAGCGGTGTTTTCAGGTTTTACCCCTAGGATACATCTGTGCCAGAGCCGCCTCTATATGCTCGTATCCAGACAGGGATGTATTTTCCTGATAAACCACTTACTCAATACTCACCAAAACTTAGGGATGTTTTTATTATACTTATTCTTGTCTCTAAGACTTTACTAGAGTTTTCTAATCCTAATCCAAAAAATAACTAAACCTATCCTCTTGTACCAACTATGACAACCCAGATCTTTTATTACACAATTAAACATAATTTATTACATAAACTTCACTTGATACAATATAGAAGATATAGAGGTCTAGTGTAGTTGGGTCTTAGGATCATTATATAACAACTTAAAACATGAAATAAAACATATTTATTGAAAACTTTCTTTACATTACCACTATATTCCCTCGTACTTAGCATTGCATGGGATAACCTGAGGACATGCATAAGAAATGGGTGAGATATAAATCCCAGTAAGGGAATAACCATGGAATAACATGAGGAATACAATACATGTTAGACAATATGCATATCAATAGAGCACAAGAGAATCATAAACATAAAGGCATGATAAATCATAATAATCATAACATGGAAATGTGCTAACAACACTTAATATGGAATTAGCATGAGACAAGGCTCATTGCACATGAAGCATGCGTAAATACCCATTTCACATGAAGAATGAGTAAAAACTCATTTCACATGAATTAACATGAGTAAAAACCCATTGAACATGACGTATCATGATACTATATTTTACCCAATGCATTGGAGCGCTATAAGGGCACACATTTCTTAAAAATTTCATTTCATGCATAAGTGTGCCACATGGATCATATAACATGGATTCATAAAACATAATCATTTATTCCATGATAAATGAATGTTGAATTCATACATAGAACTTTATAATCAATAATTAAATGTGCATAAAGGTGAATACCCTTGATAGAGAAATGGGCATGGTATTCACTACACAATGACATTGGCTTAGAAAATCGGTGCAATTTCGGCAGCGTAACGGCGTGGCGTAAGAATTCATAAAAAAGGTTGATGAGAGAGAAATGAGTGTCTCATCATATTTACATGAAATGGAAAGTAATGGGGTCTTATAGATACATTTCCCAAAAAATTTAATGGAATTTAGAGTCATTATACAATAGAATTGCTTGAATTTAAAAGAAGAGAGAGAAATTTCTTTCGGAATTTCGGCATAGTAACAGGTGTACATGGGAGAAATTTAATGAGGGAAAAGGGGATATAAAATCATTCAAACATAAATATGGAAGTATGGGTGAGGTGTGAAACCATACCCCAGCATTTATAATTGAAATTAAAATGGCATAACAACATTAAAAAAATTGGACAAAAATGAGAAAGGAACAAAAAAACCCCTACTTGGAAGTGTGCTTCCAAAGGCTTGAGAGAGATTTCTAGGGAGCTTGGGTCACCTTGGGATGATTATAGAGAGAGGAGGGCAGAGGTAGGACGAACTCCAATGCATTTTAGTGAGTAGGAATTGGGATCTTGGGTGGGTTTATATAGGAAAGATGAGGGAATTCTTTATTATTTAGGTTTGGGAGACCTCACATTAAACTAATCCAAACCACAAACCAACCCATGGTTTTTACCCATGGTTTTTAGAAAAGGGAAGTGTAAAAAAATATTTTATAAGGAAAAAGTCAAAACTTCTTAAAATAATGGGGTTGATTATGTGGAGGTGAGTCACACTCCCAAGGAAAACAATTTAAAAAGATAAGATGTTTAATAAGTGTTGAAGGGTCCATTAATGCTTTGTAAAATAAGTCAAACAAACCCAAAACCACATTATTTTAATGGTAAAACATATATTGCCTTAACATAAAGCTTATAGTATTTTATTACATCACTTTTGGGTCATTATGATGTCATAAAACATATTATATATTTAAACGGTATTTAATTTTTACCCCAAAATTTGACTGTCTCAGAAAATTATGAAAAATTCACCGTTGGAAAATTTCTATGTCCTGATTCTAGAAATAATATTCATTTTATCTAAATAATTTTCTAAATATGTTAATTTTCACTTTTAAAATAAAAACCAATATTTATAAAAAATTCATGGGTTTGGACAAAAATGGTTTTCAAACCTTAATAAAAATTACAACTGCATTCATAAAATTATACGATCATTTATATTTAATAAAAATTAATTTAATAATAATATTTTACTAAAATACTATTTAATTAAAAAATCCATTAATTCATCAAAATAGATTTCTTAGTTGAACATTAACTAAAAATACTATTTGTGCTTTAAAAACTATTTACAGGGTAACAATAATAAAATGAAAGTATATTCATTATTATATACAAAAATAATGTACATAACCATAGTAATAGGGTCTTGTTACATAAACCCTTATAACACCCACATAATACCGAAGAGTAAGGTGTGTGATGGTGATAGACTCTTGGGGTGGCTTAGATAGCATTGCTCAGGTGGTAATCTATATCAACTTCCATTTCTCTCCTAGGTGGTCCCTCTCGAGCTAAGAATATTCAAGCTTGGTATGGGATTGGTCAAGAGAGAATACCAATGATGCCACCTCCTTTTCGAGCTATGAAAAATGGGCTTCGTATGGGGTACGTCTACTGGATGAGGCGATCGCTTCCTTTTTCTGAGTAAATTGGATTTGTTAAAGCCCTATATTTATACTAATCAGGTGATCACTATTCAACGACTATATTATCAACAGTCACAATTCTTAACATAAAACCAAAGAAGTTGACATTTTATATAAACATTTTACATAAAGAGGCATTTAATTAGATCAAGAGGGATTCCCATTAATGAATGTTCGGGTCGTTAAACACATCATCCTTTTAAGCATACTTTATCCTTTCCAAAAGAGATGGTTGAGAAAAAATTTGTGAAAGGATTGATGATGTTACCTTATTTATGATTCCCATGTCCATCTTCATCAAATCTAAGAATATTGGATCCTTTTCAATTCTCATCATTGATAGAATCACGATGTCCTTTCTTTTTAGAGCATCTTCCACCTTGTTCTCTTTCCCAGGGTGGTAATGGATTGAGAGGTCATATTATTTGATTATATCTAACCATCTTTTTTGGTGCATATTTAACTATTTCATTGTGAATATTTACATGAGGATTTTTTGATCCATATATATTTGATATTTCTCCCCAAATAGGTAATGCGCAAAATTTTCAAAGCGAAGGTTACTGCAGCCAACTCTAGATCATGTGTTGGATAGTTTAACTCATGAACATCAAATTGAATTGAAGCATAGGAAATGAATTTTTCATTTTTCATCAGCACACATCCCAAGCCTTTCTTAAAAGCATCAGTAAATACCACAAACAGTTCTCCACTTGTAGGTAGTGTGGGTACGAGCGCAGTGATAAGACTCCTTTTCATCTCCTTGAATATCTCTTCGCATTCATCACTCCAAGAAAAACATGACTCCCTTCCAAGTTAGCTTGGTAAGAGGGTTTGAAAATCATGAGAAATTTATCACAAATTGGCGATAATGTTCAGATAACCCTAGGAAGCTATGGATATCCTTCACTAATGTTGGGATCGACCATCCCTCAATTGTATCTATCTTGGAGGGATCCACAAATATCTCATTGATTGTGATGATATAATCCAAGAATGAGACTTACTTAAACCATAACTCTCACTTCTTGTACTTTTCATAGAGCTTCTCCTTTCAAAAGGTCTCTAGTACAATTCTTAGATGATCCTCATGATCCTCCTTGGTTTTGGAGTATATTAGAATATCATCTATAAAGACTACCAGAAATTTGATGAGGCAATCTATAAAGACGTTGTTCATAAAGGCCGTGAAGATTTCTGGAGAATTAGTAAGTTTTAAAGGCATTACTATGAATTCATAGCATCCATACCTTGTACGAAAAGCAGTCTTGGGGATATCCTCCTTTGTCACCATTACTTGGTAATATCCCAAATGCAAATCCACATTGGATAAGTATTGTGCTCCATGTAGCTGATTGAACAAGTCATCAATTCAGGGTAGAGTATACTTTTTATTTATCATGATTTGTTTGAGGTCATGATAATCAACGCAAATGTGCATTGAACCAACCTTATTGAAGAAGAGGACTAGTGCTCCCCATAATGAAGCACTTGGGCATATAAAACATTAATACAGATTCTCCTATAGTTTTTTCTTCATCTCCTCAAGCTCTAAAATTTCCATTCAATTTGGAGTCATGGATATTGGAAACACCCTAGGTATAAGATCAATATATAATTCAACATCTCTTTTATGAGGAAGACCTGGAAATTCCTCGGGAAACACTTCAGCGAATTCCCTCATAATAGGAATGCCATCAAGGATGGTTTCTTCCTTAGACTCAATCATCTGAGCAAGATATGCGTACTCATAGGGAAGTAATATACAATCTTGTTATGATGATGAAAAATACGATTCATCCTTTTCCATGCACCTCTAAAAAATCAGGGGTCGATCTCCATACATAGAGTGATTTCCCTCTCATGGAAATTTATGTTGGATATATATAAAGAAAGCCAATTCATTCCAAGAATTTCATCATATTAACTAGATGGACTATGAAGAGGTTATTTGGGATGTACAATCCACTAATTATGATAGGGGAAGAGTTATCTTCTTGGGTTGAAATGATTGTCCCATTTGACATTCTTATCGAAATATCTAATTCCATGATTTTTGGTGGTTTTGGGATAGTTCTACTAAACTTTTGGGATATAAAATAATTCATAGAACCATAATCAAAAATTATATTTTCTATTCTTGAATGAATAAATAGTTTACCTATCACCACATTTTTGTTAGGTATCTCTTTAGCAGTAGTGATGGAAAAAGATCACCCTCGCTGCCTTGGAGGTTGTTGGTTGCCTCCAAAAACCCTTTTCTTTGGGAAATGGTTTGCAAAGTGCCCTAGTTATTTGTAGTTGAAGCAATGAATAATGCGTTGAGGGCCAAAAAGAGCATTCTTATCCTATCTCACAGCTTTGGGGTTTTTTTGTTAGTAGTTAATATCTAGGTGCCCTTATATTCCACACCTAAAGCATTTCCTCATCCCCTTAAAGCAATTTAGGAGGTGCTTCTTTCCACACCTTTGGCAAGTGGGGTGATGGAATTTCTTAGCACAATTGGATTTATCAATCGGACCACCAGAATTAAAGTACACCTTATGCTTCTTATCCCCATGATACTACTGAGATTCTCTGATCTCTATTTCAATATTGAGGTCACAAAAGACAATTTCCTAATAGATATCAAAGTCCCGGATCGCTAGAGCATTCTGTAGGATAGATTTTATCCCACAAATGAAGTGATCAACCTTGAATTCAGGGGTAACGACAAAGCCGGAGGCATATCATGCAGGACTTGTGAAGTTTTCATTGTACTCTCTGATGGATTCATTATCTTTTTTTCATAAGGTCAAGGAAGTCCCCTTCCATCTTAAGTCAGAGGGTGCGAGGAAAATATTTATGGAAAAATATTTTTTGGAAATCCTTCCATTCCAACTCCTCAATCTCCTCCTCAATGTTTATATTTTTAATTAATGTCCACCATTGATCAAATTCACCCTCCATACAATAATAATATAGAAGTACCATCTCTTGTTCATAACATTGAAGGATGGAGAAGTTCATATCAATAGAGTTGATCCATTTTTCGACAATTGAGAGATCATATGATCCATTTAAAGTATGAGGACTTTGTATCATGAAGCTCTCGATTGTGGATTCTTAATTCTTGGGGGGGGGGTGATCATTACTCTTGAACCATGTTTCTATTCAAAACTTGAGTTAACTAATAGAGTTTCATGATAATGTTCGTGATTTACTCTCCCATTGGATTGGGCATCTCATTAGAACAATCATCACATTGATCTTCACATTGGTTGTTAGCCCAAGTCCTTCTATTACCGGCCATTGGATGGAATAAAATAAAAGTTAGGGGTAACACATAAAGAGTAATCCATTTTAATAAAGATATAACTTATAAATTACATTTATTTCCATAACTTATCAATGTTATCCCTAATCTACTTCCCAACATATATTCATAGGGGAATTTTTTTTAATTCCCTTGATAATGGTTCATACTAAGCTTATGAATTTACCAAAGAATATCCCCCAGGAGTGTTGTAACCAAGAGCGTAGCAAGGCCCATTGTCATGTACCAGTTCATGATCAAGTCTAGCTCAAAGCGGTGTTTTTGGGTTTTACCCCTAGATATATTTGTGCCAGAGCCACCTCTACCTGGTCGTATCTAGAGAAGGATGTATTTACATGATATACCACTTACTCAATACTCCCCAAATTTTAGGGATGTTTTTATTATACTTAGTCTTATCCCTAAGGCTTTAACTAGTGTTTTCTAATCATAATCCAAAAAATAACTAAACATATCCTTTGATGCCAACTATAACAACCCTATTTTTTGTTACACACATAAACATGATTTATTACATAAACTTTCACTTACGACCAATCTGAGGATGAAGATGTCCAGTTACTTTATAAATTAGGAACATTACATTAAAAATTATAATATAAAACACTACATATTTATTGAAAACATCTTTTACATGACCACAACATTCCATCATACTTAACACTGCATGGGATAACCTGAGGACAAGCATAAGAAAAGGGTGATCTATAAAGTCCAGTAAAGGACTGAAAAAGGACTAACATGAAAAATACAGTACATGTTAGGCAATAAGAATATAAATTTAGTACAAGAGAAACATGAACATAAAAACATGATATATCATGATTATCATAACATGGAAAGGTGGAAACAACATTTAACATGATATTAACATAAGCCAAAGATCATTACACCTAGAGAATGAGTAAACCATCATTTAACTTGAATTATAATGATTAAAGCCTCATTTCACTTGATTTATCATGATAATAATCTTCACCTAATTCATTGAAGCACAATCAGGGTGAACCCTTATTAATCATTTCATTTCATGCGTAAATGTGTCACATAGATCATACCACATGGATTCATTAAAAATAATAATTTATTCCATGATAAAGGAATTTTTAATTCATACATGAAACTCTAAAATCAGTAAGTATATTTACATGAAGTTGAATACCCTTGATAGGGAAATGGGCATGGTATTCACTACACAAAGACTTTGCCTTAGAAAATCATAGTGCAATTTCGGAAGCATAACGACGTGACAAAAGAATTCATAAAAATGGTTGATGAGAGAGAAATGAGTATCTCATAATATGAACATGAAATTTATAGTAATGGGGTCATATAGATATATTTACAAACATATTTAATGGAATTTATATTCATAATATTAAATAATTGCTTGAATGTAAATGAGGAGAGATAAATTCTTCACAGAATTTCACCATGGTAACAAGTGTACATGGGATACATTAATGATAGATAAAGGGGTCTTTCATAATTAAAAAATAAGGAGTTATGTATATGTGTGGAGTTAAATCATACCCCAACATTTTTAATTGATAATACAAGGGTATAGAAATATAATTATACTTGAAAAAAATGAGAGAGGAAGAAATCCCTTACATGGAAGTGTGATCCCAAAGGCTTGAGAGAGTCTTGAGAGAGGCTTATTGGGAGATTGATGTGCCTTGGTAGGATTATAGAGAGAGTAGGGTAGAGTAGGGACATTCTCCAAGGTATTTTAGCGATGAGAAGCAGAGGCTTGAGTGGTTTTAGATAGGAAAATAGAGGGGATTCTTTATTATTTTGGTTTCGAACACTACACATTAGAATAATAAACACCACAAAAAAACCCATGGTTTTTGCCCATGATTTTTTCCAAAGCGGAGTGGAAAATACTATTTTATATGTCCATTGGATGAAATTATTAAAATATTATCCTTACATATGTGGATGTGATTCAAACTCTCAAAGAAATCATTTTAAAAAGATAAAATGTTTTATAAGTCTGGAGGGTCCATTAAGGCACCATAAAACCAATCAAACAAATCTAAAATCACATTATTTTAAAGGTAAAACATATTTTTTCCTAAAATAATTTTTATAGTATTGTTTCTGATGCTTTCACTGGGGCACACATCCATCTGTTTTGGAGGATGTGCAGCTGTTGCCCTGCATTCCTACTTTCCAAAGGAGGGCGGCATCCATCGCTTATTCAAGGAACTTTTCCCCTTGATTGAAATAGAATGATGGGATGTCGATTCTTCCTTACATAGGTTCCTCCTGGAAACTTTTTGCCTATTTCGGGTCTCCCTCATATACTTAAGACATTGTTTGTGAAACTCTTCCCAGTGCCATGTCTTTATGGACACCGGTTAATTACGTTGCTTCTGTTAGGAAATTCCAAGGGGTATGGCTAGGGAAACAACCTTCAGTCGGGGGAGTAGTCATGTTGGACATTGCTGGTGTGTCTGGATGTTGGAACACATACACGTCTGGGTTTCTACTCATTATTATAGGGCTTCTCAAGGGTGAAAAAGCCTGAGGAATCCCACATCTAAGGCGGGGAATTTTATGCCGTAGTCATGTCATTGAGGTTTTCCTCATCTTTCCATGTTTAAAACAGGGTATGACACGAGTTTAATATCCAGCAAAGATGGATCAGACTGATTGAAACACTAACAGGAGTAGATCAGATGGGTGAAACCCCAGGAGGGAACAATGATGTTGGGGATAACATGTGGTTAGTAGCCCGATTGCTACTAGAAGTTGCGAGAAAGTGGGTGACATGATCTCACTAGGATGTGGTGGCCCAGGTATGAATCAAGATGGATATAGATTGTTGAATGTGGATAGAGAATGAGATGGAACCTTCATGATGGTGATGGTAGTTTTTGGATTGAACCTTAAAGAGGCTTCCTACAAATCCACGTGGTAGGGAATCAATGTCTGCGTGGTTCAGTGAGGAGATGAGACACCTGAGGAGGCGACCCATGAGAATGGATGCATGGATGGGACTTGGAAGAAATAAAACCTTCAGGTTGGGAAATGACCTTCCTGAAACACATAGGCTCAAGGGAAATACTAGGACGAGACATGAGCTATGGGATTAAACCTCATGGAGGCTTCCTACTTATCTCCATGGTAGGGAATCAAAGGCCTTGTAGTTCAGGATGGGGCATGGAATACGGGTGTGTGTAGAGGATAGTGACCAAAAGGCATGTTGCGGCTTACTCATGGTTAGAAACATGAGGTTGGTCTGACACTCGAGGGGAATACTAGAGAAGTGGATCCCAACTAAGGGTACTACAACAACTTACAATCGATTGGGATACACAATGACTTACCAATGATTGGGGTTCCAACGACTTATTGCTGGATGGGGATCACAATGGCTTACCATTGGATGGGGATAACAATGAGTTACCATTATATTGGGTTGAAAATGTCTTACCATTGATTGGGGAATATGATTACTTACCACAAGTTTAGGATCACAATGTCTTACTACTGGATGGGGAACACGACGTATTACCATTAGATGGGGAACACAATGACTTACTGCTGGATGGGTAACACGACGACTTACCACTAGATGGGGAACAAATTTCTTACCACTGGATGGGGTACACAATGGATTAACACTGGATGGGGTTTAACCTCATTTAGGATTTCTATGTACCCTTCCTAGAAGACAGGTATCATAGCCCACATAGTTCGAATGGGTATAGTTTAACATCTTGTAGGGAAAAATGGGCATACTGTTTAACGTCATGAAAGTCGAAGGTGAACAAACATGAAGGGGTTGGGATAAATAGTTATTGGGATTGAACCATAGGGAGGATTCATACCTACCTTGCCTTGGAAAGGATAAAATTCCTTACAGTTTTGAATAGGGTACACAGTTTAACATCATGTGGGATGAAGGTGAACTGATGTGAAGGGGTCAGGACAAGTAGGTGTTGGGCTTAAACCTCAGGGAGGATTCCTACATACCTTGCCTTGGC
Organism: Viscum album; assembly: GCA_963277665.1. Taxonomy (NCBI): domain Eukaryota; kingdom Viridiplantae; phylum Streptophyta; class Magnoliopsida; order Santalales; family Viscaceae; genus Viscum; species Viscum album. The sequence goes on from OY728166.1 coordinate 1,321,927,419, forward strand.
ATGGATCAATGTACACATAGTTCGGAATGAGGGAAACAATTTAATGTCATGCGAGATGAAGGTGAACCGACATGAAGGGGTCGGGACAAGTAGGTGTTAGGTTTAAACCTCATGGAGGCTTCTTACAAACCTTGCCTTGGCAAGGATCAAAGTCCCTATAGTTCTGGTGGTTTAGGGATTACATGTTAAGGAGGCCCAGATAGGGTGTCATGGTCAATTCTTACTCTAATCCCATGTGAGTCATGCTCAGTGTGAGAAACAAGAGGCATCAAAGACTTGATGATCACGTCGTGAAAGGTGCATGCATGGGAAGTGGATTGGGGTTTATATGTGGTTAGTATCCCAAAGAGGAAACCAGGGCTTATGCATGGTTAACAACCCCAAGAGGAAACATAGGCTTATGCATGGTTATCATCCCAGGGATATGGAGATTGGGACTTACTCGAGGATGGAGGCATGATGGTGAAAAATCCCAAAGGGAGAGGGTTGGGATAACAAAGGTCCCTATGCCTCTCTCGCTTCTTGTCTTTGGCACCGAAGAAGAAAGGAGGATCAGGGGTGTTGACTCATGACATAAAGGCTAGGGGATTACACCAAGGTGGTTTCCCATCCCTGTGGATAGGCATTGCTCTAGAATAGAGGATCTCATTCCATGAGAGTAAGATCTCACTCCTGTGGAGACGAGCGGGTGTAGAGAATGTCTGAGATGAGGCACCCCGTGTATCATGAATGGGGAGAGGCTACAGTTTAATGTCAGGTGCTGGGGATGATGGTGATTGGAGGTTTAACGTCTCACGACTCAGACAAGGTGAGTTCACTCCGAACCCCTAGGAATTACATAATCAGCACGCTTTAACCCTTGGTGAAGGGAAGGCATCAACAATGTCATGGTGAGGGGGTGTTTTAAGGAGATCCATTGAGGAGACCACATTAGCGTGACTATGCGAAGAGGAAATAACCATTAGCATGACTATGTGAAGAATCATAAGGCTAAGAAACACAAAGTTTATCAACACCCAAGGGACCTTGAAATCACTTTGTATGAACCTAGATGGTCGTAAGGGAAAAGGGTTTGCAGAGAAAAGGGGTTCACAATAAGAGGCCTTGGGAATCTCTGGTGCTCCACATAGTGGAGGGGCATCAAAAAGGGGTTTTCTTTGCGAAGTGGGGTTTCTTAGACTAGGCATAGGGCATACGTGCATATGGAGGGAGCTTCATGAAGTGGAAAGGCCTTCGAGAAGTAGGGCTTCATGAAGCAAGGGTACCCTATGATTCATATAACTACGAAGAAATGTGCTTCATGAAGCATAGTGACCCTGCCTTATCATAGGGTTTACATGTTCATGGAGGGTACTTCTAAAATCATGAGTGCTTTGTGATGACCCAAGTCCCCTTGAGGACCTCCTTCCTTCGTGGGGGCCTGTTGGCTCCGTGAAGGGCATCCCTAATTGAAGAGGGGTTGTATTTGAGCTAAGGGAAGGGAACTTCACATTGCACAAGTACCTGTAAGAGGTCATTTTTTTCAAGGCTTTATAGAGCATAAGGTGCTTTGTGATTTGAGAGCATATAAGGAAAAAGGTCGGGGTATCCATCCTTTGGGATCAAGGGGAGGCCAGTATTTACCTATGAGGGGTGGAAAAAACCAGAAACGACTCTGTGCAATGCCATGTGGTGCTCCACAATCGGACATAGATTTAATCAAGTTCATCGTAACTGTGAAGTCGACCTTCATCCCTTTCTTGGTGCGGAGCTCTGTTGGGTGCTCTGTGCAGTGCCCGTAAAGGCTTCCGTCAAGTTTAATGGGTTCGCAGAGGTTGATGTGTCTCCCTCTGTAGTGTAAGGCTTCCAGTACAATGCATCGTAACCATGGAGCCTCCCTCCTTCTTTGCTTCGCGGTTACCACAGTGTGGGGATTTGGATTTGGGATGGCCTCAGAAGGGATCCACGAATGGTCTTTGTGAGGCCGCCCCACCGAAGTTAGTTTTCTCTTTGCGAAGAATTTCCTCAACCAATATTTTGGTGCCAACAAATCCCCCCCCCTTAGACTTGAATATGAGGAGAAAAAGAGGGTCTATGTATGAGGGTCAATTGCCAAAATATATTTTTTTCAATCGCAAAGTAAGGTCACAAAGCAGGATCACGCTACAGAGAGGTGGCATGCGGGTCAAGAGCACCGTGAAGCTCACTGTGACCAAACGTGATATGAAGTAAAATGGGGTCATCGCCTATAAATAAGGGAGGTTTAACTCTCTTTTTTAATTTCTCATCTATGTGTTTTGGGCGATCAGGCTATTAATTTGTGAAGCTCTGTGCACTCTACGATTTCTCTCTACAAATAGAGCCTTTAGGATTCGTATTATACAACCATTCCTCTGACTTTGCAAGGGTGTGCTCCATGGCCTGTGTCTACGAGGCCTATGGAAAGGCTTTGCGACTTGTCTCTGTGATTGAGTTTTGTGATCGAGCTTCTAATCGAGCTCCATGAACCAAAACAAAAAGTTGAAAACTTTGAAGACTGAATGGCTAACCAGGGAGCTACTAGGGGGTGGGGTCTATGAAGATACTACCTATAGGGAAGAAGTGAAAAATAACTTGGGTATCGAGGAAGAAGTATGGAGCCATTCGGACCACGATTTGCTGGTGGAGCTACTGTCAGAGAGCCACAAGAGCTACCCACTCTACAAAAGGCTACCTCTGGATGGATTTGGCTTGAGGGATGATGTCTTCATTCTGTAAGCGATCAAGGATGATCCAACTTACTAGTTCAAGTGTACGTTGTGCCAGTTCTAGTAGTTCAGGGCGGCTGACGGCCATACTTGGGAGGATTTCACACCTGTCAATGGTGATTGTCTATAAAACTATGTGAATAAAGTTGACTGGAAGGGAATGTAACCAGAGACATCTCCCCCACTTTACCACACCATTTTGAAGGCGGCCCTGGGGAACCCAGAGAAGGGGTGGACCGACGAGTGGGATTTTCTTTAAGGTGGCAACTACATAGAAGATTGGTCTTGGTCCTATTGGGTGTGTACCTCGTGCGAGGTGTTTTGGGAAGAGCTGAGGAGAGTGGTCCTGTTTGAGGCGGCTTGGGCCTCCCAATTCTATATCTTCCAACTGAAGCAGCAGATGCTGGAGCTGCTGAGAAGATGGTTGTCAAGGACCAACACTTTTAATTTACACCATGGAGAGGTTGGAATCATCCTATGTGACCTTCACCAGATCTCGGAGGTCCCAATACTAGGGGAAATGTACAAAGAGTTCCTTCCCACTGCGAACACATGGGAAGACCCAGAGTAGATGCTATTTCTGGCAAAGGCATTGATGGATCTAGTGTTGGGAGAGGATAATAAGTCGGCGAGGGATATCCATTTCATGTGGTGGTTCAAGTAGTTCATGAATTTCCTTGAAGATGGACAATTTCCTGTGAGGCCTCCGACTTTCCCAAAGGGGGTTTAGTGAGGCAAGGAGCACTCGTATTGGGGAATCTTGGAGGACAGCCAATGGAAGACATGGGGAATCAGTGTCAGTACTGAGCAACAACTAGTGGTTAGGTTGGCTGCGTTCATTTCAGCGCTTATCCATGGCTAGATCCTACCAGTGAGGGACACGAACATGGGCGTGCGACCGAGAACATTCATTATGGTGTCCATGTTGGATAAAGGGGGGCGAATCAACCTAGGGATCCCAATTCTTGTGAAACTATATAAGGTTTTATGGCATAACAGTGAGGGGAAGAAGCCACAGAGGGTATGTAGTCCATTCAACCTTATGTATGGGTGGATAGTAGTTCATATTAGGGGAATATATGAATATCTGAACCCCATCTCCCCTTCAGGATCAGATTTTTGACCAGCCATTATGAATGTTGTGGGGAACTTCCTGACCAATTTGAACCCACAGTTGGTGTTGGACCAGATCTGGAAGGTGGATGAGTTCAACTTTCACCCATTATCACTTCCCACATGTGTGTTTTCCGATGACATCCATGGAACAGAGGAGCCTCAGTCCTACCTCTTAGCTTTTTGGGGTGGAGTACTGGTGGCACAAGTTGACCGTGAGTCTCTCTGTGATCCATACACCCCACACCATTTCGTAAGACAATTTTGGTCCGTGAAACAGTTGACCTCATGGGTCTATTTGGGGGTGCACCACGAGGATCACCTATGTGTGATTAGGTAGATGTGGCTCATGTTCACAAGGGAGGATGAGAAGATACAGAATGATATACCTCTACCTACAACTGTCTACGTGCTGGTGAAGGAGTAAGGAGTACACCATGAGCTAGGAGGCGGCAAACTCGTGGGAGACGTTGAAGCAACAGATGGTCCGTGCCAGTGAAGGGGTGCCTCCCCAACCTCAAGATCAGGGTCAGAAGGTAGAGAGGTCATCTTGTTGTGGCAGGGCTATAGTGGTGGTGAGACATTCACTGGTCGAGAGGCAGGTAACAGTAGTAGACTCGGAGGTCTCAGAGGAGCAGAGTCATCCGGAGGGGAGGCTGCCAAGGGGATTCTATAGGATATCCACCCAGGCTTCGGGGAAATGGCTGCGCCACATAGATATGAGAAAGAATTCTATCTTCCCATAGGCTTGGGAAATATTGGATGTCAAAATAAAATTCCTCAACCCATCCGATATGTGGCACCACTTAAACCATCTCGGGATGGATTTTCTGGGGATCGGTCCTGTCTAGGCCGGTTTTGCGGTATCCCAGGTAGAGGGGGAGCAGTACCTTTCTAAGATGGTAGATTTCATGCTTTCCAATGGTGTTACTAATCAAATTAAGGATCACATATAGGTGATTCTTTATCAAACTGACCCTTCTCATTTGTCAGCCGTAGAACTGAGAGAGTGCTTCACTCTATCGGAGGAGTCAGATGAGTCCTCCTAGGGGAAAAGGCCGGTGGAGGGAGGCCTCTGGAAGAGGGTGAGGTCGGAAACTTATACCCGAAGTTGGAATATTTTTCTATGGACCTTGAGGTAAAACCTAAACCACCTCCCCATAGTATTTACCTGGGTTTTTTTGGAATTATAAACTAATATCTGACCTGTGCAGGATGGCCACATACAGAAAAACTATTCCTATTTGAAGATAGATTCAATTGCGGGAACTTCAGGATATGTTCCCATGGATATATCGATCATCATTTTGGGTGATGCCATGACACCCAGAGTGGTCGTCCCGGAACCTTAGGACATCCCAAAAATATATGGAGGGCCACACCTCGGGGTTCCGACAACAAAAACTCAAGAAAAAGACCAACTATTTGATCTCTATAAGAATTCTTCATAGAATATGTAACTGTCATCCATTGATCAGGTTAAATTATGTTTGTGTGCCTCTTGTATACACAATCCTTCAAATGGTATGGCCTGACTTGGCAAGGTTAGTTGGATCTCTTGGAACTACCTTTCCTAGGGGAACGCTGGTGGTCATGGAAGCGGATGTTTGAACTAACCAAGATGTAGTGATTCCAATCCATGGTGGGACCATCAGTAGGACAGAGCCCGAGATCATTGAGTATAGATCTAATGATAAGGATCAATCAGGCTACATGGGCCTTGACATACCCGGTTAGAAACCAGATGCAGGCTCTGATGATGAGTTCCTAGAGGCATTTCCTGCATACAAACTTGTCGACCCCAAAGACCAGGATGAGACAACCTCTGATAAATATGATAGAAAGATCATCCATTTTCGGTCTTGGAAAATGATCAAGTGCTTCATTGGGAATACTCCTCAAATGAAATGGATAGACCATATAGGGAGGCTTCATTTCTGGCTGCATGAGCAGTGCGACGAGGGAGTGGATTTCCAACATCCTCATATGCTCACTTGAGACCTCATGGAGAAGAAGATTCAGGAGCATGATCGTGTCCTCGATGTGAGATGGAAACATAGGAAATCAGAAAACATCAAGAGGCTCCAGGAGGCCGAAAGTGAGATTCCGTGGTTACGGTCATGAGTGGACAAGCATTCCACTTCCCTCAATGAACAATCAGAGCTTGTGTCGCACCAAAAGGCCCAGCTGATGGAGGATAAAGAAAGGATGAAGCGAGCCTGAGATGAGATGTCCATCATCAAAATTGATGAGGATGAAGTTCTTAGAACAATGGAAGTGCCATTTTCCCAATGTGCTCTAGTGCACGAGCTGGGTAATGCCACAGGAATTTGGACTAATCCAAACATAGGGGAGTGGAAAGTTTGAATCACGATACCCAAAATTCAGAATATTGTAGAGGTGGAATGAAAATTAAGGATAACTGTTGACCGTGTTTGAAACATGGAATCCCTATTGCGGTATCCTAGTATGGGGACAACAAAAGAGGGTCGACTATTGACCATATTCGCAACATAGGGCCTGACTCAAGAATTTTATCCATTAGCCTTTCAGAACATTGACCCATAATAGTAGGCGAGCCATAGGCCGAGCATCAATACTACTAGGGGGTTATTTTAGATGTGAAATAGGATGAGGGTCCGAATAAAGGGAACACAAAGCATAGGGGGTGGAATGATGGGTTATTCAAATGGATTCTTACACTCTTGAAAGTATGCCACCGTGGTGAAGACACATTAGGTGAGAACATCGGTCTGATCAGGGATCATACCTACTTCTGAACAGGACCTCTCTAGTAAGGACTTGTACTTCCATGTAGTTTTACATCATACCAATGAGGATGATAGACACATAGTTTAATGTCATACGGCGAGGACGATTCACATAGTTTTAAGGTCGTATTTCTATGACCATGATTTGGGACAAGGGGAAAGAAGGAATAATAACCATAAGGCTAGGCCCAAGGAGAAATGCCTGGGCCTCACTACGTATCTCATAAGGGTGAGAATCAAGCCAAATTTATTTCTTAATCACAGTGTGGTTGGAGACCAATGCTGATAGGGGAAATCCTCTCTTACGAGGAAACTGGCACATCCCACGATTAACATGGGGCATCCTGAACTTGCCCAGGGTAGAACCACAGTTTAGTGTCATGCATTGAGGGCATAAGTAATTGTGTAGTTTAACGTCATATGATATGATAGAGAGTGAAAGGGGAGATCCCATAAATGGAGTACGTGATGTGGCAGTTTTAAATCTGATGTGAATGAGGACATAATGAGTCCACACCACAACATGTATCCCTGGAGGAAGCATTTTAGGTCAATGGACCAAAAGAGAAGGTTAGGCTGGGCCCGAGGAAAAGTGCTCGGGAATTCCTATGTACTTCATTAGGATGTGAATCAAGACACACGTAGTTATGGAATCATAGTTTAAGATCATGTGGGATGAAGGTCCTATGTGGCATGGCTCTACCAGTACATGCCCCCACTAACACTACTAAGCCCATGTGAGTTGTGCTCAATGTGGAAAATAAGGAGTAGCGGTGAGATTTCCTAGTATTAGAAGGACCACATTAGGGGAAATGGGACACTAGGTTAGTGACATTTTTCTATTACTGACCTGCCTTCTTAACACACATACATGTGTGGGGGAATATAACCAAGTGTGCTGGGATTCCACTTGAACATAAGGAGGTTAAAAGACATGAATCATGATGCCCGAGATCTGGATCACAATGATAGTGGTGTGATGAAAGAGGATAAATTCTGACCATGTTTGAAACATAGTATCTGCTTCATGTTATCCTGTAATGGGGACATAAAAATGAGGGTTGACCGCAGACAATGTTCAAAATGTGGGACATGTTTCAAATTTTTTCTGAGGTCTCCAGGGGCGTTGGCCCAAGACGGTAGGTGATCTAATGTGGCATGAGACCAGGTCGTAAAGGGGATCCCTTTAGACATGGAAGAGGATGGGGATCTAAATAAAGGTCTCATGATGTTTGGATATGAAACGAGGAAATGCCAAAGTAAAAATTCTACACTTTGGGATTTTTTTTTCATGATGCACTTGAGTACGAAAATAAGATGCATTAGATAGAGGGAGTTGAATCCCTTTCTAAGGACAAGGGTCCTGGGGTCACATGATCCTAACATAATGTCATAGGGTGGACCGTTAAGAGGGGCCTGACTTAATTAAATACTCTTAGGGGGGAGAAGTAGCCAAACCCGATGTGTAGTTCCCATAGGGAGATCATAGTTTATGGTCATAGAACATATACCGGATTAGGGAGAGACAATAAAGAAACATGGAGTGGTTTTTCACAAAACTAGATGTGGATGGGAACCGAAGAGTTGTTTTCCACACCATATGCTTCCAAATAATTTTGGGCCAAAGGGTCGAAGAAGGGGTAGGATTTAAGATTCCTGGTGCTGGACCTGCAGATGGAATGTCTGGGTGTTCCTACGTATCCCATAAGGATGGGAATCAAGCCATATGTAGTTCTTAAAAATGTTGCGCAGTTTGATGTCCAGTGACAAGGATGATTGGATCTTAGTTTAATGTTCTTAGATATATGACCATAGATTGAATGGAGGGAGGTATACATGTTGTGTGGTGACTACAAAACCCAACGTGAATGAGGAAAATAGGAGTCTTTATCACACTATGTGCTCCCTGGGGATGTTTTAGGTTGAGGGACCAAAAAATAAATTTGGGATGGGCCTGAGGCAAAGTGCATGGGCATTCCTATGTACCCCGTTATGATGGGGATCAAGCTATACACAGTTCTTGAGTGTCATGGTAGGGTACCAATTATAGGTATAATACTGTCATGCAAGTCTGGCCCACACACCAAAAGAAGTAGAATTTGATATATCTTGTTTATTATTTAGGATGGAGGTGTTTTTATTAGTGAAGCGATAAACCAAGGATCGAGAATCCATGTGTCGCTACAGGAAGCAAGCCATATATGGCCATTTAAAAATGATATGGTGGGTAATAATTTCCAAACATGATTTCCCCTTGAGTGAGGACATCACAATGCAGTGCCGTTTTCATCATGCATCCAAGATAATAATGTCATAGTTTAGGGTTGTACGATAGGTCCAACCAATGCATTTTAACATCATGTAATAAAGACGCAACAGTTTTAAGTCATGTGGGACTAGGAAACATAGTTTAAGGTCATATGTCTTGGACACATACAGAATAAATTAGGTTTTAAAAGGAATGTGCATTTCATGATGAAACATACCTGACGTAAATGAGGTCATAAGCCAGTACCACACCACGTATGATTCAAGGGAAGAAACCTCGGGCCGAGTGGCCAAAAAATGTCAAGGAATACGGGGATAGACCCAAAGATGAAATGTCTAGGTGTTCCTAAATATTCCATAAGTATATAGATGAATACATATGTAGTTCTAGGAATGTTGTGCAGTTTTACATCTAGCATCAAGGACGTAGAGCGATCTTCATTTGGGGACTTAGATCTCGGACCATAGTGAAACGAGATTCTTCCAAATGGGTGAAAACATTGACCAAATCCCTAATACCATGTGAGCTAAAATGTATGTGGGAAACAAGGGTTAAAAAGGTCTTCATAATACATGGAATAAACGCTAAAGGAAGATCGGTGCAGATCCCCAGATGATGCCTTACCGTGGCTTTGGCCTCCTAACGTGCAAATGCAAACAAAAAGATAGTACCAAGAGTGTTGAAATTCCACTTGAACATTATGGAGTAGAAAATGATTTGAATAATGCAACCTACATTTAGGTCTTTATTGGTATGATGATGTAGGATAACTGTTTACCATGTTCAAAACACATCATTCGCATCGTGTGGCATGAAATGGGAACAACAAATGAGTGTCGACTACTGACCATATTAGAAACATGGGACCTGTATCAAATCATTGTTTGAGATCCTCTATTATGTTGGAAGGAAATGATAGGATATCCCTTAGGCTAATTATTTGTACAGTTTGGGGGACCTTTAGAATGTAAAAGATGATGGAAACCCAAATAAATAGGAGCATAAAGCCTGTGGATTTGAGATAACATTCCCATGCAGGATTCAACAATCTAGGTGGTGAACTAGAGTGCTTCTAGGAACATTAGTGAATTTCCCAAGAGGGTCAAGGGTCCCAGTCTAAGAGTATCCGACTTGAAAGATGAGTGTATACAGGAGGACAAAGAGTTATTATAAGAGAGAGGTATGGGATGTGGATTTTACAAACCCAAAGTGAATAAGAACATAAGCCCATACCATGCTGCATGACTCTCTCCTGGGAAACTTAGGACATGGGGGTAGGAAGATAAGGAAGTTTCTAAGAAATGGGGCTGGACCTAAAGACTAAATGTTTAGGCATCCTACGTATCCCATAAAAATGGGAATCAAGCCACATGTACTTCTAGAGAATTTTGTGTAGTTTTATGTCATGCGACAAGGACATAGATAAGGGAAAGGTACCTCAACAAGGGATGTGTATGGAATGGTGTGTAACCCAATGTGAATGAGAACATAAGACCACATACACTACACCATTCATAATTCCCAGAGAGATCTTGGGCCAAGAGGCTGATAGAATGAATAAATAAAACTGGGGCTGGACCCGAAGACCAATTTTTTGGGTTTTCTTATGTATCCCATGAGGATGAGAATCAAGACAAACATAGTTCTATGAGATGTGGTGCAGTTTAATGTAATGCAGTGAGAATGTAACAGATCTTAATTTATGGTTATAGAGCCCGGATAGTAGATTCCCAGTTTAATGTCATGTGCAATGGAAAAATGGGTGGAAATGGTGAATCATCGCACCTGCTATGTGGGAGACCACAAAATGGTAAAAATGATTGAGGATAACTGCTGACCATGTTCACAACATAGTATCTTTATTGTGTGACCAGGAATGGGGAAAACAATCGAGTGTTGTCCGTTGACCATTTTCACAACATGATACTTGTATCAATTTTTCACTCGAGATCCTTGAGGACGTTGTCTTGAAATGGTAAAAGATCCCTTAGTCTAAACATCCATGAAATTTTAGGGTCCTTTTGGATGTGAACTAAAGTATAAATCCAAATGATGTGACACATGAAGAGTTATGGGACATGTACCATTTAACATCGTGCAACAAAGAAAAATATGGATGAGTGTATCAAAGGGATGTTTGTCGCATGGAAACAATATCCTGACATGAACGAGGACAAAGAGTCCACACCACACCGCACAACCCTAGGTGAGAAACTAGGCAAAGGGAACAAAAAAAGGTCGAGGGACCTGGGACATGAAGTCCTGGTTAGTTTGTAGTTTAATGTCTTGTAATGAGGATGACGGTGATCTTAGTTTTAGGTCTTAGTTCATGGACCATGGACCCATGAACCTTCATGTAGGTACTGCCTTACCAAAATTCCTAAGCCCACGTAAGAAATGCTTAGTGTGGAAAACAAGGAATGCGACCTGGATCCTCTGAACCTATAAGGGTATGGCATATGGACTAACACTCCTTCCCAAGGCAGACTTATGTTTGAAGGGATAACAGGAAAAAATGAATTACTGCACCCAATACATGGGACATACCAGGGTGGTGGAAACAATAAAGGATGACTATTGACCATGTTCAAAACACAACATCCACATCGTGTGACCCAGAATGGGGGCAATAAATGAGTTTTGACCACTGACCATGTTCACAATGTGGGACCTGCATCAATTTTTTACTCAAGATCCTCAAGGATGTTGGACCATGTTGGTAGGAGAGCCCTTAGGTTGAGTATTTGTACCGTTCGAGGGCCCATTTGAATGTGAAAGATGATGAAAACCCAAATTAAGGGGGGTGTGAAGCATTAATGTGCATGTTCAGTTTAACGTCATGTGAGACGAGGAAAGAGGTGGAGATCTTTAGAGAAGGGGATACATGGTGTGGCCATGATTAAATTGACGTGAATGAGAGAAAAATCCTACACCACAACATGTGTTTTGACCTAAGGGGAGATCATGAAGTTTGGGGCTAGGCCGAAAAATGAAATGTTCGAGCATTCTTATATATCCCATAAGGATGGGAATCAAACCATACATAGTTCTAAAAGGGTCCACACAGATTAACATCATTTGGGGAGGATGTGGAAGAATATAAGAATGAGGCGGGGCACATGGTGTGATCCTCAAAATCCCGACATGAGTGGGGGCCAAAGAATCCTACACTACACCATGTTCGATCCTCTAGGAAAACTATACCTAGGGGGATAGTCAAAGAGAAGAGTCTGGGGAATGGACTCAAGATGAGGCATCTACACATTCCTACATATCCCATGAGAATGAGAATCAAGCCACACTTAGTAATTGAAGGTTCCATTCAGTTTAACATCATGTAGTGAGGACGAATGCTGGATAGTTTTACATCCTTCAGTATGGACGAACAACATATTTTATCATCATGTGGCAAAGAAGGAATAGTTTGAGGTCATATGGGACCATACAGATCATAGTTTATAGTCATAGATCTCTGACCGTTTATAGTTTATCGTCATGTGGGATGAAAAAGTAGTTTAATGCCATGTAGAACATAACAGTTTAAAGTCATGTAAGACCATATACAGTTAGGATATGGGAAGACATACAATTTAATTTCATTTGAACATAATAGTTTAAGGTCTTTTAGGACCTAGAAAAATGGTCAGGTAAAGTATTGTTTGAGGAATTTGGCATTGGTGGGGGGAGTTATAGGCTCACTGTCCATGGTAATCAGGGAGTACGCACTATAGGGGTAATCCTTGTAAATGATGTAAGGTACTTCCCATTTGGGCTTCAGCTTGGGTGGTTTCCATCTAGGTATCATTGGTGATATCAGGGCCAACACCAGGTCACCTTTCAAGAAAGGGAGGTGGAGAACCATCTTGTTGAAAGCTCTGGTTATCTTGTTCTGATGCCTTCCCAGATTGTGTAGGGCACAAAGTCAATTCTTGTTGAGCGCTTCCAATTCATACAGATGGATTTCATCTACCTTATCTGGTGATTTCTAGTCATATAAAGTTGTTCGTAATGAAGGTAATTGAATATCAATGGGTAGGACAACCACTGTTTCATACAGCAGGGAATATAAGGTCACCTGTGTGGCATTGTGAGTTGTTTTTCAGTAGGACCAAAGGGTATTGGGGAGTTTGTGTGGACAAATCTTCTTATTCTGACCAACCATTTTCTAAAAGATGTTAGAGAGGGTTTTTTTTAATGCCTCAGTCTTCCAATTTTCTTATGCATGATAGTGGGAGGTATGGTTAGAACGTATGTTGTACTTGGCATATAATTTCTTCAACTCAGCTGCATGAAATTTGGTGCATTTATTTTTGAGAAAGGCATGAGGAACTCTAAATCAGTACATAATGTTGGAGCTCACAAATTCAGTGATAGAACATGCCTTAACCTCCTTGATCAAAATTTTGTCTACCCACTTGGAGAAGAAATCCGTAGCGGTCAGGATGAATCGGTATTGGCGAGCCATCGATAGTGGATATGGCCCTACGAAATCAAGTCCCCAACCAGCAAAGGGCCAAGAGTACTTGGTAGTGTAGAGAGGATCTAGTAGCTGATACACAATGTTAGCATGGATTTGGAACATATGGAACCTCTGGGAAAACTCGATGCAGTCACGGATCATGGAGAGCTAAAAAATACCCCAACCTTCAGATCTGTTGAGATAATTTCGACCTGGTCTAATGAGCCCTGTAGGAACCTTCATGAACCTCTTTCATGACTTGAGAAATATCAAATCCTTTAATACAACTGAGGAGAATGCTATCAAACCAACCCTTGTAGAGGATCTGCTCAAGACTGGGACCGCTTTGGAAGGTAAACTCCAACATGCAGCGTTGGATTATCTCTCTCTCAACTCGATCCGTCAGGAGGCTGTTGTACTAGAGGTACTCAATAAATGAGGTCCTCCAATTGGGATTCACTTTCATCACTACATCAGGGGGACCTGAGGTTTCTGACGTAAAGGCAACATTAGTAAGGTGTCTTACATGTGGGATATCATCGTCATCCAGAGTGACAATGTCAATAACTCTCATGTGTGTCACGTGGATAATAAAATCATCATGTTCAGGCTCTATAAGTGATGCAGCCAGGCTGTTCAAGGCATCGGCTTGACCGTTCTGGGATTGAGGTACATGGGTAACTTCTAGACGATGTTGAAACTGGGCCATCAATTGGTGGGTACGCTCCAACAGTGGTACGAGCTCTGGCTTCCTAACGATATATCAACCATTGATCTTCTTGATTACTCATTTTGAGTCCTCATTCACATGTAGTTGGGGAACATCAATCTCGAGGGCCAGCTCAAGGCCAGTGATGAGAGCCTGGTACTCTGCCTCATTGTTGGTACAACCCTCTAATAATAGTAATTAATACGGAATAATACCTTATGCTGGAGTGATGAAAAAGATACCTAGGCCTACTCTATTGTGTTTAGGGTCATTGAGCCTTCTGCCGGCAGGGCTTCGAGAACCACCATAAATGTGAATTTTCCAACATGAAATGGATTGGTCTACTGAGAAGATTACCTCATTAAGAAAATCAAGGTCTAGAGAATGTTCCACGTGAGTTGGATGGTCCATAAGGAAGTCATCCAATGATTTACCCTTAATAGCCTTCTGAGGGAAAAAACTGATGTCGAACTGATGGAGGATCACTTCCCACCAATCTAGATGAACTGTCAGCATGGGGCAGTTCAGGATGTACTTCAGCGGATCCACTCGGGACACCAGATGTACTTTATAGTGCTGCAAGTAATTTCACAATTTTTGTACTGCGAATACTAGTGCAAGGCATCTCTTCTTGATAGGGGAGTATCTGGTCTTCGTATTGAGGAGCATGTGTCTAAGATAGTAGAGACTGTTATCTATTCCCTCATTTTTCTTCTAGGAGAGAAGGGTGCCAATAGATCGTTACACGATGGTCACATAAAGGACCAGTGACATTCCAGAAACTAGTGCCAACAATACCAAAGGTTGGAGTAGATATTTCTTGATTTCCTCGAAAGTAGATTGAAATTATTCACCCCACTGATATACAGTGACCTTCTTCATGAGCCAAAAAGGGATTAAACTTTCTAGACAAATTTGCGATGAATCAGAATATACAGGAAATGTGGCCTTGAAAGCCTTGAATCTCCCTAATGTTTCTTAGGTGAGACATCTTGATGATGGCCTTGATCTTTTCTGGGTCGATCTTGATGCCTCTGTATCTAACAAATAAGCCAAGAAACTTTCTATAGGTAACCCCAAAGGCACATTTCAATGGGTTCATTTTCAGGTGGGGAGAATAGAGGAATCCAAACACTTTGAATATCTTTGAGATGATCATGACGCTGATTTTTTTTTACCACAATATCATCCATGTAACATTCCACCAATTCCCCAAGGATCTGCTTAAATATGCGATGCATGGAATGCTGATTAGTGGAACCTGCATTCTTTAGATCGATAGGCATTACCTGAAAGCAGAAAGTACCTTGTGGTTCCTTGAAGGCTGTATACTCCTCATCCTCGGGAGACATTCATATTTGGTTATACCTAGAATTCCCATCCATGATGGAGAGGGCCTGGAACCCATCCATGGAGTCAATCAATAGTTCTGTCATGGGGAGGGGAAAATCATGCTTCTGCTAGTGACAGTTGAGATCCTGGAAGTCAATGTATACTCTGATCTATCTGTTCTTCTTCTTAACTGGAACAACGTGGGATAACCATATGGGGAACTGTACCTCCTTGAAGAAATTGTCTCTGATGAGCTTATCAACTTTGTCCTCGACCATGGCACTGTGAGGATGGTGCATCTTTATGGGAGGCTGCTTAAACCCGCAATGATTTTCTAGGTGACCGAGGTGGTGGATGGATACTTGGGGATCTAGTCCTGACATTTCGTTATAACTCTAGGAAAATACATTACAAAGTTTCTTTAGAAATTCTATGTACTATTGTTTCTCTTCGACAGGAATAGCGGCATGGATCAATGTGGGTTTTAGATCCATCTCGCTACCAAGGTTCACCTGTACCAGTTCATCGACCATAGTGGGGACACCCTCTTTGAAAGTAGGAGGAGCATCCTTTAAATCATCTTCTTCACTTATGGAGGAGGGGTCCTCAGTGGGAGGATTTCCCTCTGAGTCAATAGATCCCGATTGTATATTGGTTCCCGACTGAGTGGCAGTAGACACTGCATCAGGGAACTCATGTGCTATCGAAACTATATAAATGAAATCTGTCAACCTGATCCCATCTGGCCATCAGCCCAAGGGGACACACTTGATGATATTGAAGTAATAGTGACGCATTGGCATGATCCGGTTTATCCCAGCTTAGTGGAACAAGAAATTATGACATATTATTGTTTCCATGGGGTGGACATCCCGATAACTTATGGAGGTAGGGGGCTCTAGGAACACCCGGGCCTGACTCGTGTAGAAGTACGTGGTGATCTTTTGATGTCTCTTAGACTTGGGAATGTACTTACCCCTTATTAATGAAACAAAAAATAATTGTCTCATATCCTAAGGAGTATCCACCAATCGGTGGATTGGAAAGATATAGGTATCATCCATGTCAGTCCACAGGTCAGTCGCAACCATAGCATGTTCATCCTCATTAGCCGGAATCTGCTTGTCCTTTCTCTTGTAATAGTCGACATCCAGGTAACGGGATTCACAAGAGGAAAAGGGATATGAATCACCTTGAAGTATTCCCACTCGACCATTAAGGGAGTACTTAAGTCATTTGTGATACAATGAAGGGATCACCTCATGCAGGTGGAGCCATGGACTTCCCATCAGTGCATTATAGGTGGTGTCCTGGGAGACAACCATGAACTCAGTGCTAGAAACTAAGCCACTGAACTGGGTCTTTAGGTGGATATTTCCGACTAGTTTCTATTCTGTCCTATCATAACCTTGTATTTTTAGGTTATAGGGACTCATATCATCCTTGGATATCCCCATCTTCAGATGTGTCTAGGTTGGGATTTGGTTGATACTAGAGCCTGTGTCGACAAGGCAGTGATGCACCTCCATGACGTTTAAATGGCCGGTGATGTACAATGGGTGGATGTGACCCTATATGGGATAGACTTCATATTTTCCATAGAAAGAGATAATGTCTTGGCATTCAGCATGCTCGACTTCCTCAGCATGGAAGGATTCTATGGCTGCTACCTCCATCTCGAACTGGAGGGGGCTTCTCAATGCCTCGACAAGGGATTCAAGAATATCCCCTGACAGGCGAAGAGCCTCATGTATATAGAGCCTTTCCAAAATGTTTTAAAGATGCTTAAGGATATCATAATTCCACACCAAACATGATTTTATGCTTACAGGAGGTCTTTCTGCGTCAGAGGGCATGACAAGCCCTTCCGGCTGAACCAGAGGTTGACTGGTGCAGGGAATGTCCTGCTTCTCGCTAGTCGAAACACCTGGAGAAACTACTGGATGTGGCTTAGATGACTGAAGTCGGTCCGTAATAGACCATGGCTGATCACGGCACAATCCAGGCGGCTCTTCCTTATCAAGTAACACAAATGGAAGTGAAGATAGACCTGATGATAGCAGATGAGAAGGTTGTGTATGGTGATCTATGCATTAGGCCTGCAGTTTGGTTTCGGTGGCATGTATAGCCTAGCTGGAAGTACTAAACAAGGCACTCTGATGACCCATATAGTCACATCTTTGTCAGTGTTGGCAATGACTGGGGACACTAGGAGGATCCTTCTGGCACTCCTCACCATCCGAAATCATGTAGGGGTTTACCATATCCACGGTGTTAACCGAGGCATACCCTTTATCATCAGCTGAAGAATCCTCCACTACTTGATGGATTCTGGGGGAAATCTCCATCTTTGGTGGAATGAAGTCAATTAGATTACACGATGAATACTTCATCAGCGGGGGAATTTGTTTTCCCTTGTGTCGCAGATGCCTACTCTTTTGGGAAGAGGATGGCTGAGGCACTGACACAGAAGTACTGCATGTGGGTGACATGGCGTCTTATGAAGTTTTCAGTTGATTCAGATGTGAGTGGATAATAAAATGGGCATGGGTGACTATCATATGAGCCATCCAGTCCTCATACTTCTGGGATCTGTGGTTAAAAACCTAGTACCACTCAACTTCACTGTCACTGCCACTGTTTGACATTACGAAGACACATGACACCTATGCCGGAGATGGGACTAAACGGACTATGTTGTTATCAACTTTGTCTTGAAGCCAGCCTTTAAACACATAACACTATTTGAGGGTGTTCCCCAGGATTTGGTGATAGGGTCCGTAATTGGGGTGATCAGTGAGATCCACCTCTTCTGGACTTCTGTATCCGAGAAACTATACCATTCCCTGTTCCATGTCACATTGGAAATAAATAGGAACCAGAACCTCATAGAATGAGTAGTTCTAGTTTCTTCTATCTGGGAAGAGGGCTCTAGGATCCTGTTTCTCAACAAGGGGCTGGAGGAGCCTGTCAAAGAGGTGGGACCTGGTTATCTCACCTTGGTGGTGGCGACACATTACACGGGGGTGCGTGCCGATTTTGAGGTGGGCACAGCTGGGCCAGAGGCTACGCCTAAGGTGGAGGGCCTCTACGAGTCTATGGAGGTGGCTCCATTGGAAATTAATCCAGTTTCTTGGGGGCCTCTATTTGCGCCACTGTGGCGGGATCAACCTTAGTGTCCATTCTTACCAGAATTGTATGAGGCAACAGTTGTGTCTGCTTGGCCTGCTGTAATTCTTCCTCTAGAGGTTGGTCCTTATCAGTGAAGTCTGAGAATCCCCTATGGAAATTATGGGAAATGAGAGAGGGGAACAATTCGGTCTTGACATTCCCCACACACATTGTCAGCATTTGTTCCTGGGTCAGTGACATATCCACAGAGTAGGTGAGGCCTTTCCACCGAGCGATGAAGTCAGCAATGTGTTCATCAGGCCTTTTCTTACACTTGAAGTGGTCTTCAATACTCATCTTCTGGGTGGTAGAGATGAACCGGTAAAGAAATTGTATACGTAGATCTTCCCATCCGGTGACTAACCTGATGGTTAGCTGGTTGTACCAAACAAATGTTGGTCCTTCCTATGTCTGTACGAAACATCGGAGTTTGGCAGATTTTGTTGTGCTGGAGTTCCAAGCATGGGTCCGCACCTCGAGATGAAGTGGGCCAGGTTCTATAATAGATTTCTCAACCCATTAAAGGGGTAGAAGGTGGAATTTACCTAAACTCTGGGTGCTGGCATATCATCCACCCACGCCAGATAAGGCTTTCCATCAGGCTGGATTTCCACCTGTCAAGTATCCAAAGACTCAAGGTGAGAAATGAGTGCTTCCATCAGGTCATCCGAGTGGGGATTCCTATCTTGATGATGGTCCCTGAACACCACTGCATCAAAAGGTCCTTCAGCATGATAATCAAGCCCAGTGGCTGATGGTGTAATGCCCCGACCCCAGTTACCCAGAGTTGGTGCATTATTGCGTAACATTGGCATGATCACAAAAGATCAAGTCTAGAAAGACCGATTAGTTTAGTAGCCTTAGAAACACTAGATACATTCATAAATGTTATATTACATTATAAAGTGAAAAATCACAATAAAATAGTCTCTATAGTCCACACTTCTATCCCCTTCAGACTATCCCTGTAGGTCAGTCATAAAATATTTCTTCACATCCTGGGAAAAATAAAACATTGAAAGGGGTAAGCTCAGATGCTCAGTAAGGATAACAAAATAGCGGAAGCTTTCATAAATAAACATAAACATTTAAGGCAATGTATGACTAAAACAAAAGCCTTTTAAACTTGAACTTCAACATAATATGGAAAAATTAAAATGAGATAATTCCATTTACTTATTCACAAGGATATTCTACTGGTCGAATAATCACATGCAATATCAATAACCACTTTCATAATGATGGAATGCATAATTACAGACTATCATAACCACGTAGCCAAGGCCTCGTGCCAAGACCATAAATAAGATTTTGTCAAGGCCTCATGCCAAGACACTAGTTTGTCTCATAAGACCTGCCGATGAATCAAGGAGCTATAGTGGGCTCCACCCGTCACTTATTAAGTCCAATGCATTCCTCATATGAACAGGTTTAAACATATCATAAACCATAACATAATCGTATCACATAAAACATGCATAAAGGAAATATAAAATTTCCACATTTCAATCACAATATATCAATACAACACATTGATATGATTAAAACACTTTAAAAACCATTTTCAATACCAAAATAAAAGAAAATTAAAACTTGGTATTTATTTTTCATTTAAAATAAAGTTATGGCTTGTAGAGGAAGCCGAAACTCAAATAATGGTCACAGCGGCGGAGAAGTCGTTGTCACCGCATACGTAAGACAAAACATTCCTTTTGTAGTTTAGTAAAAATGATTTGTATAAAAATATTCCTTTTGAATAAAAGTAAAAGTCAAAGGGGTTTATACACCATATAAAGGAAAGTTGTGTATAAAAAAAATATGCCTCAATGAAAGGAGATTGAGACGAAGTCCCTTACAAAGATCATTTTTTAAAATAAAATAGATCTATTATGTGTATTCACTATAAGTCCACATAAATAAAGTACAAATACAAGATAGGACATAATAATATCATGACATAATTTGAAAGTAGGAGATTAACCCAAAGAATAGAAATTGGGTTAAGAAGTTCCCTTACCACATGTCCGACTTGACTCGATCGTTCTTTAACCTCCTGAATAATAAACTAGAGTTAATATCTACTTGATTAAGAACCTTTTTTAAGTTCATTATCCCTTTTGTCACGAACCAGCCCGGGTCGACCCTGAACCGGTCACCCGAGCCGGTCCGCGGCAAGTCCCGAGGGGCGTTCCCGATCCCCCCGGGATGGCAACAAGTGCCGAGCATTAAAAATTGATCGTTGGGAACGATTTCATCCCAAACAAAAGTAAATAGAACGTAACAAATAAACACTAAAAGTGGAAAAGAAATAAAGTCCACACGACCACATACCTCCATGTGACCTTTCAGGTCACCACCCAACTAGAGAGCAACCTCGCTCCAACACTGAGCGACTCAAAAAGAACCAAGACCTGAACACAAGGAACCTGCAACTGAAAAGGGTAAAAGATAGACGTGAGTACAAAAGCACTCAGTAGGTGAGCCCCACAACAAATCCCAATGCACCGCCAGTAAATAAAGAATCTACATAATCCAGGTTTGAATTATAATGTATAAAAGTAATTTTTCATAATGCTTTACTTGAAAATCAAACACGAGACATTTCCCTTATTCTTTTTTTGAAAGTTAGTTCCATTTCATTAGTTTTTAAATCATTCTGAAAAGAAAAGTGTTACATTTTCAAATATAACCCAAAGAGAATAAAGCATTTTCATTTGAAAACCATTTTTCCCAAAGTCTAACAGTATAGGCTGTGAAATATGACTGAAAGCAAACAAGCAGGGAAAACAAGTGCAAGTAAAGGTAAACAGGCAAGGAGAACCAAGTGCAAGTAAAAAAATAAACCATAATTTATCAGCAATAACCATGGGTGATCCTGAACATCCCTAGAAAACCCCTGGACGTACTTGGGTTCAGACTACCTTCCGGCATGGTACTCCACAGTCAATAACCAACTGGCCGCCCTAATAGCCAACCAGTGGCACATCCCACCTGGCCTGTCCACAACTCCAGAGGGTACCAACCCGTCTAATCAGGGTTAGCAAGCAACCATCACTCGATAATCTACAAGACGCCCAGGAACCCATAGTAGTTTTTGTAACACTGTGTAAGTGGGAGACCCTCGCACGCGTGACTCATCTCACCGCACTTGCCAACCCCTTACACGGACATCGCTACACGACAACCCTCGAAGGGAAGTCCCCCTGTAGAAATGCCCTCACAAGTACGTATATATATATATATGTAAAAATCACTTCACATTTATTAAAGTGCCAACCAGGCCGTCATATCATTTACATTTTTAACATTTTACACTAAAACATTTCCAAAGGGATATGACACACGCCATGCCATTGAAAACCAGAGACACACTTAGAACATTATTTAAGAAACTCAGATCGGCATATTAAACCCGAAACACACTGGTTCCACAAGTAGAATCATTTTCCAATATCCAAACGCACCCCACTTTTATTAAGATCCAAACGGGCCTTAAATCTTTTTTTTTGAAGGGACACCATTTCTCAAATGAAATCCAAACTTTTGTTCACGCGACAAAGGAAAACATTTCTCGTCAACCAAGAACCACACTTCGAATTTCCAAAATCAAGTTTAAAGGTCATACAGTCATTTTCTGTAATCCAGGTTCTAAGAAACACCTTTTTCATTAACAATACATCTACAAATTTACACATGCCAAAAACATTTCAAAACACAATTTAACATGACTTTCGTTATTCAGGAAGAACCATTTAGCAATACTACCATGGAAGCACAAAACTAAATCCAAGAAGAACACTTTCAATGAAACGCTAGAATTAAAAACGGCTTTTATCATCAGCAGATCACCACACTATAAAGACTACTAAATATTCTTTTAAATTTACTGAAATTCAAAAAAAGGCAAGGAATAAATAAATTCTTAATTTAAAGGCGAGTGAAATGGGAGACCTACCTCAAGATCCAAGCGCGACGGTAAAACGACCTTGGAACCAAGGCGCGATGACACGAAGTGTGTCCGAAGCCACGTGATAAAGTCCAACACTCTCGAAACTGAGGCGCGGAGACGGCGGAACCTCGGAAACAAGGCGCAGCGATGGCGCTCTCTCGGAAAAGCCCTGCGCGGGTCCTAAAATCCTGAACCTACCAAAAATAAATATAAGCTGACGAAAAACCCCTAACAAAGCGAAAGTGAAAGCCAGAGTAATAAAAATGATAATAATAGCAATAATTATAATTACAATAATAATAATAATAATAAGATTAGTAATGACAATAATAACAACATTAATAATATTAATAATAATAATAATAACAAAATAATAATAATAATAATAACGATAATAATTTGACATAATTATAATAATATAATAGTAATAACAATATTAATATAATAATAAAAATAATGTTAGCATACCCAATAAAATAATGATAACAATAATAATATTAATAATAATAATAATATAATAATAATAACATAATAATATAATAATAATAATAGCATAATATAATATAACAATAATATAATCACAATAATAATAATATAAAGATAATAATAATAATCATTTAGCATAATTATAATATAATAATATAAAAAGAAAGATAAGACAATAGTAATAAGAATAATAATAATAAAATCATAATAATAATAATATAGAAATAATAATAAAAATAATAACTTAATAACATGATAATAATAATAATAATAATAATGTAGTAATAATAATAATAATAAAAATAATAATAATATTCTCATAACAATAATGATAATAATAATAATAATAATAATATGTTAGTAATAATAATAATAATAATAATAATATGAAGTGATAATAACAATAATAATAATAAAAATGATAATAATAATATGATAATAATAATGACATAATAATAAAATAATTATAAGATTATTAATATGATAAAATAATAAACGTTATATATAAAAAAAAATATATTAACAAAATAAAAATAAAATAACTCACGATGGAGGGGGGGGGGGGGCGAAGGGAAACAGGGTGGCGGCAGGGGCTGGGCACCGGGGTGGAGGCCGGACGCCGGCGAGACGGCAAGTGCGGGGCGCGGTGGGAGCTGGTGTGGGCAGCGGGCGCTGAAGGGAGTAGGGCGGGCGGCGGCAGGGAGCAGGGATGCGCCGAGGCTGTTCGTCGGAACGGAGCGGGGGGTGCGGGGGCGGTGAGCCTGTGCGGCAGCTGGGTGTGGGGCGCGGCGGAAGATGGAGGTCGGCACAGGGGGGTCCGGTCGGTAGCGGGATGGAGGTCCGGGGTTCGGTCGTCGAACGGAGGGGACGGCGCGGGATCGCGGAGGAGGCCGGCGTGCGGGCCGCCGGACGCTGGAACAGGGGAGAGCTGGGCGGTGTGGCGGGACGCCTGGTGTGCTGGGAAGGAGGCAGGAGGGGAGCGGGGCGGAGAGCTGGAGGGCCGAGAGAGGCTGCGGTTGGGATGTTGGTGGAGCTGGGGCGGTGGTGCGGTGAGGCGGCCGAGAGAACCGGGGGAGCCGGGAGGCCGGGTTCAAGACCGCCAGAGGGAGGGGAGGCCGACGGCTGGGTGTGGCGATGCCGCGCGAGGGAGACGGCGACGGGCCGGTCGCGCGGAGGGGTCGGGGACTGCAGCGGCAGCTGCTGGGTGCGAAGGCCGGGACGGAGGCCGGAAGCGGCGGAGGTGGCGGGAGCAGGGCCTGTGCGCCGAAGAGGCAGGGGGAGAAGAAAGGGAGGAGAGAGGAGAGAAAGAGGGGGGGTTGCGGCGATAGGGTAGGGTAGGGTGGATTAGGGTTTATATATATATATATGTGTGATAAAAATAATGGTAATATTATTAATAATAATATTAGTAACATTATAAGAATAATAATAATAAGTATAATTTTAATCATAAAACCTTAATATATTAATAATAATACTAAAACATCATAGTAATAATGATATAAAATCCTTATAATAAAAATAATTAAACTTTATAATATTAATGATAATAATGATAAAACTTATAATAATAATAATAGAACTTATAATAATAATAATAATACATTAGTTAATTCTAATAATAATTATTTTGATCAAATAATAAAATAATTTAAAGATAATACATATATATACATTTATGCATATAAAGATATATACATAACCATATATAGAACTATATGTATGTATATACATTATTATACATATATATATGTAAAACATACATAAACATATATAAAATAAAATTAACTATCATATTAATAACACAACTTAAATAACGTTAATAATAAAATATCAACATAAAAATTATAATATTTAAACATGCCGGGTGAACACACGGTCACCCGGGCTGAACGCACGGTCACCGCTAACGATGCAGTGACCGCGCACTGGCGCGAAACCGCCAACGCAAATAATCTCTAAAAAAATTTAAACCGGGACCAAGAAAGAAGAAAAATTATGGAAATCTGCGATCGGGGTGTGACACCTTTTATATCACTTATTACCATGTTACGAAAATTATGTAGTCATTTAAGTTAATAATGGTCGTTTTGTCGATCTTTGGTACTTGAGTCAACAATAAACTTCTTATAATTACAAGTTGTTTATGTGGTAGAATATCCATTATCTCAAGAATTATATTTACGATGTAGATATCATATATATCATATATATCCAGTATATACATTCATTCATAATATTACGTAACATTTAGAGGTAAGAAATGAAATGCACCGTTCATGGAGACGGTTAGCCGTACGTACGCATGAACACTACTTTCATTTCTATTTCGTATTTAATGGAATGAAATAATAATGATATAAAGGTATATTATAATTCCAGTATAATATCATATATAATATCATTTACTCCATCCTTTATACATCCCACATATGGCATTAACGATTCAAATCACTTTGAGGGGGCGGTAGTCCACACTTCCTAAAATGAAATTATCGCGTTTACCCATAATGGAAATCATAAAGGTATGTCATAAATGAGAAATACAGAAGCATAAGGAAAACATAAACATAATATATATCATATATAAATATAGTGACATCTTAATGGCCACCATTATATGTGTTAAAAGAATATTGAACAATCATCATTTCGTGAGGCAAAAATTCGCCAACCACAGAAACAGTATGTTATTTAAACATTAGAAGAAGGTGTGTGTAAGTGTAAATCAAATACTTCTCATAACAACATCCTAGTATATTGAATATACTGGTGTTGTTACAAAAGAAATAAATAAAAAGAGTTTAAGGGGTTGGAGAAGCAAAATAAAACAAAATAACATAAGAGAAGACATTACCTTAAAACCGGGTAACTCTTTTTGATTTGAGCCAAAGGTTTCCTTGGGTAGAATTATGCCCAAAGTGAGGCTTCTATGAGTAAGATAGGGAAGTTTAGAGAGTATTTGGGCAGAGTTTGGCTGAGACAAATGGATTTTATGGTGTGAATAAGGTGGTAGAGGTGGAGGCCTTTTATAAGAGGAGAGGAGGGGCTCTCTTGGAAAGATTGAAATGTTACTTTATTATGAAATTATTTTCGGATTATAAAGGTCCAAAAATGATATATTTATAGTATAAGGTGATAAAGGTTCGAAATATTCTCATAAAATAGGTTTTTGAAAAGTTTAAGCCTTAGATTTTACATTATCTTTTCATTTTATTTAAATCGTTAATTAATGAGGTAATCGTTGCATCATCATGGTGTCATTAAAAATTTAATTTATTTAATGTTTAAAAATTATTAAAAAAATACCATGATGTAGAAAATATTTTTATCTTTCCAATGAATATTTATAGTCTAAAATATGACTTCTATAACCCCTTATAAAAATTGTTTTAGTAAAACAACACATGTTTGTGACAATTTTATTTTTACTTTAAATAAAAAGTTATTAATGTCATTTTCTTACCCAAGTGGCTCCATGGGGTCCCCAAGTTGACCCATGGATTGTCTTGGTCGGACATGACTCATACAATAAGGGTAGAACAAGTGTAAAGGTATTTTCATATTTTTATAATATCATTTTTACCTTAAATTTCACTAATTACCTTTAATCACGATTAAACTTAAAAGTTATTATTCACCAAAAAATTATTTTAATCCCATTGAACCAAATTTTACTTACTAATGACAACCATGTATGTCGGATTTTTAAAAATCAAATCACATAAGTGGTAATGTTTCATTTAAACGAAAAATCAGTTTTTAACTACCACTTAGTGGTTTCACTATTCATCAAAAATTGAAGTTTTTCAGAACAATGCCAAAAATTCACTCTAAGCTATAATTGATATTCCGAATTCAAAAATGATGTATATTTTACAAAATTCCAAACATATAATTTGTATTAATTAATTTTATAATTAATTCCCATTGTCAAAACAAATAGCGTGTTTTTAGGAAAGAATATCAATCAAAAGATTGACAATTGTTTAAGTCCAATTTCAAAGTGAAATTAATTATAATGACCACCATTGTATAAAATGCTAAAAATATATTCTAATTATACTTTAAAACAACTAAATAGTATAATTTATCACTATATATTATTTTGATTAAAAAGTTGTTTTTAAGTATTTTCTCTATTCATAGAAAATTAGAAGTTCTTAGAAAATTACAAAAAATTCAACTTAGGATAATTTCGATATTACGAATACAAAAATGAAGTCCATTTTGAAATATAAAATTTATATAATTTCAAAAAGTGGGTATTACTATTCATAACTGCTACTTTGATTGGTCGCGGTGTGTTATAATCTCAAACTTGCGTACAATGCAAGCTATTGCACTATTGAAAGAGAAGCGTATCGTGGAAGCTCGGGGTGTTACATTATCCCCTCCTTCAATAAATTGCGTCCTCGCAATTTGAAAATAAAAGGTTGAAAATAGAAAATACCTTTGTGGAAAACCCACATCGGAAATAAGGTTAATAAAATTTATCCTTAATAAGAGGGAAAGGGAAATGAAAAAGTCACCACCAAATTATGATCTCGATAAGGAGAACATTGGTGGAAATTAGAGACATATAATTGGAGGAAAAACGTAAATATTTGTAGGGAGTGATTGAGGTCATCAATCACAAACAAGTGTAAAATTGAGGGCCTCAAAGCCTTTAATCTATGTTGATTTAAAATATTATCAGTTCAACATGACATAAGGTATTAGGATAACACATTTTTTTGTTTTAATATCCCTTTACTAAAGTTTAAGAATTAATTTATTCATAGAATAAGAGATAGGTATATATATATTTATGCTTGACAAGTAGAGTTTCAACCTTCAACTAATTTCTACCACAAACTCATCTTTCACTCAAAAAGTTAATAGAACTCAAAAATATTATATTTATCCTAATCTTACAAGGTTCAAAATATTAACACATACAATTTAGATTA
The DNA here is from genome assembly GCA_963277665.1 of Viscum album. Lineage (NCBI taxonomy): Eukaryota > Viridiplantae > Streptophyta > Magnoliopsida > Santalales > Viscaceae > Viscum > Viscum album. Next base: position 1,321,955,356 of record OY728166.1, read on the forward strand.
GGAAAACTATTTTGTAATAACCAGGTACTTCTTGTAGGCTAGTGGTAGGTAATAAAGGCCTATCTCACTATGGTTGTGGGTTCGATTCCTGCAGCTTTGTCCAACGCGACGGGTTATCCCCCGACCTGTAGGTTGTCCTTTTCCTAAAACTATAGTATTATAATATTCCAAAAATAATCTTCAGAAATGTTTTAACCTTAAACAATACTATCCAAAATTCAACTTAATCCATTCCAACCTTTATAGTTATCCAAAATACCTCTGTCCAGACTTTTTCTAAAAGGTCTTCAAATTCCAAAATCAATTGTATCATAAGATTCCTCAAACAAAGTAAAGTTTCTCTTATTGTCACATACAAAAATATGATTACCTTCATCATATTAAAACCTTAATGAAAACAACAAGTACTGCAGTATAATCCTTATATATATCACATTATTCTTATAACCAGAATATAATCCTTGAGTCCAAAAGCACCAATACATTAATTATTCTACTTCAACTGTAGTAACAACATAAGATTGTCCTTGATCCCTTGGCCTTTTCTAAGGTAAGTTTCCCTGACGCTTAGGACATTCATTTGCATAATGCCCCATTTACCTACAATTGTAGCATTCAACATTGATAACCTCTTTCTTTCCCTTGCAATCATGAGCCTAGTGACCTTTTTCTCCACATTTATAACAAAATCCCATTCCCTTCAAGCAAGTACCGGGGTGTTTCTTCCCACATTTACTGCAGGAATGATATTCAACTTTTTCCTTCTTCCCCTTATTTCCATTTCTATATTGATCAGAAGATCTCTTCTTCTCTTGCTTTGCTTTAAAGTCATAAGACTTAGAGAATTCCTTTTTCGTCTTGATAGCACACGAGACAATATCTTCGTATGTTGAGAAAGATTGTAATACTAAAGATTGACGAAGAAATGGTTTTAACCCATAAAATAAACGATCAATATTACTTATTGGGTTACGTATATAATCTGCAGCATGTCTTGCTAACCTTGTAAAGTTGGCCTCATACTTTGCGACATTCTCATCCTCCTTTTGCCTCAGACTCAGAAATTTCCTTTCCATATCTTCTTGATGGTCACGAGGAAATTATTTTTCTAAGAAAAGCTCTTTGAACTCCCTCCATTACATATTAGATACTTATTCATCTTCCTTTGTGTTTTTAATCAGTGACCACCATTGATCGGCATCTCCAGTGAGCCGGTAAACTGCCATGACAACCTTCTCCCTTTCGCTACTCCCCAAGGCGTGGAATATTTTCTCTAAGGAGTTTATCCATTGCTCAGCTACTAATGGATTTGTACCCCCATTAAATGTTGGCGGTTGTTTCCTAATGAAGCGGTCTAACATTGATCCTCCACGTTGCGGATCAGGGTTCTCCATACGAGTAAGGTTATTATTCATAACCTGAGTGAGTTGTCCCAGTATGGTGATAAGCTGATCAGCACCAGTTGTATCACAAACTCCATTATAATTATCTTGATCAGGAGGGAAATCCCTACATGGAGTGCGTGCATTGATAAGGTTTCCATTCCTCCCACTAGGCGCCATTTCTAAACAATGGCATAAACTAGATCAGTTTATGAATCAAAATACATAATTCCATACTTGTAAAACACTTAACATAAATTGAACTATTTATGGATGCAATCCATAATCATAAAAATGTTTTCTTTGAGGAAGTATATACTCATAAACCCTTCATAATGGTTTGTAAAGAAAATGAGAATTATCCTAAGGATATCCCATGGGAGTGTCGTAACCAAGAGTGCAGCAAGGCCCGTTGTTGTGCACCAGTTCCCGTTCGAGTCTAGCTCAAAGCGGTGTTTTCGGGTTTTACCCCTAGGTACATCCGTGCTAGAGCCGCCTCTACCTGCTCGTATCCAGACAGGGATGTATTGCTCGGAAAACTCTCAAAATATCTATAATACCAAAATTCTTGGAAGTTCTTCTATACTAATCCTCAAAGTCTATCTTAGGGCTATGTGCTCTAATAAGAGTTTATCTAAATCTAGCTTCCAAGGTTAGTACTAAACTGCCTATGATACCAACTATAACGCCCCGACCCCAGTTACCCAGAGTCGGTGCATTATTGCGTAACATTGACATGATCACAAAAGATCAAGTCTTGAAAGACCGATCAGTTTAGTATCCTTGGAAACACTAGATACATTCATAAATGTTACATTACATCATAAAGTGAAAAATCACAATAACATAGTCTCCATAGTCCACACTTCTATCCCCTTTAGACTATCCCTGTAGGTCAGTTATAAAATATTTCTTCACATCCTGGGAAAAATAAAACATTGAAAGGGGTGAGCTCAGATGCTCAGTAAGGATAACAAAATAGCGGAAGCTTTCATAAATAAACATAAACATTTAAGGTAATGTATGAATAAAACAAAAGCCTTTTAAACTTGAACTTCAACATAATATGGCAAAAGTAAAATGAGATAATTCCATTTACTTATTCACATGGATATTCTATTGGTCAAATAATCACATGGAATATCAATAACCACTTTCATAATGATGGAATGCATAATACTAGACTATCATAACCACGTATCCAAGGCCTCGTGCCAAGACCACAAATAAGATTTTGTCAAGGCCTCGTTCCAAGACACTAGTTTGTCTCATGAGACCTGCCGATGCATCAAGGAGCTATAGCGGGATCCACTAGTCACTTATTAAGTCCAATGCATTCCTCATATGAACATTTTTAAACATATCATAAACCATAACATAATCGTATCACATAAAACATGCATAAAAGAAACATAACATTTCCACATTTCAATCACAATATAACAATACAACACATTGATATGATAAAAACACTTTCTGTTAGGACCAATAGAGACCTATATACCCTGAGAGGGGGGGTGAATCAGGGTATGGATATTCTTTCGCAAAGTTCTTCCTGCCCCACTGGATCTTGACCTCTTTATTACAAGGGTCACTTTGTTTGCACTCGTGTGATTATTATGACCACTTCTTTTCTTCTTTATCTGATGATGATACTTTAATGTAATTCAGGGAAGCAAACAGGCAAACACAAAGATTTTTACTTGGTTCACCCTCACTGGGCTACTTCCAAGGAGCATACGCCGACAAGTTACCGGTCGTACCAAATTCCACTATACTTCACTAGCTGTGGATTACAATGTTCGGGTACAGTCACTCTGTCCCAGGCTCACTGCCTTTTCAAGGTTTAGGGTCATCTCACTGCTTTCCCAAGGGTCACTCCCTATTTCTCTCTCTCTGGCTCACTGCCAGTGGAGAGGATCAGCTTCTTCCTCTTCCTATGATCACTGCACTTGGAAGGGAATCCACTCACAGTTTATAGACCTGTAGGTCTCTTAACTTGCATGAATAAATGCATCCTCAATTATTGATAGATGCTCTATTATAGTCCAACTTTCATCCACTGATGAATACCACTTTGCCTCTTAACCACTGGGCAATTCACTTTGGAAACACCTTCGCAAAGCACCCTACTTCGCTAGGCTCCCAATTTCGTGAAGCTCAAACAAGCCTTCGCGAAGCTCCTGCCTTTTCGCGAAGCACTCTCGCGAAGCACTTTCGCGAAGCACTCTCACGATTCTCAAGCCGTCGTAGAGAGACGTCCCTCACGAAGCTCACTGAGCCAACGCGGAGCTCATAACATTCGTGGAGCTACAATAGCCGCCGCGAAGCTCCTCTTTCGCGAAGCACACTGGCTACGCGAACCACCTTCTCAATCCGAGAGAAAAAGATCTTCTCTGAAAATTATCTCTACTTCTCTCGAGGGGGTCGGCCTCTATTTATAGGCGATTCCACCGACCATCAAACTTTCCGCGCGAATTCAATGCCACATCATCTCAAATCGCAAAGCTCCGAAGTTTCCGACGGAATTCTGTCCAAATCGCGAATCACCTCGGTAATTTTCGGATTACGGAGCTCGTCGTAATCGCGGAGCATCACCGTCAACATTATTTCGCACCTTCGCCGTGAAGCTCCCTCACAATGCCCTTCATCGCCGCAAATCTCCCTCGCAAATCCCTTCACCGCCACGATGCGCTTCAGCCTCTGTTGTTCGCGAAGCTTGTCGTAATCGTGAAAACTCACCGCCTCCATTATTTTGGTCTTCGCGATTTCCAAACCATGCATCCTATCTTCGCGAAATTCATGCCTTTTCCATATTAAATTATGATCTTCATGGAAATCCTATTTTCGCGATGCTCACCAAAATCCAAATTTTGGACCCCTAAAATTTGGCAAACACTGGGAAACATCGCCACCTTGTACTACTCTTTTGTACCGCCTCCAGATCGTCCTTTCCTTTGTCATCATTCTTTGTCAACATTGATTGTCAACAACTTATCGGGAACTCGAAAATTATCCATGGAAACCTTCTTTGTCAACAGACACAATCAACCCAAAAATACTGCAATGTTACCTTGAGGGATTTTTGCCCAACAATCTCCCCCTTTGGGTTTGTTGACAACTCTTCACAAGTCTGCTCAGAATGATTTTCTGCACTTTGATACCTCACTGAGTCTTCTTCCAGCCGCTACCACCATTCGCCTCTTTCAATTATGATAGCATTCAAGGAATCAATTAACACGTACTCTAATCCCACATGAGAAATGCTCGGCGTTAGAAACAAGAGTAGTATGAAAAGTTCATCAATGAATCACTTCATGTAAAACACCAATTGTTGATTCCAACCTAATAACAATTCATAAATTGATACCAATTTTTGAACCACACTGATCCCAATTGGTGATAGCTGGACACCTTTTCACACCATTCCAACATCACTCTTCTGCTTTTATCACGATCCTCAGCTGTCGTGATATCTATGCTTTGATCGATCACTTCTAACATCGTCAGATTTAATACTCTCCCCCTTTCTACTTGCACTCCCCCTATCTGGCTGATCCACTTGTCAGCTTCTACCCATATCATTCATGATTTGTCAAATATTCACACTGTCTCCCCCTTGAACAATCACTATTTTCTCCCCCTTTGTCAACGAACCCAAAGGTCACTCCTTTGTAGTCTATAACAGAGTAGAGCACACATATCAGCACAACAGGGAAAAACACATCATACCTTGGGGAGAGGGGGTGGGGGTTCCACATCCACACTATGTCAAGTGCGGGGAATCGACTGAACTCCCAGAGCCAATCGATGCCTTTCAAACTCTTCTTTGGGTAAGTCCTTTGTTAGAATGTCTGCAACCTGTAACTCTGTAGGCACATACTCCAACTTCACGATTCCCTGCTCAACTTTCTCCTTGATAAAATGATATTTTATCTTAATGTGCTTTGTCCTTGAATGATGGATGGGATTTTTGCTGAGATTTATAGCACTTGAGTTATCACACTGGATTCCGATTGGAGACTTCACTTAAACTCCCATATCTTTAAGATGCTACTTCATCCACAATAACTGTGTGCATGCTTGAGTGGCCGCAATATACTCAGCTTCCGCAGTGCTCAACGAAATTTAATATTGCTTCTTGCTTAGCCAATAAATACACAATCCACCAAGATATAATGCACCACCTGACGTTGATTTTCTATCATCTACTGAACTGGTCCAGTCTGCATCAGTATATCCCAATAACCCTGTCTGAGATTTATCAGTATATGTTAAGACGAAATCTACTATGCCCTGGATATACCGAAGTATTCTTTTCACTGAAATCATGTGTCTTTCCTTGGTATTACTCTGATATCTCGCTGCTTGGCATGTGGCAAAAACAATATCAGGACTTGTTGCAGTTAATTACAACAAACTTCTAATAATTTGCCTGTATTCTGTGATATTAACTTCCTTGCCATCCTCATCTTTTGATAATTTAATCCGGGTAGCAATAGGAGTCGTCATCTCCTTAGACTTCTCCATTCCAAACCTCATCAGAACCTTCTTTTCATATTTATGAAAGACACCTTCACTATGCTTCATTTGAATCACAGATTCTACAAATATTGATTCAGCATTGAATGACATTCTCTCGGTGCTTGTTTCAACCCACACAATTCCTTCTTCATCTGAAAAACCTTGTTCTCATCCTCATGAATAAGAGAACCATATGGTTGCTCGATATGCACTTATTCCTCCCGAATCCCATTCAAGAATGATGATTTGACATCCATCTAGAATACCTTGAACTTTCATTGAACTACAATGGCTAGGAATAATCTGATTATCTCCTGCCTTGAAATTGGTGCAAATGTATCATCACCATCTATTTCCTCTATCTGGGAGTCTCCTTTGCACATCAGTCATGCTTTGTTATGAATCACTGTTCCATATTCATTCATTTTTTCTTAATAGACCCATTTAGTCCTGATGGTGTTTTTATCTTCTGGCCTCGAAACAATATCCCATGTCTGATTCTTCTCAATTCTGATCTAGCTCTTAATTCATGGCCTGAACGCAGTTTTCATCTTCAGCTGCATCAGCAAATCATTTCAGCTCAACCTGATATAGAAAAGATGCCTGCTGTAGTGATTTCATTTTCCTTGTCTGAACTGAATCCGACTGACCACCAATGATATTCAGTCTATCAATTTGAGCTTATCTTTTTGGATTCCTTGTAGAAATAGACTTGACACTTTCTTGTTCATCATCAGTGTCTTCTTCTGAATCAGTATCATCCACTTCTGCTCTCCCTTGTGTTGCTTTCTTCCTCAACACATTCATCAGGAAATTTTTCACTGACTCATTCTTTAGTGGCTTCATTTCTTTCAGCTACTTTTCTCCGTGTCATTGTTCAATGACGTCATTTATTTGAACATCTTCTCTCAGATTTTTGTTGACACACCTTTGATTCTCTCTCGCAGCTTCTTGGTATCCTGAAAGCAGTCAGCTGATACCACATTGTTAGAACACAATTGATAATCATGAAAACCTGTGTGTTGCTACTTTTCCACTAATCATTCTTCATGATCATAAACATTCATCCTTCATATCATATTGAGATCATGCATCTGATTAGGATATAGAATGCTCCCCCTGTGTTATGCAACTCTTCCCGTAGTTAGGCCCAACAGTTTAGACCCATAACTAGTCTTTTCCTCCTGTATCATTTGTTCTCATCTTCCACTCATAGTTGAGCCATTAACAAAATCTATAAGCCTACTGAGTTGAAACTCAGTGTAGGAAACAAGAGATAAAGTTAATAACACAATCACTTCCTATTGTACTCTGTTTCTCCCTTTCTTCTTCAACTATTATACCTGATTTGAGCCAATTAAAAACTTGGAGCACATCACTTCTCCACTTTGCATCTTTAGATGCCACTTCCCCTTGGATTGTATCTCCCTAAAACCTGAAACACATGAATCATCAGTTAATTGCATTTATATTCATAGAGAGAGGGGTCTTTCTCGAATCCTCAAGACGAGGGTATTGGTTGATCCTGATGGGTCAACCCTTTGATTCTTTCTTGGAGTGCATCACACTCTTTTCTTGCTTCCTCCAGCTGCCTGACCAACTTCAACTGCTCTGGCCATATGACTAAGCATTCATTACCCACATGCTGAGCCTTTTTCTGATATGTAGATTCTGTAGGCCCGAACTTCCTCATCACTTGGGCTATAGACCCACTAGTACACATTTCCTTCTTTGAGGTTCTTCCAAAATTCCATTTTCCTTGATTATTTCTTTGGGCAGGAATCTCCTTGCTTATCATCTTCCCTTGATTCTTCCACCATTGCAGGGATTTTCCTTTTTCTTCTAGTCCTCTCCATGGAACATGACTTGTGAATTTTTCAACGCATTTTTTATTTATCTTCCTTTTATCAGATTTATGAGTCGCCACCCTATTTTTCATTGGTGGTGGGTCCTCTACTGAATGTACATTCTCCTTACTCACAACTGTTGTGTTTCCTCCCTTTTTCTTCTAGATATGTTTATGTTCTTTCTTAGAGGGTAGTTTTGAGTGTGACGGAGGAGGTGACAGACAAACCTTTCATTCAGATCCATGTGATTCCCCTGAGACTCTAAGCCTATTCTTCACCTTACCACTTTTTATTCCGGTGTATAATTTTTCATTATGCATCACTGGAGTCAAAATTCTCTTTCTGGGTTCCTTTTCCTTCCCTACTTTCTTCTTGCTGCACTGTCTGGCCAAATTCCCATGATCAGAACATATGAAACATTTTTCATCAAATACATACCTCATTTCATCATTCTTATGTCGAGATGTTGATGCAACTTGAGTTCTTCCTCTGACATAGAGCTCCTGAGCTTCCTGGTACATACTCATTGTATGTCCCATTCTTCCACAATAATAACATATGATGAATTTTCTCCTCTGAGAGACTGTTCTCTCTGATTTCTCATGACGTTTCTTTTTATTCTTAGATCTATCAAGGTTACTATTTTCACAGCCTGAAATGTATTCCAGAGCCTCTGAACAGAAGCTTGATGTGCGGCCATGAATCCCACAGAAATAGCACATGTCATCACTTCTTTTTGTAATTGTCCTTTTAGGCCTATCTTCAGCACCTGCATGATCTTTTCTATTTCTAGAACTGTTCACAGCTCCCTTTCTGTCATGCACAGGAGGGGATTCATCGGATCCAATACTAGTTTTTCCCGAACTATATGGTATTTGGGCTGAGAAAATTTGTTCTTGCCTCTTTTCAGAAATAGCAAATTTTCTTTTCACTTCATCGTCACCTGCAGAAGGATAATCAAATAGTAAATTCAAGGCATCCTTCATTTTAGGATTTCCTTTAGCATTGGAACTCTCTACTTCCTTCTTTACCGATTCTAGCTCTTCTTCCAACTTTTGAATCTCTATCTCCCTTGATTCAAGTTGGATACCAAGTTCTCCCTTGAGAAGCCTACCTCTACTCATCTCATCTTCTAATTCACGTGTCAGCTTTTCCACCATGTCACTTTTATCTTTCACTTTCAATTTTTCTTCTTCAATAGAATCAGAAAAACATGCATTCTCTTGTTGTAGTCTTTGGTTCTTCTGAACTTCTTCAGACAACTATGTTATTAGATCATCATTTATAACTTTCATATTCTGAACTTCATCTGACTTTTGATTCTCTTCAAAATCACCAGCCTTCTATTTTCCTTTCATTTTAGCCATCTTTTGTAGTTCTTCGGCATGAGAATCATTCTTCTCTATTAGGTTAGTAACCACATCAATAAGCCTTTGATTGAGGCCTCTTACCTTGTTAACCTAATTTTTTAGTACTTGGATCTGGATGTCTTTAGATTTAATCGCTCCATCCAATTTCTAATCCAATTCCTTTTTCATGTGGACATTATCTACTAGTGGCCTCGTTGAAAATGCTTCATCATCATTAGTTTCAGCATCACTTTCAATTTTAAGTACTTCACTCGTTACAACATCATTATTGAGTGAATCTAGATTTTCCATCTATGATTCATCCAAGCCTTATTTTAGTAAGCTATTTGATTCTTTTAACTGAATCAAACTTTTTCCATACACACTTCCACACTAAGGGAAATTAACTGACTTCTGATTCTTCTTTGATGCTTTTCCCTTTCCCATGGCAGACTGAGATAAGAGAAAATTGTATCTTCAATTACACAGATCGACTACACCAAGTCGAAGCAAACAAATATGATAAAAGAAACCTTCCTCTGATACCAATTTTTAGGACCAATAGGGGCCTATATACCCTGAGAGGGGGGGGGGGGGGTGAATCAGGGTATGGATATTCTTTCGCAAAGTTCTTCCTGCCCCACTGGATCTTGACCTCTTTATTACAAGGGTCACTTTGTTTGCACTCGTGTGATTATTATGACCACTTCTTTTCTTCTTTATCTGATGATGATACTTTGAATGTAATGTAGGGAATCAAATAGGCAGACACAAAGATTTTTACTTGGTTCACCCTCACTGGGCTACGTCCAAGGAGCATACGACGACAAGTTGCCGGTCGTACCAAATTCCACTATACTTCACTAGCTGTGGATTACAATGTTCGGGTACAATCACTCTGTCCCAGGATCACTGCCTTTTCAAGGTTTAGGGTCAGCTCACTGCTTTCCCAAGGGTCACTCCCTAATTCTCTCTCTCTGGCTCACTGCCGGTGGAGAGGATCACCTTCTTCCTCTTCCTATGCTCACTGCACTTGGAAGGGAATCCACTCACAGTTTATAGACCTGTAGGTCTCTTCACTTGCATGAATAAATGCATCCTCAACTGTTGATAGATGCTTTGTTATAGTCCAACTTTCATCCACTGATGAATACCACTTTTCCTCTTAACCACTGGGCAATTCACTTTGGAAACACCTTCACAAAGCACCCTACTTCGCTAGGCTCCCAATTTCACGAAGCTCAAACAAGCCTTCACGAAGCTCCTGCCTTTTCACGAAGCACTCTCACGAAGCACTTTCGCGAATCACTCTCGTGATGCTCAAGCCTTCGCAGAGCAACGTCCCTTGCGAAGCTCACTGAGCCAACACGGAGCTCATAACATTCGCGGAGCTACAATAGCCGCCGCGAAGCTCCTCTTTCACGAAGCACACTGGCTACGCGAACCACCTTCGCAATCCGAGAGCAAAAGATATTCTCTGAAAATTCTCTCTACTTCTCTCAAGGGGGCCGGCCTCTATTTATAGGCGATTACACCAACCCTCAAACTTTCCACACGAAGTCAATGCCACGTCATCTCAAATCGCGAAGCTCCGAAGTTTCCGCCGGAATTCTATCCAAATCGCGAAGCACCTCAGCAATTTTCGGATTGCAGAGCTCGTCGTAATCGCAGAGCATCACCATCAACATTATTTCGCACCTTCGCCGCGAAGCTCCCTCGCAATGCCCTTCATCGCCGTGAAGCTCCCTCGCAAAACCCTTCACCGCCGCGATGCGCTTCAGCCTCTTCCATTCGCGAAGCTTGTCGTAATCGCGAAGACTCACCGCCTCCATTCTTCTGGTCTTTGCGATTTCCAAACCATGCATCCTATCTTTACGAAATTCATGCCTTTGCCATATTAAATCATGATCTTCATGGAAATCCAATTTTCGCGATGCTCACCAAACTCCAAATTTTGGACCCCAAAAATTTGGCAAACACTGGGAAACAACACCACCTTGTACTGCTCTTTTGTACCGCCTCCATATTGTCCTTTCCTTTGTCATCATTCTTTGTCAACATTGATTGTCAACAACTTCTCGGGAACTCGACAATTCTGCATGGAAACCTGCTTTGTCAACAGACACAATCAACCCAAAAATACTGCAATGTTACCTTGAGGGATTTTTTACCAACACTTTCAAAACCATTTTCAATACCAAAATAAAAGAAAATTAAAACTTGGTATTTATTTTTCATTTAAAAAAAGTTATGGCTTGTAGAGGAACCCGAAACTCAAATAATGGTCACGGCGGTGAAGAATTAATTGTCGCCGCATATGTAAGACAAAGCATTCCTTTTGTCATTTAGTTAAAATTCTTTGTATAAAAATATTCCTTTTGAATAAAAGTAAAAGTCAAAGGGGTTTATACACCGTATAAAGGAAAGTTGTGTATAAAACAAAATATGCCTTAATGAAAGGAGATTGAGATGAAGTCCCTTACAAAGATATTTTTTTTAAATAAAATAGATCTATTATGTGTATTCACTATAAGTACATATAAAGAAATTACAAATACAAGATAGGACATAATAATATCATGACATAATTTTAAATTAGGAGATTAACCCAAAGAACAGAAATTGGGTTAAGAAGTTCCCTTACCTCGTGTCCGACTTGACTCGATCGTTCTTTAAACTCCTGAATAATAAACTACAGTTGATATATACTTGATTAAGAACCTTTTTAAATTTAATTATCCCTTTTATATCACTTATTACCATGTTATGAAAATTATGTAGTCATTTAAGTTAATAACGGTCGTTTTGTCGATCTTTGGTACCTGAGTCAACAATAAACTTCTTATAATTACAAGTTGTTTATGTGGTAGAATATCTATTATATCCAGAATTATATTCATGATTTATATATCATATATATCATATATATCCATTATATACATTCATTCATAATATTACGTAACATTTAGAGGTAAGAAATGAAATGCACCGTTCATGGAGACGGTAAGCCGTACGTACGCATGAACGCTACTTTTATTTATATTTCGTATTTAATGGAATGAAATCATAATGATATAAAGGTATATTATAATTAAAGTATAATATAATATATAATATCATTTACTCCATCCTTTATACATCCCACATATGGCATTAATGATTTAAATCACTTTGAGGGGGCGGTAGTCCGCACTTCCTAAAATGAAATTATCGCGTTTACCCATAATGGAAATCATAAAGGTATTCCATAAATGAGAAATACAGAAGCATAAGGAAAACATAAACATAAACATAATATATATCATATATAAATATAGTGACATCTTAATGGCCACCATTATAGGTGTTAAAATAATATTGAACAATCATTATTTCGTGAGGCAGAAATTCGCCAACCACAGAAACAGTATGTTATTTAACCATTAGACGAAGGTGTGTGTAAGTGTAAATCAAATAATTCTCATAAAAACATAATATTATATTGAATATACTTGTGTTGTTACAAAAGAAAGAAATAAAAAGAGATTAAGGGGTTGGAGAATCAAAATAAAACAAAATAACATAAGAGAAGACATTACCTTAAAATCGGGTAACTCTTTTTGATTTGAGCCAAAGGTTTCCTTGGGTAGAATTATTCCAAATGTGAGGCTTCTAGGAGTAAGAGAGGGAAGTTGAGAGAGTATTTGGGTAGAGTTTGGCCGAGCCAAATGGCTTTGATGGTGTGAATAAAGTGGTAGAGGTGGGGGCCTTTTATAAGAGGAGAGGAGGGGAACTCTTGGAAAGATTGAAATGTTACTTTATTATGAAATGCTTTTCGGATTCTAAAGGTCCCACAATGATATATTTCTAGGATAAGGTGATAAGGGTTCTAAATATTCTCATCCAATAGGTTTTTGACAAGTGTAATCCTTAGATTGTACATTATCTTTTCATTTTATTTAAATCGTTAATTAATGAGGTAATCGCTGGATCATCATGGTGTCATTAAGAATTTAATTTATTTAATGTCTAAAAATTATAAAAAAAATTACCATGATGTAGGAAATATTTTTTATCTTCCCAATGAATATTTATAGTCTAAAATATGACTTCTATAACCCCTTATAAAAATTGTTTTAGTAAAACAACACATGTTTGTGACAATTTTATTTTTACTTTAAATAAAAAGTTATTAATGTCATTTTCTTACCCAAGTGGCTCCATGGGGTCCCCAAGTTGACCCATGGATCTTCTTGGTCGTCCATGACTCATCCAATAAGGGTAGGACAAGTGTAAAGGTATTTTAATATTTTTATAATATCATTTTTACCTTAAATTTCACTAATTACCTTTAATCGCAATTAATTAAACTTAAAAGATACTATTCAACAAAAAATTATTTTAATCCCATTGAAACAAATTTTACTTCCTAATGAAAACCATGTATGTCTGATTTTTAAAAATCAAATCACAGAAGTGGTAATGTTTCATTTAAATGAAAAATCAGTTTTTAACTACCACTTAGTGGTTTCACTATTCATAAAAAATTGAAGTTTTTCAGAACAATGCAAAAAATACACCCTTCGCTATAATTGATATTCCGAATTCAAAAATGATGACTATTTTACAAAATTCCAAAAATATAAGTTGCATTAATTAATTTTATAATTAATTTCCGTTTTCATAACAAATAGCGTGTTTTTAAGAAATAATATCAATCAAAAGATTGACAATTGTTTAAGTCCAATTTCAAAGTGAAATTAATTCTAATGACCACCATTGGATAAAATGGTAAAAATATATTCTAATTATACTTTAAAACAACTCAATATTATAATTTATCACTATAAATTATTTTGATTAAAAAAGTTGTTTTTAAGTATTTTCTCTATTCATAGAAAATCGGAAGTTCTCAAAAAATTACAAAAAATTCAACTTAGGATAATTTCGATATTAAGAATACAAAAATGAAGTCCATTTTGAAATATAAAATTTATGTAATTTCAAAAAGTGGGTATTACTATTCATAACTGCTACTTTGATCGGTCGCGGTGTGTTAGAATCTCAAACTTGCGTACAATGCAAGCTATTGCACTATTGAAAGAGAAGCATATCGTGGAAGCTCGGGGTGTTACAGATGGGATGACCTACAGAGCGGTTGGGGGAACCTAAGTTGGTTCCCAGGGATTATCATGCCGTTCAGGTGGATTTGATGACACATACCGCACCCTCTTGCCATAAGCTCTGACCTCTATCCTGTCTATGTGGGTAGAATGGTCAGGGTCACCCAGAAGAAATTCATCATGGGACTGTTGTACCTACCCCTACTGCCTAAGCTAAGGATCACTGTATTTCGGTCGTCAATCCACGACACATTCATTAAGGGGGTCATCAACTATCTTATTGTCCTATGCAAGTTGTTGGTGCTTCTTGGATTTTTCAGGATCATCCTCCGTCTTCTACACTATGCCAAATAGGTTAGAGGGTTTAACAACCCCAATATACTCCTCACCCTTATTTGGATTTCGGCCAAGGGATAATGACTTGGTAGGTACATGAAGACCCAATAAATTTCTATGCTGGAGATTTATCATTCCCAATGGATCAAATAGGTGTGATAATATCTCAGGGGGTATGTACTCTCCAAGTACCTCCAACACATTCTCTCCCTCTGGTAGGTCAGCCATGTTAACCATGGATCTACCTGGAGGCATATCCTAAAAATCACCTGAAAAAATTGGATGGCACCGGATAGAACTAAAGTGGAGTGTAGAATACTATCCCCAACCACAGACCTGAATGTGGGGGGAAGCCTCCTTGATAATCACGTGGATCACTTTAAAGCACTGAAAGAACTATTACTAGAGGGTGCAATGGCGACCGTGTGACTCGGGGCATTGGGCCACAGGGAGGGTAGCCAGGTCGACCATATGGAATTACTGGCCAATATCTTTAAAGTGTGAATGACTATTGGGATAAGCCACTCCTTGATAATGGAGATGGAAGTGCATCACCCAGAGGGTCTGACGAAATCACGTGACTTCCTCTTAAGTAAGTGATTATGGCACACTGAAGTTGGTAGTCACAATCGGCCAGAACATTTCTGGGAAATGATCCACTGCAAGGATGTTACAGAATCTCCTGGGCTCGGACTCAAGATCTGGACCCTTGATTTCCCCACTCATCAACTGGGGGACGCTGGGGGACCGGTAGCAGCACTGAAGCCAACTGCTGAGATGGTAGATTGGTCAGTGGAGATTACGAAGAATGAGATGACAAGCCACCGCATCTCAGGTTGTCCTGTGACGAATGCGACGACCGAACCACTACATCTCGGAAAGATGGGTTGGCGACCATGGCTTCTATCACGGGGATTGCGGTTACTGATAGTGGATCAGGCTACTGTTAATCCTTTATCAGTCCCCAGAATATCTCTCTGTGGTATCTGGTCAAATCAGAGAATGACCCTATGGATGATGGGGAGGACTGGACAGCCAGAACCTAGGAAGGGTCCAAATATTCCTCCTCTTAGATGTATCTATGGAGGGAGGTGGGAAACCAGTGGACCTCATGTTCTGAAAGGATGAGGCCGATACATCGTGTTCTTACCCTTCTCTCGACATAGAGGATCTAGGTGACAGTTCCATCACTGAATCACATTCTACCTCCGAATATGAGAATAAAATGGTTCTAATTGTGATTTGAATCTTCTCAATGCTCTTTTTATGGTACCGGCGACCCGCCCTCCTTCCCCGGGACGGTTCTTCAGGACAGTGTAGATTCTTGGATCGAGGTGGACCTTTAACCAAATTGATGCTGGGCGGAGAGGACTTCTTCCTGGGTGAGATGTGGTGTGAGGATCACCTGGATAGATTTCAAAGGTAACACGGGGATGAAATCATATTCCACTAGCTGACGTGTAGAGAGAAACTCCGTTGGAAGTGCTGGAGTAGGTAGGACCTCCGCTAGAGCTAGTAAGAGCATGTGTTGGGCCTCCATTCTTATTTCATTTGGTAGAGTTGATACGAGGAGGTTCTCTGTACTAGTCGAGCTTAACACAGGTTAGAACTCTGTGTTGGGTGCCTATGAAGCAAGGAAAACCTCTACTTCTTTGATTTTTGGGATGAGAAGGACCCTCTTTGGCTGATGTAAGGACACGGGTAAGACCCCCCATGCTAACGGTTGACCAGAAGGGTAGCATCTTCACATCGGTAACCCATTATGGGAGGAAAAAATCCATTCCTGAGGTCATGGGTGTGGAATAGGCTTTTATAATGAGCATCACCATAGCGGGGACGAACCTCGTTTAGATTTAAAGTGGCATGGGGAGGACCTCCATCCTGATATTGGGAGTGGGACAGGCATGCGCTCTCATCGGTGATGGTACGGGGAGGACCTCTATACTAGATATCATTGCCACAGGTTGGCCCGCAATAAGCACTACCTACATCAGCAACCTGGAGAGTCAACCCATCCTACCCGTGGGGTGGTTGGGGCCTCAATCCAGGTCTAGAGGATGAGTTACCCAGCTTAGCATAAATAGGGGCTAATGGTATTCATCAGCGGTGGCACGAGATACTATAGTAGTTGATGTTAATTCCCCTCAGTGGGCGTCCTCCTTGGCCTGCAACCGACGCTGGCGTTGGGTCATCCAGAATGGGGATAGAAGTGAAGGCACATGGGATACCTGCTCCTCTATTTGTGGGGCTAGGCGGTAGTGCTGATGCAGCCTATTGGGATCCTTCTGTAGTGGCCCTTGGTATGGGATTCCAGATGGGCTGGCCCAGACATCCCTCACCTCCTTGGCATAGGGGAGGGAGTCATTGAAGCGTTTTGGGGAGAGGCTCGAAAAATAGTTGTGCGATGGAGTGGGGAAAAGTGGCTCCCTAAAAGGCCCTTGGGGGCGGTAGTGGTGATGAGGCGTAGAAGCCTCTAAGTCTTGTCGGGCCATATCCTGGGTAGGTATAATCCCCTCTTCCTCATATCATTGAATGAGGTAATTTATCACCTTTATCTAAATGATTTCAGAAGGGGAGAAGGGGCATGGTAACCCAGTAGTCTTGGACATGTAGGCTTCCATGGGGGAGATGAGGCCACACGGGATTGCCGCGCTGACGTTGCCTGTGCCCTTACATCAGTGGGTTGGTGGTGATTGGTTCCCTATTATAGAAGCTTGGGTCCTACAAAGCAGGAAGATTTAGCCATTAGTGATGAAAGAATGAAAGAGACATCTAGTGCCCTAGCGCCATTCTGTCTTTCATATTTGGTAAGAAAGATCCACACTGACAACTTCGTAGACTGGGACGTCCAACATTCAACTGACCCAATTTCTAGTGAGTTTCACACCAGGCCCACTATTTTCTTGGAAGGAACTGGTTCCAGATACGTGGATCTAGTGATTTTCTAGTCCATTATGTCTTGAACTATACTAATCTCCACATTGAGGAGAATAACTTCATGTCGGGTTTAACATTTCAATTTGCAATGCTTTCACCGGGGTGCACATCAGTTTTTTCAGAGGACACGCAGCTGTTACCCTGCATTCCTACTTTCCAAAGGTGTGCACCATCCATCGCTTATTTAGGGACATTTTCTCCTTGATCAAAATGGGTTTATGGGATTTCAGTTCCACCTTCTGTGGATTCCTTCTTGGAACTCATTACCTAGTCCGGGTCTCCATCATAGAATTAAGACATTGTTCATGAAACTCTTCACAGTGCCATGTCTTCATGGACGCCGGTTAATTATGCTGCTTCTGTTAGGACATTCCAAGGGGTCCATCTTGGAAAACAACCTTCGGTCAAGGGAGTAGTCATGTTGGACATCGATGGTGTGTCTGGATGCTAGAACACAAATGTGTATGGGTTTCATGCCCTTATGATAGGGATTCTCGAGGGCGTAGAAGCCCGAGGCGTTCCAAGTCAAATGCAGGGAATTTTATGCCATTGGCATGTCTCTGAGGTTTTTCTTAGCTTACCATTTTTAACACGAGGTATTCTACGAGTTTAACATCCAATGGAGACGAATCGAACTGATCGGAACACTGATGAGATTGGATTAGATGGGTGCAACCCCAAGAGGGAACACTGATGCTGGGACTAATGTGTGGTTAGTATCCCGATTGCTACTAGGAGCAGCGAGAAAGTGGGTGACATGATCTCACCGGGATGTGGCGGTCCGGGTAATAATCAGGATGGATTTGGATTTTTGAGAGTGGATGGAGAATGAGATGGAACCATTATGAAGGTGACAATATTGTTAGGATTGAACCTCATAAAGGCTTCCCACGTATCCTCGTGGTAGGGAATCAAAGTCCGTGTAGTTCGGCGAGGTGATGGGACACCTGAGGAGGCGACCCGTGAGAATCAAAACATGGATGGGACCCATAGGAAATAGAACCTTAGGATTGGGCCATGACCTTCCCAAAACACATAAGATCATGGGAAAGAACATGATGAGACATGGGAAATTATATTGAACCTCAATAAGGATTCATATATATCCTTGTGGTTGGGAATCAAAGTCCACATAGTTCAGGATGTGGCATGGAATCTGGGTGTGCACAGAGGACAATGACCCAATGGCATGCTAGGGGTTATGCGTGGTCAATAGCCTAGGGTTGTTCTGACGCTCGAGGGGAGGACCAGAGCTATGGGTCCCAATGAAGGGGACTACATTGACTTACCTTTTATTGGGATACACAATAGATTACCATTAATTGTGGTTACAATGACATACTATTGAATGGGGATCATAACAACTTACAACTGGATGAGGATCACAATGGCATACCACTGGATGGGGTTGACAACAAATTAGCATCGATTGGGGAGCACAACAGCTTACCACTAGTTGGAAATCACAGTGGATTACCACTGGATGGGGAACACAAGGGCTTACCATGGGATGGGGAACACAACTACTTACCGCTGGATGGGGAACACAATGACTTTTTGCTGGATGGGGAACACAATGGCTTACCGCAGGATGGGAAACACAACATATTACCAGTGGATGGGGTACACAATGTCTTACCATTGAATGGGGTTGAACATCATGAAGGCTTCCTATGTAACCTTCCTAGGGGAAAGGGATCAAAGACCACATAGTTAGAATGGGTACAATTTAACGTCTTGTGGGACAAAAAGGTGCATACATTTTAACGTCATGCAGGACAAAGGTGAACCAACGAGAAGGGGACAAGACAAGCAGGTCTTGGTATTGAACCTCAGGGAGGCTTCCTATGTACCTTGAATTGGAAAGGATCAAATTCCACATATTTTGGAATGGGGGATCTAATTTAACATCATGTGGGATGAAAGTGAACCGATGTGAAGGGGTCAGGACAAGTAGGTGTTGGGATTTAACCTCAGGGAGGCTTCCTACATACCTTGATATGGAAAGGATCAATGTCCATGTAGTTTGGAATGGGGGATACAGTTTAACATCATGCAGGATGAAGGTGAACCAAAGTGTAGGGGTCGGGACAAGTAGGTGTTGCGCTTGAACCTTAGGGAGGCTTCCTACATAACTTTAATTGGAAAGGATCGAAGTCCACGTAATTCAGGTGGTTTGGGTCTTACATGCTAAGGAGTCCCAGAGAGGGTGTCATGGTCAATGTTTACACTAAGACCATGCGATTCATCATCGGTGTGAGAAATAAGAGGCAACAAAGACCTCACGATCACATCGCGAAAGGTGCATCCGTGGGAAGTGGAGTGGGGCTTACACATGGTTAGAAACCCAAAGAGGAAACATAGGCTTAGGAATGGTTATAATCCCAAAGAATAAATAAGCACTTGTGAGTGGTTAGCAGCCCAGGGAGATGGATATTGGGACTTACTCCAAGATGGATGCCCGATGGTGAAAAATCCCAAAGGGAGAGGGATGGGATAATTAAGGTCACTGTTCCCCTCTCACCTCTAGCCTTTTGCACCAAAGAATAAAGGAGGAGTAGGGGTGGTTACTCTTTCCAGAAAGGCTAGGGGATTACACCAAGGTGGTTTCCATTCCCCGCAAACAGGCATCACTCCAATAGAGAGAATCTTATTCCATGTGAGAAAGATCTCACTCCCGTGGAGATAGGAGAGCGTAGAGAATGTCCGAGATGGGGCACCACACATTTGATGCATGGGAAAAGGCCATTGTTTAATGTCATGTGATTGGGATGATGGTTCTTGGTAGTTTAATGTCCTACATCTCGAATAAGGTGGGTTCACTCCGCACCCCTAGGGCTTACATAACCGGCACACTTTAACCCTTGGTGAAGGTAAGGCACCAGCTATGCCGCGGTGAGGGGTGCTATGGAGTGATCCATTAAGGGGCCCACGTTAGCGTGGCCCTATGAAGAGGAAATAGCCATTAGTGTTCCCATGTGAAGAAGCATAAGGCTAAGCAACGCAACATGAAGCACCACCCAAGGGAACTTGAAATCACATCATATGAACCTAGAGGGTCGTACGAGAAAAGGGTTTGTAGAGAAAATGGGTTCATAGGAAGAGGCCTTGGGAAGATCTAGGGCTCTATGTAGTGGAGGGGATTCGCGAAGGGGTATGCTTCGCAAAGTGGGCTGGCCTAGCCTAGGCATAGGGAATAGGAGCATATAGAGGGAGCTTTGTGAAGTGGAAAGGCTTACGTAGAGTTGGTCTTTGTGAATAAAGGGTACCCTGTGAAGCATAGCATTGAGAATCAATGTTCTTCATGAAGCACAGTGACCCTAGCTTAGCATAGGGTTTACATGTGCATGGAGGGTGCTTCACGAAGCATGAGTTCTTTGTGAAGACCCGAGTCCCCTTGAGGATCTCATTCCTTCATGGTGGTCCGTGGGCTCCACTAAGGGTATCCCTACTTGAAGATGGGTTGTATTTGAGCTAAGGGAAGGGAAACTCACAATGCTCAAGTACCTGTAAGAGCTCATTATTTTCAAGGCTTCGTAGAGCAGAAGGTGCTTCGTGATTTGAGAGCAGAGAAGGGGAAAGGTCGAGGTATCTATCCTTCGGGCTCGAGGGGAGCCCGATATTTATAGAAGAGGGGTGGTGCAAAGTTGGGAAAGCTCTGCGCAATTCCACGTGGTGCTCCATGATTGGCCAAGGACTACGTCAAATTCTTCGTAACCATAAAGTCGACCACCATCCCATCCTTGGCATAGAGCTCTGCTGGTTTCTCTACGCAGTGCTCGTGAAGGGTTCCATCAAGTTAGATGTGTTCATGTAGGTTAATGTGTCTCCCTCCATAGTGTGAGGCTCCCAGTCCAGTGCATCAAAAACGCGGAGCCTCCTGCCTTTTTTTCAAAATAGTGATCGTGGTGCGGGGATATGGCATTGCGACTACCTTGGTGCAGGGCTCCACGAATGGTCTTCACAAGGCCGCCCCTCCAGAGTTGGTTTTCTCTTTGAGACGCCTTTCCTTTTCCCATATTTCAATGCCAACATGCATTTTATTACATCACTATTATTTCATTATGATGTCATAAAATACATTGTGTATTTAAATGGTATTTAATTTTTACCCAAAAATTTGACTGTCTCGGAAAATTATGAAAAATTCACCGCTAGATAATTTCGACGTCCTGAATCCGAAAATGTAATTAATTTATATAAATAATTTTATAAATATGTTAGTTTTTACTTTTAAAATAAAAACTGGAATTTATCAAAAATTCATGGTTTTTTACAAAAACATCTTTCAAAACATTATAAAAATTAAAATTGTACTCATAAAAATTATAAGATCATTTATATTTAATAAAAATTAATTTAGTAATAATATTTATTAAAATATTATTTAATTCAAAAATACATTAATTCATCAAAATATATTTCTTAATTTAATATTAACTGAAAATACTATTTGTGCTCCAAAAAATCTTTATAAAGTAATAATAATAAAATGAATGTAAATTCATTATTCTATACAAAAATAATAAACATAATCATAGTTCTAGGTTCTTGTTACATAACCCCTTATAACACACACATAAGACCTAAGGGTAAGGTGTATGATGGTGATAGACTCTTGGGGTGGCTCGTATAACATCACTCGGGTGGTAATCTCTATTAACTTCCAATTCTATTGTAGGTTGTTCCATTTAAACTTAATGTATTGAAGATTGGCTCGGTCTGGGTCAAGAGCTAAGACCAGTGACACCACCTCCTTTCTGAGCTCCAAAAAATTGGCTTCGTATGGAGAAATTCTACTAGATGAGGCCATTACTTCCTTTTTCTAAGTAAATTGGATTTTTTAAAGCCCTATAGTTATACTAATCATGTGATCACTATTCAATGGCTATATTAGCAATGGTAATAATTCTTAACATTATTTTTAAATCCAAAAATATAAAACCAAGTAAGTGCATATGTTTTATATAACCATTTTACATAACAATACATTTAATTAGATCATGAGGGATTTTCATTAATAAAATTTTCAGTTGTTACAAATATATCCATCCATACATAGTATAAACATTAGAAATTTACTGTGATTCCATTTGGCCTCACACATTCCACTTCTATTTTCACGAATTTAATTAATAGAGTTTTTGATATTACCTTTCATAGTTTTTGGTATAATTCAAAGATGAAACTCTTATATAATCAAATGGAAAGATATAATATCAAGATAACTTGATAATTGCACTTAAGGAACTATGGAAGGAGTTGTTTTTCAAAAAATTACCAAGTGTGATTTTTGTATTTGGAATGTTTCATTATTGCATTATATTATCTCATGTGAGGGTATTTCATTGGTTTCTTCATAGATGAAAGTATTGATAATTAACCTAGAAAATCCAAAATTACTAAGATCCATAGTTTTATTGGTTTGGATGATATTATTGATACTTTATAGGTAATTTATCTTGGATCTATAATCCACTCACCATGTTAACTTAGAAGGGAGCTAATTTACTTTTCACAGATGAATGTGATGGGAATTTTAAATAAATAAAATGAATGTTAGGCATCACACCTATTCTAAATTACCTTGTAGTGGAGAAGGTTTTTTAATATATATTGATTCATAAAAGAAGGTATTTAAATATTTTTTCTTGATGAATGATATAGTTATAGATTATACCCCAAGAAAATTGAAGGTTCATGAGAAAAATTACCCAACTCTGGATTTTGAGTTAGCTGTTGTAAAATTTTCATTAAATATTTGGAGGAATTATCTTTACGGAGAAATATGTGATATATATATATATATCAAAAAAAATTAAAGTATATATTAAATTGAAAATAATTCAATATGTTCTAAAGAATATGGATGGGTCTTATTAAAGACTATGACTGGTCAATATATTACCAACCTGGAAAAAATAACAAGGTGGATGATGCATTACACCGAAAGGATCGTGCTAGATTATATATGACGAGGTTGATAAAATATAAAATATTTCTCGATTCTTAATGGATTTATATGCCAATATTGAAGGAAGTGGAGAAATATTATCTCGCATAAATTATTGTTCAACCATATATCCATATAAGGATTAAAGAGGCACAAAAGGATAATGTAGTGATGAAAAAGTAGTTGAGAAGTGTACCTAAGTTCAACCTTAGAAGTAATGGAATGATATAGTTTAGGAACTATGTATGTGTCCCATCCATGCCAGCTTTAAAGAAGGAGACTATTGGTTTATTCTCACAGATTTTCATTATCTATTCATCCATGAATTATGAAAATGCGTATATATAATAAGAGGTATTTATAGTGGAAAAAAATAAAATTGATATTGCATAATATGTATCTTGGTTCTTAGAATGTCAGTAAGTTAAGGAAGAGAGGCAAAATTCTATGGGGATGTTACAACCACTTCCAATACCATAATGGAAATTGGATAATATCACAATGTATTTTTTTATTGATATCCCCAAAAAATCTAATGGATATAATCCTATTTGGGCTATATTTTATTTCCATAAAATGTTAGTACACTTCATTGAAATTAGAGAATATTTCCCTCTACATTAACATTCCAGGATATACATTAAGGAAGAGGTAAGGTTATATAGAGTACCACATTCTATAGTATCTAAAAATGATAGGAGGTTTACCTTGAAGTTCTGCTGTATTATTAAATATGCTCTAGATATATAGTTACATTTCAACAATGCTTATCATCCTCAAAAATATGATTTGTTTGGGAGACCCATTATAATCCTGAAGGATATATTGATATTTTATTCTATGGAATTGAAAGGTGGATAGGATCAACAACTTCCTCTAGTTAGGTGTTCTTTTAAAAATAGATTTCAATCAAGTATCCAGATGGATCCTTATAAAGCCATATATGGAAACAAGTGTAGAAATCCAACATTATATAATGGAGTTGGAGAAATAAATCTATTGAAACCTGATCTAGCTGACAAAATGGTATAGAACATTAGAGCCATTCAACAATACATAAGGTTAACACAAATGTAGTAGAATAGTTATGTTGACTATCATCCCAAAAATATGGAGTTTGAAGTTGGTGTTATGGTTTTTATAAGAATTACTCTATAGAAGGTGGTTATGATATTCAAGAAGAAATGAAAGTTGATCCATAGTTATGTTGGACCCTTAGTGATTATTGATTGATTCGATATGGTTTCTTATCATTTGATGCTTCCATAGAACCTCTAAAAAGTTCATGATGTGTTCTATGTATCACTATTGAGGAAGTACATACCTAAACCTTCACATGTACTAGAATCAAAGGTAATACCGATGGAGAATGATATCTCTTGTGTGGTAAAACTGTTTGATATTATTCATCATATATAAAATATGTTATGAAATAAAACCACTCACCTATTCAAGGTTTCCTATTTAATCCACTAATTTGAGAAAGATTCATGGGAACCTGAGGATATGATATGGCAGAAGTATGCTCAGTTTTTTGTATTAGAGTAATAGAATTTGGAGTAAAACTTTTATTTAAAGGGGATATAATGTAATATATTAAAATTTCCTGAAATATATTTATTTCCAATAAATTAAATTTTTCTGATATATTTTCTTACACACAACACCGTGTTTCAACGAACCATGATATAATATTAAAATATTATTATTTAATGTGAAACTTATAACCTTTTGGTTAAATTGATGAGTATGAATTTGAATAATTAAATTATGAAACGAATATGCTTTTTACATGCATTGAATAAAATAATTAGTTATCAATTGATTAGAAATGAAAAAAATAATTTAAAAGTACAAGAAATGCATTTGTGAAACAATATTGTTATGTGTGAAATGTTTTTTTTAATATTAAAAATTTGAATTAATATATTTTATTAAATGATTTTAATTAAATAAATTTATTACATATTCAAAAAAAAATTATCATTAACCTACTATTTTTGACATGGGATAAGAATAAATATAGTTTTTTGTTTAAAAATTAATTTTTTATAAATAAATGATTTCACCATGTTTTGCGAACTTACATGAATATTAATTTATTACACTTTTAGAAAATTTATTTGAAAAAAGTAACTTTATATTTGAAATAAAATTTTCAAATTTACATTATAGTTAATATTTTATAATTTTTGAAAAAGATTAATAGTTTAATAAATAGAAAAAATACTGATTTTTTTTGAAACTATATTTTTATTTAAAAAATATAAAAAAGGTTAATTATGTTTTAAAATTGTTTAAAAAGTAAATATAGATCAATTATATTATTATTAAATTAATTTAGGTCATTGGAATCAATTTAATGTTGAATTAGGATATAAAAACATTTTATACTTAAAGTAACATTATCTTTGGAAAAATGGCTTTCATCGTTTTTTCTTATTTAATTATGGATTAAATTATAAAACGTATATGAATTGAATTTGATAAAATGAATTCATCATTTTGAATCAGAATAATTAATATTAGTAAATGATTTCAGCTTAATTTTTTTCTATAATGAAAGGTAAAAGTAGTTAAAAATTGATATTTTGATTAATGTTAAAACAGGTTTACCATGGGGGTTAATAAATGATAAGAATTATAATGAACTAAAATGTAACAAACCAAGACATGAAGCCATTCAAGATGACATATTACCCGGTCTAAGACAAGACCCGTATGGCGTTCCTGACCCCGTTGGGCTGGAAACAATTATCGAGCCTCAAATAACTCGCCATTGGAATAATTTTTTCCCGAAAAATCGAGATCAAATAATTAAAACTAAGCATGAAACAACAAGCCAACAAAAACTAAATCCCAATAAACATTCAACTTATTCAAATATAATTATTGAACAAAAACAAAACTGAATACAATACTGCGACCAAACAATGATGACACGATCTCTGTGTGACCTCTCGATCACCACCAACCATAAGACCAACCAGCTCTAATGATAATAAAATAAACCAGATAGGTGAACCTGTAAAAAAACTTAGGTCTACTGAAATTGAATGTTACAAGTTGGGTGTGAGATTAAATATCTCAATAGTTAATCAACATAGAGTCCGTACATTTCCTTTCCTTATACAACCCATAAACACTAGTTTGAAAATACTTTCATAAAATGGGTTTTAATCATTTCAAATAACCAAACACAACAATTCAAAAATTTATTTTTTTAAACAACACACAAAAAATTTTCTTTTAAAAATAGTTTCACCTTCTAAAACCCATTTCAAAACCAAACCTCTAATAAAAAACCAATCGTGATAAAAAAAGGATGTGCAGAAACTAAAGGAAACCAATCAATCATGCACAACTAGAAAAACCAATATTCAACAGGTAGCAAAAATAAATGGAACAAACATGTAGTAAATAATTATCATTTCATGAAAATACCTAGAGTAATCCCTAGGTGTTGTCAGACTAGACTCACCTTCCTACATATGGTGCAGCTCCATAGTTAATAACATACTTGACACTCTAAATTAGCCAATCCAATGGAACATCTCACCAAACCCTATCTAGTCAAGGGGGGTTCTAACCCATCTAATCAGGGTAAAAAATTAACCACCACTTTCCCCTCTAGATGACACCCAGTAATCCCATGATAGGAATAGTGATACACCATGGAAATAGAGGCCCTCACATGCATGGCTCAACTGAACCACTGACATCACTCATATGATAACCCATTTCGAGGAAATCTTCCATAGGTCTGACCATATCATGATAATCCATAAACATGTTCCTATTAGGACTTCACATAATTTGAATTTCAAAACTTTTTCTCAAACATTAAATAAACCAACTGGGCCATCAAACCACTTCACATCAAAATATACCTCTCCAACACATCAAGAAGTGCCAAATTTTCCTTTATCATTTCCAATCGAAATACATTTACAAAAACAACTCCAAAATAGAGTGAAACATGAAAAAATATGAAAAAATGAAAATGAAACATTATTCCTATCATCAACCAAAACATATCTCAAAATTATAAATAGACCAATATTAAAATAACTCATTTGAAGAAACATTTAAATTCACAAGGAGAACCAACACACTATTTAGAAACAAAGAAACATTTTGAGAAAGGGGGTTCAATCTTGAGTTTCATAATTATTTGTATGCCCATCTATGTGTGCACCACATGCACCCATCTATGTTCCAACATAAAATTCCAAACATCAAGTGTCCATGAAATCATCCAAAAAATATTTTCAAGATACACCACAATCCCTTAAACAAAAAAAAACAAGTTACACAATTACAATTTCAACAATAATAATTTAAAATCCTAGATAATCCTTCCAAAAAAGTTAAAAAAAAACATTATACCATAAAGTGGATTCCAAAATACACATCATCCCTAATTTATAATTTAACCCAAGATATCAAAACACAAAAAAATCCCAAATAACACCAAAAGTACTAAAATTCACTTTAAACTCAATGGAAATTTATAAAAACACCATGTGGGCATGAAAATTGAAGATAACCAAAGAAAACATTTGAAAAATCATTCTGTACCCATTTTCTCTAATTAAAATAGCAAAAAAATTCATGCTAGGGCATAATAAGAAAAGTTATAGCATTTTAAAAGCATTAATGGAAAGCTCGAGAATCAACAAATTGTTCCAAAAAGTAAATGGAAGGAAACAACCACCCCAATGACATGTGAATGACATGAAACATGCATAAAAGGAAGATCAAAGCCAATAAAAAAAATACACACACCCTAACATCTGAGAAATCGAATCATACACCAACCCTAGCTCTTAGGGTTCGACCAAGAGGGAAACCCCACCCAGAGGGACCAAGATATCAAGAGTGGAGGGAGAGGAGAAGAGGAAATCTTTTAAAAAATCAAAGTAAATCCTCTTTTAATGATTAAATAGATTCAAAAATGGATGGGGAGAAATGAAGGTGAAGCTTTGAGGACCCTCTAGTGCACCTAGGTTGAACAAGGGAGGAAAATCCTGATTTTGGGTAAAAAGATAGAAGGGAGAAAACATCAAATTTCAATTTTATAATAATCTGGGAAAATCACATGGTTTGGCCACACAATTATCCAAATCATTAACTAAACATGCACAACCTACTAGAGGAGAGACTCATCCTACACATTTTATTCATAAGTTTTCCAAACCATGCACCAACAATTCCAAACACCGCTGCCTAATTCCAGAACCAAACAACATGGTTTAATAAACTATACACAACTTTTTCACCTTAAACCAAGACACTAAAATAATCCAAAAGGTTATATAGGAGAATCCACATAATTTCCCTTATCCATGCACTAACTATTTTTCCCTTACAACTAAGCCCAAAACATCAATTTTTGAAATTTTTTTTAAAAATTCAAACTGGGACTCAACCTAAATCTCATCAAAAGGATCCAATATAAAGTAAAGAATAAAATAAAAAGGATTTCCAAGATCAGGGTGTGAAAATTCTCCCCATAACAAACACTTTATTCCCCCATTATGTCACCCATCCATAAGGTCACAAAAATTCAGTCCCAAATCTAGAATAAGATGAAAAAAACCATGAACCTCGAGGTAACCTTTCTCTTCACAAGTCACACTTAACCTCTTCTAGAGTAAACAAAAACATGAGAAATAACAAGTGAATAAGAGGGGGATCTCCCTACCACAAGAACTCAACTAACCCCACCAACTGAAAACTCAAATTGCACTACCTCAGGTGACCACCATAGGAATGAGGGAACTCAGAATAAGAACTAGAAAACTTCAAAAACACAAAACCCCAACATAAGGGAAACCCCACTAAAGAAAACATAATTGTACAACGAACATGAACACTAACTACAACCAACGATATCAAAGACCACATATATCATCAAACAAGAACAACTGAAAACTAAAATGATTTCATGAGAATTTTATCCATTTAAAGATTCATGTTCGAGGAATACATGATATATATGAAAATCAAATCATCGAGCTTCTTTCATAGATTAAATAAAATTTTAACAGAAATGAAATTATAATAGGAAACATAAATTATCTATACTTCAACACTGGAGAAAAAAACATGGACAAGGGTCCCCCAAGCCCTCAGTGATCTCTTGAATTAGCGTGATATGCATTTTGAGGCATGTGGATGGAGCCCTAATAACTAAAGAATCCACTGCCTCATAGTCATGTGCTATCACCCTATGATCAAGAGTTCTTCTTCAGGAAACACTTCCAACAAAACTTCTCCAGATG
This sequence comes from Viscum album, assembly GCA_963277665.1. Lineage (NCBI taxonomy): Eukaryota > Viridiplantae > Streptophyta > Magnoliopsida > Santalales > Viscaceae > Viscum > Viscum album. The sequence continues at coordinate 1,321,985,073 of OY728166.1, forward strand.
ACCAAAATGGACAAAATGATGGTACAAACAAAAAGGATTGCGACAAGACATATTCAAATACCTAAACCCACCACACTGAATGTATATAATCAAGTGGTCTAAAAAACCAGAGGCCAAAACCAATGAAGGAGACTCCCTGAAGAAATGATCCTCCGATATGCACTTCTCGTCAGATGGGTAACCTCCATGGGCAGTAAGAGATATCGGATTCCCAACTACCTATGTTGTGGAAACCAAATCATATAAGAATGATTCATCCACCAACTTCTAAAAACAAAGATCCATGGGGGATATGGATTTATCATTGATCTCTGGGCTAATTCCCATTTTGAAAATACAAGACTTATACTTGTAGTGTGATGCTATCTTTGAAGAGAAAAAACAAGATACTTGAAGTGGTAAACATTTGCATTCACTGCTTTCTGGCATTGCTAAATATTCAATAGCTATTCCACATTCTTCACCTAAACCTAATTAGTTATAAATCATCAAAAAAATAGACTTAAACACTTCCCATGTAATCACAACTTGCATTGCTGATGGTAAAATCACCTTCCCCGAGTCCAATGTTGAACCATAAAATAAACCCAGAATAGCATGGACTCTCATAGCTTTAGGAGTTCCCATGGATCTAAAGATACACTCAAATTCCACAATCCATTCCACTACCTCTAACAGACCTTGATCACCAAGAAAGATAGGAAACAACTAAGAAGAACCCAAAAACTGAATGAGACCTACTAGAAACTTTGGGGACCTTTCTGTGAAGCCTATTCTAAAAAACACAAGGAACAAAAAATAAAAAACAACAAAAACCCAAAATAGAATTGAAAATAACATCTCATGAAAAAAATGGGCTCATAATCAAAACAATACAAGCACAACCCAAAAATCCCCTTCTCAAAAACCACCATTTCATTTTAATTTCAAAACCACTTTCTTGACAGGCCAATTTTTTATTGAAAAAGAAGCCTCATTCACAAAAAAAGAAATTCTTAGAGTAAAACCAATTTCTATAGTCATTTTCCCCTTTTAGAATCATTTTGGAAAAAATGAAGATGAACCTTTGATTAAAAAATCCCACCCACGGAATCCTATGAACCGTGACATATGGGTTCCTCTTATCTTCTCTTACCTTCTCTATACATAGGTTATAACATGAAATTTCCACAAATAAACACACAAATGTGAACGCACATAAGGAATACCATGGGTCACACAAACTATTACATCATCAAACCCAAAAGTTCACCAAACATTCAATTATAATCACTTTACATTTTAAATCCAAATCATTTCAATCTAAAAAAATAACTTGAAAGAAATAATTTTCATCTCAAAAAAATCATTGTGAAGCCCCACTCACATCAACCAAATCCGAAATAGAACACATCTCACACCTAACTACTAGAGTGAGGAACTAATGTCTATAATTAACTCAGTGACATGGTTAATAGGCTATGACCAAAGTATGAATTAACAACAAAGAACATCTTGAACCATGAACTTGAACTCCACATGGGTCACTAATCCATGTCAGATCATTGCATGACACCATATCTCCCCTATTGAAATACCTTAATCTTAAACAAATACAAAAGGCTCAAATCAGGGAATACCCCTAGAAACTTGATGATCATAATGAGAAAGGGTTCATGATGACCTTCCCGTACCAACCTCTTGAGTTTCTATAGTCCTAATATCCAAATACATGACACCCAAAACAAAAAAGGGCCTTCTCTAACACCATTTTTTCACAAATCAATCTTGTATTCCATTAAAACCAACATCCAACCTAGTCTGAGACATGTCTTGAAGGGAGTTCCTGATCCCCATGGGCTAACAACTAGTGTTAGGCACCAAATAAGTCAGTATGGGAACGATTTTTCCCTGATAAACTAGGATCAAATAAATAAAATTGAGTACTCAATAACAAGCCAACAACAACCAATCCCAAAAAAATATACAACTGATCCAAATAAAACTACACAAAAATGAAAACAATACGGAGACCAAACCATGTAAACATGATCTCCATGTGACCTCTTGGTCACCACCAAACACAAGACCAACCTGATTCAAAGATGATCATAAGAACTAAAAACCTGAACATGAAAAATGACTAAGGTATACTGACACCAAATGGTTATATTAGTGTGTGATATTAAACATATCAGAAGGTGATAAACATATATTCCATGCATTTCCTTCCCCTAAAGAGTCTATATACACTATTCTGAAAACAAAATAATAAAATGGGTTTTTAAAAATTTCAAACAACCAAACCCAGCTTTTCACAAATTTAATTTAAAAAAAAACACACACTACATTACTTTTAAAAAATAGTTTCAACTTTTAAAAACCATTTTAAAACCAAACATAAAATACAAAACCAAGATAGATTAAAAAACTGGATGTCCATAAACTAAAGGAAAAAAATCAAGCAGGAACAACTAGAAAGAAATATCCAATAAGTAGAAGATAAAAAAAGTAGGTAGTGAGCCATGAGAATTTCTTAAACATCCCTATAGTTATACCTCTGTATACTCAGATCTGAATCACCTGTCAGCATATAGTTCATGTCCATAGTCAATAACCAACTGGTCACTCTAAACTAGAAAATCTAGTGGCACATCCCACAGAGCCCAATCAAGTCAGGGGGGGGGGGGGGGTTCCAACCCATCTAATCCAGGTCAACAAGTAACTCTTATTCAAGACTCTAGATGATTCCCAATAATCTCATGATAGTAATAGCGATATATAGTGGAAAGAGAAATCCACACACATGTGGCTCACTTATCCTTCCGCCATCGCAATTTCTTATGGCAACCACCAACACTGACTATATGACAACACACATTGGAAAATACTCCATAGGTGTTACAATATCTTAATAATCCATACACAAGTTTCAATTGAGCCTTAATGTGATTTTAGTTTCAAAATGTTTTCCCATACATTATAAAATACCAAATGGGCCTTGATGCCACATCACACTAAAATCAAACTTTCCAAAACATCACAAATTGACAAACAAGCCTTTAACATTTCCAATACAAATACATTTAGAAACCCATTTCAATATTAGAGTAAACCAAGAAACAATATAAAATGTTCCAAATGGGAATTTTTGAAAATAATTCACCAAAGAATATCTCAAAATTCCAAATAGTACACGATTTAGAAAACACATTTGAGTACACTTTTAAATTCACAAGGAAAACCAACACACCATTTATAAACCAAAAAAATATGAGAAAAAGGGGATCAATATTGAGTGTCATCATCATTTGTATACCCATCTATATGTGAACCCTGTGCACCCATGGATGTTAAAACATCCAATTCCACACTTCAAGTGTACATTAAATAATCCAAAAATCATTTTTATGAAACAAAACATTATTTAAACTAATAAAACAAGTCACACAATTACAATGTCACTAATAAGAATTTAACATCTGGGCGAATATTTCCAAAAATAATTTACCAGAAATAATTATACCATAAACATGATTCCAAACTACCCAACATTTACCATGTATAATTTAACCCAAGATATCAAATCATAATAAATTTTAAACAACACCAAAATTTCTCAAATTCAATTTAAACTCAATTGGAATTTTAGAAAACACATTAGTTTCTTGAAAATTTAATAATATTCAATGAAAACATTTGGAAAAACATTTATCACCTATTTTACATCATAAAAACACCAAAATATTAATTACAAGACATCAAAAGCAATATTATAACATTTTAAAAGCATTAAAGTAAAGCACAAGTATCAAGAAAATGTAACAAAATGGAAATGGATAGAGACACCTACCTCAATAATGTGAGAATGACATGAAGATTATATAGAAGAAACATCCAAGACTGAGAGTAAGTCTACACATAATATAAAAGAAATATAATCTTACACCAACCCTTTCTCTTAGGGTTCGACCAAGTGGGAAATCTCACTAAGAGAGATCCAGATATCAAGAGAGGAGGGAGAAGAGAAGATAAAATTGACCAAAACCTAATAAGAAATAAACATATAAAATTCAATGAGCTTCAATATTGAAGTTTATAAAATGAGGAGGATCTTGAAGGACCCCTTGGTACACCTAGGTCAAACAAGGGATGAAACTCCCAAGTTGGGATTAAAATATTAGAGGGGAAAAATGGAATTTTATGTTTTTTATGAATCTAGGAAACACAAATGTTTTAGGACAATAGTTTTAGAAACCATGAAACAACCATGAAGAACCTATTGGAGAAGATATGAACCTTTTATGGTTTGGCTGCACTATTTCCGAACTGCTCCCCAATCTAGCCAAATTCCACTGCCCAATTCTAGAACCAATCCGCACTGTTGACACACAGTTTCCTAAACTGTGCGCAACCTGAGCGCCTTACCCCTAGACACAAAAACAAGATTCAAGGTTTCCATAACAATTATCTTCTTATTATTAATCCTAAAACATCCATTTTTCTAAAGAAACTCAACAGTTAATATTGGGTTTCAAATAGAACCTTATCCAAAGGATCTAAGATCAGGGAAAGCATAAATCAAAATGGATTTACAAGGTTTTGGTGTGAAATAAAAACTTCCTAAAAATAAATTGGTTGGTTAGATTTCAACCATACCATTATAAACACCTAATATGTTCCATTATAGATCCTTTTTACATTAAATTTACTTGGTATTATTTTAAATATTTGGAAAATTACAGGTACAACACACAACTCAATTATTAATGTAAATACCTTCTACTCTCTTATCTAAATGTAAATAGACCTTATTTTCATCCAATACATGTGAAAATACATCACTTATATACCATATATTGACCTAGATTACATGGTTTGATCATAAAACCATACAAAGAAGGTTTTATATATAAACCAAAAGAGGTTGTCCAAAGAAGATGTACAGTTCTAAATCATGAGTTTCTATTTTATTTTTTCGTATACCTACTTAAAATATTCATAAAATATGATGAAATAATAATAGAATTATATTACATATTATTATATATTTTTATGTTAATTTAATAACATATATCCATATCCTCTCCTATTAAATGGGAATCAAAATTGTCTATAGTGTGTATAGCGGACTACCGTCTTGGAAACCAATGTAATTCATTTTCCATCACTGCATCTCAAGGTTATATATAGTAATGAATTAATGTTTATAAATTATATTTATGACATTATTATACTTATGTAAATATAATATCACATATAAATTCTTTCATTTATATCCATTGGAAAATGATATTGTTGCTCGTATGTACATATGAACTACCACCTCCATGACGCGATGTGAATAATTTTTTATTTTTGTTTTATATGGATTGTAATAAGGTTATATTTATGAATATATATATGATTTATATGATATAATAATTATTCATGAGAGGTTAATTAATACTTTCCTTTCTTTCTTTCTATCCATCAAAAATTGAAAACAACTTTCATGCATACGCATGACCTACCATCCCCATGGATAGTGTAAATCATTTTTCAATCTATAAATTTTATCGATGACTATAAATATTTATATAATGAATATATATTATATTTATAACATGATTAAAATTCATGATATTAAGGAATCATGATCAATTTACAATGACCAAAACTACCAATCAAAACATATATAAAAAATGAAGTAGTTATCACCCTAGATAATGATTTTAATAAATAATTGTTAAAACAAAAGTGATAATATATTATAAGTAAATTATATATGGTATGATATATATGATTATTTTTATTAAGTATATTTAAAATAAACCTATATTTATTATATAGTTGGTTTAAACATGTATGAAGAAAATTGAGACTTAACATAATGGATTTATGTTTTAATCCAAATTTTAATAGGGACTGTTTATAATTGATTTTCAATTGAGGTAATTGTATGATAATTATCTAATAAATACCTTTATTTTTTTTTATAATCTAGATATTTAGGTATAATAAATTATTTTATTTCATTTTTCTCTCTTTATGAATTAATGAGACCAGAATAATGTTTTTATGGAAAATAAAAATTATTTCTATCTTCGATGAAATATATTTTCTCTTCCATGGCCATGTTTTCATAAAATGTTTTCAAGAATGTTTTTAATACTATATAAATATTTTTTAAATTAATCATTACCAATGTTTCACTTTTTACAAATTGTTTTAATATTAATCTTCTTGTCATTTTTATAATAAGGTACTTTTGATCTTTTACCAAAAATGTGAAAAGAATGTTTATTTTAATGTATATATCATGAACATAATTTCACAAAATCATGATAGATCTATTATTTGAGGCTTAGTTTATAATTTTAAAATCTTATTTAAAATAAAATTATTTTCAAAATATTTAATGAATTTTATGTTTTAACTTTTATTTTAAAGGTGGAAAATTTTATTTCCTCTTGAATTATTAAATAATATTTTAATTATAATTTATTAATAAATAATAAAAAACATTACAATTAATTATAATCTAATGTAAATATGATCCAATGATACAATCCTTATTATTTCTCTGTATGGTTTATGATTATGTTGGAAAGTTTTTTATGATACTTGTTTCTTTTCCATGCATTATTCTAGAATAATATGTTATTAAAACCCATTTATTTCTTATATGTTATCATATGATAATTTTTTTATGAATTATTAACACACATATATATGGTTTTTATTATTTAATAGATGGTATTGAAATTATATATCTATCTAATGCATGGGTAAATATTTATATCTCGGTAGATAAGTATGGGATGCAAGTTGATGTGATTGATCCACTTTGGGATACCGGTTGATGTGATTGTTCCAATATGTGATTTTGGTGGAAATGACTTATCCATTATGAAATGAAAAATAGTTATGGATTCCAAATAAACTAGGATTTTATGATTTTGGTAGTTGAACATGGATTTTGAAATGGATTCTATATAGTGAATTTTCTACACTTTTATAACATGAACTTATGGTTTGTGATTGATTTATGTTGATTTATCACTCATATGATTTATGTATTTTTAAATGATAAATATTTATGCTATGAATCATTATTATTAATATTGATAGATTTGTTATGGACATTTTAGGTTATGGTCATGATCCCATACAATTATGCTTATCTTATTCTTTCTTATGAACATCGATTGATATCTCACATGGTTACTCTTATTGGGAATATGATCTCATCCTTTCTTATGTTTACCTTCCCCATGTTATTTAAAAAGGCTTTATTTAGGTTGGTTATATGAAGAGTAATAAATGGGTAGATATTTGGGTGAATTTATAATATGTTTCATGAAATAAAAAGATTTTGTGTCAAGTGTCCAAAGATAGTAAACCATTATGGTCCTCAGGAATGCATTTGTGAAATGTTTTAAATATTTGTCTGAATAGATGTAATACTTATATATGATAATATATGGTAACTATATCTATCTATTAGTTCCATCCTTAGATCCTTCCTTGTAAAGTGGGAAGAGAAAACGAAACACATTACGTTATGGAGGTGGTAGTATGAAAAACTCATGAATTCCAGTTTTTTTATCTTAATGGATTGGGTATATGAATAAATAATGATAATACCCTCAATTTAGTAACATTTATATATATAAATTATAAAAATGTCTTTATATTAGTTTTTATATAATAAATTAGTAAGAATAAAATTAATAAGAAAACTAAGTAGTTGATAATACTGACTTTGGGGACTTCAATTGTCCATAGAAGTATCCATCAAAATGAGGGAATTATACTAACAAATTGTTACTAAAATATACAGAACATAGTAAAAGGTTATAAGGAGGTTTAAATTAAATATTTTCAAGGAGGAATTTTATGGTAAGGTGTGTCTTGATTTGGTGAAGATATAACCATTTTATAAGTGAAGGGAAGGGTATTTTTGTGATTAACCCTTACATTTTCAATAATTTAAGGTTAATATTCTTGGTACAAATGAAAAAAAACTAAAAAAAGTTTAAGGGAAGAATTTATTGGTTGATCTAATATGAAAAATCCAATTCATGTCACATTTTTAAATTTATAGGACTTCACACTGGATTAAATTTAATTTAACCACTTTTTCTTGTACTGCAATAATTAGTTTTTGAACTTATTAATTGATTTTAAATAAAAAAATTAAAAATAAAATTATTAAATTAATTAAATATTTTTATTTCAACTATGAAAACTATTTTATAAAATAAAATTTCAAACATTATGAAAAGTTGATTTTAAAATAAACACACATAATTGTGTAAAATTATGTTTTTTGAAAAATAAATTTTTACGTTTTAAATTTTTATATAAGTTAAAAACATATTGAATATTTATTTTAATGAAATAAATTAATTTATTATAAATAAAATAAATAACATGAGGCATCCAAGACAATAAAAAACTCAATATCCCTTGAAAAATATTTAATTCAATGAAATTAAAAAAAATATGTTTGTATATATGAATGTAACATTTTAATTTATTATGAAAATATTGTCTATAGGGTTTTAAGTTAAAAGAAAATTTTAAATGAAAAAAATTATTTTTAAAATGAAAATTTTATTAAATAAATGGTTTTATAAATTTTTAGTTCATTCTTATATAATAAAAAAGCAATAAAAATTATACGATTCATGAAAACCGTATTGGTTTACTTAAAACTGATTTTTTTTGAAGATGATAAAAATTTAATACTAAGTTAATTTTTATAGTATGAATTCAAAAAAGAAGTTCATTTTTATTAATTTAAAATTTGAATGATTATTTACTCATTTTTTAAAATCATAAAATATAAATCATTGTAATTGGAAAATGGAATTTTTAAATATTAACTGTTATTATTTTTATTTCATATCATAAACCAACTAAATTTATTTTAAAAAATTACTAATATAAAAAATAATTTATCATTAACCATATTTTTTTGTAATAGAAATTTTTATAACATAAAATAAAATATTTTTGAAAGATAATTTTCTAAAAAAATAAATGATCTTATTAGTCATATTAAACTAATTGAATTTAATTAATACTAAAATTATACTTTATTTTTTATATAAATATATAGCATAAAGTACTTACACTTATTAATTACTGGTAATTCAATGGCATGTTTTTGACAGTCATACGTAAATGTTTTTAATTTTTTCTAATTGTTTCATAGTATTGTTTATGTTCAATGTCGCTTGTAGAATGAGCTCATGAACACATTGACTTATTTAATAGTAATAATATATTAGAATTTTTGGGTGTTACATCCCACCTCCCAAAAATAAACTAAATCCTCACAATTTTACTAATAAGATCACAATAATTTCTATAGGGAAATCAAAATTAACCATACACTACTATATGATCAATGATTTGTTTAGTATGTGTAATGATATTTTTCTATATGAAAAATTATTATAAGTTCTTTATAAAGAGACATAACTCATTCCTAATTTCATATAGAATTATATAAAGGGAATATGATCTAGATACCTAAGTAATAACTTCCCATAAACCTTAAAAATTATTTATATAACAATCATACCACTAGGGTTTTTATAACTTAATATCCAGTAGTTGGTGATTACATACATAGCATAAGACACTAAAACATTTACAGTGAAATGCAATATATTATACATTAGTGGTAATTACACTGGATTTTACTTATTTTCATGGTATTTAGTGACTATCTTCCTTGTTTACCCTTATATTAGGCCAGATAATTCCCAAATCTCATGCAATTGAAGAAATAATTTTTTTGTGGATTCTCTCTTTCCCTTTCACTTGTGAGTTTTATGGACTTCATATATACACTTATAGAATAAAATACCATTTTTCTTCTTATGGTTTTGATTTGAATGTGATTAATCTTCTTCCCTTTATCATCTTGGTCTCTAAAATGTCTATAAGATATCATCGTTCCCTTTTTTGTTGTATTTGGGATTTCAACTATGTTCATGCTGTTAATAAAAAATCTTGATAGATGTTTTGATATAATTATAAGATTTCTCTATTTATAAAACTTTTATATTAGCCTATAGTTCATATTACTGAATTTTTTTAAAGATTTAGATCAACCTATACCACTATAAACTTAAAATATATCATTATTGGTTGAACCTAGGTTAATTTGTGTTGGGTTATTTCATAATTATTAACTTAATATATAAAATAGAGATTCCAAATTACCTTGAACATTATTAAAATATTCTAAACCCAATATTAGTTAAAATATATGCTATCAAAATACAACTCATACTTTCTCAAATAAAATTAATCATTACTCGAATCATATACCCATGTTTGTATATACCCTAGTCATATACTATCAATAACATAACTTTATCAAAATCTATTTTAATATAAAAGTCATTTATTCAAATTGAAATTATATATTACTCCAAAAAATACCTTAGTCATTAACCCTTAAATTTATTAACCACTAGATCATAAGGTCACACACTATTGATTATATATCATAATAAAAAAATGACATGAACATTCCCAAAAATATCATGAATTGATTATCAATCCAAAGGTTATGAATTACTATCTAAATTACATCATCAAAATCAGACCACCATTTATTATCTCATCATCTAATTTATATTAAACTTAAGATTTATCATTACCTCAATAATATATTATCTAATAGTTATCCCCAAAAATAGTGCCATGTCAAAAAATAACTTTTCATGGTTATTAATACAATTTAATATATTTTTATATTCCCTTAAAATAATGCTACTAAAGAATAACCCTTATATTTTTCTCATGATCCTCATAATTTTTAGAATATGCCAAAATTTTATTGATAAATATAACTTCACTAATTAAAATAGAAAATATTATTAAGATAACTAATATATCAATCTCACTAACTTAGGTAAGACTAGGAAACTCAAATTTTCCATCATAGAAAGAATGTATCAATATTATCAACCTTTTATTTATGCTCCCTTATTCAGTTATAAGACATAGTGGTTTCTTGAAACATACCTTTCTTATATTCAAATTCATAATCATGATTCCAAAAAAATAATAAAACAAATTTTTTTATGATAACATAAAATACATTAATATTAAAACATAAATCTGAATATGTCTTCCCTTAGGATTTTGTTTAAAATATGATACTTCAGAATCAACCATTGAATCTCTTTTTTTAATCCCTGGTTATCCATGGTCCTTTTATTGTTAGGTTTTCTAACCAGATTTTTTAAAATAATTTTTGAATCCTTTATAATGGTTTATAAAGAGAATGAGTTTAACAAAAAAATATACCTTATGAGTATCTCTCTAGCTGTATAGTTTTAGACCCTCTCATTATGCATCTAATTGATGATTGAGTCAATACTCATCCATCCATTTTTGGGGTGGTTACCCCAAAGTACATATTTCCACAACTGCATCCACATTCCAAAATTCAGACATATATGTATTTCTAATAAAACCCACATAATCTCAAATTTAAAAAACATTAGGTTGTTATTCCATACTTAGAATTTCTTCTTGGTCTTATCACTAGGCTTTTCAAAAAATTTATTTTATCTTAATCCTTAGATAAAATGATAATTATTTCATTAGAATTAAGTCATATACTATTCCAAATGATTATCAATACCTTTTAAATTATGATCAACCTTATCTTATACACTCATGAATTACCCTAAACAGACATTTTAATCTCCAAATTTGTCTAATCATTTCCTTTGATACATATTATAAAGCCCTAGAATCATACTCGCACATCTAGTTCTCATAAAATAATACTTTACATTCTTTATTTGATACTGATAAAATCATATATAAAACCATCCTTAATTAATTAATCATGAATTTTCATTATTTCTCTAACATTCAATGTAACATTTTAGGTTTAGAGATTTGGGGAATTTATACATAACATAAACAGATAACTTCCATGTTCTTTATATGAGTGAAAAATCCTCCCATTATATACAAAACTACTTAATTCATGACAAGACATTAACATCTACCAAAAATAATTTCCCATGTATTATCCTTATAATCATGTCACATATACTACTTTTCTATATAATATAATAAAATAGAAAAATAAAAAGGGTTGAACTCAAATGCTCAGTAAGGGATACATATACCTAAAACAATCGTGGAATAAACATGGCATAAATATTATGGTAAGAACAATTAAAAAATATTAATCCATAGACAACATGAATCCATGCCTATTATATATCCATAATAATAAATTAAAACATTGATATCAATAATACTAATCTCACTCTGATAGAATGCATAATATCTGAAATCAAAAACCTATAGTCCAGGCTGTGTTCTAGGAAATGTTATTTGTTGTTGAGACCATGGTCAAGATATTTTTATGTCAAGTACCTATTACATGAAAATATCCTATTATGGTAGTATGCATACCCCAAAACGTAACCATTTTGTCTCATTATACCTATTAATACATCGATAGGCTATGTAATTTCATGCCCCACTCATCACCTGATTTTGTCGAATGCATTCACCATAAGATCAAACAAGACATTTCATACTATTCCTTAAGGATAAATTTATCGAATAAAAACATGGATATCCATAAAATAAATAATATAAAATATCAACACTTGATCAACCTTTATTTGAAGTCAGTAGTGATCAAGTATAAAAATAATTTTCACCCTGTAAATAAAACTGGTTACATAATCATATCCTATTTAGAGAAAAAGGTGAATGGTCAAAAAATGAATAGAAAAATTTTCAATAATCATCCATAATGGAATAATAACATATGGATCACCAATAATTTTCTCCATGTCAAAATAATATCCTTCTTTCTTGGTGAGAATCATCCAATTTGAATTATGTAAAATGTTATGTTCACATCATATAGAGTAACCGTTATGTGGAAAAGTCAATACTAGACTAACATCATCACATGCCATATATAGTAATATGATGGATGGTTTGAAAATAACATATCCCAAATTTAGAAAAGAAAACCTATAAGGATGTTGAAATAGATTAAAAACATCCCCATAAAAGAATATTTGAACAATACCACTCAATAATGGATCATGAATTAGATTTTTTGGTATCATGTGTTTAATTTCCCAAAATAAAAACAAATATATATATATATTAGAATATAAATCATGAAAAATAATTCATATAACCAATTTTTTTTTAATATTTAAAGGTAAATGGATTTGACAACTTAAAAGAGATTAATAACATTTTTAACATTACTGTAGAAGATGAAATTATGGGTCACATTCAAAAGTATCTTTCAAAGGGTAAAGTAAAAACTCATTGAAAACATTTTCTTTAAAAATAATCTATAATAATAGATCCATGAAAATTAAATAATTTTTTATTTAGGAAATGTGGATCCAAAACATTTATTATGAAATATATCTTTTTAATACTTTAAATTAGCTTTTTTGAAATACCACATTCTACGAATAGTAATAATTTTTTTTTTGTTATTTAAACATAATTTTTAAAATGATTATTATAAAATAATTCATAATAAAATATTATTGTGGGATAAACCATGAATGGGAGAAATTTTTTTAATAGAAAACATGATAACTCAAAGAAAGTGATTTGAGTTACAAAAAATGCTTACTTACCTGGGAAAAAAATGAATCCATAACCACTTGAATAAGGGAACATCACTTGGATATTAAATCCTATGAAATAAATGTTTTATAATAGAAATGTAACCATGGGTAGTGAATATACTGTACAAAGGAAACATTGTGATCAACAAGTAACATGTCTCAAAGAATTAGATTTGAGACAAAGAAACATATTAGCGCTTCTGTAAAACATTAATCAAAACCCATTAAAAGAGAGGGACTATAGTTTAAAATCAAATAACATAATTTAATTATAAATAAATATATTATATTTCATATTATCAATTTATAAACCAAATAAATTAAATTAGGTTCATAATATCAAATGTGTCACAAATAGAGGAATTTGAGTCAAAACCCCTTACCTATTTGGTAGTTTTGAATAAGAAACCCTTGAGAGTTAAAACATAAAATTTATATTTATATTCTATGAAATAAAAATTTTTCATAAAAAATACTTCAAATTACTATTAAACAGTCCTTGAAAATGAATATAGGTGCATAAATACAATATTTGTCTCTATTAAGGGAAATTGAGATAAAAACCCTTACAATATTTAGTACATTGGAACCAAAATCCACTGAAAAATATAACATGAAATATGGTATTTAATATCATGAAATATAGTATAATAATTATATTAATAATAAAATGGGGTGGTATGTACACCAGACAAAATTGAACAAGGTGTATAACATAATCATGTTTTAATTAAATGAAACTAAGACAAAAACCCTTACCTCTTGTTCGGAATTACACAAATGTAATTTAACCTCTTATATAATAAATTAAACTATATAAATCACTTAATTAAAAACCATAATCATATCCATTTTTATAATATTATTCATAAATAGTCTTTCTCTACAATAATTCTTCCGATTTTCCACATCGTGTGATTATTTTTTGGGTTATTTGAAATAATTTAATAATAAAGGTGTCTATTTTCATTTCTATTTCAAAGTTTATAATTAATATTTCATTATAGTTAATATTATGTATGATTTATAAGTATTTTTTATATTTAAAATTCCTATCATGTAAATTTTATTCTTTATTATTAAAGATGAAGTCAATAATAGGTATTCTTCTGTGATTCTTTACAATCTAAGGTTTTTTATTAATTATTGAATTGAATAGTGATTTAACATATCCCTAACCAAAAACATAATTAATTTCACATTTATATCATATTATATCATAAATAATGTTCTCATAGTCATTCGTGACATAAATTCATAGTGATGTTAAATTAGGTGGCTAAACCAACCCAAACATGAACATACCCTGATTTAATGAATGATAACGAGGTCATTTTGTGGTAATATCATTTTAAAAGAAAAAAATGATCTTATTTTGTTTTTATAAACATGACATATCATAATTTAAAGGAATTATAAGATGAATTAATTGATGCTGAAAAATTACACAATTTTAATAAAATATTACCCTCTCAACATGCTTATTTTAAAAAATTATATTTACAATGATCTTGTTTTGTTCATATCATTAATAGGTTATTATATTTTTCATGAAAGAGGGTTAATAATATCATAAAATCATATTTATACTTTATTGATATCCTTATATCAATCATTATAAGGTGGTAAAGGAAAATTAAATATGTTACGTCGTGGAAGTGGTTCTCCGCACAATGCACGAACAATGGTTTTATTTATCTTAATGGATAGGGTATATGAATAAAAAATGATTATACCCTTAATATTGTAACATTTAATTATATAAATGATTATAATATCATTATATTATTTTGGATAAAATAAATTTGATATATGTTAATTAAGAAGAATACAATTGTTTTATAATACGCACAATGATGACATGAATTTTACTTGAAGGTCTCTTTTGAAATGAAGGCCTTATAAAAAATAAAGCTGAGTAGAATATTTTAGTTGTGGGAGTGGCTTCTTATAACACCCTGAGATTTTGTGAAATTTTTTTTAACTAAATTTGATCTTTTCTATATTTTATATTACACAAAAGACTGATTTTGGATTATATTATAGATAAAAATGATCTTATTTTGTGTTAAATGCAATGATATATTTTCCTTATGTTACAAAAAATACCAAGTTTATTATTCATTACACACAACATCGATTTTAAACAAAACATTTCATACAATTAAGATGTTATTATTTAATATGACAGTTATCACCTAGCCATTGAAATTGAGGGAATGAATAATATTATGTAAATTGTGAAAATATGTTCTGCACATGTATATATAATGATTTATTTATTGAACAATTAATTATAAATTAAAAAAAATCTATTCAAAAATAATGGAAATCATTTTCTAAAAAAATATTTTTTTTATTTGTGTGAAAAAATGTGTTCTACCTCAATATAATAAACAAAATAATTTTTTCTAAATTATTTAAATTATATTTATATAGTAATATATTCAATCAATAATTTAACAGTCATCTTATTTTTTTTAAGAAAATACATAAGAATAAATAAAATTTTATGCTTAACATTGTACGTTTCTAAACACTAGTTTTTTCACCTTTTATGACACTTATTTGAAAACTAATTTTCGAAACTTTTATAAATATAATTTATCAAAATTAACTTTTTTTGAAATTTTAATATCAAAATTATATTTGGGTTAATTTTTGGGATTTATCTGAAAATTTTCATTATTTGATGAATAGTGAATTAATGAATTTTAATTCAAAACTACCTTTAAATTTACCTTATTTATGAAGTAAAATTATATTTCATATTTATTTTAAAGTTAAATTAGTTAAATTATACATCCATTAATTATATTTAGTTCATTGTAGTTAATTTAATATTCAATTTTGATATAAAAATATTATAACATTTAGAATCATTTCCTCTTTAAAACCCCACATGTGAGACTAATTTGAAATTTAATTTTTACAATTATGTGAAATAAATTTAACAAAATGGATCAAATATTTGGAATAATAATAATTTATATTATCAAATTAGATCAATTAATTTTTTTTCCAAAATTAATAGTGTGTGTAGTAATAATTAATTAGTGCAGTTAGTATAAAATGGGCTTAGTGGGGGTTAAACAAGAAATATAATGGTAATAATGACCAATAAAGATGTATAAAAATATTTTAATGGAATATTTAAACAATTACACCTCTATAGTTTTATAATATTCCATTTTTGACCCTAATTGAATCTGAAAAATATGGGAATACTCAATACGTTTCAAAATTAGCAAGTGCGTCATCTACCACAATTATAAAAGGTCTCACACTCTTATCCCTTATTCACAACATCAAACCAATTTTTTCAACCAATATATACACAAATCACATCATAAATTACCTACCATAATCCTATAATCTTTAGTTTGGAAATAAATCCAACCTAGGAAGGATTTAGTGCAATCCTAAGGATAATACATTTATAATAGGTAATGTTCTTCAAAAAACATATTCATTTTATTTCTTTCTCAACCTTATTAATTTTTTATTGTATGATGATTATATAATAAACAAAATATATTAAATATAATTATTATTTTTTATTTTAATGTGATGACCTAAAACCATCTTCACTTTCATCAAATGGGCTATGAAATCACTATTCTTGTGTATGGTGGACTACTGCCTCACAAACCGATGTTATTCATTTCTCCATTATCACCTCGCAAGATTGGATATAATTATGTATTTATTGTTAATATTTTTTATATATGGTATTTATTATTTTATTATGATTATTTATTTATTATATCACACATACCTTCATACTCTCTATTTTGTGGGAAGATGATAACATCACTCGTGTGTACGGCAGACAGCTGCCTCACGAAGTAATTTGATTCATTCACAATTTACATATATGGTGTTATTGAATATTTTAAGTAAAATAATATATATATATATATATATATTATATAAAATTGATTATGTAATGATAATATATATCATTTACTTTTCTTTGTTTCAATATGAGAATATAATGGAAATTGTGCTCTTGCTTAAACACGACCTACATTCTTCATGAATGGTGTGTTTCATCTCCCATCACAAAATTTTATGGATTAATATAAATATATATATAATAAATATATAATGTTTATATCATGGTTAACATTCTATTTATGATGAAATAATGATAAAATTAAGAGGAAAAAATATCAAATCAAAACATATATTAAAAACAAAGCAGTTATTACCTGAAATGTAACGTTAAAATGGAATTGTTAAAAAATAGGTAATAAAAAGGCATAAGAAAATAATATATGGTATGATATATATAAATCATGTTATATAATATATTTACAAGAAACTTTTATTTTTTATACAAGAGTTTTTAATGAGTGTGATGGATGTCAAGACATAGGGTGAGGGATTTCCGTCTCACTTTTTCCTTATGTGAGAACAATTTTCATATACAACAAATGTTTATTTTATTTAATGTATATAATGGCCATTAATTTGTTATATGATTATTATAAATATAATTATTAGTATTTACATATCCATTTAAGGATATCTCTTGCATGGGTTTTACGTTTCAAAAGTTACCAAATCAGTAAGATATTTTTGTCTCAATTTTCCATCTTTGAGATATATATTATATTATAAACCTATATTATTTTATACGGTGTATATATTGACTCTTTGATATGTAATATATAGAAATTATTTATAATCATGATAATTTATTATTATTTTAAGGATATTTATTTAGGGGCTTACATTTCCATGTTATCAAAGTGATAAAGATTCTACATCACAATATCATTATTTATTGGGATTGTTTATGAATAGGTATCTAATGATCAAATATTATGATCAATATCTAAATAAACAAATGAATTTTATTATTCTATAGTTATTTCATGAGAATAAATTATCTCCCTCCATTTTCCTCTCATAATATACTTAATAGTTAAAAATAATGTTTTTAAGAAAAATTGTCTTTTCGATCAAAAACCATTTTTTCCAAAACCACTTTTTGAAAAATAAATCAATAATGTTCTTTTAGTTTTTTTAAATAATTTTAAAAATTCAATTTTTCCCATATTTTAATTATTAATTTTTTTAAAGTAATGTTCATGTCATTTCCTAAAACAATTCATATTTGGATTATACTGAAAATATTAAAAGATTATTTTTTAACATGTATTACATGAATGAAACTTCCCATCATCATGACCATTTTTTTCTCTGAATATAAATTTATTAGTTTTAAATTATATTTTAAAAAATGTTATCCTCTTCTATATTTAATGCCCACAAATCATTCTTAATTATGTTTTATTAAGTTACATTTTGTTTAACCATGTTTACATTTAATCTTAACCTTTCTTGTTATTATTTACATCATATGATAGGTTACGAAGATTTGAATAACTTTAAGTCACCAATAAGTATAAGTCACTGATACCTGACCAACTGATAGATTCTCAGAATGTTTTCTACGGATGAGCTACAAACAGATTCTCAGAAACATCACTAAGGGCGAGTCACTGACAGAAGTATAACTTACCGACAAAATGTGTTACTGATAGATTAACCTTCTGATAGAGAAACTGTCCGATACTCATAAGTTTTTCTATGTATAAGCTTCCAATAGCTGACTGACTAGACAAACTACCAACAAATCCCCTAACGATGCATCACCTACCTATGCATCACCTATCGATGAATCACCCATCGACATAGTGATATACCGAAAGACTGACCTATCGATACTTTGAGACACCGAATGATTGACCTACATATCCTAATACACCAACATTACTTTTCCATTGAAATTCAAAATTACTTCTAATGGTCATATTTTTGAATCTTAGCACTTCTTATTATATCAATGAGTTTTTCTATTCTTTGCAGACAACATTTAATGGATGTCAGAGACCACTATGAGGTAAGAGGTACTAGGGAACATGCTTGTTGTCTGCTACACTATATAAAGGTAATATCTGGATCAAAAAGAAAAATGGCATGATCTGAGAAAATATACCAAGTTCCTCATGAACCCTAAAACAATACAAGATTTTCCCATTTTTCACACTATGCAATACTTTTAAGAGCCTAAAAGGAAGATTTTTTTTTGAAATAATAAGAGATCATTCACCAAGTCATACACCTCATTGGATACATAAGACTAAAGCACTCACGATACTCTGTTTTGATGCCTATTTTTAGAAGTTGAATATAGCTTCTATTCTACCATCTCAAAGGAATTCAAAAGTTGAAAAAAAACATCACATAGAGCCTTCTAACCCATATTCTCATCATATTTGTTTTTCATGTGTTAATTATTTACATTTCGAGTAGTGTGTGTGTATCTATTATATAAACACATTATCTCCTTTAATAAGTTAGAAGATACATTTATATCTTCAAAAAATTATCTTTTTACACCATAAAATCCCATGTATAATAGTGTAAGAGGTCCCTACGTGGCATATTTTAATTTTCACTCCCACAATAATTGTGGTAGAGGTATTTTGACTAGGACTATTTGTTTACTATTTTTTACCCTTATCTAAGGTGTTGAATAAATTTATTTATATAAATATATTGGTGGAAGGTTATCATCAAGTGAAGAGGAATAAGTCTCAACTTGAGACTGAACCTTTTGTTTTATATCCAATATATCTTTCAAAGTTCTGTTTTCACTGTTTTACTGATTCATTGAGAATATTTCATTCTCATTGATAGTTAATATTATATAGTGTTTTTATTTTAATTTGGTTTTGAATATTAATTTAAAAATTAAAAATAATAATCCATATAGTTTTAACGGAGAACTAATCTATCTTTGAGAAATCATTGAAATGATAAAAAATAATCTAAATATGATAATTTTGTTAACTAGGAAGAATTTTATTTTATATTAGGGGGACTTTTAAATAAAAATTTAAGACATAAAGTGTTATATAAACTCAATTCACCCCCTCTTGAGTGTCATACTTTGACCATCATTTGGTATCAAAGGATTTACTTTTCCTTTTTCAAAGCTTTTAAAATATTCAAATTGTTTCAAATGTGATTGTAATTTTGTTTTAAAGATATTTAATTTTCTATTAGTTCTAAATTACTTTCTATTTAAAAAAATTAATGTTTTTTAAATGGAAAATATATAAGAAGGTTATACTACAATCATACCACCCTACTTTAATGTCATAAATATTTCTCAGTGGAAAATTAAAATGAAAATACATTTATAAAGAATGGGATTTTCAATCTAGTCTGATATAGTTGATAAATATAGGATTCCTACTACTGCTAGAAGAACTTGGGATGATTCCATTGAGGATTATTATAAAAATAATTTAAAAGCTATGAATTCTTAATATTATGAATTGGGTGATGAAGAATTCAATATTATATCTGCATGTAAAACTTATGAGATTTGGGATACTCTAGATGTTTCACATGAAGGAACAACTAATGATAAGAAAGTGAGGCTTAACACATATATTATTAAATATTATAACTTCAAAATTATGCCTGATGAACCAATATCTAACATCTATCTCAAGTTTAATGATATTTTGAATACGATGATTTCACTGGGAAAGACAATTAATGCAAAGGAACGATTCATGTGAATTTTGAGGCATCTTCCAGAAAGGTGGGGAGGGAAATCAATATCAATTAAGAAATATTGGGACATAGATTAACTACTTGTAAAGGAGAATATAGGATTTTTGATGATGTATAAAGAATAATTTAAGGTTAATAGAGAAGAAGATGGTGAACCAAATAAAAAGTTAGTGACATTTAAAACAATTTCTTCTAAACACAAAGAAAATGAGAAAATGCAATTTCATGAAGAATGTTCCAACAATGAAGAATCACCACGTGATAATGATGAAAAAATTTATAATCTAGATATACTGAAAATTACATTTTTTATTTCCAAACACTTTTTGGGAATAAGTGAGAAACCATGGATCAGACACAAAAGGAAATAACCAAACCATTAAAAGGGAATTTAAGACTACCATAATGTTTCTCCCTAAATTGTTTCTAGAAGATATTGCATGCATGAGTTTCTAGTTAATCCCTTTCAAGACTTAACATCAATTTATCGTAAGTCTGAACATACTCCTCAAGGTTGATCTTCCCAGTGTGGAATCCCCCAACTAAAATAATGTCATGTCTGTCGATCCAGTTATATTGTTCATGTTTTTGATTCATCCTCAAAGACCTTATATTCACTCTAGTAGCTTCTTATTCCACATCATTAGGAAACAAAACCAGTTCAACTATTTCTTTATCCAAACTCATTAGTAAATATAATGGTTGATCAAGATCATCCCCATCCATCTACATGAAATTTAATTTTTTCGTCGAACATGTCTCCATGGTAGGTGAAAAATATGAGTAATATTTTCCCTTTTTACAGATTCCCTTCCTATCCCCATCACTAGTCATGCCCCCTAGGTCTGATGCTCATCCATAGTGTATCTACTCTGATCGGTTTCAACCTCCTGCACTGGATCTTCATTAGTCAAACCATCAAAATGATTACAAAGCTTAATATCAGACACATCCTTTCTGGGACCTGATCTAGTAGGAATCATAGAGGCCACAACCTGTCCTACAACATGTGACCGGACTGCCTACACATAAGAACCGACACCTAGAGTCATGGGAACTCCCTCACGAGTTTCATTAAGAAACTATTCCATCTCAGAATGGGTACCTTTTAAAATAGAATTAGTGTAAACACCCACTGCTTTGCACTGAGAAGTCGCTTCCACTAGGTGTTTCATACCATTAAGATCTCAAATAAACCTATTGAAAACATACAAGACCTTGGGATTAGGAAATAGAGGTACTGACATCAACGAATCATCATTCTGGGTGATCCGATTAGGAATTGAAACATCCAACTTTGCAGGAGGAACCATATCTTCAGCAATCAGGCCCATACCACTGTCAATAGGGGAATTGCACCGAGTATTTCCCTTCAATGGGACAAGCTGCGAAGGCTCATATATGGACACATCATCCTTATATAGAGATAAACTAGTAACAGTGGGATCCAAGGTATCCACCGATTTTTTTTCCAGGGAGAACAATTTAACAATCAACTAAAATTGAAGATTTTCAAAACAGTGAACGACAATCCCGTTGAAGATGACCAAATCAACAACACGAAGTGTAGAAATCATACCATTTACAAAAATCCACAGGTTGTTCACACCAATGTTTTTTTAACCTTGATCCATACTTCTTTAACACGGGGTTTAGAGACGTCGACTTCCATGCAAATTCAGGGTGCTATAGGATGACACAAAGTCATTGACTGCTCATCGAAATATGATCTTCTTTAGGAAGAACAATGATAAAAGAGTGTATGAAATCAAGGGTAATTGAGAAAAGGGATGAAGGAGAAATGAAAACACTAATGAAATAGTCTTCTATGAGTGAATGAGAAGAGGATAGATGAAAGTTAATTGTCTTAAGTTACTATTAAAAATAGAATATGATGATATAGATAGAAAACTTAAGAAGTAAATGAATGCCACCCAAATTTCCTCTGAGGATAGCTTTAGTGGATATGAATCCTCACATTATGAGAATGATGACAATTCCAATATGTGTTTCATGAAAGACACATATGAGGTAACTCTTTATTCTCCTATAAATAACTATTATTATTTTGTATATGAATCTGATTCTAAAAAAATGAAAAATTAAGAGATGTTTGAATATTATAAAATTTTTGAGGTTACATGTAATGAACTAAAAAATAAATATAAAAATATCAAGAAATAGCATGCTATTTTTTTATATGTGAATTCTAAACTTACTATTGAAAAGGAAAAAAATTCTTAATTACTCAATGAGAATATATATCTTTAACTATTTATAGGAAAATTAAAGAAGGATTTACAGAAGTTCACAAATAAAAAATATATCTTAGTAAAAATTATTGGCAAACAAGTTTCTCCAAAATATGCTATTAGTATAGGTTATCAACATGTAAAAACAAATTTTGTTCAAACCAATTTTGTATCCATATCGGAAAAATCTGATTTTATAACTAAAATTGAAAAAACTACTACAAGTTCCAACACTAGAAATAATTTCACTGCATTTAGTTTCTATGGATATAATAATGTTTTTCTAAAGACTTTACAAAATGTTTATAAGAAACCCTATAAAGAAAACTTGGGTTCCCAAAGCATTAGTTACTAATAATATTGTACCCAAGAAAGTTTGGGTACCAAATTCCTTTCTTGTTTGATATATTTTTGTATAAAATATGTAATAAGAGATCTTGTAATAGATTATGGTACATGGATAGTGGGTGTTCAAGACATATGATAGGGTACTATTAGATCTTCAAGAACCTTATCAAGATTTATAGTGGGAAGGTTACCTATGGTGACAATCCAAAAGGCAAAATAATTGGTCTTGGAAATATATGTAGAAATAATTTAATTTTAATTTCTAATGTTCTTTATGTGGATGGTCATAAGTATAATACACATAGAATCTCACAATTATGTGATGATGTATTTAATTTTAAATTTTAATATGATTCTAATAATGTTTAAAATTCTAAAAATGATTTAGTATTTACTACTTTTAGAAGTGAAAATCATTATGCTATTCATTTAGATTCTTTAATTTCTCAAAATTTTTCTTTCTTGATTTCATTTTATATAGAGTCTTCTCTCTATTATATGATACTAGGATACTATAACATTAACTCCCATAGAAATATAACTAGAAAAGGACTAGTCAAGGATCTAACAAAACTTGAGTTTCTAAATGTTAAATCTGTAATCATGGTAAAAAAGGAAAACAACAAAAAATATATTTCAAACCAAATAAATAATATTCAACTTCTCAACCCCTTGAGTTGGTTTAGATGGATTTTTTTAGACCATCCAGAGTTTCTACTCTAAATGGTATGCACTATGTCTATTTTCTAGTAGATGACATTTATAGATATAATTAGACCTTCTTTTTAGCTCACAAGTGTAAAGACTTCTCTTATTTCACCAAGTATTCTAGGTCAGAAGAAAACCTATGTGGACCTAAGATCAAAACTATAATTAGTGACCTTGGACAAGTGTTTGAAAATCAAATATTTGAATCTTTTTTCTCAGAAAGTGTCTATAGTCATAACTTTTCTTCCCTTAGGACACCCTAGTATAATGGAGTTGTAGAAAGAATAAATAGAAATCTATAATTGGTATCCAAAACTATTCTTAGTGAATATGATTTACCAATTTATTTTTTGGTAGAAGCAGTGAATACAACATGTTACATTATTAATGTATTTTTAATTCGACCTATCCTTAAGAAAAATCCCTATGATCTGTGGAATAATTGGAAACCCAAAGTTAATTACTTCAATTTATTTGGTTTCAAAGTTTATATCCTTAATATAAAATAAAATCTTGATAAATTTACTTCCAAAAGTGATGAAGAAGTTTTCGTAGGTTATTCAACCTCTAGAAGAGCTTATAGAGTCTTTAATAAGATAACTACGTGTGTTGAAGAATATGTATATATAAAATTTAATGAAACATACCCACATGAACCTAAAACCTCTCTAAAAAAAATCGAGGACAATTTGTCAAATCTACGCCTAAATCTTAATGTTTCTGATTTTGGTATTAAAGAAGTAGAAAAATCTAGTTTGGTAAACACTCTAGATTCTAACCAAAGGGAACCCAAAACTACAGATGAACCTGAGATAACCATACCTTTTTTCCTAGATCTATTAGAACCTTTATGAACTATCCCTTAGATATTGTTGTTGGGGACTTAGGTAAAGAAACACATACTAGAGATTCCATAAGGAACTAGGTTGAACATCAAGAATTTTTTGTCAAAAAATTAACCTAAGAACTTCAATGATGTAATAATGATAAATATTGGGTGATGGCTATGCAATAATAATTAAATCAATTTCAAAGAAACAATGTTTGGAAACATGTTGATAGACCCAAAGACACCACAACATTATCTAAAAAGTGTATTTTTAGAAATAAAGTAAATGAAGCTAGAACTATAGTAATGAATAAGTCTAGATTAGTTGCACAATGCTATAGTTAAGAAGAAGGAATTGACTATGAAAAACCTTTTCACTAGTTTCTGGATGTGAATCCATTAGAATACCCTTGGCTTATGCAGAACAAATTATTTTCACAATTTATGAAATGGATGTCAAAATTGAATTCCGTAATGGGTATATAGTTAATGATGTTTTTGCTAAATAACCCCCTCATTTTACAAATCCTCATTTTTTAAATCATGTTTTTAAATTAACAAAATCTTTTTATAGTTTAAAACATGGTCCAAGAGCTTAGTATGATAGTCTCAACACTTTTCTTATTTTCAAAGGTTTTACAAAGGGGATTGATGATCCTAATTTTTTCATAAAATGAATTTCTAAATATGTTTTTTCAAATATATAATGTGATATTACTTTTGGATCATCTAGAAAATTATTATGTACTGATTTTTCAAAAATAATGAAAAATGAATTTGAAATGACCTTAATGGGTAAACTCAAATACTACCTTGGATTTCAAATATTTTAAAATAAAAAAGGTATTATTTCAAATCAACATAAATGAAATAAAGATATTTTAAAATGTTTTTTCTTGGATATAACAAAAGGTAGTGATACTCTTATGACTACCCCAAGTAAATTGGATCATTATGAAGATAGAAAATTAGTGGATCAAACCAATTATAGAGGTATGATTGGAAGTCTTCTTCACTCAACTACCATTCGACCTGATTTTATGTTTAGCATGTGTATCTGTGAACGTTTTAAAGAAAATATTAAAGAGTCACATCTCCTTGTTGTTAATAAAATTTTAAAATACCTCAAATATAGTACCAACTTAGGATGTCTCTACCCTAGAGGACACCCATTTGACATAGTTTGTTATTTTGATGCTGATTTTGGTTGTTGAATGTTAGATAGAAAAATCACCTCTGAAACATGTCTCTTTTTTCGGAAATCCTCTAGTTTCATGTTGTAGTAAAAAAATTTGTTTCATTATCTACTACTAAAGAGGAATACATAGCTGCTGGTAATTGTTGTTCTAAGATTTTGTAAATCGAACACACATTACTAGATTATGGATATCAATTGAGGAATGTCCCTATAAGTTGTGATAACACAAGTACCATTAAAATTTATTAGAACCCATTTTCTGATTCTAGAACAAAACATATTATGTGAGATGTTACTTTTTGAGAGATCATTATCAAAAAGTTGATATAACTCTTAAATTCATTATCACAGATCACCAGCTTTCTCACATTTTAACTATGCCATTAAATTATGAGGGAATGAGTTATATTAAACATGATCTAGGAATGATCTACATTGAGTGACAAACTATCAGATGTCTCACCAATGATGTCTCACTGATGATGTCTCACCAGTGATGTCTCACCGATGATATCACACCGATGATGTCTCACTGATGATGTCTCAGTGATGATGTCTCACCGATGATGGATCACTGATGATGTCTCACCGATGATTTCTCATTGATAATGTCTCACCGATGATGTCTCACCGATGATGTATCACAGATGATTTCTCACTAATGATGTATCACCTATAGAAACTCCCCGACCGGACTCACTGACGATGACTCACTGATAGGACTCACCAATGATGTCTCACCAATAGGACTAACTGATGATGTCTCACCGACATGACTCACCGATGATGACTCACTAATGGGCCTCCCAGATGATGAATCATTGATAAGACTCAACAATGTGTCTCACTGATCTATTTTGGCATTTCTATATCTTGAAGTTAAAATATCATTATTTTAATGATTTCATTTTATTTGAATATGAATTCTTTATTTTATGATTATAAATCCCTAAATGATAAAATTACGGTCCATACAAAACTTTTGATCACTCTCACACTCATTCTTTCACACTCTTTCCTTCAAACCTTTCTCTCCCGAACTCTTACTACCTTTCTCATTTGAACTTGAATCCATTTAATCTCACTAATGGATCGAGTTAAATGATTTTCTAAGACACCTTTGAATGAGTTTCATCTTTCTAAAAAGAAAATAGGAGAATCTATTCAACCTAATCTGAAACCTGTTCAGCTGAAACATGCGACTATATTGGTACTCCTGATAAATAAGTTCACTCAGAATAGATGTGGAAAAGTATGTATCTCTTGTTAAATGAGATGAAATCTCACATATGGCTGGAGTAGTTCTCCAATATTGAAATACCATTTTATATAAGGCTAATTCCCGAGTTCTCTATGTATGGGCAATTTCTTTACAAAGTCTCAAATGTATTTTGGGTCAAAAATATAGTGGATAGAAAAATAATCTCATTTTGTCTAATCATTTGGAAGAATTCTTAAAGGTACCCCATGAGGTTGTGTGTGATGATCATTAAGGAAGCACAACTCGACCCAATGATATATTCAATTATGAGGAATATTTGGTTGATCTTTCTAGTAAAGGATATCATAGAAGTTTTATAGAAATATAACTTTATGGTGAATATGGGATATTATTCAAATTTATCTAGAATTTGTTATGTCCTAGGAAAAAGGAATTTTCCTCCCTAATGGACCAAAATGTATTTTTTATTAATCTATTGAATAAGGGATATAATTTTAACATATGTAGATATTTTATGGTATATATAAGTGAAATGATAAAACCCTAATGAAAAACAAGTTCACTATTTTAACACAAGATTATCTCTGCTCTGCATAATGATAAGGGTTTGGTGAATGAGGGTGAAGAAATAATTTTAGTTTTTGATGGTTTCTATCTCAAAAAAACAATCTATTAGAGAATGGAAATAAATTGTAATCCATGGAAGATTATGTGTGTTGAGGAAAATAAAAACTTGTATGTGGATTTTAATCTTGATGAGAAAACCTCAAGGCCAAGGAACACGATTGACCCTATTTAACAACTAGATGAAGATGTTGAGTATTCAGATGTGAAAAATGTAGCTGAGGAAGATCAAGGAAATGAGTACCCAATTGATGTTAGATGTGACCCTAATATAGTTGAAAGTCATAAAAGGTTGACATATGGTCCTTCTTTCCCTTCTATGCATCTTCTAACGAAGGAACCACTTCTATATGAGGATGAATACGAAGATACTGAAGATTCAATGAATTTTGAGTATGTTGGAATATCTAATAGTGATGACCATTCAAATGGTGAATAAGGAGGAAAAAACAGTGAAGAAGAAGACGATGAGGGTGATAGAGATGAGAAATAAAATGAAGAAGATGGTGATGAATAGGATAATGAAGATACATAAGATAAAAGTGATGAGGAAGGAAAAGGAAGTGATGAACCTGATCATGAATCAGATCATCCTAATGATGATCAAGGTTCTAATGCTTATCCTTTTGATCTCACATTAGAGCATGTTGAGAATGAATGTCCTGTTGATTCTTTTATAGTGGAATAGGAATAAGAACCAGTTTTAGAATCCCATATTTCTCTTGAGTTTATGGTTGAGGAAAGAGCTGCTGATGTCTATATGCTTGATGATGTTCACACTGAAAGAAAATTTTCAGTGGCTCTAGTGCAAGAGTTAGTTTATACTAAACAAAGAGTATATGTTGAGGGGGAGAGAAAACCTAAAAGGGTGAAAGTCAATATTCATGCTCCTCTTGATGATATAGTTATTCATGTGTGGATAAAGGATCCATGTTATGTGACATTGGGTTTGTAGTACCTTTATTCAGAGGATAGGATAGATTCTCCTACTCCTACTCATGTATCTATACCTAAGACTATGGAGTATGTGACTATGGATGAATTCAATGAATTTAATGAATAGTTTTTAGTTGTGGTTAGATCGGTCCCTCTACATCAACTAGTTCTAGTGACAAGGATTAGTGAATGTGATACAATAATGATCATAGAGAGAATTGTTTCTCAGGTTGATCCTCAGTTGATCTCAGTGTTGGAAGAAATTATCTTAAACAATGTGAAATGGACTGACTAATATGGTTTCATCCATTAATAGTCTAACTATTGATTATAGTACATCTCTAGATAAGGCAGTGAGAATGATTGTTTATGCATCTTCTAGTATTGATGTTCCTCAGCCTCCAACACTTGATTTGAATCATTTGAGATTATATTTCAGAGATATCTTTCAAGGTTTCTCCAATTAAGTTTCTCTTATAATTTATTCTTCTAATGATGAGATGATTAGAAATGTGATAAGAGAGGAACATTGTACAATAATGGGTAGAACATTATAAGAAATAATAATAAAACTTAGATAGAACAGTGACCATATATATTACATGGTACGATTTTTCATAAAAGGGGACACTAATGCCCAGGAAGACATAACAAAGAAAGTAGACTTATAATTTAAGAGGGTTTATACAAAGCACTAATGGGATAGTCATTTCAAGTTTTTGGTTGATAATTTTAGGCTGAATCCTATTACTCATGCTTTCAAAGATCAAGTCAATAAGTTTAAGGTTTTCACTCCTACCCTTCATAAGTTTATGGATATTATGGAAGATTTTGAAAAGGATATGTATTAGGGTTGTTAGATTATCAAGGACTTCATTAATCTACTAAAAACTTACTTGTATCATGAAAGTACTAATTTTTTTTTCTTTAGTAGATTCTCCTCTTCGGCCAGTCTTACACCCTTATAATTTTTTTATCCACCATTGTCACCTTTATCCACGACTCATGCTCAAGTTCTATTCCAAATTAGACCATCCATTCATTGTGTGATTAATTTACCTCCTTTCACTTCTAGACCTATACTTTCTCCCTATTCATTTACTAGTGTTCCTCTTCCTTCCCTTAGTATCTATACTACCACTCCAACTAGTACTTTTGAACCACCTTCTCCTATAACTACTACCTATGATAAGGGAAAAGAAGTGACAGACTCTGCTTTGGATAACAATTGATTGGATGACTCTTTGATAGGGATCTATTGTACTATTTTTTTACAACTTTTATGTTTTTCATAATGGAATATAATATTTGTTTTCATCTCATTATCTATTCGTTATTTTAATTCTTTGTTTCCATTTTGATTATCATAAAAGGGGGAAAATTTGTGTGTGTATGGCATATATCTCAATAGGCCTCGAGATTAAAAATAAAAGACTCTTATGCAATATGTATAATTTTTATGTTAATATTAAAATTTAATCTCTTATGATCTATATAAAATATTAATAATATCTTAAATTGGTGATTATAAACTATATAATTCCATGATTTATGATCATCAATAAAGGGGGGAATGTTGGACTTCTGAAGTTTTAATGAAAAAAACATGCTTAATTATGTTCTATTAAGATACATCTTGTTTAAAAAAGTTTAAATTTAATATTAACCTTTCTTGTTAGTATTTACATCATAAGATAGGTTATTAAGTGTTGGATAAGTATAAGTCACTTATAAGTATAAGTCAATGATACCTAACCTATCAACAGCTTCTCATAATTTTTGCTAAGGATGATCTACTGACAGAGTACCTACTAATAGGATCTCAAAATCTTCACTAAGGAAGAGTCACCAATAGAAGTTTGAGTTACCAATGGAATGTGTTACCGATAGAGTAACCTATGGATAGAGCAACTGACTGATACTCAAAATATATGATATGTATAATCTACCAATAGATTAATGACCAACCAACTTACCAACACATCACCTACTGACACATCACCTACCGACACATCACCTACCGATGCATCACCTACCGACCGATTGATCTATCGATAGACTGACCTACCGATAGTTTGAGATACTGAAATATTGAGACAACCATAGTTTGAGACACTGACATACTCACCAACTAATCCAGAGACACCATCATTCCTTCCTATGCGATTTAAATTGAAAATTATCACTAACTGTCACATTTATGAAACATATCACTGCTTATTATATTAATGAACTTGTTTGTATTTTTTAGATAACACTTAATGGATTTTAGAGACCATTATAAATTAAGAGTTACCATAGAACATGATGCTTTTCTGTAAACACTATATAAATTGAATATCTGCATCAACAAGAAAAGTGGTGAGATCTGAGAAAATATACCTAGATGATCATGCACCCTAAAAGAAATAATGAACTACTCATTGTGAATACTATGCAGTACTATTAAGAGCCTTAAAGAAACAAAAGTTTTTGTTACAAGAACAAGATATCCTTCACTAATTCAAACACCTCACTTGAAATAGAAGACATATGCACTCACTATACTCTGTTTTTCTACATGATTTCAGAAGTTGACTCCATCTTCAGTTCTTCTATATATAAGGAGTTTATAAGCTTCCAAGAACATCAAAAAGATCCCTTAAAACCCTATTCTCTCCAAATTTCTATTCCCGTGTACATTATTTATAGTTTGATTAGTGTGTGTGTGTCAATGTTTTATAAACACACACTGTCTCATGTGCCAAACTAGAATATACAATTATATCTTCACAAAATTATATTTTTACACCTTACAATCCCATGGATAACAGTGGAAGAGGTCCCTACGTGTCCTATTGTAACATTTACTCCCCCAAGAACTATAGTAGAAATATGTTGACCTAGACTATTTGTATACTATTGTTCACCCCGATCCAAGGTGTGAATAAAATGTATTTTTAAAACTTCCATTTTGGAAGGTGATCACCAAGTGAAGAGGATGAAGTCTCATCATGAGATTGAACCTTGTGTTTTATATCCCCTGTGTCTTTCAAAGTTCTCTTTTCACTATTTTATGAATTCATTAATAACATTTCCTTTACTTTGATAGTTATTCTTATATAGTGTTTATATTATACTTTTTCCTAGTATATTGATTTCAAAAGAAAAAATAACAATCCATTTTGTTTTCACAGAGAACTAATAAAAATTTGACAAAATTTTCAAAAGATCAAAACTCATATAAATCTACTAATTTTTTTAACTGGGTAATATTTGATTTTAGATTAGGAATAATATTAAATAAATCATTCAAGATAGAAATGTTTAGAGGTTCACAATTTCCCCCCATCTTGAGATTCTACTCCGACCAAAAAAAAATTATTTTCAAAAAAATTTATATTTAAATTTTTTTTTCCAAACATGAAAGGATATTTTCCTCAAAAAATGTTTTAAATGATTTTTTAATCTTCCTTTATATGTTTTCAATGATATTTTTTAAAGAATTTAATTTTAAAAAATTTAATGTTTTGAAAATTGATTTTAAAAGAAAATTTATTTTCATCAGGAAATTTCTTAAATGATTTATCAAAATAATTTTTTATATAATATGACATCTGATGATTTACATATGCCTTATTGGGGATATAATCTAAGTATACAATTCTTATTCTTCCTAGGAATTGTTTATTTTTATTATGTCATGATGTTTATGAAACCTATTTCTTTTATATTGGTTATACCATGATAAAATTATCAGAAACCTCGCTTATTTTTTCATGGGTTATACTATTATGAGATGATGAAATTATTATGAAACCTATCTCTTTTACTCAGGTTATGATATTGTGAAATGTTTATGAATCCCATTTCATTTCATGGTTTATGATCTGATGAATTTTTTATGATCTTTTGGAACACCTAAATATAGTTTCCATTTTAAAACCTGTGGGAACTATATCTCCCACCACCAATTAAATGGGTAAATATATATATCTCATAAGATTGATAGTCTTGGAATGGGTAGTGAACTGGGTTCAATAAGGAACTTTTTTCACTATGAAGGTCTTGGTAGTAAACCTTGACTACTATCATGCTTTGGGGAGTGAACTCATTCCACTATGATATTCTGGGAAATGAACCTTGACTAATTTGGAAATTATTTTTTATTCCTATGTTTATGAAAATAATATAGGTTTTATGTCAATGTTATGATATCATGGCTTGTTTTATTTAATTCCCCTATGATTCATGTCTTATGAATTACCAATATAAATTCCATTTCTCAAGATTATGATCTTTTATAAATAGAGTATGGGTTTTAGATGTTATTATCATGTTCTAATACCCTTATGAACCTATTATTCTTATGTATCTCCCTTGTTTACCCTTACTAAGAATATGAGCTCACCCTTTGTTATGATTCCATTCCCCAGGTGTTGAATAATGGTTTTATGTTGGGTATATTTATGAAGAGGAAAAAGGGAGATGATCTTTATGGGATATATTAGAGAAAATTCATTAATTAAGAATATTGTGTTCGATGTTTCAAAATACACTAAACTATTATGTTCCTCTTTGATGAGTTTGTGTAATTTATGGAATATTTATCTAAAAAGTTGTGGTATCCTTGTATAATAATCCCGGGTTTCTATTGTTGGCATCAAAAGAAATTTTTAGTTAACCTTTGAAAATTTGGAAGATAAAACTTCAGTGATTCCCTTTAGGTATATTTTTAAATATACGTCTAGGGATGTCTCTAAGGATAATTCTAAGAACAAGTCAATGTATAGGGAAATTTCATGGAATCTTGGTAAAGGATATAGTGAGGGGTTTACAAAAATAACGTCCCTATTGGGATACTATAAGTGGATGTGGATCTAGCACAGAGGTACCCTGGGGTGATAACTTTGAAAAGGTCACATTGAGTTGGACTCACTCATCACCTGGTGCATAACAATGGGGCCTCTTACACACCATTCTTGACACTCCTACGAGATATGATTTTCACATTCACAAACTATTTATGAACCAAAATGATGGATTTAAATAGAAGATGACTTTTAATAACCTAGGATATGCATATGTTGTCTTAAATTAAAATAAGGTTTCATGATGTAGAATTCCTTTAAGTTATTTTCATGATTATTTAGTTTTCGATTATGAATATCCTTACAAACACTGTACTTTTTTGCTTCAGTCAGTGAAAGAAACTAGAAGGATTTAGGTAAACGTGTAATGTGGATTCCAATTGGTTGATGAGAATCTAAATGGAATGAAAACTGGTACGGAGGATATTATTATTATTATTAATCATTTATCATGAAAAATTATTAACAATGTGTACATTAACCAACTATTAGTATTTCCAAAGAATAGAAGATAGAGTTCTATAAGAGTTCAGGTAGTGGAGACTATGGAGGAAATAAGATTCAGTTTCCTATATATCATGAATGTAAGAAGAATCACTCTAGGGAATGTCTCAAAGGCATGAGAAGATGTTTTATTTATGGAGAAGAAGGATGTATATTAATAAATTCATAAGGTAAAATTAAAATTTCAGTTAACGCAATGGATGGAAAAATTTGTCTTCATAAGGTATTATCAATGGAAGAATGCTTTAAGTGTGTAATATATGGGAATTATGAAAATATATTTCCAAGGGGGAAAGCTCATGAATAAAATATGAAACGTGATATGAGTAATGTTTTCAATACATATGATGAAGAGACTATAAATGGAATATTAAAGGAAAGATATATTAGGTTATAAGCTGAGGAGGAGGAGTTAATTTGTTAAGGATGAGGTGGAATATTTGAAATCTTCATATATTTTAATTCAATAATTATGTTATATGAATATATATGAGGATTGTTTGTGGAATATTTTCACTAAGAAATTTCATGAATATGTTAAAAGGTACTGATAGACTATAAATGTTATTTAATTGTAAGGTGATATTTTGATTAAGGGAATATGAACCTTAAAATGTTTTGAATGTTGAGATAATTTTGTTGGGATAAAGATATTTTATATATGGATAAGTAAATTAGATAGTAATAAATACCTTGGAACTAATTTATGATTCGTCGAAAAAGTGGTTTATTCTATCCTTGATTGAATTTAAAATAATTTTTGATTTAAGGAATAAATATAATAATTTTCTTTTCTTTTAAGGAATAAGGAAGCATGCTTGTTTTCAACAATGGTTTGTGGTAATTAACGTTATTATCATGTATCAAGAGAATAAATGATGATGGTATTCATATGTTTTCTATGTAACAATAAAGATACACTTTATAGTATATAGTATTTAATGATATGTTCATTTTGGAAATCCAGTAATCATATTTATAATGTTTTGGTTTTTAATCATTTATAAGGGTCATATGGTTAACTATTTACGTAATGGTTTGTGTTAAACTTTGGATGGAATTTAGATATCACTATATTAACTCACCATATTAATATTTATCAATATTGGATAACCTATTCTAACCATTATGTTGGGATGATATCCAAAGAAATATGGAATGAATTAATATTCTATTTATGGATCTTATGACCTATTAGTTATTCAGGCATAAAAATCTCCTTTATTTCTTATACTAAGAGATAAAGTGGAAATAGAACAATTCATAACTGATGTATGAGACTATTCTTATAAAATAGAATGAAATCATGTAATTATATCTTCTCATAAAAATTCTTCAACATTTGAAAAAGGATCTTGAAATAAAATATTTTCCTCTTATCATCATTTTTTATATTATAAATGACCATTGTCACACCTATTTGGTTTATGGTTTTTGGTCGTTAACAATCTATATATCACCCACTTTATTAAGATCAATCATCTATATAACTATTTATAATTATTTACACTCATCTTCCATGTATAAATATTTACTTCCCACCCATGTTCTCCTATGTGGAAACAAGGTTATGAGTTACATTAGGAAACCTTTATGTATCCAATATTCCATTTATAAGGGAATTTTTATTATTAAAATTTACAATGTGGTTTTTTATGAAGTAATTTTAAAATGTAACGAATTTTAGGACCAAGATGAGATTTTAGGTAGAAATTCATTTTAAGGGGGTATAATGTAACACCCAAATATTGTATGAAATTCTTTTTTTTCAAATAAATTTTATATTTTCCATATTTTATGAGACATAAAAAATAATTTTGGATTTCCTTACAAGTAATAATGAGTTTATATTTAGTTAAATGCAACACTATTTTTATCTTGTGTTACACACAATACCTAGTTTAGCTTGTGTTACAAATAACACAGTGTATAAACGAAACGTGTTATACAATTAAAATTTTATTATTTATTATGATAGTAATTACTCAATCACTAGAATGGTGGGTATGAATTGTATTAAATAGATTATGAATTTTTTTACACATTTATATATATGGATTCATTTTATATCAATAAATTAAAAATTAAAATAAAAAATATTTGAAAATAAAGGGAATTGTTTTCTAAAAAAAAAATATTTTTTATTTATGCAAACAAATGTATTTATACCTCAATAAAATAAATGAACTATATTTTGTGAATTAATTTAATAATATTTTTAAAGGATGTATATATTAAATCAATTATTTAACATTCTTCTTATATAATTTATAAATAATAGATAAGAATAAATAAAATTTTATGTTAAGAATTGTATTTTTATAAATAGTAATTTTTTTATACTTTTTATGGCACACTTATTTTTAACATTATTCTAGAATATTTTATAAATTTTATTTTAAAATAATTTTTTTAAAATCTGAATATCAAAATTAATAAAGGGTAATGTTTTGGTATTTTTCTAAAAAGTTTAATTTGTTAATAAATAGTGAAAAATACTGAATTTCAATTAAAAACTTCCATTTTGATTAATTTATTTATGAGTATAAAAAATATATTAAATTTATTTTAATATTAAATTATTTCAGTTGTATATCCATTAATCCAATTTTGGTCATTGAAATCAATTTCATATTGAATTTCGATATAAAAGCATTGTAATTTTTTTTTCATTTGCTCTTTAAAAACTTTCTTTCTCGTCATGGATATGGGATTAATTTTAAATTTAATTTTTACAATTATGTGAATGGAACATGAAAAAATAAATTTTATATTTTTAATAAAAATAATTTATATTATCTAATAAGGTCAAATTAATTTTTTATCTCAATGAATAGTGAATTTAGTACAAATTAATTATTATCATTAAGGTAAAATTGGATTACTGAGGGTTAAACTAAAACTAAAATGGTATAAATAATCTATAAACTTATATAAACACTATTTTATAGAAATATTTAGACCCTTTCTCCCATAAGGTTCTATAATGCACAATTTTGGACCCTTGTGACATACGAAAAACATGGGATTACTCAATTATTATAAAAAATAAAAAGTGTTCCCTCTACCCCGATTATGAAAGGCCACCCCTCTCCTTCATCATTCACACCTTAAAAATATTTTGTTTGGTAAATAGATACTCAAATCACATCCAAACTTCTATCCCCTCATCTTATAAGCCTAATAATTGGTATAATTCTATCCTAGGAATGATTTAGTGAAAATCCAAGGAGATTATCCAAAGAAGAGGTAGTGTTCTTCAATGATAATCCTTTTCTATTTATTTATTCTCCATATTAAATTCCTATTATACAATGATTATATAATAACCAAATTATTTTTCATATACTTATATGTTTTTATGATATGGGATTTACCTATAACCATCTCCACTTCCATCAAATGGTTTACGAAATCATAGTTCGTGTGTATAGAGGACTATCGCCTCATGAATTGATTTTCATTCGTTTCTTCATTACTACCTCTTGTGGTTGGAAATAGTGATTTATTTTTGTATATATATGATATATATGATATTAATTATGTTATTATTATTCTATAATAATTATACCACACATACCTTCATACTCTTCATTTTACGGGAATACAATAATGTCACTTGTGTGTACGGCATACTACTGCCTCGCAAGACGATGTGATTTGTTTACGCTTTACAAAGAAGGCATTAAAAATGTATTTAATGAAAATATGTGATATATATGAAAATAAATTATTTTGTAATGATAATATATATCATTAACTTTTCTTTTTTTCAATCTGAAAAGAAAATGGAAATAGTGTTCATGCGTACGTACAACCTACTGTCTCTATGAATAGTGTATATCATTTCCAATCACTAAATTTTATGGATTATTATTAATAAATATATACTGAATATATATTATATTTATATTATGGTTAAAATTATAGAGAATATTAAATTATGATCAAATTAACATGACAAAAAATAATAAATCCAAACATATATGAAAAACAAAGCAGTTATTACTTGAAATATAACATTAAAATGGAATTTTTAATAAATAGGTAATAAAAGGGAATAATGAAAATCATATGTTGTATAATATATATAAATATTTTTTCGTAATATATTTATAATAAAATTCTATTTATTATACAATAGGTTTGAATAAGTGTGAAGGAAGTTGAGACTTACAGAAAGAGATTTCCATCTCACATTTACTTTATTTGAGAAAAATTACATATTCACCACATGTTTCTTTTATGTGTTGTATATACTGTATAATTAACCATAATTTACATACTTATATATTACTTCAAAATTTATTAATATTCCGTAAAAAATATAAGAAACCCATAAAAGGATCATATAGGTTTAGTAACTTTAGAAACCAAGAAACATAAACAACTGGTTCATAAGACATCTATATTGTATCCCACTTATTCCTTAATAACTGGACCCCTTTTGACATATCATAATTAATAACTTTCTTCATGATGTGGGGAAAACAAACATAAGAAAGGGTGACCTTAGATGCGCAGTAAGGGTAAAAAAGGGAGATATAAATCATATCAAACATAACATTTGAAAATCTTATCTTTTATATGAACGATCTTGATACCTTATCATGGGATAAATCATAAAAGTTCATAAATAAATAATAAAAATATTCCCAAAAGTCATAATATAAGACATGGAATTTTTGGCCGAAATTTAATCATAGAAAATCATTTCATATTTTTCATGTCTCATTTCTATGACCATCATAGAGGACCAAGTCTATTATTGAACCAAGTTCACTCCTCGTTCCAACCCTGTATTACTAAACCAATATCATTTCCCATTATAGCTCTATCTATAAAATTAGATATAAATATTTTTCCAAAAAATTTAAGGTGGGTATAGTTCCAACCCATCTCATAATTAAATCATTCTTATGTGTGACACAAAAACATAAATCATTAATCATAGCCCAAGAAATAAAATGGGTTTCATTAAACATCATTCAACCAAAACATAATCCACATAAAACAAATATATTTCATTAATATAATTCCATAATAAACACAATAAAACCATAGGAACCATAGGGATAATATACTTAAAACATTACCCAATTATAGAACTCCATCCTAAATGAAAAATAATTTTGATAGAATAAATAAAATTAATTCTTGAGGAAAATATCTTTTCCTCTTCAAAAATGTTTTTTAAATTTCATGAAATTTTAAAAGAAACTAATTTATTTTAAAATAAAATTGAAATATTGTAAAGAAAACTTCATGTAAGTATTGTATTATGAAAAAATAAAAATTCGTTTATGCTGTATAAGTTAAATGAAAAAATTATTCCCGTACTTTTTTTGGAATGTCAAAAAGTACCTCGTTTCTAAAATGACAAAAGATTAATTTCATTCCATTTAATAAAAATTAAACAATTGGTAAA
This sequence comes from Viscum album, assembly GCA_963277665.1. Taxonomy (NCBI): domain Eukaryota; kingdom Viridiplantae; phylum Streptophyta; class Magnoliopsida; order Santalales; family Viscaceae; genus Viscum; species Viscum album. The sequence goes on from OY728166.1 coordinate 1,322,025,202, forward strand.
ATTAATTTTAAGAAAATTTTAGAATTATAAAGAGAATATTTTAGAATAAATATTTAGGAAACAAGGACATGGATGATTAATATACCCCAATATATACTAATATACAAATAATCTCGTATAATAATGAGATTACAAAATTATCCCTTGTGAATTTCTAATCAGTTGAATCACATACCTCATAAAATTAAGAAAATTATATAAATACGTAAATATCATAATATTCATAAGAATAATCATAAAAACATTCATGGTAACCATAAACACCACATGAAAGAAATAGGTGGTGTATAAGGCATATATCCCATAAAAATAGAATGAGAAAAAAATAATCCCTTACCTTAGGTTTGAAATCATTTGTATGTATCCAAACATCTTGTATAATGATTTAAATAATTTCATTGAATTAATCAATAACATTAGTCATTTTTATGATATCATATATGATAATATTATCATCTGTTTGTTAACAATATTTTATTATTACTCGTTATTCATGTACTAACTACTTCAATTTCTTATGCATGTTTTGTTGAATAAGTTCTGGTTCCCCTTCTTAGGTCATATTTATATCATTAAAAAAATATATTAACATAATATATATCATATTTATTCATTCTTAACATATATAGAATCATTCATTAAAGGATACCATGAATAATGAGTCGCATCGTATCGTGGAGGTGGTAGGTCGTACGTACGCACGAACGACGATATAATTCCCATAATTGTGAAATAGTATAGAAGTGGATGTTATATATTTTCTTATAGAATCAATATAATGTTATAAAAATAACACAGTTATTATTTCCATCATTATACCCATCCAGGTAATATTGGGGTGAAAAATAGATTACACCACGTCATGGAGAAAGTTAGTCGTAGGTACGCACACGTTGTGATTTCATTTTTCATAGGATGGATAGAATGTAAAATATGGTTGTTAAATAATCATAATAACATCTTAGTATATAATTGAAACATGAGTGGTTACTTTATAATGTAAATAAATCTTGATGGGGAAGTAGAAGAAGACAAAATTCTGAAATAATCGGTAGAGGAGATTACCTCTTCTTCGACGAGATCCCTCTAGATCTTATCTTAAAGGCACAAGAGTTAGTATTTTGAGAATTTAAGGATCTCTTGAATTTAGATAAGGATGTTTATAAGGAAAATGGTCTAGTTATGGCTGTGATTTAAGGCTCGATGTGAAGTGATGTTGTGAGGGAGGATATTCCCTTTTATAATTGAGGTGATAGACACATTTGGAATCTCCCAAAATATTAATTTATAAAAAAATAAACACCCTTACAAAAACCTCTAACATGACCTAGTTTAGAATATGAGATGATATATGGTTTTAATATAACATACCTATAAATTTAAGACATTTTTTCTCTCAATTTAACCCTTATCCATTTAATTCACACTTAGTTATTCTATTTAATGTTTAACTAAGTTAATAGGTATTTCAATATTACAAGTGTGAAATATTTAATTATTTGATATTAATAGACCATAAATGAATAAATTAGAACATAATAAAAAATAAAATAATTCTTTTATAATTTTAAAAATGGATTAGTATTTTTAAATATTTTAATAATACATTATTTTGATAAACAATCAATAGTGTCATGTTTGACACTATTCAATTTATTGATTTTTAGAAATATAAAGATAAGATATAATCCTCAAAAAAGTGTTTTAGTATATCTCTAAGGGTTCAAAATCATCTATAATTTTTTTGATATATTCGTTATCCTAAATTATATTTATTTTAAATTTTTTATTAATATTAATTTGATATTTTCATTAATAAAATAATTATTATATTAGTTTTCTATAATTATTTAATATAATTATTTTTTCAGTAAAAATTTAAAATAAAATACCATAGTGACAATAATTATACTATATTTCATAATAATACTTATAGTCGAATATATCTCTTAGAAAATCATACAATAAAAATGTTTTATTTAATTAAACCTAAATGTGACACTTTAAATTTACTTTATATAAAATATTATCAGTGTCATAATATTTTCCATATGTCTCCAAATGGTCAATAACTTGACCATTCGATGATTCTGGTTCATAAATACTTGACCAATAATATTTGGTCATGTTTTTTGGTCTTTTAATGGTTTATTATCATTTTAATAATAAATATTTTATTTATTTTTCATCAATTAAAAAATTTCTACATCATCAATGTATAATCTTATAAAGTAATTATCTATTTCCTAAAAATTAAAAATAAATTAACATGATAATATAGAAAATTTATCTTTAAATTGATTATTTATAGTTAAATTTAGCATATGTATGACCTTAATTTAAAAATGAGAAAGTTATTAAAATTTATGTAAGACATGTTAAGCTTTTCTTTAAGTAAAATATATTAAATGTCCTAATCTCAACCAAGTGGCTTCCAAAGGATAAATTTTTTGACCAAGGATGATTTTGGACGAATAGAACTCATCCAATTATATTAGGTTAAGTGTTAGGGTGATTTTATAATATTATATTTACTATTAATTATTCGATTTACCATATTAACATATTAATAAAATTTATTAAATTTAATATTCATAATTCACCAAAATAAAATATATCTATTTACATAATTCAGAACCACTTATTCCAAATATTGAATCCGTTTTTCAAAATACTAAATAAATTTTCTTCAGAAATTAATTTAAAATTAATGTCGTGGTCGGAATGAGAAAACGAGTTTTAAAAGATAAAACATTTCAAAAGATTGAATTGTAGAAATATAATATATTTTAATGATAAAAATATAATATATTTATAATATAAAACCATTAAATAATATTATTTAACCATATAATTTATTTCGATGGAAACAATTGTTTTTAATTAAAATTTATCATATTTATACTATTTATCAAAAACATGAAACTTATCAGAAAAATATAAAAAATTCAACCAAATTTTGTTAATATCCCAATTACAAATAAGAATTTTATTTTGTCCAATATAATATAAAAATGCGTCAAAACATGATTTTAAATGGGTGCTTTATCAAAAGAAGCCAAAACTGCATTTTTTGAAATATTCTTTTTTTATCCGAAAAATTGAATTTGTTCTTATATCATGTTTAGAAAACATATACGATGAATTTTGACCATTATATTAAAATTTTTACATATATATTAATAAAATCCATAAATTGTGAATTTATTACTCTATAAACTCACTTATTGGTATTTAAATATTTTTTTAGAAAAAAACCCCGTTTATCTAAAAAGGGTTTTATTTTTATTTATAATTAATTTCTCACCAAAAATTATCTATATATATACATATTTAAAGAATATTTTCATAATTTAGTTAATACTGTTCATATCTGCCACTATTATAGCTAGGTTATAAGGTAAAAAAATAATATATAGTTGCTCACTTAAACTAGGTGTTGTGTGAAATTAATTTTATTAAACGAATCTTGAAATTGTTTGTAAGAAAATCCAAACATAGTGTTACGTATACCGTAAGATAAGTAGGTGTTTTCTCTAGTTCAATCTTATATTGGTGTAATATACAACACATGACATAAATTAATACAAAAACATAAATAAATAAATAAATAAATTATCTCATAAAAATATCGGGGAGTTACATTCTACCGCCACTAAAATTAATTTCACCCTCAAAATTCCTCTAGGTTATAAAAGGATTAATACATGGAAGGTTATTTCATAAAAATCCACATCAAAAACACGAATAATAAGACTTCCTTTTAAAAAGAAATTTGAGAAATATAACGGTTACCCAAAGTCACTCATAACTGGGTTTCTACAAAGGAGAACATAGGCTGAAGGTGAAAACAAGGATAAGGAAGATAAATATAACCATCATGTTCTGATGGAGAGTGACATATAATTATGTTACTAAAAATTTAACAATAAAAAAGTAATAAATCTATGATGATTTAAGGGGCCATTTGATTCATTGGAAATGAAGGTACTAGGATAACATTTTTGGTTTTAATATCATTTCCCTAGAGAGGAAGAATGAGATGAAATGATTACCAAACTAAGTATAATTTCATCATTTCATTGTGCCTTGATCAATTTCCACTTAATATCTTATTCTTATAAATGATGTTGAATTTTTCATTCCTTAAATTTTAAAAGATCATGCAATCCATAAATAAAAAGATATGTCAGTAAATATTTCCAACAAAAGGTTAGCACATGTTATCAAATATGAATAAGTCCACCTATGGTGAGATAATAATTTATTCTAAAAAACTGCATATGATGTTTAACTAAACATTCCAAAAATTTATGACCTTACAATCCTTCTGAAAATTGAATATACTAAACATTAGAAATATGTGATATAAATAGGCTTAAAATTTATCTCTCATATCTCATAAGGCAGTTCTTGGTTGTCACATTACAATCATGTGAATACATAAATAATTTATTCTCTTAAAATAAGGTAATAACCTAATTTACCATATGTACTTATAGAAAACATGCATGTTTCCTTGTTTTTAAGACTAAAAAGTTATAAACATCCTATGTGACAGTATAAACAACTTTTTAACAAATCCTTAATTATTTATAAGGTAATCTGTACCATCCTATTATTCATAACCAACACATCTTTATCTAAATAACATTATCTCATCATCATTGTCATATTAAGGGTTATCCTTCCCTTAATCATGTCTTTTCCAAAAATATAAAATTATTACCTCAATCACTTTTCATGGTTACCAATATCATTCAGCATATGCTTTAAATCCATATGGAAAAACTATAGTGGACCAATACATAAATGTTTTATTATTCCATAATACCATAAATGTACTTCCACAACATTATTCTTGAATTCTAAAACATAGACATGAAATAAATATAATATCTTATTAAAATAGAAACCAAGATTCATCCTTTTATTCCATAACACATCTTTAGTCACAAATATTTTTTTTAGTCTCTTCATCATCAGGAATATAACAATTATTCATACATCCTTGCTGATTATCTTCACGATACTTCCCATAGGGTATCAATTTTCTTAATTCCAATACATTCCATATTTAAAACGTTTAACTATCATTGATGTATTTTCAATACCATTTTCCTTTCCCATTGTGTTAACCAATCTTTTTTCATTTGCAATTACTTTAATTGTATTATTTTTCACACCCAAATCATCTACCAGTTCCTTTGAAACATTTTTCTTGATTCTTCTCCCCACATTATTTTCATGAGAAAAAGTGAACTTTTTTTCCTCTATTTTAACCCTGAAACTTTATATTTCTCTTATTAGGTGTGTTGGGAAGCTCACCAATATTGAGAATATTGATCATATTATAAGATTTATGATTATGAATAATAACCATGTTTCACCTACCAACCCCCATTTTATTGGGATTCTCATGAGGAATATGAATCCACTATCCATTATATACTCTATTAACAAAAATCCTCCTATTTCCAGCCATTTTCTAAATCCCAAAAAGAAAAGTGTGATTGAAAATAATCATACTGAAGAATCCTTATAATCAAGTAAATAACACTCAATTAGTAGAATCTTATGTTTAATCCTAGGTTATCCATGATCGTTACCAAAATTCCATGATTCTAAACAATACTAAGATTTATCCTTTGGGGAATCCCTAGATATGTCCTTATAAATATCTCTAGGGATCTCACTAAAGTTTTTGCATCCTAGTTTCCAATTAATAACTAAACCTTCACCTCTAATACCAGCTATAATGAACCATACATTACATACATGGATAATACATAAAAATTGAATAATATTTATTACAAAATAAAAAAAACCACTACAGGCCCATATAGGTTTTGTGTCTTTAGAAACGTGGAAACATAAACAACTAGTTCCTAAGACATCTACATTGTCTCTCGCTTACACCTTCATAAATTGCCGATTTTTTGACATATCTTACTTAATAAACTTACTCCTGACATGGGGAAATGACACATAAGAAAGGGAGATATCATATTATCAGTAAGGTTAAATAAGGGAGACATTGATTGTATCATAATCGTAAAACATAAGAACAAAACATTAGAAAATCTTATACTTCATATGAAAGATCATGATATCTTATCATTGGATAAATCATAAATGGTCATAAATAATTAACGAACACATTCCTAAAAGTCAAACATAATTCATGTAATTTGTGGAATACACATAATCATAGAAAATCATTTCATATTAGTCAAGGCTCATCGCTAAGACCATCATAGAGAACAAATTCCATTACTGAACTGAGTTCACTTCTCGTTCCAACCCTGTATTATCATCCAAGATCATTTCCTCTTATAACCATATATATAACATGATATATAAATCTTTAACCAATGCATTGGATTTAGATATAGGTCTCACCCATATCATAATGAAACCATTCTTACATTTTCCACAAAAACATAAATCATTCACCATAACCCGAGGAATAAAATAGATTTCATTAAATATCATTCCACCATAACATAATCAATGTAAGACAAATGGATTTTATAAATATCATTCCATAATAAAAAAAATAAATCCTTAGGAACAATAGGGATAATATACTTGAAACATAAACATATTAATTATTTCCATCTTTGATGGAAAATAATTTTGATAGAATAGTGGTAATTAATTCTTAAAGAAAATATCATTTCTTCTTTAAAAATATATTATTTCTTCAAAAATGACATCAAATTTTAAAATAGAAGAATTCATTTTAAAATAATATTGAAATCATATACCATAAGCTTCATGTAAATAAGATGTTATGAATAATCAAAAATCCATTCATTCCGTATAAGTTAAAATAAAAACTTTTTCTCGTACTTTTGTCAAAAAGTCAAAAAGTACCTCGTATCGAAAATGAAAAAATATTATGTTCACACCATTTAATAATAATTCAACATTCGATAAAATTGAAATTAAAAAAAAATTATAGAAGGATAGAATGAATATTTTGGAATTCATATTTAGGAAACAAGGACATGGATGATAAATATATCCTAATATATACATACGTATAAACAATATCAGATAATAATGAGATTGAAAAGTTATCTCTTACCGATTTAAAATAAGTAAAATCATATAACTCATAAGATAATGAAAATTATATTCATATGATAATATCATAACTATAATAATAAGTAACATAAAAATATTCATGGTCAGCAAAAACACCAAACAAAATAAATATGCGGTGTAAAGACATATGTCCCATAGAAATAAAAGCGAGACAAAGTAACCCCTTACATTTGGTCTGATATCATTTGAATATATCTAAATTTTTTTTATAAGGATTTAAATAATGTAATTTCCTTATTTTTAAATCATTTTAATTTTTATGATATCATAAATTATCATATTATTATACATTCGTTAATTACATTTCATTATTACTCATTTTTCAGGTATGAACTACTTCATTTTCTTATGCATGTTTTTTGAATAAGTTATGGTTATCCTTCTTAGGTCATAGTTATATCATTCCAAAATGGTATTAAAATAATATATATCATATTGATTCATTATATACATTTATATAATCATTCTTTAATGGATATCAGTATAATTAATCACATCACATTAGGGAGATGGTAGGCTGTACGCACGCACGAATGATGATATCATTCCCATAATTGTGAAATGGTATGGAAGTGGATGGTATATATTTTGTTAAATAATAAATATTATTTTATAATAATCAAATATTGCTATTATTTCCATCATTATACCCATCCTAGTAATGTGGTGGTGAGAAACAGACCACGACGTGGAGAGGATAAGTCGTGCGTACACACACATGGTGATTTCATTTTTCATGGGATAGATATAAGGTGGAATATAGTTATTTTATAATTATAATAACATATAATTATATAATTGAAACTATATTTATTACTTTATAATAAAAAACTCATTAAGAGGAAGTAGAAGAATAAATAATTTTTAAAGAATTGGTAGAGGATATTACCTCTTCTTCAACGATCTCCCTCTAGATATCCTCTAAAAGGCATGAGAGTTGATCTTTTGAGAAGACCAGATATTCTAGAATGTAACTAATGATGTTTATAAGGGAAATTGGAATTACATGGATGATCATGAATGCTCAAGGTGAAGTTAATTTGTAAGGGAGTATGTGGCATTTTATAATTGAAGTGAGGGGCATATTTGGAATCTATAAAAATATTAATTTATAATAAAATAAAAAATAAAAAAAACTTCCAAAATGTCATAGTTTGAAAGAAGAGATAAGATAAGTGAGTAATATCTTCAACCAATAAACATTACACAAGTGTTTTTGTCAATCAAAACCTCATCCCTTTAATTAACACTTAATTATTTTATTTAATATTTAACTAAGGTAAAAAATATTTGAATATTAAAATGGAAAAAATATTTACTTATTTGATGTAAATTTGACCATAAATGAATAAATTAGAACATTTTCCACCATATCCTAATTATTATATATTTTGAAGAAAGTTTTATTGTTTTTAAATAATTTAATAATACATTATTTTGATAAAAAATCCATATTTTCAATATTGGTAGTATTCAATTTATTGATTTGTTATAATATCAAGATAAGATTTTATCCTTGAATAAATATATTATTATAAACCTAATGGGTCAAGGTCAACTAGAAAATTTGTTCTATATATTAATTATCCCATTTTTTTTAATATTCTTAATAACATTTATTTTATATTTTCGTTAAAAAATTTATTACTAAATCATTTTTGTGTAATTATTTAATATACTTATTTATTGGGTAAATATTAAAATTAAGATACCATAACAAGGATAATTAATATAGAATTAATAAGAATACTTATAGTCAAATATATCTAACGTGGATCTAATTTGACAGAAAGTTCCGCATGTTTTTTTAGGTTTCTAAGAATTTATTAACTAGTTTTTACACTTTTTATTAAATAATTGAACATTTGTATTCTTATAATTAAATATTTTAATTAACCAATTTTTATAATTAATTATGTATTTTTAGTCTTTAAATTAGTTAATTTAGTCTTACAAAATTTTCTAGACTAATAATTCATCAATTAGTTTTATGGTTTTAATCTACTTGAATTTTAAATAATATAACATGTTTATTAATTTATAAATTAATATTTTTTATTTTTAATTAATCAGTTTAGTTTTTAATTTAAAATTTCCATCCCTTAATCTCAAATAATGAAAATAAATTAACTTTATTAGTTATTTTAATCTAATGGCAATTAATAAAATTTATCCTTTTAATTTAAGTTAATAATTTTTTAATTAAAAATTTTATTACCCTGTTTAATAATATAGTCAGTTTTTAATAAATGTTAAAAATTTAAATTTAGTTAATTTAACCTTTTTATTTAGCATTTAATCTTTTAATTATATTTCCTTTAAATAAATTAAATCTACATTTTTTATTTAATTTGACAATTTTAAAGTTATTTAAGTTTTTTGTTTAATCTTATTTTATGTCTTTAGAAGTTAATTAAAGTTTAGTTTTAAATTTATTGTTTCATGTTAAAATTAATTTTTTTTATGTTTACTTTGAAAAAAATTAAAAAAATTCTTTATTTTATTTTTAGTTTAATTTTTCAGTACTATATTTTAAGTATTAAGTTTTAATTTCATTCAATTAATGATTTCTGTTTTTTTAGTTTGTAGATAAATTTTTGTGTCACCGAGAGTTCAATATTTTTACACTATTGGTGATACAGACACACATCCATAACTATCGGTAGAATCTTGTTACCGACACCAACATCACATCCACTTGAATATTGTTCTCTTCATTGCCACACTCCTATTTTTCATTGAGGATCTTGGAAAACCACTTGAATACTATTCTGGAATCATTGGAGAAGAAGGTTCGACTTCAAGCAGCATTACTGTGGAGGATTACTTTACCATGGAGTCTCTCTGTGGCTAGATCTGAGTAGCAGGTTGAACCTGTGATACAGCTGAGTCGGTTGAAGGTTAGAGTGAGGTAGTCATTGCATCTTTCCCCATGTCGCGCCACCGCCGTGATGCACCACCGAGGGAGAATAACGGCATGGGAGGAGCTCGAACCGAGGGCCACCATCAGACCACTTCTGTCAGATCTGGGAGACGAGGAGGAATATGTAAAGCCACTCCACAGATCGCCATGAAATCAAACCTCGATCCAAGAGCCATCCAGCTGCTCGTCGAGGCTGATGTTGTGGGAAACAACCTCTGCCAAGGAGGATTGCGATGCCACCACGTTGGAAGGACACTCCTCAGCCATGGCTTCTCCAAGAAGCCTACCACCCATTGCGGTCAGTGGAGAAGGAAAAAGGGAGTGGGGATAAAAATAAAAAAAATATAAATAATAATAATAATTATTAAATATTTTAATTTAATAAAAACATAATAAAATATATTAAACTAAAATGACAATAATAACATATAAATAAAAATTAATGTAAATAAATTTTAATAAATTCATTAATTTTAACTTAATATTGGAAATTTAATAATTATGATAATATTATTTACTAATAAAATAAAATAATTAATCTATCTTAATTAATAATTATCTAATTAAAAAATATAATTAATTTTTATTAACTAATTACTGATAAATAATAATTTAATAAACTAATCCAAATAAATAATTTTTAATTATAAACATAATAATTTTATCTAAATAAATATTAATAATAAATTAATTACAATAATAATATTTAATTAAGTAAAAATAATAACAGTATGTAATCATTATATAATTTTATTAAAATACTATTATAATAATATTAAGTAGATATTTTTGTTAATAAAAGTTCTATTAAATAATTTAGAAATAAATAATAATCATCAAATAAGATATTAGTTAATTAATAATAATTAACTTAATAAAATAATAAACATTTACTGATAAAATAATAATATTAATTATAATATTTTTATAAATGTTTTAAATATACAAAAGCTAAATTACTAATAATAATTTAATGATTTATCTATTTCAATATGTTTTTTTCTTAATAGTGTTTTAACTTTTACTTATATTCTGTTTCATACACAAGTTCAATCAGAAGCCTAAAAGTCATCCAGGTGCATTTTACTAACTCACCTAGAGTTAGTTACCATGGAAAAAATAAAGCGGCGTGTGATTCACTAAAAAGTGCACGTGTGCAGTGCAACAGTGAAGAACACTTGAAGTCGGTGGAAAATAAGGGGTGGCAAGAAGCACATGATGGAGGTATTAAAACAGAGGAGCAGCAGGAATTAGGGGGGCATGAGACTCATTCACTCGTAGAGAGTAGAGCATAGTAGCATATCTTTGAGACCTAGAGAACCTTTTCCTGGAGAACTAAGGCATTACATCATCATTTTCTTAGTGCATAGGAAGTTTCTTTTTCTCCCTATTATATTTCAATTTAAGATATTTTAATCAATTGTTTGAAATTTTTGTATGGAACATGTTGTTAGGGTATATCATCTATCTTGGGAGTTTTAAATCATACTGGTTCATCATTTAAACATCTCCATACTTATTACGTTTACAAAATGAGAATCATTCGTCGAGATTGATTTTTATTATAATTAAATTGTTCACATATCACATTTTTAGATAAAAATCTATGATCAATTGGAGAAATTGAAATTGAATACATTTACCAGAGATTTAACATTCAAGCAAGGGAATTTTATGGCGAATATAATTTCATTTTCTTTCTTTTTCAACTTCTTCAACCGTATGACTAATTCTAGAATGTCAAACTGCATGAATGAACATTTAGTGTGTTAAACCGCTTGGTGAGAGAGGTTCAACAATTATTTTTCTAGGTGTAACACTATTAAGAGCAGTGTAGTTGTTATCTTTTAAAAATAGTAGATTAATAATTCTCAATTAGCTTTCCTAAATCGTTTATTCAAGTTATAGTTTCATTGTCTTAGCCTTATTAAGTTGTTAGTTCATCATAGTCTAGTTTAGACTATGTTACTTAGAAAACAATTATTAAAAAAAATATAATGTTTACCCCACTACTGACAACAGTGGGGTGTTTTTATGAAATTTTGAAAAGTGTTGGTCAATTTACATTCCCTTTGGGTTAGAACCTACTTTCCAAATGTACAATAGCAGTAGAAAATCATATATTTTAAACATTTACCCAATTTCAATGATGGTAGGGAATCATTGTTTTGTGCCATTTCCATGGAATGTACGAGACATTACTTTTCTAAAAAATCATAAAAATCACATATAAAAAAATTACTCTAAAGAAATTGAAAAAATGAAATCAGTAAAAAATATTCTTTCATTTATTGGTTAATTGCTACTATTTTTGTTACTGTTGAAGTTACTATTTACTATTTCTTATGCTGAATTTCACCTATTTTTATATATTTCATGAACACTAGGTCATCCACTATTATAATAGAGCCTCTCAACCTTGAACTAGACCAACACCTCACTACTGTTAAAAAGAAAAATAAATCTAAAATGAAGAATCTAGACAATAGGGTTCCTGTACCTAATAAGTTATAAAACCATCTAGAAATCTTAGAGAATGAGAGGCCTGGGATGAGGGAGTCCAACTCCCTAAATTGTTAAGTTAACATTCTTCAGTCTGACTTCCACCAAGATCCCGAATCTATGAGCTGAAAAAGTCCAACATTTCACTTCTTTCTGGGTTTAATGGGATCTCTAATGAGTGCTATCTTTCCTTCATTAGAGATTTCTATAATACTATGCAGTAGTTAAATCTTCTAAAACTTACTAAAAATGAGTTGTGAATGAGAGTCTTTCCCATTTTCCTTAACAGGAAAGCTAGGAACTGGGTTTTGAGCCTAGATGAGAATTTTTTTAAAAATTGGGATCATGTGTACAACTCATTCATAATGAAAATTTATCCCCATAGATTAAAAGGAGAATTGAGAATAATGAAAACTAGTTTTTACCAAGAGGATGCAGAAGATTTCCATGAAGGTTGGGATAGATTTAGGGGCCTGATTATGTAGTGTACCCATTATCAACTCTAATCCCACCTTCTCATGAATACCTTCTATGAATGGATGTACTCCTATGGTTAGAATATATTTTCCAAGCTTATGGGGTTACTATAATGATAAGATTGATGAAGAGTTGAAAAAAATTCTTAACAACCTTTCCCTAAATTCACAACATAAAAATTCAAGAAGAAAAATAGTCAATATAAATTTTAATGTCAACTTTGATTCAGTGAATGAAATTCAATCAAAACTTTCTAAAATCACCACCCAACTTCAATATTTAATGAAAACGAATTCAAAAAACTGTTAATAAATTGGGTTGTCAAAACAATAACCAATATTTAAGGGAACAATGTTCTCAGTGTGTAATTTTTAGGCATACTGAAAACTTCTATCCCAACATTGACATACTATATCAACAACAAGAAAACTCATATTAGGTCAATTATGGTCCTATAATTCCTCATAAAGAAGATTAATTTTCAAACAATTATAATCAAGGATATAGAAACCATCCAAACTTATCCTGGAAAGAACAACAGCAGATTAAATAAACCACTACCCCTAATTATCAGAACCAACCAAGACAAAATTTTCAAAATCAATAAATGGGTGAATCTTCAAACTGTAAAGGTAATAATGATGGTCTAATGACTTTTATGTTAGATAAAATTTTGAATAGAACGAATTATCAAGAATAAATATTCATGAATTAATTTAAAAAAACATAAAAATCAATATGAATTTGATAAATTGAAAAATGATTCAAGGATGCATAACATGGAAACTCAACTGGGACAAATAGCTAGAGACATCAAATTTAGGGATCAAGGAATATTTCCTAGAACAATTGAACTCAATACAAGAGAGAAAGATATGGATTTTGTCACTATAAGTGGGATTAATACTCAATATGAACCTGAAAAATAACTTGAAAATTCCAAAAATGAAAAATTGTGTGAATTTGAAATAAAAATCTTCTTTGTTCAAAATCTAAAAATTCACAAAAATTTCTTGAAAATGATCAAAATTTGAATTTTTTATTTGAAAATCAAGCCGAAAATTCTTCTAAAAATTAATAGAATAAATGAATAAAAATTTTGATAAAGATGTGAGGGATTTTCCTACTATCCTAAGAAACTTTTTCTCACCCATCCCTTTCCTTGGGAAATATAAACCTGAATGTAATATTAAAGCTGAACACCTTCAATTCCTTGGGATTTTGTCTGAACATCAAGTGAACATTCCATTCATCCAATCATAGATTCAAATACCTTATTATCTTAAATCACTTAAAAAAATTGTTTCAAACAAAAATTCCCTTGTAGAATTTGATACCTACTGAATCACTGAAGAGTGTAGTGTTGTTCTACAAAAGAAAATCCCACCCAAACTGAAAGATCCATGTAGGTTTTCCATCCCTTATACCATACAAAATTCTGTTCATCTCAACTTCCTGTGGGACTTAGGTTATATTATTAACCTACTCCTATACATAATGTTTCAATAGTTGAGATTGGGTGATCTTCAAAATACAAAAATCATACTATAGTTAGCTAACCATTCTTTCACTCATCCTATGGAGAGAGAAGATGACCTACTAGTTGGAGTTGATTTTTTTTTTCTGCCTACAGACATTCTAGTCTTAGATATGAAGTGTGATCAAGAGGTTCCCATCATCATGGGTAGGCCCTTTTTGTCCATTGGTGTTGCTGTAATTGTTGTGTCTAAAGGTCAACTTATCTTAAAAATTAGATAACTACATGAAGTGTTTAATGTGTTTAAAAATTTCAAAGGACCAACCTTTTCTGAAAACTATTCCATGATAGTGTCTTTGGATGATCAAAAATCAAATGTAAGCTTAGAAGAATCTGAACCTGAATCCCCCTTTAAAGAAATTCATTTGGGAGCTTAAAATATTGATTTTCATGTTTCACAAGTTTAAAATTATGCTCAAACATTGAATTTAGAAAATTTTCTAGATATGAAAAATGTCCAATTTCTGTTATAGAAGAGTCCTATATTTCTGAACTTAGGAGATGTTTGAGTGAATTTGATGGTGTTTCTATTAAAACAGACACTTCTTAACACTTTTATTGTTTTTAGGGATAGTGTTTGGGACAACTTTATGATTCTTCATTAATAAATATGTCAAATTCAAACCTGTAAAATATGGACAGTGAGCTATCCACGTTGGATAGTAGCGCTGTAAATATTGAATCTAACCTAGAAATTATAAATCTTTCATATGTTCATACCCCATATAATAAATATGTTAAGGATCTTGGTCCCCCAAGGACCAAGAGTCTTCCTTCGAGTGAAAAACCACCAATTCTGAAACTTAAACCACTTCCTACTCATTTGAAATATTCATTCATGGGTAAAAATTCCACTCTGCCTGTTATAATCTATTTTGAGCTTAATGAAAATCAATAAGAGAGACTAATAAATGTTATTGAAAAGTTATAATCTTTCATAGGTTGGACCAGATATGATATAAATTCTATTAGTCCCTCGTTCTACATGCGTAAAATTATTATGGTGCGAGACCATAATTCTAGTGTTGAGTGTCAAAGAATATTGAATCCAAACCTGAAAGAAGTTTTCAGAGAATATGTAATCAAACTACTTGATACTGGAATCATTCATCCTAGCTCTGATCCCAATTGAGTCATCCATGTCCAAGTAGTCTTTAAGAATGGAGGATTCACTGTTGTTAAAAATGGAAAGAATGAAGAAGTTCAAGTTAGGAAATCCACAAAACGGATATTCTGTATATATTATAGGAATCTTTATGAATCCACTAAGAAAGACCATTTTCTAATGCCCTTTATTGATCAAATGCTTAAGGGGATTGTTGGGAATGAATTTTTCTCTTTCCTAGATGGGTATTCTAGATTTGAGAAGATTCTTATAGATCCATAGGATTAGAAGAATACTACTTTCACATACCCCTTTGGGTCATTTTACTACAGGTGTATTCCCTTAGGGTTGTGTGGTTCCCCAGATACCATTCAAAGGTGTAAGATGGATATCTTTTCTGATATGATTAAGAGAATCATTGAGGTATTAAAGGACGATTTTTCCATTTTGGGTAGCACTTTTGATACATGTATAGGAAATTTAGAGTTAGTTTTGGAGAGATTCATAGAGAAAAATTTTGTGCTTAACTGGGATAAACATTAATTTGTGGTCACTAAGGTTATTGTTTTAGGACATAATGTGCCCAAGAGAGGTTCTTAAGTAGATACTGCAATGATAGAATCCATTCAAAAACTACCACATTCTGAAAATGTAAAAGGTGTTAGAATTTTCTTGGGGAATACAAATTTCTACCAGAGGTTCATAAAATATTTTTTGAAAAATAACAAATCCCTTGTGTTCATTACTAGTCAAATATGATCCATTTCATTTTTATGAATACTATTTGAAATATTTTAATCTTCTTAAAGAAAAACTCACTATATCACTTATCATCACTACACCTGATTGAATACTTCTTTTTGAAAATATGCGAGATTCTAATGATATGGATATTGGAGATTTCCTTGGACAGAGGAGAGATAAGAAGTCTCATTTGGTAAAGTATGCTAGTAGAAAACGAGATGAGACTTAAATAAACTATACCACCACAAAAAATGAAATTTTAGCTATTGTTTTTACTCTAGAAAAGTTTATACAGTATCTATTATTTTATAAAGTCAACATTTTAATTGATCATTCTTCTTTGAAATACTTACTGTCTAAGAAGGAAACAAAACCCATTATAATTAGATTAATTTTATTGTTATATCAATTTCATTTCGAGATTAGTGATATACAGGGAGCTAAAAAATTAGTTTTTGATCACTTATCTAGTATTTCCATACTCGTTGTGATGATCCAAGGGAGATTAAATCTTTCTTTCCTGTTGAAATATTCTACACAATGTCAATCATGCAGTCTGCATGGTATGCAGATTTTTCCAATTTCCTTTAAAAAACTCCTTCCAATAATCAATTGAAAAACTCATCTCTGAACTTTAGTATTACAATTGGGATGATCTATTGTCGTTTAAGAGGTTTTCTAATGTGATTCTTAGGAGGTATGTGCATGAGGAAGAGATGTTGTCGATTCTATAGAGTTGTCACTTCTCACCTTGGGGTGGTCACCATGGTGGAAAAATGACAGCTCAAAAGGTCCCTCGATCTGTTTTTTATTGGACCACCCTTTTCAAAGTTTCTAGGAGCTTTTTATTTGGTTCTAAAAAGTGTCAAAGGATAGGCAATGTGGGTAGGAAACTAGAGTTACCCCAAAACTATGTTCTAGACGTATATATTTTTTATGTCTGGGGTTTATATTTCATGGGCCCATTTCCATCAACTTATGGGAATGATGATATTCTTGTGGATGTAGATTATGTTTCAAAGTGGGTTTAGGCATTTTCACTTCCCAACAATCAAGACAACAATGTCATAAAATATGTCAAAAAGAATATTTTCTCCTTATTTGGAGTCCCAAAATCATATATCATTGATAATATAACACATTTTTAAAACTAAAAATTGAAGTCTTTGATGGAAATGTGTAGTTGTGTTCATAAGACCAGAACACATTATCATCCATAGTCTAGTGGAAATGTGGAAATTTCCAATAGATATATGAAACAAATTCTAGAGAAGACTGTCTCATATTTTAGGAATGACTGGTCACTCAAACTAGATTAAGCATTATGGGCTTATAGAATAGATTTCAAGACCCTAATAATTATGTCTCCATATATGTTGTTTTTTGAAAAATGCTTTCATTTTCCTGTGGTGTTGTAGCACAAATCATATTGGGAAGTTAAGGCCTTAAAATTGGGTTTTAAGAGTTATTGTGAGAGAATATTGCTTGATTTGAGTGAGATGGATGAGATAAGAATAGATTCATTTGATAATTCAATAATATAGAAGGAGGGAACTAAAATCATTCCTGATTATATCATCTAATACAGTGAATTTAAAACTGGACAGAAGGCCCTTCTCTTTAACTCTAGACTCAATCTCTTTCATCGAAAACATAAGTCCAAGTGGTCTGGACCTTTTACAATTATCAGAGTGCTTAAAAATGGACCTTTAGGGATAGTTGGTGAGGAGAATAAACCAATAATGGTTAATGGTTAGAGAGACGAAATGTATTTTTAAGGACAACCAAAGGGCTTGGCTGCCATCAATGTTCTTGAGAACTGATCATGAATAAAGTTTGGCTGAGACATTAAACTTAGCGTTGCATGGGAGGAAGCCCATGGATCTTATTTTGACTTTTTTGGTTCATTTTTTACTTTGAATAAAGTGATACATTTATGATATGTTTTTTTAATTCTTATTTCTTCATTGTTCTTGGTCTTCTTGTTCTGAATTATGAATTATGTTTATGCTATGTCAATAAAGGAGTTGAATTCTCTTTCTGGAGGATTAATAATAAATGTTGATTTAGGTAAGTACCCTACTCTTTTGTCTTATTTTTTATTTATGCTCTATTTATATTAATAAAAAAAATTCACTACTAGTCATATTTGTATTGCTATCATTGAGTCACTGACTCACCAATACACCTGAACCACCGATACAGTGCTATCGGTGACACATTGGTAGTATTTTTGGTGACTGAGTTAATGTTACTAAAAAATTATACTTGTTATAGAAAAAATATTGTGGTTCAAGTGTAGGTTTTATGGAACATTTAGTGTCTTGAAAAAATGTCTCTTTTCATTGTTGTTATGCTGAAACATACGATACATGTCTTTGCTGAAATGTTTTATTCACATGTCTCTATGTTGAACAAAAATTATAAATGTTCCTCTTTACAGAAAAATTGAATTGCATTGATAATAAAATTACCCACTCTAAGGAATTAAGTGTGGGTGGTACATCTAGACCGGTTCTTGTGATTTTACAGAATATTTTTAGTTGAGGTGTGTATAGAATGAACTTTTTCTTCATTATTGACCATCCAATTGAACTCAATCGGTTAAATTTTCTCACACCCAATTCACTGTGCACCCACATGATTCACATGTAACTGTTTGAACTGTATTGAATTTTTTTTTCACTACCTTCATGATTAAGCATGTGAAGCTATTTTACTAAAATAATTTTTCTGTAAAACACTTCTGGTGAACATTAATGAGACCCATAACAAGTCATAATTCTACTCAATTGAAAATCTTTTTGGAACTTTAAATGTTAAAATTTTCTTCTGGACATTTTAATTCAACTTTGGGGAAAAAGTTGAGTTTTAATTGTGGGGGAGGGGGTCAAAATTTGTTGAGATAAACCATGATTAATGATGAGACCTTGAACTCCCACTTCTCTTCAAGATTTCTATAAAAATGTTTAAATTTTTTCAAAATTCTAACACAATTTTTGGCTTTACTATGTACTTCAATTGAGTCTGGCCAAAATATAATGCTTGAATGGTAGTTAATATCTACATTGAATATGAAATTCATTTTTTTGAATGATTTTTGAGTGAATATACCGTGTGATTTAATGAAAATTTTGGTTTAGGGACTATGTTTGAGAGTGATGTAGGCTACCAGTTTGTGGAGTTGAGATCGTAACCTTAGGAACTGAAAATTATAACTCTTTTCTAGGGAATACCCCTTTATTTTGATTATTAAAAATTAATCACCTTAGTGGGCCAATCTAAATGGGTTTTATATAAATATTTTTAAAATGGATTAATCTGGGCATTTGGGATCCCATAATAAATATCTAAGACCCTAGATGTTGGGTGTGTTTCTCTTTACTATAAGACCTATTACACTTTGAATAAGTGCATTTGAACTTTTCTTATCACATGATTCGTGGCTTGGGAAAATTGAATAAAGTGTTTAGGGTGAAAAATGAGTTCATTAAGGTGAGGGGAATGATGAATTCCAAATGGAGAAGAAGACAATTGGTTTATATGGGAATAATTTATGTTGTATCAATAAGGCGATTCAAAAAAAAAAAATATTTATTTTTAGAACCTAGGTGATGAGTCAAAGTACAAAGTTTATCTTATTATGTTTTTAATTCCAAATATTTTTAATCTATCATCACTCTTGGATTTATAACTTAGCTTGGATTGAAATGAGTCATCAGGCACATTCATATATGAGGCATGTAATCTTCATAAGTGGATGATTTATCACTCTTTTTATTACTTTTACATATTTTATTTGAGGAAAGACTTTATTTAAAGACATATTTTGAAAAACCTAATCTCATATTTTCAGTTCTCTATTTTAAACTATTTAATATGATACATTTTGAGTTGAGTAATACAAATACACTTCTATTTTTCAATCATAATAAAACAAGATATTATTTGATGAAAAACATTGTTTATGTGTGGGGTAATTTGATGTGGCTCTAATTTGACATAGTTTGACACATATTTATATTAGGTTTCTAAGAATTTATTAACTACTTTTTACATTTTTTGTTAAATAATTTCACTTTCATATTTTTATAATTAAATATATTAATTAACTAATTTTTATAAATAATAATGTATTTTTAGTCTATAAAATAGTTAATTTTGTCTTACTAATTTTTCTATACTAATAATTAATAATAATTTTTTGTTGTTTTATTCTACTTTACTTTTAAATAATATGACATGTTTGTTAATTAATCAATTACTCTTTTTCATTTTCGTTTAATCAATTCTGTTTTTTTTAATTTAAAATTTCTATCTCTTAATCTTGAGTAATAAAAATAAATTAACTTTATTAATTATTTCAATCTAATGGAATTTAATAAAATTGTTCCTTTTAATTTATGTTAATAATTTTATAATTTAAAATTTTATTATATTATTTAATAATAAAGTCAGTTTTTAATAAATTTTTAGAATTTACATTTAGTTAATTTAACCTTTTTATTTAGTATTTAATCGTTTATTTATGATTCCTTTAAAAAAATTAAATGAACAATTTTTCTATTTAATTTGAAAATGTTAAGGTTATTTAACTCTTTGTTTAATCTCCTTTTAAGTTTTTAGTTGTTAATTAAAGATTATTTTTAAATGTATTGTATCATATTAAAATTAATTGATTTAAGTTTACTAAGAAAATTAATTAAATAAACAGTTGATTTGATTTTTAGTTATTGTTTTTATTACTTTAAATATTTTAAGTGTTATGTTTTAATTTCATTCAATTCAACGGTTCCAGAATCGTTTTCTGCATTGTCACCATCAACAGATAACTCACTGATCTCAGCTTCTACTCATCGTAGTGACAACCACTATTGAAGAACAGAATTAAACATAATCAAACGAGTAATTAAAAAAATCAACTAGTTAAACATCCTAAATCTAGATATTAACTCCATTGTGTTCATCACTTCGTCGCCGTGCTGGTGTTTGTCAAGGAGGATGTTGGAGCAGCGCTTGAATATTATTATGGAACCGTTGAAGAAGAAGGGTCGACCTCGATCAGCACTACCGATGAGGAGTAATGTACCATGGAGTTGCTCTGTGGTTGGATATGAGTAGCTGGTTAAACCCGCGATGCAGCCGAGTTGGTTGAAGCATGGAGTGAGGAATTCGTCGCAGCCTTCCCCGTGTCATGCCACCGCTGTGATGCACCCCTAAGGGAGAACCTGTATTGTCGCGTTGTCGCTTGCTGGAGAAGCAAACCACCAACTAATCCATCTTAATTAACAACTGTCTTATTTAAACATATAGTTACGTTTTATTAACTAATTACTAATAAATACTAAATTAATAAAATAATCCAAATAAATAATTTTAAATTAAAAACATAATATTTTTATCTAAATAAAGACTTAATAATAAATTTATAACTATAATAATAATATTTAATTAAGAAAAAATAAAAACTTTAAGTAATCTTTATATTTTATTACTAAAATACTACTATATTAATATTAAGTATATATTTTTATTAATAAAATTTCTATTAAATAATTTACAAAGAAATAATAACAATCAACTAAGATGTTTATTAATTAATAACAATTAACTTAATAAAATAATAAACATTTATTCTGAAAACAATAATATTAGTTATAATATTTTTATTAAACTTTTAAATATACAAAATATAAATTAATAATAATAATTTAGAGATTTATCTATTTCATTAAGTTTTTTATAACAATGTTTTAACTTTTACTTATACTCTATTTTATACACAAGTTTAAGAAGAAGCCTAAAACTCATCCAGGTGCATTCAACTAACTCATCGAGAGTTAGTTACAAGGGAAAAAATAAAGTGATGTGTGATTCACTAAAAAGTGTAGGTGTGCGGTGAAATAATGAAGAACACTTGAAGTCGGTGGAAAATAGGAGGTGACATGTAAATCATGACATAGGTATTAAAACAGAGCAGTAGAGGGAATTACGGGGTGAATGAAACTCTTTCACTCGTGAAGAGTAGAGCATAGGAGTATATCTTGGAGACCTATAGAAACTTTTCCTGGAGATTTGAGGCAGCACATTAGCATTTTCTTAGTTTATAGGGGAGTTTCTTTTTCTCCCTATTCTCATTAAAATTTTGATATTATAATCAATTGTTTGAAATTTCTGCAGTGAACATGTTATTAGGGTAGATCGTCTAGCTCCAGAGATTTAAATAATACTAGTTCATCATTTAAGCATATGCACATTGTATTCCTTTAGAAAATTATAATCCCTCAGTGAGAATGATTATGATTATACTTAAATTGTTCACATCTCACATTTACAGATAAACAAATTCGAGATCAACTGGAAAAATTGAAATTGAATTCATTTACCAGGGATTTGGCTTTCTAGCAAAGGAATTTTTTGGCGAATATAATTTTAGCTGTTTCTTTTTTCAACTTCTTCAGTAGTAAGATTAATTTTGAAGTGGAGAAATCCAAGAATTAACTTTATGTGTGTTGAACCTCATGGTGAGATAGATTTAACAATTCTTTTTTGAGGTGTGTCTCAATTAAGAGTAGTATAGTTGTAATCTTTTAAAACCAGTAGATTAAGAATTCCCGACTACTTTTCCTGAATCATTTATTCCATTTATTATTTCATTGTCTTAGATCTATTAAGCTTTTACATCATCATAGTTTAGTTTATACTTAGATACATAGAACAATAATATAAAAAAATATAAATTTTACCCCACTACTGATAGTAGTGGGGTGTTTTTAAGAACATTAGAAAAGTGTTGATCAATTTACCTTCCTTATGGGTCCATCTCTGCTCACCACATATACGGTATAAGTAAGAAATCATAAATTTTAAACTTTTACCCAATTTCAATGATAGTTTGGGATCAATATATCCTAGAAAATCTTACATTAATTTTTTTTATTTAATAAAATTGGAATGTGAAAACTTTAACATTACTTTAAATAAAATATTATAGGAGTCATAATCATTTAAATATGGATCCAAATAGTCAATAATTAAACACTTGGATTATTATGGTCATTATATACTTGAGAAATAATATTTATTCAAGTGTTTTGGTCTTTTAATGATTTTTATCATTTTAATATTTTTTTTTATTTTTCATTAATTAAATAATTTATGCACCATCACTGTAAAAGTCTTTATGTAATTATTTATTACATAAAAATTAAAAATAATTTACCATGGTAAATAAAAAATATATATATTTCAAATGAGTTTTTATTGTTTAATTTAGCATCCATATAACCTTATTTTAAAAATGGTAAATTTATTAATATACGAGGAAGACTTATTTAACTTTTCTTGAAGTAAAACATATTAAACATCCTAATCTCACCCAAGTGGATTTCAAAGAATACAAGTTAACCCAAGGATGATTTAGGTCTAAAAGAACTAATCCAATTCTATTAGGACAAGTGTTTTGTTATTTTTATAATATAATATTTACCCTTAATTACCTGATTTATCTTTTTACCATATTAATAAAAATTAGTGAAGATGAAATTCATAATGACCAAAAATAAAAGAAATACATTTACCTAATTTGGACCCACTGATTCCAAATATGGAATCCATCTTTCAAAATTCGAAAAATACATTTTCATTAATTAATTTAAAATTAATCCCATAGTTGGAATGAGAAAACGAGTTTTAAAAGTTAAAACATTGTAAAAGATTGAAACATTTTCATAACAAGATAAAATGAAAAAATAATGCCAATGAAATAAATTATATTAAATGATAAAAATATAATCTATTAATAATTTAAAACCACTAATTAATATAATAACCATATAAAATATTTCTATGAAAAAAATTTGTTTTCAATTAAATTTTATTAAATTTTATTATTCCTCAAAACTTAAAAATTATTAGAAAAATAAAAATAATTCATTCAAACTTAAATTTTATATCCATATTCCAAATAAGAAGTTTATTTTTTCAAATATAATAATGAAATATGTTAAAAACTTAATTTCAAATTGGTGTGCCATCAAAAGGCGGAAAAACTACATTTTGTTTAAAAAAAATTCTTTTATTTGAAATATTTATTTTGTTCGTATATCATGTTTAAGAAACATATAAATTAAAATTGAACCATTGTATTGAAGATATTATATATATATATCAATTAAATCCCTAAAGGGTGATTTTATTTTTTTATAAATTCTATTATTTATATTTAAATAATATTTCAGAAAAGTATTTTATTTTATTTAAAAAGTTTTCATTTTTATTTATAATTAATTTCTCTATAAATAATTAACTATATATATACATGTGTATAGAATATTTTTGTAATTTAGTTATTTCTGTTCATATTTTTCCAATATAATGGATAGGTTATAAGGTAACATAATAATATTTAGTCATTGACTTAAAATGGGTGTTGCATGAAATGAATTCTATCAAAAGAATCTTGAAATTATGTTGGACACATGCCAAGAGTAGTGTGTTTTATACCACAACCTAAGTCAGTGTTGTGTGTAGCACTTACATATCTTGCTTTAGCGTATAACACAAGACATTAAATAATTTAAAAACTGTAAATAAATAAATAAAAATCTATCTCATAAAAATATCACGGTGTTACATACTGCCCATAAATTTATGTGATGATGGTTCAATATAACATTATTTGTATTTACATATACATTTTAGGATCTCTCATTCATAGGGTTTGTGGGTAAAAACTTACCAAATTGAAAAGTGGATTTTGTCTCAATTATCCTTCTTTGGGGAATATGTTATGTTATACACCTATATTCTTTTATGAGGTGTAATTACATACAATTTTACTTGTAATATCATGAATTTATATATCCCCATTATATTTTAGGTTTATTTAATGATATTCACTCATGGGACTTACATTTCAATGTTTCCAAAGTGAAAATGATTCTATGTTACAATCTCATCATTTATCAAGATTGTTTATGACTATGTTTTTGATACTTAAATCATATGATCCATATCTCAATAAACTCATGAATTTTCTTCACCTTTAGTTACTTCATGAGAAAAAATGCTCTCAATAAATTTTACTCATTTCATATACTCAATATTTAAAAGAAATTTTTTTAAGAAAAAATAACTTATCGGTCAAAAACCCTTTTTCATCACACACCATATTTTCAAAAAAATCATTTAACATTTTTTTAAAATGATATAGTAATTAAATTTTTACACATTTATTACTTTTTAAAAAATTTTTAGAATGTAATATTCATTTCATTTTCCAAAAAAAATATTATTTGTATTTTACCAAAAATGTGAATGGAATATTTATTTTAACATTTACGTAATGAAAAGTGCCAGTTTTTTGTATGGGTTGTCACAACATTGGACATACTTTTGAACAATGCAGAAGAAGACATGTTTTCAGCTCATGTGGGATGAAAGGTCATTCATATAATGTTTAAAGGCTTTCTTAGGTCAAGGTATCCTATTCAAATGATAAAGATTCCAATGATTATAGAAGATAACATGAAAATCACATTCTTAGCATTCGGGATCAAGATACTCTAGTGGTGGATATAGAGCAGGAACCTGCTCATGTCCGAGGAAAGGACCTGATTGAAAAGGTGCATGAAGAATAAGTTCTGATAGATCAAAATACTACTATTATAGAGGGTGATCAATATGATCACATTAATCCTTTGGACCAAGTTAAGATCAGTGTTACTGAAATTTTTCCATTCCCTTGTAAAAAGATATTTTTGTTGGATATTATTGTTATGGGGATGTCTGTAGGGAAAGGAAGTTTGGTTGATAAAGTTTCTCAAACAACTGAGACTAATAGTAGGAATGTGATTGATGAGAATTCATCACCTACTATAGATATAATGTAGAATATTTAATGTGATATTGGGGTTCAAGCTGCAGCAGCTGATGTATCAAGAGTCATGAATGAATTTATGGAGCATCCTCTCAATCTTGAACCAGAAGGGGATTGGATGAAAATGATGAATTCTAAACAAGGAAAGAATCTGAAAAATTATGGACGAGGATGGGGTGACTAGACTGAATGTGGTTGTGGTTGATCTTATAAGTCCTCTTCCAAGGATCTTACACTGGAGCTGGTCAAACTTAGGGAAAAGTACTCTATTATTTTTGATTCAGTAGAATTCACAACTAGAATGGGAATTTTTTGATGATACCATTGATCAAGATTATGGGTATGATCATTATTCTACCCATTTTTAGTTTTCAGCTCTCGATGAATATTTTCCATTTATTGTTCCCGATCTTTCTTTTCTTTATGTTTTTTCTTTATGTTTTTTCTTTCATTTTCTATAATTTTTTGTAGTAGTGGGGTCACCTAGATCCTGAACCCTTTTGGTATGATGAAATATTTATGAAACAAATTTCATTTCATGGGTTATGATATGATGAATGTTTTATGATAGTGTGGAACACACACATATATTTTTATTATAACATGGGTGGGACCTATATTTCTCACTAATGCATTAGGTAAATATTTATATCTCCTCAGATAGACAATACTCGAATGGGGAGTAAACCCAGTTTAGTCAGGGACTTTTTATGTTATGATAGTCTTGGTATTGAACCTTTACAATTAATATGGTTTCACTAGTGAACTCATTCCACTATGATATCCTTGGAAAAGATACTTGAATAATATAGAAATTATTTTCTATACTTATGTGTTTTCTAAGGATTTATATCCTATGCCAATGTTATTATATGATGGATCTAGTTTTTTGATTCTCTTATTATTTATGTCTTATTAACTACCAATATTTATTCTATGACTCGAGATTAAGATCTTTGATTTGTAGGGTATGGTTTTCAAATGTCATGATCATGTTCTCATACCCTTATGTTCTTGTTATGCTTAAGTATCTCCCTTATTTACCACTACTGATAATTTATTCTCTCCCTTTCGTATGATTACATTCCCTTGGTTATAAATAAAGGTTTTAAATTGGGTGAGTTTGTGAAGAGAACTAAAATGGAAGAACTTTATTGGTGACATTGATGATCTTTCATGAATTAAGAACATTGTGTTCCATGTATCCAATGATAATAAACAATTACATTTCTTAAGTGCGTGTTTGTGAAATACATTAAATATTCACCTAAAAATATGTGATATACATTTACGATAAGGATGTTTCACTATAGTTATAAGGAGGAAAAAACGGAATATTTTAATGTATGAATTTTAATGGAAGGTACGTCTTGATGTGGTAAATATCACACCCTTTTATAAGTGAAGAGAAGGGTATTTTTTTGGAGTAGCCCTTACATTTTTAATAATGTAAGGTTACTATTCATGCTTCAGTGGAAAAAAATAGACAAATGTTTAGGGGATACATTTATTTGTGAATATAATATCTATAATTAATCTCAATTCATGTTTTTAAATTTTTTAAGAATTTACATGTGGTTAAACATAATTAAAAACCTTATTATTTTACCATGATAATTAATTTTTAACCTTAGTAATTACTTTTAAAGGGAAAAAAATAAAATTTACCTTATTATCTAATTTTTATATTATGATTTAAAATTTTAAAACCACTTTATCATATAAAATTTCTATAGGTGTGGAAGTCTACTTTTAAAATAAACACACTTGATCACATAAATTTTTTTTTAGAAAAATAACATTTTTAATCTATAAATTTACTAATATGATAAAATTATATTGGTTAGTGATTTTATTGATACAAAATGATTTATTATAAAACAATACAGGATATTAGTCTTCCAAGTCAATCTAGAGCCTAATCTCCCTAGAAAAATACTTCATTCATTGAAAAGACTAAAATCATCTCTATATATATTAAATTATCATTTTATTTAGTTATAGTAAATATTTTCCATAGGTTTTATATTTACTAATAATATTTTAAAATGAATAAATATATTCCTAATATTCATATTTGATTATATAAATGGTTTTATAAATTTATTGTTCATTCTTATAAAATGATAAAATCATACTATTTACAAGTTTTACGAAAACCATATTTTTTGACTAAAAATTTTCCTTTTCTAAAAATGATAAAAAATTAATAAAAAATTAATTTTAATTTGAGAGATAAAAAAATAATTTTTTTTGTTAATTTAAAATTACAATATTTATAAAAAATTGAATTATATCATAAAATATAACTGAAAACCCCATTTTAATTGGAAAATAAAATTTTCAAATATTAACAACTATTATATTTATTTCATATCAACTACCTACTAAAATTGTGTTGACCAATTATTTATATCAAATATAATTTATCATTAATTATATGGATCATGAAATATAAATGGGTATCACATTAAAATATAATTTTTTTGAATTATACGATTCTAAACAACAATTGATCTTATTAGCTATTTTAGATAAACTTATTTAATTTCATTCATATTAGAAGTTTAATTTATTATATATATATATATAAATCAAAATTAGTAATTTTTATTTATTCCTACATATTCAATAGATAGGTTTTAATATTCATACATAAACATTTTTTAATCTAAATATGTCATAGTTTTTTTATGTTTAATGTCGTGTGTGGAAGAAGATATTGAAGTAATTATTATATTTAATGGTAGTAATATATTAAAATTTCATGTTGTTATAAATATACTCTCAATTTATTTCCTAAACAAATGAATCCATGTATCCTTAACATTTTTTCACCTTTATGTGTAACATCTATTAATTTCTTGATTTCATGTGGGGTTTTATATGAACAAACTCTATCAGGATCATTAATACCAAAAAATAAATTAAAAAATTCATAACATTATAGTTTAGTTCATAGGAAGAAATATCATTAGGTTTCATTTCTCTTATTTATAATATGAAATATTATAGTTATTTATAAAAAAAATTTATAAACAGGATATCTAATAGATCTAAGAAAAATGGACATTCTTGATTTCTAATTATCATAATTAGTACCCTAAAAAATATATCATGGCCCAAGGATTGTCCTTCAGGACCACCATGGGTGCTTGAAAAGAACATTTGAAAAATATATCTCTATTTGAAAAATTGATTAAATGTATTGAAAATAATTTTTTAATGAATTTAAAAATAAATCAATTAAAAAAAATAAAAACTACATTGATAAAAAATGTGGGTCATAGTAGAGTAAAATGGAAAGAAGGT
Source organism: Viscum album (assembly GCA_963277665.1). NCBI lineage: Eukaryota > Viridiplantae > Streptophyta > Magnoliopsida > Santalales > Viscaceae > Viscum > Viscum album. Next base: position 1,322,054,795 of record OY728166.1, read on the forward strand.
TGGGGTGAATATATTTTTAAAAATTAAAGAAAACAATCTATTTTTTAAAGCATGTTTTTAAAATATTGAATAAATAAAAAAAAGAAACAAATTTGAAAGTGTAATTATATTAGTAAATATAATAATAAAACCAGAAGAATAAAAAAAGTTATATAAATTAATTATGTTATTTGAAAATAAAAACAATAAAGCAATTAAGCTTTACTTGATGGATTACATAGTTTTAATATATAATTAAATAAAGTGATAAATAATTGAAATTGCATCAATTAAGTGAAATAATATATTTTGGTGTTCAATTTTGACAATAGATCTAAAATATCCCCTATGTCGACCACTTCAATTGTTTTAGGATTTAATATATTGGTCCCTTGGATTTATTTGTACCCAATTTACTAAAAAAATCCCTTTATTTTTAGTTTATTTAAAGATTATGGATCTAAAATATACTATCATATTAATGGTAAATACATAATCCTCAAAATAAATATACCCTTAAATTTTCAAAGGAAATGAAAATAAAAAAATTATCACATAATTTAATGGTAATAATACCCAAAATTACAATAAAGGGGAAGACATTGATATTGTTAGGAAGAAATCAATTTGTATCTTGTACATGATTATTCTAAAAAATATAAACAAAACTGATACATTATGTGAATAAGGAAGAGAGTGATTAGATATTACCATTTTTTCACACTTTAGAAAGGAGATTGAATATTTGGAATGGAGATAAGTTTTGATAGAAATTGAGATATTGAACACATAAGCATTTGAATATTGGATGATAAAGAGAGTTATTATAGATTTACAGGTCCACCCAAGGTCTCTATCTATAGGCTCAAATATCTTTATTAGTGTTCAAGAATCTGTTGAGAGTTTTTATATCTATGAATTCCAATATAAAAGAATGTTTACCACTATAATTTTTTTCGTATAAGATTCTGACCTAATACCACTTGGTACTGGATAGTAGGTGGTATTTTAGGAACTTGGTTCTTGCTACCAGCTTACACCGAATATTTATTTCACCTCCACCAGTTGGCATGTGGTCTCCTAGAGAAAACATGACCACTTCCCACTAGCTCTGGCTATCCAATGCACCTCTACCGGGTAGATGACAGGTTCTACTGGAAGCGGAAAATCATGGGAATACCATCAGTCAGCCAGTGTCACAATACTTGTTGGTTGGTGCTACCTACAGCCTTAGGATCTATGAATTGGCTCTTCTCATTCCTTACACAAACCTCAATAGTTCACTTATACTTATTTTATGGCATCAAGGCACCGATTAATATATAATAAAGGACATTTGAAAGGATTTAAACATGATGTCATCAAGTTATTTGAACATCACTTAAATTATGGTATTAAATATTATAAGAGTGTTTGTGATCATTAAAATAAATGAATAGTGAGGAGAAAAATAACATCAATATGCATTATAATAGTGTTATTTTTTTAATAATCTGATATTCAATAAGGATCCTCATAAAATATTAATCATTTTTTCCATATATTTCTATCGTTACCATATGTTTTTGTTATCGAAAATCTCACATCAATTATTTTCACCCTTTAAAAATAAAAATCAATAAAAATATTATTTATTAAAACATCAAATTTTGATGAGTTGTTAATTTTTTTATAATTTATAATATTGGACTATACGTATAATCCTTCAATGAACCATGTATACTATTTTAATCCAATATTGTGGTTGCTGATATAAAGTCTCCTCTTCAAAAATTATAATTGATTTATCTTCATTAAAATTATATCCAAAAAAATTACCTTATTCCAAGAAATCATTTATTGTGAACCTTATCATGGAATGAAATAAAAAAATCTTTTTTATAAGAACTAAATACTTTAATAACTTTCTCATAGAGTAATTCCAAATCCTCAACTAAAGGTAGAAAGTATGCATCAATATCATTTCATTGTTTTTTTATCAATAAATCATTAAAATAAACATATAATATTTCATCATATAATTTTTTGGGGATATGTTGTAAATTACCAAAATAATATCCCATGAGGTAATTTATCTAATAAGTGAAAAAAACCAATACATTCTATCAATTCATAGTTCATGTCTATGATTTTGAACTTTAGTTCCAAATATTATAAATAATTTATCAATTTTCTTACATTGTTAAGAATCTAAAGTATGAATAAGTCTTTCATTGGACATTCACTCATCCTCATGTCATTGTAACCTTTTTTCCTAATTTTAAATATTTAAATAATCAATTCAAACATGTAAATGTAAGAAGGTATTAAATTTTCATATTATTAAGTTTGGTAGTTTGAATAATAAATGAATCAATATGTGATCCTTATTCTTACTTATACTATGATGTACCATATTTATGACACTTTGAAATTCCCCCATATTCATTTATATATAATACATAGTCTTTTGGGCATGCATGTATTTTATTGTACCCCAATTCCCTTGGACACATGTTTTTTTTCATCGTAGTTAGGATCTGGTAGACAGTTGTATTGTAAAATTATTTCTTTTAACAGATCAAGTAATTATGTAAAAGTCTTAGAAATCCATCCATTCCTGGATTTCAAGTTAACTAATCATGAAACATTTTATGAAACCAAAATTTTGATAAAACCTAGATATAGTGGTTTTTTCAACAGATCCAAATACTCACTTAATAATAATCTTTTTCAATTTTTCCACTTACAAATCACAAATACTTTCCACTATTTGATTTGATTTACCATTTTAAAAATATCCATAAACATTATATCTTTAATTTTATTCTATTTGAACTTGTTTAGTCCAAGGAATGCAACTCATATTAAAACTATTTTAAATTAAATATTTTTTTAATTTTTTTAATCCGAGTTATATTATATTCAAAAAAATCATGCATTGATAGTAAACATTTCATTGTTTTGAACATTATTTTAAAAAAATTATATGAAATCATCACCCCTTTCTCATATTATTCACATGTGTGAAATGAAATAATCTAACAATAATTTATCATTTCCTATAACAACTATCAAATGAAGAATAAAAGTTACAGTATATTATATATGTAAATTCAAATTTAAATTTAATAATCATAATAGAAAAATTATATTTAAAAATTTTTAACAAAATATTAATAATAAAATTAATATAATAAAAATAATAATAAAAACCACAAACACAAGAAATTTTAAACATTTTATATAAATTCTTGTTTTTAAATCTATTAAAAATTATTAATTTATTAAAATATTCTTATATTTTTTTTATAATATTAAACTTATATATGTTATAAAATAATACATATATATATACATTTCTATTTATGATCTATAAAAATATATATAAATACATATATAAATATATATATATATTCTACTGTCACATATTTAATTTTTTAAAAAATATCATATATTTTTCATAAACAATGAGGTAATTTATAACCCACACATGACTCCAAATCATTTTTTATTTTATTAAATGACCAATTTAAATAAAAGTGGGAACCATAATCAAACCTTCACTGTAGCATCATATAATAACCCTCCAAAATCATGTTCACCAAACAGATTTCAAAATTAAAAAAAAAAAAAATGAAACTGCACAAGTATCACTGCACCTCAAAACATTTCCACACACCCTATTCAAAATTCAAACAATAGATCCACCTCAAATCCAAGATCCATGAACCCTACAATAAGAATATACCACATTATCAACCACTACATCACCACTATCATCACCTCATCAATTTCACCAACAAATAATCATCGTTCACTCCAAACATCACTGTCATCTCCATCACATGACATCAAGATAAACATCGCCGAACCGCAATCCTTTTGACAAAAAACACTTATCGCGGAAAAAGTAGTCGATCCTATAGAGAAATAAAACTCACCATGAACATCATAACAAACCATCATCATCCAAAATACTGCAAGAAGAAACACCAACCAGAATCGAATGGGAAAACATGAAAACCCATATTGATCCATCACCGAAAACGCTTGGAGCTAATGAAGAAGAAACGACAACAGGACACTAGCCGCCCGAATGCATATCCCAAAGTGCATGAAGATTTCCTCGAAAAACCCCCTTAGATAAAGAAGTTGAGTCCTAGAACTAGGGTAGTTGAGTGAGTAGTGTAGAGGCTGGTGGAGCTCATCCTTGAGTCTCTACACCAGGAGACCAACCACATAACAAAACCCAAAACCAAAAATACCTTGAATGAAGCAGAATCCAAAACCTGGATAGAGAAGGGAGAGAGGGGGTTGAAACCCGAAAGAGAATAATAACAATATGCCGAAAAGACCCAAAATTACTAAACCTCAAGAGCAAAACCTAAGAGATTCCATAACTCCATATCCAATCTGGAGAGGAATGGTGGAACTCGGGGTCAGAGCACGACTTGGGTAACCTAGGGAAAAACTAGAATGCCTTTTTCAAAGACAAAGCGAGAAGCATAACCAATGGTAAAAGCAGTATTTGGCTATCTTATAAAGAGATCTATGTGAAGAACCCGGGGAGAAGCCAAGGAAGAAGCACAAAAAGGTAGGATATAGGGGGAGAATCTGCTGAGAGTGGAGAAGATTTTAGGGGGAAACCCTAATACTATGAGCAAAGCGAGCTAGAGTGAGAGCATAAGGGAGGATAAATCTAGGAGAATATAGAGCCATAACCCACACATGAAATATAATTAAATCTCGAGTTTGACCCTTTGAAATACATAATATCCCCACCCCACCCAAACCACTTGCACGAATGCCAATAATGTATTAGTGATATTAATAATTTATTATTTATCTAGATTTAGTAAAACATAAATATTCTTATTACATTAATTAAAAATACTAATGTTAATCTTATTATTAATTATAAATACATATTAATCATAAAAATAATGATTTTCAATAAACACTCAATGAAACATAAAAACTAGATTACATATATTAGAAAATTAGAAGAAATAGATACAAAAAATTATATAATATAGAATAAAAGTTTCAAAATTAAGAATAAAATTGAATAAAAAATATTATTAAAGATTATTAAATAAAAAAAATATTTTTTTCACAATTATTCTAGAAACACTGGAATAAATATTTTTAAAAATACAAAAAATTAAAGATCCAAACCTACAGTTTGGCCAAAACGTATGTGGGATAGAAGATCGAATATTGATACAATCTTTAAGAAGGGATGAAAGAAAAGTATGGGTGGAAGATGTGAACTGTTGTAAGACATATGGAAACCATAGTTGGTTTATAATATGAGATATTTGTGGCCTATTGTTACCAAAATACGATTGAGGCATTGTATCGATGGGGTGAAGAAAATTGTCTATTCATTAGCATGAAAGCATCAATTTTGTTAAAAGGTTTTTATCATTAGTTATAATTATGAAAGATAATTTTTTTAACTTTTTCATCAAATATAAGATAAGAGATGTTAAAAAAATTACAAAGTTTTTTACGTCGGTCGTATTATATTCAACATGATAAATAATTTTCACATCAGTTATAAAGTATCGAATAATAAACCTTTGATATTATAAACATTTTTTACTAGGTATAACTTGTCAAATATGTTAATCCTTCATGGTCTATATCCCATGAATGAATAATAATGAATTCCAACATAGAATCATAACAAAGAATCCCATATTCCACCTCATACTATATCATAGAACAACTCCACATTGTTAATATAATAAATCCCATTCTATTACCATGTAAAGATGAATTTTTACAATGAGAAAATTTCAATGGTTTTTCAATGTTCATCACTACAAAGTACATCATAAAAAACTCATTTTATATTGAATCCCCATCCTACCAACAATAATGGGTCCTTCTGGGAGATCCTTGTGTATATTCATCTCTAAAACTATCTTCAGACTATATTCACACAAATAACCATCCAATATCTTATTTTAGAAAAAATTAAGTCATATGATCTATAAATAACCTTAAATAAATCCTCATTTTTTTTCTACTCATTAATATAAAAAAATCTATAATTAAAATTTCCCCTAGAAAATTAATCATCAATTTGGTGTTAAAATATTTAAATTCCAATAATAAAATTTTAATAATTTATTATTATTTTAATAATATCACCATTTTGATCTATAATTTTTATTTATTAAATTCATCAATCCACATATTTCAAATGGTTTCCTAATAATTAGAAATGAAATATTATATATATATATATATGGTGAGAGGAGTTTTTTATACCTATCTATATTTTTTAATTCAATTTTCCCCAATTTCAAATATAAGTCATCATAACCCCCAAATTTCAATGAATTTTCCCATAACCATCCAACTTTCTATATTATAAATATATACTAAAATTTAATTTTTTTACCCTTAAAAAATATAGGAAGACTGAAACCCTCATTTTATACCTTTGTGAATTGAGGGGAAATTGATGGGTGATTGTGATTATCTTTTATCATTATCTTGGTGTTTTTGGATTTGTGAGAGATTTTGTCTATTTATATATATCATGAATATTTATTGTTTTGAGAAACACAACAAACCTAAATAATGGATTTTCAATTTCATTATGTATAAATGCTTAACCTGTTGAGATGAGGGGGTCTTATTTCTAAAACCATATCCTCTATCATATTACACCTAAACTATTTTCATCTTAACCCTATCATTTAAAATGATGCCACCACCTCATCAACCCATTTAAAATATCAATCCTCCTTCTGTTCCCATCACATTATGTCTCCATACCCACCTCCCTACATCAATGTTCTACCAAAAATACCTTATCCTGGACTCCCCACACCCTATCAAGAATAACACCTCACCACCCCAAACTTCCACAACATTACACCACTCTTTCCCTCCATAGAATTCACATTCATCTCTCCCTCACCACACCTATCTTTGTATCACCCCATTATTATTGGATATAGTTTCCTTTAAATAAATCGTGTGTGCATTAATTATTGTGATACACCCATATCCAAACTAATATGTATAATTTATTATTTCATTAAAAAATTTAGTACATTAAAAAATAAGTAAATTAATAATAAATATGATGATTAAAAAATGATTTAAACTATGCATACATTAAAATAATACAAGGTTGAAATTACCATCATCACAATCCTCCATGATGATCATACCATTGATGACAACTCAAGAAAAAATGAAAATAATTTGATATATGATAAACGTATTGTGTAATAAATTATATAATAGGATGAATGGATTTATATAATTATGTAACGATATATTTAGGATTGTAATATTTTCATTGGTTATATATTTTTTGGCTATATGGTCCTTGGTTATATGGTTCTTGAATATATGGGTGTTAAATATTTACATATCCAAAAGGTTTAATTATCACCAATAAATTTTATAAACATATATTAAAATATATAATTAAATTATACCAATTAATTTTTTAATGAAATAAAATAATAATTTATTTTTAAAAACATTTTAATTTCTAAAAATTGAATATTTTTATATGTTATATATATATTTTTATAACATTTTATGAATTATTTGACTTAAAAGTTTTTATAAATTATAGAGAATAATTTAATTATAATGGAGTGATAAATATGAAGTAATGGTTAGTAAATAAATAATTATTAAAAACATTTTATGCTAAAAATGGATATTTATAAAAATACTATTTTTCTAAGTATTTTTGAATTTTTATCTTGATAGATTAAATTGAGTACTTTTAAGGAATGGGTTTAATAAAATGTTTCATTTATATTTATATATAGGAAAAAATCAATTATCCCTCATGTTATTATTGGTAATTTATATGGAATATGAATTAGAACACTTATTGTTTAAAAAAGTGATTTTTTTCAATAAAATAGGTCTATATAACTTATGTTTTTATTTAAAAGTTATATTTATAATATTTAAAATTTTAATTGGTCTGAATGGATTATTAATTTGGAATATATAAGTCCATAATATTTCAGAGGAGTCATATTATATTTTTTTAGAAAAATATTCACCATTTCATATAATTAAATGAAGTCAAAAGAGGTAAAATTCATGAAAATTAACATGGATTGAATTTTGAGAAATTAATTTGATATTTATATAATATATAAGTATTTTATATGTTTGGGAATCAATAAAAAATAGCCACCAACATTTCCTTACATAACTCACCAAACTCCCATGTGATTCTATCTATACCATTCACCTTACTTATGTTTCTAAGAAAATATCCCTCATTTTCACCTATAAAAGGAGATCCCATTCACCCACTCAAAAGCACTTCTATCCTTAATTTTTATCTTTAATACCATGCTCAATTACCTATAATAACAATTTTTAATTTTTTTATGATTCAGGTTCTAATAAGGATGCCTAAATTCATCTTTTTGAGGGATTTTGTGAAGAGAAGGGGATATTTAGTCCAAGTATCTAACTATTCTCTACCATTTTACATTACATTCTCATGTAAAATAGTTATGAATAATATTATAATCTATAATATGTATATTAAAATCTATATACTTATACGAAAATTTTACTACTATTATATAACTCAAAACTCTTACTCATTCATTAATTTATCATGTTTTTATTTGGGGGTGAATTTATGAAGGATAGAGAAGCCAATATGAAGCGACGTGAGAAACCCAATTCTGGGTGAGAGGAACCCTAGTTCACAATCCTTCAAAGATGTTGTGGCCAGAAGATTGAGTGAGAATAACAAGCCTTGATCAAATGATTTCGCGGTTCTGGACTCTAGTATCAATCTGAAGCTTTTCTGTCACCATGGCCAACTGGTGATTTTGTTCTCAACAAATGAGGTAACACATCTCGCTTTGGATCTTCATTTCATTCTTGTTGGGAAATTTTTCAATCGAATATGATAATTTATTTTCTTCAGAACCTCCCTTGAAGCAATTGGTTTTCTGGGTTTCTATATAGGCCTTTTGAACTCCTTAAAATTTGTCTTTTGCCTATCTTACGAGGGTGAATACTACCGTATATGGGCTAATATATCCTAGGTCATCAGGTGTTGTTCTATAAAAGTCCTCAAATGGACCCCCAATTTTGATCCCAATTTCAAGTCCCCTATTATTTCAATTTGGACTAGATTCCCTACGATGCCACTGTACCTATTCAAAAAAACACCATGTTTTATATCTCTAAGCTCATTGGTAATCCATTGAAGTTGTATTCGGCAACAAAAGAACCTTTCTTGACCATCTTCTTCCAAGGTTGGTGTTGAAATATATGTTTATAAATATCCTCCCCCTCAAATTAGGATCCAAAATGGTGACCACAGAATCTTTTAAGAGGTTGTTTATGAAAGAATATATGAATTTTTCTCCCTTTTCCTCAAGATTAGACATAATTCAAAAGACTGTGGATATAAATCCATGCGTCCTGAGGCTAAAAATTCCATTTGGGTTGAGAAAAACATACAGAATAAGGAACTGGATGGTACTAATTTTAGATATAGAGTGAATTTGGATCTCCCGGGGACATCTATTGAAGGGAAGAGTTCTGATATGAGCAAGAATTTTTTTTTTTAATAATGATTAGTACTATGAAAATCAAGAACTGTCAGGCCTTGTTTCATCCCAGCCTACTCTCATAGGTGCCAACATTTCCACTCCTAATTTGGTGGTGGAAAAGGGGAAACAAATTGAGTCACATTACTCATATAAGGAGAAGGGTGACCTCTATGAGTCTAATAACTCCTTACAGGAGGATGATGAAAAGACTAATCAAATTGAGGAAACAAAAATCAAATCACATTCTAGTATGGGGAAAAAGACAATGGTGGATGTCAATGTGTACATCACACTAAATCCCAAAATATCTAGGAAGCACAGGGACTACTCTACTCTTGAGATAACAATAGTTACCAGGTCTTTAGATCCCTCTAGAATAGAAAACACTGAGCCTCCAAATAATCTAAAAGTTGTCAAACCTACTACAACTCTTACATTTAAAGAGGAGGAACATGATTTAAATAATGATATTTTGTACAGAGATGCCTACCAGATAGTGTAGACAGATGTATTGAGCGATGAATTTGATGCATGGATAGATTAACATGGTGGAAATACATTCAAGAAATACATCAATGGTGATATTCATGCTGAGATGTACCTTAAAATTATGAAACATATGTACATATAGATGGTTGATAAATAAAAAATGAATTCTGATTTCAATTTCAGATATATCCCTTGAGAATGATTTTTTACTACTCAATTGATTTTGTTTACTCATGGTTTTTTTTCCATGGGGATGGTGTGTCCATATTTACAACTGATTCTTTGTTTTTTTGCATGATGACACCTTTGATGACATTCTTTCAATTATAAAATGTAAAAAATCCTTTTTAGGTGAAGATTCTGGATTTGTGGTGATTTCCATTTTTCTTCCCTTCTATGCTGATGGATGACTACATGTTGGACTTTGTATTATTAGAGAATAGGGGTTGGTTGCTGTTAATGTTTTTTCTTATTGGTAATCATTACTTGTATTCCTTCAATCCCTACTAGTGTAAGCTATTTACACCTTGTATTATTTCACACTCTTTTTGTTTTAAAAAATGTTCTTGGGGTATGAATTGAGTGATCAATTCATGCCACCACTTTTATAAAAAAAATGTTCTTATTTGGGTGAGTTAAACTACTTACAAGAATAATGTTATACCAAAAAAACATTTTCTTTCAGAAGTTTATATATATATTCATAATTATAATATATGACATTAAAGGGTAATTTATGTAATGAATTTGGTTCTACAATGGTGTCATAAGAATCAATTGTCATTATAAAGTAACTAGTTATAATTAGTAAATTAGTTAAAAAATTCTTACAAGAAATAAATTCTCATGAATCGTACACTTATATTCCATAAAATGAACATGTTAATAACTAAATAATTTCATAAAAATAATTCATATACCATCAACAATCAAGGAATAATGAATGTTTTATCAAAAATGAGGATCTATATTTCTATTATGCTACTTGTATGAAATAATCAAAATATCTCTCATATTATTTTGAAAAAAACAATAACAAGCTATTATATGTGTAATAAATCATTGTTATTTAATATTATAAAAGTTAGTATATGTGAATGACGTTCTAAAATAAATTATTTTGTTTTTATATTTATTATATTGTATTTTAATATGAATTCATGATAGTTTGAAGTAAAGGTAAGGGTTTCTTTTCTAATCTTACTTTGAAATCGAGATTATCTACATATAAATTCTAATTTGGGGAAATTGTATGTTCTTTAACTATAAAAACCCATAATATTTCTTCTCATCTAGTTATTTTTGGGTTTTAAATTTCTTTTTACTATTTTCTTTCCCTTTGGTTCATAGTTGAGATAAAATAATGCATGTAAGTTGAGCCGACCTTATCTCTTTCTTTCAGTAGGGAGTCATTATCCTACATGTATGTGAATTTCATATTGTTTTCATATTTTTTTCACTACATCTATGATTTCTTAAGGTTTCTTTCAATTTAATATTATTTTTTACTAATGTGTGTAAATAATATTGTAAAATATTATCTTTATCATTTTCCATAATGTTACTTTAATCCACTTCTTGCTTCAATATTTATTATGAAACACCCCTTTAATATTTTCTTATGTCAATGATGGATTAATTTATTTTTATCTCGAAATTATTTTATTAAATCATTTTATCAAAATATTCAGTTTTAAGTGTAAAGGAAAAAATGTATAGGATTTTTTTTAATATTTGAATTTTTTTATCTTCATCTAAATGTTTTTAATCAATATTTTTATATAATCATGAAAATTTCTCATGAATCATTGGGGTATGTTTTCCTGATATTATCAACCTCTTTATCTAGATGGATTATGTTTATATCTTATGGAATTTTTAATTTAACATATTTATTTATCATAGGTTGTTTATATTTTGGAGAATTTATGAATGTTTTCATGTTCATGTGGCACACATATATATATAGTGTTATCATTATATGATTGGTGGGATCAAAATTATATTTACCACCAATGCATTGGGTAAAACTTCATATCTCATGAGATGATATGTATAATATAATATAATAAACACATTTGACTTTTTATGATAATAGAGAGGGAACCCAATACAATATGTTATGAGACTCTGTTCACTCTCTAATGATGGTCTTGGAAGTGAGACTTGGAATATGAAATTATTTTATATGCTAATTTTTGCGCCACATTTTTTATGTTATTCCACATTATTACTCTATTTTTTATGGATCATGGTTATTTTCTCTTATCACCTAATTCTTATTATTTATTCATATGTTATTCCAAAACCATTATGTCATGATTCTAGATTTACAAACTATATTTTATTAGTAATGATGTCTTTACATGATCATTTTGTACAATGATTATGTTATCATATCTCTATGTTCATATTATACTCACTTATGATATTTTTTTATATTAACCTATGGTTAATTTATTTCTCAAATGTTTTCCCTTACAAATAATCTTAGGTCAAACCATTATTATGTTTATATTTCATTAGATATGAAGAAGATTAAAAGAAATGATATTTCTAGAAGGGGTCTTGTGATGACCCAGACTCTCTTGGTCCTTCCCTTTGCCAAAATCCGGGTCCTAAAGGAGTGGCATCTCGGTGAGACCGATCGGCGCGACCGATCGGTGAGACCGATCGGCGTCACCCGACCTTGTCAAGTTGTTTCCAGTAGCGCTCCTTTGCACAAATAGGGTTTTAAACCCTATTCTGACTCGTTTAAGCGTGTTTTAAAGACCTGTAACATGCATAAGAGTTTTAATTAAATACTTAATCAATTCATGAGTCGGCTTAAACCACCCGACCCCACTTTTTATGACGAGTGGAGCCACGTGGTCAACCCACGACCCCCACGCCATACACGGTTTCGCATTTTCACCTCAATCGTCCTTAGCTCTTATAAACTAAGGGTTAGCCGTGGTTTCTCTTTTCTCGATCGTGGATTTTCACAAATAGCTTCTGGTGCATCGGGCGCATAGTTATCCATAAAGTTCTCCACCCCCGGCCTAAACTTCGATCATCTATCAACAAGTAGGGAATTTCTCCTTTTCCTCTCTCTTTTGTGTATCATGCGGGGTGGGTGTGCTTTTGTTTCTGTAGAACTGGTTGCACCGAACTTAATAAAGATAATGAACGAATTCTATAAAGAAAGAGAGGGGGGGGGGGGGCGTGTTTGTTGATGCTGCCTTATATTTTATGTTGTTTCTTCTATGACCATCTTGTTGAGTTGTGCTGGATTATGCCTTCTGAAAATAGAGGCTGTTGGTGGTCGTTGTTGGTGCACTAATGAACCCTACTGATGTTTTAAATGGCTTGTTTGTGGTTGTAAACTCCTGCTGTGAAAAGTGAATTGGTTAATCACGTATATCCGGATGAATAAATTGAAAGCACCAAGATCAACCCTTCTGTGATAACTCCCGGTTAGAACACATGGAATTTGAATCATGGAGTGTGTTAAGTCGTTTAAATCTGGAAAATCCATGACTTGTGTTGGTGGTGGTAGTTGGTTGTTTTTCCTTTCGGGCCGATTGCTGGAGATGTGAGAGCGGATGGGATCCTTTGTTCTTTTATACCCTCAGTGGTTGTGTGAATTTGGGGGATGGGATCTCCTGTTGGTATGGATTTGGCGGTTGTGAGTTTTAAGACCGGGTGGATACTTGTTTATATCACGAATTGGGGTGTAGTCCTCTGTTGTTGAGAACCGGGTGTGGGCGTTTTGGTTGATGTTTGACTGTTTACTTTCCTAGACTTATGCCTATGCCTACTAGTTGCCCAGTAGTGCTTAAACATAAACATTATTACTGAACGTGAAATGAGAAAGGGGACAAATGGGTTGTTAGCGTGAGTCGTGACTCGGACTTGAGTGCTGTTGTGATATGTAGGCTGTCTGAAGAAAAACCTAGCTTGGGTGAGTGCTTGTTACCTATATATATATACTTGTAGCTTTTTGTTTCTTATTCGCGCCCCAACCAAGTTGAGCACTTAGTGCCGAACACCCCCATTTCATGGGGGAGGGTGTTTTTCCCAACACTATTCATAGTGGCTGGTTATTAGCTCCTTTTCTGCTCCCTTTCCCGGATAGCCCAAGTATCTTCGGGCAGGCTGTGATGGCCTGAGGTCCATTATTAGCCCAAGAACCTTCGGGCGGGGTAGTGTGGTGGTTGGCCAGGTGTGTGCGGCAGGTGGTCTCCCAAGTGTCTTCGGGATGAGGCCCAGGTGTCTTCAGGCGTGGCAGTGGATCCTTTAGCCTAGGTGTTTTCGGGCGTGGTGGTGGTTGTTCTGGCCTAGGTGTTTGCAGGCATGGTTACATGTGACAGTTGAGGCCCATGTGTGTGCGGGCGAGATTTCGGCAGTGGGACTACGTGTGGTTGTGGCCCAGGTGTGTGCGGGCGGGTGTGGCAGTGGGACTGCGGTGAGAATGGCAGGATTGGTCCGATGCGTAGGATGTGTCAATAACCAGTGGGAAAGTGGCGCGGGGTACCCAAACATCGATGTTCTCTTAATATATATATTACTTGACTTGCGTTATTTGGGGAGTGTGCCTTGGTGAGGCCTGGGGTGGATAGTTTTCCTTGTTAGGTGTTTCGTTTACTCTTTTCTCACGGGACTTTAGTACGTTCCCCCACCTGTGCACGAGAGTCTTTGGTTTTCCCTACTGAGTGTACTTGTATGCTCACCCTACGTATATAAAACTGCTTTCAGGTTTCCAAGAGGACTTCGGGGATCACACATGACCTTACTAGCTTGGACGTTTGGAGCAGTTGCAGTTGTTGTTTTTTCTTTTCCTCTTTGGTACTTACCTTGTAGTCACCTTTTGTACTTGTGGCTTTACTTTTGGAACATGCATGTGGGAATGGTTTATTTCTTTTGGCTTTACTTTTATTTTACGTTGGTGTTGTTGAGTTTCATCATCTCATCTCTCGATCTTATAAAACAAAAAGGTGTAATGCCTTCCATTTGTGAGAAATTTCTATACCCTTGGTGCTAGTCGCCACTCCAGGATCTATTGAAGGCGGGTCTCGGGGGTCATTATCTCTCCTTCAACTTAAAGAAGGATGGGCTTGGAAATCTGCTGACCCTTCCCTCCTTTTGGTGAAGGCGGGTCGTGACCGAATGGTATCATAGGAAGGTTGAGAGGTAGGATGGATTCTGAGGTTAGGCACAGTGAGGATTGCATGGGATGGTAAGGCAATAGTGTTGGGTGACCTTGGTGCGTGAAATTAGGCCAGGGAAGACCGGCTAGGACATGGGATTTTTGGGCCACCCATGATCCGTTGCAAGGACTATGGACCTACCGAACGACCAAGTGAGGCCACACTGATTGCAGGGTAGAGACCCTAGGAAAGGTACATGCATCATAATGACTTGTGTTCTTGTGTTTCTGGGATGTCTTGGGGATTAATAATAAATTAAATTTTAAGAAGTTTTAAGAACGATTTTCTGCACTACTTGGGCTTAGGCATTCCTTGTTTACCTTGCAGCTATGGCACCTGGAAGGCGACCACGTGTGGTACAGGTGATCGAGGCCTCGGAGACTACCTTGGCCGATCGATAGAGAGCTGATCGAGAGGAAGAGGATGAACAGTGGTAGAAGACTATTCGAGCCTTCCAACGACAGGCCCTCGAGAAGTATGAGGGCAACACCTCTAATATGAAGACAGAAGGCTGGCTAGAGGAGCTAGTTATAGCCTTCGTCCTGATTCGGGCCCCGACTAAGTACTGGGTTCCTCTGGCCGTCAGCCAGATGCGGGGAGCGGCACGTCAGTGGTGGACGCTTTACCTGGGGGAGAGGAGAGAGTCTGAGGTGGCTTGGGTGGATTTCGAGAGGGAGTTCCTGGCGGAATTCCTCTCCTCAACGATGAAGTAAGAAAAGAGTCAGTAACTACTCTCCCTCCAGCAGGGGAGTATGTCCGTGAGGGAGCTAGGGATCAAGTTCAAGGACCTCCTACATTTTTCTCCGGACCTCTTTCCCGACGAGGAGTCTCGGGAAAGACGTTTAGAGGAGGCACTCCGACCCTCCCTCCAGTATGCTGTTACCCCCTTTACCCTGTCGACGTACTTGTAGGTCTAGAAGAAGGCCGAAGTGGTGGAGAGGATGCATGCTCTAGGGGGTGTGTCGCGAGAGGGGATCCAGCTGGGACCATCGAAGGGGAAGGCCGTCAGCACTAGGCCTCCAGCGTCAGGACCCTCCAGGTTCCGACCAGCAGGGGGCAGACCGCAGCAGTTTCAGTTTCGATCCCCCGGCCCTCGCCCTTTCCCTTCGGGCCCGGGACCATGGTGCTTCTTTTGTGGGAGACCTGGACATCTCCGGAGTCAGTGCCCCGACCGGGTGCAGTACAGTAGTGGCGGTCAGCCCCAACACCCGCCCCAGCAGCAGCTTCTAGCCAGACCTTTCTAGCAGCAGCAGTAGGGACAACGAGCTCCCCCTCCTCCGAGGGCAGACGTAGGAGGAAGCCGACCTCAGGGCGCTCCACAGGGACCTCGACCAGGGCGTGGTCGGGGAGGTGGCTGACAGCCGAGGGGCATGGGAGCTGGGCGTGGACAGTTACATGCCACAGAGGCAGTAGTTACAGTAGGGCCATAGGTTGTTCGAGGTACGATCAGTCTGTTTAGCACTCTTACTTATGCCTTGTTCGATACCGGAGCTTCACACTCATTTGTTGCACCCAACCTAGCCCGTGACTTGGGTTTAGATGTGGAGAGACTTCCAGTTCCCCTGGTGTTGAGCACACCATTCTAAGGTCAGACCAACTTGTTGTTTGTTTGTCAGGGATGTAGACTAATGATATGGCCACATCAGTCAGTTAGGGATCTTCTTCTGCTATAGATTCAGCTATACGATGTCATCCTAGACATCGACTGGCTATTTTATGTGTGCGCCGTCATCGACTGTTTTTGAAGAAGGGTGGTGTTCTCAGACTTGGATAGATGGCGTGTTACCTTCACCGGCGAGCGGAGCAGTCCGAAGGGAAACAGGAGAGAGGAACCTCTGCTCTCCTTGTTGACCGAGCTGACAGTGGAATCAGTAGATGCTGAAACGATGGAAGTGCCAGAGATTGTCCGTGATTTTATGGACATCTTTCCTGAGGAGGTGACGACTCTACCCCCTCAGCGTGATATCAAGTTTGGGATAGACCTGCAGCCCGACGCTCGTCCAATCTCGATGGCTCCTTACCGGATGGAACCTTCAGAGCTATGGGAGTTGCGGATACAGATTGACGATCTGATGAAGAGGGGTTATGTTCATCCGAGTGTGTCACCGTGGGGTGCTCCGGTCTTGTTTTCAAAGAAGGCAGATGGTGGTCTTAGGTTGTGCATAGACTACAGGAGGCTGAATCAGGTGACGATCAAGAATCGCTACCCCCTTCCAAGGATAGATGATCTTTTCGACCAGCTGAAAAGGGCAGGATGGTTCTCGAAGATCGACCTACAGTCTGGGTACCACCAGCTGAGGGTGAAAGAGAGAGACATCCCGAAGACAATGTTTAGGTGCAGGTATGGACACTTCGAGTTCGTAGTCATTCCCTTCGGTGTTACGAACGCCCCGGCTGTGTTCATGGGGCTTATGAACTCCATCTTCTGGGAGTACCTGGATCGGTTCGTGGTTGTGTTCATCGACGGCATACTAGTCTACTCAAGATCAGAGGAGGACCATGCAGAGCACCTGGGGACAGTTTTGGAGGTCCTCCGACAGCACCAGCTCTATGGGAAGTTGTCAAAATGCAAGTTCTGGACACGGGAAGTGCACTTCCTCGGGTACGTGGTGTCCGAGTGGGGGGTAGAGGTGGACCCATAAAAAGTTGAGGTGGTTGTTTCTTGGGAAGCACCCAAGAATGTTGCGGAAGTCCGAAGTTTCCTCGAGCTGGCGGGTTACTACCGGAGATTCGTACCCAAATTCTCCCGAGTAGCAGCCCCTTTGACGGCTCTGACCAAGAATGACCAGGCTTTCATATAGAGTGAGCAGTACCAGTCAGCCTTCAAATATCTGAAGGAGAAGTTGGTTAGTGCCCCAGTGCTGAGATTACCAGAAGAAGGGGTGACCTATGAGGTATTCTGTGATGCTTCGGGACAGGGCCTGGGATGCGTGTTGATGCAGCGACAAGGGGTGATCTCTTATGGGTCCAAGCAGCTGCGTTCCCATGAGCGTAATTACGCCACCCACGACCTGGATCTTGCAGCGGTCGTTTTTGCGCTAAAGTTATGGCGGCACTACCTCATCGGGGAACGCTTTGTGGTCTTCACGGATCATAAAAGCTTTAGGTATATCTTCTCCCAGCGGGACTTAAACTTGTGACAGTGGATATGGGTGGAGTTCCTCCAGGATTATGACTTCGAGATCTCTTATACTGAGGGAAAGGGAAATGTGGTGGCCGATGCCTTGAGCAGGAGGATGCATAAGGATGCGGTCTGAGATTCGGCGGACGCCTGGAAGGCAATGGAAGAGTTGGCTGCCTTACACCTGGATGCGAAGATGGATAGCGGTAGAGGCTGCCTATATGAGATGACAGTGTAGTCATCCCTATTTCAGTAAGTGGAGGAGTCTCAGTGGGGAGACCTAGAGTGTGAAGTGATGCATGACCAAGTTGACCAGGGTAATGCTCTGGAGGGATGGACATAGGATGTTCAGAACCAGATGCTTTTCCAGAAAAGGTTGGTTGTCCCGGAGGCGATGCGCGGCAAGGTTCTCAGTGAGTTCCATAACTCACCCCTGGTGGTACACCCAGGAGTTTCCAGGATGTACCAGGGTTTGAAGAGGCAGTTTTGGTGTCCCGTAGTTAAGCGAGCAGTGGCAGAGTTTGTGGCCAAGTGCTTAGTGTGTCAGCAAGTGAAGGCTGAACACCGAGTTCCAGGCGGCCTACTACAACCCCTAGATGTCCCCGAGTGGAAGTGGGATGACATCTCGATGGATTTCTTCACAGGACTACCCAAGGCCCAAGGAGGGTATGACGCCATCTGGGTGGTAGTGGACAGGTTGACGAAATCGGCTCACTTTCTGGGGATCAGGGAGTCGAGTACTGTGGACGCTTTGGCATGAAAGTACGTGGATGAGGTGGTGAGGTTACATGGAGTTCCGAGGTCTATAGTCTCAGATAGGGATGCATGGTTTACCTCACGAGTCTAGAGAGGATTGCAGCATGCGTTTGGCACCCAGTTACGCCTTAGCACTGCTTTCCATCCCCAGACAGATGGACAAATAGAGCGCACCATCCAGACCTTGGAGGATATGCTGCGAGCATGTGTTCTGGACTCAGGAGGATCATGGGTGCAATACTTGCCTATGGTAGAGTTTTCCTACAATAATAGCTACCACTCTACCATTGGCATGGCCCTGTTTGAAGCTTTGTACGGGAGGCCATGCAGTTCGCCTTTGTGTTGGACCGAAGTAGGAGAGGCAGGAATCCTTGGTCTGGAGGTGGTGCAGAACACGACAGAGAAGGTTCAGCTCATACAGGAAAGGATGAAGGCGGCCCAGGACCGACATAAGTCGTATACTGATACCAGGAGGAGGCCCTTGGAGTTTGAGGTTGGGGACCACGTATTCTTAAAGGTCTCCCCTCGGCGTGGGCAGCGGAGGTTCAGCAAAGGGAGTAATCTTTCTCCCAGATTCATCGGACCCTTCCAAGTGTTGCGGCGGGTCGGTGAAGTGGCTTACCAGCTAGCGTTTCCACCGTCGCTACTAAGGATACATGATGTTATTCATGTGTCCCAGCTCTGTCGGTATCTGCACGACGATTCACACGTCCTTGATTGGGGTGATATGGACATCGAGGACGACGTGACCTTTGTGGAGAGACCAGTGGTGATTGAGGATCGCAAAGAAAAGGTGCTTCGCGGGCGAACCATTCCCTTGGTTCGCGTGTTGTGGAGATATGGTGGGCTTGAGGAGAGTACGTGGGAGAGGGAAGCACATATGCGTACCCAGTACCCAGAGTTGTTTTAAGTTTTGTTCCTTGTTGTACCTATTGTGATAGAATGTTTTGTCTTTTGGCTATGAAATGTACTGGTTTTCTTCATCTTCTTGTGTGTGAAAAGCCCCGGCTATGGGGAAGGTGAGAACCCGACCCCTAATCAAGACACATTAATGTGGATGCGATTAAACCCATGCAGGCGAGTTAGTGCCGCCCAAAGCGGATAATATCTTGACATGGGGGAGGAGGCTCCCCAACCCACATGCTCGGGTAGTTTGGCACGGTATGTTGCTTGGTTCGTGACAGGAAGGTGTTCTTAGTTAACGATGAGGTTCACTCTTGAGAGGTATCTTTCAGGGTGGTTGTTCGGACCCGCATTTTCCTTCTAGGTTGTTTAAATTCTCGGGGATGAGAATAGTTTGAGAGGTATCTGATGTGATGACCCAGACTCTCTTGGTCCTTCCCTATGCCAAAATCTGGGTCCTAAAGGAGTGG
Source organism: Viscum album (assembly GCA_963277665.1). Classification (NCBI taxonomy): domain Eukaryota; kingdom Viridiplantae; phylum Streptophyta; class Magnoliopsida; order Santalales; family Viscaceae; genus Viscum; species Viscum album. The sequence continues at coordinate 1,322,075,265 of OY728166.1, forward strand.
CGTCTCGGTGAGACCGATCGACGTCACCCGACCTTGTCAAGTTGTTTCCAGTAGCGCTCCTTTCCGCAAATAGGGTTTTAAACCCTATTCTGACTCGTTTAAGTGTGTTTTAAAGACCCGTAACGTGCATAAGAGTTTTAATTAAATACTTAATCAATTCATGAGTCGGCTTAAACCACCCGACCCCCCTTTTTATGAAGAGTGGAGACGCGTGGTCAACCCACGACCCCCGCGCCTTACGCGGTTTCACGTTTTCACCTCAACCTTCCTCGGCTCTTATAAACTAAGGGTTAGCCATGGTTTCTCTTTTCTCGATCGTGGCTTTTCACAAATAGCTTCTGGTGCATCGGGTGCATCGTTATCCGAAAAGTTCCGCGCCCCCGGCCTAAACGTCGATCATCTATCAACAAGTAGGTAATTTCTCCTTCGCCTCTCTCTTTTGTGTGTCATGCGGGGTGGGTGTGCTTTTGTTTCTGTAGAACTGGTTGCACCAAACTTAATAAATATAATGAACGAATTCTATAAAGAAATAGAGGGGGGGGGGGGGGGGCGTGTTTGTTGATGCTACCATATATTTGATGTTGTTTCTTCTATGACCATCTTGTTGAGTTGTGCTGGCTTATGCCTCTTGAAAATCGAGGCCATTGGTGGTCGTTGTTGGTGCACTAATGAACCCTGCTGATGTTTTAAATGGCTTGTTTGTAATTGTAAACTCCTGCTGTGAAAAGTGAATTGGTTAATCACGTATATCCGGCTGAATAAATTGAAAGCACCAGGATCAACCCTTCTGCGATAACTCCGGGTTAGAACACACGGAATTTGAATCATGGAGTGTGTTAAGTCGTTTAAATATGGAAAATCCCTGACTTGTGTTGGTGGTGGTAGTTGGTTGTTTTCCCTTTCCGGCCGATTACTGGAGATGTGAGAGGGGATGGGATCCCCTGTTATTTTATACCCTCGGTGGTTGTGTGAATTTGGGGGATGAGATCTCCTATTGGTATGGATTTGGTGGTTGTGAGTTTTAAGACCGGGTGGATACTTGTTTATATCATGAATTGGGGTGTAATCATCTGTTGTTGAGAACCGGGTGTGGGCATTTTGGTTGATGTTTGACTGTTTACTTTCCTGGACTTATGCCTATACCTAATAGTTTCCCAGTAGTGCTTAAACATAAACATTATTACTGAATGTGAAATGATAAAGGGGAAAAATGGGTTGTTAGCGTGAGTCATGACTCAGACTTGAGTGCTGTTGTGATCTATAGGCTGTCTGAAGAAAAACCAAGCTTGGGTGAGTGCTTGTTACCTATATATATATATACTTATAGCTTTGTTTTTCTTATTCGTGACCCACCCAAGTTGAGAACTTAGTGTCGAACACCCCCATTTCATGGGGGAGGGTGTTTTTCCCAACACTATTCATAGTGGCTGGTTATTAGCTCCTTTTCTGCTCCGTTTCCGGGATAACCCAAGTATCTTCGGGCAGGCTGTGATGGACTGAGGTCCATTATTAGCCCAAGAACCTTCGGGCGGGGTAGTGTGGTGGTTGTCCAGGTGTGTGCGGCAGGTGGTCTCACAAGTGTCTTCGGGATGAGGCCCAGGTGTCTTCAGGCGTGGCAGTGGATCCTTTAGCCCAGGTGTTTTCGGGCGTGGTGGTGGTTGTTCTGGACTAGGTGTTTGCAGGCATGGTTACATGTGACAGTTTAGGCCTAGGTGTGTGCGGGCGGGATTTCGGCAGTGGGACTATATGTGGTTGTGGCCCAGGTATGTGCAGGCGGGTGTGGCAGTGAGACTGCGGTGAGAATAGCGGGATTGGTCCGATGCGTAGGATGTCTCAATAACCAGTGGGAAAGTGGAGCAGGGTACCCAAACATCGATGTGATCTTAATATATATATTACTTGACTTGCGTTATTTGGGGAGTGTTCCTTGGTGAGGCCTGGGGTGGATAGTTTTCCTTGTTAGGTGTTTGGTTTACTCTTTTATCACGGGACTTTAGTACGTCCCCCCACTTGTGCACGAGAGTCTTTGGTTTTCCCTACTGAGTGTACTTGTATGCTCACCCTACGTATATAAAACTGCTTTCAGGTTTCCAGGAGGACTTCAGGGATCACGCGGGACCTTACTAGCTTGGACCTTTGGAGCAGTTGCAATTGTTGTTTTTTCTTTTCCTCTTTGGTACTTACCTTGTAGTCACCTTTTGTACTTGTGGCTTTACTTTTGGAACATGCATGTGGGAATGGTTTATTTCTTTTGGATTTACTTTTCTTTTACCTTGGTGTTGTTGAGTTTCATCATCTCATCTCTCGATCTTATAAAACAAAAAGGGGTAATGCCTTCCATTTGTGAGAAATTTATATACCCTTGGTGCTAGTCGCCACTCCGGGACCTATTGAAGGCGGGTCTCGGGGGTCATTATCTCTCCTTCAACTTAAAGAAGGAACGGCTTGGCAATCTGCTGACCCTTCCCTCCTTTTGGTGAAGGCGGGTCGTGACAGGTCATGTATGGTAAAATAATAAGGAACTATTCACAAGATTATAGAATAATTGATTTATGTATCTAACATCCAAATAGACTAAACCTATAGATTCTGGGGTGTGATTAATTGTGATATGTAATGAATATTCATGTGTACAGATTTATTATGTTTATATTTTATGGTTGAGTTTTCTTAGATGGTGTTAGATTATTTTTAGTTAATTTCAAGGATTATGTAATGGAGAATAAGGTGAATAGAAGAAAATACACCCACATCCACCAAAATTAATATATGATAAACCAATATTAAGTGTCATAGGTTTTTCTAAAAGAATCATAGGTTTATCATGATGATTTAAAAGTTGAAATGATGGTTTCATGCGATTGATTTTCTTTATCATGCAATTTCTTAGTCTAGAAATTATTATTTAATACCCACACTAACATTTTTTGTTTTATCCAACTAAAAAACAAGTAGGAACCAATTGAGTAATGAGTGTGATGGATAATAAAATGATCACCCCAATGAGAAATTATATAGGATGGGATTTGGAGGGAATAGTGTCTTTGATATACTTACCCAACAATCTCATTTTAAGAAAAATCACATAAACCATATTGAACTCTTTAATGCACCAAGAAGGAACTAATATCCAATGATTCATCCATGATATAACATACACTATAGTATATTGGGTCTTATAATACACTAATTAATGATAAATGGATCAGAATAATAGAAAATAAATTTTACTTTATAGAGTTATTAGAGCCTTAAAAGGATGTTATAGATTTATCATTTGTAAATTAAAACTGATCCATGGTGGAATATAATTTTGATTATGAGGAAAAATAAAGAAATGTAAACCATAAATTGAATGAATTTAAGAATGTATTTTTTTAAAAAATATTTTTCCCAAACTATTAATATTAAAATTGAGATATTATTCAATTAGTTAAAGAAAAAGGAGGATGAATCCATTGGTACATCAGAATAAAACAACATGAATTGTGAAAAATATACTTCTGGTTTTATCAGTGAATATATGAAATAAAAATTGTTCATTTCTTCAGTAACTTAAAGCAATTTTTTTCAAAAGGATAATTATAAGATACTTTGGTCTCAATGAATAAATTGTTTTAAGTGCTCTGATTGTGGAAAGGAAATTTTAGACTCCCATTATTCTAATGGTTTTATTGAGAAGAAGATTAAAAATGGAGTTTTATGTAATCTAAAATGACCAGATCCTATAAGAAATAAGTTTTACATTATTAAATGATAAAAAGTGGGAATAATCATAGGGGAATTGTCTAAAAGTAATAATGAGTTGTTTTATTGGAAGAAAAGAAGGCCATGAAACTCATTAGTGTCAAAGAGATATGAAACTTCAAACTAATGAAATGGATGAAAATAAATCATAACCTAATGCCCCACCCACATTTCAATGTTACAGTTAGAAATAGTTTGGACATTATAATAACCAATGCACCAATAAAAGGGTTAATGAAGAAAATAAATTTCAGCAACCACCATACCAAAGTGATAAATTTAAATCTGATCTAATTGAAACTACTAAAGTGATTCATTAAAATCTTGTGGTGAATGTCATACTAATCATCCAATCAAGATATGAAAATGTCCTATTTGATTCTGGTTATATAAATTCTTTAATATCTAAATAAAAAAACTTAAAACCATTACTAATCCACCCTAACGATTAGAAATTTAATTACTATTAAAAACCCTAGTATATTTATAATTACATCACAAGTCTAAAAATATTTTTTGACAGATGTTTGTGAGAATGTGCTTCTAGAAAATCCTATTATTCTCCCTTTAGTAACATTTGATGTGATTTTTGGCCTTTATTCGATCTCTTTTCATGGATCCTATATTATTTTACATGATATGGAAATCATATTTCATGTCAAAATATAAATCTATGACCATATATTAGTGAAAGGATAACTATTAACTCCCTATGGAAATTACTTCCATTATATGGGTCTTAATACCCAATCGTGATGATTATTTAGCTTGAATGGTTATGAAAAAAATATATATTTAATATATTCCAATTTTATAAGAATATTACAATATATTTCCTAAAGTGTTTCCTTTAATTCAAATATATTAGGAGGTTGAGTTTTAAATTTAAGTCATTCATACTTCTATGCCAGTATCAAAGAGTCCTTAAAGAATAAACCAAATTGAATTAGAGGAATTAAAGAAGAAACTCTAATAAAATCTATATAAGGGTTTTATATTACTAAGTGCTTCACTAGAGGGTTCAAAATAATTCTTTATTAACAAGAAGGGTGGATCAATATGTATCTTCATTGATTATTATTATCTTAATAAGTTCGTATTTGATAAAATGTATCATTTTCCTAGGATTAATGACTTTTTTGGTCAACTACGAGGGCCTGAATACGTCTCAACGATAGAACTTCAATCTAGATATTATCATCTAAATGTTAAAATAGATGATATACCTAGTAATACCTTTTGTAAAATATATGGATGTTATGAATTCATAGTGTTTCCTTTCAAACATAAAAATTATATTATTATCTACATGGATATAATGAATACACTCTTTATATATTACCATGATCAATTTTGTTTGTAGTATTTATAAATTACATTCCCATGTATTCCAAGAGAATGGAAATGAAAAAGAGAATTGTGGGATTGATTTTTAGACCATAATAAATTTGAAATGTATAAAAAATTAGCAATTGTAAATTAAGGCTATAAATTGTATCATTCTTGGGTCATGTAATCATAAATGAGGGTATACATAGGGATCCTTAAAAAAAAATGTGATTAAATAATTTCCTAGACTGACTATTATAAAAGATATATATAGATTTCTTAGACTAGCTAGATAATATCAATGCATTGTGAGAAATTTCCCATGACTATCAAATATATTAACCCTTATAACATACATGGGTATCATGTTCCTCCAGGAAAATGAGTGAGATGATAGTTCTAAGAAGATTAAGAGAACATTGGTTACTAAACCTATACATACACTTCCTTATAGTAGATAATTATTGGTTTCTAATGATTGATTAACACTTAATCAATGTAGCCAAAAAAATAGAGAAACCTTAAACACAAGATCTTCCATTATTGAAATTGAAACCATTATTTATATAAAATGATAAATTTTATACATGTGTCTTACACTTGATATTTCATTTCTACTTTCATCCATCCAAATTCATGGTTTATATCCATTATTCAATATTTTTTTTTAAATTTTTTATTGTTTAATTCATTGATAATATTCCCCTTTTATTATTATACATCAATAAATTGGTGTGTTCATATTACTTCATTCCTTTTGGGTTTAATTTGTAAATACTTGTTATTTTATTAGATTTTATATAAATATATATTCACATATTTTTGTGTAATCTTGAAATTTATTTTCAAATTTTATGGGTATATTTATACTTTACATTTTTAAATTTTTATTTCATATAGGAAGAATTTAGAGGATATAAACATCAAAAATCTACTTAAAGGCCTATGTCCCTTCCAATTTTAGACTATTATGATCCCATAGACCAATTGGACTAAGATCAGACTATCCCAATTAATATATACCAAATTCACTACTAAGGAGATCCCCACAAACACATGCATCTAGATTCAATCAAATTATAAGGTTATGTTACTACTGTAAAGATCGAGAGATTGGGTGAATTGCTTTGAAAATCAAGGTACACTGCTATGAGGTTTAGATATACCAAAATATATTCCAAATCCAAGTTTATTTAGTGTGGCTAGAAATACGTTTCTCTCTATTATTATCCTCCTTGATATCATATTTCAAACCTGATTCACACCTTGGTCATATTCTTTCCCTTTCACAAGCCACCCATAACATGTCACCTCATCACTGAACCGGCATACTGAGATACAAAATGTTCATGGGGGGTATACATGAATTCTCTATCTCTTATTTATGGGATGGATATTGACCAATTTTTTATTTTTAATATTCCATTTCTATAATGTGAAGTGAAATTTATCCCCATTTAACTTCCTTACCTTTTGTTTTTGATCCCTTATCCATTCATTTTATAAGTTCTATAATAGTGATATTTCAACTCCATGGTAATGGAGTATCTACACAAGGATAATTCATGCAGAAAGTATCATGGTTATCCCATGTACCTTCATTTTATTTATTTATTTTTGTGATTCTATTATGATAGGGTAGTCGAAATTACGGAGGGTTTTAAAGAGGTTTTTAACATTATCCTGGTGATATACACAACCTCATTATAATATAAACCAAGTCATTTTACCACCCTTTTCATGGTATACATTTAAAATGGTTGGATTCATGTGTATTTAGGGATGAATGTTGTATGATTGGGAATGAGTGATGGGTGGTGGATTTTTAGTGCTCAGGGAATGTGCATTACCCAAAAAATTTTAAGTTATTTTCCCATTATTTTTTTTACACAAAAACATCAAAAATGTATCCATTTTTTTATAATATATAAAAGGGATTAATTAAAAATATAAATAAGTGATTGTAAATAGTTAAGAACTGAAGCAAACACTTCTTGGGAAATAACCTTGGCGCTCCACTCATATGCATTCAGGTGTTCTTTAAAATTAAATTTGACCGTGATCCCATGACAAAAAATACACCAACTTAGAATTATTGTTATAGAGTTAGGTTGGTAATTTACTCTCCATCATCACATTTTTAATATTATATAATTTTAAAATATAAATATAAAATCTAAAAAACTAGAACTATTATTTGACTCATCTTCTCCCATGGAAGAGGTTGTTTATATATTTTCTAAATAGGTGAGGAGATTCTAGAGTTTACCTTACATGGAGGAGAAGTTTAATGAGGTGATTAAGGATCTAATTGAGGTTTTTTAGTATTAATTTCTTTAATCATTATCCCAAAAAATCACTTTTATTTATGAGTATTTTCCTCATTTTCATGATAAAGTGGTTGAGGTATAGAAAGACACTCCCCTATCCCTCCCATTTTGATTTAACATCTTGATAAGCTAGAGTTCCCACAACTAATTCATATAGAAAATATCCTAATGTAAGGGATGAATAAAATGAGGTGTAAAATGAAATTTAAAAGTGAGAAAATTTCAATATTGATATATATTTTTATCTTTAATTAAAAATAAATTTAATTTCAAATTTTTATTATTATATTACAGCTGATTTAGACTCTATATTAAAATATATTGAGTAATTTACAATATAATATTCCATGGAGAGACATGATAAATTAAAAGAGAATATTAAGGATCTCTATTTTCCTCTTATAAAGATATAGAAGGATGAAATGGACGTTGCGTCCCTTCCATTTCAGGATAATGATAAAGATTAAATCCCCCACATTTTGATACCACAATCATTTCATTTCAAAATCATCATCCAAGGGAAGGTAGAAAAAAATATCTTCTAGGAAGAAATATAAATAATGGATTTGATCAATTAGGGATCACAATGATGTGGTGGTTTTAGTCATAGAAATCCCAACCACCACATGATTGGGGATAATCTCAATGTTTTTTGGATATGGACATTATAAATCAAAAAACCTATTGGGGGGGGGGGGGTTCCCAATATTCTTCTTTGGTTTATCTTGATTTTATGTTACCTTCAATTTTATGTTTTTATTTTCATTAAGAGTCTATTTTTTTCTCTTTTATTATATGAAATGGGATGTAAGGATGCTTCAAAAAATACATGGAAAACACATGGAGCCAAATAACATGATAATCACACTTTACCAAGTCTATCCACATGTATAGAATAAATAAATCCAAGTGAACTCTTCAATGATAATAATTTTTATCCTATTTTCCTTTTAAAAACATTATTGCAAGACTATATGATTTATATTGAATGATATTGATGATATATTGTAAATTTAATATAAGAGTGTAGATAAATGTTGGAATCCTTATTTTATTTTTTTTAAATTAATTTTTTGTGATACTATTTTTTTAAAGAACAAAAACCTTCTCTATTTGGAATAATGCAAAAAGTTTTTTAGGTTTTTTGATTTATTTTTATAACTTTTCAATATGTTGATTGAAAAAATATAAAGAAATTGTGAAATCTAAATTGATTTTGAAGAACTTGATCATATTATTGAACATAAAAGGGTCAAATGATTTGATATTTTTATTTTATTTCTTGGGAATTATTTGCCAATTTTTTCATCACTTTTAACTGGAAAATAAATTTCAAAACCCCTAATTGATTGACCATTATATAATTTCTTATCCTAAGATGTTTCTGAACAACTTTAAAGTTATATTTATATTACCCTTACTTGTTTATAGTTGACTGGGATTTATGTTTTCACTAATGTTTTTTTTCTATTCTCATTCAAATATTTGAATTCATGAGGTAATTTTAATATAATTGGAGTGTACAATTGGATATCTGCACATATATCCTTAGGAAATACCTTGAGAATATATAATTATTAAGGATTTAAATAACTATTAATGTTCTTATAGGTTTATTCTGTATTTCTATCTGACTTATCCCATACATACCCTCACTATAAAACCCATTTTAATCAGTAGTACATAATTTTTTTTAACGTTATCATTTTTTACGTCGGTTATATATAATCGATGTAAAACTCTGTGATATTTGGTTTTTTACGTCGGTTATAAAATAGCCGACCTAAAAAATACTGAGAGTAAATTTTTTTACGTTGGTTATTTTAATAACCGACGTAAAAAATCCCGCGCGTTGGTTTTTTATGTCGGTTCTTCTATATCTGACGTAGAAAACAAACGCATGGAATTTTTTAGGTCGTTCATTTGATAACCGACATAAAAAATGAGGCATCTAACGAATTTTTTACATCAGTAGATGCACCTTCAGCAACAGTTAGAAGCTGTTACCGGGGAACTTGACCAGCTTAACAATTCACTGGAAGGTGTTCAAACGAATGGTATGAAATCCATTATAGATTCTAAGAAAGCACTTTATCAAGCTGAAAAGAGTGAAGCTAGTCGAGTGCATGAACTTAAAGTGGCTGCTAATGAAGCTCAGGATTCCATGAATCAAGTAAAGAGTTATGTTGACAGCCTCTTGTAGTTCTTGGAAAATAGAAGAGATTCCAGTCTGTGGATGTCCTTCTAAATTTTGTGCATCATTGAAAAATACTTTCATATTCAATCATTTGTGCTTGAATTATTTTGATACATGCTTTAAATATTTTTTACTTAAGACAATGGGCCTAGTAATAATAGTTTTATTTTTTCTAGGATTATAAAAATAACCCTACAAACTTTGAATATTTTAATTTCTCAATATTACCTAAATCATACAAAATGTATGTTTAGTGAGCTGGGACGTGACTTTTTTTTTTCAGAGTTACCTTGTATTTTGTGGTCAGTTTAAAGTCATGCATGTCAGACATAAAAAGGCTAATTTTTAAGGTCGAAATATCTTTAACCAAATGGATTAAAATTGACTCAATTCCTTGATAATTTATCTAAAAACATATTACCACACTCAAGTATGGGGGAAAACATGTAAACTATAACTTAAGAAACTTTGAATCTAAGGAATGATATGAAAAAAGGTCTAAGAGGCATTAGAATAAGTATTTCCTAAAATTGAAGTTACCATTATTTAACAAACCCGTTAGGGGGTTGAATTATGTAGGGCCCCTAAGGGAATTGGTTGCATAGTCAAATAATAACATCTTTTGGCTGACACGTCCGTTATGTAGACTACTTATGCAAGGCTTCCTAAGGGCACATGCTGCATAGTCAGGCAAAAGAACTCTCAGAAATTTTACTTTTCTATTGCTAAAAATCCAGTGAAAGTTTATGGAGATTCAAATTGTCCAAAGCACAGAGTATGCTGTATAGAGAGAGGTACTTTAATATAGAGAGGATATTTCCAATCAAGATTATCAAAGAACTGGATGAATGTCAATCCTGTGAAGGTCTGACCCAAACGTAGGGAAGGGAAATATAAACCATAGATTTGAATAATTTCAGATCATGAAAAAGAGTATGGGAAAAATATGTTAAGGATGGATATTTTTGTGGATCCCTACATATTGTCATTAAGATAAATAAGGACAAAAGAGGTTTTCCTCCCAAGAATGAAGTTACCACTATTTGAAAAACCCATTAGGGGGTTGAATTATGTAGGGCCACCTAAGGGCATTGACTGCATAGTCAAATAATAGCATCTTTTGACTGAAAGGTCCATTATGTAGACTACTTATCACTATTGAAAAAACAACCTATACCCACGGTTTTGGGAACCGTGGGATGGAACGACATCGGTATAGGGGTCTCAACCTATACCCACGGTTTTGGAGAACCATGGGTATGGGGGGGGGGGGGGTCAAAGTGTTCACCACAGATGTACAATGTGGCACACAATAGACCCCACGATTTGAAAACCGTGGGGTATTTAATTTCAAAAAAATCACTGGAGGTGGGATTTGAACCCACACTCCGCCTGCATCTCGCGGCTAGACAACCAACTAAGCTACGAATTACTTCTGTTATATATTAATACATCAGCTTATATTTATTAATTTAATTGACGCAGTGTACATTCAAAAATGCAGCTGAGGAGAATCGAACCCACGTCTCAGGCTGCACGTATCGTCCACGCACCACCAAAATACCAACCGACCTAGAATTTTTAATTGTTATTTAACAACACATATATATATATTAATATAATCTACATCCGGTATTTAAATTAAAAAAACGCGGACTGGGGGATTCGATCCTAAGTCTCACGGCTATGACTCCACTTGTAACCAACCGAGCTAAACAATTTCTGAAAATATAAATTTATATTTATAAAAATATATTAAAATAAACCGTGAAAAAATATCTTCCCGCCAAATTTTTTTCGTTTCCTGCCTAATTTTCATACCCCACCATAAGCTATACCCACGGTTCTCCAGAACCATGGGTATAGGTCTTAAAAAAAACCCCAATACCCACGGTTCTGCAAAACCGTGGGTATAGGCATTCGAAAAATACCCTATACCCACAGTTTTGGAGAACCGTGGGTATAGGTTCACGTACTATACCTATACCCATGGTTTTTTTCAAAACCGTGGGTATAGACCTATTTTCCAGTAGTGTATGCAAGACCGCCTAAGGGAACATGCTGCATAGTTAGGCAAAAGAATTTTCGGGTATCATAAATTTTGTGACCAGAAGTCAAGAAAAGGGTTATGAAGATCTGTAAGTATTTAAGGTTAGGAGTATGATACATCAAAATGGGAATTTTCCAATGCATGTAGAAGATACACAGACTAATTCTAACCATAATCATGTTGTGACTGGGTCCTAAATTGAGATGCTGTACTTCACCACATATCCCATAAGGATGGGAATCAAGTCATACATAGTTCTTGAAATACAGTTTAACGTCATGTGGGGTGAGAGTGTAGGAGATCTTAGTTTAGGGTCATAGAAATCAGACCATAATAAGGAATACACAATGTGTGTTTTATAAACTTGATGTGAATGAAGACCAGGGTTTTCATACCACATTCATGTTTTCACAAGAGGACTTTTCAGCTAATGGACTGAAATTGGAATTTGGGGTTAGGACTAAAGACTTGGGGCTGGATTCGAGGGATGATCGAACGTTCCTACATATCCCATAAGGATGGGAATCAAACCGCACGCAGTTCTTGAAATACCCTCTGTATAGATTTGGTTCGTACAAGTGAAGGGTGAAGGGGGACTTTAGTGCAATGATGGTTTGACCCAAGATAAAAGGTTCTGGCATTTCCATGTATGCACGTAGTCTTTAGAATATAACATGATTGTAAATCAATGTAAATAATGATTCCATATCAGGTAAGGTTGTCAAAGAATGTTGTAGTTTATTGTCATACATAACAAAAGTGAGAATAGTTTAATGTCATATAGCAAGGATGATGATGAACCAATTTAAAAAGTATTGGTTCTGGGGATGCTTCATAGATCAACATCATATGAGATGGAGGTGAAATGATGTGAAGAGATTGGTTTTGGGATTAAACCTCAAGAGGTTGCCTACATACCCCGCCTAGAAGTCAAGGATCAAAGTCTGCATAGTTTGATTAAAGAATAAATTGGTGATCATGTTGTTCTTGAAGAAAACAACCTAAAAAATGGTGTCGGGACTTACACATGGTTAGAGGCCCAGAGAGGGTGTTATGGTTGAAGTTTAATCTAAGATCATGTGAGTCATACTCGGTGTGAGAAAAAAGAGGTAGCAACAACCTTAACAATGCATAGTTTAATGTCATGTAGGATATATGAAGGGACTATGTAGTTTAAAGTATTGCAATGAGGACTATTTGTGCTGCAGAGTTTAGTGTCATGTAGTAGGGACAAAATACAGTTTAACATTATGTAGGGCGTATTAAGGGTCTTTGTTCAGTTTTACGTCATGTAGGACGAATGAGCAATACAATTTAACGTCATGTAGGACAAATATAGGGACACAGTTTAACATCATGTTGGACGTGAACACAATTTTTGCATCATGTTGGACAATAAATGTACTGTACAGTTTAGAGTCTTGTAGCTAAGACGATGGGGGATAATACAGTTTAACGTCATATTTGGATGAAAGGGGGACTGTGCAGTTTAATGTCTTGCAGTGAGGACAATGGAGACACTATTTAACGTCATGTTGGACAATTTAGGGACTTTTTCATAGTTTAACGTCATGTGGGATGAATAGGTGCATAGTTTACCGTCATATTGCTAGGAAGATGGTTATGCAGTTTAACCTCTTGCTGGATGTAAGGGACTTCTATACAGTTTAGCATCATGTAGATAGGACGTCACAGTTTAACGTCATGTTTGATGTAAGGGACTATGCAGTTTAAAGTCTTGTAGCAAGGACAACACAGTTTAACATCATGTTGGACGCTGGTATTTGTGTTACAAAAAATACTTCTTCAATAATCTTGCATTGGTTGGAGTCATAATGATTTCTCCATCCATTGAGATTAAAGAATAAGCTCCATTGGAGTAGACCTTATGTATTGAGTAAGGTCTTTCCTACTTTGGATCAAGCTTGGGAGGTTTCTTTCCTGGTATCATTGGAGTTCTGAGAACCAATACCAATTTTCCCTGAATGAATGAATGAAGATGAACTTTTTTATTGAAATCTCGTGCTATTCGATTCTGATAGACTTCCAAGTGGTGCAAGGTGCACAATCTTTTCTCGTCTAATCATTCCAATTCATCCAATCAATTTTTAGATTTTTTATCTGTAGATGACTGATCACAAATGGCTACCCTGAGTGAGGGTAATTGAACCTCAATGTGCAAGACTGCTTCTGTTCCATATACCAATGAATATGGAGTTGACCGCGTTGCAGTGCGGGTGCTGGTCCAATAATCCCATAAAGCATGAAATAGTTTATCAGGCCATGATTTCTTATCTTTATCCACCACCTTTTGCAGTATGTTTGAAAGAGTCTTGTTGAAGACTTCTATTTGGCCATTGGCCGCTACATGATACCGAGATGAATGATTGGATTTGATGTTGTATTCTTGATACAACTTTCTTACCTCTGATGAACTGAAATTGGTGCCATTGTCCGTCAATATGGTATAAGGGACACCAAATCTGGTAATGATGTTAGACTTGATGAAACTAACAATGATTTTAGAACTAACTTCTTTGAGAGGTATTTCATCTTCCCATTTGGAAAAGAAGTCAGTAGCTGTAAGATTGTACTTAAACTGCTTGGATGTAGCTGAAGGGTAAGGTCCCACTACATCCATTCCCCATGTGGAAAATGACCATGAGTATTTAGCTATATGAAGAAACTATGGGGGTTGATGAATGAAGTTGGCATGTACTTGGCAAGAATGACACTTCTTTATGAAATCAACACAATCTTGTATCATTGAAGGCCAAAAGTACCCAAGCCTTCTAATTTGATCAGATAGTTTATGTCCGGACTGATGGGCACCACAGACTCCTGCATGCACTTCTTTCATGACAACCATTTTCTCTTCACCGTCAATGCATCTGAAGAGAATTCCATCAAAACCTATTTTGTAGAGAATTTTCTCTAGGTGATCTGGGTTATAATAAAGAGTAAAATTGAACACACATCGCCAAATTTGTTCTTTCCCGGATCTATCAGGTGGAAGTGTTCCATTTTGAAGGTATTCCCTGATAGGTGTCATCCATCCTTTAGTATGACCATATGGTTCAGGAATGGGACTAATTTCATTTATTTCCTCTGTTATGGATTGAACATAAGGTGAAATTGTATGAAGGTGGACAATACTGATGATTGTATCATCCTGATTTAGATCTTCCAGAGTTGTAGCTATATTATCCAATGAATCATCTTGAGAATTTTGTGATCACGAGATGTAAGAAAATGTCAGTTTCGAAGGAAATTCCACCATTAACTCTCTGACGTAATCATACAAAGGGATTAAATCTTATTTTATGATTTCACAATCCCCATGGACTTGTTTGATTACCAGGTTTGAATCACCTTTCACCTTTATTTGATTCACTTGTGCCTAAAGCACTAAATCCAATCCTGTGATGAGAGCATGGTATTTTGCTTCATTATTTGTACCGCCTCCCAACAATGAGAAGGAATAGGGCAACACTGCCTTTTTTTGGAGAAATGAGCACAATTCCTAACCCAACTTTGTTGAATTTAGGATCTTCCATTTTATTCCCTATTGGACTTCTGGAAGCACCATCAAATTAAATTTCCCATGTTTGAAGACTATCTTGAATAAAGAATACTTCCTCATCAGGAAGTTCAATATATGAAGATGTATCTTCTACTGGAAGATGTTCAACAAGGAAATCAGCCAGAGCTTGACCCTTTATTGCCTTTTGAGACACACACAGGATATCAAATTGCTGTAAAATAACTGCCCACCTTGCCAAACATCCTATAAGAATTGGACGACTAAGGATGAATTTGAGCAGGTTATTGCGAGATACCAATTGGACCTCATGATGTTGCGGGTAGTGTATAAAATTTTGAACTGCAAAGATTAACACCAGGCAACACTTTTCAATACTTGAATATCAGGTTTCTACTTCAATCATAGTCTGACTGAGATAGTAAAGGCTGTTTTCATTCCCATCATCATTCTTCTGGGCAAGGAAGGTACCCAATGATCGCTCTAAGGCTGTCACATAAAGAATAAGTGGTCTTCCTTCAACATTTTTCATTAATACCGGTGGAGTCAAGAGATATTTCTTGAGAATATCAAATGATTCTTGAAATTCTTCAGTCTACTGGTAGGTGACTCCCTTCTTCATCAATTTGGTGAAGGGTAAACTTTTTCCTACAAGATTGGAGATGAAATGCCGAATATAGGATTAGTGTACTTGAAGTCCTATTAATTCTTTAAAATTCCAAGGAGGTGACATACCAAGTATTGACTTTGTCTTCTCAGGATCGACTTCAATACCACGATGGCGTACAACAAAACTGAGAAATTTTCCTAAGGTTACCCCAAAAGCACATTTCAAGGGGTTTATCTTTAAATTGTGTTGTCAAAGTTTGTGGAATATGACCTCAAAATCATCCAAGTGATTATAATGTTATTTGGATTTAACCACCAAATCGTTCACATAACATTCAAGAACTTTCCCTAAAAAGGGTTTTAAGATACGGTGCATGGCATGTTGATATGTTGCACCTACATTCTTCAGGACAAAGGGCATTGCCCGATAGAAAAACACACCCTAAGGGGATCTTAAGGCTGTAGATTCTTCATCTTCTGGAGCCATTCAGATTTGATTATACCCAGAATATCCATCCATGAAGGAAAGTTCTTCATAGCCATCTATTTCATCAATCAAGAGTTCTATAATCGGAACTAGAAAATCATCCTTAGGACAATGCCAATTAAGATATCTGAAATCAATGAAAACTCTAATTTGCCCATTCTTATTTTTCATAGGGACAATATTAGCCAACCATTTGGGATAGTGAACTTATCTAACGAAGTTAGATTTGATAAACTTATCCACTTTACCTTTAATTTTGGAATCATAAGTTGGGTGTGTTCTTTTTGCGTCTTGATTAAATCCTCGATGTTCTTCTAGAAAACCCAAATGATGAGTAGCAACATCAGGATCAAGCCCTGGCATTTCTGTATAATTCCAAGAAAATATATCTCGATTTTTCTTTAAAAATGAAATATATATTTCTTGCTCTTTAAGAGTCATGGCCGCACTAATTAAAGTGGGGAATGGATCTTCTTTTGGACCTAGATTTATTTCTCTGTGTTCATCCACAGTAGTGGAGATACCCTCTTCAAATTCTAGAGGAGAATCCCTGAGATCCTCCTCTTATTCTTCAACATGTGTTACTTCTTTTGTTTCTACTTGGATAGTAGACGATGAAGCAGAATTTCCTTGATCAGGAGAGATGTTAAAATTTGAACATCTTGAAGAAGAGGCTTCCATTTCTGACCTTATTGCTGATGAAGGGTCTTCCTTGGGTAATAAAGAGGAGATGATAGATTGAGAATCGACATCACCATTCACCTCTGAAATTTCTATAACTTTTTCTGGACTGGTTGGTGAAGTATAGACTTTCTGGATTTCAATGGATGAAATAAAGACATCTCCATTTGAGCTTTCATCATTGCTTGGTGAATCGCCACTTTCTGCCATGCTGTCTGGCTTGATTTCCATAATTGACATTATGGAAGTTTCTGTAATTGACATTATGGAAGTTTCCATAAGAGTATTTGGATTTGGGTCTTTCCTATCAATTTAAATGATATGAAACACATAATCTATACTCACATGTGTGAATGGGTTTACTAAAATCTTTTCCAAACCATATGGAGCATTAACTTTGGTGACCTCCTTTGTCTTGGATTTCTCCTTCCCTTCCATGTGATAGAATTCCACCTCAAGGTATTGAGACTCATATGTTTTGAATGGGGACTTATCACCATACAATGTCCCAATTTGACCATTGAAACAATATTTGATACATTGATGGTATGATTAAGGGATAACCGCATGTTGATGTAGCCAAGGTCTTACAAGAAAAACATTGAATGCTGTATCATGATCAACAACCATGAAATCTGAATTTGATACAAGGTATCCAAACTATGTAATGAGTGTAATCTTGCCCAGTGGTTCTTGTTCATTTTTATCATATCCTTGAAACATCAGAGTAGAAGGAGATAAATCAGATTCTGTGAGGCCCAATAGATAAAGTGTACGAATGGGGATAAAGTTGACTCCTGAACCATTATTAATGAAAGCTCTTAGGATGTCCACACCATTGACCTTGACAGATAAGTACAAAGGTCTAATATGTCCATGAACAACATCATCCTCATCTTCATCTGTAAAAGATATCACTTCATGGAATTCTGTAGGATTATTCTCTACATGGTAGACTTCAGCCATAGCAATTTCAGTTTCGAACTCCCGAGGACATGACAAAGCCTCAATGAGTTCCTCTCGAAGATCCTTGGATAGATTCAAGGCATCCAAAATTTATAACTTGTCTAGTACTTGGACCAAATGCTTCAAGACATCATATTTTTGATCCAAAGGTCTGCGTTTCCCAACAGGAACATGTGGTTTCACAGGTGCCTTAGAAGTTGATTCTTTGGAAGTAGATGCATCTTGTATCGGGGTAGGAGTTGGAAATACTCCTGATTTTAGAAGATTAGACCGACTAGGTCTATTTACTTACTGAGAGGAAGAAGGTGGAACCTCTAACCGATCCTCTAGAATAACTGTACTAGGACTGAATCTGCCTTGTGTGGAAGAATTTTCTTGTTCTTGTTGAGCCCGCTGAAGGGCTCTGCCATGAGTTTCTACTGCATACACAGTTCTAGCAGAGGTAGAATTGGAATAGTGGTTTCTGGGATATCCACATCTTCCTCTATATCCCATACCTCTGGAACTCCCTCTAATTCCTCAGTTTGATACAAATAACTCAGGCTTATCAAGATCAAAGCTATGACTGGAATAAAGATCTATTAAATGAATCATATTAACAGAACCAAAAATTAACTCTTCATCTAATGAAGATTCTGCCTGATTAGCCAATTTAGGCTATGCCATTTGGTGGGGCGGTGCCCGTGGCTTTGAAGTAGATGGTATAAAATCTTCCAGAGTCAAAGACAACTTGGGCTTTGACACGATCTCATCTTCTTCTGATTGTTCCTATTTCATTTAATTATGCCGTTTCTTCGAGGATTTTCCCTCTGATGAAGAGGGTTTTACTGTGGCATTCATAGTAGAAGACACAATTGGTTTCTTCAATTGCATTCGCAAAATGGCATGAGTTCGGTTGATCGTTTTTCTGACCATCCAATCATCATATTTCTACGCATTTTTGTTTTTGACTTCTTGCCACTCACCTTCTTCCTCTGGATTTGTAACAGTAACACATGCTACCTGAGATGAAGAACCTTTAAATTTGACTTTTCCCGAGTCCACCATATTTTTCAGGAGGTATTTGAAGACAAAACACTTTTGAATAGGGTGCCCCAACATCTGATGAAATGGGAAATAATTGGGACGATCTTCATCTCCTTCCTTATTAGGCCTTTTGGTCCTTGTTAACTAAACCAAATTATTTTTCAGATTCGAAATGAAGTAACCATGAACTTGTTCATTTCAGAAAGAGTAAACTTTGCTCTTCATAGCCTCAAATTGTTTCCGTCCTTGATCTCTTTGATCATATTGACTAATCGACCTCTGTTGTTGATACTCAGGAGGTGGATCCCTTCGACAAGATGAAGGTTTTGATGTAGAAGTAGGTACATGTGCTTGTTTAAGTGTAACTGTAGCAGTCTCTGCTTTACCCATTCTCCTTCCTGGAGCTGATGGAATTACACGAGTTTTATCCTTAGTATTTTTAAGAGAGTCTTCAATCTGCTGAGCGATATAAGTAAGGTCTCAAAACCATCTTGTGTATTTCACAAGGATCAACGGTGTGCATAATTCATCACACAAATTTTCCATATATATTTGCAACAACTCTTTTTGACGGAGTTCTAAGCTCATGGAATATGTTAATCCCTTCCAGCGAGAAATGAAATCTGAAACCCTTCCATTCTCCCTTTTCTTATAATTTTTAAGATAAAAAACTGTTGTCTTTGGAAAAGTTGAGCTAAATTGAAGAAGGAATCATTGACAGAGATCCTCCTATCCGGTAATTGACCGGGATTGCAAGCTTGTATACCAGACAAAAGCAGGCCCTTATATTGACTATACAAAACACCTAAGATTAACTTCTTCTTGTTGCTAAGGGGTTCCCATCATAGGATCGTAACAAGAAATTTTTTTAAGTGTTGCTCTGGGTCTCCAGAACCATTAATGATTGGGAATTTGGTACTTGAAAAATTTTATAGGGGGAGGAATTGCATCAATACATTCAGGGTAAGCTCTCTTATCTAGTTGAATTTGTGCATGCTTTCCATCCATAGCTTCCAACCGAGATGTTAATGACTTAATGGTAGTTATTAAATTTTGAGAAACATCTGGTTGATCTTGGACCTGAGCAGGTGCAATAACTGGAGCTTGGATAGATGTGGTTGTTGGTACTGCAACTAAGGATAACACCACCGATTGTTGTTGCACCTGACCCATAGGATTATACCTGTGAGGGTGTACTGGTAAATGATGATACTCTTGATCCATCTCAGTAACCGCAACAAATTCCCTTGGTTGACTGACTCCAGCACTCTTAGGAGGAAGACTACCTTTAAGTAGTTCTGCATTCAACCTCCTTAATTCCTTCATTTCTTCTTCTTGTTGTGCGAATATTTTCTCTAGTGAGAGTGATTGGACTTCTCTAGAGGAAGGGTGTGTAACCTGATTCTTTCCTTTCCCCTTGTTATATTCCTTTCAGAGAGGGGGGAAGTTTGTTATTTGAAGGAATACCTAGATTCTGGGTAAGCCTTTGATTTCTTGTACGCACACCTTCTTCATTTTTCTATGTGTGTACAACCTCTTGAGAAGGAAATTCCTCATCTAATCCCTCTGAGTGAGCCTCATGTTCTGGAGGATCATCAACAATGGCATTGATAACATTTATTAATGCATAACGCATTGCATCTCTTATATCAGTATTTCCGCGACATTGTCTTCTTCCATGTCCCTGATGAGACACTACCTTATGTTGAGTTGATCCCTCATGAAATTCTTGATGAACCATAACTTGGAGAGAATCTCCTTATAATTCGGCTCTCCGTTCCTCTTGGGGATTCTTCCCTAATTTATATAAGACTAACTTTTTCTAAGGAAGATATTGAGGATTTGAAAAAGTCCCCAGTCCTATAGACTGAGGCTATTCCTGCTGTTCCTGCTCAACTCCTAGAATCCTATTTGTTGATTCCAAGGGTTGTGTTAAAAGAGTCCCCAGTATGGAAAGATGGGGTGGTTCTTGAGCTTCTACATCTGATACTTTCTTAAAATCTCTTCTGATCTTGCATACTTTAGTCTGGAAATTGGTTAGATGCATCAACCTACATCCACTCAAATCACCTGGCTCAAATGACCGTTGGATGATTTCTGACACTTCTGTCACTTGATGATGCGCTCGCTATAATTGAGAAGCCTGTTCTATATTCTCATTGGCCTGATGCAAGAGTAATTCAACAACTTGTTCTCTGTATAACTGATTTTGAGAAGAAATAGTTGAGGCATGTTCTTGAGCGAGCCTTTGATTACAAACAAATCCAATTGGTTGTGGTCGGCCATGAGAAATAACATTGCATGAGACCATTTTTGGAGGGCTTTTTTGGCTGGAGAGTACAATGAAATGTAGTTCTCCATGAACACCCCATCCCATGATATGAATATCAGATGGGGAATTGGTAATTAACTGGCGCAATCTTCTTAATGCGCCAAGGCATGAACGCTAAAGGGCTCTCTAATGCTTTTCAGCCTTCGGATATCGAGAAACTGAGAGAGACACCAATTGAATTTGGTGTTGTAACTCTTCTATTATCTTGACATGATTTTCATATTCATCATAAGATAATATTTTCTTTTTCAATTCACAAAAAGTTTTCCACATGTTGAGACAAATATCGTGAATACAATCTTCTGTCAATATCTTTGGAATGTCATACTGATAGTCAACCAAAGGCCAAAACATGACTGGTACTTTACTATTCGGCAGTTGTTTTCTCATATACAACACTTCCTCTTTATCATTCAATGAAGATTATTTTACCTGATTAGACCAAAGCTGGTGATTCTTTGTTGCTTCATCAGATTCAACAATATTGGTAGAGAATTCATTTATCAAACTAGAAGATGAATGACTCAGGGGTGGTTTGGAGAATGACCTACACCTCGGGTCATCTTCTGGTTGGGAAAATATTTCACCTGCTAGCGGTAAAGCATCAGACATGACTTGATTCACATTTGCAAGTGCCTCAAGATAAGAGGGCTTTCTCATTACTACATTTTCCATTGGAGCATTTTCTAGGAAATGTGAATTACTACTGCGAAGATAACTTTCGCAGCTAAATTCATCATCATGGTGAGGACCACCATTGTGGGTTACAAAAAAAGATGAAACCTCTTTCCCCTTAGTCTTCTGGACATGTAGAGGGTTATCGTGGATCTCATATGAAGATGATACTTCGAGATCGACTGAACTGTCATGAAGAAAGCCTTCATGAGGAAGTGTCTAATGCAGACTTTTAGAATTAATGTCCCCACTATTGGGAAATGAGAGAGTAGAATCTTGAGTTTCAACAGATAATTGTCTGAGTGCATCAAGAACTCTAGCATCAAGAAAGGCCTTATTATATATTGGCTCTTGATTTCTTGATTGTGATTGACGAGTATTTTTCTTAGACGCCTTATTACTCACTTTGGGAACCACTTGTTGACAAAAGTGGTTATTATGGGCAGGTGTATGTGCCTGGTCAGGAGAAATAGTCAGGTTAGGCTGATTATCTCCATTCAAATCAGGTGTATGTGCTTGACTTGATTCTCTGTATGATATAGGGGAGTATGCCCCACAACCCTCTTGGACTGGAACAGAGGTGTGTATCTATTTCAGAGTGAACTGTTGATGTGTCACTCCACTGGTAGGGATAGATTTGCATTTCTTTCCCTGTGATGCTGTTGAAGTTGTTATAATATCCTGGTAGACATCCAGAATATGAGCAGGGATTTGCTTCTTCTCCTTCACCATTGTTAGAATGTGTTTGGTGACTTCAGTTTCCAGAACGGGAATATACGTCCATTCCATGCATGGATTAGGTGTGTGTTCCTGCTCCTGTCCTCCTTTTCCTGTCAGTGAGTTCTGACAGTACTTATGTGTGGGGGCAGAGAGTTTATTCTGCTCTAATTTTTTCATCGGGGCGTTCCGACTGACTTCTCCGAGTGCTACCAAATGAGACTGTTGGTTAGCCTAATGAAAATTGATAGGTGTATGTGCTTTCTTGTATTCTTCATCAAGTTTTGTTGACGATTTTCCTTCAATTCTGGCAGATGATACTGATGACAGAATTGTTGATTGTAAACAGGTGTATGTTCCTATTTATCAGTTGCCACCATATCAGATTGGCGACCTTCTTTGGTTGTAGTCAGACGAGCCTGCTAACTAGATGATGAGTTATAAACAGGTGTATATTCCTACCTATAATACTCCATCGGAATTTCCTGGAGGGATTGGTGTGTTGCTGCCAGACGAGTTTGCTGGACACCGGGATTAGAACGGACGGGTGTATGTGCCCGCTTGTTGCTTCCCACCAAGTTAGATTGGTGGACTTCTCTATAAATGGAAGAGATAAGAACCTACTCACTTTTGATCGGTCGTCGCCTCTGGTGGTTCGTCTTTCCTAGTTGGGTTTGAGGAACCTGAGTCGAACGCCTGGAGACGACACCCTCATCATTTTGAGGGCGCACTACCGCACGAGTCTGGCGGTGATTGTTGGTGGGAGACCTCAGGAAGGACTTCTTCCTCCTTGAATTAAGGCCTTGAGTGACCTTCTCATTCACCTCCTCATAATATGGGAGGGACTGATAATTGAGTTCCAGGGATAACGACTTTAAGCGGTTGGAAATGGTGGTTGGCACCACCGGCTTCTTGATCACTGGTCATCGCTGTCCTGACAACCAGGGTGAATTATTGACTTAGAGAGTTTGTCGAGCAGCCTCCAGAGTCAGAATGGTACCGTGTCGACGGTATTACTTAACCAGTGCATTTGATACCCAGCATTGAAGATGTTGAGTAGGTGATGTCATCCTCAGAATGTATGATGATTCAGCATGAGTAGCAATAGAGGCATTCATAGGTGTGAACTTAAGAGAAGCCATTTCTGTAACGCAGAAGATCTTGGAAAATAGTTCCTTTTTGATGTAACAAACATAATCAAGATAATTTCGGCCACTACATCTTTTGGATGAGCACATATGTTATTGACTGTTTTGTTGGCCCTCACATTGAGTTTAAATAGGGGCCTAACAAATAAGTAAAACATCATTTTAACTTGGTTAAGGATTCACGTCGGGTTCACAATTTTTATTTCCTCTGGAAATGGGGATGACCTTGTTTGCTTAAGGTTCAAACATTCCAATCGGTTTCTAACGGGTTTGTTTGTAGAACCGGAAACATCCAATGATTCTATATCCATTTGGACTTACTTTCCAAAGGTAGGTGCTCATTAGTTGTGGACCGATGAGGCTTAATAATTTGCATTGGTCGAGAGGATGGGAGGTCAGACTCATCACACCTTTTTGGTGGGAATTATTGTCTACTCCAGGACTCTCTTTATAGATTTAAATTATGTTCATGAATCCTTATTACACTACCAAGTATGAAAATGAGTTTTCTTTAAGATATGACAATCAATGATTAATATGTATGAGATTTAGAGAATCTTTTATATGTATTTTAGGTTCTTCATCGATAGAGAATAATCTGTATTTGTTATAGATTCTTAGTCAATGGTATCATTAAACACATTATATAAAGATATCTTGGTCATTATGATAACTATACTAGTTTTAAATCCACTTAGTGGGGCACTTGAAATTTATTGTTGTTCAGAAGGACATGAAGTATTTTAGAGTTTGGATTATTCCCACAGATGGGCTACTTATGTATCCTTGTTTGAAAAGGAATCAGAACCCACGTAGTTCATGAATTAAGATATATTTTATCGTCATATGGGATGGATGATAATTAATGGGTGATGGGCTTGAACCTCAGAAAGGCGTCCTACGTACTCCACTTTTAAGGTAGAGATCAAAGTCCACGTAGTGCGGTTGGGAATTATGGGGATTAAGTATGATTAACGGCCCAAAGAGATGTGTCGTGGTTAATTTTACACTCTAAGATCACGTGAGTCATGCTCGGTGTGAGAAACAAGAGGTATCAGTAAACCTGATAATTTGTGCCACGAAAGATGCGGTCACAAGGAATGATATGGGGATTATGTATGTATGATTTCCCAAATAGATAAAGATCAGGACTTACTTTAGAGAAGAAGCCTGGGAACAAGGTCTATAAAGGTATATGTGCTTTATGGAGATTTTGATACTCTAACTTGGGGCTTACTCCTCAGGAAGATGCCCAAATTAGGAGGGGACTTGTGATTGGGTTTTATTCATGAGAAGGAATCCTAAATCAAAAGAAGTTAAGACTGGTTAAGAGAAATTATGGATGGGGCTTATTCCTGAGAAGGAGGCCCAGGTTAAAGGGACTTGAGAACTGGGGCTTATTCCTGAGAAGGAGGCCCAGGTTAAAGGGACTTGAGAACTGGGGCTTACTCATGAGAAGGAGGCCTAGGTTAAGGATATTTGGGAACTTGAGGCTTACTCCTTATAAGGATGCCCAAATTAGGGAACTTGGATTGGGGATTACTCCTAAAAAGAAGGCCCAGGTTAGGAAATTATGACTAGGGATTACTCCTGAAAAGGAGGACCAGGTTAAGAAATTATGACTGGGACTTACTCCTAAAAAGGAGGCCCAGGTTAAAGATATTCTCATCTTAAAAGATGTGGTTGAATGAATGAAATCTCTCACCTTAGTGACATGAAGATATGTAAATCACTAGGTTTTGAGAGATGTTCACAGAATTCCTTTCAGATAAGGAATCCAACAAAGTAACCTTGTAATAAATGACTTTGAAGAAGGTTTTGAAGGCTAAATCATGAAGAGGAGAGGTGTATTTGAAGAAAAGAGATGAATGGACAAGAGGGAAACCCAAAAAAAGGTAGGCGCGTAGGTCCTGTTTGGGTGCGCAGGTCCTATTTGGGTGAACAAGTCTTGGTCGCGCAGGTATACCTGCATGACACTTGGGTACTTGCGCGCCGTTAAACCCATAGGGTAATACTTGGGTGAGCCTTTGCTAAATACCTTAGTATCATCTCTAAAGGCTTCTGAAAGGGTGGTGCACAGGTTCTGTTGAAGGGATAAGGCGGCGCGCAAGTGTGACCATTTCCCATAAGGGATGGACACTTAGGCGCGTGGGTGTTGATGAGTTTCAACACTTAGGCCTTATTCCCCCTCTTTAGATCTTTCATTCTAGTTAAGAAATTACCTTATAAGTTTTCGGAATACTTCAAGAAGAGACTAGGGCACTGAGAGCTGAAATCTGAGTTTCTGGAATTTTTGTCCTCGAAATGGGGGGCCCACAAGGGGTATTTATAGGCTACTGAAGAGCCTGGGTGAAAATAAAATAGGGCGCACAAGTCACATGCACACCCAATATGTGGCACGCAGGTACCCTGCATGACTGTCTTGGAACTTGCATGGCCCATACTGAAAGCAATCATTTTTCATGCCTTTGTCGATTTTTGATGTTTCTTCAAAGGATGAATCACTTTGTGTTCCACGTATTTCCCTTTTCATTCGTTAGTCTCTGTGATGGAAAGGAGCGTCAATAGAGTCAGATGAAAATTCAATCGAGGATGACCCTTTAATTGGGACATCACAATCAGTTGATGTCGGTCCCACTATAAACAATGCCTTGTACATTGGAGGGGATATAAAGAATGTATTTTTATTCTCTAAAGAGAAACCAAATACTTGAAACCTTTTAAAAAATAAATATAGTTCAATGATAAGGTAAAAGTGTATTTGAATATATTATGTTTTTCCCATAATATTATATTTTCTCTAATGCATTAATATAATCTAAATTAAATGTTTGACTACTCATGTAGACAATGTATTCTGCACATGATGATGTTACCAATCCCTCAAAATAACATACTATAATGAAATAAACCCTTTGAATAGATGAAAAGGTAATTTTATCATATAATTTATCTATTTTATCAAAAATTATATAAAAGAATATTGATTTAATTTTCATTATTCTTTGTAGAGTGTGTTTATTTTAGAATATTTCTGTCCATGTGTCATGCCTTTACATGAATACCAACGACGTTGTATCTGCTCAATCACAAAGGCAATATTTTTGTGTTCACAGTAAATTCATTTTCCATAGAATTAATTTATTATTTCTTATTTATGTATAATTTATTTCTTTTTAGTATTACTCAAATAATAATTGTTTTCCTATATAGGTGGATGAATTTGTTTGAGTTGGGGGTGTTATATCCAAATTTCATTCTCTTTATCCCATAAAACCTTTTCACCCCTATTGTGGTTCATTTATCACTTTATTTCAAGTAACCTCCACTACCTTCATTGGAAGATCACTGTTTTTGCCTCTGCTCAATTATAGAGGTAATATTGATGTTTTCAAACTAAAATAATTGTCCATGTAATTAATGTATTGTTTAATAT
This sequence comes from Viscum album, assembly GCA_963277665.1. NCBI lineage: Eukaryota > Viridiplantae > Streptophyta > Magnoliopsida > Santalales > Viscaceae > Viscum > Viscum album. The sequence continues at coordinate 1,322,102,536 of OY728166.1, forward strand.
AATTGTTTAATATATTTATTTTTATTGTTACAAACATAATAATTGTTTTTATATATAGGTGGATTCTTTTGTTAGAGTTGGCGGGGGGGGGGGGGGGGGGGGGTTCTCTATCCAAATTTCATGCTCCTTCTCCCTTAAAACATTTTCACCTCTATAGTGGTGCATTTATCACTTTCTTTCCAGTTACCTCCACATCCTTTACAAGAAGAGAAATGACGCTGCCTCTGCTCAATGATAGAGTTAATCTTTATGTTTTCACAATAAAATTATTTTACATTGAATTAATATATTGTTCCATATGTATATTTAATTTATTTCATTTTAGTATTACTCAAATTAAATTTCTTCCATATACAGGTGGATTATTTTGTTAGAGTTGGGGTACTCTATCCATCTTTTATACTCCTTCTCCCTTAAAAATATATCCCCCCCTACAATGGTACATTTATCACTTACTTTCATGTTTCATACACTGCCTTTTCATGAAGAGAAATGATGCTGCCTATTCTTAATTATAGTGGTAATCCTGATGTTTTCATAGTAAAATAATTGTCCATTGAATTAATGTATTGTTTTATATGTATATTTAATTTATTTATTTGTATAATAACTCACATAATAATTATTTTTTATACATGTTGATTCTTTTTGATTTTGGGTGCTCTCTCCATCTATCATCCCCTTATCAAATTCCACAAAATTATTCTCTCACAAAACCATTCACCCCTCTAGTGATCAAATTTATCACTTTCCTTCCATTTCCCACCACTACTCAATCAAAGAGGTAAACAAGATAATTTCATATTAAAATAATTTTCCATTGAATTAATGAATTATTTCATATTTATGTTTAATTTTTTTAGCATTACTCATAATAACTATTTTGTAATATAGGTGGATTATTTTGTTGGAGTTGAGGTGGTTTGTTTGAAACTACTCATGCAATGTTGGTATTTTGAGAAAGAAATTCAACATAAATCCTAGTAACATTTATAGTTATGATTGTTTTTAATTGTATGTAATAATTTTTATATATGTAACTGTATAAAACGATGTTTTAAAGTTCAATAACATAGTTTTTATGGTATTTTTGTTGTAGAATACATTTCATTTAAACTGTGTATTAGGACATTTTGGATATAAGGTGTGTTTCTATTGTGTTTACATTATTATAGTGTGATGTAACAAAATAATACAGTATGGGACTTTATCAGTTATTTTAAAATCATTGATAAATAGGACCTTTTTCAGTGTTTTACAAGCGCTGATAAAGGGTTCCTTTAGTAGTGCTAAATTAAATCACAGATAAATGTCCTCTTTATCAGTGCTGATAAAAGTCATGGGCTTTTAACATCGCTCACATTGTCAGAACTTCTCCAGAGTTGATAAAGATCATTTATAACACTGTTAAAGGATATATTTTTATTAGTGAATATGGAATCATTGCCTCAGAGTTACCTTTGTAATTCACCCTTAATCATGGAAAGTTAAATATTTTACTATTTTCAAATTAAAATATAAAATGTAAAAAATGGAACCATTTTCTAACTCATCCGCACCCATGGAATAGGGTTTTTCTATAGTTTCTAAATAAGAGAGGAGATTCTAGAGTTCACATTGCATAAAGGATGAGTATAAGAAGTTCTTTTTGGTTCTTAAGGAGGATGTAAAGTATCCATTGCTAGAATAATTTTCATAAGAACACATTGAGTTTTAGAAGTTATTTATAGAGTTTCATTAGTAAGTGGTGAAAGAACAGGATGAAACTCTCATCCTCCCTCTCATTTTCATAAAATATCTCTGGAATTTTGAGTTCTCATAACTCATTCTAAGAGATAAGTTCCATGTGATAATGAATGGATAAAAGGTGCCGCATACTAAAATTAAAAAGGGGGATAAACTCAAAATGGATTTGTTTTAATCTAATTTAGATAAAAATAAATGAAAATTCAATTTCTCTTATTATTTTTCTCTCAATTTAGGCCTTTTATTGTAGGACCTAGAAGATTTTAAAATATAATATTCAATGGATAAAGAAGATGAAAGAAAAGGTATCATGGAGTATCTCCCTATGCTACACAATGAGACATTGAATGACGAAATAGAAACCACTACCCATCCATCTTTAGGTGAAGCTAAAAAATAAAATATAAAATTTATCATACAAACCCTTCTTCTTTGAAAAACCATCATTAAAGGGTAAGGTGGATATCAAACACTATCAACTAGTGGAACTCAAAAATAAGGCTTGGAATAAATTAGAGACCATAAAGAAATTATGGTCTAGTAAAAAGAATTCATATCCACCATATTATTGGGGATGATCTCAAGGATTTCAAACTTTGGAAAATATAAAATACATAACATCTTTGGGGAGTTTCCCAATATTCTTTTCCTTATTCCACATATTTTATTTTTAGTTATATGTTTTAATTTTCAATAATGGACCAAATTATTATTGTTTTAATTCATCGGATCCGTCTAACCTAGAGAGAAACAATGAACGAGACAAGAATGAGTGGTTATCCTCTTTATCGAGATTATCTTGGGGTTATTTCATCCCTCTTGAAAATCGATCTCCGCATTGTATCATATGAAAGGGGTCGATTGTGAATGTTACAGCCACTGACGATGCACTATCGGCCTAGATTGATCTATGCAAACAATCAATAATCGCCAGAATTTATTTAATGAAAGGTATGAAACACTGGAAGCTTACTGATTTTGTTTCTCATCTTGTGAAAATATGGTGTTTTAATGACTTTAAATGCATCTCCCTCGGACATGGTTTCTTCCATACTTTCCCCCTTTGCAGAGTTAAAAATTCAAGCATGGGGTATTAGTTCTATTAATCTCAGACCAGGAACTCTCTAGATCCAAGATTGGAAGCTCAATTTCAATCTATATGATTTCAAGGATACCTGCACACATGTATGGATCAGAATACACAGACTTAACTGGGTGTTATGGCATAATGAGATTCTATATGACATATCTTCTGCAATTAAAATTCCTATAAGAATGGACTTTTCTATGGAGTCGGTTACTTATGGTCATTATGCACGTGTCATAGTTGAAATTGATCTTAGTTATTTAAAAATTGATAAGGTGGTTCTATCCATGACACATGATGAAATCTTCCTTAGGGTTTAGTATGATAACCCCCCCCCCTTTGTACACATTGTCAAATTGTAGGACATTCAACTGAAACCTATACGATAGACATAGTTTGTTCTAAGTGTCAGATAAAAGGACATGATCTGCAACATTGCAGGTGCTCAATGAACCCTATTGTTAACAATAAGAAGGAACCTAAAATAGTGCAATCTCTGGTTGGTTAGGTTCATGAAACAGAATTGAACCACGCTGAGGTTTCTATTAAGACAGAGGCTGAAGATGACCTCTCCCAAAAGGTTGGTCTCATTACTTCTGAGGTTGCTACACTGATTCCCCCTGTTAATATGAGAGGTAAGACTCTACTAAATTAGGCGAATCTTGCTGATGAAAACCTACTGGATATTTCTAGAAGAAAATGTAACGACATTATAAATGGATTTTCTTTTAAATATATATTATCTAGATGAATCTCAGTTGAAGAAGATGTGGATTCAAATGACACCTAGGGGAAAAAGAATTCTCTGATCAACTGGAAGTTGATTACAATATGAGATAGGAGCATATTTTAGTTAATGCCAAAAGTAAGAAAGGTAAAGAAAAGAGAGACATGGTGATATCATGGAGGGATAAACCCATAAGGGATGATCAATCCTCTTATATGTCGTAACATGTTTTTCAGAAAGCAAATAAGGAAATTGGGTCTGTGGACAAGGCTCTTGTTGAATCACTTATGAGTTTTGAACCTACTACTGAGAAGGAGTTACTTAATACTAGAATTAAAGTCAAACCTTCTACTTATTTGAAGGAATATCCACTGGTCAGTTCCCTGCCAGCCTGCAGTTTTGGTATGGGGGTCTCCAAGTCACTTGAACCCCTACCCACCTCCAGTTCTGGTACTGATTTGGATGCCTCTAAGATTCTCATGCCCCTGCCGGCATTCAATCCTGGTATGGATGCTTTTATTTCACTTATAACCCTACCATCCACAATTTTTAGTTCTTTTTTGGGTGTCTCCAAGTCAAATGGACCCCCACTAGCCTCACATTCTAGTTTGGGTCCTTCCAAGTCAGTCAGCCCCCTTCCAGTACCCATTTCTACTTTTGATTCTTTTAATTCACTTGGAAAAGAGAACAATAGAATGGTGCCACCTGCACTGCCTCCTTCAGATCTTATTGTAAGAGAGGAACATACTAATGTGAAGCTTGCTGAATTAGGAATGCAGATTTTGGATTCTCACAGCAAGGATCATACTACTCCAAGTGTTCATACACAACTTCTGGATGATCCTGGGAGGATAGTTTCCAATAGAATCCCTTCCCAAGATTTGATGACCAGGATAAAAATAAATGTATTTACTTATAACCCTTTTGATATTCTTACTCCGGTTAGCTATGGTGATGATTGGAAGAAAAGTGGAGTGACCAAAGATGAAAACACAAAGACTGATGTTGGTTTCGAGAAACCTGGAGATTATCACGGTGATGGTCCATGGATACAATTAATGACCTCAAAGAGAGGATGAAATCCCTATTGGAGGGGTGGAAGACTCCCTTCCCATAGTATGAGTAACCGTTCAAAAACAAGTTGAGATCCTATCATGTGTATTTTTACTGGATAATTCCTCTAACGTTACTTCTTTTCTTTTTCTAATTTTAATAAAGAGACCTTTTGAGCCTAAAAAATTCTCGTAGAACATTTCATGATTTCTATATAATTACATTGGGATATAGTTTAAATTGATTAAGGGGGATGGGTTAACCGTAGTCAATCTTTCTTTCTTACTTTTATTTTGTTCGGTTTTACTTTTTATTGAGTCCATTTTTGAACAAATAAAAAATTGTTTTGATTAATGTATAAATATTTAATAGTTTTTTTAAGTGCATTCTTAATGTTTATTTGATATAAATTGAATGCTATAAAATAATTTTGATATGATATTTAATTTTGGATAACATGAGCTTGTTATAGAACCTCAATATCTTAAATGATTACTAATATGTATTTTCTTCATTGGGACTATATTTTCAATAATTTTGTTTACTATTAATTGGAAATTGATGTTTAAAAATCACCAGTGGCTAACCAATGTTTAAATTAATATCCAAATAGGATTCTTAGGATCTTTGAGACCATTTTTCTAATACCCTCACTTCTTGGGAGAACCTTGGGATTTTTTTGTAAACTAAAACTTGTGTCTATTCTATTAAAAATATTTAGAGTTCATGAGATATATTCAATGTCATTGATTCATTCAATATGATATCCCATTTTTATCCTTGATATCTACCTTGAACATATACCTTTTTAATCCCTTTTATAAAAATGAATGATCTTATATGTTTAAGATGCATTAAGATATTCATTATACCTTACCTACCCTTGATCTAAAATACATTTTCATGATTAATTCAAGTATATGTGTCGGGTAAATGGGATTCCATGTGTTGTTTTCTAAGAAATATTACATGGTATTATGAATTTGAATGGTGTGTTCCTTTTTGGGAATTTGAAAAATAATTTTTTTTATGATTCATTATCATTCATTTCATTTCTATTTTACCTTACTATTCTGAGAAAAAAGTATACAAAAATGAAAAAACGAGTATAGATTGAACCATAATTATTATAATTTGTTTTATTCTTAGACCTATTCAAGAAAGGGGTGTTAATTTCTATTCATTTATATCAATTGAGAACCCATTCTATTTTAAAAAAAGAAGAAGAAAAAAAGAAGAAAATTTTATTAAATAAATAAGAAAAATGAGGGCTAATAAGAATGAAGTCACTCAGTAGATTCATTTTCATGATTTAGGGAGCCAAAAATAAATAAATTGGAGTGTGTTAAAACAATTTTAATAGTAATTTAGGGAGTTATGTTTACCTACGTAACATAATAAATCATGCATTATGATTAAAGAGTCATATTTTTCTTATTAATGGATATTTTTAAACACTTTCACTACAACCTAAAGACATATAATACCATTTATATTCCCTTGGTATTTATTGTATATTCATGTTTAATAGTGTAAAAGTATTATAATATTCATAATATTACGGTAAATGTTCATTTTTAAAGTATGAATATATCTCCACATAAATTCATTCTCATGATAAAATAAAAATATTGAATTCCAAGTGAGGTGGGTCAATAAATAGTTTTGAATGTATATTAATTCTTGAATTCATGTGGATAATAGAATTTAATGTATTGGGAATTAAATATATATTTATATCATAGTGTTAATTATAGTTTAAAGAAATAAAAATGTTTCCTCACTCTTTTCCTATAATATATAATTTTTAATGGGCATGTATTTTCTTGTTCATTAATTTATTTTCATAATGAAACTTAAATTGGAAAATTTATTTTTATAGATTAAAATTGATTCTTCACTCATATATTTTCAATTGAGTCTAGTTTATGCTTAAATCCATTTTTTAATGTTATATTTATTAGTATATATAGGACTTGTATAAATTTTTTTATCTATGATGTTATTCGATGAAGTGAAAATCTATCATTAATTTTGAAATAGTCATTCCACTTTCATTTCCTCTAAATTGTTTAATATTTTTAAAATATATATTTGAAGTATCATCAATAATACAAGTAAATATTTTGAAATCTGAATCATGATTTTAAAATTTTAGTGCATTGTGAACAGTGAGATACCAAAACCTTACTTGACTTCCTATGAATATTTTTATAAAAAAATAATTTGGTTTTAAATAATGGGATGCAAATTAAATATAAATATTAGCTTTATTAACTATTGAACATGATTTTATAGTTTTTTGTTGCATGACCACTGATGGAAATTAAAATGTGTAATTTTATGATTTGTTTAAAATTTATTATCTAAAATTTTTAAGTTAGTGGGGCAATGTATGGTTATAAAATTTTGAAATCCAATGATATTTAGTTTTATTGGAGTTTAATGGTAATTTTTTAGTAGTGATTCAATGTTATTATTTAAAAAAAATAAAATATAAATCCATCAATTATATCTCCCTATTATTATTAGGCTTTGGGTAGTTGATTTTTTTTATTACATTATGTTATTTGGGTGTACTTTTTAAATACATGATATTTCCATTGTTTTTATATAAAATTATATTTATGAGATTTTAGTAGAATATAGTAATATGATTTCAAATTTTATGGGTATATTTAGACATTATTTATTTATATTTTGATTCATTGTAGGATAAATTTAGAGGATCCAAAAAACCCAATTCCGCTATAAGTCCTAAGTCCATCTCACTTTTAGACTACCATGATCCGAATTGCTAATTGATATGAGTCTAGAACTCCCCATTTCTCCATACCCAATTTACCACTAGGGAGGTCCACATAGTCGCATACATTCTTGTTTATCCAAATTTAAAGGATTATCTACTGTTATGATGAAATAGAGATCATGTGAACTTCTCTTTAAATTAGGTTCCACTACTATGAGGTTTGGATATCCAAATGCGGGTATTGAATGAGAGTTTATTTTTTTTGTAAATGAAATTAATTTTTTAAACTAAAATCTCCCTAATATAAATCCCCATTGAGCAATTCAAACATGGAAAAATTATAGACCTTCTATATTCTAGCCATAGAATCTCACATCATCATTGACCTATTGTGTTGAGCTTTAGTATAGTGTTAATTTCTATGTCCTAGATGTCCATTTTAATTGCCATAGAGGACACCAAATATAGTTCCTTATAGTTTGGATAAACTAGATTCATAGATGTCCATCCTTCAACATGAAACATAAAAAATATTGTTCTTTTACTGACTATGATGAAGTACTTTCGAACACCATTACAGATCTCAACATATAATAAGGCTTCCCCATGAGATTGTTTCATAAAATCATACTAAATACTCAATAAAATATCTAAATTAGATCAATAACATTAATATAGCTCTTTGGTTGATATATGACCTAACCCTTTGCAATCAGTTAACTTCAGTGAATACCACATCAACATATAATGGACTATCACTTGTAAAATTAAAATCCAACAAATATTCCTGACTCCCAGGTTAAATGATCATCAAATCAAAATTATTTACTAATAATATGTTCAATGAAATTCATCTATGAACCATATAATATATTTATAGCTTGAAAATATCAAGGAACCTCCCAAAACATAGCGATTCAAAACCATGTTTGAGATCACACAACGATTATTTCCAAAATATCAATTTCTTGTATCCACAGGCAAGTCAGATTCAACCTACCAATATGGTTTTACACACAATATTAAATATCCATTGGAAAAGTGAATAGTATGCCTATAATATTAATATTTTTAACAACATTTCTTAAAATCCTCATGTGAGGCTCGTAGAATAAATTTCATATTCACTTCGCACATCAATGAAATTCCCGAGAAAAACTTGTCTTTAACTACACCACGATGTAGTGAAATACTTCATCTCTAATTATTATCAAATACATACAAAAATAAATCATGGGATGAGTCTCCAAATTGAGTATAATTCATTCAATTATCTTTTAATTTCAAGGATATTTGAGGAAAACATCTCCCTCTATTGATCAATGATTTCTAACACTTTCATTATCTTTCTCTATTAGCCATAATACTGAATTCTCTATCCTTGGGTTTCATTTGAAATTATACATGATAATGTTTTAATCTCTCTATTTTCATGGGGACTTCATGAATCATAGGATGATTGTGTTTTGAGATATCATTTACACCTGGTTTCTCGATGATTCAATAAGGTATTTTATTGTTTATAAATTTATCTTGGTTTTTACCCAATTTTAATTAAATTAATTATGAAACCCATGTTTCATATAATAATGTTTTACCAGAATTAGGCCAGGGTTAATATTAGAGGATATTTAAAATAATTTAGATTCATTTATAGTTTTAAGATGCATCTAATGAGTTTTTCTATGATTAATCCCTTGTAAAATTAAATAGAAATATAATTTTAATTTTTTGTATTTAATTATTTGAGGATGCTTCGATTGAGTTATGGGATTGATATGTGGTTTTATCTTGGATGAGATTGGATGGATCTTGGATGGTATTAGGTGTAATTTCCTATTCATGTGAGATTAAGTGGAAAACAATTGAATTGAAGTTGGTGGTCTACACACTTTCCTTATGCCATTTATGATTTTTTGATGTATGGGGTGTGTTGTCATTCCACATAAGAAATTGATGTGATTAATTTAATCATTTAATTTTGAAAATGAATCCTTAATTTGGATTCATAATGTTCTAAGGTCCAATGAACATTGGTATTGGATGGTTTTCCTTATATATCAACGGTAAAGTCATTAACTTGCGATTTTCTTAGCCTATATGGATACACATTATGCTATGGATGATGTGTTAGATGAGAAAACCAACCAGGTGAGACCTTGGTGATTGATATGGGGATTGGTCCATCTCTTTAGTTCTTTCCCATATGGAGAACCATGTATGTCTGATTAGGATGTTCTACCATTAGAATAATTCCATGAGATGTGACATCCTTGAGGGTCATGTGTTAACCCAAGAGACTATCGGTGTCCAAAGATCTAGAAAAGATACATCTATTTATATACTATAATCTATTTTACCTGAGTGGTTATCCCACTGATTGACAAACCCATAGTGGGTAATGATGGATATGTGTATATACGGTTCAGTTGTCACTAATGAACCAAACCCAAAGTGTAATCCCAATGGGGCTAAGATGATAATAATGATCGTGGGAATTTTACCAGCACTTGTGAGGTATTTATTTTTCATTATGTTTATACCGAATGATAAGTGATTCTGCAAGATTCCTAGGAATATGATTACATTCATAAAATATATATGATTTCTTGGGAATCTTGAGAATCACTCAATGAGATGGATGAGTCCCTAGGATGCCTGGTAAGTTGCAAGTCAGTATCACAGAAAATTGGGGGAGGATTCCTAGAACAACTTGCATCCAAAGATATGGATGATAAAAGAGTGGTTTTATAGATTTGGTACCTAGGATACAACATTAGATTTATATGTGTTCATCTGTTTAGGAATTACTATTATGGTAGGAATTCATTCAGTATAGTGATACCATTGAAAATTAATAGATGCTGGGATTTGAATCACAATGCCAATAAACCAATGAAAATGCTCATGTTGGTCGTGATACAAGTTGTCGTATGAGGTTCCTGGTGGGAATATATCTTTGAGTATGAATGTTGGACATCATGGGTGTGTTTACCCAAACATTTATAATTGAAATTCCCTTGTGAATGAATAAAATCTTTTTAAGGAATGTAGTTTTACAAAAATTATTCACTATATTTCAATTCTTATTTTGTAACGTTATAAAATATAGGCACAATTTTTCTATCGGTATTAAAATACCATTAATCATCATATCCATTGATAATATATTCATTCTATAGTTATGAATAAATTTATAATATATTAATCATTATGATAAATTCCAATTTAATTGGAAGAAATAAGTGATGGCATCGACCAGTTGGATCATACCCTTTGGAGCCAATTTATAGAAGCATCTAAGAGATATGGAATCACTAAGCTTTGACCATGGCCAATCCCAATATATGATTCAATAAAATAAAAATTACTGAAACCATTTATGGTATAATTTCAAGGTTATTGATATCATGTCCCAAGCCACATTTAGTAAACCACCTAAAGAAAGTACCACCATCAGACACCTTACCCCTAGGGTGTATGCCGATGTAATAAGGTGATATGTATATAGAAAACAATAGTATGATTTTTTATACTTTCTTGTTAACAAAATAATAATTATATTAATCCCTCTTCATTCATATATATGATTATATAATGAGTTTGATAAAATTATATTCTGATACAAAGTAACCAAAATTGTAAATTTTTGGAAATATATAATATCAACTAAAATAGTATTTTTATAAATTCAAGAATTTTTAATTTTTTTTTCATAAAATAGTTTTAGTAAATAATATTAATTTAAATATAAAAGATAATTAAATTTAGTGAAGTCCAAAATAATTTTTATATGGTCCAAAAAGTGGTTAATATTTTAAGAACATGTATTTTATAATAAATAAGTATTTTTATTTAAAGTTTTAAATTATCATATTTAGAAAATAGTTTCTCAAAAATAAATATTATTTTTTTAAATCAACATGGTTTTTTTCAATGTTTAAATTTTCACAATTTTCCGAGACAATAGATTTTAAGGAAAAAACTAAATACGTCATGTATTATAAAATCATAATAGCCTAAAAGTGATGTAATAAATTTTATAATCAGAATCAATGACCAAAACTAGTTTTATAATTTAAAATAATATATTATTTTTTTTATTTGATAGATTTTTTAAACCATTAATGGATTCTCAAAAACCTATAATATATTTTAATGTTTTAAAAACAATTCTTTATGAACTTGGTTCACTTTTATATAACTGTTGGTATTATTTTAATTATTTATATTCATAACCTAATAAAGTATTATAAACCACTCATATTTATCAAAAAACATTATAAAAACCATTAAATGGTTTTGGTTTTGATTATTTTATCACTTCGAACCCCGAACCATAGATTATAAATTAATAATGAATTTCCCCCTACTTTCCTATAAATACCAACCGAGACTCCCATTTATCTTCACTAAAAACCCATTGAACACAAATTTAATCTCCCTCCCCATATATAAATCCCTTAAAAGGTTTTAATAATCTCTTAAAATTATCATCCCATGCTTTTAGAAGCACCCTCCCAAGGTAAGGGATTCTCTCCTCTTCCTTTTTATTTTAGGACTTTATTTGTACAAAGACTTTTGATTTCAAATTGATCATATTTTAATGTGTTTATACACATAAATTTACTGTATTTATGATTAACTAGTAATTAAAGATCACCTTTCACTCTCAATATACCCTTATATAAACCTTTAATCACACTAATTATGCTATAAAAATCATCCCATGATTTTTCATGCCAAAATTTTGTGTTGCGAACACCCATAACCGATTCCTCCCAAGTGTATTAACCTTTCTGTTCTAATAATTTATTTATTTAGAATATACATTTATTTAACCCACATGTCATATTTAAGGGATTAAATTTATGAAATATGTTCTTATGTTGTAGATATATGTGACACACAAATGAATGTACATGATATGAATATGATGGGTGGGCCCAAATTTGTATATCCTGACAATGCATTGGTTAATATTTTTATCACATTATATACCATGTATGGTAAACAAGAGGTTATCCTAAGAAAACTATGGTGTGATTTCTTAGTAGTTATCCATTATTTATTCTTATGAAGTTATGTTTTTATCACATTCCTACGTTTCCTTGATGTTATCATCTTAGGTAATGAATGAATGTTCATGTTTATGATTATCATCCATTTATTTCACCATTATATATCAATTAAGTCACATGTATTACTTCATCATTTTATACTTTTATTATTCACATAATGGGCTTAATCCATCACCCCTTTATTATGTATGTCAGCAGCTTATCCCGTGCAATTTTAGAAGAGCGATGAAATTTTTAGAGCATGTTATTGAGTTTTAAATAATGATTTTGTATGTAAATTATATTACATTTATCTAATTACCCAAATACACTTGGTTTTTAATCTTTTGGGATTGTATTAACTGTATCTTTTGGGTAATAAATCCTAAAATAAAGTGCATAAAAATAATGGGTTGTCATAGTTGCTAATAGATAAAGGTATATTTTTTATTGGGGATTGGGATTATAAAACATTAGTAAAAACAATATTTATAAGACTAATCATATGAAAACATCGAATTTTTTTTGGTAAATTATACAGTTCTTGGTATTTTGAGAAATTAAAACTATATCTTAATATGGAAAGTGGATGTGGATTTGGAATACATGTAGCTAAGAGCAATAACCCTAAAAATTGAGCATTGGGTATTAAATTAATCATCACCTAGTTCGTGAAAAGTGTCATAAGACTATACACCTGTCCAAAATATCATAGAAGATATGATTTGGTTAATTATATGATTTTTTAAAACCATTATGAAGGTAATAAATTCCCATGGAAATTAAAGATAGATAATAGACTATGGATGACTTTGATTGAAACCTAGAAATAAAAAGGTTAATGAATACATTTTATTTAGGCATTATACATTATAATTTTAATAGTTACCATTCATATGATTAATAGTTTGAATATTTTCATCCCTAATTTTTCTTTATTTTAGTCAATGGTAGGAAATAGGAGGAACTGAGTTAGTAAAAAATGTGATGGGCAATGTGATTACTACCCAAATGAGACTACCAACATAATGGGAGATAGATTTATTAACTTTAAAATAATAATTTCACAATTAACACAATTTTTTAATTGAAATGTAAATCTATAGTAAACCCCACATCCCACTAAGAATGAGAAGGTTTCAATAGATACCTTTTTGTGATAAAGTCCAATGACTTTGTCTGGATCTTCTAATTCCTTAATAAAAAAAAATATATTTAATCCTTTGAAAAGAACATATATGTTCTTTAATGATTTGAGAAAGAGAAATATGTGTTGTCTATTTATCATATGGAGAGAGAATCTAATAAATGGTGAATATTGATATAGAATATAAATCTAAAGGAATAAATCAATGTGATGGATTTGAAAGAATTCAAGAAACTATTTTTCAATTAATATTTTACTTGTACTCTCTGAATATAAATATAGAGGGATTTCTTTAGCCTCAAGAAAAAGGATGAATAATCTATGAGGGAATATAAGAATAACTTTATAATAATTTCATGACATGACTTATTATTTTTCATTAACCCTAAAAGTAACGTTGACTACTTATTTAGTAGGATAAAGCTGAATAAATGAAAAGTTTTAGTAATTTCAGACTATGAAAACTATGAACAGACTACATAGAGTTCCTTAAAAGTTAAAATAGAGATTAGTGGTCATCAAGGGTCTCATGGTTCTATAAATAGGAATAATGGAATATAGTTTAATTCTTATTGATATATTGTAAAATTTAAAGGGGTAAAAAAGTATAACATCCCACTCTCCAAAGTATGGGAAGAAGAATATATGAAATTTCCTGAAGGGGGAATGTAAATGCATTGGGTGTATGAAGGAAAGGAACCTTGATTGATAATTCCAATGGGAGAAACCCACCAAAACTATGGACGAAATGAATTCTCTAGTAAACCCTCATGTTATAGTCTAATGTTTTAACTTTATGGAAAAAATACATTATGCGAACCAATTCACAATTCCAAGGGTTGCCAATGATAACTAGTGAAAATAACCTCCATGTCCTAGAGAGAAAGTGCGAACATATTCCATCACAAATGATGAGGTGGATATAAATAAAAAAGGTGTGATATGTATGGTAGTTTTTCATTAAAGGATAGAAAGAATACTATTTTATTCTATTCTAACGCATTGTTTCTAATCATGATTGTTTATTAGAAATATTCAAATACAACCTATAAACATGGAAGTCGAGTTATTTGTGAAGATGAAAAACATTTCAATTATTATATCTCAAGTATATAAATTCTTGCCTATCATTTTTTACAGGGCTAATTTCCCAAAAAAAATTATAACAAAACCTTTAGTATAATTTGATTCCATTCTAGGTATGGACTTTTTTTCCTTATATTGAACCAACATAAATTTCTGGGGGAATAAAATCACCTTTCATATTATGAATTTACATCAGATTTTATTCAAGTTCAAGGTTGAGGATAAATCTCCTTCAGAATCATCATCTCAAGCATGGATATAATTTATTTATGAGATATAATATCAAAATCAAATGACTGAATATGAAGATAATATCATACATGAGGAAATTAAGATTGTATGTAAATACACTATTGTGTTTCCTTAAGAATTTTCCAGTATTCCCCTAATCTAAGAGGTTAAGTTCTAATTATAACTTATACCGAATGGTTTTCCAAAATTCTGGACTCTACCGATAATTCCCACTTTTGAACATGAATAAATAAAGAAGAAATTATTAGAGAATATTGATAAAGAGTTTATACACCCAAGTTCTCCACCATGGTATGCGATAGTCCTTTTTTCAAGAAGTATGGGTTAATATTCCATTTAATTAATTATGATGAGATCAACAAGATAATAATAATGATTAAGTACCCCATTCCTTATATTGATACATGAAACCTAATACTTATTTAAAGTGGATCCTTAGTTAGGATATTATCAAGTAATGGTGACGAAAGAGGATATCCCAAATATTTTTTTTCATATAAGGTACATGAACTACGAGTTCATAGTGATTCCATTCAGGTCCACTAATTCCCTATCTATCTTAATTGACTCAATGAATTGAGTATTTATAGATTTTGATGAAAATTGTACTGTAGCATTTATAGCTAATATTCTTATATAATTCAAAATAAAGGATGAACAGTAGGAGTGCTTGATTATCATATGGAATACATTAGGAAATGAAAAGATATATGTGATGTATATTAAATATGATTTATAGATTGAAAAAGTAAAAAATCATAGATCATTTAATCACCCTAAAATGAATATATATGCATAATTATAATATAGAGGCAATTGAAGGATGTACTAGACTAATATCTAAGAAGGAGATATGTATTTTCCTTGGATTAGATAGGTATTTTCATCGATTCGTGAGAAATTTATCTTTATTTTCAATCCCAATAACAATGATAAATTAAAAGGGAGTGAATTTTGTAAATATTATTGAATGTGAGGAGATATTTCATGATTTAATAAAGAGTCTAACCACTTCCCTTTTCTCACATAACCCACTGGTGGTGAAGGATATATGATCTATAATGATGATTAAATAAATTTATTAGGTTTTTTACACATACAAAATAAAGAATTGATAGCACATTCCTCCCACCACATAAATATCGATGACTTGAACCACCTGATTTATGAACATGAATTGGCTACAGTGATCTTCACAATGAATATTTGGATAAATTATCACTTGGGGAAATGTGTTACATATATAAAGATCATAAAAGAGTTAAATTTATATTCCAAAAAAGGATATAAATATGTTCTAATGAATCCATTACCATCCTATGAAGGTGAAAAAAGAGAAATAATATCTAAGTAGAAAGGATCCACAACCATATCCATGGTGAGGATTTAAAGGGACCCAATATTCTTTTACATTCAATGAATGGAAATGGGAATCATAAAATTGCCATCATCCCAAATTTCTTAAATAACTTCCCAACCATCTATTTTTTGATAGGAACAGTTATTCCCAAAAATATAATTATATTATCCATGGGAAGGTAGAAAATATTACATAGTTCACATTTTATAAACAAGCAGTTATAAGGTTTGGAACCTGGATATTTGTATCATCAAAACCATAACTAAAGAGGGAACTTCTGGATTATTTGAATATCATTTCCTTCCCTATTGATTCAGGAAGAACTAATTTGTATTGATATTTGATGAAAAAAATATGGTGGAAAAAATTAAAGATAGATATAGATATATTTTCTTCACAATGCTAAGTATGCCAAAAAGTTAAAGATTAATGATAAAATTCTATGGCTATGATGCAACCATTTTCCATAGAAGTGTGGAAATTGGAAAACATAATCATGGATTTTTTTGTAGGACTCCCCATGACATATAATGATAATAATTCCATTTTAGAGGTATTCTATTTTCATACAAATCTAGTTCATTCCATTATTACCATGGAATATTTTTCTGGTGACAAACTCCTTAGGATATATGTACGAAAATTAGAATATCGCATGGAGTTCAAATATCAATTATATCTGATTAAGATATGAGGTTTACCTTGAGTTTCTTGAGAAGACTTCCATAATATTTAGATATATATATGATTTCAAGAATTGTATATCACCCTTAAATGTATTTTTTTTTGTAGAGAACTATTAAAACTCTATACGATATGTGGAGATATTATTTAATATATTTAAATGGATGTTGGGATGAAAAACGTCCCCAAGTACAGTTCCCATATAATAACAGTTCCAATTATATAATTCATATGGAAATTTATAAGGATATTTGTGGGAAGAGTTTTATGAAAACAACATGCTTGGATGAAGTTGGAGAGTGGTAGATGATGAGACCTAATGTAATCCAAGAGATGATATAGAAGGTTAAAACCTTTCAATATCAAATAAAATCCTCACAAAGTTGATATAAATTCTATACAGACAAATGTTGATGAGAGATAGAGTTTGATATCAGAGATAAAGTGTTCCATTGTATATCCAAATAGAATAAAGTCTTGAGTTTTGGGGAAAAGGGGAATATTAGTCCAATATATGTCAATCCGATCAAGATCCACGATCTTATCAGAGCCATGTCTTATCTACTAGCACTTACACCTAACTTATCTCAAGTAAATGAAGTTTTCCACATATACCTCTTAAAGAATTAAATACCAGAACCCTAAAATGTAATAAATACTAAGGAGGTAACTTTGGATAATGAATTTTCATGTGAGGAGAAGTTGGTGAAGAGATTAGATCATTGAGGTAAAGTTATAAAAACAAGACAACTCATCTGGTCAAAGTACTATGGTGTAAAAAAATGTTTAAGGAGATAACATGAGAACCTGAAGGGGTGATGAAAAATAATTACCCTAATATTTTCTAGTGTAAAAAATTAAATATTGAGCACAAAATTTCTAAATGGGGGAATAATGTAATAAACCCAAATTTTATATATGAAATTACCTTCTTAGTGAATTAATTTCTTATTTAAGTAATGTAGTTATAGAAAACACATATGCTATATGTCAATTATTATTTTATATTTTTTTAAAATTATAGGAATAATTTATCTTCAAGGATTAGAATATTGTTATGAATCATAAAAATTGATAATATAGTCATTAAATACAAATTGTTAAGATTATTATATATTAAGGGTTATGATTAAGTCTATTTGACATAAAAGGAAGAAGTGATGGAAACAACTAGTAGGATCGTAAAATATGAAATAATTGTATCATAGATTATGAGGGAGATATAATCACAATGTTTTTCCATGATCATGACCAATATGAGATTCAACAACTAAAAAATGGGTGAATGATTTTATAGGAAAACTTCAATCTTATTAAGATCATGACCTAAAATGTGTTAACTGATCCACCCAAGAAATTAACACTATCACACATCTTATCCTTCAGCCAATATTGGTGTAATAAGGGGTTATGTATCTAGGCCATAGTACTATGAATTTTTATATTTTATTTTAAATTAATTAATTATTATATTGATCCCTTTTCATGTATATATAAGTTTATATAATGAGTTTGTTAAAATTATATTATGATTCAATGTAACAAAAACATTATATTTTGGAAATATATAATCTCAATTAAAATAGTATTTTGATAAATTCATGAATTTATTAAAAAAAATTTATTTTCTCAAAGTAATACTATTAAATTATATTTATTTAAATATAAATGATAATATAGTTTAAGGAAGTCCAATAAAATTTTTATAAGGTTTATAAAGTAGTTTGGGTCTTAAATCTTTTTTATTTTGTAGTAAATAGGGATTTTGATTTAAAATTATAAATTATCACATTAATGAAACTATTTTGCTTCAATAAATATTATTTTCAAAATTATCAAGTTGAAATTATCCAATGGTAAATTTTACTTAGTTTTTTAAGATAGTTTACTCTTTGAGAAAAAAAATAAAAAAACACATTATAAATATATGGTATGAATTATGACATAATAATATCCTAAAAGTGATATAATAAATTATTTAAAGGGAATCCAGGACCAAAAATTGATGTCCCCTTTAAAAAAATGTTATTTTCATGTCATTTTATTAATTTTAAAATCCTTTAATAAATCTTCCAAAACCAATATTATATTTTAATGTTTAAAAGATTTTTATGAACAAGACTCACTACCACATCACTAATGGTATTATTTTAATGATTTCAGTTATTAAAATAAAAAATTATATAAATCCACGTCCCTTTTGTAGAAACCGTGGTAAAAAACTAAGGGAAGGTTTGGGGTTTGATTATTTTATAATATAGAATCAAAAACCTATGTTTAGAAATTATAAGGAATTCCCCACTATTTTTCTATAAATTCCCTCCCAGCCTCCCATTAATCTTCACTCATAACCCATTTATCATGAATTTTCTATCTCTATCTCTCTCAAAACCACTTAATAATATCTTAAAAATCTATTATAGTCACCCTCTCAGGGTATGGGATTCCATCAGCTTCCTTTTTTAAGTACATTCTTTATACTAAGACTTTTATTTTACAATTTTTCATCTTGTAATGTGTTTTACACCTCTATTTGCTACCTAATGATTCCATAGTAATGATATAACCCTATTACCACTCATTAAACCCTTCCATTAATGTTTATTTACACCCTTTATGCTCCCAAAATTATCATGTGATTTTCTATACAAAACATTTGTGTGTTGTATACCCATCCCTATTTCTACTAATGGGAATTCACCTAGTTTTACCAACCATTAATTGATTGGGGAATTTCATTTATGTAAACTATTCTCCTTAATAATTGAATTGAAATTGATAAAATATGTTCTTGTGTTGTATGAACAATGTGGAACCAATGAATATACATGATATGAATTTGATGAGTGCACCCAGAATTATATAGCCCTCCAATGAATTAGGTAATCTTTTATCTCATATGAAAAAATGTATAGTGCACAGGAGGTGCACCTAAGAACACTATGTTATGATGTCTTGGTGGTAATCCTTGACTAATGTTAATGAGGTCATGTTTTATATTGTTTCCACATTACTATGTTTCCTTGATGTTATCATCATATATCATACATTGATGTTCATATTTATGATTTTCAAACTATTATGTCCCCATAATATACCTCTTGACTCACATGTATTACATTAATCACGTTATTCTTTGACTATTCACTTAATTGGATTTATAGTTTACCCCTTTCCTATTCACATATGTTATCCAATTCTAGTAGAGCAATGTAATTTTAAGAGCATGTTATGGAGTTTTAAATAATATCATTATATCTTAATTTCATGTAATTATTCTATGTATCTAATTAACCAGAGAAACTAGGAATATCAATATTTTTGGATTTTATTAATTGTAACTTTATTTAATAAATCATTAAATAATGCATTTAAATGATATATGTTGCCATATTGAGGGTGAGTATTGTATCCCCTCAGTCGATGCCATTGATACCACCTAGGATCGGTTGCACACATCATTGATGGATTGGATAAAAATTTATTAGTTTTTGGAATCCTAGGCATCGAAAATGGTATCCAAGGAGGGTATTTCCCTCAATTTTCTGGGTTACCCAAGAATCAATCACGCCTACACATATGAGATTTCCTAGGAATTTCATCATAGGAAAAAGATATTTTTTCACATTTGTAATGCATGGGTACTAATGTAGTGTTTATTATGAGGGATTTAGGTTTAGGGATTCATAGTGAAACCCCAAGGTACACTAATTATCAAGATATAGGTGTAAGGATGTGATACTTAATGAGTGAACAGAGGTTTCCCAGAGGTGATGAGCATGCTCGGATACACTCTATCATTGGCTAATGTAGGTATGACTGATTGGGGTTGTATACCTAGGGATGTAAAATTGTATTTAGGAATGGACCATGTTATATGAATACAAAAATTATGTAGTGGTGATATAGTGGAGACACAGTCATCATAATGTGCTTAGAGATACACTGACCTCACACTAATGCAGGTATTGTAGGTTAATTTTATTTATTATTTAAAAGTTTATTTTTTTAATTATTATTGAGTATGTTACATTAATATATCATTGTATATGTTGGTTAGTATAGAAAACACTTTTAGTACCCTATTTTATTTTCTAACCACACCCTGCTAAGGCCACCATTGCACATGGCAACCCAAGAAGCTCTCACGTAGTTCTTATAGGGACATGTTATGTTCTGGCCCAAGATAATGAGGTCAAGTAGGATAACTAAAATGTGATCATAGATTATGATATAGTATAAATTAGGGTTATTTTGGAACCAATATCATTAATCTTATTTATATTGGTATGTATATGTGACCACCCTCGTGGGAGGTTAGCTATTTTATATATGACATGGTTTTTTAGGCATTGACTACATTTTATTTATTATCAGTCTTGTTTATATTTATCGAAACCAAATTTGGATATTTATATGGATGATATTCAGTTCTTTATTATTCTATTTCACACTCGGATTCTGGGGGTATATCCTCCCCATCATACCATATGAGAACACCACTTCTCGTAGAAAGCCTATAGCATTCGGGGAGGTCCTATAAGGACCCATCCTTAAAATATTACTAAATATTGGTTTAAATAAATAATTCACATTTAGGATCTTTTCAGGTTTAGAGTTTTAGTTAATTAGGCCATAAACTATTACATTACATCTCAAAAGATTACAAAGTTGACAATTCTACTATGATCAATTATTTTCACAATAAAAAATCTCCTTAAATAAAACTAGTATTATTTTCTTGATATAAGTTTTCTTGATTTCTTACATTCCCTTAACCTTCTTTATACCCTATGAAAAACATTTAAAAAACTTGGGAGGAGCATAAAAAGCTAACTAAGTGTTATAATACAAGGAAATAAAACATTAGTCCATAAATACATACAAATTAAAAAAATCATACTTTTCAATCATAAAACATAATATTTATAACATACCTCTTGAAATAATAATATTTTTGTATAACACATATAAATCCTTAATCATAAAGGTATCTTGTGACATCCATAACATACATACATTATAGCTTTGACAGCTACACAGGGGATTATGTTTGGAATACCCATCACAGTATATTCCCTAAATATATTAGGAGAAACCATAATGTTTATATCTGTCACGTTACTCAATTCATTGGAGAGCTATCTTGGGATTACCATCCCTAGGATTATCAAAGAACCACCCATATGCATAAACAATGCCCAATAACCATAATATAATCATAACACATGAACAGTAAGAAAGGAAATATAACACTTCCACATTGCAATCACAATATAAAATTTCAATATATTGAAATAATCAATATATTCTAAAAACCATTTTCAGTAAAAAAATACGTAAAAAGAGTATATGGTATTTATTTTCCTTTTAAAAACATTACTTCTTGTAAAGGAAGCCAAATATAAAATAATGCTCGCGGTGGTGGAAAGGCTGGGGTCACCGCATACGTTAAAAAGAAACATTATTTTTGTAATTTAGTAAAACAATTAATAGAGAAAAAATTCCATTTGAATGAAATTTAATGTCAAATAGGATCATACACCATATAAAGGAATGTTGTGTATAAATCAAAGTATGCCTCAATAAATGAGATAGAGACAAAATCTCTTAGAAAAATTTGGTAGCCAAATGACATCACTTTAAAATTCATAAAATGTGTTGATGGGAGGGAAAAGGGTCTCTAATCACTTGGACATAAAATTTACATCAATAATTATATATAATAAAATATCCAAACATAAGAAAATTTAAATTAAAAGACATAACATAAAGAATTATTTAACTAAAAGAGGAGGGTGAAAGGTTCCCTTAAAAAGTACATTTTGTAAATAAAATAGATTGATTATGTGTATTCCCCATAAGCACATAGAAATAAAGTATAAATACAAGATAAGATATAAAAATTCATTTCTCACATAATCATATCATGACAAGAAGTATAAGATCAACCCAAAGAATAGAAATTGAGTTAAGAAGTTCCCTTTCCTTGATTATGACTTGTCTCGTATGTTACTTGTTTTTCATGAAAAATAAAAATAAGTTAATTTATAATTGCTTAAGAACTTTTTTAAAGTATATTATTCCTTTTATATCACTTATTAACTTGCTACAAAAATTAGTTAATTATTTGAGTTCATATAGGACATTTTGTCGATGTTAGGAACTTGAGTAAAAAATGAACTTGTTATAATTACAAATTGTCCATGTGGTCAAAAGTCCATTATCTCAATAATGATATTAGGTATTTAGATATCATATATATAATATTTATCTAGTATATATGTATTTATAATTGTCTATATCATTTGGATATACGAAAATGAAATACACCATTCATGGAGACGGTAAGCCCTAGGTACGCATGAACGTTACTTTCATTTTTTCCCATTTTGAAAGGAATGAAAACAAAATGATACATAGGTATATTATAACTTCATTAAAATATCTATGTTATATATGTTACATAATTTCATTAATTACATCCTTTATAAATTACATGTATAGAATGAACGAGTTATATCACATTGAGGGGGTGGTAGTCCCCATTTCCTCAAATGAAATTATCGTATTTATAAAACATGAAAAGAATAAATTTATGTTATAAATGATAATTACAAAATCACAAAGATAAAATAAATAAAATATATATCATATATAATTATAGCATCTTCATAATGTCCACCATGAGATGTGGTAGGAGAATATTGAATAATCATCGTTTCGTGAGGCAGTAGTTCACCGTCCACAGAAATAGTATGTTCTATACCCATTACACACAGGTGTGTGTAAGTGTAGTTTAAAAAAATATCATAAAAAAACCCTAATATATTGATGATACAGGTGTTGTTATGTAATCAAAGAAAAATAATATAACAGGTAGTGAAGAAGTAGAATAATGGAAAGTAATTTTAGATAATAAGTTACCTCTTAAAACATGTAACTCTCTTTGATTTGAGCCAAATGGATTTCTTGAATTGAATTATTCCTTAGGGAAATCCTATAGGAGGAATAAAGGTATGTTTTTATATTTTTTTATTATAGTTTGTCTGAGACAATGATATTGAAAGGTGTGTGTAATGGGTTAGAGGTGGTGGCCTTTTATAAGAGGGAGGAAGGTCTCTTTATGAAAGTTCAAAAGTATTATTTTATTATAAAATGATTTTCGGTTTCAAAAGGTCAAAAACTCATTAAATTAAAATGTAGGATGAATATAATTCGAAATAAAATCATCCAATAAGAATTGTACTAGTTTTGGATACTTTTTAATCCTTATCTGTTTTATTTAACCCTTGTTTACTCTTACGGTTTTATCATTTAACACTTTGAGAATAAAACTATTTACCAAATCATGAAAAATATCGAAATAAAGAGTCATTATTAAAATTTTAGACTTATGATAACTATTTTTATGAATCTTAGATTTGTTTTGGAATTTTATAAAATTTAAAAAAATATTTTATATTTTAAAATATGAATTATGTCAATTTTGATACTATTCATATCATGACATTTTAAAACTCTACAAAAAACTGATTGATTATAAAAAAAATCATTAATACAAAAATAACATGAAACTATCATCCAAAAAATTCATGGATGACTTAAAAATAACAAAAATACAATTATTTTAACATTTATAATATCATTTATTTGAATCCATTATTAATGAAGCAATCACCACATCACAATTGTGTCATAATTAAATTTATTTATTTAATGTCTAAAAATTATAAAAAAAGACCATGATGTAGGAAATTTTTTTATATTTATAATGAATATTTATAGTAAAAAATAAAACTTATATAACAACATATATTTTTTTACTAAAATATATATGTTTATGTCACATTTTTCTTAACTTTAAATTAATTTTAATAAAATGTCATTTTCACTTACAAGTGGATCTATGGGGTCCCAAAAATCAAAACAAGGATGCCCATGGTCGGAAATATATAATAAAATAGGTTTAGGACATGTGTTAGGGCAATTTATTGTTATTAACATATTTTTTTCTTACCCGTATTTACCAGATTTACCCTTTAACCATGAGAAATAAAATATTTATTGAAGTTATTATTCATAATGTCTAAAAATATAAGACACCTATTTACACAATTTGGACGTTATAATTAAAAATATGGAATCATTTTTTCCAAATTCATAACAAAAAATTTTCAGAAATCAATTTAAAATTAATTCTTATTGTCAAAACCAAAAAACATGTTTTTAAGAAGTAAAAACTACCAAAAGATTGACATGTGTTTATGTCTAATTTTAATGTGAAATTACATTGAATGACCAAAATTGAAATAAATAATAAAAATATAATATAATTATAATTTTAAAAAAATTAAAAGGATAGTATAATAAAATAAATAAATTTGATTAAAATACAATTTTGAAATAAAATGCAGTATTTTTCACTATTCATCAAAAATGAACTTTATCAGAAATATACCTAAATTTCATCCAAAGTAAATTTGGATATTCCACTTCTAAAGAAGAATTTTATTTTGTCAAATATGACATATAAAAGTGAAAACAAAATATATTTAAAAAGGGTTCTCCATCAAAGGGTGGTAAAATGACCTTTTAAAGAATGTTAGAGTATTTCATGCTTAAAATCAGATTCATTATTATTTTAAACCTCTAAAATTTATTGGATACTTTTTAATACATTTAAAAAACATGTATAATCATATTTTTATTGGTTCCATTCATTCTCTCTAGTACCATGGCTAGGTGTTAACAACCATTCAAAATAATAATATCATTATATTATTATTTTTTTGGTTTAACTCAAAGTTGTGTGCAATGTAAGATTTCAAAGAAACCAGTTGTTGCATGTTTGAGAACTCTATCGAAAAAAGTGTCCTATTTAAAATAATTTTTATCTTATTCCTAAATATTAATAAATATTAAAATGTAGTATTCTATAAATATGTGGGACGTTACATCCTTCCCACTTTTGGAAATTTCATCCTCATAATTTTAAAATTGGGCTTAGAAACTTCATTAAAAGTCCAAAATAAGAAAAAGTGTCAATAAAAATATCACTTTAAATGAAATAAAGAGAAGTAAAATGGTCAGATAAGATAACCCATACTATGATTCCATGGAGGAAAACATGGATATGGAAGATAAACTAAGTGTCATGTTCTGATGGAGAGTGATTAAAAACACGACCCAGAGAAAGTTAACAACAAGAAAACCAAAAACACGTGATGGGTTAAATGGTCATTGATTTCCGAGTAGGAAAAGTAAATGGAAAATAGTTTTTTATGTTCCATTTCTTAATGTTAGAGAATTAATTTATGAGATTGACTAAGGACATACAGAAATATACTTACTTTTTAAGTAGAGTTTCATCTTGTAATAAGTTTCTACCAAAAACTCATCTTTTCTTCAGACAATGATTATTCAAGATGACTTGGTCATGACTGAAGCACTAGATTAAACTTCTAGAGAATCACATACTCCACAAAAGATTAAATATATATTTCCCCTATCTTTAGACATTAACCAAAACCAAAATGATTAGTAAAAGATCAGATAATCCCAAAAGGGTAATATTTTATAAAAATAAATACTACTCTTAATCTCCAAAATTGAACAAACAATACCCAAAGTTCAAGAAAGACCATTCAATATAAAATTGTCCTTAAAATATATCAATATAATCCAAACTAAGATTGCAACCTAAAACTCAGAATAATTTAATCACATAGTCTTCCATAAAAAATCTTAACATTTATCTTTAGATAACATTGACTACCCTTACATTCTCATACTAAAGTGTAATTAACAAAATCACATATTTTCTATAATTGGTAAATCATTTGCATAAATAACCCAACTCTTAATATGTCCAAAATATAAACCTAGATTCTTCAAGAATAAAATTTCAACCATTACTCCCCAAATGAAATCCCATAGTATACTATTTTTCTTAGGCATATAGTGTTTCCCCAAAAGAGAGAACATCTTCAAAAATAACCTTTATCACTTAATCAAAAAATCATTTTCCTATACTAAGGATATCCATTTGATAAAACATAAGTTCCAAAAATCAACTTATTCTTGATCTATAAAATCATTTAACTAAAAGGAATTATTCATACTAACCAGGGACTTCACGTAGTCCAATGGTAGGTGATAAATCCTAATTGTACTTTGGTTGTGGGTTCGATTCCCAAAACTTTGTCTGACACGATGGGTTGTCACACAGTCTGTGTGTTTTCCTTTTTAAAAACTATATAATTTTTTAAAATTCCACAAAATGGGATAAATTCCTCAAAAATAAACATAACATATTTTACCCATAAAATTTATCTCATTCCTTGTATGTTCATCCCAAAAATTAATAACTTGTAATTGCCTCAAATTCAAGGATCTTATAATCCCAAATGGTTCTTTATAACTATATCCACAAAAGAAATGACAATTCTTCCTTGAATAAGATTTTCACATATCAAACTTCAGGGTTATACATACTAGAAAATTTCTTCCAAAGTAATCATATAATTAATACATATAAACATATCATCATCCATAGATCCAACATAACTCTTGAATTCCTAAAATGTAGACATATTAATCATAAAAAATTCTTTATGATCTTTTATCCATGTTTTTTCCATCTTATTCATTTATAATTGTTTCCTACAAACCAAATCATGCATAATTTCTTAAGATTTTAGTAATGTCAAAACATGGGCTAAGAAATAATCCACAACTTTATTGGTCATTATCACCTTCCTTATCCTCAATTGAAATGGAATTAAGTATTGGTAAACATATATTCGTATGGTCCTGCTGATCCCATTCTTGAACCTTCTTCATAGGACATTTATTTGTATAATGACCATTTACAACATATTTATAACATTCAATTGATACTTCATAATGATCTTTTTTCCCTTTCCTGGATTCAACTGGACTCTTCCTTTTTCCATGGAATGTTATTGAATTATGACCTTCATTAGAAAATTAGAAACATCTTCCCATCCCTTTGAATCAATTTCCTAGGTGTTTCATTCCATATCCTTAGCACATAGGTTTTTGAATATACTTACCTTTATAATTATTACTGGAACTTCTATAGTGATTTTTTTCTCGCATATAAGATGCCTTATAAAAATTACCAAGGATAAAGTGGTAAATCACAACTCTAGAAAGTTAGTTAACAATAACCACAAGAGTTCTCATTGTAGCTCCCATTTCATTTGGTTGATTATCTAGAAAACCATTATAGTTTCCTTCACATCCATTGTTACTTTAGTTCCTGCAGGATCTATCCATTTACTAAAACCCAAATGGTCAGTGTGAGTTTGGTAGTAAAATCATTATATACCATCCTATGAGGAGGGTAAACACTGAGATATACTTATTCATTTTATCTTAATCTCATTAAATTTATCTAAAATAACTTTGACTCTTTCTAATATGATCACACTTATGGATATATCAATTATTCCTAAATAACACTTAACCTCTAAAGTTATCTAAACCAACCAATGATACCAACTATAAGGAACTAGCCTTAAAAAATTTCTTAATCTTGAGTTAAATAAAGAATTTAAATTTAGGATTTTTTAGGTTTAGAGTTTTAGAGAATGAGGCCATAAACTATTACATTACACCTCAAAATATTACAAAGTATACATTTATACTCTATCAAATTTTTTCACAATAATAAAACTACTCAAATAAAACAATAATTATTTTATTGATATAAATCTTATTGAATTCTTTCATTCCCTTAACCTTCCTTTTACCTTGTGAAAAACATTTCAAAAACCTGGGATGAGCATAAAAAGATTAGTAAGGGTTATAAAAAAAGGAATGAAAACAATAGTCCATAAATACATACAAATAAATGAATCATAATTTTCAATCATAAAACATAAGCTCTTTAACATACCTCATGAAATCATAAGATTTGTTAATAATACATAGAAATCATATATCATAAAAATATCTTGTGGCATCCATAACATACTTGCATTATAGCATTCACAATTACATAGGGAGTTATGTTTGGAATACCCATCACAATATATTCCTTAAATATATTAGGAGAATCATTAATGTTTACCTCTATCACATTACTTAATGCATTGAAGAGATATATTAGACTCAACAAACCTTGGTTTATCACAGAACCACCCATATGCGTAAAAAATTTCCAAGAATCTTAACATAATCATAACCTATGAACAAGCATAAAGTAAAGATAACATTTACAAATTGCAACCACAATATAAAATTTCAATATATTGACATAATCAATCCATTAAGAAAACCATTTTCAATAAAAAAATATGTAATAATAGTATATGTTTTTTATTTTCCTTTTAGAAATATGACGACTTGTTAAAGAAGCCAAATATCAAATAATGCTCACGGTGGAAGAAATGTCGTTGTCACTGCATATGTTAAAAATAAACATTATTTTTGTAATTTAGTAAAAATATTCTTATAGAAAAGGTTACCTTTGAATTAAATTAAAATTCAAAGGGTTTTATACACTATATAAGGGAATGTCATATATAAATCAAAGTATGCCTCAATGAAAAGAGATTGAGATGAAATCCATTACGAAAATTTGGCAGCCTAACAACATCACTTTAAAATTAATAAAATGAGTTGATGAGAGAGAAAGGGGTCTACCATCACATGAACATAAAATTTACAGAAATGGTGATATATAATAAAATATCCAAACATAAGAAAATTGAAATTAAAATACATAACTTAAAAGAAGTCTGTGACTAAAAGAGGTGGGTGAAAGGTTCCCCTACAAAGATCATTTTGTAAATAAAATAGACCGATTATGTGAATTAACTATAATCAAACATTTAATTAATTATAAATACAATATAATATATCAAAATTTATTTCTCATATAATCATATCATTATAAGAAGTAGAAGCTCAACCCAAATAATGGAAATTGGGTCAAGAAGTTCCCTTACCTCGAGTCTGACTTGTCTCGTATGTTACTTGTTCTTCTTGAATAATAAAGATAAGTTAATATATACTTGATTAATAAATTTTTTAAAGATTATTATTAATTTTATATCACTTATTAACTATCTACA
Source organism: Viscum album (assembly GCA_963277665.1). Lineage (NCBI taxonomy): Eukaryota > Viridiplantae > Streptophyta > Magnoliopsida > Santalales > Viscaceae > Viscum > Viscum album. Next base: position 1,322,132,593 of record OY728166.1, read on the forward strand.
ATAATTATTTAATTATTTTAGTTCATATTGTACATTTTGTTGATGTTTGGAACTTGAGTAAAAATAGAACTTGTTATAATTAAAAATTGTCCATGTGTTCAAAATTCCATTATCTACATAATTATATTCAAGAATTATATATCATATATATCATATATATTCAGTATATATTTATTTATAAATGTTAATATCATTTGGATATATGAAAAGGAAATGCATTGTTCATGGAGTCGGTAAGCCGTACGTACGCATGAACACTACTTTCATTTCTTTTTTTCATTTTTAATGGAATGAAAACAAATTATACGTAGTTATATTATAAATAAAGTATAATAAATATTTTATATATGTTACATAAGTTCCTTAATTTCATCCTTTATACTTTCCATGTATATCATGAACGATTCACATCACTTTGAGGGGGTCGTAGTCACACTTCCTCAAATAATATTACCGTATTTATAAAACATTAAGAGAATAAATGTAGGTTCTAAATGATAATTACATAAGAATAAAGATAAAATAAATATCATATATATAATATATAATTATAGTTACATCATAATGTCCACCATGAGAGGGGGTAGGAGAATATTGAGTAATCATCATTTCGTGAGGCAGTAGTTTGCCATCCACAAAAATAGTATGTACTATACCAATTAGACAGAGGTGTATATAATTTTAGTTCAAATAATTATCATAAAAATAACATATTATATTGATTATATTGTAGTTTTATGTAATAAAATAAAAATTATAGAATAGGGAGTGAAGAAGTAGAATAATGGAAAGGAATTTTAGACAAAACACTACCTCTTAAAACATGTAACTCTATTTGATTTGAGCCAGAATGCTTTATTTAATTGACATATTTCTAGAGGAAAGATTCTAGGATGAATACGGGTATGTTTTTATATTCTTGGATCATTTTTTGGGCGAGAAAACTGGCTTGAGAGGTGCGTGTAATGGGTTAGAGATGGTTACCTTTTATAAGAGGGAGAAGGGGCTCTTTTGGAAGGTTTGAAAGTATTATTTTATTATAAATTATTTTCAATTTTAAAAGGTCCACAACTAATTATATTAAAAGATAATATGAATATAAGTCGAAATAAAATCATCCAATAATAATTGGATAGGTTTTGGATATTTTTTAATCCTTATCGATCTTATTTAACCGTTTTTACTCTTATTGTTTTATCAATCATTTAACACTTTGAGAATCAAAATAGATACCAAAACATGAAAAATATCCAAATAAAAAGTCATTAAAAAACTTTGACACTTATGATAATTATTTTTCTGAATCTTAGATTTTTTATAAATTTATAATATTTAATAAAATATTTTATATTTTAAAATATTAATTATGTCAATTTTGAAACTATTCATATCATGCCATTTTAAAACTACATAACAAACTGATTGATTCAAGAAAACTTAATTAATAAAAATTTAACATGTAAAAATCATCCAAAAAATTCATGGATGACATAAAAATAAAAAAATTACATTTATTTTAACATTTATAATAACATTTATTTGAATCCTTTATTAATGAAGCAATCACTACATCACCATTGTGTCATAATTAAATTTATTTACATAATGTATAAAAATTATAAATAAAATAGAATAATATAGTAAATATTTTTTTTATAATTACTATTTTTATTCGAACATATCTCTTATATAACCCCATATAAAAATTATTTTCCAAAAATATATATGTTTATGTTTCATTTTCCTTAACATTGAAATGATTTTTTTTAAAATGTCATTTTCAATTAGAAATGGCTCCATGGGTCCCAAAATAGACCCACGTATGCCCATGGTCTGAAATGTATCATCAAATAGTGTTAGAACATGTGTTAGAGTAATTTAATATTATTATAATATTATGTTTTTACTCGTATTTACCATATTTACCCTTTAACCATGATAAATCAAATATTTACTAAAGTTACTATTCATAATTTCTAAAACATAAAGTTAAATATTTACAAAATTTGGAAATTTTAAATCCAAATATTGAATCCATTCTTCCAAATTCTAAAGACATAGGTTTTAGAAATAAATTTAAAATTAATTCCCATTGTCAAAACCAAAAAGCGCGTTTTTAAGAAGTAAAATCTACCAAAAGATTGACATGTGATTATGTCCAATTTCAAAGTGAAATTACATTAAATGAAATATATTGGATTAAATTATAAAAATATCATATAATTTTACTTTAAAAACAATTATAATGATAGTCAGATTAGATAAATAAATTAGATTAAAAGGTAGTTTTGAATTAAAATGCTGTATTTTTCACTATTCATCAAAAAATGAACATTATCAAAAAAAAATCAAAACATTCAACCAAATAAATTTTTATGTTCTTATTCTAAAGAAGAATTTTATTTTGTTAAATAGGATATATAAAAGTGAAGAAAAATTTATTAAAAAAGGGTACTCCATCAAAAGGGAATAAAATGACCTTTTAAAGAATATTAGAGTATATCACGATTAAAATCGGATTCATTCTTATTTTAAGCCTCTAATATTTATTGGATAAATGTAAAGACATTTAAAAAACATGTATGATCATATTTTAGTTAGTTCTATTAATTCACTCTCATAAAACGGCTAGGCATTAAATGCCATTCAAAATAATAATAGTAATATATTTTTATTATTATTATTTGGTATGACTCAAAGTTGTGTGCAACATAAGATTTCAAAGAAACATGTTGTTTCGTGTTGAGTAATTTATTATAAAAAGTGTCCTATTTAAAATAAAATTAATATCTTATTAGTAAATATTAATAAATATGAAAATGTATTATTCTATAAATACATGGGTCGTTATTGGTCCTCATGTGGTTACATGGAGGAGCAATCTGCGTACTATTTACATAGTGAGATGAGACAAGTATTTAAACTACCTTTTTTATTTTTAATTAAATTCATACTTGATCCATCACATGTACTAAATTTATAAGTTTCATAATTGGAACACTGTCTCTCTTATGGGAAATCACCAGTCAATATCTTGGATCATAGACGAAAAGTGTTATGAAATAAGACCACTCACGTGGTAAAAGTTATATGATGAAATCATAAGTTTTATAAATATTCATGGGAACCTAAATATGTAATGATAAAAAATCACATCCAATTTTTTTCTAAGTAATAAAATATTGATGGAATTTTTTTAAGGGGGGTAGAATATACCACTCTAGGATTTATTATATATATCACTTTAAAAAAATATTATAAATTCAATAAATTATGATACACACAACATAGAAATAAAATATATATTTTTTATTTTATAAAAAAGGAAATAAACTATAGGATATATAAATGGAATATAGTTAGGAGGATGATGGAAGTAATTAAATGACATATAAAAAATACTACAAGGTTAAAATTCTCATCAGCATGATCTTCCATTAACATAATCTAACCAATGAAAATTTTAGAAAGAATAAAAATCATTTTAAATATGATGAATATATTTAAAAACAATTTATATAAATTATAAATTGTTTTATAGAAGTATATAAGGCTATATATAGTAATATAATATGGAAATTAGTTATATGGTCATTTGTTATATGGCCATTGGTTATATAATTGTTGGATATATGTTCATTCAATATAAAATATCAAAATGGTTTAAGTTTATTAGATGAAAATTAGTAACAAATAATAAATATTATAATTCACATATAATATTTAGTTATTGAATGAAAATAAAAACATTATTGGTAAAAATATTTTCCTTATAAATAAATTTTTATTTTTTACATTATATATTTTCAATCACATTTAACAAATGATCCACATTAAATTTATTTATAATATTTAGAGAATTATTTTAATAAAAATGGATTGATATAGTAGATTAATTGTTTTTAAAAATATAGAAACTTTATTAAAACTATTTAATGTCATAAAGAGATATTTGTGAAAAACATTTCTATGTATTTTTTATTTTTTATTAATAAATTAAATTGAAAACATTAAATGAATAGTTTTATTTAAATATTTCATATATATATATATATATATATATTATGTTAGCATTCATCGGATTATTAGTAAATAATATTGAATAATAATACGATATTTAATGTTTAAGAGAGTCATTTTTATATGAAAACATTTTTTATATATCTTATGTCATCATTTAAAAGAAAGCAAAAATATATGTAGAAATTACATTAGAATATATAGATTTAGGATTTTAAATCATCATGTCATAATTTGGTAATATAATTCATTTCTTTTAAAAAATACATGATAAATAATTAATTTTTTTTAAAAAGAAGTAAAAAGATGGAAAATTAACATGGATCATATTTTGGATTATTAATTTTAAATTTTGAAATTATATAATCTATTTATTTAAATTATTAGTCCAACATATAATTCTAACCAATATTTCCTTACATAACTCAACTAACACTCATGAAATTCAATATTTACCATTCACCTAACAAATATTTTAAGAGAAATATCCCTTATTTTTTGTTATAAAAGGACATATATTCCAAAAACTACAAAAAACATATATTTATTTAGAATGCCCATCCAAATTCCATCTCCTAAATACTTATTAAAAATTTGGTATCTTAAAGTTTCCTGAAATAGGATTAAATCCTTCATTCTAAAGGAACCTATTACAAAAAATAGTGATTCCATTTAAGTATCTAGTTTTTATCAACATTTTTTAATTACCTTATCATCTTAACTCATTCTAAATATCATTAAACAATATAATTCTGTTATATTAACATCATTGTAAATATGTAGAATCGGTATTATTTTTGTATAACACTAAAATCTTACATCATTAGTATAACATGCTCTTGTTTGTGCAGTTCAACCACCTACATAAACGATATTATACCAACACCATTGTCTTCACCATGAATGAGTTTAAATACAATATTAATGATAATATATGATATCAATGAGTAATTTATTTTCTTAATATTTTTTAATGATGATTGAAAAATGAATCCTCCTTATATGTAACATATTATTATTGATAAATTTACTAAAACATAATCATTATGGATTACATTACAATGAAACATACACATACCTTCAATAAAATAAACATGGGTATTTCTAAATCATATAATAAATATTATTCCACCATCTTAACTATTATTGGAACTATGAAATTTATATAAAAAATGAGTATTAATGTCGAAATTATGAAAATTGTATGAAACTACCAAAACTGATAATATTGGAAAATGAATATAAATAACAACTAACTAATATATGTGTTATAAATAAATAAAATTTAATATTATAATTGGTAATATATTTTAATATGGTTCTTAAATAAGTAATAATGATTTTTATTTTTATTTTATAGTAGGTTATATTTCCTTCATGTGATTGTTTTAGTATATAAAACAGTTTCTTTTCTAATATCACAATGAAATTGGGATCCTCTATGTCTAAATACCCATTTGGGGAAATTATATGTTCATTATCTCAAAAACAACTATTTTCTTATCCACTTGTTATTTTTAATGGTTATATGTATTTTTCCAATTACCAATCCATTGGTTCATAATTCAACCAAAATTATTCTTATAATTTGAGTTGAACATATCTGTTCATTTTAGTTAGGAATATTTGTCTTCCATGTATGTTAATTTCATATTTCTCTTTGGGTGTACTTATAACTTCATCAATTATTTCTTACAGTCACCTTGTTTTATATTTTATTTTTTACAAATGTTTGAAAATAATATTTTAAACAATATTCTTTGATGTCTTCCACATGGTTACTTTCTTCTAACTCATTATTTTATAGTCTATAAAAGTATTTCCTTGATGTTTTCTTAAGTAAATGTTATTTTAAAATATTTTTATTCCTCCTTTATTTTATTAAACTAATTTATCATAATAAAAGGTTTTAATGCAAGTGTCCTACATGATAAATAATGTTTCTTTTAAATATACAAACATTTTTTTGTCATCATATAAGTGTTTTCATCAATATCCTTGTATAATCATTTAAATGTTATCATAGTTCACTATGAATAAATTTTTATTGTACCATTCACCATTTTATTTTATTGTATTATGGAAATTTTAATGAACCATATTTCTTTCTCTTGGGTTATTTATACTTTGTTGGATTTTCAAATGTTTTAATGTTCGTGTAGCACACATATGTATGGTTGTAATTATGTGACTGATGGGACCAAAATTATATAGCCCTATATTACATTGAGTAAATCATTATATCTCATGAGATGATATGTTAGGGGATAGGGAGTGATCACAGTCCACTATTTTTTATAGGAATAAGGGTTTACCCAATCCACTAGGTTATGGGACCCTGTACACTATCCGATGATAGTCCTTCTAGTGATATTTGACATAATAAATGATTTTATATTCTTTTGTGTGTTATACATTTTTTTATTCCACATTCATATATTATGTTTCTATAAATTATGATTATTGTCTCATGTTTCTAAATTCATATGCTTCATTATCATGTTATTCCAAAATCCACATGTCACGATTCAAGTTTTATGATATATAATTTATTATGTGTGGCTTACTTATATTGTGATCGAATACCTTGATTATGTTATCATACCCACATTTTCATCTCATATAACCTCTTTCTTATGTTTCTATTAATTTTTTATGGAGAAGAGTATATGATAAGATGTGTCTATAAGTGGATATGGGTTCATATATTGTGTAACTATAATGAAATTTTTATTGGGTTATAGAATTATTATTCCCTATATCATTAATACAAGATTATTATTTCATTTTTATTAAAAATATTCAAAACATTACAAATAGAAAAATCAATATTATTATTATACTAGAAAAACCTATGTTCATAAAACATTAATACATATAAAATATTAAAATGTATTCAAATTATTCTTTATAAACCTCTTATATGACGTCATGGTATACTTAGTACATGTTATCACCTGAGGAAATTCATTTTAAAAGGTTGATCTAGAATCCTAGTAAAGTGTGGGGTAATATGTAAGGAACATGATACACAAATAAATGTTGTACCGGGGTTAATATAATAATCATGATTATTTTATAAGCATATGACCATAATCAAAACCATAAGTAAATCATTTTAAAGACACATGGATTGTGGGATGTTAATAATAGAGAAATATCACAACATTTGTGGATAATTTCCACATATATAATGTGAAAGAAGCTAAAAATATTTTCACACATAATTTTCATATCATGAGGTACATCATTTTAACCAATAAATATGATGTAAATATAATTCCAATACAAACCATCACATCATAAAATGCTCATAGTTATGAATTACATATAAAAAAGAATCATTTATCAACAATAAAAATCAAATAAACTCATGAGAAAAGAATGGTTTTTATAATGGTGTTTTAATCAATCTATTAATGAATAAAACCAGGAGGTCCCTAAAAAGAAGAATGGAAGACCTGATTTTGTATGCTTAAGGGAGGGATTTGAAGGGGTTTTAAGGTATAATAATGATTTTATATCATGCAAAATCTCTTTAAAACCCTTATCTAAAGATCTTCCAAGTAAGATAATATAAATCATATATAAAATAGAAATGAAAATTATTGTAAACATTTATACCATAAACTGAAGAATAAAATGCTACATCATTATCATTATATGAATTTAATTAATATAGAATCAGTGGAAAACAAAAGTATCCCACCATTATTGTGTATCTATAGGCTGATCTGAATCATCCACCATATATATAAGTTCCATATTATCTCTATGGAATTCTATTTCCTCAAATAAAATGGAGATTTATAAAGTGTCCTCCCAATTCCTAGAATTCATTAGATTAATATAAACACACCCACAATTTTATTTGAATGGGCTTTATGAATCCCTTGAGTAGACTCATTGATAGTGAATGTATTAATTCATGTGTTTCTAATAAATGTATTATTTCATTAGCTAATTCATGAATCATATACATGAATAAATTTAAATCCCATATATTTCATCTTATGAATGAATCTATCAATGATTTCCAAGGTTTAGGATTGATTAGTTTTCCCACCAATAATATAATTGTAAGCTATATAATATATATATATATACCATAATTCATGTAAATCACAAATTTCATAAAATCCATAAAATATATATATTATGTATATATAAGGATTCAGGGAATATATTCATCAATATCTTACTTTCACTAAATCCTAATAAACTTTTTCACATTTCAAATTATATTTGATCATATATTATAACTTATATAACCATATCCAAAACTATTTATGGATATTTTCCTAAACACTTTTGGAAATAAATCATAAGCTTAGCCTTGTATCAGGTCATACCCAATACCTCATTAATACCCATACAAAACACATTTATATTAACTCTAGAACACATTCAGAGTAGCTCTCCGAGTTAAAGATTTCCCATTTAGTCAACACCAAAGTGTGACCCTATAGAAAATTATAGTAATGAAAAAAAATATGAATCTCTAAATCCATCAATGCAAGAAAAGATAAACCTCTAGTAAAAAAATCAAGTCAAGATATAAAGATATCTTGCATGATCACCATCAAACACATATATCTTTATACATAGGTCCACCAATCTACATCATATGAAAATGTATATTACCATATTTTCCCTTAATCTATGACATCGAGTTAGCATGGGATACAGAGCATAGAAATATCATATAGCCAACTCATCTATTCTAGATTCTCAATGTATATACTGAATTGATCAATTAATACATCATATTTCATGCATGATTCTATCCAAATATACTTGGTATAAGAAGAATATAAGTAGCATGAGAGAGTAGGATTGACCATCCCTTTGGGAATAACTCTCTACTCCAGAGTTGGAATGCTATTTATTGTGTCACCCATGAAAGGAATAATTCATACAACCATCCAATTTTACTTAATTTTATTGCTAAGGAAGATAAGATTCCAATCCCCTTTCGGTTTAATAATGCATGGATTTCCCTTCCATATTGCTCCCAAATTGTCAAGGATACATGGAATACATAGGATTATAACACAAATCCTTTAGCTTGTATTCTTAAAATCTAGGTCCTCAAAATCATGATGAAACATTGGAGCAAACAAAGATTCAGCCACCTTGATCAATAGATTGAAACTATCGAAAATCACTTCATAAAATTCAAGAGTCAATTAATAAAGATGACTTCAATGGGGACCTTGCACAAGAAACCAGAATGTTTTCTAAGATGAGAATGCTTATCAGGCTTAAGGAAAGCATTCAGAGAGAGTTGTTCAGAGTTAAGTGGCTCATAGATAGGGATAAAAACAACAAGTTTTTTAATGTCCTTCAAAGGGAAAAAAAGGTTAATAGACCTTTATCTCTCTTAAATGATGGAGACAAAATCATGGATGATAGAAAAAGCCTCTCAAAGCATATTGTCTCTAACTATGTGAATCTCTTAAATGGTCTAAGGGGAAATAAGGAAATAATTGAAGGTATAATTCCCAAACTTTTTACTTAGGCTGATAACATTATGCTCAATTCAGTTTCACATGATATTGAAATAAAATATGTTGTATTTGGTCTCAAAAAGGACAGATCATCAGGACTAGATGGATTCACAAACTACTTTTACCAGTTTTATTGGGATATCATTAATATTGATGTGTGCATATTGGTTAAACAACTTTTCAAAGATGGATCACTCTCCCAATGATTTAATTCCTAGTTCATTACCTTAATTAATAAGGTGGAAAAATTATTGTGATTTCTATCAATTAATACAAGTTGGTTTGGTAAATTCTATCTATTATATCATCACTATAATCCTAGTTAATCATCTCTCTCATGTTTCTGGAAAGAATATCTCATGTAATCATTTTGGTTATGTTAAAGGGAGGAAAATTCATGATTTCCTCTTAACTTCCTCTAAATGTGTGAACCTTATTAAAAAGTATACAAGAGGAGGAAATATTGCCCTTAAAAATGACATTCAGAAGGCCTTATATACTATTGACTGGGTTTTATTGGACGCATTCTTCACGAGTTTGGATTTTATAGGAGCTTCATTCAAAGAGTGAATGATCTTTTTAGGTCTTCCTATATTTTCATTCAAATTATTGGTTCCCTGGAAGGCTATATTAAATACCCCATAGGTGTGAGACAAGGATACGCTCTTTCTTCCATTATATTTGCAATCGCTGAGGATTACTTGAGAAGTTTTTTGATACATATGGCCAGCAAAGGTGACACAAGTAAAATCAGAGTAGCTTGGGGTATTACTACTCTTTATCACCTTCTCTTTGTGAATGAAATTACTATCTTTTCAGAAGGGGACAAAAAAACATGACAAGAATAAAGAGGGTCCTTCTTTATTATGAAAAAAATTTCTAGATAAGAGGTTAATTTGAGCAAGTCCTTCATCTTTTTTTTTGGAAAAATATCTCACCTCTAGGAAATTTAGAATGATAAGTGATCTGGGAATTAAAGAAGGGTCTTTCCCCTTTAATTATCTTGGAGTGCCCATGTTCCATGGATAGCCTCGCCCCTCTCACTTTTTTGTGGATATGAGCCAAATTCGAAGCACCCTTTCCTCTTGGAAGGGAAAATATCTTTCAATGGAAGGACATATGTGTCTTTTAAAACGTGTTTTTACCTCAGAGCTTGTCTATTCTTTCATGGTTTATTCTTTGCTTTCTACCACCATTAAAACCATAAATTAACTCATGAGAAATTTTGTGTGGAGTGGGAATATTTTGGAAAGTAATGTTATCACACCACTATGGAAAAAATAACACATAACAGAAAATAAAGGAGGTCTTGGTCTTAATAACATTGGTTCTTTTAAACGTACCCTATAGGCACACTTCATTTGGAGACACGTTAATGATAAATCAACCTCCTTGGACTTTCTATGTGTTGAGATCCTTAGTAGGTTGATTAAAGAAAATATGGCTCTTATTAAATCCTCTATCTAGCCTAGCCTAAGGAAAGTCTTTCAAGAGATTACCAAAAACTCTCTTTGGTTAGTGACTACTAATTACTCTCTTAAATTCTGGAGAGACAATTGGACTGGTGCTCCCCTATTTCATAGTGTTGATGAAATAGATCAAAATATTTACTATGACACCTAGATTAAAGACCATATTTCTTAAAGGGGAATGTTTCCACCTCAGATTGAACTCACTGTCTCCAACTATGACTTTCTGGACACAGATGACATACTTATATGGGAACCAAGTCCGAAAGGGATTCTTAACTCCAAGAGCTACTAAAACCACTTGATCCAAGGAACCAACACTAGGATTGAGGCTTTAAAAAAATTGGTTATTTCCATCTCGCTTTACTTTGATGTGGAGTATCTTTCACAACAAACTACCGGTCGAGGGAAACCTTCAGTAGGTGGAGATATCCCTTTATTAATGTTGTTCTTTGTGTCAACAACTTTGTGATGATGTTAATCATCTATTCTTATCCAGCATCACAACCACTTCTCTATGGAATTCAGTTTTTGACTGGTTCAGTTTGCATCCTCTACAGAATAATGAAGTATCAGGTTTCATAAGGGACCTACTCATTTTACACCTCTCCTCACAGGTACACATACTATTTCTGTTTTCCTATATGGAGGTATTTTTCCTTGTCGAGAGAGGCCGGAACAAAAGGATTCGTGAATGGGATGCCTTAAACCCCAATGTCACACTCTCAAAGAGCCAGTTTGTAAGGTATCATGCAAACTCTCTACATAAGGATCATTGTGACAACTTGGTCTAGGATCATGTTGTTCTAGGAAAGCTACAAATTCAAGGAAACTCTCCTCAACCTCTAGATAGAATTGAAGTATTCTCGACTCTCCCATTTTAAGGATAGATCAATGAAATACGGATGGTGATTCACAGGGCAGACCAAGACCCGTGAGATATGGAATCATCTTCAGGGACCGCAACAAATATTTTATTGAAGATCTTCATGGCCCCTACTGCACTGCCACAACCCTTGAGGCTGAAATGACGGGTTTTATCAAAGCGATGGAGATTGCAAACCGAGGAAATTGAAACAATTTGTAGTTCGAAAGTGAATCAATAACAATTGTGAGTGAGTTTTGAATGGGGAAACAAAATCTAGAAAAGAAACTCACCACAAAATGGAACCAATGACCTAAGTAACTTTCCTTAGTGAATCATATCATCACACACATCTATTTTGAAGCTAATCAGCTGGCTGACTACCTTAAAAATAAGGGAGTCCTCATCAGAATGTGTGTACACTACTCTAGTATCCCTTTCGAGCTAATTTATATTCTCTAAAGGGATGGATGTAAATTTCCTTCTGTTACACTCTTGTAACTCTTTTTCAATATATTAATCCATGTTGCTTGATTTTTAAAAAAAATAGGACATGTCCCTTTTCTAGATAGAAATACAATATCTAGGTGTGGTCGCACCCTCCCATAATCTATATCAATCAAAGGCCCTAGTGTCATACTAGAGGAAAATTACTTTCTTGGTTAATCTCCAATCGATGATAGGATCAACAACATACCTAACCACCCACATATTAGATAAGTTAACATGTAGATTCATATACGTAAGGTATCGAAGTATGAAAGTTATTATTTTAGGTATCTCACCAACCATAGGTAATGGGGACACAACAATGATCAATGCACCCCTTGTATACCAAATACATCAATGTATGAAACTCTTTGTTGTATACTTAGTAGGTCATCCAGCACACACAAATATTATAATTCTATTTATTATACCTCATCATCATATTATGTATATTTATACAAGAATACTACCCATTATAACTGTAAAATTTCATCAAAACCTATAATACTCCATGAAAAACATCAGTTAGGGATAAACTCAAAGTCATACATTGAGAGGTCAATTACGATTGTAGTTCATGAAATGTACATCTATATATAAAATTTTGTAATTCTTGTGAAAAAATTATAATATGTAGTTTTCCTTCAATACAATACATTTTAATATTATTAAACTATTCAAGAATATTTAACAGTACAAAAACATGAACTAGTTTTTCATATGATATATAAAAAAATACCTGATCAGCCTTATGTTCACTACAATTTTTGTGTTGTGTTAACACATTATATTATATTCAATCCACTTCACATATCTATGTAACAATTTGATAAAACCCACCCACTAAACTCTTTATTGAGAAAAATCAATGTAGTAATGTAGTTTTAATAATTGGTATATTTAGGAATCATATTCATAATTAGTTGACTTTTAGACTTTTTTGAACTAATTAACTTCACAACATAAAATGTTATGATGTTAACTTCTATTTTATACTTATAACTCCTTCTAAGTTCATTATTATCATCCTTGTAATCCTAATTCATCAAAATTTTACCTTGAAATAATGTAAATACTTATATTATTATTTTTCGATCCTCCTAAACTCATTTAGTATAAATAGATAATTTATTTAATATAGTTACTAAATATAACACTGTCATTTATCTTCACTTCTATGACCTAAATTTTTTGTGGATATCATGTGTAATTCACTTTTCATTTTGTTAGGTACAATCCTTAAAGAAATAGTGTCCTTCATTTTCATTATAACTAAAAATAACTCATTGCATTTTTCTTTATAGTCACATAACATAAATTCTATTAGGATATTGAGTGAAAAACAATTAAATCTTATGTTGATATAAACCTTCAGAAAATAATAATATTCACTTTAAAAATTATATATAAATATATGACTTTACATTTTTATTTACCAGTGCATAGCCTAAAAATTTTAGGATATTAAGAAAAAACCTTAAGTTAATATTGTTGTTTTCTTTTATTTGTTAATTTTGAAATTATCTACCTCTCTATATACTCCCACTAGCCTAATAAACACTCTATTATTTCGATAACATCATCTTAATATAAAAAAACATTTTTTATTCTAAAATAATATTTACTTCATTTTAGTAGGAATATTAAACAAATAAAATATTGCTTCAATATCTTATATCAAATTGTATGTGTTATGAACTTTTCATTTAAAATATTTATTTTTTAAAAATATAAAACCAATGGGTTGTGGGAAAACATTACAACTTATTTTAACAAATAATTGGATAAACATTATATCAAAGATAAAACACTTTTATCTATATCTTCTTCTCAAATTATTTCATAAAAAATTAGGAATCATAAACCATGTGTTCACAATTAATCATCTGATAATTTTCCACAACAAATCTTTGTAATAAAAAACATTCTCTTATTATATAATGGAAATGAGATTAAGATACACATATTTTAATTAGATTCATTTGAGATTTATAAAATCTATTATATTGAAATACATAATATAGTAACCATTTAAGTCATCTCATGAATATAGAAAACAATATAAAGAAATTTTTCCTTTGATTTTGAATTCATTTATGATATAATAAATTTTTGAATATAAATCTGGTATCACATACCATTCAAAATAAAAAAAATTTAATTTTGTAGTATCCATACCTTAAATGGATATTCAATATATTTTTTTAACTCAATTAGGTATATATTTGATAATCCATTCATATTAAACTATTTCTATTCATTTCTAAAAACCATATTTTTCAATAACCTTTATTGTCTTATTGAATGAAAAATATTTAACTTTTCAACACAATTTTAATCTTTTGGTTTGAACATTTTCCCACTTATATTGTCCACATAGGTCCATAATCCAATTATCATATTCCCATTTCATCTATATTCCCAACCCTTTTGATAATATTGGTTAAGAATTCTTTGAATTAAATCATATTTTCATAACATTTCCATAAATAAGAATAGGATAAATTCATTAACAATAATAATTAATTATAGTCTCCCCTTAAATCATGTTATTGAACTGAAAAAATAGAACTATGTGCATCAAAAAAACCATATCTCATTTTATTAAACAAAAATTGTTTCCATTATCTCATTAAGAGCTAAATGAGACAAAATACACATTTTATGATAATTTTATCTAACAATGAAATATCCAAGTTACCGATGGAGAAAATAAATTTCCCCCTTACATAAAAAAAAATTTAAACTTAAATTATTTTATCTTTCAGGAAATCTAAATATTTAAGAAAATTATAAAACATACAGTCGATATTAGATACATGTCAAAATAAAAAAATTTATTTCTAACCACTAAATATTTTTGGAAACCTTTTTCCTCACCAATTAATTTATCATAATCAATCATAATGAATATCATTTGATATACCCAATCATATTGATTATATGAGACTAAAATAACTTATTTACCAAATCATATTGTGTACATGAGTTGATATTAAAATTAAATTTTTCATTTTAAATCTATTTCCTTTTAAAACTCAAAAAAATCACTATATTATTCAATAAAATTGTTGAAAAACTTCAACAATTTTTTACTGGGGAAAGAACTTTTCTGGCACATACAATTCTCCTTAAGAACATTTATTAAATTACCAATATTTCATAAATTTTTTTTAAGATACTAGCCTTAGTAGTATCTTATATCATGTTTATATTTATCAAGGACTAATCATAAATTATAGCTTGATGATGATGGTGATATTTATCTACAACAGAATATTTTATCAGATAATTATCATGTATTATTAACCATTTAATAAGGATGTTTATTACATGATATTCCACTAAAATATTGAACCATTTTAAAATTCACCATACAAATTAGTGGTCCAAGATCTATATTTCACTAAATAAAGAGTAAACTTTGGAATTTATCTTACTACTTAATTTTTTAGGTAAGTAATCATCCTAATCATATTATATATTACTCTAGGATACACTTTCTCCAATCCATCATAAGGATAAACTCAACACTGTTAATCTAATAAATAAATCTTATTAGGGTCTCCCAGATAGTGTAAACCAAAACAAATTTCATATCTTGACATTTTCATATTAAGAAACTTATATTTGATAACATGTACAACACACAACACCGAGCTTAAACAGACCATATAATATTATTATTTAAATATGACCCTTGTACACTCGCCATTAAATTGGAGGGGATGAATAGAATTAACTAATTTATAGAATATATATAAAGTTATTAATCAGAAAAATATATACTTATAATTATTATTAAATAATAACTCATTTTTTAGAAAGTACATTTTATTCATAAAAAATAAATTTTCTTCAAAAAATTGTTTTTAATGCATTTCATGAGAAAATATTATAATTAATTTATGGAGCCTTTAGTATTTTTATATGAAAATGAATTAATTTTTGAAATAATAATATCAAAATTATTTGATGGTGGTGTTTGGGGAATTTTTGATTTTTTTGATTTTTTAGTGAATAGTGAAAAATACTAATTTTGATTCAAAAATGTATTTTCTATTAAAGTATATCAAAATAAAAAATTATAATTTTGGATAAATTTTTAAATTTAATTAGTTCCTTTTTATTTAAAATAATCCATTTTTTAAATTAAATTTTATAATAAATTTTATTATAAAAACATTTGGTACTTGAATTTTTTTCTGAACAACTGTTTTCGTCATGTTTTGATAGTTTATTTTTAAATTAAATTCAGACACATTTTTAATTTAAATTTTGATGAAATGATTTTATATATCTAACCATGAGGTTATATGTTTTTAAATATGTCCATTTTAGTTTTTTCCAACTTGAATAGTAACCTTAGTAATTGTTTTACCACGATAAAGGGTAAATTGTGTAATTAAAGTTAAAAATAAAATTATAAGAACAGAAAAATTACCCTAACACTTGTATTAATTTTATTTTATGATCCACTTTAATACATAATCATCTGATATTTTTTTATATAGCCTTTTTTCCACATGCATGTGATTACGAGCATTATAGTATTTTATTTAATAAAATATAAAAAATGACACACTCTTGTTTTTAATTACTATGATATTTTTAACATGGGAATACCAGAGGATATGTTCAGTTATAAATATTATTTTGAAATAATATTTATTTATCTTCATAATTTTAATTTATTTTTAATTATTAGTGAATAAATAATTTCCCTAAATGCCTACACATCGTTGACGTAGTAATTATTCAATTAATGGAAATTTAAAATAATTGATATTGAAAATACTAAAATTTGTATAATTAGAAAGATTTAATGTTATAAAAAACTTTTATTGATAAATATAACATTTTTTGGATATATTAAAATAATTTATTTTAATTTCATTTGTTTGAATGATGTTATAAAAGCCAAAGTAAAGGAATAGTTATCAAATTGATATTATTGTTTTTTTGGAAATAATATATTATTAAATGATTTAAAAATTATAAAAATATATTATTATAAAAATTTATAATTATATGGGTTAAAATATAAACGTAATTACTGTAAAGGTTGTTTTTTCCACTTATAGTAACTATCTTGACCCTCAAATAATAAAAAACCTTTTTATCATAGTAACTATGAAAAGGGTTACTGGGGGATAAAACCAAATGATATGGGTAAAAATATGATCTAAACATGTCAAAAAATTATTGGATAAGATATTTTACACTAATAATAATTTTATATTCTTATATTATCTATTTGGGGAAATTTTGACATGAAAATGAATTTAAATTAAATTAATATTTTAATAAATTACAGGAGTTCCATTACCCACCATTATAAAATGGGAGCCACTTATTATCATTTATTCACACTTAAAAACCCATTTTTTTCATGAAATATATGAGAATATACCTTCTTAATATCCCTACCAAAATTCTTTTGGCCTTATTTTGGTAATTAATTCCAATCTTAGAGAACAGAAGTTGTTATGCAAAGTAGGTTTAACTACACGATCTAATTTTATTTCTTCTTACACCATGTTAAAATCAGGTACAAACAAGATTATATAATAACATAAATATCTAAAATATACTTATATATTATTATTACAATTTATTAACTTATATCCATCTTTAACCTACATCAAATGGGAATGAAATCCTTCTTTCGTGTGTACATTTGACTACCACTTCATAGACATAGGTAATTTGTTTTCTACCATCATCTTTCACGAATGGTTATAATAATGGAATTAATTTTTTACATATTATATCAATTAATTTTTTATAATTATGAAAAATATTGCAAATATTTTAATTTCTTACATTTTCATTCACTAAAAAATGATAGTGTCGTTCATGCACACATGTGGAATACCACATCGACAAAGGGATGTGATTCATTTTTCATCACCACATCAAATGGATGAAATATATAAGTATATTTAAATAATTAAAATAATATTTTTGATATTATTATCATTATAGAAATATAAAATAATACTTACCTTTTTAAATAATAATCATTGAAAAATGGAAACAACACTCAAGCGTATGTATGACCATCAATCATCATGATTGTAACATAGTTCATTTTTCATAGCCACATTTAATGGTTGGATTTAAGTTTATATATTATTTATAAAAATGATAATTATTTCATTATTATTATCCTATAGATGATTTGATAATGACATCTTTTTCCATAGTCAACTTGACAATGTCATTTTTGTTTTATGAACCGAGTATCATAAAAACATCCAACATGAAGATAAATTATTATGTAATTATTATAAAATGATAATAAGTGACATAAAAGGAAAAATAAATTTTAAAAAATTTATAAATAAATTAAATAATTAAAATATTTTTATTATTTAGGAAGATGAATAACATACATGATGATTCAGACGCAAGTTAAGTGACACCATTTTAAAAAAAATCTGTTTTAATGTTTCCCTTTAAATTATCTTTTTCTTTAAAATATGTATTTTTTAAATTATTTTTTGGATGTATTTAGATGAAAAAGTGAATTTTAAAGTAAATTTTATCTTTATTTTGTCTTTATTTCAAATTTTGTCAAATGAAATCATTTTATAGAATTCTTTATCATTTATTATAAAAAGACAAAAGAAATGTTCTATTTTAATGTATATGATGACACAAACCTTCTCTACTATTGTAACCATTTTTTATTTTTGGATTAATTTATAATTTTTCTTGTTTTATTAAAATTAAAATTTTACTTCCCTATGTTCAAGTAATTTTCCAAAATGTTTTTCAAATAAAATGGATATATAAATTTCTAATAATTTTCTCTTAAGTGTAAAAGGAACATTTTTATGATGCCTGATTTTATTTATTATATTATGGTTCTTAGGATTATTTTTTATAATTGGGTGGTTCCCTTATAAACTGAAGTTGGATTATCCTATTATAAATCTCTAATAAATTGGGTAACGAGATAGAGTTTACTGATTAGTTTTATCCTAAGAGATTATTGAAACATATTTCAATGTTTATTCCATTTGTAACTATGAAGTTATTCTTAGTGTAACTGTGAAGGTTGTCCCATTTGTAAGAGTGATATGAAAATGATTCCTCAAGTTCAATACATGTTTTTTTATCAATTATTTATGTGGTTTTTATGGGAATAATATTATTTCTCAAAGTAAGATAATGATCTTATGATTTAAGGAATGTATATGCTACTTTTTAAGGTTTGAAAGTAATTATGATTTTCTTACAATTTAAATGAAAACTTTATGAGCCTTTTTTTGTTAAAGTTTTATTTTTAAATTATTTAGTAGAATTTTTGGGAAGATAATATTATTTTTTGGGCAAGAAATTTTTTATTTTGAGCTAAATTTTATTTTTAAAACAGAATATTTTTATAAGTATTCTTGGAAACATTGTTTCTTTATTTCTTTTTATGTTCCTTACTATGTTTTTCTACTCATCCCATGTTTTCAATTGTTTTTAAAAGGGTATTAAAGATGGTTAAGGATAGTTATTATTTCAATACCATAATTGTGAAGATATTTCATGAAAAGAAAACATTTTTATTTTTAAATGTTTTATTTGGTCAGAAAATGGATATTGAATATAAGTGTACACTTTGAAATATATGGGATTTTTATGAAAGATTTATAACCTGACACTGTAAAAATAGAAACCTAAAAAATATATGGGAATTTAAGAAATATAATTATAGATTAAATTTACTAGAATATGTAATGTTTAAGGATGGGTTCTTATAATTGTTATCATAACTGGGTTTAGACAAATTTTGATATTATGTTGTTTTTCGATGAGGTTATACTAAGTGTTATGGATACCATTATAGGTTTATAAATTTATGTTTGATTATAATTTTTAAGTAGTATAAACCCCTTTTTGATTCTATATGTAATAAAATTTTAAGGTGAGTAATAATATTTTGGGAGACATTTTACTTATTTGAGGTATATGTTACCCTTATGTTTAACATAATGGATAATTTGAAAAGAATGTTATTATATTTTTTGGGAAGTAAGTGGTAAGTTTTGAGATAAACATTTAAGTTAGAATATTCCTTGATTTTTAAGTAATTGATATTATTTTTTAGTATTTTAATGATGAATAATTATAGAATTTATAAGGGTGTTGTCTTTACAAGGATGATTTCCATTTTAACATACAATAATTCATTTCAGCTTTTAATGATGCTATTTTCTACATATTAAGAATAATTTTTCATTATGATAAAAAAATTACCTAACTCAACATTATTTTCCCATCAATGTTATTTAATAATACATTCCATGGGAAACTTTTGTTAAAATATTAATGAATGATTTTATAAAATCTAAAATCATCTACCAGAAACTATTTAATCTATCCAACACCATTTGATTTATAAAAACATTATATATATCACATAATGTTATTTATTTTATTTAAAAATATTAATTCATCCAAATTTATTAGAAAGGGAAATTCTATCAATTAATTGATAATTTCTTTTCTATATTGAGGCAGTGAGTCATATCCGAAAAAGTGAGTTTCACAACTTGGTAGATTTTATATGGGTTCTTATATATGTAAAAGACATTACATATATTCTCTTTGTAGTTAATATATTCATTCCATGTTTGTGTAAATCCTTAGGAATTATTTTTAAAATATGATTTATTTCCATTAAGACAATCTATAAGGAAGGCCCACCATGATATGACTCGTAGGTCCATGTTGCAATGAGGGTCATGGTACACTGTAAGTGTAAGGGCCATTCTATTGAGCCTTGTCGTGGGAGTATACCAGGCTACTATTCTATACATGATTTTCCATGAGAAAGTTGGTTTTGACTATGAAAGGATAATCATTTTATTGTCAAAGAGCCCATTCCTTGGTGAGTCCCCTTATGGATTTGGTTTTAGCATGGGGAGTGGTCATAGGTGTGGTGTCATGTTAGCACCCATAGGGTAACACTGTTGATAGAAATTAGGTATTTTAGTAATATTTTAGCCCTTAGGCTCACAATGTTATACCCTTCTACTATTTTTTTATACAAGAATCAAAATTTTCATTTCCCAGTCAGATCATATAAGATTTCAAGGTAAAGGGGAGTCGAGAGCGTGAATATTTGTCTAGATCTTAACCTATTCTATTCCCCCATTTATCCTAATTAGAAAAGGATTATTTTTAAAGGACTACTAGAGGTATTTATGTTAAATTATTTGATATAATTTTTTTCACTACTCATATCCTTTTTAGATATTGATTTTGTGATTTCTGGGCTACGAATTGATGCAGGTTTAAAAGGAGCATGGTGGAATTTCGTTGAGATAATAAGAATTTTGCATAAAATGGACAGAGTACACCCTGATGTGAAGAACACAAATCCTATTCCAGCCTTTCTTTTATGGTTTTTTACACAATAAAATTATTTAGGTTTTTTGGTGTATTTTTGTTTAATTTGATGTTATTTTTAGAAAATAAATTGGGGATTTTGTGTGGAATTGTTTAAGGTTCATGTTGGGAGTAGATGAAACCCCATTACATGAAATTTCTCCATCATTATACTACTAAATGAGTTTTTATCCTTTATGAATCATTGTTTGAAATTAAATAAATATTTTTTATTCATTATAATTTTTTATTTTGGGTGTTATGTGTTGAGATAAGAGTTTATGAAATTTTACCAACTTGAATGAGTCTTGTATCTTCTAGGGTGATGATGTTCGAGGATTAGGGAAAGAAAAAACTTCATGATCATGGTAGTTGTTCCAAATTATAAAATATGTATGAACACTTACTAATTATTATGTATAACTACTAATTATATGTGTTTTGGAATAATAGATAGAGACCAAGATCATTCTATGTAGAGATAAAGGATGAAATTGAGACTCCTCAAGTCGAAAGTAGTAAAAGTTTTCACTTGTGGTATTTTGGGAACCCATGATGACTATGTTTCAAATGGGGAGAGGTTTCTAATGATGTTTAATAGATCCCTATGATTTTTCTATAGTTCCATAGGATGTTTGAATATCCTAGGTTGGTTTCCATGGGAATTTTATTTAGCAATAAGAGATTTATGTCTTTTGGTGATAGTTGATATGACCATACATCAAATTCATGTTAGGGGAAAGAATCTCATGGTTATATTATATACATGGTGAGGTACATGTATGGGCTAAGAATTTTGGAACTATAAATGGAGAAATGGGTAATGTTTCATATGGAAGATGTACTTTAGATATATCAAAGGGAGAGTTGAGATTATACTTGAGTGAGTACTGAGAGAACTACATGGATGAATTTTCACAGTGTTGGTAAGTACCTTAGGATTAATATCTTGAGATGGTTCTTCTTTATAAATATTGGGTTGTGTTGTGAAATCAAAATATATTCTATAATCACTTCTTGAGGCTAGGGTCATATAGGGAATATGTGATGATATAACTCTCTGGGGATTTGGATATGACTTGTTTTCTTGTCAGGGGAGAATATATTAGTTTAGGGAATACTAGTGTATTCCCTTATGAATGAGATTATAATACCTATAGGTAAGGTATATTGAGAATGTATGATCAAAATATTCATTATAATGTAATCCAAGAAAGAAATATAGATAATTAGGTATTCCTTGAAATATGGACCTATGTCTTTTGTGACTTGTGCACTATGGGTGAGATGGTGAGCTTGTGGGATAAGATATGATTACCTAACTATTGATGAATTTGTATTCCCAGTTATTTGTATGTTGGTTGAAAAGGATAGTTAAATGATATCTCATTTAGTGAGAAGGCATGGTAAGGGAATCCATGAGTTAGAATTTATGGTCTTCATAGTGTTATGATTTCGACACTAAGTGAGAGGGGAGGGGTTAATGTGATATGATATGATGTGTGATCTCCTGTTAGTTAGAGGGGATTGGTACTTATGAAATATATTTTCAATATACCATGAGGTGGAGGGGTAAAATTAGGTTTTTTTATTTGTGAAATTCTATAATAGGTACTAGTTTGAGAACATTTTTATGACCTCCTTTAATAAGGGTAGTTTTGGTACTTTATTTACAACCTCCCCCAATAAGATATGGGTTGGGCAATTGAAATGTGACCTATCCTGATAGGGTTTTTCTAGTACTAGTTTTGTGGCATCACATAAGAAATGTTGGATTGGGGAAAAGGTATAGTACCCTACCAGGTGACTTATGATAAGTGTTGGGTATTATGACATTAGCAAACTTTTACCTCTATATAGACTGAGAAGGTATGGCTAGGTGTTATGGTTGTCTTGTTTTTACATTATAACCCAACCCACAAGATTGTTATCAAAATTTTATCCCTTAATTTCTTCATGAATACACATAGATATTAAGGTATATATTAAGTTAATATGGAGTGACACTACTTTTATATATTTCTCACATTTTTTATGAGATCGCTGGTGTGCATATTGACCTTACATCTTCATATAGGTTAGATAACCTAATGTACAGTGGATTATGATGGGTATCAAAAAAAACATTTATATATGGGATGAATATGATGATATAGGATGGTAGTAGAGACTCCATAAAATATATTTGATTATAATTTTATATGTGGTCATCCTAGTAGTTGAATAGTTCTATTAATTTTCTATTTTACTGATGATTCATTTTTAATAGCATGATTATG
This sequence comes from Viscum album, assembly GCA_963277665.1. Lineage (NCBI taxonomy): Eukaryota > Viridiplantae > Streptophyta > Magnoliopsida > Santalales > Viscaceae > Viscum > Viscum album. Next base: position 1,322,156,615 of record OY728166.1, read on the forward strand.
CTTATTGATAATGCTTAATCTTATTATTAATTTGGTTTTTTATTTATTTTGGAACACTTTTTTTAGTTATGATATTGAGTTACTAATATATATTATGTATTATTTAGTCCCTCTATACTACCAGGAAACCTTTGACATATGGGGAAACACACTTTAGGGTTGTGTTTCACTAAAAAAATATTACCGAGTGCTTTTAGCAAGTAAATTTCAAAATATCGTCATATTTTATTTTATATTATCTTACTTTTTGGGATATAGTATATTAAAATAGTAATCTTTCAATTCATATGATGGAATTTATTATTATACATCATAAACACCTTCCCAATTTAGATTCACGTTTACTAGTGTTATGATATTGTTGTTCTTCATGTTTTATAGGAAACATGATATTTTTATTGAATTATGATGTGTTTATTTGGAATTATTATTTATGGTATTTGATATTTGATTTTAATGATAATAGGACTATGTAAATACATAATTTTGGAAATTTATTAGTCACATGGAATTCATATTATTCAGTGTGACTTATTTCCTTGATTAATGGGGGTATAATTATCTAAATAGTCAACAAAAACATATATAGGATTTTACTATATAACATGTTGGTGTCATTATAATTTTCTAAATAATGTTAATTTTAATTATGAGAGGTATTTTGTATCTTATGTGGAAATATTATATGGTCTTAGATATATAGTCCCTCTATAAAAGGGGCTTATAGTTAACTTTTTTTCTGTTTAAGAATTAGATTCCTTGGTGCTTAATCATGTGGGTTCAATATAAGAAATGATTTTCAAGATGATGATTGAGTGTATGTGTAATACTCCCTAAGGTTATGGATACCTCTAATACTGTGGAGAAATAGAATGTAGAACAAATTTATATTTTTATATTTAAAACAAAATGATTGATATTGTTATTCAGATTGGGATTGAAGTGATATTTTAGTTGAATTCAGATATATTCTAATTTAATGGGACTTTGGATAGAAATACTAGATGGTAAGATCTATAATTGTTAATGTATAGGTATATTATTTTTGGTTTTGAGATATTTCATGGATGTTGTGTGATTGTGAAGTTATAATAAACATGAGTGATATTTCATAGGCTTAATCCAATGAAATCACAGAGGGTGATATATGTTGATGATATTAACTTGTGAGAGGAGCATGGTTAGATATTTAGGAATATGGTACTCTATTCTCTTGCATGTGACTCATTATAGTATTTTTCCACCTATGTGATTGGGTGATATAGGACTATACAACCATTTGATTTAGATGAGACTGAGATGGATAGTGGGTAAAAACCTGTGGGAGTTTTCCTAGAGAACTATTCCTATTTGAAAGATGACAGTGAGTGCTGACAAGGATTTTTAGTAAAAGACTCAATTTTGGAGGGAGATATAAATATATTTATTAGTGGTACCCATTATGTTTATTGATTTATGAGTGGTTTTTGAAAGATCATGCACTGATAGATAATAATATAAGATTATGGGAATGATCATTTAGTGCTTTTAAAGAAGGTATGTGTACCTCTATGGTATAAAGAGACGTCGTATGCAAGTTAGAAAACCATGGTATTATTATTAAATGATTGGATCTTGATATGGATTGTTTGGTGTGTGATAATATTGGATTTGGAAGAGTGACACAACTTAAATGGTAGAAAAATATGCCATTAAACTTGGGGGGTGGTGTTAGGGAATCCATATAATGGAGAGTGTAATAATTACTATTTGAGAAAATTCACTATGTTTTAGATGAATTTAAATGGTCATCAAGGAAAATATTAATAAATGACTTGTGATCATTGTTTCGTGTTCGCACTTAGGTGTGATCAGGATAGTCATTTCTAGTAATTATGGTTGGTAATGTACATGACATGAGTTGTGGATATAAGGTATTTTGTATTAGTATGAGACAAATTGGGGTATTTTAATATTAGTGTTTACAAATCATCTGTGGTAATATGAATCTCATTTCAGTATAGTCATTGATTCATTAAGACTTGTATGTTCATGGTCAGGATTACCTTGGGATGTTGAAATGAATGAATATCAAATTTGTTCTAGATTATAAGAAAAAACTATATTTGATATTCTAATGTTGTCTCAAATGGAGTTTGAGTGTTAAGGAAATTCCCAAGATGGGATTTGAAATTGTCCAAGAGAGTGAGAAAAGTGGTATGTCATTGTTGAACGATAGTGTATGATGGTTAGGGTAGGTGGATGAGGACCTGACTATATATTTTTAAAAATTTTGTTGTTAGGTATTAAATGTTAAAAATTAAATGGTTTTGTGGTTCCTTTGGGATTGAAGGCATTAGAATCATTCATTGTAGTGGTGAATCAATAAGTGAATACAATTTTTTATGAGAGAGGACTTCCAGTAGAGGTCTAATGTCTATTTTTGTGAATGGCTTTCTTTCATTTAGTAGAAACAACATTGCACTTGTTGAAAGATTGATTGAAGTGCATTATTGGTAAGTAATTCCTATTATGAGGTGAACCATAGACTATGAAAAGACATTATGAGTAGATATTTATATCATGAAGAACTATAATCCTTACGATGATTTTTTTGGATCTTCAGGGTCTTGTGATAGACATTCATAGCTGATTTTGACCATGATATTAAGGATGGAGATGAATGTGAAACATACCTTTTAGGGAGTAACACTCTCAGGTGTTCTTAGTTATACTGTGGAAACACATTCCACATTTTGGGATGGAATATAGTGATATACTAGTGAAATAATTACTATTCTGGGTCAGAAATTATGGTTTAAGAACCATTTCCACTTCCCAAGGATGAGAAACATTATGGTGGGCTTAAACACCCATGTAATTATAATTTTAAATATTTAGATATTTTTTTATTTAGTTCTTGAGTCTTTGTTCTAGATACCTCATCACAACATGATAAGGGAGGTCAATGATGTTACAAGAGGTTAGTAAGGGGAACAAAATTTGGATATGGAGGCACTATGATATTAATGAAGTATGTTACTCAATGAAAAGTGATTTTCATGGGTTGAAGTGTTTTGGGTTGATTTTGGGAAAAGGAAAAATACTTATGTATCTCCATGTTGTGGTAGAGGGCGTGACACTATGAAAGTTGATATATTTACCTATTAGCCATAAAATATTATTTTTTTACAATCTAAAAGATAAATGACTCTAATATTATGAACATTAGGGTTTCATCATGCTGAGCTTTATGGTGTAATATCCATATATTTTAAATTTAATACTCCTTTAATACCTAATATGTTTAATAGGATGGGATACATAACTCCCCAAACCACAAGATCCATTGAATAATATTTAACCATTAATATATGGTAATATAATTGGTGACTAAAAATGATATAACCAAATGAAGAAATATATGTATAAATATAAAATAATATTCATTATCAATGAAAAGTAAATAATATATTAGATTAGTATAACTAACTATGTAATAAGATAAGTTTATCACTTAAAGTGAAACCATTATAAAAGATGAATATTCATGTGAAATAAGAATATTATGGAAAAAAATATTATTTATATTATAACACCAATTTGATTAGTAATTGACAGGAAATAAGAAAAATAATTGTTAATATTATTTTAAAATTTACTATATGATGAAAATATATTCGTTATATATTTATTTTTTAAGAAATATTATTTCTAAAAAAATTATAATTTGTATTTTGAAAAAACATAATTTTTATTTTCATAATTTCAATGTTAGTTTAATATGAATTTTTGGGTTTTTTATAGAATATTTGACTTCTTGGAGAATAGTGAGGATTATCATTTTTACCAAAAATATTAATTTTATGACATTAGCATTATATTGTAATGATCTAAATTTTTATAAAATAAATTAATTGATAAAATGTTTATATATGGATTAATATTAAATTAAATAAAAGTTTAATAATTTATAGAACATATGATTAAGATTTTATGAATATAGTAATATTTTCTAATAAAATAATCAATTTTCAATCTTTTTTTAATACCCCAAATATCAAAAGTAAGAACATTTTTTTGATATCATGTATGACACGCAACTCCACGCATGTCAGGAGATATAATATCTTGATAATTTATAACATATTGAATATTTTAAATAATTTCAATATATTTTATATTCATGGATACAAACGATACTAATTTATCATGTGACACAGGCAACAATGAGTTTCTTCATTGTTTTGTATTACACACAAAACTGAGATTTACCGAACAACAATATATTATTAAAATATTATTTTTTAATATAATAAGATATAACCTAGCCCATAAATTATTGATTATGAATAGGAATATATAACTTATAAAAATATTTTGATTACACATATATAAAAGGAATTTATTGTTTACAAATTAATTAGAAATGGATATAAGAACCAGTTGAATATAAAGGGAATGTTTTTATATAAAACTAATTTTATACTCACAAATCTATTTAATCCTAATATATTAAATTAATTAAAATTAGTGAGAGATATTAATGTAATATATATACTATATATTAAATAAAATATTTTTTATTCACTAAATGGTTTTTATTGGCAAGAGATCCGAACAAACCCAATATTACACATTAAAACCTATATTTTTATTAAAGCACTTTTACCTCCTTTTAATGTAGAAAATATTTTAAATATATATTTTTTGGAACCTTTACATATATTATATTTAAAAAAATAGATATTTAAAATTTTAATATAAAAATTATGTTATGGTGATTTTTTCGGTATTTTTCTGTGATGAGTAATATTTTAATAAATACTAAAAAATAATGACTTTTAAATGAAAATAGTTTTTCATCTAATTTAATTATAAGGTTACATTATTTTTTTAAATGGTTTTAAAGTTCAATTAGATTAATTTTTTATCAATTAATCCAATTCAGGTAGTTGGCATAAATTTCACTTTTAAATTGGGTATAAGAACATATATAACATTTGAAAACTTTTACTTTTAAAACACAACATTTTGACCCTTCAACCTGATTAAATTTAGATTAATATATTACACTTATATGATTGGAATTTGAAAAAATATATTCCATATTTTGAATAATAATAAATTATAATGTATAATAATTTAAAATTATCTTTTTACCAAAACTATTAATGAAATTAATTAAAATTAATTTCGATGATTAAAGTAAAAATAAGCTTAACAGGGGATTAAAACATAAACATCAAGAAAAATGTTACCTAGAAACATTTAAAAAATCCATTGTATGGTAATATTTATACCCTATAATCACTTTTATATAATTCGTACCATTATTGGAGTGACATGGAATGGGAAAAATGTGGGTGGAATTCCGTTTTCTAAAATATACAAGAGTGTCACTCCTCCTCCACTTTAAAAAGGAAATAAAGCCTCCCACTTCCCGACACCTCTCAAGCCACGTTGGCTCAAAAAAATTTGGATAAAATTGAACTAAAAAATACTTCCCCTAATCCTAGAATCCTCAATTTTGGCAGAAAGGAAATCAACATATCCATTAAGTGAAAACCAAAAGAAGTTACCCAATTAAGAGGTAACATCTTTTCTCAAGATCTTTAGTTTTATTTATATTATCCACCACCTAAAATATATTTATTACATGAATATATAATAAAATAGTATAATTAATATACTGAGATGTTTTTATGTTATAGTTTCTTCCTACACTTACACACTTCCATCCAATTGGTAAAGAAGTTACTTTTTATGTGTATGATGATCTAGCACCTCACGAAACGATGATTGATAATTTTAATTTTAACACCTCTCATGGTGGGAATTATGATGGATACTATGTTTATATATGATATATATGTTACTTATAATGTCATTATGCTTCTATAATTTTTATATAGAACATATCCTTATGTCTTCCATTTTGTGTAAATACGATAACATCGTTTGTGGAAGTGTGGACTACCACCGCCTAAAAGTGATGTGATTCGATCACAAGATACATGGAATATATAAAGGATAGTTTTAATTATAAATAAATGACATAAAAAATCTATGTTATATTAATAAAATAAATAAATTTTTATAAATATAAAATATTAAATTTTATTATTACCCTTTCACACACTTTAAAATTGATAATTTCGTTCATAAACGTGTGGACTACCGCCTCCTCCACATGATGTGATTCCATTTAAATCACAAAAATTATACATTTAAGTTTATAAGATTAAATAATATTATATTTATGATATAATTATCATTCTATAAATATTTAAGTTACTTAACTTCTTTCCATAATGACCATTCAAAAATGGGAACATTACTCATGCGTACGTACGACCTACCATCTTGATTATTGTAATGTTGGTTCTTTTTTCAAAAAAATATTTAATTATTGGTTTTAAAATTATAATTCATGTATTAATATGAAAATTATGTCATTATTAATATTCTATAGATGTTATATGTTGACCCCTTTGACCATTGTTGACATACAAATGTTGTTATTGACAAATAAACTAAATTTATTCAAAACACCCTATGTAAACATAAATGATTAAGTAGTTGTATTAAACATAGTAATAAGTGAAATGAAAGTTATGATAAGAATGAAAAGAGTTATAAATAAAGTAAATAATTAATATAAGTTTATTATTTATTAATATAAATACATATGAGACACTTCAGACTCAAGTTAAGTGATTTTGCCTCAATTTACATTCCATTGAGACATACTTATTATTACGAACATAGTTTCTTTTATATGGTCCATATACTTCCTTTTGACATGTTTTATCATGAATATCCTTATTCTAATGATATTTTATGTTCTGATTTAATTTTATTAATTCATATAAATTATGATTCAAAATGTTTCAAATTAGTATGGTATAATTTTAAAATGTTAAAATATTATTCTCCTCAATATTGTTTTTATTCACTATCTTTAAATATCACTTCATTTTGTGATTTTTAACAATGTATTGATATAATAAAATTATCTTGGGAGCATAATTTATTATATATTTGGTAAATACTACCACTTTTCATATAATATCATGATTCATTCATTCTTCATGATATTTTTAGTTTCAATTTCAATTATTTCATCTTAATAGATTTTAGATAAAAGTTTCCAAGTGGAAAACAATTACATAACCCAAATTATTTTCAATGGGTTATACTAATACATCATTATCATTAATATTCTATGATTATGGGTGTAATTACTTAGAATATCTATTCATTTAACTCTACTTATTTATATAGATTTATAGTTGAAAAACATAATCTACTCATTAATTTATTCTCCCTTCAACATCATAATATTTTTAAGGGTTTACATTACAATCTATTTTATTTTTATTTTTTACAACTGAATTTACATCAGAGGGTTTTATTTGATCATTTCTTAATAAACCATTTAATTTTCTTCTCATATGTTTATTCATAACCTTTATCAAATATTATTAAAAAATATCCACTCTTTGTTACTTAAAATGTTTAATAATATTTTTTTAATAAAATCCAAATTGATTTCTATATTTAGTTGGAGAAACTATTTTCTTATAAAAACCAAGTTTTCTAAAAATTATTTGATTTTTTTTACCATTAAAAAAGATTTATTAAATGAATTTTAACTATTTTGTCTTTTACTAGTTTTTTTCAGAGGAATCTTCTTGACTCTTTCCTAATAAGTCATTTTCGTAACCCTTTTACCATAAAAAAGGAATTTTCTTTTTAACTAATACATAATGTACAAATTTACCCACAATAATTTCATTTAAGCTTCATTTTATGTTTAAAATGTTAGTTTTTAAAGAAAATTTTTCCAAAATTGATTTTCAATGAAAAGGTTTTTCTACAGTTTTTTCAAAATAAAATGATATTTTATGGGAGAATTTTTTTAAAATATCTTTTTATTATAGTTCCATTAATACAAAAATTAACCCTTTACTCATACTCTATATGGGATATGTTTTATTGATACCATAATTATCTTCCTCTAGATGGATTTTGATTTATTTATCCAAGGATAGAATTTAAATTCAATTACTTGATTCCTTTGTTAGTCCCCTTGAAAATTTAAATTTATATAATCTTTGAACATTTGATTTCCCCTAATTATACATATCATTTATCATGGATATTACTATTTCCTAAATTGTATACCATTTTATATATGCTGTTTTCTTTGATAGTAATTTGAATATTTGGGGAAATATTTATAAATCTGTATTTTTTATTCAATATATATATATATATATTTTATGATGAATATTATTTATTTCAATTTTTGGATATACAGACATATTTGTAATGGAAAATATGGGTGGATCCTAGAAATTTTATTGACCATTGATTCATCGACAGGTTCACATGAGAATTATTATTTTGACAGATTAAATTGGTTTCTACCTCTAGTTTTAAACCATATTTTGAATGGTCTTGATATTATAGTTTTTCATGTGCAAAATTCATGAAATAAAATAGTTAATCACTTAAATAATTAAGTTTAAGTTATTATTCGACCTCGATATTTCGTTTCAACATATCTACAGATACATTTTACTCTCAATTCATTGATTAAATGGAATGTCTTTCAGTTTATTACCTTTCCATATTGGTTTTTCATTATCTAGTTAATTTTATGCCATGTATTCTAATTTATTACCTTGTAATATTTATTACTTTAATTGATTTAATGTTTATTATGGTATATTTTTTTCTTTTTATGCTTTTTAGCTCACCCTTATTATGTTTCCTTTTCCCATGATTCCATAAAGTCTAATGAGAATGTTATACAAGGATATGTTAGATGGAATAGAGTTATTATCCTCAAAAACAAATTATTTTGTGATTTGTGTATTATTTTTTAATACAAGGAAAATTTATTTATATGGTTTACTATGCCTACTAAACTGTTCGGTCCTTTGGGAAGTGATTTAATTCTATCTTACACTAATGTAAGGATAGTAGACACCAACTTAGAGATTTCTGCAGTCAGGTCACAATAGTTGTTATCAGAGAAAGTTTGGTAGCATCCTTGGGAACTATATTTAGGTGAAAATAGATTAAATAACATATAAATAAGGTATAAATTGATGATATTTATAGAATAACACCCTCGAATATTTGTAAATTAGGAATTATGTGGGTCTTTCTAGCAACACATCCCTGCCTGGAACCTATAAGTGGAGGTGGTTCTAGAATATATGTACATTGAAGTAACAAATCTGACAAGGTGTGTCAGGACTAGCCCACCGTAACATGGTATATGACAACAAGCCTTATTATGCACCTAGTTTTACACTCCAAGGTTATATGCTTAGGATACTTCATTTTTTCTTTACAAACCATTTGGAATGATTTTCAAAATGAATAACCTAGGTTGAATGTAAGGTGTTTTAGATTGAGGATAAGGTGTTATGATTTTGAAATCCTATAAATGATATTTTTGATAAACTCTAAACCATGAAATAACCTAAGTGGATATAAATGGATGAACTATTTATATACTGACGTTTTAATGAAACCCTTAGTTAAAAGGCTATTTAGTGACTGATTTTTTTCAAGGATGTCCATAACACTTATTTAAGAGATTTTATTTATATGGTTTTATGAAAGGAAACCCCATGTGCCATATAATTTTTTTTTGAAATCTTGTGGCTCTTGAACACATGATTAATGTATTATAAGAGTTTCATGCCAACCACTAAGATACAGAATGTTCTTATTAATATGTCATTGTTTTTAGTTAAATAATTTGACGAAAAAAATATAAATTATGAACTAGTAGTGTATATTTTTGGGTTTATAGACTAATTTATTAACCATATTTTCTTTTGAGAATATTTAGAGAAAAATGTAAATACCTTTCACTCTTTTATGGGCCTTATTACCTGATAAATGATTCTTTTAGTGCTTCAAAAATCAAAGATAATTTTTGGATACCCATTTCTTGAAGTAAGGGTTAAATTAGAATTTGATCATAGCACATAAAAAATATGGAATTGTTCATATAAAATTAAAATGTATCATGTTTATAAATTTCCTTATATTATTAGGTATTAAAGGAATTTATCAACATTAGTAAAATGATCAAAAAAATGATGTCCTAATACCTTATTTTTTTGGACCCAATGATGTTTTAATTCATCGTAAATTTATGGTTATAACGCTCGAAAATTTATATTGATCATTCACTTGATTGTGTTTTATGGACTAAATTACTCATTATGAATATTTTATCTTTTCCTACAAGTATTTATCTATACTTTCCACTAATTGTTTCCTACTTAGAGACCTAGGTATATGTTATTCCATATAACATTTGTACTTCCCATTATCTCTTTTATAGAGGATTTATTATGAACCCTTATCATAATGTGGGATTTCTAATATAGAAAATATCAAACTATATATCACCTAGATCGAGTTAAAGTTGTGTGGAAAAAATTTAATTTAGGTGGGGAGAATGTAACACCACTAAAATCTAAATTAAGAACATTTTATTCAATAGAGTTGATGACACACAACACCAAGAACATACTAGAATATAATATCCTAAGAGTTTATAATATATTTACTATTTGAAAGAAATTAAATATATTTTATAGTCTTCAATACACGTGAAACTGATTTAGCACTCGACACATGCAATAATGAGCTTCTTAAATGGATTGTGTTTCATGAAAGACTCAGTTTTAGTGAACAAAAAAATATTATTAAAATACTATTATTTATTATAATAACACACAACCTAGTTTGTAAATTATATTTTATGAATATTATTAAGTAACTTATGAAAATAAATAGTTTAAAAAAATATTAAATGAATTCATTAATTTCTAATTAATTTTAAATGAGTACAGGAACCAATTGAATATAAAGGGAATATTTTTATTAAAAACTATTTTTATAGTCACAAAGTTGTTTTATAATAATAAATTAAATTAATTAAAATTATTGAATTATATTAATGTAATATATATATATATATTATATATTCAATAAAATAATTTTTGTTAATCTGATAAATTTGATAGGCATGATATAAGAACGAAATCAATATTATACATAAACAATTATATTTTTATTAAAGAACTTTTGTAGCCTTTTAATGGAGAACCAATTTTAAATCCAATTATTGGAAATTTTATTAATATTATAATTAAAAATAAATTTAATATTTGAATTTTAAAAATAAAAATTACATTCGGGTGATTTTTTGGTATTTTTCTCTAAAGTTTCATTTTTTAATGAATGCTGAAAAATATTAAATTTTAATTCAAATGTGCATTTTTGTATAATTTATTTATAAGGTTAAATTATATTTTTAAATGGATTTAATTATTAATTAGATTAATTATTTATCCATTAATCCAATTTAGGTCATTGGAATCAATTTCACTTTGAATTTTGGTATAAAAAGATAGATTTTTTTTGGAGGTTTTTACTTTAAGAAGCCGAAATTTTGTCACGTCCATATGATTAAATTTAAAATATTTTCAACCAATTATGTGACTGTAATTTGTAAAATTGGATTAAATATTTGTAATCATCATTATTTATAATTTTTAATAAATTCAACTTAGTTTTTCACCATGAATGTTTGTGAAAGCAATTAAAATTAATTATAACAATTAAGGTTAGGGTTAATAAGGGACTAAATATTAAAATTAAGGGCCAAAATGGCCTACACATCTATCCAAAATAATTTATATGGTAATATTTAGATGATATATTTTATTTTATATAACTTGGTAAATTATTGGATCCACTTTCATTTGGAAAACGTTGGTGAAATTCCCTTTTCAAAATTTACAAGAGTGCCAACTCTCCTCCACTATAATAAGAAACTAAATCCTCCCACTTCCTCACACCTCTCAAGAAAAACTGGATAAAAAACTAACTGATTAAATAAATTCTGAAAATCTATCTCATAATCTTATAATCCTCAATTTTTGATGTAATTTAATTAAGGAACCCCTTTAGAGAAAACCAAAAAAAGTTACTCGATTAAGTGGTAACATCTTTCCTGAAGGTATTTATTTTTATTTACATAATCCACTAACTAAAATCACATTATAACATGAATATATACAAAAAAATTATCAAAATTATTCTGAAATGTTTTTATGTTATGTTTTTTTACCTAAACTTACATAAACATCCATATAATGGGTAATGAACTTACCGTTTATGTGTACGGTTAACTACCACGTCACGAAATGATGTTTTTTTTTGTTTTTACATTACCAACTATCATGATGGGAATTATTAGGAAAACGATATTTATATATGATATATATGGTAATTATAGTTATATAATGATTATTTAATTTTTATACAGAACATACCATTATGCTTTCTATTTTTTGTAAATATGAAAACATCGTTTGTGGAAGTGTGGACTACAGCCTTATAAAAGCGATGTTATCTGACCACACGATACATGAAATGAATAAAAGATGGTTTTAATTAAACATATGTGACATAAATAATATCTATATGTTTTTAATAAAATAATCGATTTTTTATAAATATAAATATACTATTTTCTTTATTACCCTTTCACACACATAAAAATGATAATGTTGTTTGTGAACGTGTGGACTACCACCTCCTCGACACGATGTGATTCGTTTTACATCACATGAATTATACATATATGTATATATATGATTAAATAATATGATATTTATAATATAATTATCATTTTGGAAATATTTATTTACTTACCTTATTTCCATGAGAATCATTGAAAAATTGGAATGTTACTCATGCGTACATACGACCTACCATCTCTGTGATTGTAACATTGGTTCATTTTTGTAACATATTTAATGATTGGATTAAAAATTATAATTGATGTTAAAATATTATATTTATGTCATGATTATTATTTTATATATGTTATATAATGACTCCATTGACCACTTTTGACCAATAAATGTTTTAAACACATAAACCAAATTTGGTCAAAACACCTGACCTAAAATTAATTGATTAAGTAGTTGTATGAAACATGGTAATAAGTGAAATAAAAAATATTATAAAAATGAAAAATTTTATAAATAATGTAAATAATTATCATAAGTTTAATGTTTAGAAATTTAAATACACATGAGATAATTCGAACTCAGGATATGAGATTTCATCTCAATATACATTCCATTGAGACTTACGTGTTGTTATGCACATAGTTTCTTTTATATGGTGTTTATACTACCCTTTACAAAGTTTTATAATTAATATATTCATTTTCAAGATAATTTAAGTTTCATTTATTTTTATTCATTCATGGAGATTATGATTAAAACATTTCCATGTTTCAAGGGACACTTTGTAATGTTAAAAGATTATTCTCCTCTAGAATGTTTTGAATGATTATAATTGAAATATCACTTCCTTTTGTGATTATTTACTTTATCTTGAAATAATTAATTTATTTTTGTGCACCTAATTTATTATATATTGGGTAAATACTACCAATTTTTAATATAATATCTTGATCCATTCATTTTTCTTTATATATTGAGTTTCAATTTGAATTATTTCATCTAAGGGTATTTGAGTTAAAAGTTACCAAGCAAAAAAAATTTTATAACTCAATTTATTATCATTAGGTTAGACTACTCCCTCATTTTCATTAATATTATCTGACTTTTGTGTGTAATGAATTTTACTCTCTATTCATGAATTTTTAATTCCTTATGTAGATATAATTGTGATACCCATGATCTACTCACTGATTGATTACCACTTCAACATTATAATCATTTTAAGTGTTTACTTTGAAATTTCATTTTTTTGATTATTTATGCCTGAATTTAATTTAGAGTATATTATGTGATCCTTGTATAATAAACCATTCCATTTTATTATCATTTATCTATTAATGAACGTTATCAAAAACCAGTACCATTTTTCGAATCTTTTCTTCTTAAAATGTTTTAAGAGATGTTTTTATGAAAACATGACTTCATTTCTCTCTGTAGTCATAGAACATGTTTTATTATAAAAAACACTATTTTATAAAAATGTTTTAAAAAATGTTTTTTACCCATTCCAAATTGATTTATTAACGAAATTTTTACACTTTTTGTCTTTTATTAATGTTTTGGATTGATTTTTCTGAGGATAGTATTAAATTTCACTTCCTTGATTCCTTTATTATTCCCCATTAAATATTCAGTTTCCAATAATCATTGAAAATTGAATTTTACATAATTACCCATATCAATTATCATGGATATTACTATTTCCTAAAATGTATACCATTTTACTTATAGTGACTTATTTGACAGTAATTTCATTATTTGGGGAAATACTAATAAATTTGTATTCTTTATTCATTATGGATATTTGATAAGGAATATTATATATTTTGATTACTCTATGTAAATAATTTATTTGGACTATAATTGACCAGTGGGTCATAGAATTTATATATCCCCTCAATGAATCGATAGGTTTTAATGAGACAAATTAATTTCGAAAATTAAATAGGTTTCTACCTGTGGTTTTAAACCATCTTATGAATGGTTTTGGCATTATAGGTTTTCATGACCCTGATTTATGACAAATGATAATTAAGAACTTCCCTCATCAATTTTAATCATTATTCATACATGATATTTTTCATTAACAGATATATGGATATATTTAAATTTAAACTCATTGATTAAATGGAATGTGTTATAGTTTCTTAACTTTCCATACTGGTATCGCCTTATCTACATATTTGAATGGGATGTGTTTCCATTTATTAACTTTCCATATTGACTATTTTTATTGATTAATTATTGAATCCTCTGTATTTTATTAGTTATTGATAATTTCAGAACACCCTTATTATGTTTCTTTTCCTTAGAATTCCCTGATGTGTACTCAAAAAGTTATGGAAGGAAAATCTTGATGGAATAGGGTAATTATCCTTGAAAGAAAAAAATTATGTTGTTATTTGTGTATTCTATTGCTATACAAGACTCATGAATGTATCTTTTTCACTAAGACTACTAAACATTTGGATCCTTTAGGGGATATTTAGTTGTATCTTATAGTAATGTAATGGTAGTTTACATCAGCTCTGGGATTTTTGGGGTCGGGTCACTACATCTTTCATGCTAAGTAAAAATTATTTTTGATGATATTTAGTTTTTAATTTCTCTAAAAGACAAATAGATTTTATTTTATAATAATAATGGCAATTTTTATTTCAAATAAAATATCCATTATAACTTCTAACCTAAATATAAATTTTAAACATAAAATACAGATATTTCTAAAAATAGGGTTTTACGTGTTACATTTGCTAATGTTAAAATTGATTTTTATTAGACATTGAAATTTTGTCTCATAAAATTAATTTCATATTTTGAATATATATATGTATATATTATGTTATGTGATTAATTTTTCATTCATTAAATATAAATTACATTTATAAAAACTACTTTCCACGATAAAATAAAAAAAGTTAAAAGTAAAAAATCAAAGTGTAAAAGACATGAAAGGATGTTTAAAACATGTGTGAAAAATTAATGAATTATTCATTCTTAACCTTACTACAATAGTCTATATTTATTTTATTTAGAGGAAGGGTTTTAACATAATCTCCATTTAATACCTGATTGGTGAAATTATTAACTTATCCATATACCCATGGGTCTATATTGGCATTGTTTTAGGAATTCATATATTGAAATCAATTCCATGTATCTCTTTTATAAATATTGAAAATTCATAAATATGTTATTTAATATCAATTTTTTAATTACGAAGGAAATATGATTTTGTGTTGTTTAACTATACACCTTATTTCTCTAGATAGATTATGTCCATGTTATCCAATTTATTTTCTAATAAAGTACTCAAGTTTTGTATTTTTTTTTTCTGAAGATGATTTATTAGTGATTAATAATCCATGTTGATTATGAAATGTATTGATACTCATATCTTACACATGGTGAATGAATTGGGATTATAGATGTGATGGGTGGGGATTCATATTATATAACACCTTGACTCATAAAAAATTCACATGAGATAAAATATCTTGGGTATTTTTGTGTATTTCATCCCAAGACAAAGTATTTATGAAATATAGGGCCTTACCGGTGTGCTCATGATATCTATGATCATGATTTATTGGCTTAGGAAATAGAATAATATTATTGGTAGTATTTATTTCAGCACTACAGAATAATGTTTTATTATCCAGATGTTTAATTATAATAATTTCAATGATGCATATGTTATGAACACAGTTTACTAGGATTATTTTACAGATTTTATTAACTATTCCAACAATAATATATATTCTCATCATATTCTCAGTTACTATTCTTGATTTGTATCACTTATATTTACCCTCAATATTATTTTAATCTCACTGTTTCTTCTATTTCTATTTCCCCTAGTTATGAAGAAATATATTACACCATATTTGTATAAAAGAATATATTGTGTGAAGTATTTTAGGGGAGGTTATTATGAATTATTAAGAAATAGATATTAAATTACATATTAAAAAAATTTCTCATTTGATGATATATATATGGGGTTTCTTAGTTGAATTTTATTTTTAACACTTTAACACTCTAAACCTAAAAGGTCCTTAAAATGCATGTGAATCAATATTATTGGTAATATTGTAATTATTAATGGTTAAATTAGTCCAATTTGGTTTATTTAAAATGTAATATTTAAATAAGGTATTCATTCAAACTTGATCTGGGAGGGTGTGTTTGGGGTGTCACATGAGGTGTGAAATGATGGTGAGGTCCACACTATGGATCCTAGTCAAGGTAGGCTTCCATGCCTGGAAGGGAGAAGACCATTCCATGAGGTATTAACCACATGGATATTGCTTATACTTCAGAAGGGTGTGTCACACCACATATATAGGGGTCATATCATGTTGAGTACTTGAAAGGGGAGGGCCACACCATGGGGGTACTCAAGGGAGTAGTGTCACTCCTTGTCTAATTGGTTCATTCCGTTATTATGACATTGGTTGTGGATCCATGTCATTAAACTTATGGTTACTCTGTGACATAATCCTTATAAAGTTTTATAAATTATGGGTTTACTTATCTTTTTTTGGTCAAATCCTTCATGATTTAAGTGGAAAGGGGTTTTTAGAGGGTTTCATTTCTCCTGGTTCATCCTCTCTTCCTTCAAATTTCTTATCCTCCATGTAAAGGGTTGATTTTTTAATGATTATTTCATAGAGTTAATGTGAGTTCCCCACTATAATTATATTAGTTATTCTTAAACTTATTAATATCTCATTTAAGTGTTTCTAGGACATGGTTTGATGTTGATTCAACCAAATCATGGGGAAATTGGGATGTGGTGATGTGTATTTTTCATGAAGCATATAGAGTATTCACATAAATAAAGAAAACAAAATGCATTTTTATGTTTCCATTGAGGTATATTTCACCATATATTTTTTAGTGTCTTTTTAAAAATGTTGTATAAATTTTCATTTTATCAACTAAATAAAAGTTGGTATTTTTTTTGGATTAGCTTAGGAGAGATGTTAGGAGTATAAAATACCTTGTTTATCTTGGGTTTAGCATCATTATTCCACTTGGTGAGTTTTTGGTCATTATGAACCATTGGAATAAATTTAATAATTAGATATTATTTTTTGAAAATAATTTTTATTTGTGGTGATTCAAAAGATAAGATTTTAGGAATTTATTTAATCTTGAATGAGGCATGGATGGGGTTGTATGAGGATGTCTAGAGAATATTGAGTGTGGTAAATTTTATTTTGAAGTATATGATCCTTATAATAAAAACCAAATGTATTTTTTTTATAACTATGAATGATTGTGTGATTATGTTTGGTTGGGTACAAGATATGAGGAACAAGAGTTATTAGGTAAATATATATTTTTACTTTTAGCATCCCATAGTTGTAATTAGTGATCCTTTCCCCTTATTTTATTTTGGGATGACCTATCATCATTTTTTCCAAGAGGATGAAGGTAATGGTTGCGATTATGAGAGGAATGAGGTGAGTCTCATGGTAAGAGTGAGACCTGAGTTTCCCAATATGGATTATTAGGTTTATTTTGGATGTCTTGATTAGATTAGGCCTTGTGATTATATTTTACATAATAATAGGTCTCATGCTTAATTTAGAAAAATATCTCTAGGGTTGCTGAGAGGCTTGTTGAGTTATATGAGTGGGATAAATCCTCAGTGACTAGACAGTTTATGATGGGGAAGTTTTCCTTCAGATGACATTATTGAGAGATATATAGTGTCGATGTGATATGATACCTAAGTGAGGGTCAAGAGAAATGCCTAGATCAACTAAACATGTATTTCCAAAGGTTTTAGTGAATATAGAATAATATGGTCATTGTTTAGTGAGATTTGGTTCTGTCTTCAAATCCAAATAGGGTTTCAAATGGCCACTTGATGATAGGTTTGGATAGTTAAAATGGGATAACCGGACACTATGGGGTAATGCATACAACTTGGTTCTAGTGAGGAGATATTTAACTAGGATAGGGAAATAAAATATATTTCCCTACAAGTGAGAAAATAATGTTAATAGGTTCAACATGCTGAGTATGTATAATCAATATGGTCTTGAATTTATTAGACTTTTTAGACAGATGGATGTTGATGAATAAATTGATATATATGGATAGGTCTTGGGAAATTAGTTCCCTTCTTGTGAGCTGGTGAGACAGTGGGATGGGTTTTGATTCCTAGTTTTTTATAGAATGTTTGTACCTAATTCTGTGTATTAAAGATGACATGGATAGATTAATGACCTCACCTTGAGTGAGACAGTATAGGCATAAATTTTTTAAATTAGAAGGTATTGTCCCTCCACTATTTTATATCTTACCCCAAGTGATAGTGGATTTATAAATGTTATATGTTGTGTGAAATTTCTTTAGTGAGAGGGGAGTGGTCAATGTGATATGCTTTAAAACCTCCATTGAGTGAGATGGTCTAGTTTTAGTGAATTATGTATATCCTATCATAATAATGTTTTTTAGGAACTTACTTTGTGAAATAACCTTATATTTAATTGTTTGGGTCCTTTATGTGTGACATTTATATATAAGGGTTGGATTTTGTACATTATGTGATACCTCTCCCAAGAGGGGTTGATTTGGGAACTTGATGCATCACCTCCCACGAGAGATTTAGGTTTCAGAAATTGAGGTGAGACATTACATGATAAGGGTTAGTTTTTATAAATGCTTTGAAACCTACATTTAGAAGTTTTGGTTTTGGTATATGATTTTGAACCTCCCCTGTGTGGGGTTTATTTTGGAACTTGATGTGCGACCTCCCCTTAGATGGGTTTCATTGGTAAATGCGGGGTGACCATCCCTGAGGGTGGTTGGTCTGTGTACTTATTATGTGAAATCCCATAAGAGGATATAGTTTGTGGACATGGAATAGATCTGTACCGAAGTTATTTAGTTAATGTTTAGATTTCATGTAATGATATTACTTTTCCATTTTACATGGTCTAGAAGGAATTTTTGGGAGTCATAGTGGCCGAATTAGCACATGATGTCCCAGAAACCAAGATTTATGTGCTATTTTATGTCAATTACATTCATTATGAAAACATATTTATATGAAATTTAATATTAAGGGAACTTAGTGATAGACTATTAAGATATATTTCCAACCAATGGTATAGAAACTCCATAGTGTGTACATATCTTATGTATTTTTATCAGTTATAGTATAGGATATACAGTGGATCGATCTAGGAAGCACGATTGAGATTTGGATATGGGATGAATATGAGTGTTATTGATAATAGTAAATCCTCCATACTTTTTTTATTCTATATGTGGTTGGTATAGAGGAAAATTAGTTTTATTATGTGATGGTATCTATATATATTTATTTTTCATAGAAATGATGTTTTTATTGATTATTTATATTCTAATTATTATTGTGGATGTTTTTTGGTTGTTTATTATTATGTTTATGATTTAAGGAACGGTCTTATCCATGTATGATTTAATCCCTCTCCACTAGTAAACATAATTTGTTTTATGAGTGGGGGAGATTAAAATGACGTGTCATGCCAACAAAGATATTTATAGGTAATTTAGGTTTGATGATTAGAATTTTCTTCTCATTATTTTAAGGAATGTTTTTTAGATATCATCAGTGTGTTTATATTAAAAATAATAATTTTTTTCCTAATTGGATATTTTAGTGAAAATATTATAGTATATTTGGTCACATTTAATAATTTTCATGAGATGTAGTTAGGAGAGTGATGAATGGTCTTAAAAACCAGTTTTATTATGTTAATAATAGTCTATTAGAAATTGAATTAGGAATTGATTTAATGGAAATATTCATAACTTCATATTTGTAATATGTTTTTCTAGTAGTTGGGATATTGTTGGTTCTTAGTGACTGGTCTTTTTTCATGTCATAATTAGCTCTTGATACGGGTTTTGGATATTTCAATGATAACGGTAAAGAGTGTATATAGTATTATTGAGTTCAAGGTTTTTTGTTTAATTTAATTAACACTACTACTATAGTTATAGCCTTGATGTATCATTATTTATATTTATCTTGAATAATTTATAATTTGTACATATATTGATTATATACTAGAATAATCATGATCACATGAAAATTAATGTGAAATTTTTACTATTTGTATGTAGAAATTATAGACACATAAACTTTTTGTAAAATTATCGCAATGAAACTATTAGATAAAGAGGTGAAATACATTAGGAAAGTGATATTGGAATTATAGATTTTGGTTGATAATAGGACAGTTTAGTAATAATTTCTTCTTTAATATATAATAATATCTTTGAGATCAATTGATTTTTATGTATAATTAGATATTATTTATGGTTTATTAATGATTTTCACAATATGGAATCTTTGATGATATATTTAAGAAATTTGAGGTAAAAATGATGTGGATTGATTATTGAAATGTTATATTTTCTTAATAAATATTGATATAAAATAATTACATATTATTATTTTACCTAATACATGAAGGTGTGATAATGTTAATTGCAATTATTTTATTTCGTGTGTGGGTTTTGTGCTAATATAGGAGGTCGAATTTATGTCTCATGGATTAAAAATATTATATCCTAATTAGAGGAATCATAAAATTCATGACGTTGAGTTGGTGGTGGTCAAGAATTTATTGATTTCATGATAATAAAATTTATTAGTATAGAGTATTTTTGTTTTCATAAACTAAAAGATAATAACATATATATATATATATATATATATATTATCAGAAAAATTATATCTTTTTGTTAAGTAAGTGGTTTGAGTATCTCAGTGGTTCTGAATTTGAGGTGGTATATTCTCAAAGATATTGTAATTTTATAGTTGATATATACATCATGAAATATAAATGAGAAATTTTACACGAATCAAGAGATAAATAGAAGGTCATGAATCTTCTCTCAAATTGACAAGAATTTTATATAAAGAGTAGGGTAGTGTGGTTTTATCACTTTTCATTATTAAATTATCCTTTATTGAGTAGGTAAAAAGGAATAAATGTGTTGATCTCATGTTATATGTGATTAATGGGAAGAGTTTGTTGGAACCAAGTCTTTTAATAGTAGGAAGTAGAGTTTGTTTGGTGATTCATGTCAATCCACACCATGGTTAATTAGGTAGCTTGAAAGGAAAGTGTTATTATGTTGAATATAGATTTAGGGTTTAATGTGTAACCATTTCTAAATGTTTTCTGTTTGTAGAGCTCATAATACAAAAGAAGGAATAAGAATTGAAACATATGGTTTTCTATGACTTTCTCTTTATCTATATGGATAATGCTTGGGGTTTTTCAAGGTTAGGGTTTCGTGAATTTTTGGAGCTTCAGAAGTGATGTTGTTCTAGGTTTGTCTCTTCATGATATGGTAAAATCATGAGTTTCACTAAGTTTGGGTCTTGCAAAGCTTATGATTCATTGAGGTGCGATGCATTTCCAACACATGATAGAAATATAGGGGTCCTATGACTACATGACACTTCATGAATATACAATGAAACTATTGTGGTCCTGAAACTATGAGAAGCTTCTTGAAGAGGGAAATTTTAGCATAGTTTTTAAAATAATGGATCTTCTTGAACATGGAGGAATATATTATCAAAAAAGGGACTAGAAACATTGAGGATTCATGAAAGGACTGGTCTATATATAGGCAGCTACTGCTCATTTGAAAACAAAAAGATTAATTGAGAAAATGAAAAATCTCTCTAAGTTCATGAATATTTGGAGATTCATGAATCATGAATTAATTGTTTTAATGATCGTCATAAAAAGACTGGTTATGTCTTTATTGATGCAAAGGATTTTGAGAAAATATAGTTTCATGAAGACTAGGTGTTTCACAAAGACATAGTATTCTGTGAGTGTGGAGATATTCTTAATGGATGGGATATTTATGATGTTTTGGATATTTGATAAAGTGTGTGGGTTCAAAATAACATGTATTTCTTGGTTATATAAAGGGGATTTAGAGAAGGCTGGGAGATTCATGTAAAGTATTGTTGAACATTTTTTTATGTGAACATGAATTTCAAGTATATAAACATATGACTATGGTGCAAGTAGTGTCTCATGAAAATCATGGTAAAAGACTTGAATTCCCAATATACTTGAGTGACCTTTAATTGATTAAACTATGTAAGAATTCTCCCATATAAGTGACCTTGGAGGATTCAATGGAAGTCCTGTGAGTGAGGAAGTGTGATATGCCTAAAATCACTTTAAATGTAGTATCCCTGACAAAAAATTACAATGTTTGAACTTATGTGTTCTACAATTACTATTGATTCTTATTTAATTTAATTATGACTAAAAAACTATAGGAACATGACCCTTAGACTATCCCTTATAGGTGAACCAATGAGAAATATTTTTTTTCTCTCTATACATGAATGTTTAATAACTGCATGATTCCATCAACAAATGTTTTAATGTTTTCTACCTATATGGTAACTCAATCCATTTTTTTAAATGAAAATTTTTAAACCCTGATTCATCCCTCCCCTCTCAGGGTGTTCTAGGTTCCTACAAGTGGTGTCAAATTGTAAATTCTTTTGGTGTTAAAATTGTCCTCTTTTATTTTCATGATGCAGATGACAAAGAACATAATTCCATCACTACAACTATATATAATAAAATCTATTTGTTGGTGATGAGTTTTACTTCAATGAATTCCATTTGGTAAAATTTTAAAAATATATAGGAAGATGAAAAAATGTGAAGGAAGAAAAACTCTATGTTTTGAAGAATAAGTTTCATGATCTGCAAATTCATCTAAATTAAAATGTAGGTAGATTTTTTAAAAAAATTATTGATTTTACATGAGAAATTTGAAGAATTGGTGAAGAAATTAAAGATATTTCAATTGTTAGGAAAATATTTAAAAGTATTTTGCCTCTATATAATCCAAAAGTTTCATACCTTGAGAAAAGAGGTATTTATATGATTTATCATAATGATATGTTAACAAGTCTAGTGTCCTATGAAATGAGTGTCAACACAAAAGAAACAAAAATTCAATATATAAAATAAATTTTGTTCAAATACATGGAAAATCATGAAATTGAAAAATTTAGTGATGATGTAGATGAGGTTTATGATGAATTTATTTCCTTTGTTGATATAAATTTCAAGAGAGGAAAGGGGATATTTGATGTCAAGATTATTTTGGTATACTCTTGGTGTCATAATTTAGGTCACCTTCCCACTGAATACCCAAAGAGATTTTATGATATAGAAAGTAAAGTATAAATCATACATAACTCTTAGAATAGGGTCCCTAACGTGGGAAAATTCAAATCAATAAAGAAATTTTAGATGAAGGTATTATTTTGAAAATATTAACAAGATAATATTTACTTTATAGAGGATGTATAATGAGTGATTAAATCTAAACTGGAAGTACCCATGGTGGCTATATTTGAAAACGTAGAACCTAAAAAGGATGGAGATAACCAGTTGATTTGTATTGTTCATATCAAGGTAAAATTGTGGGTTCTCTTGATGAAAATGATATTAAATGAAATAAAAATAGAAATACGGGAGCTTTGTTGAAAGATTAATCAGTGTATATTGATCATATTGAAGTAGAAATTGGTTAATTAGAAGAATATGAAGAATAAAATATATAAAATATTAAATACTCAGAAGAGGTTGTGGTGTTTAAACTCATAATTAAATAGCAAGAAAAACTCATCAATGATTATTAATAAAGATTAGAGTAAAAGGATAAGATAGTTTAATGACATGAATATGATGTTTTTAATATACAGAATAAACTATAAATTGAATCAAAATAAAGTGAAAGAGAGAGGAAATTATAGTTTGGAATATAATCATATGAAGAGTTGTTATAATGAGCAACATAGTTATGATAGAGTAGAGAAAGATTTGAATGATCATAGATCCACATATACGGGAACAATTTTAATTGGTTACGATACAAAAACATCAAATTCTAGAAACATGGTAATTCAAAATAAATAGAAGCATAAAGTTAGACATATGACAAAGGCACATAATGTCCTAAAAAAGAACTATTCATGCAAAATGTATAAGAGATCTAAAACTAAACCTCATGTATCTAGACGGGATTTCCAAAAATATACCTTTAAAATAGAAGGGGACATATATAGGAATGGATGTTAGAATATATTTCCCCTTATTAAATGTCAATTTTGTGTCTTTATAAGACATACCATCTCTTACTGTGAGTAGGAAATAATATATTTAAATGGAGAATCACTTGGATGTCAAAAAATAGAATAATATTATATCCATAATCATAGAGAATAAATATTTTATATTGATTTTATTTTCACTGTTCTAACTATGGTTATAAATATATTGATTTCCAAAAGAGTAATGGTGGGAAAAAAGCCTATAGAACTCGGAGACAAGTGAATACCCATCAAACAAGTAGTATTACTATTCAAAATAGGAACTCTCCTCTACAAGAAAAATATGTTTTTGATGAACCTGTGTATATTGAAAAGATATTTCAATGGCCATTTTTCATCCAATCAATCAGGTATCTCATTGAAGGAATGTAATAACATCAAGAAATCTAATCATATATAAATATCCATCAATACTACATGGAGAAGTAACACCTGGATTCTTGATAGTGGATGCTCATCTCACATGATATGAAATTAATATTTATTGAAGAATGTTAAAAAAGGGTTCATGGAATAGTGATATTTGGTAATTAAGGTTGTTTAATGATTGAAGGTAATAGAAATATAGAACAAACAAATAATGAGCTAAAGAAAATTGAATCTCATTATATGGATGGTTTTCATCACAAAATTATGAGTGTGAGTAAAATTTATGACTTAAGAATATTTTTGAAATTTAATTATTAGGGGTTTGATATCAATGAAAATATATGTAATTATATCATGAACCAGTGTAGAATAAATGACAATTTATACCAGATCCACAATAAAGAGAACACATGTTACTTAAAAATTAATGAAGAAAACTACTTGTTCCACATGATGTCTGGTCACAATAATCAACAAAGAATGTAATATATATATCTATGTGTAATATTTTTTCAACATTTCCAATCTGAATAGTGATCATTAAAATACATACGATTCATGAATATGAGGGAAGATGGACATGAGTTCATATCATCCAAGGAACAAAAGGGAATTGAATATACTTGATCTCATCCCCATAGATCTTTGTCACGACCCGTCCCCCGGGGCCCCTGATGTGACTACCTCAAGACCACCTTATATAGTCCAGGGGCAGGCGACTAGAACCAAAAAGCATATTCCCTAAAATGGGAAGGCATTGCCTTTAAACCTGTACAAACACATTGTCCTATAACACAACAAAAAGCAACTGTGAAGTAAACTGTTTTCATAATAGAGTGCTGAAAGTAAAAATGGGATGGAATACAAGACCAACTGTAAAAGATCAAGTACAACTGAGAGTAAAGTAAAACTGAATGAAAAAGGAAAATATCTACTGGGTCATCCTCTTAGGTTCCTACCTGAAGGGTAGGTATAGATCGCCTCCACTGCACTTCACGTCCACTCATCTCCTCTACATCACGTCACGCCGAATGGTCCAACTTCGAGCACCATCCAATCCTATCTCCCTTATCCTTGATGAATGTTGTACGTTTCATTCAAAAGACACAACAAGGTGCATACGAAGCCCATGTAGGGGTGATCATAACAATACTCAGTAGGGATCCCGAGATCCCGAAGGTCTCCTAGAATTCCACAATGAAAAACCACAGGGTAACAACACGAAGGTAAAGTACCACACATGTAAAGTACCAAATAGCATAACCTCAATGACAAGCATAATGTAAAGACATTTCACACCAGGATGTATTCTAGGGGTAGTAATAAGTAGGAACCCGAGTCACATCTTCGAACGCCTCGGCTGTTGGAGAACTCATCCTCTATCGAGTATAGTGGGTCTGCCGTGTCACACAGAGGCGCTTCCCACTAACCTCGAACTACTGAGGTACTACTCCCCATCGCGTATAATGGTTCTTTTAGGTCACACAGAGTCACCCCCCCAACGCGTTCTTCTAAGGCACTAATCCCCATTGCGTACCGCAGATGCATCCCACTGTGGCCCTTTAGGGCACATAGAACCACCCACCCCCATCATGGACTGCTAAGGCACTTCTCCCCATTGTGCACTATGGCCGTTGACTCAATCTGAGTTGAAAAGTTTGTAGTCATCAGGTCTCAACAAGTCGTAGGGTTCAGTACGTAGTGCACTTGGGAGAACCGCTCTCCAAGCCATAGATCACATCTCAACCAACACAAAGTCTCATAATCAAGTAACCCGATCATCCACTAAGTCAAAAGGGTTCCTACGCAACAGAAGACACGTCAGTCAGATGCCCAGTCTATGCGTTATTAGCATTTTAGTGTCGAGGGCTCGATTAGATTTGGGCGCGATCCAAACCGGCCGAACTCCAAGTTTCTCTAAAACTCTAATAGATTAAGTCAAAAAGGATTGTCTTGCTCTAAGGGTCCCAAATACATATAACATTCATCAAACTGGCGTACAGTTCTCAAGATAAGGTCTTTTGAGTGTTTTTGGGCTCAGTTGGGCCCCGGTCTGGTCTGACCAGGTCGGACTGACATGGCATGACCCGGTCGGACCGACCTGGCATGACCCGGTCGGACCGACCTGGCATGACCCGGTCTGGGATGGTCCGAGGTGGTCTCGACCCATTGGGTTGATGTTTGGTCTGGCCTGCCAGAGGGGAGACTAGCAAGGGTTCCCCGCCTGAGTATGGCAGCCCAGCCCATTAAGGCGGCGGCCCGATCCGGGGGCGGCAGCCCGGTGCGAGGTCAGCGGCCCGACTCGAGGGCGGTGGCCCGGTCTGGGGGCTGCGACACGGCTCAAGGGCGGCAGCCCGGTCCGAGGGGGGTAGCTTGGTGGGAGGGTGGTGTCCCGGTCTGAGGGTGTCTTCCTGACTCGAGGGCAGCCACCCAGTCTGAGGGTGGCATCCCGGTGCGAGGGCAGTGTCCCGGCTTCAGGGTGGCGGCCCAGTCCAAGGGAGGAGGCCCATCGTGAGGGTAGAGACCCAGTTTGGTCCAACGCGGGGGGTGTAACCACCCAGTCTCTTGGTGCTCTAAGCTCGTTCGATTGGCAAGGCGGAGGCACCGTGTGGGCGCCGCTTGGTTGCCGTGAAAACCACCAGAGGTGGGTTCGGCCTCTACCGCGGCTTCAGCTACAACTTCCATTCACGGGCAGCGCGGCGGTCACGCCGCCTCCCTTCCCATGGTCGTCCATCGTGCCAGCTGCCTCCTCCGTTCGCCATGGATGACGAGCCTTGGCCTTCCTCTTACGGTGTGTGCCGATGTGCTCATGATCTTCCTTGGCGGTGCAAGGATAAAAAGACATTAGAGGGTTCGGGTAGGGTTTGTTAAGCCCACGATCTCTGCGTTAGCTCATAAACATAAATGGGTTAAGGGTTTAATAACAATTGAATTAAACAACAAGATTAACCCCACAAGATTCCTCACAATGACATCCCTCAAAGACGAATGAATCGCAGGTCAACCCGTTAGTCGGTTGACCCACGTTCTTTGTATTATTCATGAACGGGGAAGAGAAAAATTATTTAAAATGCATAAGAAAAATTAACCCCTTACCTTGAAACATTGGAGAGCACTTGCGGTTGAGGGATTCTTGTTGTTCGTCATCCCCGCAAGAAGCTGTCCTCAATACTTCTTGAACATAAAACTCCGGTTTGGGTTTTCATTGTTTCACATCTCCTAATATTGGGGTTGGCTTCTTCCTCTAAGGGCCCAACATTATGAAACTCCAACAGAACATCATTTCTTGCTGAAGCTTGTCCAATACCACTCCCGCAAGCTCTAAATTTATAGGAGAGGGGGAGAGTAAGTAATGACACGAGGTGTTTATGGGGCTCATAAATTAGGAAGCTTCCTAATTTCCCCAACTTCGTCATTAATTAGGATTTGTAAAGTCAAACCTTTCATTGTCCTGACTCAATACCAGTCCCACAATCTTCTTTTCCATTGGTGGAAGTGAAATAAAATATTGAGATTATTTTATTTCATTTCTTTTAAAAGTCACAAAAATTAACATCTTCTCCAGAACTACTATGGTCAAAGTAAAGCCTCCCTTAAGCGAATCCTGGCACTTTGGATTCAACGGTGCCCTCAGATTTTTATTCTGAGAAATGGTTCAAAAGTTATAAAATGTCGCCCATGTGTTTACTAAACATACCCAAAAAAATGTTCAGAAATTAATTATGGGCACACCAGGCATCAGAATCACACGCCGTCAAATTTCACATACTTGTAATAATTTCATACAATTAAAAAAAATTACATTGAAAATACGGGTCTTTACATTCTCCCCAGCTTAGGGATTTACATCCCTGAAAGCCACCACAGAGACTAAGGAAACAAATGGGGGGTACTGAGCATGAATATGAGCCTCTCGCACCCATGTGCTCTCCTGGAGGTTCCCGTGCTACCAAAGAACATGCACCAGAGGTATCAACCACGCACGAAGGACATGATCTTTTCGATCCTCAATCTCTAATAGAACCTCCGTAAACGTCGCCCCATCACCTAAGTCTAGATCACCGTGGTCAATGACGTTATATGGGTCATGCACGTATATCTTCAGCTGTGATATGTGGAAGAAGTCGTGCACCATCCCCAACTACGGTGGAAGTTCCAAGGGGTATTGCACCTCTACTATCCTCCGAAGTATCAGAAATGGACCGATAAACCTTGGTGATAACTTTCTGCCTCGGCCAAATCTCTATAGTCCCCATCGAGGAGATACTCGCAAGAAAACGTGGCCCCCCTCCCAGAACACCAAAGGTATCCATATTCTGTTAGCATATGAATTATGTATGCTCTGTGCAGTCTTCATCCACTCCTGGATGATCTGAACCTTCTCAGTGGTAGCCCATACCAACTCTAGACCCATAAGTGATGACTCCCCTGGGTCTTTCCAGCATAGAGGTGATCGACAGGGTCGGTCGTATACGACCTTGAATGGTGACATACCGATGGTGGAGTGATAAATATTATTGTATATGAACTCTACCAAGGGCAATTGATCCACCCAACTATGGCCAAAATATAGGATGCATGTACGAAGCATGTCCTCAAGCGTCTGAATGGTCCGCTCTATCTGACCATCCGTCTGAGGATGAAAGGCAATGCTCAAATGTAGCTGAGTCCCAAACACCTCCTGCAATCCCTTCCACAACAAGGATGTAAAATGTGTGTCACGGTCAGAGACAATCATCGATGGAACCCCATGAATTCTCAGGATCTCATGTATATAGAGGTATCCCAAGCCCTCTAATGATCTCTGATCTCGGATAGCTAGAAAGTGGGCATACTCTGGGAGTCATTCAACGATCACCCATATGTAATCATGTCCCCTGGACATACATGGAATCCTAGTCACAAAGTCCATGGAGATACCATCCAACTTCCACTCCGGCTTCTCTAGTGGCTGAGCTAAGCCTACTAGAACTTGGGGATCAGACTTAACTTGCTAACAAGGGAGGCATTGTGAAACAAACTCTGCCAATGCCTTCTTCATCCCTAGCCACCAGTGATGACGCCAGAGGTCCTAGTACATATTCTTCACACTAGGATGTACTGCCAGAGGGGATGTATGGAACTCCCTCAACACCTCCTCCCATTACACCACTGGTACCATGGTATGTCCTCTGAAGAATATGACACGTTCCCCACCTTCAGAAAATTCATCAGGTGCCTACCCTGAGGATATTTGAGCATGTCGAGCCTCACAGTCAGTTTCCCCATGTTGTGCCTCCTGGACTCGCTGAAGTAGTGTGGGTGTGAATATCATTGACTGGAGGTATACTGCTCCATATCTATCCATGAAGGATATATACAACGTGGCTAGCTGCTCTGTAACCTCACTCAGAAACTGCAGACTAGACCTCCTTCTGGGTGCATTTGTTACCACATTCCCCTTCCCAGGTGTATAGAATATATCAATGTTCTAGTACAGAGGAACTATATCCATCACCGCTATCTCAGGTTCAAGTGCTTTTGATAGAAGATATACTTAAGACTCTCGTGATCAGAGTAGACTATAAAACGTTCTCCCATCAAGTAATGCTGCCTCATCTTTAAGGAAAATACTACTGCTTCTAACTCTAGGTAATGGGTAGTGTAGTTCTGCTCATGTTGCCTCATCTTTCGTGAACCATAAGTGATCACTGCTCCCTCCTACATCATGACCCATCCAAGCCTGGTCCCTAATGATTTACAGTAGACTACATACCCAATTCCCACTATTGGTATCCTCAAGATGGGGGCACACGTTAGTATCTACCTCATCTCTTGGAAATTCTGTTGGCATCTCTCCGTCCATAGGAATGGTTTCACCTTCTTTGTCAAAGCTAAAAAGGGTACTGCAACTCTGAAAAAGTCAGGCACAAATCTCCGGTTGTATCTAGCCAACCCTAGGAAACTCCACACCTCTGTCACACTCCTGGGTGGATCCCAATCTAGCATATCCTCTATATTCCCTGGATCCACCGCAACTCTAGCCTCTGAGATAACGTGTCCCAGAAAGTGGACCTCTCATATCCAAAACTGGCACTTCAAAAGTTAACCATAAAGTAGGTGATCTCAGAGTGTATCCATAACTTTCTATAGATGATAGGCATGCTCCTCTTTCGTCACTGAGTATATCAATATGTCATCGATGTACACCACCACGAAGGGATCATGGTATGGATGAAAGATCCTGTTCATGAGTCCCATGAACACTGCTTGGGAATTGGTTATGATGAAAGGCATAACTAAGAACTCATATTGGACATACTAACATCTTAAGGCTATCTTCTACACATTCTAATCTCATATCCTGAGATGATGATATCCTGATCGGAGGTCTATCTTCAAAACCAGCATGCTCCCTTCAACTGATCAAAAAGATCATCAATTCTTGGGAGTGGAAACTAGTTCTTACCAGTCACCTTGTTCAGGCGCTGATAGTCCACACATAGTCTCAAACCCCCATCTGCCTTCTTGGTGAATAAGATCAGGGTGGCCCATGGAAAAACAATGTGTCTTATGAACCCCTTTCCCTACAAGTCCTCCAACTATACATATAACTCATGAAGCTCTATGGGAGACATACGATATCCTAGTGTAGATATCGGTGCTGTCTCGGGGTACAATTCGATGTAAAATTCTACCTCTCTGAGTGGAGGTAGTCCTGGAACATCATTAGGAAATACATCGACATATTGGTCCACCACTATAGGATAGCTCAGACTATCAACGTCAACTTATCTGAGGGTAAGTCTATCCAACTGATGATTAATCAGTTTCACCCTCCTATTGGTAAGTCCATACTATGCTGCAAAGGATCCCTTCTCACCAGTGATGGAAACTTGGTCCTGTTCGTGCGGACACACCGTACTTTTCACCTAATACAGTCAATCTGAGCATGGACAGTAGATAACCAGTCCATACCCAAGGTGACGTCATAAGGCCTCGATGCCGCTACTAGGAGATCCCAGTCAAATATCTCACATCCAAGAGTAATCTCACACTACTGGAACCAATGCGTAATCGTTGAATCCAATCCTATAGGTGTCTCTAGCCGTAAGGATCGAGCTGACGGATCCACTGGAATCTTTGAGTTATGAATGAGGGTTATGGCGATAAAAGAGTTACTAGCCCATGTGTATATAAATACTACAACTAAGGTGGAGTAGATACATATCTTAACTCTAATCATCTTTAGAGTGTTTTGGTCATAGGCCTCAGCTGCCTGGAGCTGAGCACGTCCCTGTCCTCCTGCTCCCTGTGGTCAGGGTGGACCACCTGGTGGTGGTGGCCATAGAATCTTGAAATGTCACCCACCGCCAGCTGCATGAACAACTACTCTGGTACATCCTCCACCCTACATACCTCCTCACTCGAACCTCTTCCTTTGCCTCGGCGGTCCCTCGACCGTCTGCTGGTCATCGGTACAACATGTCAGGTAGTTACGATCCATATGACCCTGCCTGTCGCATGTGTAACACTGCATGCCCCTCGACTGTCTCCCTTAGCCTTGTGAGCCTCGAACCTCTGACCCTGCATCCCGGGCTCATCAACCAGTAGGTCTAGTCTACTTGGAACTCTATGTCATCTTACTACTGGCTCCTACATATGACTCACCTACCTTTCATCTGGTGGTAGCTCTCACTTTCAGCTCCTGTTCAGCAAGGAAGCTCTCCATGAAAAGTGATTGCTCAATCACCCCATCCTGCATCGGAATGATGAGGGATACCATCGATGCTATGATCTCCCAACATAGACCCTAATCAAACATCCCGTCCCAAAATAAAGGGTCTTTTACCATGTCAGTGGAGTAGCGGGATAGATCAGTGAACCTCGCTGAGTACTGGGCCACTGTCATGCTGCCCTGCTATAAGTGTAGCAGCTCCTATATACGCACAGAGCATAAGGTCTCTAGGATGAACTCTGCTCTAAAAGGCCCCCAATGTCCACCCAGATGAGGGTTCCCTCATCATGTTTCTGTAGCATCAGGCTCCAACATCTCCTTGCTGCTTCTTGAAAAAGGCTGGCTTCCCGGATGACCATAAAATCAGCTGGTGTCCCAACTAAGCAAAAAACTCTGGCCACAGCCTCTAGCCAATCCTCAGCCGCCTGCGGGTCCATCTCACCTCGGAACCTCAGAGGCCTCTGCTGTTGGAACTCATGAAACATGCTCATTTGGTGTGCATCCTTTACTGGTGGGGCTGGTGGCAATGTCTTCCCAAAAAAAGTGGTGCTGTTGGTATACCACCCGAAGGTGCTAACACCATGAGAGGGCCACACACCAAGGCCTCATCGCTCGGTCGACCTTCATTGCGTACTCTCTCAGAAAACCTGTGTGGCTATATTCATGGCGGCATCCTAAAAATAAATAGGTGTTCCACATTTAAAAGTTATACCTGGTGTGTTGACTCAAGAAAACACAAGAAATTCTTTTCAAAACACACACAATTAGTGTTTTCGTGTGCTGAGTTAGAAATCAAAATTCATGGTCCTGGTGTATGGATACGTCTACCACCACACCAACACTGGACTCCCCAAACTAAAAACCACACTTAAAACACTTAACACCATTTCCACATAGAATATATCAGAGTCCTAGTTCTTTAGTAGAACCGAACTCCTCTGATACCACTTTGTCACGACCCGTACCCCAAGGCCCATGTCGTGAATACCCCAAGCCCGCCTTCTATAGTCCAAGGGATGACGACTAGCACTGAAAGGCATATTACCTAAAATGGGAAGACATTTCCTTTAAACATGTACAAAAATACGGTCCAAGAACACAACAAGAAGCAATTGTGATGTAAAATGCTGTAGTAAAAGAGTGTTGAATGTAAAAAAGGGCCCGGGATACAATCCCCACTATAAAAGCACTAGTACGACTGAGAGTACAGTACAACTGAAATAGAAAATAAAATAGATACTAGGTCATCCTCCGAGGTTCCTACCTGAATGGAAGGTATAGATCGCCTCCACTATACTCCACGTCCGCTTGTCTCCTTTGCATCACGTCACGCCGAATGGTCCACCTCCGAGCACTATCTAGTCCTGGAACCCTCAACCTCAATCAATACTATACGTCATCTGCACAAGACAAAAAAAGTTGTACCTTTATTTTCAGGATCCGGTCTGATTAGAACTCCACGGTTAAGCATGCTTGGCCTGGAGTAGTGATCAGGATGGGAACCTTCTAGGAAGTTTCCCAAGTTGTGTGTCAGTGAGGAAAAAGCACACTAGAAAAGACATGTGTTGTCTTGTGGGGACTATTATTAGTTAGATGAACTATTAGGGCATGTGGGTGGGCTGTAGGGTGGGACCACTTGCCTGTAGGGGTGGTACCTAGCAGGCCAGGACTCGATGGCCATGGTAAGGTAGGGTGTTTTGTGCTGTCAGCATGGCCCAATTGCTATATGTTTGTGGTCCAATTAATGTGGGGGGAAACTATAGAGAGTGGTAATTACTTATTTTTATTAAATATAATAGTAGATTGGTTTGTGTGATGTTTACATAGAGGAAATGAAAATGTATTGATTACATGATGAGTTATCATCAAAGTGATAAGAATAAAACTAGCCACACAATCATGATTCGATGATCTAACAATGGAGAAGAATATACATCCAAGGAATTTGAATTTGTGTTGAAAAATATGGGAAAATGAACGAGGTCTCTATAGTGAGAACCCCAAAATAAAATGGGGTCCTTGGATGCAGGGTGAGACCACTTGCCTGTATGGGTGGTACCTAGAAGGCCAGGACTCGATGGCCATGTTAAGGTAAGGTGTTTTCTGCTGTCAGCAGGGCCCAGTTGCTACATGTTTGTGGTCCAATTAGTGTGGGGGGAAAATATAGAGAGTAGAACTTAATTATTTTTATTAAATATAATAGTTGATTGGTTTGTGTGATGTTTACATAGAGGAAATGAAAAGATCTTTATTACATGATGAGTTATCATCAAAGTGATAAGAATAAAACTAGCCACACAATCATGATTATATGATCTAACAATGGAGAAGAATATACATCCAAGGAATTTGAAATTGTGTTGAAAAATATGGGACAAAGAACGAGGTCTCTATAGTGAGAACCCCAATACAAAATGGGGTCATTGAATGGAGAAATCGATAGGTGAACAATATGGATCAAAATGTTCTGATTGAGATTACTATTTCTTATCATTTCTAGAAAAATCTATTCAAGCAGTAGTGTAAAATCGTAGTTGAATATGGGTTTTATAAGATAAAATAGGAAACTATAATTGATATGGTATATAAGGAAGCCATCTCTAAAGTACTTTTGTGTTATTTGAATTTAATGATTCATCACGAATACATAAGCTAATCAAAGAAAGTATGGTGTTGTTACAAATGTGAAAAAATTCCCTTGATATTAAAAGAAGAGTAAATCCAAAAAATTCTATGATATTCATATTCTAAATATTGTGTAAATAGATTTTGTTAATATTAGGGACTATAATACCATAAATACCTTGGGGATCTCATACATTTATATGATTGAATATTAAGAAGAAATTAGATGCGGGATAGACTAAAATATATAAATATTGGAAGGATTTTAAAACACCTAGGGCTTACAAATGATGATGATTTAAAAGAATAATAATAAGAGGAAATCATTACCAAAAAATCCAAAGGGGATATTGTTGGAATAAAGTATTTTAATAGATGGAAATATAGTTTGGGTTGTGTCTGTTTTCAATCCACAATATGGTTGATCAAGGAGTTTTCATGGAAAGTAGTCTTAAGTTTTATATGGATTCAATGTTGAAGGAGGTTCCATTTCCCATAATTTTTCATTTTTTTGGAGTTCAAAATCTTGAGGAAAGAACAAGCATTGAGATATATTCTTTTACAACATCAGATATTTATATATATGGAGTCATGGGTTTCATAAAGGTTGGATTTTCCTTAATATATGGAGCATCATAAAATATTTAGTTTGAAGTTTTTCTCTTCAATATATAGAAAGGAATGAGTTTCATGAATCTTGGGTTTCACAAATGTTTGGTTTTGTGAAGGTGGGGAGCACTGTGAAAGAGAGATGTAAATATAGGATTCTTGTTACTATAAAAAGATTCCCAAATGCGGGATGAAAATACAGAGGTCCTGGTTAAGACATGTTGTTATCTTATAAAATCATTATCATAGAACCCGTATAGAACCCTTACAATTATAATGACCATATGGATAATAGGAAACATAATTATAAAGATAAAATAATCATTTCCCATTTCATCAGATCTCTATCTAGGAACACCCATCATGTAATCTATATCAAACTCATTTAGTGATATATGGGTTCACCCATTATAAATAATGTCCAAGAAACACAACATGAATAAAGAAAACTGATCTTAAATTTCATCAATAACTCATGGAAACAACATTTTGTATTTTCAAAACATGATTAAACTATAAAATATAAATGAGTTCCATAAAAATATCTTTTAAATATGATTAACCCATGGAAAAGAAATGGGTTCTATATAAATATCTATGAAACTTGGTTAACTAATGGAAGATAAATGGATCCTATAAAAATATCTTGAAATATGATTAAAAAATTAAAAATAAACACGTTCTATGAACAATATCCTTGAAATAATTCATGGAATTCCAGAGAAGGAATGAGGATTATGTCATTAAAACATATCCCAAGTGGAGAATAAGTAACATCAAGGGTTACTGATATTGATTAATGGAAATACTTATTGGTGAGATTAGGACACTCATTAGTGGGTTGATTTTAGTTCTTATAAAAATCTCTGTTAAATAGTTTTTCTAAAAGATTCCCCCTATTTAAAACAAAATAGGCAAGTTAATCAAAGTATTGAATTTATAATATTCTAACTGTGCATCTAACTTCTCATAAGATTTATTATTTCTCAGTTGTTACAATATGATATAATGAAACAAATTTGGAAACTAATCTAATAATACAAATTAGGTTAAAATGCTATCTTGTAAAAACTATCAAATTGAAATTTAGTTTTTTGAAGTATATGTAAAAATAGAGAAAACAAAATTTGAAAACATAGAGGATATAAAAAAATAGTTTCAGCCTCAAGACGAGACTTAGTCCTCTCCACTTGGTGATCACCAACCACCAAGCAATCTATATAGTTAAATGTTATAATCAACACCCTAGATCGACATTTACAAAAAAATACAGACTGTCTGGGTCACAAAACCTCTACCATAGTTCAATGGGGGAGAAAAATACTATCAGGTCACATGGGACCTCTTCCATAGTTATATGTGGGATAAAAAAGTTTAAAAAAGAATATTTGAGTGAGGATATATAGTATCCTCCAGTTCAGTGTAATAGATAATGTGTGTTTTATAGATATATGTAAACACTGCTTGAAAGTGCAATTAAAAGGTACAAAATAGAGAAATAAAGATTAGAGAGGGTTTAGAAGGCTCTGATTGTTATGTAGTTCAACTCTAGCCTCTTTTATGTATCAGAGTTGAAGCTATAGTCCACTTTTGGAAGAAAAAACTAAAATAGGGTGTTGTGAAACATTGTGTTTTGTCTTCAATAAAGATAAGATGTTGATCTCCTTAGGTTCAGTTTAATGCTGTAGAGATGTTGGAACTTTGATGAATTTAAGTTCTATGGTTCACTGTAAGTAGGAATAAATAATTCCTTATGTGTTCATCTTTTTTTTCATGTTTCTTGTGTGGGTATTATACTATGTCTACTCGTATATTCTTTTTTGGTTTTTGTGTATTCGTATATTATTCCATTCATACACTCTTATTTGTATATATATTCATTTAGGCCAACAATTTTCATGTTTTGAGGTAGATGTTATACCTCGTACTTTTGAAATACTGATTTATGATGTCTGTAAAAAGTATTAAATTAATCAGTTTCTTTAAAACACTCAAAATATGACCATTAGAATTGATATCAAATAAGTACAATTTTAAACAGACTATCGGGGAGTCCTCTATTGGTATCTCCTTCTATCGGTGACTCACTCCATCGGTGTTTCATTCTATCTATCTTTCCATGAATCAGTGACTCATTTTAACTAGCAGTGAGTCCTTTCATCAGTAGCACCATGCATTTATAGGTCCTTATGTTAGTAGGTCTTTGTGTTGGTAGGTCAATTTATCGATAGGTCTTTGCATCGGTAAGTCCTTATGTCAGTAGGTCCTTACTTTTGTAGGTCCTTTGACCTATCAGTGAGACACTCGGTCTGTCGGTGTGTCAATTGCATTTTTGGTGAGTTAATTGAACTATTGGTGTCTCATCTATTATATCAGTGTCAGTTAGTTATTCATAGAAAATATTTCTTCTTTGACAATCTTACAACATAAATATCATTTGAATGTGTTAAACATGTATGTGATCATATATAATCATAATTACACATATTTAAACTTAAATAAACATGATTGAAATGATTAGGCATGATTAATAGGATTTGACATGATTTGTGATTATTAAAACCACTAATACTAGAGGGGGTATCCAACAGTATCCTATAGAACAATAATATCCCCCCTTTTTATGATCATAAATCATGGCATTATAAAGTACAATCATTTGATGTGGAATATAATCATTCTACTTATTTTCTCCCATTATCGAGAATTTCCTCAATATATAGATAAGGTTCAGAGGTAAAATAATTAGTAATTATATCAAAAGTGAAAATAGATAATATAATCAAAGACTAATGAATTTACTTCCTATACATAAATAGAGTTAAGGAAATTAAAATACATAAGATTGATATCAAAGATAAAATAAGGAAAATGATAAACTATTCTCCCCCTTTTGCGATTATCAAAAAGGAAACTTGTAAGAAGGAATACGATGTATCAAAGAATAAGAGATAGAGCACAAATAGAAGAGTGAAAATGGATTTAATTCCATTAATAAATGAATTAAAATGTATTACAAATTTCCAGGGGAAGAAAAAAAACCAAACAGCCCTATCAGAGAGTTATCCACACTACTTATCAGGATCAAGAGGTTCCTTCTCATTCTCAGAGGGATCAATTGAGGGTCCAGTAGGTGGGGAATAGAAGCTAGAGGGTCTTAAAAAATATTTAGAGGAGGTAGAATCATTCCTTTTTGAACATTAGGTACAAGGCTGGGTTTTTTGTGGGGACAAAATAAGAGGTTTAATATTCTTTAGGATTACTAAACGAATTTCAATGAAAGCATGAGGAACTTTCATCCGAGAAGGAGTCACTAATCCAGCTGGTCCAATAGGTGCAGCAGTAGGCACCACAATTTCTTCACATTTCACATGAAGGTATGGCTTCAACAGCTTGATGAAATCCTCAACGATTTCCCCACCATACTTCATATATTTCTCAAAATCATCTTTATTCTCCATGAATTTATCCAAAATAGGGGTGAATTCCTTCAATTTCTTGACTTGTTCATTAAATTCTCTTGTAACTGGGGATAACGTCAAATTATCTTCCAAATACTTAAATTGAATTATCAACTGGTGCTTGGTGTAAATATTTATGAAATAAGATTTAATCCACTTTGTAGGCTCTTCTTGAGCGGCTGATGCTTCCGTGGTAAACAATATGACTATATCATGCACACTATTAGTGTTCTACTCAATTTTAGA
Organism: Viscum album; assembly: GCA_963277665.1. Classification (NCBI taxonomy): domain Eukaryota; kingdom Viridiplantae; phylum Streptophyta; class Magnoliopsida; order Santalales; family Viscaceae; genus Viscum; species Viscum album. The sequence continues at coordinate 1,322,196,386 of OY728166.1, forward strand.
AATACATTCAAAACCAGAGGCACCAAATCGACCTTGAATCTCCCTCTTAACAACATTTCTAATAGCCTAAATGTTCAAGGTCATAGATGAGTAACTGGAGGTTGAAGGAACATCAGTAGGAAATGAGGTATGAGTCTTCAAAGCTTTAAAAACATTCTCCAAACAAAAATTATAATATGAATTCAAATTATTGATAATAGAGAATAGCCCAGTCTTATCATTTCTTAGATTGGTGGTGTTGGAAACAGTTGTTTTAGCTGTTGTGATTAGGTTGGATTGAATTTCAGTGATAACCTTTTTTTGAAATTTTGACTGCATCAGGTTCACTCACACTAACTGTCTGAAATGAATCAGGTGCAGCTTTAACAGACTACTTCAACTATTCTATTGAATATTTTAGATAGATTAATTAATTACCCAACTAAGTGTTTTTCATTAGAGCTTATTGAATCTCATGGACCATTTTAGATTGAACTTATACACTCACTACAGAAAAACTTTCGTCCTTAAACATTTCAAAGTCTACATTAGTGACAAAATCCCTATGAAGGGTCTCCACCACCAAATATTTGGAAACATATACAAATACTTTGTCATTTGAGTCTTCATAATATAACCCAAGTTCTACATATCCACGATGACTTTCCAATTCAGACATAATATCATCATCCAATGGAGAGAGAGTTTCAAGTCTCACTGTTCCAACTTGATGAGCCTCCTCATCTTGATCTCTTCTAACTTGATGTTCCCCTTCAATCTATCCACTACTCACTGTTTTCCAACCATTATCATTAGTTATTCTTCTTTCATACAATAAATGAGGTTTATAGATCATTTGAAGTTCCACTTCATCATGAAATTTAGCAATATATCTTTCTTTAGAAACAACTGCAAAAGGTTCTATTATAACATTTTGAACTAAGGCATCAACCATTTCCACATCATCAACTTTATCATTCCCATGATGTTTAAAATCCATTTCAATACCTTCACCACTAACATCATCACCATCATGTAAAGGGGAATTCTTTCCACTTCCATTTCTATCATTATTTTCTTCACCTTCTTCATCTTCAATACCATTTCCATTTCCAATTTCACTTTCATCTTCTTCACTTCCTTCTTATTCTTCTAAACCACTAGATTTACTTACAAATTACACACTACCTAATATTTATGTCTCATAATCTCCATTTTCTAGAAGTGATGTCTCTTCAGAGGGGAAATCATGTTGTGGAATTGGAGTTCCAAAATAAAACCATTGTGAGCTTCAGTGGTATCAGGATCACTCATATCATCGATAGGTGACCCTTGATCTTTGAATAGTGTGGAAGGCTCTTCTTCCTCATCTGAAGAGAAAAAAACTTCCTCATCTAGTCCTAGAAATGGATTATCAATATTCCTTGTCATAGTTGGATGCTCCAATTTATTGATTTTATCATAAATATTATCCCAATACCCAACCCATTCTTTATTCCATGGGTTCCAATTAATCTTCATCATTTTTCAGATATCTTTTCTTAGGAAGATTCCACAACACTCAGAACAACTTCATCTTCTTTACTAACAAAACCGTTCTATTTTATGATGTATCATAATAACATTGGATAAAATAGGGAATTGGTTTTTCAAGAAGGCATGATCATTTCAGTTATGTTCACAGAAAGGTATCTACATATATTTATCCTAATACCTTTTTAGAAAATAAATCAAATAGAAATCTTAATACTTTAGTGCTGCAAAGTCCCCTTTACTAGAATAGATCTAATTCTGCATAAACTTGATCAAAATTCTAAACTCCCCATCTAACTCTGTAGCAATGGGTCTTCTATTCTTATCATTGTTAGAAAGCTCTGCCAGAGATATATCAATGAAAAAAGTCACTCTCAGGTGGATAACTACCCTGATAATCATCAAACACACCCTCATGGGGTACCTTAAGATATTCAATCCACATTCTAGATTAACAAGAAATTTTCTTTCCTTTTACAATGGGCATAATCTTGCAAACATCACTGAATTTTAGCAGAAACTCCATATTCATATAAAACTCATGAACTAAATTTGCGTAGAAATGTCTTTCATTATATGAGAACCAATCAATCTATTCCAGATCCTATAACACATTGAGTAGAAATGACTTTCTTTCCAACATCCATTCAACAAGAACATATTTTCATGGAGTAAATACATGGTTCTCTAGAGCAGGATTCACTTGTTCGGAAGATTTTCTTGATTCCCATTTATATTTCTTAGTTGCATGAGACTCATTGCCTGATCCACCTTCAAGAGATCTCTTCATGTACACTATTCCAATAGTTGGATTTGAAGATCGTATGGTGAAAGGTCAGGAGGTAGATAAAAAATTACTGAGTGAGTGTAAGGGTAAAGGAGTAGAGTGGATCGACTAAAATTTATATCATTCAGGTAATTTGAAATAGAAAAATCATGAAATCATGAACCATGTTCAACAAGCTAAATGAAATAGCTTCATTTTCATAAAAATATAAAACGAATTAATATAGTGAGTCATCGGTGTCATTATGACAGATTTTTCATAACACTAATGGTGTCGGCTTGACAAGGCATCAGTATCAGCATGACAACTGTGTCGACATAAAAAAGTCATCGACATTAGCATGACAATTGTTAGCTTCATACTATCAGTGTTTTTATGAAAAATTCAATTAATATTTTCAAATGATGAACAATATAACGTCCTATAGATTAGTCATTCATAACACATGTATGATATAGTTAATTGTTTCTGAGTTCAATGGATTATTGAAAATTTCATCAAGATGATGTTCATTTCCAATGAATTATAAAGTTATATCACCTTTTTGATAATGGTATCTCAAAAAGTGATATCTTACATTAATGTGTTTTGTCCTATAATGTGAAATAGGATTCAAAGAAATATTATTATCACTTGTGTAATAACAATGTATAGGGAAATGTCTGAATTGATATCCATAATCTTGTAATGTGTGTTTAATCCACAAAATTGGTACACAACAACTACCAGTATCTATGTATTCAACTTTGACATTAGATAATGAAAATGAATTTTGTTTCTCACTACACCATGAAAGTAGATACTCTTCCAAAAAGTGACATGTTCCATAGGTGATCTTTCTTTCTAACTTACAGCCACCAAGGCCTGCATCTAAATAACTGACCAAATCAAAAGTTTATCCTATATAATAGAATATTCCTAAATTAGGTGTATATTTTATGTATTTAAAAATATTTTTTATAGAATTTAAATGATATTCATTCGTTTTTTCCTGAAAACATGCACGCATGCACACACTAAACATAATATATAGCCTACTAGAAGTTAAGTAGAGTAAACTCCCAATCATTCATTTTTAAGTTTTTTGATCAATATATTTACCATATTCACTAAGATCCAACTTATATGTGTTAAACATTCGAGTGTATCTACATTTAGTTCTTTTAAATTAAAATACTTTTACAGTATCCTTTGTATATTTACTTTGATTTAAAACAATACATTATTTATTTTGATATATTTGAAATCAAAGAAATAATTTGAGTTTCTCCACCAAACTCATTTCAAACTCACATTACATCATCTTTTAAAAATCAACAAATAAATAATTTTTAGAATCTCCCAAAATATTATAATCTACGTTATTTTTTACCACTAAAACATATTTGGAAATTTGTTTTATAAAAAGGGTATGATCAAAAATACCTTTTATAAAACCAATAGTAACAAGAAAAGTGTTGATTCTATAATACCAAGCTCTTGGATCTTTCTTTAAACAATATAAATATTTAGTTAATTTAAAGTCATTATATGGAAAGTGGGGATTTGAAAAACTAGGGGTTGTTCAATAAAAAAATCATCATTTACATAGCCATTTAACAATTCAATCTTGACATTCATTTGATAAAGTTTGAAATCAAAATGAGATGCATAGGAAAGCATGATTTTAATGGCCACAAGTCTAGAAAATGGTTAAAAGGTATTCTCATAGTCAATCCCTTGTTCTTGACTAAAAACTTGTATCACTAATATTTTTTTTCTATATATATTACTTGATTCATCTATTTTATTCCTAAACACCCATTTATTTCCTATAGTCAATAAGTCTTTGGGTCAATATATAAGTTTCTTGAATTTATTTCTTTCAAACTGATTTAACTCTTGCATGGACATCACCCAAAATTCATTATTGATAGCATCATTAATGTTCTTAGGTTCAGGTTGTGACAATAATGCTTTATGTTCAACATGATTTCTAATAGAATCTCTAGTTTGAGTTACTTTTTCTAAATCTACTACTATAACATCTAAAGGATGGTTCTTGAGAGTTGTAATAGGTCTATAAAAAGAGGGGCTAGAGATTTCAGGTTCTACCATATGTTCAAGTTCATCACGACTATAATCTGTAGAATTTCTAAAACTAGATGTTTTAATAGATTACTTAATAGTATGGCCAGAAGACTTAGTATTTATGTCCATATTTGACATATAATTTTTATGATTTTCTAGAGAGGTCATTGACTCATGTGGATATGTCTCATCAAACATCACATGTACAGATTCTTCCACAGACTTGGTTCTTTTATTGACGACTCTATAGGCTTTAACTGAAATTGAATAACCCCGGAAAATACCCTCATCACTCTTAGAGAAAAAAACTATCTAGATTATCTTTATTGTTAAGAATATAGAATTTACAACCAAATTTTTTGAAGTAGTTAACCTTGGGTTTTCTATTGTTCCACAACTCATATGGAGTTCTCTTAAGGATACATCTAATCATGAATATATTGATTATACAACATGTTGTATTGATAGATTCTTCCCAAAATTATATATGTTGGTCATACTCACTAAACAATATTCTAGTAATTTCATACAAGATTCAATTTCTTCTTTCTATAACTCCATTTTTTAGGGTGTCATAGGAGCATAAAAGTTATGACTATAACCATTTTTAAGAAAAAATATTCAAGATATTTGTTATCAAAATCATGACCACGGTCAATTTTTAGGATTTTAAATATAATACCACTAAGAATTTATATATTCCTAGTATACTTGGTGAAATGAGAGAAATATTCACTTTTTTGAGCCAAGAATAAGTTCCAAGTATATCTAGAGTAGTCATCTACAAGAGCATAGACATGGTGTTTCACACTTAGACTTGAAACTCTACAGGGTCCAAATAGATCCATGTGAACTAACACAAGAGTTTGAGAATTTGAAACTTCATTATTTTTTTGAAAGATATTTTGTAATGTTTACCCTTTTGAAAATGATTACAAACTTTTTCATTTGGAAACTCAAGTTTAGGTAGATCCTTGTCTAAACCTTTTCTATTAATCTTTCTAAGAGAGTGTATATTGAAATTCTATAATATCCTATGAAAAATCCAAGAAACCTTATGAATAGAATTAAAATATGAAACATTTTGAGAAATTAAATAATCTAAATCAACAAAATAAACATTTTCTTTTCTAAAAGAAAAAAATACTAACTCATTTTGGGAATTGAAAACACTGTTTGTATAATTTTCAAATTTTATATTAAAATCATCATCACAAAACTAGGAGGTACTAGGTATATTTTATTTTAATCCTTCAATAAAGAGTACATTAGAAATTATAACTAAGTTAGAATTACCAATCAGGCCAAGGATAAAGATTATTCCATTTACATTATCACTAAAGGTGACATGGCCACCATCAATATTTATCATGTTCTTGAAGAATGAGTAATATCCTATCATGTGTCTTGAAAATAAACAATCAAAATACCATAAACGTTTATCGGATATCTTTAAATAGATTTCCTATAAATTAATTATAGAGGAAAATATTTTCATACATAGATTGTTTTGGGTCCAATAACATTAGTAATACGAGCATTGGGAACCCATATTTTATTCCAGGGTTTCCTATATGAATCATGTAATGTTTTTGAAAATTAGACTTTATTTGGTCTAGAAAATCATGAATTAGTAGAATATTATTTAAATCTGGAACAAGTAAAAAAAATCCAGAACTGGGCATAAAACTGTATTTTCTAGATTTTGATACAAAATGAGTTTTAGTTATATTACACTTTACTATTTTTATCGTATTCATGTGGTATATTTAAGATATACTTTTGATACATTTTTACTAAGAAATTTAACTAAGATTTATTTACCATTAGTAAACCATCCTATGTCCTTTTTCAATTTCTTATTTTACAATTTATGCTCATTATTTTCCTTACTAAATTGAGCATTTTTCTATTTTTCTATAACAAGTCCAGATTTAACATAATTAGTCAAAGAATATTGTTTCATTGAATATTTTTATCTATCTATTAATTCATTACAAGTTTCCACCATAATTTTTCAATATTCAAACATTTCCTCAATTATCATATATTCAAAATCACTTTCATCTGTTCAATAGTAAGCATTATGTTCAGGAGATTTTTGTGTTACCTCAGATGTGTTTTTCATAAAAAAACATTTTCCTTTTTATTAATTTCATCATAAGAGTATTTTGAGTCACTTGAGTTATCCTGATAAGTACTCCAAATTTCATTAATGGAATTGTTATACTTTTTACCTTATCATCATACTTATTTATATACATTAGTTAGGGACAGTCAACCTTTAAATGTCCCTTTCTTTGGAACTAATAATATACTATCTCATTTATAGTGTCACATATTTTCCAATACTTTTTTCCAATGTCCCTTATGATCATAGTTTCTTTTGTAGTTGGTCTTTCTGAATAATTTCTTCTTTCTATAAAATTTCTTAAACCTTCTGGATATTTGAGCCATCTCCTCATCACTGTCTATTGAAGATTGTTCATCACTTCAACTTTGGGTTTCATCTTGAGATTTATCCTTCTACTTAGATACAATATATTTAAAAGAAACACATTTGCTTTTGGTTTCATCATCCTCTTCTTTTTTTACTTTTAGTTCTTCCTCATACATCATCACATGACTATTAGTCCCTTTACTGCAAAAGTGTTGATGTTACTATATTCTACTATTGATACAGCGGTCCCTCTCCATCTATCTAGTATGCATCTGAGTATTCACATGATTATCTCCTCGGTTTTAATAGTTCTTCCCAAAGAGATCGTGGTGTTCACAATTTCATTAAACCTAAGATACATGTCAGAAATAGGTTCATTATGATTCATATTAACATTATCTTACATAATAGTATAAGTGTTATGTATCATTTCTTTAACATTATAAGTTACATCATGTGAAATAGATAAAGTGTCCCAAATTTCACAGGCTGATTTACAAGTAGATATTCTATTAAATTCTTCATCTCTTAGTGCACAAAGAAGATAATTCTTATTTTGGAAATTTTTATTATAATTTTTTTGTGGAATCACTCCAGTTATTATTTGAAGTATTTGTTATTTCATATTTATCTTCTATAACTGTCAAAATATCAATGCCCATACTTTCTAAATGCATTTTCATCTTAAGATTCCACTAGGCATAGTTTTTTCCATTAAAGTAGGGAGGTTTTTTTGTATCGACACCTTCCAATCTATTATTCGTACAAAATAAAATATTTTAAAATTTCTAAAATTTTAGAACTAATAGAAATTGATAGATCTTTAAAACACAACTAAATCATAGTTAAATATATTTGGAAAAAAACATTTAAATACTATGATACCAAATATTGGTTGGAGTATGACACTCAATAGGGGGTGTGAATTGAGTTCCTATAAAATTTCTATTAAAATGTTTATTTAAAATATTTCCCCAATTTAAAACAAAATAGGCCAGTTAATCATAGTATAGAATTTATAAAAGTCTGAATGTTCAACTAATTTTTCGTAAGATTGATTATTTCTCAGTTGTAACAATATGAGGTATTGACAAAATTTTTGAAACTAATATAATAATCCAAATCAGTTATAAATACTAGATAACACTAACTATTAAACTAAAATTCAAGTTTCTAAAGTATAGGTAAAAATAGAGAAAACTAAATTTGAAAACATAGAAGATATAAAACAAGTTTGGTCTCGAGCTAAGACTTAGTCCTCTCTACTTGGTGATCACCTACAACCAAGCAATATATAAAGATAAAGGTTTTGGTACACACCCTAGATCAGGGTTTACAAAACATTACATAGAGTTTCTAGGTCGCAAGACCACTACCACAATTGTACATGGGAAACAAATACAACCAGGTCACACATGACCTCTTCCATAGTTATACGTGGGATAAATAAGTGTAAAAAAAGAATAGTTAAGTGAGGATACCTAGTATCCTATGATTCAGTGTAGGAGGTAGTGTGTGTTTTAGAAATAGAGTCACACACTACTCAAAAGTGTAATAGAAAGGTACAATACAGAGAAATAAAGATTAGGTAGGGTTTAGAAGTCTATGAGTGTTATGCAGTTCAACTATGGACTCTTTGACGTATCAGCGTTAAAGTTGGAGTCCTCTTTTGTAAGTAGACACTAAAATAGATTTTTCTAAAGCATTATGTTCTGTCTTCTAGTAAGATTATATTTTAGTCTCATTAGGTTAAATTTAATACTACAGAGTTGTTCTAACTTTTATGAATATAAATTATATGGTTCAAAGCAAGTAGGAATGAATAATTTCTATGTGTTCTTTTTTTTTCTGTATGCTGTTTGTGTGGGTCTACTACTGTTTCTACTCAAATATTTTTTTTGTAATTGTATATTATTCCTTTATTGTACTCTTCTATGGATATATATTATTGTAGTTGGAAAATGTGAATTTTTGAGGTAGATGTTGTACCAGGTACTTCTGAAACACTCATTTAAGATGTCTGCAAAAAGCATTAAATTAATCATTTGCATTAAAAAAACTCAACATATGACTATTACAAGTAACATTAAAAAAATTTAAAACATCTATCAGTGAGTCCTCTATCAGTATATCGTTATATCAGTGAATCATTCCACCATTTTTTCATTCTATTAGTCATTCCATGTGTCTATGAATCATTTTAACCGACAATGTGTCCTTGCATCAGTACCACCATATCACAGTAGGTCCTTGAGTCAGGATTTATTTATGTCAGTAGGTCCTTAAATTGGTAGGGATTTTCATCAGTAGATCCTTGTGTCAGTATGTCCTTTCATTTTTAGTTACTTGGATAGGTAGGTCCTTTGACCTATTAAGGAGACAATCAATATGTCGGCATGTCAATTTCACTGTCTGTGAGTCAATTGAACTATTGGTGTTTCATCTCTTTTGTCAGTGTTAGTCTGTAAAACATAGAAAATATTTATTCTTGGACTGTCTTACAACATAAATATTATCAAAATGTTTTAAAATTGTATGTGATCAAAGAAAATCATAATTATACATATTGAAACATAAAAATTATTTAAATGATTATACATGATTAATAGGATTTGACTTGATTTGTGATTATTGAAACAATTAACACTAGAGAGGGAGGCCAACAGTCTCCTATAGGCCAACAATACCATTAAAAGATGATAAATCATTATTTAGGAGAATAACATTTTTATTTTCATTTGAATAAATGGATTTAATCTTAGATAGAAAATAATTTTGAAACATTACATGGAATACTTTGTTGGTGGAAAATACATTCAATTTTAAAAACACTTATTTTAAATATAAATTTTAATAATAAATTATTTAAAACATTTTATTTAAAAATAATTTATACTTTTAAAAATGAGTTCTAATGATGGTGGAAAGATCCATTCATGCATAATACATTAAAAATAAAAAATATCACATTTTTGTAAGAAAATAACAAAATATCATTTTTTGGAATACAATGGGAATATTTTGATTAATTTTTTTTATAAAAACAATTATGGGTAAAAATGAAATTAAAAGTTCATAGTAAAAGTTTGTGAGAACATTTCTGAAAACATTATAGAAATCATAAATATTGTGTGATAAAGATACCCGATTGAAATGAAAATCCAATATTAGTATCACTTGAAAATGAATTTAATAATAGTTGTTCAATAAATAATGGATAAAATAGAAATCAAACATTTTAACCATATTTTCAAAAATATTATAAAAATGAGATGAGTTTTAAGAATATAAGAGCATATAATTTCCTCCAATGTAACCTTAAACATAAACAATCCCAAAGGAAATAAGATTTTAACATAAAGTTGTTTCTAATTTGGTAACCATTCAAACATAAGACCCTTGAAAGAATAACATCAAATGAAACATTAAATGTCATTAAAATAATTATATTCATGATATAACATTTAAATGGAGAATTAGATACTTCTCATGAAATATGATAGGTATGTAACATTTAAACATGCCATAATGATGGTAAATTGAGATGAAGTCCTTTACAAATAATAATATCTTGATAAAAACCTATGAAAGAGAGAAAATCATATATATTTATAATTAAAAATAATATTTATGAAATAAACAATAAAATTAACTCATGGGAATTATATACACAAAATAATAAAAACGAGTTGTGAATATATCATATGTCTCATAGAAATAAAAAGTGATACAAAAAAACCCTTACATTGAGTCTAGGCGTTCCATGCATGTCATTTAAAACCTTTATAGTATAATTTTATAAATTAAATTATTTAATAAGGAATACTTCTAGGTTTAAGACCTTATACATAAATTATTTATCATATTTATTTATAATGACATATTTGAAAACATAATCAGTTATGTCCATGTTGGGTGTTTTAATGATGTTTGGTTCATTGTTTCAAAATAGAAATGGTGTGTTAATCATAGTCAAGGTGTTTATCATTAAAATATATAAATAATAATAATCATGAAATAATTATCATATTTATTCACCAATTATTCTTCTAAAATCAATAATTAATTTTGTTTATGAAAAATGAACTATGCTGTGATCATGTAGACAGTTTTTCATACAGACACATGAGTATCACATCCATTTCTCAATGATCATTATAGAAAGAAGGAATATATTAATATATATTCAAAAACATATCCTGATATCATAAATAAAATTTTATTTAGTTAAATATAATTATATAGATCATTCTTGTGATGTGGTGGTAAGAAAAAAATTGTGGTGGTGGTAATCCACACGTACATGAACAACGTTGTCATTTTTCATTGTAAGAAGAAAATTTATATATTATTGTTTAAGAAGTATAAAAATTTCATGAGTATCATTATTGTATAATTTATGTCACATATATTCACTAACATTTTTATTATTAACTTATATTTAAAGCATTTGTGAAAATGAATCATATCGTTTCACGAGGTAGTAATCTGCCATACACATGAGCAACATCATCGTATCCCCCAAAAATTGGAAATTAAGAAGGAATATGTGATATAATAACTACATAAGTATAATTATTTTACAAATATAATATATATACATTAAATATATCATTAAAGTAATCATTTAGAGGTTATGATGGAAAACGATTGACATTGGCTCGTGATGCGGTAGTTCGTCGTACACACGAATGGTGATTTCGTATCCCATTGGTGTAAGAAAAAGTAGATTTATGTTATCAAATTAACATAATAACATATCAGTATATATTATATACTTATTATAATATAAAATAATAATTTTATATAATTTAATGTATATAGAATAAGAAATAAAATAAAGACGCTTGGTTAAGAATGAAACTTCTTCTTCAGGAAGCCTCTTTAGTTAAGAAGCAGAATCCTTATCAGGAAAGATTTATAATAAATATAAGGTATATTGTATTTGGTTATGATTTATTTAATACATTATGGTACTTATTTTATTATCCAATTTGAATTTATGGATTCAAGAGGGGGGGGGGGGGATTTATATGTGAGGTGAGTTGGATAAATGTAATTTTTAGAAGAAAAATGTGCTCCCATGTTTGTGACATTATAAAAGGATAAAAATATACCATTATAGAGAAATATAAATAATAAGGTGTAAATATTTTCATAAAAATGTTTTATAAACGTTTTTAGATCAATTTTACGCATATTGTATTATTCAAAACCCTGGTAAAATCATTTTAACCTTATCCATTGTAATTAATTTTTAATTTTTTGCTATTAATTATGGTAAATATTATGTTAATATTATAATATAATATAAATTATTTTTATTTCCAAATATTGAATCTATTTTACCAAATTTAATTAATATATATAGAAAATTTTAATTTAATCATAAACACACTTATTTTATGAAAAATGGGTTCATAAGAAGTGTGTTTTTTATATGAAAGATCATTTTATATTAATATTATAACTAATAATAACAATTTTATGAATCTTAATTAATACGTATTTACATGCGATATATAAAAATAATTTTAAAAATCCCCATTATGGGTTTCTAAAATTAATTAAATTTGAGAAACATTTTGAACTTCAAAACATGTTTTAGAAAAGCCCAATTTTGAAACAAAAAACTTACTTATACAAAAATCTAGTATAAATATAACTCAAATTTAATTAGGTGGATAAAATGTAAATAAAGAGTATTTATGTAATTTGAAATCATATTCAATACGATATTTGAGTTTTAAATTTATATAATTCATTAAAAATAAATGTTTTTTTAGAAAAATGGGCATTTTTCACTATTCATTAAAAAAATTCAATATATTCTGAAAAAATATCAAACTTTCACCCAGAGTAAAATTTTGAATTAAAAATTTTAAAATTAAGTTCATTTTATCAAAAAAATTATAAAATTTACAAAAAAAAAATTATCATATTTTTTCCTTAAAAAGTAATAAAAATTATTTTTGATGAAAAAATATTTTTGAATAATAAATTTTCATTTCTAAAAATTGATTTATTAGTAACTAATAATTAATCAATAATTTATTTTGGATAATATATATATATATATATCAAAAGTTAGGTAATTATATTCATACCCACCAATTGAATGCTAAGGTTATAATAATTATATATTTTGTGGGTCATTTACCCTTAGTCTTTCTTGTCAAATACGCTATCAAGCATAGTTTTCATTCTAAATTATCAGGTTTTTACATAAATATACTATGGATCATGAACTAAAAATTCTCAAAAACCAACATGGAATTAATGTATTGTGTATATAAATATATCCTTCACATGAAATAAAATAGTTCTTTAAGGAAAATGTACTAAACATGGAAACTGTTATTAAGAAATAAAATTAATTATTTAATCTTATTATAGAGGAGGTTAAGGAAATTCATTGAATGTTTGGTCTTAAGGTAATATTTTCTCATCTAACTTTTACTTCTTTCATACAAATGTCATGTTCACCAGTCATTTTTTTGAGGTGTATAAAATTCAATAATTAAATTATATCATTATATTGATGAAAATAACTAGGATTTAATAATCCATATGAGGTTATAAAATTCATGGGGTTTTTATTAGGATATTACTAAATAAGTAAGGGACATCATCTCAATATTTCATCATTGAAGCATATATATTAATATTATTCACTTAATTTATTTTATATGGTCTATTTTCTACCCCATTTACAATTAATATCATGAATCCTTAATACATAATACTATTTTAAGCTTCTATTTTAATTATTTAACCCACATGGATTTGACTTCAAAGTTACCAAGTGGTAAAAACTTTCCAAACTCAATTTATTTTCATTGTGTTATATTAATTCCTCATTATCATTGATATTACTGGATTATATGTGTAATGATTATTTATTATATTTTTTTTTTATTAAAACTTATCTAATTTTTATTTACATTTGATACACATAATCGATTAATTAATTAACTCTCACTTAAATGTTATGATCATTATAAGTATGGCTCATCTCAAATTGTCTTTATTAGGATGTATGTTATGTATACACCTATATCCTTTTATAATAAAGATATACTACCTATTTTAAATTTTATATCATGAAAATCTGTACATTTCTGAAAATTTAATATATCAATTGAAGATATTATTTCATAGGGATTTTTATTAAAGAGTTACCAATGTGGAAAAATATTTATGTTATAATATCCTTTATTTTAGGATTTTTTATTTTCTAGGTTCATTTGGAGGAAATAATATGCTATTATTTTCTTGAACCACATATATTTTCTTCTCCTCTGTATATTAACGGGTCCACATTTTTTCTTGTTATTCCATTATTTATTAAATAAATGTCATGAAATTATCTTACAAGTGATATCAATCATGTTTTTTCTATGAGATCAGATATCTTTATATTCCATATCAATCCATCCTAAAATGTTTTCTAATCATTTATTTTCAAAAAAATAATTAAGCGATTTACATGATCTTTTATCTTGTTTTAGAAGGCTAAAAAAGTAAAATTCACAACATTTTCCAAATAGGCAACTTTGGCTCACATTAAAAAATGATTGAAAAGAAAGATTATTTTTTAAACATACAACATGAACATATTTTCCCACCATTATGAAAATTTTTCATTGATGTGTAATTTATATGCTTCAAATTTTATTTTCAAAAAAATGCACTTTCACAATATTTTTAAATTTTTATCTTTCAAAATTGATTTTTAAAATATAAATTTTATTTTTCTCAAAAAACATTTAATGTCATTTTAATGGAAATTTAATTAATCATCAACAACAAAACTTGATGTTATTTACACTATAGTTGGGATATGTGATATTAATACCATCCTTATTCTTTCTATAGATGGACTATGAGATCGACATGTAATCAATTTCTTTTCCACGGGATAATGATGTTAAAAAAGGAATTATAAATATTTAATGACTTTTATGATAAAATTAAGGATCTATGTACTTTTATATATGTTTTATATCTTATAAATTTTATATATGATGGTTTGAGACACATTATATCTCATGGGTGTTCCTGATATATGTTATATTATCAGTGCCCCAGAAAGAATCAGGTGAGACTGATACAACTTATATGATGGGTTTACCTAGATAGTGCTCTAATTTATTGAGTAATGATTACGTTCTCTAGATACTTATATTGGATATAGAATTTATGGTTATTCTAATTGTATAGATTTTGTTAGTTTTTTAGGTTGATGATGTCCCAAGGTACCAATATGTTATCTTTATGCTCGTTATGGGTTTTAATAATTCCTTAACCATGATTTAAATATCATGGATTATGATTATTGATTCTTAGGACTGTTGAAAATACTAATTCATTATGTCTTGATTTATGATTGGTGATCTAGTTATTTATGGGTCTGATTTGTTTTATATTATGATAATTCACATTAATTATATCATCATACCCTTATCAGGTTCTCATTTTCACTTATAGTATTCAATTTTTAATACATATGTTTACCTTTACTAATAATTTTAGCTCACCCTTATTATGTTTCATTTTACCAAAGTTATGAAAAATTATTTTAACAAAAATATTTCTAAAGGGTTTCATTAGGGTTGTGATGAAGAATTAATATAAAATAATAAAAGTGGGGTCTAGTGGGATAAAAACTGACATGGATACATGCATATTTTTTATGTTGGAGTTGGTAATTATTCTCTAAAACTCTAATCTTACAGTGTCATTGGTATGTAAGTGATCCAATATTTATATTGTGTTGTATATTTTGGGAGGAAAAAATCAGGCCACATTCCTCATCATCAAAGAAAGAAAATTAATATTTATTATTCTTACACAGCTTAGGGGTTTGTTAATATAGGTTTTTTGTATTTAGTATTAGGGAAGGGTTTAATTAACATTATAGATTGCTATATTATTATGTTATGTTATCTTGAGATTTTACTATACTATCATAGGTCTATAGTACTAAGTTTGATCGAATATAAAAAATTTCATAAACCCCTTTTAATGTTATAAGTGATGAGATATTAAAGTCATTAATGTAATGTTAAGAAAAATTTTATCCGGTGGAAGTATATGTAAATCCTTGGTCTAACATGAAGTATGACATTACATTTTATATAAAAAGTTTAGAGATGTTGAGAACCTGTAGATTTTATATAACCTTAGTTGAATGAGTTAATTTTTAAAATTGTTCATCACATTTTTAGGAATTTTGTAATTATATAATTTTAGGAAAAATGATAACCTTAATGTTTGGTGAAAACTATCACAACTAGAAAGGTAGTGGATCCTGAACCCATAATATATTGGAAATAGTGGTAAAATGCCTACCCATGTCCAATGTGATATCCTAAATAATCTAATTACATTTTTTGGATTGTAAGACGAGAGGTTTGATATAAACATTTATATAAACATACTATTTAATTACAAGGCAATTGAAGTTATTTGGGATATAGGATTTTTCATTTATTAAATGATTTAGTTTTAACATTGGGTATTACTATTTAATTTTATATGTTTATTAATTTTGGGAAATATATTACCATATTCTAACCATTTTATTTTTGGTTAATGTCTAAATATAAGTGTAATAGAAATATTATCCCTTATATGTTAATTTCATCTATTAAATATTGATTTATAGTTCTTCAGGAATAAAACAAACATCTTGAATACTCATCATTTTTTAGAAAAATATATTCATGTGGTGGTAATTGATTAAAGGATGAAATTATAATCATTATGTAGGAAATTTCCTTATATTCTTATTCTAGATACTAATTGAATTACTCTATTATATGAAAAGGATATTGAAAAAAATTTCTAATTAAAATCATTTCCGAGGACATCTATGATATTATTCAGACCTCTTTAGTTTATAGTTTTCTGGTTGTTGACTTTACCACGATCATTCATTTTCTTAGGATCAATCATCTTCTTCACCCTCTATCATTATTTGAACATTAAACCATTCTTTTATGTTCAAATAATCACTTCCAAATAATTTTCACCTTTTTGGATACCTAGTATTTGTTTTTCTAGATGACCTTTTTACTTCCATTTCTCTATAATAAATTCACAACTAGAAATACACCCTATAACCAGAGTTTTAAACCATGGGTATAGCCTCATTAACCATTGGTATACGATATACCAATGGTTTTCAAAACTATGTGCTTAAGAGTCGTTGGAATAGAGCTATACCCATAGTCCTAATAGAAAGCGTGGGTATAGCCAGTAGCCAGTTTATCATACCCACAGTTAAACCCAAATCATTGGTATATATCTATAATTTTTTTTTGATAAACCATTGGAAATGATACCCTCACTAGGAAAATATATACCAAAAATTTATAAAGCTATTAGTATAGGCTTATCTCCCCTCTCAGGTAGTGGCCCCTTTTAGCAGCCCAAAACCTATAAAACATGTAAAAAAAATAGAGCTCCAAAAAAACCAAATACCATAAAATAAGTACAAAAAATATCACCTCTAATAGAAAAAACCCACATTTAACTTATAAATCATATAAAACATAAATATACATCCTCATACATACAAGTAGTTCATTCAATTTACATCCATACAAGTAGTAAAATAATGTTATTAAAGTAACTGCAAAATTATTCTTCTTACTAAGTCAAAAATTGAAAGTAATAATACCCCCCCATTTCCAAAATCACCATCCCCATCCCCGTACCCATCTCCATCCTCATTATCAATAGCAACATCATCAACATCCCTATCACCAATAACAACATCCTCACCACCAATAGCTCTATCTCCACCATCTTCAGCTTGATCGCCTAAAGTAACCTTATTTTCATCACTAGAGGCATCATTTAAAGAGTGAATTGATACCATATATGAATGGAAATTATTATTAGACTCAAATGGAAGTGATTGAATTAAAATTGAAATGGTTTTCATGAATATTTTGGTTATCATCCTACTTCTTTTATGCTCATATTTACTTCTTTCCCGATCCTCTAAAGCTATTATTTTGGCCTTAGTCACTTTTACGTGATCTCCTTCCAACATAGCGATATGAGAGTCTTGAGATGATTTTGATGAGGACTAATACCTAGAGGGGATGATGCTTTTCCCTAGTCTACATTAGACTCTCCCTAGATTCTCCTCACCCAATACCTGACTCAAATGATCTTTTAGAATTAAACTGTTATCCTATTTATCATCTAGGACCACCAAGGTAGATGGTTGAAATTATAAAAAAGATATTATACTATGAATTTCAATAAATATTTGAAATACAAATAAAAAACATAAAATATTTTATTGTGTTTGTGCATTTACTACACTTTAATCCTTTTTATTTCTACTGGAGAAAAATAATTTTTTCATGAGGTACACGACCTTTGATTCCCAATACAGATTGATGTAAATGACATTGATTAGTATACACATATTCACAATATGAAAATTTTATTATCTTGAATAATAATTGAAGGTAATGACTCTAAATGGAATGAAAAATTCATAAATTAAAAAATGTGATAAACAATTCCTTTAATCCAAATGGGAAATTGGCCATTAGGCCAATTTTACTCTAGGACTAATGGCCCATTGCCCATTTGGATATTAGGCCTAATAAACAATTTTCCTCTAGTCCTAGTAGCTAATTTAACATTTATACATTCGACCTAATGGAAAATTTCCCATTTTTTCATTAGGCCTATTTTCCAATTTGACATTTGGCCTAATAGAAAAGGGTCCTCTAGGACTAATGGCCAATTGGACACTAGTCCTAATGGCAATATGAGAAATTGAACATTAGGCATAGAGGCCAATTGTCTAGTTTCGCATTTGTACATTATTATTAGAGAAAAAATGAGCATTATTCATAATTTCCAATTATCAATTAAGACTAATGACCAATTTCTCATTTTACCATTAGGAATAGGGGATAATTGGAAATTAGGCCTAGAGGAAAATTGGCCATTAGGCCTAGAGTTCAATTGATCATTCGACATAATAGACAATTTCCAATTTGACCATTATAACTATAGCAAAATTAGACATTAGGCCTAGAGTACAATTGGCCATTATGCCTAATGGCCAATTTTTATATAGGCTTAATGAAAAAATGTGCAATTGTCCATTATGATTAATTGAAAATTGGCCTCTAGGAAAAAGGTCCTAATGGTCAATTGGCCTCTAGTACTAATCATCAACGAGACTATAGACCTAATGACTAATTTACCATTGGTCCATTAGACCTAATGGACAATTTACCATTCAACCATTAGGACTATATTCCAATTATCTATTAGGCCTATTGGGAAATTTCCCATTTGTCCATTACTCCTATTGGACAATTGGCCTCTAGACCTAATTGCCAAATTGGAAATTGTCTATTAGGCATAATTACCATTTTACCATTTTTCCATTAGGCTTATAGGCCAATTATATATTAGTAATAATGGAAAGTTCTCCTCTATGCCTAATGTCTAATTACCCATTTGGTCTTTAGGAATAATGGCTAATTGGCCTCTAGTCCTAATGACCAATTGGCATGTAGTCCTAATGGCAAATTTTTCATAATGGACATTTGGAATGTAGTCCTAATGGAAAAATGGGAAATTTTACATTAAGACTATAGTATTATTGGACATGAAATGCTAGCTAAGTAAAAATATAAATCAGGATATTATTTCAATTTATATAAAAGCACCTGGCATTTCTCATGCTCATGCATTTTAGTGTTCCCAAATTTTTTTAGATATGACATTTCATATTTTTTATTTTTTTCCCGATGCTTCCAAAAAAATCAATGCAAGAAGTAAGAATTAAATTTTATATAGAAACCATCAAACATTATGAATACCTCAAACTTTTAAATCTTATAATATGTTCTCTTTTTTGATATTGAATTTTTGGATAGTCGGGGTATACATGTACATCCTCTAAATAAGATCCAACTCTCCTCATCCACCCAACATATAACTCATGCTTGTATGCTCTCTATAACTCTCCAAGATCCTTCAACCTTATAAATTTAGCATCTTCACCATTGGAAAAGCTAAACTAACTCTTCAATGAACTTGTTAATTCATATAAATACAATAGTAATATATATATATATATATATATTTAGATGTATAAATTTTTCTTAACTATATTTGTGTCCATGCATTGTCCTTGATGTAATTACAGATATGTTTCCATGAGAATGGTTCCACCAAAATAATGTTGTTATACTTGGATAAAGTGGCCATGAAACTTTTACAATATGTCACATTTTTACCTATCATCTAATTTTGGTCATTATAATCAACCATCTTCTATGTTTTCCTAATCTAGGATTCTTGCATATGAGTGTGGCCACGTCACCTACTAGAAGATCCCACTGAATATGATAAAAGGGAGAAAAGAAGAGTTATGTCAGGGTACAACAGGTAAAACATTATGTGATATAATTTGACACATTTATAATAAAAAACCATATGTAGGCTCTTCAAAAGGGTGTGATTCATCCTTAGACTATATTGGTTCAGTTGCCTCTGAAGGAAGTGCCTATTCCACTACATTCTCTTGGTGATCAACATGAACTATAGTGGTAGATGAAGGAATAAACTTATGAGATGTTGGATGGATGATAAGAAAATGAGGTGGTGTAGACATGTCCGAATATGCGTAGTGTCCTTGGGTATACCTCAATGGATATATAAATAGTAATGGTTGTAACCTAGGTCGAGGTGGAATAGATATGGTTTTAAAAAAGAGGGTAAATGAGATTATGATAGAAGGATGGATGAGAACATTCATAGAGGTTCAAGAGAAGGATGGATAGATGATGGGGTGTACACTTGTGGGTCAATGTGGGAAGGGGTAAGACGGGTGCTCCATCTATTATATTGACTCATCTCTGGTTAAAATGATTTTTCCTAAAAAAATTTATAATGAATATGAACATGAAATTATAGGTAATAGAAAATAAAATTTTTAAAATTAGTACACACTGAGGAATATGAAGGAGGAAACATGCACTCCTTAACCTATCAATCAAGATAAAAAGTTACTTTCTTTGACATTATGATGTATTTTTCATAATCTACATATGAATGAAATGTAGATTTTTTTGGAATAGCTTTTAAAAATCATGCGTACAACTTAGAAGTCAAAGAGGCAATAAACAATGGCATGACATATTTTAGTAATAATAATTTAAAACAAGGTTATAATTTTTTTAAAAACTAGTTTAAAATATAGTTTTCTAAATTGAAATAAATCTAATAAAATTAAACAAAACTTTATAACAATAGAACATAAATATCAATGAAAACTGAAGCTAAATCATAATAATTACAGTAATACCAACCTAAAAAACTCATTTCATGGTAATCTAATGAACTATAAACATATATAGTTCCTTATATATATTACCCACCACTAATTTAGCCTCGATATCAACTCTCATAATGGGAAATTGTTTTTCATCAAATTTTATATCTTGGTCAAGACTGATGGGGGAATCAATGTTGGAAATTTCATCTCCAACATCATAAAAAATATGTCTCGGGATTACTTCATAAATGACACTATAATCTAGTCTTAGATGATATTTCACATAAAACACTTGTTTTCAATTGATACCAAAATGTACGGTTCATCAGAATGTAGGACACGACTCATGTCAATAACTATGAATCTACAATTATCAATAAATGTAACATGTATCGTCGTTGAGTCAAAGCATTTATATTTCATCAGAGTGACTCATCCTTGATATTAGTAATCCAATAACAATATTTTATCAACCATTCCATAATAATACACATCATTATATCAAAGTTGACTATCTGATTCACTGGAATAATAATCCATTGTATTACTTAACATAACTATATCATGTTGTATTATCATTTTCACTGCTCTATATTTTGTAACAACTTTATATACATTTATTATTAATGATTTTAATTCATGAACCAAATAATTTGGACCAAAAGAAAACACAATTAGTTCTTGAGAAGCAAAGAGAACCGATAAACTCAATAACTGAAATATATATGAATAATACAATTAAAAAGATATCTATATCTTCAATTGATTAATGTAATGGTCATACCTTTTATATCAGGCAAGCAGGAAACTCTTGGCTATGCAAAACCTCTGTCCTTCTCAAAGGCCAAGATCAATGAACTATACTTACAATTTTTTGATGACACATACAGAAAATGATAAGGAATGTCTATGGTATATGTAAAATGACATAGTATGATATAACATATAAATTCCATATGAAATGAAAGATTTAGTCATCGAACAAACCATAGATTAGCCAGATTTTTTGGTGTGCCATATCCTGCTATTCAAGGCTCAATATAGCCAATGTATTTGACCTAGAAATTCCTCCTATTTGGGGAAGAGATGGAAATGAAGGGTCAATTTCACAATAACGCTCATCATTATTTCTCATTGGACAATTATTTCTTCTCCTCACATCAAACAAATATATTGAACAATAATACATATATTATTGATCCAAATAACCTCTCATAATTAAACCTTTAAGACAATTATTATTTTGGATACATGATATCATTGTGCACATATTTTCAGTGGGATACATGCATAAAAAAAACCGGTCCACCATGAAGTGTTTTGATTGAAGATAAAATGTTCAATGTATCATTTACGTAAAAAAAAGGATGGAGGAAATGTTTTTCTAACTCACACTAAGTTAATGGTGTCCCTTACTACATTTTAAAAAATAATTACTTGGATAACCTGATAGCACATAGGATTCTAAAAAATGGCACAACTGAATCATTATCACCCTTACATTGTTGGATAGAAAATGATGTATTGCTATAAGAATCAATTCATGAATAAGGATTTGATAATCATGAGTTTTTAGGGATTTCAGTTTTAAATCTCATATGTTGAATTGTTTGGATATGATTATCGAATAATCATATAGAAGCTTGATATTCTTCCATAATTATATAAATTGATCTTTATTTGATGGTTTCATCACATAATAAGAACATGAAACTTTCCATTTCTTCACCAATACACATAGGATGTAGTTATGGTAAAATATCCCAATCCAACATGTCATGATGAGATCAGAAGGAACATTTGATCTTCCCCTTGATATTCAAAGTAATTGCGGGAAACATTTCACATGTATTTTTCTCAATATGCATTACGTCTAAACAATGACATGATAAATTGGTAGACCAATTTGGAAACTCAAAAAAGATACATCACTTTTTCCAATTTTAATTGGATTTTGTGCCAACATTCTTCCTACTTTTATATTTTATTTAACATTTCCCTAAAGAAAAAACAAAAATATTTCATTCCATTAATCACATCACTACCTGACATATGTTGATGTGGTTGTTCAGTGTCAATAGTATTATCAATACTCTAATGATTCTTCTTATATTTATGATCCATTAGAAATAATTGTCATAGCCCCATGAAATTGAATCTATGATGATATTTAATCCTTCCCGATTGGGTATTCTTCATACAAATTAGACATGATATTTTTTCCTTCATAATCTAACTAGATATAATTTCAGAAGTAGGGAAATAATCTATGGTCCATATAAGCACAGAACACATCTGAAATTTTTTTTTTGAAGAAACATAAAATATTCACACACCCATATCCTAAAGCTACTTTAAATCTCTTACTATAGGATGAATTTAGGTGTTTATATAATTACTGGGATCAGAAGGAAAATATATTAGTACACTCATGAAAGTGAAAGATTTTTTTATACACATCCATAAAGGAAGATTATAAACACAAATAAAAACTAGCCATGTGTTTTAAGGATTAATAATCTAAACAAACAGATTAAAACCATCATAGGATAGACCCATCATGACATTACACACCATAGATGAAAGATTAGGACGGTGTGCATCAAATTCCCACCTTGATAATCCATTATTAAGATGAACCAAATCATCATTACCTTTAATTACCTCAGCATCATTCCATTACATATTGGCTTTGATTTCTATAGACATGAATAGATTTTGATGTCAGGGAATCGAAATAAATTTCCACATAACTTTATGTGTCACACGAGATGGTGTTCCATCTGTATTTTCCTTCCACTGAGATATACCACATTATTTATAGTCATTACGGTCTTCTTGTTCCTCCTGCAATTAACTATAATATTTCGAACAAGAATGAACTTCATTTGTAGTAAATATAAGCTTCTTAATTAACTTTCATTCATTGTAATTATTTTAAGGAATATCTACACAATTAGGAAGAAAGTCCTTAAAAAAGGTAACAATCTAATCAATGGTGGTAATAGAAATTCCATACATGGTTTTTTCGTGATATAACCACATTAAAAAGTTCAAAATTGATTATTTTAGTACATTCTTGATATACTGGAGTTCCGGAATCATCCATTAAATTTTTCTCTCTCAACATCATATTCTTCTTTATTTTCCTCATGTGTAATGATATCGTTTCCTTATTTCACTATCATACTATCTCTCTCCAAATGATGTACGAATTTAAAGAGGTCAAATATCCAAATATCCATTCCACTTATTTATTTTAATTTAGGAATTCAAGAATATTGGGAGGTCTCTCCAAGGTGATACCAAACATAATATTTTATTTGAAATCCAAATCTCATTATATTATAGCTAACTGTTTTGAGGAATAACCATGGTATTATAACAAATTTACAATATGGACATTGTATACAACCTCCATCTGAAGCATTATTAATTGTAAAATCTAAAAAAATACAAATCCTTTTGAGACATGGTTGAAATATGATCAGTATGATACATCTAGATTCTATTAATTATATTACATGAAAAAAATTATATTACAATAAATAATGTGAACCATAATTAAAAAATCCATTACCACACATTTTAATATTAATTTCATCAAAGAATAATAGGATCTAAGAAAAAAATCAAGGGATGAGTGAAATAGATGAAAGGGGAAGCTATCGATTACTGAACAGAAATTTGGAGTAGGTGTTGAAAAGTGTTGAATTTTATGAGTTCCGTGGACTCTGATGAATGATACATAGACGTATTTCCTAGTTTATGTATAAAATAACAGTCATTAAATTCATTACAGTGAAGTGGTGATGATGTGTACTATTCATTAGGGGTTGTCAGTAAAATCAATAAATACTATAGGGAAATAGAGGTTATATAGGCTAATTGGGAATCACCTATATAACACGAGTTTCCATTGAGAATTAGATAGCCATTTAAATTTTTCTTTGGGTAAGATACTGTGACAAAATCATAAAAATAATATAAACCTGGTTAAATAATTAATAATAACAATGAAATGGATATTTAAAAAATCAACATTCCAAAATCACAATTCAAAACCAATTAACTCTAAACCAAATCCCAATGAATATATTTATTCATATTTTATTTGGATAAAATGTGAATTACAATTTTTCAATCCATATGAAATTGAAATTGACCTACCCACAAAAATTTAATAATTTTTTTAAAAAATCCATCATCAAGTTTTAATCCTTCAATCATAAGTAATTTAAAATTTAATATCTCATTAAAATAAAAAAAAACTATGAAATATCAGTGCTCTGAAAGAAAAAAATAGAGTTTTCCCCATAAAAAATAGACATAACTTTACTGGTTAACCAAACCAAGCTAAAATAATTTATACTAAACCAAAATGTGTTAAATATAACCAATCTTAAAAAAACTAAAATCAATCAGATATCAAAGATAAGTAAATCAATATGAAATGATATAGATAAAATCCACAAAACCAAAAATAAACTAGAATCAATTAACCATATCAGAATATGGATTAGGGACTCACTATCCAAGAAGATCGGAATTAGAAAAACAACCAATCAGTAGGGAATGATGAACCAATAGAATCATTGGTTTATGGGTGAGGGAAACTCTACTCGATCTAAGGGTATGTGAATTGGGTGAATGAAACACAACGTGATTCAAGTATGAGGAGGGTGATGTGTGTCGACTGGAGGAGGAGGATAAAGGTGGATTCATGTCAACCATATGAGGAGGAAAATGGGGTCTATGTGTAAACTGGAGTATGAGAAAGGGGGATGCACATTAGGTGAGGGAAATGAGGGGGGGGGGGGGAAGGAAATCAACCTATAGAGGGTGAGGGATAATGAGTGAAGTGGGGGCATGGGAACGGTGAAATATTCACCCATCAATCCCAACAGTGTTTTAAAAATCATTGGGATAAAATATCTATACCCATGGTTTTAAATAAACCATGGGTATAGACAAAATCTATTCGGGATATACCAATGGTTTATAAAACTATGGGTATATATCCATGGGGATATACCCTCTTTATATTAGTTATTGGATGATTAATTATTCTTTTCTACGATGTGGTTTTTCAAAAAAAAAAAAATTAAAAATGACAAACCCCTAATTTATAAGGTCATGTAAAAATTGCAGGGAATACATTTATTGATGGGGGTAGAATGTAACATACAATGATTATATTTTCAATAATGGAATTTATTTTCGATATTTTATTCTACATGAAAAAATGAGCTTAAACAAATAGCAATACATATTTCTTTAAATAGCTTGTGGTGCACACAACCATAGGTATAAATGAATATTAATATAATATACTCTAATAAAATATGCATCAAATAAGTTTTTATGAGTAAGGATAATTAAATTATGAAACCTATATGGTTTAAACATGTATAAAATAAAATAAATTTCTATCTATTTTATATTAAATAAAATAATAATATTTATAATGAAAAAGAAATGTCTTTTAAAAATATATATTTTTCAAAAAGGTATTTTTTTGTGTATTGTACACATATATTGAAATTAATTATTACCAGTTACACAATACTTATTTTATTAAATTTAATTAATTTTCCTACTAAAAATAAAAAATTATATAAGATTTATAATTTTGGATTTTTTATAAAATAATTACATTTCAATGAATAGTGACAAATACCAATTTTTAAAAAATGGATTTTATTTTCAATAAAAAAAATTAATTAAAAGGTCCCATTATGTTTTGAATATGATTTAAAGTATTAAATTTATTCTGTAGATATATTTAATTGTTTTATTTTATTTTTAATCAACTTGATTTTTTATTTTAGTTTGATTTTTTTTGGGTTTAAAAATTGGATTTTTTGAAAAACTCTTTTAAAGTGAATAATGTTTAAAAAATTTAATTAATTAAAAAAACATAATTGAGGAGTGATTTAACATATATTATTATATTATATTTAGAAAAAATTTAATTTCTCTCATCAAATTATTATTATTGGGAATGGACTTAATATAAAATCATTTTTTTCTTGACAAATACAACTCTTTAAAACCCTATTATTAATCCTATCTAAAGGTTTTATTTTAAACTAAAAATTAACATTTATATGAATTAAATTTATTAAAACCTATTAAATATTTTGAATTATAATAATTTTTATTTCTAATATGATAAAATTAATCTTTCCCTTAAATGAATAATGTAAAAATTAAAAATCAATTACCATTGTTAAGGTAAGAACAGAGTTACTGAGGATAAAACTAAAAAGAAAAGGATTTAAATAACCAAATATGGGTCTAAATTTTTTTGCTGGCCATGTATCAATTTTATCATTTATATGTATCATTAATGGACCATTTTTTCTTGAATGTTTGTGAAAAATTTGGATACATAGTTTTCTTTAGTAACATTGCATGTGTGCCACTCTCCTAACTTATAGAAATCCACTCCATCCCCACTTCTATTTGCAAATTAAATGCCTTTTTTTATTTTTCATTACATACCCAAATATCATCCTTAACCCCCATAACTTTGTTCTTTTATTTTTATCATCAATACATAATACAAAGGGTTTTGAGTCTTAAAAAAGGAGGTTCTCTGAAAAAGCGGTATCGTTACTGACCAAGAGATTTTATTTCATTTTTTCCTCATCCTATTTCAAATATGCCTAAATTATTATTATAAAATAACACCATTATATACCATATAATTATTTGTTTTTATGTTAATGTATGAACATAAATTTTTATCCTCTTCAATAAAATGGGATTTGAATTCATCATTTGAGTGTACGGAGGACAACCATATCATGAACTGATGGAATTATTTTTCCATCACCTCCTCTCACAGACTGTTATAATGACATATTTAAAGTATATATATATATGATATTTTTACATATTTATACGAATTATTTTTATGATATCACACATAACTAATTAATTAACATTCCATGGGGGATATGATAACATCATTTGTGTGTACAACACACTACCTCCTTGAGAAGAGATGTGATCTGTTTTTATTAACAATTAAAATGGAAGTTAATAAAGATAATATTTACAAATATGAGTGATAGAAATGAAATAATTATGATATTAATGACATATTTAACATTATGAAATTATAATATATCATTTACAGTCTTACTCTAAAAAATGATAACATCAATCGAGCATAAATTTAGACCACTACCTCTAGGAAGCAATATGACTCTTTATTCATCTATAAATCACATGGTTTATATATATATATATATATATATGTATATTTAAAGAAATAATTTATTATTCCTGATATTATGATGTTTCTATAAAGACAAATTATAACTTATTTATTTCCATAATGGTCACTGAAAAATGAAAACATCACTCATGATTATGTATGAACAATCACCTCTATGTTCGTAACATAGTTCATTTATCATAACCATATTTCATGATCGGTTTTCAAATTGAAATTGAAATATTAAGTATTTAATTATATAATGATTATTATTTTGTATATGTTTAAAAACTAACCACTTTGACCATAGTCAAGACACCGGAGCTATTTATAAACAATGAACAAAACATCCTCAAAACACCCATCATAGACATAACTGAATAAGAATTTAAATATTTAATTAAAAAATAAATAAACTAAATTTTTTATTTATAAATAAATATAATTAGAAAATTTTATTATGAAATAATATAATTGATAAAATTTTATTATAGGGGAGATAAAAGACATGTTTGGAATGTCTATACTCGAGATACAGTTTTCTCGTCAAGCTTTTACTTCTCCGAGACATAGGCCTTATTCACCACTTATATTTTTTTTTGTGTATATACATCCAATTAGTGTCTTTATTTATTATTTTTGTGAATATTTTTTGAATTTATCAATAAATATGATGTTCTCCATTTTAGGATATTTTTATCATGATATTATTGAAGCTTTAAGGGACCTCAAATCAGTTTTCCATAATTGAGGATTATAATAAAATAAGGAACATAATTTGTTTTATATGGTGTATATACTTCCAATTTTAACTAAAATATCTTGAATCCCCAATATATAATTTTATTTTATCTATCAGTCTGAATTATTCCATCTAATGGATGTGACATGAATGTTACCAAGTTGTAAAGAATTTAATAATGTAATTTCTTTTCATTGGTTTATATTACATCTTACCTAATATTGATATTATAATATTTTCAATTTAATTAATTTTTATTATAATATGTTTAATTCACACATGTTTTATATGTATTTAAATTTAATATAGATAATCTATTCATTGATTAATTATCACTTCAACATTATGATATTTGAAAGGGTGTATTGTCTCAATTGTCTTCTTTGGGACATTTGTTATTTTATATGCCAATAATATTTTATGAGGTGTATTTGCTAACACATTGACATGTTATATCATTAAAATCCTTATGTTTGTGATATTTAATATATCATTGATTTTATTCATCCACGAGTCTTATGATTGAAGAGCTACCAAAGTGGGAAAGGCTTTATGTTAAATCTCATTTCATTCAATATTATTTATATTAAGGGTTCCTTTATACGATGTATTATGATCTTATTTTTCTGAAAAACCTATATTTTATTATTTTTTTATGAATGGGTTCCATGTTTTTATTTAAATTTAATTCCATATTTATTTTTGAAATGTCAAGAAAGATGTTTGTAAGTTATAGTGATGTTGTATTTTCCTTCAGATAAGATATAATTCCCTTCCATATCCATGTTTTCTAATTTTTTTTAAAGAAAATATTTAAAAAAAATGATATCCAAAATATACTATACCTAATATTTAAAAATATTTTGAAAGGATTTAAGAAATGAAATTTCATTTTCTTTTCCAAATGACTCACTTTGACCCCCTTTACAAAATGTTTAAACAAAATGATTATTTTAAAAAATTACAATAAGAATGGATTTACCAGTTGTCACGAGCTGTACATTATTTGAAACATTAATTATATTTATCCATGGTAATTTTAAATGAAATTTAATGTCATTGTATATTTGTATTTTTATATTTCAATAGTTATTTTCAAAATGAAAATGTTAATTTTCCCAAATTTTTTTCTAATGACCATTAATGATATATTCATTCACTAATGAAAACAAATCATGATGTCACATACACTCTTATAGGGATATGTGGTATTCAAACCATATTTATTTTCCACATGATGGATTATGAGATTGATGTGGAACCCATTTATTTCTAAGGAAAAGTGAAATTTTGAAATGAATAATGATTGGTTTTATAATTTTAATAATAAAATAAAAGATAATGTACATTATTCATGTTTTCATTGTTGAATATTTTAAATATAATGGTTTGAGACCCATTATAGCTCTTGGATGTGCCCGATATAGATTATATTATGGATACACCCAGATAGCATCGGGTGAGACTGATATGGATTACACGATGGTTGTGTCTAGATAGTGCTCCACCACATTGGGTAATGATTATATTCTATATATAATTATATTTTATGTCTTATGTATTTTTATTGTAAATATATATGATTTAATGAATTTATGATAACTATTTCCCAAGATACTAATATGTCTTACCTATGATTTGTAGAGATATTTAATGATCCCTTGACCAAGATTGAAAAAAATGCATCATGATTATTGATTAATATGAATATTTCAGTTAATAAAGATTTATACCACATTTAATGATTAATAATCCAAGTATTGATGGGTATGAATATTATTATATTATGATCATGCACTTTGATTATGCCATCATAATCTCGTGCTCATATTTTTCTCACTGATGATATAGGATTGTTAAATATTATGATAACTTTCGTTGAGCATTTTAGATAACCCATTATATGATTATTTTTCCTTATTTGATCAAAAATAATGTTAGATGAACTATTAATATAAGGGTTCCATGTGGATAGTGATGATGGCTTAATGTGAAATAAGAAAAAATTGGATTAGTGGGATGAATACTCACTTAAAGACATGGGTATTATTCATGTAATATTTAGTCCTAATTCTATAAAACTCTAAACATAAAATTTCCTTCAATATGTAATTTATCCAATATTTCCTTTATTTTTTATGTTTGGGGTGGGTAAAATTGGGAAACCTTCATTGTTATCAAATCTTGAAATGTAATGTTTATGTTTTCTACACCAGATCTCAGAGTGTGGGTCTAGGGATATTATACCTTAGGATCATATTAGATTATTCTATTGAGAATAATAAAGGTGAAAACGTTATCCATCAATATAGGCACATTAGTTGGACAAAAAATGATTAATTTGCTGATTGACACCTCTTATGATCATTCTTTTAATTAGATGTTATTACTATATCCCTTCTATTATCCATATTTTTTTGTAATATTACAATAAAATGATACATTCTATCAAAAATAATAAACAACATGTATTATCTACTGGTAAAAAAGAGTGTATAAACCTTGTAAAATATCAACTCTATCATGTGTTTTCTATTTCTATTATTATCTCATGAATTTACAAATTGAATTCATTTACTGATCTGAACATTAACTATAATGAGAATAATAATTGTAAAACATATGTTTTTGGAGACCCCTAATTAAACCCCTCTTAGTTTTTATTCACCATTCACTTGGGACAATCACATGTAATTTTGAAAGGGATTTATGAGTACATAAGTTTTATATAAATAGTATTAATATATTTAATGCAAAAAAATTATTTATATGATTTGTTTTCAATCTATCATGTTATTTTTATTTTTGAATGGGTATTTATAGAATTAAATAGAGGTATCCAAGGGATTTATGTACTCACTCCTTGTATGTATAATTATAGTGTACCTATACATGATATTTTACATCATGTATGTATAGTAATATTTCACACCTTATAGATATTAGACAATTATTTTGGATATAGTGACTCAATTATTGTAGAAAATAGATATATCTCACGTGCCACATGGATATGGAAGTAGAATAATATTTATCATCTAGATATATTAATGGAAACCTTGGTATCGTTTTTCATTATTTATCCTTATTATTGTTTAATATGTATGATATTATTCATTATAGAACCCAATATTTTTTTCATATAATCCATCATCACGATTTTTGGATGGTTATTTATGTTGGTTATTAAAATTTTGGTTCATTGTTTTAAATTCAATGCTTTATGAGTAATGATAAAGGAGATATATTGAAATATTAATCTTTCTTTGAATTTACATTTCATACTTTATTTATTTTAAGAATTTTAAATCATTACCATTATATTTTTTTGAAACTCATTTTAGTTGAGATAGATTATGGAAAGCATGTATATTTATTAGACTTTGTGGAATGAAATTCTTAGTTTTAAGTTAAATTTTTCAAGTTAATATGCTATAACAAAGTTTGTTATTTATGGAGTTTATTTGGTTATGTTATAGTTTATGGTAGGTTCCTATGAATCGAATAATTAATATTCAAATATAAATGATAAACCTATTTATATTATATTATAATGTCATTAGGTATTCACATGATAGTTTAAGGAAGATTAAATGATATGATACCCATAATTTTAAATTATTGAAAAATAATAATATTATTATAATTAAACCATAAAACCACTAATAATAAATATTATGAGGCTATTAGTGATAAATAATTGTAAGGGGATGAAATTAGAAATGGTGTTAGTGTAGAAGTAACATTGACTATATAGTGACATGGTATCATGTACATGGTGGTTCCAAGTGTGTTTTTTCACACTTATTATTATATAAGTCGGTACTAAGTATCCTAATACCAGAAACATCAGAGTCTTGTTTGGGGTTTTAAATCAGTTAAACTAGAAATCAAAGAATGATCTTTAACCCCTATTACCACATTCCAGAAGGGTTTTTAATAAAAAACAAATAGTTGTTATGCCTTGGAGCTCTCCCCTCAATTTTCTTCAACCCAAAGTATATCCCTAATTAGATCCTTTGGGATTGGTTTCTCAGCTTCCTACGGGATCTACCCATATTCATATCTATGATAATAACCCTTTATTATTATTTTTTTATTATATATTTTTAGGGGATGCAATCTATAATCTCCCTTCCTTAAGTATGAAATATTAAACTTTTCCTTGGGATTTTCTTCTAGAAAATGGTAATAAGAACTTATATATTATGATCTTAAGGTAAGGTAGTCATTTCATCATTTTTATTTAAATTTTTAATGATGTAAAAAATATAATCCCTAGAGTATTAAATTCTAGGATTTCTAAATACATTGTGGTAGGGGAACAATTTTTTCCTTAGTTTTATTGACCAAATCTATCAAATTTATTAGTGGGCATATCGTCCTCCCTAAAAAATACTTATAGTGTGTGAATAATTAAATACATGAGGTACAGATATATTAAATATTAAATGAAATTTAATTTTAAATATTTTTTTTTTCATGAAAATATTTTCATCATTGATAGATTTTATTATATTCAATTATCTATTCCACTAGTTATATTTCTTTTGGAAGAGATGATATTACTTGAGTATCATACGAGTATTAATTCATTCCATGAAATTTCCAATATCCTAGTTATATAAATATTATCTTAACGTATTGAGAATTTAAACATCTTTAATATATTTTGGATTGTTAATTTTTTCATAAATCATGGATAATGGTTCCTTTAAAATTATATAGTTTCAAATGTGATATATTTATACAGACTTGTAATAACCAAGATTGTAAAAATGATTAATTTTCAAGAATGAATATTTTTTATATTATATGGTATAGTACTATAAACATAAGAACATTAAAAACCCATCACTTTATTTCATTAATGTATATCATTACATTGGTTAAAAATTAATACTTTTAATATTTCAAATATTATAATAGGAAAGATAATATATTATAAGGAAAACATAATGGAAAAATTTGGAACATTATTGTCATCAAGAATCATCAATCTCACGAACAACACTGTGCAAAAGAAACAAAATATAAGTAATCCAATTAGAATTTTATAAAATTAAAATTTATAACCTTTATACGGAATAAACCTTAAAATATTCTTATGCTAGGGATTTTCAACTAGAATTTACATTATTAAAATTATTTTGATCTTTTTAGATTATATTATTAATGAATTATGAAAAAACCATATGTAGTAACCCCATACATTAAAAGTTGAAACTTATTCTCAATATCTATTTTTTCTACCAAAAAACAATTTAAAATAAAAAATGGCTTATTTACATGATAAATCTTTATAATTTTCATCTAGACCTCATCTATGCCCCTAATATTCCATAAACACTATGAAAACATTTTAAAAATGTGGGATGAGCACAAAAAATCAACAAGGGACATACAAATAAGAAAACTGTTAATCCGTTGAAACCTATAATGTTGTTCCCTAAAATGAAATAACAATATTTTTTAAGAAATTTATATTTAGAATACCTTTTGAAATTAATGGTTTCCATGAAAACTCATAAATATACATATAAAATTCATCTTGGTTCTAGGAAAATCATTTACATATCAATATTAAAATAAAACATTCAAATAGAATAACCATAATGTATTATTCCATCTCCAAAGTACCTAATGCATTTGAGATCTATAATGTGGTTCCCATATCATATATTGAGCAATATTGGTTACTAACTCATCATATCTTGATCTATAATGGGGATCAACCCATCATGTCTTGTGCTATAATGGGCTCAACCCATCATATATTGAGCTATAAGGGGAAAAATAGTCATATATTGAGATGTAATGGGATCAACCCGTCATAAAAAATCTCAAAGGACCTTATCATGAATTAACCCCTTGAAAAACCATTTTAATCCATGTGGAAAATGCTTTCGGTTATGAAAATAAACTATTCATGTAAAAATCACAATTAAATTTTAAAAACCATAAACATAATAATGAAACCATTTTAATAAAAAATAACTATTAAATATTATAATTTACAAATTAAATAATTAATGAAAAATGAATGTGGGAAAATCCTCTCATGCTATATAAGTTAAAAAACATTAATCTCATATTTTGTATGAAAAGTAACAAAATACCTCATTTAGAAAACAAAAAAATACTCCTTTCAAACCACTGTATAAAAAGTATAACACAGGAAGACATGAAATTAAAAAATAGTACATTAATATTAAAATACTTCATTAAATGATTTTTAGAAAACAATTATCTATATATGAATAAAAATTATAGTTTTAAGGGAATGTTTAACAAGATAATTTTTAAAAGAAATCCCATTACCATGAGTCTGATTCACCACATATGTACCTTTTTCACTAAATAATAAATGTATTTTAATAAATTACTTGCATAATAACAATTTTTAAGATCATTATTCCTTTTATATCACTTATCACCATGATAGTTACTTAATCATTCAAATTCACATCAGGTGTCTGGAAATATTTAGTACATAAGTCCTAAAAGGCTTTGTTTTGTTGACTATTGTCAAAGATGTCATCATTACATCATCTACAACATAATATTTATTATATAATAATAAATTTTATCCAAAAATTTTAATTTTAATTTACACAATTACACATGCTTATTTAAAACGAACTACAGTGCAATACGGGAGATGGTAGGTCATATGTGGGAATATGTAATGTATCTGTTTTTCAATGATAATTACAAAAATAATTTATATATTATTTTATAATAACATGATGATAATAATATCACACACACACATATATATAATTTCACTTCTTTAAATATACTAATATATATCCATGTGATTGGTGATGAAAAACTAACTGCATCGCTTTGTTAACGTGCTAGTCCACACGTATGCACAGACGACATTATCATTTCTCTATGCAGGGAATTATAAGAATATAAATGATATATTTTTTTCATAATGATAAACATGTAATTAATATAATATATAAATATTTGTCATTTTATTATTCCATTAATGAGATATGTTGATGGAAAAAAAATTACAACGGTTTACGAGGCGGTAGTCCCCTATACACATGAATAATGAATTATTTTCCAATTTGATGGAAGTGGAGATTAAAATAGATAATTTCACTAATATAATAAAATATAATAATATTTTGGATACCGTATTTTTTAATTATATTTTTAATACAATTTTATGGATATGGAATAATTAAAAAAATACAAATACTCGATAAAAAATGATACCTCCAATTCAGACAATCTTCTTTTCTTAACACCTTAAGATTTCTAAGGTTGTTGTTATTCCATACAAGAAACACAATAATGAGGGTATGTATTATATAAATATATTTTTTCAGGTATTTTTGGAACCAAAAGTGTTTTTATGTATGAATAAATAAGAATAATAGGCGACCTTTTAGGAGAGAGAGGTGGGGTACTATTGGATCTTATCAAAATAATAAATTAATATAAAATATGATATGTTACCAAATGGTTCCAAACATAATAAGTTTTAATATAAGATGATTATGGGTTGAAATACAATTATAAATTAATAATTATATATGTTTTGGCTATATTTATACCATTTTCTTTTGGTTTATATCCTTATTTAACCACCTTATTTATTACAATTACAAAATGGATTTTTACTCATTGAGGGTTAATATAGATACTATGTAAAAATGAACTACCAGTAAATAGACCATGGTTAATATTCTAAACCTTATTATAATCAACTGGATTAATTGGATATCATTAGTAATTTTATAACATTTAATGAAATATTATTTACCATAAAATATCTCTAAAAGTCAATTTTTAAAACCATTTATTACATTGTCTTTAATAATAAAAAGATAACACATCAAACTGGAACCAATTATTTTAAATATCCCTAAAAATTAAAATTAAAATATAAAATTTATTTATCATATTAATTATCTAAAATTATATTTATTTTAATATTTTTAGTTTCAATTATTTTATTTTTTTAATTAATTTAATAATTACTCCATCAGCGTTGTGAAATCATTTAGGGTAATTATTTATTTACTAAAAATAAAAATCAAACTACCATGATGAAGATAAATCTTAAATATTTCCAAATAATATTTATAGCCAAACATATCCTCCAGATAACAACTTGTTATAAATATTACATTTTTTAAAAATATCATTTTGACATGTTTGGTTTTTTTTAAATAAAATACTATAAAGGCCGTAATATAAGCCCAGTGTACTTTAAAGGTAATAAATGTGACCCTTGGATGATTATAGTCAAGAAAAATTATTAAAATAAGACTTATTTAAGTTTTATGTTAATTTTATGGTTATTATTATTATTTTTGTTTTATATAAATTACCTGATTTACCATTTACTATGTTAACCAAATTTCTTATGTAACTATTCATATTGAACAAAAATAAAAGGGAAATATTTAAAATATTTATACCCACTTATTAAAAATATAGAATAAATTTTTCCAAGTTTGAAACTTATATATTTTTTATTTTACTTTAATATTAAACCAGAAAAAATGCAACGTAAAATAATTTTTTCTCTAAAATTCCATTTTAAAATATAAATTCTTTTATACTAAATTAAAATATATAAATTTTCAAAACAATAATAAAATTATTTTAAATAAAAATAAACTAATAAAAATTTTAAACTAATTGAAAATATAATTTTACCATATAAATAACTTAAAATAAAATAATTTCTTTAATAAAAAAATCATTATTTTTTACCATTCCTTGAAAATTAAATATTTTCAAAAACAAAATATCAAAAATTAATCCAAAGATAATTTTGAAATTATGAATTCCAAAATTATATACACTTTGTCAAAAATATTTTCTAAAAATTCAAGATATTAAATATATTAATCACCCACAAGAAGCAATAAAAATCATTTAATGAAATCATATTTTTTGAATAATAAAATGATTTAAAAAAAATATATTCTATGTATTTAAAAAGAATCAATAGATAAATTCTAACTGAGTAAGAGCATTATATATTTCATTATTCAGTTAATAATATTCATTCCCTCTAACTTAAAGGTTGGGTTATAATAGTCACCTTTAAATAATAATATTGTTTTACAAATTTAAACTATATGTTGTGTATCTTATATGTTATTGGACATAGAATTTACTTTTTTTAAATCTCAGGGTCTTAACTCCCCACCCCTTTAATAAATTGTGTCCTTGAAATTCAAAAAAGGGATAAAATCTAGGGGTTTGCCTATTTAAATTACCATTTCTGAAATCCAGTATCATAATAGGAATTATAAAAAATTTCTTTCAAAAAGGGAGACAAGAATGCAAAAAGGTCAATTTAGATAATACATACAGGGTATCAATGTTGTAAAACAAGGATATGGAAGAAAAAAATATAACTTTCAAGGACTAATATAGATTTATAGATAAATTGTCCATGAAAATTTCAAACATCACAAAATGGTAAATATATTATGGGTTAAAGGACTTTTGATTACTTAGTAAGAAAATTAAATGAATTCTTTTTTTTTCCAAAATACTTCTTCTAAAGTAGATAAATTATTTTAATATATAGACTTAGAACATAAGTAAATATAATCACTTTTAAATTATTGTTTCATTTATTAATAAATTTCACCACAATATTATATTTTCAATAAATGAAGAGAATTCAAGATGAATTTTTAATGAATGATTCAGTAGAATCAACTTATATAGATAAAAAATTCCACAAAAGAATAAAAATATATTCCTCCTATATTTATAAATAAAAAAAACAAAATGTATTTTATATGATTATATAATTACTAAAATAAAAAATCATTTTATGATGAGAACATATTTAATGAACAAAATTTAGTAATAATACCTAAAGTTCAAAATTGGTTATTCAACATATAAATATCTTTAAAATTCATAAGAAATATTCTAGACTAATTACGAAACCCAGAAATTGGAAGTATTTGATCACATAGTCTTACAAGATAAATTATAATAGTATTCTCCAAATAATATCAAACACTCTTAAAGTCTCATTCCATAAATGTGACTTCCCTAAAAACATATTTTTCCCAGATATGCTAATAATTTCAATAAAAAATGTGAATCTCCATAATTCCACATTGAAATCATATATGGTTCAAAAATATAATCCAAAAATTACTCCTTAATGAGAATCACATAATATTCTTGTAACTTAAAAATTATGTGCTCCCCAAAATTATAGTAATCCTATTGTGAAATAACATTACATATCTAACCACTGAATCAATTTCCAATACAATAGTTATCTTTATGATGAAAAAAAAGTTACCAAAATCAATATATACATTAAACATAAAATGGATTAAATAATGAGAAAATTTAATACTAAATAGTACATCACATCAACTATTGGAAGGAGAGATACACTTATCACCCTTCAATTTTGGGTTCAAACTTCAAGTCATTTCCAAATGAAATATACTATCACCCGGTCTACATGTTTTCTATTTTTAATAGTATAATATTATAATACTTTAATAATTCCAAAACTTTGAGAAACATCCTAAAATATTACCTTAATATATTCAATGCTCAAGGAATGTCTTAACCTCAAATTGTTTCTCATGCATTCAATTTTTCATCCCAAAATGTTATAAAACATAATTACGTCACAAATAAATGTCTCCCAAAATATCTTTAGTTACCTTAAATATACCTAACATAATTCCTAAAATTTTGTTTCTATGAAATTTATCTTATGATCAACAATAAAATTATAAATTGATGTTTATATCCATAACACTTAAATCTCACAAGAAAACATCATAATCACCAATGTCGTCTGAACGCTCTTCTGATACCAACTACAAGGAACCAAACATAAAAATTTATTATTCTAATGATTATAAACAAGAGTTCATTATATTATAATTCTAAGGATCTTTTTCATTTATTGTTTTAGATAATTAGGACAATCTCATACATATTAGACTCATAAATTTCAAGTGGAGTCTTACACTCAGTATCAATTTTTCCTACCAGAAAAACCTTATAAAATGAAACATGACTTCTTTTCTTGATAAATCTACAAAATTTTCATCATGAAATTATCCTTTTTTTTAATATTCTTTAAATCCTATGAAAAACATTTTACAAATGTGATATGAGGACAAAAATATTTGCGAGGGACCTAAAAAAAAGAAAACTTTATAGTCCAGTAAAACCAATGAAAACCCCTTTATTAAAATCATATATTTTTACCCGGAAAGGATGTAATAACTATTTTAAGATAATTAATATTTATTTTACCATTTTAAATCAATGATTTCCCTGAAAACTTATAATTGATCATAGAAAAGATATGTATGTTCATTGGGACATCATTTTAAAATCACTCTTACAATGAACCATACCAATGGAATAACCATATGGGAAAAATCCATATTAAGAGTACCCATTGCATTTAAGGGTTATTATGGGGCTCACCCGTCATATATGAATTTATAATGGCGATCAACCATTCATATCTTGAGCTATAATGGGGCTAAATCTGTCATATAATGTGCTATTGTGGCCTCATCCAACAATATCTTAAGATATAAAGGGGATTAACCCATATTATATTGATATATAATGGGATAAACACATTATAAAAATATAAATAAACTACATCATCAATAAAATCCTTGAAAAATATTTTCAACCCGCGTGAGAAATACTTTCAGATATCAAAATACACTTTTGAGGTAAAAATAATTTTTAAATTCTAAAAACAACACACAGAATAATGAAACCATTTTATTTAAAAATAACTATGAAAAACTATAAATGAAAAATTTAATCATTAAAGTATTACAATGGATGGAAAATATCCTCATACCATATTTTCTAAAAACATTCATTTTGTAATTTTTCTGAAAAGTCACAAAGTACCTCATTTGGAAAATGAAAAAACTTCTCTTTTCAAAAAATTAATAATAGTAAAACATGGTAAAAATTACTTTAAAAACATATTAGAATAATAAAAATTAACTTTAAATCTTTTTTAAAATACAACCATTTGGATAAGGAAGAAAAAACTAGTTTTAAGAGAATGTTTTCAAATTAAAATTTTAAAAATAAAGCCCCTTAACATGATTTTGACTAATCAAATAGGTTTATTATCTTAATGAATAATAAACATAGGTTACTTATTTAATTTATTAATAACCTTTTTCAATTTAATTATTCATTTTATATCACTTATTATAAAATTAATTACTTAATCATTTAAATTCATATCATCTGTTTTGATGATATTTGATACTTAAGTAAAAAATAAACTTGGTCGGTAGAATTTGGTCAATGATGTTATCATTCCATAATATCCAAAAAATAATTCATGAAATAATATTAACTTTTACACAATAATTATAATTATTATTTCAACCATTGCATCTGGTTATAAAAAATGAACACGCATAGGCAACATTTCCATTTGTCAATAATCATTAAATAAACAAGGTGATTTTTATTTTACCTTTTTATAATGATAATAATATCATATATTTCATATTAATTCTTTATGTATTATTATACATATCATTCATGTGATGTGGTGATGAAAAATGAGTCACATCACTTCGTGGAGGTGGTAGTCCATACATACACACAAACCACGTTATCATTTTTCTATTAAAAAAATATAAGAATTTAAATGATATATTAATTTTACATAATTATAATTATGTTTTCAATATTAGAAAAAAAATAATCACATAATTTTA
Source organism: Viscum album (assembly GCA_963277665.1). NCBI lineage: Eukaryota > Viridiplantae > Streptophyta > Magnoliopsida > Santalales > Viscaceae > Viscum > Viscum album. The sequence continues at coordinate 1,322,238,243 of OY728166.1, forward strand.
ACTACTGTTGACAGATAGTTATGGAAAATGAATTATGTTAGTTTGTGAGATGTTAGTTCGCCGCACATGTGAAAAATTATTTTGTTTCCCATTTGATTGATGTCAAGATAGATATAGGTCATTCCACTAAAATAAAAATATATTCATATATTTCAATTTTTTTTATTTTATCATGGATAAATATGGATTTAGGTACATGGAATATTAAACAAAATAATAATGTTAGATTAGAAACAATACATCATATTCGGAAAATCTTTTTTATCTTAATGCAATAAGACTACTATGTATGGTGTTATGACTAAAATATTTTCTCTAATATTAGGTTTTGGATTTTCAGAAGTTATTCATGTAGATATTTTCCAATTCAAAAGGGTTTTATGTTTGATTAAATGAGAAGAAAAGGTGCCCTTTTATAATAGAGGGGAGGGGCACTCTTGGAAGATCTCAAATTAACAAATAAATTTAAAGTATTATTTAATAAAAAATGGTTCCAAACATATTAATTTATAAGATAAGTTTTGATTTGACCTAAATCAAAAAACTAGATAAAAGTTATACATGTTTGTCTATATTTTTACCATTGTCTAATGTTTTTAACACTTATTTAACCCCTTTAGCTCTTACCAACAGAACATATATTTTTATACTTTAAGGATTAATATAGTTACTATAAAATGAAAAAACACCAATTAATGGAACATTTTTTATAATTTAAACCTTATCATAATCAATTGGCCAAAATTATGATTTAAAAAAATTTATATCATTTAATAAAATGTTGTTCACAATAATATATATATATAATATCCATTTGAAGAACTATTCATTACATTGACTTTAATAATATCAAGATCACACTTAAAATTTTATCCAATAATTTTAACGTACCCTTAAAATTTTAATGTAATATATAAAATTATTTTATCACATTTATTATCTCATATATTATTTATTTTAATATTTTTAACATCATTTATTTTGGTTTCTCATTAATAAAATAATTAATGCATCAACATTCTATAAATATTTAAGGTAATTATTTTATCACTAAAAATAAAAATAAATGATTAATATAAATCTATTAGATTTCAAAAACAACTTTTTATATTTTATTATTTCATGAAAATAACACCTTATTAAAAATAAAAAACTTATTAAAATCATGACTGTGACATGTTTTACTTTTCTTTAAATAAAAAAAATATAAAGTTAATAATTTTATCCATGTATCCCTAAAAGTTCATAAATTAGATCATTGTATTATCATGGTGTAGATAAACTAATAAAATATGATTTTTTAAGATTTTGGGTAATTTTATTTTTAACCTAAATTACATGATTTACCATTTACCATAGTAAAAAAATTACTAAAGTTACTATTTATTGACCAAATATAAAAGGGATCTATTTAATAAATTGGGACCCACAAATTCAAAATTTTAAATACATTTTTAAAAATTCAAATAAAAGTTCCGTAGTTAAATTTAATATTAATCCAGAAAAATAAAATGAAAACCCATTTTTTTAGAAAAACACCCACTTCATAAATAAAATGTATTTATAATGAATTATTTTATATAATGAAATTAATTAACAATAAATGGATTATTTTAAATAAAAATATACTATTAAAATTTTAAAAATAATCCAATACATAGTTTGATCGGATAAATACATTAAAATAAAATACATTTTTGAATAAAAATTAATTTTTTTTACAATTCATTGAATGATCAATATTTTCAAAAAATTATAAAAATACATTCATAATATAATAATTATTTTTTTAATTAAAAAATAAAATAAAATATTTAAAATTTTATTTAGAGAATTTCAAGAAAATAAAAATATTGATCATGCATTAGAAGCAATAAAAATCAATTAAAAAATATATTTTTGTATAATAAAATGATATTACTAAAAATATAGTAATTATTGAAAATGAGTTCATTATCACAATTGAATTGAGTAGTAACATTATATATTTCATAATTTGGTTAAAACTATTCATTCCCTTTAATTTAACAGATGATCTATATTGGTTACATTTAAATTATAATATTTCATTATTCGATTAAGATCATTGTTTTGTATCTTGTATTCCATCAAACATAGTATTTATTTTTTATAAAATATTGAGATGTTATAACATATGGGTAATTATTGTGAATGATGTATAAATGATTGAAGAGGTATTTATGGAAGGTAATATGACTGTAAGAATATTATTATGATCATTGGAATACTAACATGACCATTTGAAATAGTAACCTAGCCAGTTGGGATAATAACATAACTGTTGGAATTATGATTTGACGTCAAAAAAATAAAATTTAATAAAATAATTTTTTTATCAAAGTTAATTTAAGAAAATATTAATATTTTAATTACATAAATTAAATACCATAATTAAAAACTCTAAAAAATTATAATTACATTTTTAATAAATTAAATTGTAATGTATTTCATATGAATCATAGTTTTTTAATTATTAAAAATTAAATATATAATAAAATTATTGTGATAAAATTAATATCTTTTTTATAATAAGAATCTTGATGTTTCCCAATGGTGAATTTTTGAAAAATTTCTAAAAACCATCAGTTTTTAAGTGATTATTAAAAAACAATTTTACAAAGAGAGAACATTTCATTAAATAATTAGGTTGTAATAATGAATTTATATTTTTTATTTTTTATCAAAACCCAAAATAAATTTAATATTATAAATGGTTTATTTAAGTTTAATAAACTTAATTTCCATAACATCCCTTTAAATGTATAGTTTTCATTTTTCTCTGTTTATTTCGATTAAAATAATAAATTTAAATTATAAAGTGAATCAAAGTCTTAAAAACATGTAATATTACACCAATATATTTAATAATATAATTAATATTACTAATTAATTTTTTAACTTGGATATTATAATTTATTCAATATTTTATCATAAACATATTACTCTCCTTGTATTTAAATAGCCCCTAACCACTCCTCCAGAAATCCATGATAATTTCACCTACTAAATAAAAATATCTAACTAAATAATCACTCTTAATAAACTTATCATCCTTAGTGTAATTTTTGAGTAATCAAAAAACATGATTTTGCAGAATTTAACATCATGGAATAGAAGCAACAATAAGAAAAGAAAACGTTTTCATCAATATAACTTCTAATTTTATTCGTTTATTCCTCATTATCTCTATTAATTTAAAAATGAAATATTATATGATTAATATGGTAATATGTTAATATTATACTAATTATTTTATCCTAATTTAATAAAAATATTTGCGACATATTTATATGTAAATATTCTCTCTCCTCCCCTTTTGATAATGCCTCATCATCTGTTGGTTAATCACGCACGAGGATAGTGACATATCTCTTCTTACAAGCACCTTCATGTATAGATACCATGAATTAAATATAATATATAAATATATATTACTTTTATTTTATTCAAAGGGAATTAAATTTTCTTATGTATAAGTTACATTGATAAAAAATAGTTAAATTGAAAAAGACATGATATTTTAAAGAAAATATAAAATACATACATTTAAATAAAAAAATGGTAATTAAGAAGTATAATATAATTATTATAATTGATAACTAGTGAATAATATTAACATAATTTTTTTATTGTTACCTATTTTATTAAACCTATTTTTATTATACAAGAGGTTGAAAACAAACAAAACAAATCAGGATTTAATATAAGTGGATTCTCAAAACCAACTATTTATTTTGGGTTATCTCATATTTCATATTGATTTAAATATGTAAATTCTTATAAAATTTTAAAAATTTCCTTCCAAAATTATTTCCCTTTTTAGGGGATATTCTTTATCATTCCTTAAGAAATTTATTTTTTTAACCAATTACAATTATTTTTAAAAAAGTATATTATTTTTTCAAAATATCTCTTGACTCCTCCTGAGTTGTTTCTTATTCAAAGAAAAATGATTTTTTTATTTTAAAATATAACCTCCAATTTTTCATTTGGTAACCCAAAAGGTTTTTCATGAATGTATTATTTTTGAATACTTTATGAATCCCACGTCTTTAATTGGTTTTATTTCATGACTATGATTGTTATAAGATATCTTCCAATGTATCATGCATTATTATGATCCTTTAATGATGTGATGATAATACCATAATTATATAGATCTATAATTCAATGGGTAATGTGATATATCTATTGATATTATTCATATTATACATTAATATGATTCAAACATTGTTCACAATTATTATTTTATGATTCTTGAATATATGTTATATTTGAACATTATGATAATATTATTCATAACTATGTGTGGTGTTTCACCACTATGATATCATATTTCAATATTAAGTATATTCTATATTATATGGGTTTTCAAATGATTCTATCATTCTTCTATTGAAGATCCTATTCTTATGACCTGTTGATGAAGATTATGCCCTCCCTTGTACTATCGATTCATGTCTCACATTCTTTCGATGTTAACATCCCCCTTAGATTTTAAGTAATACCTTTTGTTTATCTATATCCTCAAGTGAATATGTGGACTAATTAGAACATTATATATTTTAAAAGGACTATGGAAATGAATTGAAATAATGGAATTTATATCAATAATAATGTAGTAGTCATATATAAAAATTTAGGGCCATTATAGTATGTATAAAATATATTTTTAGGTTAATTTGGGAATTAGTACTAGAAAAAATTATTAAAAGAATTTGGGAAATGTTATAGTTAAATGAGAATCATCATATGTTTTTGGTATTGTATATGAGAATGAAGTTTCTGAAAAATAAAAACCATGTATATATAATATATGTGGACGTGGATTTAGAATAGAGTTAGATAGGGGTATTAATAACAAAAAGTTTGGACATGGTATTAATTTTGTCATCACATGGAGCATAAAAAATAGTCCTGAATGCAAACCTTTTTTGACACTCTCGACGGTTAAGTTGTGATTGTGAAAAAACTCAATAAAAATGATTATGAATGATATATAAAATAAGTAATTATAGCTCTTAAAAAGTACATATTAAGTAAATGATCATAGAATAATTTTTTCAGGAAAATGAAAAACGGGAACCCATAAGATATTAATATAGAATTAATTTTCACCTGATAATAAATTATATATTCTTGATTTATTGAAATATGTTTTGTTCAAAACTGTTCTATTTTATAAAATGTTGGAAAGCTAGAGAAACTAGACTAAGAACCCATGTGATAAAGAATGATATTATTTTCCAAATTACATTCCCAATGAAATGAGAGTTAGAGGTAAAAACATAATGGATATTCTTACCGACCTATATATGGATACGAACAATAACCTAAACCATGTAGAAAGTCTACCTTTATCCAAGAAGGATAAACTAGCCATTAAATTCCTTATTTTCAAATGGCCACTGATATTTAGTGGGTCTTCTGAATCAACCTATTTTAAAAAAATTAGTATAATCAATGGAAAATATATTTTTAATGATCCACTTTTATATGAATGAGAATGTAACTATATCTATATATTATTTAGATTTGGAGGTGGATCAACAAATGGGGGGTGAAAATGAATATTGAGCCTTATGAGTAAATGGAATAAATAGAGATGGATGAAATTAATAGGTTATTTATTAAAATTTATTTCCCTAAAACTCTTTGAATAATGACTAAGATCAAATTCATAAATCTTAAGAAAAAAGGGGAATATATCAAAACCTATGAGGTAATTTTCAAAAGACTTCTAAGACTCGCCTCTAGTTCATTATAAAAATGATAAAAAAATAGACAGATTCATTATGGGTTTTAAATAACACCTTTTAAGGGATCAAGATAGCCAAAATACTGTGAGTTATGAATATGTAGTTATATTTTCTCTCAATGTTGAGATTGTATCTAGTGAATGGTCTCATATACATGGTTATAGGAAGGGAACTATTGAATTTGACATTGTTGGATCAAATTATAAAGGATGAATTGTGATCCAATGCCCCACATTCCAATTACATGGGAAAAAATCACCATGGTAATTTATTTAAAGGGATAAGGAAATTATTTATGTCTGGGAGATAAGTCCACTAAACTCATGAATATTGAAGAGACAAGAAGAATATTCCCAATGAGACGGCGGAAAGGAAGAAACCTCCAAATACACATCCAATGGTATAATTCTTCAACTATATAGAGAAATGGAATTATACAAGATATGTACCTAAATAAAAGGCCTTTGAGGTTAATCATCAAAAATATCCACCAAATCCAATGGAGCAAGGTAATGATTATTCCATTCATAATAATAAAGTGGAATATGAAAATGAATTTATTCAAGGTACACTTCTTATTAAATCAATAAAATAAAATGTTTTATTTGATTAAGGTTCTAAAATTTATTTTATATCCTTCAAATTTTCCAGAGCTAATTAATCACATCCAAGATACATTAATGTAGAGATATCTAAAAAACACTTGGTGATGCGATCATTGCAACCCATGTTTTAACACTGATCCTATAAGACTTTGTGGGATGTATTCTCTATTGAATCTCATAATCCTTTCATTTGATGAATCTTACAATATACTAAGCCTGGATTAGATCACATTATATTAAGGTTACATCAAAAAAATGAGTAAAGGATATATAATTCTATATTTGGAACCATAAAATTATCCCATAAATATTCAATTAATATCATTAATCTTCAATGTAAAATTCCTCAAGGATGTGGGTATTGGTACATATGATGAATCACATCATTCCAAAATGGTTGTGTCAAAGTAAATCCCCAACCTTGAGTAAATTATCTTTGTGAGGGAATATAATAACATATTTCCTAAATATTTCCCCAACCTCCCCCCATATCATGAGGTAGAGTTCTCAATATATCTTATACCCATAGATACTCGTATTTATAATTTCCCATATAGGGGGTCCCTGATCAAACTTGAGGATTAAAATAAGATTCTAAAAGAACATTTGGGAAAGTGATTCATACACCCTATGAAATTTCCTTAGGGTGAGTTTATGTTATTATTCAAGAAAAAAAATAATGGATAAATGTTGTGGTGTATCAATTATTAGGATATCAATAAGATCACTTAATGGAAAAGCATCTCATTCAAAGGATTGATGACTTCTTTAATAAAAAAATGATATAAACACATCTCAAAGGTGGATCTTCATTATGTATATCATTATATGAATTTGAATAATGATGTTATTTATAATACAACCTTCCATATATGGTATTGAAAATATGATTTAATAGTGATTCAATTTTGATATACTAATTCCCATGTGGTCTTGATGGTTTTAATGAATATATTTTTAAATAATACCTTACCAATTTTTTGGAAGTCATTAATGATGATATTATCATTTACTCTAAGATAAATGAGTAACATAATAAGAATATAATTATTGTGATTATGCTATTAAAAAAGGATAAAATTACTCTATGTTTTCATTGTGTGACTTTGGGATGTAGAAAGTCACATTCTAAGAGAAATACATCATTACTAAGGAAATATTGGTGAACTTATCATAGTGAAAGAAAATTGAATAGAGGCCTAGACCCTCAGGTGTTATATAAATCCATAGTTTTAATTGATTATTTGTGTACTATTGATGATTAGTGATAAATTTACCAAGATTTTGTAGAATAATAATTAAGTTAACACAGAAAGTGGTAGTTTGTTATTTCAGGGAATAATGCGAGGAAATATTTAAGAACCTCAAGAAGAGGTTATTCAGTGTACCAGTATTAAAACTAACATCACGCGGGGAAGTGTTTGTGACATACATATTTGTAAAATTTTGTTTTGGGTATTTAGCCATAAATAAAAATAATTTTATTGTTTGTGACTCTCAATAGATGATTATACATGAGAAAAACTACATAATGCATGATCAATAGTCAGTTCTATGATTTATGCATGGATGATTTAGAGAAACTAATAGTATGGTGAGAATAGTGAAATATATACATATCACAATAATCAAATTTATATATTCACATATAAGGAGAAAAATATGTATTAATTAAGATGGATAGATATAATGCTGGACTATGATTTATCTACTCACTACCATTCGGGAAAGGAGAACATGGTAGCTGATGCATGTATTAAAGAATAACCTGATACTCAATCCATAACGTGGACTAATAAAGACTTTATCTCAATGGATTAATAAATGATATATATTTAAATCACAATAATAAGGAATAAAACTAGCCTTTCCCAAAAAAATCCAAACCATCTATCCAAGAGATGATCAATGAGGCATAAATGGATGATTTGGAGCTTCAAGAGAAGGTATATGTAGTAATATAAAGGAAGCCTCATGAATTACACATTAATGAAGATGGTTTTATTTGATATGGAACTAGTATTTATGTTTCATAATAATAATATATAGAGAAATATCTATTGGATAATTCACATATCTATTCTTTCTCCATCAATGGTGGAAGTACCAAGATGTTTCGTGATTGGTGAGGGAACTTATAGTGGGTTGACATGAAAAAATATTTTTGAACACATATAAATGTGATCAATATGTTATAAAGTTAAATTAGAGAGAATTAAGTACAAGGTCATGATGAAACCATTTACAATACACACATAGAAATGATAGAATGTCACTATATACTTTGTCAGTAGTCTTCCAAAGAAATCTAATGGAATAAATGAGATATGTTCTTCATTGGACCAACTAAATAAGACGACCCACCTCCTTGATATTCATGAAAAATTATTCCTTGACCAATATTATATGATAGGGTAAATATAACTAGTGAGGCTTCATAGGGAACCACATTAAATCTTATATTATCACTATCCAAAGGCGACCTCTAAAGTTTGGTGATTTTTTCAACATTATTTAAATAATAAATTGAATTTAAATACACACTAACACACCAAAACTGATGAGAACAGACCATTAATAAACTCAAGGAAATGTGGATAACATACTCAATCTAATTTAATTGAGTATGTTATCAACATCCCAAACTAGTTTTGTTCTCATACAACAATAGATTCTGCTCGATTTTTTAAATAGTTGAATGTGAATATTTATACCAGAAGGGATGAATAACTCCTATATATTTGGATAAAGTTGTATAAAGGAAGATAAATTTACCTAATGTTATGTAATAAATAGTAGAGAAGGTTTAATATATCCAGAATAATATAAAATAAAATTATAGATTGAAGAATAACTATGCTGAAAACCATAGAATAGGCTTAGATTATGATGTTGGAGATAAAGTGGTCCTTCTAATTTCACCATTAAAATGATTCAAGATATCTTGAAAGATATAAATTCTCAGATAAAAGTAAATTGGCCTATTTTAAATCATTTATCACATAGGATCAATGGAATATCTTATAGAACATCCACCAAACATGGGTCAAGTTCATGGTTTATTCCACATATCTCATTTGATGAATTACATACTTGATCCCTCAAAAGAGATTAATTCTATGGTGGTACAATAGGAACTTGAACACACCTATGTGGAGCATCTGATGAAGATCATAAATAATATATATAATGTTCTAGTAAAAAAATATTGCTTTCCATATTAAAGTGTTGGGGTGGAACCATAAATATGAATAGGTGACATGGGGGCCTAAGGAAACAATGAAAAAAAGCACCCTTATCTATTTCTAATTGAGAACATGAGTTGTAATTTTGGGGATGAAATTTATAAGTGAAAGAATGTAAAGACCTCTATATTATAAATGATATTTTTTTCCAAAATAAATATGGTTTATAATATATTTTCTAGTACTTTACATGTACAAATAATATAACAACCAACAAATTTTATCAATAATATATATTATTAAATTAGTCAACTACTAAACCAACTAAAATTCGAAAAAATACAATTAGATAGAAAAATGAAAAATAGAAAAACTGGAATGGGAAAATTTTGATCGTCCTAGTCTACTAGAATAATCTCTCAAATTAAAAACACTATAGAGAATAAAAATAATATTTTAGAAAAACATATAAAACTTTTGTATGAATTGTTGTTAATTATATATAATGGAATGTAGATGTATTTATATGTGGTAATATAATTATTCATATAGTAATGTTATAGTTATAAAAGTAACCAGACTTTTAAGAATAGTAACCTGACTATTAGAATATTTATCTTTCCTAAAAATAATAAAATTTCATGAAATTATATTTACTAAAAATAATTTAAAAATAAATTAGTATTTTTATTCAATAAAATATATAAAATGATTAAAAACTAAAATAAATCATAAAGACTTTTTTAATAATTTTTTATGTATTTTAAAACAATTAAAAATTTTATGATATCAATTAAAATAACCCTTGTTAAGAAATTAGTTTGATAAAGTTATTTTCACTTTTAGAAGAAATAAGTATCAGTTTCCTAAGGGTGAATTTTTAAAAAATTTCATAGAAAGATAAATTTTCATGTGAATAGTAAAATTTGAATTGTTAAAAAACATCTTGAATTACCTAATAATCATGTAATAAAAAATAAATAATTTTAAAAATATTTATATCATCCAAAAATAATTTTATAATATTAATAGTTTATTTAAAAAATATAAAATTAATTTCCAATGTATAAAAATCTGAAGTGTTCCTTTAAAAATATTATTTTCCCAAAATTTCCCCTTTAATATTTATTAAACTAATAAATTAAAATTTTAAAGTGTCTAAAAGACCTAAAATCATGTTATTATATTCAAATATATTTTATACATTATAACATGTAACAATTGAATGGTTTGCCTTTTATATTATAACTTATTCAATATATTGTCCTATGGATACCCCTATACTCAAGCATAAATAACCCCCCTTCCTTCGAAAACAACATACTAAAGTAAAATATATACCTAAACCCTCTCTCTAAATAATATTATCATCCTTTTGGATATTCTAGTGTAATCAATTTCTTGAATTTCAAGGATTTAAATGATGTAGAAAATAGGCAACCCTAGGAAGAGGGTATATGTTAATCAACATTTATTCTCATTTTTCTCAACTATTATTCCTTTACTCTATTCCCATCAAACTAAAATATTATATTATTTATTTATAATTATATTAACATTATAATAATTGTTTTAAAATACATTAATTACTATATTTAATATATATTTATGCTTCAATATTCACTTTCCACCTATGTTGACAATGTCATGTCAATGGCCAGTTAACGACCTATGAGGAAAATTTCATATCTCCTCTTCTTACCTATTTCAGGAATAGAAATATGAATTATATATAATATATAAATATGTAATTTAAATTATTTTATTATTTTGGAATTAATTTTTCTTATGTGTAAATGGTCAAGAACCCAAATAGAAAAATCGAATCGAGGTGGGATATTTTAAGGGAAATATGATATCAAAACATTTTATTATTATCAATGGGAATTAATAAATATAATCCATTGATTATAGTTTATAAATAGTGAAAAATTTTAAAAAAATAACTTTATTATCCTTGTTTTAATAAACTTATGTTTATTATAGAGGACATAGAAAAGTGATGAAATAAATTGGGATATAATGTAATGGCAATCTCAAACACAACTCTTTTTTTGGGTTATCACCTAATTAGCAATGAATTTAGCATGGAAATTCCTCTCATGTATAGATAATGTAATTTAAATATCCCCCCTATTTTCTAAATATATACAAGTTCCAACCCTAGTAAATTTATTTCTAATCTAAATTCAATGATTTTTCAAAAAGGACATCAATTTTCCAAAACATCAATTTACTATACATTATCTATTTCTTCTTAAAAATAAATCTTTTGTTATTCCAAAATAAGACCTCCATTATTCATTTTTTGAACCCCAATGATTATTTATGAATTTATTCATTATGAACCCTTTATGAATCCCATTCCTTATAGTGTTTTTATTTCATGACTATGGTTGTTATAAGATATCTTCACATGTGGCATGCATGATTATAATCATTTTATGATTTGAAGGGTGAGAACATAATTATATATCCTTATAATGAATTAGTTAATTTTATATATATTATGAGATAACTTTTATTATTCAAGAACATGATGTTTGTATGGTTCATTATGATTATGTTTCTATTTATACAGATATTTCAGGTGTGAACATGATGCTCTCTTTTCTCATAAATATGTGTGGAATTTAACCACAATTTTATGATATTTTAGTATTAAGTATATTAAAAATTACATTATTTTTTAAATTATTCAACCATGATTATTATGATTATTCCATGATTATTATGTGATGATGTTTATTAAACTCACTCATGTACAATTGATTCATGTATATTATTCATGTGATGTTATCCCTCTATTTATTAGGATTTTATCTCAACAATTTCATTGATGTATGTCCATAGGTGAATATATGTAATAAAAAGAACATTATAGTTTGTAGAAGTTCTATAATGGATAATTTTAATAATTTCTATGTGTTATGTATATGTGATTTATGAACATAATTTTATCAAGATACTAAACCATTAAAGAATTGAATTTTTTTATTGTTATATTTATTATAAAAAAGATATAATACTTCCATGAGAAAAAATTAGGTTACTATATGATTGAAGTTATAATGGGGTAAATAACATGTGAAACATATTTTAAATATTATTTTAAGATTATAAAATTCTTGATAATAGGATGGTGGGTTGTTAGGTAGTCACCATGTATATGTTGATATTTATACAAAAACTATAAATGGATGTATGGGTTAATTTTATGGGTTCTAATGAAACCCTATAACAACCTTGATTTTTATTTCAAACTTAAACATGATTTATTACATAAAATAATCACTAGATAAAACATAGAAGATAGAGAGTTCTAGTGTCTTTGGGTCTTAGGATCATTACACAATAACTTAAAACATGAAAACAATATCTTTATTGGGAACTTCCTTCACATGACCACTACATTCCCTCATACTTAGCATTGCATGTGATAACATCAGGACATGCTTAAAAAAAGGTTGAGCTATAAATCTTAGTAAGGGTTAATCATGGAATAATATGAGGAATATAATTCATGTTAGACAATATTCATATCAATAGAGCACAAGAGAATCATAAACATAAACACATGATAAAGCATGATAATCATAACATTGAAATGTGGCAACAACACTTAACATGTAATTACCATGAGCCAAGGCTCATTGCACATGTAGCATGAGTAAACCCTCATTGAAAATGAAGCAAGAGTAAACTAAAATTTAACTTGAATTAGCATGAGTAAACACCCATTGCACATGACGTATCATGATACTATACTTTACCTAATGCATTGGAGCACTATCAGGGCACACCCTTCTTAAACATTTCACTTCTTGTATAAGTGTGCCACATGGATCCTAAAACATTGAATCATTCAACATCATCATTTATTCCAATGATAAAAGAATCTGTAATACATAATTAAAAATCTTTAAACAATAAGTAAATTTTCATAATGGTGAATACCCTTGATAGATAAATGAGTATGGTATTCACTACAAAATGTCTTTGGCTTGGAAAAATGCAGTGCAATTTCGGCAGCATAACGACCTGACATAAGAACTCATAAAAATGGTTTATGTGGGAGAAAGGGTAGTACCATAATATTTACATGACATCGACAGTAAGGGGGTCATATAGATACATGTCCCAAAAAATGTAATGGAATTTAGATTCATGATACTAAATAATTTCTTGAATGTAAATGAGGAGAGAGAAATTCCTTTCGGAATTTCGACATAGTAACGAGTGTACATGGGAGAAATTAATGAGAAGGAAATGGGTCATCCATCATTCAAACATAAATAGGGTATTATGGAGGAGGCGGGAAACCATATCCTAACATTTATAAGTGAAATTAAAAGGGCATAACAACTTAAATAATATTGGAAAAAAATGAGAAAGGAAGAAAACCTTTACTTGGAAGTGTGCTTCCAAAGGCTTGAGAGAGGCTTGAGAGAGGTTTATCGGGAGCTTATGGCACCTTGGGAGGATTATAGAGAGAGGAGGGAAATGGTTGGATGAACTCCAAATGATTTTAGTGAGGGGGAATTGGGAGCTTTGGTGGGTTTATATAGGAATGGTGAGAGAATTGTTTATTATTTTGGTTTGGGACACCTCACATTAAACTAATCAAAACCACGAACCAACATATGGTTTTTGCCCATGGTTTCTTCCAAGGGTGAGTGGAAACAATATTTTATAAGGCCAAATTCTGATATTCATAAATAATGGGGTTGCATATGTGGAGGTGAGTCACAATCCCAAGGAAAACAATTTAAAAAGATAAAATGTTTAATAAGTCTTGAAGGGTCCACAGAAGCTTTGTAAAATAATTCACACAAACCCAAAATCACATTATTTTAATGGAAAAACATATATTGGATGAACATAAAGTTTATAGTATTTTATTACATCACTATTGGGTCATTATTATTTCATAAAACACATCATATATTTAAATGGTATTTAATTTTTACCCAAAAAGTTGACTATCTCAGAAAATTATGTAAAATCCACCATTGGATAATTTCAACTTCTTGATTCCTGAAATAATATTCATTTTATCTAAATAATTTTCTAAATATGTAAATTTTCTCTTTTAATATAAAAATCGATATTTATAAAAAATTCATTGGTTTTGACCAAAAATGGCTTTCAAACCTTAATAAAAATTACAATTGCATTCATAAAATTATACAATCATTTATATTTAATAAAATTTAATTTAATAAAAATAATAATATTTTATTAAAATATTACTTAATTCAAAAACCTGTTAATTCATCAAAATAGATTTCGTAGATGAACATTAACTAAAAATAATATTTGTTATTTATAAACTATTTACAAGGTAAAAATAATAAAATGAAAGTATATTCATTATTATATACAAAAAATAATGTACATAACCATAGTGATAAGTTCTTGTGACATAACCCCTTATAACACCCACATAAGACTGAAGTGTAATGTGTGTGATGGTGACAGACTCTTGGGGTGGCTCAGATAACATTTCTCAGGTGGTAATCTCTATCAACTTCCACTTCTCTCATAGGTGGTCTCGCTCGAGCTTAAAATATTCAAGCTCGACTTGGGCTTGGTTAAGAGAAAAGCCCAAAGACACAAACTCCTCTCCAATCTCTAATAAATGGGATTCTTATGGGGCACTTCTACATGATGAGGCCATCACTTCCTTTTTTTTGAGTAAATTGGATTTTGTAAAGACCTATATTTATACTAATCATGTTACCAGTGTTCAACGACTATATTTTCAACAGTCACAATTATTAAAATAAAACTGAAGATGTTGGAATTTTATATAAAAATTTTACACAAAGAGACATTTAATTTTATCTAGATGGATTTCCATTAATGAAATCTTGTGTCGTTTCAATCTTCCCCCCATAAGAAATTTCACCCTCGAATTTTCCTTTTACCTCACTAAAACAGATGTGGGTAACTCTACATCATCATTTCCTCCAATTCCCACATCACTTCTTCAAACATGTGGTTTCACCACAACACCTTGACGAGGGGCATTGTCTTATTTCCTAGAACGTTTTCTCTATGATCTAAATCTTCAATGGTTTATCCTCATAAGAAAGATCATCCTCTAACTGTACCACCTTTAAAGAGAGTACATGTGAAGGGTACGATATGTACTTACTTAATAGGGATACATGAAATTCATCATATACTTTGGCCATGGTAGGTGGAAGTGCTAGTTGATAGGCCTCATCCCCAACACGATCAAGAATCTCAAAAAGGCCGATGTACCTTGGACTTAACTTCTCTTTCTTTCCAAACCTCATGACCTTCTTCCATAGAGATATGCATATAAATAAGATTTCTACAACTTTAAACTCACGACATCGTCGACAGTTATCTGCATAACTCTTCTATCAACTCTGGGCTGCCTTGATATGCTGATGAATGGTTTTCACCTTCTCCACAATTTCTTCAACCATTTCCGGTCCAAGCAGCTTATGCTCCCTGACCTCATCCCAACACGCCGGTGTTCTGCACCTTTTCCCATAAAGGGCTTCATATGGTACCATTTGGTTGCTCGAGTTGAAACTGTTATTATAAGAGAACTCAAACATATAAAGATGTTGATATCATCCTCCTTTAAAGTCTATTGAGCATGCTCTCAACATGTTTTAGGTGTTTGGATAGTCCACTCAGATTGGCCATCAGTTTGAGGATGATATGTAATACTGAAGTTCTATTCAATATTCAGAGCATTTTGAAGACTTCCAAAACTTAGAGGTGAATCTTGAATCTCAATCGGACATAATAGATAGTGGTACTCCATACAGACTTACCAATTCCCTGATATATATCCATTCCAGTTGATGTAATGAGAAATCATCCTGAATAACAATAAAGTGTGCTGCCTTTTTAAGACGATCCACAACAACCCAGATTGCATCGTTGCCTTTAGATGTCTTCAGAAGTCCAGTGAAAAAGTCCATGGTGATGTTATCCCATTTACATTCTGGTATGGGCAATGGTTTCATCATCCACTTTGACATCTGCCTCTCTGCCTTCACTTGCTGTCACACCAAGAACTTTGATATATATTCAGCAATCTCCTTTTTCATATTATCGCATCAATAATACTCTCAGTGATCTCGATACATATTTGTGTTTCCTATGTGAATAGAGAAATTTAAACTATGTGCATCATCCAAAAGTCCATTCTTTAGCTCTGGTCTTGATGGAACACTTAATCTTTTCACAAATCTCACAATTATTATTTCATTGACATTAAAATCCAGGGATTTCCCTTTTCTACTAGCTTCCACTGTTTCCTGAATTCCCACACCATCCTTTTGAGAATCCTTTAACCATTCCAAAAGTGACGGTTGAGAAATAATTTGTGAAAGGATTGATGATTTTCCCTTCTTTATAATTCCCATGTCTATCTTCATCCAATCAAAAAAGATTATATCCTTTTCAATTCTCATCAATGATAGAATCATTGGGTCATTTCTACTTAGGGCATCTGCCACCTTGTTCGCTTTCCAAGGGTGGTAATGGATTGAGTAGTCATAGTCTTTGATCAAATCTAACCATCTCCAGTGGTGCATGTTCAACTCTTTCCATGTGAATATATACTTGAGGCTTTTGTGGTCCGTATATATTTCACACTTCCCTCCAAAGAGATAATGCCACCAAATTTTCAAAGCGAATATCACTGTAGCCAACTTGAGGTCATGTGTTGGATAGTTCTATTCATGAAAATTCAATTTCCTTAAATAATAGGCAATGAATTTTTCATTTTTAATCAACACACATCCCAGGACCTTCTTTGAAGCATCACTGAATACCACAAAACGTTCTCTACTTGTGGGTAAAGTGAGCATGGGGGCAACGATAAGCCTCCTTTTCAACTCATTGAAGATTTCTTTGCACTCAAAACTCCAAGAAAGCTTTAATCCCTTCCGAGTTAACTTGGTAGGAGGGTTGGGAAATCATGAGAAATTTCTCAAAAATCATCAATAATATACAGCTAACCCCAGAAGAAACAGATATCTGTTGCTGATGTTGGCCATGACCATCCCTCAATTGCATCTTTTTTGGAGGGATCCACAGATATCCCATTCCTTGTGATGATATGGACCAAGAATTATATCTCCTTCAACAAGAATTCACACTTAATGTAATTTTCATAGATATTATCCTTCCTCAAGGTCTCTAGTACATTTCTTAGATACTCCTCATTATCCTCCTTGGTTTTGGAGTATATCAGAATATAATCTATAAAGACTACCACAAATTTGTTGAGGTAATCTCTAAAGACTATATTCATCAAGTACATGAATATTTATAAAGAATTAGTGAGTCCAAATGGCATTACTATGAATTCATAGTTCCCGTATCTTGTAAGAAAAGTAGTCTTGGGGATATCTTCCTTCTTCACCCTTACTTGATAATATCCTGACAAAAAATCCACCTTGGTGAAGTATTGTGCTCCAAAAATATGATTGAACAAGTTATCAATTCGTGGGAGATGATACTTTTTCTTTATCCCAATTTTTTTGTTCTCACAATAATTTATGCAAAGGCTCATTGACCCATCCTTCTTCTTGACAAATAGGACTAGTGCACCCTATGGTGAAGCACTTGGGTGTATAAACCCTTTATCCAGATTCTCTTGTAGTTATTTCTTAAGCTCCTCAATCTCCACAACAACCATTCAATATGGAGTCTTGGATTTTAAAAATTCCCCAGGTATAAGATCAACTGAGAAGTAAACATATTTTATAAGAGGAAGATCAGGAAATTCCTTGAGAAACACTTCAGTGAATTCCCTCACAATATGCATGTCTTCAAGGATGGTTTCTTCCTTAGAATCAATCATCTGATCCATATACATGTGCTCATAGGGAAGAAATATCCACACTTGAAATGATGCAACTAAAGAAGTTTTATTTTCCTCCTTGGACTTGTATAAAATTGGGTGTCGATTATCCTCATGGAGAGTGATTTCCCTCTCCCAGCAATTTATGTTGGCTCTATATAAGGAAATCAAATCCATGCCAGGAATCACATAAAATTCTACTAGAGGGAGTATGAAGAGGTTATCTGGGAATTTTAATCCACTGATTATGACAAGGGAGGAGTTATATTCATGGGATGCAATGATTTCCCCATTTTCCATACTCACTGATATCTTCACTTCCATGATTTGTGGTGGTGCTGAGATTTTTCTATTAAAGTTTTTAGATATAAAATAATGCGTAGAACCTGAATCGAAAAGTACATTAACAATTCTTGAATGAATAAATAGAATACCCATCACCACTTCATTTTCAGGGTTCACTTTGGCAGTAGTGATGGAAAAATCTCTCCCTTGCTGCCATGGAGGTTGTTGGTTGCCTTTGAAAACCCTATTCTTAGGGAATTTATTTTCAAGATGCCTGAGTTTTTTTGCAGTTGTAGCAATGAACCACATGTTGAGGTTCAAACGGAGCATTCCTCTTCTCTATTGCAGCTGCGGGTCTTTCTTGCCGACATTTAATAGCCAGGTGCCCTTCTCTTCCACACTTAAAGCATTTCCTCATCCCCTTCAGGCAATATTCAGGGTGATTCTTTACCCATCTTTGGAAAGTGGGGTGTTGGATCTTCTTAGAACTATTGGATTAATCCATCAGACCACCAGAATTTAAGTCCACCTTACGGTTATTATCCCCATGATACCCCTGAGATTCTCCAATCTCCATTTTGACCTTGAGGGCACATCAAAAAAATTTCCTCATAGCTGTCGAAGTCATGGATCGCCAGTGCTTTCCACAGGATAGGTTTTAACCCACCAAAGAAGCGGTCAACCTTGTATTCGGGAGTGAAAAAAGCTGGAAGCTATCATACAAGCCTTGTGAAGTTTCCCTCGTATGCTCCAATAGATTCGTTGCCTTTTTTCTTGAGGGAAAGGAAGTCCCTTTCCAACTTAAGCCGGAGTGTGCGAGGAACATATTTATCGAAAAACATCATCTGAAAATCGTTTCATTCCAACACCTCGATCTCCTCCTCAGGCTTCGTAATTTTGATCAAAATCCACCATTGATCAGTTTCACCCTCCATACGGTAAGCAGTGAGAATAAACTTCTCTTGTTCAGAACATTGAAGGATGGAAAAGATATTTCCAATGGAGTTGATCCATTGTTCAACGATTGAGGGATCAAATGATTCATTAAAAGTAAGAGGCCTTTGTCTCATGAAGCTCTCGATAATGACTTGTTCTTTCTTAGGGGGTTGAACGTTCCTAATAATCCATGATTCTATTCAAATATTGAGTTATCTGAGAGATAAGCATGACAAAGTTCGTGATTCCAGCTCTTATTCGATTGGGCATCTCATTATTACAGTTATCACATTGATCGTCACATCAGTTGTTAGCCCGAGTCCTCATATTACCGACAATTGGCTGGAATAAAAGAAAATTTAGAGGTAACACATAATGTTTAATCCAAAGAAAAAACTAATGACTTATAAATAACTTTTACTTTGCTAACAAATGAATATATTGGCTTCAGTCGATGTTATCCAGGATCTACTTTCTAACATATATTCTTAGGGTATTTTTTGTCCTTTAATAATGGTTCATAATAATCTTGTGAATTTACCAAAGCATATCCCCTAATAGTGTCATATCCAAGAGTTCAGAAAGGCCCATTTTCGTACACTATTTCTCGTTCGAGTCTAGCTCAAAGTGGTGTTTTCGGGTTTTACCCCTAGGATACATTTGCACCAAAGCCGCCTCAACCTGCTCGTATCCAGAAATGGATGTATTTTATTGATAAACCACTTAATCAATACTCAAAAAAAACTTAGGGATGATTTTATTATACTTAGTCTTATCTCTAAGGATTTACTAGGTTTTTCTAATCTTAATCCCAAAAATAACTAAACCTATCCTCTAATACCAACTATAACATCCCTTCTTTTTATTACAGAATTAAACCTGATTTATTCCATAAAATATTTACTTTATACAACATAGAATATTGAGAGGTATAGTGTATTTGGGGATTAGGATCATTACATAACAACTTTAAACATTGAAAACAACATCTTTATTGAAAACCTCCTTTACAGGACCACTACATTCCCTTGTACTTAGCATTGCATGGGATAACCTGAGGACATGCTTAAACAAAGGGTGGGCTTAAAATCCCAGTGAGGGATTAATCATGGAATAACACGAGGAATAAAATGAATGTTATAAATTAGGAATATCTATAGATAGAATGATAATCATAGATAAAAATCCATGATAAAGCATGATAATCATAGATTGGAAATGTGGCCACAACACTTAACATTGAATTAGCATGAGCCAAGGCTTATTACACATGAAGCATGAGTAAACCCTCATTGCATAAGAAGCATGAGTAAACCCTAGTTTCACTTGAATTATAATGATTAAACACCCATTTCAAATGATTTGTCATGATACTATACTTTACCCAATGCATTGGAGCGCTATCTGGGCGCACCCTTCCTAAAAATTTCACTTGATGCATAAGTCTGCCATAGGGATCATAAAACATTTAATTATTCAACATAATCATTTATTCCATAATAAATGAACATGGAATACATACTTAAAACTCATTAAAGAATAATTAAATGTGTATAAGGGTGAATACCCTGGAAATACAAATGAGTATGGTATTAACTACACAATGACTTTGGATTGGAAAAATGCGGTGCAATTTCACCATTATAACGACATGACATAAGAACTCATAAAAATGGTTGATGGGAGAGAAAGTGGTGTCTCATAATATTTAAATGACATGGAATGTAATGGTTCATATATATACATGTCCCATCAAATGTAATGGAATTTAGATTCATGATACAATAGAATTGCTTGAATGTAAATGTGGAGAGACAAATTCCTTTCAAAATTTCGGCATAGTAATGGGTGTACATGGGAGGAATTTAATGGGAGAGAAAGGGGTATCACATCCTTAAAAAATAATGAGGACAGTATGGGGGAGGTGTGAAACCATACTTCAACATTTATAATTGAAATTTAAAGGTCATAACAACTTAAAGAATATTGGACAAAAATGAGAAAGGAAGAAAACCCTTAATTGGAAGTGTGCTTCCAAAGGCTTGAGAGAGGCCTAAGAGAGGCTTCTTGGGAGCTTGCGGAACCTTGGGAGGATTCTATAGAGAGGCGGGAAGAGGTTGGATGAACAATTGATGCTTTTTATGAGGAGGAAGTGGGATCTTTGGTGGGTTTATATAGGAAAGGTGAGGGAATTGTTTATTATTTAGGTTTTGGACACCTTACATTAAACTATCAAAACCAAAAACCAGACCGTGATTTTTGCCAATGGTTTTTTCCAAAGGGGAGTGGAAAAAAATATTATATAAGTCCAAAGTCCTATATTCTTAAAATAATGGGATTGGTTATGTGGAGGTGAGTCACACTCCCAAGGAAAATAATTTAAAGAGACAAAATGTGTAATAAATCTTGAAGGGTCCACTAAAGCTTTGTAAAATAAATCAAACAAACCCAAAATCACATTATTTTAATGTTAAAACATATATTGGATGAACATAATGTTTATTGATTTTTATTACAACACTATTGGGTCATTATGATGTCATGAAATACATTATATATTTAAACGGTATTTAATTTTTACCCAAAAAATTTGACTGTCTTAGAAAATTATGAAAAATTCACCATTGGATAATTTTGACTTCCTGATTACAGAAATAATTTCAATTTATTTTAATTATTTTATAAATATTTAATTTTTCACTTTTAAAATAAAAACCTACATTTATAAAAAATTCATGGGTTATGAAAAAAATGGATTTAAAACCTTAATACAAATTACAATTGCATTCATAAGATTCTACGATCATTTATATTTAATAAAAATTAATTTAATAACAATAATAATATTTTATTAAAATATTATTTAATTCAAAAATCCATTAATTCATCAAAATAAATTTCTTAGTTGAACATTAACTAAAAATACTATTTGTGCTTTAAAAACTATTTACAAGGTAACAATATTAAAATCAAAGTATATTCATTATTATATAAAAAAATAATTTACATAACCATAGTGATAAGGTCTTGTTACATAACCCCTTATAACACTGACATAAGACCAAAGAGTAAGGTGTGTGATGGTGACAGACTCTTGGGGTGGCTTGTATAACATTGCTCGGGTGGTAATCTCTATCAACTTCCACTTCTCTTGTAGGAAGTCCCACTCAAGCTTAACATATTAAAGCTGGTATTGAGATTAGTCAATAGAGAATCCCAAAGACTCAACCTCCTTTCCGAACTCTGACTATTGGGCTTCCTATAGGGCACATCTACTAGATGAGGCCATCACTTCCTTTCTCTGAGTAAATTGAATTTGTTAAAGACGTATATTTATATTAATCATGTGATCAATTTTCAACGTCTATATTAGCAATGGTAACAATTATTAACATAAACCAAAGAAGTTGACATTTTATACAAATTTTTTACATAAAGTGATATTTAATTAGATCAATAGGGATTTCCATTATTGAAAGTCTGGGTCGTTACAAACCCAGTGTAAACAATTATATGATTATGGGTTTGTAAAAAATTGAAATGTTCAATAAATTCATAAAATTAAAAATGAGTTATATTTTATATATGTATTTTGGATTTACAGAGGGACTATTGAGATATTTTAATAAGATTATAGTGTTTTTTGATTATAGTGAAATGAATATAAATCACCCGTAAAAAAATTTATATTAGTAACTAAATTAAAAATTTATAAATGGGATATAATAAATCCCACTTGAAACTTAGTAGGATACTATTGGGATTCTGTTGGGGAGTTTAGTGGATGGGTGAAATTTTTCAGGCCATTCAGATTTTGGTGGAAGGCCTCTAGAATTCTAGTGGGTCACTAGAATCCTATTTTTGTTCCACTGGTTCCTTGAGGACTCTATAATTTTTTTTTAAAATTAATTTTTTTAAAGGGGTACACACACTCAATATAAGAAACAATAATAGTGGGATCGGCCAAAATTCCCCCACTCATCCCATTTGACTCCATGAATCATTATTATTATCAAATTCAAAACACATTACTATAAATTTCATCCTATGTGTAAGTATTACCACTTGAACCTCTATATTTATGATATACCTTTTTAGTTCAGCATTTCATTGAAATAATCCACCTATTTTTCTTATTTTTGGGTTTTTAGGTAGAGTCTAGAAATAATATATAATGGGGAAATTTCAAAATATAATATAACATGTTAGAATTATTATGTGTACAATATAGGTGGTCTCTCATATATAAAGTAATATTTTTCAATTTTTTACATAATATGTCTTCATTTACTTTTCTTGTTTGGTAAAAGGAGACTTGAACAATTATCAAGTGGGTTAAGATTCATGACAGAGTGCATTCAGATATTGTTATTAATATATCTATAAATTTTAATATAGTTAGATAATTTTCATATTTCTTAATGACTACATTTCCAAGGGGCATGTGTCAGGTATTGTAAAACAAACACCAAGTAGGTCATGAATGACATGATAAATCTTAATAGGTATAGGAATGGATGTCATTGTTTATTTTGAAAGGTATAGTGTAAATACATATTTAGGTTCTTGGATTGAATATATATCGTGTGAGGAATTTAACTATGATTTGCTAAATTAGGCTTATGGGACATCGTAATTCTAATGAATGGGTTTTGGTATGTTCAAGACATTGATTGACTCTATACCCAATGATGATTTTGATGATTTTAATTAACATTAAGTAACTAGGATTTGGGATCCTTTTTATATTTCAATGACAAGGAGTTCTTATACTAAACAAGATGGTTGAGTTCATTAAGGGGTGACTTTATAGGTGGCCTAGGAAAATAGGATGATGAGATTAAAGGAAAGAGCGCTTTGTTGGATAGATAGATAGAGAGAGTGATGGAGAGAGATAAAAGGATTTGATGTATGGGACTCAGTATGGAGACCTCAATCATATATGTGATCTTCATGAGAATATTAATTTGGGGTTGGGAGAAGGAAATTTATTTACAATATGTTTTGAAATATTCATGGTGAATATTTTAGAATTTAAAAAGATATTAGATTATTAATTCATTGTGGTAGTGATTTTATTATTTTAGTAGTAATGGTGAGGACTATAGTGGAATACTATTAGTCTTGGGGGGATAGTCCACCTTAGATGAGATTAAATAAAAAATCTATTCATCTAGGCATTACGTTTGAGTAAATATTAGCATGATGCATTGTTTTGTTACACATGGTGATAGTTAAGTTGTCATGATAGGTATATAATTTTAATTCTATATTTATTAAGGTTTTATAGAGTAATATTGAATATAGAACAACCATGATGATATTTTAAACAGACAAGGTCTTATAGAGAAATGATATTAGAAGAGTGTTAGGGTTTGGGTTGGGTATATTATCTATTGTTTGGTTTTGTATTTTAATTAGGATTTGGTAAATTATGTTTAATAGTTTTAGTAGTTGAGGTGATTGGGATCCAAGGACTAGTTATAGGTGATTATTCTATGTTTTCGTATGTGTCATAGAAATACTAATTCTACATCAAGAAATATTACTAAAGATTATATTGGATGAACTTTTTGTTACTGATACACCATACATGTTTGTTTTATATATAGATTTATGTTATACCATCACTAATTACTAATGTGTAGCATAGATAGAATAATTATTTCTAAGAATCCTTGATAGTACATGATTTGGATAAATCATCTTTATTATAAGACTCATTTTTAATGTGTGGATTTGACATACCAATTGATAGGAAACACTTTGATGGTTTATAGATTGGTTGGATAAGTTATATACTAGAAAATATTACTTAAGTATGGTTTTTACATAATATTTATAGGCCCAAAATAATTCATTTTTATAGCGTGTTTTGGTGAAAAATCACCACATTATCACCAACATGAAATGAATTTGGTAATATTGAGTGTTTTTCCAGCCATATTATAAATTGATAACCTATCCTGATTTCTTAGATGATATTTGTTATAGTTTTATTTATTTTTTCATCGATACATTGATATATTATATAATATATATAAGGGATCATTTGTAGGGGAATATTATTTACTCTCAACACATGAATGTATACCTTGGTGAATACGTAGGCCTTATATATGTTACATAGTCCCAAATAAAGATATACAAGGCATTAATATAAAGAAATATAAATGAGTCTAGTGACCGAACTGAGGATAGAATAGAGATACATATTTTGTTGTTCCCATTTTTATTTTCTTATTTTTTTTATTTTGTATATGATTTATCATTGGAGAATCCCTTTACATATTCTACATATGATTTTATTATTTAATTTTTAATATAATGGGAAAACATTATTGTGATTATGGTATTATCATAGTTAAAAAACATATATAAACTTATATATTCAGTTTTGATGGATAATTTTATTATTTATTTCATATTTTATGTTATAATAGTAGAATTATAGTGTCCCCATCAATATTCATAGAGTCTCAACACAAGTTTGTAACCTTCATCATTAAAAGAGACATTCTCAAGATCTGATTGTTCCCTCTTGCTCTTTATCAATTTTTGGATGATATGTTAGTGCATTATAAGTAGTACAAGTTCATTTTTTGGATCTTTATTCCTATTTTGGAATTGGTAAATATATACAAGACTTGTTTGAACTTTTGATAAACATTGGCCTTGTACTATATTGATTGTAATATAATGGGATTCTATTTTAACAGGGATATTGTTCTGTTTTATTTTTATTTTTATGCTTAGGTAGAACAATTTTTTAAAAATTATAATGTTATGACTTACAGTTAATTGTTTTACTCCAAACAATGTGTATCAAGAATTGTGCATAAAACAATCATACATGGCATGTTGGATTAGTACAGATGTTCATTCTTTCAATCAACTGTAATATTTATTCAAAATATTATTCTTGATTACATTTTTTCATAACCTATTTTTTGTAAATTTTTTAAGGAAAATTAGATTTCATTGGATGTTTTTGAAAATTTGGGTGAGTATAATTAAATTCCAACAATACATTTTTTTTGGTTGCACATAAAATAATTTATTAGATAATTCTTAATTAACCAAACCATGTTATGGTTGTATTTATATTTTATTAGAACATCAATATAGTTTTACTTAAATTTACACATGTATAAATTATGGTATAAATATTGTGGTTTAAGGTAAATTGTAGGAATCAGGGGAATGAATTTGTACTTTATCCATTTTTTAGAGTATGTTTGGGCAAGATCATGGGGTTCAGAGTGTAAGTTTTTATAGGATAAAGGGATTCCTTGGTTTATATAAAACCATTATCATGGTATAGTAGGAATGTGTATTTACATAATTCTATTTTTGATACAAAGCATAGTTAGTTCCAATTGTTGTATGTTATTGTCATTTGAGGATTGGATTGTTTAATGGAAAGACACTTTTTTGGGTGTAGTTACCTGACAATAGAGTGTATCAACTCACAGTGATAGGATATGAGGTTAAGTAGTTTGGTAATTTTGGTATGTATTCTTATTGAAATGTTTGGTTAGTGTGGGATGATTTAAAATAATCCTCTTATTATGAAAGTGAGTGTTTTTATTGGGTTTCAAGGTATGATTCATGTATAGGTTAACGTAAGAAATTTATTTGAGTTAGTGAATGGCGTATTTGTTTTCTGTAGTTGTTTGCTTGAATTTTTTAT
The DNA here is from genome assembly GCA_963277665.1 of Viscum album. Lineage (NCBI taxonomy): Eukaryota > Viridiplantae > Streptophyta > Magnoliopsida > Santalales > Viscaceae > Viscum > Viscum album. The sequence goes on from OY728166.1 coordinate 1,322,265,587, forward strand.
GGATGTTTCCAAACTATTTTTTTTCTAAATTAATCTATGAAGGGTTATTATAGAGAAATGAAATTAACATATAATAAAATCATTGTATGTTAATCAAAAATACATTCCAACGGTTGAGTTATGACACATGAAGGAATGTGTTAAGTAGTAAATAATGGTATAATGGTTATGTAGACTATTTTAGGGGTATTTGATTGAAATTTATAATGGTAATGAATTATTATAAGAGTGGATCCATAGAATACCACATTCTATAGGAGAAAATAATTTGGATTCTTGTGATTTCTAACCCATATTTAAAAGAACACATTATAAATCATGATGGGAACACGTGAGCCCTCTCTTTGTATGTGTTCTATGTCTCTTCATCATTGATGCTTGGATAAAGCTAAAATTTTGGAAGTATGTTCTAATATAGTAGTGTTAAGTAATCCATATGGTGGAGGACAATGCCTTTTATTACTAAAGAATTATTTATATATAATTTTGAAAATATAGGGGGTGATAATATCTATGAATTTGGTTATGCGGTGGTTGGGGTCCATGTCAGATTATTTAAATAACCACGAGAGTGGTGCTAAGATAGTGGGAAATAAAGAATTTGGGTTTTTATTGAAATATATTTGATTGATTTGGTTTGAGTGATTATATAAAATGTTAAATTAAATTAATTATTTTTACTATTACCATTTTTAAATATTATTAGTGAGATAGTTGTAGATTGATAGGTAAATTCATGTATAGGTCTTATTTAAATCATTAGATGAAACATGTAGTTATACACCAATATAGTGAGATACTAATAAAATGAAAGTGATGAATTTTGGTGAAGTTAAATAATTTATTTTAATCTATTTATAGTTATTTAATTCTATTACTCTATATTAGATAGGAAAACATACTTTACAATATTGTTGAATCTAATATTCCTTTCAAAAAATATTGTTTATTTTGATTATTAAGAAACAAATAGTGAATTTATTATAAAAATTAGGTATATAAAATAAGTAATCATATAATATTTATTATGAATTGAAATATTATTATATTATTGGATGTGGAATAATAAATAAACCAGAAAATGGATTGTGTATGAATTTACAAATTAATGTTAAAAACAAAAGGATTATGAAATTATTTGCATCATTTTCCAATCAAACGAACTCAATTATTTGTTCAACAAATCATTTGTCTTATAGAAAACATTATTATTTTAAATCTTTATGAATCAATCATTAAAAAATAATCACAATGAAAATTTAGTATGGTTTAGGCCATAATGGATCTCTAGAAAATAATATTAGTGTCACATATCAATTATGGAAAACCACATCAATAGTGACTAGAGTTTTCTCAAAAACATCATTACCTATGCATGATGAATGTATAGACTTATAAAAACATTTTATTTCCATAGTGTTGTTTAGATATTTTACTTATAAAATTTTGGGAAGGAGACACTAACTACTTCAAAATTAAGGAAGGTCATCGTAAGTTATTTTTCACCCAATTTTGTATGTGTTTCTCCTCTACGAACTGAATCACATTTCTCACTAATTGAATGGTAACCCATGAAAATAGAATATAGAGGTCATAATTGTAAATTTAATTCAATTTATTAATTAAAGTTAAAAAATAAATTCCTCAAGATTGTGAAAACCATTCAAACATTGCAGTGCACCTTCACAAAATTGAGATATATATAAAGGTGTTTTATTTCAATATAAAAATCAACAATATCATTTTATCCCCCGAGCATTATCCACAAAAGGATCAAAATCACTACAACACTATACATATAACTTTATCAAGAAATTATCACAGTTCTAATTCCATTTGAATATAAAATATACACAATGATTATATGTAACAGAAGCTCTGATTGTAATTGATGAAATTTATACACATAATTTACAATATACATGATGTTTATAGATTTAGTATCCAGTAATTCATGAAAATACACAAACAATCTAAATTCTCAATATATAATGAAAAAAATGAGTTCATATCCATTGAATCCATAGTGTGGTTTCAAGGATACATGGAATACATGAAAAAATTAGCAGTCTAAAGGAATCTTCTCACATATTGTCTAACAAAATCATGTAATGATTTATCCCGCATACACTATACCATCTAATAACTAAAAAAATGGATTCAATACAGTTTTATTTTATTTTTTTCTTTATAATAGGACATTAACATTTAGAAATATTCATAATATTTATAAAATGTATCTATGATAAATGTTGTACACATGGGGTCAATGCGGATGTTGAGTGGGGGATCAGTGAGGATATTTAAAGAGTAGTATACATCTATTTGATGTTTTTTTGATATATTTTAAATTTTATTGATTTTAGTTAAGATAATAGCCCCTATGTCTAAAATTATTCACATGTACGTTTAGAACCATTAATGATAATTGATATAGTAGGGAACTACCCTTATTTTTCATGAGTTTCTTTGTATATTTATAATTCCTTTTTATTAGTCAATATCACTTTTACATATGTTGTGATCATAATTTGTATCAGATTTTTATCGATTTTAAACTTTCATAGTCTAAATGTTTTAGTGTTTTCATTACATTATAGTTCCATTTGATTAATTCTTTACGAAATGAAATAGAATCAATTAATAAGTGATATACTGGTAGATTCTTAGTATATGCATGGAGGGAAGTGTTCTATTTTATAATTTGTATAGATTAAAAACTCCCCATTTGGATGTATAGGATAAATTATACTTGACTATATATTTTATATTTTGAGTTATTTGCATTTAATTTTACATGCTCATAGGAATGAGTAGTAACTTATTATTGTTATTATCTAGCTATGACTCAAAATATTATCCAACATAATAATAGAACATCATTAATATAGAACTTATATTAAATCAATAGGTGTATTGAGTACTTATAATTTCATATAAAATGATAATAATACATTTGGAAATCCAACCCATTAGAGAATTCATTGATCAGTATCCTAATTAATTTACCCAGTGTATATTCTCTTATGTTATTTAAAATATCAATCAAACAAAATTATAATCCCTGAGGTTAATTTACCAAAAAAATTGATAACACATATAGAAAATGAAATTAATGAATGTTTTAACATGATTGTAGAGACCCAAAGCTTGACGTACATGGATATTACATTCATTAGCGGAATACTTAATACATAACAATAACAGACACACAAGGATCGTAATAGTTTAGTGTCTTTGGAAAATTGGAACGTAATATTCTAATCATGGTGAAAGATCTTCAACATCTCCCATAAAGATCTTCCCCTTTTTTTTCTTACCTAAAACCTTTCTTTATATCCTGGGGAAAAGAAAACATGAAAAGGGTGAGCTCAAATTCTCAGTAAGGGTAAGCATGGATAAAATAAAACATACCAAATACATTTGAACTTAAAAATATGAACATAATGTTTAAACATCAAAAGCTTGAGAAATGACATAAAACATGGAAGTACGTAAGGCATAGTCCATAAAGAAACATTAAGAAGGATAAAATAGAATGGAAATAAAACATGTAATTGTGGAAACCATTAAGCACATGATATGATTTCCATAGTAGCCAAGGCATTGCTTCCAAGACCATCTTAGTGGACAAAGTCTCTTTTTGAATCGAGTTTACTCCTCGTTCCAGTCCTGTATTACTGAACCGGTTTAACTTGCCGTTCCACCAATGTCTATCACATGAGATATAAATCTTTACCCAATGCATTGGAGGGAGATATAGGTCCCACCCATCTCATAATGAAATCATTCTTTTGTGTGCCACAAAATCGTAAATCATACATCACAACATAACCCATGAAATAAAATGGGATTCTTAAACATCATGCCATCATAACATAATCCATAAAAAATTGATATCATTTCATCATAAGAAAATTTAAACCATTTAAATCATATAGACATTTTACTTGAAGCATACACATATGAAATAATGTCATCTTAGATGGAAAATAGTTTTGACAAAACACTTGAAATGAATTCTTGAGGAAAATATCCTTTCTTCTTTAAAATCATTTTCTTTTCACAAAATTCCATGAAATTTTAAAAGATAAGGGTTTTGTTGAAAATAATCATGCAATATTGTAGAGTAAGATTCTTGAAAATTAGGTGTTATGAAACCGTAAAAGTCTGTTCACGCCGTATAAGTTAAAAATAACATTCTCCTTGTACTTTTGTCGGAAAAGTCAAAAAGTACCTTATATGGTAACCAAAGGAAAGATTCCATTCATAAAATGTGGTAAAAAGTCAATAAAGGGTAAAAATGACTTTAAAAATCCATGGAAGAATGGTAAAAATTTTATGAAAGCATTTTTAGAAAACATGGTCATGGATGATAAACGTAACCCTAGTAAATACTTACGTATAAGCAATCTCAGATAAGAATGAGATTGAAAATTTATCCCTTACCTTAGGTTTGATTTTCTTCATACGTATACTAACCTCATGTATAATTATTTAAATAATGTCATTGAATTGTTACAGAATCATATTCATTGTTATGATATCATATATGTTTCACTTATGACTTTATATTACCCGTTCTTTTGTAAATTCCATGTTAAAGCAATGTTTTGGGTAAAATCATTTCATTTATCGTATGTGTTTTGACTTGTCTTTCTTGATATTATTAATTATATCCTGATTTAAGTAATTTCATAATATAAAACATGATTTACATATATTCATCATATACATATATATATTATAGGTTAATAAAAGGAATGAAATACACCGTTCATGGAGACGGTAGGCCGTACGTACCCATGAACGCTGTTTTCGTTTCCTTATTGAATTGAATGAAACTAAATAGACGACATATATATATATACAAATAAATCCAGTAGCATTATTATTTCATATATTTCATTATTATTCATTAAATAAACTTTATGATCATTCATGTATGGTTAACATGGAGAATGAATCTCATCGCGTCGTGGAGACGGTAGTCCGTACGTACGCACGAGCGATGATATCGTTTCCATAATCATTGAATTGAATTGGAGTGGATGATACAATATATCAGAATACTTATGATGTAATAATAACTATGTATAGTTATTATTTACACCATTATACCCATCCAATTAAGGTGGTATTGGAAAAACAGATTACACCACGGCGTGGAGACGTTATTCCGTACGTACGCACGTGCGATGATTTAGTTTTCCGCAGGATGGATAGATGGTGAAATAGGGTTGTTTCATACTTATAATAACATATCAGTATATTATAGATACTGATGTTATTACTTCATAATGAAACAACTAAAGAAGAATAAGTAGAAGAAGAAATAAGGTTGAAAGAATCCATAACACACATTACCTCTTCTTTGAAGCGCCTCTTTGAGACCTCCTTTTTGGGACCTGAAATCGGTCTTTGAAGAAGACCAGGACATCTATGATGTTTCTAGGGAAGTGGGGAAGAGAATTTGTCAAGGTTTGGCCGAGATTGAAGGCTCAATGTGGTGTGAGGAAGAGAGGGGGGAGGTGCCCTTTTATAAGGGAGGAGAGGGGCACCTTTGGAATAACTAAAAGTATTATTTTATTATAAATCCAAATTCGGTTTTAAATAGATAAAAATTGATTTATTTCGAAGCTAAGGTGGGTATGGGTAGAAACCTCTCATACAATAGAATTTAGACTAGTTTAGGTTCCTATTTTAACCTTATCATTTAGATTTAACATTAAGTTAAATAATTTTACTTTTACCATGTCTTCTTGTGTTCTTATACTATAAGGTTAATAAACTTACTATAAGCAGCCAAACGAACCCCAAGTTGTTTATTATTAATATATATAACCTTATCTAAGTCATTTGGCCGACCCTTAGATTTTTAGGAATAAAATAACAATTACTAATATAATATTTGTTTTAAAAACTATTTTATGTCAATTTTGACACTATTTTGTAATTGATTTTTGTGAAAAACATAACAGAATGATTAGTTCGAACCATGTTAATTAAATTAATAATAACATGTCATATTAACCTATAAAATTTGTGTAATTCATAAAAAGTCTCAAATTACATTTATTTTGGTATTTATAACATCAATTATGTCAATATTTCATTAATATGATAATTACTGTATCATTGTTGTGTCATACATAAATTTAATTATTTAATGTCTAAAAATTACAAATAAAATACCATTATGTAGTAAATATTTTTATCTTTATAGGGAATATTTATTGTCAAATTTATCTTATGTATAACCCTATATTAAAAATTATCTACTTATTAAACTTTGATTTTAACTATTTTATCCCTTCTATAAATAAATTAATAATAAATGTCCTAATCTAATCCAAGTGGGCCTAAATGTTCATATTTTATTCCTAAGGTTGTTTTCGGTCGAATTAAACTTATCCAATAGAATTAGGAAATGTGTTAGGGTAATAATAATATCATTTTTACCCTTAATTACCTTATTTACTTTTAACCGTGGTAAATAAAAGTAAAAAGTTACTATTCACCAAAATTATTATCATCTCATTGAACCAAATTTTACTTACTGACATCAACCGTGTCTCTAGGATTTTTTAAATTCCACTCACAGAAGTGGTAAAATTAATGTTTATGAAAAATTCAGTTTTTTTAACTACCACTTAGTGGTTTCACTATTCATCAAAAAATGAAAGTTATCCGAAAAGTACCAAAATTTCACCCTAAGCTAATTTCGATATTCTGAATCCAAAAATGAAGTCCATTTTGAAAAATAAAATTTACAAAATTTCAAAAAGTGGTTATTACTATTCATAACGGCCAGTTTTAATAATATTTTAATAGCATATCATTGTTTAGCGAAACTCGGTATTGCGTACAACACACGCTATTGCGGAAGGTCGTACTTGCGTGTAATGCAAGCCAAGTCAGGGTTGCGTGTTGTGCAAGAACCCTTCGTTGTTTCGTATAACATAATCCAACCATATTTCATTTATACATTGAATATATATATATATATATATATATATTCAATGTTGCGTAGAATAACTATTATCAAAATTGTGTGTAACACGATCCAAGAATAGTGTTGCGTGTACTTCAAGCTAATACGATATTGTGTATAGCGCAAGGTAATATTGGTGTAGCATACAACACAATACATTAATGAAATTAAAAGAATATTTTTCATAAAATCTCGGGGTGTTACATTCTACCCCCCTTAAAATGAATTTCGCCCTCGAAATTCATCGGGGTTATAAATGATTTACTACTCGATAGTTTCTTTAATAGAAACCCACATCGTAAAAATTAATACCAAATCCAATCTTTAAAAACAAAAGTATGAAACATAACGGTTACCCAAATAAACTAATCAATGGGTTTCCACATAGGTGATAATATGGATATGGAAGAGAAATCTAACCATCATGTTCTGATGGAGAGCGGTAAAGAACATGGATATGGAAAAGCCAACAATCACAAAGCCATAAATTTGTGACGATCTAAGGTACCATCTGATTCATCAGATATAAGAGCACTAGGACAACATTTTTGGTTTTCAAGATCATTTCCCTAAAGTTGATGAAATTTGAATTAGAAGAAATACTTTCGTGATTTTTGGTATAGTCTCACCGTTGGTCGTTCTTTAGACGGTTTCCACTTCATCTCTTAAAGAAATGAAGTTTAATTTTTCATTCGTGAGGTGTTAGCAGATCATGTGATAGAATGATGGGTCATTCCATCTATCTCAAACAAAAGGTTAGAAAAGTTATCAAAAAATACAAAAGTCCATCTATAGTGAGATTAATCATATATGGTTCCTAACATGGACTTATACTTCTTATATCATACTGCTTAATATAATAAAACTAGTTTCTACTAAACAGAGACTTCCTGTAGGCTAGAGGTAGGCGATAAAGGCCAGTCGCACTTTGGTTGTGGGTTTGATTCCCACAGCCTTGTCCGATGCGATGGGTTGTCGCCCGTCCTGCAGGTTGTCCTTTTTCTAAAACTACATTACTATTGCATCCCATCAATAATATTGAAAAAAGTTCTAACAACACTAACTTATATCCAACACAATCCATTCCAATATTTAGGCTTATCAAAAATACTTCGGTCCAAGCTCATAGTATAAATAAAATGATTACTTGAAATGTCACATAACAATCCCATGAATGCCATCATTTATCCCCTATATATCATAAGATATATCTTGTTGGTCATATTACAAACATGTGAATACCTTAATCATGTATTCTCTTGAAGAATGAATACCCATTGAACCTCAGTGAAAACATGAATGCTGTCAATAGTTAACTCTTTCCACATACCAAAATCCAAAAATTCTATATACTCAAACCATGATATAACCTTCTCCTTATATCAGTCATGAGCTCATGAATACTATCAAACATTTAATTTTCTCCTTATCCCTTCATTATGCGCATATCATCTACATTCCAAAAATATCTGAATAACCTTTCATGGATACTGGTACCATTAATCATAAACTTTCAAAACTCAAGGAAAGACAAAAGTGTAACAATCCTTAGATTTATCTTTATTCCATAGTACTATGAGATTACTTATAAAACATTACACATGATAAACATGTAATCATTCCATTACATTCTTAAACCATTGACCGAGATTCAACAATTCTTTCATCTCACATATCATTTGTAGTCTCTTAATCATCATCAACATAAATAATACCCATACGACCATACTGATTCTCTTCATGAGACTTTCCCTTAGGGCATTGGTTTTCATAATTCCCGTACATTCCACATTTAAAACATTTAACCATTGTTGATGTCGTAGCAATACCATTATCCTCATACATAGTGTTAACTGAACCTTTTCTTTTGAACTTACCGGCTTTGTGTCATTCTTTTCCACACCCAAAGCATCTTCCATTTCCTTTGAAACATTCTCCTTGATGCCTCTTCCCACATGATTTACATAGGGGAAATTGAGTTTTCTTTCCTCTATGATCATCATGAAACTCCATCTTTCTCTAATTAGTCGAGTCAGGAAACTTACCAAATTTGACTTTATTGATCATATTATGAGATTGCTGATTTGGCATAATAATGATGTTTGGACTTCCAAATCCCATTTCATTTGGTTTCTCATGAATAATATCATTCCATTGTCCGTCATATCCTCTATTATCGTGAATCTTCCTGTTTCCAGCCATTTTCTAAATCCCAAAAAGAATAGTGTCAGAGGAAAAAATCATAATAAATGGGGAGTAACTTCAATATCTAACATCTTTGGTTTAATCTAATATCGTTACCATAGTTCTAGGACTATATCCTATATTTATACTTATCCTTAGGGACATCCCTAGACATACCTTAGAAATATCTCTAGGGATCTCACTAATTTTTCGCATCCTAGTTTCCAAAGGTTGACTAAACTTTTCCTCTGATACCAACTGTAGAGACCCAAATCTTGATGTACATGGATATTACATTACTTTAGAGGAATACTTAATACATAACAATAACAGACACACAAGAATTGTAATAGTTTAGTGTCTTTGGAAACTTGGAACGTAATCTTCTAATCCTGGTGAAAGATCTTCAATATCTCCCATAAAGATCTTCCCCTTTTTTTCTTACCTAAAACCTTTCTTTATATCCTGGGGAAAAGAAAACATAAAAAGGGTGAGCTCAAATGCTCAGTAAGTGTAAGCATGGATAAAATAAAACATACCATATACATTTGAACTTAAAAATATGAACATAATGTTTAAACATCAAAAGCTTGAGCAATGACATAAAACATGGAAGTACGTAAGGCATAGATCATAAAGAAACATTAAGAATGATAAAATAGCATGTAAATAAAACATGTAGTTGTGGAAACCATTAAGCAAATGATATGATTTCCATAGTAGCCAAGGCATTGCTGCCAAGACCATCTTAGTGGACAAAGTCCCTTTCTGAATCGAGTTCACTCCTCGTTCTAGTCCTATATTACTGAACCAGTTTAACTTTCTATTCCAGCCATGTCTATCTCATGAGATATAAATCTTTACCCAATGCATTGGAGGAAGATATAGGTCCCACCCATCTCATAATGAAACCATTCTTTAGTGTGCCACAAAATCATAAATCAAACATCATAGCATAACCCATGAAATAAAATGGGACTCTTAAGCATCATGCCATCAGAACATAATCCATAAACAATTGATATCATTTCATTATAACAAAATTTAAACCATTTAAATCATAGAGACATTTTACTTGAAACATACACATATGAAATATTGTCATCTTAGATGGAAAATAGTTTTGACAAAACACTTGAAATGAATTCTTGAGGAAAATATCCTTTCTTCTTTAAAATCATTTTCTTTTCAGAAAATTCCATGCAATTTTAAAAGATAAGGATTTTGTTGAAAATAATCATGCAATATTGTAAAGTAAGCTTGTTGAAAATGGGGCGTTATGAAACCGTAAAAATCCATTCACGCCGTATAAGTTAAAAATAACATTCTCCTCGTACTTTTGTCGGAAAAGTCAAAAAGTACCTTATATGGTAACCAAAGGAAAGATTCCATTCATACAATGTGGTAAAAAGTCAATAAAGGGTAAAAATGACTTTAAACATCCATGGAAGAATGGTAAACATTTTATGAAAGCATTTTTAGAAAACATGGTCATGGATGATAAACGTAACCCCAGTAAATACTTACGTATAAGAAATCTCGGATAAAAATGAGATTGAAAATTTATCCCTTACCTTAGGTCCGATATGCTTCATACGTATCCGAACCTCCTGTATAATGATTTAAATAATTCCATTGACTTATTACAGAATCATATTCATTGTTATGATATCATATATGTTTCACTTATGACTTTATATTACCCGTTCTTTTGTAAATTCCATGTTAAAGCAACGTTTTGGGTAAAATCATTTCATTTATCATATGTGTTTCGACTTTTCATTATTGATATTATTACTTATATCCTGATTTACATAATTTCAGAATGTAAAAGATGATTTACATATATTCATCATATACATATATATATTATAGGTCGATAAAAGGAATGAAATACACCATTCATGGAGACGGTAGGCCATACGTACGCATGAACGCTGTTTTCGTTTCCTTATTGAATTGAATGAAAATAAATAGACGACATACAGATATATATATATATATATATAAATCCAGTAGCATTATTATTTCATATATTTCATTATTATTCATTAAATAAACTTTATGATCATTCATGAATGGTTAACATGGAGAATGAATCTCATCGCATCGTGGAGACGGTAGTCCGTACATACGCACGAGCGATGATATCATTTCTACAATCATTGAATTGAACTGGAGTGGATGATACAATATATCAGAATCCGTATGATGTTATAATAACTATGTATAGTTATTATTTACACCATTATACCCATCCAAGTAATGTGGTGTTGGAAAAATAGATTACACCACGGCGTGGAGATGGTATTGCGTACGTACGCACACGCGGTGATTTCATTTTCCGTAGGATGGATAGATGATGAAATAGGGTTGTTTCATACTTATAATAACATATCAGTATATGAGTGATACTTATGTTATTACTTCATAATGAAACAACTAAAGAAGAATAAGTGGAAGAAGAAATAAAGTTTAAAGAATCGGTAACGGACATTACCTCTTCTTTGAAGCGCCTCTTTGAGACCTCCTTTTAGGGCACTGAAATTGGTCTTCGAAGAAGACCAGGACATTTAGGATGTTTCTAGGGAAGTGGAGAAGATAATTTGGCAGGGGTTGGACGAGCATCAAGGCTCAAAGTGGTGTGAGGAAGAGAGGGAGGAGGTCCCTTTTATAAGGGAGGAGAGTGACACCTTTGGAAAAACTAAAAATATTATATTATTATAAAGCCAAATTCGGTTTTAAATAGCTCCAAATTGATTTATTTCGAAGATAAGGTGGGTATGGGTCGAAATACTCTCATCCAATAGAATTTAGACAAGTTTAGGTTCCTATTTTAACCTTATTATTTAGATTTAACGTTAAGTTAAATAATTTTACTTTTACCGTGTCTTCTTGTGTTATTTAACTATAAGGTTAATAAACATACAATAAGTAGCCAAAATAACCCCAAGTTGTTTATTATTAATATATATAACCTTATACAAGTCATTTAGCCGAACCTTATATTTTTAGGAATAAAATAACAATTACTAATATAATATTTGTTTTAAAAACTATTTTATGTCAATTTTGACACTATTTTGTAATTGATTTTTGTGAAAATCATAACAGAATGATTATTTCAAACCAAGTTAAATAAATTAATAATAAAATTTCATATTAACCTATAAAATTAGTGGAATTCATAAAAAGTCTCAAATTACATTTATTTTGGTATTTATAACATCAATTATGTCAATATTTCATTAATAAGATAATTACTGCATCATCGTTGTGACATACATAAATTTGATTATTTAATGTCTAAAAATTAAAAATAAAATACCATTATGTAGGAAATCGTTTTAGCTTTCTAATGAATATTTATTGTTGAATTTAACTTATGTATAACCCTATATTAAAAATTATCTACTTATTAAACTTTGATTTTAACTATTTTATCCCTTATTTAAATAAATTAATAATAAATTTCCTAATCTAATCCAAGTGGGCCTAAATTGTCATATTTTATTCCTAAGGTTGTTTTTGGTCGAATTAAACTTATCCAATATAATTAGGACATTTGTTAGGGTAATAATAATATCATTTTACCCTTAATTACCTTATTTACTTTTAACCGTGGTAAATAAAAGTAAAAAGTTACTATTCACCAAAAATTATTTTCATCTCATTGAACCACATTTTACTTACTGACATCAACCATGTCTCTCGGATTTTTTAAATTCCACTCACAGAAGCGGTAAAATTAAGTTTTATGAAAAATTCGGTTTTTTAACTACCACTTAGTGGTTTCACTATTCATCAAAAAATGAAAGTTATCCGAAAAGTACCAAAATTTCACCCTATTCTAATTTCGATATTCCAATTCCAAAAATGAAGTCTATTTTGAAAAATAAAATTTACAAAATTTCAAAAAGTGGTTATTACTATTCATAACGGCTAGTTTTAATAATATTTTAATAGCATATCATTGTTTAACGAAACTCGGTATTGCGTACAACACACGCTATCGCGGAAGGTCGCGCTTGCGTGTAATGCAAGCCAAGTCAGGGTAGCGTGTTGTGCAAGAATCCTTTGTTGTTTCGTATAACATAATCCAACCATATTTCATTTATACATTGTATATATATATATATATATACTCAATGTTGCGTAGAATAACTATTATCAAAATTGTGTGTAACACGATCCAAGAATAGTGTTGCGTATACTGCAAGCTAATACAGTGTTGCGTATAGCACAAGGTAATCTTGGTGTAGCATACAACACAAGACATTAATGAAATTAAAAGAATATTTTTCATAAAATCTCGGGGTGTTACATTCTACCCCTCTTAAAATTAATTTCGCCCTCGAAATTCATCAGAGTTATAAATGATTTAATACTCGAAAGTTTCTTTAATAGAAACCCACATCGTAAAAAGGAATACCAAAACCAATCTTTAAAAACAAAAGTATGAAACATAACGGTTACCCAAATAAACTAATCACTGGGTTTCCACATAGGTGAAAATATGGATATGGAAGAGAAATCTAACCATCATGTTCTGATGGAGAGTGGTAGAGAACATGGCTATGGAAAAGCCAGCAATCACAAAGCCATAAATTTGTGACGATCTAAGGTACCATCTAATTCATCAGATATAAGAGCACTAGGACAACATTTTTTTTTTCAAGATCATTTCCTTAAAGTTGATGAAATTGGAATTAGAAGAAATACTTTTGTGATTTTGGTATAGTCTCACCGTTGGTCGTTCTTTGGACAATTTCCACTTCATCTCTTAAAGAAATGATGTTGAATTTGTCATTCGTGAGGTGTTAGCAGATCATGTGATAGAATGATGGGTCATTCCATCTATCTCAAACAAAAGGTTAGAAAAGTTATCAAAAAATACATAAGTCCATCTATAGTGAGATTAATCATATATGGTTTCTAAAATGGTCTTATACTTATTATATCATACTGCTTAATATAATAAAACTAGTTTCTACTAAACAAGGACTTTCTGTAGGCTAGTGCTAGGTGATAAAGGCCAGTCGCACTTCGGTTGTGGGTTCGATTCCCACAGCCTTGTCTGATGCGATGGGTTGTCGCCCGTACTGCAGGTTGTCCTTTTTCTAAAACTACATTACTATAACATCCCATCAATAATATCGAAAAAAGTTCTAACAATACTAATTTTTGTCCAACACAATCCATTCCAATATTTAGGCTTATCTAAAATACTTCGGTCCAATCTCATAGTATAAAGAAAATGATTACTTGAAATGTCACATAACAATCACATGAATGCCATCATTTATCCCCCATATATCATAAGATATATCTTGTTGGTCAAATTACAAACATGTGAGTACCTTAATCATGTATTCTCTTGAAGAATGAAGACCCATTGAACCTCAGTGAAAACATGAATGCTGTCAATAGTTAACTCTTTCCACATACCAAAATCCAAAAATTCTATATACTCAAACCATGATATAACCTTCTCCTTATATCAGTCATGAGCTCATGAATACTATCAAACATTTAATTTTCTCCTTATCCCTTCATTATGCGCATATCATCTACATTCCAAAAATATCTGAATAACCTTTCATGGATACTGGTACAATTAATCATACACTTTCAAAACTCAAGGAAAGACAACAGTGTAACAATCCTTAGATGTCTCTTTATTCCATAGTACCATGAGATTACTTATACAACATTACACATGATAAACATGTAATCATTCCACTACATTCTTAAACCATTGACCGATCTTCAACAATTATTTCATCTCACATATCATTTGTAGTCTCTTCATTATCATCAACATAAATACTACCCATACGACCATACTGATTCTCTTCATGACACTTTCCCTTAGGGCATTGGTTTGCATAATGCCCGTACATTCCACATTTAAAACATTTAACTATTGTTGATGTCGTAGAAATACCATTATCCTCATCCCTGGTGTTAACTGAACCTTTTCCTTTGCACTTACTTGCTTTGTGTCCTTCTTTTCCACACCCAAAGCATCTTCCAATTACTTTGAAACATTCTTCTTTATGTCTCTTCCCACATGATTTACATAGGGGAAATTGAACTTTCTTTCCTCTATGATCATCATGAAACTCCATCTTTCTCTTACTAGCCGAGTCAGGAAACTTACCAAATTTTACTTTATTGATCATATTATGAGATTGCTGATTCAGAATAATAATTATGTTTGGACTTCGAAATCCCATTTCATTTGGTTGCTCATGAAGAATATCATTCCATTGTCCGTCATATCCTCTATTATCGTGAATCTTCCAGTTTCCAGCCATTTTCTAAAACCCAAAAAGAATAGTGTGAGAGGAAAAAATCATAATAAAGGGGGAGTAACTTCAATATCTAACATCTTTGGTTTAATATAATATCGTTACCATAGTTCTAGGACTATATCCTATACATATACTTATCCTTAGGGACATCCCTAGACATACCTTAGAAATATCTATAGGGATCTCACTAACGTTTTCGCATCCTAGTTTCCAAAGGTTGACTAAACTTTTCCTCTGATACCAACTGTAGAGACCCAAATCTTGATGTACATGGATATTACATTACTTTAGTGGAATACTTAATACATAACAATCACAGAAACACAAGTATCGTAATAGTTTAGTGTCTTTGGAAACTTGGAACATAATATTCTAATCGTGGTGAAAGATCTTCAACATCTCCCATAAAGATCTTCCCCTTTTTTTCTTACCTAAACCCTTTCTTTATATCCTGGGGAAAAGAAAACATAAAAAGGGTGTGCTCAAATTCTCAGTAAGTGTAAGCATGGATAAAATAAAACATACCATATACATTTGAACATAAAAATATGAACATAATGTTTAAACATCAAAAGCTTGAGCAATGACATAAAACATGGAAGTACGTAAGAAATAGATCATAAAGAAACATTAAGAATGATAAAATAGAATGGAAATAAAACATGTAATTGTGGAAACCATTAAGCACATGATATTATTTCCATAGTAGCCAAGGCATTGCTTCCAAGACCATCTTAGTGGACAAAGTCCCTTTCTGAATCGAGTTCACTCCTCATTCTAGTCCTGTATTACTGAACCGGTTTAACTTTCCGTTCAAGCCATGTATTTCTCATGAGATATAAATATTTACCAAATGAATTGGAGGGAGATATAGGTCCCACCCATCTCATAATGAAATCATTCGTTCGTGTGCCACAAAATCATAAATCATACATCATAGCATAACCCATGAAATAAAATGGGATTCTTAAACATCATGCCATCATAACATAATCCAAAAAAAATTGATATCATTTCATTATAACAAAATTGAAACCATTTAAATCATAGAGACATTTTACTTGAAACATACACATATGAAATATTGTCATCTTAGATGGAAAATAGTTTTGATAAAACACTTGAAATGAATTCTTGAGGAAAATATCCTTTCTTCTTTTAAATCATTTTCTTTTCACAAAATTCCATGCAATTTTAAAAGATAAGGGTTTTGTTGAAAATAATCATGCAATCTTGTTGATGAAGCTTATTTAAAATGGGGCATTATGATACCGTAAAAATCCATTCACGCCGTATAAGTTAAAAATAACATTCTCCTCATACTTTTTTCGGAAAAGTCAAAAAGTACCTTATATGGTAACCAAAGGAAAGATTCCATTCATACAATGTGGTAAAAAGTAAATAAAGGGTAAAAATGACTTTAAACATCCATGGAAGAATGGTAAACATTTTATGAAATCATTTTTAGAAAACATGGTCATGGATGATAAACGTAACCCCAGTAAATACTTACGTATAATCAATCTCGGATAAAAATGAGATTGAAAATTTATCCCTTACCTTAGGTTCGATATGATTCATACGTATCCGAACATCCTGTATAATGATTTAAATAAGGTCATTGAATTATTATAGAATCATATTCATTGTTATGATATCATATATGTTTCACTTATGACTTTATATTACCCGTTCTTTTGTAAATTCCATGTTAAAGCATCATTTTGGGTAAAATCATTTCATTTATCGTATGTGTTTCGACTTTTCATTATTGATATTATTACTTATATCCTGATTTACATAATTTCATAATGTAAAACATGATTTACATATATTCATCATATACATATATATATTATAGGTCGATAAAAGGAATGAAATACACCGTTCATGGAGACGGTAAGCCGTATGTACACATAAACGCTGTTTTCGTTTCCTTATTGAATTGAATGAAACTAAATAGACAACATACATACATATATAAATAAATCCAGTAGCATTATTATTTCATATATTTCATTATTATTCATTAAATAAACTTTATGATCATTCATGTATGGTTAACATGGAGAATGAATCTCATCGCGTTGTGGAGACGGTAGTTCGTACGTACGCACGAGCGATGATATCATTTCCATAATCATTGAATTGAATTGAAGTGGATGATACAATATATCAGAATCCATATGATGTTATAATAACTATGTATAGTTATTATTTACACCACTATACCCATCCAAGTAAGGTGGTGTTGGAAAACAGATTACACCACGACGTGGAGACGGTATTCCGTACATACGCACGCGTGGTGATTTCGTTTTCCGTAGGATGGATAGATGATGAAATAGGGTTGTTTCATACATATAATAAAATATCAGTATATGAGTGATACTGATGTTATTACTTCATAATGAAACAACTAAATAAGAATAAGTGGAAGAAGAAATAAAGTTCAAAGAATCGGTAACGGACATTACCTCTTCTTTGAAGCGCCTCTTTGAGACCTCCTTTTAGAGCACTGAAATTGGTCTTTGAAGAAGACCAAGACCTCTAAAATGTTTCTCGGGAACTGGAGAAGATAATTTTTCAGGGGTTGGCTGAGCAAGATGGCTCAAAGTGGTGTGAGGAAGAGAGGGAGGAGGTGCCCTTTTATAAGGGAGGAGAGGGGCACCTTTGGAATAACTAAAAATATTATTTTATTATAAAGCCAAATTCGGTTTTAAATAGCTCCAAATTGATTTATTTTGAAGATAAGGTGGGTATGGCTCGAAAGCCTCTCATCCAATAGAATTTAGACAAGTTTAAGTTCCTATTTTAACCTTATCATTTAGATTTAACATTAAGTTAAATAATTTTACTTTTACCGTGTCTTCTTGTGTTATTATACTATAAGGTTAATAAACTTACAATAAGCAGCCAAACGAACCCCACGTTGTTTATTACTAATATATATATACTTATATATGTCATTTTTCCGAACCTTAGATTTTTTGGAATAAAATAACAATTACTAATATAATATTTGTTTTAAAGCTATTTTATCTCAATTTTGACACTATTTTGTAATTGATTTTTTTAAAAATCATAACAGAATGATTAGTTCGAAACAAGTTAAATAAATTAATAATAACATTTCATATTAACCTATAAAATTAGTGTAATTCATAAAAAGTCTCAAATTAAATTTATTTTGGTATTTATAACATCAATTATTTCAATATTTCATTAATAAGATAATTACTGCATCATTGTTGTGTCATACATAAATTTAATTATTTAATGTCTAAAAATTACAAATAAAATACCATTATGTAGGAAATCTTTTTATATTTCTAAATAATATTTATTGTTGAATTTAACTTACGTATAACCCTATATTAAAAATTATCTACTTATTAAACTTTGATTTTAACTATTTTATCCCTTCTTTAAATAAATTAATAATAAATGTCCTAATCTAATCCAAGTGGGACTAAATTGTCATATTTTATTCTTAAGGTTGTTTTTGGTCGAATTTAACTTATCCAATAGAATTAGGACATGTGTTAGGGTAATAATAATATCATTTTTACCCTTAATTACCTTATTTACTTTTAACCGTGGTAAATAAAAGTAAAAAGTTACTATTCACCAAAAATTATTTTCATCTCATTGAACCACATTTTAATTACTGACATCAACCGTGTCTCTCGGATCTTTGAAATTCCACTCACAGAAGCGGTAAAATTAAGTTTTATGAAAAATTCTGTTTTTTTAACTACCACTTAGTGGTTTCACTATTCATCAAAAAATGAAAGTTATCTGAAAAGTACCAAAATTTCACCCTAAGCTAATTTCGATATTCCGAAGCCAAAAATGAATTCCATTTTGAAAAATAAAATTTAGAACATTTCAAAAAGTGGTTATTACTATTCATAAGGGCTAGTTTTAATAATATTTTAATAGCATATCATTGTTTAACGAAACTCGGTATTGTGTACAACACACGCTATCGCGGAAGGTCGCTCTTGCGTGTAATGCAAGCCAAGTCAGGGTTGCGTGTTGTGAAAGAATCCTTTGTTGTTTCGTAAAACATAATCCAACCATATTTCATTTATACATTGAATATATATATATATATACTCAATGTTGAGTAGAATAACTATTATCAAAATTGTGTGTAGCACGATCCACGAATAGTGTTGCGTATACTGAAAGCTAATACGGTGTTGCGTATAGTGCAAGGTAATCTTGGTGTAGCATACAACACAAGACATTAATGAAATTAAAAGAATATTTTTCATAAAATCTCGGGGTGTTACAATGATGCTCATTTTCAACATTTAATGGTCCATAATGTAACATTTTTTTGACATTATATATTCAAAATCTCATTAATGAGACATCCTTTTTAACATTCTTCTTAGATGTGTCTAACATGAGCTTATTATTCTTTCGATTACTACCCAAGGAAGACTCATCACCTTATGCTACATATTTATTCCACTATTACGGTCTTCCATTATCATAAACACATCAATTATATATGTTAGTTTTATAGAAAAAATCCTTAATAAAATTGAAACATATGTTTCAGTTCCCATATAATTTCTCAAGATACACCATCATTCTCTTTGCAAATAGATTTATCCACTTCCAAGAATATAGATTTTTCAAAGAAATTTTTCATTTAACATCAAATTTTCTCCACTTTGTTACTAAAAATGATTTATTTAAATGTATTAAAATATTATTCCAACATTTAATGATTATATATTTCATAATGAAAATAATATATAATAATTTTTTTAATTTAGATAGACGCTATCTGGATCAATCTTCTTTTTATTTTTGGAATCATTTTAAATCATTAGATATTTATTTCAGGGGTCAATTGATAAACTTTTTTGAAATACACAAATAATTTTTTTATGGATTTTTTGGAACTTTATCAACCTATATTTTTCAAAAATTTAATTTTGAACAAGTATTAGTAGATAACAAAACTTTTGTATAAATATAATTAACATGGTTTATGGGTAAATTTTTCAATGAGATTATAGTTAATTGATAATTGGATGAACTCAATCCCTTATTTCCAAAAATTTATGTTATATATAATCCTAAATATTATTATATCTTCTCACTCCATAACCAAAAATATAATTTTTTTTGTAAGAATCATCCAATGTTGTTCGTTGATTTTTATATTTGACATCAAGATTGAGAAATTTATATTGAGTACAATCATTTCATCCTCAACAAATATCAAGAATTATTCCCATTCCCTTTTAATATTTTAAACTAGATATTCATAAATATTACTAATCTCTTGGAAGTTATTCTCAATATCCTTTTCTCTTTAATCATTAATTTCCTTTTGATAATTTATAACATCCATAGAAACCCTTTAGGTTTCTCAAAAAGAATAAATCATATCTTTAGTGGCCTCTCGAGCAATTAAATTCACATTAATTCTACAAAAAATGATTCTTCATTGTTGGAAAATTTCTCTTTGTTTAAATTTAAGGATTTTTCCATGGGATAAAACTTATTGATGAGACAGTTTAATTTTTATTACTATCCTAGAAATATATTTTTCCTATCCTTTTATATCTTTTATCGACTGTGATTTATCATCATGTTTACCATAGAAGAATTAAAATTTATAAGAAAATATGTTACCTATAATTGTCTCTATATAACCTATTAAATCATGTAATATGAATTAAATATATCTAATAAAGAAATTTTCCTCATGTTCAACACAATGTGAAATATATTATACTAGAGAATAATAATAAAAATATATAACTAATGAATAAAAAATTTAACTATTTTCATTTAGTGGGGTATCAACTTTTTATTTTGAAGACCTCATCAGTTTCTTAGAATCCTTTTTCTTCATGTTTATTAGATACTTGGATAAAAGCACTATGTTTATAGAAAAATTGGAGATAATTGAATTTTACATCATATGATTTTCATAAATAACTTCAAATTGGAGTTTTGTATTCTTTAGATAAAAATTACATTGAAAAAATCGAAATGGGGAAATCATGAATGTTATTTATTCATTTTGAAGTTCACAAGAATGAACCAATCATCATTGAGTGTGGTTGAATTAGACTGACTTGTTTTACAAGGTTATCTTTTAACAGTTATAATTTCCTTGTTAAATACCCTCATAAAATTTGAGCCACTTGGATTTGTTAAGGTAAAAGTGGAATTTCTTTTGACAAACCTGACACATTCATACCATATATATAGAAACCCATACATTTTATTCATAACTATTATATTTTATTTAATTAATATTCATTATATAACACTAAAATGCATTCTAGAATAATTATGGTTTATTGTATTTGGAAACATGGATATATAAAAAATTTTTATTTAAAGATCTACATCATCACCCACATAGTTCATCACAAGTAGCTCCCTTCCTAAAAATATGATACATAAAAAATTTCTTCATATCCATGGAAAAGGAAACATAATAAATGTTTGTCTCAAAATCTCAGTAAGGGTAGAAATATGTGACATTAATCGATGATCATATTAAAGAATACAATAACAATAAGGGTATGTGAACATCATCATAACTTATAAAAACAGAACCCAATTAATCTAAAAACATAAATCATGAATCTTGAAATAATGTTTTTATAATTCAAATACATAAGACATAGAGTGTAAAATTACCAATAATCAGTCAAGATACATGATTAAATGTTATAATCATAAAACATGAGTGTTTAAAATAGACATATGCTTAAAAATCATTTATTTAGTTAACACTCACTATTAAGGCTATCATAGTTGAATGGGTTCACTCCCCATTCCTTTATTTCCTTAGTCAAGGTTTCCTCCCTATAATATCTTACTATATTTATTTCATTCACCATTCCATAATTTCCTTTTTCATGGTTCACTCCCAGGACTATAATAGTTGATATTGACCCATACAGAATAGGGTTATCTCCCCATTCGAATAATTATTATCTCATGAGATATTTGTGTTTTCCAAATGCATTGGAGGGATATATAATTTGGGTCCCACCCACTACGTAGTCATAATCTATATGTATGTGTTCCACGTGATTATTAAAAAATTATTATGTCATCATATCAAAAGTCATCTAAGAGAAATGAGGTTCATAATTATGTCATCGTCATATAAATAAACAATCTAGAAGAACAGTAAAGATGATATAATTGTATCATATCTACAGTAAATAATAATTAACCTAAAATTATGTTATCATAGATGAAAAACATCATTAAAATATCATCATAATGTTTTATTAGAAAAATTCCCATTTCATTTAGAAATTCATAATTAAGGAAAATATTTCAAAAATATTAAGGAAAATATTTTATAGATAATAACTGGTCATGAAATGTTCATTGATGCTCTGGTAAAATTAAAAATTTATAATCCTACACAAAACATAGATATCAGTAAATAGGATTCGTCCACAGGGATGGATAGAGAGATATTCAATGTCTTTATTTAAAAACCTAAACTACTATAAACTAAGAATTAAATTGATTATTGAAATAGTGAATTATGTATTCATGATGATGATGTAAAATGGAGTTTAAATATTTTTAAATAATTAAACTATGTTAAGGAGTAGACAACAACAAAAGTTGAAACAATTCCAGAGGAATTTAAATAGATTAATTTAAAAGAATTTTTTCTTCATAGAGAATTTAATTGCATGTAAAATTTCAAATAAATGATCAGATTAACCATCCTCACCTAGATTTAATCAATTAGAACAATTAATCCTATATAAAACAAATAATAGGATTTATCCAACCATAGAATTTGAAGAAACCTTTTTAAAAAAGATATATCTAAAAGATTCACATAAAGAAAAATTAATTTACAAGAGGAAAAAACAATATTAAATCTAAATCAATCTCACTATAGGAATTCTGTGAAAGGATATATTAACATGAATAAGTATTAAATAAAACCAAATAATTTTATTCCCCAAATACATAATTATTTTTTCATTTTTAGTTCATGATAAAAGAACGATAAAAATGAATTAATGAAACAAAATAAAAAGGAATGAGTATGAAAGAGATAGATTCCTTTCTGTTAAGTCGAGATCAATCCCCTCCTAATTCATCTATATCTTTTCCCATCACTAATTCCTAGCACATGATAGCCATGAAATTCACCTTCACTTAGGTTCTGAGTGTCTATCTTGAAAGTCCATAATGTGTTCACCAAAAATATGGAGGAATCCTATTTTCATGTATGCAACTTACATTTCCTTTTTCTAAACACCACCTAACTTTGTGAACCTATGACTATTTTTTCATTGAACGTATTTTTTCCATAAGACTTTTGGCACTATAATATCACTCTAACAATTTTTCCCATAACACTAGCATAATCTCTGTAAATTAATAAATCATATGAAAAAAATATGTATGACATATCTAACTCTCCATTGGGCCTCCATCAATTAAAATTTTAATTACAATTTCATTGATGTATTTTTTTATTATATTAAAAGTGAATTCATTTTCAACAAAAATAACAACATTGGAGGATATCATAACCCTTCCATCATCAATCGAACTAGTGTCATCGTTTCCACTTCGAATAAATTTTGCATGATCTCAACCATCACAAACTCCCAATCAAAATATCAAACACAATATTGATATCCCAATTTTTCCTTGAAACTATATCTAATATAAAAATATTTGTTCAATAATCATCTTCTCTCATCAGACACATGAATCAGTGGAAAATCAGAAAACAAAATACGTAGGTCAATCCTCCACTCGGTGTCGACCAGATGAACTCGGGTGCAACATAGATTAGAAAAAAACCATCTTATAGGAATTTCACAATTGATGGAATCAGGTTATATTAATCTTAAATAATAGCTAGAATAACTAGGATTGGGAACACACAGAAATTTGGCCTCCCTTCTTCTATTCATGTTATTTTTCTAATAAAAAACAATGGTGGTTGTGACTTGATTTCTACCTCATCCTTAAAGGATTATCAATAATGTCTTATGTTAGAAGCTTCATCTTATTTAAGATCGATATTAGTTTACTTTGTGAAACCTAAATAGAGTCGTCCTTGGTTTAGTGGCCATATCTGAAAAAAAATTCACCTCTGCTTCATACGACTTCATCCCTCCTCAACCTATATGTTTTTGGTTTCTTCGATATTTGATTTTGATGGTGGGTTCTTCATCAGTGGTAAAACTCATGTATGGAATCATGATACACATTCACACAGTTACTATTTCTTTATATTAAACCACCATCTTTGATTGTCCCATGATCTCCGACCCAAGATCATCCTCAATATGTATATACCTCTTCTATATTGCCAATGGTTTTCGTATTATCCTCAATACATGATTTTCAACCCTATTTTATTACCTTTGAATATGTTTGTTCCTATATTTCGTGAGCTTGGAATAAGTTTTAGTATAGTAGGATCATACCTGGTTTGACTCACTTTTCCCCATTTTTCATGGAAAGGTTTCTTAATCGGCCTTCATTTGTCTTTTATTGTGATTAAGACTATTCGAAAATGAGAGATGATTTTATATGACACCCGAAATTTATCTTACCCATCTGGATATTTTCCTAGGAAGTCCAATTAAGAAAATTATGTTATGAAATCTAATTCATAATTCTATTACATGAATTATAATGTTAGATTACACACTTTTATAATAAGTTAATAACAACGCTGAAAATCAAAATTAATCTAGTAATTATGATGAAGAAAAATAAAATCCAAAATAATTTATTAACTAAAAATAAAAAAATCATAAAATATAAATATAAATGATAAATTTAAATATAAACTAAAAAATTAATAAAAACAAAAACCCATTTCAATTAATTATATGATACTCGAATTAAAAGTTAAATTATAAATATAGTGGATCTACTTAATAAATGAATGAATTCAATTTATGTAAGTAATTATTTGAAAACTCATTATTTAAATTGTAAAAGTAAAAATTAAAAATATAAAAATAAATTGTATTAAATTAATCAGAAGCTTTAATAATTATAAATTTATAAAATTACTATATAATAAGACAAATAACAAACCCTTAATGTTAACTTTCAAAAAGAAAAAACCAGAATAAAATAAAGGTAAAAAAATTAATTATTTGAATATAAAGATACAAAACTAAACATAAAATATGATAGATTAACAATCATAACATCAAAACCACTGAACCAAAAATACTTAGAAAAAAAGGCACATTTCATTAATCAAATAAGAAATATAATAAATAAAAGATGTGGAAAAACACATTAACTAAAGGCCACATCAAATTCCCCCATTATTGTTAATTTAAAGACCATAATAAATCGACTATAAATTTTAGTGGAGTTAAATAAATCTAAAAATTTATGATCAAGAATTCCATAATGAATTAGTTTTTAAATAAATTTTCCCCATAGACACTCTCACGAGAAAAAGTAATTTCCCCATTAAAGAAAAAAAATCATTGTAAATTTCGGTTGATGTTTTACAAAAGTAATTAAAATTGAAAATTTCTAAATGAATTAAACAATATTCAATTTTTATCCAACTAGAATCCCAATCTTTTCTTTAACTATAGATGATCCAATACACCTAATTAAAAGTAAAAATAAATAGACACTCTTCTTGGATAAGCATGATTAATAATTATAAGAAAAATAAATAACACATCCATCAGTTTGAATAATAAAATAATGAAATAATAATGAAAATAAAACTTAGATGGATAATGATTTTCATTTCATAATCCATTTGGATTGATATCTTATGAGTTTAATTCTAACTTAAAAGTTCAATGTCATTGAAAATAGTAATATATTCCACCAATTTTTTAAAGATTTTTTTTTTCAAATGGGAAATATAAATTATACACTCAATTAAATCCATGGAGAAGAGAAATTATCTGCCTCAAAGTGGTATCACAATATTAAAACTCAATAAAATTTTTAAACCACTGAAAATGTATATAAAATCATGAAAAAATACTTTCTGAATAATTTTAAAGGGGTTACAATTGGATTCGTATTAAATAATATTTATGTTCATTAAATAAGACCATCTACCCTACACATAAAACTATAATTTTTCCTCAATTTTGAATTTCAAGGTGAATGTAACCAATTAATAATTTTAATTCAAAATAGATTTTCAATTAAGTAGTAAATTGAAATGTTTTAAGGGTCATAGTATAGTTCAATATTTTATTTTTTCCAAAACCTTCCAACACTATAAAAAACAAAATTGTAAATTGTAAATGCACAAAAATTGTAGAAGAATAAATTTTATCAATTAAAATAAAAAATATAGCATGTTAATCTATGATTTCCTCCAATTAAATTTATGAGTCTATAGTTATTTAAAGGGTGAAAAAAAGTTTTTAATTTATTTGTAGTATAATTTTCATCATAGATGATTAAAAGAATATTGGAATGAAAAAGTTTCAAACATAATCAATAAAATAAATTCTAAACATCAAATCCTCCCCCAATTTG
Organism: Viscum album; assembly: GCA_963277665.1. Classification (NCBI taxonomy): domain Eukaryota; kingdom Viridiplantae; phylum Streptophyta; class Magnoliopsida; order Santalales; family Viscaceae; genus Viscum; species Viscum album. The sequence continues at coordinate 1,322,292,614 of OY728166.1, forward strand.
TAATATCTAAATATGGGAATAATTAAAGACAAATTTAAAAATTAAAAAAAATCACTTTTTAAGGAAGTAAGAAATTTTTTCAATAATTAATAAAAGATGAAAATTTATAAAGATAAATTCACTAAATAATATTATTTTTATCTTTATAGATATGATAAAAAATCACTCTAGTTAAGAATTTGAAATGATTGTTTTCTTCATCCATGAAGGTTACTTCCAAATATTAAACAAAATAAAGATTTCATTCATACATTTAAAATCAAAATGATGAGACCAAGAAAGTACTGGGAATATTCTGTAGCAATCATTGGGCCAAGTGAGCTGGCTAAGAGTGTGAAAATGAAATAATATAGTTTATGAGGATCTATTTATTTTTAAGAAAATTGAAACAAATAGAATTCAATTCTTATTCAATATTGGGTTGTCTCCTATGAATTTCTAGATCTATAGTCCCATGCCAGAATTTCATAGCAACAAACCATAGTCACTAGAAAAATGTATATTTTCATCCATAAAACAACACATGAATTTATAACACTTATATATCAAAATATTCTAAATTATATGGGCACCTTTACATAAGAAAAAACTCTACACTCTTCATCCGACTAAAAATTTCCCTAGAAAACACCCTTCAACATCAAATGACTTCTTAGAAGAGTCTTTAAGAGAGAGGACACTTCATCACCCAAGTAGAAATTTATTATGGTTACTGACCATTAATACTCAAGTGAAAAATAATAAAATCATTCAATATCTTATAAAAATATCTTATTATAAACAATAGAAAAAATACTATCAAAATAACTCTTGGATGTAATGATATAAACATCTATATTATGTTCTGATTCAAAAAAATTAAATCTTTATGAAGGGAATGTGGTGAAATTGGTGTTTCTAGAGGTATCAAATTATTACCACATATTTTAACTTCACATAAAAACTATGAACTATCAAAAACAAGGTATCATGGTAATAATTTTTTTAAAAGAAAATTAGGTTAGGGTTTATTAAATGTTTTTAGTGAAGTATTGAAACCATTTTTATTCAAAATATTTTCATCTTTCTTGTAATTTCTAGATGTAATAATATGATAAATTTCTCTTGATATTGAATAAAAATAACATTTATTCATGAAAAATGATTAAATAAATAAAATTTAACCACCATCATAATGAACTCTATAAAGAAATTATCATAAATCATTTTCCACAACTGTTTGTGTATGTGTTTCTTCTACATTGAAGAAATCATTATGAAACTCATAGATTTTAAAAGAGTATCCATTTTCCAATAATTCTATATCCATTAATTTAATTTCATCAAATTTTTCATGATATGGTGAAATAATAGAATCATTTTGAAAATTGGTTATAAGGTCACTATTTTGAAAATTTACTTCTTAGTATGCTAAAAATATATCTACTAAATATTCTCCTAAACTAGTTTTCCAAACTGATTTGAAATTAATATGTTTTTTTATAGTTAGACCTTATAAAAAATCTAAAACATCATTCTACATTTAGTTATATTCAATTAATATTTTTACAAAATATTTTTCCATGATAGCTCAATAATATTTTTTTGAATTGTTTTTGTTTTTTTATTTATTTTTTTATTTTTTTACCCATCACATGCATTTCCTAGACACGATTCCAAAATTGGATCATAGTGCAGTAATTTATGCACTGGTCAAATTTTAAATTTAAACTTCTTCTCACAACATAGACTGTATTAACTAAGGTTGAACCACATAGAAGGATAGAAAGTTGTTCTTTGGATATATTTAAGAACCGAAACTACTAGAAAAGAAGAATAAAAGGATGATTTAAAGAGTGAAAAAGCAATCCATGATGATTATTTGAAATAAAATGTTAATAATTTATATTAATTAAACTATGTTAAAGAGTAAAGAACAAACAAGGATGTATTAGTGCAAGAGAAATATCAATAGATGGTTTTAAATGAATTTATTCTGTAAAGATAATTTAATTGTATGTGTAACAATAATGAAATGGTGATATTTACTCCACTAAAAAATATTTTAATCAATTGGTATAATTATTCATGTATCTCACCACTAACACGATTCATCCAAACATAGAATTTCACGAAATGTTTTTAGAAACTATCTCACTGAAAGATTCAGATAAATAAAAATAAAATTTAATATAGAAAAATAATATTAAATCTTAATTGATCTCACTAACATATTCAAATTAAATGAAATATTAATTCAATGATTTAAAAAATTAATCTTAATTTTTTTTTCCTTAGACATAGTATTATATTTTCGTATTAGTTAAATAAATAAGCATGTGAAAAATGAATTAGTGATATGGAATAAAAAGGAATGGGTGATATGGATAGATTATTTTTTGTTGAATTGAAATCAATATCTTCTTGATTAAACTTCAATTTTTCATCATACTAAATCAAATATAAATATTCTAAATAAATTCACCTTCTCTTGACTATAGAGCATTCATCTCAAAATTTTAGTTTTTTTTCAAAAATATTGTGGATTCCTTTTTTAAGGGTGATCCAATTGTTTCCTTTTTGCATGCACCTCATCAATTGATTTACTAATGATCCTTTCATAAAATAAATCATTTTTATCCTTAATTATTTTATCACCTCAACATCACAATAAAAATTCATTCAATAACTCAGACACATGCTCCAGAAATTAATGCATCATATGATATAACCATTCCTATATAAAGTTACCAACTCCTCATTATACCTCAGTCAATTCCATTTGTAATCATGTTTTCATTGAGAAATTGTGTTAAAGGTTTTTAGAATTGCATTTATTTGGTACAACAACTGAAATAATGGGGGATATCATAACCCTTCCATCTTCAATCTACCCAGTTTCATATTGGATACTTTGAAACATTTCTACACGTTCTCACCCATCTGAAACTCCCAATCAAAACACCAAACACAATACATATATCCCATTTCATCCTTGAAAATGTATCAAAGATAAGAATTAATTTCCTACCATCATCATCTCCAATCAAGAACCTAAATCAACATAAATATATAAAACATAATGCAAATGTCAAGGCTCTACTTAACATTAGAAAAATAAGATTGGGTGAATCTTCAATTAGAAAAACATTCATATTCTCAGAATTTTTACATTATTGACCCTAGGTGCATTCCTCATCTTCAATAGTGGTCTAATCTCGGATTGAGAATAAATAAAAAGTTGACCCCCCTTCATTGGTTCAGTTTTATTTTCTAATTAGAAACAATAGTGAAAGTGACTCGATTTTATTTTATACCTTTAAGGACACTTAACAATGTCTTATTCTTGAAACCTCATACTCTTCAAGCATGAAATTAACTAACTTAGTGTAAGACATATTGAGTTATCCTCAGTTTGGTGGTTGACATAGAAAATATGATTCATCTCGGATTCAAACAGATTCATCTATCCTCAACCAGTAGGGTACGGGTTTCATCTTATTTGATTTTGATGGTAGGTTCTTCTTTGGTGATCAAAATTTGGTGTGGAATCTGGATCCACATTCACCAGACCATCCCTAGTTTATCTTCAACCATTATTTTCGATAGGCCCATGCTCAATGACCCAATCTCATCCTAATCATAAAGATACCTCTTCTTCGATTGAATGGGTTTCTATTTTACACTCAATCAATTATTTTCAACCCTATTTCATTATCTCTAAAGATCTACATGATTTTATATAGCGATCTTATCCATGGTTTGAGTAATGTAGGTTTGACCTTAAATCAATTCAATTTGTTCCATTACATAAGGTAAATTATATTACGTAGATTTCATTTTTCTTGCATAGAGAGTAGGGGAAATCTAAACAATAGATGATTTTATCTTATAACCTCCATTTAACTTAATCAAATATATTTTTCTTACATAGCTCAATTAGAATAATTATGTAATTCAAGATAATTCATAGTACATTTATGTGAATTCAGAATATAACTTACACCCTTTCATAATTAGATAATGAATATACAAAAAAAAATTAAATAAATAATATTGAATGAGAATAATAAAAAAAATGAATATATATACTGAAAATAAAATATGATAAAACATTAAATTTAAATGATAAAATAAAATTAAAAAAAAACATTAAAAAAACTAAAAAATTATTTGAACTAATTATATGATACTCAAATTAAAAGTGAAATTAGAAATATTTTATATCTATATAATAATTGAATAAATTAAATTTTAGTAATTAAATATTAAAAAAATAATATTAAAAATTAAGATATTAAAATATTAAAACACAAAAATGTGATATTTTATATTAAATAAGAGTTTAAATAATTATAAATTAGAGAAATTACTAAATTAGAAAATAAAGTAGAAACACATAATTTTAACATTCTAAAAGAAAAATTGAAATAAAATAATGGCAAGGATAATTAATTATCTAAATGAAAATATATAAAATTAGACATAAAAATGATTGATTAACAACATTAACAAAAAAACTACAAAAATCCAAATAATTAAAAATATTCACATTTAATTTATCAAATCATCAAAAATATTAAATAAAAGATGTGGTAAAACAACACAATTTAAAGCCACATCTTGAATAATAGAAATGTTTAAAGGATTTTTTGAATCATTTATTGGGAATACTAGTGGGAAATTCAATTAATGTAGAAAATTTAAAAATAATGATTATGTTCACTCAATCAGTAAATAATACCTTCTTTAGAAAAAATATACTTTTATTCTATTTGTACATTTTAAAAAAATTATAACATGAGTAAAATTGACTTTATAAAATTAAATAATAATTATTAAAAACATTATTGATTTCTTTTAAAACATGGATATGGAAGAAAATTGTTTTCTAATAGAAAGTGTAAAACTAAGGGTATCTTATCTTAAAAACATTTTATAATCCATCTTGACTTTCAATGATAGAAGAATGGTACTCAATCTTAACATATCTAGAGATAACCATATGTGAACAAAGATGAAAGTGTTCTATAAGATAAAGATTACATTATTTCTTTATTGTAAATTCAATTAAAATCAATCCTAATTAAAATAATATTGAAACTTAAATACCTTACTAATTTGTTAACTATTGAATCGTAACCCACATGAAAGAATAACATCAAATGAACAAGAAATATCATCAACAAAAATAGAGTCAATATATAGCATGTCAATGGGTAATTTTAGACAAAACATAAACATAAGTATGCACATGACATCAAACATGACTCAATGAAACAATATTTATGTCACGACCTATCCTCGGGACCCGTGCCGTGACTGCCCCAAGCCCGCCTTCCATAGGCCAGGGGCTGGCGACTAGCACCAAAGGCATAAATCCTGATAAAAAGGGAATACATTGCCTTTATACAAGTAAACAACACAACAGAGTATGCAAGCTGAAGTAAACACTATGTAAACTTTGTATAATAGTAAGTGTTGAAAAGTAAATGGGCCAGAATACAAACCCAACTGAAAGTATAGTACAACTGAAAAGAAAGTACATCAGTAGTAAAGTAAATCAGCAACCACTGAGTCGTCCTCCGGCTATACCACCTGAAGGGTGGGTACAGATGGTCTCCTCAGCTCCTCGAGTCCGGCCGTCCGCTCCGTGTACGTCCCGCATGATAGTCCACCTCCGAATACCATTCCTCTCCATAAGACTCAACCACGCTCAGCGCTGTCCATCATCTACAACCAACACAATGTAGTGTGGGCATAACCCGTGAAGGGGTGAGTATACGATACTTAGTAGGGACCCCGAGACCCCCGAAGGCCTCCCAGAATCCATAAAGGATATACCACAAAGGAAAGATACAAACACAAAGTATCAACCAACTCTACTTAGGTATATTCCCATACATATACCAAAGTCATCAATTCCAGTTCTTCTCAAACTCACGATCATATGTACAACCCAGTCCACACAAGAAAACAAAACCCAATCCACACAAGAAAACACAACCCATTCCACACAGAAAGGCAAGTCAAACATATCAATGATAATGATTGAAAGTCAAGACTTAGCTCACACAGGTATACTACTCACGAAGAGGGGTGGATATGATTAGATGTAATCTCTGAATCATCCTCTCTGCCGAACCCATGTAGGATCCAAGTATTGAAGTTGTCGCTGCTGAACCCATGTAGGATCCAAGTACAATAACCATCACTGCCGAACCCACGTAGGATCCAAGTAGAGTCTTCATCGCTGCCGAAACCATGGAGGATCCAAGTACAGTCTTCCTCGCTGTCGAACCCACGTAGGATCCAAGTACAGTCATCCTCACGGCAGAATCCATGTAGGATCCAAGTACAGTCGTCATCGTCATCGCGGTCGTTGCCAGCTCTAGGGTTCCCACACACAGCACGCTTGATTCCGGGAGGGTCCGCTCCATGATCCAAGAGTGTCAATACATCAACTGTCACGAAGTATAGAGTTTACGTATCACAAAGTTCCTTCTCTTCAATAGGAACTCAACGCGATAGACAGGGCGTCAATCAGACGCCCGGTCTGAGAGTTATTGGTTTTTTCGTCCCAGGGCCCCGGTTGGTTTTTATGCTAAATACAACCTAACCATACTCCAGCTGCATCCAAACCTTGAATGGAGTAATCCAAAAGTACAACCTCAGTAAGAGTAATTCAACATAATTGACGGCACGCCATTCGGACGTCCGGTCGTTAAGTTATAAGCATTTCCGCTCCAAGGGCCCGGTTGGTTTCAGGTTCGAACCAACTCGGCCATACCCAAACATCGCCAAAACCTCGGGTTTAATATACTGAAATGACCTTCTCAATCCAAGGATCGCAACACAACTAACGTTGTGTCGATCAGAGATCCGTAGCCCAAGATATGAGAGTTTGAACGAACCTAGTCCGAAAATAGGGGGTTTGGGCCCGGTCAGACCTGGCCCAATACCCCCTGGGTCGGACCGAACCGGGTTGACCCGACCCATTTCTGGGTCCGGTCGGATTTGGAGTGGCCTGGCCCGGTGGGGCGTGGCCTGCGGCCCGGCTCGGAAGCCGGCCGCGGCTCGGCTCGCGGCCGAGTAGGGTGCGAAAGGGGCGCGACTACCTTTGTTTCGGAAATGGAGGCACCCCTGGTGGGGTCTGCCCTAGGTAGATCCGGGGGGTTATGGTCCCCCGGTTTCATCAGAAATGGCTAGCCATAATGGCTGGCCGGTGTGAGCTGCCGCGGGACCCGCGGGGGTCCCACCTGCTCGAGCGCTAGCGGCCGGCCGAGCCCAACCGCCCCTACTGGTGACCGCCATGCCCCTCCGCCATGGCCCGCTCTGGATGCGGCATCTCTCGGGTTCTCTGGTGGGGCGCGACGGCGCCGTGCACCACCGCCGTGGCCCGCCCCGACCGCGGTTCCTTCGGCCTCACCGGTGCGGCGCGACGACACAACGCACCACCATCGTGGCCCACTCCGGTCGCAGTTCCCTTTATTCCCGCACAGTGCGACGACACCACGCCACCTTCGCCTCATAAATCATTGTTGATAAACAATAAAATGGGGAGGAGAAATCAGTTGTGTTTGTGCGGTCCGATCTCCTCCTGTTACGTTGGTAACATTCAGCCAAATTAATCAACGAAGAACGTTAAATTAAACTTTAATGAAGATAACCCCTACCTCGATAAACGATTATGTTTGCTGGAGACACGGAAGATGGCGTCGTGGGGTGAGGTTTCGAAGATGGCGTTGGCGTGAATCCAAGGATGGGACGACGTCTCACACTAGCTGCAAAGAGACGAAGGAATGGCATGTCATCTCTCATTGTGATGACGTCATTCTTCCTCGAAGGGTGACGTTCTTCGAGGGAGGAACTAGATCTCTCTCCCCAATTCATAACACAACAAGCTAACCCCACAAAATAAAATAAGTCTCATCTTATTTTATTAATTCATGCCATGCATTTAAATTTTAAAATTCAAACACATAACTCTCTTAATTGATTAAGTGTGTTGGCATGATTTAATTTGGGGAAGGTGGGGAGAGGAGAAGTAACCCACTTAATTACAAGGGGGTTTAACAAGTTTAAAGGGGGAGAGTTAAGTGGTTAGGGAATGTGAATGGTTGGGGCTCATGTGGGCCCCACCTCACAAATATCCTAACATGAGTAGTTAGAAACTTGGGGGTCCCACCCCAACTTCTCCATGTAGATTAAAACCACTTTAGAAAAATAAATAAAATTGTAACACAACTTTATTTTACTTTTCATTTAATCCACATTTTTTACAACTCCTCCCAAGCAAACGCACCTTCGGTAAAGGTCCTCTTAAGAAATTACCGGCGCTGCGGTTCCATCGGTGCCCTCCGATTTCAATTCTAAGCAACGGTTCAAAATATAGAAAAACCTACTCATTCGTTCACTGAACGTACCTAAGCTAAACTTCATAAATTGATTCCGGGCACACCGGGCCTAGGAATCAGGTGCCATCAGAAACTGCATACTCGTAAAATCTCAAAGAATTTAAGAAAAAATTTTCCTTGAAATTTACGGGTCTTTACATTACTCCCACCTCAGGTCTTTACGTCCCCATAAAGATACATCAAAAACTAGGGAAACAAATGGGGGTACTGTGCACGCATCTGAGCCTCCTGCTCCCATCTATTCTCCTGGAGGTTCCCTTACTGCCACCTGATGTGCACTAGAGGAATCAGCCATCCACATAGGACCCACTCCTGTCGATCCTCGATCTCCACCGAGATCTTCGCAAATATCGACCTGTCATCAATTTCTAGCTCCCCGTGATCAATGATATGCGTCGGGTCATGCACGTATATCCTCAACTGAGATACGTGGAAGACGTCATGCACCCGGTGCAACTGAGGTGGAAGAGCCAGGCGATAAGCCACCTCGCCTATCCTACTGAGAACCTAGAATTATCCGACGAAGCATGGAGATAACTTGTCACCCTGACCAAATCTCCATAATCCACGTCTAGCTGAGACCCGTAAGAAAACATGGTCGCCATCCTCGAACTCTAGTGGTCTCTACCTCCTGTCTTCATAGGATGTTTGTCGGCTCTGAGCAGTCCTCATCCGCTTCTAGATGATCTGTACCTTCTCCGTCATGGCCTGGACCATCTCTGGTCCTACAAGTGCGGACTCCCTAGGGTCTGTCCAGCACAGAGGTGATCTGCAAGGTCGCCTGTAAAATTCCTTGTATGGTGCCATCCCGATGGTGGAGTGGTAGCTGTTGTTGTACAAAAACTCCACAAAAGGTAGGTGATCCCCCCTGATGTGACCAAAGTCAAGGAAACATGCACATAGCATGTCCTCGAGAGTCTGAATGTTCCTCTCCGTCTGACCATCCATCTGAGGATGAAAGGAGGTGCTCAGGCATAGCTACATCCCAAATTCCTTCTGCAACCCCTTCCAAAGCCAGGAAGTAAAGTGAGCATCTCGATCGTAGATGATAGATGATGGAACACTATGGACCCGTATGATCTCCTGAATGTAGAGGCATCCCAAGATCTCCTCTGAGCCCTACTCTCTAATTGGTAGGAAGTGGGACGACTTGGTGAGTCAGTCGATGATCAACCAGATGGAATCGTGTCTCTTGGAAGTACGTGGGAGTCCCGTCACGAAATCCATGGATATTCCGTCCCACTTCCACACCGGAACCTCTAAGGGTTGTACCAAGCTTGCTGGTACTAGGTGCTCCGCCTTCACCTACTGGCAGGTGAGGCATCATGAAATGAACTCTACCACAGCCTTCTTCATACCCGACCACCAGTGCTGTTGTCTGAGATCCTGTTACATCTTCGCTACTCCTGGATGTACCGCCAATGGGGAAGTGTGAAACTCTCTCAGCACCTATTCCTGTAATGCAGCTGGTACCATGGTACATCCTCTAAAAAGGATGACATGCTCTCCTCTTATAGAAAATACCTCAGGTGCCTATCCTGTAGATATGTGTGGACGTCGCATCTCACAGTCAACATCCCCACGCTGTTCCCCCCTAACCCAATGAAGTAGTGGAGGTGTGACTGTGAGTGACTGAAGAAAGGCCGCTCTATCTCTATCCATGAAGGATATCTGCAACATGTCTAGCTGCTCTATCGCCTCTCCAAGTAGTTGGATGCCTAACCTCTTGCTGAGAGCATCAGCTACTACGTTCCCCTTCCCATGAGTATAGACTATCTCAAAGTCATAGTCCTGAAGGAACTAGAGCCATCACCGCTATCTTAGGTTCAGGTCCTTATGTGAGAAGATGTACCTGAGACTCTGGTGGTCAGGGTAGACTGTAAAGCACTCACCCATCGGATAGTGCCGCCAGATTCTCAAGGTGAAGACCACTGCTGCTAAATCTAGGTCTTGGGTAGCGTAGTTCTGCTCGTGTTGTCTCAACTGTCATGAACCGTAGGATATCACTGCCCACTCCTACATCAGGACACACCCGAGTCTGGTCCCTGATGCATCGTAGTAAACTACGTACCCTACTCCCTCCTCCGGTAGTCTCAAGATGGGTGAATTGGTCAATCTCTGTCTCATCTCCTGGAAGCTCTGCTGACATCTATCTGGCCACACGAAGGGTTTCCCCTTCTTCGTCAAAGCTGAAAGTGGTGCTGCAACTCTAGAGAAGTCTGGCACTAATCTCCGATAGTATCCATCCAGACCTAGGAAACTCCGCACCTCAGTCATGCTCTTGGGTTGCTCCCAAGCTAGTACTGCCTCAATCTTCTCAAGATCCACCACAAATCCTGCCTGAGAGATGACATGCCCCAAGAAGTGGACCACTCGAATCCAAAACTGACACTTAGAGAGCTTACCATAAAGCTGGTGCTCTTGGAGTGTGTCCAGTACAACCCGTAAGTGGTAAGTGTCCTCCTCCTCAGTGGTCGAGTAAATCAATATGTCATCGATGAATACTACGACAAATCAATCGAGGTAAGGCTGGAAGATCCTGTTCATGAGACTCATGAACACTGCTGGAGCGTTGGTTACACCGAAAGGAATAACCAAGAACTCATAGTGGCCATACCGACATCTGAAGGCCATCTTCTGCACATCCTTGTATCGAACTATGAGCTGATGATATCCTGACCTGAGGTATATCTTCGAGAACAATCATGATCCCTTGAGCTGATCGAAGAGGTCCTCAATCCTCGAAAGTGGATACTTGTTCTTCATAGTCACCTGATTCAGGCGACGGTAGTCGACACACAGTCGCAAGTATCTGCCGGCCTTCTTGGAAAACAAAATCGGGGAAGCCTAGGGTGAAACACTGGGTCGAATGAATCCCTTGCCCTGAAAGTCCTCCAGCTGTACCTCTGGCTCTCTAAGCTCAGCGGGAGCCATCCGATATGATAGAGTAGATATCGGGACTGTCCCAGGGTACATATCAATATAGAAGTCTACCTCTCTGCGAGGAGGTAGTCCTGGAATGTCGTTAGGAAAAACGTCCGCATACTAATCCACCAAAACAGGAAAACTCAGACTCCTCACATCAACTGCTCCCAGGATGAGACTAGCCAACTGATGGGTGATCGGCTGTCCTCTCCTCTGTGTGAGTCCTTCCTGCACTGTAAAGGTTCCTTTCTCGCTGGTGAAGATGAACCTGCTCCCATCAGTGTGGACTCACCGCACCTTGCGTCTAATACAGTCGATCTAATCATGGACCGTAGATAATCAATCCATTCCCAAGATGACATCATAATGCCTTGACGCCGCTACAAGAAGATCCCAGCTGAAGCTCTCACCTCCTAGAGTAATCTCACACTGCCAGAACCAGTGTGTAATCGTCGAGTCTGCTCCCGTAGGAGTTTCTAGCCATAAGGATCGAGCCAACGGATCCGTCAGAATCTCCAACCTCCACACAAGGGCAGCGAAAATGAAATAATAACTTGCTCCTGTGTCTATAAGAACTGCAACAAGGGTGGAGTAGACACATATAGTACCTCAAATCATCTCAGGTGTGCCGTGGTCGTAGGCCTCCACTGCCTGAAGTTGAGCCTGCCTCTGCTCGCCAGCTCCTTGTGGTCAGGATGGACCTCCTGGTGGTGATGGTGGTAGAGCCCCGAAGCATCGTCCACCACCTGCTGCTCGGCCAGCTCCTCTACCTCATCTTCCTGCTCCCAACGGACTGCCACGGTCGAATCTCTGGCTCTACTTGGGTGGTCCCTCAACCATATGTTTCTCCTCTACATGATGGGTTGGGAAGTCACAAGCCATGTGGCCCTGCCCGCCACATGCATATCACAGTCTACCTCTCCAATGACTGGCTCTACTGCATGTTCCCCGCACCTCCGAACTAGTATCCTGAGGTCACCCACCTGATTGTCTGGTCCACTTGGACCTCTGTGACATCTGTCTACTGCCGGCTGCAGAAGACTCCGCTACGTGTCACCCTGCTGTAGGTCTCGCTGCTGGTGTAGGCTCAGCAAGAAAGCTCTCCACAAGAAGGGCTCACTCCAGTACTTTTGCCTACATTAGAATGCTGAGGGAGATCATCGAATCCCTGATCTCTTTCCTTAGTCCCTACTCGAAGGTTCAGGCCCAAAAGAATGTGTCTCGTACAATGTCTGTGGAGTAGTGCGAGAGGTTGGTAAATCTCACCGAGTACTGGGCTACTGTCATGATGCCCTATCGGAGCTATAGTAACTCCTGAATGCGCACCGCATGGAGGGTGGCTGGAACTAACTCCGAGCAGAAGAGACTCTCGAAGTCCGTCCAAAGAAGAGATGCCTCATCGTGCACCTGGAGCATCAGGCTCCACCATCTACCTGCTTCTGCGTGCAGGAGACTCGTAACAAGGATCACCTTGAGGTCTTCTGGTGTCCCTACCAATCTGAAGACTCAAACAACAACCTCCAGCCAATCCTCGGCTGCTTGAGGGTCCGTCTCCCCATGGAACCTGGGCGGTCTCTGACGCTGAAACTCGTGCAGTGCACTCAGGAGACGTGCAATCTCAGCTGCTGGGGCTGGTGGCATCAGTGGCTCGGCGGGTAGAGGTACTGCCGGTGCCTCCACTGTAATGGGCCCCTGCACCGAGGCCTCATCACTCGGTGGGCTGCCGTCTTGCACAAAGCTTAGAACCCTAGCTGGCTGTCGTCGTGGGTCCATCCTTGATAAACAATGATGTTTGCTGGCGACGTAGAAGATGGCGTCATGAGGGGAGGTTTCAAAGACTGCGTTGGCGTGCGTCTAAGGAGGGGACGACGTCTCACACTAGCAGTGAAGAGATGAAGGAATGACACATCGTCTCTCCTTGTGGGGACAACGTTCTTCGTCGAAGGGTGCCGTTCTTCACGGGAGGAACTGGAGCTCTCTCCCCAATTCTTAACACAAGAAGCTAACCCCCCAAAATAAAATAAGTCTCATATTATTTTATTAATTCATGCCATGCATTTAAATTTTAAAATTCAAACACATAACTCTCTTAATTGATTAAGTGTGTTGGCATGATTTAATGCGGGGAAGGTGGGGAGAGGAGAAGTTACTCACTTAATTACAAGGGGGTTTAACAAGTTTAAAGGGGGAGAGTTAAGGGGTTAGGGAATTTGAATGGTTGGGGCTCGTTTGGACCCCACCTCACAAATATCCTAACATAAGTAGTTTGAAACTTGTGGGTCCCACCCCAACTTCCCTATGTAGATTAAAACCACTTTATAAAAAGAAATAAAATTGTAACACAATTTTATTTTACTTTTCATTTAATCCACATTTTTTTACAACTCCTCCCAAGTAAATGCACCTTCAGTAAAGGTCCTCTTAAGCAATTACCAGCGTTGTGGTTCCATCGGTGCCCTCAGATTTAAATTTCGAGAACCGGTTCAAAATATAGAAAACCACACTCGTTCGTTCACTTAATGTACCCGAGCGAAACTTTGGAAACTGATTTCGGGAACACCGGGCCTCGGAATCAGGTGCTGTCAGAAACTGCATACTCGTAAAATCCCAAAACATTTAAGAAAAAATTTTCCTTGAAATTTAAGGGTCTTTATAATTTAGATGAATATCCCTTACAATATTGGTAATATTTGAATCATAACATCATGAAATAAAGATATTATATGGATTTGCAGATACCAATAATTTTCAGGAAAATATTAATAATATATATTAGTAGTAATTATATACATCACATAATGAAAAACTGTGTTGAATATGTCATATTAATTAAATAAATTAATGTTATATGAGAAACCCCTACATCATTTATCATCTAACTTTGTATGCATTCAAACATAATACTCTTCAAAGAACATCTTTTGTATATCTCTTTAATCACCCTAGGGGTAAACAATTAAGAATACCAACAACTTTTAAATTTTGATAAGTAAGTAAACAATAGGTTTATTGTAAGGGTTTTTATAAGAAAAGTGGACCAAGATGGTGTCATGTATAGAGGATAGGTGGAGTCCTTTTATAATAAATGAAATGAAACAAAAAGAAATATATAAAAAATTAAAATATAAAAAATTATTTTCATTCTAAAGTGGTTCCATGTTTCCAAAATTCCAAAATAAGATAGGTTACAGTTTAAATACCTACATCAAATAAAATTTGGGTAGGTTTATATGGTATTATAAACAATATCATTTTGTATAACCTCTTCAGTAACCAATTTTATCCATCTCTGTATTAAGAACATTTTTAAAACATAAGGGTTAAAGTTAACTTTTAGAGTAAATATTTGATGAAATTTTTTTTTGTATGAAATTTCAACCATATCCCACCACTTTTCTAATTTCATGATTTTAGTGATTTATAAATCTTTTAATAAAAAATTATATAACATAAAATACCATTAATTTCATTTTGGAAACTATTTATTTTATTTTACATTATAGTTAGTAATAAAAAGTTTTATTATATATAAATAGACCCTTTAAACATCCCATACACATTATAATTAACCATAACATTCATGGAACACCATAATTCATCAAAAATATGTATTCTTCAATTTTTTGTATTCACTAAATTTTTATACAGCTAGAAAATGTACTCTGTCGGGATTGTGTAAGTATTTATGGAAATTATACCATCACTAAAATTTATAAAAAAAGAAATATCATTAAAATAATTTATTAATTTTTAAAATAACCATTTATGACTAAATGTAACCTCTTTTTCCCCCTTTTAAAATATATTAGATATTTAAAAATTAAAGAAATTACTTTTGAATTTTTCATTACATACAATTATCTATAAGTCATTATCAATGAAAATTTTAACAAAAATTGTATATAATCGAATCATGTACTATTAAAGTCAACGAAAACTCATAAGATAGATTATTATAAAGTGGTTTGGTTGTTTTAATGCCTTATCACTTAGTCTTACTCATGTTTTACCCTTACTAAGGTGAAAAATGTTTACCATTGTAACTATTAATAGTCCCCAAAAATAATAGGTGAATATTTTCAAAATGATAAACTAATAATAAAAAATATTAATTAATTTTTTTAATTTTTTTTTTCTATAAGTGGTGGAAAATAACTTTAATATAAACTCATAAAACACTAATAAATGATTTTTTAGAAAAATGTACTTTGAATCCATGGATTTATCTTTTATAAAAATCATAAAAATCATGAATCAAATGGATTTAATTAGAATGTTTAGGAAAAAATATTTATTTTACTAATTAAATATCAAATTAAATGTTTAATGTGACAATTTAACGAAAAAATGATTCTTTGAAAAAAATTGTTATTTTTAAATATTGACTGAAATATCATTTTTTCATTAAATAAATATCAACATTGGATAATTTTTAAATGCGTATTTTAAAAATGATATCCTTAATATAATAATAAATTTAAAATTTACCAAAATTAATTATAATATTCTCTCACTAAAATCAATATAATCCCTTTTTGAAGTAAACTTATTTGTGAAGCAGAAACTAACATTAATGAAAATTTATTACAAAATTATTATTCATTAATCAATAAATCTGAATAATAGTGGAAATTTATACATTTTCCATAATGCGGTAATTTATATTCATACCATGAATTTAATATCTTGGTAATAATTGCCTCATAAATATGTTATAGTATATCTTAATTCATTTTATGAATGTTGTTACATGTCAAGAAAGATTTCTAGAATATTATTATTTTTAATTTAAACTAAACTTTCATGGTGTCACATTCAACCACCTTAACTAAAATTTTCCCTTGTAATTTTAATAAAAACTTATTAGAGTCAATATATCTGGACACGGTAATAAAATATAATTTAGATAATACAATGATAACTAATTTATATATCACTACTATGAAACTTATTATTTCTTGATTAGTTGTTTCTAAAACCGAGTATAAATCATTAAAAGACTCATGTGTTTCGAAAAACATAAGGTGATAGCTATGCAGTGCTTTTTACATAATTATAGATAGGATTATCTTTCTCTTACATGATTTGAGAAAATAATTTACTATTTTATAGACAATATAATATAATATTCAAATGTTATTTTATTCTATTTGATTATAATAATATCATACAATAGTATTTCCTTGATCTATCTCATATCTCACTCTATAAAATGAATATTCAAGAATAATTTTTCAAGCATTAAGCACTAAAATTATTATGAGCCTAGACACGAGAAACCTAGAGCCGGTGACTGGTTTATTACATTGGCATAAGATAAAATGAATCACATATTAAAGGACTGAATAGTTTAATAGTCTTAAGAAACCAGATACATACTTGAGTCGTAAATTAAAATTGAATTCAAAATATATAAATTAAATATTTTCATGAAAAACATTATTCCCTCAAGTATATCCTTATATATGAAACATATTACTCTACATGGAATATTGGTAAAGAAAATAAAATAAGGGTGATATCAAATACTCAGTTTTGATTATATATAATAGAATCTATCATGAATCAATATGAATAATCAACATGTAAAGTTAAATAAAAAAACACCAATTCTATTTCAATAACTTGACTATCATGATAAGATAAGTTATAATCAATATGTCATGAAAAATGACTAAACATACATGCCATTTAATAAATAAAAAGAGAATGAAATGCATCAAGATGTTATATAAATAAATTCTTAATGAGTAAAGTCTTAATTATTGGACACTGTGATCTCAGGCACCATGATAACTCTACTATCAAGAACATACATAAGACTGTTTAATATACAGTGTAACACCACAATATTTTATGAGAAATATTATTTTTAATTTCTTTGATGTCTTGTGTTGTACGCTACACCAAGATTATCTTGCGCTATAGGCAACAACATATCAGCTTGCAGTATGCACAACACTATTCTTGGCTTGCGTTACACACAAGGGAAACCTTCCTCGATAGCTTCTGTTGTACGCAATACCGAGTTTCACTAAACAACGATATGTTATTATATAAACTAGCCGTTATGAATAGTAATACCCACATTTTTAAATTTTATAAATTTTATATTTCAAAATGGACTTAATTTTTGAATTCAAAATATTGAAATTAGCTTAGGGTGAATTTTTGGTGTTTTTTCTGAAAACTTTCCAATTTTGATGAATAGTGAAAAACACTGAGTTCTAGTTTAAAACTGAATTTTTATATAAATTTTTATTTATTTTATTTAAATTTATATTAGGTCAAAATAGATACATAATAACTATATAAGTTCAATGTAATTCCTTGGAGTCATTTTATAATAATTTTAGATATATACAAATTTTATTGAACATTTTACCGTCTTTTACCCACCTCCTAGGAGAATTTGCAAATTTACATAAAATATAATTTTACTGCTTCTGTGAGTGTAATTTAAAAAATCTGAGAGACACAGTTGATATTAGTAAGTAAAATGTGGTTTAATAAGATGAAAATAATTTTTCGTGAATAAAAACTTTTTCGTTTTATTTACCATGGTTAAAAGTAAATAGGGTGATTAAGGGAAAAATTATATTATTATTACCCTAAAAAATGTAATAATTCTATTGGATAAAATTAATTCGACAAAAAAAAACCTTATAAATAAAATATGAGCCTTTAGGTCCACTTGTATTAGATTAGGAAATTTATTATTATTTAATTCAAAGAAGAGTTAAAAGAGTTAAAATCAATGTTTAATAAGTAAAAAATTTTTAATATAGGGTAATACATAAGCTAAATTCGACTATAAATATTCATTAGAAAGATAAAAATATTTCCTACATAATTTAATTTTATTTATAATTTTTATACATTAAATAATTTTATTTATATATGACACAACGATTATGCATTTTTTTTAAAAGGTTGGGGCCGAAGCCTTATTTATTATTAAAGGAAAGCAAAGACCTCTTTTAACTGGGTAGAGGGAGATCCATTACATAGACCGAAGGCCCAGCGGGCACTTAACACATTACATGGCCCGTAGACCCATTTTTTTGGCCTGAAGCCCATTCTGTGAATAGTACTGCTACAGTACCTGCACTGCTACAATACTGCTACAGTGCCCGCCACCGCTACAGTGCCCTGCCGCCGCTACAGTGCCTTGCCGCCGCTACAGTGCTCTCCGTTGCTACAGTACGCTGCTGCTACAGTACACTACAATACTTCTACAGTACCTGCACCCAATGGGTTTTGAACCCCCATTTTTCATGTAGACTTAAGGGGTGCTTACCACTAAGCCAAACCCCAACTACACACAATGATTATGCAGTAATTACCTTATTAATGAAATATTAACATAATTGATATTATAAATACCCAAATAAATGTAAGTTGAGACATTATATGAATTCCACTAATTCTCTGGGTTAATCTAATATATTATCATTGATTATAATAATTTTTTTCGAAGTAATAATGCTGTTATAAATTTAGAAAAAACAAAATACCAAATAGTGTCAAAATTGACATAAAAGAGTTTTTAAAACAAATACTATATTATTAATTGATATAATGGTCCTAAAAATATATGTTTCAGAAAAAAGACTTATATAATAATATATATGACATTAATGAAGCAATTAGGGTTCTATTTGGCAGTTTATAGTGCGTGTATTAACCATATAGTGTAAGAATACAAGAAGACATGGTAAAAGTTAAATTATATAACTTAGAGTTAAATATAAATGATAAGGTTAAAATGGTAACCTAAACCTGACTAAAACTTATTGGTTGAGATTATTTCAACCCATACCCACCCTAAACTTAAAATAAGTCACTTTGGATCCATTATAAACTGAATATGAATTTATTACCAAATAATATTTTATGTTTTTCCTAAGGTGCCCGTCACCCCTCTTATAAAAGGGCACTCCACTTTCTCTCTAATTCACACCCCCAAAGCTATTTGGATCAGCCAAGCCCAGCCAAAATACCCTATAAACTATCCTATTTTCATTCTAGAGGCATTAATTTAGTCATAAAGCCAACCTAAGGAGCCCTTTTGATCAAATCAAAAAGAAGAACCCGAAAAATAGGTAAATATCTCACCACCTATTTCAAGTTCCTTTCTTCTTCCACTTCATCCTTCTTTGTTGTTTCCATTATAAAATAATAACTCCAATATCTTCTATATACTGTTATGTTATTATAAAAAGTTTACAACCATATTATTTATTTTATCCATCCTATGAATGAAAAAGTTACAACACGTGCGTACGTACGACTGACCGTCTCCACGTCGTGGTGTTGTTTATTAATTCAAACATTTCATCATTTGGACGGGTACAATAATGAGTATAAATTATATAAATAATAAATATAAAATTATTATTATTCTTTATATATTATATACCATCCAATTATATATGATTTTAATATAAAAATATTGATATTGTCGCTCATACGTACGTACGGACTACCGTATCCACGAACGCGATGAGATTCATTTTCCATGATTAACCATTCAAGTATGATTATAAAGTATATATAATAAATAATTATGAATGATATCACATAATAATGATACTGTATTTATGTACATATATGTTTCATTTACATAATTCCATTCAATTCAAAAAGGAAATGAAAACAGCGTTCATGTGTACGTAGGACCAACCATTTCCATGAACGGTGTATTTCATTGCATTTATCGATCTATCATATATATTTATATACTGAATATATATTATATATAAATAAATTTTTACATTCTGGAATTAAGTAAATCAGTATATATGTTATAATATCAAGAACAAAAAGTCGAAGCATGTATAATAAATGAAACGATTGTACCCAAAACGCTGCTTTAACATGAAATTGACAAAAGAGCGAGTAATATAAAGTCATAAGTGAATCATATATGATATCAAAAATATTATTATGGTTCTGTTAAAAGTTAATAATATGTTTAATCCCACTATATAGGAGTTTCTGACACGTACAGAAGAAATTGGACCTAAGGTAAGGGATTATTTTGTCTCACTTTTATTTCTGTGAGACATATGCCTTAATCACCAACTATTTCTTTTGTATGGTGTTTAAGCTTCCCAGGAGTGTTTTATGAATTTTATTATAAAGGATTTGTTATTTAACTATGAATGTAATTTTCCACCAATTATAAATGGTAAGAGATAATTATTCCTATCTCGTTCTTATCCGAGATTGTCTATTTGTAAGTGTTTATTGGGGTTATGTTTATCATCCATGTCCATGTTTTCTCAAAATGTTTTCATAAAATGTTTACTATTCTTTCAGGTATGTTTAAAGTCATTTTTTCCCTTTTATGACTTTTACCACAAGGTATGGAAAGGATATTTCTTTTGTTTACTATACGAGGTACTTTTTTTACTTTTCTAGAAAAAGTAGTAGAAGAATGTTTTTTAACTTATACGGCATGAACGAATTTTTACGATTTCATAACGCCTAATTTTATTGAAGCTTCCTCTATAATATTTCATGATTATTTTCAACAAAATCACTTTTCTTTTAAAAATTGAACGGTATTTTGTGAAAATAAAATGATTTTGAAAAATATAGGATATTTTTCTCAAGAATTCATTTCAAGTGTTTTGTCAAAACTATTTTCCATCTAAGATGACATTATTTAGCATGATTATGTTTCAAGTATAATGTCTCTATTATTTACATGGTTTGATATTTCTTATGATGAAATGATATCCGTTTGTTTTATATGGATTATGTTATGATGGGATGATGTTTATGAAACCCATTTTATTCATTGGGTTATGATGAATGATTTATGATTATTTTGGGGCACACGTAAGAATGATTTCATTATGAGATGAGTGGGACCTATATCACCCTAAAATTCATTGGGTAATGATTTATATCTCATGAGACAGACATCAATGAAATGTCAAGTTAATCCAGTTCAGTAATACAGGGTTGTAACGACAAGTAAACCCGGTTCAGTAATGGAATTTATCCACTATGATGGTCTTGGTAGCGATGCCTTGGCTAATATTGAAATCATAACTTGTGCTTAATGGTTTCCACAATTACATATTTTATTACCATGATATTTTACCATGGTTAATGTTCCTTTATGATCTATTCCTTATGAACTTACAAGATTTATGTCATTACTCATGATTTGGATGTTTTATGTTCATGTTCTTACATTCAAATGTTTATGGATTGTTTTAGGTTCTCCATGTTTACCCTTTATGAGAATTTGAGCTCACCCTTTTAATGTTTTCTTTTCCCCAAGAAATAAAGAAAAGTTTTAGGTAAGAAAACCAAAGGGGAAGATCTTTAGGGGAGATATTGAAGAGCTTTCACCATGATTAGAAGATTATGTTCTGAGTTTCCAAAGACACTAAACTAATACTGTCTTTGGCTGTCTGTTTTTATCATGTATTAAGTATTCTGATTTAGCAATGTAATTTATATGTACTTCAAGTGTGGGTCTCTATAGTTGGTATCAGAGGGAAGGTTTAGTTATCCTCTGGAAACTAGGATTTGAAAACTTTAGTAAGATCCCTAGAGATATTTCTAAGGTATGTCTAGGGATGTCCCTAAGTTTTAATATAACTATAGGTTACATTCCTAGAATTATATTTACGGTCGTGAATAACCTAGGGTGAAACTAGGGTGTCATGGATTAAAGAATGTGTCATAAGTTAGACATACCATAAGTGAATTTTTATGATTATGTGGTTCTTTGTTATTTTAACTATTTCATACACCATGGTTTTTGGTTTTAGTCAATGGAGGGAACCAAAAGGAATTGGGTCAACATTGAATCCAATGGACAAATTGGTGAATATGATCAATGAAATTGCATAATGACTAGAAAGAAATAATTTGTGATTATTCCGAATCAGTCATCACAATATATTATTAACAAGGTGAACTTTAGTGGTGTTAATAATTTATCAAATAAGAGGAAGATGGACTTTTATGCATGTTCGCATGGTGAGGAGCATAGATAAAGGAATATTGAGATTTTTAAAGAAGGTAAGAAGAACCTTGATGAATACATCAAATGGAGGGGTAGATGTTATCTGTGTGGGGAGAAGAGTCATAGAATGACAGACTATTATGGAGTTCAATGTCTTATCTGTGGAGAACATGGGCATTACCCACCACAATGCCCTAACCTAAGAGGTTACTTCTAAATCAAGAAAGGACCTATTCAATGCCAATCATTGAAGATGATGGATTAAAGGGCTTATGTATTGGAATTAAAGAATAATGTTATTGAGGTACTTTTTTTTGGTATATTGAAATATCTATGTATTGGTGAATTGTGGTTTCCCATAAGAATATGGTACTGGTAACCATGAAAAGTGATTGAAATATTTTTTGGAAAGAAGATGATATGCACACAATGAAGGTATAAGGAGAAAATAATATGTTTGATAGTATTCATGAGCTCATGACTGATATAAGGACAAAGTGATATCATTGTTTGAGTATATAGAAATTTTGGGATTTTGGTATGTGGAAAGAGTTAACTTTTGACAACATTCATATTTTCACTAAGGTTCAATGGGTATTCATTTTTCAAGAGAATACACAATTAAGGTATTCACATGTTTGGAATGCAACCAACAAGACATATCGTATGATAAATGCTGGTATTCACATGCTTGGTTGATGAAATTTCTAGTAATCATTTTCTTTATACTATGATCTTGGATAGAAGTATTTTGGATAAGACTAAATATTTGAAATACATTATGTTGGACATAAGATAATATTGTTTAAGGATAAAACTTTTTTAGATATTATTTCTGGAATGTTATAATAGTGTTGTTTTAGAAAAAGTACAACCTGCAGGACGAGTGAGAACCTGTTGCGTCGGACAAGGTTGCAGGAATCGAACCCACAACCGAAGTGCGAAAGGACTTTATCACCTACCACTGGCCTACAGAAAGTCCCTGGTTAGTATAAATTAGTTTTAATTTATTAAGTGGTATGATATATGAATTATAAGTCTATTTTAGGAACCTTATACAATTAATCTCACCATAGATCGACTTATGTATATTTAATAACTTTTGCTAACCTTTTTTTTGATATAGATGGAATAACCTATCATTTTATCACATGATCTGCTAAAAATTCATTAATGAAAAATTCAACATCATTTTTTTAAGATATGAAGTGTAAATTGTTCATGGAACGACCAACAGTGATATTGTACCAAAATCAATTAAGTATTTCTTCTAATTCTATTTTTTTTTCAACTTTTGGGAAATGATCTTGAAAACCAAAAAATGTTTTCCTAGATGGTACCTTAGATAATCAAAAATTTATGGATTTGTGATTGTTGTATTTTTAATAGCCATTTTCTCTACCACTATCCATCATAACTTGATGGTTAGATTTCTCTTCCATATCCATATTTTCACCTATGTTCTCATATGTGGAAACACAATGATGAGTTACATTGGATATCTATTAGGTTTCTAATGTTCCATTTTAAAATGATGATTTAGTATTACTTTTTATGATGTGGGTTTCTATGAATGAAACTTTAAATTATTAAACCATTTATAACCCCGATGAATTTCGAGGGTGAAATTCATTTTAAGGGGGGTAGAATGTAACACCCCGAGATTTTATGAGAAATATATTTTTTTAATTTCTTTGATGTTTTTTGTTGTACACTACAACAAGATTATCTTGAGCTTTATGCAACACCATATTAGCTTGTAGTATGTGCAACACTATTCTTGGCTTGCGTTACATGCAAGAGCAACCTTCCTCGATTGCTTGCGTTGTACGCAATACAATGTTTCACTAAACAACGATATGTTAGTATATAAACTAGCCGTTATGAATAGTAATACCAAAATTTTGATGTTTTATAAATTTTATCTTTAAAAATGGACTTCATTTTTGGATTTGGAATATCTAAATTAGCTTAGGGTGAATTTTTGGTGTTTTTGCTGAAAACTTTCAATTTTTGATGAATAGTGAAAAACACTAAGTTATAGTTTAAAACCAAATTTTTATTTAAATAATTATTTATTTTATTTAAATTTATTTTAGGTCAAAATAGATACATAATACCTATATATATTTATTTTAATTCATTGGAGTCATTTTATAATAATTTTAGATATATAAAAATTTTATTGAACATTTTACCCTCTTTTACCCACCTCCTAGGAGAATTTGAAAATTTACATAAAAAATAATTTTACCACTTATATGGCTATAATTTTAAAAATACAAGAGACATGGTTTATATCAATAATTAAAATGTGGTTCAATAAGATAAAAATAATTTTTGGTGAATAGTAACTTTTTTACTTTTATTTACCACGATTAAAAGTAAGTAGTGTAATTAAGGGTAAAAATGATATTATTATTACCGTAACACATGTTCTAATTCTATTGGATATGTTTAATTCGACTGAAAACATCCTTAGGAATAAAATATGACCCTTTAGGTCCACTTGGATTAGATTAGGACATTTATTATTATTTAATTCAAAGAAGAGTTAAAAGAGTTAAAATCAAAGTTTAATAAGTAAAAAATTTTTAATATAGGGTTATACATAATATTAATTAGACTATAAATATTCATTAGAAATATAAAAATATTTCCTAAATAATGGTATTTTATTTATAATTTTTATAAGTTAAATTAGTTAATTTATATATGACACAATGATGATGCAGTAATTACCTTAATAATGAAATATTAACATAATTGATATTATAAATACAAAAATAAATTTAATTTGAGACTTATTATTAATTAAATTAATTTTTAGGGTTAATAAAATATATTAGGGTTGGTTAAATTAATTGTTTCGAAGTAATAATGTTGTTAGGAATTTCGCAAAAACAAAATACTAAATAGTGTCAAAATTGATATAAAAGAGTTTTTAAAACAAATATTATATTATTAATTGATATATTGGTCTTAAAAGTCGAAGGTTTGTCCAAAATACTTATATAATAATATATATGACATTAAGTAACCAAATGGGGTTTGATTGGTAGTTTATACTAATTTTATTGACCATATAGTGTTAGAATACAAGGAGACACGATAAAAGTTAAATTATAAAACTTAGAGTTAAATCTAAATGATAAGGTTAAAATGGTCTCTTAAACTAGACTAAAACCTATTTGTTGAGAGGATGTAGACCAGTACACACCCTAGACTTGAAAAAAGTCACTTTGGATCCATTATAAACCAAATATGAATTTATTATTAAATAATATTTTAAGTTTTTCCTAAGGTGACCCTCACCCCTCTTATAAAAAGAAACTCCCCCTTCTACCTAATTCACATCTCAAAAACCATTTTTCTCAGCCAAAACCTGACCAAATACCCTATCAACTATCCCCCCTTTATCCTAGAGTCATTCCTTTAGTCATAAATACAACCTAAGGAGCCCTTTTGATCAAATGAAAAGGAAGAACCCGGAGAAGAGGTAAATATCTCACCGCCTATTTCAAGTTCCTTTCTTCTTCCACTTCCTCCTTATTTGTTGTTACCATTATAAAATAATAAATACAGTATCTTATATATACTGTGATGTTATTCTAAAAATTTTACAACCATATTAGTTATTTTATCCATCCTATGAATGAACAATTCATCACACGTGCGTACGTACGGCTCACCGTCTCCACGTCGTGGTGTAGTTTGTTAATTCAAACATTTCATCATTTGGATGGGTACAATAATGATTATAAATTATATAAATAATAAATATAACATTATTATGATTATTTATATATGTTATACCACCTAAATATATACTATTTTAATATCAAAAGAATGATATTGTGGCTCGTGCGTACGTACGGACTACCGTCTCCACGAACGCGATGAGATTTATTTTCCATGATTAACAATTCAAGTATGATTATTAAGTATATATAATAAATAATCATGAAAAATATTTCATAATAATGATACTAGATTTATGTACATATATGTTTCATTTACTTAGTTCCATTCAATTCAATAAGGAAACAAAAATAGCGTTCATGCATACGTACGACCTACCGTCTCCATGAACGGTGTATTTCATTCCATTTTTCGATATATCATATATATTTATATAAGGAATATATATTATATAAAAATAATGTTTTAAATTATGGAATTAAGTAAATCATTATATAAGTAATAATATCAAGAATAACAAGTCAAAGCACGTACGATAAATGGAACGAGTTTACCCAAAACACCGCATTAACATGAAATTGGAAAAATAATGGGTACTATAAAGTCCTAAGTGAATAATATATGAAATCATAAATATTATTATGGATCTGTTACAAGTTAATAATATGTATAAACCCACTATACAGGAGTTTCAGACACGTACGGAAGAAATTTGACCTAAGTTAAGGGATTATTTTGTCTCACTTTTATTTCTTTGAGAAATATGCCTTAATCACCAACTATTTATTTTGTATGGTGTTTAAGCTTACCATGAATGTTTTATGATTTTTATTATGATGGATATGATATTTACATATGAATTTAATTTTCCACTGATTATAAATGGTAAGGGATAATTATTCCAATCTCGTTCTTATTCGAGATTGTTTATTCGTAATTATTTACTGGGGTTATGTTTATCATCCATGTCCATGTTTTCTCAAAATGTTTTCATAAAATGTTTACTATTCTTCCATGTTCGTTTAAAGTCATTTTTACCCTTTTATGACTTTTACCACAAGGTATGGAAGGAATATTTCTTTTTTTACCATACGGGGTACTTTTTGACTTTTCCAAAAAAAGTACGAGGAGAATGTTTTTTTAGATTATACTGCATGAACGAGTTTTTACAATTTCATAACGCCTAATTTTAATGAAGCTTAATCTATAAAATTTCATGATAATTTTCAACAAAATACCTTTTATTTTAAAAATTTAATGGTATTTTGTGAAAAGAAAATTATTTTCAAGAAGAAATGATATTTTCCTCAAGAATTCATTTCAAGTGTTTTGTCAAAACTATTTTCCATCTAAGATGACATTATTTAACATGATTATGTTTCAATTATAATGTATCTATTATTTACATGATTTGATTTTTCTTATTATGAAATGATATCCATTTGTTTTATATGGATTATGTTATTATGGGATGATGTTTATGAAACCCATTTTATTCATTGGGTTATGATGAATAATTTTTGTTTATTTTGTGGCACATGTAAGAATGATTTCATTATGAGATGGGTGGGACCTATACCTCCCTCCTATTAATTGGGTAAAGATGTATATCTCATGATATAGACATGGATGGAATGGAAATTGAGTCCGGTTCAGTAATACAGGCTGGAACGACATCTAAACCCGGTTCAGTAATGGACTTTGTCCACTATGATGGTCTTGGCAGCGATGCCTTGGCTAATATGGAAATCATAACATGTGCTTAATGGTTTCCACAATTACATGTTTTATTCCCATGAAATTTTATCATGGTTAATGTACCTTTATGATCTATTCCTTATGAACTTCCAAGATTTATGTCATCACTCATGATTTGGTTGTTTTATGTTCATGTTCTTACGTTAAAATGTTTATGGATTGTCTAAGATTATCCATGTTTACCCTTACTGAGCATTTCAGCTCACCCTTTTTATGTTTTCTTTTCTCCAGAATATAAAGGTTTTAGGTAAGAAAACCAAAGGGTAAGATCTTTATGGGAGATGTTGAAGATCTTTCACCATGATTAGAAGAGTATGTTTCGAGTTTCCAAAGACACTAAACTAATATGGTCTTTGGGAATATGTTTTTGTCATGTATTAAGTATTTCGCAAAATTAATGTAATGTCTATGTACGTCAAGTGTGGGTCTCTACATACAACATGAAACCCTTTTAGTGAGATCTTATCATATTGGTTTGATGGGTCCTACTGATTCCTCAAGGGTCTTTATAATTTTAGGCCCCACCTGTCACAATAGTTCTAAACCATTCTTGATATATATAAAAGTCTATATAATTAATGAACAATGTTCTTTATCATCAAATATCTGTATTGAGTAAATAATATAGATTTATCAATATTTCCCTTATTAAAAAAAATTAAATTTATAACATGATATATAAATATGATATATGGTTTATGAAATTAACATATCCATGATAAATAATAAGGATATTTAGCGATATATTTAATGTGAAATGATCATTGGAAAGTGAATATTTCAATATAAACTTAATGACTACGAAAATGAATTAAGGAAGTGAATTTGAATACTTTCTTTACCCCAAATAATCATAAATCATCTAGAGGAAGAATAATTATGGTATTAAAA
Organism: Viscum album; assembly: GCA_963277665.1. Lineage (NCBI taxonomy): Eukaryota > Viridiplantae > Streptophyta > Magnoliopsida > Santalales > Viscaceae > Viscum > Viscum album. The sequence goes on from OY728166.1 coordinate 1,322,321,279, forward strand.
CATAACTATTTTAGTTTTAATAATGGAGTTTTTCATTGTTTAATATAGATACAATAGAGTAAATTAAAAATAGTCTTGAGGAAAATTTTAATTTCATTTTGAATTTATTTTTGAAAATATTATTCCTTGAAACTCACATTTATAAAAATTTTCTTTAAAAATATCCTTATAAACATAAAAATTATTCTTCATATAAATGATGGTCACAATGGTGGGTAATTCCATACATTCCAAAAAAGTTAAAAAGAACATTCCTTTCAAACTATAAAAATGGTTAGGAAAGATCCTTGATCAGAAACCAAAAAAACAATTCCATTAAATTTTATTTCTAAAAAGAAAAAATGGATAAAGAAATTTCCAATACATCATTTGAAAATATAAAAATATTTTTTTATGAATTTTTTAGAAAACATTATTTTTTAAGAAAATAGTGTCTTAACCAAAGAGGGAAATGAAGTAATATTTTTTAAAAATCATTTTTGAAAACAATATAAGTACCAATAAGTGAAAAAATGGTGTTATTGTATGTGAGTATCATGAAAAAAATAGGAGAATAAAATTGAATTTTTTTTCTGGTAAATGGTTAAATTATTTGATTCAACTGGAATTCAAGGGTAAAAAATTTCGATTAGAATGAGATTGTCCAAATAAACATTAAAAATGATCATAACGTTGAACTGATAATTAATAAATGAATTTATTATGTTTAAAAGATATAAATCTACAAAATTAAGGACCCTGGAACACCCTGAGAGGGGAGGGGTGAATCACAGTAACAACATTTTTCCTTAAATTGATGGATCTTGTTCCCACGTTGGTAGGAACCTATTAAACATGTCTAAATATGAGGTGTAGAACAAACACAATTACATGAAAAGTAGTGACACTGTAATTTTACTTGGTTCACCATTAAGGGCTATATCCAAGGGGCATACACTGACAGTGTGCAAGTCATACAAAAAATTACTAAGATTCAAATGTTGTGGATTAAAATAGTTTAACACAATCACTATGTGTCAGGTGCACTGCCTTTACATGTTTTTAGGGATATCACACTACATCCCTTGGATCAGTACCGCTGACTCCCCCTTGGTCACCGCGTTGGAAGAATCTTCACTCAGATTGTCAATGTGAAGGTCACTTCAATGGTTTAGCATTAAATCATGCATCCCCAACTATAAATGGATGTTCTGTTGAAGTCTTGTTATTACCCATAGATGTAATTTAATTTCTAGAACACTGATAGTTTATGTTCATTAAATTTTCAAATTGATTTGGTCACTTTTCAGGATTACTTAAATGTTTCGCATACCACTTCACCTTCTCCGCATACTAATGTTATTTCCGCATAACTTACAGCACCTCTAAAAACTACCTTTCCATGCATATTACCTTACTCTGCGTACTTCTAATATTCTCCACATAGCGCCCTAATCCGCATACCACCTTGCTCCATCATGTACTGAGAGTGGTTCCTCGGAAAACTGCGCTCTCTTCCACAGATTATTTTTCTTTAGGCATATGTTTCTCTCCACATACCATCTTCTCTTCCATGAAAAGCTTTGGAATTCACCATATTTATTCCCAAAAATTTAATCTCCAATCCAGCACATTAATGAGAGATATTGCTTCTCCTTAAATAGGTACATACTCCACAAATTTATCCAATCTGATTTACCCAAATTCTCAATGTGGGACAATCTTCACCATATTCTACAATCCATCTATGTAATGTTATAATCCACTACATACCTATCCTGTTCAGAGAACCGCAACAATCTTGCTAACCATCAACATTCTGTGTACCTCACGCCTTCACTATGAACCATCACTACAAACTATTTTTAGTTCTATACACCACTCTGTATACCGTTTCCTCTGCCAAGTATGTAGCTACAAACCATTCTCGGAACATGGTAATAGGTCCATGTTCTAAGGGATGTGGTTCCATTATTTTTCTAATTTTCATTTTCATTTAGTATACCATTCACTCCAATGTAAAAAACCTTTTTTCAACACCAAACTCCAAATTTTATGGCCCAAAAATATGATAAACACATAGAAATGGTTCCACCTTCAATACTGCTTTCAACCTCAAATGTATGACCTCATTTTTGGAAAACTCCCAATTCATCCATGTGCATATTGACAAAAAACACAAACCAAATTCCATTATTATAAATGAACATCCTTAGTTCCAATAATATCCCCCTTTTGGTTTGTTGGTAATATCCAGATAAATTCATTCAAGTGTCATCCACGATCAAAACCTAAATCTTCAAGAAACAACTCATCTATAACTCTTAGTCTATGTGAGTAATTATCGGTGTCAAAAAAATAGAGAGAACATTAATTGAGTTCTCATCCTTTTATATTCTCCCCCATAGTTATTTTTTTTTTCATTTTCTATTCTCTATCTTTCTTATATCTAAAAAAAATAGATCACTCTCCATTGAATTTATCCATTCTCTCCCATTGGATATAAACCCAATGAACCAAATATTGACTTGTAGAGTTAAAAAAACATACTCCCCCAAGATTGTATCCCCCCCATAAACCTGCACCATTTTCACAAACAGATTAAAAATAGTTAAAAAACTAGGAAGAGGGGAAACTCATAACCTCTTTATGCACAGGTAGGTGGATGAATACTGAGAGCTAACCGATGTTTCTCAAGCACATCCACTGAGAGTGGCTTGGTCATAATTTCATCCAGTTGTTCATGCATTCCCACATGGTGCATTTTGATCACAACTTGTTAAATGTTTTTCATTGATGAAGTGATATCTAATATCAATATGTTTATTATAATAATGCGGAATAGGATTCTTTGTAAGATCAATTGGGCTCTTGTTATCACAGTAAATCATTATTTGTTATTTCACCTCATCACCTTTGTTTGTCAATTTCTACTTTATAAAAAGTAACTGAGTGCATACCATGGTAGAAAATATACATTCATCTTCATCATTACTAAGAGAAGTAATTTCCTATTTCTTTCTTAACCAACCCACACATTTCTTCCTAATATATAATGCTCCACTGCTGGTATACATTCTGTCCACTACATCTCCATACCAGTCAGCATCAGAAAATGCTGATAGTTCACTCTCTCTTCTAGTAACATAGTATAATCCATAATTATGAGTAACTTGAATGTACTTTATCATTATTTTCACTACACCTATATGTTTTTCCTTCGGATTACTCTGAAAGTGGGCCACAAGGAAAGTTTCTCAAATAATATTTATTTGTGTCCCCTTCAGGTACAGTAGGCTTCCAATGATTCTTCTGTACATGGTGGGATCCACAGAATCCCCTTCCTCATACTTCACGAGCTTTTTTCCAACCGCAGTCGGAGTTGAAATTGGTTTGGAATCATTCATATTGAATTTATTCAATAGCTCTATTGCATAATTTTCCTAATAAATGAAAGTGAAATCCTTCTAAAGAATCACCTATATCCCTAAAAATTATGTGAGTTCACCAATCATGGACATTTCATATTCTTATTTCATGTGATTAGAAAATTAATCCACTGATCCATACCTCCTTCCACCGAAAATAATATCATCCACATATACCAATACCACAAACTAATCCTTTTGATAATTCTTCACATAGATATTGTTATATACTCTTCCTCTTTTAAACTCATGCTTTCCCAGATAAGAGTCCAACCGAGAGTACCCACCCGTGGTGCCTATTTCATGACATAAAATGATTTCATTAATTTTCAAACCTTCATTTACTAATTTCCAAGAAACAACCACATGGGTTTTTCAATGTAGACTTATTCTTCCAAGACACCATTTAAGAATTTTTTCTTGACATCTATGTGATACACATTATAACTAATTCATATTTCCATGGTAAGAAACATCCTGACTGACTCTACTCTCTCTACTAGAGAAAATGTCTCCTCAACATCAAAATATTTGATTTGTTAATATCCTTTATAGACCAAGTGATCCTTATTTATGATCACATTTCCCTTTGTGTCAAATTTATTCTTGAAAATCCACTTCATACCAATCACATTGTAACCTTAAAGTATTTTGAAAAGATCTCAACTATGATTTTTATCAATCCGATCTAACCCTTAATTCATTGATTTCTCCCTTAACACATCCTTCATAGCCTTTTCAAGTGGGAAAGGTTCTTCAAATGAAAAAAATGTAGATTTTGAGTTATTACTAATTTTACTTATTTGTGTAGGTGTATTTTTATCCCTTCTAATGTTGGATTGATCAATCTATGCTATTAAATTTCACCTTTAGGGTTTGACTGAATTCTCTCCAGATATGGCTTCCTCGTCTGACTATTCTTTTGATTAAACATCATTATGTGACTTATGAGTGTTTTGTAGATATTAATCTACCTTTTTATGATCTTTATTTCCATATTCACATTTTTCCCCATCTTCTATCACACCTACATAAGAATTCCTTAAAGAATTATTGTTTTTCCCTTTATTGATCTTAACATCACTACGTTCTGAAATTCTTCCCAAGATCTTATTTAAACACTTGTAGTATGTTTTTTCATTGAGTATCCATGAAATATTCCCTCATCTACATTATCACCAAATTTCCCTTGATTTCTTTATTTTTTTCAGATGAAACATTTTCTTTTGAAAACATAAAAATACTTTAAGGAGGGATTCCTTCCATGCCACAATTCATGTGGTGTATTTTTCTGACCCATATATATCCCCATTCGGTTTTGAATATACACTACATCTTGAACTCCCACTTTCCAGTAATGTTGAGGAATATGACTCTTGATCAATGTAGTTCTTTCCATAATATTTACCTGTCAATTCATGCACTCAACAACCCCATTTTGCTGTGGAGTTATCATAGCAACCACCTCATGTTCTATCACATGATTCTCAAGATAATTTTCAAATTCAATGGAAGTGTATTCCCCCTCCATTGTCACACTGTAGGACTTTGATCTTCTATCCTATGTCATCATCGATAATTTTTAGATAGGTTTTCAGGCAATCAAGCAGTTGCTATTTTCTATGTATAACACTCACACATTCCATTCTACTATAATCATCTATGAAAATGACAAAGCACCTTTCTATATGTGTTCCAAAAATATTTTTCAAGACACATATATCTATATGGATGATTTCAAGGATATTAGATGCTCTTTTCTTCTTTGTCCTATAGGAACTGCAGACCAGCTTCCCTCACATGCAAGCATGACATGTATTTTCTTGTTCACAATTAAGATTAGGGATACTCATGACTATCTTCATCTTAGATATCTTTTCCATGTCTTGGTGATTGATGTTACCCAATATCTAATGCCACAAGTTGTTTTCCTATTCAACTATTAGGTAGAAAAGGTTCTCTTTGATGTCAACCTGATATAAGTTTACATTTTTTATATATCCTTTCATGAGAGAATTCTCAGAATTTCCTCTAACAGTACATCTGTTCTAATTGAATGTCATAATAAAACCTGTGTCATAGAGTTATCTCACACTAAGAAGATTGTGACACAAAAAATCCACATACATGACTTTAGTTTTCTTTAACTCGCCATTGGCTAGCTCAGTACTTCCACAACCTCTTATCTTCAAAGCACTATCATTACTAAACCTCATTGTTCCATAGACCTTTTTCTAGACATTCGTTAATAGGTCTGCATTACCTACCATGTGGGATAAACATAAACTATCAAGAATCAATGTGCTATTGTGATTGATATATTTTAGGGCTACTTCTGCAAGATTGGATTTTTTTAACTCTCCTATATTCTTTCCATGGGATATTTGGTTGAGTGTATGACACTTATGTCCTTTCAATTGTTTCTTCTATCTACATGGGTTATTCATGTTCAAATTCTTTTTTTGGTGTATAAAACCTGTTTGAAATAGTAACACCGTCTGGTTGATGAGTATTGACCTATCTCTAATCATTGTAATAATTTCTCCTATCACACCACTTCCTGCAATACATAGATTTATGGAAAAAGTTAGAACCATGAAAACAATATCCATAGACCTTATTTATTCTATAAAAACTAGGTTATGAATATGTTATCTTTTTTGAATAGCTAACTCTTCCCCATTAATATATCTCCTTACCCATTCACAATATGACATGGTATGGCCTAAATAGGCAAAAATATGACACTTCATGAGAGGAAATATCTTCTCACTTCTATTTCTCCTCACGCCTTCTTCCTTAGGAAAATAGTTAGATTTCCTATGATTTCTGGAAAATCGAGGATAATCTTTAGTTCTCCTTTCTGATTGATTTAAGGGTTTCTTTTTCAGCACTTCTGGTGAATTTTGAACATGATAAAACTTCATATTTCTGTTATTCTGGTTTATTGTTTTTATAGTATTTGAAATTTTAGCATCATAAACAATTATACTATTTCCCATAAAATCAGTTCTTTGATCACTCAATATATTTTCACCTCTATCAGAACCATGATTTTCTCTCTCCAACATCTCAACATATGATAACCTTTCTTGTTTTATTTTCTTATTTGCTTATTTTGAGTTTGATTCACATTTTAATTTACTCCTAATAGTAACAACTTATTCATATATAACCTTGAAAATATTGGATTTCTCTTCTAGTATGTAGGTAAGGTCATTAATGACCTTTCCATATTCATCAATTC